>JALBWW010000013.1:2641656-5278312 GCA_023212625.1 Styphnolobium japonicum
GCGACTACTACTCGAACCCGTTGGAAAGGTTTTGGCAACATTTGTAGTGGGTATGTCTGAATCTCTGCCAAGGTTCCGTTTCGATTTGGGTTTCTATTTCAAATGAAAAAGCTCGCCCAACTTTGAAAAATTGAAACCATTAATTACACAGGTGGTCTTCTTCAAACCCTTCGTCCAGGTCCTCTCTTCTCCTCACCATCCGTTTCGTTGCGTTGCATATAATACTCCATGTCGTGTTCCTACCTACACCTTTCTTTATGGTCGCTTTGGAGCTGTACTTCAATATCTTTTTTGCATCCACCTGAGGATTTCATGCGTCATGCTTTCCATAACTCTAAAATATTTGTACTAAAAGGTTTCCTTTTCTTGCTTCTTCCACTAACCAAGTAATATATGTGTTTCCAAATCCATCGTTAAGGCAAGGCAACACTTATTGAAGAGTTCAGTTATAACTTTTTCTAAATCCCTTCTTTCTTAGCGAAGACAATATCTGATACCAAAAGCTTACTCACTACTAAGGACATGTCTGATATATGGAAGTTATTTTTACATAATTGAAATGGGAATAAAAATAAGAATAAAATGGCTTAAATGAAATAATCATTTTTTGTTATAGAGTTTCATTTGCTCATGAATGAAAATTGTTTCATTCCGTTCAATTATTTTTTTATGTTAATTTGTGACATAAAATTAGTAGAAAATGGAATTATAATTATACAAATTAAAATATATATAAGAAAATTAAACAAATATTAAAGCAAATACCTATATTTTTAGAAGGGAATGATCATTCATGTTTTTCTAGAATAAATATATGAAATAGAATCGTCACTTTGAGTCTTTTTATTTATCAAACTATGAAATCATCATTCTTAATAGAATACAAATCATTTCTGTCTCTACTTTTATTGAAATGATGATTCCTTATTTTGGTACATATAAAGACATGGACTGGAAATTTTATCTGTAAAATAGGTACAAAAATTTAATCAATAGATATTTAATTCTTATTTGTAAAAGATGTAGACAGAGTTACACGTACGCACAAAAGCCACTAAAATTTGCAAAAAGTTTTTGATTGTAATTGGTCTTAGCTTCAAATTTCATTTCCCCGTTACATCAAATTGCAATTTAAAAATAAAGGAACACACGAAAAGAGAAGCAAAAAATGTTGTGCTCATATATACTTATTTTTAAAAATATTAATGTCTATTTAATTTGTTTTTATTTTAAGTTAGATGCTTTTTTTTATTATAATTATACAAATATTACATTATTTTTATTTTATTTTATATTTTTATAATTTTGTGAAAAAATAATAAATTTATTTTACAAAATTTTAAAACATAAAAAATAAAATATTTTTATAATTATAATAAAAATATATTTAATTAAAAATAAAAATAAAAAACAAATTAATTGTGCTCTTGGTGTTTACTTTAATAAATAGGTGTAGTCCTGTTACTTTAATAAACTCACTACTTCTCACCCATGAATAAATAAACTACACTATGATACAAAATTTCCATCACCTCGTATTAAGTTCCCCCAAAAATTCGCAAATATATTATTAGATCCATCACTCTAATAGTACTTTTCTTATAGGGTGGTCCATCACTATTTTAATATATGCTAGTTTTGTTTATTTATTAAATTTTTAGCCGTTATAATAATTAAAACATTTCTAACTCGTGGAATAGCTAAATTTTATCGGGAAAATGAAAGGAAACATAGAAAAAAAAATTAAGAAAATAATTAATTAAATTATATAACCAGTTATCTTTTCCTAATTAAGACTCTAGTTACTTTCATCAAATGATTTTAAATTATTCATTGAATAATACTATGCAATAAATTTTATACATAAAACATTTATTTATACATCATTAAATATATTTAACCAAATCTAGGTACATACAATTTAATAAATATTTATATTCATTATCTTTTATTCATTTTTGGTAAAGCAATATTGCTATGACATTATCCTACCTCATTATACACGACTCAACTTTTCAACCATTTTTCAGAGCTTATAAAAGCTCTCATCATCCAAACCAGTCTTTACAACTGAAGTCTGAGACAGAGACAGAGACAGAGAGACACCCCAATCCATCTTCCCATCTTTTTCTTGTTCTCTAAAACGGCGCAGTCACTGAGCGGCGCAATGGAGAGCCACGGCTCATCATTCTCAAGCCTCAGCGCCTACCTTCGCGCCCTCTCTCACACTCCCACCCGGCTTGCGCGCCGAGCCGCATCCATATCCACCTCCTACGAAGAGATGAGCCGGGTTCGAGCCCGGTCCGGTTCCGACATGCGCAAGACCCTCCGCTGGTTCGACCTGGTCGGATTCGGCATCGGCGGAATGGTCGGCGCCGGGGTCTTCGTGACCACCGGCCGCGCCAGCCACCTCTACGCCGGTCCCGCCGTCGTGCTATCTTACGCCATTGCCGGTCTCTGCGCACTCCTCTCCGCCTTTTGCTACACCGAGTTCGCCGTCGACATGCCCGTCGCCGGCGGCGCCTTCAGCTACCTAAGAGTCACCTTCGGTGCGTTCAAGATTCTTTTCTCCTTCTCCTTCTCCTTCTCCATCATCGTGGTCCTGTGATCATTGTAGAACTTGCGTTGATGTCGGGTTTCAGTTTCGATTTCACAGGTGAATTTGCGGCATTTCTGACGGGTGCGAACCTCGTGATGGAGTACGTCATGTCAAATGCCGCTGTGGCGAGAACCTTCACGTCCTACTTCGGCACAGCAATCGGCATCTCCTCCGCGAAATGGAGGGTCACGGTGCCTTCCCTTCCTAAGGGTTTCAACCAGATAGATATCGTTGCTGTGGCTGTTGTTTTGCTTATCACATTCATCATCTGCTACAGGTTCATTCACTCTCTTACTTCACACAATAATGGACCTTCATCTTCACCTTAACATGTGTCATTCTTAACTTGTTTTTTGTTATTGTGTTTTGGTGTTGGATCAGCACGAGGGAGAGCTCAGTGGTGAACATGATCTTAACGGTGCTGCACATGTTGTTCATAGCGTTCGTGATAGTGATGGGGTTCTGGAGAGGTAGCTGGAAGAACTTCACGGAACCGGGTAACCCGGAAAACCCATCGGGTTTCTTCCCACACGGCGCTTCGGGGGTGTTCCAAGGGGCAGCGATGGTTTATATGAGTTACATCGGATACGACGCCGTTTCGACGATGGCGGAAGAAGTTCGAGAGCCGGTGAAGGATATTCCGGTGGGTGTATCAGGGTCGGTGATAATAGTTACCATTTTGTATTGTCTAATGGCAGCTTCCATGTCCAAGCTTCTCCCTTACGATATGGTACTTACTGTGAAATTTATTTTATATTTTTGCCATTGATTTATTGGATATGTTCTGATATGATTTGATCTGAACGAACACGCAGATCGATGCAGTAGCGCCGTTTTCGGCGGCGTTCAGTGGGAAATCGGACGGTTGGGGATGGGTGTCGAGGGTGATAGGGGTGGGGGCCAGCTTCGGGATCTTGACGTCGCTGTTGGTCTCGATGTTGGGTCAGGCTCGTTACATGTGTGTTATCGGACGGTCCAATGTGGTCCCCTCTTGGTTCGCTAAGGTCCACCCTAGGACATCCACACCTGTCAACGCCTCCGCTTTTCTTGGTACCTTACCCGTTTTTATATTACCACTGATAATCAAAAATCGAACTAGCAGTAATCATAATAATAATAATTTATCTGTATATCTCTGTTTTCAGCTATAATCTATCCTTGAATTGTATGGGTGATTTGAGTTTATTTTTTGAAAAAAAGCTGCAATGTGTGTGGTGGGCATTCATGGTTGTGTAATTTTAAGATGGTCTTTGAGACTGTTGGGGAAGGAAAGGGTGAAGCGACCACCTACTTTCAACAATTTAGTCTTTGGCTGAGGTGTGATCAAGGGAGTTGTGTGTGGTTATTCTGTTTGCTTGTGATGAGATTAATGTTTCCTCATTAATGTCAATGGGTGTCATGGTTCTTGTCACATAGTCACCTTCATAAGGAAGAAGATTTCAGGTTTATCTCTTATGCACTTGTATTTTGTGGTTTTATTTGGCTCAATAAATGCTCAGAATTCAATTTTTTTGAGTCTCTTTGATTATACTTGGTAGGAGTTTCTATTGCTGTTGGCCCTCTTGATGGTTATCTTGGGCTCTCACAGAGACTCTTCTTATATATGGTATAAGAAATATGATTCTTGCATTTTATCTTGATTTTTAGTTTAGTAGATTCAATTAAACTCAATGCTATATGCAGAAGATGTGTGTAATTAGCAGTGTGCAAATAACACTGCTAAAAAAATGGAAGTGAAAGAGATGTTATCTACACAGCTCTTTACATGGATAATTATGATTATTTGAAAGTGAAATTGTCTAACGTACTCAAAACCAGTGCTTGATGAAAAAGGTTATCTCATATGGGTGTCACATGTTTGTAAGGGGCTATAATGTGTTTTCCTATATTTTGTGGTATGGGTATGGTCCCCCCCCCCCTTCTCTCTCTCTCTCTCTCTCTCTCTCTGTATGTGCCTTTCTCGTCCTTTACATGGTGTAGCTTGAAATCATATGTTCAGTAATAGTATCTTGAGTAGATATGGATGGAAGGACTATGACAGCTGCGTTAACTGTTAAGCGTGTAGCTGTGTGGATTACGATGGAAAGATGTGAATTCACTCACTGATGTAAAATAGGCTACTGAATGTGACACCCTATTTTCTTTTTCAACTCATTAGAAGAATAAGAAAGCATTTCACATGGAAGATATTAGTGGTTTTTATTGATTCGACCACCATTATTGGATGAGTTAATATATTCCTCTTGATTGGAATCATTGACTGATGATGACCTTAGCTCTTTAGGTAGCTAGTTAAAGTTGGCCTAAATGATGGATTTCCATGATCTTTATGCTTTGTGGTGCATTTTGACTTCTCACAATCTCTTATCTAAAATTCCTTTTTCTCTCCCTATGCTATTGAGTGGTAGCTTGAAAATATGATTGTGCATTTCTGGGGTCATATTTTTCTCATATTCGCACATAATCTCCTTTTCAGGGATCTTCACAGCGGCAATTGCCCTTTTCACTGACCTCGATGTCCTCCTCAATCTGGTGTCCATTGGCACCCTCTTTGTCTTTTATATGGTGGCAAATGCTGTGATATATAGACGTTATGTGGCTACCGGGACAACCAATCCATGGCCTACATTGTCCTTCCTCTGCTCATTTTCCTTTACCTCCATCATGTTCACCCTTGTTTGGAAATTTGTACCCACAGGAAGGGCTAAGGCAGGGATGCTCAGTGCTTGTGGTGTGATTGCCGTTGCAATATTACAACTTTTCCATTGCATGGTCCCTCAAGCTCGGAAGCCAGAATTCTGGGGTGTCCCACTCATGCCATGGATACCCTCCATATCAATCTTTTTGAACGTGTTTTTGCTGGGATCACTGGATGGGCCATCCTATGTTCGATTTGGGTTCTTTTCGGCTCTTGCTGTGCTTGTCTATGTCTTTTACAGTGTTCATGCTAGCTTTGATGCTGAAGGAGATGGTTCTCTTAGTCAAAAGAATGGTGAAATTCACGTGGAATCAAAACAAAGTGAGGACCAAATTTTCAAAGTGTAGATCGTCTTTCGTTTATGTTTTCTAAATTTAAGTCAGGATGACTTCAACCTTTTTGGATGGTTGATGGTCACTTTGAACATGGAAGTGGGGAGGGAGAATTATGTGGAATACGTATTAAATGTATTAGAATATTAGAATAGGCTGCAACTTTTGTAGAAGTGGCGAATTGTATAGTTAAAAGGCGGCTTAGGATGTGATCCCTTTTGTAACTTCTCTAGCTAATGTTAAACCCCCAAAGAAAAAGAAAAAAATCTCGGCTTATGTACTCTATCAACTCTGACTTCTAACATCTAAATTTGAAAGGAAGCAAGATGAAAAGGGTTGTGCCAAATGAACCCAGTTGTGCGCAGCTCTTAGTCTGCGTTGTAACTTTTGTTTTTAAGGTTGTGATGATCTTTGTGAGCATAATTAGAGATGTAAATGGAATCTAAATAATGGCATTTTTGGCATTTATCTGAAACGACCATTCACGCTATGGCCAAAGGGGTCTATTTCTAGGGAGAAAAGGTAATCAATATGACACAAAGTGGACATGATGTCATACTAAAAAGAAGAGAGTGAAATTTTGATTCATAAGAGTAATTTTATATTATTATTTAATTATATATTATTTTGTTATTAAAAAAATTGATTATTACACTTATTATTTAAAAAGTAATTATTAAAAAAAATTGATTATCATACTTATTATTTTAAAAATTTAATTATTTTAATGATGTGTCAATACATAATTAAATAAATTAAAATTAAATAAAAAATATAAATGATTCATATAATGCTATTATATAATAATTAGTGGAGTTAATTTACATCATTAGCATCAATTATAAAAATTAATTAAAAATATGAATAATCCAACGATTAACATGCTGTAATTTAATAAAGAAGGATGTGAAGTCTTTTTATCTTTTGTGCTGTCACATCTTGTAGGTAATGGCCAACATTTACAAATCCAACTTACTAGTCAGATCCAAAGCTTATTTGATTTATAGTTTTCTTAATTTTGATTTGTCTATTTTTGTCTTTTACTTTTGTACTACTAATTGTCTTTATTTTTCTTTTAATATGTGTAAAGGAGTTGTATCTTGATCTAAAATTGATTTGAATTGAAAATATAGTATTTTCATAATTTTTGCTCCTTATATGATTAGTTGAGTCCCTTAACATAAATAAAGAACACAAAATTACTTTGTGACACTACATATTTCATTTTAATTTTTGATGGGATGATATTTATTTATTTTTAAGTTTTTTAATTATATTTATAACAAACTAATGTAACCAGATTACTGGGGAAAGTAATTATTATGTTGATATTTTTATTAATTTTAAATTTTGTAATAAAATAAATATTTTCAAAAGAATAATCATATTTGCATTAAGGCAGGCATTGCAGAATAACTTTACTAATTTTTGTAAAGAAAAAGAGTATAAAGGTAGTGATTTCAACTTTTTATAATTGAACTTTCTGCATCACTAATGACATGTGACTCTTTTCATTGTAGTATCGAGATTTTTCAATTAAATCAGTTAATGCTATAAAACAAAAACTTGCAGAATGAACATGAATAAACAAGAAAGAAGTTGAATGAAGGACGCATATGATTAACAGATGAGCTATTGGCATTGTTTGTTTCATTCACCAAATGATCCGCTAATTCCTCCGTCCAATTATTCCACACGGACCATCAGTTACCGCCTATGGAATAAATTTATATAAAGAAGAATTTGCGATGCAAATCTTGCTCCTTTATTGTTGTACAAAATAGATATATATACACAAAGTTTCTAGAAATAGTTGTCTCAATTCTATGCTGATTACATGCTGATTATTCATAAATATAATTTGTATAGATTTGTTACAAATTTCATAACAGATATCATAGGCTAATTATAGTAATTATGCAAGATATTGAATCAATCCCAATAATAATGGAAGATCTCATAGGATCTCAATAATCTCAATACCCCCTCAAGTTGGAGCATATGAATTACAAATGCCTAACTTGGACAGTATGCAGTCAAACTGGGTCTTTCCTAAAGCCTTAGTGAAGATATCTGCTAGTTGAGTATGAGACGACACATAACGTGTAGTAATGCTTTCTCGCAAAAGTTCATCACGTACAAAGTGGCAGTCCACCTCAATGTGTTTGGTGCGCTCATGAAAAATAGGATTAGCAGGGATATGAAGTGCAACCTGATTATCACAATAGAGTTTCATAGGTCTAGGATGCGCACAACCAAGACAGGACAAGAGTTCCTTTAGCCATTTTAATTCACAAGTAGTAATAGCCATAGATCAATATTCTGTTTCGGCGGAAGAGCGGGACACCATGTGTTGTTCTTAGTTTTCCAAGAGATAGGAGAATTACCAAGAAGAATAAACCACCAGTAAGAGATCTCATAGTCAAAGGACAACTGGCCCAATTTAAATCACACCAAGCATATAGCTGTAAATCACAATTAGCTTGCAGCAAAATTTCTTGTCCAAGATTACTAGGCATGAAAATGGGTTGGGTAGGGGTGGGTCTTTGGCCAACCTGCACCTGCCCCACACGCCTCAAAATAATTATCAACCCGCCCCACGTCACTCTGCGGATCCTGTGAACACAAAACCCACACCCTACCCGCAGGAAAATAACAAAACTCACATCCTACTCACACCTTAGGCTAAATTGCCTTAATACAATTATCAATCATAAAGCTTAAAATTAAACATCATTTTATTGAAATTTAAAAACAAGTTCAAAATTTATGATTCAAACAAGTGAATCAACAAGATTATATCTAAACATCTCAAAAGTCAAAGAAATTAAAACATAAGACAACAAACAAGCAACGAAAAAACAAATTCTAGCACTTATGCTAGTTCATAGCTTTTCATCATGCAATCAAATTTTCACCATTCCCCTCCTCATCATCATTAATTGTAGTATAATCATCCATAAATAGAGGTTTTCCATCTAGAACTTAAATAAAACACACTAATTAAAATTATTACAAAATTATATATAAATGAACCATAAAAATTGAATAAAACATAGAAGATTACTTTTATTTTTTAAAGCCCACAACCAATTTTGAGCAAACATCAAAGTTCTATTGTTTCTTCTTTCAATTTACCACGGTGAGGACTAATCAAGCGACCACCCACAGTAAAAGCAGATTCAGAAGCAACAGAAGACACTAGAATAACAAATATATCTCTAGCAATTTGTTGTAGAGTAGGATACTTGGCCCCATTTACCTTCCACCAAATTAAAATATCAAAGTCAGGAGTTTTTGGTAGAATATCTTCCTCTAAATAATGATCGAATTCTGTCTTGACAAATGAACCATTTGCCCGCTTCTTATTCCTCACAAATAAGTCTTAATCAGTCATATCGTCACATGAAGTAATAAATTCTTGGGTAGAAGGCTCAAGCATAATTGAACTTGAACTTTTTCTTTGTTGGTACTCATTAATTAAGTCATAACAAATCTTTTGAATTCTTTCAATTTGCCTTGAGTAGTCATTTGGATATAACTTTGTAAAGTAATACTCAAGCAAAGTCATCTTATACCTCGGGTCTAAAACAACAGCAATACCCATGATGCCATGAAAATCATCCAAATATTTCTCAAACTTCATCAACATATTATATGTCATATCTTGAATCAACTGAATAGGAGAAGTGAGTCACTCATCCAATGCTAACTTAATTTCACAAATTTTTGGGAAATATATATTTGTAGTTGGATATTAGGTTCCAAAAAATAAATGAGTCACATCATAAAATACCTTCAACTTACTACAAATGTCTTTAGCATGCTCTCATTCTGCATTACTTGGCACACTTTTATATTGAGGTTCCTTTTATCATAAACAAGGAAAAACATCTCTATACAACCATGCAGTTTTCAACATCACATAAGTTGAGTTCTACCTAGTTGGGCAATCACAAACTAATTTTTTGGTAAATGGAACTCCAGTTTTGTTACACAAAGTGACAAAAGTTTCATGTCTTTTAGGTATTGCATTCCAATACATAACACTATTATGAACTTTTTCAACACTTTCCTTAACAATGGTTAAACCATCTTTCACAATCAAATTTAATATGTGAGCAGAAGAACGAATATGCAACAACTTACCTCCTAATAACAAAAATCCCCCATCCAAACATCCCAATAACTCATCCATCATAACATCATTAGTAGAACAATTATCCAATGTAATAGTTGATAATTTTATATCTATATTCCATTCCAACAGAATCTTCATTAATGTTTCAGTCAACACCTCACTTGTGTGAGGAGTGGGAACATAGGTAAAGTTGAAAATTTAAGAAACATGTAAATTAGGAAGTAATTAAAACCAAAGCTAAATATGTAAGGAAAATGTTAAGAAAAATACCTCAAAATACAACTTTGCAATCTCCATAAGCTATCAATGTAATGTGCTATCACAACTATGTATCATTTCCTTTGATTGGAAGTCCACATGTCAGTAGTAATTGCCATTTTACTTCCATTTTTCAACAAGCCCTTCATTGATTTGAGTTTTTCATCCTCATATACTTGCAGGATGTCATTTTTAATTGTTTTACGAGTAGGACACTTAAACAAAGGTTGTAAAGTAGATATGAACCTCCTTATTCCAATGTGATCCACTATACTGAGAGGATACTCATACATAACAATCATCTTGGCAAGATAACTTCTTGAAATGTCTTGATCAAAAGAAATAGAATCTCCATTTTTCCCTTGTTTCGCATAGCATTTAGCAATAGTTGATTGTTTAGAACTAATTTGCTTGATTATCTTATAGTAGAATTGCACATGATTCTTTAATGTCTTGATTCCATTTCTTGGGTTTGCTCTCAATACATTGTCACAATGATAACATTTTTCCTTCCACTCGCCATCTACTTTTAATCTTTGGAAATGTTTCTAAAAAGCACTTTTTTACACTAGCTTTGTCGTCATCTTCTTCAATTGCTTATTCTCCATCTACTGAAGTTGCAGCACTAGCGAATGTTGTTTCTTGATGCTCTTCAATTGGATTAGAGCTTTCTACTATAGGAACAGGATTATTGGTAGTTTCCATTGGATGTGACATCATGCCAACATTAGGAGGTGAAGTAATGTCCTCCATTAAGAGATAAATAAATAACACCTACATAATAAAACTAAGATTATCTTTAACATTACACAAGTGGCAGACATCAAGTTCTATATTGGTAGTCTAGAAAAGGTACTAGACATATGTACGTAGGTAAAACAAAATTCAACATTCAAATTATTCAATGTTGCTCATATCAAATTACTCATACAAACTAATATTAGAGGTTAGATTGACTAAGTAAAATCAAAATAACATTATAGTATCACAGTATTTAGATTGATATCCATACTACTTTCATATTCTAGCTTTTTTTACAGTGCAAACTAATAAACTTATTACCACAATCAAATTCACATCATTAGATAGGAACATTTAAAATTAACAAGAAATATTATATATATATATATATATATTATCAGTATTAAATTCGTATAATTTTACAAATATTTCCACAAAAATATGAATAGGGAAACCATGGAAATGGAATTGGTCACAGTGAGAGGGTTTACGAGTGAGTAATTACTTCTTCTTACAGCTATATTCTTCACCCCCAACATTCTTCATTTCCTCAAAATCCTTCATTTCTCTCACAAACCCATTACTTCTTCACCCAAAATCCAAGAACCAGTTGACTCAGAACACTCCACCACCCCCAAATCGCCCCAAATCATATATATATATGAACCCATACTCATTTGGCCATTCCCGTAATCCTATTCCCATTTGTCCCAAATCATACATATATATATGAACCCATCGTCCCAGATTTGGATGATATATATATATATATACCCATGGCCTACCGCATCATTTCGACTTTGATGCATATTTTATATATATCCAAGCAACCAAAAATGAAATAGAAATAACAGAGGTGAAAGAAAAATTAAACCTTGCAAGAAGTTTTCGACGTGAAGATGCAGGAGCAAGAAGTTGCCGGCGTCGCGACGAAAGGGTGGGGGAGTTGCCGAGTGAATGGGCAAAGAAGTGAAAGAAATGCATAGGGATAGGGGGAGTGGTAGAGTTAAGAGAAACTAAACCTAGATACTTAAAAGTAGAATATAAAATGTATAGTTTAATATAAGAAGAAGGGTGCGGGGCGGGTAGGCTTTCAACCTGCACCTGACCCGCCCCGCAGTACTGTTACAATCTACCATGCTCCGCCTCGTATAGGGGTGGGTAGGGTCGGGTACCTGTGGGTAAGATTGTAATTTCCATCCTTAAGGATTACCTTTCAAGTAGCGAACAACACGGAGGGCAGCGTCCTAATGTACTTATCTCGAATGCTGCATGAACTGAGCAAGTGTATGCACACAATAAGAAGGTTCAGGCCTGGTAACAGATAAGTAAATCATTGTGCCCACCAACCTGTGATAACGTTCTGGATTTGGAAGGAGATTACCTTCGGCCAAAGGGATGCGATGATGTGGATCCATGGGAAAACTAGCAAGCTTGGCTCCCAACAATTCTACTTTATATATGATATCCAACGTATATTTGTGTTGACACAAGTAAATGCAAGTAGATTTGCTAGTCACCTCAATGCCCAAAAAATATTTCAACACTCCAAGATCTTTCGTATGAAAACATGCATTCAAGTATAGTTTGAAGGCTTTGTTGGCAGCATTGTCATTTCTTGAAATCACGAGGTCATCCACATAAACCAACATATGAAGTTGCACAATTTCAAGTTGGAGAGTAAAGAGCGAATGATCAAAGGAGGATTGTGCAAATCCATAGCATTGCAAAACACCAGCTAATTTGGCAAACCAACACCGAGGAGCCTGTTTCAACCTATACAACAACTTGTGAAGTCTACAAACTTTACCTAAAGCTTGAGATTGAAACCTTGAAGGAAGTTTCATGTATACCTTATCTTCAAGGTCCCCATGCAAGAAGGCATTGTGAACATCCATTTGATGAAGCTCCCATTTTCTAGCAGTTGCAACTGTAAGAGATGTAAGCACAGTCACCATCTTTGCCACTGGAGCAAAGGTTTCATTGTAGTCAAGTCCTTCAACTTGGTTGTTTCCCAGTATCATGAGCTGGGCTTTAAATCGTTCATTAGAACCATCAAAGTTATACTTGATTTGATAAACCCACTTGCACCCAATAGCCTTCTTTTCGAGTGGGAGTGGTTCCAAAAACTAGGTCCCATTACTCTTTCTCTAATGCTTGTATTTCAGCTTGCATGGCTTGTCGTCATCGTTAATATTTCATGTCTTCAGCAAAAGATTAAGGTTCAGTTCTTGCACTAACAACTGCCAAGAAATGTCGATGGTGCACAGAAATGTTATCATAATTTACATAATATGTTATAGGATAGGGTGTACCTAAGGAGTGAGAAGTAGCAAGTGAACTCGGAGAGGGGTCTAATTTGCAAATGGTGTTTGTCACAAAGTCTCTCAGCCGAGTGGAAGGTATTTTAGCACGATGTCCACAACCCAAGGACTGGGCATTCACATCAGCGCTTAAGTCCCCATTTCGATTATACCAATCTCAGTATCATGAAAGGCATCATATAAAGCTTCTGGTTCTCGCAAAGAAATTACACTCACATTGTCTTCAAGATTACTGGTGGTTTTTGCACTGTTTCTATTTTCAGAATCAGGCCGTAAAATCTCTATTTCATTATCATCATCAGCATTACTCCAAGATGCAAGATTATTTGGTTTTGTGTTAACGTGTTCAGGTGCTGAGGTTTGCAATTCAGCATAAGGAAATTCATTCTCAGAAAACACCACATCTCTGGATGTCAAGAACATACCCAATCCCATATCATAAACTCTCCAACCCTTTTTACCATAGGGATATCCCAAGAAAACATATCATCGACTACAACTTGCAAATTTATCACCTTTAGAATCTCGGTTATAAGCATAGCACAAGCTCCCAAACACGCGCAGATGAGTGAGAGACAGTGGTTTGTTGTAGAGCATCTCATAGGGAGTTTTCCCATTCAAAACAACTGAGGGTGTAAAGTTGATTAAGTAGCCCACTGTTAGAATACATTATCTCCAAAACTCAATGGGAAGATGAGCTTAAAAGCGCAGTGCACAAGCAACATTAAGGATATGCCTATGCTTTCACTCTACTCGTCCATTTTGTTGAGGAGTTCCTGTACAAGATATTTCATGCACAATCCCATGATTTTGAAAATAATTATTCATGTATACAAATTCTGTACCATTGTCGTTGCGCACAACTTTCACTTGTTTACCAAACTGACGTTCTACCAAAGCAAAGAATTGGCACATGCGTGTAAAAACTTCTTTCTTTTCTTCCCACAAATAAATCCATACAGCTTGTGAATAATCATCCACAATGGTCAAAAAATACCGAGCATCGCAATGAGATATAGTTCGATAGGGTCCCCACAAGTCACAATGAATCAACTGAAAATTATCCACGATTTTATTAATGCTAATGGGAAAACTTTCTCTACATTGTTTAGCTCTAAAGCAAACATCACAAACTTTATTACACAATACATTACTTCTACTATGACCAATATTTGGAGTCAATTCCACAACCTTAGGAGACGGGTGTCCCAATCGCTTATGCCATAAATCAAAAATATTTCCACCATCAAATTGTATAGCGGCAGCAACAGCTATTCCTTGAAAGTAGTAGAGTCCGACTCTTTGTTCACTTGCTCCAATCATCATCCTCGAGATACGGTCTTGTATAACACAGAATTTGTCAGTGAACTAAACCTTGCAATTTAATTCATCAATAAGCTGTGAGACTGAAATCAGATTGCATTTTAAGCTAGGCACATAAAGAACATTGCTTAGTTTTAGTATATCACTAAGCACCACAATTCCTTCCCTGGTAGCAAAAATTGCTTTCCATTCGGAAGTCCTACTGAGCATTCCAGAACATTTCTCACATCAGTTAAGCATTCTATCTTTCCTGTCATATGACGAGAAATACCTGTATCGATGATCCATTGTACAAAATTACGCTTACCAGTCAGCTCTTCAATACTTCCTAATTTGACATTATGTAAGAGATTCACCATTGTCTTCCTTGGCACCACTTCTTCAGCAGCAACTTCTTTTCCTATGTCTTTGTTCTTGCTTTCTTCCTCAATCATGATGACAATGGCAAGCCTATTAGACAAAGTGCTCTAATACCATAAAGAAGAATTTGCAATGCAAACCTTGCCCCTTCATTGCTGTACAAACAGATATATATACACAAAGTTTTTAGAAATAGTTGCCTCAATTCTATGCTGATTATTCCTAAATATAATCTATACAAATTTGTTACAAATATCATATCAGATATCACAGGATAATTATAGTAATTATGGAAGATATTGAATCAATCCCAATAATAATGAAAGATCTCACAATATCTCACAGTAATAATTTTAAATTTCGTAATAAAATAAATATTTTTAAAAGAATAATCATATTTGTATTAAGGTAGGCATTGCAGAATAACTTTACTAATTTTTGTAAAGAAAAAGAGTATAAAGGTAGTGATTTCAGCTTTTTATATTTGAACTTTCTGCATCACTAATGATATGTGACTCTTTTCATTATAGTATCAAGATTTTTCAATTAAATCAATTAATGCTATAAACCAAAAACTTGCAGAATGAACAGGAATAAACAAGAAAGAAGTTGAATGAGGGACGCATATCATTAACCAGATGAGCTATTGGCACTGTTTGCTTCATTCACCAAATGATCCACTAATTCCTCTGTCCAATTATTCCACACGGACCATCAATTACCGCGTATGGAATAAATTTATATATATGAATTTGTCATTATTGACAGGACATTGCTTCTTTCCAATCCAGTCTTGGTCACCTTAAATATTAAGTTTCACAGAAGCAATTAACTAGTAAACTTATATGACTGTTGAATTAAAAATAGGCATAAAGAAAAGAGTGACAGAAATCTACCAAATCATCACGCCCACGCCTTATCTAACTTTGCTAGTTGGATGATAGTGGTCTCTAATTGACAAAGTAGATATAGGGACAAAAAATTATGGGCCAATATGTTGGCACCGTGTTTTCTTTTGTATCCTTATTGAATCCCCTTTGTCTGCTGCACCATTTATTTTCTTCTCAGTTGCCTTGCCCCTTTTGTTTTTTTTTTGTCCTACTTACTTTTATCTTCTCCCCCATCCTTGCTTTCTCTTTCTATGGTCCCATTTATATGTATGTTGGCCGGTTGCATCTTTTATTTTGAAGCTGCCTTCATGTCTCCTATTCCATCACGCTGTAACTTCAACAGGGAAAAAGAACAAAGGGAAAGATTCCAAGTGAGGATATATATGAAATAAACTCTGCATTAAAAGAATAGAGAACAATTCGATTATCTAAACACTAATCCACATCAATATTCCATTCATGTTGCGAGCTATTGGATGAGACTTTTGAGTTCATGTGAGGACTACTAACTGGAAGTGTTAGCTTTGTGCATATAAAGACCCGTATCTTTGTTTTCTTGTTCATTTTCTTTTCCAATTGGCATGTAAAATTTTTTCAATTGAATATTAAAAAACCTTTTTCTAGTAGAGTTACAGAATATTGGAATATACTTGAGTCAGCATCCTTGGACCTTAATGCTTTTCATCTCTCTCTTTTCCCATTAACTATTGATAGTAAGATGCCATGGATGGGATTAGGGTTCTTATTTAGCAAGAAAGTGCGGCTGTGCAAATTAAGGATGCTCATTTGTAGTTTTCGGATCAGTTTGGATAAACAGTGTTCAAAGCATCTAGAACAGTCAATGGACATGGATTCCCAATTCCCGTTTCAATAGGTTGTTTCCACCACTTGGATTCTAGGTCAAAAGGCAAGGAACAAATTGATTTCTTCTAGCCGAAAGTCAGTCCCCCTCGCCCTTTTATAATTTACAAATGAAAGCAAAAATAGTATTTCATATTTTCCTTGTACATGCTACTGTCCATGAGAGCACTTTAGCACACTGTTGTGATATTTTTACCATTTATTTTTTTGTTGAGAGTCCACGTTGAGTAGTGGTTATAAGTAGATGGCAACCCTCACTTTATGAGTTAGTTTTTAAGGTTGAGTTATACCCAAATCAAAATTACAAAAGACTATGATACCATCTTAAAATTTAGATTTGGATTTAGACTATGATACCATCTTAAAATTTGAGTTTAGACCTAACTCAAACTTAAAACTTAACTTGTAAAGTGAAGGTTGCCTCCACTTATAACTACTATTCAGGTCATGTCACTATCCAACGTGAGCTTTTTAATATTTTATGCTTAACGTAAGATGTCTATTTCAAGTTTCTCTTGGTGATGTGATAGGGTCATGGAAATTCAATAGGTTCCATTCCTATATCCTGCTGAGTTTTCTCTTTTCTCTTCTTGTGCTTATTCTCCTACTTGTAATTTTCTTTCCTTTTCTTTCTTTATTGCACAATATTTCTTTCTGTTCTCATGCATCATGTGAAGACAAAGTTGTCAAGTAGTAGGACCAACTCGAAGGATCTTATGAAGAAAGCAAACAAAAAAATTAAGTCACTGAAGATATGTATATTCATTCCCACCGCAACTTGCAGCCTATCTGTCTTACTTATTATTTACCTCATTTCTGTAAAGTACATCCCAAAAAGAGAAGTATATGAGAAAAAGGGATGAGGTTGAGAGAGATATCTTCTTATAGGTGAATGATGGGTTGGGTATCTCATATTTGTTTCTTTGTTACAGCTTTTAGTTAGTTAAGATATGGCTGATCATATGAAAAGACTTCCCAATAGAATTCAAAGCAACTTGCGTATGACTGAGAATTCAACCAAAGACTATTTAATGTGGGAGTTGAAAACTCGTGTGGCAGATGATGGGCTGGTTCATTTGTCTACTCAACTTTAAAGCATGATGTGAGGTCCACAATAACACACTGTTTGTATTTTTGTGTATTGCAGATATCTTTCCCTTGTTTCTATTTGTCAGGTTGGCGTGAAATTATGTATCTATCCTTCATATGTGGATCTCAGCGAGTGCATGAAATATCTGCTTATTGGTTAACCTTATAATTTCCAAATCAAATAGCAGAAATGGAGAATATCAATAATTAGGTTAGATGAAAGTTCTTATTATATCTATATTTTATACTAGTTTTGGAGTGATTTCTTTTCGTCTCTTTTATGAATGTAGTAAGCAGTCTCAATATTTGTGAAGGATGCATAGATAAAGTACAAAAAGAGGACAATTTAAAAGGTTTTTCTTAACTCTGTTTGGCCGCCATTAATAGCCATCTGCACTGTGATTAGCTTCTCTGAAAAAGAGTAGAGTAAGCTTATAAGTTCCTTCGAAAGAGAAGTGCTTTAAGAAGGGAAAATCATTTGGGCCAAAGTAAAAAAATTAAATATGGGCTTGAACTCCTTTTAGATTTTGGGTCTAAAATCTTATGAATTTGAAATTGAAGTGTAATTTTAGTTTCGAAAGTTAACGAACAAGCCCAATAACAAGGCCCACAAAGCATTTGAGTGCTTCTTTTAACATTATTAAATGGAATACGCTCCTAAGATCACTTAAAAAAAATCTCTTATTAAATAATTTATTTGAGTAATTTTATTTGGTGCAGCCTTAAAGATCAGTATAAAAAAAACCTTATTAAATAACTTATTTCATTCATTTAACTTGACAAGTATCTAACTATTTAATTATTTAAAATTTTGAAACGCTTTATAATATTTAATTTTTTTTTTTTAAAAAAAACCAAATTAACACGCAGACATAAACAGTAGTATAAATAACAGCGACGTCGTGTAATGTTCTGATAGACTAGACATAGAGAACGCAGCGGTGCACTGCCCCTCCCTTCACTCAGTCGGCCTCTGATTCGAAGCATCGCCTGGTTTGGCTTGGTGACAAGTTGTTGTTCAAAAGTAACTCACTCTAGCTTCCTCTCACACTCACACTGAAGGTACGTTACTTACTTACTGCTGAGGCTATTGAGCTGTTCTCTCATGTTCATGCTCTGAGTCTGAGAGTTCGAAACAAACAAATGCTTTAATTCAAAATTGCTCAATGATTTTTAAAGACACTTCCAAATGACAGGACCCAATACCCAAAGGGGCAATATTTGGGCCTTAATTACCTTTGGGTGTTGGCCCTTTTCTTGTAATCTTGTAAGCAATATAATCAGTAGAATAAGCAATATACTCAGTAGAATAAGCAATGTATTTTTCATTGCCTGAAAGCTCTTATTCAGATAATCATCAAATACTCAAGCTTTGCCTACTTATTTTGCTTTATACTGTTCTAAAGTGTTGCTTGCTTGTTTTGACCTACTTTCAATTAAACTATTTTAATTTTTACATTAGTGTAGTGGATTGTTGAATTACTAAATTTTCTTTGACTAGTTTTGATTACAAGAAGATGAATTCTGGGAGCATCAAAGAGAAATGAGTGATGCTAGCACTTAGAATGATTGATTGTGTTTATAGGTTTCAGAATTTGTGATATATAGGAAAGATTGATTGGTCATTTTAGAACCTTAATGCAGTGAAACCGTGTACCTGTCATTATGTTAGTTTAGCATCTCATAGAATACTCATATTCTTATATATTTTTTTCAAATGAATTTTCCTCGTTTTTCTTCCTTTCTATGCATCATGTTCTGGTTTGTATGATTTGTAATAAGTTAATAAAAGCATTGCTTTTGACTTTCCATAGAACGACATGTGTAAGTTTTATGTGTTTTAGAAATGCTTACCTTCAAACAATTTACTATGTAAATTTATTTTATGGTATACAGTTTGAATATGTTACCACCTATTTGACCGAAGCTTCATCTTCTTCAGCTCAAATGCATTATCTCCAACTCCTCCAACCAACAAAAACATGCAGCCAGTTTAAGAGATGCTGATAGCATATTGTTTCCCTTTGCCTTCTCTACAATGACATGAAATCCTTGAGAAGGTGTGAGAGATTCTGTGATAGTTCTGGCATCCATTTTAGGAAATTTTCAGTTATTTCTGAGGCCAAACCAGAGCTCTTAAAGGTGCAACAAGTTGTTCATGTGGATGCAGATGCTACTCATGTTTCAAATTTGCATTATCTTTTGCAATTATGTGTGAAAACAAGATCATCCATGGAAGGAAGGGCGTGCCATGCTCAGACAATTCGTGTTGGATTGGAAATGGACATATTAACATCAAATATGCTTATTAACATGTACTCTAAATGTGCTTTAGTTGACAATGCTCGCAAAAAGTTCAATGAAATGCCAGAGAAAAGCTTAGTTTCATGGAACACAATGATTGGATCACTTACCCAGAATGCAGAGAAGCAGGAAGCTCTTACACTTTTCATTCAAATGCAAAGAGAGGGAACCCCATTCAATGAGTTTACCATTTCCAGTGTTCTATGTGCGTGTGCCATGAAATGTGCTATAGTTGAGTGCATGCAGTTGCATGCTTTTTCAATTAAGGCTTCCGTAGATTCAAATTGTTTTGTTGGAACTGCTTTACTTGATGTCTATGCTAAGTGCTCTTCAATAAAAGATGCGACTCGGATATTTGAGAGTATGCCAGAAACGAATGCTGTTACATGGAGTTCAATGGTAGCAGGATATGTGCAAAATGGGTTTCATGAGGAGGCCTTGCTGCTTTTTCACAATGCTCAGGTGATGGGTTTGGAGCAGGACCCATTTATGATTTCATCTGCTGTTTGTGCTTGTGCAGGTCTGGCAACTTTAATTGAAGGGAAGCAGGTGCATGCTCTGTCATGTAAATCTGGATTTGGTTCAAACATATATGTTGCTTCCTCTGTTATAGACATGTATGCCAAATGTGGCTGCATAAGAGAAGCTTACCTTGTGTTTCAAGGCATGGAGGAGAGAAGCATTGTTTTATGGAATGCAATGATTTCTGGGTTAGCTAGACATGCTTGTGCACTAGAGACTATGATCTTATTTGAAAAAATGCAGCAGATAGGCTTCTTTCCTGATGATGTAACATATGTATCTGTGTTAAATGCATGTAGTCATATGGGTTTGCATGAAGAAGGGCAGAAGTATTTTGACCTCATGATCAGACAGCACAATCTTTCACCAAGTGTCCTTCACTATTCATGCATGATTGATATTCTTGGCCGAGCAGGACTGGTTCACAAGGCTTATGACTTGATAGAGAGAATGCCGTTTAGTGCAACTAGTTCCATATGGGGTTCACTTTTGGCCTCTTGTAGAATTTATGGCAATATTGAGTTTGCTGAGGTTGCAGCCAAGCATCTGTTTGAAATGGAACCTAACAATGCAGGGAACCACATCTTGCTAGCAAACACATATGCAGCAAATAAAAGGTGGGAGGAAGTTGCAAGAGCAAGGAAGCTTCTCAGAGAGAGTGATCTGAGGAAGGAAAGGGGTACAAGTTGGATTGAAATTAAGAATAAGGTTCATTCATTTACAGTTGGTGAGAGAAATCATCCACAAATTGAAGGGATTTATGCAAAGTTGGATAATTTGGTGGAAGAGTTGAAGAAGCTGGATTACAAGGTTGATACCAATAATGACCTGCATGATGTGGAAGAGAGCAGAAAACAGATGCTTTTGAGGCACCACAGTGAGAAGCTTGCTATTACCTTTGGATTGATGTGTTTGCCTCATGATATGCCAATAAGGATTATGAAAAACCTCAGAATCTGTGGTGATTGCCACACTTTTATGAAACTTGTGTCAAAGTTTACAAGCAGGGAGATCATTGTTCGAGATACAAACCGTTTTCACCACTTTAAGGATGGCTTCTGTTCTTGTAGAGAGTTTTGGTGAACTTCTGATATATATTTCTTTTTATTTATTCCAACTAATGCGGGTTTCACTTTCTTTCCTGCTTCCTTAAACCATGTTCAAGTGATTCTCAGGGGAAGGCATGGTGATTAAATATGATTTGTTTTATACAACATAGGAACTGTTTTCTGAGGCAAATGATAGAGATTTCAGTTTGCTGTAAAGTAAAAAGGGAGAAGTCAGGTCACCATTGGAATATTAAGTTGGGGATTTCAGGGGACAGGCAAAGTTATTGGGTATCATGCGGCCTCCTGAATTTCCATGTATTGGATAGTCTATGGTTGCAAAGGTTGCAAAACTAAAGATTTTATGCTCTTGAACTTATCGTGAGCCTTAATATCCTTGTAAGGGAATGGTTTTCAGATTTATTCCATTATTGCAGCTAAATGGAGGCAATACATGAGAAGTTGTGTTATGAAGATCAGCAATACTTGTGAATCCATGTTACAACGGACTTCTCATGAGCATGATAACCGTGATCACTGTTGTCTCATATTATTTAGAAGACGATACAGCCTACTGTTGCACGGCCACTAAATCTGTATTGTCGTTCCTTTTTTATGCCATACTTTCTTCTCATTCATTAATCATTATTATAGATACATTCCAATCACAGCATCATATATTTTTACTGTCAACTGTTTCTTCCTGTCCAGTTTTTCTGTCTTACATTTGAATTATTATTACTGTAAAGGAGTTTGGAACATTTACCTATTAAACCGCCCTTCCTTAACTAATTAAATTAAAAAAAACTGCCTCTGTTCAAACCAAAAAGAAAAAAAAAACTAGTATTGAGAACTTCAAATAATTTGTTAATATTCTTACATTTGATGCCATTTTATAATAGATAGCAGAAAATTATTAGCTGAAGCATCCGCACTTTTCCTTGCGCAACCAAAATATGCATAATTTGAGGGCTCACAGCAACCGGGAAACTAGCGCCATGGGTAACTATCACGTTATGACCTCAAAGCTGATCTTAGTTCTTAAGCACGAAAATTTATGTCTCTCCATCCAGGTCAGAAGCCAACCTAGACCTACTATGCACCGTGCTCGTTTTAGTGGAAGCTTAAATGCAGCTTTAGTCCAAATTCAGCGTTTACACGCTTCCCATGAACTTGGCCAGAAGAACTATCCAAAATCTCAAGTGCGTTTTGAACAATACCAACTCCTCGCTTCACCGAGCAGAAAAAAAGTTCTATCATATACATACGGACAACCTTTCTGATGATTATCTGTACAAAAGGACATTTCTTTCCCACAATCGGGCTCTTGTTAGAAGCAGCAGATTTGAGGGGGCATCAGAAGATCTAATTCTGCTTCTTTACTCAACTGAAGAAAAGATTTCAGGAATTTATTATCTGCTTCAGCACCTACCTCTTGAAAACTTTCAGTAGAAAATTTCATGAATTTCTTTGACTCGGGGTAGTAATCCATCCCTTTCCCACGGGCAAAGGAATTTCGTAATTACAGTCAGTTTGACTTTTAATCACCCACAAAAGAAATAAGAGAATGAAATAGACATAATAAAAAGAAGATGAAGTATATATACATGGATGAATTCTACATCTTCAGCTACAATTTGGAAGGAATCACCTACGCGGTTACACCTTAATTCTTAATGAAGCTCTTCAAAAATCTGCCACAGGTAAAGAAGAGACCCAGTAATTCTATTATTAGAAAAATATACAATACAACTTGTTTCATGATCTTAGAAGCATTTTATAATGCAAAATTATGCTGTATGCAAAGTATAAAATTTTAACCGTACTGAAGATTTGATGTCCAGTTAAAATTATTATGTACGATGTAGCTTCAATTAAACTCCCACTACGAACACATGTAGAAGAGGGGTAGTATGTAAATAACACAACTCTCAAAATCTAAGCACCCATTACTGCAAGTACAAACAATTATGATGCTCAGAGCTCAGTACAAGATAATTTGTTATAAACTTCATTCTCCCAAATAATCCCTCCAATTTTGTACATAGGCTTATTGATGGTTTTAATAAATCTAAAATGTCAAAATGCATATCTTATTAGTCTAATATATATATATATATATATATATGAAACGTCAAATAGTCTTTTAACATTCCAAAAGTAATTGATGAAATAGTTAATAGATGATACAAGAGATCTAATAAACTTTTATATTTTGAAAAGATTAGTAAAACCCAGCAATATAACTCATCCAATATAAAACTAAATAAACCAAATAATCGAACTAGCTGCATAATATGTGACTCACCTAAGGCCAAGGCAATATTGATGGGGATAAATCCCTGCTTGTAAGAATATGTGAGTAGCAACAACACAATAATGGCAACAATAAAATAGAAATAGTAACAAACACGACACAAATATTTTAACATGGAAAACCCCTTCAATGCAAGGGTACAAACCATAGGACTTGAAGTCCAACAAGCAAGCATCCAATATGATTAAGAGATGTTTACAATCACCAAGTTTCAACTATCAAAGGTTACAAAAACCCAATCACAAGAACAAGCAACAAAAACTTGACAAATAGAAAAAGAACAAATGAAAACTCCCCCAAATTGGAGCAACAATTGCGACAACAAATTTTGGAGTTTGGAGAGCCCTTCCAACAATCCCATCTTCAGACAACGAATAACCCTCTGATTGTCAGTTTGATCAAAGCTGGGCATTGTAAAATATGACACTGTGTTTTCCCTCTTTCTCCCTTATTTTCTAAAACTCTCCCACTCCCTTAATCCTCTAAAATGACTCTTAACCTAAGTTTTTTCATTCACCAAGCTTAAGTGAAAACAATAAATGGGCTTGCACAAAATTTGGGCCTTTTCTCCACATAGGAAAGGAGCCCATCCAAGACATCACAAATCCAATGATACCTCGCATCAATGTGTTTGGATCTAGAATGAAAAGTTGAGTTCTTAGTTTACCAAGATGTATAGCACATATCTCTCTTGAGTAAAGTCAAGCTCTTGCAAAAACTTTTTCATCCAAAGCAACTTCTTGCACACTTTTGTTATTGCAATCTATTCAGCCTCTATAGTAGACAAAGCAACACACTTGCATGGAGATGGACTCCCTTCTTTCAAGTTGAAGGGTTGTTGGGATGGGCTCCATTCCTATGTGGAGAAAAGGTCAAAATTTTGTGCAAGCCCATTTGTTGATTTCACTTAAGCTTGGTGAATGAGATGGCTTAGGTTAAGAATCATTTTAGAGGAATAAGAGACTGGGAGAATTTCAGAAAAAGTGGGGAGAAAGAGAGGGAAGACGCAGCCTCATATTTTACACACTGCAACTTTGATCAAACTAACAACTAGAGGGTCATCTGTGGTCCGATTTGGCAGAAATTTGATCGACAAGTTCGGGACATATGGGTTTTTAATCTGAACGGTGAGATTGTTGAGAAGGCTATCCAAACTTCGAAAGTTGTTGTCGCAGCTGTTGCCCTGATTTGGGGGAGTTTTCATCTTTTCTCTTCCTATTTGTCAAGATTTTGTTGCTTATTCTTGTGGCTGGGATTTTGTAACTTTGATAGCTGAAACTTGGTGATTGTAAACATTTCTTGATCATAGAGGATGCTAGCTTGTTGGACTTTCAAGTCCTGTTGTTCTTACCCTTTACATTGAAGGGGGTTTCCACATTAAAATCTTGTTTTGTGTTTGTTCTTGTTTCTGTTTAATTGTTGCCATTATTTTGTGTTATTGCTCCTCACAAATTTTTACAAGCATGTGATTGAGTGTGCTTTGTCCCCCATCAAATATTATGGGTAGTCTCCAATGGAATTCATAGAAGGATAAATCCACTGACACTAAACAAACTGATAGAAAATTGAAACAAATTATTGGCCTTCAGGAATGCCAATTACGAGGCTTAAAAGGTAAATCAAAGCTGCTTTCTATGGCTACAAAGTAAAGTATATCAACAGACAGCATACCTTTACTTAACACATAATCCTGTACTACGAAATGGAAGAATCACTACGTTCTGGAATCCAATTTTCATTGAATTGCTACTATAACTGAAGCTTTCGAGGCAGGAGAACTACAAAAGAATGCAATTATTGCTTAGTTAGTAACAACTAATATATTTACAAATTTAAAAACTCTAAGAAGAGTTACCTTCTGCCATATTACAAAAACTTTGCGGAGGAAATATCGTTTCTGGGTCCATTTTCTGGGAAGAAACAACCAGAGACAGGCGATGCTTACTGCAGAAAGCAACCA
Source organism: Styphnolobium japonicum (assembly GCA_023212625.1). Classification (NCBI taxonomy): domain Eukaryota; kingdom Viridiplantae; phylum Streptophyta; class Magnoliopsida; order Fabales; family Fabaceae; genus Styphnolobium; species Styphnolobium japonicum. The sequence continues at coordinate 2,667,422 of JALBWW010000013.1, forward strand.
GACTCAAAAGTGTGTTTAGGCAAATAGATAAGCCAAAGCTTCAAATGAATTTGTCAATAAGATCACCAGATGAACAGTTGGAATTATCTCATCTACTGCACTAATTCTAGAACTCAAATAGGCATATAAAGTTTACACAATTGATATTCTTGGTGCTAACTGCATGCTTTGTCTTTAAAGCTTTCATTTAATTAATTAATTTATTTTCCTTTATTTATTTTCCTTCTTTCAGTTTGAAGGGTTTCATTTAGTTTATTTAATTTATTACAAATGCCCAACATACACCATAAAGGGTTTTCAACCCGGCATCTCTTTGAAAGAGGGTTGAATAATGTTAACAAATAAGTTCCAAAAACTTGAACAGTCACAAACCTTGCCCATGAAGGGATAAATTTATTATTTGGTATGTCATCCTCATCTTCATCTTCATCGTCTGAGCCTTTATATGGAGAGATCTCGTATGATTGCTCTTGAAGTGAGTTTTTGATGATCAAGTCATCATCTTCAGTTGCTTTGATCAAAATGCCCATTACCTGTAAAGATATTTAATCTCAGGATGGTTATAAAAGCAAGTCCACGACACAAAATTAAACATTCAACATGTAAGATTCCAGAAAGGTCACTTTAAATAGAAGATACTAATTTTTTAGAACAGTCCGTCCCAGTTTGGCACAAGTACAAGCCAAAGTTATTACAAGGGAGAATTATGACAAATCTGAAATTATCGTTAATCCACCTTCAAAGAATAGCTAATGATTAGCCAAGCACTAACTCGATTAATCTTAAATCCCGAGTTTAATTAATTGTTAAGTATCATATAATTGAAGAGGACGGCTTTAAAAAAATGAGAGAAAACAGTATCTCAAAGCTTAAATTATATGAGATCACATTAGAAACATTGGCCCCTTTTAACTGACTAGAAAAATAAGCATCATGCATTGTCAGAAGAGGAGCACTTAGACCAGGGAGGGATATTACAAGGTACTCTTTTCCTCTATTTTCCTTTTCTGTATTTGTATAGAATTGGGAAAATATGATTTCTAGGCTTGACTAAACTACTATGAAATCCTTCGAAATACGAATGTTAATGATGACTTGGAAGAGAGCCACAGCAAACAATACTACCTTTCCATTATTACCACAATCATTCACAGCTTCCGAATATTCAAGATAGCTTTCTTTGGTTTTATCATTTGTTGGATCCCTGATTGTCAAAGGTTCAGAGTCAGAAATTTTCTCCACATTGCCTTCTCGATTGTCTTGCAAGTTCTTATGATTTTCTCTTTCATCCATAAATTTCTTGCTTTCTTGGACTCCTTCACCCTAGACCAGACAGCCCATGTATTAGCATTTTCACTAAACCCAAAAAAAGGAAGATAACAACTAAATTATTAGCAAAATCAGCATTTTACTGTAGCTTGGTGTTGTATTTCTATCTCTTCTTTCTTAGCACATATCTTCTCCTGCTCTTGCTGCTGCTTCTTCGCGTTATTAACACGCTTCCTTTTTCTTTCTTTCTCCTTTTTTTCTTCATCTTCCCTCTGTCTTTTCTTCGTTGCCATTTCTGCCTCCTTTTTCTTCCCCTCTTCCTCTTTCTTTTTCTTCTGCAGCTCCAGCTGCCTTAGGTTTTGTTGCTCCAATCTTTCCCGCTCAAGTCTCAACGCTTCCTTCTTCATCTTGCGCTCATTCTCTTTCTTTTCGGCCATACGCTTGGCAGCCTCAGCAGCCTCCAAGGCCTTCACTTTGATGTCCCTCTTTCCTACATGTTCACACAGTAAGGTTCAAATAATGATCAAATTTAAAACATTTTAAAACTTCTGCAAGAATACATAAACATATGTAGCTCATAGCTTCACTCTGAGGAGAGGAGGGTTCCCAGAAATCAATACCAACACATTATAGAGTTCCTTCCATCTTCAGCATTATTTCTTGTCATCTATGTAATATTTATCTAAATCCTTTCCTTTGGTGAACAATTAAAAGACACATCCGTCTTTCTAATCCTTTAGCTACTAAATCATTTACCATTCTAATTTACAGCAATTTGTGCATATTTTTCCCCTCCTTTCTTCCTGATCAAATAAAGATGGCCTTTTGAAAAGCTTGCCAGCCACCTAAAAGAATCATGCAACCAAAATTCCCAGGCTAAAGCGTAAGACCTCATATAAAAGACAAAAACATCAAAGCAATGCAAAATAAAAAAAATAAATAAAAGAATAGGAAAGACTTAACAAGTGCAACAAATCCAAACTAAAGCTGATGGAACAGTATGACAAGGCAAACAAACAGCTAAATTATAAGCTCCAAAATGAAGAATATTCATTTGTATTGCCATGTCTGGATGGTGAATTTCAATCTCCAAGAAGGAAAACTTTAAAATAAAAAAAAAAGAAAGTAAACTTCATCTTGAAAGTAACTAAGTAAATAAGATCAGTTACCTGTAAAAACCGTTGCTGCTTGTTTTTGTTGCACTAATGGAATAAAGGAGGTGATGTTGGATATAATATTGTTGCATGTAGACTTCCCTTGGGAGTAAGTGGGACCTCGTCTTTTCAGAATATTTTTTCCAGATAATTTTGGCCTACTGGACCTGTTGCAAACCGATTCAGTGGTCCTCTTCACACCATTTGCTCCAAGAGATATACTCTGGTTCTCCTTTCCCTTCCTCGTGCATCTTCTCCGATTGCCATCCTGCTGGTCGAGCTTCTTTTTTACCTTGTTGCGAGTCCCACTGAAGCTAAACTCTGTGCTTACAGAATCTACACGTCCATCAGTTAATATATCATCTTGTAAAACTGATGCAGAAGGGTTTTCATTATCTACAATCTCAGTAAGGGGTTCTCTTGTAATTGAGCTAGTCATCCCATCTAAACCAATGCCCTTTTGGAATGTATTAGCCATCTCATCCACATTTTCATTTTCTTCATTAATGCAGGGAAGCTCTAGTTTTAAACTCTCACGCTTCCCTGAACTGCCAAAGTTCGAATTAATTCTATCCCAAAGAGTTTGAACTGAAGACGTATACTGACCCTTACAATTTGGTAGGCAATCAGAAAGGGACCTTGCACTCCCATCGTTTAGAGGAAGGGAAGTCCTCAGATCCATGCCCTCCAGAAGCCTATTAGGTAAAGACTGAAAGAGGTCTGGTATCTTAGGAAACCTATATGGGGTTGAAGAATAGCACAATGGAGAATGCATGATCCTAGATTTACCAAGGGAGGTATAATCTATTGAGCTAATTGGAAGATTCATCTTTTCCAATTCCATTTGGTCTCCCACAGTGCATGGCTGTGCATTATCTGGTTGCATAATGAACCCTTCAAACTCGGGTAAAGTTTCATCTGTACCAATCAAATCCAAGGATTGGATCCCCGGAGAAATAGATGAATCATCTGAGAACTTAGCATTTCCTCCTGGATAAATCCTTCTACTCGAGGTGCTTCTTTCAACACAAGTCAGATGTTCTGCAGTTTCTCGTCCACAATTAACCTGATGATGCCACGAATCCACCTTTTCATCTATGGTGCACCTCATTGTTGAGTCAACACTAAAACCGGATGGATTTGCCTCTACCATGAGAAGGGTGTCTTCACTTCTGTCTCTTCCATCCAAGATAAATTTCTGCTGACAGGAAATCATTTAAAAACAGTCTAGTCAGAAAGTTCTAATAAAATTATAAAGCGGAAATGCAACTTTTACAGCTATATAACTGCATTCATATAAGAGACTGCACAAATTTTAGCAGGGTTCAGTTACAGATGCAGTTCTGGCTAAATGCAATGTGTATTAACACAAGCGACTGTCAAATAGAGGGATCCAGCAAAACATCTCAGATCTTGAAGTTTAACTTTTATTAAATCCATAGTAAAACTCATTTTCTTTTGCATGAAATTATATTATTCACAATCCAGCTCGTAGTAGATCGTGTCTTTCACCAATCCTCAACAAGCATATCGCTATCCTAACCATTTCTTTGCAGGTAAAGTAATCATCTTTATTGATGATACAAGCCAATTATTGGAATTTCCTAATCTTCTTAGAAAGGAAAGGTAATAACTCATGCTATAAGCATGTTAAGTGTCACAATTATTAACAGGGGCAAGAACTGAAATTCTTTTCTATCCAAATACATGGAAAATTAAATGTATTTGTATAGAATGGAACCCAGATGAAGGAACCAACGTCAAATTAAATCAGTAGCATTCAACAAATGAAGTAACAGAGCCCGCTTGAAGGTTTTTAAATTGCCTTTCCTTATATAATATCAGCTTACTTGAAAGTTACTCTTACAAGTATCACAATTCAATTGGATTATTAGCCAACTTAGGATCCTCCCTACTATCTCTCTTATCCATGTCTTCCCATCTTCTCTGACAATCCTTTCTAACTCTTCCTGCTTCCAATTCTATACAAATATTGCATAAAATTATTATTTATCTACACTAAATGGCTATTAGATCCTAAAATCAACTTTTCCACTAGCCCATTTGCCTTGAAATGTGTGTCATCTTTCGCCCAATTTTCACACAACAAAGATGCCAAGGTTTAAAAGAAAACAATGTATAAATAGACACAACTCAGAAAAAGAGGTTAAGTTTTTGCCAACCAGAAGAAAACAGCAAGGAAAAAAACAACAACACTAATAGGCACAATACATAGAGAATTAGTAATTACTTTGAAAAATATATATTGAGACCTTCAATTCAAAAAAATATAGATTTTGGTTACTAGAGTTATTGTTTAGGGTTTTATTTTCTCTTAGGATTTATTCTTTTCATTTTTATTTGACTCAGTTTTGTTTAATTCAGGTAGTTTATCTTGTCTTCAGTGTTTTTTTATAAATTTTGAAGGGTTGTGCTTTCATATTTGATTAAGGATCACTTGAAAAACACTCTTTTTACAAAATTTTGGCTAGGCTCCAACATATGGAGATTGAGTTTTAATCGTGGATTCTTAAGTAACTGAGCTCTCTTCCCTCCTCTTTCTATTCTGCTTCTTTATTCTCTATCCTTACTCTGGTCCAAAACTGACTGTGCAAACAAACTTCTGCTACATTACTTTTACTCCACAATGGCACAATCATATGTTAGCTCAAGCATTTTCATTTCCTCAAATTCTAAATAGTTTGATTCAAAACAGCTTCTGAAGTGGCCTGTGATCGTCCATTAAAACAAATATAATCATGTCTATGTCAAAGCAACACTACATTATAATAACCAGGTAAAGTAGAAAGATTAACCAAGACATACAATTTGATATTGATTGACATCAACTCCCACTAGTGCAACATATACAGAAAATTCAGATTTAATATCTATACTACGGAAAAAAATCTTACACAAACCAATCTCAATATTTTCAGAATGTAAAACAGAATATTATGTACCTCTTCTTTTCTCACTTTAAGAGAAGACCCTTCTGTTGTACGGCATTCCCCAGTATCTTGCATCTCATCCATTGGGCTGTTACTGAAGTATAAATTGCCTATATCTTCATCCAGATGAGATGTCATATTTTGAACTTCTAGGACAGCCTCGCGGATATCTTTTCCAATGCTCAAGTTTCTACCAACAGACTTTTGGTCTATAGAAACCAGTGGCTTTTCCAAGAAGTTTGAAGAGGCAGGTAGACATTTCTTTGTTTCAATTTCAATCTTTCTTCTCTTATGCTGAGGACATGAATGCTCCACATCAGAAGTAGCAGATGGAAACTCAACTGTAAGATTTGGAACAGTTATGTCTGCATATTTAGGCAGACCATTTACAGTAACCGCTGCAGAAAAACCATCTGCCAACTTAGTATTACTATCATTATTTTCCAATTTACTGTTTTCTGAAACAGATTTAAATGCCATAACTTCCTTTGACAAACTTCCAGATGAATTTTCACCAGCAACTTGTGAGGGAATTGAACAATTCACCAAGGAAGAAGTAAGAATGGAGAATTCTGTCTGAACCACAGGTAACTCTTTGTTTGGCGACATGGCATTTTGTGCTTTCCTGACTGCCTCCTCAAAGTGGCTTGCGCAATATTCCTTCTGAGGCCCCACTTCTCTGATCAGAACTTCCTGCCTTTCCAGCAAATGCATCTCCCCTGAAGAGTTACACTTACCTTGGCATACAAGAGATGTTTCTTCATCAAGTAAATTTACTGGTTCCAACAAATTAACGGGTTCTTCGGGTGACATACCCTGTCGTCCCTCTTTTAAATCAGGACTAGAAATTCCATTCATACTTGACTCTTCTATATCATCAAAATCAAGTTGCTTGGGCATCACAGACATAACAAAATCAGAGGGCATCCTCAAGACTGAAACATCCAGCCCAACCTTAGGGTTAACACCAGTGAGCCTAGACCCTAAACAAGAAGGATCTTTTTCGACTAAAATGTCAAAATCAGCATCAACTTTGGCATCAGTTGCAGCAGATCTGTCCTCAATAATATCAATGGGATCGGGACAAGATTGTATATTTTCTTGGGTATCCAAGACTTTCTCAGCCACAGCTGTTTCAATGTATAACGATTTCGCAATTAAAGACTTACTACAAGCAGAGTGTCTATACCTTAAGTCTCTGACATCTAAATTGGAAGAACTCACTGGCCTCAATGATCCTTCAGTTGCGCAAGTAGTCACAGCCCTTGTATTTCTAGAAGCAGTGACTGCTGCAGCATTCTCCTTCTCTGCAGAATTCATGGCAATTTCTGTATCTAATTTGGATTCATTTTGACTTGAAGATAACCTTCTAGCATCCAGTTCGGTAAGCCGTACATTCTGAGACTTCTTACCAGCATATTCAGAGCAGGTAGCACTTTGCTCACAGAAATTGGAGCTGCAAGACTTCGATATTCCTTCAATGTGATTCTGTGGCTTTGAGTCTCTGGTTATGTATCCCTTTCCAGAATTACTTCTACTTGAATGTTCTTTTGCTTTTACTGCACAAAAGTCAGGATCCTTTTGACTATGGAAGGACCCCACAACAGACACTGCAGGATCCTTTGAATGCTGAGAAATTAGAGGCTGAGGTGATTGCAATGATTTATTGATAGACTTTAAAGAACCACCAGTCATCAAAAAATCATCACTGGGTGATCGGCAGGAACTTCTAAGTAATTTTATCCTACCATGAAAGTTACTTTCTTGTTTGTTGTTGCAGAAGTCACCATCTTTGACTGTATTCCTCCTACCTCCATTGATATGATCAGAGGCTTTGCTTGAATCTGTTAATTCAACGTGAGCAAATGGTTGCATAAAATTGTTAACTTCAACTCCTTTGCCTCTACCCGAGGTGCTGTCAAGCTTCAACAATTCGCTATTATATCTTGCCTGGCTAGAACTTCTAGATTTTGTTAATCTCTTATGATCAACACTGCTTCCAGTTTCCTTCCTTTGATACTCTCCTTTATTTGCTTCCTTAACACCACAACTTCCATTGGTAAAACAAGGTCGGTTAAGTAGGTCCAACAGTTCATTCACATTATTAGACAGAGGTCCATCTCCCTTCACTACAGAAGAACTAACATTCAAAGAGGTGAGTTTCTGGGCTGAGCTTTTAGATCTTGTTATACAACCAGAGTAATTAGACTTATCATTTTTTTCAGTCAGACAGTCACCTCTTCTCGCTTCTTCCATGGAACAACTTTGGATGTTGGTATGAAAATCCTTGACCAAGTCTGACTCCTCAATATGGTCTGCCTGTAGAGATGAAGACGCGGAACCTGTAATTGTGCCAGCACAAACACCAGCATTATTATCATCTCCTGACCAGCGTTTGGGTGCTTTTGCACTATTACGTAGCTCCAGAGCCCTCTGCCTTGACTTTGATCTTTGCAACTTTGCCAGTGACAGTGCTGGGTCATGGCAACTGTCTGAGATTCTTGATTCTATCTGATTCTGAGGTGATGTAGCACCAGTTGAGGCACATCCATCATTGTTGACAGAGCAATCTGGCAAATTTGAAAGCCCATCTCCTGCATTGCAGTCTTTTTTCAAAGCATGAACTTCGTTATGTAACCCAATTGGATAATGAACATCATCAGTTACAACAACCAGATTGCTGTACAGACTGCAATGATCACCAGTGAAAGGAACTCTAGATTGTGGTTGCGAGAATAGAACTTCAGAAACAAGATCGCCTTTGTTTAACTCTGCAGAGATAGAAAAGATTTTTAACATATCAGGATCAAATTTCCCAAAGGGAAATTGGCTGAGATGTTGTGGCACAAATATAGCTAAACTGCTAAAGTAGAGAACTACTAATTGAAGTGAACTCCCTTCATTGGTGAGTGGAAGCATATTATGTAACCCTGCTCCTTGCTATAAAATAAACTAATTACAGAAAATATTATTTCTCCAGGTAAATTCACTACCCCCACCCAGGCAGCAGGGGGCACAGAAAAATAATTGGCCACTATGGCGTTTGACAGATTCTTATTTTGGAACTTAAAACAGAAAGAAAAGAAAACAGGAGTTTACTTTTGTAACTGCAAATTACAATATCACTAATAATTAAGTGTATCCACTAAATCATGGCATTCAGATTCAGCAAAATCTCAAAATAATAATGCTCCTCTTGACAAGGTTAAGGATCTACCAAGGAGCTTCAAAGCTATCAACCTAAATTATAGCTTTGATGTGTACTAAGACATAAAAAGAAAGAAAGACAGAATGAAATAAATTAAGGAGAGTTAAAAAGAACCCAAAAAAAAAACATGAAGAATAGGTATAATAACAACTAGATTGAACTGGTACCAAGTAGGAATTTATAGTGTTCCATGAACCAGAAAAGAATGGGACCTCCCTTCCCTATCACTATGACACAACACAAGTCAATGACTTAAAAACAAAGAAGAAAAGAGAGGCGCAACATGTATCTCTCACAACTTCACCGTAAACCCAAATTTCTCCGAAACTAGGGTTTTAACACAATCTTTCTGACGCAACGATGAAGTTACTGCCTAGTGACTCGGTGGTCACGAGTTCTGGTTACGGAAAAACCCTCTCCGCTTACGGGAGTAAGGTTGCGCTTGCGTACATCTAACACTCCCCATACCTCACAGTGATGGTGTTCAATTGAAGTGAAAGTCATAAAGAAAACCCCCAATTCAAAAACAAAACAAAAAACACAAAAATTTGCTCAGAACACTTCAACACGTTACAAAAATGCGAAAATCACAAAACCAGTGAGACACAACATGTCAATCGAATTTCGATTTCAACAGTCGAAAACAAACCAATGCACTTGCAAACCCAGTTTGTCATCCTGAAAGCACCTACTACACCAAATAGGCTGAATCCAAACGAGTGCACGGATAGAGAGAAAATGGCGTGCGAGGAAGGGAACTCTGAGGGATTACCTTCGGGATCTGAGGGAAGGGAGTGAAGCGCAGAGTTGCAGAGCCATGGAGGAGGGGAAATTCCGTTGAGAATGAGTTTGGGAGAAAGGTGGTGTTCCCAGAGATGGCACTGCTGGCGAGCCTGGTCGATGATCCGCTTCGTCCTCTCGAAGATCTGCGCGACTTGCTTCTCCATCGCCGACATTGTTCACAGGGTTTCCATGAATGCGCGAGCACCGCGATGGTGGAGAGAGAGAGAAAGAGAGAAAGGGGAAAGGAAACCACAGAGATTTGGGTCTTCTTTTGGATGAACGGCAGGGATGAGATTTGCGCTTGCCGCTTTTTTGAATTCAAATTTGGGGAAATTTTGTGGTAATTGGATTCACCCGTTTCGGATGGTTTCGGGTCCAGTCACTGTAGAATTTAGAATGGAAATTGCATTGCCCCCTTTTTACGATAAATTATTATGCTTTGAAGAGTCATATATTACTCCATTAAAAAAAATAACACGTGACACGGAGTAACAATACATGATATTAGACTAAATTTAAATCAAATCTAAATGCCTGAGAAATTATTAAGAGTATTACTCTCAAAGTTTCTTTTTGTACGTATTTAATTCTTCTGTCATTTCATGTCTCTAATTATATTCTCTTAATTAAAAATTAACATTTAGTTGTCAATTTTTAATTTAGGAGAAAGGATTGAAATAAAAAATAGAGATAAAATATTTGATTCTGTAGTATGGGATTTTGCCTATCAATATAAATTTTACAAATTTTGATTTTACATTAACTTAATTTTACGACTTATTTTTTATGAAATTATTTATGTTGTTTGCGATAAAAAAAATATAACTTTTACGAAATTATAAACACCACAAAATTAATAGGAAAAACAAAACAAAGGGCATACATCTCAAACACAGACAAAACACGTGCAACATAAGTAAGAACGAAAAACAAGGATAAAAAATATAATAACATGTTGCAAAATTTGTCTCTTTCTAATTTTAAAAAAAAAAACATATTTGTACTTGATCTACTTGTTGCAGAAGCTACAAACAATCACTGAGAAGGGTTTGTAGCCCTTACCTGGTTGTCTTCCTGTTTTCTAATATAAGCAATAACAATTTGAGAATCAATATTGATTATCACATTTGAGTTAATAAATTATAAGGATAACAATCGTGGGAGTTCCTAATTGGTAATTAAACCTCCAGCAATAGCAAGTCCCGAGTTCCCTCAAGCCACTTCATCAATATTTAACTTATACCAATTTTGGGGAGGAGGATCCCACTGTAATGAAATAAGAACAAATTGTGAACTTTGTCATTTTGTAGTTGGTGGAATTTTATTAAGGTAGCATACATCAGTGTAATCAAAATTGCATGAATCGCAATTTGATTTGTGCGATTCGATGTGATTCTGCAACACATCAATATAAATCACAAGTAGTAACATTTTGTCGCCAAAATTGTAACTCATCTACTATAGTGCAATTCTCAAATAATTGGGTTGTGCAAAGATCTGTGTTGAATCCTATGCAACCAGGGTCGAAAAAAAAACTTTTTTTTCTTGCAATTTTTTAAAGAAACTATTGGGAAATTGCCAAAACTTCCTTCCTAGTCATAATATTAAGGAAACAATAAACCTTATTCCCATGGTCCCCCACCTTCTGCCTTTCCCCAAGATTCTGCTAGCCCCCCACCATCTTTTGTTGGTAATTTTTTTGTTTTACTTTGTTGTATGTTCTCTATTGCTATGCTGTGTGAGGGTATGTCGAAGTACAATAAGTCATATAAAAAAAATAGTTGAAGATGGTGAGGAAGAGCTTTTTATATTAGAGGATAAGGATAAACTAAGTGACATTAATCTTGGAGATTATGATCATATTATATACTATAAAATTCAAAATAATGATATGATTTGTCTTTTTTTTTATTTCTTTGGAGAGACAGAACCTATGCAGTCACTATAATGTCTTTAAAATTGTAGTCACTATAATGTCATTAAAATTAAATCTTTTGGTCCTTTTGACTATATGATAGGGGTGCTCAAGACTCGGTTTAGCCTGCCAACTGGCCCGACCCAAGCTGCTTGGGTTGGGTAGGACCCGGTTTGAATGGAATAATCGGGTTGAAACTGGATTAAATAACTTTGGCCCGATATATTTTTTGGGTCAGGTCTGGGCCACCTGACCCGAGGTATATAAATATATATATTTCTTTATATGAAAAATTCAAGTCACAGATTAAACATTAATTTTAATTATATATATTTAATTATCTATATTTATTAAGAGCTTACTAGTTATAAAAGTATAAACATACAATGTGAGCTTTCAAATACATTGCATAATATAACATAACAAACATATAATTACATTACAGTATAGATTTTGATAAACTTCAGGTCGGGCTAGTCTTGGCCTGGTTAGACCCAATCATGACCGGATTTGCTCGAGTTTAAGGTCGAATTCGGGTATAAAAATTTGGCTCGTTTAAAATCTTAGGTCAGGACTTGGCCAAGTCAAACTCGACCCATGAGCATCCTATAGTATATGACTTGAATCTTGATTTATTTTGAAGTGTAGGTTTCAATTTATTAGCTACATAATGAGATATTTGACTTTAAAATGCTAATATCTATATGTTTGCAATGTTTCATTATGTGAAAATATATTTTATGCTATTTTTAATTTTTGATCGCGATACATTTTGATTCATGATGCAAAAATAAACCTTCTGATTCGCGATTTAATAACTAAGGCATACATGTTTAGGGCAGTGAACAAATTTTATGAGGGGAAAATTCTTATGTTGGAAGATAGATTTGTTCTTGGCATGCCATGTGCTCCACACAAGATAAGCCCGCATTGTAATCTTGATGAAATGCTAGGTTAAGGGGTAATTAAAGCTTGGTAGAGGAAAATAAAAGTACTTATAGCAAAAAAGAAGCAATCATCAACAAAACAAAGCATAAGAATCTTAAGCAAACTAAGGATGAAATGTCACAGATACATTGTTTTGATTGTATATATTACTATATCATAATAAAAAAAAAATCTATGTGAAGGATCCTTGGTATAAATTTTTTTCTCATTTTTTATACGATAAGGGTATTTTCGAACTAATTTTTGCATCAATCGAGACTAACTCATTTATCGACAATATTTATATGTTTAAATTCATTGTATTCTGTTTGTTTTCATAATTACGACAGTTACTAAAATTCTATCTAAGTAAAATAAAAAAGAATCTTCCATATATAAAAATGTAGTCAGACTTCATTTTCCACTTGGCAAAAACAGTTCAAAATTTGAACTCAGTTTCCATTTCTTATCTTCGCCATCTTCGGTTTTATATGCTTGTATTTTCTACCTTTTATGTCATTTTCTTAAATATTAATTAGTTTTAATTTTTCTTGAAAATAAATTAGTCTTTATTTTAAATTTTATTATATTTTTATATTAAGAGTTTTTGTTATGTTAGGTGAGCTATTATTCTAATAATCTCGAGACTCTATTTGTGAATTTTTTTAATCATATTTTACAATAAATATAAAAATTATCAAATTTGGTAACCGCACTTTTGAATTTGGGGTTAGGTGGTAAATATGAACCTTCCTTTTACGAGTCAGTGTGCTCCAAAACCACGTTTAGTCAGTATATATACACACCCCCGCAAGATTTTTAGCCATCACTTACTTTAGCTTTTAGAGATGGAAACACTCATTGGCAAATTACAACAAGCTGAAGGTGTTTCCCTTGAGAAAGGAGATGGAGGTGCCTCTAGGAATGATGCTAATGCTGGTGATGATATGCATAACATTAGCCTCGATCTTCTTCGGAAACAATTTCACATGTCTCTCGATATCAATCAACCAGCACAAATCCATGATCAATCTTGTTTATCTGCAGGATATGAAATTAATTTTGAGGTAATTCTTTTTATTCCATTCATATATATATATATATATATATATGTTTTTTGTGGCTTTGATTTCTATAATAAATTGATATCGAATGCTATATATTCTTTTTTAAAAAAATCTTAATTATTATGAAGGATTTACTTACACTATTGATAGGTATTTTCCTTTTTTTTAATTTAATAAATGGAGATTTAGTTATGATATGTCTTTTTTTTAAACTTTTTTTATCTAGTTTTTCTCTTTATTTTTATGTATTTGGTTGTTTTTTCAAAGATTGAACCAGCATCAAAAGAAACAAAGAAGAGAAGCATGGTCGAGACAAAGATGAGTGACTATGAAAGTTCTTTGGGTCTTGATCTAAAACTGAAATTATCACCACCAGGGTCCAGTTCAGAGAACTTATCAAATGCTTTGAAATCTACAACACCATGGATATCGTTATCATCATCTCAAGGAACATGCATATCTTCCCATTTGAACTCTAATGAGAATCTTGGTGGTACTTCAAATGATGAATTGCCACCATTGATTGTGATGGGATGTACTCGTTGTCACATATATGTGATGGTATCCAAAGCTGACCCAAAATGCCCAAATTGCAACAATCATGTGCTGCTTGACAAGTTTCGTGAGAATCCTGCAAAGAAATTGAGGAAAAGTCGAATTTAATTTGTAATTTTCTATTAAGCATCAATATCTTTTAAACTATCATTAAGAGTGGTTAAGTTAATGGTTCTTTTCGTTCTCTTCTATATTGTCATTTTGATAATAGTTTCGATTGTACCCTCTTATCTTTAAATTGCTAATGGTTGTGAGATCATTAGCAAGAATAAAAATTGTGGTGAGTTTTTATATAAATTTCTTATTATAATAATGTTTTTTTTCATTTGAACAAATTATAGTGAGTAATTATCATAGAAGCACATACACTTAGAATTGCAAAGTTACAACTGTTGGAACATAGCTCATTTGATATTAGTCTTGCCTTTTACCAAGATGAAGTGATTATGTGGTAAGGGTTCGATTCCCCACATCCTTATTTCCTATTCTCCCTCAGGTCTATTAGGACCTCCATAAAATTATAGAGTTACAATGTATATTACACAAACAAGAAGAATGCCTTAATTTATGAATTTAAAAATGAGGTTACAAAGATTAATAAAAAAAATGAAGAAAATGTAAAATTTCGTAAAACTATTCCATGGTCAATTATCTTTTAAATATTTATTAACTCAATTTTACATGGAGCAAAAGAAATGATCATCTAAGGAATTGAAGGTGTATACTGATGTAAAGTGTGGGTGACCAAGGAGATATGAAGTTATTGAGTAGGGTAATGTATTGGGGGTGGAAAAAATATTCCAATTTTAAGAATCCACACAGGAATTGTCCCAAATGATGAGTGAGGATAAATAGGACATGGATTACCCTGCTTTCCATGTCAAGGATAGGGACATGGATATTACACTCCCCTTCTCACAAGATCCATTGATTATGGTTAGTTAGAAAAATTCTCACAATATAGGTTTCAAAATCCTTTAACATGAAACTCTATTTGAGTAGATATGCAAGGGAAAGTTTGAGATAAGAAGGATTTGGGAGTTAATATGTAAAATTTTTAATTCAGCACTTGTGGAAATCCTTCCAAGCCTTGAGATAGCTTTTGAATAACCTTTGGATGCTTAGATATCGTTTATTTGACTAAACTAGTCATTAAGAAACTCTTACTCTATGATTATGTCATTTTGGTAGATCTTATCATGATTCTATCAAGTCTGTAAGTAGGACTCTAGTCAAGAAGTAAGTGTTCTTTTAGTTGTTCCTCTTTTTTCCAAACCTCTTTAAAAATCTCTTCAAAGGTCAGGTCACTTTCTAATAGATATTTTAACAACCGTATACACATTTATACCAATTTTAAGCCAAATGATTAGGTGTAGCATATGGTATGATTATCTTTTCATTCGTCCTTTCATTTAACATATACTTATTTAATTAAGTAAAAAGTCAAGGCTTAAATGCAATATCTCAACCATCTAATACACATTAAGGTCCTTTAATGGTACTAAACTTCAAAACCTTTAACTGCTGAAGTCAAATGTATAAAAGCACTGAATAATTAAACCAACATGATACATAGACTTGTTGCCAAAACATAATTCACACCTCCTCACTTATAAAGCTTTTATATATTGAATTTAATATCATTATAAAACATACAAGTGTTACCATCATTGTAGAATTAGATCTTACAATAATAACTTGTCACCATAATAAATGTCCAAATTAAACAAAAGCTTGATTGATTCAAAAAATTTATCATCGGTAATCAAATGCAATCATTAACTTATTCTATCAAATTCATAAAGAAACGACCATTGCCATAAAAGAAAAGGAAGAAAATTTAGAATCATAAACAATGTGTACAAACTAAAATGGAAGAAAATATAACATGGCTCAAACTAGTGCGACCCAACAAGCTCTCAAAGCACCTATATTCATAATGCATAGCTCTTCCTTAAGATTATTCAACTTGGTTACATTATCATCTTCATTAGAAAGTTTCAATTGGTTGTTCTACAAAGAACCCCCAAGAGGTACATAAATCAAAATCCTTTCTTCCCTCCACCAGCACAATTTGGTATTTCAACTTTCAAAAATAACCCAAAATCCAGATAAGAAGTTATGTTCCATACCACCCATACCCTAGTGAAGTTGATATTCAAGCACCTACAGAAGATGATGAAAGCAATGAAAAAATAGAAACAAGCAAGATTCAGTTGCCTAGGAGCAAAACTGTAGAAATTTATAATCTCAACTAGGTTCAATGCCTGAAGGAACGTCACATCAATAATAAAAGCCTCCACATACAAGCAACTATTGAATTTGGTAAGTTACTATGAGGGGGTGTTTAGTTTATTTTCTGTTTTCATTTTCAATTAATATGTTTTCAATATAATAACAAAAATGTCACATTGTTTTCATTTTATTATTTGTTTTCAAAATTTTATGAAGGAAATGGTGAAAACTACATCTTGAAGTTTTCGTTATTTCCTTGTCAAAAATTTTAAAAATAGAAAATCAAATAAAAACAATGTGACATTTTTGTAATTATAATAAAAACATATCAATTGAAAATAAAATCATAAAATAAACCAAACACCCCTTACATTACCCAGATTTTTTTCCTTAATAAAAGTACTCTTGATTTGTCAAATATTTATTGGTTGTTTGTTCTTATATTAAATGTTTAGAGTTCAGTACAATCAACAATCAATAAATGTTTGACAACTCATCAAAGTACAAGTACCTAGAAGCAGAAAAAGGTACTCAAGTAATCCCATAAATTTGTGTTCCAAAGGAGTAGAAGCATGAAAATCAGTAGAGGCAAACATTTGAAACTTGAAATTCATCAACATTTCTAAAATGACTCTACAATTCATCTATTTCCTTAAGGGTTAGTTGGGTTGAGAGAATTAAATTATAGTTTGAAATTCTAATTTCAATTGTAATTATATTATAATTGGAATTGACTAAGAATCATAAATTTCATGTTTGAGATAAATAAAGAATTATAATTCTAAACTGAATTTTATGCTTGCCAGAAGATGTCACCGATGAAGATGGATAGACAATGTTACCAACAAAGGGTGGCCAAAGCACGCCACCGACAATGGGTAGCAGAAGATGTTGTCAATGATAATGGCTAGAGCATGTTGTTGATGATGGTTGCCAAATGACGCGGTTGGTGATGGTGGCCTGAAGACGTTAGATGAATACTAGTGGCGATAAATGTCTATGTATACCAATGGCAATGTTTGCCGAAGTAATAAGGCAATAGAGAAACAATGAATTTTTTTAAAACTTTTTCTTTTTTATATTCATAAAAAAATAGCATTTGGAATTGTAATTTTTATGGTTTAAGTTAAGAATTGGAAGTAGTGTAACTATAAATTAATTATTTTTTAATTCTACAAAATTGCTATTTGTAAATAGAATTCTAAATTTATTATATACATCAAATAAGATAATTAAATTCTAATTCTAAGTCCAAATCCATCATCCAAACAAGACTTAAAAGAGTTTTGCTATTAAACACTTGAGTGCACAACCTATGTGCTCGAGTGTTTTAACCTTTAACTCTTTTTTTTTTGTGACTAGTAATAACTATTATTAAAACTTCAAAAGAAGTTTTACAATTTGAAAGAGCAACTCGCATATGCGCTCGACACAACCTTTCCTTAAAATCACCATGAATGTCAAGTATAGTTGCAAGATGGGAAATGACTTTTTGTATCTTGGTAAGCATAGCTCTTAACCACCCAATGAAGCAAACAATGAATGCTACATGTGCTACAATGACACGAGAGACAAAGTATTAGGGAGAACTCCAATGCACCATGATAAGATAGAAAGAACTCTTCAAGGTTCGTTGTGCTAAAATATTTCAGTAGGGGTAAAGAGCCATAAATACTACAATATAAAAAATGGTTTCATTCTGCCTCTTTCATATCATTAGAATAGGAGGAATGTAGCGCCCGAGGAACACAATTGAAAGATCTTATAATACCCTTTTTTTCAATTTTATGTCTGGAGCCTTACAAAATGTACAAAATTTTATATAAATAGTAGTAAGAGTCCAAAATATTTTATATTGAGAAATAATAAACTTTTTACGCATAGTTTTAGTTTTCAAATTTTTACATTATTTTTTATAATAATTTATTATTAAAATATTGTTCATATATTTTATTATAGATGTTTTGGAAGTAGAGAATATCATTTTATCATATTATGTATAGTATTATTTTAGTTGGAAAATGCTTAAAAAAATTAATAGAAATAGTCATAGTGACATTTTTTTTTATTAAGACTACGAGTAGTATCCACAACTTTGGGTATGAAACTAATCCTTACTAAGTTATCAACTGAGCTCTAGCCATAAAATATTTACAATGAGATTCGAACCCTTATAATATATATAAATAATAAATAGTAAGTGATGTATTTGCAAATAACTATAAACATAGGGATACTTTATTTTCCCCTTCTTTCCTTGGTTGAATTCTCACTCCCTATTTAGTGCATGTTTAAATAACTATAAACATAGGGATATTTTATTTTCCCCTTCTTTCCTTGGTTGAATTCTCACTCTCCATTTAGTGTATGTTTGGATGGACGTTTGTCCAACCCAAACTGGCCTTTGCCCATGTTCCTTACTTGTTTGGATGTGCATTTTCATGTGCATTCAGTTGGAGACATCTATAGCATAAAATTAAGGTATTTCCTAACAAGTATTCTTATGACATTTATTAAAGAATTAAAATAGAAAGTATTAAATATAAAAATAGAGCATTTAATATATTAAAAATCAAAAAAGCATTTAATATTTTCTTCATTTAAGTAATTAGAAGAATTTATTAAAGAATATTAAATGTTTCTATAGCAACACCCTAAAATTAATTCTCCCAACTTTAACTTTCTATATCTTCAAGTTCTGACCCAGAGATTGTCTTCTTCTCACATGCAAATAGTGGTTTTAGATTTCTCTCTCTAACTTGTTGTTTCTATTTTGTTTCTGAATTTCAATTTGAAAAAAGCAAATGGTGCTGAAGTTAATAAAGATATGTCTAGAGACGACACAGAAGAAGAACGCAGTGTGGAAGTTTCCGAAGAGAGATATCCCTGACCTTCTTAGTTCGCCCTTGACTTTTTATTTCTATTATTTTGTTGTGATTTTAATTTTCTGCAGCATTTTAGCAGAAGATGTATATGAATATGAGTGAAACTAAATTAATAAAACTGGAAGATTTATTGCTTAAGTATTTGGCCTTTATGTGGCAGGCAACAATAATATGGAGAATATTTAGTAGTTTTTATATTCTAAAATTATATTTCATTATTATAAATGATTTTTGTTTATAATTTAAAAATTTAAAATACTATGTATATTTTTTAATTTAATAATAACATAAAATAAAAATTAGTTGTTAAAGTATATCTAAAAAATAATGAAATAATAGAAATGAGCAATATAAATAAAGTAATATAGAATTCATACATTTTTAATAATTACATATCTAAAAATAATTTCTATCATCAATATTCAAACAACTTTCATTTTGTCAAAATTTATTTTCAAACATAAATCACGTTATTGCAAATTTATTTCGAATTAAAATTAAGTTTACAAAATCTAATCAAAACACACTTATCTAAGGGAGTATCCCTTCTTATTTTTTCTCATTTTCTTTTTACCTTTCTTTATTTTACATGGAAACCAACTTAACCCAAAGCCTTAAAATATTAACTAGTCTTTCTTTTGAACCAAGCTTGTGATTTACCATCATCTCGTTCGATGTCCAAAACAACCACTATTTCAGTTTCATTTTTTGTAGGATACGCCTTTAAAGATTATTTGAGAATAAAACTTAGTACTAAGTCAATCTACAAATACCCATTACGATAATATAAAAATGTTATTTATACACTTCATTTTTACATTTCTCCTTACTTCATTTAATAAATGTTTGGATGATTAAAAAAAAAAAAAGGAAGAAAAAAAAAAGGAAGAAGAAGTTTAGAACAGACAATGAAGTGGATAAACAATTGAGTTAGCAACCGAAGCTTGCAAAAGGCAGAGAAATGCCCAAATTAAAGGAAGATCATATCTAATTAAATTAAATTTACGAGGGGATATTACGTTTATCTGCGTGTGCATTGCACTTATCAGAATGCTTTGCAATATTTTGGTCGAGCTTGCAAATTAGATGCTTGTCTGGAATACCGATTTTCTAAGAAGTTCTCTGACTTTAATTTCTAACGTGTGAGTTGCCAATATAGAAGTAAAATGGAAAAGGAAATAAAAAACATTTAATGAGTGGTTGTTTGTAACAAAATCTCAATAATAATTGAAGCATACACTTTCAGAAATTAAATTATTCTTGAAACCTGTTTGAGGCACAATCATTGAGTTCAAAGTAGCATGTGCATTCATGGAACATGGCCTGAGCCTGTAAATGTGGTTGGGAGACATAACAGTTCACTTCCAACTATTTTTCTCTTGAGAAGCCCAAGATTCGGAAGAAAGAGTGATATAGAGATTCCGGCACAAGGATACTAAACAAGAGGTTTAAAAACATTACTAGAGAAATTAAATTATATCCACCATTCATCAACTAAATATTGGAATGAAACAAGAATAATCTTAGGCCCAGATAAACATATTGTGAGAACTGACAGGAGAAGCTCACCTTTTATGCTAGTTCCAATCTTATCTCCCATTTTACAAGATTCAAATGGGATTTAAATTAAGTAACTAGCCAAGTAAGAATATTAAGTTTTGACTGTGCAAGGAAAATCAATCATCATCAAGCTTGTAGTAGCTGGAAACTAGGAGTAAACTTCCAATACTACATGCAAATTCCTACAACCGAAAAATGATCATATAAATGGGACAACAAATTCATTATGGAAATTTTTTCCATGTAGATTCATTGAGATTTAGCAAAGCCAATTGAAAACTGTAAAATTCAAGAGCTTGAATAATGACAATTATTCAATATAATTAACTTGGAGTTTTCTCCTCAAATGGAAGGCATCCCTTGGGTGCAATCACTACCAAAGTACTTCTTGATTCACCAACATTAGTATGATACAATTATCATTCAACTGATATTTCATGAGGCTACAATTATTCTCTGGAATATCTCTCTCTCAAAGCTTCATCGCTTTATATGATAAGCAATGCTGCGGAGACCTCTGCTAACCACATTCTCAAGGTGGCTAAGTGATAGTTTTCTGTACCATTATAAACTATTATTTAAGGACCCATTATCACATGGACAATGTACAAGCATTTGTACTAACAAAGAAAACAGGTGCATCTCTTAGCAATGATATGATAAGGGTGAATCTTGGGTTAGAGGTCCCAACTGCCAAGCACAGCCTGAACTCAGAAGATATAATGTCATTGGAGTCAACTTGATTGGTTGACGGAGACCGTCAGATCAAACGGTAGTTGCAGCAATGCCAGCAAACAATGTTTTCAGGAGTATTAATTCTAGAAGAGACAATTGGTCTCCAAAAGGACATCAAAGCTTTAACTTTTATATTTCATGCTCAATCAGAATTTGGGTTATATGAGGATCTGTACATCTCCCTCATAAATTTCATTCTACAATACGAAAGCTAAACCTTTATATTAGAGTAACCAATATTTGTTTTTGAATTTTATGACAAATCTGCATAAGTACCTTACAAGCACCACTAGAAACTGAAATTTATTAACTTAAAAATTAACATTGATGACTTATAAATTTCAAGTCAACCAACGCATGAAGAGAAGTAAGCACGCAGTAACCTTTTTATTTTATTTTTTTTGGTTAGAACTAAAACCATTTAACATATTTATAATGCAAATATTGGTCAACTTTGAGAGATGTCCGCAGCATGAATAACAAATCGATGTACGTAGAATTATTATATAGCACTATGCTACAACAAAGTGGTGGAACTTCTATTTTATTTGTGTCCAACAAACATTCATGTACATCTCAAAATATATATATTAAAAAAATGCATTACCATAGTTCTAATTCTTTCTAGCCATTCAGATGGGTCAACCAGCACCGCTAACTTTACAACCTTTTAAACAGAGGCTGGTGATTCCATTGAAGGGAAGGAAACACAAAATCTAGAAAATAAAAAGAAATTTTGTGGTCAAATAATTAATAAAAAAAACTAGAAAGTGAGGAATGGCCTTTGCAATTTGAATAACTCGGGCATCGAAATAGCAAGTTTGTGTTGATTGTGATTTGTGAAAGTGTGATCTGTCCTTGGAGCCATATGACAGGTTATTTATTATATCTGATAGGGGGTATGTAGAATATGAGGTAAAAACTGAACAAAGTTCCTAATAAATAGAGAGCCTAGTTTTAGGTCTCAATCTTCCTTTTCTAATAAATATTTTGGGCGAGGACAAGTATGCGTGATGCAACCGTTCCCTCTTTACAAACTTCACATGAATTCAGCCTCTTTCGTTCAGTTCTAATCTACAAACAATTATCATAGTCTCTTCTACCCACAAAGATTTCTCTTAATCTACCATACCTGTCAGATTCAACCGTTTCAGTATTTTACCACCTAAAAGATACTAATTTCCTTTTGTTTTCAACATTCTTGCCTTTCTCAAATCCACTAATTAAGTACACTGCTGAAGGTTAAGTAAGGGTAAGTTACCTTCAACAACTTTAAATGTATAGTGGTTTAATTCCAAATATTAATTGAAGTACATACGATTTCCTGGTGTTTCCGATATTGGACATTTCTTATCCTTGTTCTTAAAAGATTTTTTTTAAAAAAATCCTCACAAGGACAAAGATATATGATAATAATAATTGTAATATCGATTATGTTTTGAAAAAACATCTTCCATTTTTTTAAAAGAAGATATGAGGCTGACACTGCTGAAAAAGTGCTGTTACATTCAGTTGTTGATGGAGGCATTTAATAACATTGAATTTTACAAACATACAAATTAAATTCACACATGATAGCACCTACCAGACCCCATTTCTTTGCCATATTCTTTTGCTTCCTCTCACAGCCTCTGCTTTAAATACCACCACTGCAACTCTCTTCTGATCAAAGTTATTACAGGCACCAACCAAAAGGCAAACAGACATTCACAATCCCATAGGAACCATCCCAAGGCCTCACTCCCTCCTCACAGAAAAAAGCATCTGAGATCCAATGGGAAAGAAAGCGTTGAAACTGTCATCTCTGTTCAAAACCAAGGAAGCACCAAGAAAGCATCCATGGCAGTTCTTGCCCTCTTGTGGCCACCAAAAGACTCTCTCTTTCCGAGCTGGAGATGACATCTTCAAGACAGTCAACTCTGTATTTTTTGACCCTACGGAGAACACCGTTGAAACTCCTGAGTCTTGGTTCACAACCTCATCTGAATCTGCAAGCTTCTCAACAGAGTCAGAGGACTACTGCTACTATGATGGGGAGTCTTTGGAGATGTTGGTACGTGGGGTGAGGTCAGAGAGGCTGTTTTTTGAGCCTGGCGACACAAGCTCGATCTTGGAGAAGGCTAAGGCTAGTGGGTTTCCTTTTAAAGAAAGTGTGGTGCTAGCTATGGAGTCAGAGGATCCATATGAGGACTTTAAGAGATCAATGGAGGAGATGGTTGAGTCTCATGGAGTAAAGGATTGGGAAGGTTTGGAGGAGCTGTTGAGTTGGTATTTGAGGGTAAATGGTAAGAAAAATCATGGGTTTATAGTGGGTGCTTTTGTGGATTTACTAATTAGTATAGCAGCTTCTAATTCTTGTTCTGATTCAACTACATATTCTTCTGCTGTTTCTTCTTTTACTTCTTCCCCATTGTATCTACCTGAGGGCCAGAATGAGATTATTGATCGTGAGCATGAAGATACTGTAGCATCTTAGTATTAATAGTAATTTCAACCTTTTTGTGTACATTTGTAGATTAAAAGAAAATTTAGTGAGAATGGAATTCAGACCTGATCATGTTTAGTCCCTTTCTTGCCACGGATTGTTTTAATTGCATATATATGTACAGAGCTGAAATACAGATCAAATGGAAGCTGACTCTGACTTATCTTTTCCTAAACACTTATCAAGTGATAAGGGTGCCAGCCATCTTCATGTATCATATGGTAGTTCAGAAAATTTTCAAGGGACGAAATCAAGTTAATTTTACCCTGGCAACCTGAATTCCCAGGGTCTTTGAACGTACTAATTTTTTAAAAATAATTACTAAAATATATTTTGAAACTTATTTATGAAATATTGTTGATTCTGAAACTTATATATTTAATATTTATATTTATCTGTTGGAAATTCTAGTTATTATTTCTTTATTCTGTAATTCTAATTCAAGTGGATTACCTCATTCCACCTCTCCCAATCGATGTGGATTGTGATACATAGACTAACATAATTTACACGACAGAATTAATATTGTAGAAATAAGTTTCAAAATTAGTATATTTTGATCATTAGTTAAATGATAACATTATTGAAATAAAAAAAATCCCAAAGTCTCACCCCTTTTCATAACAAGAAAAAACATCAAACCTTTTTTATTTTGTTAGAGTTATTAATATTATTGACTTGTAATTTTCTAAATTCAATATATTTGATTTATTGAATTATATTGATTAAATTTATTGATTTCAAATATATTTACTCATTTTTAACAGTGAGATATTCCTTAATTATTAATCAACAACATGGTCTTGAACTTGACAATAAATTATTTTGTATAAGAACAAAAAGCTTTTCATAATAAATAATTAACTGATTTACCAAATGAACAATACGGGTAGTTCATTAAAAATAATAAGTTTAGTACGTGATTGTTTACCAAGCACATGCATGAGCTTACAGAACAATTTCTGTTTGTTTAGAATATGTTTTTTTATTATATAATTTATAGATAACATATTTTATTTTTAACATTATCTTTAATTCTTTGATAATAGTAAATCATTAATAGTTGAAAATTTAAATATTCATTCAAATGTTTCAATTTCACACCAAACTTTCCCAACAATAATAATAATAATAATAATCTACCTATGTTAGATCATGGTTGGTAATAAAAGTTTCATGTACTCGTTTGTTGGGAAGGTCGAATGAAGAGGAGATGGGGGTTTTCAAATTCCAGAAATGTACCAAAATTTGAGGCAACTGGTAACAGTTTCTTTTTATAAATATAAATTATAAGCAAAGCAATTAATAATGGAGAATTGGTCCACCGCAGAAATTGGTATGGGTTGTTTGTTTGGTTGGTCTGGAGGAAGGAAATTAATTAGAGGAGCCCATTTTTCACAAGATGGACCAGATCGTATCTGTGTCAGCTTCTCATCAATCCGAAACAGTGTTTTGGGCACCGTTGAAGCACCTGCTATATATTTTTTTTAAATGGTTGTTTATTCGTAATTTTGTAACAGAATAATTACTTTTAAATTTAAATTATGGTTATTTCATTAAAAATTATTATTAGAGATTGATACATATATTCTATTAACGTAATTTAATAACGAAATAAACAGTTTAAAATGTAGTTATGATGTTATATAATGTATTTGATCAAGTTCAACCTTCATTCTGGCATATGAGGATGTTTCTCGTCCAACATAGGCAATAAGCAAGGTGATCAAGCCATTCAAGGCTCTGAATATGGAAGTACTACATCTCATTCTAACCAATTCACATTTCAAACTGGACGCCATAGTGGAGGGCAAAGAAAGATACTGGAGAGAAAGCAAAGTAGTCTTCCAACACTCGGATAACAACATTTGAAGATACTTCAGGGAAAGGTTGGCTTGAAGAGAAGGAGACGAAGTAAGGATGAAGTGCCAGACAACCCAGAGGAAAAAAAATGTGTAGCGCTAATGAAGGAATAGTTCATGATTAATTCCCAAGAGAGCAGAGAGCTTCAATAAAATAAATACAGATGCCTAAAGGTGAATATAAAAATGAGACTTTTTTCTTTTATTAAATTTATGGAAAAAATTATTATAATTTTATTTTTTAAAATTTTTGAGATACAAAATTCTTAATTAAACTTTATAATCAAATTGTCTTAATATTTTTTCAATTGATGATATAGCTAATATAGATTTACTTGTAAGTCAAGTAGTAACTTAGCTTGAGTTTAGCGGTTGAGGAGTCTTTACAATGTCAAGGGTTTGAGCTCGCGAGAAAGCACTTGTGACTTATGGAAAATGATAGTCTCAGTACCTTAAACAAGATTAGTCTCACACTCAAATGATGTCGAAATACCAGAGGAAGGACAAAAAAAAAAAGCTAATATATTTAATCTTTATATATATATATATATATATGTAAAACCACAAGCTGTCCTCACACCCTTTGAGTGATGGACAAAGCTTGGCCTTAGTCACAAGGCACTTCCAATGAGTTTCAAAACCCTGCACTATAGGTAAAGTCTACTCACATAGAACTTTGTTTGCCAATTATATTTAGTGTGTGTTTAGATTAGATTTTGCAAACTTAATTTTAATCTGAGGTGAGTTTGAGTAAAGTGATTTATGTTTGGAAACCTTTATCTAAAAATTGATTTGTTAAATGAATGTTGTTTAGATAATGTTGATAAAAATAACTTTTGGATGTGTAATTACCAAAAAGTGTGTAAATTATTTCAATTAAATTGTTAATAAATTGATATTAAAAAGAATGATTATAAATAAATTGATGGTTAAAGAAATTATTTTAGAAGTTAAATTTGTTTGAGGTATTGTAAAATAAAATCACTTTAAGTATAACTATAATAATATTTAAAAAACTATTAAGTTATATTATTTAAATATTATTAAAATAATAATATAGTATCAAATTACAAGGATATTTATGTCAAATACAAACAGATTCTCTTCCACAACAAAAGCAATAAAATGTTACTTCTGCCTAAACTACGCTTCAGATGAAATTTTCATTCACATTTTTTTATCGAAATTTCTCCCAAATATATCAACATGGGCTTAGAAGCCCATTTTCAAATTGGAAACGAGAATTTGGGGTGGCGTTTACCCTTAATATTTATTAAGACATTATTATTTTAAAACAAAATTTTATTAAATTTAATTTTGAAGAAGTTATTTTTATTGTATAACACTTAAGGCCATGTTGGATGGATGGAATTGAGCATTGAAATTGAAATTGGACATCTTAATTCTAATTATCTTGTTTGATGTATATATTAGAACTAGAATTCTAATTCTGAATCCAATTTCATGGAATTGAAAAATAATTAGTTTATACAACTTTCAATTCTCAACTTAAATATTAAAAATTTCAATTTCAAGCACCAAGATTTTTTATTTTTTGAATATTAAAAGGTAAAAGTTAAAAATTATTCAACAACCATTGCCGCTTGCAATACTGACATAGTTTGGCATCGTCGTCGCCAGCATGCTCTAGCCACATTGTCCATGCGCCTTCGACGTGCTAGTCATTGACGGCCTCCGATCATTGTCATAATCACGCTTGTAATGGCCAAATCGTCACGCTTCTTTTGATTACTGGCGTTGGTATCCTTCAATCACTTTCATTATTGTTAATAGCGTCTTTTAGTTTGGCATCCATTGCGACCGTTATAATCTAGCAATGCAAGCTCTTTTTTTATATATTTTTAAATTATTATTTATTAATTTAAATTTATTTATTATATTTTTATAAATTCTTAAGAAATTATTCAAATAAGAAAATTTCTGTTCAATTTAAAATTATAATTATAAAATCTCAATTATTTAATTGTTCCAGACATGAAAATTAAGATTATTGACAATTCTAATTCTAATAAAAATAAAAATAAAATTAGAATTCTAAATTATAATTTTAATTTTGTCATCCAAACGGACCCTTACTTCTTTCAACTTTAATGGCTAAATAGTTGCAATAGGAATTTGTATTTGTGAAAAGTGAGAAAAATATAGATTTAATAGGCATTTAATAAGTGAGAGGATACATGCAATAGGAATTTGTATTTGTGAAAAGTGAAAAAAAAATATAAATTTATTAGGCATTTAATAAGTGAGAGGATACATGTAATAGGAATTTGTATTTTTTAAAAGTGAAAAAATATAAATTTATTAGGCATTTAATAAGTGAGAGGATACATGTAATAGGAATTTGTATTTGTGAAAAGTGAAAAAAAATAGATTTACTAGGTATTTAATAAGTAAAAGGATACATGTAATAGGATTTTGTATTTGTGAAAAATGAGAAAAAATATAAATTTATTAGGCATTTAATAAGTAAAAGGATACATGTAATAGGATTTTGTATTTGTGAAAAATGAGAAAAAATATAAATTTATTAGGCATTTAATAAGTGAGAGAATACATGAATCTTTAATTAATTATCTTAATTTTTTATATTTTAATAAATTTAAATAATATATTACTATAAAATTATGTAGCCTATAAAATAGTGAGGGCCTAAAGTAAGGACTTAACGGGAGTAATGTTGGGGACTTAACTGGATTAATTAATGCTAATGGCGTAAAGTAGGAACTTAATTATGAAGATAAAATATATAGATATTTTATTAATTATTTTATTTTTTTTCTAATAAATTTAATAAATATATTATTATAAAATTATGTCACCTATAAAATAATGAGTGCCTAATACAAGGACTTAACTGGTTTCACCCACGAGCCGCCTGCTAGAGACATGGATTAATGCTGGGGTATTTTTAATGTTTCATTTGAAATAATTTTTTTTTTATCTAGGTTGTGCTGATTGAAATCGACTATTAGTTTGTATTGCTCTTTTTTCTTGCTTCAAAATAAATAGGTACAGTAAGTTCAAGGACTCTGGGATCAAATAATTCCATCACCAAGAAAAACCACATCTACATAAAGTATGTGTTTAGATTAAATTTTATAAATTTGATTTTAGATGAACTTGATTTTGTAAACTTAATTTTAGTCAAAAGTAAATTTGAGTGAAGTGACTTATATTTGTAAATTTTTATTTGGAAATTAATTTTGTTAAATGAATATTATTTGGATAATGTTGATAAAAATTACTTTTGGATGTATAATTATTAAAATGGATGAATTATTTTGAGTTTGATTGTTAATAAATTAATGTTAAAAAGATTAATTGTAAATACATTGATTTATAAAATAAATTTGTTAAAAATTTAAGTTTATTCAAAATATTAATAAAATTACTTTGAGTATAATTATAAAAATATTTTTAAAAATTCTTAGGTTATCTTTATTTAAATATTATTAAAATAGTGATATAATATCAAATTATAAATATATTTTTATCAATACACACACAAATGAATTTTTTTCTACTACAAAAGCAATAAAAAAACATTATTTTGAATGAAAATTCTGTTCACTTTTTTTCACCAAAATTTCATCTAAACATAATAAAATGTCTTAAAAATTTATTTACATTCCTGCAAACTGAAATTTGGGGTCTGCTGTTAGGTTTATTTTTTCTAGATCAAATATTTATACACCACGTCGAGATTATCGTTTCTAGTGGCCTTGAAATGATTAATGTCATTTGAGTTGCTTGCCAATTGGGCCTAGGCCGAGGTGTTCGGTGAGGTTGAGACTTTAGTAAAGTCATAGATTCTGTACTCAATGTGCTAAAAAAATGCCACTGAGTTGAATTAACTCTTGTAAAATCTTCATGAACACCACTTATAAGAACCAGAGCAGAGAAAAGACCTTTATATGGTACCTTAGATGAGGAGCGGAGAACACCTTGACGTAGGGAAGCATTCTGATCATAAAGTC
This sequence comes from Styphnolobium japonicum, assembly GCA_023212625.1. Lineage (NCBI taxonomy): Eukaryota > Viridiplantae > Streptophyta > Magnoliopsida > Fabales > Fabaceae > Styphnolobium > Styphnolobium japonicum. Next base: position 2,697,011 of record JALBWW010000013.1, read on the forward strand.
AAAGATTACATGAATGAAAATTACACATTAATTAATAACATGGTTGGTAAAAATAATTATGATGCATTTGAACTATGAAATATGTGACATTATGAGGTTGGGTGCATACGCTTTTAAATTAGGTGTTTATTTTGATTAAATTTTACAAATTTGATTTTTGATAAACTTGATTTTACAAACTAAATTTTAGTTAGAAATGAGTTTCAGTGAAATGATTTATGTTTGGAAATATTTATTTAAAAATTAATTTTATTAAATTAATGTTGTTTGGATAATGTTAATAAAAATTACTTTTAAGTGTGTAATTATCAAAAAGGATATGAGTTATTTTAAGTTTGATTGTTAATAAATTGATGTTAAAAATATTGATTATAAATAAATTGATTTACAAAATAAATTTGTTAAAAAGTTAAGTTTATTTAGGGTATTGTAAAATAAAATCACTTTGAGTATAACTATAATAATATTTTAAAAAATCATTAGGTTATATTAATTTAAATATTATTAAAATAGTGATATAATATCAAATTATAATAGTATTTTTGTCAATATACACATAAACAATTTTTTTCCCACAGTAAAAGTAACAAAATGTTGTTTCTGCCCAAACGTGATTTAGGATAAAATCTCATTTATTTTTTTCACTGAAATTTCACCCAAACAAGATAAAATATCTTAAAAGCTTATTTACACCTTACAAAGAGAAGTTTGCCCACCCAACCACACCATAACAAATTCAATGATATAATTCAAAACAATTTTTTTTTCACTAAAAACAATAATTTAAATGTACTTGTCAAAAATATACACATGTCACTTTTAAAAGTAGCGAATATGCATTGAAAAAAAAAAATAAATTCATTATGTTTGCTGCCACATATACTAATGGCCCGTTTGCTTCACTGTTTGCGTTAGGAAAAAATAGTGTTTGCACTATTTTTAAGTGAGTTTGATGAAAGAAAGTTTATTTATTTATTTACTTAACGACCGTTGGTGTTAGGAAAAAATTTAAACAAACGGATCATAAGACTAGTCATTTGAGGTGAGGTTAGCTTAGTGACAGAAACGAGTTGAGATTATTTGCTTAAATTTTTTGAATAATTGCTTTTTTTTTTGTAAATTAAAAATTATTTTATTTAAAATTTATCTTATTTATTTAAAGTGTATAAAATTGATTATAAGTTAAGATTATTTTTTCATAACTAAAAATAATTTTTTTTAAAAAAATTTTTGTGGGTGTTTGGATTAGTTATGGAAGAAAGATTATGTGAAAAATTAATTATGTGTATAATCGATTATCAAGAAAATCGATTATGAGAAAAATAATTTATGTTTGGATATGTTAATTCATAATCGATTTTATAATAAAGAGTTTTGTTTGAATTGTATAAAAAAATTACTTTTATATATTAAATTACCAAAAGATGTATGAAATGATTGAAAAAACTATTTGATTGAGGACAAATAGGTATTTTTCTCTTAAAGCTTTTGAAATAATCTGGAATCAAATAATTAAATAAAAAAATTGTTTTTAGTTATAGAAAAATAATCTTAACTTATAATCAATTTTACTCACTTTAAACAAACAAGATAAATTTTAAATAAAACAAATTTTTATTGAAAAAAGCTATTTTAGGAAAGAATTAATCTTTCATAAACATTATGTTAAAAAAAGATTATGTTAAAAATTGATTATGTGTATAATCAATTTTTAAGAAAATCGATTATAAGAAAATTAATTTATGTTTTAATATGTTAATTCATAATCGATTTTATGATAAAAAGTTTTGTTTAGATTGTATAAAAAAATCATTTTTATGTATTAAATTACCAAAATATATATAAAATGATTGAACAAATTATTTGGTTAAGGGCAAATAGGTATTTTTTTCTTAAAATTTTTGAAATAATCTGAAATCAAATAATTAAAAGCTTAAAATAATAATTTTTTTAAAAAACTGTTTTTAGTTATGAAAAATAATCTTAACTTATAATTAATTTTACACATTTAAAACAAATAAGATAAATTTTAAATAAAACAACTTTTAATTAAAAAAAATTATTAAAAAAAAAGACAAAACCAAACATGCTCTATATGTTTAGATTCAATTTGTTGTAAATTTTTTTACTCTACATGTATTAAAAAGACTACCAATTCTTAAAAACAAGCACTTCATCCACAACATAGTGTTAAAGATTGAAACATGAAGTAAGGATGAGTGCTTCCTATTTAGACTACTTATAAAAGAATTAACTTTTTAGAAGTAAAAATTAACTTGAAAATACCTTTAGTAGAAAAAGAGACAAACATGTAAGGAAATTCAATTTTGTTGACGATAAATCCAATCGAGTCTATGTAGTCTGTTTTGTTTTTTCGGTACAGTCAAGTTTATGGTCTAGACTATAGTAACATGGCTTGTGACTTGTCTCCTGTCTTTTTCAAGGTATGTTTAGATTAGAGAGAAAAGAAGAAAAAAGATAATTTTTTATTTTTAAATTAAAATAATTATAAAATAATTATATAAAAAATAATTAAAAAATTATATAATAATTTATTATTTATTTCTTTCAATTCAAAAAATTATTAAATAAAAAATATAAATTTAAAATAAAAAATTACCTCCTTTTTTTCCCCTCTTCTATCCCCCTTCATCCCATCAATACGAAGTTTTCAAAAACTCATGTTGCCCTTAATAGTTTGTTTGTTTTGGGTGAAAATGAGAGGAAAGAAAATGGGAGGAGAGAAAATGAGTAGAAAGTATTATTTTTTCCTGTTTGGTTTAAGAGAGAAAACAAATAAGAATGAAAAAAATCTCATGGACCTACATAAAAAACTTTCTCTCCTCACCTGCGAAGAAAAGAGGAAAGCATGAGAGAAAACAATGAAAATGACGTTTTTTTCCTTGTTGAAAAAGCATTTTCTGCATCTTCCATTTTATTAATAATTTTTTTTTAGTGGAAATTTCATTAATAATTTGATTGCTTGAAAAGGTGGATATTCAAGAGAACTTATAACACGCAAGATGCATGTTAACTTTATTTTTTATAAATGTTATTTGAGAAAAAAAGAAAAAATAATAATTAAAGAAGAGTGAAAATAAATAAATAAAAATGACAATAGATATTTATTTAATATTTGTTGTAAAATATTTATTTTATTTTATTGATGAAAAGTAGATTAGAGATATAAAATAAATAATAATAATAATAATAAATAAGTATAATACATTTTTATTATAAAAGGGCATAAAAGTCTTTTTAAACAATTACATTTTTTTTCTTCTCACTTTTCTTTTCATCCAAACAAGAGAAAGAAACATTTTTCATTTTCTTTCTCTCCTTTATATCTTCATCCAAAAAATAATAGGGAAGAAAATACACTTTTCTTTTCATTCTCTCTTCTCTTCATTTTCTCTCCGCATCCAAACAAGGCTAAAAGCCAGAGACACGAAATGAAGCCGGTCTTGTCGATATCATATCATATACACCTATTAATATATTATTTCTTTTTTGTAGTTAGGATTTTTTTTTTAATAATATTTCAAACTTTTTTGAAGTCTTTGTTTTCGGAAAGAAAGCTTTGAGCTAAATTAGTAAATTACACATCGATCCCCCAAAGATACTTGTTTTTTTTCCCCTATCCCCTTTGTTTGTATCTCTGCTACTTTTCTTCATGGCTCAAGAAAAAGAAATATTTGTGACGAAGGACGCCTGCATTTTCACTCCTCGAGCAAGAAATTTTTTTTCTCACCGATCCATAAAGTGATAACTGATAAAGGCCTTTGAAAGTCGACGAGGGGAGGATTGTTGGGAATAAGAACTTTCAAACTTCCCGCAAAGAATCTTAATCCGCAGAAGATTAAAAAAAAACTAAATTTGATGCTGAAGAAATCAATTCACCATTTGGATAAGCTTCTCTGTTTCTGTCTTTACAATTTTCCTTTTAGATTGATTTTTAGCCGCAATGCCTGGAATGATTAGCAAGCAAGGTAAGGAATGTGAGTAACTGAGAGAGTTTGCAAGGGAGAATTAGCATAACAGAAAGGGAGGGGAGATATCACATCCCCTTGAAATAAACAAAAACCCTACCAACAAAGTAACTTAGTTTTCCTTTTCAGAATAATTACTGTGATCATTATTATTGTTATAATCTTGGTTTATTATAAAAACCCATCCCATTTTCCCAAAATTTGCAGCGTCCCAAGTTGCTGCGCATTCAAGAGGAAGATATCTGAAAGGAAGCATTTTACAGAAGGAACATAAAACAGTCATAATATACCCCCAACCCCCAATTATTATTGTTCCTTCAAGGATGCTTCCCATAAGCTGCATTCTTTTAATATGCCTCTTGAGTTCTTTCACTCCCCCAATCAAAGCTGCCTTCAACCTCTCCTTGCCCCACCAACATCCATATCCCGAAGCTGTGGTTCAGGAAGTTCAACGGTAAGCCCTCCCAACCCAAGGGTTCCACCACCCCACAACAAAATGCATTCCCCTGATTTTGGTCTCAGGGAATAAAAATGTTCCATTAAGGTTTTTCAATACTCTGTTTTCCCCTGCATCAGACACAAATAAACCCCACTTGAGTTTCCTTAGCATCTGCATTGTATTGTTCCAGGTGTGTGTGAGTTCATTTGGGCATCCTTCAAAAAAAAAAAAATTCCCCTTTTTTACATCCACATTATTATTATTATTATTTTCTCAACATCAAAAGAAGCAGCAGACCATCTTCTAAACCAACCATTGTTTTTGTTTTTTTTATTTCTTGCAGGAAACTCAATGTATCACTTTCAAGAAGGCAACTCCTCTCAATCCACGAAGAAAAGGACCAAACTTCGTGCCTCACCGGAAACCCCGTCGACGACTGCTGGCGGTGCGACCCAAACTGGGGCACCAACCGCCAGAAGCTCGCCGACTGCGGCATCGGCTTCGGCCGCGACGCCATGGGCGGAAAAGGCGGCCAGATCTACATGGTCACCGACTCCTCCGACTCCGACCCGGCCAACCCGGTCCCGGGCACCCTCCGCCACGCCGTCATCCAAGACGAACCCCTCTGGATCATCTTCTCCGCCGACATGACCATCTCCCTCAAGCACGAGCTCATCTTCAACAGCTTCAAAACCGTCGACGGCCGCGGCGCCAACGTCCAAATCACCGGCCACGGCTGCATCACTCTCCAGTACGTCTCCAACGTCATCATCCACAACGTCCACGTCCACCATTGCAAACCCTCCGGGAACACTAACATACGCGCGAGTCCATCGCACGTTGGGTGGAGAGGCGTATCGGACGGCGATGGCATATCGATATTCTCTTCGCGGAAGATCTGGATCGACCATTGCTCCCTGTCTTATTGCACGGACGGTCTGATCGACGCGATTATGGGGTCCACCGGGATTACGATTTCGAATAACCATTTTGCGCACCATGATGAGGTGATGCTGTTGGGGCACGACGATACGTATATGCCTGATAAGGGGATGCAGGTTACGATTGCGTTTAACCATTTTGGTGAGGGGCTGGTGCAGCGTATGCCAAGGTGTAGACACGGGTATATACACGTGGTTAATAATGATTTCACGCAGTGGGAGATGTATGCTATCGGCGGTAGTGCTAACCCTACTATCAACAGCCAGGGTAACCGATACACTGCTCCCTCCGATCCTAATGCCAAAGAGGTAAATATTATTATTATTATTATTTTTTTTTTTTGTTGTTGGTAAATTTGTTCAAAATTTGATTCTCTAATATCATATTGTTGCCATTGTGTTATGATATTATTATGCATTGATGATGGTGTGATATTTTTGAGAATCAGTGTGGGGTGGGTGAGGTTCTTTCTTTGACTACTGTTCCAGACGAATATATGCTTGCTAGCAACTTTGCATTTGCACCGGTGGCGCGTGAAATAAGGCGCCTCGTGTTTTTTATTTTAATCAAGATGGTGAAATGAAGGGTTTATGGTGCTGAAGTAAATGAAAATGACATCTTTTATTTAAGTTTGTTAAACTTGATCATGTTAGGCATTAACAGTCAAAAGCTTGTTTGTCTTGTTTGTATTCATGCACAAATAGGCACGTTTGAAAGAATGCTAATGTAATTTCTTTTCTCTCAACCAACTAAACTTGAGCAATTTTTAAGTTTAAGCAACGAAATTAGGGTTTGTTTGGATAGTCTTCTAAAAAAAGACTTTTTTTTATAGAATTTTTTAGTAGAGTTTTTTTTTAAAGAAATAAGTTATTTTACATTTAAATGTAATATTTGTGAAATACTTTTAAATAACAGAAGGACTTGTAAGTTTATTTAGATAAAAAAAAATAAAAGAACTTTTTTATAACAAAATTATTAAAAATATAGGGTATTCAAAATAATAGAAATAAGGTTTACAAGAGGAAAAAAATAAAGGATGTAATTTTTAATAAAGGTAAATAGTATTTTTATTAATAAATTATATTAAAAATTATTTTTTTTTTTTCAGAAACTGTGTATTACTAACTTCTAAAAAATAATATTAGTTGAGCTTTTCTTTGAACTTTTATTTTTTTAAATTTCATTTAAATATACATAAAAATTTATAAAAATATTTTTTAAAAAATACTTTATTTAAAAAAAAACCCCATTCAAAGGCAATCATGTAAGGGATTTAAAGTGGTTTTACCTACGCTTTTATTTTTGTAACTTTGTGTAAATAATATATTTTATTTATAACTTTTTGGTGTTGAGCTTTGAAAGAGTGTAATGATGTATATGATGTTTGAGTTGAGGGTGTAAAGTAACTGAGAGGGGGCGGGTCCATGTGTATGTTTTTGGAATGGGCAGGTGACAAAGCGCGTGGAGACTGACGAGAGGGATTGGAATGGTTGGAATTGGAGGACAGAGGGAGACATAATGGTAAATGGAGCATTCTTTGTGCCATCAGGTGCAGGACTCAGCGCTCAGTACGCCCAGGCCTCCAGCGTGCAACCCAAACCCGCCGTTCAAATCGACCAGCTCACCATGTATTCAGGTGTCTTCGGTGATCCCAGGTACCACCACCCCCTTTTCACACTACTATTATTATATTCCCTTTTTTTGTTTCCAATTTTCAAATTAGATATCTATTGAGATGCCCCAACAACGGATATTACCTGTCTTCTTAACTGTCCTTAGAAAGGTTAATCTCGTCTTTTCCATTAAATATCTTATTATGGAAATGGCCCTCACCTCCCTACTGACCACATGCCCCCACCCTTTCTTTTTTGTAAAATATTATTGGTTGTGTTCTGGAATGTCAAGGACGCGGTACAATACAACTGTTTACATTGCAAGTTGTTCTTATGCTTAATTGGTGGAAGTTCTGTGGAAGGAGCATGGAATATTGTTATTTTAATGTGGTTCGACTTTCACTTTTTGCTGTTTCCGATACATGGGTTTATGCTAAATCTCACTTTACAAGGTAATTGTAGTGGTGACATGACCCATGACACAGTATATGGTGATCTTAACAATTTTCATTAATTAATAATTTTAATATTTTTTTGAATACATTATATTAAAATTATTAATTAATTAAAATTGGTACGACCATTGTTTCATGCATTAGTCTGAATTATATTAAGATTATTAATTTTATTAATTATTTAAAAATTATATTCTTAATAGATTAAATATTTTTATTTAATATTTAATAATTTTTTTGTTTTAAGCAATTAAAAAGATTTGTTAAAAAAATGTAACATTATTCTTTAAAAAATAAGAATTATTATAATATCTTGAATGAGTTAATAATTATTTAATAATTTTTAATTTTAAAATAAATATTTAAAAATTAATCAAATATAAATAGTGGCTAATAAATTCTTTAAATTCATACTTTACCAATTTTTTTTTTTAAACTCATTCTCAAATCAATATTAAAAAAAATGAGGACAAGAATAATCCCATTAAAAAACAGAGGAAAAGTCCCACTTTTCGCCGCTGCACGTGATCAACTTGGTCATTGGGAATCTAGCTTATGGACCAACAGGCGACAGCCTTATTATTTACAGTTCTTTTGTCTTCATTCATCTTTTTCTTTGAAGTTCTGCAAAAGTCCTGCATGCATGAGTTGATTTTGAAAGCGGAAACTTTGTTTTGATACCCTTAGTTTAGGATATCATATGGTGGTGGGTGACGGGTTCTTGGGCCATGAGATCTTATACACACTCAGAGAGAAGAGGTACCACAAGAAATTTCTTCCATTTTGCTAGTTACTACGATAAGCATTTGGAAGTGAAATTGTCATTGAGATCCCTTGTATCCAAATCAAATAGTTAGCAAAAGAAGTGGGCAAAAAAATAGAAAAAACAAAAGGCCAAAATGGACTGCTATGTCTGGATCAGAGCACATGAAAGAAGAGGTGCATGTGTGTAAACAGGGGTCGAGTGTAAGTTGAAAACTAGGGTTGGAGAGTGGAGTAGAAAGAGACCCGCCCCAGATCATAATGTTTTGGAGGGTATTAAGAGGGATGGCTGAGAATATATTCATTTTTTTCTGCTTTACAGCAAGTAAGCGTGGGACCTTTTATAGTATAACGTGTTTTTGAGCACTTTGGGCCCACTTCTGATTCGACACTAACTAGTCACAACTCATAAAACAAGTAGCTAACTGCATCAGAGTTGGGATAGGGGCTCCCCTCTCATTAACTCGCTGTCTCCCATTGTTGACCTTTATTTATTGCTGTTTAGTCCTTCCACTGTTAAGGAATTGTAGCTTCCCAACTCCCATTCCCCATGGCCATCTTTTCACTGATTCTCTGGTTGTATATTGAGAAACAACCATTCTCCAGGACATTTTTAGAAAATTGCTACAACTTTAAACAGAAAGATTACAATGACCCTTCAACTAAACTGAATTATGAAGACTTTTGGCTCTTGTTTAGCATAACTACCCTCAATGCACTGGCAATCATTGTTGTCTATTTTTCGCTAAGAACGTCTTACAGCCTTGTATGCCAAGATTAGGAATGTGATTCTTCCATTGTATACTCTCTATTAAGTGACTTCTCTCTATGAATTTTCAAACTACTACCTACATTAATTTATTTCATATTTGACTGAATTTGTTGAATCTAGTCACGTATTTCTTAAGCACAGGTGCATCTTATCTCCTGTTCTTTTCCATGAATGCTTTGTGTCATTCTCACACGATTTCTATGCTAAAAGCCTCTCTTTCTTACGTCTGAGATCCACTCACTCTTTCCATCTTTCGTCGTTATACACCTTCTAATTAATAATAGCAATTAAGGCAGCAACAATTGGCCAGTGACACTCTTGAAAGGCTTACTTACTCGAGGTGTTTATGACTCGGGAGGCCTAGTCCCCCAACGAATTTATATTAATACTAGTCAAGTTTCCTGATATTTGCCTTTCCTTCAAGTTGAAGCCAATATGATTCGATGACGACTTCATGTAGTGAAGGGCCTAAACAAGATATGTCCTAAACATAATGTAGTCTAAACAAGATATTTGTCTTTCCTTCAAGTTGAAGCCAATATATTTTCTCTCTCTTTTCTTTCCTGTTGTTAGATCATTTTTCATCATTATTGGTCTTTTTTCAGTAGTTTTTCCTTGTCTACCAAACCCAAAAAAGTACTTTTCTTTGTGTGCTTATATGACTAAATTATTGAACAGGGATAGTGGGGATTTATATCCCGGTTTCGACGGAGGTGGGACCGTGACTGGGGCCAACAAGGGCAATGCCAATGGGGGGTCCAGCGGCGACGATGGGGACTTCTTTGGGATGATATTCAGAGGTGGTAGCAGCAGCCAAGCAGCAGCATCACCGCCTTCCTCATCCGTTGTATTTGTTTCAACCTTTTTGTCTCTTTTAATTATTTTCATTTTGGACCCCATCACCAACCATGCTATTCTATTACCATTGCTATGATCATACAAAATTGGAAGAGGGGAAAATTTTTATCCTCTTTTGATATAAAAGAAAAATTATCAAAAGAAAAAGAAAAGATTAAAATTTCTGTAATTTGTTTTTATAATTTAAAAATGAGCAATGATATGTACAAAGCTGTTAGTTATAAACACGACTATAATTGTATGCACATAGTTCCATTCCAAATTATTCTTATAAACTTTAAATAGACTTGGTGAATGATGATACACAATTGGTAGAGGGAAAAGAATATATGCTCCAGTGATGAACGATGATATTGGTGCAACAATATTGAGTTGTATGATAGACTTGGCCTATGTAATGTGGGAATTGCATGGAGGTGAGTTGAACATATATTAACAATTATTTTTACAATAAATATTTGAAGTCTACTAAATATAATCATCAACTGAATGTTTGACAATTCCCCTTAGTACTGGAGTAATCCTTGTGTAATGTATTACTAGTACTTTTTGATTGGGTCTTTTCCAAATCCAACTTTAGAGCAGTGTTATTAAAATCGGATCGGACCGGCCGGTAGACTGGTAAATCGGTCAAGTGATCGGTCCGGGTGACTAGTTGGATCGGGTATGTCTCAGAACCGGTCTGACTCGGCCGGTTTTAAATGAAAACTGGTGACCCGGTTGGTTGAACCGGAACCGGCCGGGTCACTAAATTAAAAAAAAAAACTTTTAAACTTTGAAAAATTCTAACTTTTGACTCGTTTGTCCGATTTAGACTAATTATATGTCCATTTCATATAATTTTTCAAGATCTACATATATTTTTTAAAATAAATATATTTTAGTTATTTATAATGATAAATATCATCATATGTAGTGTGTATTTATATATATATATGTATTTAAATATTTATTTAATTTTATGCGGTTCGACCAGTGACCTACTGGTTGAACCAGTGACCCAATTCCCTGACTGAGTCAACTACCGGTCCGGTTTTTATAACTACTTTTTGATTGGGTCTTTTCCAAATCCAACTTTAGAGTGCATCTTTGGAGGTTCCACTTCCATGTCAGCTGACCCTTTTCCCAATTCATTCTGAAAACAATGGAAGAGAAAAGCAAGGAGAAGATAGGATAAGGGTGGAGGAAGTGGCATTTGAGATGCCATGTCAACTTCAGATCCCTCTTTCTTCATTTGTGGTGTTATTTTCCAAGTAATAATGAAGTGCTTAACATGGCTTGTTTCCATATCACAAGAATTTGTCAAACCGTCCAATCGGAGAGAATCTTCCTCTCTGCATGTGCATGTCTCTTGAGTAGTAATGTAATTTAATGAGACGGTCTATTTGCCCCATCTTCTGAGATTCTTCCATTTATAAGTATATAAATAATAATAGTGTAAAATTTTATACAATACCCATAAATAAAAAGTTTTTATATAGTACCTAAAAAAAAAGTTTTATAATAATAAAAGTACTCGCAATTTTTTTTTTAATAATTTAGGACAAATTGATGCTAATGCCCAACAGCCCGAATGTTTGGCATTCTTCAAATTGTCATGAGAAAAAGTGAAGAGATTTGGATTGTCTAAAATTAAATATGAAGTTCATTTTGAGTATGATTGGTTTCTCACAAAAAAAAACGGTTACATCTCCATAAATATATGCAGGAACTTATAACTACAAAAAATACTTGTGTTCATCTTGATTATTTCATTGCGCTTTGTTCTCTTAGGTTGATCTTTATTTTTACACACTTCTATAACAGTGTCGCTTTTCCATCAAGCCTCGCTAGGTTTAAGTAAAGCTGTTAAAGGCACTTGCATTAACCCAATAAAGGGCAAAAAAAGCCCACATCTTTAGCTGTTCAACTCTTTCCTAAAAGAAGACAAACTCTTATGATTCCGTGAAGTCTGATTAAAAGATTCCTTCTGGTTCTGGAGCAGTACTGAACTACGGTTAATAATGTTAGGAATGGTTGTTGGACCCAAGATCACTATTAAATTTACTTATATGTATGGTTTAGATACAATCCTCCAATGATCTCCTTGTATACTGTCTGAAGTGCTTAATCAGATGTCTGCAGTTGCTCATTCTCTGTTGGACAGAGTCGGGCAACATCTTGGGTAGTATGTTTTTAAAAATTATGGCATTATAAAACTAGCTTTTGGACTGAGAGCCGTTTCAAAAATAAAATGTTTTAAAAATAAAATGAAATAATTAATGTTATTCAAACAAAATGAATATTTATTATTTTTTATATGTGGGTTGCCCTTTTGTGTCATGTAACAAACGATTTAATGATGCGATTTTGTTTTGGAGATGTGTGAGAGCCCATTGATGTATTTATTAACGATCGTTATGATTATGTACTCTATACATTTCATTTGCTTGATTTGATAGGTTTATTAGGATTTTTAGTATATAAAAGCTAGTTTTACTGAATTCTGTTAATGATCATTCATTCAGTTATTTCTAAATATTATTATGGCTTTGTTTGGATTAGGGAAGAAGTAGGGAAGAGAGAAGTAAAGTGGAAAGAAGTAAAGTAGAAAATGAGTAGATTTTTAAGTTGTTTGGATTGAGAAAATTAAGAGAGAAATATGAAAGAAAAAAAATTAAATTTTATTATAAACACATATTTGTTTCTATTTATTTATTTATAAAACAACAAGAAGAAGGGTATAATAGGCAAGTATTTCACATTTACCTATTTCTTCTCACTTTAAGGAAGAAATAAAAAAGTTATAAAGCCTACTATTTTTTTTCTTCTTTATTTCTCCTTTAACCAAACAAAAGAGATGTATTATTTCTCTTTTCTTTCTCTCTTCTCTAACTCTCTTTTATCTATTTGTGGTATGCCTATAGTGATAGCCTCCAATCTCTCTAAACTTCTTATTGGAAAAAAGAAAAAGCTACTTTCTCCCTCAACTTGATACGACTTTCCCCATTGATATGTGAAAGATGCATGAGAATAAGCTTTAAACTAACAGAATCTACTTAAGCATTATTAAATTTGCTCCATTAGCACATAATTTCTGCGATTACTTTTTATCCATGTAATGCTCCGTGATCTAGAAATCAACTTCTCCCTAAAAGGATAAACTGTACCATTTTCCCGTTAATTATACAAATGTGGAACTTTAAATGACAACTTCTCAATTGAAGGAAAATAGAAGATTGTATTTACAATTAACAAAAAGATATTGGATATAAAGAAGAATGAACCATAGAACAAGGAGGGATACATCAAAAGCAACACTGTAAGTCTGTAACCCTTGTTCAGTAAGAAACAGAACTCGCAAGCTTGTTAATTTGCACATTTTGTTCGCGACGCCTTGTAATTAAAATAAAATTTGTACCCAAATAAAATTATAATTACTTCCTTTCCAACTTACGTTATGCAGTTATGCAGCAATGATGTAAACTCAATAGGAAGAAATTTCAGCACAACAACCAATGTGTAAAGAAGAGTTGCAGTCCCAATACATTAATTAACCAAAACCATATCATCCCTCACGGCTTGTGCAGCCACTGCTTCCAATTTCTTCCATGTTAACTCCCGCTGCTCTTCCAATTCTCTAGCCCTGGCTTCCTTCTCTAAGTACTGCCTATGACACTCATCAAACAGCTCGGCATCCATCTCCAGAAACATCCTCCGCACATTTGCTGTTAGCCCATTTACTGCTTGGTTCCAATGGCTTTTAATGTTCTTCTCCATAGCTTCGAAGATTAGTGGCAATATAACATTTCGATTCTGAGCTATTAAACTTATAATGTGCTCATTGTTCCATAAGTAAAGTGCTCGTTCAGCAACCTGCCATGGATTAAACAATTGTCAGAGAGTAGTCATGTGGAATAAAGATGGAGTTTCCTTTATTACAGTCGAAGGATGAGATTTATTATTTATAAAAAATTGATGTTATATAATCTGACCACCACACTATGCATAACCAAAACTAGGTCCATACACAAAAGGCCGTAAACACAATTTTCCTCAGGCCATGCTAATCACAACCAGGCACTCAATCATCTTACAATACAAAAAGAACAGATACTATTATCTGAAATAGCATCCCCGTGAGTGAGAAAGAGGACTTCAAAGCACCAAATTGAAGCCAGAAATTGCAGCCAACTAAAGGCAAAGTAAACCACTTTATATAGCTTAGTATTTACCATAGACAAAGAAATGCAAGAGCATCGATATTGCAGTGTAATGGGCAATTGATATATTTAAGTAAATGCGACAACTAACTGCAGGTCAAGGAACATAGTTGACATATCTTGAATATAACATTCACTAACGAATGTTCAGCATACTATACTCCAGGAACCAATGGAACCAAAAGAAGTGAAAGAAAGAATAAGAGACGATGATTATACTTTTTCTTCATCTCCCTCATGAATTGATAATAATCATATGCTATTGTTTGTGTGCTTGTTCATGAGTGAGTTTTAAGTTTTAACAAAGAACTCTCAAACATAGAGATCTATCTAAGGTTCTGAAAACTGGACCAGTCATTGAATTGGTGAATGGATTGATTCATGTTTCAATAGTTCACCGTGGTCAAATAGTGATCGAACCGGAACATAATTAAATATATATCTATATATACTAATTAAATAAACAAAAATTGTGAAAAAATAATGCAAATAAAGAATACAAATATTGAAAGCATGATAATAATAATGCAAACTTATATATTATTCAATTTTATACATTTTTCTCATTAAAATCATTACTCTAATATTTTTCTAAATAAAATTATATCCAAAGTATGACAAGGAAGCAAATCTTATCTTAATTTTATTTAGTGTTATTTAATTTTTTAAACATATCATACTCTCCCTTTTAAGTTTGTATCTTACAGATACAATTACATCAATAATACTCTCAACATTCAAGTACATGACTTTATTTAAATAATATCTTTTCCATTTTTTTCTTTATTTATCATTGGTCCAATATATCCTCTCATATGTGATCTAGACACTTCCACGTAAGTGGATAGTTCTTGCCATCACACTTTTTTACTCCTTTCTTACTTTTCTAAAACCTGTCTCCCAATTCTCTCTATGTGATTTTCTCTCTCTAACCTAAACCCAGTTTCAGCTTTTCCATTGCATCCACTCTTGCAATTTCGGCAGATACCCGCTCCTTCAATTTCAGCAAGTCACTGGCAAAGCCTTCTGCTTTGAACCAAACGATTCTTCCCCTGTAAATCCCACAGCAATTCTTCCTCTGCCTGGGTTTTTGTTTTTTCTTTTTTTCTTTTTTTCTTTTTCCTGGTTACACATCTCTTTTTTGGTTGCATCTTGTGAAAGCTTGAAAAGAATGGTTCAAAGATCAGCGAGAATTCGAAATTTCTGGGAACCTTGTCAGAGGATGAAGATGGGCAGAGTAATATCGTTTTGGCTAGCTCTGAAGCCGTGAGGGAGAGTGGGTTGCAGGCCGTTCAACCGTTTGAACCGCTCGTCTGCCCACTTCATGCTGGTTCTCTGGTTCTTGAGCGGTTTTCTCATCCAACGGTTTTTATGTATAGATTGGACGGGATATGTGACCAGTTCACTGTCCAACCTGTGTCCAGTCCAGTTTTCAGATCCTTGGATCTAACAAAGTACCATAAGCTTCTATGCTAACCGTCTCCCAATCAGATTATTACTCTCCCATCATAATTCCACTTACAGGCTTTAATTGTATGTTTTAGACCTGTTTATGAGAGAGACTGAAAACATGTCATTTTGTCGCATATGTTCTGTTGATATAAAACCATTATGGCAGTTTTGCAGCCATAAGACTTTTCAGGGACCACATAGTAGTTCTTTGAAAGTAATTTCTAGTTGAGGGTACCAGCTGCTTATCTATTTCTCCAGCATAATCTCTGTTAGGTACCCTCTAATAAAAAGGGTGGATGTTAGGAAGAATAGGAGAGAAACAGAGGATCAAAGCTCAACTAGTGGTTGACTTAATCAAACTAGATTAGAAAAAGGAGAAGTCTTATAAATAGTTGGCTGAACCAACTTAGGGGGTATTGGGTTATGAGAAGAAATTAAGGAAGGGAGAAAATCAGGACCTCTCGAAAGTCCTGTGGGATTCTTTTGGTAAATTCATCATTCTTTTGCATATAGGTTTATCCCAGCTGTTCTGCTATCATATTGATATCAGAAACAGTGAGGAAGAATAAAGATACTCTGTTTCTGTTAATTTTCTTGTAATTCTTGATTATTAATTGGTACCAGAGCTCCCGAATCCAGGGAGTTTTTCATGGTACAAACAAGAATGGAGGCTAGGTTGGAATCTTTAGAAAGAGGGTGGGAGGCATGGAAGCGCCAGATGGAGGAGGAGAAAGAACCCCGAGAAAATAGAAGAGAAATTTCAGAGGCGAGAATGCAAAAGGCAAAATGTTCTATTGATATAAAACCATTATGGCAGTTTTGCAGCCACAAGACTTTTCAAGGATCACATAGTAGTTCTTTGAAAGTAATTTCTAGCTGAGGGTAACAGCTGCTTATCTATTTCTCCAGCATAATCTCACACTAAAGCTACTTCTTCAGTAATTTTGATAGCAGTGTGAGCCTACTTAGAAAAAGCTAAATTGAGCAAAAGACAGATCTTCAAAGCTCCATTAGACGAAAACAAAGGCAATAAGAACAGCTGAGGCAGTGAATGACAGTCACAATGATAAACTTGACAAACTGATTAATTCATCGGATGTCACAACCACTAAATTATCTATCAGGAACTTTTAACCCTACAAATACACATGATAATGACCAGCACTACTTCATGACCAACCAAAAGTACTTAGGACATTGAATATGAAACTCACAATAAATCCACATGTTTCTCAAGGTAATTATGCTGCCAAGTAATTGATGGAAAAGAAGCTAGAGGCAACTTACATTCTTCTCCAAACAGGAAAATGAAATAAGGGAGAAAGTCAACAAGGAAAGAGACATCGACTCAGCAAATAAGCAATGTATTTCAAATGACTGGAAAAAAAACAGCAGAGGAAACAAGCAACCTGATTAATCATTAAGTGAACTACACTGATGTCCCCCGAGGTTTGCTTAAATTATCAAAAATTGCACTGATCTCCCCTGTTCTGAATTTCAACCAGACAAATTCCCTATTAATTTTTCCCCATCATTACCTATTGAATAGCTAGCACTTTAAAGGAGTTAAATCCATTGGTGGGAAGGAGAAGTGTAGAGACTAGAGAAGTTGAGCATATTGTGTTTACTGATAAAGCTTTGTAGTTCAGGAATTCTGATTGAAACCCATTTGAAAATGCCGTTAGGAGAAACATGTAAATCACACCATGCACACAACATTATTGTTAACGTGTAGATTGGAACTGAACACACTCTCTTTCCATGTTAAAAATGCTCTCTCCACACTAGATACTGTGCATACTATCTCTCTCCCTGCCCCTCCTCGCTCCATTCTTCATGTCATACAGGTGTGATTATTTATACCAGCTTTTGTCATTTTTGCTTTGCATTAAATATAAACCCTATGATGCACCAATACTCCAAAATCAGTGGCGTATCCGATATCATACATCAGCTACAATACTTTGGGACATCTATGAATATTTTTTTTGGCGGATACAGAAAAATGTTCAGCTACCATATTTTTCAAGCTACGCAAGGAGGGGAATTTCAAGGGAGGGGAAAATGATGAATGACAATATTTTGCTGATTTGTAATTCTGACATTAGGAATGATTATGAACTATACAGTATTTTTTACATATTTAAATATTATTTTAAATATTTTATTTAACAAACCTTGTCGCACCCGTATCTTAAGTTCTAAAAATATTGTCATATTGTATAAGATACAATACTTGAATTTGTATCCATGCAACATAGTATAAACCCAAATGGCTGCATATGTATTTGGTCAAATGTAGCGCCTTTTCTTTGCTAGACTCTAATGAAGTATCACTTCCCTAAGCAAAAAAAACTAGCACCCAGACCTTAAACGAAAAAGAAACTCACCAAATTTGGGTATATTTCCATATATCGCTTATTTACTTTTTCTTTGCGAGGATTGTTTAGGCAAGCAGACAAAATGCATCATAAGTTTCCCGACCAAGGTTTCATAAGGAAGAGTAGGAAATCATAATTATTCCAACATCCAAGCAACCATATAAAATGAACATAGCCCACTCAAGTATATGATCCAATGAAAATAGAAAAGATGGATATAATATATGAGGATTTAAAGTAATAAATAATCTCAGCAAAAATAAAATAAAATAAAATAAAATAAATTCTATGCAGCTAAGAATATCCTATCTGTAAATATAATATATATAAACCGTCAATGTAGTATACCACAAGCTGCATATGTAATGCCGAGCGAGATCACGGCTATCAAAAAGTAGCACGAAATTAATTAAGATAATTGGAATGTTGTTGACAGACCTGGAAGTGAGGGCTGTTAAGGCAGCGTCCAATCTGCCTGAAAAGAGAAACCATGCACCGTTGAAACTCAGCAGGTTGAGTTGCCTCCAGAACCTCTTCTAGTTCTCCAAGAAAAAGAACTTCCTTCTGACAATTTGTGACTGGCCAGTACTTCAACAACCCCCTGATCACAGGATCTGCCAACCTGTTGTCTTTCTCAACAAACTGAACAATGCAATAAGACAATTGTTGATGATATGAGGAAATTGATTTTGGCTTGTGAAGTGGTATAAGTGCCCGGATTAGGAACAGTTTATGCTCCTCTTTCATTGGCAATGCAAACCCATTTATAATACTGCCCAGAATCTCCAGCAGCTCACCTACACCATTATGCCTCTGTGTTTCAAATATAAACCGATAAAATATATTGTTGATAGCTTTCCTGATGAAAGGGCGGTGCACCATGAACTTGCCATATATGCGGTGAAGAATGGTTTTCAAATACTCACGTTCCCGCGGGTCTTCCGAATCAAACAAATCAAGCAGTTTCAAAACAAATATATGATCAATGCAGCGCTTGGCAATCTTTATATCTGTCTCAGATGACACAATGTACCTCAACAGAATTTCATACACAAGTTGTAAATGGGACCAAGATGGATCCAAGTATGTGTCATCATCTTCAGGATCCACACTTTCAGTCCCTGTATTTTCATGAGATGCTGGAGGCAAACAACGAAAAATGTTAACCGAAACCATCTGAATCAGCTCTTCTTGATTTTCGCTAAATTTGAATGACCCAGATTGTATAATATCCACTAGCTCATAAAGTGTTTGGCGTTTGATTTCCTTTTCATAAACCGACTTCAAAGTGTCTGAAAAATCACATAAAAAGCAACAAAGTTGAATTTTTCGCAGGAATAAACTTGGGCGTTCTGAAACAGCAACTTCTCGCAGTGGTGGTAGTAACTCAACTACGCTGGGAATGGGAGGCGCCACCGCCAGAGGCAAGTTTTGTGGCTCCGAATTAGGGATTGCCGAATTGGTGGCCGTCCGAGACGCATGGTTCACAACTACTTCCAATAAATGGTACCCATTTGAAGAATTTTCATGGAATTCCGATTTTGCTGATTTCTTGTGGGCACGCTTTATGATCTTATGGAACATTTTGCTGAAATTAAATGCCTAAACCACCAGAATTTGGTTCGATGAGGAAATTCTGGGAATAACTCTTCCACCAATCGGAAAACCCTAGAAAGTGGGAAAATATTTGAAAGTGAATAACAGAAGGAGAAATATGGGAAATTGGGAATGATGGAAGCGGAATTTCACATACCGAAAGACTTAATCGTGCGGCTTCTGAGTTCGATTTGGGAAAAACGCCAACGTCGATCGCAGAGCCGAATCATCTAGCACATAAACGACGAAGCGGAAAATAATGACTCCCATCGGAGGCGTTCTTCAGTGACATGAAATGGGCAAAAGGTGGAAATTGTAAAAGGGAAATGAGAAGATATTTAGCTGTTTGGGACGCGAGAAAATTAGAGGACAGATGGGAAAATTGGAGTGGCATTGATGGATGGAATTAAAGAGAATTATTATGGCCATAAGATAAGAGCAAAAGACTTTATTATGGCAAAATGTTAAATGTGCAGAAAATCAATTTTGTATCCTGCTACATCCATAATTTTAATATGAAAACTCAATATTCATGAGAATTTTCTTTTAGGTTAATATTTAAATATTTATATACGATAGTTATATTGATATATTTTATTACATTTTTTTTTGACAGTGATATATTTGATTACATTATTATATTGTAAAAATACAAAAAGATATTTATATAAATTTTAAACTCTTTAAACATTACAAACTTCAAATTGATAAGAAATAAAAATGGGATTTGGACGTAGTCTATAAGCCGAAAAGAAGTGGACTTAATACGTCATGATTAACTTTTTAGTTAATGAAAATGGAATGTTGCCTAATTATAAATCTAAATAATAGGTTTTAATTACTATGAATGATAAATTTGGTATCTTAAAACTTGGAATTAATGTTTGATGAAATACTAATCCCAGAATTCCATGGAACGTTAATCCCAATCCTCCTTACTTGGTAAAACTAAACTACATACCCGATACCAATCTAACCATTAGAATATAGCATCTCAAGGATATTGTCCAAACGCTTAGAATACAAATATAAGAAACTACCTTGTAGGTGTTTTTTTTCTTCTTATTTTAGGCTGACTTATAGTATAAGAAACTACCTTTTTTTCTTCTTAATTACTATGAATGATAAATTTGGTATCTTAAAACTTGGAATTAATGTTTGATGAAATACTAATCCCAGAATTCCATGGAACGTTAATCCCAATCCTCCTTACTTAGTAAAACTAAACTACATACCAGATACCAATCTAACCATTAGAATATAGCATCTCAAGGATATTGTCCAAACGCTTAGAATACAAATATAAGAAACTACCTTGTAAGTGTTTTTTTTCTTCTTATTTTAGGCTGACTTATAGTTGCCTATTCAATAACAAATGAAAATAATTCTAAAAACACTTCAAAAGCTCAACAACTTTGGTTTATTCAATCCTATGCTTAGCAAAAGCTGTACCAGAATTAGGTTCAATTATGTTTTTCGGGCATAGGGAATTACCATTGTTGACTGTGTCCATGATTGATTTGCCTATGACTATTTCACAACATAAAAAGGCAATAGAAATAGACTAAGAATATCAATAAATTAAACCCTAACAACAAGATAAACATGTTAGGCCCATACCTCAGAACAGACCATTTACTAGGGGTGCAAGTCATATAATTACACAAGGTAACACACCACTGCGCACCCAATTTCAGGGAGGCATATTTCTTAACATTCATTCATAACGCAGCTGAAAAGATTAGTCATTCATCATATCTCTTTACAATAGTTTAAACATTAAAGCTATAAAAATAATAAACATCAGGTTCCAGCAGACAGATTTATGCGGAATTTTTTTAAGGCAGATTTACAAAACGGTTGGCTATTAGTAACCAGATATGCCTGAGCCCAACTTCCCTATTACCAACCATCTTTGCCACTCCCATCATTTTTCTTGCCCCAAGAGCCTGCTGCACCTACATATCATGAATCAGTCACAGGTTTATGAATTATGATGAGAATAAATGTGGTGTTTGTAAATTTGTAATAATCAAATATTAGATTTAATTGTACTGTGATTTGCTGATTGAATTCTAATTATTAATGATTCTGTTAATTAAAGATTTATAAAAATTAAAATTTTATTAATTTGCATTATAACTTCATTTTTCTTTAAAAGTAACTAATTTTTTTTCTAAATCACAAAGGAAGGATAATTGGGGAGACCTACATATGGTTCATTATTTCTTCCTTACCATCTGTTGATTCATTCCAACTAGATGATTGACCCTTATCTGCAGCACTTGATTGACCCCAATTCAGAACTCGGTCTCCAGTTCCACTTCCATTTCCTGAACCAGCACCTCTCTTCCAACCCATCTCTTGGTTGTCCAAGCCGCTAGACATAGTATTGGAACTAGGATCCTTGTTCCACCCATCCTCCTGATTATTGGTCTCTTCAATTTCCTTTGCTGCAGTAGATTGTTTCCAGCTGGAACCATCGTCTCCATGGGAAGTCCAGTTATTTCCCTTGACTGAAACATTTTCCTGGGCAGAATCTGTTCCTTTGGTCCAGCCAGCACCAACTTTAGCCTCTGCCGGCTTTTCTAACCCCTTGCTGTTCCAATTACCACTAGCTCCACCACTTGCTGAGCTCCAGCTCTGCCATTGCTTATTACTTCCACCTCCTTGGTTCCAGCTTGGACGCTCCTTATCAGCATTTCCCCGGTCCCAGCTCTGCCCGTCCTTCTTGTCATCAATTTCTTGGTTCCAAGCCCCAGGGGAAGTCCAATTGTTTCTCTTGACTGAAACATTTTCCTGGGCAGAATCTGTTCCCTTGGTCCAGCCAGCACCATCTTTAGCCTCTGCCGGCTGTTCTGACCTCTTGCTGTTCCAATTACCACTAGCTCCACCACTTGCTGAGCTCCAGCTCTGCCATTGCTTATTACTTCCACCTCCTTGGTTCCAGCTTGGACGCTCCTTATCAGCATTTCCCTGGCTGCAGCTCTGCCCGTCCTTCTTGTCATCAATTTCTTGGTTCCAAGCCCCAGGGGAAGTCCAATTGTTCCTCTTGACTGAAACATTTTCCTGGGCAGAATCTGTTCCTTTAATCCAGCCAGCACTAACTTTAGCCTCTGCCGGCTGTTCTGACCCCTTGCTGTTCCAATTACCACTAGCTCCACCACTTGCTGAGCTCCAGCTCTGCCATTGCTTATTACTTCCACCTCCTTGGTTCCAGCTTGGATGCTCCTTATCAGCATTTCCCTGGCCCCAGCTCTGCCCGTCCTTCTTGTCACCAATTTCCTTGTTCCAAGCCCCAGATCCATTACTATTTTTCCATCCTTCAACATTATCATCATTCTTCCAGTCAGAGGACCCATCCTCACCAGAATCCCTTCTGTTGTTCCAACCACCAGGTTGGTCACTCCTTCCACGGCCCCGGCCTCCAAATCCTCTCTCTGATCCCCATCTACCGCCAAAACCTTCCCTGTCTGATCTACCTCTACCACCAAAGCCTCCACGCTCTCCTCCCCTACCACCAAAGCCTCCACGTTCTCCTCGGCCACCAAAGCCTCCACGTTCTCCTCTACCCCGAAACCCTCTACCTCTAAAGCCACCTCTGTCTGAGCCACCCCTTCCACGGTAACCACCTTTCCAACTCCCACCACCTACTCCATCATCAGAAGTTTCATTCAGACCTTCATTCACACTACTCAACTTATCACCGCTTGAGGCATTTCCTGTGTGCCAATTGCTATTGCTTCTCCAGTTGGTGTTTTGACTTGTATCACCAGACCCAGAATTCCAATTGCTTTTCTTGCCCCAATTGGAATCTTGATTTCCAGCATCAGTATGCCCAGAACTCCAGTTGGAATTCTTGTTTTCATTCCCAGCATTCCAAGAGGAATTGTTCGACTTCCAATTGCTATTCCTTCCCCAGTTGGAATTTTGATTAGAATCACCAGATCCAGAATTACAATTGCTATTGTTCAGATCAGAAGCCTGGTTTCCACTGTGCCCAGAGTTCCAATTGGTTTTCTTGCCCCAATTGGAATCATGACTTCCAGTATCAGTACACCCAGAACTCCAGTTTGAATTCTGGTTCTCATTCCCACAGCTTGATCCTGATTTCCAATTACCCCAATTTGAAGCTTGTTTCGGTCCATCAGCAGAACCACTCTTTGCACTGTCTTGATCCCACCTAATTGATGAATCTCTATCAGTTTTCTTTTCACTCGAGTCATTTGAGTAATTAGATCCAGACTTCCAATTGCTTCTCTGACCCCAACCATTACCTTGACTTCCACCAGCATCACCAGATACAGTGTTCCAATTACTTGCTTTTCCCAAATCAGAATCCTGGTTTTCAGCTACAGCGCTTGACCCAGAGTTCATAGTGCCCCAAATAGAACCTTCTTTGGCTCCATCACTCGATCCACTTTTCCAACCAGCGTTGCTTGAGCTAGATTTCCTAGATCCCCAAGCAGAATCTGGTTTTTCTCCACCACTTGATCCCCTTTTCCAACCAGAGGCTTGACCCAACCCTGCAGCTGAACCATCTGAAGTTTTTGCTCCACTCCAACCACCTTGATCTTCACCTTTTTCCTCTTTATCATCTTCAGTGGACTTCTGATTCCATCCAGAGTTCTCTTGGGAAGAAGATATGGGTGTATTCCAATTGTTTTTTCTTTCCCAACCAGAAGCTTCTTTCCCCTCCTTATTTGGTTTGGTTTTCCACCCAGCATCCTGATTTTCATCAAGATCTGACATACCAGCAGGGTTTCCAACTTCTTTGACTCCACTTGTTCCAGATTTCCAACCATTCCAAGTAGGATTCAAGTTTCCTCCATCATCTGATCCACTTTTGCAGCCACTACCTTGACCCCATCCAGTTGCTGAACTTTCATTTGACGTTTTGACACTGTTCCAAGAAGATTGACCTTTTTGTTCACCATCTTTATGTTCATCACACTTCCGATTCCAACTAGAGGACTCCTCTTCAGCAGCTTTGGTGGTCTTCCAATTGCTTTTACTGTCCCATCCAGAGGGTTGGTTTCCATCCGAATCATTAGCTTTATTTTTCCATTGGCTATTGTCATCACCTATACTTCCAATTTTATTTTCCGCCTGACCCCAGCTGCCTCCACTTTTTCCCCAGCCACCAGATTGATCTGGATCAGAAGCAATTCCATTGTTCTCAACTGCTGCACCCCATGAAGAGTTCTGATTTGATGTATTTTTAGTTTCCCAAGCAGTATCTTCGACACCTACACATTACAAGAACAATGAGGCAATTTATAAACAAGTAATTAACTTAGAACCATGACATGCTAAACATATCTGTATTAGAATCATTACCCTCGGAACTGATAGGATTTGCACTAGACTCTGGCTTCTGCAACAACAAAAATATAAGTCAACATATTAAATTAAAATGCAGCAAAATTATAATAAACTACTGGATGTGTGCATAAAAGCGATTATTATATGGATTTAGGAGGATTTGTTCTGCACAACAGGCATGAGAGAGGGGGATAGGAGAGACGGGAAAGGAGATACGCCAAAAAAGTTTATTACAGTGCAAGACATACCAAGAAGCTTGGAGCAGAATGGTTAGACCACGCACTTCTGCAAAATGTTATCGTAAGACAGGAAAGAAAACAACCAAAGTAACCAAAACTGAAGATGAAAAAGCTAATCATTAATAAGAAATAAAAGACTGGGTCTTTGCAATTGTAAATTATCAGGAAAATATTTTAAACATGACAACTACATAGTAATGCAATCTGTTCAAAAAGTAAAGTCAATTGAGACTTATAGTTGAACATATCAGTATAAGCATTAAGACAAAAATGCTTCAGAAGTATACCACAGTCAGGGTGCAGGTAGGGAGACCATTCTCTACTTTTTTTTTGGTGGTACAAAAAAATTTAGGAGGGGATGCTCTCCCCATTCCAAGGCCAAGGCAAACCACCAAACTCAGCGAGGATTTACAGTGGGATTCCAGATTGCCTACCAACAGGGGACCCCTAGATTCAAACCCAAGTCATGCCCTTGTCATGAGCGGCAAGTTGATCAAGTGAGCCAACCCCCATTAGCTGACCATTCTGTACTTCTATTTCACATAAAAATTGCTCTACATTGTGATAAAGAAGTGCAGGTGGATAAAATTGCTACAATCAACAGTAACTACTGATGAATACTTCATGTCGGTACAGAAAACATGATAACAATTGAAAGAGCAAAAGTAGATAAAAAGGGGCACAGGATGTTATTAGCTGAGTATATATTTTGGTTAAGAAAATAAGATGAGGGCGAAAATATAGAGACGAAGTAAAGTACACTGTACAAGGCAAATAAATATATATATATATATATATATTATAAAAGAAGAAATATTATTAGAAACAAGAATGAAATATCACAAGAACAGAAAGGATGATTACTCCAAAGCAAGGCACAAAAAAGAAACCTAGAAAAGACATACAAAGACGTCAATACAATAAAGCACTCCAATCCCTTTGTGCATCAATTAGGGACGCTTCCTTAAAGAGACCATGTTCCATATCAGATGTAAGGGCTGAGAGAAGTTTGTAGATACAAGCATTTCACTACAACCAAATACACCAAAGAGCAGCATAGATATCATAGCACTGACATAAATCCTTTCCCACCTTAGGCTAACAAAGCACTTGAATCTAATCAAATATATTGACCGAAAGCTCAACTAATGGGGTATATTATACTGGCACCTACGCCTGTATTTATAGTGATACAACATAATGACACTTATATCCTTTACTTTGCGTTTAAGTAACTACTTTCCTAAACCCATAACACCATAAACCCTAAGACTTCAAGAAAACAACCTTGTCAATGTCGAATACATATCAGACACTTTGGCACAAATCAAAACAATGACACTCAGTAGGACATTACATCACATCTAAATAGTACTCTTGGGGGAGAAAATGAAATTTTAGCATCTGACAGCTAAATATTTTCTAAACATGTTTTAACATTTATATCCATATTTTAGGTTAGCTTTCACATATTTCTTGGTGTTTACATACTTGTATACATCAATACGTATTTATTTATAAATGTCAAATAGTGTCATGCATTCTTGTCCACATCTATGCTTCATAGCCATAACCCTTCCTAAATTTCTTAATAATTTCCTATCTTACCGAACAATATCTGGATAATATGAAAATCTTCCTTTTGATGACCAAACCCATCAAGAATAATTTGCCAGAATATATGTTAATTGAATATAGAGCAGAGAATGAATCAAGTAGATCAACTAATATCACCATGAAATATACCTTTCAGCTGACATCCCTCCAGCATTCCATCCACCCCCAGTGGATGTTCCCACTCCATCCATCCAACCTTTAGATAATCCCAAGATGTCAAATCGTCAAGAGTCACATCTCAATAAAACATCAATGGCAAACAAAATATAGAAAAGGTAACCACCATGCATGTTAATTGATAATGTAATCCATTTTATGGGGAAAATTTTCTCTTGTTAAAGGAGAAAAAAATGACAATAAATTAGAAAATAAAGGATTCCCACCTCCAGAGCTGCCTTCACTACCCAGTAGATCAAATGGTTTCAATGAATCTGCATCACCACTGATATAAAAAACATAGAGCAACTTAGGACAATATTCAGAGTCAAAGCAATCAGAAAGAACTAACTATGGAATACACAGTTATTGTCGATGTCAGAAATACCTTGTTGACATGGCAATATTCTTCCCTTGAACCTCAGCAAGGTGTTCACATTTAACTGAATGAAAATAAGAACTTGGAAATTGTTATAAATAATGATCTAATATTTCAAGAACCAAGAGTAGACCATCATAAACAAACCTGTAAGAACCTTTTGCTGAGAATCAAGTTTCACAGTAACATCAGAGCGACGTAAGGCTATGACACGGCAGAGGTATCCCTTCAAAGGACCTATCCTGATTCTCAAGGTTTGACCAATAGTAAACAGGCTATCTTTGTCCCCACGGTTGACTGCATACAAAATTATTGAACAGAGGAAAATAAGAAATATGAACATCTACAGCTAAAAGACTTGTCAAGGAGTCATGCATCTTTACAGACATTCACGATTATTTTCTCTTGCTTGCCATGGTCTTTTTGGTGACAAGGGGGATTTTGGTGATGATGGTAGGTCTTCAAAGCCTGAAGGACCTGGTTCGCTATCCTGAGTATAGATCAATGTGCGAAACATCAACAACTCAACTGAAGTCATCAAAATGTTCATAACCTAGCATGATACTAGATAAGATTTCAAACCTTCCCACTGCAATCAACAACAGTAAGCTTGACTTTCTCACATATATGAGATTTAGAGGTGAAGTAACCACCATTTTCTTCCTCATTTTCATCATATAAAAAGACAATCCCTCTATATATATGCTTAACAATGCCTTGTTTACCCTGCAAAATGACATTAAATAGTTTTAAATATCAAGTAGGACATGGAGATTCCAAAATATACCATAACTAAAGTGTTTTCCCTTTTAGTAATAAGCATCAGACCTTGGATGGACCCTCCAGAACCCTGACGGTATCATTAACCAATATAG
Source organism: Styphnolobium japonicum (assembly GCA_023212625.1). NCBI lineage: Eukaryota > Viridiplantae > Streptophyta > Magnoliopsida > Fabales > Fabaceae > Styphnolobium > Styphnolobium japonicum. Next base: position 2,725,063 of record JALBWW010000013.1, read on the forward strand.
TCTTATTGTGCTGATCTTGGGCACTAAGTTTCAAATCAAATAGTCCACTCTTTATATCACGTCGTTCAATAGTCACAGCAACAGGTCCATCTGGACTCTCTTTCAGAATCTATAACAGACCGAGAAGTTAGAATAAAACTTTCCAAAAACAACAGATACTCAAGATCAAAGGCTTGTTACAAATGACATTGCATAAGCTGAATATTGTACCTTGTAGCTATCATCTTTATCCATGCCTATTATTAAACCAAAATCCTTCCTGCTGCAATAGCAAAGATCTATCAAAACAGAGGACATGTGTGCATGTGTGCGCAACTGCATGCTCATGTGTTTTATATATAAAGAGAGAGAGAGAGAGATGAATGCTAACCAGGTTTGACAAGGACTTACCCAAAACACACAAGATCATACAGTTCAAAACCATTTACCACACCAGAACCTGATGAACTCTCTCCTTTCCCACCTCCCTTATCAGCTCTAATAACCCGTTTTTTCTTCGAGTCACCATAAAGCTGAGAGAGCCACTCCAAATCATTTGATTCATTGTTTTCAGATGGCCCAAACTTCAAGAGCTCCTCTTCTGTTGGCACAACACCCCATAAGTTTAATGAATCCAGAGATACTTTCTTGTATACATATCCATCCTTGAGCAGCAGGCCATCAAGAACCTCAAAAACCTTGCCAGTATCACGGTCACGTCTGCATTGCATGAGAGGTCGGAATTCCCTGCAGAGTTATTGAAACAATCATATCAGACAAACTATCCAGCAAAAAATGAACCAGATATGAGAATATGCATTATTACTCAAGTTCACTTGAGCTGATTAATCTTGGTGCTGGTACAGCAGTTTTTTGGCGACTATATCCTCCACCCTGTATCAATGGAAAAAAAAAAAACAATCCATCAATAATTATCCCATATATATCTCTGTACAAAGCCTTAGGATAAGAACAATAAAGTCAAAAGATCAGCCCATAGAAATAGGACTTGGCTCACTCTACAACCACTACATGCTTCTTTCCAGAACAGACGTGAACACAACCAGTAATACAAGTCTACCATTATTTCATGGTATTTTGGTATTTGGTAAGGATTACCACCAGAACTTTTACATTCTCTCCCACATCTTATCTACTTAAAGGGGGAAAAACAACAAATTTTCCATCTAGTTACAAGTTTGAGCTAATAGTAGCAGTTTCCTGAATCTTTTAGAGTAAAAAATGTAAATTAATTTCCATAATATATCAGACTGCAAGATTTTCAAAATAAAAACATATATCCAAAATAACTGATTAAAAATGACAGTTTGTAAAACTCTTGTAATAGAACCAACAGGAAGGAAAAATGACAATGGAAATTGGATTGTATTTCTAATGAAACAGAAACAAGAGTTCCTCCTTACAATGCTGAATTAGCAATTAAACAATAGAGATAAAGGAGAAAGATCTCCTTGCTTGCAGAAAGGATAACAACAGAAAATTAAGAAAGATACTCTCACTGATGAGAACACCCCTACTGAGATGAGAAACCTCTCCTCACTACTCAGCCCCACGACTTCCTTCTCAACCACCGACCTCCTCTTCGGTTCCCGCCTCCTTATTCACCTTTTCCTTCTCACCTCCAACGATTCCCTCACCTCCAACGATTCCCACAACTCCCTCCTCCACTCCTAGGCCGCCACCTGTCATTTTAGTTATGCCCTCCTTTGCCATTTCAGCAATGCCTTCCTTCGCTACTACCTGCCTCATTCCTTGCCTCATTCCTTCTGCCACCCCCTGTAGGCCTTGTTCATTCGGCCCAATACCCTTTTCTTTCCCTCTTCTTCTATAAACCCATTTAATAGGCCTATCATCTTGAAATACATGTGATTTTGACAAAATGCATTACATACTAAATGCATGATGCAACATGTATCCTAATGTATTAATGCTAAACGCAAAAGGTTCAACAAGTTGAATGTTAGTTTTCCATGAATGGGAGACTTGTATAGTGAATCCTCTCTGGTTTTATAGTAACTAGTTGTCCATTGCACTCAACCCAATCACATGATGCAATAAATATATTACAAGTAGATATCAAATAACTACTAAAGGAAAACCGGCATCATCACGTCTAACAGATGAACTGCAGGAAATTAAAAAGAAAAAGAAGAGAAGATCATGTGATAGCAGATCTCATTACAAATTTGGCAGCCATTGCTTGTAGATCAATTCTTGGAATAAGCTTCACTGTAACTCTTTTGCTCGCATTATTCACAGCCACAACCTGGAAAAATATAATTGATAAAAGGAATAAGCATTTCATAAGATAGATAGCAAAATACAACTCCAAAACGTTACTCATGCAGTACCTGTGCTAAGTCCCCCTTGTAATTACCACCTTTTATGCGAGCCCACATGCCCTCAGAAATTACATTGCATCTACTTCGAGCAGAGAACAGATGAAAAACTTCATTTTTTGGTACAGGTTGCACTCGAGTAACATAGATACCAGAAATGCCTTTACATGCCTGAAATTGTATGTTAGTAGAAATGATGAAAGATATTTAGCCACAGGAAGAAACATTTCATTATTAATAGATATCAATAAACTGATCAAATTCCCCAGTGCTGAAGTTACCTCATTAATATCACATTGCTTTTCAGCTTCAATGTACACATATCCTTTCATATGATCTACAGCAAATGCAGATATTATCTGCAATTTAGTACCCAGTGATTTCAAGTCAACAAACTTCTGCATCAGACAGAGAGCTGAAAGCCTCTCGCGCCCAACCTGCAGCAAACAAAGCTTAGCAAAGGGGGGGAAAAAAAAGAAGCGAATAAAGATGTTTACAGGTGCTGATAGGAATTTTAATTAGCAAAATTACTAAAACCATGTTTCAGGTGTCATACAGTGCATTTGACTTTCCAGATGGTTGGAATGAAATCCTTAACAGCAATATGTAAGGAATTCGGCTCGATTGGTTTGTCTTTGTCATCAAACTCATCTCCAGCAAATGTAATAAATCTAGAACCATCACCAAAGCGTTCTTCCATGATTCTATCAAATTCTTCTTCATCCATCTCTTCCTCTTTGGGGAAAAATGGGTAGCTATGGCCCTTAGCTGGTTCGTTCTTCATTGTTGGCAATGTCTCAAACTCCTCTTCCAGAAAATCTGTTCATAAAAGTTTCAGAAAAGCTTAAGGGTTTTTGTTCGATAAAACTGAATTTTACCACAGGAAATTTTAGTGATGAAAAATTAAGCACTGATATTTTCCCAACTCCCTGAGATAAATATCACTCCACCGCCCACATACTTCCTTTCAGTACAAGCAAATAAGCGCGTCAATAAGAACAAAAACGAATTCAAAGAAAAACAGAAAGAAATAAAAATGAAAAACAATGAACATTGAGCCAACGAAAATGAACTGTAGAAAAAATCACAGCCTTCAATGGCCCCAAACTTCACTAAGACAAGCTCCAAAGCAACCCTACGACAAAATCATCAATCACAACCTGACCGTAAATGAACTCGAAAGCCATAAAATTAGAAGAACCACACGCGTTTCTCGAGAATATAGTCACCGTACAGAGCAAAAACAAATCTAGAATAAGAAATTACCAAAATTCAACGAAACACCAAAACGTCGCCAAAACCCTAACGTTTCTCGCGAGCAAATAAACAAAATGTACGACCAGAAGAAAGAGCGAGAAGGAATTCTATATATACCATTGCCGAAGTCACTGTCATCGCTGTCATCGCTTTCCTCAAAGTCAGCGGCGTCTTCGAAGAACTGAAGAACTCCTCGGTTCTTCCTCTTGCGGCCACCGCCGGACTTGTCATCGCCACCGCCGCGCTTGCGCTTGACGGCGGGAGCTTTTCCGGCGACTTCCTTGCCCTTGATCGTCATTTCCGGCGACAATGCACACAGCTTCGAAGGGTGAGATCAGCACCAATTGCATGCAGTGAGTGAGAGGTGAAGACTGAAAGAGTCAGAAATGAATTTGTTAGAGAAAATGGCAACTTCTGCCACTGTGGACTTGAGCACATTTACAGAATTGTCCCTATATCACATTTAAAGAATTTTGTGGGCCAAATGGGCCGGCACAGTTATACTAGCTTGTAGTTCTGTTCATTTACAGAAATTTTCTCTAATTTACCATGGCTGAACCTACATGTGTGTTTTAAATTTATTATAGATTGATATAATATACTTATGTATTTTGATACTCAAAATTACAAATACATATTCCAAAGCAAAGATGATAGATCAGTTCCTATCGATATACATTTAACCCCAAAATTAACTCCTTTAAACCCAAAATGCACTTGATTCATCCTTTGTAATGGAGCATTTCCCAGTAGTTTAATACTAAAATGTTTAGATATGCATTTTGACAATTAGTACTATTAAAAATTTACAATATAGTGAGGGAAATTAACGAGGATATAAATTTTCTTACTAAATTGTCACATGGCCCATTTAGCCTCAATTGTTATTGGGTTCTTCTTTGCGGCAAACTGGCCATTACTCCATTCCAATTTCCATCACATCTGAACTTTTTGGGCTTAAATATTATTTAACATTGTATAATGATGGGTCCGTAGCAACTCCAATTGGGTCAAACTTGCTCAGTGTGAGGGTTGCTGAACATCTCTATGAGGCAAATGGCAGCATTGGGGCTAAAGAGAAAGCCAGGGGAGGAGTTGAATTGCAACGGGGGTGAGTGCTACAGATTGGCTTTCATTATAATCACTGCATTACCTTGTTTGGGGCGCTGTGTGACTCATTTTATTGCTTACGACTAGAAAGTTTTATAAAAGTGACATATACAAGAAGTTCAGAGGAGAGGCTGGAGCTGCTGGGACTGAAATGGCTATGTCTCAGAACGGGGCTGGACCACCTGCTGCAAATGAAGGCTAGATAATTTTTGGCAAGGAATTGGTAAGAGATTGGCATATATTTTGTTAGGAATCGGGGATCTAACATATCTCCACATTAGTATGATATTGTCCATTTTAGGCTTAAACCCTCATAAATTTACTTTTGGACATCACCCAAAAGGCCTCATACTAATGGAGACATTTTTACATACTTATAAACCTATGACACTCCCCTTATTTAGGCAATATGGAATTTGTTTACACCTCAACATATTCATAAGTAAAAGAAATTTTAGAAAGATAGCTATAGCTATAGCAACTGCAATCAATCCCCAATAGTTTCTCTAGATCAAATAAATGATAGTTTTTTTTTATTATTTGAGAAATAAATAATGATAGGTTCTACCATGCTTGGATTTATAACAATCCAATATTTTGTCGTGACAAGTCTTAATAGTGTAAAAATAATAATTTTAATTTATCATCAGTAGAAAACTTTTTAGATTATAATTTTGTATTCTTATTATCTTATATCGTTAAAATTAAGTACTTCTTCTTAATTAATAGAGAAATTTGAACCCTATTTATATGCACAACTCCTAAAGTCATTTATAGCTTTCTTGTTTGTTCGCCTTAATCTAAGCACTTTTATTTATTTATTTTCTCTTTTGTGGCAGGTTCTCATTTTGCTTGTTTTACAGTTTATAAAAATATTTTTTGTCCAAAAAAAATAACAATGTAAATATTTTAGAAAAACGAATTAAAAAAAACTGACACAAAAAAATGATCCACAAAATATTAAAGATTCTTGCGGTACCCTTTGTTTCTATAAGAATATTAATACCCTTAATAATTAGTAATTAATATTTAAGTTACATATCACACTTAATTGAAATATAAATATTAAAATTAAATTAAATAATTATGTTTTAATTAAATAAGACATGTGACTAAATATTAATCAATAATTATGAAAAAATATTGGTATTATCAAGGTATTAGAGAAACCTCCTAAATATTATATTTTTATTGTATTGTTGCTATCGTTACAAAAAAAAAATTAAGCCATGAGGACTTAGGAGTATGCGAAGTCTTAGTTTTAAACTTCTTTATTGTTATTAACAGAATTTTTTTTATTTTACTGTGCAAAACAGGTAATATTTTTTACCAGTTCAAGGATAATTCATACAAATTGAATCAAGAATCAGAAAACACTATACAATGCCCAAAAATGCCTACTCGCAAGGGGAAGTAGACCTAGAAAACGGAATACATCTTTAGGAAGGAGAAATGATAGAAGACTAGCAATCCCTCCTAGAACTAAACTAGTAGCCGAGAAGCCATATCCACGTATTAGAATATTTGAGTGCTACAAGACTAATAAGATAAACAAACACACCACATGCAGGACGGAAATTTGAATAAATTTAAGGAGTTTTATACTAAAAAATTAGAAGAGAAAAAATATTTAATTTTGATTTGTTGTTGGTGTAAATTTTTTTATATTATCATTTAATTATAGCGTATTAAATCATTAAAAAGACCTTTTTATAATAATATAACAATATATTATTAAGTGATTGCTTGATATTTTACATTAAAAATATATCAAAATTAAATTTAACTTTTTATGGTTAACCTATGTAAAGAATGATGTATATATTACACGTAAAGAAAAATTCTTCCGGGAGCCATGGCCCCACCCTATCACCAACATCCGCCCGTGACCACATGAGCCAAAGATTCTTTACAATTCACTTGCGGCGTGACTGCGTCAATCAAATTCAAAACCCACATCATCTTCCACCATATTTCCAAAGCTCATCATCATTGAGTGCTACAAGACTCAACGATTACTGCCAAGCATCAACCTTGCATGCAAGGCTATAGGACAGCAAAAAAATAGATGGATGGTAGATTCTCAAGGTTGTGACAAACCGGGCCAGGTATCTATTTTAAATATGAGGTAACATCTTTTCAAGTTTGATCTGACTGGGATACTCTCGTGAACCAGACCTACACACAGAAAGTCTTAACTTGCATGTTACTTCCAAATTGATTTCCATAATGATGCATCCTTCGTTTGAATGGCCAACGCATTAGTAGGTGCATGAAAGAATTTGAATGTCAACTTGTACCCAGTTTGTATAGTATAGTTTGCAATTTACTGTTCTAAAAATGCCAAACCAGCTACAATTGACCCACAAAATAATAAAATAAACTTAGTTGTATACAATTTTAAAATTATCTAAATAATAATATATATTTATTACGAGAATCAAATTTTCATTGTTGAACTAACTAAATTTGTGCTACTGAGAAGGGCGAGTTTGCCATACAATATATATGCAAAAGAACACTGCTATATAACACGAACTAGTTTTTACAAAAAGTGTTATGAAACTAAAATGACCAATCAGGTGCAAAAAAAAATTAAAATTAAAATGGACAGAAAAGAAAATAGTTTCGTAATTCAAATATATGGTTAACATGTCATGTCTATTCGTAATCAATTCGATTCGTGAAGTTTAACATTTCTGTATGCAAAAGGAAGTATACAGCGAGACAGAAAAATGTTGCACAGAAAATGATAGAAGGTAGTTGGATAGTATATTGATACACAGCCAACATTAATTATTTTTTCTATTTGGATTCCCTGTAATTATCATAAGAATTTAGTGAAAGATGGACAAATAAAAAAAAAGTGCACCTAACTAATTTTAAATTATAAAATTCACTAATTGTATTCCTTTTCCTGGCACTGCTGTAGTGGCTAGGGAATTGAGTCTTAACATTTTCTTTTCTTTTTACTCAACTCTAAGCCTTCACCAATTGCATCCCGCCTTTGGCTTCTTGTCCTCGACCGCCGCCGGTCTGGACCACCGCTAGCTCCGCATTGGCTCCTTTCGCTTTCTCCCGGAACCTCTTGTATATGTCACCTCTATAAAACTTTATTGTCCTAGCTACCAAAATGAGTGAGATAATGGCACCAAAGAAAGTTGCTGCAGTCATAATAATGAAGGACAACTTGAAGCAACTGACCCCAATACAATTCAATTCCTCACCCACCTTTCTTGGGAGCCCCGATTCTACCAATTGCTTCTTGGCTTCTTTGTCATACAAATGCCCAGTGACCCTCACATTGAGCACATATAGCCCAATTGGGCTCGCTACCCCACCAAAGTTGTATAAAGTTGAATAGTACTTAAGTCCAAACAGCTCCGAAATTATGGCAAAAAGTAAAGGCCATTGTGCACCAAAACAAAATCCAATAATTACGGAAGCCGCATAGAGACCATTTGGCACATCAAAGGCTATCAGAAGGTGACCAATACAGGATAAGAGCAGAGTCAAAGTGAGCATGAGTGGGCGAGGAAATTTGTATTTAGTTAGAAAATGTTCAGAAACAAACCCAGAGAAAACTCGTCCTAGATAATTCCAAATGCTCACGAGAGACACAAACGTGCTTATGCTTGCCTTTGGGTATCCAAGTGAGGTTCCAATCTGACCCAGATTGTCAATTGCAGTTAATGTGCCCCCAACACCACAAGTGCTAGCGAAGAATAGTATTATCATGTCTATGCTGAAAAGGGCTTGAAGTATGGTATAGTCCTCACCTCTGTCTGGTGGACTAAAAATATTTTGCCACCATTTAATTTCTTGGACTTCTGTGGACAATGTTCCGTTACTATTTGGTGTTGGTGCTGAAAGAGAGTTACCTTTTGCAGACTCCTCTGGGTTGACCTTCTCGCCTTCAGTTACTATTTTCACCGGCAAGGGATCAACGAATTCAAGCTTTTCACCCTGCCAGATCTTATATTGTTCACCAAAAACAACAGCAACTGGGAGGAAGAGCAGGAAAAGCACCATACCAGCACTTATACCATACTCACTTTGTGTGAAAGAGACCTTTTTCTGTACTATGATCATAACCATTAGAAATCCAGCAAGGCCAAGCGAAATATACAGGAATTTGTAGAAAATATTGAGCTCATTATGCTGCCGAACCGGCTTCATGTATCGAATGGTTCGAAGGAAACCAAAGGATATAGCAGCTGGAAGCCAAGCTATGAGCAAAATCAAAGCCTTTGTGTCCTTGTAATAAAAAGCAAAGTACAGTTGTGTGATGATTGCTCCACTAAGACCCACGTAGCCTTTGAGGATGCCTAACACAACCCCACGGCTTTCTGGGAAGTTCTTCACGCAAGTGACGAGGGAGCCAGTGTTGGCAAAAGACTGAGAGTTAGCACCTATGCAGATGTAGAGGCACATCTGCCACACTTGAGGTTTAGCTATTCTTCCAGTCACTGCTAGCCATATCATGAAGTACCCAAAAAAGTTTAAAACCGAACCCATGGCTAGCACCACCCACGGTGGCGTGAGCTCGTTGATTAGTCCTGATAGGACGCCGAAATTACCACCCAAGTCCTTGAAGAAACTGAGGAGATTGAGAGTGCTTTGGTCATAGCCAAGAGAAGTTTTGATGTCACCGGAGTAAAGGCTGAACATGTAGGTGGCTCCTGCTGCTGCCATGATTAGAAAGGAGGCAAACACCACGAACCACCGACCGGTGATGACTTGGATGGTCAGGCCCCTCATGTCGGCCCACCCCTTAACACCGACGGAGCCACCTCCTGCAACTGCCATGTTTAAGTTTATCGATAGCAGAGTTGTTAAAAGTCTGAAGAGGGGGGAAGTAATATATAGACAGGCAATGAGGGGTACTCCACATGATACTCTTTTGTTGACTTGTAGAGTCTTTGTTGACTTTTTTTGGCTAACCTTTCCCGTTAGTTAATCGTTTAGTTTTTTGTTTGATTAGGATCATAATACTATTACAAGTGTATTAAATTGTGGTTGCGATCACGGTTACGGTTGTGTTATAGTTACTGCGATTGGAGTTGCGGCCGCTGCAGCGTAAATTTTTTTAAAATTTGAACAAAATGCAAAAAAAGAATCATATAATTATTATAACCCTCACTATATCTTTATTTATTATATTTGATAACTTTTTACTTATTGAGAATAAGACTTTGTACCATTTACAAGACAAATTGACCATATTTATGACAAAAATAACATTATTATTGTGGCAATGGTTATAAAAAGAACATTTGAATTCCATTCCTTAGTCATATATATCATTAGTTGGTTATAGAAATTTGATAATAAAAATATAAACAAGTTTTAAATAAATTTTTTAAAAAAATGTCTAATTTTTTACATTTTAATACTTTAAACTTTATATATTCTGTTTTTATGGTGAGGTACTTTTTTTTTATGGTGAAGATCTATACATATGCTTTAACATCATTGATGTTTGAATATTGGGAATCAAAATATTACTTGCCATGATTGTTTTAACAATAGATAGTAATTATAATGAAATTTTAAATAAATGTATTTATAAAAATAACTATATGTCAATATGAAATATATATATATATTAAGAGCATGTGATTGTGTATAAGACTTTTTTAGTAATTACAAATTAAATCAAACTTAAATTACTTAATTAATTTATAAAAAAACTCACTTAATTAGAGATTAAATTGGCCCACATATTTAGCAAATTACTCAATTAATTTTTTTAAAAAAATTATTCCAGATTTTCGGCCCACTACTTAATTTAGCCCAAGCCCACTTTGCTTGCTTCTTTACCCTTAAACCCTAAGTTAAGAGACAGATAGGGGTGGAAATAAGTTAAGTTAGGCTAGGTTTTACTTTAAATAGGCCTGACCTGTTTTAAAAAATATTAGTTTTAGCCTGGCCTGTTACCTATTATAAGCTTTTTTTTTAGCCTGATCTGGCCTATTTATGAAAACTTAAAAGTCTAACCTGACCTAAAAACTTATTTAAAGGCCTATATTGCATAAAGGCTTTCGAATAAGCCAATAGGCTTAAATTTTATAAGTTTCAAATATACTTAACATTTAACAAAATTATTGTATTGTGTATAAAATAAATTAAATATATTAATATATAACTATTAAATCATATAAGTATTATAAAATTTTAATTATATGTTATTATAATAAATAAATAGGTCGGCCTGTTAGGCTTAATAGGCTTTTTTTAAGGCCTAAGCCTAAACCTATTTAGCTAAATATGCTTTTAAAAAAGTCTATGCTTAGCTTGTTTGATAAATAGGTTAGGCCGTAGGCCCCTGTTGGGCAGTCTGACATATTTCCACCCTTAGAGACAGAGAGGCAAAGATGGAGGCAGCCGCTGCACCTGCAACCAAAAACGTCACCAGTCCCAAATCCTTGAGCCAGAAACAAAGGGGAGAGGGCATAAACTGAAGGGGTTGGCCGGTTGGGTTGGGTTGCGAAGTTTGCCGGCGTGCAATTGATAACCAAAAGCTGCAACCTTATGGGTTGTGCTGGTGTCCCTGCGCGAGTGGATCTCTTTCGACCGGAAAAAGATGGTGACATTGGTGGCTCGCCGGAAGAGGGGAAGGCTGTTAACATGGCAGCAGATATTAAAAAAGGAAAGAAAATTTCGTTTTTAAGCATAAACCGCAACGCCTTGTGTTGCGGCCGCAATTGCGGCATTTTCTTGTGATCTGAAATCACCCCGCAATTGCGGGGTGATGCGGTTGCGGCATTGTCCGCAATAGCAATATTGCGGCCGTATCACTTGATGCGGTTCGCAATTTGAATCCCTGACTATTACTTAACAAAGAAAAACAATTGGAACATAAATATGTAATGTAAGAATGCATAGGTGGATAAGTCCTACAAAATTTAATAGAATAAAACTCTATTTTTATCTTTCATATTTGATTTAATTATAAATTTTATCTCTAATTTTTTTATTTAGTTATTGACATTTATAAAGTTACTTCAATTTAGTCTTTCTGTCTACGTGTTTGTTATTCACTAAATAAAAGTGATGATGTGTTACTGTTAAAGGTAATGTGACATCTTTATTTTATCAGTGTGATACTGAGTTAGTAATTGACTAAATTATTTCACACAAAAAAATGACGTCATTTTCATCTATGAAGAACTAAATGTCAACTAACGACATCGTTTGGGTGAAATAATCTAGTCAAATACTAACCCAATGTCACACTAGCAAAATAAGGATGTCACATTATCCTTGACGGTGACTGATTAATTAATTTGAGACACTTATGTTAGTTTTGAACTAGACTTTATTAGATGTTTATTGTGCCCAATATTAGTATTTTAGCTGAGTTTAATGTTGATTGGTCTCATTGGGCTTTAATGCAAATTGAAATAATTCTTGGATTTTGATGCATTTTGACATTTCTTCCTTGGTTAGACCATAACTTGGGACTCGGTGATTCATTTGAGGTGATCTTGGTGTTTTTGAAAAGTTAATACAAGGCTATACAAGTTTCATGAAGAACTCAAGAGCTGGATCTAACTTCTAAGGGTCCAACATAGCCCTGCAATTTAAAATGAATTTGTTGTCACTAGAATCTGAGCATTGTGCACATATTAGACCATATCGTAGGCTATAGTCCTCCTTTTGAGCTGAAACTTGACCATTGGAAAGATAAGACTCATATATCCAACTTCATTAAAGATTATTTAGTCAATAGATGTCGTTTTAAGCATGATTATGAAGCTACAAGTTGGTTTGAATTTGGAAACACATTTTGCCAACCTGACTTGAGATAGGTGCAGTGTTTTTGGAATATTTGAAGTTGTAAAAGTCCAAATGGCATAAAACCAACGCCAAAAGTTCAAGGAGACAATTGTCTACAACTGTCATGAAAATCTCCAAGCCAAAATACATTGTTTAGGGCATGAATCAGGCTGGAAGTCATAATAGAGTTGCTGACTATAAGCCACTAACAATATACTAACCCACCAACCATGCACCAACCCACAAATCATGCATCAAGCTACCATATTTGATAATTTTTATATTTTTACAGCTTGCATTCATATTACTTTCAATTACAAATTGACTTCTAGAATTAGTATAAATAGAGTCAATCTCTTTGTATTATACATCATTTAATTTGAAGTAAGTTTGAGTATTTGTTTGAAGAAAGTTTGAGTATTTGTGAGAATTTTCTATCTTTTCTTCTCCATTCTATTTAGACTTTCGTTTTTGTTCTTTTATTTCTGAGTTCTTCCTTCCTATCCATGGAAAGCTAGGCTCTTATAATTAATCCAAGAGATTAACCATTTTGATATTTAATTTGGAAATCTTATTTCGTTTGTTCATATTGCTTAATTGTTATTCAAGTTTCTCTTCTTCCTTTTTTGATTTTTATCTAAATTGAATTGCTTAATTTGATTTAAATGTTGATGTGATAATAGCTTTATTATCATGTATTCAAAGAGGATCACATCACAAAGACTAAACAATATAATGTCAAGAATTCAAAGAGGATCACATCACAAAGCTTTTTGATAGATTGTTTAGTTTGGTTAAATTCTAGATATTAAGTTAATTTATGTTTGGATGATGCTTAATTTATCTAACATTAGTTAATTAAATCCTAGATGCTTATATAGTAGAGGATTCTTAGATCATATTAAGGCTTCTTAATGTGATATAATGTCAAGAACATGGTTAGCAATTAAGTGGATTTCTTGTGATCAATGATAGATTAACTCAAGATCGGTAAATTTTCTTAGATTGGTTGCTTTTTTAGATTTGTTTACAATTTTAAGTCTCATATTTTTGTCAATCTTGTTAATCAACAACAAAACCCTCCTTTTTAATTATCTTGATCTAATTGAATCTTTATTTTTGAATCATTGAGAGACAATTCGGTTTATTCTCTATATTACAAATTAGTTTATGAACCGATAAATTTTATTTATTTGACAGGTTTCAAAAATCTCTTGTCAGTGACACATCATTATTTTCATTCAGTAGATAATAGACACATATATGAAGGGACCAAATTAATTAAAGTGAATTTATAAATATTAAGAACAAAATTAATAATGGAATCAAATGTGATGGACCAAAATAAAGGTTTTAGTCAAATTTATATATCAATATTTATATATTTATGTATATACTATATATAAAGTCGTCTAGTCTTTCAAAGTAACAATTTCGGGTAATTCTTCATCTCGTTATCAAATAACTTTTTGAATCTTCACTTATTAAAAAATACATAAATTTACATAAAATATGTTGCATGAACCTAAACATAATATTTTTTTAGTTTTCATTCATTGATAGATACATTTATTTACATAATTTTATGTACAAGAACTTGGATATGGGATTTTATGTTACACATTCTCATAAAAAAAGTTTATACTTCCAATTTAAGTTACACAATCACGATAAAAAATAAATATTCAAAAAATTTTAAAAAAATTTCTTCTAAAATTAAATGTTAAACATTTTGTCATACGTTCTCATTTCATTACTTAATCCTATCATATTAAAATTTATAAATTAATTTATAAAATGCTAACTAAAAACAAAAAAAGAAAATGACAATGACTAGTAATTGAGTAAAATAAAATAATATTTTTGTCTTTCACAGTTATATATTTGTTGTTATTTTAATTTTTAAAAAATAATAACTAATTATCTCATCCTTTAAATTGATGTTAATATTGTCTATCTGTACATTTGTTATTCATAAAAACAAAGGTGTCACATGATATTGACGAAAATAATGGACTCACCGAGGTGTTTTTTCTTTTTTTTCTTTCTCATATATATATATATATAGTTTAAATTAGGGTATCCCATCATTTAGAAGGCGATAGACTAATTTTATGGGATACAGTCAGGCATATGAATCAAACTCGAGACAAAATGTTTAAGGTGATTGAGTCCCTTATATTCTGACTAAGGCAAGTTGGTTCTTTTTCTTTTTTATATATATATATATAATTAATGCTATTATATTTTCACTTATGGTTTGTTTGTTTTGAGAGAAATAGAGAAAAGAAAATTAAAGAAGAGAGAAATAGAAAAAAAATAAGAAAACTTTTTTGTTTGGTTAAAAGATAAATAGAGAAGAAAGAAAAAAATGTAATAGGTCCCACAACTTTTTGATTTCTCTCCAAAAGTAAGAAGAAATAGAGAAAAAATGGGTAGAAATGAAAATTTGACTAATATACCATTCTTTTTTTGTTTTATAAATAAATAAATATGGATAAATATGTATTTATAACAAAATTTAATTTTCTTTCTTTCTTATTTTCTCTTAATTCTCTTAATCCAAACAACTTAAAAATATACTCATTTTCTATTCTATTTTTCTTTTATATATATATAATGCTATTATATTCTCACTTAATGATTTTTGCCTTTTTGTCAAGTTTAAATGTAAAATCATTTATCATGAAAAAGTATAGTAAAATTTTGGAGGTAAAAATGTTTCAAGAAAACATCATTAAGGAGTTAAATAGCAAATAGGCTAATGTGGTAATAATTTAATTTATTTACTAAAGAGGAAAAGAAGGTGAAAATCTTGTCGGTAAGAAACTTTTTACGACACGAATGAAGCTGCATTTAATTGATATATATGATATATGATTGCTCCGAAACTATTGTTATGAGATTTTTTTTTTGTCTGCTTAATTAGTGTTTGTCTTTTTCGTCCAGTTGTCAAGCTTCGAGTTCCGTCACGAACATGGTATTAATTGACACAGTTATCCAAACACGTGGGTGATTTGCCAGGTTGATTTTTTTTTTTTGGTAGACCCAAGCGTGGAATATTAGATATCTTATTTATTACATCTTTGATTTTACGTTTTTTAAAGATAAATTAATTTTATCAATAAACAATATAAAAATGTTAGAAATAAAAGAAACATCTATTATACAAAATGATTAGATTACATTTAAATTTATAAAAAAAATTGTTGATATAATTTTATATAAATTCATAAATAAATTTAATGACATACAAAAAATATGAAATTTTGTAAGTATAGCATTACCGAATATAAATAAATGAAATTCAACACACATGCCAACAAATAAGGAATTAAAAAAGTATATGATATTTAAACTGAAATCTAACAAAACATATTAACATTAGACATCAGAGATCATGGAAGAATATGATATTAGGGTTCATTGTATCTTTCCATCCTATAATTTGGTCCAATATTATTGTCACCGTATGTTTTGAACTTCGTCATTTTGCCTACTTAAATTTCGTTCTGTTGTCACATAACTAACTACCTTATATTTCTTTTTTCAGTTCATTTTTAACCAAAAATGCATGTTTTGACATTCCTAAACAACCCGAAAATGCCCGACGCATACTTAAAAAGCCTAAGAAGGGTAGGAAAGCTCCCAAAAGATGCAATTGTCTCTGTTTATAATTGTACCAATTAGAATCAAACTCCTTCTAAACTCTAGAGATACACTTTAGAATTTGTTAGGACTCCTATAGTTTTTTTTTCTTCTTCTTGATTTTTCACTCTCAAAATCATTAATTATTCATCAAAAAATATTGAGACTCCAAAGTTCTTATGCAATAATCATTTCTTAATGACCGTTGGCAAAAATAATAACAATAAAAATAAAAAAATCTCAAGGACCAATCTGATAAAAGTAACCCTTCATCCATCCCGAATTCTACACATCAACAGACTCCCAGAGAGTTCTAAAGCTGAAGCTAGGATTAAAGTGTGAACTCTTTCCGTCTTTCCGGCTACTTTATTTATTTATTTATTTCTTCTTGCTTGGATGCATGATTGCGTGCCTTCAAGTTTTGCATGTGGGGTGCGTATGGCCTAACCAAGTGTTTCTTTTCTTGTTCTTTCTTAATAAAAGCATACTTAGATAAGGGTTTTACTTGGTTTCCCCTTTATTTGTTATCTTCAAAATTTTCATTGTTAATTTATGTTCTTCATATTTCACCTATTTCATGCATGTTTTTCTATTTCCATTCATTCATATGTTACATCTAGGGATTATGCATGTTTAGGTTTAGTTTCATTTATTTTTCCTTATACTTCAAAACCATATCCATGTTGAGAGACTTTTTTTTTCTTCTTCTATAAGCTAGTTTTTAATGAATTTTTTTTTAAAAAAATTATACCTAAACATGTTAGTTTGTTACTGCACTTTCTGCAATTCGTTTGTATATTATTTAAGTTTAATTTTGATCTACTGTCAATGTAAAAAAAAATTATATTGTCATTCAATTATGTATTGCCACATCACTAAAGGAGTTTGACTATCATATATATCAACTACCTAAGAAGTCTAATTCTTTAATGATGTGCTAAAACATCATTAAATAACAATGTAAAAAAACTTTACACTAACAGTGAATCGAAATTAAATCGATATTATTTTACATTCAAACTTGATTTTAACATGCCCAAAACCGTAACCCTTATTGCTGCACTTTTTTCTACATTAATTATTTCAGCACAAGTTAAAAAGAAGTGGGTTCTTTGCACAGGTTAAAATATATCTATAAAACTATAGAGGATCTAAATTTAAAGTAAAAACAAAAAAGCCCACCAATAAGCAACTTCAGTATACTATTTCACTCCCAATCAGTCAAAGTTGATAACTTCATAGCTGATTTACCGATTTACTTCTTTAATAGGCAACGCATTATTTATACACATTAATGATCCAAATAAGAAACTACCAGAAAATGAAACTAACAGCTTTAATTCATGGAACCGATACAAATATCCACATAAGAGAAATGAAGCCCTATGCATTCCTTAACTTGACCAAACAACCCATATTAGGCTAGAGCCCGATAGTTGCCAAGTCGAGGTCTTGATCCATGTACAAACTACAAGATACTATTTTATTAGTCCCTTTCAACGATATAAGAAACATAGCTGCATATGGGCCTTAAAGAAGAGAACGCATTTAGTGATGCTAGGCATTAGTCAACCATTAGCGATGTGAGAAGAAAAAAGAGAGAGAAAACTTGCATTAAACAATCAACTATTACAATAACAAGGAAGGGGCATGTCACTTTGTGTGACAGGGAAGGGCAAGTTTTCCATTCAACATATAGAAAATGAAAAGTATACAACACGGCAAAGAAAATGTAGCAAACATAATGTTACATATTAATTGTATAATACGTATGACCAAATTAATTTCTTGTTTATACGTTAATTATGATCTACATCGATCGTCCTTTTCCTTTTGTCCTAATGCACCACTTGCTGACCACCTTTGGCATCTTGCCGCCCTGTGCTGCCGCCGTTCTCCACCCCCGCCATTTCAGCTTCTGCAACCGACGCCTCTTCTCTGAACCTCTTGTATATGTCACCTTTGTAAAACTTTCTTGTCCTAGCCACCAAAATGAGTGAAACAATGGCACCAACGAAAGTTGCAGCTGTAATAATAATGAAGGACAACTTAAAGCAATTGACCCCAATACAATTCAATTCCTTCCCAGCATTTCTTTGGAGCCCCAATGCTGCCAATTGCTTATTAGCTTCCTTGTCATACAAATGCCCAGTGATCCTCACATTAAGCACATATAAACCAAGTGGACTCGCCGCGCTCCCAAAGTTGTACAAAGTTGCATAGTATTTAAGTCCAAAAAGCTCGGATATTATGGCAAAAAGTAAAGGCCACTGTGCACCAAAAGAAAACCCAATAATTACTGAAGCGACATAGAGACCATTTGGCACATCAAACGCTATCAGAAGGTGACCAACACATGATAAGAGCAGAGTCAAAGTGAGCATAAGAGGACGAGGAAATTTGTACTTCGTTAGAAAATGTTCAGAAACAAATCCAGAGAAAACACGCCCTAGATAATTCCAAATGCTCACTAGGGATACAAAAGTGCTTATGCTTGTCTTCGGGTATCTAAGTGATGTTCCTATTTGACCCAGATTGTCTATTGCAGTTAACGTGCCCCCAACACCACAAATGCAAGCCATGAATAGTATTAACATGTCGATGCTGAAAAGGGCCTGAAGTATGGTATAGTCCTCACCTCTATCTGGTGGACTAAACACATTTTGGAACCATTTAATTTCTTGGGTTTCGTTGGAAACTGTTTCCTTCACTTTTGGTGCAGAAACAGAGTTATCATTCGTAGCCTCCTCCGGGTTGACCTTTTCACCCTCGGTTATTATTTTCACCGGCGAGGGATCAACCAATGCAAGCTTTTTACTTTGCGAGATCTTATGTTCTTCAATAAAAACAACAGCTAGTGGGAGGAAGAGCAAGAAAAGTACCATAGCAGCACTTAAACCAAACTCACTCTGTGTGAAGGTGACCCTTTTCTGTATTATAATCATGACCATTAGAAACCCAGCAAGACCAAGCGAAATATAGAGGAATTTGTAGAAAACCTTGAGCTCATTAGGCTGCTGAACCGGCTTCATGTATCGAATGGTTCGAAGGAAACCAAAGGATATAGCAGCTGGAAGCCAACCTATGAACAAGATCAAAGCCTTCGTGTCATCGTAATAAATAGCAGAGTATAGTTGTGTGATGATTGCTCCACTAAGACCCACATAGCCTTTGAGAATGCCTAACACAGCCCCACGGCTTTCTGGGAAGTTCTTCACGCAAGTGACGAGAGAACCAGTGTTGGCAAAAGACTGAGAGTTGGCACCTATGCAGATGTAGAGACACATCTGCCATACTTGAGGTTTCGCTATTCTTCCAGTCACTGATAGCCATATCATGAAGTACCCCAAAAAGTTTAGTACCGCACCGATGGCTAGCACCACCCAAGGTGGCGTGAGCTCATTGATTAGGCCTGAGAGGACACCAACATTGCTACCCAAGTCCTTGAAAAAACTGAGGAGATTGAGAGTGGTTTGGTCATAGCCTAGAGTATTTTTTATTTCACTTGAGTAGAGGCCAAACATGTAGGTGGCTCCGGCGGCTGACATGATTAGAAAGGAGGCAAACACCACGAACCACCGACCGGTGATGACTTGGTTGGTGAGGCCCTTCATGTCGCCCCACCCATGAACACCGATGGGTCCACCTCCTGCAAGCGCCATGTTTATGAATAGCTAGCACGTGCAAGTGGTCACGAAGTAGGAACTGTGAAGAGGTGTGAGGATTAAGTTGAAGTCAATATATAGACATAACAGGGGCATAAAAATGGTAGGATTGGCACTGTGACATCAGAGTTGACTTCATGTATTTGGGGGCGGACGATGTGGCCCTCCTTTCACATTTAATCATGTGTTATTAAATGTTTCTTGAGAAATTGAAATAGATATATAATATTTAAAAAAACTCATGGCTGGTTTTTTTTTTTATTTTTTATGATGAAATAGAATATTCTTATAGAGAACGTAACTGCAAATTTTGGGGAAGTAAAAGGCTAAAATTAAAAATGCCTAATATGAGGATAAGGACTAATAGTAGGTATTTTTGAAATAATTTCATTTATAATTAGACTCCGTTTGGATAGACTTATATACAGTTTATTTGAACTTATTTAGTATCATAAACGTTTATGAAATATTTTTATTCTGTTTAGACGAGTTTATTAAAATAGTTTATAAATTAAAAATAAACTTTTGTGAAAACTAAAATTACCTTAAGTACTAGTTGTTTATATAATAATTTTTTACAAAATTAATCTTAAGTAATTGACACAATTCATAGCATATCCTTCAAATGCTCGATATTTACTCCAAAGGATTTATAAAAAACGCTTCTCAAAGTGTTTGTCAAAACTCTATTTAACTTATTATAGACAATGCTTATGATAGTAAAACTTATTAAATAAGTTCTACTCTAATAAGTACTTATATAAGTTATTTATCTAAATAGGACTTTACTAAGATAAGGCGCAAATTGTTTTATTCGTATTTATATATTTGGAATACTCATTTAATTTCAAAATTAAAAAAAAATACCTTATTATAAGCTCTTATTTTTTAAAATAAAATTTGTATATGATAAGAAAATACTAATGGTGAAAGCCACTCAAGTCGAGTGTAGGTAGTTAATACTTTCATAGGCTTAATAATTTAATATTCACCGTATATATGCTTAAATAAATCCACTAATATTTGGCTATTGCCCATGAATTTTACTTTGATTTATCATGTCTTGTGTTTTGTCTTTTATAACTAACCTTTATTAATTTTAACGTAATAGAAATACAGGAGATGAGCATTTTAGAAGGGTACTCAAGAAAGCACGCCTACAAGAGAGGATAATCCATCTATTCATGCAGAGAGCACTGATAAAAGTGGAGCTGAAGATCATGTGCAGGAAAATAACAAGAACAAACATCTCTTGCTAAAGTGTAGTCTCTCATGAGCAAGTAGCTAGGAAGCACCGATACTTCTAAATATCTGCCGTACCCGTGTCGGATACGTATCCGTATCAGATATCGGTATCCGATACCAGATACTCCAAATACACTATTGAAGCCTATTTCCTATAATTTTTATTTTTGAATTTTGAATTTTGTGCCAATATGGGCAGAATATCATAAGAATTTGATAAATTATAGTCTTCTATTATATTTGTAGTGACTAGTGCTGAAAATAAAAAGTATTTTATCCACTTTTTTCCCTTAATCACATAATGACCTAACTATTTTTTCCATCTTTGATATATATGTTATGTCGGATCATGCCGTACCCGTATTTTAATTTTTTAAGAAATGACGTATCCCCGTGTCGTACCGGTGTCGTATCCGATACCCGTACCCATATTCGTGCATCATAGGCAAGTAGTATTCAAAGTGATGAGATGACCGGAAGCTCGAACTGAAAGGCATTAATCATGAGGCTATTGCGTTTAGCAAGCCTGATAAAAAGCTTACACCGCTGTTGAATCCTAAGTTTCCAGAGCCATTTCTCCATCTGCTGTGTTATCAATTATTTGAGATTGTTGTGCTAGCTGCTTGGCTGAAGATACGGAAAGCAAACATTTGTTTAGTCATTCTAGACGAACCCATCCTTTCAAGCAGTGTTTTAAAATTTGGATAGAAACTTAGACCAAATTGGTTGAATCGGTCCCGTCAATTTAATTTTATATTGGTTATGGTCGAATTTTAAAATCATTTTAGTGGTTCAATCAATCAAAACAGGTTAAATTGATTTAACCGTCTAAAATCAGAGAACTGGATCGATTTTTTTTAAAACCGACCTTTTTTTTTAAAATTAAAATTTAAGCTTAATTGGACTAATAAAGCATAAATTGGATTGTTTACTTTTTTAAAATGATTTTTAGGTGTACAAGATATGAGATAATATTTTTACATTATATTATTAAACATGGATCACTATTCACTATAGTTATATGGGCTCATAATTGTCTAAATAATATTAGTTTTGCCAAACTCCTTTTTTAAATAATGTTAATTTATTGTTTTTTAAATAATACTTATCACGCTTACAGGGGTTTTTTTTAATAATTAATATATGATATTTTCTAAGAACTTGATTGAATGAACTTGGGATGGTTTAAATTTCACTAAGTTCACATTGCGCATATCACCAACTTGTCCTTAAGACCTCAAGGGAATTGTTAAATAAATAAATAAATAAAGACAATATATATATATATATATATATATATATATGTATGTATGTATGTATGTTTGTATTCACTTGGTTATTGGGTTCTCCGTCGCTCGTGGATATGACCAACCAGATCTGGTCAATTTAGCAAGATAAGCAGCGTACATAGTTCATTAACAAATACCAATGGCTAAGAAACTATAAATAGTTTTAACAATAGTATATTCTACAGGTCAAGGATTTCATATTAGTTTTATAACAACAGCCACAAATAATAACTTTTTGTCTCTTTCTTTTCTACACCTTAACAGATGTGCACTTCGTTTTATAGCAACAGCCACAAATAATAACTCTTTGTCTCTTTCTTTTCTACTCCTTAACGGATGTGCACTGACCAGTTTGCTTTCGTAAACATCTCAAAGAATGACACTCCCACTGCCATATAGTCTGCTTAGTTCATTCTTCTGTCTTATTATTATTGGTCATTATTGGTCTATTATTGGACTTATCAAATATTTTCATGGGTGCCCAACCTCTCAGCCTGATCGTTTGCTCAAACCTTAGCTCATCAACGCAGTATTGGGTCAAGGATGATTCTGAAAAGTGAAAAGTATTAAATATAATTAAGTTGAAAAGTAAAAGTACTTTTCATAATCTTTTATGATTGTGGTGCATAACTTGCTATAACTACCTATCATATAAAAGGATAGATGACTTACTTAAGCACGACAGAAATCGATATTTAAAATCAAGCTATTGGAAGCTCCTCTATTTCATGTGAGAACACAAATTTATCTCCATAGACTTAATCAGTTTACGCTAATTATGCACATCATTGTTCACACAGTCTGCTCATCCTCATCTTAACTTCTATGCCTCTCTAAAGTCTAATCAACATCTTAAGTGGCTAAGACCTTTCATATGTGATGCACGAATACTTTAAAATTGGTGATATATCTGTATTGTATCCGTATCTGATATTGATATGCGTATCATTATTATATTCTTGTGTTTTTTGTTTCTTGAATACCTACTGTCTTAAAAATACTACTACTCAAAAAATATTATCTATAGATTCAAGTCCCGTTCTAATCAATTACATTCCTTAAAATATATTCTTACTCTGGCAATCTTGCTTTCTTCAAAATCAAAGTAAATTGGTGAGAAATTTCACCAAATTTAAAGTTTATTTTTTTTACGTATATAAATATAAACTTATTTTATTCAATATGCATTATCGTACCTGTATTTTAATTTTGTTTAAAACTACCATATTTACGTATTGTATCAGATACTCGTACTCATATCTGTACGCGTACAAAATAGCCTTTCATTATAGCCCTAACATCGGAGAGATCTCTTCAATAGATTTATTGAGAAATTACACTAATAGGTTTGACATGACATCTCAACATAAAACCTTAATATATTAAGTTTATGGATTATTCTACTTATATGATCCTCACTTTAATTATTCCTTACCCTTGAACAACTCTTTACTTATATTCTACTTACACTTGAATTCTCAGCAATCTCTCTCTTAAGTGTAAGTCCTTACACATGTTTACTCCCCCTCGAGCAGAGGCTTTTTTTCAAATATTTCACTATCTAATTAATAATACATTCCACCAAGCTAGCCTTCTAAAATCATATCAGTCGGCTTGATACCACATTTCAACCCAAAAAATTTAAGTATTAGATATATTGGTCATTATAGTTATATGTTTCTCATTTTATTCATTCATTTTCAATATGTGACACTTCACCCACATTACACTCATTTGAATTCTCAACATTCACCATCTACTTGTCCTTATGGAGTATCTAATATTGCCAGCAGTTCTGAATCGAAACAATACTTTTAAAAATTAAAGTAGTTTTAATTAAGCCTTAATTAACTACTTGGATGTATGAACAATTGAAAACAAATGCCGAAGTTGAATCTTGATCTCTAACGCTAGAGCATAAGGCTAGTACATACATATTGAATGATATGTCGATAACCATCCAACCTGGTATTTGTTCCTCCAATCATGGTTGTATATACATCGGTGAATACCATAATTAACATTTTAAGTATCAAAGAATTATGAGTGGCGCTCCTTAGACAAGTCTATCAAATTAAATGTGGTAGGACATCATGATCTTCCGTAGTTCTTATCAAAGTGCATTCAAGAGGTTGATTGGAAAAAACCACTAATTAAAACCAATAATTAAAATATAAAAAAATGGTCAAGTATCAGCTCTGCACGCAAAGTCGCAAATAAGAATTGGTCAAAACTTTCTTTGTTTATTCGTCTCCAGAACTTGGTGACAGAAGCACGTGAATCTAAACTTTGAATTGTGTAACGTTTCGAGACCATGCACGAAGGTTTCTGCTAGATATATATATTGCTCTGTTTTGAATTCGTAAGAGCGTTTTCTACCATATTAATATGAAATCAATAATTGTTTCCTTCTTGAAATGAAACGATGGCCGGGCGAAGTGATAAGTAACAGTTACCTGTTAAGGAGAATATTCAAAAAATTAAGCCACTAGCAGAGGAGGCCTAGTAGTAATGTTAGTTCGCAATAAGTTATGAATTTGAACCTCTATGTCGTTATTATACTAAAAAAATATTTTAAAAAATAGTTACTATTTGATTTGATTCAAGAGACTTTTGATGTGATGTTAAAAATCAATTCGTTCTAAAAAATTAATCAATTAAGAGAAGGTTTTAAATTTTTTATTAGTATCCCATATATATATATATATATATATATATATTTCATTAATTTGTCTACGTACGTACTGCTATATGATTGCTTGTGGGGGGTATTGTTACGAATTTTCTGAGTTACAGTTTTGTGTGACTTTTTATTTGTTTTTATCACAATTTAAATTTACGATCTCTTCCTCAGTACAATCATCTAAATAAACATATGTCTGTGCATAGGAAGTTTTATTTAATTAATTTTAACCAATATGCATCTACTACTGGATGTCATTATTACCCAATATTACAGAAAATCATTATTCGAAAGAGGTTCATTTTTTCTAGTGAAACATCTTTCTAGTTTTCTCTATATACCAATAAAGGAAGCATGAATTGGGTTGACATCATAGTTTATTTATTTACTTAATTGATAAAAATAAATAATTTTCGATTTTTTACTAGCAAATGATTTGCGCTTTACATTTATCATATATACCAGGTAATAAATATTTAAATACAGTTAGCTATATGTTTCTATATTATGTTATTTAAGCGTCACTTAAATAATTAAAATGAGTAAGAGTTTAAATAATTTATAATTTAAATTATGGTCACGAATCTTTCATATATTACAAACAAATATACTCCGGACAGCAAGGAAGAATCTTATAAGGTGCCTTACTATTCATAATTATAATTTTCTTAGTCAAATTAATAACATGTTCTAGTCTAAAAAATTGGTGGGTGGGGCGGCATCAACTTGTAGCTTTATATGTGGCTGAAAAACTGGCTCAAACAGCACTTAAAAGTCAGAAAACTTTCAGTCCAACTGGTGTGCATGGAAAAGAGACACCTACTCTTAAGTCAGCCATAAGAATGGGAAGAATGCCACGCAGAAGAAGAATAAAAAGTAATGCTCAAAACTTTAATGCAGGCCAAAGTTAGCCATCCAGTCTACAGCCAAATTTCCTTCGCTCTACGTATGAGAGATGCGAACATCCCTAGTTCTTCTGAGCATGTCCTTCATCTTAATTAGAAACTAAAATGGACCAGGAGTTAACCACATTGCTATCCTTAGTAACCAAAAATTAAATGTTAATAGCCTAAAAAATGGCTAAAGCCTGATCAAATGACATTGAAACAGAGACATCAATTCAGTGTTACTTAAACTGGAAAACAAGTTCTCCATCTAGATCTCAGATTCAAAGTGCAATAATTCAGGGTTAAGCTGCATGCTTATTAGAAAATAGTTCATATATAGTTTATTTTATTGTTACTTAAATCTTTTTGTATTTGTTAGTAAACATTTTATTTGTTTTCTTTATGATGAAATAGTTCAAAGTTTCTTGCTCAACCTATTTTATCAATAAAAAGTAATCACTAATGGTTAAATATTGAAGCTTCAATTTAAATTCATAATTACAACCCAAAAAAGTTCTTATTCGTAGTTTCCTACACTTACTGAAGTAGGTGTAAAATAATGAAAAGAGGATGTAATAGATCTCCAGAGTTGATTAAGATCTAATTATATTAGAAAATAGAAAGATAAAAGGGGGATAAAAAAAATAAAAAGTAAGGAAAGTGATGGAAGCATCTTTATAATGCTCTTGCTCTCTGATCCAATCAAAAAATGGGAAGACTTCAAGTGAAAGAACAAATTCAGCCGTTCTGACATATATAGTGGAGCCGTTAAATTTGAAGAGCAACCATTTGTGTATTGAATGTACGACAATTTAACAAAGCATATGTGTATATATATATATATATATTGGTAGGTCAAAGCATATGTATATGTTTCCTCTAGAAACACTAAAAGAGCAATATAATGGTATTTGGCGATCTAAGAAAAGACAGTATCGAAAAGCATCCTTGTGGAAAATTAATAAGTCTATAGAGATTCTTCTTATCAAAAGCTCCAATAATGGTTATTTCAGTTGAACAACTTAGGTCTATGCCTTTATTTTTATTATTAAATCTTTTGTCTCATTTTTTTTATCTTTTTTTTTTATTTTTTTAATTAAATGTTGACAATTTAACATAAAAAACTAACAACTTAAAAAGAAGTTATTGTTAATTAAGAGAAATCAAAATTTTTTTTATTGAATTATCATCATTTAATTAAAAAGACAAATAATGAGATAAAAAAAAAGGACAAAATATTTGATTCCTTTATTTTTTGCATGTCAATTGCGGTTGTTTATGTTAAACAACTATTATCCTAATGGTTAAGTTGTTAAGATTGGAGACTTCAAAATACTTTTTTAATTTATATCATTAACCCATTTCTATACATGAAAGCCCTAACATGCATAATTGAATCTTGAGTTAAATTTTTTAACTAATATAAAATAAAAAGAATCAAACTCTTGATTATCTGCTTTAATTGAAAGCATAAGAGAGTTTTTAATTTGTATGTGTAATTAACAGCTTGATTCTCATTCTAGACTCGGATCTCATGGGTCAATGGCACCATTTCCACGGCATCAAAATCTATCTTTCTCTGCACTGGAAAATATGTTAAGAAAAAAGTAGTCAAAATTGAGAATATTAATTCAAAAGTCTTGAAAAATCTTTAAGGGGACCACTGCATGCATGACTTTTGAAGTTAATTATATCCAATGACTTCTTGGAAGCATTGAATGGATGGGTTGCCGACATTGCTACTCGTGCTTATGAAAATCAAAATCATTTATATATAAAAGTTGAAGCCCTTTGATATCCAAAACTTGGATATTCTGGATGGCCGGTCCACATATATATAAGTTGAATGTTACTTGCAATATAATATATTCAAAATTTCATCACAAATTCAACTCATATGCAAATATCGTCTATCCACTTGTAAGTTGTAACAAACTGTTAGATGTCTGTGACGTCAATTGACAATTATGAGGAATAATATCCTTTCCAATCCATGTATGATTCATGTTTGAAAAGTATCTATATAAATTAATTTGTAACTTGATATTAGAAAGGTAGTTTATAAAAGTAATTATATTCTTTTAAGATTTAATTTTTATGCATTTGTAAAAAAAATTATACTATCATTTAATCATGTAATTGTCATGTTATTAAATGAATTTGATTATGATAACAACTACTTAAAAAGTTAAACTCTTTTAAAAATATGTCAATAAATTATTTAATAATAATATAAAAAAATTATACTAACATTAAAATTAAATTTGTTTTAATCAACTATAATTTGAAATAATATACTTACACACTTGAGGGATCTCACATCTAGTCATTATATTATTTACTACTTCAACTTATTTATCTTTTCATTTGATTAAAATTAACAACCCGTTAAATTAGCCACAACTTTTCTTATTTGGCGAAGATGGGTATCCCTAGTTATTGGATCAGAAGTTAGAGAGTTCGGGGATAAATAACCTAATTAATAAGAGGGAATTTTTTATTGGTACAACCTAATAGGGAATCTTTCTCTTGCTGTTGGGTGACCGAATGAGTCAACTCCCGAGCACGTCTGGCGCTGTCTCTATTCAACGAAGGCTCAAGGCTGGCTAGCTAGTGGCTGGTCAAACAATGCATCATGGATATGCTTTTCGGCTCTTGCACGTTTCTAAGTTCACAAGCAAGCATGGGCTTAGTTGTAGTTGGCTAGTTGGTTATAGATTCAATGCAGAAAAATCTTGTTATTTTCAAAAGAAATGGATAAGTACAGGACCTAACTGGCATGTATGGACAAACTACAGAAATGTTTTTTTTTGGGGTTTAGTATTGTTACACAGCCAAAACAATTATTCAAAATTTAATTAGATTTAAGAGTAGTTATTAGATATGAAATGATAAGAATTATGCCAATGAACTTATAGCTTAATTGGAGCGAGTCTCAATTTTAAGATTAGTGTGTAATGGTAATGTAAGATACTTACACTTTTAAATGCACCAACAAATTAAAAAAAGTAATAGAATTAGAAAACATTCACTTATTTAAGAGTCGTTAAACATGTTGAGATTGTTAGGTACTCTTAAAGTAAGATCTTTGAGTCATTTAATATTAGTCGTATTAGCTTTGTAAGTACCTTTAAAACAATTTTATTTAAGCGAACAACAATGACTCACAAAATTGATATAACTAAAATTAAATAACATAGAGTAAGAGAAATGTCTTACTTTGAGAGTGTCTAAAAATCTTTCTAGACATGCCAACTCATTATGGCTCCCATTTTGTCATACTAATTATGGGTGAGTAGCATTTTCCTTTTTATTTCTATTATGCTTAAAGTATGAAGAAAGTATCTATTCTTAGTGTAAATCTTTTGTACGTTATTATCTAAATTATCATATTATTAAAAGAATTTAATTAAAAGAATAATTATGTGAAAGTTTAAACTCTTTTAATAATGTGGTAATATATAATTAAATAATAATATAAAATAAGTCAAATTAAACTCATAAATAAAATACAAATTCGCAACTTTGCCCATGATTTCATGTATATTAAACTTTTTGGCTATAAATAAACAGTATAAGTTACGAGCTGGCATTATTTGGTTCACCATATGTACAGCTCAATAAGAAAAAAACATACATTTTTAAAAGAAAAATTAAGGACTAAAATTGAAGAAAACAATAAAACATAATGAGAGGCTCAATTGGTCTTAAGGGGAATAAAAAAATGGGGATCTGGAGGATCCAACTTTCTCCACGATCCTTAATAAAGACCAAAAAAGATACCGGTTAAACTATGATAAGCCGGTGTAATAGAATTGATTTTAAAATTGAGTTTGGTAAATACCCAAAGTCTAAAAATTCCAATTCAGTAAAACCTTCAGTCATAAGACGCAAAGATAAAGAGGCTTAGTTCCCGAAGCTTCGCATTCATTTCGACGACCAATTAATTAATTAAATCGTTAGAATATAATTAATTATTATATAGATCTTTATATATTATAGTAAGTTATTGAATAATATTGGTGTTGCCAGCATTTTTTTCTTTTTATTTTTTTAACTACATTGTATCTATATGTAAAGTCCGCTCACATAGAACACAGTTTGTCAATTAAGTCACATAATTAAGTTAGCATAATTTTGATATATATCACTGTCTTATAACAAGAAAAATGTAAAATTACAAGATGACAATCACATTTGCATTCAACTGATGATCATCTAAACTGTAAATGAATACAGTAAGAAAGTATTATTATATATCCAAAGTTGCATTTGAATGGAAGAACAAACCGACTGCATTGCACCAGTCATTACTTCTGCTTCTACAATAGAAAAATTGAATTTGAACATACGCTCATAAATTTGTTTATCAATATTCATATGCTTAGACGTTTAATTTGATACGCTATTTTTTTATCACTAGTACATATTAACCTACTTTTGAATTCTTTTAAATTCGTTTTACATTCAAATTTGAAAATGAACGAATTATTTATTTATTTATGAAAATGATGCATTACACCCGAGTGTATGCTACTTCGTTGAAGAGTTTTACCAATTCCAGAGACTTCAATTAAAAAATGCTACTTACGCAGAGTAATTCTTCGGTGAGCACACACCCTCATAATTGCTAATGCTTCTGCAGTGAAGTTTGACAAAGAAAAGTTCAAGTAACCTCGGGTGAGCAACGTTACTTGGAAGCAACTATATCCGCACTTATGCACAGTTTGCGCTGAGATAGTTCCAACAGTAACACCACAATCTTTAAAATGATGAAAAACAACCATCAATCATGCTCGCTCGCATTTGAAAGGGAAGCGTGCTAGTCCTTAGAGTGAAGTTAGACAATGAAAAGTTCAAGTAACCTCGGGTAAGCAACGTTACTGAGAAGCACCTATATCCTCCCTTGTGCACAGTTTGCGCTGAGACAGGTCGAACAGTAACACCACAATCTTTAAAATGATGAAAAACAACCGTCAATCATGCTTGCTCGCATTTGAAAGGGAAGTGTGCTAGTCCTTAGCGTCAAGCAAACCAGGGGAATAACTCAACAGGGATTCTCACGATCTGAATAAAGATACAAACTAGCAAATACCGGAATCAATGAAACTACAATCTAGCAGTTCGCTGAAACTTCAACATCCTACATAACGCAAACTAGGTCCCTAATGTGGCTTCTGCATTTGGATGTTCCATAGATACACCAACAGTAGCAATCAGTAGCGGTCAAACGAAGATGGACGACCACCCCTGCTTGGGCGGTCATATGGCCCAGGCCTACCCCTATAACTCCTTCCTTCATCTCGAGCTGGCATTCCACTTCCATACCTATCAGCACCTCCTCGTGGACCACCATACCGGTCATAGCCTCTTTCTTTGCCATAGCCATTTTGTGGGTAATGATCCGAGCCACCATATCTATCACTTGCAAAACGATCTCCACTAGTTGGATACCTACACAGTTTAGAATAAAGCAATAAAGATAGTAACAAATACTTAGAACTCATGGGATAACCAACGATGAGGTTATTGCTCCATTTGTTTATGCAATCACAGCCTTTGTAAATGCCACATTATCAATTAAAAGACTAAAAAGGGGAAAAAATGATGAATTGTTTAATGGCAATTATTCATTAATATTTAAAAACTATGGCAAAAGCACCAGAGTAGTAGTTTGATAACAACAATAAACCTTGTATACCTGTCACTAGTATAGCGATCACGGCCTCCATATTTGTAATCCCGGTTGTCAAAACGATCCCTATCTCCATAACGTCCTCCATCATAACGATCATCAACAAATCGGTCACGTTCACCACTAAGGCGATCCCCATGTCCGCCAGCACCTCCAAACCTAGGACGTGAAGAAAATGAACTACCACCCCGACCCCGACCACCTCCTGCCAAAGGACAATCTCGGGCCCAGTGCCCTGGACGCCCACATTTGAAGCAGTCATCCTGTCCTATCCTATCTCCAACTCCATAGCTTCCCCTACCACTAGACGAGTAGCCACCCCTGTAACCTTGGTCTACATCATCACCCCCCATTTTGGGCTGGGCCTTATTGACAGAGATGATGCGATCACCAATTTCCCGTCCATGCATTTCCTTGATTGCATCCTCCATTCCCCTACGGTCTGCAAATGTTATAAACCCAAATCCACGTGGACGGCCTGTGTCTCTTTCCATCATGATCTACAGAAAGAACCACTTGAGAACCTCATGCCAAGTAATAGCAGTACATACAACTAATGCTAACAAAATTTAATGGCCTTTATGATGACAAACAATACCAATGCTGCTTTCGATGCAAGTGACCACTGCATAGCCATTATTGTAAGACTCACAAAAATGATATTAGTTGGGCACAGCATACAGAAATTGTTTAATAGGAACGGACAGTAAGCTAGGCCAGTACAAGTAAATAAGAAACACCAAGTTACTGGAGTTATTGGTAGCAACTGCAGCATATATGGAGCTACTCTCAATTATACAGCATTGGAACTAAATTATTTAAAAAACCAGTAAAACAGAACCACATCATACAAACAAGATGAGGGCACAAGCAAAAAAAACATAAAAGACAGACAAAAAAGGCAGGTCAAAGTAGCTCATATGTCACAAAAAGGAGTATAACAATTGCACCCTTGGCCATCAACTACTATTCACTTGTATGGTACATTCTCCACCACCACCACTACCACCCCAACCAAAGAAAAATCCCTCTTTCCAAATTGCTTAGCAAACTTGGAGGCCCGAAAGAACCTGTTGTAGCTAATGATTGCATATTGACTATCACAAAAGAAGCATCAAGTGTGTAAGATTTCAATTACAAAAAACTGGAGCTATCTGACCACAATATCTACCAATTTATAAGAAACATTCAAGAGCGTCATCCATTAATGTTGCCTGAAATATGTTC
This sequence comes from Styphnolobium japonicum, assembly GCA_023212625.1. Lineage (NCBI taxonomy): Eukaryota > Viridiplantae > Streptophyta > Magnoliopsida > Fabales > Fabaceae > Styphnolobium > Styphnolobium japonicum. The sequence continues at coordinate 2,757,890 of JALBWW010000013.1, forward strand.
TTTTCATTATTAAGTTTCTACCAAAACTCCATCTCTGAAAATAAATCTCAACAGTAAGCAGGGTTGATCTCAATTCAACAAGGCTTAAATTGGCCACTAAACAACTCCTCACCCACCACCCAAAGACAGAAAGATAGAAACAGAAGAAAGATGTCACACAATTGCTGCTGCATAATCTACTACTCAAAATTACCGACAATCAATAAAATGATGAATTTACATAAACAAGCTTCTAAAATATTAGAAAAGAACATTCAACTTAGAACGATATACATAAATGGGAAATATCTGAATGCAGAAAGTTGTGCATTGCATAATTAGTTTCAGTATTTTATTTACTTGATAATTCATCAGCTTAACAAAAAGTGACACATGCAAGCAGCATTTAACCAAAAAGCAAAAATTATAACCAAGCAACTTACTTTTTCAGTAACTATGATAAAACACCAGACTGTTTTTCATATAGCTAAGCAATTCAGAGGAATCCCAAGCCCATATTTGACAACAGAATACCTCTCTCAAAACAATTATTTCCACGATCTGAGCTAGAATTTCAGCATATTCCATACTGGTTCATCACTTCATTGATTGAACTACTTCATTGATTGAACTTTAAACAATTTAATCCCCCAAACATAATATTAGCACCTGACTTACTTGATATAAAGCACTGTACTGTATTATATTGGGTACGCAACTAACATTACAACAATACGTAGCCACAAATGAACAGTATATCATGAAAATTCATGTTACTTTCACTTCTGCGGTCACCAGATCATACTGTCACAACTCCAAATTTTATGATGATTATCACATAGGACATCTCTTCAAAATGAAACCTCTCTGTCACAGTAATTGATTGCATTCCTTATGGAGATCATGCCTTCACTTGTTAAGCAATTCAGCTACCTTCAGTGATTTATTCAGCTCACCAGCAATGCAACAAACAAACAATCTTATGCAGCAATAATCCTGAGTTAATATTGATTATACACTTACTGGCGATTATATGCCTAACGTTCTATGTAATCCTACTGCCTCTCAGCTGAATTATCCAACACATCAGCACTGTAACAGAAAATCATTCTTATGCAGCAAAGAGATGGGTTCTTTATATAAAAGTACACGACAAAAGCAGAAACAGTCAAAACCAAAGAAAACCTCTCCAACCAATTAACTCTTCCAATTTAGAAAGTAATGCCTAAATCAAAGGCATTCATTCAACCTTAAACATTGTTAGCTACAATAGGCAGATCAACTGGTGAGACACCTTATCTCATCATGAAGGGAGAAATCCACTATCTGAGCAGCAATTGTCTATGATCCCAATGCTCCAGATCTGAAAAACTTGAGCTCAGAGGCACTTAAGTTCCCACAGGACCTGTAATGATGCAGAACCTGTTGGTGGTGTAGAGTCATACCCACAAGGTTTGGATTGCAGATAAGAGTATCTGTTACATGAGCCATCAACCAAACACAAAACAATGTCCAAATAACTGCGCTTTAGGTTCCGCGGAGAAAGTATCCTAAACTGTCAAAGATGCAGCATGGTTGAATTGCTCAACAGAAGCAAATGTATAAGACTTCTTGAACTGACTTAACAAATCACTTTAACTGATCTACACAGCACCATAAAATCATAGCCCCCTGAAATGGTCCTATCTATACTCTTAAAAGGAACATCATATTAGTTAGTTGGGAATTCTCATTTCCATAAAAAACACAGGGCATACTACTTTCTTCCTCAGAAACTGCATTATATATGATGTATCTGAACCTTTCCAAATTCCAGGACCACTAGAAATGCCACCATACCAAATGTTTTGTCAATCCATAAGATAGAACATTTTTTTCCCACTGCCTCTACAACTAAAGAATCAAGCATAATGGAAGCAGTGTTCATAACATATCAATATATCAAGGGACAAAATAAATTGACAAGACATCATGTGACATAGCAGCCTTTAAAATCAGACAACGGAAACTCTCTACAATTAGAGGCAAATTTATATCAGAGTATCAGACAATAATTGATCTAGAGCCAGAGGCAAAAGAAGGAATATCCAGCATAAGAAGTTTCTCATATGTCCCACTAGTAACCATCACTGCTACCTAATAGATTTACTACTAGAATAGGGAGGAAGCCAATGTACAGACAAGGCATGGTTTCTTTCATTTAGACAGGAAAAAATATTCTTTACCCAAAAGAATTATGTATTACTCAATCGAACAAATGTCATATCATACTTCTCAGTTCATTAGCCACGCAATAAGGGCATATATCTGTGAGCAGTGCATAAACATATATAGCAACACATACTCCAACGAGCATGCTACAATATTAACTCTGTCCAGTTGTCAGCCCAATCTTACTGCCAGATAACCATTCCAAATTATAATGATTTTACTAATGAATCTTAAGCACAGCACCCATCACAAACAAGAAATCTCTCTGCCATTTAGCAGACAAGTCAAAACTGAAATTTGCTTAGCTACCTTCCTTGCACCAAATTCCACATATCCCAAAGCCATACTAATCTCCAGCTTGATCTCTATATTTACCATAAGCTATTATTTTATCAGAAAATTGAAAATGAGCTTCATCTGTGACGAAATCACTCTGGTAAAAGATCTTTAAAAAAATCCATCTACGGCATCTCAAAGATCACAACCAGCATTCCAGAAAGACAAAGAAAACAAGTGAAAAGAATTAATAACATCAAGACAGTTATCAATATTGAGGGAAGAAACATAGTATATCAGTAATACCATTGATCATGATTGAAAATATTACCAGAATTACAAACATAGAAAACAGAGAAAGCAACCCCGTGTGGATCAGTGAGAACCCCATTTGTTTAATATTTAGATAAAACTAAGCCTAATGCAATGTTAAAATGAGATATCTGCAATCAAAAATGGGTTCTTGCATATTTTGATATGGAGAAAATAAAATTCTAGTGGTTATCTACCACAAGAAAACAGTAAGGTACACAAGAAAACGTCAAACAGGAAATTTTCCTTTCCACTATTAATTCTCATACTAAGTTGAACCATAATAACAAGACAAGACACTGCAAATCCCACATCATCCCAACCCCCAAAAAAAAAAAATCCCATTTTCACACTTTCTAATTACTACAGTTACAACAGCAACTAAGAATATATGCAATCAGTCTTTTTTTTTAAAAAAAAAAGGTGTCATACATTTTTCTCGGCAACCAAACAAGGGAAGGAAACAAAGTTTGAAGAGAAAGGGTACCTGACATTCCAGAATTTTGCCGTATCGGCCAAAGGCATGCTCGAGCTGACGCTCCGTAACGTCCCAAGACAACCCTCCAACAAATATTCGATTCTCTTCCTTCCCAGCCATCACTGATTTTACTCACTCCCAATCTCGGAAACCGCACCACAAAAACACAAAATCCTGAAGCACCGAAACTCAAATGATAACCAATTTAATAGAAAGGAAAAAAAAAAAAAAAGAATCGAAATCACCTATGAGCTTGAAAAATGAAAATTTTCAGGTAAAAGATTCCCCGGAAAATGTTCTGAAAGCTGAGAAATATGAATATTAAGGTGCTTACCCTTGTCTGCGGGTAAGAGTGCTTCCGCAAAGTAATCGGAAATTTTTAGGGTTTTGAAGGAAACCCTTGGATAGTGGAGTTTGAAGCTTCTCTAACGAACGGCTGTACTTGTACCTTCTTAGCCAACGTGAGAAAAGGGAAAAATTAGAATAATTTGTTGTGTAAATTTTTAAGAATATCAGAATATGCAAAGCTCTCTCTCAAACAAAAACTGTGTTGGTCTATGATCCGAGTTAATAGGCCTCCCCGTTGGGTTATGGGCTTAGCCGAGGTCCAATATCATTGTACGGAACACTAATATTTATTATCAAACTCAACAACTTAGACTAAGCATGACTCTTTGACTACCTTTTGGTAATATTGGTATAAAAATAAATGCAAGTCATTTGAAATTATCTACCACGAAGAGATTGTAAGGATTGTTGAAACCTCAAATTGATACGGAAATCATTCCTCTGGAAAGAAATCTCTACTTTGCTAAGGTGATTTCCATCGAAGACATAGGTCAAATATGATTACATGTATATTTAACGAACTTCGCCCTGGTTTAAATACAAAGCTTCTTTTTTTATTAAAAAAAAATGTATAGTATTTTCGAGTTAAGTTTTGCATTAATCAAAACTAAATCCCCTATTGAGTAATCTTAAATATGCACTCCCACATTAACTTAATGTATTTAGAAAGACTAATTAATTTCTGTAAGTATTAACAAATTTGTGTTTGAATTCAAATATGATTATCTTATCAAGAGAAAGAAAACCAATTCAAATTTGATTGTGCTCCAATACTTAGCATGGTTCTGCCCAACATTGTTGTTATGTTGATGTAATTGTCTGTTCTATAATTGTTTGATCATGTCATGTTCTATGTTAATTAATTGAATTCCCTTATGACCAAAGAAAGGACAAAAAAAAAATTGCCAATTTGGTTAAAAACCCAACTCAATCATCACCGATTAAATAAAATATTAATTACACCTTGTCAAATAGACAAATATCCTTAGCGCACTCATCAATCATTAGCAAGAACCACGAAATTGGTATGCTTAGCTTAGAGCTTTATTGGTAATGAGTCAAATGACAATGATCTCAAAATAAAAAGAAAGGGGGGAAGAAGGTATGACCTTAAACAAATATAGCTTGGACATTTGTATATTGTCTTCAGTTTTCTACTTTCTATATTCTTTTTTTTATATACAAAAAAAATTAATGCTTAAATTGCATTACATTTAAGTGCCTGCTTGACCCTCAAACTGTGTACTCCAACATCTCATGGATATGTAAACTGTAATAAATTGCATTACATTTTGGGTGTAAAATAATGGGTAAATTACAATTTAGTCAACGTGATTTGACTTAAAATCATTTTATCTCCTTATGATTTAAAAAGCAATACTTTACTTTCCTGTGGTTTACTTTGTTTTCACTTAACCACTTTATTTTTTTCGATCCTCTTTTTAACGGAAAACACATGTCAAAAAATTTAGAAATTTGTTACTAACAAACTCTCAAGTATGATTATGCATATCACTTAAATGTTTTATAACAAAAATGAAGCATTGTTGTTTTGTAACATGAAGAAATCATTAATAATTTGTTTATCCTCTTTTTTATGTAGAATTTGATTCTTTTCCTCTATTTTTTTTTTATAATTGAATGTTTCATGTTCTCCATAAAAGTTTTAAAACTATTTATGTAGTTTATTTTCACAACTCTAACTCATGTTTTTCATTAAAGAATGAATGAAAAAAATTACAAGTAGTCATGTAATAACATAACAAACCACGGGAGGATGGGGCGTACCACTTTTTAAACCACATGAGACAAAGTGATTTTGAGTCAAACCACAAGAGTAAATTGTAATTTACCCTAAAATAATTACATTTTTGTAGATGAATTATTTACATGACTGTACATGTTACATGTACGAACCAGGAAGTGAAATGTGTTAGAATTGGAGAAATTTGAGTTATTCGGGCAAAAGAGGTAGCCTGGTGACACTGGTACCATTGCCACCACCAGACACTGAGGTAGGGTTTGTTTTCTTGCGGGAAGCAGAACTAGATTTAGAGGGGCTTTTTGCATTTAGCCTCAATGGAAGAATCTGCAGCCTGGGGTTCTGTTCCGTACCTGACTTTTCAGCAGCCAACTGATAGCTTTGCACTAGTTCAAGCTGCCGGGCAATTATTTCAGAACATCTGGGAAGAAGTTCCACAGGCTCTCCACCAGGAATCACGATGTACTCTATTGCAAGTCGGACCTCCTGCCAGAAAAGTAAAAGAAAATTTCAAGTATTATCAAAACTAAAGAGATTGCATATAATACTCTAGGCAATATATTTTTATTTTTTAAGTCAAACACAATTGTTTATCATGATAAGTAATTTATGAGAAAAAAATGCTATTAAAGTAGAAACTACTGATGAAAAACATGAGTGGAGAAACGACACAATTGAGTTCGCATAGATTGTTCTCTAGGAGGGAACCTATTTCCCATTCAAAAGAACCGATTCAATTGCGCATAGAAGAAAAGGTCAATCTTTCTATAAGGCATAAACAGCTAGGCACAGAAAGCACACCACAGATTTTAAAATCAAATCAGAGCTAGTGTAATACACGGTCATATGCTCATTCATTAAATATGCTTCCTTGTACATTCAGATTTTATCTCCACACAGTAATGGTTGACACTGATAAACTTAGATAGTGCACCAGTGGATGACACAGTTATGGTACAGACTCCTAATGAACTGTTACAACTGTATTAGAATCAGTGGATGTTTATACGATCCTGTGGATATTTAGACACAGAATGACTAAAGTTCTGCTTCTCTTTCCATTTTAATTGAAAACTACATGTCCAAAAGTTCAATTAACTACAGAATTGAATTCCATTTTTTTTTAACAATTAAGTACATCGAATTACAAGGTTCTTATGCTAGCTGAAGAAGAATTTTGAGCTCATACTAGGATATGGGAAATATAATTATATCCAAATAATCATAACACCAGAATAGCTGAGAAGCTAATTGCAGGAGTAAATATCAATGTTCATTATTATTCGTGAGACGAACAAGCTTAGATAAAATGTTACTCTGTAAAATAGTATAGTTCTAGCGCGGGTGTGCACGCACACACATATCTATATGTGTGAGTGTGTGTATGTAATGTAACTAAAGACAAATTAAATTCCTACCAATGATCATGACAGTGGCTGCAATTTTCAATTAGAAACCAAACTGAGCAGCCATAGATTTTTCTTCTATTGAATACAGAATCAAAAAGTAGTTTTGGCTGCATTTTGGTTTTGGACGTCTAACGCCAACAGAAAGCACAAATCTCCTGAATCAGATTCTAAGCTAGGTTGATAGAAATCCATTTTGTGATAATATTAAATATTATATATCATACCTATGATTTAATCATCATCATATTAACCTGCTAACATTGCTATCACGCCCTTATAAATTAGTCAATACACTAAATACCTCGGGATGCTAGTTTGCATAGTATACAGCATAACCAATAATTGCACACAGAAAATGAAACTTCAAGAAGAGAAATCAGATACTTATTAAATAAACGGAAAGGGCTTGTACCTCCAAGGCATCAATCTCTTCCAGAGATGGTTTCCGTTTTGGTTCATCATCCTCAATTTCAATATCCAAAGAGTCATTGAATGGCTTCTTTGGTGTAGGGCGAAATGATTCTAGCCCAAGGATCATACGTACTGCCTTGACCATTTGTGCCATTGTATTGGACTGCAAGAAACAAAAGTTCATTATAAGACAAAAAGAGAATACACTGAAGTAACAGCTAAAGAGACAGAAAAAAGGCACCTTGATAACAAATACAGGTAACTGGTGGAATTTTGCCACACTGCGGATCCATGAGTTCTGCCGTATCTCAGAACTGGATGCTAGAATTGCATCAGCAGCTCCAATGTCATCATTTACATCTATTACATCTTCAAGACCCATCACCTTTGCTACTTGTAGTAGATCAGCTTCAAGGATCTAAACTCATCCAACGAGAAAACATTGCCCGATTAAAAAAAAATTAAGAAAAGTTTTGGGCAATCTATTCTTTCAAGTATGAAATTCCATACAGAATGGAAAATTAGACAAGTATTAAAGCTCCTGAATCCCGATAACATGCCCAATCACTCAATACTTTACCTAGCACAAGCAAACTCTAAAATAATGTACCTTGTAAGTATACACTTGCACTGGTGAACTCCTCTTTATCACAGATCCACTAGCGCTCCATTTCTTGGACCAAGTAGGAGGATGGTCTATATAATTCTCATCAGACTTTATGCCAGAACTCATGATGTTATTCTCAGTTAAACTGGGTTTTTCCCCATGATTTTTTTCAGGCATTGGAGCATAATTCACCAAATCATTGGCAAAATCATCCCATTGACGGACTTCAAATAATGGAGATTTTCCTGTAATGCAGGCGATTTTCCAATTAAACTTCAATCTAAAATAACTATGCATATCTTATATCAGTTAGATGCTAATTAAGGTATTCCATTATAGAAGATGAGGAATACCTGCCAAAATGGCATCCACAGTCGCATCTAATCTATGATGAACACGACATTCAGTTTTAGATATCATCTCAACAGCACATGTAAATGTAGGAGGTCCTTTCCTTTCAAGAATTGTCTTCTGCACTTTTCTTTTCCTGGCTTCCTCATCCCCAAGGGTTACACTCTATTCGAATGAATGTTCAATAAACATTACTACTGTGGGCAAGCATTATACATATTCCATTTCTATATGCTTCTGAAATTTTAGATTGATTCACTCTTTGAAAGAGGGAGGGGGCAGAACAGATGAATATATTTAATTAATCATTATAAAACATAAAACTAAAAGGAGAATATATTTAATTAATCATTATAAAACATAAAACTAAAAGGAGAATAAATAGAGCAACTTTACACCTCTATGCCACCAACAAGGATCTGTAGAGAAGGATTTTTTATTATGTTTTCAATGGTCATTCCATGTGCTGTTCCAACCAATTGAACTCCTCTTTGAGCGATGGTACTGGCTGCTAATGCTTCAAGCTCTGTTCCAATTTCATCAATTATAATAGTTTCAGGCATATGATTTTCAACTGCTTCAATCATAACCTGCATAAAGAAACAAAAGTAGTGTCACAGAAGAGAGCAAATTATCATAACTTTTCCTATAAAGAAGAAATCAAATAAAGCCAAAGGACTGAGATTAGTACGAACGTTATGCTGCATATTTACGTTTGGAACTTGCATCCTCCTTGCACTACCTATGCCTGCATGAGGAACATCTCCATCACCTCCAATTTCATTGGATGTATCCACTATTACAACACGCTTTCTGAACTCATCTGCCAGCATCCTAGCAATCTCTCTACATAAACAAAGCTTCTTCAGACATTTATACTATATAAAAGGCACTTACTAAAAAATGGCTAAAGATGTCTGAATCAACTTATGTAGACTAGTTATAATTAAGTCATTTTGAAAATATTGTGGCACTCATTAAACTTGGAAACACATTTTTTGGTGTCTACAGTAACAAATGCATAAAATTAAAACTGATAAGAAAACATGAACAAACGCAGACCAGTAAGGGATGATTTGCGTTTGAGGCATTGGTAGAGAAACATGAAGAAAAAAGGAACTGAGGAAAGAGCAAACAACAAAATCCAGTGTTCTAAGGGCATTTGCAAAATAAACCACTTCCATATACAAAAGGAGACACATAAAATCAAGTCAGATATTGATGAGGCTTACCTGATTAAGGTTGTTTTACCCACTCCAGGAGGTCCTATCACCAAGATAGAACCTCCATCCTCAATCAAATCACGTATGATTTCAGCACTACCACTTACAGCTCGACCCACCCGGCAAGTAAGGCCAATGACTTGCATTTTACGATTCCGAATTGCACTTATACGATGTAAAGAGCTATCAATACCGGATCGGTTGTCATCAGAAAACTCACCAACCTAAAAGAATGAAGCAACTTTGGATAAAAATTCAATGAACCTCGACTTCTTTTCATAGTTCCAATTCCAGCACCGTAGACATTGATACACATAAAAATTCAATGAACCTCCGCTTCTTTTCTTAGTCCCAACACCATAGACATACAAAAGATCTTTTACTACGGTAATTATATGGGAAGATATCAATCATTAGCACTAACAGTTAGGCAAACGGCCACGTTTGACCATGTATTATGTATAAAAGGGTAGCTCCCACCATTGAGTGGTGATGTATTTCAGCAACTAAAACCCGACCAAGAAGTCACAAAGCAGCAACCTTACCATTGCGACAAGGCTCTTTACCATGCATTAACAGTATTATGTGTAATAAAAAAAATAAAAAATAAAAAGAGTTCTTTCAAGTCTTAATTACAAATACAAATCGTACACTCTTCCCAACCTTCCCTATAAGCCTTTGGACCCCATCTTAACTTTTTTCCATCCACGCTCAGTTTAAGCAACAGCCATTTCCCAATAAATAAATAAATCACAGAGCAGATAATTGGCTTATATATTCCAGTTAAAAAAAATAAAAATAAATAAAGTGGCTCCATCAAAGATCAAAGGTTGAATGACCCATCAGTATCGTTTGCTAGAAAATCATTTCATTTTAGTTCGTTTTTAAAATGAATCAGTATTAAATTAATTTAATTAATAATTTATATATAATTACTTACGTATCAAGTAATAAAAATAAATTATTAATATGTAAATTATTGATTAAATTAATTTAATATTTGGTTAATTTTAAGATTTTGTCCGAAAGGGACACTAATAATGATTCTCCCAGAATCAAACCTTAATTTTGGAAAGAATTAGACACCAAATGTTTAAGAAAACCATACAACATATTATTTACTTACCTTGGAAATTGCATGCCGTAAATCTTCGTGCTTTATGGGTTGTTCGGAGATAACCCAATCACCCGAAGGAAACCTCGCGAGAGGCTTCCTACCCAAATCCATGACAACCTCAATGAGCCCTCCAATCTCCTCATGGCGATACAACTCCCTACTCATCTTCAAAGGTAGCAATTCCAGAAACAGCTCAAGTTCGGTAGCACCCTCGGCACGCGAAGTGGAGGCCAGGTTTTGAGAACTCGGCGACGACCCATTTCCCGAAAAGAAGCGATCAGATGGCCGTCGAATTTCCGGGGACGGAATCCACGCGGAAGAGGACTTGGTGGATCGAATTCCACTGCCCACGCGACGTGTTCGACGAAATGAAATGAAGTTGGAATTTTTTAGGTACGCGAGAGTTGAGGTGGAAACATGGTTTGCTGAGTGCCACGAGCAGTGCAGATCGATGAGCACAAAATGTGAATTCAGAGCTCTCATTCTGCTTCTCTTTGTTTTTTTTTTCTTTCGTTTATGCTTTGAAGTATTGGTTATGTTATGTACTTATGTGTGTTGTAGAGTTGTTTGTTATTGAAGAAGAAAGAAGAGAAGAGAAAAGAGGGAAGAAGATGCTTTGGTATCTTCTTCTATGAGATTGGAGGACATTGGAAGGAAGCGAGAGACAAGGAACTGTTGAAAGGCGTTGAAGGTTTGGTGACTGAGAATCAACCACACGATGGCTGCGGACCACACATTGTTTGGGGTAAGTGACGGAGAGACTGTTTGCGTTCACGCACCTTACACACTTTTTTTCTTCTTCTTTTTTCTTTGTTATTATTTTGGGTTACTAATTGCCCCCCTGATTTCCATTTTCTGTCTATCACGTATTCACATTCATGGATCATGGGTGTTTCATTTTAGACTAATGATAAATTCTCATAAATAAATAGCTTACAATTCTTTTTTTAAAAAACAGAATATGAAATGAAAATATAAAAGTATTTAATATTTTATAAATTTAAAAGGTATTTAATATTTTTTCTTTAAATAATTAAGAAAATTATTAATTAAATTTATTAGGAGGATTTAAATTTTTTTTCTTTTTAATTTTGTCCAATTCTTATTTTTAGCTTACTACTTATAATCAAGATGTATTGATTGGGATTATCTTCCGTCATACTTTGAGAGAATTGGAGTACTTCAATTTGGCCTTTGAGATATTCAATCCTCTATTATTGGAGAGATTGTTTGTCTCTTTCTACACAAGATGATAGGATAAAAGCTTTATGCCATGGGAGACATCCAAAAACTTCATTCTCGTCAAAGTGAGCAGCCGGATAGATTATTCTGTGTAAGATCTTGGAACCTACAAAGAAAGTATCATCGATAGAAGTAAAGATAAAACGTTGTTTATTGCCGTGTTTATTAGGAGTTTTTTTGGGTAATTTTTTCAATGTCCTTTAATGAAATATTTTAATTATTAATAAGGACTTAAAATTGGAGGCTTCATGTAGGTGTCATTAGAAATAGGTGTCTAAAGTTGATGAGAGTGTAGGTTAACTGATATCTTTTTTTATTTTTATCAAGGGCCATAATTATGTAGTAAGAAAAATAAATAAGTCATTGATGTATAACTCATATTCCTATGAATTAATAAAAACAATTCTAAATCAACACTTACTAGAACTGGAATGACAAAAGCGAGGACGCTTTTCGAATTGATTTAGAGTTAATATTGAATTATTATTAGTATATAAAAATGTATATATTATTACTACTTTAAATAGCTATTAATTAAAATATTAGTTACATTTACATTCTTTATTATACTTGTGAAGAGTGGTAAATTCTGATTTGTTTAACAAGTACACCCAAATCAAAATTTACCATCCTACATAATTATAAATTATGTGTCTACAAGTAATATGTAAATAAATAAATTATTTATTAGCTAATTCATTATTCTACATAAATATATCAAAAATTTATATTAGAGTAAATTATAATTTAGCTTCATGATTTGACTCAAAATTATTTTATTTATTTATGGTTTAAAAAGTAACATTTTACCCGTATATGATTTGTTTTGTTAACACTTAACTACCATGTAATTTTTTTAATCCATTTTTTAACATAAAATACATGTTAAATTTTAAAAATATGTTACTAGTAAAATCCCAATTGTGATTATGTATATCACTCATTTGTTTTATAATAAAAGTAAAGTATTATTATTTTGTAACATAAAGAAATCATTAATAATTTGTTTATTTTTTTTTAGATGTAAGATTTGATTATTTTTCTTTATTTTTTTTATAATTAAAATTTTTATGTTCTTTATAAAAGTCTTAAAATTATTTATATATAATTTTTCGCAACTTTAACATATGTTTCTCATTAAAAGATGAATGAAAAACTTAAATGATGATTATAGAATAACATAACAAACTACAAATGAGCAAAGTACCATTTTTTAAAATAGGGAGCAAAGTATATATATATATTTTTAGTTTTTTCTTCCCACGTGACTGTAGAAATTAATCTCTTAAAATACTAAAATCATTTAAGGAGTTAAACCATATAAGATAAATTATAATCTAGGAAAATGCTAATAATGAGATAATATATTAAACTAACATTGTTTACATTATGTGCAATAATGTTTGAGAAAGTTAATTTTTTGAATCTAAATTAATGAAGTTGTGATTTAATTTTATTTTGGCTATCGAAATTTAATGATAAATTAATGCTAAAGGGGAGAAAGAATCCTCAGCGTGAGACAATTTTGAGTTCGATCAGTAGATGAGAGGAAAGGACATTGAATGAAGTTAATATCGTTAATTCTCACAAATTCCAAACGAACCGTTTCAAGCATACACGTGTCATTTGCAGAGGCCACCAGTTTCATTTCTTCTTTTCCATCTCTTTGGCTTGCTTTTTTTTTTTGGGCAGAAGCAGAGAGAGAGAGAGAGAGAGAGAGATGGAGACTGCGATGTGTGGGAGACTGGCTCTGTCTCCCAACAACGTCTTCAACCCTAAGCCAGGTACTTCCTTCACTTCTCGTTTCTTATCTGAAAATTCGATTCCTCGGGCAGTTCAACGGAGTGTGTTCTTCAACCTTTTGAGCCTAAATTTTTTATTATACCAACTCCACTTCCCGGCTTTTTTTTAATGTAAATCTTCTTTCTTTATGGAATAAATTTATATGTGCTTAAGTTTCTGGTGTTTAGGAAAATTGCTCTTGCTGGTTTTGGTTATTATTACATGAGATGAGATTTTCAATTTCTTCTTCCTACAACGTTCTAGAGAGAAACCCAGGAATTTTTTTCTTCTTCTAGTTTTTGTTGAATTAATTGCCTGGTATGAATTGTTTAGCATTCATAAGTACTTCAGTAGCTGCAATTCATTAATTATGGTGTTTTCAATGCTTTGGGAATTGGGTTAGCATAGTTTTTTTCTTCACTTACTCCTATTTCTCCATTTACCTCATTTCTTCCCTTGCTAGGAGTACGGTTACACTTATTTATTTAAACCCCTTTTCTTTATTCTGTTTTTCTGGAATTTGGTTTAGTAAATAGAAACTTATAGAAAAGTATATTTGATTGGTCAGATTGATGTGAATTTCCCTACTGAACTAGCAGTGAGCCAGTTCTTAAAGTTTGGGACTAGGATTGTCTTAACTCCTGATGTTTTCAATCCTCCATTTGCAAAGATGAACTCCTATGCAGCATTTTTATGCTAGATCTTCTGGATTATAATTTTCTTAAAGTTCATTTTTAATTCACTCTCGTTTGCAAGTTGTTTTGTAGAATCGGCTATATACTGAAAGAGACCCTTGGATCACTTATATTCTAATTGTTCGACTTTATTCTACTCAATTGTATATAGCTAGGTTTTGAGTATAATCTTATCCAATATTGCTCTAAAATCAGATCCTTATGTTATTGTTCAATTAGAACTCACAAGAAACATATATCATTAGATGGAGTAGTAAACAACATTAGTCTCATTTGAGACTTGGGTATGCAAGTTGACTGTTTATCAAATAATGGATTTTTTGGAGATTGAATTCTGTGGAAGTTATTGAATGGTGTTAAACTAGCCTGCGTTTACATTGATATCAGTTCCTTACAGCCTGATCTATAAAATGTATATAGTTTGTTTTTTGGTCTGTTTCTCTGCTTGCCTTTGTATTTTTCTATTTGATCATTGTCTCTATTTTCATTCCTTTTTGGTAACTTTCATGCCTTTTATTCATCTTATCAAGATGCGAATCTAAATGTCTTTTTCTTTTGTCTTTGTATGTTTGTGTGTGGAAATTCCTGTATTTGTTCTTATTTATGCATATTTCATGTTGGCTTTGGGATGTTCATTCCTAATAAATATTTGCCTTGTGCAGTTAATAGCTTATTTAGTTTGTGATTTATATTATATCTCATTTGTTGAAACAATTAATTTATTTTGTGATAAGAAATATGCTAGTGCCCAAAAAAATTTGGTTCATCCTTTGTATATGGTTGAGTGCTTCAATTATACTTACTGAATTTGCATTACAGGGGACAAATATTCTCTTTGTAGAGGACCATACTCCAATCTTTGCATTCCCATGGCTACATTAGCAACAGGACCAGGAAAAGGGGGAGGGTTGCTGGAAAAGCCAGTAATTGAAAAAGGCACCCCTGGCCGTGAATCTGAATTTGATTTGAGGTAAGCAGAAGTTTTGGCTGTTGATCCTCAAATGAAAATTTTCTAATTGGGAGCTTTACTTTTGTAACTAAAAACAATAATAAGTAGATTCTCATTACAATGTCTAAATATAGAATTATAGAAAACATTGAATATTTGAAGAAATCTGTGAATAAACAATGTGAAATTGATGAGAATCCTGTCAACGGTGTCCCTGTTATTGATAATAAGAATAAGGTATGTGGTCTCTAAATGCCGGCAAAAGTGTCCTGTGGAAGAATGGAGATGGTATTACTATAAGATTGAATCAAACTAATTCTTTTTTCTTCGAAGTAATTTTGATTGTCATTTAGAAAATATGAATGGATGTTTATGCCTTAACTTTCATAATGAAAAGGAACTAGGAGATCCATTATAATGGTTTAGATGCTGTGTTGTTCCGTAATGCTGATTGGTTGATTTTGTGGGATATTCTATATGGATATTTAACTATTTCTTTCTTTGCAGAATAAAATGAAAGAAAGAAAAGGTTTGATTCTGGCTTTTCTAAGATGTGCAGGAAATCACGGAAAGCAGCCCCACCGTATCGTGTAATATTGCACAATGACAACTTCAATAAACGGGAGTATGTGGTCCAAGTATTGATGAAGGTCATCCCTGGGATGACCCTTGATAATGCAGTTAATGTCATGCAAGAAGCGCACTACAATGGATTGTCAGTGGTGATCATCTGTGCACAAGCTGATGCTGAAGAACATTGCATGCAACTAAGAGGCAATGGGCTACTGAGTTCGATTGAACCTGCAAGTGGTGGATGCTGATGACAGGATTCAATTTAAATCTCCATGGGTTTAATGCTATTGAAAGGCAAGATTGAAAATATTAGTAGGTGTACATAAGTTACCCTGATGAAAGTTTAGAGAAACCCAAAAAAAGGGAATATTTTGTGTAAAACTTGGTAATCTTATCTTATGATTAAGACTAGGACATATTATTAAGACAAGGGATAGTTGTGATTTTGAATAAAGAATGACACGACTTTTACATCAACTCGGGTAGGGTGTTCATGACCTTTTTGGTTCGGTATCAGATTCAAGCTTAATCCAAATGAATCCCACGGGTCATTAATTTTTGAAAATCAAACCAAATCTTGTGATACCGACCACATCGAGCCGCCAGCGTTGGACTGGTGACAACCTGCGATTATTTTTCTTTTCAAGTCCACTTGAGTCGACCAATGTTCATCAATTTAAAAACAACTTGAATCACTAAAGCTTACGCATAATGCATAAACTTTTGAACCGAATTTAAATAATGCATTGGATGTCAGTTTAATTTTGGATTCTGATGTTGTGCATTTGAATTAGATTTTACAAACTTAATTTTAGTTAAAAGTAAATTTGAGTGAAATAATTTATATTTAAAAAAATTAATTTTGTTAAATGAATATTTTTTAGATAATGTTGATAAAAATTAGTTTTAGATGTGTAATTATAAAAAAAGATATGAGTTATTTTAAGTTTGATTGTTAATAAATTCATATTAAAAAGATTAATTATAAATAAATTGATTTGTAAAATAAATTTATTAAAAAGTTAAATTTATTTAAGGTATTATAAAATAAAATCACTGTATATAACTTTAATAATATTAAATATCATTAAAATTATACTATAATATCAAATTACAAGAATATTTTTATCAATACATGAAACACAAATAGATTTTCTTTCACCGCAAAAGTAACAAAATGTTGTTTTTGCCCAAACGTAATAAAAATCATGTTTACTTTCTTCTACATTTCACCCAAACAAGATAAAATGTCTTAAAAATCCATCTGCAAGGGGGTTTACCCACCCAAACACACCCTTAGTTATGTTGCTCCATACAGAGAAACCATTTTCTAAGTCTGCAGGGTTTGGACATCTTGGAAGTCACTAACTTTATTGAGATCAGAATAGTTTTCTTCTCTTTTTTCTTCCTTTATTTTTAGTCAAGTACCATAACAAACAAAATTTGAAGGGGAAAATACTTGGATTTTAATCTTGTCCTAGTTGAAATTATGGGGATTCAACCAAAAATTATTACAATAGAACTTTTTGACACTAAACGGGGAAACAATGCTAAACTAAAAATCAGCTTTGTCAAAGACGCTTTCAACATAAGGTGATCGTCAGTCATGTTACAGCACTTTTGAGGGCTCCTCCATTTGCGAAAGATTATGCATTACAAGTTGACATTTGATGACTCCTACCAATTTCACTTTTAACTTCTGCTCCAAAGAAGCAAAGGCTTTTCATCCGCTACACAAGCATGGACAAAAAAGTCACCATTAGAGCATTGATTCAACAGTGCCAACATCGTATGCATACGAGCTGAAGAGGGGCATACGAGCTGAAGCTTGGTCTTTCTCCAAACCCCCCCCCCCCCAAAAAATCCCTCTTGTTTTATTTCCAAGCCATGATTCTTGGAGTTATCAATTTAGACAGCTTCCCAGAGCACAAATAATAAAGAAGAACCTAGCTAATTAAAGACAATAATTTTTGTTTTTCCAAACTGGTCCTTTTATTACTCCAGCAAAGAGAGCTTTGGAAATCTATGCACGCATTAAACAGATGGAGGAAGATAAAGAGATAAAGTGTAGGTACATGTTTAAAAAGAATAATCCACTTGACTTAACTTGATATATTGAATTTGGTTATGATTCTGGTTCTACAATGGTATCTTTATTTTGAGCCATAAAATCTTTAAAAGGGTGAAAAGAAATTAAATCTTTCGCCCAGGGTGGATAAGGCAAGAAGCTGAGCTCCTTTGGCAGCCAACCACTATAACAAGCATATTTGCTAAGCATATCTTGTAAAAGGGATAAAGTGTAGGTACATGTTTAAAAGGAATAATCCACTTGACTTAACTTGATACTTAACTTGATATATTGAATTTGGTTCTGATTCTGGTTCTACAATGGTATCTTTATTTTGAGCCATAAAATCTTTAAAAGGGTGAAAAGAAATTAAATCTTTCGCCCAGGGTGGATAAGGCAAGAAGCTGAGCTCTTTTGGCAACCAACCACTATAACAAGCATATTTGCTAAGCATATCTTGTAAAAGCATTAAGAATAATCACTAACCAATAGGATAGCCTTCATGACTCAACTGGAGAAAGGAACGATTGGATACCAAAAACAATGAAAAGAATTCCACCTGAGAGTGCAACCTGCAAAGTATAAAGTATAACATTTAGATGACATAAACGCTCAGCTTAATACTATACCAGTAATATGGTAATTGGTAAATCAGAAATCCACACTACAACCCAAAAATTGTTCTACCCACTCGGGGTTATGATGTGGTACTTTTGTTCACCTATTGCATCCTCTTCATTATTCCATCAACTTTTCCGTAAATCCTAACAGATTTTGTATGCTAAACCCCAATTCATTTACTTCCACTGTTTCCTGATAGTCTAATACTAGTTTTGAAATTATTTAAACTTGATGGATGAGGACTTTTTAAGAAACGGAATATTGAATTTAAAAAAGTTAACAGAAGTCAAAGGGGGAAAATAGATGGACAACATATCACATTGTAAAATATTTGTCGGTAAAGACAAAGTTGGAGACAAAATTTCTACATGCAATGTAAATAAAAAGGTATAAAAATTATTACTATCTTTTCAGATATCTGAGACGCTAAACTCTTTCCTCCAACAACAGCAGCAGCAGTGCACAATGCTTGTCCCCTGTAAAAAACAATTAAGAATTACAGTCCTCTCCTAAGCAATTGCAGGGCCTTAGGCATGTGTCACATCCTACATACATATTTATTATGCCTCTAGACAAACACATTGCATTTGCAAGGTATGCATACACACACATGTATGCAGAATTCCAGCAAAAAATTATTGAAATAACATCTGCCATCATGGGCAACCAAAGGAAAATAGTCAAAATCTCCAAGGAAATAGGTTGACACTAAAATACAGACAGAAAAATCAATAGTCAAAACTTACAGAATCCCTCCAAGAACCACACCAAATGGGTTCTCATCTGCAGCCAAACCAATAGTAGCCAGCTGAAACAGAACAAAGTTATGCTTAGTGAAGTGATGAAGCAGTCTCCAATAATGGAGCTAAGGTAGAAAAAAAAAACATGTTCTCTAACTTTGCTCACCTGGCTCTTGTCACCCCATTCACCAAAAAAAGTGATAGAAAATGCCTGCAGAATGGAGATGATAAAGGGGATCAGATTTAACCTAGCTCAGTATTCAATTAAATACTCTATAGTGATACTATTAATTTATTACCTTTAAAAAGATGGGGGAGAAAAACTGAGAGAAAAATGGCCGATTATGCTTTTTCAAGTCATCATCAACCTGGGAATTAGGACAAGCAATGTATATATTCAGTCTTAGAACAACAAATATTATCTGAGAATTCTGTTTTGTATATAATATTATAATCAATTATTTATTGGAAATAAATAGAAAAATTCTTATTCCGGCTCATAAACATAACCATGCATCAGGAGTCATCAAATTGACAATTTGGTATTAAAGCTTCTCCTGCAAGATTTTCGGTGCCTTATTCAATGTTTGAATATTTTTAAAGCATTTTATTTGTAATCTAGTTATCAAGAATCTTTCAGTTTCTGTTGTAGTAGTTGTAATGATTTTCCCAAGGATGACCACTTGATAATCATAAAAAGTAAACAAAATATATTCTATAAAAAAATTATATAAATATATAATATGGTCATGCATGGTTTTACAGCCTGACTCAGCTTTCAATGCATGCTCAAAATCAAAAGAGTAGGACATGAGGGCAGACAGAGGATGAAGGAAAGACAAATTTTATTACACAGATATTGTTTTACCTTATTTCTATCTTTTGTAGCTCCATTGTTAGCCTTCCAATCTTTGTCCTAATCAAAATACAAGGGTGCTGTCAAGAAAAAAAAAAAGACTTAAAAATAAGAAATCAAATAGAAGTGGAAAGCCAACCAATTCTGCTTCAACTTCAGCCAATTCTTCTGTATCCCTGTCCAGTGAAACCATTAAGCATGAGTACAAAAGCATCTATTCAGATGCAAAGTGATGTTCATTAGAAAAGGATCAGCAAGTGAATGTGAGAGATAATAAATTATCACCCTTCTTCAAATATGGCATCTTTCAAGGACCATAGTCCAAACCCCAAGAATAACAATGTTGTAATGTGATGAGCCCATTTACGAGAGATCTACAGAGAATTACAGGAAGATTACTAAGGGCAGAAATCAAAGAAAAAGAAAGAGTAATATAGCCAAACAAGAGTTAGATAACACCTTTCTAGTTTCTAATACATTTGTGCTGAATTTCTAATCTCAATATATGCAACATCAATAATGGCAGGATAGTGCCCCTTAATGATCTAAGAATAAATGAATAATGATGAGAATTGTGAAGTTTCACAAGCAACAAAGAATGCTCACCAGATTTGGAGCAGCCCAGCCAACAAGAACAGAGAGAATGGTCATCACCTAGAATTTTCAAGATTTTCTAGGAACTATGAGACTCAAAAAAAAAAAAAAAAACACTAAATCACATAGTAAGCAAGTTATCATGATTTTAAAATATTGATAATGAAGCAAATAAGGGAAAGAAGAAAAAATTCTTACAATCAAAGCCGATAGGCAACCTGATAAGACTAGCCGCCGGGGGTGTCGCATAGCCAGTATCTTGAAAAATAAGCATCGTGATATCAAACAGTCAGAGTTTTGATTTCCACTCTCAAGACCACACAGACAAATATTAACCAGTTTTCTCTTTGTCAGGAACTATGCAATGAAGCAATAAATATCATCGAACAATTGGAACTCACTTCACCAAACATCACTTTTGACATATGTTAGCTAGAAGTGGAGAAATGGAAGAAGTTTTATTTAAAAGCAATTACAAGGAAATACATCTAAATACTGATTGCCAAATTCACAATAAGTTTCATTCAAATAAAACAAAGGATTTAATTTTGATACTCTGTCAGTGTAAAGTTTCTTTATACTGTCATCTAATATATTGTCAAATCATTAAAGAAGTTTAACTATCACAATAACTACCTAAAAAATCTAACTCCTTATCTAACTCTTTTAAATATGTGTCATCTAACTCCTTTTGATACAATATGTGTTGGCACATATTAAATAATAATATAAAAAAACTTTATACTGAGAATAGATCAAATTTGAAGACTTATGCAGTTCCTTGGTCAAATTTCAACCAAATAGACACAGAATAGAAAATTTGTGGGAAAACAAACAAATAAACAAACAAACAATTCTATATTTCAGATAGTTCCTGTCCAGAACATCACTCTAATCGCTCACACACATTGGCCCACAGAATCTGACCCATTAATCTGAAGTACCTAGCTCATATAAATTTCCTGTCACTGATAAAAAAATTAGTGTCTTGCATCATATGCTTTCAAAATTAAATTTTGAATATTAGAATGAACACCCAGAAGCTTAAAGTTTCAGACTTTTATCCAAAGCTTTTCAGATTCCAGCTTACTAGTAAACGACAGCAAAATCTACAAGATCAACTGAGGAGGCAAAAAATAGAAGCTAACCGCAGCTGCAAAAAAAGTTTTATCACCGATCTCAGAGAGCACGGTCATGGCCAGCGACTTGGTGAAACCCTAATGAAAAAAGAAAAAGAAAAAAATGGATTCGCTTTAACACAGAAGAACCAAATCCAAAATTGAGAAAAAAAAAAGGAAAAAAAGAAAAGAAAAGAAAAAGGAAAATGGAACTGTGGGATTGAAAAAGGGTAAGTACCTGAACGAGTGAGCTCATATTCGGTGACAAAGAAGAAGAATGAATGAGGAATGGCAGAGAGAGTATGAGCTACAAGTTTGATGGATTCTCTGATTCCCTCTTCTCTCTGTGTAATGTGTAATGTGTTGTGTTGTTACCTTAACCAGTTTGAGTCGTTGACGAAGAAGAGGATACAAATGTTTTGTACGCGCGTCTGGGCGCGTGGGTGCTTGTCTTTATTGTGGGGTGGCTGATATTATTAAGAGCATGTGATTCAATTCCCAGGAATATGGATAAAGCTTCACACTATTGTAGATCAAAAAAGACAATTATTATAATAACATATTTTATTACAAAAATGACTTTTTATTTTTTTTTTAAGTAAATAAGAACCCAGCATTGTTTTTTCTTTGGCCCTTCACATTTAGATTGAAGAAAAATAGCATTTTCAGTTTCTTTTTTATTGCAGAGATTCATTAAAACAAATTAAAACGATAGTAAAAAAAGTCATATTTTAATATATACGAAAAGTCATATTGTTGCCTTTCGTATTTATCTTTGGGACCGTTGCTTTTAAGTTGCCGCTTTCATTTTTTAATTGCATGATACAAAAAGAGGCCAGTGAATATTGAATAATATGATTCTGAAAACTACGTTTGTTTTATTATTAATGGGTGGAGGGTGAGGAGGAGTAGTTTTCAAGCTATCAGATTAAATCAATAATGTATCAAGTGTTTAGGGAGGCTGGCTAAGCTAACCATAACGGTAAGAGATAAAAATTTAGTTAGTATATTTAACATTAAATATATGTAAAATTATGTGAATCGTTATATATATATATATATATATATATATATATATATTTTACTCTTACACATACGAATAGAGTGTCTATACTGAGAGTACATATCTAAAATTTTCCGCATAGTAACAATACAAGGAATACTGTTTTCGGCTTGAAGAGCCTTTACATGCTGGTGATTATATGTCAGGAAGACTAAACAATAATAGAAAAGGGAAACATATTGATCATTCAAATTACAAATTTTAGATGCCACCCATTCCCTTCTCTAATTATTTTATTCATAAAATCAAAAACAAAAAAACAATGATCGAATTAAGGATTGGAATTTAATTTATCACTTTATTTTTTGTTAATTTAACAATCTTAGTTCAAACTTATTTTATATCCTTTTGTTTTTCAATAAAAAGCTAAAGTGACCACGAATATAATTAAGCTTCATATATGTTGATCTAAAAGTCACTTTATGGTTTATATATAAAAAATATCTTTGTTGCCTATTATTTATAAATACATCTTGTAACCATTTTTTTTTTTTTTGGTAAATAGCCTATTCTTGCTTTAATAATTATTATCTTTGTAAAACCAGTATCATCAATTCACATCACAGTATACAGAACCCCAAGAGGCCAAGTTGATGTGGTTGGTAAATCTTAAGGCTAAACCATGAAGCAACAAACTCATATTCAAAATTTAGGTGAAAGAAGCCTATTAAACTGCAACAACCATATACGTCAAGTTGTGACCTTTCTATGGAAAGAGATGCCTTGCTTATTATAAAATTTTAATTCCGATTTTGCTTGTTTCTTCTGAAAAAGTCAGAGCAGGGATAATTTAATAAAGTAGAGGAAAATAGCTGGACCAGTAATTTTTCAGATTAATCAAAGGATTGCTCTCTAATGGGACTTCAGCTTTGGATAATACAGCGACCTTGCTAGCTAATAATTTTAAGTTTGACACTCCAATTGTGTGGTTTAGTTTGCTGGATCAACATGCTTTAAACTTTGAAGTGTATGATACGTTTTATAGAATAAGTTGCAGAATTAATAAATATTGATTATTAATAATAATTTAAAACAATAAAATATAAACATATGAATAATATTGAATTTTAAAAATTTATTCTCTTAATTTTTTTAATCCATAATTACTGGTTACACTTTACTTTGTAATCTCAGTTGGATGTTTGCATGCCATCAGCATCTTATCACCTAATATATTATTACATGTAAATTGATGTTTAAATATAAAATATGGAAAACATCATACTAATCTTCTAAATGATGAGTAGTTTCTAACGCTTTGTACACCCTCTCTCCTTTTCTCTCATGCATCAAATGTTTTTTTTTTTTTTGAAAGGATGCATCAAATGTTAATACTTCTCTTATAACAAAAGATAATATAATAATAAATTTCGCAAATTTTAAAATCACCAAACGTAAATAAATGGATTAAGTTTATCTGAAGCATGCAAAATTATTTTCTGATAGAAGTTTTACATTACCTTGTATGAATTTTTATTATAAATTATTTTAATTGATTTTAATACTTCATTGATGGATATTGTTTTTACAATTTACTAGCATATCCCCTTCCAATTATCAAATTACCCTAACAAATGTATAAAATTATACTTGAGATTTTACGATAACTACTTAAACATTTAATTATAAAATTCAAATAAATTTTTAGCAAATTATTTAAAATGTAACATATTTGAGCTTAATAGAAAGATGAATCAACAAGAGATACTTGAGCTCCTTAAGTATGTGGTTAGAAGTTCAATTCCTAACTCATGTGGATGCAAAAACATATGTTGAGAAATATCAACTTCTTAAATGAATCTCAATAATTCGATAAATCAGTTTCCGGAATTAAAATCAAATGTAACACAGGAGCTATGCTACATGTGGTTTTTAGTTTATGCTGACATTGAAATGCGGGAAGCTTGCTTGCGACTATTTTGCTGAATTTGGTTATTTTTATTTATTTTTTGGTGGTGGTCACTGGTCAAATTCTTTCTACGCAAATTGCTGAACTTCTAGTGTTTTTTCAGGTCCACGCTGTAGTTCTTTTTGGGCTACCTTTGTTCGCAGGCAATAGTTGGGCTAAAATTTGATGGCCCATAGGACTTCAAGCTCACTTGGGCCACACAGAATGAACAATTTGATAACCCAAAAGTATAAGGACTGCCTCAAGTCCACAACTTCTCTCGTGGATGTGCTCGTCTATGCAGTATGAGGCCTGGGCCAACCCCAAGACTTATTTTTAAACAAAGTTGAAAATGAGAGCAAAGAGAAGAAGACCACACACACTGAAACTTGCTGCAAACACAAAATGCTTGAGTAAATAATTGCTCGGTCAATTATAGCAACTACATGACTTCAAAAATTCAATCGCACTTTTTGCCCCACAAATATGCAACATGGTGAGGTGCCTGCGTGAATCTCAAAAGTTCCCTAATCATTTTTCTTACATGCCTTTCTCTTCTAAAATCTGTGTAATTTGGTCAACCAAAACGGAAGACAAATAAAAATGGATTTCAATGAAAAAGATATCTCAGAAGCATAATACGACACTAGCCACGCTTATCCCAATCTGCCTCGAGTTTGACTCGCCGTTTCCTCATAACGCCGTTACTACTCCGTTACGCCGTAACCCGGAGCTTGGCACGTTTTACTATCTCGGCCTCACCGGAATCAGCGTCGGAGGTGAGTTGCTTCCGATTCCCGAGTCGAGCTTCGAGGTGGACGCCGCCAGCACCGGAGGGATCATTGTGGACTCGGGCACGGCGGTGACTCGGTTGCAGAGCGAGGTGTACAACTCGCTACGAGACGCGTTCGTGAAGGGGACGCGGGGGTTGCCGGCGGCGAAGGGCGTGGCGTTGTTCGACACTTGCTACGATCTGTCGTCGAAGAGCAGCGTGAAGGTGCCGACGGTGTCGTTTCACTTCCCGGAGGGGAAAGTGTTGGCGTCGCCGGCGAATAACTACCTGATACCGGTGGATTCGGTGGGGACGTTCTGCTTTGCGTTCGCGCCCACGATCTCGGAGTTGTCAATCATCGGCTACGTTCAGTAGCAGGGGAATATTTCACACAAATGGATTGTTTCAAATTTGTTAAAAAATGGGCTTTCAAACAGCACAACAAACAGCCCACTTGTGTTAAATATTTGAATTTTTATAACAGTATAACAATCTTCTTCCATTTTTTTTTTTAATAGAAAAGAAGCCACCTTTTGCCAACTGTGAGGGAAAAAAAAAACCCATATATAATAAATTCTAAATATAAAATTTAATTTTTAAATAAAATAAAATAAATTTAATTCAAATTCATTTTTAATTGATTCTAAATTCAATTTAAAAGCTACCTCTTTTTCCTGGATATTCACGTGGAAACTGGCTGGTTCATGCTTTCAACCCAGAGGCATCTTTCAATTCAATGAGCCCACATTGTGTTCCTTTTGAACTTTCTCAGCAATTAAAATGTCAATTCATTGAATAGTTCTGGGATATATCCCTCAAATCCTTTTCAAGATCTAGAAGTGCAAGGAAAAAGTTGTCAAAATGATTATTATTATTATTTTAAAAATTACCCTCGCCCTTGAATTGGTCTTATATAACTTGTATAAACGTATTAGTTAAATTTGCAAGCATAGTCACAAACTTAATCAAATAAAGAATTATTATACTCTCATAATCGTCAGCTGAAGTTGCTTATTATTATTATTATAAGTCAACAACTTGCTTTACATTTTATGGGATTTGGTTCCAACCTGAGTGCATGATTAGTGGAAAATTCCCAACAAATTTCTGGTTTTACTAGCGGGGAATTCAAACTTAGTTGAAGCAGGCCTAAACAGTAAACAGTTCTTTTAAAATGAGGGAACAAAGTGCGATGGCGACAAGCAAATAAGAGCAGATAAGGGGCAAGACAAGTTATGTGCCGTGATCAGGAGAACAAATTATTATATAATTAAGTAATGCAGATGCCAGTCCTAAACAGGAACTTTTGTTTCTTCTTATAAATTTCTTCAAGTTATAAATCATAATAAAATAAGGATAATTGTTTATTTTAATTCTTTAAAAATATAAGTGACATTAATTTAGTCTTTTAATAATTATGTAACATCAAATTACTCATTTTAAAATATTATTTTATATTATTGGAAGACTAATTTAATATCAAAAATTAACATTAAAAAATTAATTTGATGTTATAAATTATTAAAAGACTAAACTAATATCACTTATATTTTTAAATGAATAAAATATTTGTTTACTCTAAACCACCTCTATAGTCAACTAACAAAATTTATAATTTAATTGTGTGAGACTGAGAATCATTGCTTTACATTCTACAAATTACAAGTATTGCTATTGTATGCTGCAAGAACATTAAGCACGTCTCATTCTCACCCACGTGCTGTGTTTCTTGATAAGTTGATATTTATCTGTAAAATTGCTAGCTCCAATGAATACATGAAGAGAAAAAAAAAAAGAAATATATTTTCTAAATTTAAAAAAGAAACTATGATTTCAGTTTCTTTTGTGTAAAAATATTGGAAATTTAATTTTCACATATGAATAAAAATATTTCTAATAAAGTGTAACCAATATATATATATATATATATATATATATATTATATTTCTAATAAAGTATTTCTTGTAACATAAATGAAATCAAAGTGTTCATAGTATTTCTGTTTGAAAAAAAAAACAAGTAAAGAAGCTAACTAAATATTCACCATGTATATATGTAATTAATTGGTCAGTGTCGTGTGGGCATGTAGCTTACTTAATTATGGGGGCAAAATGAGAAAAACAATCCCTTTAAGATGATATATAGACTTAATAAACGTGAAAGCTTCTTTTTTCTTTCTAGTTGTTTTGTTTAGTGGAAACTGAAAGTAAAATTAACGGATAAAGATACTGATATCAAACATAGAATGTGAAAATTCATTGAGATTATTAAAGAAATAAACTAATTTGACACGAACGAACATCCTCTTTTGTTGAATAAAATAACTCCCAAGTTTGGTATCACGGACAGGATAAGGCCTAGATAATCCTATTAATAATGGAAGCAATAAAATTGTTGTATTCAGATCACATGCAATACCTCTTAATTTATTTCTTGCAACCTACACTATTTCTTATCTCGTAATAACATCCACTTTCTTATAAAAGACAAATCAATTAAGAATAATCTTATACAATTAGAAAAATTTATTAGAATTTGTCAAAATTCAAAAATAATTATTAAATAAGTTAAAACGATAAAAGTCACATATTTATCTAAAAATTAATAACAATGTCAATTGTCAAGAAACTTTAACAAAAAAATGACTATCTAATATTTTTTATTTAATTAAATATTTATTTTGTATTCAAAAGATAAAATCAACCAAGATTCGATTTAGTGAGCGTTACATATTTTCATTCAAAAAGGAAAAAACTACTCCACTTTTCTCATCTTCTTATCTTCATTTCCATTACTTATAAGAAGCTAATAGCATGTTTGATTTAGTTTTTAAAAATTTATAAATTATAATTTAAGTAAAAATTATCTCTTAATATTTTTACTTAAACTACATTCTAAAATTTTAAAAATTAAACCAAACCCATAGTTTTAAACATGATAGTAAGATTAGCTTCCCTCTTATTGGTCTCCAAAAGCCCACCGAAGAGGACTTCCTCCTGTATGGTAAATCACCACACGCCAATCTCATCACTGCTTAGCTTAATTCTTATAAATATTCATTTCCAAACTGGAACGATTCTTCTCTCTGCTAGCCGTTAAGTGTCAGTTTCCTCTCCATTTTCACAACTTTCTCAATTGCAATTCTCTTTATTCAAAACCCTAAATTAAAATTCCACCACCCACTCGTTGACCTCCTTCTTCACTCAAGTTTTCGCCTTTGACAATCCTCACGTTTTCCCATTACGACCCACAATGTTTCTCATTCGCTCCCAATGATGGATTCTCCCTCTTTCTCTTCCTCCTCCGACGATTTCGGTTCCATCGCCACCGTCGATCAGGTACCCCCAATCACTCTTTATTGCCAACGCTCTCTTTCTCTCTCTTAAATAAGTCATTCTCACTCATTTTGTCTATCCCAATCACTCTTGTGACAAAAACTTTCCTCTAATGCCAAAAGTTTTTTTTTTTTTTCATCATTTGAATTGATTTTGTTCTTTCTGGGTACCCTATTAGTATTACTTTCTAATGGGGCAAAAAAATACCTATCTCCCCCCCCCTCCCCCAACATCGTTTTCATTGATTTTGATAATCTGGGTACACCCCAGTTACTCATATGGCAAAAACTCTCGGTTTTCGTCACCATTTTCACTGATTTTGATCTATTTGGGGAACTCCCAGTTACCTTCTAATGGAAAAAATCTTCTCTTTCTTCATGGTTTTAACTGATTTTGTTGTACCTGGTTATTTCAATTATGTTGAAGAGTGAGAAAATGAATTGGATTGCTTTTGTTTTGATAGAATGCAGCCAGAAGTCGGAGAAGTGGCGACGGCAGTGAAATGGCGACGACGGAAGAATCTCGGCGGTGGCACGACGTTTTCTGGTTAGGAATATTTGTCATCCATTTGATTGGCCTGGGGTTCCTTCTTGGGGCTCTTGGCCTCAATAGGTTTAAGAAAGAGAATAGACTTAACATTGATAAGTACACCTCCCGGTTTTTGGAGAATGAAGCCGGTTTGACCGAGGATTACTGGCCGCTCTATGCTGCTGCTGGTGGAGTTGGGACTGTTCTTGGGTGGAGTTGGTTGTTGTTGCTGGGTTCCCGCGCCACTCAAATGATGAAGGTCTCTGTTCATATCTTGACCACTTATCTTGCTGTGGTCAGTGTTTTGTGTTTCTGGGCTGAGCAGTTTTTCTGGGGGGTTGCTTTTGCTATTGGAGCAGCTCTGCAGTTCTTGTATGTCATTTCGGTCATTGACAGGTATTGAACTGATATTATTAGCCTTTTGATGTTTTCTGTTGGATTTAACTTGTTTTCTTATTACTGATTGGTTGCATAAAGTTTATGTTTAATGCTGTAGCAAATTTAAGACGGATTCACTGAAACTAACTTTATTACTGTTCTTTATGAACATAAAATTGTCTTTTCTGTGTAATTAATTGAGTCTAGAAGATGATTCTGGTGGCTTCTTTTATTATTCTCCAGACTTCCATTTACGATGTTGGTTCTGCAAAAAGCTGTGAAGATGGTATGGAATCTTCCTGAGGTTATGAGAGTGGCATATGCATTTATGCTTGTTGTGCTTTTATGGATGGCCTTGTGGTCATTTGGAGCAGCTGGTGTTGTGGCTTCAAGCATGGGTGATGGTGGACGCTGGTGGCTTCTTGTGGTGAGCTGGCAAGTTTTGCTCTTCATTCTATGCGTTCTTGTTGGGACTGGTTATGGCAGCAGATTACTTAAGCTTTCCTCATCTGATTACACTGATATTGCTATTCATGCATGCAGGTTCTCTCTGTAAGCTTATTTTGGACAGGTGCAGTACTCTGTAATACCGTACATGTCATAGTGTCTGGGATGGTATTTCTTGTTCTTTTCCATGGTGGTAGAGAGGCAGCATCAATTCCTGCTAACTCCTTAATGAAATCTCTACAGTATGCTTTAACAACATCCTTTGGCAGCATTTGTTATGGCTCATTATTTACTGCTGCTATTAGGACCCTGCGGTGGGAGGTAACCATTTGCTTTTTGTGACTGATTTGAAGTTCATTTTTAAATTTATTTATGGGGGCTTTTATTTCCGTCTTTTATTATATCAAAATTTTGATATATCTTTCAGATACGGGGGTTTCGCTCAAAGATTGGCAACAATGAGTGTTTGCTATGCTGTGTTGATTTTCTTTTCCATCTTGTGGAGACTCTTGTCCGTTTCTTTAACAAGTATGCCTATGTTCAGGTAGACTTCTGTGTCCATGTCGGTTTTTTTTTTCTTTTATAATTATATCATCTGATTCGTGGTGCATCTTTAATTTTTTTTTTCCTAACTTAATATTTGATCAGAGGAATGAGGCTGGTTGTATATCATAAAGGCAGAGTATCTATTTTTTTTGGGTTACCAAAGAGGGTCCTAAGTCCTAGTGAACGGATGGGGAAAGGTAAGCTAACTGGTGGGTATTGAGACTCACTGGGGATGGAACCTGGCATCAAGTGCTTCCTAAGGAAGCTGATGCCACTAGCAGGGTTGTCTTCTTTTAATCAGTGAACTATCGTGCAAAATCATCATATTTTAATAAAATTGTTTTAGCATAGTCAAGTTGTTAAGGTGGTGGTTAAATATCAAGGATGAAATTCTTTCTAGCATTAGTATCTGCAAAGTAAATAAACACGAATGATTATTAGAATTTTAATAGGATTAATAGGAAAAAACTTAGAATGATATGGAAAACATCTTATTCTCTGCCTCTCAGCATTGCATTTCTTTGAATGGTGCAGAAAGGATCAGTGCAGGGCATGTTCCAACATCGGATTTTGATCAGAAACTGTCGTCTATTTTTCTGTGATAATTGAAATATAGCATATGGGCAAATTGTATTGAAGTTTGGTGAGTATATTGGTTCTTGGAAACTGACTCTAGCATGGTTCATGGTGTCATCATGTCTCTTACAGATTGCTGTTTATGGTAAAAGCTTTAACCGTTCCGCTAGAGATGCCTGGGAGTTATTCCAGTCAACTGGAGTTGAAGCACTTGTGGCCTATGACTGTTCAGGTGCTGTCCTGCTAATGGGCACTGTTTTCGGTGGGCTGATTACTGGAACTTGTTCTGGTGTTTGGGCATGGATTAAATGGAGAGACAGAGTTGTTATGATTGGGTCCACGTCTATGCTGGTGGGGATGGTATTGGTAAGTTTACAATCTGCTTGTCTAAATTTTATTCTTGCTGCTTGGGCTACAAGCTGCTTGTTGAACTTTCTATTCTCTAAAATTGGTCTAGTAGATCTGTTTTTGGTGAGGAACACTGAATTGTTTTGAATAAACCAGTTGTGACCGATGGGATTGTATTTAGTAGAATTACTTCAGCCCTGGGGGCTTTTCCATAAATCTCAAAGCTTAATGATGGCATGCCTTGCTTATCATTTTCCTGCTATATGTTGACTTTGAAAATATTCAAACTGTACATTGTTGAATATGTACTTTTTGTTTATAGATACATACGACAAGGCTTTAATGATGGCATGTCTTGCATATCATTTTCCTGTTCTATGTTGACTATGAAAATCAGTCAAGCTGTACATCGTTGAATTTGTAATTTTTGTGTATTTACATATGACTTGAAATATGTAATTTTCAGGTTGGAGTGGCAATGGTTGTGGTGGAAAGTGCTGTTACATCCATATATATATGCTATGCAGAAGACCCCTTATTGATTCATAGATGGGACACTGAATTTTTCAACCAGATGTCTGAGACACTACACCAACGACTTCAACATAGGAGTGCTCGAGCAAGGGAAGTTCTAACCCACAATCGACTCGATGACCGTATACGAGAAAACGCCTCTATTTGAGGAATAATCACATTGTCTTTTACTACAGCAGTTTATTTATCCCTTATATGTCAATCATCTAGCAATTTTTATTTTCATTTTTCATTTTGCGGTTTGTCATAGGGTAACTGTCATATTTCGATTAAAATTAATAGGAATAGGAGAAAATTTATTGTTGTTGAGTACTGTAGTTTGGCTATGACCAATGTTGGATGTGAAAGGTGAAGAAAAGGATAATTGTATGTAGTGACCTTACTGAGGGATTTAAGCCTTGGTGTGTCTATGAATAAACTACAAAATGTACAGTTTCTTTTTATTTTTGGCCGACGAAAAAGAATAGTTTCATTATTGAGATGGGTTTTAACATAACAATTTCATAATTAACAATTTTTAAGTATATATTTAATTTTTCTTTTGCAAAATTATGTTTATATACTTACGCACACGATAATATATTTTCCTTTAAGCAAGTTTTACTTAAAATGGTATAAAATTGAAGTATAATTGTTTTAAAAAAATTATATTATTTGATAATGATATTTAATAAAAAAAATTATGTTAATAGAATTTGGATCTCTATTGTTTACACGTTTTTTTTTATTTAACCTGTCACTTTTTTTTTTCCATTTAAACGAGTCTTCATATTTATAAAATTTTATAAAAATGGTCCTTTACTAGCTGTTATTATGACGTCTCGGTTTGGTTGGACATGATAGATGTTGAAATGATAATATTTTTGTTTATGGTATTGTCTATCACATTAATATAATGGTTAAATTAAAAGTAAAATAAAATTATAGATACTAAATATATAAGAAATGTGAAATAAATAAGTGGTCAGAAGTACCATGATAATGAATGCAACCTTAATGATATCAAGGCTGCAATTTAATTTTCAATATATTAAGGTCCAATGATATTTGTTTAGAGTTTAATGTTGGTTCACTTTTAGTATAAATTTTTTTTACACTATTATTTAATTATGTATTATCATATTGTTAGAAGAATTTAACTATCATAATAACCATCTAAAAAGTCTAACTCTTTAATGATGTGCTAAAATATAATTAGATGATAATATTTTTTTTTTACACTAACAGTCTATCAAAATTTAAATCCCTTTGTTGCAAATCATCTTTAAACCCACATGGAAGAACAATTTATCTATTTTAAGAACTTGTGAAAGAAAAATGGGTACAAAATGAGAAAAATATTAAGCTAAACTATTTCTAAAACATATTTTATATTTGATTCATATAATTTTTAATATCCCAATTTTTTTAAAAGAAAATTTTGGTTAAGGGTGTTCATCGGTTTGGTTAGGTTGAGTTAAATATGACCTCGATCTCAGTTTGAAGTTTTAATCGTAAATTTTCATAATTTAGACTCGATCATATTGGAGTTCGGATTAGGGTGGGGTCAAGACCAGATCAATTCGATTAAGATACACAAAATAATTTTTTATGTAATGTTTTGATTATTTTTCATCTATTTATATAAATTTCCTTATATTTATTATTTTTTATTCATATCAATATCTAATTTAATTGGTAATTACATAATAAATGAAAGACATAATAACAAAAATTATAGAGAGTCACAACAATTAATTAAAATCTAATATTTAAAAAAATGACATAATAAAATATATTAAAAAATATTAAAAAATAATAATTTATTTAATATCTGATTAGATTAAAATGACCCAAATCTAACTTAAAAAATACATCGAGTCCAAAAAAATATCTAAACTCAACCTAAACACTTTGAATTTATACTAAATATTTTTAGTCAAAACGGGTTATAACCAATGTTTGAAAAACCGGACCGGACCGGCCGGTCCGACCGTGACCCGCGTGCTTGGCCGGTCCGGTCCATCCTAAAAACCGTTTTGGCTATTGAACCGGGAAGAACCGGATTGAATCGGGAAAAACCGGATTGAACCGGCGACCCGGATGAACCGGACCCGGTTCAATCTTTTTTTTTTTTTTTTACTTTTTTTGAATTTTTTATTATTTTTTCAGATTTTTAAATTAGTTTTTTAGGATCTTTTTTCACATCTATCTTCTAAAAGTCATAACTTTTTACTTATTCGTCCGATTTAAATGCATTTTATATCAATTTCACATAGCTTTTTAAGATCTATGCGATAGAAAATGAACTAATGAAGTTAGACAATTGATTTTTAAAAAAAATTAATAATTATTTTCATAGTAATGAATATTTTTAAAAGAAATAATTATAGTTATTTTTTTAAATAAAGATTAAACCTTAATTTTTTTCTTAAATTCTTATTACCTCTCAAAATAAGGTTATTTTAATTGAATATGTATATAAATAATTATTTATATAATTATAATTATAATTATTACATCATCCGGTTCGACCACCGGTTCAACCGGTTCGACCAATGAAACCATGACCCGGAGGTCTCGTCGGTTCGATCTCCGGTCCGGTTCTTAAAACATTGGTTATAACACTCCTGATTTTAGTCTTTGCAGTGCTTTTATTAAAAAAAAAAAAAAAACAGACAGAAAGGAGAAGATTCATTTTTCTCTCAGTTCAGAATGCTCATGGTCTCCTGTCTCCCTCTTCTTCCATTTGGAAATCTTTTTTTCCTCTTTTTTTGGTGGTTCTCCTTATTTTTTTCTTTACTTAAGATTTTTTTTTTCTCTCTCTGCACTTGGAAATTTCTTATGATATATATAGCTGAACTTGGCGGTGATTTGAGGTGAGTTCAACTGACTCACTCCAAAACAAATAAAGGAAAACGATGACTCAGGATTCCACGTTATCAGAAAAAAAGTGAGATATCAAAGTAAAGAAGCTATCAGTGACTATAGATTATGGTTTAAGGTGAAAAAGAGTGATTTATTATTGTGAGGAGCACAGTGAACCAATGGACGACGATAAGCAGCTATCTGAACCTTTTGCAGTGTGCAGATTTTGTTTTACTACTTGGAAGGTTCTTTGACGTGCTCGTTCATGAAAATGATTCCAATTTCCATATCCGCTTGGTTCTACTTTTTACTATAAAACTATGTTTTGGCTTTATTCGAAGCTCTGATATCTCACTGTTGCCACGCAGCTGCAAAGTTCTGTGTTGTGTTGTATTGCACAGACGATCAGATTGATACGATACAGTTTTCAATTAGTCACAATTATTATGATTTTATTTTTTGTTAATTCGATCTACTAAAAGACAAGTGTAATGAAATTCTTGACAATTCTCGGATAAGAACAACATTCCCATTACTATCCTGATCATCATTCCACACAGGCTATTCTCATATAAACAGAAGTAAAAAAAGATTGTTTTTTTGTCAATTATCATTGCAAACTTATGCTTCCTGCATCTGCTTTTACTAATTCCAATCTTTGAACCACTAGTACGTGAAGTACACGACTTTCCATTCTTCTCTTCATAATGTGGCAGTTTTTATTTCTGAACATGCTCGATAAATAACTTATGAGGAATTTTTATATTTACAAGTATTCTTATTCCAAGTGATTTTGTAATAAAAAATTATATATTTTTATAATATTATTTACATTATTTTAATATATATTTTTTAATTAAGAGTAACAAAACTTCTTACGAGCAGAGAAGTGTGATTCATAACTTCCCGTTTGGTTATAGTTTTCAATGCAAACGTGAGTTTTACTCGAATTCAAATATATTTTTTCTCATTGTTTTAATTTTTTCTTCTTTTAATAACCTGTTTGTTTACAGCTTTTATCCAACGCAAATGTGCGGGGCTTAAAGGAAAAAAAAAAACCCTTCTTACAAATGCCATTAGGAATGCAGCACCGAGTGTTGACATCTAACAAAATCTAAACCAAACATATCATAAATGAACATTTGCTGTAAGTGAATGACATAAGAAACAGAAACTTAAACAGTTTAAAATATCAAAGTGATTTTATTTAACTTTTTGAAAGTTAGGTCCAGTTTGAATAAATAGCTTATATAAGTATTTATTATAGTAGAGCTTATTCAATAAATTTTATTGTCATAAACACTATTTTAAAATAAGTTAAATAACGTTTGAATAAACACTTTGAGAATAAATTATTTGAAATAAATATCGAGTATTTGAGGGATATGCTATGAATTGAGTTAATTCCTTAAAGTTAATTTTGTAAAAATTATTATAAAAATAACTATTATCTATAGTATTTTTAGTTTTCACAAAAATTTATTTTCATAAGCTTAAATTTTTAGCTTATGATGAAAATAAGTCAAAAACAACTTATAGAGGTTTTATAAGTTGTTTTAATAAGTTTATCTAAACAAAATAAAAATACTTTATGAGCACTTATTGTAGCAAATAAACCTAAATAAGTTATATATAAGCCTATCTAAACATAACCTTAATCGTAAAATCCCTAACCACAATTGTTTTAACTTACATATTGTTGTGGAAATTCGAGCTATTTTTCCACCAATAGCAAATTTAACAATGGCTAACAATGATAAATAAGAAGCAGAAAAACAAGCAAAGAAAACACTAAGATTTAACGAGGTTTGGCTAATTATGCTTACGTCCTCGGACACCACTACAAATATATTACTCTGAAAGAATACAAGAGAGAGAAGAATACAAGGCCTTAGAAGAGATAGAAGGCTTGTTTTGGTGTATGTATAACAAAGGGGGGAGGCCTCTATTTATAGTGTTTCTTGCCTACCCATTTTCAAGATCCCACCAATGTAGGACTTTATATGTCAATTCAACAAATCTCCACCTTGGCGAATAAAGTCTCCAAAGTTACAAAATCTTCTCTCACAATAATGTTATCTCTAGTAGTGTCTTCAAATGCACCTATGGTGCTACCCATTTGCAATCTTCATAATATTGATCAAGTTCATACAATGTTGAAACTTGATCGATGTCACTATCTTGATCATCATATCTGCAGGATTTTCAGCTGTCTGGATCTTCTGAAGTAGTATTTCACCTTCTTCTAGAATCTCCCCTACGAAATGATATCGAACGTCTATATGCTTCGTACGTGCGTGATAAACTTGGTTCTTTGCTAAACAAATAGCACTCTGACTGTCATAATGCACCTTGACATGCTTCTGACCAACTCCCAAGTCTTTCAGCAATCCTTGAAGCTAAATAGCCTCCTTAACAGCCTCTGTAACAGCCATATATTCTGCCTCTGTAGTAGACAAAGCAACTGTTGACTGTAAAGTAGACTTCCAACTAACCGGTGCCTTTGCAAGTGTAAACACATAACTGGTAGTTGATCTTCGTTTGTCCAAATCACCAGCATAGTCGGAATCACAATATCCAACTACATATTGACCAATCTTTTTATCCTGCTCAAATAACAACCCAACATCCATGGTGTTCCGAATGTATCGTAGTATCCATTTGACAGCTTGCCAATGTCCTTTACCAGGATCATGCATATACCTGCTCACAAGCCCAACTGCTTGTGAAATGTCAGGTCTCATACACACCATAGCATACATCAAGCTACCAACAACATTCGTATAAGGAACTTTTGCCATATATTCTCGTTCAGCATCATTCTTCGGAGATAAATCAGCACTAAGTTTCATATGAGGAGCAAGCAGAGTACTCACAAGTTTTGATTTGTCATTCATGCCAAAACGTTGCAGCACTTTTCTCAGATATTGTTTCTAAGTTAGACGAAGTTGCCCAAATCGTCTGTCTCTATTTATCTCCATGCCGAGAATCTTCTTAGCTTCCCTTAAATCTTTCATCTCAAATTCTTGCTTTAGTTGAGCTTTCAGCTTATCAATTTCTCATGAATTCCTTAAAGCTATCAACATATCATCAACATAAAGAAGAAGATAGATAAAAGATCCATCTTGTAGCTTGTGCAAATACACACAATGATCGTATTTGCTCCTTGTGTACTTCTGCCCCAACATAAACTTGTCAAATCTCTTGTACCACTGTCTTAGAGATTGTTTCAATCCGTACAATGATTTTTCAAGTTTGCATACCATATTTTCTTTTCCAGCAACCTTGAACCCTTCCGGCTGAGTCATATAGATTTCCTCCTCCAAGTTTCCATGTAAAAATGCAGTTTTTACATCAAGTTGAACTAGTTCCAAATCCAATTGAGCTACCAAGGCCAATAAAATTTTGATAGAGGAATGTTTCACCACTGGAGAAAAAACTTCATTATAGTCAATTCCCTCCATCTGAGCATAGCCTTTAGCTACCAATCTCGCCTTGTAGCGAATGCTTTTCTTGTCAGGAAATCCTTCTTTCTTTGCATATATCCACTTGCATCTAATAGCCTTCTTTCCCTTCGGCAGACTTGCTAGCTTCCATGTCTGATTCTTATAAAGAGACTGCATCTCTTCATTCATAGCATTCCTCTACTCTTCATCTTCGGAACTTTGAATTGCTTCTTGATAAGTGGTAGGAATTTCGTCATTCACTATTATAGATGCATGAGCCACCATATCACTGAATCGAGCAGGTTTGTGTCTTACCCGTTGTGGCTTCCTTAATGCAATTGGTTCTTCTTGCTGGTGAGATTCTTG
This sequence comes from Styphnolobium japonicum, assembly GCA_023212625.1. Taxonomy (NCBI): domain Eukaryota; kingdom Viridiplantae; phylum Streptophyta; class Magnoliopsida; order Fabales; family Fabaceae; genus Styphnolobium; species Styphnolobium japonicum. The sequence goes on from JALBWW010000013.1 coordinate 2,796,686, forward strand.
GGTTGGAACCTCTTCTTCATTTAACTCCTCTTCTGCCATAGGAGTTTCTCCATCTTTATACATTACTGGGTCAATTCTCCTTTCAAACTCCACCTGCTGCGAAGCATTATTGATCTGTTGAATGTCATCTTTCTTCAGCATGTCAGATTCATCAAAGGTGACATCCCTGCTAAAGATTATCTTCTTTGTTTCAGGACACCAGAGGCGATATCCTTTAACACCGGTAGTGATCCCCATAAAAAACGCTTTCTTGGCTCTTGGATCTAACTTCGATTCCTTGACATGATAATACGCAGCGGAACCAAACACATGTAAAGAATCATAATCAGTAACAAGTTTTCCAGACCAAACCTCCAAAGGAGTTTTACCACCAATTGCACTTGATGGTAAACGATTAACAAGATGGCTTGCATATTTCACAGCCTCAGCCCAAAATTGTCTGCCCAACCCAGCATTGGACAGCATACACCGAACTTTCTCCAGCAATGTCTGGTTCATGCGTTCAGCCACCCCGTTCTGCTGTGGTGTATGTCTAACTGTGAAGTGTCTCACAATGCCTTCATCTTGACAAATTTTATCAAACGGATCACTTCGATATTCACCTCCATTGTTTGTTCTAACTCGTTTGATCTTTTTGCCAGTCTGAGTTTCTATCATCTTTTTCCATTTAAGGAAACAATCTAACACTTCATCCTTTGACTTCATAGTGTACACCCACACTCTTCGAGAGAAGTCATCAACAAAAGTAACATAATAGTGTTTTCCTCCCAAAGAAGCCGTCTTGGAAGGACCCCACACATCAGAGTGAACATAATCCAAAATACCCTTGGTATCATGGATTGCAGTGCCAAATTTCACTCTCTTCTGCTTGCCCATCACGCAATGCTCGCAGAAATTCAGCTTACAGGTTTTCACATCTTTCAATAATCCTTGCTTCGCCAGAATTTGCAAGGATTTTTCACCTGCGTGCCTCAATCACATGTGCCACAATTTAGTTGCATCTGACCTTTCATCATCAAGAGTTGCAACTACAGCTGTCCCAACAATTGTATTACCATCATAGTAATACAAATTATTTTTTCGGGTGCCTTTCAACATCACCAGAGTTCCAGAGACTATTTTTAAAACTCCATCTCGCATTGTCACCGTCAATCCTTTGGATTCTAGGACTCCCAAAGAGATGAGATTCTTCTTCATGTCAGGTACATACCTAACCTCTGTCAAAACTCTAGTTGATCTATCATGGTTCTTTAAGTAGACTGAACCGATTCCAGTTGTTTCACAAAATGTGTCATTGCCCATGTAAACAACTCCACCGTAAATCTTGCATTTGGTGCAGCAAATCTCAACAAAATTGACGACGAAGAAGCTGCTGAAGTTGATGTAGTGGAAACTGTGGCTTTCTGAGTCTGCTCCTTATCATCAGCCATTTTTGCTCAAAAGTGAAAAAATTACCACCAGGAAAAATTCCTAGGAAAGACTGGAGAGGTCACAACGGTCCCATTTAAAACCCAGTCTCCTTAGACAGAACTTTCCTAGACATGCACTTAATTTAGACAATATATTACTAGCAATTTTAACACCAGATTACAACAAAAAATATCTCAAGAAATTTTTTCTGATGTGGGAGATCAGTTAAAACCGCAACCACAGAGCATACTAAAATTTCAAGAGAAATCGCAACTAAAAGCTCTTGATACCAATTGTTATGGAAATTCAAGCTATTTTTCCACCAATTCCAAATTTAACAATGGCTAACAATGATAAATAAGAAGCAGAAAAACAAGCAAAGAAAACACTAAGATTTAACGAGGTTCGGCTAATTATGCCTACGTCCTCGGACACCACTACAAATATATTACTTTGAAAGAATACAAGAGAGAGAAGAATACAAGGCCTTAGAAGAGATAGAAGGCTTGTTTTGGTGTATGTATAACAAAAGGGGGAGGCCTCTATTTATAGTGTTTCTTGCCTACCCATTTTCAAGATCCCACCAATGTGGGACTTTATATGCCAATTCAACACATATAAATCTAAAGTCTTGGGTAAGTAAATTTTTTTATTCATGAAATGTTCTGGTTTTTATTGATCACCAAGGGTCATTTATCAATTTATTATAGAATAAATGTTCATTTTAAATTTTTAAAAAATATATATAATATTACATTAATTTTTAATTTTTAAATATATTAAATTAATATTTTAAATATAAGAAAAAGAACAAATAGACTCTTTAAACTTTCAGTTATTTACAAATAGATACCTTAAATTATAAATTTTTTTGATTTAGTACTTAAACTAAGCCAATTATTTTAATAAATCTTTTTATCTTATTTCTATCATGTTATTAATGAAAGTGTGATGTGATGTGATGTGATGTGATCTAAATCCTTCAATTTTATTAAATATTAACTATTAATTTAATTATATTTTTTAAATATATTTATGTAATTATTTATTTAATTTAAAGAAATTAAAAATACTATATTAATATTTAAAAACGAGCAACCAGCACTCTCCACCTCCTCCTCACCTTCATCTTCTGCAGGATAACAACCAGAGGCTGCACAGCGGCAAATTCAAGAAGGGCCACTGAAGGAAGTCTTTCAAAAAATCAATACAAGATTTCTCTTTGCTAAAACGACAGGGTGGCAGGCCCCATAGAGAAAATAAACCTTTTGATTACCCTCACAAGTCAGATTATTTATCGCATAGATATAAAATCAGACCGCTAATCGACTCGGTTATGATATTAGGTCATTGGATCACTGGTTTAACTAGTAAATCACTGACTGAACCGTACAAAATTAAATAAATATTTAAATATATATATATACACACTACATATGATGATATTTATCATTATAAATAACTAAAATATATTTATTTTTAAAAAAATATGACTACTATAGTGTAGATTTCGAAAAGTTATATGAAATGGACATATAATTAGTCTAAATCGAACAAACGAGTCAAAAGTTATGATTTTTCAAAATTAAATTTTTTTTTAAATTTAGTGACCCGACTAGTTTCGATTCAACCAACTAGGTCACTGATTTTCATTCAAAATCTACCAAATTAGATCGAGTCGAACTAATTCTGAAACATATTCGATCCAACAAGTTACTCAAACTGATCACTTGACCAATTTATTGATTCACTAATCAAACCAATCGGTTCGATCCAAATTTTATAACATAGATTTCTCGGATGGCCGAACTCGACCCAATCCTTTTCTCCATGGAAAGCCGAAACTGGCTTCTTGCGAACTCCATTTTATATATAAAAAAAAACTGGGAATACAACCCAGAAATTCTAACTAAACAGCTGACCCGATTGAATGAACATGGAATAAATTCTTCCTTTTTTTGGGAACTGTGCAAATTGCGCGAAGAAAAAGGCACGAACTTTGGTCATTCTAAGTTCATTCCCACTATATAGAGTTTCTGGGCTGTATTCCCAGTTGATTCAACTGGTTGCTTTTTTTTTTTTAATATTAATATAACATTTTTAATTTCTTAAAATTAAATAAATAATTACTTAAATATATAAGAAAAATATAATTAAATCATTGGTTAAAATTTGATAAAATTAAAAAATTTAGATTACGATACATCACATTTTCATTAATAATTTAACAGAAATAAGATAAAAAAATCTATTAGTATAATTAATTTAATTTAAGTATTAAATTAAAATATTTTATAATTTAAGATGTCTATTTATAAATGATTTAAAGTTTAAGAGATCTTTTTATTTTTTTTCTTTAAATATATATATAATATTAAATTAATATTTTAATATTATATTTTTATTATTAAATTATTTTTTAAAATAACTTCAAATTAATATTTTAAAAATAAAATTAATAAAATTAATTATCATTAAATATTTAATTTAATATTATTAATAAATAAAAAATTAATATAATGTCACTTATATTTTTTTAAAATTAAAATAAATGTTCACTCATTAATCTTTATTGTAACACTCCAAAGATCACGTGAACTAAGCGGTAGTGCAACTGTTCTAGGAAATGGGAATGCATCAAGAAACATGCAGATGCAGCAGTGCGTAAACAAACAAGAGAGTAGCCCATCGTCAAAGAATCAGCACAAAGACATTTAACACACAATAACTGAGATGCGTCATCAAGTGTACGAATGGCAGTATAAAATGCATAATACGCTTTCCAATTTGGGTCTTCCCCTCCCAGTCCCAGTCACAAGCTGAGGCTTTGCTAACATTAGCGTAAAAGAGCCCCAAACGCTGCACAGCTTCTGGTTTAACCAAAGCCAAGGCCAAGAGGTTCCTTTCAAGCAAAGCTTTTTACCATAATTAACTCTACCTAGCTAGCCCCCCCTCCTTCTGTTTTTTGTAGTTTAGAACTTGGGAGAACCCAGAAAATTCAAATATTTTAATGCTCAAAATAATAATAAATAGCAATGGTAATTTTATTTTTTGATAATCAATAGCAATGGTAATTGGTAAGAAACTAAGAACTAAGAAGATACAGAATTAGTTCTTTGGCCTTACTTGGCCTAAATCTCATCACCGTCCCATCAGTCTCAGACTCTAGCATACACTCTTTTCCATAAACTCTGCCGCTCTGCTTGATATACGCATATTAATCAAAGGAGTATGCTAAAAAAAACAACATTTTTTTGTACATAAAATTAATTTTTATCATTAAATTAATTTTAAAACTTATATAATGTTACATTAATTTTAATAAAATTACGTATTATTTTTTTTTATTTTTTTATTTTTATTCCTATATATCTCCATCACTCTCAAACCTTTACAGATGGTAGAGCTCAGAAGTCAGAACACTTCAGAGGTCACAGCTCTGTGGGAACTGGGAAGAGACCCTAGAGAGAGAAGCATCCAGAGGATCAATCATATAGTAGTCCGTTTTTTATGCCTTGATCTGGGTCGAAATACCCTCTATGCGCCTACACAGAGTGCTTCTCTCTGTGGTAACAAAAAATTGTCTTAAAAAATCCAGTAATTATATTATTAATAGACTAAAAAAAACTTTTGTAATAAAGACAACAATTGTCCTTCAATTTCATTCAATTTTAACATTATTGTTTTCTAATCCATTTGTCTATCGTACTTCAAACAGATTCTTATCAAGAACTTTTGATACGCCTATATCTATATGACTTAGTTCATATGATACTTTTATAAATTTGATATTTAAAGTAAATTGTTATATATTTATTTTATAATAAATATTTTAAAATGTATTAAATATATTTATTTACTAATAAATATTTGATAATTTAATCAAAATTTTTGTAAAAGAAAGATACTGAAATGATCCTCCTGTATGTTAGGTTCTTCGATGTTTTTCATCTCTTGCTAAAAAAAATAGTATTGGTCAATGGGTTTACTATAAGCAAATCTTCTTTAACCTTTCCAGATTCTAATGCTACTTTTCTTGAAGGCCATAGTTCTGGTCTGGAATAATCCAACACCTTTATTACTCATTCTGCTTTGATTCCTTGAAAAACAATAGGTGGCATTAGGAATAAAAAGGACAAGTGAAAGGGACGTCTACTGGGAAGAGATAGAGATGGTTATTATTATTATTTTTCAATATATTTTATTCGTGCGAATGTAAGGATTAAATTTTTAAAGTATTTAAATTTATTTAAAAAATTAATTTTTCTCAATAAACTTTTTTATACATATAAATTAAAAATTAAACTCTAATTACATACTTAAAAAAGTTAAATATATATTACTTATAACACACATATTGAACTGTGTGAGCTTGTTGTTGGGAAACTAAAATCCCAAGTCAGAACTCAGAAGGCAATAATAAAAACCCTGGTGCTTCGAAAATTATAAACAAACAAAGGAGCCGTACTGATACGCTACCCTCTTCTTAAAGGCACATCAAGATTTTCTTCCACTTCCAACTGCGTTTCCACTTTCTGCTTCCTCTATTTGAACACAAAACTTCATGAGATGATGATGCTTTCTTAAAAGAGAGAATACAAAGTTTGTGTTTTTACTTTTCAGTTAGCTCAAAAAATAAAAAAATGCAAAACTTCAGGACAACTCAATCAAGCTCACGACTCTATTGCCACTCCTCCTTCTTGCTTCGGTATAATATTACGTAGTAGTTTTCTCTGGCTTAACCCTTGTTCAATTATTATGCTTTTATTGTCAAATGGGTTCATATGCAGCAAGTTATGCATTTTGGTATTGGAAAATTGTTGTGTAAAACAGAGTTTCCCTGTTTCCTCTGGTTTGAAACAGGGGAGACCACACCAGCCGAAATCCAACGCGTTTCTCGGATCTTGCGGAGCTTCAACATTCCGCTGCTGCCTTTCAACAACACGATGCTGTTGATTTAAGCTCAAGTTACTCTCTTTTCTTCCCCCTCTCTCTGTATAAATATATAATAGTTCATTCTCTATAAATAATTTCAATTTTCAATTCGTTGCAGGCTCTATGTTTAGTGTAAAGTCGAGCAATGTTGCTGTTGTTGCAAGTAACTTGCAGTATGGGACATCGAACACGGTATTCATCCTCTTCCTCTCTCTCTCTCTCTCTCTCTCTCTCTCTCTCTTTTGTAGGTGGATAAGTTTTGTGTAAGATAGCCTTATCTGATTAAATTTTGGGCTCAAATGCTATGTTGTATAGAACCTTGGGTGTTCAGAGATTGTTTCAACTGGGGCAGGATGCATTGATACAGGGGAGCAGCTCATGTACCAGAAAGGAACCACTGGCACTCTCGCCGCCGTGCCGCTAGGGAACGGCCATATTGAGAATTGGGGTGATTCAGGCATGGCAGATAATAGCCAACAGACTGATGATACTTCCACAGATATTGACACCGATGATAAAAACCAAGTGTGTCTCTGTTTCTCAAACATGCTTTGTTTTTGCACACGTACAAGTCAATACTAAGCTTAATCAATTTGTTTTTTTATTGGCATAAAGCTTCGTTTCCTAATCAATATTTATCCTGTTGTGTATGAGAAATCTGCTATACTTTTTTGGGTATTGGATAATGTTAATGTGAATAGAAGAAGTGCATATTTTATGCTTTGGATGAATGAGTGAGTCTTAATGTCTTCTGACAGTGTGTCTCAACCGTGTCTTAGTGCAATAGAGTTCAGCATGGGGCATTTCTAGTTGTGGATTCCATGGATCAAACAAAGGTTAAAGATGAAGACCAGAAGGTTGTTCGCTACGACTTGCATCAACAGCTTGTGCTTACCAATTCGATTTATGTTCCATTACTGATATACTTTATTTTTGTGGATGCCCTTCTTCTAGACTCTTCGTAGGCTGGCTCAGAATCGGGAGGCTGCAAGGAAGAGTCGGTTAAGGAAAAAGGTAATTGCTACCAAGGATGAAGCTCGAGTGCTCTCTTCGTACTTATTAGACATGTAGAATACATATATATATATATATATATATATATATATATATATATATATGGGTGAGATCCATTTAACCAATCTAATCGTTGAATTGGAAGCTCTCATAAGATAAATCAGCTTCATAAAATTTCTTACAATTAAAAAATTATTTGATACTTCATCGCATTATTTTATTTTAACCTATAATATGGTTTTAAAATGTAAGTAAATTGTCTACTATTAGATTAGATAACTATATATGTCTGATTTATTTAAAATTTGGTATGCATGATCATTAAGATAATAATATATGATTCAACGGTTGGATTGATTAAATTCACATTCTACAAAACATTATTGAGTGATGTAAGTGTGTCAAGACTTACACTTAGTGTAAGTGTATCCCCACCACACATATATATATATATATATATATATATATAGAGGGGAGGGATTAACTTACACCAGTGTAAGACTTGATTACTCTTACACCACTTAATAACTTTTTATTGAATAACTTTCTTACAAAATCCACCGTTAGATTGAAAGTTTCTATCATGTAGATCATACCTATAAAATTTTACATTAATCCGAAATTGTTTTGTGATTCATTGATATACATCAAAATTGATGTAAATATAAACTATTGAAATATATGAAAATATGAAGTATTTGATTATATTCGTATTGATATTCAATTTTTTCAAAATTTGACACAAATGATCTATATGATAGAAACTTTCAATTTAACGGTGGATTTTGTAAGAAAATTATTTAATAAAAAGTTATTAAGTGGTGTAAGAGTGATCAAGTCTTACACCGGTGTAAGTTGATCCCTCCCCATATATATATATGGTGCTTATCTGGCCTCTTATTCCGCTTTTATTACTTGCCGGCCTTGATTTTAGGCAGACCGATTCTGTTGTGCTAGTTAACTGTTGTTTCCTTGATATGCTGGTATATCTCTCCTATCATAGGGGCTGCAAATTCTTAGGATTATTCGTGGAACATATTTGAATCATTTATATGTTTTGGTATTAAGTAGGCATATGTGCAGCAATTGGAGAACAGTCGACTCAGACTTGCACAATTAGAGCAAGAGCTTCAACGAGCACGTCAGCAGGTGTAATAAGTTAAAGATTTCCAGTAGATATTGTGTGTACAATTTAATTTTCTTATCGTTCTACTTACTATTTTCTTGTTGCTATTTCAATGCAGGGTATATTTATTGCAACCGGAATTACTGGGGATCATGGTCATTCAGTTGTTGGAAATGGTAATTAAAAAGAAGCGACCTTGAGCATAATGGTCATTCAATTACTTTATACTTTATAGTAGCAGAAACATGATGCTTAAATTGAGCTTCACACAAAAACTATAGTACTAGTCATATTTTTATATGCTCATCACATCAATATATGACTGAATAGTTCAAGCATTCCTGTTGAATTACTGTTGAAGTAGCGAAATAGATGAATACATACTCAATCCACATCCAATCATGGGAAGAATGTATTTACAAATTAAATAGAAATTCACGTGAACATGGTGAAATAGAAACATGGGACTTTGTGATGGCATCAAATTTCAACAGCCTATATATCTATCTTATTTGCTTGTGAAGTGTTGCTGGTGCTAGAAAATGGTGGGGAGGGAAGGTGAAAGTAATATGTTAATTGTTATTTCATATATACATTGGTAGATGGGAAGTTGGTTTCTAAATTGCATTAGATACTGAAGTCATGTGTAATTGGCGTATAGAAGATTATTCACTTGTGAGCATCTCAGCTTACAGAAAGTCTCATTGGCAGCTCACTCAATAGATTTCTTATGAGATGTACCACTTTATGGATGATATTCTTTTCGGCCCATATTTGATTTCGATGATGTCAATCATTTTACATTTCTTAGATCTAAATTATAAGTACTTCTGTTATTAAATCGGGATGTTTGGGAAAGTTCTTGGTTGTTACCATCATGTATTCATGTGCAATATGCTAGGGATGTTCTCTTGTACAAGATCTTGTTGATGTCTTGAGGGACTGAACAAAATTGTTAAGCATGTGTTTTTTGTGAGCTCGAGATTAAGAGATTAATGGGAAATCTTCTTTGGTCAAAGAGCAGAAAAGTAAATAAGTAATTGAGGCAATACTCATTGAAATTTATATGTGGGAAAGATAAGTTTAGGAGGACTAGTTATTGCATAATGGTTAGTTGGATTTGGATGGCTTGGTTATGGGGGCCTAGAAATACTTGCAGCTGACAAGTTAGGGTATCAGGGTTGCCTTCTCTAATGGCCAAAGTGATATTAAAAAAAGGTTGCTTCTATTCTTTGAGCACCAAGGTTTCATGTCATACTGTGTGATTTCTTTAAGCAAGGTGTGTTGAAAGTTTATATGATAGTAGGAGGAAATGTGAATGTTAAGTTTATTGAACCTTCAGGCGCGTTAGCATTTGACATGGACTATACCCGCTGGGTTGATGAGCATCAACGTCTGATCAATGACCTAAGATCAGCTGTAAATTCTCAAATGGGTGATAATGAACTGCATCTTCTTGTTGATGGTGTCATGGCACATTATGATGAATTGTTTAGGTTAAAGAGCATAGGGGCAAAGGCTGATGTATTTCACATGCTTTCTGGGATGTGGAAGACACCTGCAGAAAGATGCTTCATGTGGCTTGGTGGATTCCGTTCATCTGAACTTCTCAAGGTGATTGACCATCTCAGTACTCACTTTTGCTCCCACAGGGTAGAAGTATATTCTGTTGACTCTTGTCTGCATGTCTTTTGAGATTCAGATAGTTAGAAACCACCTTGAGCAGTTAACAGATCAGCAGTTGATGGGCATTTATAATCTGCAGCAGTCTTCCCAGCAGGCTGAGGATGCTTTATCTCAAGGCATGGAAGCATTGCAACAATCTCTCTTGGAGACACTTTCCTCCACCTCCCTAGGGCCCACTGGTTCTGGGAATGTTGCTGATTACATGGGCCAAATGGCAATTGCAATGGGCAAGCTTGCCACACTGGAGAATTTCCTTCATCAGGTAAGAGAGATGTAATCTTGAGCACTGAATTTATATCTTTTTCGTAATTGATTCTAACACTGTAAATCTTGGGGTTTGCTTGGAAGGAGTGAAAATGGGAGGAAGGAATCTTAGGGTGTGCTATGTGTCAAGACATAAATCATTGCTAAATTTCACTCTATTCCCTCCATTACTAAAATATTCACTACTACCAAGCACACATTAAAAAATGTGTATTCATTGTATTCTGAGTATCCGTTCTCTTTCTTAGGCTGACCTCCTGAGGCAACAAACTCTGCAACAGTTGCAACGAATATTGGCCACGCTTCAAGCTGCTCGTGCTCTCCTTGTCATAAATGACTACATTTCACGACTACGAGCACTTAGTTCATTATGGTTAGCGTGCCCTAAAGAGTAGGGGTTGATATTAATATCTGCTATAGTGCACCCTAGTGTAGGGCCTCCTATCTTGGTTCCAAAACTAATTGGCTATTTCTGTTCTAATAGGAACTCAGTGATGGGTTGTTGTCACCCCCAAATCATGAACATGGTTAATAATCGGCCAGAGTGAGAAGAAACCTTATTTTCCGTAGCTGCTGATCTAATTTTCTTTAGAAGATTGGTAATTCCATGCATCTTGATATGTACAAGTTTTTAACTGTTGAGAAATATCTGTATATTATTATTATCGCATTCAAGCGGATATTGTGCAATTGTTACATGTAGAAGTTGAGGTACGTAGGCGTGAATGCTTATCATTGTCACCTTTTCACTAACTACCAGGTAAGCATTGCAAAAAAGGATGACTTTCTTAATAGATAAATCGTTCCAATTCCTTTCTTATCCATATATGGTATGGTGATATTCTGAATTTATATCCCAGCACTTTAATGGTATTTTGTCATCTAATAGAATAGAAAATTGCATTAAACAAATTTCACAAAGTTACTCTCCCTTCTAATTACTGTATGATTTGTACATAGATATCTTGGACTCGAAATTTGAACAAAAATTATCAGATGAAAGAAAGAAGTTTTGTACATCCTTTTCAACCCTTTTTTCTTTTGCAATTTTTCCTTACTCTAAATGAATCATGTAAGCTGTATTATGAGCAAGCTACAATCTTCAATTTCCACTAAACACAAACTTCGAAAGTATAGATTCTTCAGTCCTTATTCACCACTGGTCTATATGTTTTTCTCCTGCTATTGTTCATTCTTCCTGCAAGGATTCAAAAGTACTATATAAGTAAAGATTCAGTTTTCTGCGAACAGTTCATCATCTTTAAACTAGTGAAACAGATAACGAATCTGTACCTGGTCTCTGGTTTTTCCTACATGTGACTTGGGGAATGAACACTCCAGTACCTTTCCCATTCTTCCACAAGTTTACTAGCCAAACGGGCGGTGAAGCAGAGATCTCTGTTTCCCACGAACAGAAATTGCTAGCAGGTGGTGATGCACTGTTAAAACTGCAAATTGACCTGTTTGAACCATCATTAGTAACACTAATGGGGTTGAAACTTCTGCTTTCCAGTAAATCTTCGTTGTCTTCAGATGTCAATAGCAGAATCTGCCTTCTAATCTCAGCATAGAATGTATCGTCATCATTCTCTGCCTCAAACAGAACACTAGGATCTGAATTCCTCTCCATAATCAGGCTCTCTAAGGAAGCTTGAGTTTTAGGCTTGGGTTTGCTGTAAGGAAATTGTGACTTGGGACCTCAAAAGAAATGGGTATTGAGGTTTATGTATAGATGGAGGGATTACACAGAAAAAAGAGTACTTTGTTTGTGGTCAATCTTTTGGGTGCACTGAAGTAGGACTGTGTAAATCTCATCTCCAATAGTGTCCAAGTTGGAAGAATATGTCCATTTTCGTACGTTAGCAGATGTTCGCTGCTTTGAGTACTGTACTTTTGATGTCATCATTGAATCTAAGCCAAATCAAGTGGATCAGAAGGGATTTGGCGGTTACTTTCTAGTGACATTAATGGTCATTATTCTTCACCAAACATCAACATCAAGCATACTTATGGTTCGGATTACCATAAAAATATCAAATTTATGTGTTGTATTGTTCATAACGTTGGTTTGTTTGTACTTTAAGTAATAGGAAAACGTCAATTAAGAGTATCATATTGGTGGTGGATCACCACTCATAACTAACATTAAATGGCTGAAGTTGTTATGCTAATATTTGGATTGCTAAAACTCCGATCATGCTGTTCAAAAACATAAACACAATGAGCACCAAAAAAGGAAAAAACATAAGCCCAATATCCACCTGATTTTGGTATGTCCTTTGATGGTAATTTTTGGTAAAATAACAGCAAGGGGTTCGACTTGGTGACTCATGCAAAATATCCAAAGCTTTCATCATTACTCGAAATACTGTATTCACAACTAGCATATAAGGTGAGGTAAGTTAAATATATATATATATATATATATATATATATATATATATATATATATATCATCGAGTCGTGGATGTATGGTAAAACATAGTCATGTTTATAATAGATGGATTGTGATAAATACATTCACAACATACGAGACCCATAACAGATTAGGTCAAGGGAGCCCACAATGTCGAGATAATATGTTTAATTGAAGGATCACACTCTTTTCTAAAATTCTTCACAGAAAACCAGCCTCTTTTCTGACGGCGCCTGTGACATTAACAATATATATAAGACACGAATAAAGCATTATGTTAAGGATTTAATTTGTATTTAATTTGTATTCACTGTCAGTGTAAGATTTTTTTATATTGTCATTATATTATATATTGATATATCATTAAAATAGTTAGACTTTTTAAGTAGTGATTGTGATAGTCAAACTCTTTTAATAATTTGGCAACATATGATTAGATGACAATAAAAAAACTTTACACTAATAGTGAATAGAAATTAAACTCTTATCTTAATATATTGCATTAGTTATTAATAAGTGAAGAAATTTTTTAGAATCATTGGTCTTTATTCTCAGTTTTCACAGGCTTGCACATGTATTCAAGTAACATCTTGTTCTCCTTTGCGCATAGACAGTACAATCAAGAATTTATTCACTACTGAGAATGTGTAAGACAGCAAAAATCTCCTGCCATCTAAAGCAAATTTCTAGTTCCTAGACTTTATTGCCACTAATTTTCAATAACATCGATCATCTACAGTATATTCAAATTCATAATTGAAGTAAGCTATCTTTAAAGTAAACATATGTTAATGTTACTGCAATAATCAAATAACTTAGGCAAAAACAACAAACCATAACAGGTTGATTTCTCTCAATCTTTTATATTAAATTAAAAAACACTGAATAATAGATCATAGCAGTAGCATGGACTAACCACTTATGCTATTTATGGTCTTTTAAAGGGTATTACTCCAGTATTTATCTTTTTTTTTTAAGATACTAGTACTTAGAGTGAGTTGTCTAACATTCATTAGTTGTTATTTATATTTAATAGTCTTTCTAACATTTATTGTGAAACCAACAATCAATAAATAATTGACAACTCACCTTAGGTACTAAACCCATCAGGGTACCATAGCAACTCTCTCTTTTAAAATAGACTTCCAAGAGAAATTCTTCAATACTTAATTCTGTCGTTGAGGTAGTTGTTTCAAGTGAATGAGAATCTAGCCCTCAAACAGGAAATAGAAATTGTAATGCTCATCATGGGGTAAGTAAACCACGCGAGCGCACATATATATATATATGTGTGTGTGTGTCTATATATATATACTGTATGTGTGTGTTATATTCACAACATACGAGACCCATAATAGATGTCACACAGATTCTGCAGAATATTATAAATGTGTTCACTATAGCCACACAAATTTGTCGTGGTTAAAAACTAATTGTAATCGATTTTGGGCTACATTGCTTCAAGCCACTGATTTCACTAATTATATGGGGAAGCCACACAGAAACACATTTTAAAGCAGATAGAAATCCAATAGTAAGGATAGATATCAGGTATCTTCATTCTCATTGGCAAATGTAGTCCAACTTCTCTGTAATGTGATTTTAGTAAATGATAAATTAAAAAAAAAAAAAAGGCCTTGTACCTAAAAATAATACCCACAATCACTTCGATATTGCGAGTGCTATATTTGAAAGTGTGGAGTATCAAAGATTAATATATAAAAAAACGATTTAATGAATTATTAGTAAGCATTTCTTGGTAGAAAAAAGAAAAAAGAAATCCAATGATATAATTTGGTGTCTACCTGCTTGTGAGTTCATTATTAATTATTAGATCTGTTTTATAAACAATCCGCTGTGTGCTGCTTTATATAATAGATGAGATATAACTTGGCAACACAGTACCTCTTGTTTATATGAAGAATTTGAGCTAGTTTTTTGGTAAGTCATGTGGGTTAGATCTGTTTCCCTCAGGACCCCATCTCAAGGATTCATCAACAGCTTTTAGACTTTGTTCATTAGGATCCTAGCCAAAGAAAAGAGATTACATTTTACTTTTGTTTTCTGTATTTCTATTATCTGAAGGTGGGGGACCAGGGAGACCTTTACTTGTTTGAGATTCCTTAGGCCACACACAGCTGTTGGCTTAAAATTCTGCTGGACAATTCCCTTTGGGGACCCTCTTACCGTCATTCTTATTGGGCTTTGGATACCATCAGCAGCAAAAGAAAAGAGAGACCAAAAGATTCCCTTTCACAATCCAGCGGTTCCAGCCTAAGGGATTGCTTCCAATGATAATTCAGAAGACATTCTGCGCTGGGCGATGAGCAGAGCCACATGACATGATCTAGGCTAGGCCCATTGTCCTTGGAAGGATCAATTCCACAGTTTTTGAGAGTTTGTATTCTTTGGTGAGTGTGTTATAGATACAAAACCAATCTCAAGCCTTCAACTAAGAGCTTAAGCTATTAGAAGGTTTAGTTCTTGATATGATATCAGAGCTTTTATAATCAAGTGGTCACGAGTTGAACTTTCCCGCCCTCATTTGTGAGGGGGCGTATTAGAGATACAAAAATAACCTCGGATCTAACAACTTAAGCTATTGGGAGAAGCTATTGGGAGAGTTAGTTCTTAACATAGGGAACAAACGCAATAACAATGTAGCTCTTAATTAGAGTCCAGTTCTTCTGGCAGCAAGAATAGTCGTGGTAGTTTGGATCTATAGGTGGGATAGGCACCATTTAGGCTATAGCCATCCCATCTTGTCCACATCAATATAGAAGCAGCACTCTGCATTTTTGGCTGCCAATTGACGCAATGCCTGATTTATCAATTCTCTACTTGCCATTGTAGATATTTATGCTGTGTATCTAATTAACTCGCTTAGTATAAATGCGTCAATGAAAAGGAAAGAAAAAAAACTTTATTCACATTAGAATACTAGTATCACAACATTTAAGACTAACAAAAAAAGAAAGAAAGCATGTGAGTGATCCTATGGTTGGCTGTCTATTAAATTAATGGCTTGCACACATCTTTTGTGATTTGTTTTGTAAGTCTACTTTAGGCTGTTTAAAATCACATTCTTGTGCAGAGGAGAGAAAAGGGGAACCATTGTTTAGTGCTTATCTTCTTGTGTTTTAAGTTATACGTGAGAGTAAGAGTTGTTGTCTCAAGATTCTGTGCTTCACATGGCATTGTGGCACTATGTTTTGCAGAGAGAAAAGAAATAGTGGGTCCTGTCTTTGGGTTTGCAGTGTGGTCTTTCTCTATTCCATTTTAGCTTTGATCTGTGTTTTTTCTTGGGGGTATTTAGGGAGGTGTAAGTAACTAGGTAGAGGAGGGGATAAGTAGTCTAGAATCAAACCTCCGACATCATCATACTCCAATCTTCCAATCTTTGAGGTGTACTAGTTGAGCTACAAACTCATGGACTCTTTTGTGTTTTTTTTTTTTTCTCTCTGCAGTAAATTGATTTTATAGTGAGTAGATAACTGAAGTGCAGTATTTACTAAGGGACCATTCTTAAGCCTGTTTTGCTATGCATACATTTAGATGCGTGTGGGTCCTTGGCTCCTTGCTGAATCCTAACTTGTTTGACCTTATGCCCACTGCTTATGGATTTCACATTATGTGGTTGTATTTGTTAAATGATTTGAACATGAAAGGAGGGACGGGTTACCATGTTAAACAATTTGAATATGAAAGGAGGGAAGGGTTTCATTGATAGAGCATAATACAAAGAGATACAGAGATTGGGGTTAAAAGCTAAACACAACAAGTCTATATATAGCCAAACAAAGGAAATATATATTAAAAAACTATTCTACCCTTATTGAATAAATAACATAATATTTCTTTACAGTATTGTGTGTGTACTTGCTGCACACTATATACCCCTTCGATATACTCTCCCATTGCTTTAAATTGGAAAATATTTCAATAAGATTGCTGCTGTGGTTAAGCTATTAAGCAAGCTTTTGTACACTTTTGTTTTTCTTGTGCGGTGGTAGTAGTAGTACTCAGTGCAATGGAATGACTATAATGAAATATTGAAATGAATACTAGTGTGGAAATATGTTCATCAGATTGATTATGCGCATAAGAATCTTATCAATTTCAAAAGGGGAATGGTATATAAGCGGAAATTGTTGAAATTTTGTGGATAAAAATTATGCATTTTATTTTTTACTTTTACTTTTTTTCATAAATAATAATATAGTGGGCATTTATAATAACACAAATTCTAACAATTGGAATCAATGCAACATAACAATTATAAATTTAATTTTCAGATATTAGAATTTAAATTCTTGTATACCTACCAAAATTTTTAAACTAGCTGATACGAGTTACTAAAATATAAGACCGTCTGCAATATAACTTCTTTTAAGAGCATATATATTAGTATATAAGATCTTTTCCTTTTCATATTGCAGTTTTTTTTTAATTTTAAAAATAGGTACTAAAATAGTTAAAACTCGAAATATTAACCTTCGTTCGTGCATAAAAATAAAAAATAGCATTAAAAATAAAGATATAAAAAAGGGGAAATGATGGCCATTTTTAGCAAACAACAATACCTAAAAAATGAACCATGAGTATCTGGTTTCTGATGGGATGCCAGGCCCTCCCTTAGTTGTCTTTTCTCTATTTCTGCTGTTCTGTGTTGTTTACTCTCATGTTCCCCATTGGTTTTTCTTTTCTGTTTCTTTCCCTGCTGGCCAAAAGCTTTCATAGACATACAACGTAAAACATTCAAGCGCTTGCCCTACGGTTTTGTTTGGCTTATGACAGGCTCCTATTAGCAATATTGGCTTTTGGTGACTTCGAAGTTCAAGTTTAAACGAGTCTACTTCCCCCATCATCACCTTCATTCCTCTTTGTTTGAAAAATAATACACACCACTATGTATTCTCCACAAAAATATCAGAATGGTTCCTACCCCCAGCATCAGCACCATTCACCGCATGTGGTTACAAGAAGGCAACCATCGGAAGGGCCTTGGTCCACTGGCCTCTGCGATTGTTCCGATGATTATAACAGTTGTGAGTATTTCATATTTTTTAATGTATGCATTTGTTTTTTCGTAAAATATGTATATTGAATATGAACCCCACACAACAATTCTCCATTGTCACTAAACCATAGAACTCTAAATTTTGGGATCACGTTGACATATTAATCTGAACAAAAATAGCTGCACAATTTTTCATCCTTTTTAATTCATAGTACTCAGAAGATTATTAACATATCTGAAATGGTTCATCCCTGGCCTCTCAGGTTGCTTGACACTCTGGTGCCCTTGCATTACTTTTGGACGCATAGCAGAAGTAGTCGATGGGGGCTCAGCTTGTAAGTTCCTTATGACATCAAACCCAAATTGTGCAACATTGATGGGTTTTGCTTGATTTTGAGTTAAATATTATATCAGGTTAAACATGGGATTGAACTCAAATTGGAACTTGGATCATGTGGGTGCTATATATATTTATATTGGTGCAGCTTGTGGACATAGTGGAACTCTATATGCATTGCTAATGGCCACGGTGGGTGGTTCATGTTGCTACGCCTCCTTGTACCGCTCCAAGTTGAGGCAGCAGCAATTGTTGGAGGAGGAACCCTGCAAAGATTGCTTCATCCATTGCCTGTGTGAGGGGTGTGCTTTGTGCCAAGAGTACAGGGAGCTTGAAAACCGTGGCTATGTTATGTCCTTGGGTATGGTTAATTCTTGTTTTCTCTCTCTATCTCTGCTTCAATTGGGATCCTGAGTTATGGTCTTTTCTTTTTTCCTTTTTCTTTTTTGCCTCTGATTAA
The DNA here is from genome assembly GCA_023212625.1 of Styphnolobium japonicum. NCBI lineage: Eukaryota > Viridiplantae > Streptophyta > Magnoliopsida > Fabales > Fabaceae > Styphnolobium > Styphnolobium japonicum. Next base: position 2,815,354 of record JALBWW010000013.1, read on the forward strand.
CGCATTGGCATGGAAATAGGATGGGAAGGAAACGTTGAAAGGCAAAGACGGATGGCTACGATGCAGCCAGCAGTGCAATGGAACATGATACGTTAGGCACAGCCACGTATATATAAATTATAATAATCTGTGTTTCTGGGTTATGAGCCGAGAAATCCAATCTGAATTCCAAGTCAGTGATTGGTGATCATGAGAGAGATGATGAAGAAGCAATGTTGTCAAACTATCTGCAATCATCTTTCAATTATGCTGAATTTTTTGTGTGGCATATTATTGTCATCAATTATATGGTCTAGTTCTTAATTAATTTTTATACACGGTCATTTTGTTGCTGTTTATATGTTCTGTTATGGTTAATTAGAAGCATGATTATTTAAGAGTGTGTTTGATTTTGTTTAATTATTTAGAATAATTATTATTTTTAATTAAAAACTATTTTATTTAAAATTTATCTTATTTATTTAAAATGTGTAAAATTAATTATAAATTAAGATTATTTTTTTTATTAACTAGAATAGTTTTTTTTAGAAAAAAATTATTTTGAATTTTAAATTATTTAATTTTAAATTATTTCAAAAGTTCTGGGAGAGGAATACTTATTTGTCATTAACCAAATAACTTTTTCAATCATTCTATATATTTTTTGGTACTTTAATACATAAAAATATTTTTTTATACAATTCAAACAAAACTCTTTATCTTAAAATCGATTATGAATTAAAATATCCAAACATAAAGTAATTTTCTCATAATTTATTTTCTTGAAAATTAATTATACACATAATTAATTTTTAACATAATCGTTTTTTTCATAACTAATCCAAATACACTCTAATATGTTTATACCTATAGCTTGAGAAAGCGGAACATAATGGCAACATCAATTAACTAATTAATGCCAATGACATTTCATTTCCTCCTCTCAAAAACAAAAAGATTAAACACACATTTTTATCCTAGAAGAAAGGTATATGGGAGATCATATTTGTCTTTTATTTATCAGTGACATCAAATTAATCATTCAATGATAATTAATAACATTAGTTTTGTCCTTCAATGATTAATTTGATGTCATTTTAAGAACCAATTTGATACTAAAAATGTAACATTGAATAACTAATTTGATGTCGCATATATCTTTGAATGACCAATTTAATGTATTTATATATAAATAAAGGACCAAGATAATGTTGCATATACATTTAAAATATCAAAATGAATATTTACTCAAGCAACAACTAAAATAGAATAATTTTACAGTTTTGTTCAAGAAAGTTAGAAGAGTGATGTCACTCAGCTCGATGGTAGTCCGACTTTATTCAGGTTACACTCGCTCAGCTAAATATCATTTCTCAAGTTATAAAACTTTAAAATTGAAATTCAATAATATATTATTGTTAAAAAATTTCAAGCTATCAGGTCTGAAATTATTCTTATGACAAGGCTGTATTAAAAGGAAAAGATTATTGTCTAAGAAGCTAAATGTGTTTAGCTGCTCCCTCCCTCCCCCCCCCCTCCTCTCTCCAACCCCACTTTTTGGCTATTTCATTAGATAGTAGTAAAGAAAAAATAATTAGATAGTAATAGTAAAGAAAAAATAATTTTATTTAAACATATCTTGGCATAATAATCTCTCTTTCTAAACTTTAAAAACTAAATGAAGATTAACTACAAAATTGCAATTTGTCAAAGATAACATTAAAATTTGCTGAAAATAAGAAGTATGCGTAGGAGTTAAGGTTATGTCATTAATTTAGAAAAATAATTTTCTGGTACTCTCTTTTTAATTTTAATTAATAAAAACAAGACATTAGTCTTGAATAAGGATCTTCTCTTGTTCGGAAGAGATCTCTTATTCCAAAAAAAAAAATTATCTTCTTATCTCTAATATTATGTGGTGAGATCAAGCTTCTAAAGTGGTATGAATTAACAAATACTACAAATTTACATAATTTCAAGCATTGAATTAAAGTTATTATTTTGTTATATTTAACATTTATTATATCAAACAACCCTCCTTCTATTTTCGGACTCAGCTGCGTTGGGTCTCTAGACACCCCTCGTTGATTTTTGGAATCTAAAAATGGATGTATCATATATGAGCAGCTAGCTTTGGTAATCCTGAACGAGTTGGGTTTAAGCGAGAAATGCAACTGGAAACTGGGTTGTTGGATTTTCTGGTTTTGCAGGTACAACTACTATTACCATTACTGAGCAATTGAGCATATATAAGTGGTGATTGATTCTTTGCTAGGACTTGGGTTGCAGAATTCTTTATTGTAAGACTGATTCACATGCATGAGGCTATGAACAGGATTAAAACTGCGGATGTGAGTTTACACTTTACATGTGTATGGAGTGTTGAGTAGTGATATTAGAAGTCATGCGGTTTCGGGAGTTCACTAGTAGCTAAGCTGCCCAAGCATAGGGAACTCTTGTTCAAGTCATTAAACTATATATACTACACTCAGAGAATGTATATGTTCCCAAAAACGAGAATAGATAAAAATATATTATTCTGTATGTAAATAGTGTGACCCAACTAATTTGCAACTATCATTGTTCTTCACAGTGATGCTAACTTCTCATGTGAAATATTTGATTATGTTCTTGAAATAAATTGTTCATTCCTTTTAACAACATAGAATTAAGAACAATAACTTGGGATTTTAAAAACTTCAATATAGTTCACTACTATAGGGAGAAAAGGAAAAAGAACAACTTATGGGACAATGCTGGTAGCAACTCATTAATTTCATGTGTATATACAGAGTATAAAATATTCCATTCCTTCATCCACAACTGTCTGTGAAAGCAGGTGCCACTTTTCTATCTTATCTACTTCCTCCAGTTGTAGTTGGGAGATAGTCAAAGAGAATTTTAGAAAGTGCAAAATTTTGAGGAACAAAGTTGCATGACGTTTATCCGATATCTTCCTCTCCTCCTAGTGATGTGGTAAATCAGAACGCAAGTATACGTTATCGCAAATCAAGTAATATAATAATAAGAAAGTGTCGAACCCACAGGGATTAATTCTAAATTTGACTATCTACTAAAAGTTTGCAAAACTTAATCTTATTTAAACAACTTAATAAGAGATGATTTATGAAAGACTAAAGATTAAAGTAAACAAGAAAATAAAGTTAATGATCAAATTAACCAAGCTTAGGATTGCAATTATATCCCTCACACTTTACTTGATTCTTTTACTTCTATCTAAGATCAATTAATTATCTGAATTGTTAACTAGAAATCCTTAACTTATCTATAAGCCTCTTTCGATGGTCAAATAGAAATATCCTTAATTAATGATAAACTATATGTCTATGTCTATCAAATAATCAAGAATTCATTAAGTTCCGATTTCTTTAATGGTTACATATGTCATATAGGTATATGTCTATCCTATATAAACTCAAGGCTTTCGCACAAAGATCATATGTTATCTTACCTAGATCTAAAGCCAAAATCCCTTTATCAAGTTGCTTAAGGTTTATCAATTCAATTTAATTAATGGCCAATTAATTAAAAGCATTAAGAACAAGTAAGATAAACAATTCAAGATAATCAACATACTCTTGGATATGATAAACGAATCAAATTACGTGTGAGTTCAAATTGCAATCGTAGTATAGAAATTTAGCTACTCATTTTATTAAAGGAAACAAAAGAACAAGTGAAAATCATGATAGAAATGAAAGTGGTTGTTGGTATTAACAAGAACACAACACGCTAGAGTTTCGGGATTTACTTTAAACAAATTGGAAGATCTAACCTTGAAATCAAAGTATATATCTCACAATTTGTGAAAGCTTCACCCCTAACTCTAGGAAGAACCTTAACTAGACATCAAGATGAAGAAACTTGAATAAGGTGAATAATATATTATACAAACTACAAGAGCTTTGGGATTTACTTTAGACAAATTAGAAGAATTAACCTTGAAATTAAAGTATAAATCTCACAATTTATCAAAGTTTCACCCCTAACTCAAACTACAATGAGAGAATTCAGAAAATGGGATGCCCTTAAGTGTGGCAAATGTCTTCCTTTTATAGGCAAATACTAGAACTATTCAATTACAATTTTGTCAAATCTCTTTGCACATGGGTTGAAATTTCAGCTCCGAAGATTACCAAATTCGTCATTACTCCCATCATAATTTGAAAATCTTCTCTTCATGAAAGTTGTAGCACATGCAGTCATGAAGAACATGTCAAAAATTCAGCTAGATCTAACGGTTGGATCTTAAGCTATGACCATTTTTCCGAAACTACTCAGATTATATCAATAATGACAGCCACCAAATTTTTGCCTAATTTTGACCCACTTCCGGTGCTAATCTGGAAATCTTTACTATGAAAGTCATAGAGAATGATGTCATGAATAACATATCAAAATTTCAGCTACATCCAACGGTTAGATCTTGAGAAATCACCAAATAACTGATTATAGGTTTGAGCAGGAATTTTCTGATTTGTCTTGAATTTGATGTAACCCAAAATTCACTGAGTTTAGGTCTTCATTTCTCTTTTGTTTGAGCTATACTGATATCAACATTCAAGTTCATGATATTTTGATTCAACAACTGCTTTGAATAGTCCTTCAGGTGTTCTGCTCAATTTGTAACAACATAACCAATATATGAGGAATTATACAATTTTCACTTCATATATGCAATAATTTCATAAGAATAGACCAATGAGAGGTGTTAAATTATGCATATAAAATGTGTTTATCACCTAACTATAAACTGCCTCCAAAATGAGAAAGAAGAAATATCTACATCTTCAAGGAACAATTACAATCATAAAAATGAATATTTTTTTTATAAAAAAAGTACAATAAAGAATATGCTAAGACTTCTTTTAAGATAATTATAATTTAGAAAATCTTAAAAAAAATATTTTTAATTTAAAAACAATCCATTAGACAAGAGGATTGACTAATTAAATTAATATATATAATTAATTTACACTAATTAGTCTTTTTTTAGTATTGCAGAAAGAAAATTGTTTAAATTTTGCCTAATAATTTCTCTTTCGTCTAACGAATTTATGAGAATTTAAATTCTCACAACCTCTTAATAAATTAGAATTCAAAACAGTAAAGTGAATAATAAACTCTCTTACCATATGGATCAACATCCCTTCGTAATCTATTAATTAGCCTTTGAATATATAATTAATTACTCTTAAAAGAAAATATATTTACTAAAAAATTTCAAACTATAATTGTTCTAAGTTTTTTTTGGAATTGGTATTATGAGACTTTCAAAGCATATTGTGAGAAGGATTTGAATCTTTTAATGTAAGGGGTGCATTTTAGAGGATAAAATGCAATTGATAATCGTTAATGAAAAAATCAAGATAATGAATTCTTGCATATTTATGATTTATTATTCAAGTGTTTATATTTCATAAAATTTTATACCATTAATTTTTTTATTAACAGTTATCAATATTACATTTTACTCTATAAAATACACCACTCACAAACAGTCTTCAAAAAGTGGGTGTACACTTATATCTTGTGTCTATCTTATCTAATTTGCAACTATCAATGTTCTTCGCAAAGTGGGTGTATACTTTTATCTTGTGTCTATCTTATCTAATTTGCAACTATCAATGTTCTTCGCAGTGATACTAACTTTTCATGTGAAATATTTGATGTTGTTCTTGAAATAAATTGTTCATTATTTTTAAAAACATAAAATTAAGAACAATAACGTGGGATTTTAAAAGCTTATAGTTTACTATAGAGAGAGAGGGGGGAAAAGAACAGCTTAGGGACAGTGCTGGTAGCAACAACTTAATTTCATGTGTATCTACAGAATATAAAACATTCCATTTCTTCATCTACAGCTGTCTGTGAAAGCAGGTGCCTTGTATCTATCTTATGAGAAAGTTAGAAACTAATAACAAATATTGTGTCCATCCATAAAATAGAAACGAAGATTTATAATTGATTTTAGAAGTTTAACACATGATACAGCCTTGAGTTTATATATATATATATATAAAATCATGTGATTAAAACATAAAGTCATGTGATTTTTTTAAGTGGTCATGTGATCTTTAGTAATATTTAATCTTGACAATTCATGTAAGATTTAATAGTTAAGATTGACTTCTCTCACCTCTGATAATAAGATATGTTGTCACTACCCTATATATATATATATATATATATATATTAACTATAAAAATAGTTTTACACTAACTTTTACTTTAAATAAAACTAAAATTCTTCCTAAACAATTTTAATAGCGCACCAATACATAGAATAATTGAATATATAAAACAGTGACACATAAAATTAGTTGGTGGGAAGTTTAGCATGCTGTGTCTATATAAAGTATGTCTCAAGTCTTCCTCATTTGTCAGATATGGCCCTTTAAAATTGGATTGTCATTTCGATTTTTTCTGCTCTACACGTGCCTTTTGGCCATTACTAAAGCCCTCAAACAACTCGTTCCACATTATTTGATCATTCAATTTTAACTCTAACATGGTAGTCAATACTTGAATAAAAAAAGCTATAGAAGATGCATGAATCTGAATCAAAAGACAGACATCATTGACGATCAATAAATAGTCTTTTCTCAAGACAAAGAAGAGACAAGCAATAAGCTTTGACCTCAGAGCTCCAATTGCAGTACTTTTTTGAGTCCCAAAGATATGGATGTTCACTGAGGAGCATGTTCCATGGACATCCTGAAAACCGGAGAGCTTCCATACTTCGATGCTTTGTGGCCTATGAGGGGGCCTCAAAAAGCAACTAAATGACTTGCCATATCTATGGCCACAAACAGTCTTCAATTATCACTCTCAAAGAAATATCTAGAATGCTTTAATTCAACTTCAAGTGTGTAATGTCTCAAACAGTATTCCTGAAATGATGCTAATGGGAGGCAACCTGAAGTTAGCCCGTTGGGTTTGCACTCCCCTACGCTCAATTGTTTCTTAAAATGTCAACAATGTCATGCTACATACCTTTAAGGGTTTTCCCCTTATTTTGGTTATAGCCCAACATGATTATATATGCTTCTTGAGATGGTTACCTATAACACTATAACTAACCATATTCCTTAATCCAATCAAGGATTAGTATTAGATCACGGCAGATGAAATATACATCTAAAGTAACCACTTAAATCAGAGGCATAAATAGTTTGTGTTATTTTCCTAGGACTAAGATGAATAGTATACAGATGTTAAATTCAAATTCGAACTTGTTATACCAAAAAATTTGCTTCCCAAATGATTTAAAATGCAAAATTGGTATAGATTCTCATGAATATGAAAATTTAAGTAAAGAAATAGATGACATAGTTATAGGAACATACCTTAATAAGTACTGTGAAAAGAGTGAGATTAGAAGAAAAATGACCCTTGATGTCTTACAAATTAAAAACGTAGAAGTCGGTTAGTCCATGATTAAGGTCAAACATCACCGGCTGGCGAGTAACACATGGTCCGTCCAATGGACGCTTTTGTTCTGTTTAATTTGCAGCTGATTTGGTAACTTAATAGTGGGTTATGCAGATGCACCAACCACCCACCTAAAAGATGTTATTAATTTAAAATGGCATTTTCCTTTTTAGATTGATGCTTCCCAACTGGGAAGTGAAAGCGTTGAATTCTCAAAATTGGAAGGCCATTTGAGAATTGAGATGACCCTCCACATGTGAATTCACGTGTGGCGACTTCCACAACTGCCCACTTGGCAGGTAAAGATTGATTGATCACTTTCTCCCCTTGATACACCATATATATATATACATATATATATAAATATATAATATATATACATATATATATAAATATATATATATATAACCTTAAAGCTTCAAGCCCAATCACCTCACATAAATTCCAATCTTTTGTTTCTTCTTTCAATCGCTTTTTAAAATAATGGCTGCTCTTACCTCAAGTCTAAGCCTTAGCCCACAATACACTGGTAAAGACTATCACCACAATGGTTCTGTGGTTGAGGAAATTGAAGGGCTTATTAGAGTACACAAAGATGGACATGTGGAACGACCTCAGATTGTTCCATATGTCACTGCTGCTTTGAGTCCAGAGCTGAATGTGATTTCGAGAGACATGGTCATTGACGATGTTACAAACACTTGGGCTCGTTTCTATGTTCCAATTTGCCATCAGGAGCTACCTTTGCTGGTCTATTTTCATGGGGGTGGCTTCTGTGTCGGCTCTGCAGCTTGGAGTTGCTACCATGATTTTCTTGCTAGGCTATCTGCTAAAGTGGGGTGCTTGCTTATGTCAGTGAACTACCGATTGGCCCCAGAGAACCCTCTCCCAACTGCCTACGAAGATGGGTTAAAGGCCCTAATGTGGGTGAAACAACAGATGCTATATCAACATGAGGCTAGTGAATGGTTGACTACGAAATGCAACTTGTCTAGTGTCTTCTTAGCAGGGGACAGTGCAGGTGCTAACATAGCCTACAATGTTGCCACAAGGCTAGCTGCATATGAAGGTGCTGCTTTAAGGCCTTTAAATTTGAAGGGTCTTGTTATGATACAACCCTTTTTTGGTGGAGAAGTCCGAACAGTCTCAGAGAAATGCATGGCCCAATCACCCGGCTCTGCTTTGAACTTGGCAGCATCTGATACTTACTGGCGCTTGGCACTACCAGCTGGTGCGGACCGTGACCATCCATGGTGCAATCCTTTGGCAAAAGGGTCCATAAAATTGGAGGAATTGAAGCTCTTGCCCACCTTGATGTGCATTTCAGAGCTGGATATATTGAAAGACAGGAACTTGGATTTCTGTGATGCTCTGGCAAGAGCAGGTATAAGAGTGGAATATGGGGTGTACAAAGGTGTTGGGCATGCATTTCAGATTCTAGGCAAGTCTCAGCTCTCAAAGAGCAGAACCCATGAAATGATGTCTCGTGTCAAGTCCTTCATGGGTCTGTGATTCTCTGTTTTATTATTTTTGCTTGCTCAATCTCTCTATGTATGTAAGCTCATGCTAAAAATCAAATTGGTTACTGCCAATTGCTAGATCTTGAAGAACAGGGATATCCTTTTTAAGGAAATGAGAAATTTGTGTCAATAAAACATATGTTATGTCCTTTTAAAAAAATTCAATAGAACTTATATTACAATAATTAAACTAAAATTTAAACTAAGGATCGATTATAAATCATCACTCGAAATCTGTTATAGATATATATTTCAATTAGCAGTTATAATCAAATACGGGTTTATGTTATGAACAACAAGCATGGCCATATAAAATTAAATTAATTCTTGCATCATATTATATTTTTTAATAAAATATTAGAGTTTCTTTGAACAATTAATGAATTGTTTTCTATTTTTGTGGCTCTCAATCTTTTAACTAAAAGCCAGGTATATTAAATTTGTTTATTTACTGTTGTCTTTATGACCACAAGAAATGACATAATTTATATGAAGAATCACAATAAATTATATTTTATTTGAGATATATTGGCCAAAGTGATGCATCTTATTCGTAGAATGTTAGAGGTGGACTTTTACCAAAAGCCAATGTATATTCACTTTATATTTTATAATGGTTAAGTGAATTTAACTTTAATTCATCACTATTTATACATTATCATCTAATATATTATCACATTATTAAAATCATTTAACATTTAAAATAGTTGTTATCATCGAATTTTTGTACATTACTGTCGCCTATCCATAACTGAACACAAGGTTTGAATAACTCACAACAAATTATCAATAACGGTATTGGCTTACCATCTTTATATAAAACTCAGATCATATAATCAGTCTAATTCCACAACACTTTCCCCGTTACCTATTCGAGAAACATATCCCCCACCAAACAGCTCTGGCGTGCAACAAGCAATATCACGCATAGACTATAATTATCTTAATAAATGATTAAACGGGTAAAGATTTAAGTTTATGAATTAACTTATTAGGTTTTAATTTATAGATTTTTTAATATGTACCGACTACCGAGTCAATGATGAGTTTATTCTAGAATTTGAGTAAAGTGATAATCATAAAATTATGTTATATATATTCTTATCTATTTTCAGTATTTTGTATCGAAGTTAGACCAAGTCCCATTTTTTTTTACTACTTTAACATATTAATCTATGGTAATTCGGCATAAACTAGATTATAAATGTTTTTTTAGTCTTTGTCCGTGTATTCTTACACCCTTTAAGTATGAGATTAATCTCATTTGGAATACTGAGATTATTTATCTCTACAAATACTTTTTTACGAACTTAAACCCATGACATGATAAAAATTTATCAATCATTGAGTTCAAACTTACTTACTATTTGAACTCAAGTTTATTTTTTTCTTTTAAACTTAAATAACTTTCGGATCAATTCAATAGAACTAGTAAAAATAAACATGCAAGACAAGCATTAATTGTATTGTATTAAATAAAACTATGGGCCTTTGGCCATCAGCGTTTTACTTGGTACAAATTTGAAAATAGCAGCCAATGAAAATTGACTTAATTGATAAAATTAAACATTGTCAACAAAATTGTTTGAGATTTGATTTCTATTAATGATTATTTATTGATAGGTCATTTGTAAGTATCACCATATTCTATTCTTCTAAACTTTTTATCTACAAAAAAGAATTACAAAACAGCGAGTCACATCACATACAAATTTCCTCCAGCAATGCTATCTATCAACATCCACAATTTTAAATGTGTATCGGAAGAAAGAAAAAGCATTCTACATTTATAAATGTATAAAATTGTAAATATGGTTGCATATGATATGATTTCAGATGACTACTCTCATAGGATATGAGTTCAGATGACTACTCAGTCTACTCCATAAACTTTTATCACATTATTAAATTTATTTTTGGTTCTATATAAAATTATTAATATTTTTTAAAAAAGACACTCATAAATGTAAATGTTTATGGTGATTATACCATTTCACTGAAGATATAACATGTGAATTATACATGTCGTAATTAAAGAATTTCTCCTCAAAAGGTCGAGACAAAAAAACTCCCAATTGACGTGTCTTCGTCTTTTTCTCTAAATCAAGATATGGCCGTAGTTTGTCGTACGGTACCACAACACAATACTCCATCCCAGGAATAACGCTAAATCACTGGTTGCTATTGAAATTAGTACTGACTCTACCACGTGGTCAATGTCACACCAACGTATTACAGCTCATGAGGCGCGAAAAAAGGGCTATATAAGAGACTATGACAGCAAAACTAAAAGAAAAAATTCTCATACCTGCTTGAACGGCGACAGTAGACCAGAGTGGAGAGTTGATTTAATACAAACGGTGAGGATAGAAAATAGGACTGCAACACCGTAGAGATAAATAAACTTCAGAATGTTTAGGTTATATATATGACATGAATGCCTTTTGGTGATTTTGTAAAAAATAAAAGGAAAAACAATTTCTATTTTAGCTTGCTTGGAATGGTGGTTATTTCCATCTTTTAAGGGAGAAGTGATGACTTCTGTTTTTGTGGAATCAAAGTTTGGAATGAAATGATCATTCCACAACAATTGTTGTATAAAATATTGGAATATTCATTCTCGTAAAATAAAGACTCGCCATCTATGTTGTATGGATATGAGTTCGAGTATGGTATACGTTAATATGATAATTTTTTAAAAGTTTAAGATACGATAAGAGGTATATTAAATAAAATATTTAAAATAATACTTAAATATGTAAAACAATATTGTATAATTCATAATCATTCATAATGTTACAATTTAAAATTAACAAAATATAGTCATTCATTATTTTTCTCTCCCTTAAAATTCTCTCACCCCCTCTTCACTTGAAACTCCCATCTTTGAGTAGCTTGAAAAATATGATAATTGAACATTTTTTGTATATTCGCAAAAAAATATATTCACATATGTCCAAAAATATATTAGCTGATGTATGATATGGGTATCCAATTCGGATGCAATACTATACGGATACGCTACTGATTTTGAAAATAGCCCGCCATTGTTTTAATACCAAAAATATTCTAAAACGTTTCTGTAAATAAATACATAGCTTGATGGTTGATATATATTCAGAGAGATACAAACTTTGTAGCCAACGCAGATTGAAATTATAGTGGGAAGAGTAGAAACTGGAAGGGATATGAAAAGCGAGAAGAAAGAAAATATTTTGTGCATTTGGCTTGCATAAAGCTACATAAGCTAATTAAGACAAATGCATTGAAGAGCATAACTTAACAAGTATAAGCGAGAGAGAGATGGAAAATAAAATGGTGAGAAAAAATGGAGAGAAGAGTTATGTGAGATACCCATGTGGCAAATGAAGAGTTGTTTTGCGTTTCTGTTATCTTGCTCCATACTAAATAATACTTGGAGAGCAGGGCAAGGAGAGAATACTTAGGAGTGCTATTTATATGTGGGGAATGAGCACACGCCAAGTTAACTTCATAGTGTAGATGGTGAAGACAGTGCATTTGGTGGTTGGGTGCAACCAAGAGAGACAGCAACCAGTTACCAGTCCTGGGTAAGAATAATGCCTCAACCCCCATTTGGTGGAAGTTGAGAGTCCTCGCTCCTGATTGACTTGTGAAGGTTAAGTAGGTAGATGAAAGTATACGTATTTATTGAAGTGTTTAATTTTAAATTTTTTTTATACCGTCATTTAATCATGTATTGTCAACTTATTAAAAGAATTTCACTATTATAACAATTACCTCAAAAGTCTAACACTTTTAATAACATGTTAACATATAATTTAATGACAGTGTAAAATTTTTTTTATTTAAATTAAAATTAAGTCTTTTATTGAATGCAAAATACCCCTTTCTCTTCCTGCATCATGACATTTTTGTCCTTGTTTTCAAATAGTACTCTTGTGCAGTGCAGATAGTTGTCAGTAAATTATGTCTAATTAAGCGATTTCCTCTATGAATCTCCACACACACACACACACAAACACATATAAGTAATGATAAAATGATTATGTACTAGGGGCCTGTTAACTAGTGATCATATATCCATTTTAAAAATTGAAAAACTTATCAATATATAGTTTAAAATTTGATGAGTATTATATTAGTTTTAGATTTATTCTAATATATATATATATATTTGCGTTGTTTGTGACTATCAATTTTACAAACAAAATTTATAAGTTATTAAAATAATGTAATTATTATTTATGAAAAAAATTTAATAAATGAGCACATAATCGAATCTTTTAGAGCATATTTAGTTTTGCTTTTTTTTTAATAGTCACTTTTTTTCAATTAAAAGTTATTTTATTTAAAATTTATCTTATTTATTTAAAGTGTATAAAATTGATTATAAGTTAAGATTATTTTTTCATAACTAAAGTAGTTTTTTTTTTAAAAAGTTATTATTTTAAGTTTTTAATTATTTTATTTCAGATTATTTCAAAAGCTTTAAGAGATAAATACATATTTTTTCTCAACTAAATAACTTTTCCAATCATTTCATATATATTTTGGTAATTTAATACATAAAAGTAATTTTTTTTATACATCCAAACAAAATTCTTTATCATAAAATCAATTATGAATTAATATATCAAAACATAAATTAATTTTCTCATAATCAATTTTTTTAAAAATCAATTATACACATAATCGATTTTTAACATAATCTTTTTTCACAGCTAATCCAAAAATTTCAATTTATAATCGGTCTTCAATTTATTGGTTTTGTATAACAAAAAAATTAATTTAAGAATTTTTTAATCAAATTTAATCCTTTTTTCTTATTATTACATTATTACTATTCTAATTTTTTTTTTACAACAATTAAACTTTATAACCTCTACTCAAATCCCATTCACTTTTACCATTTTACCTAAGCTCAAGTAACACATATGGTCCTTTGCTATTGCTGTGTCCTTCGTTTAGGAAACTTCTTTAAGTTTGATACTTGGTTGATTTTTCTAACTTGTCTTTTAGAGTGATTCGTCTGTGTTGTTCTTCTCTGAGATCTCTAGAACTTTAAAGGTTTAGAGTTTGGATTTTAAGATTTTCAATGTATACAAATCCAAGGAGTCCATAGTTTTTTTTTTTTTTGTGATTGCTTGGTTATCTCTATACTCTTATTACGAGACTAATTTCATTTGAAGTATTAAAATTGTCTTTCCTTATAATTGTTTTTTTATAAGTTCGAATTCTTAATATTATAGAAATTTCTTAATCACAAAAATCAAATTTGCTTACCATTTAAAACACTCCTTGTGGGTCCAACATAAGTAGCATTTTACTATTGTACTATATAGAAACTTGGTTGCATTCTGATGGCAAGGTGTCGTAGTCTTGATCTTCATGACCTTGAGCCTGTGACTGGTACAATCTTAATCGTCAAATGGTTTTTTATTTCAATGAATATACCATTCATGATGGTTAAGAACTGGAAAATGAAATTGTTTTTCATTTTAATTACAGGTTTAATTTAATTTTATTGCCTTCTAAATTTAATTTTATCATTTTATTTCATTAAACAATTAATATATATTTATAATTTTATATTGTACTGTGTACAATCAGATAACATATGTCGGTTAATTTTAGGACAGAGCCTACCCAACACGTGATTTTATCAGCCTTTTTTTCTTCCTTCCAAATTCTCCTTTTAAGATTTTGTCAACTCGTAACCTCCCAAACACGAGCTAAACAACAAATTTGGAGATCTAGAACTATTGAATGTCCGTATGATAAAATGCTTAAAATTATTATTTTACTTTAAAATTGTGTCTACAAATATAATAAATTACATTATATTAAAGAAACATTTTTATTTAATAATTTAATTTAAAAATAGTTGCCAGTGCATATATGAGTGACTTATAATGTGTGTATGTGTATGTGTAAAACAAACACCACTAAATTAATTCTAATGATAAATCTTTGCATAGATCCAAACTAGGGTTGTTCAACAATTACTAAAGTAGAGAGCAAATAGATTTATTCAACAATATATAATCCAACACTTTGTTTACCACATGGATATTAAAAAATTATTCGCTCCATTTAAATCAAGTTTTGTTTCTTGGTGACTCCATTTAAACCAAGTTCGTGTCTTCAAAAATGACCAAGCATATTATTAATTGCAAATTAGAGAGAGAGAGAGAGAGAGAGGGGGGGGGGGAGCATGGCTCAGGCTATTCAAAACACTTAATATTTGAAATAATTTTCAGCTGTCAGACAAGCAATTCGTTGCCGGACACGAAAACAAAAATAAAGAACCTATTCATAATACAATCAAGAAAAAAAACAGATAAATTTCTGGAAAATAGGATATAATGGGAACTAAATCACATCAATCGTCAATGACTAACATGTTACTCACAGAAAAACCATTTATCTATCACTAAAAAGCAATAAACATAACTGCGAGTATTATGAAAGGTGGAAATATTAGCATCTCTACTAAAGTCTTCAATCTACATGCGTGTTGAACCATTCCTGGCTAGCTAGACATCATGACATGATCAATTGCCTGAAGTGCTTGGTTGGAAAAAAATCGCACATCAACATCAGGATCTTCGCTGAGCTCAACCAGACATGGACGGATTGTCTTTTCCACCACCTGAATCGCAATGATGTTCACAGAATAAGAGGGGAAGAAAAACAAGCAAAGACGAACAGAGGATGGAAAACACAAGAAAGAGTGAGATACTTACAGACTGATCAACGATGGGGAAGATGGACTCTAACACCTTCGCCACATTGAACTTTATGTTGGGCACTCTACATGGGAGCAAACAGGCAGCAGTTAGAAACTTAAACAACTATATTGACCCTTACCATATGGCATATAACAAACTTTAAAAAAAAGAAAATACCTGTCTTTTGATGCAGCAACAACAACAGGCAACAATTTTGAACAGGTGATTTCAGAACCCATTACAGGAGCAAGCAGAGAGATAGCACGAAGAATGGTCATCCGATACAAATAGTGTGGATTGTTAATCATCTCCAAAACCTGTTCCATACATGCCCATACTGATACATGTAAAGTTGCATTCAGGAGAACAGCAGAAAAGTAATAGTAGATAGAAAGCAGATATTTCAATAAAATGCATCTTCAGACCCTATAAAGGTGGGACCTATAACAAGCCCAAGAGATACTGATCCCAATTGCAAGGTATGAGACTTGAGTCTCACATCGGAGGTATAAGATTCAGATGCGGGGTTTATATGGACTTGGGCTCTCCCACCTTAATAATTAGCTTTTGGGATGTGATTCTCCCAATGTTATCCTCTGCCCACATGGACGTCGCCTACGTGGTAGGCTGACCTTGGCAAGGGACCAGCAGGAGCTGGGGTAAAGAGGCCGAAGGGGTAAAGAGTCTAATGTGGACGTCGGCTGCGGAAGCGTGGTGGTATGTTAGGATCCCAATTGCAAGGTATGGGACTTGAGCCCCACATCAGAAGTATGAGATTCAGATGTGGGATTTATATGGACTTGGGCTCTCTCATCTTAATAGTTAGCTTTTGGGGTGTGGTTCTCCCACGGTTTGTATCATAATGTTACAGTGGAACTCCCAAAAGGGCTTAACAGAGGCCAGAGAGAGAAAGGATGAACAGAAAGAAAACACAAATTCACGCTTTGTTGAACTGAACTTCACTATATCTGGATTAACATCAGACTCCAAGGTCATCTGTGAAAGCCAAATAATATAGAATGGAAGACAAAATCTGCATTGACTACTTTTAGCCACAGCCCAAAGGTGATGCTTCCACTGTTCATGACTAATGATAAAAGTACATGACTTCATCTTTAATCAAGTACCAGGACAACAGATAATTTCATCATTCCAGTACTGTGGAACAAGAACTGCTATGCTTAAACTGAAACAAACTGAGACGAGCAGGCTTCTTAGATCTCAATCTAGACAGGTGTATTAACCATTGGAAGATTTTCACCCTGTCGCCAACACCACTTCCCATGATGGCTCCACGAGCAATTTCTTTCTTCCAGCATTCCAATTGAAGACAATCAGATTTGGTTCATCTATGATATGGTTACGTTATTTTCTAAAATTTCGTCATGTCAGCAAAGAAATGTATCCAAATCAAATTATATAGAAAAATACAGGTATAGCAGTGGATTTCCAACAGAAGATAAAGACATGTACAAACACACAGACACAAATTAATATTGAGACACATGTTGATGTACAATGTAGTAAATAATAAATTAAGCCAACAGATGAACCTGTGGAATTATGTGCTGCATAGCCCACTCAGGACCAAATTCTTCAGCAAGGCGTTTCAAGTTGTTAGCAGCTGCTTCACGAATTGAATGAACCTGCAACAAACTCTCAGAAGTCAGAAAGTTGACAGCAACAGTCATGTGGAATATGCATTACCGAAAATACACTCGGGCTAGTAAGGAAGTGAAGAGCACAAACCTTATCCTGTAACCACTGCATGCAAAGAGCACCAAGCTTGTCGTCGAAAAACCCAACCCCCAATTGACTTGCCAATAAGGGTATATACTCTATTATTGCAAGGCGAACCCTCCAATGCCTATCCTCAGCAAGCTCAACAATGGCTGGTAATAAAGATTGAGATAACAGATCGATTCCAATAACCTGCAAGAATAGCTTGATCAACATGACTTTGAAAAGTTTGCCTTAATAGTATGCTTTTTATTATGTGTGTGAGTATTTGCTGGCATGCGGACATAGGCCATAAGTAAAAGTATAAGTTCCGTGTGCTAGAATTAATAGCATCATCAGAGGAAAAGAAAAAAGGTTGCCAAAAGCATATAAAGCATTCTGCAAATAAAATAAAAAAACTCCAGAACCCATGACAACCTGATTCACTTGATCAAGCTTGCTGATGATATTTAGGCGCACATCAGGAAATTCATCCTTCAAAAGGGAAAGGAAAATAGGAAGAAGCTGCTCAATTGTTGCTTCCTGCAATGAAGAAAAGGTAGAACTAAGAATAAAATTTACACTAAAAGGTGCTAGTACCACAATTAGCCCAGGAAAAAAGCTTTCTTGGACTATTTTTTATTGGATAAAATAAGAAAGGGAGTAGTTTCTTGGAAATTAGAAAAAAAAAAGGTTAAAAACCGATGCAACAAAACTAGTTGCAGAATTAAATTATCACAATCCAGTAATCTCAATATAAGTCTTCATACCAGCAAAAGGCAGAAAGTCAGGTATCACAAAGTAACTACACAAGCATAAAAATATACAGATTTCTCACAAAATTAAGAAACAAAGGAATCTATAGAAAAGGCACAATATGTGGACCGAACACAGAATGACACATGAGACATTGATAGCATTCACATAATTTATGACTTTTCCAATCTAGGAGGCCTGGATACTGCACTAAACCTAGATTTGGCAGTAAGGCTCTTTCTTTTCTTCATTGCAGGCTGGGAGGTGGGGGAAGGTGAGGATTTTACAGGTGAATCTGGTTAACTTCTGTACAGGTCAATCAAGCCTACAGCATGACATATGCCGTACCCCACTTGCAAAGGGCATATTTCAGTACATAGTTGTTAATAGATTTAATGGCATACACACCACAATCAGGTGATTCATTTGGGGAACCTGCAAAACATACTCTATGACCCAGAGCACCAAATGATGTCTTGAATTCAGTTTAGAGAAGGGGAAAGGTAAAAACAAATAGACTTTTAGTTTCTGAGATACGCACTGAAAGACAAAAATTGAATAATTTGAAGGACATCCAACAACAGATTTCAACTTGCATGATATGGATAATGCATATTCTCGTCTAGAGCACAATAACAGCAGAAACTACTATTTGACACTTTTACCTTTCCTAACACTGTAGCCATTCCCATTATTACTGAAGCCAAAGCAGAGCGGACATGCTGCGAAGAATCCGAAGACAATTCCTGTAAAAGTTGTTACAAAATATTTAAACCTGTAAATATAATTTTAGAATACTGAATTGCACAACCAAAACAAAAGAAGGCCTCTGTTTATAAATGGTAACATTATACATGTATCATAATTTCTTTCCTAAAGATGCCCACCTTAACACAAGGAAGAATATGCTGAATTGCAAGATCTGAATTTAAAATCCGGCAAAATTTGGTCACTTTTCCAGCAGCTGCTATGCGAACTTCGGCTTCATTGTCTCGAAGCAACCGCACATAAGCAGGGACCAATTCCGTTCTTTACAAACAATAGTTATGAAAGAAAATCTTAAGAAACATAAATAGAGATATTGCTTGGACTTCAGATTTGGGCCTTAGTAAATATAAGAGGAAATCAATATAAGAATCACAAGTTTAGGCATTTGAACCATTATCATGAATGCCCCAAGTCCCAAGTAGTGAACACAGCTCATAAGTCATAATACAATATATTCACAATTTCACATAATATAGTACTCCGATGGAAAAATATGCAGCATGTGTAGTATTCAGCTGAAAAATAATACCTGGTAGGTTCAGGGCCTACAGCTTCACAGAGCTCATACAATTGATTTGCAACCATGTAACGCACACGCCAAGACTTATCCTATCCAGGATCAAATTAAATCACATCAAATAAATAATTAAATTAAAAATATTATTTGGTATGGTGCACACAACATTGCACAGATATATAAATGCAGGGAGACCAAATTAGTAAGGATATGTTTGGGAGTTGGGAGGAAAAGGGAAGGGAAGAAATCAAAGGGAAAAAGAAGGGGAAGGTAAGGGAAGAGATTGGCGGATTATATTATGATTTTCCTTTCCCTTGTTTGAATGTTTAAAATAAACAAGGAAATGGAGGGTTAAATTAAAAAAGAAAGTGATTATAATACCATGAATACATTTTTGCAAATTTACTATTTATTAATAAACTATTATATTAACATTATATTCCAAAAATGATGTTTAGAAAATGAAGCCCATTCAATAGGAACAACACAATAGAAAATAAAGCCCAATTGTACTCTTGGTTGGCTTCCCAATGATAAAAGTTCATATTAACTTAAACATAATTAAGATCACTGAGTTACCAACATTCCTTTCCGTGAGCATAGTGCAATTTTCTCTCGGTAGTTCAGACCAGCCCAAACATCATCCCACACCCAACCCTCTCCCCTTACTTCTTTCAGGAAAAGGCATGATGCTATTCAGTAGATGTCATTTTAGTAGATACATAGTATTCCAGGACATTCTTGCCCAAAAAAAAAAAAAGCCTAAAGTACATAGATTGGTTTGAAGGGGATACAATTAGTTTGAAGGGGATAACTCACAAGTAATATAACATCTTAGAAAGGGCAGATCACTAGGTAAAGTACATAGATTGGCCACTGAATCATCTATATAGCAAATATGACATGAGCATAATGAAGAAAGAAAAGATTAATTATAGATTATTAATAGTTTTATCCACTCCTAAATGTACCTGGGAGAAGTTAACAATAACCGGGAGTATATGTGCAACACAATCTTGTGGCTCCAATAGCTTGCCAAGAGCAGCGCAGCCCTCCACAGCCAACAATCTAACAGAATCTTGATCTGATCCAAGTTAAAAAGTACAATTACATATCAAAAAAGCAATGTACATTCAGGAAAATAGATAATAGACTCTACAACATAGTCCAACAGCCAAGTTTACTAGACAAATAACAGACATTTTCCATCTCGAAAGAACAAGAAATATTTATTTAATTACCATCCTGAGTAAGATCCTCAAAAATTGACATGACATCAGCCTTCAAATGAACATATTCAACAGTTGCAGCAAATTTCCCAAGATTTGATGCAGCAGACCTTCTAACCATAGGCATGTCATCTTGACATAACTGACTGTATATTGACCTCAACTCTGTCTTTGACATTTCTGGCGCACTTGGGTATGCAATATGAAATAGTCCACATGCGGAGACACGGGCAGTAAACCATTCACCTGCTGCCAACCTCTGAAACAGAAATCATAGCATGTATTGGGAACGATGTTCAACCAACATAATGAATGGTGACTAGCAGGATATATACAACACATCACATATGATAAACAAGCACTAAGACGTGTGGTCACTTAGCAACATCAAAATGTTAGATACTGTGACCAAATTGCAGAGTCATATAAGGTACCTATCAGGCATCATTCAAGTTAACCAACCTCTTTTTTTCATTAAGTAGACTACCAGACTGCTTACATAATAGAAAATAAGCCAATTCCAGGAAAAAGTAAAATTAATGTGATAATCAGAACCACTCAGTGATGGAATTCTGCATAAAGAAATAATAAAAACATTTATATCGACGAAAAAATGTTAACTGACCTTCCCCAAAGGGATGAAATATTCAACCAAATCAGTCTCCCTCATTTGAGATCCAATTCTAGAAAGTGACTCCACAGCTTTATCTCTCACACAGGTTTCCTCAACAGTGCAAAGTGTCTCCAGGGGTGGGAGCAACACATGGGCATGTTCCACTCCCCCAACATAAGGAATGAACACACCCAACTCTTCTGCCATTGCAAGAAGTACCTCATCATCATCATCATTATTCTCACTCAAAAATGGAATTAATTCCCTACGAGTTCGTTCCTCCCCAAGAGCACGTGCAATTGTCGATAGCCTGCGAATTGAGTTCAACCGTAGCTGTATGTCATCATTTTTCAGCTCGTCTATAAGCACCGCTATTGGATATAGTGGTTCATCAGCCATAGACATTTTGTATAGTACCCAATATTTCTGGCAGAATCAACAAATCAATTCAATCACTAGAAGGTCAAAAAATATAACCATAAGTTCTGAAAATAATGAAAAATTAGGAGGACAACAAAATTATTAAGACACCAAACAACAAACACTATTAAATCGTCACACTAGCATAAATTTAATGTATAAATCATTAAAAATAAAATCCCTTGAACTTGGAATTTCTTCATTTTAATTAATTAATTTCATACACATTACTTTACTCTTAGCCAATTTTTTGTTTTAATAAATGCAGTGCATATAATATCAAATCAAAGAGTTGAAAAAAAAAAAAAGTAGTAATTCCAAGTTCAAGGGAACTCAAAAAAAAAAAAAATATATATATATATATATATATGTAGGACTTAGTTAAATTTAATTATGATTCTCCAACAAACAACTTAAAAGACAGCATGCCACATCGAAAACATTTCAAAAGTTCATCGAAATCAAACAATTGAAAAAAAATTCTCTTATAATATCAAAATGTTTAGTCAGAAATTGTGAAGAAAAGCATAGTGTGTCAAATCAAGAAACCGAGGAACAAAATATCGCACCGTATCGCAAGAAACTGTGGATATCTTTGGATTTCTTTGCGAACTACGGAAACGTAACTTATATGGAGGAATTGCGATCTTATGGTGAATGGTTGGATGCAGTGGAATACCGATTTTAGAAACGCATTATTGCGAGCTTCTATGCATGGCCACTGGAAACCCTAACACCATAGAGGAGCAAGCAATGACACACTCACACAACTGGCGTTGCCATCCTATTCTTTTCTTCTCCAGTTTAACTTTAAAACGCACCGTTGCACTTGTGTGTAACTTTTTTATTTTAAAAAAAGAAATTGTGATTAATTTTCATTGCAATTTTTTTTTATTGACATTTTTTTAAAACTTAATCTAAACTTAAATTTTATATTACTATTTTTTTATTTAGTTTTATCAAATATAAAAATAATTAATGGGCATTCAACACTTGACCATATTAATGCTAAAATGTGTGTTCACTAAATATTTAACATTTAAATTTTTAGTACTAAACTTTTAACAATATTTTTTTTAATGCTAAAATGGGATTTTTATTTTTAATTTTATATATATATATATAAGCTTCTATAGTTAAACTTGAGTTTGGGTGAATTTTAATATTCTCATATTCTTTTTTTATATTATCTAATATGAAAATAACTTGAATTTAGCCAAGAAAATGATGGGAAAGGATGTGGATAGAATAGAAGGCTTGCCCTGGTTTCTTGTAAACCAAAACAAAAGATCTAATAGAATAATATGTTTGAGAATAAATCAAGTTTACAATAATAAAATCTACTTATGCCAAATTCTCGATAAAATATCCCACCAAAAATGATTTTAAAATTTGTTTAAGAAATAATATTCATAAAATTTATTATGGTTTTACTCATTGCAAGTTTTATAGTAACTATACCCTACCACTCTTATAATTGTTTATAATTTTAGTAGTTAAAATTAACTTAGTATTTCAATCCATGCATATATTTATTGTTTTTCAAGAGTTTACCATAAATTTTCTTTTATTAACTATTTTATACTTAATACTCATATAATTGTCACTTCCAAAAAAAAAAAAAAACTCATATAATTATAACTTCTATACAATGCTTTCTCGAAAATGGAAATTTTCTATATCACTGGATCCTTTTTATTTTCGGTTGAGACACTTGTTGGATCCTTATTAAAATAGTTTGTTTTGCCGTTAAATTCTCGCGCGTTATTGACTTCACTTTGTCATCCTGTAGAACCTTTCCACATGCTCATCAGGAATCTAGGTCATGAATCATGATATAGAACTTTAGCAGATTGGAGAGATATCTTTACAAATTTATTATTCAAGTTAAATAAAGGGGGCGAAACTGAAAGCATTAAAACAAATCAGAGAAGCCATTGGAATTGAGGCAGTGGTGAGGGGTTTTGACAAATTGGGGAAGGTCATTGGTTCAAACCTCCATACCCTTATTATTAAAAAAAAAAGATTATAAGAGATATTAAACTCTACTGAGTATAAAGATAAGATATTTTCGGACATTATAAGTTTTAATCCTTTGCATTTTGATCAAAATGATAAAAGCCAAGGAAAACAATACATCTACGTTTTAAAATTGATTAAAAAACACAAAAGAAAATATTCACTATTGTCAACTTTTATAACCCCTATGTATCATTTGGATGTGAGTAAGGAAGGGAAAGGAAATAGAAGAGAAGGAAAAAATGATTCTAACTTTTATTTGGATGATTTTTAATGAGGGGGAAGGTGGGGAAATGAGAGATAAGTGTTCTCCCTCCTTCTTCCCCTCAAATTAGAGGATAAAAATGGAAAAATGATATATTTTTAATTAAATATATATTAAATTACATATATACCTTATGTTTGTGTTATAAGGTTAACAATACAAGGGTTATATTAGAAATTTAATTCTAATGCTTATTTCTTTCTCTACTTAAATTTTAACTCCCAAACAAGGAGAAGAAACTTCTTCTCATTTTTTTACTTAAACATCTAAACAAAGAGAAGAGAATTCACCTCCATCCCTTCCCTTCTATTTTTTTCCTTTCCTTTCTACCATTTTCCCTCTCCCAAACATAGCACTAAAGTGCCACTGCCCCCTACTTCAGCACTGGTTGATCAAAGGGATCCTTAAAATTTGCCTTCTCGCTAAGATCTTGGAATTCATCCACAAGATTTTGAAGCCTTGCAACAAACTCGATTAAAAGTGAAGCAAATGTTGCCAAAGACAAGGAGCTCGCACTTTCATATACTCTGGATTCTGGCTCATTCACTATAGCATCTGTGAAAAATGAAAGACGTGGCCAGGATACTAAGCTCTTGTTCATAGTCTGTGAAAAATTGAATTCTGGCGTGGAAGGCTCTATGCTTATATTAAGTTTTGAATCATCCCCTGTTTCACTGAGGGAAGTGATCACCGACTGCTTGTTTTCATTGTCTTTAACATCAATCAAATTGTCAGGTTGTTCATTTTCCTTAGGCTGTCTTGCAGCTTCCCAGCTGTCTGAATTGACCAGGAGGAATGACTGTCGGTCTATCTTCATCTGCAATTGCTCAGCTGCCTCATGTACTTCCAAGAGAATGTCAGTAGTGCTTAGCTTTTCCATCTTTTCGACTTTGCTTCCAAGTTGGCGCAATACTTTAGCCCCTTCAGTACCAACCCTCTGAAGTTCTTCACAGAAAACCAGCCTCTTTTCTGGCGGCGCCTGTGACATTAACAATATATATAAGACAGCCCTACGAATAAAGCATTATCTTAATATATTGCATTAGTTATTAATAAGTGAAGAAAAATTTCAGAATCATTGGTCTTCATTCTCAGTTTTCACAATTACAGGGCTGGAAGGCTTGCACATGTGTTCAAGTAACATGTTCTCCTTTGCGCATAGACAGTACAATCAAGAATTTATTGACTATTGAGAATGTGTAAAAGAACAAAAATCTCCTGCCATCTAAAGCAAATTTCCAGCTTCTAGACTCTATTGCCACTAATTTTCAATAACACAGATCATCTACAGTATATTCAAGTTCATAATTGAAGTAAGCTATCTTTGAAGTCAACATATGTTAATGTTACTGCAATAATCAAATAGCTTAGGCAAAAACAACAAAGCATAACAGATTCATTTCTTTCAATCTCTTATATTAAATTAAAAAACACAGAACAATAGATATTAGCAGTAGCATGGACTGGCCACTTATGCTATTTATGGTCCTTTAAAAGAGACTTCAAAGAGAAATTATTCAATACTGTAATTCTGTCGTTGAGGAAGTTGTTTCAAGTGAATGAGAATGTAGCCCTCAAACAGGAAATAGAAATTGTAATGCTCATCATGTAAGTTCCCATTGCTTAAGAATCCTCTAAATTCAGCTGCTCATCTGAACTTTTTCCCTCAAACATTATCAGTCCGCCTAGTGAAAAAATGTAAACAATATCTTCCTCTAAATATAAATATTGAAAAAACAAATTCACCTAATATATATGAACTGGTTCTCTAGTACCTATTATTTCTTAATGATAGACCACTTTATTTTTTTCTTAAATACATAGAAAGTATATACATAAGATGCCCTCAATATATAAGTGACCATCACATGACTCCCTCCTTTTTTTTTTGGTAGGCAGAGCACTTTCCAATCTCTGTTAGTACTTTTATAACTCCTATTTAAGGTCATTTTCTGAGAGCATACATGGTACTAAGCGCGTCATAGAGCACTTTCATATCTCTGTTTGTTAAGTGCATACTTAGAGTCCCTCCTTTTACTGTGCAGATATATTTGGTTTTCTACTGTTTTTCAGCTTGATCATTTATTAATCATCTTCTAACTGCTCGGCAAGTCATTCAACTATCAAAACTAACCAAAAATGAGTTCACGGAAGGTGTGGTTATAATCTTATATATGGCCAAGTGTTTTGGGAGCTCAGAGAAAATTGAAAGAAGACTATTAAATCATAAAAGTGCTAATCAGGCAGATGAAGTTGGATAAATTTACAATGAACAGAAGCCAATAGTAAACTAAAAGTTAAGACATGGTCAAATTCTTTCCCCGAGAGACAAGGTAGCATATAACAATAACAAAAATTACAATACATATGACATCTGGCACAGATCACAAAAGGAAAGATTCCTTTCACCTGTATTTCTGAAAGTATGCATCCATGCATTGCCATGACCATGAAAGCACAATGCCTCAATGCTCCACTGACTTTGACGTAGCTTCTCCAAGGATAATTGAACTTCTTGTATGGACCATGAGGTGGCTCCCATAATGCAAAATCTACCTGCAAGCGTAAGATGAACTCGTAAAATGTAGGCACTAGTTTCAGCGTTATATTAGGTTATTGAAGAAGGGAGGAAACACAATGGTGAAATGCGAATACCAGAGACTCCTCTTGGCTTGACGATTGCACTGCTGTTCTATAGCCACGGTAAAGTGGGTCATCAGAGGCTTGATAAACAAGAATTTTCGATGGGACCCTCTCATATTCAACACATTGCAGGTACCCATTTACACAACCTAAACAAAGTTACACAGGAAACAGCCCACCATGTCAGCAGCAAGACCGAACTAAAAATCTGCAACTAGCATAAACAACACAAACGAATCTCTGGAGGTGTCATAAGAGGGAAGTTGACCAAACCTTCTACAGATGCAGCAACTCCGTTGAAATTTTTCACCACCAATTTGTGCAGATCCTCCCCAGACCAGATGGGGTAAATGCAAATATTTACAGACAAACTTATGCCAGCACCAACACCAATAAGAACTAATCTGTAAAAGGCTGTGGTGAAAAATTGCATTCCATGTCTCCCAGATATCAATACAATACAAAATGTCAACAGGAATACACGAAAACCATATTCATATGGCTTCATAGCAGGGTACTGTTTCACATAACTTGCACAAAATCCTGCACACCACAAAAGTACAATCATCAATCCTCAATTTGCCATATCCAAGCATAATCAATTTTCTTCAACCGTATACAGAAACTGTCCAACCTGCAATAAAAATAGCAACAATTATAATAAGTTCCTCAAAAGCTCCACCAGCCAACACGGATAATTGTGCAATACCCAGAGCAAGCACTCCAGCAGAAACTGTTCCCAAAGCACGATTGAATCCTTTGTTAAGGGTTGCACCTACTCCAAAATCGCCCCAAAAAAAAAAAAAACATAAAGAAAGAAACTTTTTCATTAAGCAACAGAATTGAGACAAGAAAAAAAAAACCCACATGAAATTTCCTTCTTTTTTTTTTCTTTCCAAAATTCGTAACCAATACCTACGCTGAATTCGAAAACCACGACAACAGTGAGAATTGCCCAGATAGAGTACTTGCTAAGCTGCTCCTCCTTAATGTATATAAATAGCGAGACAAGAGCTAAGGATAGCCCAGCTTTCACGGAGAACAACACTTTCCGTCGATCAGAGCGACCCATCTCGTATAATTTCGATGCAAACTCTTGCAACCCATTGCTGAAACTAACGATACGATCAGAAAGCTCATCGAATGCTGAGCGTTCCTCGCCGTTACCGTCAGCGCCGTTAAGGCCCAATTCTGGGTATTCCTTCTTTGAGAGGAGCCTTTCCTTGCTCCTCTCTAAGAAACTGTGCCTAAATGAACCGACTTTCGTTGCCATTTCTTTGACCCAGAAAATCTTACTGCGTTATATGGCTGGGAATGAGAATTGTGGAGAAAATGATAAGGCAGAGAGCGATGGGTGTTGGTGCATTGTGGAAGAAAAGAGTGTTTGGATGGAATGGTTGGGTTGAACAGCTAGAAGAGAGGAAGGTGATGACTTACATTGAAGGAGAGAATGGTGATGCGTGTGGTTTTGCGGTGAATGAAGGAGAAGGAGAAGGAGAAAACCCGCCAAAGTAGAGTGCACAATTTATTGGCAGTTTGGCTTGTTCGGTTCTTATTATTTTTGAAAATTTCTTCAAACCTTAACTGATTGTATACCATAATATATGCTAAATTATACTTATATGTTTAACATGAATTTATCATATACGTATATGCTTAAGATTAAATTTGGAAGAGAAAAGAAAAGAATGAGTCCACTATTTCTCTTCATTTTAATCCATTCATTTAAAGGAGGAAGTGAAAGAAAAATATATTATTTTACCAAATAATGGAAATATTGAATCTCTGCTGAACAATGCTCCCTTTAAGACAAGTATTACACTGACCAAGTCAACTTACTTGATAGGCAGCCAAAAGGTGGGGTATTCAGTGATTCACTCTTTATCAACTTGTTATTGTACTCAATAGCAGTTATAAGTCATTTTCTCCCCACGCCAAGATTTGGAACAAAAACGTAATCGGCAATCGCGAACTTCTTCACTCACAAGGATCTAATCTCATCATTGCTGTTTCGGGAAAGTGTATTTCAATCGCCTTAAGATCCAAGTTAGTGTATCAAACATTTTCAAATTTAGTTGTGCAGATCAGCAATCGAATGAGTTATTATATTTTCTTTTTCAATGTTCACAATAGTAATGTACCGGTGGATTGTTTAATTAATTCTGAAATTTGTCCATTGACTTGTGATGCTGCAAAGACTGTTTAGAAATCAGGTGGTTATGTACATGAATTTTCCAGTGGGGTGTTTGATTTGCGTAGCAGGATCCATATGACTTTGTTTTGGCATATACAATAATTGAAGTCATACTTTAAACGAACCAAGTCATAAACAAACAGATGCAAGAAAAGCAAATAAGAAGAATCTAAGATGGTTTTCCCATGGGGCACATGACAGTGCCGAGTTTTCTTCAATGCAATTTATATAGTTTTTTTTAACAAATTATATATGAACTATATTGATATAATTGTATGTAAGTTTGATTCATCCAAAACTAAAATACATCTGATTTTGATTAAAAAAATTAAGTACACTTAAATATAAAAACATCCCCATTAATAATTTATATGCAATTTATATAAAAGAAATGTGTCGCTAAGCATCTACTATCGATCCACGATTTCACTTTTCTTTAATATGGCCTAACATTATATGATTCCATTTTTCTTTAATATGACCTAACATGCAATGTTGAATATAAATTTATGAAGGAACTATTAGATTTAACAGTTTTAATCGTTAAATATATATATACGTACAAAAGAGAGTTTTGCTATTTTCCAAGAAAACTAATATCTTTACAAAAATTGAAAAGTAAAATATTATTGATGGGGCATGAAGCACGTGAGGGCACGAGGTATAGAGATAGACTACAGTTATCAATCTGTTTCAACAAGTGGGATAACGCTGAAAAAGAAAAATGGAACCCGTGATTGCAGTGATTCACTGATTGTACGAGTGAAATTGTGAAATTATGAAATTTTGATATTTTAAATTACTTTTATATTTATTCAAAATTATAACATTATTATATTAATATGAGGTATGTAAGCATGTTAAAATTAGTTTTAATAAGAAATATTAATGATAATACTAATGATGAAGTAATTGTAAACGTAATAAATAAATAATATAACAATAACAAACAAAAGTAACGGAGTCAAGTAGTTGAGGCAAGATCGTATCTTCTCTTCTCTTCTATATTTGGTGAATGAATAATAAGCAAACCGGTCGTAGTTTCAATAGTTGAACCGATTTGCTTATTTTTTTTTGGTGAAGCAAACCTTTTTTTTGGTGAAGCAAACTCGTTATTGTTTCATTGGTTGAAGTGGTTTGCTTATTTATTTTTTGCAAACCGTTTCAACCAATGAAATCATGATTGGTTCGCAAAGTTTACTGATTCGATGCTAGTTCAACGATTTAGAGACAGGTTATTTGTCATCCCGTTATAGAAACTTGATCGAATCGACCTCTAAACCAATTCACAATTGAATTGGTTCAACCAGCTAATGTGGTTTGATTTTCAAAATCATGATTCTGATTGAGTTCTGGTTCATCATTTGCTCTCAAGCTTACCAACTATTTTTTAGAATTAGGTTTTTTTTAATACTTAGATATAGGTCTGGTTTGATAGTCTCTTTACTTAAAATAGTAAGACATTTGGCCTCCCTTAAATGTTTTAAATGGTCAATCCCTATAACTTATCAATTTGAAACCATGTAGACCTTCATGTAATTAATCAAGGCATTATGCTTTTTGATGACTTCTACACAAAGTTGTTAAAACAAAATTAGATTAAATAGTCTGATCGTGAACTAAATACTTAAATGATTATAATTCAGTTTTATAACAAAATTTACGATAAGACTACTTTAGACATATCAAAATTAGTCATAATTAGTTAAAATTTGATTGAACTACTCGGATCATCCAGTTGAACTAACTGACCATTAATTTTTATATATACAAAAAATTCAATATGTTTCCCATTTCATAAATATTCTTATATATTTTAAATTGTTACATGTGAATTATTCTTATGACATTTTGACCAGCCGATTTAAATGGTTAAATTGATTAAATCTAAACTGGAAGTCTTACCAATTCACTATATAATTCAGTTTTAACGACATTGCTTTACAATAGCTTTAAAGAGAAAGATTATCTAGTTGAAGCATCTTTGCTTTAATTAACCTTAATTATTTTATTTGATTTTTATTTGATTTTTATTTAAGAGTAGCATGTTAATTAGGCATTTGTTTGGTTAGGTATGTACAATTGGGTTAAGCCCCTATCTTTTTTGTGAAGTGGTGTTCAGTCAGGTTAATATTCTTAAAGTTGTCAAAGTGAATTATAACTCACGAGCTAACCCGGCTCAATCCACCAAAATGATGAGTTGAATTGTTCAAAAATTAGCTCACCAATTTTTTGACCTGGCTCACTTAACCCTTGAGTTAAATGTGTTCATCTGTTTACTATTTATTTTATTTTATTTAGAAAAAATATTAACCACTAACCTAATTATTATGTTTATTTTAGTGATTATAACTTATGAATTATGATGTAACTTAAGTTTGATGATTATTATATGATTTTAAACTTTTTTTTGGTGATGTAACTTATCTTTGATGATTATTTTATGTTTAGAGTTTATTTTTAAAAAAAAATCTATTTTTTTTATTTTTTGGTAGGTCAATCTGTTTAACCCACCTAAAGTGAGTTGGGTTCACCATTTTTCAACTCACCACCAAAGTGAGTTAACCTGACTCAACTCACTTAACTTCTAACCCGTAGTGGGTCAACTTAGATTGGCCCGTTTTGACAGTTCTAAATATTCTCTTCTCATTTTTTTTTTCAAAAAACTGTAATAATAGGTAATTATTTAAAATTGTAAAGAATAAATTTAAAACTCTTTGATTCGCTCTTTATTCACTAAATAAAGAATAAAATATCTAAAAGTACAAATGATAGAAGTTTTTGAACCCAAGCTAACACGATGAGTTTGCGAGTTAACCTGTCCTAACAAATACTTATAATATGACGTAAAAATTACCCTCTTGATTTATTTATCTTTTTTCTCTAAATATGAGACTATTGGAGCTCTCACCCGCGGAGAAGATAAAGAGGATGTTATTGGAACCCCACAGCTAGCAAGTTGATGGACCATCAAACGGTGAAAATTAATTTTGGAGTAAATTATGCTCATATCTCGACATTTTATAAAATTAAATTGATATCTCCTTTAATTTTCAAAATTACAATAACTTTATCTACTTAGAGTTTTTACCAGACTATTGTACTTTTATTTTTTCATACATACACACTCCTATAGAATAGCTTTCCATATAGTTTTATACAAATAAAAAATACACATAGCCTAGTAAGTGTAATTTGAAAAAAATAGAATAGAGATTAGTATAATTTCATGAAATGGGTAATTAATCCAAATTTGGGCAAATCTAAATGTTGCTATACAACTGCTACGCCCTAGTGCTCAAGATGCAACCAAACCAGGCTTCACCCCAAGCAATTGGAATGTTGAAAACACAAAATTTTGCGACCCAGAACATTACGGAGGTCATGTCCATCAGAAATTTCCACAGTTCCAACAAAATTTTCCTTTCCGAAAGTTATATAGCTGATTTGGATGAGTTTTTTATGAAAAGATATTTTTTATATGATACTTTTTTAAAAATATTTTTTAAAAAGTAAAAATTACTTTATGTTTAGAAATAATATTTAAAAAAAGTTATGTTTCAACAATTTTTTTATGTTATAAAAAGGATTTTTTTTAGAAGTATAAATTTAACTAAAGAAAAGTACAAAATGTGTTTTTGTTAATGATTCAACTTTTTTTTTTTGTAAAAGCTTATTCAAACATACTAAAATTTTAAAAAATATTTTTCTAAAAAACATATTTTTTTAACAAAGAAAACACATCCCAACGAGCATTAAACTGAAATATTCCCAACATTTTCTTTTGGCTATCTCTTGCTACTAGCAAATCCAGAAAAAAAAAAAAAAAAAACTTTGGGCATTCACTTCAAAAGCTTCCTTAGCAGCTATTGCGGTTGCTTCCTTGGCTGCTTGCTTCAGTCCCGTGCTTTGCTTCGAGAGTTGTTAATTTGTATAGATTTGAGAATAACTTCTTGCAAGTTGTTTATTTGAGATTATCTCATATCTTCCGCTCCATTAATTTTAATGATTTGAGATTCGGGTTGCTTATTTATGGGAAATAATATTTTAGCTGTTTTTCTCAACTGTAACATCATCATTCAAAGAGAATGAATCTCACTCTGAATGGATAAAAATAGCTAGGGTCACTTTGGCAACACGAATAATTTTAATTTAGTATTTCCGTTAGCAGAGGCTAGTATTTGTATAATTTGAAACCAAGAAAAACATAACATGTAAAAATTTGAAAGGGTGTCACTGTTTTTTACTCAATAATAAAGATAATTATACGAGATAAAAAAGGAAAAAATATAGACGGGGAAGGGGCAAGACAAAGTTACCTGACACATTAAAAAAGTAAAAATAAAAAATAAATTGTGTTTTATACTTTTTCGGGAAAAATTAGTACTGATAGTGATAACAGAATTCAACTGCCTTTATATGGACATACATTACACACAAGAATTGAAATAGAAAGATAAACAAATGCATCAACGAAATCACTGCGACTTGAAGCTTCTTCATTGGATAAGTGCTTGCTTTGACCAAATCATGTCCTAACTGGATCCAACAATACAGTCGAGTGGTTGGCAATGTGCAAGCTAAATTGCCCTCCTTTTTCACTCACATCTATCCTTGTCCCGGCTGGAGCTTTCAGCTGAAAATTTGACACCAACTTTGCAATCACTAGTCCCAGTATTGGTAATGCAAGTATGATCCCAGGGCAACTCCTCCTGCCCATGCCAAATGGTAAGAACCTAAAATCAACCTTCCCTCCTGCCACAGCATCTGTCTCATGTTCCTCTTCCAAGAACCTTTCTGGCCTGAACTCCTCTGGGTTTTTCCACCATGATGGGTTGTTGGCAAGCCACCAAGCATTCACTACCACCTTTGACTCTTTTGGAATGGTATAGCCTCCTAGCTTTGCTTCTTCAAGGTTCATGTGGGGCACCAACAGAGGAATAGGGGTATGCAGTCTTAATGTCTCTTTCACTGTGGCTTGTAAGTAGGGTAGTTCATGCAGGTTGGATTCTGTAACTGGCTGGCCTTTAAGCACTTCTGAGATCTCATCACGAATCTTGCTTTGAACGGTTGGGTGATTGACCAACTCTGCTATTGCCCATTCCATCGACCATAATGTTGTCTCTATTGCTGCAACATTAATGTTTTCTACGATGTAAAGCACATTTTCTTCGCTGATTTCTCCCTTCATCTGAGCATCTATGATGTGATCAATTGCACAGCTTATCTTGTGCTTCTCTCCATTGGCGGCCATTATTTTTCTGTAGAGCAATATAGGAGCAAATACGTCAAGTTATGTATGGAAACTAAAAGGAACTACATATATATTCAAACGTTTACTTGAAACTAATATCTACCTTCTTTGCTCAATGTAGTAGTTGTTGAAAAATGCCAACCTCCTATTTTGCAAGTCCTTGCACTTGTTCAGGTAGCCCCTCAAAAATGGCCTGAGCAATGGTATAAAATCTCCGTAATTGTATTCGAAACTCTGAGCCAAACGGCTTCTCTCAGAGTTAAATCGTGTGGCCTCAATGAACAAGGGGTCCTCTTGTGACTCAAACTTGGCATCAAACATCATCCTGTACATGATATTGTACAGCATCAGCTGGAGACGCTTTCTGATAACTATCCCTTCGCTTCTCACTGTCTTATTAGCGTTGAGGTCGCGCACTACCAAGTCCATCTCTTCTTCCCACATGTTACTATAATTGTTGACAACTTTGTTGGTGAAAAAAGGCAGTGTCATTATTCTGCGCATTTTGCGCCAGTGATCACCGTAAACTGTGAAGACCATGTCTTGGCCATTTCCTGTGAAGATATCAAACACAACGTTTCGTGGGCGAGAACCGAATTCCACACCTTGTGAGTGAAGGACTTGGGTGGCAAGCTCAGGATCAGAGACCACCACTAAGTTTTTGGAACCAAGTTTGAGAAGGAACACTGGACCATAGGTCTGTGACATGGAAGCTAGAAGACGGTGATTGAGGTCATTGCCAACTTGGAGCCAGTTTCCAAATATAGGGACAGAGATAGGGCCTGGAGGCAGAGTGATGGAGTGCTGGCTTGAAGAAACTGAGGAGAACAAGTATAGGATGAGAGTAAAGACGAGGGTGGCACTGGCAATTGAGACATAGGATATTGGAGGGAAAGGTATAGAATAGTAAGAATACAACAGTTTTGTAATTGAAATAAGTGCTACTGTAATAAGAGTGCAAAAGATTGGTTTCCTGATATGATGACCCATGTTTTTGTGCACTTCCGAGAGATGAAAAGCTAGCTAGGCTTTAATGGATGAGTTGTTAAAGAAGGGAATAAGATTATATAGTAGGAATGATGGGGTAGGTGTCCCACGGTTTCTGATGAATCCATGGGCATTTTTTCAAACCAAGGTAGGAAGATGGTAATGTGATATGGAGGTGTAGGTGAGTAAACCATTTTTTGAAGTCAAGTTGGTAGGCCAATAGAATTCACTTGCATAATAAGCAGACATGGCTACGTGGTTTGTGCCAACTTGCAAGTCTATTTGGTCAAGCCAACCATGGATGAGTAAAATATAATGATTGTTGTTTGCACCATGTAAGCCTTGCATTGGCTCAAACAGGACTATTGCCTCAATCTGAAATTTCTTCATCGTTTAACTTCTTTTTCTCCTAGTTTCGAAACAGCACTATTAATTTGACCTAAAATTTCCTTCTAATTAATGAAGATAAACTGAATTGTTTGTATATTTTTTTACTGTTTCTAACATTCTCATTATTTTAAATCTCCTTTTCATTTCTCAAAATTTGCTAAAGCAATCTACCAATAAAAAGAATCTTCGTTTGATACATTATATATCATTATCTAATTTATTAATACAAAATAATTAATCCTTAAAACACTTGGATAAGTGAATCATACTAATTAGGAAATACAAAGTAACGTGCGTCCACACGCAACGAGTCAATTGCTTTTAAGAATGAAACAATACATACTCACATAAAAATAAAAACAAATACATTATATGCATAAATTTGGATCTTCTAGAGTTGAACTGAACGTGTAATTAAAAAATAAAAAGAATAAAAAAAAAGAGAGTATGTGCATCTTACGATTTAAAAAATTATAAAATTCACATTTTGAATTTATTTCTCTCTAATTCAACTCTAAATTCTATACGCATATATTGTGTCCAATCAAATGTTGAGAAAGGTTGCAAATAAACTAAATGCTAAATTCACATTTTGAATTTATTTCTCTCTAATTCAACTCTAAATTCTATACGCATATATTGTGTCCAATCAAATGTTGAGAAAGATTGCAAATAAACTAAATGCTTCAAATTAAGCTTTGACTTTGAAGTTTTCAAGCTGAAGTTTTGGTAGAAAGTAAAGTTTACAAAGTACATTCAAATCACTAGGTAGGTAGATAAGTTAATACCAACTATCTTGTATTAGTATAAGGGAAAGGGGTTCAATCATTTTAAATATCTTGTTTCAGGTTTGATTATTAAAATATGTATATAGAGAAAATACAATTGAGAGAAATTCTTACTTTATACGCTTGATCGTATTTGATGATAGTAGTGTCTCACCTTCTAAATAAGATGGTACCTTAATTTACACATACACAAAAAAAAAAAAAAGATAAGTTAACACAACAAAATGATAGTATAGAGTCGTAAGTCCCAATCTTAGAACACTTTTTTCTAGGTGGGAATAATAGAACCAAAATCGTATCCACATCTTAGAGTAGGAAATCATACCTAATACATTATTATAACTAAGCAAGTATTTAATATTTTAATTTAGGCAACGAATTTTTTTGAGAGACTAAATTAAACATAATGATAACTTTTAAAAAATTAAAAAAAATAATTATAATCAAATAGAACTTAAAACAATTAAATAAAAAAAAATTCCATTATAGTAACTCTAAGTACATGTAACATGTTCAATTTAGATTAATTTTTACAAAAAAAAATTTAAGAAAATTAACATTTTAATTATAATTCATCTTAAAATAATCTAAACCAAGCACACGTTTCATTTTCATTGGATCAAAACGAAGTGGTAGCACGCCACTGTCTATGAGAAAATTCATTGTTTTTTTTTTCTCTTTACATTTCCTTTTCTCAGCAAAATAGGCCATTGAACTCGCAAAATGTGGCTGATGCATTGCAGATTTGCAGAAGTTCAAACTCAAGAAGGAAGCCGTACAGAAAGCACTGGACAATTCGACATTCCAAACAAAGAAGAGCTTAATCAGATGAAAGGAACAAAATGCCAACCTGCAGCAACTGCTTGAAGAACAGAAAAAGGCTATTATATTAGTGAGGCTGAAGGAGGTATACTCACTCAAGTTAAATTATGTGAATAATCTAACCATTGCAGTGCTTAATATAATCACATATTGTTATAAATACTAAGTTTACATGAATTTGAAACCATTGAGACAAAACCCCTTGATCTTGCAATTTATGGATATAATTTGTTACTGCAGAAATTAGATCATTGCTATCAAATTTAACACTGGAACAGATCCGTGGAGGAGGGGCTAAACTGAGGATAGAGGTAGCTGACAGGAGGGATGTTTATGTACTCTTTTCTTCGTTGAATGGAACTTGCTGATTCTGCACTCTGCAGTTACTACTAAGATAGTTTGCATCTCTATATTCTGCATCAGGTTGAAGAAATGGAGAACAAATTGACCAAGTTATGTTGAGGTGTTACTTTGGTGAGGCCAGAAGAACTCAAGGCAGTTGAGGGTATGTTCTCAGAGAAAATAAGTCAGTGGAGAAAGCGTAAAAGAATGTTCAAGGATTTATGGGATACCCTCACTGAGAACTCACCTAAGGAGTCCAAAGAATTTAAGGTTTCTGTCTTGGCCTGTGTCACAACCCTAGATGTGATTTTTTATCTTTCTGTTATCTTAATGATAATTGTTTGCACTTTTCAGGAGGAGCTTGGAATAGAACATGACGAAGATATTGGCGTGAGTTTGCAGTCATCTAGCGACCTGCTCCAACAAGGTAAGAAGCGGCCTAGGGGACACTGATATATGAAAAATGATATTTTCACATACAAATAACCCTCACATATCTTTATTTCCTCTCTCTCCTCTCCTTTTCTATCTCTCTCCCTTTTCAACATTAAAAAACTTAGATAAATAGGGATATGTGAGATATGTGAGAGTTATTGTATGTGTAAATATCATCACTCCTGATATATTTATCGGAACTCAGAAGTTTGTCCTTCCTAATCAACAAATTAGGCGTATAGATTCTTTGGGGTTCTGTATATGATAGCTAATTACATGGCCTATGTAAGTGTTGACAATTCAGACCCAGTTTTGGGCTTATTCCCAGTCAAATTACAAGCGTAACTAACTGGAGCATCATCTCATTAGCAGACTAGCAGTGCAATATTATTTTTATATATCTCTTTGGTACCAGAAATTGGTCACATTGTATAGCATACTATCCTAGTGTTCATGTTTCAAGGTCATAATGCATAATCCTACTTATAAATGATTATTGACTGGGTACAGGTTCCAGGAAAGAAAACTAACTCTAAGCACTGACGTATCATTTTCCATGGTAGGAACCCCATATTTGTATTGTCCCTTAAGAATCTTATAAATGCTTTACCTGGTATGCTAATATTCTGGTTCAAATTGGCGATTCTAAGCTGGGAGATAAAATAAGGTGGATAACAATTGGTTTAATCCAATGTTAGCTTGACATCTCCCATTGATGATCAAATAGCAACTTCACTTATTCCTAGAAATTTCTTACAATTCTCAGGTTTCTTTTTGCAGCCATATATTTCTGTGTATGATCAAATATCAACAGGAATTTCTGTTAAGCCCGGAGTTTGCCTCCTTTTACGTCATAATAAAGACAACAAAAACTTGGAATCCATGATATTTATGAAAGAAAGATTAATGATCCAAGCAATTACACACTTAGCCTAAGCTACTAGCAAAATTCAAGTCTGATATGCAAAGTCACATGCCACATACATTCATCCTTACTCAGGAACCCTGTACTCGTCTAGTTCTCAATGAAAATGGTCTCTTCTCCAAATCCACGAGGTGCGCTCTGCATCTTGGATCCTGACACTTCATTTAATACTAGTTGCCTAAGCCTGATCCAATCTCTATATCAGCATGATACCTTGAAGATATCTGCTTAGAAGATTGATTGCTTTTCGGTTTATTATCTGCATCCACTGACATAGTGCCCCCCTTCAAAATCTCGTCGGCTGATTTTGAACTTGAAATGTTTTTTGGCTTCTCTAACTCTAATGCATTCTTATTAAATTCTCCTTGAAAATTTCCTTGTCCTCCAGTTGAGACATAACTTTCACAGAATCATGTCCATCCAACACTTTATTTGGTCGGGGACTTGGATTTATTATTATCATCAGGATCATGTGGTTCAGATCGTGAGAGTTCCACAGCTGCTCTTGCAGCAGCAGCAGCATATGCTGCTGACTCAAAAGCTGCTTGTGCTGCATCAGCTACGCCCTTATACTTTTGCCTAGCCTTCAAGGAATCAGTTATCTCCTCATCTTTCCCTCTATTAGGAAAATTTTGGAGATTCTCTTCTTCCCTTATCTCAGGCTCGTGCTGGTTTTGCTTTTTCACATTGACTTGTTCCTGCATTGATCACATTAGACGCCATAAGTATTTGTTTAACAAGTGTTCTAAACAATCAGATTGCGATGTTCGCTGCCTTATATTTTATACCTCAACCAAAACCGAAGAAGCTTCTTCAAGCTGCAGAACAATACTGTTCTCAGAAGCAATTTCTTTGAGTGCCTTCATTTTGCTTTCCAAGCTTGGCATCCTCGTTGACAGCTTTTGTATCATCTACAAGTACCCAAATAAAAAAGATTAGATAAGATTGTAATGAATACCCAGAAAAATTACTCAAAATTAGCATGAAAACGTTCTCTGCTTTTGGCACAAATTCTAGCTTCTATATTAATCCTAACAAGTTTCTACAGCAACAAAAACAAAAAAAAAAGAGTGGGAAAGCATGAATGTGAGACATATTAAAAATTACTGATTGCGGTGGCAGAACCACGGCTATAAAACTGATTCTCATATCATATCAGATATATATACCTGAGGGTGGACTCCACAGTTGTTCCTTAACTCAATAGCACGAGCCACGAACTCTTTCCCAAATCTAGAGCTCAAAATTGCACGAATCTCTTGAATCTCTGGTAAATCCCCACACCTAGAAGAAGCATAGATTAATCCTGATGCTGCCTCCTTTAGTTCCTCGGGACATTCTCTATAACAGCAACAAAACCAAACTCATCAATTCAAAAACAAAACCTTCCAATAAATTACAAGCGAAATGATAAAAAGTAAACCAACCTTTCTTGTTCAATGAGATGGACCCTTTCGATCAAGAGGTTGCAGTATCCTTCAATCTTAACATACACATCCAACATATTCTGCTCCTTGATCACATGCTCGGCCTATAAAAAACAACCCAGTTTTTTCAAAACCCAGAAGAGTTATATTTATTATTTAAGACGAAAGTTTTGGTTTTTGAGAGACAAGACAACATATTATATTTATATATATATATATATATATGTATGTATGTATGTATGTATGTCTTATTCTTACTCGATGCAGAGCTCGTTCATGGTGGCCAAGTTGGAGAAGTTGAAGAACGTCAGAACGGGCTTGTTTGAAACGTGCCTGGCGGTGGTCCTTGAGGACAGCGAGGCGAGAGATGGCAAGGTTAACGGTTGGCTTGAGCTTTGCAGTCTTCAAGTTTCTACCCAGCAGAGCATCTAGCTTCTTACCCATATGCACCTACCTGCTCTGTTGGATGGTGCTGAAATCTGAATGAGATAAGAGCAGAGCAAAATACCCAAGAGAAGGTATTATATATAATATATGGTAATGGTAATGGCAATGGCAATGGCAATGGGTGTTTTTGATTTGATTATTAAGAGTTTTCTTAGGAGCGAAGACTCTATCTAGTGGAGAGGGATACGAATAGGGAACCAGCTCCTAAACGCGGTTGGTGTGTGAATGTCTCAAGGAAACTGAAGAGGTGCTTATCGGTTGCCACCTTCTCAGAAAGTTTCTGCATAATATGAATGAATCAAAGCAAGAAAAGGAAGGAAAACATAAATGGGAAGGGGATCCACAAATTGACAATTCATTGACTATTTGATTAGAAGCATGACACGGCAATCGGACAGTCAGTTGCTATTCTTCTCCTACCTTGAAAACAAATGTTTGTCGTCATAATTAAATATGAATTTTTTTGCTAATATAAAATTATCTTCTTTCCAAATCAAATTTATAAGGTGAATTATAATTGCATGCTTATTATTATAAACCCATACCATGTTTACTATAACTATAAAAAGTAAATATGACTTTTTTAGTAATATAATTACTTATATTTATATATAAAATAAAATAATTATTAATTAAAAAAGATACTTGATTAATCATATTAAACATTTAACTCTCTTCGTTTATGCTTGTTGAAGTTTGAATTCTCACATAAAAATATCTATTAATATTAAACAAAATTTTCAAACTCGACTCTTTAAACTTGTTTTATTAAAAGAATGAGTTTTAACTTGAAGTTTATTTGAGCACGAATATTTTTTTATTCAACTTAACTTGGTTCAACTTAACTATATCAATATATTTTGCTAGCATATAATTTTTTAGATTTAAATTCATTATTAATATATAAAGTGAAAATGGCAATCAAATTTTTAAAAGACCCACGATTTTCCTTTCCTAAACATATTCCATTTTTACAATTAAAAGTAGAAGCTGGTCAACCCGCCGATGCCACATTTGTCATAAGAGCACCCTATATGCTAAAGACCGAGAATGAGTCTCAACAAGTACAGACGTACTGGCCATCCTATAACAACTGTGATGGAGAAGGCTTCAGTGTCAAACTCCTATAAAGAATAAGATAGACCCTATCAAATTGTTAGGCTAGAAAGACTCGTGCCAAAGTGAAGAAGTAAAAACTACAGGTATCAAAAGACACCAGCACTGTAAAGTGCAATTACGATGATAAATGAGAATGCTACGAATACCCTTTCAAATTCTGAATCTTGATAGACTCAAACAGCATGACTCAACCAGATCCAGTGTGCTTTGCTGAAAGGTTAGCTAGTGGAGCTATTATAATATTATGCCAGCAATGATTGTCCACACAGAATTGAAAAAGCCAGTGCATAACGAGGCATTTTACGAAAACGGAGATTCATCTGCAAGACGCACCTTAATTTAAATCCTGCGTTCTAGAAAACCTTATCAGTTGAGGAATTGTTTTTCCTTGTTTTCTTTCTCTCTCCCTATCACAACTACAATGATCTATACATAGAAAAACATTTTTAGGGTTGCACTTAGTCGCTCTCGCACATTTAGATTCTTTTACCATTATTTTTTCTAATATAAAATCCACATTCAACACGTGAACTGCTACACGAAAAATTATAGGGAAGTTTCATGTTCGTATAGTTTGTTTGTGGATATTTTTGCCAGCTTCAATACCTGCTTGTGCTTAAACGCCCCCCCCCCCCCCCAACAAAAACACCCTGAGAGTAGCTTTTAACATAAACACTGCCAAAAGATCCAGTCAGAATCTTAAAGCTGAATGCGCAACTCCCTCTAGGATTGCTAAACCTGACTCAGGTTTTCCCTATTCACTTGATTGGACGACCATTACGTCAATTGCTGAATTAAAGTAATGAATGACATGTACCTAAAGAAGTAACCATTTAATCTTGGCCAGCAAAAGGTAGATCACAGTAGAAGAAACACAAATACATAAATAATGAGCTATTCAGAATCACAACAATTCATATGAAACTTACAACACCATCATCTCCACAATATCCATACAAAAAAATTATTTTTCATGATTCAACTAACATCACTAATACTGCCAGCATGTTAACCACTAGGAGTGTGCTGATCATACGTCCCCCTTCCAACAAAACTGGCATAAACCACTCGAGTAAAATGGCTCCAGTGCTACAGCAACAAGCCAAACAAGATACAGAAACATCCAAGTAGAACTATAAAAGAGCATGAAAAATTTTCTGTAACCAAAACTAAAAATGACGAGAAACACCAGAGAATAGCATATGCATGATTCCCTGTAACTTCAACCTCAGTAAAGCAGAGACCTTTATTACAATCTCCACAGAACTACCAATCAGAGCATTTATTCAGACACAGTGCCACCTGCAGCTTCAATCTGCAAGTCATATTTATTGGTCCAAGATACTGGAATCCTCATGCTTTATAAATTGTGCTGGTTGTCTTCCCCACAGTTTCGTCTATCATATTCTCAATCATCCTTCACTTAATGAAATGATCCACTCCATCAGAGCTCTCTACTGATACCCCATCCTTTACCCTCAGAGGCTCAGACCCTTTATCGAATTTTTATTTTCCATATTTCTCTTGGTCTAATTGCTTGTTTTCAACTAGTTGAACCTTTGTTTTTATGATAGATACACACACACATTCTTGTGTCTGGGTGCTGAACTGTTGGCTTTTGTGGAAGTGGCATAACATAGCCATTTCTTTAGAGGGCTTCATAGAGTGGGGAATCTGAGAAAAGTGATCATGGGCTTTGTTGAGGATGTCACAGCAACAGCCTCCTGCAACCCAAGGATGAAGTTGTTCCTCGTGTGTGTGTGTGTGTGTTGCATCACTTCAACAAACAAATTTCACTCAAAAAAATGGGAAGATATGTTTTTAAAACTCTACCCTATTCTCTCAAAATAAATAGAACCGATAATTGACATGCTAGTCAACAATTGTCAAGACAAAAGAAGAGACTGACCAAACAGCAAGTTGATAATATTAGGGGTTCATGACAACATAAAAGGGAAGGAGCATAGCCAAGAATGCATGCTTATAAGTCAGAAGAAACAACACAGACACAGAAAAGTATAGTGAAAATGCTGTTCAAGACAAAAGGAAGAGACTGACCAAACAGCAAGTTGATAATATTAGGGGTTCAGGACAACATAAAAGGGAAGGAGCATAGCCAAGAATGCCATGCTTATAAGTCAGAAGAAACAACATAGGCACAGAAAACAATAGTGAAAATGTTGTTCTATTCTAAACACCAAGGTTGTCAAACTCACGAGTTTACCTAAACTCGTGGAGCCTCCGTAAACTTAACTCATGAACTTGACTCGTAATCTCATAAGTTATGAGTTTACCTATTTCAAAAATGACTAATAAAAAAATATCATAGTACTCAAAACAAAATAAAATAACATATTCATAATCAACATACAACATTCCAACTCCATAATAAAACAAAGGTAATAAAAGTATGATAGTATAAATTAAACCATACATAAATGAGTAAATCATGAGTTCATAATGCTAAAACTTAAAACAATTCAAGTCTAGAATTCAAGATCTTCAAAATTCAAATCCTCAATCTGAAACTTCATGGCATAAAAAAAAGAAACTTCATTGGCACCAAAAAAAAAGAAGAATCAAGAAATAGAAAACACAACATAAGGGTAATGATGTCTGAAAAGAAGCTTCACAGCACATAAAAATTGAATCGTGATGTAAGAAAAGGGACGAGAACACCAAATCACTCAAAACAAGAGCTTCACTGCGGCAAAGTGACCAAGCTGATGCTTCACCATCCAAATCGCTCAAAACAGGAGCTTCACAGTGGCGACATGACGAAGCTGACACTTCATGA
Organism: Styphnolobium japonicum; assembly: GCA_023212625.1. Taxonomy (NCBI): domain Eukaryota; kingdom Viridiplantae; phylum Streptophyta; class Magnoliopsida; order Fabales; family Fabaceae; genus Styphnolobium; species Styphnolobium japonicum. The sequence continues at coordinate 2,859,896 of JALBWW010000013.1, forward strand.
CGGTGAAGAACTGAAGCTTCACGCAGAACGGTGTCTTGAATGAGCTCCAGAGGTGATATTGAACTGAGAACCTGCGAACCTGCGATGGTGCCTCTGCTTGGGTTTTCAAGCCTAGTGGGAAATCTGTGTGGGTTTTCAAGCCTAGTGGAAACGGTGAGTTTGGGTCTGAAACAAAACGATGGCGTTTTGGGCGTATTTTGGCTCAAATCAAAGCAAGAACTCAAACTCAGTAACTCGGTGATGAACTCGCGTGTTCACCCGAGCCCACCAAGGACCATGATACGAACCCTGGGAGAACCATACCCCAAAAGCTAGCTATTAAGGTGGGAGAGCCCAAGGCTATATAAACCTCATATCTGAATCCCATACTTCCAATGTGGGACTCAAGTCCCATACCTTGCAATTGGATCCTAACATTCTACCACGCTTCGCAGCCCCAACGCCCATGCGGGCTAGCTATGCACTAGTCCTTTGACTAGTCCTAGGCGAACAATGCAATGTCAGCGTCACCACTTGCACCGCTCATTTGTAGATGAGAGACATGGTGGATATCTGATACCAATTGATACGAACCTTGGGAGAACCACACCCCAAAAGCTAGCTATTAAGTTGGGAGAGCCCAAGGCCATGTAAACCCCACATCTGAACCTCATACTTCCGATGTGGGAGTCAAGTCACATACCTTGCAATTGGATCCTAACAAACCGAGTTGGAGCCGGGTTGGCTCAATTTGGGGGCCGAATTCGTAAACGTCCGAGTTTACAAGTTAACACTAGAGTTTAACAACCATACTAAACACCACCTACTTTCACCATCAGAAACACTGCTGGAAACATATAATGTAGTTGCAAACTTGCAATACGTCAAATTTGTGGAGATTGAAAATTTTCACAAAAATAAAAAGCAGAAATGAGAACTAGGAGTGGTCATCATAGGAAACTGGACACCATAGACCATCAATGCTATAACAGATGAGAAAGGAATTGGACTTGAATATACTTACGAAAATTGCAGGACCAAGATACAGTATCTAAAAAGACAAAAGGCAAATCAAAACCCTGAAAATTCAGTCCAATAAAAGCAGCATCAACTTTAACCCATACAACAAGCTTAACAGAACAAAAGTTTCTGAATCGAATTACTCACTGAGAATATGAATACACTTGAAGAACCCAGCCAAACACCTCCAGTGGAAATGCCTCCAGAATGACCAGCCATGGATAAGATGCAACACGATTTCATTAGGATATGCATATAGGCAAATTTAAGAAAATAAACATAAACAAAAGAATACAAAATGTTGGAAGGAAAGAGACGCTAAAATATAATTTAAGAAACAAAATATCAATATACAGCCTGACTCAAGTCATGACAGGAAGGAACACCCAGAAAGAACCGGAAAAAACATCACTTAGTTATTCTGCCACTTAAACTGAATATTTCAAAGGCAGTGGCAATTAGGCATTTGGCCTAGTGACACCTGCATCTCTCATCTTGGATGATGCAGGTTTGACACTAACCACTCCCTCTCTCACAACTTATGTACCTAGCTAAAACAAATAAACAATTCACATGCTCACATGTACTTGGAGAGCAACAATAACCATTGGCTTTCCTCCTGACTCAAAAAAGATCATTCAGGCTCATCTTAATAAATTCTCATCAAACCAAGCACTATTCTATTGGTATTGACAAAAAAATTAATGGAAAACATAATTCATTCCAGCGCGGTCAAATTAATCTCCCAATAAACAAACCAAGGTACCTTCTCCTGGGTTCCTTTTAAGCATCTAAGCACGGGAGGGATGCCTCAAACCAGTGACAGGTATCCTGAATGAAAATTTTAATTAGAATCTCCATAATCCAAGGAAGTTGTATGAAATGGTAAAGAAATATGAACTGGCAGGAATAGTGACAACTAAGGAAGACCAAAATATAATTATGCAAAGAAAATTAACCACACACAATGCAATAGTTATGTAAAATTTGTAGAAGAAGAACATAAAGGGAAAAAAAGAGAGGAAAGAATAAACCAGTCTATCTTCAGCAACGGATCGTACAAGCACAAGTTCACAATTTATACAAAATTAAATTTCTCATAATAAAATTTCCCACGGATTTAATTGCAAGAGCAATGTTTGAAGTACAAATACAGCTATACTAAGGGAAACTAACAAAGATTAAATTTCATAATGGCCATACAAGAAGGGGAAAACTGCCATCGGCGAGTTGTCTTACAATAGAAACAGTACATTCCACTGAAAGAACCGCCAGTAAAGTGTACGCCTGACCAGACATCACCCTTTTTCACTTCAACAGGCCAACAACTGTGCTGATACCCCTTGGGCCGTAAAGAGAAGATAAATAATGCCAAATGATTAGAATCTCAATATGAATTGGATCATTATGTACAAATATCAGTGAACATCATTTCAGGAGTCAAAATCAGCAACATTGTTCACTTGCCAGTGATGAATGGGTGGTTCAATGCTTGTGAGACTGTCAACCTTTTGTCCGGATCCAAGACAAAAATCTTTTCCATAAGATCCTTGAAGTTGGCTAACATCTTTGGATCTTCCCCTGGAGAGCCAGTGATGATTGTTCCAATATCTTTTGGCCTTATGTTGAGAATCATCCGCTTTATGGTCTAGGCAATAACATTACCACCATTATTAACAGACTCTTATAAAAACATCATTCATTCTAACAAGAACAACAGAATCAACTTGGAAAGACAATCTAAATTCCAGCTCACCTTTTGTGTTACGGGATCCTCCTCTGTAGCAAGAAAATTCAGGTCCTGATCAAAATGCTGTTCAGTAAATGCTCCCTGCAAGGAAGATTATAAAAATAACTAGATATCACTACACATTAGAAATGCACTACGAATTCATTCACACCACAAATTCAATTCAAGGTACAGACCACATAAAAGGATAAATTTAGGAACTAGTCACAACAGATTAAAAAAATAATACCGAGAGGATAAAAGCAAACCTATATCAAACATTAAAATAATTCATACTCAAAGCTCAAACAGTGGCTAGACACTCACGATAAACAATTAAGTAGAACAATAAATGTTTACCTTACGTAGCATCTTCTTCGGAAAAGCACCCTTCAATTCCATGTGAAGTCGTAGCATGTCATTGTTTGTAGGACCTGGGAAAAGAACTTTCCCTGTATAGAGTTCATACAAACAGCAGCCTACAGACCAAATATCCAATGGATGATCATACAGCAAGCCAAGTACTGCATAGAAACATTCAGAAGCCCAAAAGTTGGTAACCATATGATATTCAACAAGGAATAAGTAGTCAGAAATAACAAAATCATAAGTACTATACATGGAACTTACTTATTTCAGGGGCACGATAAAAGCGACTCACAAGATATGGTGTAACTTCATTCTTACCAGCAAACATGGCATTACCAAAGTCACAAAGCTTCAACACATTTTTAGCCCCATTCACCTTGTCAAAAAAGGAAATTGTAAAGTAAAGTTAGGAGAAAATGGATTTTTCTTCTTGAGAAGAAACAAACTAACCTTTGAAAAGAAACAATCTAAAAACAAAACAGTATTTTAGACATACCAACATATTATCTGGCTTTATATCGCAATGGAGAACACCACAGTTCCGGAGATGCTTCAGTGCAATAAAAAGTTGTTTTGCATATGCTCTCACAGCAGTTAGCCTAAGGCCAATATTGCGACCAAACTTCTTTAAAACCTCACGCAGATTCATATTAAGAGATTCAAAAACTAAACAAAGGTGATTCCTGTACTTAAAACTTGAAAGGAAACGAACACAGTGACGCTTATCGTCTGGATCTGCACCTACTAACTTCTTTAATATGACCAACTCATCCATACCAGCCTTGTACCTATGTCACATTAGAGATATAACAGTGAGTACAACAAACACTACCCAAAAGCAAAAAGTTTAATGAGGATATCCAGGAAAACAAGATGACTCACATAGTGTCATTATTACGAATAATTTTTATAGCTACTTCTTCTGGCTCACCATTACCAGTCTGAAGATTCTTTGCCCGGACAACTGTTGAAAAGACACCCCTCCCATGTGCAGCAGTGATTTCATATCGGCCATCAAGTATTTCACCAAAACGATAGCCTGCAAAAATGCATAGCAATATCACAACATAACAGTATGGACAGGAAAACAGATATATCCAGGAACATTGCCCATAATAATTGGCCAACAATACCAACAGAAATCTAATTGTCCCCAAAGATTTTGAACATCATATTGACAGGTACACCCCTAACAGATCCCCTGGAAATGCTTCAATGGAAAAAAGGCATGGCTGTCAAATCATTAAACATAAGGCCTATGATTTTGACTTCTGAATCTTAAATTTCATTATTTCAGTAACAACTAAAAATGCTTGTTAAGGGCATTTAAATTAGGGAAAAGATCTGCACTCATGTTTTCAAGTTATTCCTTCCCAAAAAACTTCAAAAGAACAATGTGTCGATTTTGATGGAAAATCTACGCCATCACATTTGAAAGAACATATATGAAAACAATTTAACAATCATGCCCAATAAAAAAAAAGTTACAGAAAAAACTAAGAGCCTGTTTGGTTTGTTTTCTGTTTTCATTTTCAATTAGATATGTTTTCATTATAATTATAAAAATGCCACCTTGTTTTCACTTTGTTTCCTGTTTTCAAAATTTTGTGAAGGAAATTGTGAAAACAGTTGATTGAAAACAGAAACAGAGTGAAAACAAGGTGGCATTTTTGTAATTATAATGAAAACATATCTAACTGAAAATGAAAACGGAAAACAAACCAAACAGGCTCTAAGGGGGTGCTTTGTTTGTTTTCTGTTTTCATTTTAGCTGATATGCTTTCATTATAATTATAAGAAATGCCACCTTGTTTTTCAGTTTTCAAAATTTTGTGAAGGAAATGGTGAAAACTTCAAAATGTTGATTTCACAATTTCCTTCACAAAATTTTGAAAACAGAAAACAAAATGAAAATAAGGTGGCATTTTTGTAATTATAATGAAAACATATCAACTGAAAATGAAAACAGAAAACTAACCAAACACCCCCTAATAATGTTTCTGAGTTCTGACCAAGGCATGGCCAAAACAAGGCCAAAAGAATTAGTCAAGCCTCAACTCAACAATCAAAAGAGAATGATCAAAACAGCTAGATACAATCAAATGAATTACTTACTGTAATACCCCTCTGCATCATCCCAATTGTCATGTAGGCCACTCCTCTCAATCCGTAAACCATCTCCTTTCCCCTACAAAAAGGCAGTAAATCTTAATATAAAAAGAAAATAAACATGAAAGTAGAACCCAAAAATAAAAAAAATAAATAAACAATGAGTGGTTTAATGACTCAAGCAAGCATAAAAGAATGCTGAAGTTATTATAGAAGCAAATAACTGTAATAAGTTTGGTTATCTTAGATTAGAACCCAGCAGGAAAAATCACCTATTACACTAGAGGCAACTTAGCTTGGAGGAGAGAGAAAGAGAGGTTGTGCAAATTATACCATTACCAAAGCACATATATGGAGTAGGCAGAGAGAAAAGGAAAACTAAAATGATGAAAAAGACACAGGAGACGGGCTTCCTAGTTCCTATAATAACTATCCAGGAAGCAAGAAGTATAAGATTCATCAATAATCTGAAATGATATCATATCTTACTACAAACTCAGCAACTTATCCAATTGAGTGGACACAAAATAGCTGCTGCCATCAAAATTAGAACAGGTTAACCAAACACTTACCGATTTCCTAACTCCAGTTGGTGTCTCACCAAATATATCATCATCACAAAACTTGTCATCTGATCTCTCACTCTGTAAATGTTAAAAATGAGCTTCAAAACCCAATAGATATAAGTATGAACAAAATCCAACTAATTATTACTAATATTTTCTTTAAAATATAAACTAATTTAAGGACAAACCTTTGGAGTACCCTCTCCTAGGCCCCAAGCACTAGATATCTTCTCAGAAGCAGCATTCACGTTTTCTGGAGGAGATTTCCCAACAGCAAATGATGTTTCCGCATCATCAACACCATCGTTCTTAACATCAAGTGCTTCAGGAATGTTAGTAGGAATGTCCACAGATTCCTTGTCTAAAAATAGTGCATTACAAAGTTATAAAATTAGTCCAAATAAGAGGATACTAAGGTCAAAAAATGGAACAGCGATAAACACCCTTAAAATATGTAATTTCATCCAACTTCCAAGTCTTCTTTATATTCAGTGTCATGATAATAATATTCTTGTCTATTATTACACAGAAAAATGGGCTCATGCATCTTCAATGGTATACCGTATACATCAGGTTTGACCCTAATATCATTTATTTCACTCACTCTTATGCTCAATATCTACGGAAAATTGCTCAAACACTAAAAAGGTAAGAAAAAATGAATTTCAAGAGAAACCAAAAACAATGAAGGGACAAAAGGTAAAGATATAAGTAAAAAAAACTTTTATATGAAGAACATATCAGACAATTTGCAAAATATAATATACATGGATTAACAAAAAGAGAAAGGATAATATAAGAGACTCAAATGTCAAACCTCACTAGGTCCAGCTCAATTTAAAATATATTAATAGATAGCTCACACCAATGTTTTCTACTTTTAACACACAGAGAAACATAATATCAATAGAAGTACAACAATTTTTCAACTAGCTCAATCTAAAAAGAAAACCCCCATACTAACTGATACCATTTGCACAGAAACTTATCATGAACAGAAATCTTTCCACAACATGCACAGTTGAAAACTTGAAATGCATCAAAATCCCTCCAAATATACATTCATTACCTATTTCTAAAGCAACTTAAAAGTAGAAGCCAGAATTATTAATGTCGTGAGCTGGACTCAAGCCAGAATAGAAGCTAAAATTCTTCCCATCAATAATTACTTCCATGAATGACCAGTACTCTAACATTGCATCTATAAAATGAAAGCAGCCAATAAGACCAGTAGAAAGCATGTGACTCAAAATATAAACCGTAAAATTGTAGTATACTATTGAGAATGGCTTTGGATCCAATGGCAATGCCTCGTCCATCAAGAAGAGCAGAGGACATAGCATGGCTCTAATAACAGAAGATCATACTTTAGGCCTCACCTATGGAGTCAAGAAATGTTACAATCCACACATGCAGCTCCATGGAAATTGTGTTTCAAGGCACATGCTTTATTTCAGGATTTTTTTTTGTATAAAAAAAAAGGCATTCTTGATATATGATCTAAAATACAAAGTAATCATTTTAAAATCAAAATTTGGACAAGTGGATTATGGATAAAGGCAACTACTATGCAGCAAGATAAATACAGGAAAGAATTTTAACTTCTAACCAAAGGTCATCTTAACTAATACTAGTTGCTATCAGCCTATCACTCAGACCTATAAAGAAAAGAAGAAGAAAAAATAATACCTTTTCCTTCATTTTCAGGTGTTTGTTCTACTTGCTGATGCTGCTTCTTGTATTTCTCCAATATCACTTCCCTTCTCCTTCTACTCTCCTCTCTAATCCTATTGAGATCTTCCTCTTCTTGCTCAGGCAATTGCAATGTAACCTTCTCATCTAAGTCATCTTGTTCATCCTCAGCTCTGCAATCAATATAAATCAAATCAGATAAAAAAAAATTACAGTATGTTATTCCAGAAAGCATTTGAAGGGGGGGGGGGAAGGAAATGAATAGAAGAAAACTCATACTAGCAAGAAAATTAATAGATAATGAAGTACCGTTCTAGTTTGCTTTCATCCTCTTTCATGGTACTTCCCATAGAGTTATAAACCTTTACAGGCTCAGAATTTCTTTTTCTCTCCCGATGGTATTCTGTTACTTCATGTCTTGAATGCTTTCTATATCTATCTCGATTGTCATTAGTACCATCCTCATTACACAGATGCTTATCCTTACCATTTGCAGTGTCTCTATCCTTGTGCCAATTTCTATCATCTCGCCTCTCCCTCTCCTTAATTTTATCCCTTTCCCGATTCTTATCATCCCTTTCACTCTCCCAGTCTCTATCTCTCTCTCCACCCCTTGTTCTGTCCCTACTCCTATCTCTTTCCTTCCCCCTTCTCCTTTCCCTCTCAAACACTGTCTCCCAGTTCCTATCTCTTTCCTTTTCTCTTCTCTTATCCCTATCCTCCTCCCTTTCCCTGCTCCTATCTTTATCTACATCCCTTCTATCCCTCTCATGGTTCCTTTCACGTTCTTTTTCTGTTCTATGTGCCCAATCAACCTCCCTATTCCAGCTTGTTTCCTCTCGTTTCTTTTCCCTATGTAAGTCCCTATCCACATCCCTGTCCTTACTCCTATCCCCATCCCAGGCCTCCCGACTGTGATAACTGATACTGTGTACCCTTCTATCATCCACCACCAAATCTCTACTGCCATGTCCATGCTCCCTTTTGCATGCCCTCATTCTTTCCTCATCAAGGTCATAGTCAGTCTTATGTCTACCAGTATAATAAAGGGCCCCTTGTTCCCCAGAGTGCCTTCTCTTGGAATGAGCATATTCTTCTATTATACTATGAGAACGAGACCTGTCCCTAGTATGACCACTTGATCTTGATCGACTTCTATATCTATCATGAGAAGGAGAACTTCCTGACATTCTACATTTTTCTCCTCCACTTTTGGACGATGAATTCCTATGGTAATTTACTTTCCCTCCATTAGCCTGCAGTGCTTCATCATCATAGTCACCTTTCAGTTCATCATTTCCTTTAAAACGTCCAAGTTCCCCATTCTGCCTCTTATTCCCTTTGGAAGATTTAGGATCCAAATACCCATTGTCCACACCATCTGTACTAGCTCTAGCATCCTTTCCATATTGAGGCTCAGCGCTTGAATGATTAGGAGAACCATCATCTTCATTTATTCCAGGACCAACGTGACTCTGACTCCATGTCCCATCTTCTGCATCCAATGCTAGACTAATAAATTTATCATTGCTAATGTCCTCACTTCTAGTTTTTGAATTTTTAGCATTGATCTCTGCACTCTGTCTAGATGGGGAAGCAGCTTCATGATGCAACAAACTCTCTTCAGTGAAAAGTCCCTGCCCAGCATACACAAGTAATTAAGTGCATATATTGCAGATTACAATACTCAAATGTAATGCTAAGTAAACTAAACTAAACATCTAAATCAATCTATATGGAAAAATAAATTAAAAAAACACGTAACCAGCTCTTACAAATTAACTGTAAGCCACCAGTCTTCACTGAAACGCCTAGAGAGACTTCTTTTGCAATTCACTCATGTTCGTGTAGTGCAAGCAGGTTCTTACATATCTATGAGACACTGACAGGGTACTCTACCAAGCTCTCACGAATAGAAAAAAATTCATTACACAGCCCGAAAATACAGAATTATTACAGTGCTCTGTTTGGCCACCGAGAGGAAGTGAGATACATTGAAACACCTAATACTACGAGAAAGAAAGAAAAATCTGAATTTCTCAAAACAAAACAACACAATTACGAAAGCAACAACTTCTTCGAAATCCATTCCAATGGCCTCTGCTTTCTCAGCAACCAAACAGATGTCACATGTAGCAACAAGAAATTAAAAATAAATAAACAAATTCGGTCATAACATACCAGATTTGCCTCATCAGATCGAACATCTCGATCTCCTGTCAACACAATTTCACCAGATTCAGCATCCGATTCCGACTGCTTTTTCCAAACCCCAACATCTTCGAGAATCTCTCCCTCCTCCACATCGTCGTCAGGGAGATGGCTATACGGACCAGGATTAGGAGCGGAAGGAACAACAGCAACAGTTCCGCCACCGTAACCGGTTTGTTCATCGCGTTTTTTGCTCCCATGGCTATGGTGACGGTGCTTGTGGCGCTTCGAGGATCGATTGACGTCCTCGGGAGAGAGTGATCGGCGGTGCTTGCGACGAGAGTCATGGGCGTCGGTGGCCATGATTGGGTTAGGGTTAGGGTTAGGGTTTAGGTTTTCTCCTTGAAAATGAAGCAACTTAACGAAGAAGAGGCAACGGTTGGAGCACGCGCGGAGTTTCCGTATTGGATCAGATTCAGAACCTCTCCTCTCCTCTCCAGGAACTACAACTAACTAGTAAAAATTGGGAAAATATTTGCCGAAGCTCGCACGTGCCTTACTAGCATGCGCGGCGCAAGTAGCCAAGTGCCAACTTCTAGGCCTAATCTATATTCCATTTATATGTGTATTTTTGTTGTGCAAGGGGGCCTTTGTTTAGGCATCATCGTGATTTTGGACAAGTAGAAGTAGCACACTCCTACCAATTTTGGCAATGAATAGAAGCAGAAACTGAGCCTTAGCCGTTAGTGGCGACTATGATGCTGTATGGTCATATAAATGCTGCACCTCCTATTCTAATGTTGTTAAAGTGGTAATTCAGCTTGAAATTGAGTCTTAAAATTAAAATTGAATTTTTTAATTTTAATTATTTTATTTGGTATATATATTAAAATTTTAATTTTAATTTTGAGTGTAATTTTATAAAATTAAAAAATAATTAATTTATATTATTTTTAATTTTTAATTTAAATTTTAAAAATTTTAATTTCAAGTATTAAGATTTTTTTTTAAATATTAAAAAATAAAAGTTTAAAATTATCTCAAAATCATTGCTGCTCATAACACCGACATAATTCGACAATTTCGTCATCAGCATGCTTCGGCTACATTGTCTACTGTGCCTTCGACTTCGACATGCTAGTTGTACTTCTTCCAATTACTAATGTAAATGTCTTATAATCACCTTCATCATCGTCAATAATATTTTTTAGGATGCTGAGAATAAATTATCTTTCAGGATGCTGTTTCACTATCGCTTTCTCTCCATCCATGAAGTCCATCTTCTCTTTACCTCAGTTTAAATAGATTAACTACAATTCACAATTCCCAATAGTTTTGGAACCACTGCTGCAAAGTAACTTCCTATAGACACTGTGACATAGGTATGGTACCGTGTATTATAAACGTTCCATTCAATTATTTATATGTGTAAGTATATTCTTTAAACGTTTCATTCAATTGTTCATATGTGTAAGGATATATTTAAATATAAATATATTCATAACATAACTTATAGCACTTTACACATATTTAATATTAAATATAGTCTTCATAGAAGACCATGTCCACTAAAAATTTCTCTAGGCATGATCTTGATGGGAATATACTATCATGGGCATGGGAGGTTTCTCTGTTTTATATGCAATTGTTAAAAAAGGGAAGGACAATGCTAGGAAACAATGGCGCACTTAGGCGCTCGATAATTTTATCCTTTAGATGAAATCATTGTGCATGTCTTATAATTAAATAAATAAAAATAAATAATTATGCTAGAAAGATTCGAACGCATAAGCACTCGAGCTATTCGTAGCATTTTTTGAAATGGAAACATTAAAATCTGTAATACTTTCCTTCAGGGAATAAAACAAAAACTTGCCTTTTAGTTTTATTTTGGATCAGCCAAGAAAGCACAGGGAAAATAAACTTATGGGGGTTTGAGAATATGCATGTTCGTGGACCAACTGATATTGTTACTTTTGTATTGTCTCAAACAAATAATATATTCCATGGCCAAAAAAAGAAAGATATTCTCTTCGTTCATTTTGGAATCTGATTCTGCTTGGACCAAGACGAGAGGAAGTTGTCTTATAAGCCTTTTTATCCTTGACTTCGCCTTATCGCTTAATTCATTTGAAAACATCATGGCAAGGGGAAGCATCTATTCATGCCCATGGTTGCATTACCTAAAGCAACACTTAAAAACTAAAAAGCATCTCTTTCTTATTTTCAAAGTTTGATGAAAACAGCATTATGGAAACACCTTAATACATAAAATAAAATTCACAAATTCCAATTTCACTCGGTGGGTTATTTTTAAAAGAGGGGATGGGTGACCCGGTTGTGCATTGAGTGGCCCAAATGCCAGTGGATAGAAAAAATTGATTTAAACACAAAATTCAATAAAATCCCTCTCCCTTCGTCTCTCTTTTCCATGTCTCAGTGAGGCAAATTCAGAAAGTAATTACAAAACAAATTCAATCATGAATACAAAAAACTTTCTGCTGTACATTGTCAAATCAGTACCGAATCTTATGCACATGTGGATCCTTTGTAAGTCGTAGTTAACCACAGGGAGAGCGAAATATTCGTTTGATAATGGCAACATTAGGGACAGGATTCCTCTTGATGGGAGTAATTTGCCGTGGGATTACTTTACCAACAGTTGGTAATCTAAAAGTAAGTATCACCTTCTTTTCCAATACATTAACCACCACGGACTCTGTCTCTGCTGAAAATCAAACGATGTGGCATGTATCAGAGCTAACAAGAGAAAGTACCATTGCAATTGTATCTCAAAATTCATCAGATAGAAAGCATTATTAAGCTATTTCAGTTAATAGCTGCAATCTATATAGATAAATTGGTTCTACTAACGCACAAGAACCAGGGCCATTATTGTTCTGATAATATAAGCGACCAAACCAGCAAGCTGAAGGTATAATAAAATGAGTGCAATGCTACTTTTTTTGAACAAATATTTTAATATTTAGGTGAATTGTGCTTGATTGAAAGATAAGCTTATGACGGCCTTGTTCTTTTCTATTTCTTTGTACCTAAGAGGGTAAGACGTAAGCCACCAGAGTGTAAGTTCAGACTACTTCGAAGATGACAAAGTAAAAATAACATGGGAAGGGAAAGAAAGTTTCCAGAAAAACCAAAAACTGAAGATTTCAGTGGTTGGTTTAGTACAAAGTAAATAACAAGAATCAGAGTTATAAATTAACAGTTCCCCAGAATTCCTGCCAAAACATATGCCACGCTATTCCTAGGTGGCAACCAATAAGGACCACCTGTTATGATGTGTGTTTTTCCTCACTTTTTGTCTTTTCTCATATCCTCTTGGGAAGCAGATAGGGGAGAGGGAATTGGGCTTCTAAGCAAAAACCATTCCTATAGAGTTTCAAAACCAATCAATAATTTGGCAATCATCTGCAATAGACTTATCCCACACACATCCCCCAAAATTCTCAGCGGGTAACTTTCCAATGAAGACAATGTAACAAATACGCTTACCATTCGTTTTGGTAATAATGTCAGCAACCCTCTTCTGGCACTTCTCGCATTGCATATCTGCAGAAAGAACAACCTCCTGGACCTGCTCTCAACAGAAGAACCAAACCATCATGCAGCAGATTATAGAAATCCATGGTCAAAACTCAAAATAGAGAAAGCAAAGGTTAATACCAGTGGCAGGGACAAAGATTCCAAAGATGCCAGACTAGTCCCAGGAAGAGGAAAGCTCTTTGAGATTTTTATACCAACTTTCTGCAACTCCATTTTAGCACCATCTTCAAAAGCCATAACTGTGATTAGGTGGGCAGCCGTATCGAACAGAACAGAACAGAACCTTCACATATATTTAACAAGTTTGCAGGTTCAATCCCATACTGAAGAGAAATATGTGCAGAAAATGATCTACGAGCAGCTCCTTCTACGCTGATAGAGCAATTCCATCTCTTGGGATGCTTGGGGCTTCAGTAGTTGGTAGGCATAGGCAAGAAAATGGAGAAAGCATGACAGAACAGCATAGAAAAGTGAATAAGGTTTTATGGCTAAGTTGACGGATATTGTTCTTTCACTGGCGTATAGGTGCAGGCCCCACATAGTGACATAGTGCTTGGTTGTTTTTTTCTACAGAAGAATTATTCCTTCAAGTTTGCTTACTTTTCCAGGCACTAAACTAATCCAACGCATCAACTATACTAATGGTGTTTAGAGGCGCTTGGCGCAGCTTCAAGAAAGCGAGCCAAGCTGAGTGTGTCCAATTTGGAGTGGGTGGTCCTTTGACTGTGCCTTGGCTTAAACCAATAGGAAGAATGAAGCAGAAGACTGAAGGAGCGAAGGCTCCGTAGATGTTGAGTATTTAAGCCAACGTAGTTATTAGTATCCAAGAGATTACTGGCATTGGATCCACTAGTACCGTAGGTCCTGGTGCGTAACCAAAGTCAAACAAGTGGCTCTTGCTTAGGCCATTTTATCCGTTGGCACCGGCAGGGGTCCATTTCAGGGCCAGCCAGCAGGCATTGACATTCTAGTATTATACTCTTGATAGTCAAGCCGTCTACACTCTAAACGATCGAATTGAACACGGCAAACAATGGCTCATCTAACATCTATGCTGGAATAAGCACAAGTATCTACTACATGTCTACATCTTCTAGTTTTCTCTTGCAAGTGTTTTTTTAAGTATTTATACTAGGCATCTATGACTAATTTAGATTATTTGGACTCAATACAATCATTTTTTGGGAGAAAATATTGCAGAAGTCCTATTAAACTTCACAAAATCTCAAGGATTTAATTTTTTGCTGACTTAATCAAATTTAAAGAAATTTAATTGTGTTATTCAAATTAAATATTAATTAACTATTATTATATTTTACTGAATCATCGCACAAAAAACAAGAACCAAAAACCAAAGAAAAATAGTAAAATCATGGACATTTTACGATACATAATTGTTACAAATGTATTAATATAATGTTTACAATATTAAATAAATTACAGTTTTTTTATATTTTACGAAATATTCTTACAACTCTTCTAAAAAAATGTAACTATTTTGTTTTATGAAAAATTATAATTGTATATAAATATTACAAAATTTTATACTTGTAACCATCAATGTTTCGTATTTTTAAAAATATTATCAAATTTTTTTTTACAAATATATACAGTAAAAAGACTCATATTTTACACTAATGTATTCTTTTACCACGTTTATCTTAGTAATATGCTTTTCTTCTCGCTTTTTTTTTCTCACACCATTTTTTTTAAAGTCATTCATCAAAGAAATCTATTCTTATACACAACAATGAAAATCTTTCTTCTTTACGTGCCAATATGAAACATTTTTTTTAAGCTTTTAGCCTATTCGAAGAACGAAACACATTCTCTCATATCTCGCGAGAATTTCAAGTATTTTTCTGATGTTCTTCCACGAAAATCGTTCATAATGTTATCTGGTATTTACCAAATACATCATTACCAAAATCAAGGTTTCATGTAAAAACTAAAAAATTAACGTGTAAAAACCGTAGAGAGAGATTAAACATCATGCAACTACATAAACAATACAAGGTAAAATTTGTATTACTGGACGAAGTTACACAAATTACATTGGAACAATTTCAATGAAAAGAACCGCACAACCTATCTCAAGTTAAAGCTAAAGACGAATATTCCACTACGTCTAAAATTTTCTGCCAAAACTTATATGGCATTCATAGCTTCGATGCCACAAGTCACCCAAATTAAATAATAAAAGAAATAAGATTAACCTAAGATACACTCAAGTTTCTGAGGACCTGGATGAAAGAGATATAGAGAAGACATGCATCGAATGGATGCACTATGAGCTACATATATGTACTTTTGGGAAAGGGTTAAAGAGAACCAGGAACCTGGACATCATCCTATTAAAAGTCACCTACCTACACATAACCAAGTTAATTAAAGGCACAACTGAAGAACTGTAAATAGAAGCATCCCCCCTGAACTTGAAGTCGTCATGATCAACTTTCAAGGATGATGGAATCATAAATCTGTCAGAAGCATCAGACTCCAGTGCGTTTGAGGACTTTTTTCCATCGCTGTCATTGCATTGTAGCTTCCCACTAGAGCTACCACGTCTCCTTTTCCTAGATGACTTCCACCTTAACTGAGAAAGTATATCATCCTTCAAGAGGTCCGGAAACACCTCACTCTTTCTAGATTTACCCTTTTCAGACCCCGAGCAAGTATCACCCAGCTTTGATTGTATGACATCTCCAGTGGATGATACAGTTGATTTGCTGTCATAAGATTTGCAAGGATCTTGTTTTGTTTTTAAGCTTGACAATATAGAAGTCACAAGGTCAGGCCTTTCCCTCACATTCACCCACTCATTCCCCGTCCATTCTTGAGAACGCCTCAAGTTACCAAGACCAACAACTGACACCAACTTTTCCTCTGCAAAGAGACAAGCCATAAATGTTAATTACACCACGAGAAGATAAAACAAAAAGCAACCTAAATTTCAGCTCGAACCAAAAAAATTGTGACCAAGCTTATAGCCAAATTTAAGATGTAAATTATAAAGGGAAGAGCAGAAGGCCATACCTGGGAAATAAACATGATAATTAGCTTCAGACTCTTTTTGAACAATGATGCCTTCCCACCAACCGTCATGCCACCACGCATCCACAACGGAACCAACATCAACAGCCCGGGATTTTTCATATTTGAGAGACGGTGGGGTCGGCCGGATCTTAGTCCTCCCATACATTCGTAGACCCAGATCATCGTGCGCTGAAATTCTGGAAGCTAAAACCCATTCCTAAACCAAAGATAAATAACAAAAATAATGTCAGTCTCAACATATACTCATAATTCTTACAAAAATGATTACATACGGTCATAGATGGTCATTCAGATACCTCAAGCTTCTTAGCTTCATCAGCTGCATCCTGAATGTCTTGATATTGCACCTTCACTTTATTTTTGTGCTTCTTAATGACAGAAGCTCTAAACCAGCAGCCTATGAGTCCACTGTCTTGAGAGAGGACCTCAACTTGGGAACCTACAACTAAATAGTGTGAAGCATGTTCATTTGTCCCTTTGAAGGTTGCAGAAGTGGTGTGCCCAACCTTTTTTAGGGAATTGTTTCCAGTGCTGATTTTGGTATCAATCCTACTATTACTCGGATTTTCCATTTTAACAGCAGCTAAATCAATCGCATAGCGCTGCCTCTTCTTAGGTCTGACTCCAGTAGTACACTGGAGGTTCTCTTGGCCATCATCAGATAGCCTAGAACTCCCATTAGACTTTGAGTCAGAAAAGGTATACATGTATCTGATTATTTCCTGTTTCCAGTAACCCCTAAGTTGAGTTATATCAAAGGGCTTGACATCATCATTATCAAACTGATTGTCGCATATGAATGGTTCCAAGCGAGTATGTCTGGCCTCATTCTGAAACTTTTCGTAATGCTGGGGACTGAGGACGGTAGCCAATCCATCTATGCATTCAATACTCAGATCTTGAAGATAAAGAGAAAAGTAAACCTCTCTCTCACTAAATCTGTGAGGCAAAACAATACCAACCTCATCAATTTTGTGAAACCATCGTACCACAACCATCTTGTTGCCTCTGGAATCCTCATACATGTCTTCCAAATAGGCAACCAGACGTTTGTCCTCTTCTGCTAAAACATACACAAAATCATAAACCTGAAAACATTTTGAAAGGCAGGGAAAAGAAACATGATTATAAGAGTCAGATAGGTTATATATGATATGTGGCTAATGAAAGGAGATGCAAAAGCAAATTTTTTAAATAAAACAAAACAAGATTATGACTTACAGATATCTTAAAACCATTCCGCTTAAATGACTGATAGTGCTTTCTTCTTTTCCTGCAGGTCCACGGATACCCTAACCATAAGAATTCTTTTGTACAATGGCCCAGCTTCCGCAATTGATTATCCTGGAAAACACAGAAAAATTGAATAAAGGGATACAACACAATCGATAGTTAAAAAAAGAGAATATATATATATAAACACACACACAAGGCCAAAGTGATCAATATAGCTGCTTCATAAATCATACCTTCAAGGATTCAACGTGAGGTCCACAACCATCTTTGCCCTTCGTAATAGGATCAACAGCATGAGATACATCCTCTGCAGAAGAATCTGAAAATTTTACGGAGAAAAAAATTTAAACAAATGCAAAAAAATCTCAGTAATAAAGCCATCCATGTACCCAAAAAAATAAGTCATCACAGCAATAATATTCAAAACGAACACATCATAATCAAAGAACCAGTGGCATTAACCACGGGTACCTGGGGCTATGAGAGGAGATTCAAGCCACAGCAAAACAGAGTAATACAACACCTATCATAATAATAATAATAATAATAAAAATGAGGGAGAATTTTTTTAAAATTGATAAGATCTAAAAAGAGATAGATAAAACGGGTAATTTTAGACACAGGGCTTGGAGATCTAAAACACAAATCAACCAAAAAGGAGAAAGCAGCAAATCTTAAGGGAGGGAGGAGGAAAGAAAATGATAACATATAGGACAGGGCTTCTGCCATGCTGCCACAAAACCAGAAACGCACAAAGATCTAAATGGCAAAACATGAAATATGAAAGGGGGAAAAAAAAGGAGAAAGATGAAACCACCGACAACAAAAAGCTACTGTGACATCGAAGGATAACCCAAACATGAAATTAGTACAAGGGAAGGCACCCGAATCAATCCAAATTTTGTCGTTTTACGAAGAAGAAAAAAAACCCAGATGAAAATTTGAAGGGCAGCGACAAAAGGGTGCAACCGGAACACCAAAGATCAAAACATTTTATCAAAATGAGGGAATTGGAGGACCCAAATCCCAGAATCCGAAAAAGAGAACAACCAAAAACGGTGAATTATGAAGAGGCGGGACGAAAACTTTTCAAAAAAAAAATCAGGTAAAGAAGATAAAGAGTGGCGAAGAAGAAGCATATGAACCTGAAACGACGGAATTCAACCAATCTATAACCTCTCTGCGGGATTTGAGCTTGAACAGAGGCAAAGAAGACGTCATTGAAGAAAGCGCTTCGTTCCCAATGGCATAGTGATAAGACATGTGCCTCAAGCTCTTCTCTTTCCCCACCACCGCTAGATCTGAGCTCCCATCTCTCCTCCGCAGAAAGTAATGGACCTCCCTTCTTCCCTTGTCGCTCGACACGAACACCTCTTCCCACCTCACGTACCCAAACGACGTCGTTGTGGACGCCAATCCCTCCATGCGAGAATTTGCGACGCCGGGGAAACCCTAATTGGAATCCAGAACGCAACGAAAGCACTCTACGTGCGTTGGTGCACACTTTCTCTCTCTAAAAAAACTGCAATCTTCGGAAGAAGGTGGAGAGGAAGGTTTGAATTGGAATTTAAGAACGTTAATTTTCTAAAGAGAGGGAACTAGGGTTTCGAGATTTGGGATAGGGACGAAAGATCGACGGTGGAGATTCGATGGGGCAGGATGACGTGACGCGGATCACACGGTGCAACGTTGACTACCGAAAATGCCCCCGCAGAAGGGTGTGATTTACGGGCTTCGGTTTCTCCATCATCACACGTTGCGAATCAGAGGTGACAAAGAAGATAAATGGTGGTGCCCGGAACTGTCGATGTAAAAAGGAAAGATTGAATACTCTCTCTTTTCTTGTTGCCAGCTGTTGACAGAAAATAAATGATTTTTAATTAAAAAATTGCCACTGAATACCAAATAAAAACAAAATTCCTAAACTATATCAAAAAAATTAGAAAAAAAGGAAAGGAAAAAAAGTAATTATGCTAATTATAAATAAGTAAAAATGCAAAAAAGAAAATCTATAAAAACTTTGTCTGATGTGGAATTTAACACAAATTTTAAAATGGTCAAAAAAATACCAAAAAAAAAAATTTCATTCATCAAACATTTGCTTCGGTAATAAAAAAACATGACATATAATTCATGACATCACTTGAAATTATCAAAATCAAACAGTAGTAAAATCACTCGTTTACACAACCTTGTGGCAGTACACATTTCTCTGCTCTTCTTAGCCTTACCTCGCCTTGCAATGCAAGGCAACTAATTTAATTTGGTTTTAGTGTTTTGGGTGGATTCAAGAAGATTATTATCGCTTTCTTACTTTCATGCTTTTATTTAGCTACTTGTTTTCTGATTCGGTTAAAATTTAATATCAAATTTATAATTTTCAATCAATTTTTATTGTCAATGAAGAATTTCAATCTAACAATAAGGATTTTGGTAATTTTAAGTCAATCACGTAAAGTACAACTGTACAAGTGATATTTTTCGTTAATAAAATAAATATCTAATGAACCAAACATTTTTTTCAAATTTAATAAAGTTTAATGAGTTTTGTTTTATCATTTTTTAAATTTAAAAAATAAATCACACATCTGACAATGTTTATAGAGATTTTTTGCATTTTTCTCTTATAAGTATACTTCAAATGACTTTGCTTTTTTTCTTTTTTCTTTTTTTTGAGCATAATGAAGCATTCGTGTACCAAAGCAGATGTTTTTGTTAACATAAATAAACGTCTAAAAAAATAATACATGTAAGATAAATGAAATTATATTTTTTCACTTGTAACAATCACAGGCATGTAGTAAATTGGTGAAAAAATAATAATGAATTCAGTCAAAAAAAAAAAAGCGAAAAGTAAAGGCAACGTAGAGATTTTAAGGGGGACATTTATTATTTTGGAATAAATAAATGCATGTATTGGAAAATTATTATCTATTTTTAAAATATTAATATCTTAATATCACCTTAATTACTTAAAATATAAAATATTAAATAAAAATTATAAATATTTAAAATTTTATGAACTTAAAAAGTATTTAATTTTTAAAAAATAATTAAGATGATTATCATAAATATTTATTAAAAGAATATAACTTTATTAAATTTATATTTTAACATTTAAGATCATATTAAAATATGTGACGTATATATTTTAGAATTTTGTTATATAATACATATGCATTAAACTCTGATGTTTTATAAAGAATAAATGTCTATTTTAGTCATATAAAAATATAAGTATTATTAGTTTAATTTTTTAATAATTAAATATTAATTTTGATGTTAAAAAATTATATTAAATGACAAATTTAATGTCAATAAAATAATATTAAATAATTAATTTAATGTAAAAAATTAATATTAAAATATTATTTTAATATATTTATCATTAAAAAACTTAATTAATGATACTTATATTTTTAATTAATCAAAATAAGTATTTATTATATTTTAAAAAAAAAACACATGTGTGAGTCTTATTTAAAATAAGTCTCACACGTACCTTATTTTTGTGCCTGCCCAATATGCTTTGGGAGTTCGGACTTTCAGATTGTATAACAATGTTATAAATGTTGAGGATGTTATGGTACCTTATGTTTAATATTTAATGTAAGTTATTAATTATTTATAAATTGGTAGTTTTATACTAAATATTTAAAAGAGTATTAAATATAAATAATATTAATGAATGTTTTGTAATTTATCTTAAATATTGATACCTAAAAAAAATACCAAAATAATCTCCTAAATGCAGCATGTGATAAATTTGATTAACTGTCTAGAAGAAAATAGTAGTTGGTGACTGGTGAGCAATGAACTGGAGAGAACTACCGCAAGTTGTGAGGGGTGAGTGATAATGCAATTTGATGAAAAGGAGATTGTGACCATTGTGTGTCCATGTTGAATGGAGATTGTTAATAATATGTGCTACTTTTTCATCATTATGTCTTTAGTAGGGGGGAGCACTAAAGTGTAGATTATTATCATTGGACAAATCTAAGTGAGTATTTGCAGATCTTATCATTGAGACCACAATGATTTAAGTCGACAAAACTAGGATGCTCACAGTTCTGTATCCTCTGTAAAGAGATCCTTCACGGTTACATATCTATATATAATACCATAAAAAATAATGATATATCATTCTAATATTTTTTTTTATTTTTTTAAATACTTAAAATATAAACGATTAAATATATAATATGTTACATACTCAACAAATATTTAATACTAATATTTTTAAGTAATTAAAAATATATTAAGCTCATATATTAGTATGATATAAAATTATTCTGTTATAGAAAAAAGCTCCTTTAAGTTCCATTAATATCACGTGTTACTCATAAATTAAGTTTTTTTTTTCTAAAATTTTTAGCCCCACGTACAAATGTTTATAAATAAGTTTTTCTCTTATATATTTATTTTTTCTAAATGTGCATGTTAATTATTTCTTAATAATTTTCAAAATTATTATTAGAAATTAAAATTTATGGGTTTATTATAATTATAAATTATTTTAAAAAATGAAGTTAAAATCCAATTTAAATTCAAATATTAATTATAGTTAATTTGATTTCATTTAATTTTTGACAAATGTGTGTTTATTTATTACTTTTCAAAATCAAAATTATTAATAGTGAAATATTCCATGAACCATAAAAAATCAGATAGAAATTATGCCAATGTATTATTTTAAAAGTCAAAATTCATATCGTCTTACTTTTCATTTAATTTATTAGTTTTTTTTTATTTCAAAATTAAATTTCATATCATCACTTATAATTGCTTTATTTGTATACTATTTTTTATTATAATAAATTTAATATTTAAATATAATCTTTGTAATTTTGGGCTATCTTAATATTATTCATAGATTAACCCATGTGTGATGCACGAGGTAATATAAAAAACTATATTTATATGAAATAAAATAATAATGAAAATTAATATGTATTTCTTTTTTGATGATCAAAATTAATATGTGTTAAATCATTATTTAAAGAAATTAAGGTCAATCAAGTTTAAAACAATAATTTGTTTAAAGAGGTACATTGAGATAACAATTGGAAAAGAAAATATAAAAAATAAAAAAACTAACATAATAAAGAATTTATTTTTCTCTAATAATCAGAACTCTCATAAGATTTATCCATGATTCATAAATGTTGACAAATATTAATTGAATATTGCATGGATAAAACAAAGTTTTAAAAAAAAGTAAGAAATTGTGTTGTAAATAATAATAATTTTCTTGTCAATAGTTATTTCTTTAAATTTTATTAATTAAATTGTATTGAAAATTTTGAAATTATAAAAAATTAATCTTTGATAATTAATTTATTAACATTCGTAATGACATTGAGTAATTTACGAAATTGTCATTAATAGATTGATTTGTAATTATGATATTTTATTTATAAAAGATAATAATATTGTGATAAATAATAAATAATAATAATAATAATTTAAAAAAAAATAACATAAAAAGAAACAATGAAAATTTAATGCTTGTAAATAATTCAAACACGAGGACAAAGTGACTTTGTACCCAACCACATGAAGCAAATTGAAATTTATCTAAATTTGCTATCGATCAATTTTCTATAACCTATATTTTTTCTATCTCCGTTACCAAAAGTTTATATGGCTTCCTCAGCCATGTGATTTATAAGTAATGTTTAATAAAAGTGAAAATGGAAAGAAAAACAATAAAATGATTAAAATAGGGATGCATATAAATTTATATTATGTGTAAATACTATGCCAATTGTCTCTCTTTCCTTCTCCTTTTGGATTTTGCACGATGTTACAAAATAGTTAGCCCATATAGTGATAGTGAGTAAGGGTATTTATTAGTTTCAGTTTGTTCATTAAGTGTAATTGAGTTTAATTCGATGATGATTGATTCGACTCATGGATTTTGTATTTTATAATTTAATAATTCGGTGAAATGACTCAAAGAGTAATAAAATTTTAAACATCATTTTATTGTTATTTGACTTTTCATTCATTTAAAAAATTAAGATATAATGATATATCTTTAATTTTTATTTTCAAGTCTTAATCATTTAATTTTGTTTATTTTGTTTTAATTACATATTATGTTAGTAACGTTTCAATGATTAACTTAATCATTTGTGTTATAAAACTTTACAACTTTAAGTCTTCTCTGCGAAGTAATATATATATATATATATAACTTTCTTTGTGAAGCAAGACACATTTAATGTTATACACTTATATTACAAATAAAGCTTATGATGATTTTGAGATGTTAAAATGTTTATTTTCAAACTTGATTTTACTTTTATTTTAATACTTGTATTGAAAGGCTTGTATGCTTAAAATTCATAAGTAATTATATAATTGAGTTTGAAGTATTTAGTAATAGCATGTTTGTTATTTTGCTGTGAGGAAAACAAAATGATCAAACAACCCGATGACCTGAACCAAACCAACCTAACCTTAATCGGATTGGTTTGGTTAGAGCTGCTCAATTTTTTTAAAAAGAAAAATCAAACCAACCCAATCAAAATTTATCAATTAAATTTTTTTTTTCTCAAAATCTAAACTAACTCAACCCACAAATATCTCTGAGACCTAACGATTTCATAGCACGTGATAAACTATCTTGGAGAAAATAGTATTTGGTGACTGGTGAGCAACGAATATTATATTTAAATATGGAATTTATTGTAATAAAGTAGCATACTACTAATGTAATTATGGATGATGATATGAATTTTATTTTTTAAATTAAAAAAATAAGTAAGTAATAAATTAAACATAAAAAATATGTTAATAAATAAAATGAAAAGTAAAATGATATGAATTTTGATTTTTAAAATAATACATTGGGATAATTTCTGTCTAGTTTTTTAATGAATGAGTGAATATTTCACCATTTATAACTTCGACTTTCAAAAATAAGAGATAAATACATAATTATCAAAATTTAAATGAAATCAAATCATCTATAATATATTTGAATTTGATGTCAACTTCATTATTTAAAATTATTATTTATAATTTTGGGAGTCATTAAAAAAAATTTATATATACATTTGAAAAAAATTTAAATATATAAGAGAAAATACTCATTTATTATTGACATCTGCATAAGGGGCTAAAAATTTTTAAGGGAAAAACATGCTATATGAGTGATGCGTGACATTGATGGAATTTGAATAAATCCTATTTTATAAATATTACTTGATTAATACTTGTGTGATGCATAGGATAATATACAAAATTATATTATATATAATATAAATAATAATGGAAATTAATATGTCTTGAAAATATTATTTAAAAAATGCAAAAATATATTTTTTGTCACTTAATTTTAATTTAGTTTTCATTTTTATCTTATAACTATTTTGTCTATTTTTTAAAAAAATATTTTTAGAAGCTACTAAATTCATCATAATTACTAAAACTTTTAAAAATGTTAACAAAATTTGCTAACATAATATCTTACATGGATGGATGCAAATGCACAATTGACATTGTTATGTTGAGACACAAGTATTAATGGAATGAAACCACATGCCACAAAATGCAAAAAAAATATATATATATATTTTTATTCACTGTTAGCGTAAATTTTTTTACATTAGCATCTAATTATGTATTCACAGATAATTAAAAGAGTTAAACTTTTGAGGTAATTATCGTGGGATTTAATTTCAATTCACTGTTAGTGTAAAATTTCTTTACACTGTCATCAAATTATGTGCTGACATATTATTAAAAGAGTTAGACTTTCTAGGTAGTTGTTGTGATAGTCAAACTCTTTTAATGATTTGGCAATACATGATTGAATAACAGTGTAAATAAACTTTACATTGAAAGTGGATCAAAATTAAACTATTATCGTGATAATTAAAGTCTTTTAATGATTTAACAATACATAATTAAATTATAATATAAAATTAATCATAAACCAAAATTAAATTCAAAATAAAATCACATTAAAACAAAGTGATACTTCCAAAAAGTACACGAGGGCATGATGCTGACGACTCAAATCACAAGGGGCAAGTTACGATCAGTTCAAACTAAAGGGTGCAGGGTGCACTAAAAGAAACCCCCCCAAAAAAAAGAGTGCACTAAAAGAAACCACGAGGGCAAATTGATTTTGTCCCCCAACCACATGGGGCAAACTGAAATTTACCTAAATCTGCTATCAATCAAATTTTTATAAGCTATACTTTTTCTACTATCGTTACCAAAAATTTATATGGCTTCCTCAGCCATGTGATTATAAGTAATGTTTATTAAGAGTGAAAATGGAAAGGAAAACAATAAAATGATAAAAATAGGGATGCATATAAATTTATATTATGTGTAAATACCATGCCAATTGTGACAATTTTTGTTCACTTTCAAATTTTCATTCATAACAAGGAGAGCAAAATTGCCCATCTTCTCTCTCTCTATATAAATATATGGTAAGATGGTCCTTTTGGAATTTGCACGAAGTCACAAGATACTTAACTTAGCCCACACAGTGAGGCCTATGTACGATTTCGTAGGTGGGCTCAATAGTCTAACATTTGTTACTAGCTAAACAGCAGATGAACCTGGTTTATGGGCTCTGATGGTAACACGATAACACATGATACGATAGTTTAGTTCAGCACCAAAAAAACAAAATGAAAAACCCACAGTATTTGGGCGATGTAAACAGAGTGAAGCTCAAGCAGGTCCAACCAAAACACAACTAACTTCCCTCGTCTTCTCCGCCTCCTTCATCTTCTCTTTTCCCTCTCATCAATTTCATAACATTCATTCACTCACCAATCACATTCACACAAACACACACTCACACACAACAATTCCATTCCATTCCATTCCATTCACAACACACACATTCATGGCCATGGCTTCACCTTTTCTTTCCAATTCCACCACCATTTCCTTCACCTCTTCTCTCTCCACCACTTCCCTCCCCTTCCGGCGATTCACCTCCTCAAACCCTCGACGGCGACCCTTCTCCGTGCAATCGAAGATCAGGGAAATCTTCATGCCCGCACTAAGCTCCACCATGACAGAGGGCAAGATCGTCTCCTGGCTCAAATCCGAGGGCGACCTTCTCTCCAAGGGCGAGAGCGTCGTCGTTGTCGAATCCGACAAGGCCGACATGGACGTTGAGACATTCTACGACGGAATCCTCGCCGCCGTCGTTGTCGCCGAGGGCGAAACCGCCCCGGTCGGAGCCCCAATCGGGTTACTCGCCGAGACCCAAGAAGAAATCGCCGAAGCCAAAGCCAAAGCAGCCAATTCCGCTTCTTCCGCCGTTGCTAACATTCCGCCGCCTGAAACTTCGAATCCTCCTCCGGCGATTGCTCAGCCGCCATCACCGCCGGCTAAGGTGGTTTCCGACGGGCCGAGGAAGACCCTGGCGACACCTCAGGCAAAGAAGCTGGCGAAGCAGCACAAGGTGGACATTGGATCGGTGGTCGGCACTGGTCCCTATGGCCGGATTACTCCGGCGGATGTGGAGGCCGCCGCCGGGATTACGCCGGCGGCGGCTCCTGCTGCGGCGGCTTCTGCTCCTCCAAAAGTAGCTGCTGCTGCTGCTACTACTCCGGTGGCGCCGCCTCCGATTCCGGGTTCCAGTGTTGTGCCCTTCACGACAATGCAATCTGCGGTTGCGAAGAACATGGTGGAGAGTCTTTCTGTGCCTACGTTTCGTGTTGGGTACCCTGTGACTACTGATGCACTTGATGCTCTGTATGAGAGGGTATTTATGCTGAGTGCATTCTTTGGTTTGTGAATTATGATGCTGGGTTTTGGGTTTTCTCATTTGATGTTATGTTACATTCTCAGGTGAAACCGAAGGGTGTGACTATGACGGCTATTTTAGCTAAGGCTGCTGCAATGGCACTTGTTCAGCATCCGGTAGTAAATGCCAGCTGCAAAGAGGGGAAGAACTTTACTTATAACAGTAACATAAACGTCGCTGTTGCTGTGGCAATCAATGGTGGTTTGATAACCCCTGTTCTTCAGGATGCGGATAAGGTCTGTGATTTGTGAATCCTGAATCAAAATTGTGAATTGTGAATAGAGCCTTTTATGTTTCAATTACAAGTTAATTGGTTGGTTACTTGTTTTGTTTTTGCAGTTGGACCTTTATCTGTTGTCCCAAAAATGGAAAGAGCTAGTGGGAAAAGCTCGTGCAAAGCAATTGCAACCTCATGAGTATAATTCAGGTTTCTTTATTATTTGTCTTATTTATTCTTTTCTTTCCAATTTGTTCTCGGTGGAACTTGAATCTTTTAACCCAAGTCTAACTGTGTTCTTATACCTGCAGGAACTTTCACGCTTTCTAATTTGGGCATGTTTGGAGTTGACAGGTTTGATGCCATACTTCCTCCAGGCCAGGTGAGTGATGATCTCTAGGATTTTGAACAATTAATTTAAGAGATTCTCTGGCTCATTTTGTGGCAATTTGACCCCTTTTTTTTTTGCTAAACTTTGCCATTTATTTCAGGGGGCTATCATGGCTGTTGGAGCATCAAAGCCTACTGTTCTGGCTGATGCAGATGGATTCTTCAGGGTGAAAAATAAAATGCTGGTGAGTTATTTGAAAAAAGTCACATGACCACTTAAAAAAGTCACATGACTTTATGTTTTAATCTTGACCATACATGGATGATCCAATGGTCAAGATTTGCTCCTCTCACTCTCACAATAAACCACTCCTCTCACTTGATATGCCCCCTATATATATATATATATATATATATATATATATATATATATATTACTTTTACATAGTTATGCACTTATGCTTAGAACAATAGATAAAGCCTAGGTGAACACAGAATAGAAATAGCCTCTTGTGTTAATGTACCAGAGTCATCATATGAAGACATAAACCTTAGATTTCATTTGCATGGTTTTATGCTCCACAACTATATTTTTCTGAAGGGTTATTCTATGAGCATAGCCTAAATTTTAGATTACATTTGCATGGTGCTGTGCTATACAACTATTGTTTTCTGAAGGGCTGTTTCTATGGGTATAGCCTAAATTTTTTATTACATCTGCATGGTGTTATGTTACATGAATACATTTTTCTGAAGAGTTAATTCAATGGGCTTATCTCAAATCTTCACCATAATGCTTTTTTTTTATTATTTATTTAAATTATTAGTTTGGACTACAGTCATGACTGAGAAAAACCTCTTTGCTACAAGTGTCTCCTCCTCATCTGAAGTATCTGTTTCTTGGATTTCTGATTGCCACTACTCTTGCGCAATAAACCAGATATTTAGGCCTTCCTATGACCATTGTCATCTGGACTGGAACATATACTTTTCACTCTTGAAGAAAACTATTATTATCTTTTAGACTTTTCACTCTTGAAGAAAACTATTATTATCTTTTAGACTTTTCACTCTTGGAGTCTTGATCATGCTAGGTGTGTCACAGGAAACTTAGTCAGATAGTTTGACTGATTCTTAGTGGCTATGGTGCATCTTAAACTACTAATCTACTGTATAGGCAGAGTTTATAGTTTATTGACATCCTTCCATCCCCCTCAGCTACATTGCTTGACACAGTAAATGATCGAATTTGTTTCTCTTGTCATCAAAGATGGAGTTCTACTATTATATTCACCCATATAGAGGACACAATTATAACAATAAAGCATTACTCTATAGTGTTTCTTTAATCTCTTTTCCTGATTCACTGCAAATGAATTTGGTGGCTCTATTGGGCTGTGAATCTAGAACCTATAGCTTGGAATGTCTGCAAATCATCATTCTGAATACAACTGTTTCTTTTATAGTCAATAAACAAATATGCCCTTCAAGTAGAGGTTGTAGAGCAACACAAAATCCAGTTTGCTAGAGTTGAAAATTGTTTGTTTTAATTTTTCAAAGTCAAATATAAAATCCTTATTCAAGGAAAATTGTCATCTCGTCCCAGATCATGGTTTCTAAATGCCTTGTATGTATTGTCTACTTTCTCTGCCATACTTTCCATCCTGACTTGATGAATGCTGCAAATAATTTTCTTTAAATTTTTTTGGGTTGAGTCCACCAGCAGAGCTTTTAAGGGGCTAGCTGCCCCCCCAAATTTTTTTTAATACTATATATGCAGCCGTTATTAGATGCAAAGATGCATACTTTTGTAATGGTATTATAATTATTAGTTTCAATGGTTAGTTTTTGTTTAGCTATCCTCTTTTTTTTTCCTCCTTATTTTAATATTGTACGATAGTTTTTGTATTTTATTGGTATTCAAGAAGGGGGGATGAATTTTTGTACAGTAGCAATACTCTCAGTCATTATATCCCTTTTTCTACTGAAAAAAGCAAGTGTTTTATTCACATCCATTTGAGAGAATTCACAGATGATAGAACTTTAACAAGAAAACCAATTCCGTTGGTCATATAACTCTTGTCGTCTTTTACTTTTACTATCATTGCTGCAAAATTTGGGAAAATAATTTTTGTTGGCCTCTATATCTGAGAAAATTGATGGCTAGACCATCAAGAGATTATTTTGTGATAGTCTTATCTGCTTTCTTGTAACTAATGGTTTAGATTATGATTGAGTAAATGATCAGAATGAAAATATCATTAAATTATATATGCAAATCATAAGGGACCACATTATAAATTACCAAACCATGTTATAATATTCTAAACTTAAGCATTGGAACTTGTCCTAAAATTTTAGGTCAAGTTTCGCCACTGGTTGAGTCCTACCTGGGAGGGGAGAGTAGCTATGGGCCACACATTTCTTAATTGTTAAATTTTCCCAATTAATGTAAACACATAATCTATCATCTCTCATCTGAATGTCTGAAAATTGTGTTTCATATTCAGGCAGTATGTAGTAGAAAGTAGAAACTGCACAATCATCATTTATTGTGTGTAATTTATAGCTTGAAAATGTAAAGATCATTGTGGACATTCTTTGTAGTGTTTTCTAAGATTTTTGTAGGTGTTTCTTAGCATTCAACTATTGTGTTTATCTTCACCCAATGAGAATTAGAAAGAAGTAATGAATTCTTTGTATCCTTTTCCCGCTCACATGAACAGTTGCACTATCATATTAAAATTGTATAAATTTCTGACATGCATCACTTTGTTGAAAAAGGATATAGAACATTTTGTCTAATCCTCATCTGGCTTGCATCAAGCTATGAGAGATTGATAACACATGGTCTTTAATTTATCCACAAAATTTTCTTTTAAAAGTATCTTGATTAATGTATGTTTTTGGCTTGTCTCAAGAGGCAGAAGAACAAATACACGCTTCAGATATGACTCTTTTGTCAGTTTACTGATTGGGACCATATATGGAATTATAATTATTTTTTTCTCTGATGATCGAACTAATTGGGTCTAAACTATCGTCGTCAGGTGAATGTAACAGCTGATCACCGAATAATCTATGGGGCTGACTTGGCTGCGTTCCTTCAGACATTCTCAAAAATCATTGAAAACCCAGAAAGCCTAACATTGTAGTCATTCAGTACTTCGACATAAAATTATCTCTACAGGAGTCGATAGTGTTTATTGAGCAGCTTGTTGGGCTTAATGCCTAATATTTTGTGCTTATTTTGCACTTTCATTTTGTTACTTATTCAGTGAGTACCATTGACTAGATTTTGACGAGGAGAAACAGCTTTGAAATTTTTTCAGTTTAGGATGTTGTAAACGGCAATGTATGGTGAGAAACAACGTGTGAGCAGATAAGCAGTTTTAAGCTTATGCTATTGCAATAAAAAATTGGTATACTTTTCACTCCTTCAGTTGATATTGGGTTCTAAGTAGTTAGTACCAACATTCATTTCTTGTTTCTTGTCGTTTTTTCCCTTCACTGAAGGCCATCAACAACATAGTTGCCACAGAAGGGTTAGAAGAAAGAAGGGGGAAAAAAAAGATATAAATCAGGTTTTAAAAAAGAAGTAAATAGTATAACTTTGGTGGTTATGTATAGCTTATTAAATTTGATTGTAAAGGTGTTGGTTCAACTATTAAAATCTTTTTGCATTGAGCCTGATAACCTAGAATCAAACTCTGCGTAGGAGAGAATTTTCGGGAAGGGAAAGAATTACTTCGCTTGTAACCCAGTTTGGCAAAAAAAAAAAAAAAAACTCAATTACTACAGGATTAAAAATCTTCTCAATAATCTAGTCGATTCTGTAATCCCGCATACTGAAATATATTTTATAAAGGTCGTGTATTTCATTACACCAAAAAAAAGTGAAAGAAA
The DNA here is from genome assembly GCA_023212625.1 of Styphnolobium japonicum. Taxonomy (NCBI): domain Eukaryota; kingdom Viridiplantae; phylum Streptophyta; class Magnoliopsida; order Fabales; family Fabaceae; genus Styphnolobium; species Styphnolobium japonicum. Next base: position 2,891,611 of record JALBWW010000013.1, read on the forward strand.
GAGCCAACCGGTAAGTTTAAGTCCAAGCCACAAGTCCAGGACCCTAGGAGCGCATGGTTATGTTTTCAGAAAATTTAAATATCACTGTTATTGTCTTTCAAACGATAGATGAGCATACTGAGATGCAAAATGACAAATCAATTCAACTTTAAATTTCACTAAAATATGCCTTTTGCTATCATTTTAGTGGTAAGAATCAAATTTTGATATTCATTATTTGTGCTTTCACAGAATTCAAATATCACTGTTACTGCCTTTCAAACAAATGATGTGTATACGGAAATACAAAATTTGGTTGTTTTGTGCATCTCCCTAAAAGGCCAACAGCCGTTGAGAAACTAACATAATTAGATCTTATAAAGTACAAAAATTGGATACTAAGGTTGCATTATACAATGGAGCCGCATCACTGCCTTCTAACAAACAGACTGGGCATTCAATTTCTTCTTCATCTTTTTTTTCTTTTTTCTCTTTTTCTTTATTATATATAAATTCACCAGTCCAACATAATATTTCGAGAAAGGTACAGTTTATCAATGTAGTCTATAACTGGAAGTGAGGCATTGATGTACCTTCTCATCTTCTTCTCAGCTGACTGATCTGCAATAACATTTATGATAGAGTTCAGGTCTCTAAGATGGACTGCTACAAGAAAATAATATCTAATGATAATATGATTGATCAAACTGACTAAAGATTAAATCCTTTGTTTCACACCTGAATTGATGGAAAGGAATTTTCTTTTTCAGCCAAATCAAATTAAATAGAAGAATCAAAGAAAAAAGTACACCCAGAATGAATTGGGTAGTAACTGAGGAATAGACAAGCTGCTAAAAAGAGGGTTAAATTGGAAATTCAAAGAATGGCGTCTTAATTTAGAGTCGTCTAGGTGGTCTCAAATATTAGGATTAAGGATGCTTCTTACATTGTAATGGCAATTTGAATAAGAGTCACTAATAACTGCCACTATATGGAATTAGATTTTCAATTTATCTGTATATAAACACATTACGTGTATGATTCGATACACTTCAAATAAGTCATGCACTGAACATAATAAAATGATGCAAATTACCTGTTTCATTGAGCTTCACCAAAAGTTGGTCTCTCGTTGGAAGTGTATACATCCCAGCATATACAGCTGTTCTTACAGCCCACGTGTGATACGGTGCACAAACCTGTGCGTAAGCTGTTGAAGCTACTTCTTTTAGAGAGCTATCGCTGAAAATCTCAAAATCATAAATCAGATGTCACCACCATCCACCAGACACTTAAAATAACTTAAACTGATATGAAAATAATTATAGTATTTTGAAGCACTGCTGCACTGCAACTGAAACTTGACAGACAGGAAGATGGTACTCTGTTGCTCGAGAGATGCAAATCTTGTAATTAATTACTTATAACAGAACAGACATATGGCTGCATAATATGGAGTGCCACATGCCACCTATACTAATTGTAATGTGAGTGCCAAGCAAGAAGATAATGTGATTAACTATCATGTAAAATTATTCTCTATATTTTACGCAAGGCATGGGCATTTACATTCAAAGATAAACTTCATGAAATTGTTCATCAAGCAAGAATGCAATCATAAAACCATGAAAGGATAAATTGAGTGGGACAAGAGAATTCTCAAACATGTTCAAGAAAGTTCTACATAGAAAGGTCTTCAATTTATCATCTTTAATCTGGATTGAAGGATTTCTAATCTTTTTTCTATGTGTTTCAGTTCTCATGTGCATACATGGAAGGAACTGGTTCAAATAAACTTGGTCAATGCTTGAAAGAATAATAAATCCAAATGATATACCGTTGAATGAGTTCTAAGTATTGATAATTTCACAAGTCAACTAATCAACTCATGTTGTAAGGTGAAAAAGGAATAGTTAGGGATACAAAAGTCGCTAGATATTAATATCTTGAATATTGTTCAGAATGGAGGTATGATAAGCATGACAGACATAAATTGAAATGTTAGCATGCCCTTTTTTCATGTCAAAATGTTATTTCTTCTTTATGTGAAGTTAAGGAACCAAAAAAGCATCACAAGGAGCATATTTGTATATCACATAGATAATTCAGCATCTTATTTGAGTGTTATATACAAAAAAGATTTATTAAAAGACAAGACAAGATGCATTTATAAAAAGGCTACCATACTCAGTTGACAAAAGTTGTTCGAATATAGCTCTGACGAGATCAAGACCCTGCCGAACTCTACGCAGATTACGTGAAAAGCTTCCTGATGTTTTCACTGTGTGACTGGCGACATCAAGGTCAAGTATATCCTGTAGAGTGTCACATGTCTTTGATGCTTCCAGAAGTCCATGTAGCTGGCCATATCAACCATATAATCATATCATTAGAACAAGAATTAAAATTTAAATTGCAAAATATGGAAGTAAACATGATGCTCTGATTACTAGACCGCTGAAATGAGTGGAGGAAAAGTAACCAAATAAACCAAAGAGCAAGCAAGAAACCAGCATGATGAAGTGTCTTAAGGCCGTGCCATTGTTGCATGCTTTATCTTCATTAAAACAACTGTAAAACAGCGTATACCGAGGGATAGAAGTTCTTGGAATAACATAACTAAAGCCTTGTATATTGGGTGGCATAACTTTCATATCAAAGGAGACAAAGAAACCCAAAACCTTGATATCTCTCTCTTGGAACTACACATACTGGGCTGATAAGCTGCCAAATTATACATAGACTACAGCATCTAACTTTTTCCATGTATTCCCATCAAAATCAAGGGGGTAATTACCACATTTGGAAGCAAACATAGCACTACTGCACTAGCCTACTCTATTGCTTATATAATCACATTTTAGTCACAAAACATCACGGGATGGCAAAACACTTGGCAACATGAGACAAATCAATACTCCAGCATGAACTTGAATTTCAATTTGGGTAAGAAATTTCACGCCACGGTAACAGAATTCAAGCCAGAGACCAGTTTCAATAAGATGTCAGAACTTCCAAATTGGAACGAATAATAATAATAAAAAAAACCCAATAAAAATAATGTAACAACAAGTTATAGCATAACTTTATTTTCGTCATGAGGAGCAACTAGAAGAAAGGCAAAAAAATATATTGAAACTTTGCAATCATAACACCACATTCAGTTTTTTCTTTTGGTCAGATTTCACATACACAAACCAAAGTTTACATCTTTCTCATTTGTAATCATTTTATAGGTGTTCAAGTTCAAAAATCCCTTAAAAAAGCACATTATAAATCCCTTCAAAAAAGAAAAAGAAAAAGAAAAAAAGAACCTTGGAGACGTATTCCAATTCAGCGAATTTGAAAGCCAGGCCAAGAGAACTGAAGAGAACAGAGACGAGAGAGCAAGCATCGCAGAAAGTGTCCAACCGAAGCCCTCCTTGTTCCGTGGACCCATTCTTCCTTCCCTTCACCCATTTCGCGAGCTTCTCGAAGGCCTCCGCTATGGCGGAAAGAGGCGTCGCCGCCGAATCCGGTTGTTTATCCATCACGTCCTCGCTATTGACCATCGCATTAATTTGATTCCTTTGCACTCAAAAACAAAATTCAAAAACTGGGAATTGTTCAAATGTCAAAAAAGTATTAATGGGTAGCCAAAAGTTGGTGCCTTTTAGACTCTCTCGATGTCGTCCATGGAAATGGAAAAGCGTGTGTATGTGTGTGGGTGTGGGTGGGTTTGGATTCTGGGAAACGCTGGTGATAGCGAGGTTTTGTGGGTTAGGAAGGTTCCCTACGGATGCGCTGCGCCTAAGGTTGAAAATTCAAACTCATGCAATTCCCTGAAGGCAGAGAAAGAGAGAAACGAAATCGGCAAGAAACGTCAACCGCTTGTAACTTCGTGGAGGTTTGCGGTTCGCGCCATTACATCATCATCGTAGGAATACAATCTGGGACGAGATGATAGCCCATGTTGTTTTTTGATTGGGCCTAATGTTGTCCATGTATAGTGAATGTGGCCTTCTTTTGGCCTTATTACCATTGAGAAGTTCTGACCATCACACTCTTTTTTATTTAACGACTTGGTTCTATTCATGTTCACCTACAAAATGTTTCATCATAACTTGATGACAAAAATGATAGTCTGAATTAGGTTCATTATTAGTATAAAAAAAATTACATTATCATTTTATGATATGTTAATATATTATTAAAAGATTTAGATTTTTTAAATAGTAATTGAAAAAGTCAATATTCTTTAAAGATTTGAAATATGATTTAATAATAATATAAATAAGTTTTACAAATTATAATTAAATTCAAAATGATAATTAATCAGTGATTTGTACAGGAGTATGTGACTAAAGTGTATATGTAACTAGTGTTACTCTAACCAGGCACAACTGTATACGTTATTGCAGATGAATTTAAGTGGCTTCATTTAAATTTCCATTCATCAAACTAAAATACAGCAACGTCTATAATTTGTGTGAATAGAAGAATAGTTATAACTCCGATAATTATGTGAGTAATATTATTCTTCATTTACAAGAGTAAGGATGACAATTAATGTGCTAATGGTTTGGATTATGTCAGAAGTCACATAATTCTCTCCTCCCTATTGTTATAAAATGGGGAGAAAATAATACAACCCATATCTCAAGTATGCGGCATCATGCCAACAGATGTTAACTTACTTGGTTGGACCTTTTAATCATAGTAGCTATGACTTGAGTATAAATTTATAATACGCTTATTAGTAAGTGATCTATAATCCTATTATAAATCATTATTAAGGTTTGTGACTTGTCTTAACTTTAAATTAGGATAAGTCTTTTCTTCACCTACACTTTTTCTCATATATAAAAAAAAAAAAGTGTGTCATACGATGAAAACACATCCATCTCCTTCTATATATAGATAATAATAAAAAAAGCATATATTAATGTGTGTTCTTGAAAAGTGAAAAATAAAATAAAATAAAATTTATCTCTTTTAAGATTTAATAAAAATATACTGACATTTCTTTTAAATTTAAAAATTATATTTACTTGTTATTTATATATTTTTTTACTAGTAAAGAGTAGTGTATGTCTGAAAAATAAAAATAAAAATTTAACATAAGAGGTTATTTATTTATTTATTTTGGTAAAAACATAAGAGGTAATTTTGATCGACGGTGAGTGATATATCACCATCAAGGCTTTATCCACATGTGCATAACACACACCGTTAAAAGACTTCTGCGAATGAATAATTTGGAGAACGACCAATGAGCACTTAACAAAGTGACATGTTGCTCAGATTATCACCTATTGGCAGTCTATAACTTGCAGAACAACACTATAAAAAGCTTCAGTCCTCAACCGGTAAAGGAATCTCACTTTGCAACGTTAAGGTAAGGCCCTGCTCACTTATGTTGGGAAATTTTTGGCCCATATTGGGAGTCTTCGTTCATCTGGTTTAACCAATCTTTTTGTTCTTGGACGTTTATCAAATGGGTAAATTGTAGTCTCTTTTCCTAACAAGAAGATGGAAGTAATTCATATTGTAACACTAGATCTGGGAATTTCTTGTATAAATGCGTATTGGCAACCATTTTAATGAACATTTTCTTACTGTTTCAATTTAATAAAAGGGCAAACACCAAAAACCTAAACGCTTTGATTATTTGACGGCGATTGATGGTCAATGAGTAGAAGCTAAGAACTCATTTGCAAATGCTTTTAATTAAATACAGCGAAATTTTGTACATTACTGATTTAAGACTCCTTAACTAAACCTAAAAGTCTTGATACACTTGCAAAGCTATAATGCACTTGTGTCAGCAAATATTTGAAAATGTGAATGATTAAAAGAATTTAATTTTAATTTATCATTAGTGTAAAAAAAATTTATATTATCATTCAATTATGTATTGTCAAATTATTATAAGAGTTTAACTATCACAACAATTACCTAGAAAGTCTAACTCTTTTAATGATATACTAACACATAATTAGATGACAATATAATTTTTTTTTACATTAACAGTGAATTAAAATTAAATCCATGACTAAATATTATTGTGTCATTGGCTCAACTATTTGATAATTGATAATAATTGTTCCCAAAAATAAAAACTATTTGATAACTGATAATTGATATTTTAATTTTATGTATCATTTAAAGAAATTGCAGCTCGAAACCAAAATTCCTGGTATTAACTTGTGAAGATTTTGCAAGGTAACCATTTTTTGCAGTTATCAATGCTCAATCGTATCTTATTCTAATATGTAGAGGAAAAAAAATGAATATCATATGTAGTGTGTATATGCTACAAATATATTTTATGAATTTAATTTTAATTTATTAGCAGTATAAAACTATCATCAAATTATTAAAAAAATTTACTAACACAATAATTACCTTAAAAGCAGTGTTTTAAAAACCGGTTGGACCGTGGACCGGAAGCTCCACCGGTTCTAGTTCAACTAAAGAACCGCTCGATTAGTTAAATCACAAAAAATCATAAAAAAATCGATTGAATCGGTAAAAACCGAAAATAAAAAATCGATTGGACTGTTCATTAACTTTTAATTGAATTTTTATTAAAAAAGAAAGAAGAAAATAGTTCTTAAAAAAAAAAAATTAAGATTTAACTCTTTTAGAAGTTGGGTTAGGGATTTCCACAGTTCTAATCCTTTTTTTTCACAAAATAGGTGACGATACAACAAAACGATTTATGATTTTTGTGATCAGTTATATATATATACCAGTTCAACCAATTAAACTGATCAAACCTTGAACCACTCTCTTCTCTGGTTATCCAATTTTTAAAACATTGCTTAAAAATCTAACTCTTAGAGTAATATTCCTATATATCATTAAATAATAGTACACATTAAATCAAATTTAAACTTACATTTTATTGGGCTTTTAACAAATTAGGCAATGCAGAAAATATCCCATTAGGTCCCGTTATAAAGTAACAAAAATGTCCTATTTACGTGGGTAAGAAAAATGTCCCCAACCACAATCTCCAAGTACTTGCCATTGCCAACTTCAGATTATATTTGAAATCAATTAAAAATAAAATTAATTTGAATTAACTTAATTTAAAATTAAATTCTATGCATAAAATTCACTGTAAAAAATATAATTTAAATTAATTTAAAAATAAATTATTAAATTTGAAATTCATTAAAAATAATTCAATTCAATTTCATTTTATTATTTTACTTTTTACTCTTATGAATAATATTAAGTTACAAAAATAAAGTCAAAAAGTTATTAAAAATAAAATAATCAATCTAGATAATTAAATTTAAAATCAAATCAAATCATAACAAATCCAACAAGACTTCTAAATATAAACCATTAAAATTCATAAAATTTAAAAAATTCAATGTTTTTTTTTATGTTTAACATTCTAAATACAAGATTTAATTTACAAAATCAAATTAAATCCCATCTTTTTACATTCCAATAATAGTGATTTAGCCATCTCTAGACTAGCGAATAAGAATTAAAAGAATATCACAATTAGACATGTTAAAAGGATGCACAATAAACCAATAATACACAGAAAACAACTATGTATATGAATACTGCGGAAAACCCTAGGAGGGAGGAAATGGTAAATACAAGGACAATAATGTGGAGGAGGCAAAAACATCCCTTGTCCACGTGAGACTTGTCATTACCTCATTAAACATCAAATGTAACAAAGACCCATCGAGAGAAAAGATAACAAGAAATAATTTGGCAATTGGAAAGGAGATCTATTATTCGTCAAACTCATGCATGTGATCTAAAAGGTAGTTGGCAGCCAATTCCTCATTTTTGTTACAAGCGAAGTACACCTCCAGTACAAGTGCGCGATCAAAACCCATTGCTTCAAGCTGGGGGTAGAAAACAAACATCACAACTCAGAAATTATAAATTACAGAAAAAATTGTTAACAAGTTATCCCCTGCAGGGGTCTGTCTAAAAACACAAGTGAGTATAACATATTTTTTAGAGTAAATACTCATTTTGGTTGGTCCTCCAAAGATAAAGTATCATCAATTTGATGTTAAAAATTGACATTGAAGGACTATTTTGATGTATTTATTATTAGAGAACCAAACTAATGACATTTGTATCTTTGAAAGTCCAAAATGAGTACTTACTCTACTTTTTATGTAAGGCTATGTTTAGAAGGACGAAGTAGAATGGTTAGTAATGGAGTTAAGTAGTAAAAAGAATTCCACCCATTGTTTGGGAGTTTTTTAAGTAATGAAGTGGAATGACTAAGTAGAAAAACCTAAACTACTCCTTACCACCCAAACTCCCAAATTTTCATACCCTCCAATTTGAGAGATTTGGAATGGAACACTTACCTTCATTTATTTTTTAGATATGATCATTTATGATTTTAACCTTCAGCACTCTAAACAATGGAGTGAACAATAAAAGTTAAAAAGGTAGTATTGAAAGTTAAATTTATAATCTACTACACTCCATTAATTACCACTGTGACTTCCAAACAATGGAGTGGATCTCCCCTCCATTCCCTCATTAAAACTTCCAAACAATAGAGTGGTATTGTTTTACCTTTCCATTCTATCCAATTCCAAACCACTCCATTATGAACCATTCCACTCCATCCTCTTCAAAACTCCCAAACATAGCCTAAGACCCACCCACTTAGAAAGTGATACTCATTTTTTAAACAGTACCCCAGCTGTTAACTGAGGCACAGTAAGGGAACCAAAATTTGAATTAATTATGTTTAAAGCCTGGTTAACAAATGTGTAATATGCCAATTGTACAACTCGTGTTCACAAACTTGTACCATTGTACTTGCTCCACCTAAGTTTAAAATGAAAAGTTCAGATGGGCCACCTGAATGGAGCTACCTATATTAGTTTTGTGTACGTTGTGAACATAAGATATGTACAACTATCATTATTCTTTACAGACTCGGTCAATATACGTATCACATCCTAATAAGTGACCATGAAAAATAATGCCAAGAAAACAAAATCACAGATGGAACCCTTTTAATGTTAGTAGGGATCACATATTCACATCAAGAAAAGCCAGCCAGGTAGGTAGTTTTAAATGAAACTGATGTTTTCCTTGTCATTATAGGCTTAGACAAGGTAACAACATCTATCATTTAATGCTTTATATAGCCAAGAGGTCAAACTTACACGTTCAATTGCTTGGCGCTCCTCAGGGGTCACAGTTACTGCTTGTGGCATGCCAGCAGCCAGCTGCCCCAATACATTCCTAAAGCATATATTAACAGCAAAAAATAAGTCACTGAACATCAATTGATAGGTCAAAAGGATAATAAAACACCCCCTTCCAAAAAACACACACACACCCAAGAGCGAAAAAACACTTGCAAAGAACAGCATAAGACGATCCCTCACCCCTCGCCACCTTCCATAGGTTCATTTATCAGGCGAAGGAAGTCAGCTTGATGCTCTCGAATCAATCTCATGAGATGAGGATTTTGTTTGCCAAGCTCTTGTAGCATAGGCTGCAACAAGAACAAAATTCAGGGAATTCTGAAGAAGAGAATCTAGGATACATTACCAAGGCAAAGAAGAAAACCTGCAATATTTGTGGATTAGCCTGCACCATAGCTCGCAAGGCTTGGAACTGAAATACAAATGCACAAAATTGAATAATCTAGTTTAGACATGTCTAGGAAGTAAGAAAATCAAGCAAATGAGGAGGCAGGAAAAGATAGAGAACACCTGTTGACTGTTGCGCAGAAATTCTAAAGAGCCAGCACCAGCAGCACCAGAACTAACATTGGGGAGGCCCTGTTACACAGTGTTAAGTGCAACACCCAAAAAATCTCCATTTTTCTTCAATAAAAAATAGTGCAATAGCTACCTGGGGAAAGAGGTCTAAAGGATTAGCATTGGGTCCACTTGAGGTAACAGGTGCTGGTTGTGCTACTTGTGGAGCAGCAGCTGGAGGATTTGCAGGTTGTGCACTTGCAGGCACTCGGGCTACAGGTGTAGCTTCAGCTTGCTCGGGGATACCCTAACATTTATGAATGATATTTTAATAAAAAGGAGTGCAAGACAATATAATGTAAGACTCAAACCACTGATTCAAAGGCAAACTTCCACCAAAATAGCAGCGATGCAAAGCCATTAGTAAAACGAGCAACTGAAATATATAGCAGATAAGTATCATTAAGTAAGAAATTTAACATCCAAAATTCACATACTGAATACAAATATTCAACAGCTCTCTCAGGGTTGTTGTAAGCAGCTCGAAGAGCTCGGACAACAGTATCCCTATCCCAGCTCCCACCACCCACATCAAGGATTTGCTGAATTGTTTCCTCCAAGTTACTTCCAGCAACCAGATTGGATGCTGCCTGCCCATAGATATCAGATTCTGTCCTGCTTCAAAAAAGTTTCTTTCAACAAAAAATTGAAAAAAGGAAGAACCAAGAGAATTGAACGATTGTTCCATTTTCAAAATGCAAACATTACAGAAACTGTAAAATCCACATTCCAAACATCACAGGAAACAGAATATTTACACAGCAGTGGCCGAAGATAGAGGAGCAGGTGCAGAACCAGGAGCCGGTGCAGTTGCAAGGGCAGGAGCAGGTGCAGGTGCAGGAGCAGTTGCAAGTGCAGGTGTAGGTGCAGTTGCAAGTGCAGGTGCAGGTGCAGTAACAGATGCAGGCCTGTCAAATTGAACTGAAGTTTCAGACAGCATACATTACACGTCAAAATAGTTTAAACTAAAATTTATCTAAACAACTAAAAAGAAAATGCCATGAAAAATCAGTGACTCACAGTGCCCCAGCTGCAGCAGGAGCCTGAGGTGCTATTGACACTGGGGGGGTTGAAGTAGGAGCTGCACTTGTCTGTGGGGCCTGCAATGAAGACATAATTGTTGAATAATATTTTCAGAACCCAAAAAAGGGAATTCTTTTGTCTTACTATGTCATTTAACAAGTTGTCAACTTCTTTATAGCAGAATTTTCATTTTCTCTCTCTTCCCCTCCTTTTGTCTTTATTTACCTTTTTCTTCTCTTTCTCATTCATTAGATTCTTCCAAGAGGTACCAAAAAAATCATGGTTTCTGAAACTAAGCATATAATTATGACAGGCAATGAATTAACAAAGAAGTGACAATCATACAGATGACTGAATAAAATACAGCTCAAATTTGCCAACATTTAAAAACCAGATAACTATGTATAATAGGACCCGTCTTAAGTGTTTGGCAATCACTTAAATTTTGAAAAACTGGTTCTTATTTCATTAATTTTTAAGTCAAAACAACTTCAAAAGAAATCTAGTAAAAAGTTGGTTTTAAACTAACCAGTTTATATTTGAACAAAAGTTTACTTATTTCCCTACATCCTATCTCTATTTTTACTTTATCTGAAATTTTAAAAAGATACAGTAAGATTTAACAAACAATACTTAATATTAAACTAGTTCAAAATCAAATTTTAGACAAACTAGTAGATATATTTTGAAACTAGTTCAAATTTATATAGATTTACAAAACTAGGTTTAATTTGAACAGTTCTGAACCAATTTTCTAGTTTGCTAAACTCCCCCTAGGGATGCGTTCTAGTTTGCCAAACAACACCCTATGGATGCCAACTTTACTATTTCAGCTTAACATACTCTAAACACAATGAATTATAACGGAAATGATTTATGTCATAAAAAATAAATAAAAATGGACATGCAAAAGAAGGATTATCACTCTAAGAATAAATAATCTTGAGTTTTAATTCACTGGTGTTGAACTACAAAGCAGCCAACAAAAATAGAGTAAATTGCAAGAACATTTTCCACTGTATGCAAGAAGTGACCAGATTCTATAAAAACTCATTTATTCCATAAAAATTTAATTTAAAATGTCAAAACAGGACAGTATATGAATGAATTATAATCCAATCCAAGAAGTGGAAAAGTCCCACAAAAGAGAATAGCCAAAATGATTGTAACATTAACAACATTTATAACATAGCAAACTGTTCTCACCTTAGCTGAAGGTCCAGTTGAAGTAGTAGATCCTTCACCAGATGAGCTCTTACTCTAGCATATTTTGAGCACATAGTTATAATTTAGTACTGAATAAATGAATATACTAAACATTAAAAATAAATTAAAAAGTTAGCAATGATTTCTCATGATTTAAGTCAATATAAAATAAAATTTTACCTTTGATAGCATAATTACAATAAAACTATTTTCAGCTACTTTATTTTCCTCTAACGTAGTACCATCCTTGAGAACTTTCCCTTGATGAATAAGCATTTGCTGTGCAGCAGGATAGACATCTGCACCCTGAACAGTTTCTATATTTTTCTTCACTTCAGAAACCTGAAAAGAATATCAACAATTACAACTAATATAGCAGACCAATTATTATAATTCAGAATGAACAGAACATGGTAGACATAGAAGCATCACATTAGAGTATCATGAAACCCACATAGTTAAAAATGACGAATTGACAAATTTGTACAACTCCAGATTTGGGTGGTTTAAAGTATTTAGAAATTTTCAACTGTTAGAGATTTGCAACCTTGAAAGAGACAGAATATTCACATTACTTAGATAAAGTGCTGTCACAAAGTTGTTAGGACAATGTCAATTCTGACAGTTCAGTGTTCACTTGGTTATTGATCCATGTGAGTTGTAGCAGTATACAAAAGTCAGATATGCTCAATTATTAAAATTCCCATGAACATGAGGTCCAATATCAGTGAGAACTAGTAATTATCCCGATTTCTTCTTATAGCATAAACTAGTTTGATGTTCCTGTGAAGAAAATCTTCAAACAATGTCAATGTCGAACTTATTCACTATCATGTGTCAATAGTCCCAAACTTTTTCCCACTAAAAATCAGAATCCAGTGAACACTTTGCCACTAGTGTTCTTACGTAATAAGTAATATCCCACAAGCAATGGAGCAGCAGAGAAAAAAAAAAAAACAATCTAGCCAGAGAATGTTCCCAACGACGATACCAGAGTTCGTTCATTCCATTCCACAGCATATTCCAAACACGACAAAGCAATCACTTTGAAAAGCTAAATTTCACAATTTAAAATGGAGAATTTCAAATTGACATCAAATTCAATAACAATTGAACAAGCGAAACGTTAAAGCCCTAATTAACCCTCAAATTCAGGGAGCCGAAACTTCTCACGCAACCGAAGAACGAAACGCAATTCGCGGCAAGAAGGGAAAAAAAACGAAAACTAAGAACGACAATTCGATTTGAAGAAGGAGTTTCGGGGGGGCAAACCGTGTCTTCGGGCTTCACTTCAATTTCGAAGTGAGTGCCTTTCAGAGTCTTCACGAAAACCTTCATCTTCGATACTGCTACTGCAACTCGATCGCCACCCGAGCAGCCTCGGAATTCGCGCCGGCACGGCTGAGCTCCACCGATCGCGAGAGGATTGTACCCTAACCACGACGGAGCGAGGAAGCAAAGAGTGACCAAAGGGGCAAGCACGAAAAGTGTGAAGAAAATCTCTTTTTATTTAAAAGGAGATATACCCGAAAATATGCTTAGTTTATCTATGAAGTAGTTGGGTGACAATTCTCACGCGCTTTTGGGGAAATGAGATGAACGCGCCACCGTGATGGTGGTTTATTAGGGACGTGGACGGTGGATTGGGGAAGTGGGTGGGAGAAGGATCGATGGGGTTTTGTTTTTGAATTAAGAATTGAAGTTGAGTGGAGAGTGAGCTAGATTTTTGTGTCTGAAGTGAAGTGGAGTGGAGGCCGGTGTTAATCTCGTGCCTCATTTGAAAAGTTGAATTCGAAACTTCTCATAAATTTTTGGAAGATATGTTTTGTTTTTGTTTTTTTAAAGATAATTACTTATTTCTAAATTTATATTTTAAATTAAAATAACTTTAGTGTATAAATAAACTTTTATAACTTACTTATTTTTAGTCTTAAAACAGTATTTTTTTTATATATATGTAATAGGCAGAAGGAAAGGATATAATTTTATACTTGCTCCTTTAAAAATGATAAAATTAATTTTTGTTCCACTCCTACCATAGAAATGTTGCCTTGTCATTATTTATGGATCTTACAACTTAGACCATACCCGCTAAAAGTTCTTGAATCTACACTCTTCCCCTTTGTTTACTTATCAAATGAATTAATATATGCTTGAATTAGATTTTACAAATTTAATTATGTATGAATTTAATTTTACCAAAAAGTAAATTTATGGTAACTTGATTTATATTTAAATTTTTTTTATCAAATAATCGACCATGAGTTCTGCCTTATGGGTTAACAATTATATATTAGCAAGTAAAATAAAACAAAAATAATATTAAACAAACACATAGACTGATAGAAGCATGGCATTGAAGAATGGGCAATTCCAAATATTGGCAGGGGCACAAGAGAATGGGTTGAGAGCAGCAGAGAAGGAGCGAGCAATCCTTGGCGGCCACACTTGTCTACCAATCGGTTGTGACCGACAGTCTCTAGCTTTCACTGCCACAAATGCTAACTACCTCAATTGAAGCTTGAATATGAGGGATTCCATTGAAGTTGAAAACATCTATAGTGACCATATTGATGCTTGAATACGAGGGATTTGATTGAAGAAGAAAACAGCCTCATAAGTAGAAGAGGAAGAAGAAAATGGCTGGAACGTTCACCTAATATTGCATCTAGAGGATAGAGTTGGAAAGTTGACCTTTGGGATTAAGGTTGAGATGCCTCAACGTTAAACGCTAAATACATAAGTGCCTGTTTGGGTGGGCCAGGCGTTTGCCCTCACAGACGTTAGAATTTTATTTCAAACTTGTTTTCAGCCTCAAACTTGATTCTGGCTTGAAGCATCTCTTCCTTGCTTTTGCGTTCACGATTGGTCATTTACGGAGAGCCAAACTGTTATCTTTCTACTCTACCCTTCTTCCAACCTATGCCTTCCTCCACTTTCTTCCACAAAATATTGCAGCTTGTGTCTTCAGTAGACATGTCCCTTACAATTTGTGTCTTTAGCTTGTGTCATATTTTCTCCTTTGTCTTCCAACAAACCACCACCAGCCCAAAATTTCAGTATCAATAGACATCGCTCTCTTCAACATCAAGCAACACAAAGACGAAACAAGAAAGAAAATGATGAAAATTGCAGGAAAGAGGAAAGCAAAGGGTCTTAAGGACTCCCTGTTCGGGAGCATTTTTTCTATCCTCTTTTCACCATTCTTTCAACAATTTGAGAAACGAAGCCACCTTCCTATAATGAATACCCAAAAGGTAAAACACAAAACGGGTTCGTTGGCATTCATTGGGGGTGGTAGATGGAGGCTCGAAGTGGAGGAAAGAAGAAGGTGAGAGATAACAGAGAGAGTCTTGGATTTGTGGCTGAAAAGTAAAAATAGAAAAAGGAAAATCTTGGATAGTCTTCCTGCCACATTCACCAACTCATTCAATCCTTCATTTGTTTCCATTTTTTTAATTATCATATCATTCATCCTATTTTTATTTTAATATATATATATAAGAAAATATAATATTAAATTATACAGTAATTATTTCAATTAGGTTCATAAACTCTGTGGAATGCCACAGTACTAAACTTAATTAATGGATTTTTGGATTTATTAAAATCCTCATCCCATAATTTTTCATTTAAATTGTATTTTTTAATGTATTCATTGCTTTTTAAAGGCTAAAATATCGTCATATGTTTTATTTAATAATATAAAAAATTATTATTATGACATCAACCATGTCATTTGTTAAAATATACCTAAATATAATTAAATGAAATAAAAAGTTAATATGAACTAAATAATATATAACTTACATATTTTTTTTTGATAATTATACATTTAACAATAATTTTTATTAATATTATCTAAACAACATTTATTTTATTAAAATTATTTTTCAGATAAAAGTTTTCAAACATAAATCACATTAATGCAAATTTATTTTTGACTAAAATTAAATTTATAAAATCAAATTCAAAATTTATAAAATCTAATCCAACATTATGTAACAAAGGTTAAATTACCAAAAATTGGGTCATCCCAAATTCGAACACATGTCCTCCAATATATATTCAATTTTGATGTATTGCCAATCATTTCTAACTCCTATAAGCTTGTTGGGTTTATACGTTTCAGGACTAAAATCTATGGTTAAGCATATTACCAACTTAGAATTCTGCCTTCTCCAAACTTTCTTTCAACTTCACTTCGTTTACCAAATGGTGTTGCTCAGCTTTAAGTATATTTGTTTCAAAATTTCGAAGGCATAGGAGTTGTCTTGACTTAAAAAAAAGGTTTTCTCATACTATAAGTCTATAAGTTGACTGATAATGATAGAGTATTTGGGTAACCGGTGGGTGCTAGTATTTAACTAACAGTTAACGAGCTGCTATACAAAAAGTAACAACTCAAACGTAAGTTTTATGTGAATTTGATGAAGGTTAAAAGTCTTTCAAGAGACTTGCAAGTTTCATATTGTGAGAGAATTTTTTAACAGGAAGGAGCCTTCTCCCGCCTCAAAGAAAAGATAACTGGTAAGGTATCTTGATAGATCGCAAGAAATTCCTTTCAGGGAGGTCTGGATGGACATTGGAAGCATCTCCAGCCAATGGTGATTATAGGTACAGGAGTAGCTCGTTCATTTTTGGGTTGAAATAGGATTTGGTGGATAATGGATTCGTATCAGGGTCAGTTTCAGAATCAAGTTAATTGCAGCCAAAAGAACCCATAACAAGATCTCTGACATTTTTCGGGCATTTTGAGTCGGAACTCAGATTATTGCCTAAGTAGTCTGACTCGGCTTCTTTGTGCCAACAAGCAACTGTGTTAATTTGTAGTTAATTGAAGTATCGCAGGTAATTTTTGCCACTACAACTATCTCTGAATCAAAATCGGGTGGGTCTTGAAACTAAGGGTTGTTTTAGCTGCTTCACGGAGATCTTTTTCTTTGATATCGCATTATTGATTTGCCTATGGTCTTCATCTGAGTTTCTTTGACAAAGTTTAGAGCCACTTCAATATGCACATATAATATGAAGAAGGTATTGTTTAGATAGACTTATATACAATTTATTTGAGTTTATTTATTATAATAAGTGCTTATGAATTATTTTTATTTTATTTGAATGAGCTTATTAAAACAACTTATGAAATCTTTATAAGTTGTTTTGAGTTTATTTTTATAAGCTAAAAATTTAAGCTTACGAAAATAAACTTTAGTGAAAGTTAAAAATAAGCTTATGACATATCATAACATATTCTTCAAATGTTCAATATTTATTTCAAAGCGTTTATAAAAAATGTTTCTCAAAATGTTTATCTAAATGTTATTTAGCTTATTTTAAACAATATTTATGACAATATAACTTATTAAATAAGTTCTACTCTAATAAATACTTACATAAGTTATTTATCTAAACGGAACGAAATTTTAATCTGGATGTTTATAATTATCAGTAGCTTAATGTAATATCTTCAGATTGAACCTTAACGTTGTTGAGCGTATGATACCCCACCACATTATTCACCTATATACGAAATCGCAACTAAATAAAGATAGAGATAAGCTTACCTTTTTCTTTGGATTTCAATTCTCATACGAGTGGTTTATGGGTTTTTAATTTTAATTTATTATTGTTAATTTTTTTAAAAAAAATAACCATTTTATAATGTGATTATTAATTGGACTTTAGGACTTCTTATTTATGTGGGTATATTTAGATAAGAAAACAAAAATATACCAAACCAGGAATTAGTCACTACACCCCTCTTAGTCTTACAAAAGATATATATATTTTAAGTGTGGAGACACCTCATAATATTATAAAAAATAAATAAATTAAATCAAATAAGATATTATCATGTATATAAGTTTTCATGTGCCACGTGATTATTGACTGATTAGCAGAACTTAAACAGAAGAGGCTGAATGCTAAACAAAGGATATTAAAAAATTACTGAATTACATTAAAAAATTACTGAATTACATTTCCAGATTTTAAAGTTGAGGAGGTGTAGTTACAAAAGACATCAACTTGAAAAGCTAAGATTAAATATTTTTCATTAAATAACTAAAAAAATATTTTATATAATTATAACTTATGTTCTTTCTTCTTTTCCCCTATGTACCCATCATTTTTCAATTTTTTTTCACCATTCACCTATTTCTTCTACATTCCATTCCAACCAACCAACTTATACCGACTCACTAAGGTATTTCCACCCCGTACTTACCTCTTTTAGTGGATTTGATTGAATCACTTAGCATTAAATAGAAACAAATATGGGCCACACTAGGGCCATAGTATATAATAACAATTCAAAAATAAGGAGTCCATAACAAGTCCATTCTTTCATGGGGTTGTCTAAAACTATAAGTTCATTTCAAAAGTCCACAACCAATTTAGATAGGACATTAGTCACTAAGTTTCCTCAATCAACTCTTGATGTGTTCCTCAAAAAATTTGATTCATGTTGATTTTTCCCTCAATTGAGAAAGAGATATAGGCAGAATTGCCACATACAAAATTGATCATAATTTTGCAAGGAAAGAACTAGCTTATTTGTCAAGAAAAGATGTGAAACATGCTAAATATCATTTGATTGAATAGTTGACCCAGCTCCTTGTTATTTGAAGAAACCCTCCACTTTAATTGGTATTTCTTCACTAAAAGCAAACATGATCAAATTTTATAAGGAAACTACCAAAATGGTGTAAAAAATATTTTTTTTAAAAAAAAAAGCACTTCATGATCAAAATAAGGGATTGGGCTGCAACATGTCTCTCAGCATTAGGCTGAAGTCTGTACCATTCAAGGTAGCCCAAGTCTTTTCTTATATTTTGGGCTAGAAAGCTTCACTAACTTCTATGAGTTTTTGTTCTGAAGTTGTCATTGTAACTTATAGGTGTTATTTTATTGTGCTCACGTGACTGGCGGAGCTATGTGATTCCCTACGGAACAAAGGAAAAAAAAAAACACTTTGTATGGAAGGCCAACTTTAAAAAACTAATTAATTCCCCCCCCCCCCTCTTGTAAAAGTATCATGTTCCAAAAAAACATGATTTATACAGGGACGATTTATACAAAAAGAAGTCTTTTCATAAAATTAAAGTAAGAATTTTCCAATACGTTACACAGCTAATAGTGATTTAAATTGTTGAATTAAAATTTTAACATAGAATTAGCAATAAATAATTGTATGCCCAGTCGGGTTTCCCAACCATATCTGCACGACCTCTTAATGAACACTTTATTATAGGAGTTTATCATAACCAGCTGGCTGGCTATAGGCTATAATACTAATTTGGATTCTCTCCAACCTTCTTGTCTTTTTAGCAACAAAAAAAAAAAAAAAAGCATAGAGATGAAGAAGAAATGACGAAGAATTAATAAAAAGATTAAAAAAGTTAAAGAGAAAATTACATGAGAAGATCTGAACCCCTATACTACCTAAACGCCTATGAATATGAATCTTCACGCAGATAAAGGATTCTAACTCTCTTTTTCTATTTACTCTTTGCAACCCGGTTCTACCATGTGACCAAACTTACCATCTAGATTCTGGACAATAATCTTAATAATGAGAGTTGCACCGATCGATTTGGAATTGTTAACTGTTTATTAATTATTAATTTTTTAATAAAATTTTTAAAAACTATAAATTTAAATAATAATTAATAAATATTGATAATTTATCTAAATATTGATATTTAAAATTATAAAAAAAAACTTCACTAGCTAAATATATTTGCGAAGAAAATCAGTAAACCGGATGAATTTATTCGGCGGCGGATTGGATTGGGGTGGGTCTCACTGTAAATTGAAACTGACATTTATTTTAAAAGATTCATTTTGATACCTCAAATAATGTTAACTCTCCCCTAATAATTTTTAAGACCATATTAATCTTTTAAAATAAATAATGACACTTATATTTTCAAAAAATTAAATAAATCATATTAGATCATCTAAACTCAGTAATAGATGTATGTATAATTTATTATCTACATCGTTATTGAGAAGATTATTATTTCATACTTTATCCTCTAAAATACATACAAATCCTCTATCAAGACAGGCACATAGAGAGGCATTAATCTTGCTCACAATTTCCATGTTTTAGCCCTTTTTTATAAAAAAAAAAACTTATTATATGTTTATTGCAGTGAGAATTCTCTTCCTCAGTTCTATATTCAAATGAAACTGGATAATTAATTATTCAATATACCAAAATTTATAACAAGAACCATCTGCACAAAAGGTCTTCAGCCAGAGCACCTGAGAATTTTACCAGTAATAAAATAAATAAAATAAAACATAACAGTAACCCAAAAAACCAAATTTTTTTAGGAGTGAAGGGCATCTTTCATATCATCCTAAGTCCTACTAATGATTTTCTGTAATCCCTTTCCAATAGGAGGGGGAAAAAAAGGATTTACATCTCTAGTCCCATGCGAAAATAAATTTCGTGAGAAACAAGAGTTTCCACTTTTTGCTTTGTCTCTAATCTATTGCGCCGGCAAGGTCTCGTGCCGCCACGACTCAGGAAAATCGGCCGAGTCGTAATACACATCAGAATGATCGAAAAGCCCATCGAACGCCACGTACTCAGTACTGCTATCATAGCTGAACCTGGTTCCCAAATCAAACGAGTCGTAACTCGGGATCTGATCCTCAAACCCCCAGAACTCACCGATTCCGGACGAGTCCGACGTGACCCGGTCCAACTCAGTCACCTCGTTCTTCCCCTCCGGCACCGACGAGGTTCCCGGCGGCGGAAGCCCAAGCTCGTCGTCGGAAGCCTCCAGAAGGTACCCGATCTGCGGCTGAGACTCGCCGGAATCTGACGTCACTTGGAGGAGGGGAGCGGGGGAGGGAGATGCGGAAATCTCCTCCTGCAAGATCTTCATGACGGAGTCAAGGTCTTGAGTGGAGGGCGTGGGATCGGAATCGTCGAGAAACTCAAGTAAATCGTCTCTGAGTCTCTTCACCTCGGGCGATTCAAGCACTGACTCGTCCGAGTCATAACGAACCCGCTTCTTGCCACTGGGAACTTCCATGGAGAGAGAGAAGAACAAAAAAACTAAAAACCGAAACGGTAACGTTTTAGGTAAGGGATAGCTTTATTTTGCTTGTGTTTCAACAAGGGTTGACACGGTGCGTGGTGTTGTCGAACAGATCCCAGAGGCTTTATATATAAGGGGGACAATAAAGAGAGAATGGAGAGAGAGAGTGGGCGGTGTAATGATTCTCACTACGCAGGCGCGTGGGACCCAATTCTTAGCCGATCACCCATTCCTTGATTTGCCTTTTTTTTTTTCCGTCATGTTTCTCAATTCTGATGATACTATTTTTTAAAAAAATTCTAGAAAGAAATTGGTGTCTGCTTTTTCCTTTTTTCAGTTTTATCAAATTAAGTTGAATGTGGAGTTGGAGTCCGGGTCAGTTGGGGAGGGTCCCACTTGCCTAGTCAATCACGGCTTTTGTGCTTTGTCCGGCTCGGTTCGGCTCCTTTTTGGGGGTTTGGTTGGTAGGAAAATTAAATAGGGCGTAGTACGAGGGCTTTTTGGGAAGGAAAGTTGTTGGGTTTTTTTTTTGGATGATGATATTCAATTATTCATAGGATTTGATTAGACTTGAAAATTACATTCCAAATTTCAAACTGGGGATGTGGTGGAATCAGGAATGGAATGGACTTTCTGGAAATTGGATTTTAAAAAAAGTTTCAAACAGAGGGTGTGGCTAATTTGTGAGTGGAAAACGTCAATAATGTTGCATTAAAAACCTTTACGATAACGATGCCCACTATCAATGCCTCAATCGATGGCGTACGGATACTCTCCTATTCTTTTCTCTTTTCTTGTTTTTTTAGTCAGAATTAAAAGAGATCCTTATAACTATCGTTGAGAGGATGCTAATTTAGAAACATTCGCTTTTGAAATCCAAACGTTGATCACGTGCTTTCAAATTTTTTTCAGGTTATCTTGGGTAAAAATAAGTTACTTGGTAGCAAATAACCTAATAGCGTATAAGTTAGTAAAATAAATTTGAAGTATTTAATAAAATTAATGATTGAATTAATTCATAAATATAAAAAGATATTTTTAATTAATATTTAAATTTATTCTACTAATATTAAATATGACAAAATATTTATTAATTATTTATAAAATAAATTTATGTTAATTAAATTAATTATTAAGATATTTAGAAGTTAAAATTTTGAAATTTATATTTTAATAATCTAATTTATTTATTTTTAAAAAAACAAAGTTAGCGGTCAACGAATGGTGAAAAAATAAGGAACTGCTCACGAACTACATGAATCGTCAAACGTAAGAAGTGAAAGTGTAGAAATTAATATTCTTTTATTTTATTTAATAGAGGATATGAGATAAATTTAATTAAAATAATGAGGGTAAAAACGAGAAAAAATATATATACTATAAGTTATAAGCTTAAACATTATTTTAAGTAGCATATGAAAAAATATTATAAGATACTGATTACTAAACAATATTTTTAAAAATTCGCTATCCGTTGATCAAATCTGCTATAAACCAGCGGATTGGACTTATTAAACAGAGTCAATATTAACATTAATTTAGCTTGTTTATATAATAGTGTTAATTAGTCATAGTAATAGTGATTGTTTGAACTCCAAAAAATAATAATGGTTTGATTTCTCTAAAAAAGGAAGTTAGTTTTTCATCTAATTGGATAAAAGATATTATTGAAAAACTAAAAAAGCCTTGTTTATATAATATAATTACTCAATAGAATGTTCAATAATGCTTTAAATTTTAAATTATCTCATTTATTTCACTTTTAAATAAAGATCAAATGCTTATTTTCCTTAATTTCTTGCTTGTGTTTCACAATTATAAGTGTGCCTTTTCTTTTTCTTATATGTGAGGGCTTGTGCACTTTTGTAATGAATTATTTCTTTATGCAACTCTCAATGCTTACGGATAAATTTAAGTAAAAAAAAAATTGGATTTAATTTTAATAAATTGTACTTTATACTGTTATCCAATCATGTATTGGCACATTATTAAAAGAGTTAGACATTTTAGGTAGTTGTTGTGGTAATCAAACTCTTTTAATGATTTAACAATACATAATTAGATAATAATGTAAATAAACTTTGCACTGACGATGGATTAAAATTAAACTCAAATTTTTTAATAAAAAATAGAGAAAGATCTTTTCTTGTGTGAAGATAAATTTTTGTTGTCATATATAGGTAGTTTTATTGTTACATGTGTCTATTGTAACTTTTATTTATCTATTGCCTCTCTTCTCTAACTAATGTTCAATTGATTTTCCTAAAATGTCCTTTATTAAATAATTGTTTTTATTTTCTTAATACTAGTTAAATTAATTATCTATTGACTCTTATCTTTACACTCAAATTCCTTATTATTAATTGTAGGAATAACTTAATTTTTTAAACAAACAATTTCTTTTAATGTTTATACACTCTTAGACCTAATTACTGTAAGTTGTAGTTTTCCTCAAGTTTACAATTAAAAAAAAACTACTACAATTATAAAGAATCTTAAAATCTATGATTCTCACATAGAAGATGAACTTACCTTTATCTATGAAAAAACCTTGTAGAGTAGAAACAATTTTCTTAATCTTAATTTATCTCTTTTCAGTATATTCTTTCTCACACCTGTTCTTAATGGCAATATGGTAGAGAAACCTTATAGGAAAGACAGAACTAATAATGCGTAAATGTTATAACTTTCATCAAGTTATCACCAGTTATTAAATGTCTTCAACTTATCACATTAACCAATAAGTCCATTTATTTTTCATTAATTTACATATAGACTTAAAACATTATTTCACATGAGTCACAAAAAAAAATTATTTATTATTTTTTCCAACATTTACTCCCACCATATGCTAATTCACTCTCCTATCGCCTTTGTGAATGTCATGTGTTCTTAATAGTTTGTTTATTACAAGTTATATTTAATTATGATTAGTAAATTAAAAAATTAATTACGGTTGATCTTTTTTACCTAAATCGTATCAAGTCTAAATTCTTAAATGTGACTTTGTCAAAATTATACAATTTCAATTTTTTTTTATTACCAATAGATTCAATTCATTAAAACATAAAAGCATTTGAAGAAATCATGAGAAGATACAAAATTAATCAAATCTCTAAACTATTTTTAAAATAAGGAGAATGAATTTTTGTCACATACATATTTTCACCCGTAGTTTTATTTTTCGATGTTATTTTTTGGTACATTTTTCATTGTCATTTTGTTATTTTTTTTACAGTCATTGTCATTTTGTTTTTAAGAAACCTAGTCTAGTGCGTTTTATAGAAGAAGAAAAAAGACAAGAAGAAAAAATATTGACAGAGAAAAACATATCATAGTGGCAGGAGTATTTTGGATAATTAAGAATCTATAAGAATTAAAATTATTTTTAGTTAACTAATCTTTACAATTAACAATATTGGGGAGTTTTGATAGATATATAAGTAGTAAGACAAAAAAATTAACTAGGAATCAAAAAATACTATTTGATGAAGGGTATTTTAGAAAAATTAAATTAAAGTTGATTAAAAAAAATAACAATAGACAAATAAAAGCAACAATATACTCACTCTTTTTGGTATTTAAATTAAAGATTGTTTAAAAAAGATAAATTTAAAGGTCGATGGGGGTGGGTATTGTCCTGGGGGAATTCACATATTGTACAAGTGACGTCTTAACCGTGGTCCACGGCCACATTGTAGATAGGTCATATTTAGAATTTCTCAGTGTAGAAGATTGAACTAAAGACCTCTTCTTTTGGAGACAAAATCTTATACTAATTATGAATTTAACATTATTCCTCACATCATTAGACATTTAGGATCTTAAATTCAAAATCCGATCCCGATTGCTGGGAATTGGGGATTTGAATGAGTTTACACTTGGATATTATTTGGATGGAGGAATTTAGAAGAAAAGATGAGAAGAATAATTTTTTATTTTAAATTTATATTTTATTTATTTAATAATTTTTTAAAATGAGAGATTATCATGAATTTTTTAATCATGTATTTTTTTATTTTTATAAATTTTTTATAATTCTCTTAACTATGAAATGAAATATTAGTCTTTCTCTTTCTTATCCTACAAACTCTTCTCTGATTCAAAATTACCCTTATGAAATTAATTTTGAGTGTTCTTGATAGGGAAAAAAACAATTTTTAGTGTAAAAAATATGGCAAACTTGAAAAAGTAAAATATGAAAACTGTTCAAAAGTTTTTTTTTTTCATTGGCAGGTTTTTTTTTTATATTTTGCAGACATTACCTTTATTAGCAAACAAGAATATTTTATTGGGGAAAAAAAAAGTTCAAATGGTGCCATAATTTTTTGCTTATACCACAATATGGAGAAATTACTATACTAATTTTGGAGTGGTAAGTGACTTCAATATTAAGTGAGAGGTTAAATGTTTAATTCTTAGAATTTTTATTATTAAAATAATTTATAATCGTCACACTTCTAAATTCAAACAAAATTAATCACTGTGCTTTAAAGATATAAAAATACTCATAGTTTAAACTAACACCATGACAAAATTATTTTTTTAATAATTAACAATTCAAAGGGGGCTTCCATTTAACTATTGTAATTAATGTCTAAAAACCATATTTTAATTTTTAAGGAAAAAAAACTTGTTCTGCCATGTAATGTAACCAAAAAAAAAAATGTTTTACACCAAATATAATAACATTTATAGAAATAGATATTGCTTGACCAATAAACAATGCATGTGAATTATGGCCAAATTTGACCTTCACATTGTTTCCTCGTTGACCATCATATCTTGATTAGGTGAATTCTTACTTGATATTCTTAGAATGAATCAACACACGCATATAGGCTTTTTTAGAAGAAAATTGTTATCTTCTTCATCATTTTTATAGTATAAAAGTTATGCTATTTTAATTTTTGTATAAAAGACTCACTATATATGACATCCTGTGCCGTGAATCAATCTCTATGCGAGAAAAAGATAAAGAAATAATATAACGAAACAATAAAAAAAGTTTTTAGAAATAAATGAATCGGAGATGATAAGGAAAAAGTAAAAATGTTCAAAACACGTAACCTTAATTAAGTGCTAATTTATTTCTTTTTCCAACTTCAGATCACCACAAATTTTAAAACTCCTCCTTGAGATTTGTTATTCTGACTATAAATAATTTTCTTACTTTTCATATTCGCGTTTGAAATCCAGCAATATTCCCAGTTCAACATAATAGAGGGCATTCAATATTCGTGTGTGCTTACGCCTCTTTAATGTATTCATTTCCTCTATAAAATGTCTCCGTTAGTGGCCACTGACCAAGTACCCCTTTTTATAAAATTTGAATAGAATAAAGTAATCACATGACATATAAATATGGTGTAACACAAGTAGTAAATATTTGAGTCCCTTAAATATGTGATTAGAGGTTCGATTTTTGATTCATGTATATAGAAAAACATCTGTTGGAAAAAGTCAACTCCTTAAATAGATTTTAATACCTTAAGATATTAGTTTTCGCAGTAGTGCATGAGGAATATTCTAGAAAACTAAAAAAAAAGTAAGGTTAAGTTTGGATGAATAGAGTAGAGTGGTAAAAAGATCTCAATGTTTGAGAAGTTTTTAAATAATAGAGTATGGTGGTTAAGGAAAAGAACCAAAACTACTTTATACCACTCAAACTTACCCTCTAATTTAGAAGATTTGGAATGAAATATTTTCCTCTTTTTTTATTTTTATATAGTCATTTATAATTTTATCTCTCTTTTATTTTTAAATAATGTTGTGATCAACAAAAATTAAAATGATAATATTAAAAGTAAAGTGTATAATTCACTCTACTCCATTAATGACTATTATAATTTCCAAATAATGAAGTAAGATTTTCTTTCATTCTCTCATTAAAACTTCCAAATAATAGAGTGATATACTTTTATCTCTCCAATCCATTTCATTTCAAATCACTCTATTATAAACCACTTTATTCTATCTCCTTTCAAAATTCCAAAATATAGCCTAAAAGCACTAAAACACTTTCCTTAAAATATAACATGTGACATCATATAATGATATATATTATTTGATTAAATTTAAAATATTATTTAATAAATTTTAAAACAAACATGACAATTGAAAAATTATTGAGAATATTACTCTTAAAATACTAAATATTTTTCTAAGATTTGGTGTTAGAGGGGCAAAGGTTGATTCAGGCTCTCTTTTTGTCTGATCTTATTTTATACACTCTAAAAGAAATACTCAGTTATTTTTCAAATGTCAGATTTAATTTAAAATTTATTATATAATATTTTATATCCAATCAAACAACAAGTATAATTATATAATGTCGGGTGTTATGTTTTTAGTAAAATGATATAATACTTTTAAATTACATCAAAACTCCTCCTTCGGTTAGCGATCACGGGTCCAAGAATTCAGGGTTAGTTTATTCGATGTCCTCTCCCTTATGGCTACTTCCTTGTGATTTATATATTGTTAGGATTGTGAATATGTTAGGTATTCCAATAAAAATTCAACACCTTTTAAATTTGGTTTAAGAATTATTACGAGTTATAAAAAAAATAGTTAGAATTATAAATCTCACATTGATAGAATTAACTTCCAGTTAAAACATATAAAATACTTTTAACATTAATAGAAACGCACATTAAACTCTCCTTTTGTATGCTTCACATGTTGGATTATTTTAATTTGGACTTGCATAAATTAATGTTATTTTAATTAAAACTCAGATTAATTAGATGTCAAAATTATTAGAGCATATTATTATTATTATTGTTAGCCTAATTATGTGATAACTAATAGTTATTTAGCCTGTTACTATTGAGCACATTCTGTTATGTGAGTTAATGTGGTAAACCTGTGTATTGTACTTGCTATGATGAGCAAATAGACCTATGTTTTAATGCATAGGGAGAGACTTCTATTCTTTTATAGGGTTGCAGTGTAGTTGCCCCATTAAGACTGCACACTGAAAACGGCACCCTAGGAAAGGAGTAGTTTCTCTCCACACACACGCTAAAAACTAACGAATAAGGATTGCAGTGTTTCTCTTTGATATGTTACAGGAAGACCATGGATTATTCATCATCTTTTTATCTAAGTAATCCTTGAAACTAAATCTTCTTAGACATTTATATAATTTGTGTATGCTACAATTTATGATTAAGAAATTGTGAAAACTTATAATATAGAAGTTCGTATTGATACTATAAAATTTCATCATCACATCGAAGTCATCCTCGTGCTTTTTGCTAGTTCATCTGAAGAAAACAATGTCAATTATCGCTATTTATTTCCTTAAATATTAATACACTATCCTCGTGCCTAAATTACGCAGTCAATATAAAGTTTTGGGACAATTGCAATGCATCTTTACTATTTGAAATAAACAGTTCTTCAACATTGGATTTGGATATACCAAACTTGATGATTTGCGTTATGAGAATTCTATTCTACCTTTTTTCCATCCCACAAGTTAAATGTTTTGTTAAGTAAAGAACATTATGTTCATATATATATATATATATTGTAAAAAAATATATAAAATATTTTTACATTATCATTTCATCATATATTATTATTTTATTAAATATAATTTGTTAAATTATTATTATTATAGTTTGTAGACAACGATTATTAACACCAACTTAATAATGACTCATGCTAATAATTAAAAAAATCTCTTCCCCTCTTATAAATAAAGGGCCAAATATAATGACATAATCTTAATTATTCTTTTTGAATTATTCATCCTTAGTCATTTATTGATTCGAGCATTACAGTGTCTTTATAGATATCTCTTTTGCTATTTCAATTATCAATTATTCTAATAGCTGATTATAATAATTCAACTTAAATGGGAGCACAGTTAATTTTTTTTAAATAATATAATATAATTAAATAATAATATAAAATATTTTATACTAAATATAAATCAAATTAAATCGTGGTAAAAAAATACATTTTGATAAGTTGGCAAGCAAGATCCATAGACGTTGGTTTAATTTATTGCTATAACACGCTACTTAACTTAATCCTAATTGATTTGGTTAGGCGAGCTTCCATGAATGTGTTGGCGAGATGCGCGTTATGGTTTATTTATAAGAAATTACTAATTAGGTTGGAATGGTAGTTGAGGTTTCTCAACCACCATGTGACTGGAGGCAAAGGTGAAGAATCAAGTAGTACAAGTACTTGGCTACTTGCCATTCTCAATCACATTCGGTACTTGAAAAATATCTATCTATCCCACTTAGCCCTCCGTGGCAGTGGGCAGTAGGCGACAACAACCTCTGTCTCATTCACATCCAATCTTCACCCATTTGTTCAGTTTCCCTCCAATTCACTTCTGCCCCCATGGGACCCACCTTCCCTTGTGCTTCCCGTGTCTCAAACCCAATTCATACCTATTTGTTACGGTCACATTAACTCAATTATTTTGAAATAGCCAAATAGGTGCGACTTCCCACTTCCGCTTTCATTTTAAAAAAAGATTTTCATAAACATATTATTCTGAATTGTATGCCACGTGTGAATATATATATATATATATTTTATTATAATATTTATATTAAATAAAGTAATTTATAAAATCAGTTTAAAAGTTTTTCTTTTCATTTAATTTATTTTAAAAATTAATTAAATATTTAATTACATTAACTAATAATTTACATAAAATTAATTACAAATTAAATATCAAAATAAAAATAAATTATTCAATAATTATATATAAATTATTAATTAATATAATTAATTTTTTAATTAATTTTTAAAATAAACTAAATAAAAAAAAACTTTGAAACTTACCTATGGTGATTTTCCCTTTATATTATCTTTAACAATTGAGCCACCAGCCTTTCAGCTACCTTGGAAGATAGTATAGTCAAAAATTTAAAACAAAACATATGACTCAATTAATGACATTCTGTAGCAATTTCAAACAGTGTTATGTTCTTATATTTTAGTATTATAATTTTATAACTACCCTTATTATCTTTTGATTAATTTTAAAGCTAAACTCAAACTCATCTTTTTACTATATATTGTTTCTTAATAAAATTTTATAAATGAAAAAAAAATCGATATTCTATATATGTACTTATTTTAATATTTTCTCTTACCTATTCTTTATTTTATATATTCTCTCTATTTTTCTTATCATTTTTTTTGTTTTCTCTTTGATCTTTTTATCATTTTTTATTTTATTAAATTTTTACCTTTTATGTGCGCTTTTTGTATAGATTAAAAATAAATAAAATTATGATATTGTGTTATATCTTGTAGTAAATAGTCATATTGTGTTATATCTCAAACCAATCACACAAGCGAGTCGAAGTAAATATGTTTAAGAAAATCACTTAAATAATTAGTTTTAAAAAAATTATTTTTATTTAGTTCGTAAAAATATATTATTTATTAAATTAAATTAATTAATAATTTATATATAATTAATTACATATCAAATATTAAAATAAAAATAAATTATTAATAACTTATATATAAATCATTAATTAAATATTTTATTAATTTTATCTAAAAATTAAATAAAAATACTTTTTTACTAAACCTGATTCTCCAATGCGCTTCCAGAGTCAATTAGGAATAAGACCAAAGCATTGGTGCTGCTGACTACGGCAGAAGATTCCTTGCTGGCCAGCTCCTACTCGGCAGCTTCCTTCAACGTCCGGCTAAAAAAAAAAATGATTTAAAATTTCAACTTGATAAAAAAAATAATTATTTAATTCGTTTTAAAAATTAATTAAATATATAATTAATTTAATCAATAATTTATATATAATTAATTACATATATAATTAATTATTAATTTAATTTAAATATAAATTATTAAATAAGTATATATATAAATTATTAATTAAATTAATTAAATATTTAATTAATTTTTAAAACAAATCAAATGATAATTATTTTTATCAAATTAAAATTTTAAGTCATTTTTTTAAAAAAATAAAAAAGAATAACTCTTAAAAGGATAATTTGGAAAATTTTATTTTTATTTGATTTTTAAATAAAATTAATTAAATATTTAATTAATTTAATTATTAATTTATATATAATTAATTACATATCAAATATAAAAAATAAATTATTAATTAATTTAATTTAATATTTAATTAATTTAAAGAGTGAATTAAAATAAAATACCTTTTAATTATGTGACTAAAAAAGACAACAAAATTTTCCCTTTTCCACGTTTCTACGTCCCCCACTTTCCATTCTCTTTCTTATCTTTCACTTTTTCCCCCCCGGATTGCGAGGTTTCCCTCCATTATCTGAGATTGAGAATAATTTTCTTTGGGGTTTCAATTTTATTCTAGTTGCAAAATATTTTAGTGTGATTTGAAAAAATATTATTTTATTTTGATTTGTAAATTAAATTAATTAAATATTAATTTAATTTAATTAATTAATTATTTTTATTTTTGTATTTAATATATAATTACTTATAAATAAATTATTGATTAAGTTAATTTAATACTTAATTAATTCAATTTATGAATTAAAATAAAATATTTTTTTACAAATCACACAAGTGTATTTCTTTCAAATATTTTTAGTAAAATTGAAATTATTATATTACAAATAAATTTCGTCAACATTAAACTTAATTTATTATTTGAGTTATTCTTTGGAATTTTTTGGTCATATTAATTAAGTAATAAATATAAAATAATCCAAACTCAAATACGTAAAGAAGAATTTGGAGAGTTCTAAGCAACTCTCAAGGAGTTGTTTTATTCTTAAGTGATTTGATATTAAAAAATATTATTATATTTAATTATATATTTTTAATATTATTTACATTATTATTGTAATATAAAAAATATCAAATCACTTAAGGATAAAATCATTTCTTAAAAATAATTTAGACTTTCCTGAAGAATTCTACAAGAGTAATGAAAAAAACTTCGTGACAAATTATTTTTATATCTTTGTTTAATAATAAAAATGGTTTTTCTTGTATTTTTTATGAGAATGTCAGTATTTTTTTTATAATTAATAGTTAATATTTAATTATATATTTTATTTAATTAAAATATAATTATTTTATTTTATTTTTTAAATAAAAATAATATGTGATTAAATATTAATTATTAATTAATAAAAATATTAATACTATTATAAAATCAAATGATAGCGAAAGAATTTTCAATAATAAATGAGTAACATAAAGTCGTATGCACATTTCATATCCTCTTTTACAAGGTTTGAGATGCTCGCACAATAAACAAATTTAATAAATTAAATTATAATTACGGAATAAGGAGAGGAGGTGGGGGCCATGTGCTGCGTGGTGGGATCTTAAAGGCAAAATCACATCATTCATGAGAATGCATGACATGGATGGATGGGAAATACAACGCGTTGTTTATCACATGTCGTGTATGAGACATAATTATATCAGTGTCATGTATCCACCAAAAAATAAATAAAAATATCAGGGTCATGTTGGGCGGATGAATAAATAAAAGAAAATATTGATAATTTTAAAGTAAATTATTAAATTTTGTATATTTTAAAAATTTATTTGTATAAAATTATAAATAATTAAATATAAATTTAATATTTTCTTTCTAGCATTACTTTAGACTACAATTTTGAGGATTGTTACCATCCCAAACTTCTTTCTCAAATGACAACTGGAAACCCTAATTGTAGAATAAGATTAATCATACTGTTAGTAACATGACAAAATAAGTTAATTGGATAAATACAATTATGAGCAATATTCATTACATCATTTCTATATTTACGAGTGATTTAATAAAATTGAAGTGACTTTATTTAAGTTTTTGTAAATTCATGCGAAACTACTCGTGTATAATATTTAAAAGGATATAATTTCTATTCACTGTCAGTGTAAAAAAATTTTACATTGTCATTCAATCATGTGTTGATACATCATTAAAATAGTTAAACTTTTTAGGTAGTGATTGTGATAGTCAAACTCTTTTAATGATTTGACAATACATGATTAGATGACAGTGTAAAGAAACTTTACACTGACAGTAGATAAAAATTAAAGTCTATTTAAAATCTTTAATTATATCATAAGCGTTGCTAGGTTTTTTTTTATTTAAATGAATTCCATTATTTGTTTTTCTTAAAGAAAAGTAGACACGGAGAGTAATACGAATTCATCTTTTTAGAATATAGTGATAATAAATTTTGTCTTGCATTCGGAGATTTTGTTTTTTTGTTTTATTTATTATTTCTCTAAAGCAGGTGTAAAATATATGAATAGAGACAGAGGCCACGATATTTATTTTTTATATACATATATTTGAAATGAGCTGTTAAATATTTATTAATTATTAATTTTTACAATAATTATTTAGCATCAATTAAATATAACTAACAATTAATAAGCATTTGATAATTTATCAAGTTATTAATAAATAAAATAAAATAAAAAATAGGGCAACGTAGTAACTCTTCTCCCTATAAATAGTGTATCACTTTAGGAAATCAAATTTATTATCTCATATATTTTTATTTCTAATTCTGTCTTTTCAATCAAAAAATAACAATGAAAAAAAATACATCTATTTCTTAATTTACAATATCTCTTAGTCGACTTTTTTCCTCCCTTTTCCAGAGTTTAACTGCTTTCTATATTGCCAATGACTTTGGCTTCATACGGGGAATATCTCCAAACCAAAAGTCTCTGTCTCTTAAGGCTGAGTATTCACATTTTCTGTAGGGTTTACATGGTTTTTCAAGGAAGTGGGAATGACATTTAGCTAACTTTGACAAAACAATTGCCCATCATAGGTTTTTCTTTGTGTTCGTGGTGGGCAAGTTAATGTTCCCCTAGAAAATTCGAGTCAAGAAAATTCCTTCAAAGCAACTAATCGTCATTATCCTAGTTTTCAATTTAAATACAATTCATTAAGGTCGACTTCACCCGAATCTTCATAATATTCCAAGAACAACGGGTCACAAATATTTTCTATCATTACTTAAGCTAATTCCTTTCTCAATCAATCAAATATGTTTCCCACCCGTTTCTATGCAATTGAAGTTTCTCACCATCTTCTTCTAAACTTTTTGAGTTTACGATAATCCACATACTAACAATTGGAATAATTAAATTATAAGTTAATAAAATTGAGAATAAAGCTTGTATTTTTTATTGGTTGAGTGAAATATTTTGTGGCTTCTCCTGTGAACATAGACAATTTATTGCTTCAAGCTAAATTTTCGTTTCGTTTTTTTTTTTGACATTTTTTTTTAATTATTGAGACGATACTCTCAACATAGTTTGACATTATAATATTTTTACATGGAAATTCGTTAACAACTTAGGAAAAGAGCTAAAAAAATCAATAAGGATGAACAACAAGGCTTAAAAAGAACACACAGCTAGAAATAAGCCAAAACAAAATGAATCACAATATACAATATTCTTTCCATTAATTGGGTCGTTATAGTTTTTTCTAAAAAATTAATTGGGTCTTTAAATTTAGCCTATCATTAAAAATTTTTAACGATGCAATTAGAAAATCTTAAAAGTATAAAGAACTAATTACAAACTTTTAAAAAATAAGAAGCTATTTGAACATCACAAAAAGTATAAAGACATATAGATTAATTTAACCCATTAAATTTTAATAAAACTAACTTACTTTTAAAGAGTTATATAATTTTTTCAATTTAACTTAGAATTATATTAAAAAAAAGTATTTAACTCTTAGTCATAAATATTTTTTTAATTATAGATTCATATATTATATTGTTTCTGTCCTGCACCAAATATCTAATAATGAAAGTAGTTAGATATCCGATGTGAGACTGATATGATACCACGCAAGTTAATGTTTAGGGTTGTATTATTATATTTGTGAGGGTTATCTCATATATAATTTATAGCAGATATATATGTTAAAGTCTTTGTAGGAATCTTTTTCCTTTAATGACGTGCTCCACATCTAAATCAATAGGTCTTTATGGGTCAAATTATGGGTTTTAACTGGCACCACTTATTACAATTCCGAATAGTTTCATATATACTAATTAATAAAAAAACTTAAGAATGTGGGAGGACCCCTCCTTCCATTGCCTGTGGCGACTAGAGTTCAAGAAGATCCAAACTTAGATAGCATACGCTACTACACAAAACAGTTTCCTATAAACAATTCACCAAATCGATATTTATTTCTTTCTAAAGTATAAAAGTTGAACATTAATCAAGTTTAGTTTGAGTATGGACGACAACCCTTTACTTTCCTTTCAATTTGACCCATTATAATAGGTTGGGTATGCTTTTCTCAATTGTTCATACGAAACCGATTAATATAATTTGGGAGAACACTGATAAAGTTTGATTCATAATTGGTGATATTGGTGATCTTCTTTTCGTACAAATATGTTCCTTGCTATGGAATTGTTTTGTACAGAAAAGGGTCCCTTTCTTTTTCCCCCAACCCACGCATCCAACAGCAATTATATTCCCATTAATCTTATTCCTTCTTTTTTAACTTTAACGTACCCGTGTCCATGCTGTGTTGAAATCTGCATCATGCACAAGAAAAATAAGTGTGGAACCTAACAAAGCTGACAGCCTAACCCAATCAATTCCAATCTATCCGTGTCTATCTGTGCATACAAAGTAGGACAAAGCTCCCATACACACCACCCACTCACTATGGCTAAATAGGATATATATACCTTAGCTTTTATGTATCGTCCTATGGCATAAGTTAGCATAAATTTATCTCTACACGATGAGCATAAATTTCCCCATCGCATGAATGTTACATCAGAGAGAGAGAGAGAGAGAGAGAGAGAGAGAGAGAGAGCCAAGTAAAGCATATTTGAAAGCATTTGTATTTGTCTTGTTTAGCCAAAGCAACTAAGCATATGTATGTACTTGTTAGTTGTCTGAACATTAATTTATTTTGGGTAGAGTCTGAACTTCAATGTTGTCGGTGTGCTTATTCAAACTTGTTCAAATGAGTTATTATACATTCTGATGCTATTGAATAAATAAATTTAAATATTATAAATAAATAAAAATGTGCAGAAACTATAGAATTTATCCTATTTTAAAGTAATTACAATACATATAAACATTTTAAGTCTTAATGAGGGGTTCTTAAATTTTTTAAATAAACCTTTATTTTCTATTAACTAAATAGAAATGGTTCATAACGATTTGTACATATTCAACATTCATCGTGTTATTCTTTTCTTCTATTGGCAGATTTGGATCAGTACAAATTGGATAAAAGGTATTTAAAAGGAAAAAACAAAAGGCCAAAATGAAAAAACTACTGAGCAGCTTTGGACTCTTTCATTGCACACGCCACATGCAGTTTATGTTT
The DNA here is from genome assembly GCA_023212625.1 of Styphnolobium japonicum. NCBI lineage: Eukaryota > Viridiplantae > Streptophyta > Magnoliopsida > Fabales > Fabaceae > Styphnolobium > Styphnolobium japonicum. The sequence goes on from JALBWW010000013.1 coordinate 2,927,998, forward strand.
CAACTTTCATGTAACCTCCAACTCTGTTTTGACTACTGAGTACAATTATGAATTAGAAGCCACTAGCTACATGGAGGTCAGGTTTGAGCTTGATATATATAGCCCTTTCGGTCATGGATATTAAAGTTGGACTATGGATTACTGTATATTTATGACATAAAATTTTAAGATTTAATTTTGATCAATTGTTAGTACTGTTATTTAATAATATTTTAGTACATCATTAAAAAGTTAAACTTACAAGATAGTTGTTATGATAGTCAATTTCTTTTAGTGACAAGGCAATACATGATTAGATGATAGCGTAAATTTTTTTTACACTAACAGTAGATCAAAATTAAACTCAAAAACTCAATGCTAAATTTTACTTTATGTGTATAAATTTGTTACACTATCATCTAATAATGTATTGACACATCATTAAATAATTTGACCTTTTAAATACTTATTATAATAACCATACTCTTTTAATATATTTTTTTATACTAACTCTTTTAATAATTTATTAATATATAATTGAACGATAATACAAATTTTACACTAATAAAATTAATTATGGATAAAAATTGAATCTTTAATAAAATTGTGAAATTTGCGAATTTTATTCAAAATCTTCTACATCCCAACCATGTTAATTATCTCAAGTAATTATAATTAGTAAATAGTAATTGAATTTTGAACTTTAGGGTATGTTTAGGATGAAGGAATTTAAATTGAAGGGGATAAATAATTTTTTATTTCTAAATTAAAATAATTATAAGATATTTATAAAAATAAATAAGAGATTATTAAAATATTACATAATATTTTCTTTTTTATTCCTCTTATTTTAATTTTTTTTAAATAAATAAAATATTTACTTAAAAGCAAAAATTAATTCTCCCTTCCCATCGTCTCCAAACTCTTTCATCCACTAGCTTAAGAGCTAAGTTAGGAATTCGTTAAACGGCTACACTTCAATTTAATTTAATTTAATGCCGCAGGGATAGAAACCGATTCGGCGATTCCAGTCCACTACTGCGGCTTTAATAGAGAGTACGAAGTTATTATCAATTAAAAAGCGAATTCAGCTGGGGTGAATTGGCTATAAACCCGAATAATAGTTCAACAATATCTAAAAACAGTAAAAAAATAAATATTCAAATTCATCGAATTAACACTGATCTGTGTAAATTTTTAAATATAATACTTCGCAAATAAAAAATTATATCTAAATTTTTATGTCATTATAAGTTTAAATGCTGTCAACCTTTCAGAATTCTTTTTAGGCGAATGTAATTTTCATTTAAATAAAAAATCATTTGAAATTATCGAATCACATTTCCATTTTTTCTTCATATAATCATTATTAATATACTTAACCCATCCTATAATATGAGAGAAATCATCATTATTCATGTATTTTTTGTTTGTTTTATTATTAACACAATTTAAACTTCGGACTTTTAAGCAAATTTCCACCCACATTTAAGCCAGAGTGACAAACGAGACTTATATATATGTGTGTACACGGATCAAGATCCCTCAACAATGCCCACAGATAATGCTTAGTTGAAGACAAAACGTAATTGCCATATTGGGGTTAAACCATTTGGGCTGTGATCTCTGAAAAAAATGACTAAAGAAAGCCTCTCCAACTGAGCTTTCTATTTGTTACATATGATACAGAATAGTGAAGAAAGATGTGGAACTATACGAAGTCCAAAATCTATAATTTTTGTCCTTTTTCTTTGATTAACATAATCCCAATCTTTTGTTGTATTTTAAATTTTCAAGGCAAAGTGCATCCCGGTATTTTCTTGATTATGATAAGGGAGGAGCGGCGAAGGTCTCTCTCTCTCTACAACTTGTGTGTATAACATAGGTATTTTTATACATTTTAAGTATGAAATTAATTTTCTTTAAACAGTCGAGCGATTATGATTATTAACTTTTTTATATGACAATTTTTAAGATTTGAACATTTGATATTCTTTTAGGGTCATTAGTCATCATCTAACCATAGGTTAAACTGATATATCCATATCGGTGTAGTAACTATCTAATTATCTATTCGATTTGTAAAAGTTAAAACTTCAACTTTATTTAAATTTGAGTTATTGAATCAGTTGAGTTAAACTAAGTGCCTAAAACGTCATGTATCTCTCACCTAATTGTTTTCCGCGTTTATCATTGATGAATCGGTGGGTGGAATTTGATTTGGGAGCATATAGCTATATTGGTGCAGAATGCATCAATGCACATTCAGCATATAGGCATGCGTTAACATTTGGTTTTAGCCTTTTAGGTATATATGAAAGGGCACACAACAGCAACCGACGATGCCGTTTGTAGCCACTAATTATATTAGGAATATGATTCGATTCAATTATTTTATAAATATATTCAAATGAATTCAAGTATTTAATAAATTTTCTTATTTAAATATGTTTTTATCCTTTCAATTAGAATTTTTAGGGTGTTGTTAACAAGTGTCATAAACTTTAGGGATATTCCTCAATAAAATTTTCTAATTTGTAGAAACAGATAAAACGAAGAACTGAAGAATGCAAGATCAACAACTTACAAAGAATGAAAATATGAACTGAATCTTCTAATTGATCAGATCAAAAAATTGTACATCATAAAGTGTTGATATATACAATAGCACTCTGATAATTCTAGAAAGCGTAGGAAACAAGAAGCTAACTAAAAGAATTAACCAACTAACTAATTGCTAATAGTATAAACTAAATAAATGATAACATTAGTAGATAAATTATCCTTCATCGAGGTTGAGCTGATCCAATGAAGAAGCAATACCCTGTAACTGATCTTCGAGTGTCAATACAAGCACCTCAATATGAGTTACTAAAACCCTTAAGTTTAAGATCAGACTTAGTAGAAAAAAATAAACCTTGAGTTGGAGAACCTTTGATTTATTTAAGTATTTAGAGAGCTACTTGATAATGCTCTTTCATTGGATTACTCAGATACTGACTGAGCTGTTGCATAGCAAAAGAAAGATTCGGGCGAGTGACAAGAGATTGTTGAGACCCGTCAAATAATAAAAATTACCGGTTCACAAACTAATTTGTAGTATAGAGAATGAACTGAATCGTCTCTCAAGGATCCAAAGAGAACAAAGATTTAATCAGATCAAGATAATTAAAATGGGGGGTTTTGATGATTTGAAAATAAAATATACCAGTTGAATTAAAGAAACGCAATTAACAAATTAACCAATCCAAGGAAATTTACCGATCTTGAGTTTAATTCATCATTGATCAAAAGGAATTCACTTAATTGCTAATCATGTTCTTGGCCTTAGATCACATCAAGAAGCCTCAACATGATCTAAGAATCTTCTCCTAGATAAGTATCTAGGATTTAATTAACCAATGTTAGATAAAGTAAGCACATCCAAATATAGATTAACTTAAGATCGAGGATTTAACCAAGCTAAACAATCTATCAAAAAGTTTTGATATATTGTTTAATATTTGTGATCCTCTTTGAATACATGATAATAAAACTATTATCACATCAACATCTAAATCAAATTAAGCAATTTAATCTAGATAAAAATCAAAAAAGGAATATGAGAAACTTGAATAACAATTAAGCAATATATGAACAAGCGAAACAAGATCTCTAAATTAAACATCAAGATGATTAATCCATTGGATTGATTATAAGAGCCTAGCATTCCATGAATGGGAAAGAAGAACTCATAAAATAAAGAACAAAAACGAAATTCTAAAGAGAATGGAGAAGAAGAGAAAGAAAACTCTCACAAATACTCAAACTTTCTTCAAACTTACTTAAAATTGAATGATGTATAGTACAAAGAGATTGGCTCTATTTATACTAATCCTGGAAGCCAATTTGTAATTGAAAATAATCTGAATGCAATCTGTAAAAATATAAAAATTGTCAAATATGGAAGCTTGATGCATGATACGTGGGTTGATGTATGGTTGGTGGCTTCAAGTTAGCAACTCTATTCCGACTTCCAGCTTGCTTTTCATGACCTAAACGATGTATTTTGGTTTGGAGGTCTTCATGAGAGTTGTAGCCAGTTGTCTCCTTGAAATTTTGGCATTAGTTTCATACCATTTGGACTTTTATAACTCCAGATATGCCAAAAACACTACACCTACCTCAAGTTAGGTTGGTAGAACGTGTTTCCAAATTCAATCCAACTTGTAATTTCATAATCATGCCTAAAATGGTATCTATTAACTAAATGGTTTTTATTGAAGTTAGAGATATGAGTCTTATCTTTCCAATGACCGAGTTTCAGCTCCAAAGGAGGCCTATAGCCTACTATATAGTCCAATATGTACACACTGCCCAGATTCCAGTGACAGCAAATCTACTCTGCAATGCATAGATATTTTGGACTCTTAGAAGTCTGATCCAGCTCTTGAGTTCTTCATAAAACTTGTAGAGCCTTGTCTTAGCTTTCCAAAGACACCAAGATCACCTCAAATGGATCACCGAGTCCCAAGTTATGGCTTAACCAAGGAGGAAAGGTCAAAATGCATTAAAATCCAAGAATTATTCACAATTTGCATTAAAGCCCAATGAATCCCAACAACATTAAACTCATCTAAAATAATAATATTGGGCTCAATAAACATCTAATAAATCCTAGTATAAAGCTAACATAAGTGTCTTAAATTGATTGATTAACAAGTGGTGGTTAAGTACAACAACTTCTCAATGAGCCTCCTATAAGCTGCAATGTCATCAAATGGAAAACCACACCTTTAGAGAGTTGTCCATTGGAGTAGAAATAAGCTTAAACCAAGTAACCCTGCATCTTGAAGCAATTCAAATGCATATTTTCTTTGATATAGAGCAAGACCATGTTGAGACCTTGCAACCTCCATACCAAGAAAAAATTTGAGATCACCAATGTCTTTGATGCTAAACCTGTCATCCAAAAGCTTTTTCATGGCACTAATTTCTTGGATATCATTCCCAGGCAAAATTAAGTCATCCACATAAACAAGGATTGCTGTGAAGTGGTCGGCTATTCCTTTAGTGAAGAGAGAATCTGCCTTTGACTGGGAAAATCTGGATTGTATGAGAGTGGTTGTGAGCTTGGAATTCCACTGGTGGCTGGCTTGTTTAAGGCCATATAATGACCTATGTAACTTGCATACTTGATGTGTTTTAACATTAGTCAAACTTGGAGGAGGGGTCATGTACACCTCTTCATGGAGATATCCATGCAAGAAGGTGATATTAACATCCAGTTGCTGCAAGTGCCTGTGTTAGGCTACTGTAATGGCAAGCAAAGTCCTCACTGTGGTCATCTTGACCACGGGATTGAATGTATCAAGATAATCCAAGCCCTCGATTTGAGTGTAGCCTTTGGCCACAAGGCGCGCTTGATGTTTTTTTATGATGCCATCTGCCTTATACTTTATTTTGGACACCCATTTGCATCCTATAGCTTTCTTACCAAGAGGTAAGTTAGTCAAAACCCAAGTTTTATTTGCCTCAAGAGCATCAAGTTCAGCCTTGATAGCATTTTTCCAACAATCAGAGGTAATGGCATCTTTATAGGAGTTAGGTTCAATGGAAGATGATAAGGCTAGAGAAAACTGTTGGTGTTTAGGTGATAAATGCAGTAACTGACATATTGTGAAAGAGAGTATTTATTACCTATTGAAGATTGGCATTCGAGAGCAAAGGAGGCCAAATTGTAGTGGTAGTCCTGCAAGTAAGATGGTGTCTTTCTCATTCTAGTGGAAGTTCTGACAAGAGCATGAGATTCAACATTGGTAGATGATATGAGAGGTGCATCAACAATGTGTTTATCAATGATAGAGTGTGATGTGATGTTGTGATATGAGGATGTAGGTATTACAGGTTGTGTGGATATAGATGAATCAAATATGTCAAAAAAATCTGAACTTGTAGATTCGAAATGTGAACTGCACAACTCATGCTTAATGGCGGTATGAGGTTCTAAATCAGATGAGTAATAAGGGAAGACATTTTCATAATGGATCACATTTCTAGATATCAAAACTTCTCTAAATCTCAAGTCAAAAAGAATATTACCTTTAGTTCCAATTTTGTACCCCAAGAAAACACATTTTATGGACCTAGGGTCCAATTTTTTCAATTTGCAGTAAGAGTGGAGACAAAACAAAGAGTTCCAAAAACTTTAAGGTCAACAATATTAGGATTTTGATCATAAAGAACCTGATAAGGACTCTAATCATAAAGAAAAGGAGTAGGAATATAGTTTATTAAAAAAACAGCGTGAGCAATTGCAAAATTCCAAAAACATTTGGGTATGTTGCACTGAAAAATTAAGGCTCTTACAACATTGAGTATGTGTTGATATTTTCTCTCAACAACTCTAGTTTGTTGAGGAGTTTCAACACAACTCTTTTGATGTACAATGCCTTTATTGGCATAAAATTTCTCCATTTGGAATTTAGGTCTATTGTCATACCTGATTACCTTCACCTTTTTTTCAAAATGAATTTATACTAAATTAACAAAAGATTGTAATTGTGTAGAAGCTTCAGATTTGAGTTTAAGATAATATATCAAAGTCTGTCTAGATTTGTCATCCATTATAGTTAGAAAATATTTGTATCCAAATAAGGAAGTGGTAGCTATAGGACCCCATATATCTACATGTATTAAATAAAAAATACAAGAAGATTTAGAAACATTGATGGAAAAGGGTAATTTCTTTTGTTTAGCAACATGACAAACCTCACAAAAACTAGAATCTTTATTACATTTGATAAAAGGAAAAGATTTATTCAAAGAAACAAGTCTTTCCTTTGAAGGATGCCCTAATCTTACATGCCATATGTCAGAACAAGACTGGTAAACATAATTTATAGAATGAGAAAGAAAATGAGGTCTTGCAGGTTGCACAAAAGCATAAAGACCTGATCTTGCCTCAGCTATACCAATCATCTTCGAGGTAAGAATGTCCTGAAATTCACAAGTACCATCAGAAAATGTAAGTTTGCATTTCAAATTTGTAGTTTAGAAATGGAAATGAGATTAAATTGGAAAGAAGGTATGAACAAAACATTAATCAAATAGAAGGTATTGGAAAAGAATATTGTTCCTGAAATATCAATAATCACATGATTTCCATTTGGAAGTTTAATGGGGATAGGTTTAATTTTCTTGTAAGTTTGAAAAATTGACGTCTGTTGCTCATGTGTCAAGTATCCATAACTTCTCATTGATATAACTTAAAATGCAAGCCATACCTAGTGAAATGGTTTTGGTTTCGTTGGTGATAGTGCTGATTTGGTTAGTGGTGTGTATTGGTTGTGCCATACCAGCTTGTTGGATTAATGACAGTAAGGCTTTGTGTTGCTCCGGAGTAAAGATCAACTTGGATTCATCTTGGCTTTCCTTCTGATCGAAGTTATTACACATTTCATCAAAATCATTCTCATGTGTATCCTCTGCACTGATATTATTCACGGTGCTATTTTGAGATTTGTAATTGGGCGAAAAACTATGATTTTTATAGCATGTATCCACTGTATGGCCATTCTTGCTATAGTAACTACATTGCTTGTTGCCATTTCCTCTTCCAGTGTATCCCTTTATATCGGCAATATGTAATGATCCTCTAGCTCATCTTCCTCTGCCTTTGCCTTGGCCTGAATAATTGTTGGTTGAATTCAACAAGATTCTTGATTCTTGGAATTCAGATGACATCTATCTTTCTTGCTGAGTGAGCAAAGAAAAAACCTTGTTTACATAAGAGAGGGGATCCATTAACATAATTTGGGACCTAACTGCAACATATCGCTCATTCAACCTCTTTAAAAATCTGATAACATGATCATTCTGCCTATATGCTTTAATTGTTGGAACAAGATCACAATGACAAGCAACTTGACAAGAACATCCAGGTATCAGTATGATGTTCTCTAATTCCTCCCAAAGACTCTTTAAATGAGTAAAATAAGCAGTAATGAACATGTCACCTTGCTTGGCAAAATACAACTCCTCTTGGATTTCACAAATCCGAAAAATATCACCTTGATAATACCTTTCCTTGAGGTCCTTCCAGACATCAGCAGCCACATCCATCCATAGTATACTTTGCGCAATTTCTTGACTTCAAGAATGTGTAAGCCAAGACAAAACTAGAGTGTTGCACCTCTCCCATGAGGCTCTCAACGGATCACCCACTGCTAGCTTTGGCAAACTACCATCAACAAACTGATACTTGTTCTTAGATAACATCACCATATGCATAGCCCAAGACCAACTATGATAGTTGCTCCCAATAAGAATACTAGAAATAAGAATCGCATTTGGGTTCTCATTCGGATGCATGTAAAAGGGACTTGTTGGATCAAGTGCAGGATTTGCTGCAAGATTCACATTGGCCATACTCAACAATGAATCATAAACTAAACAAAAAATAGAAATAGAAGTGAAGAAGACAATCGTCGCAGCGGAGAACACGCAACATAGCCTCTTTTGAAAGGAGCTCTAATACCATGTAAAAAGAGATAAAATGAAGAACTGAAGAATGCAAGATCAACAACTTGCAAAGAATGAAAATATGAACTGAATCTTCTAATTGATTAGATCAAAAAAAAGTACATCATAAAGTGCTAATATATACAGTAGCACTTTGATAGTTCTAGAAAGCGTAGGAAACAAGAAGCTAACTAAAAGAATTAACCAACTAACTAATTGCTAACAGTATAAACTAAATAAATGATAACATTAGTAGATAAGTTATCCTACATCGAAGTTGGGTTGCTGCACATCAGAATTGGGCTACTGCTTATTAGGCTTGTCTGTTGATTGGGATCCAGATAACATAATTATTTAATGATAAAAGTATTAAATTTTGTTTGGGTAATCAAGATTATAAATATTCTACTTTTATATTAATATTTTATATTTTAATACTTTAATCAATACACTGAGTGCATTTGTTAACAAATGTTTATTTATTTTATAGTCAATGAGAGTTAGTTCAATTAATGAAGATCAAAGCACACACTTTCGTTAACAATAAGATCAATTTCCTATTGTGAGCAATTTTTATTAGTAAGGAGTTGATAAATATCACAGTAAATTATCATTGAGATTTATGACATATTATAACCTTAAAATTCAGTCCCAATGTCTTTAACTTAATCATATACAAGAAGGAAAAAAAAACTCGTTATATATTGTTGCGGCTAGTATTTTTTATTTGTTAGCAGCAAAAAGAAAAAAAATCAAATGCACACATACACACAAGAAGGCACCCCAATTACCAATTTTGTCCTATCTAATTGCAACCGTGAAATGGAAGTGATTCCTAGTCTTTTCGAAACACAACCAAGCCCCAACCCACCTCAATTACCAACTAATAGAAACCGTTTTCTTGAACAAACCTGCTTTCCACGTTAAACTCTATCCCAAACATTCATGGACCCTTATTATTTTCTTTCTCACTGTCAATTTCTTTGCCTCAAACCCACCCCTGCCCCTTCATCACGGTCTTTGCCGTTCAAAACCATCAAGTTGAAATAAATTAGATTCCACCACTGAGACCCATTCCCGTGCCTGCGTCTTTCATGTATGATATTAAAGGAATATAACCCACATATTACTTGATTCTAACTAAAAAATGAAGCAGTAATAGAAATGTAAAACGTTAAATACGATTACTAAGAAAAAGCATGAGCAACCTGAACACACAAATCTAAAGGATATATAATCTTATAGGTTTAGAAAAATTTAATCTCAATTGATGAAAAAGTTAATTTAAAAATATCTTAAAATATGTTTAAATGAAAAAAAAAAGAAATAAATAAATAATTTTTTATTTTAAATAAACATGATCATCAATTTAAAAATAAAAAATTATCATTCCCTCCTTTTATTCCAAACTTCTCTAAACAATATATTACTCAGGTTGTGGGGTGACATTGAGATCCAAATTCAAATTTTTCTGCACGTCCTCTTCCCTCCGATTCTTTGTTGCCCCCTTCACTTCCTGCATGATCTCTTTCTCCAACGACGCCCTCCATCGCGTCCCTTCCGCCGCCACGTCATCACCGCCGCTCTTGAAGTATTTCACCGCCGTGTTTATACGCCGGATAATCGCATAGAATTCCTCTACCTCATCATCCGTCACCGTCACCGTCACCGCCGTCCCCTCTTCCACCTCCCGCACCTTCTTCTGGCTCCCCGGAACGACGGCGTCGCCGCCGTGTTTTCTCTTCTCCTTAGCGTCCGACATGTGAAGTGACCTTCCTCCGGTGACTGAATCTTAATCAATGTCTTTGCTTCGGAACGGTGGCCATGGTCGTGTTTTAAAGAATGTTCAGGTACGGTAATTGCACAGTGCCCTGAATGCCTGCTTTAATGGAATCTAATGGATAGACGACACGTGTGTGATGAAGGACAATAGTTTCTTGCGTGACGTCAGCATATTAATGTTTCATCACAGTTTGTGAGTTTCAATTTTCATTTTCAGTTACTCTCTTATCCATTTTCTTTTTCTGAGATACTGGTTTAAATATTTAGTTTATTAATTATATTTAATAAAATTTTAAATATTTATTATAAAATAAAGAATTAATAACGTGCATAAAAATACCATAATAATTCTCTAAAATAAAGTAATTTTTGTGTTTTTAATAGAATGTTTGTCCATAACAAACAATCAACAATAGGGATGCTTTTACTTTTTTTACTTTAACAAAATGTAATTTTTCAAACAAACTCTTATTATACAGCATTGTCATTAGTGAGTACAAACAGTAAATTGTAAGATTTTTATACTAATACCTTGATAACTTGTCAAATGTTTAATGGTTATTAGATGTACTCAATGAACTCCTAAATATTTATTATGTAAATAAATAGTTAATAATTTCTGAAAAATATTAATATTCAGGAAAAAAATAATTATATCATAATTGATAGGTGTCATTCTTCACAAAAATGCACGTATATTGAGGTATCAAAATAAATTTTATCTTATGTTCTATTTATTTTGCTATCTGAATACAACTTATTATTGTTGTTTTTATAATATTAAATGTAGAGAAATTTTAGAAAACTAACGGATCCTACATCTCAAAATTGATTAAGAAGTGACATCCAAGTGAAACTTGATTTTGCAAAAAATAACCCAAATGAGATGGTGTGAAATCCAAAGTGCAATTAACCCCTTAGAATGGAATCTGGGTTAACCAGAATAGAAGCGGTTTTAAAAAAATTAAAGCTTGAAATGAAGGACCATTTCCATGTCATACCTTTCCTTTGGGTGCCAGCAATTCCATGCCAAACTTCTGTTTTGGGGCAAATCTTATTTGATGGGGCAGAATATCCATAATCCATTGATGTGCATACTTAAAAGCATAGACAAAATTTCCTGAGCCCAACTTAATGCTTTTGAAATCTTAATGGGCCGAAGCCCTTACATCATGACAACATTGTTAGCGGCCACGTTTGAGGCCTAACCTAATCAAACGGCATGAACCTGATCCTGTAGCCCGTGATTTGCATAGGGGTTTTTTTTTTTTTCCTTTTCGTTGTCCCAAAGTTAAACGTAACCTGTCTTCATTTTTCTGGCTGATATTTACTTTTGGTTTAAACAATACGAATTTTTTAATCTGTGTCACTTCGTTAGAGTCGATCCTTTGCAACTTCAAAGTTCCAAGGTCCAATAACTTGGTAATTGAATGGGACATATTTTTTTTTCCTTTTGCAGTATATTTTCTTTATTTCCTTTCATTGCAATTCATTTAGTTTTCCTTTTCCGACCCAAGAAAAAAGAGGTGCTACAAGTCAAGATATGGATGAGATTGAAAAACCTTATCGGCAGCAAAGTTTTACTAGTGCCTACCAAAAAAAAAAGTTTTACTAGTACTGCCAAAGTGATGTTCAATTCCAAATCTTTAGTCCTAAATATAATCCACTTTTATATTAGTTGTTGCAGTAAGTCAAAAAAGATGTGTGAACACAAGGGTCAAGGAAACTCCCAGAACCAGAATAGCAAATAGAACACTATCTTTTCTTTGTCACTGTCATAGGGTAATTATGACAAAGTATCCCTCTTCAAGGACACCACTTGCCCGAACCCATGATTACTGTTAAATGATTAAAGCTACACCTCATTAATTGGAGAATTTGGGACCAATTGCCCTTATTGCAATGGAGGACCGTTTCCATTTGCATGCCTCTCCTTCCTCTTTTCAGTTTCAACACTCCCTTTGGGAGCCAGCAATTCCATGCCAAATCTTGTTGATAGTACAATATCTCTAGATGTTTATAGTGAGAGATAGAGACAAAATTTCTTGTCGTGGCTTTCTGCCTTGCGAAACTTGTTGGGCCAAGTCTCTTGAACTTGCCCACGTGATTGGAGGCGTTTGAGGCCTAACCTAATCAAAAAATGTTATGGACTACTTTTTCTAGATTGGGCCAATCACATAGTTTTGAAGTTTGCGAGGCAAGAAACTTCAGATTTCAGAAATATGAGATGAAACATCTAATCATTTTAAAGAAGAAATTTTATGACTAAAGTTAATCATTCTAACTAAGCAAAAATCATTTTAAAGAAGAAATACTACGACTAAATTTTTATAATTATCTTCTGTTGTTTCTTTTTAAATATAATTCTAAAAATTTATCAATATATTGAAATGTTGCTATTTTATTTTAAAAATAAATTAAATATTATTCTAAATTATAATATCATAATTTTTTTACATAAGAGGTGTAAGTAAATGAGTAGAGAAAGAAGAAACGTGGCTAATGTTTTGGGGGGGCGGGGAGAGAGAGAGAGAGAGAGAGCACCTTGTTGGTGAGGAGGAAGAGACAAATTGTTGTTTTGCTGACGCCAAAAAAACCGTTTGGAAGGAACGAAAATAAATCCCGATATTCCTCATTTCTATGACCCAGAACTGACAACACCAACAGAGATTAATTAACTACCAAGGTTAGTTATCGCTCTTGCACTGTAAAAAAGAGAGAGAGAACAAAATAGGAAAATAAACAAATAAAATTTACCGTGAGTTTGTAAAAAGAGAGGTCTCGCGTGAAAGTATAAAATATGATGTATTTTATCAAAAACTTAAAATTTTCTCTGCTTTGTCCTCCTCACATTAAATTTTAAACAACTTTTTGTAAATAAAATATGATGTATTTTTTCAACGACAAGGTCCTACCTGTATGTCAAGGTTGAGCTCGAAGCATCGAATAATCTAAAAATGATTTTATGTTTACGTGTGAGGCGTTAAGCTTGATTTCCGTTGCTTCTTGTTTATTTATTTAAAGATTTTGTCTTTACGAGCTAACATTGCAATATTAGCTGATTTTCAATTAGTGTACGGGAAAACTATTAAAAATGCTTTTGATTAAATCGTATTCCTTCTTATTGAATGCCCAAAAAAGCAGCCTTTCCCTGCGTGGATTGTACGTTCACGATGAATTAATGGATGCTCATTTCTCGGATAAAACAACAAAATAAATGCAACTTGCTTGTCATCGTGATAGGGTATCTTATGTTCCCTTTTTTCATATTTGGCTGCGAAGTTCGGTTGGACCAAAAGGTAACCATTAATCGCATCAGCTAAGGAATCCCAATGTCCCTCAGAGCAAGCTATCGAAATAGCTAGAGATGCTATAGGAGATTGGAAAGAAAAACATTTCTCTATGATAGCTCACTAAAAAATAACTGAATTAAATGTTACTCGTAAGGCTTTTGCTTGTCGAAAGAGTTCAATAATAATGTTTGTATGATTCATATATGGGTGATTCCATGAGAGAGAGAGAGGTGTCTAAACTCTAAAGCAACTTGTTTTCAAGTAGCATTCATTAACAAAAGAGCGCTTAGCGTGTTTAGTGAATCAAGTGATTTGTAAACTTAATTATATAATTAATATTTAAATTAAATAAAAGCAACCTTAAAGATTTTTTTTTTGTGGCGCTCATTATTACACTACAATTCATGGGGATACATGCTTCCGTCGTTTGGAAGCAGGAATTTTTTGAGTGAGTGTATGTTAACCATTTTGAAACGTACCAACAATTAAAATTGTATTTGTGATTTGGATTGATTTAGTTTTCAAAAGAAAAATTATCTGAATCAAACTAATTATTTTTTTATATTGTGAACCAATTAAATTTTTTTTAATTGAATAACTAAACCAATTACAATCAGTTTGATTTAGTTTGGTCTAATTAGTTTTTAACTAAATATTTTTTAAAAAAAAAAATTCATACACAACTTTTCTTTTGTTTTTTTTATGGACCAATTAAAAATTGGTATAAAATCTTAATAAAAATATTATTATATAATTATAAACAATAAATTAGCTTAAAAATATTTATAGAAATATACAAAAATTAAATATAATCATTTATAAGTATGTAAATTATAAAAAATATATATATATAATTATATGAGTTTGATATTATTTAGTTTCATAAATGAAAATCAAAAATCGAACCGAACCAAAACAATCGGTTTTCATAAACTGAAAACCAAACAAAATCAAAATTAATCGGTTTTGTTCAATTTTCAATTTTTCGGTTCGATTTTTTTTGTTTTGATGAGTTTGGTTAATTATGAACACCCCTACTAATACCTAGAGGTGGACATGGGTTGGGTTGGGTTTAGGGTAATTTTAGACCCAACCCACTCATGGAAGCAGTGGGGCAGTGGGTTGGATTGGGTTTGGAAATCTTTTTCTTTCGATTCGAACCAAACCGACCCGCTTATATGTGGGTTGGGTTGAGTTCAACTCGTGGGTTGAACATAAACTTAAAAAAAATTAGCATGCTAAAATAGAAATTGAAAACTGTTCTGAATAACATAACATAAGTTTTTCAAACGACATATCATAAAACATAAATTTTAAAGTACATATAATTCTAGGATGACAATTACGATCAACACAAATAAACAACAAATACATATGTAACACAATTAACCAATGACACTATAATCAACATCTCATCTCTCTTTTGATTTTCAGCAAGTCAATAACATCATAACATTAACCACAATCAACACAATTGTCATAATAAAAAAAAATTGAAACTAACAATAAAATAATAAGTTAAAAAGAACTAAAACCCTAACTAGTTAAATAGAAAACATTTAAAAGGATCAATTATTACGATCCACAACTTCATCTCTAGCAGCAGACATATCTAACACATAAAGGAATCATGAAACATTAGCAAGCATTAATAATTAAACTATTAATAATTAACTAAATAAATTAAATAAATTTTATATAATACACTACCTGCTTCAATATTATCAATTTCATTTATTTTAGCTTAGAAATTAATGTGTTTATCAAGAGTTCTTAATTAATTATGAGCACAAATAAATACCTCAACAATGGTGGGTTGCAAAGAATTACGAAAATGATCAAAAACTCGTCTTTTAATACTAAATATAGTGTAATTTTAATTTAAAAATTCTAAAGAAATTAATAATCTAAAAAAATTATAAATTTATATAAGATTCTCAAAGCCTTAATAAAAAGTGATTATACTTCATAAAATATTATTTTAAAAGAAAAAACTTCAATGAATTGATTGAGATTTTACAAGTTTAAAGAATTTTAACTCACTACTTAACTCATACATCATAAATTTAATTATTTTAGACTTAATTAAACCCACGTACCCAAATCAACCCAACAAATATAACATGAGCTAACTAAAAACATATAAGTTTATGAGCCTACCGTGTCCACCTTTACCAATACCGGCCAACTGGTGCGAAAAAACCAAAAAAGAGAAAACTTTGACGCTCTACCGACGAGACAATGAATGATTGCAAAGTATGTCAATATTATTATAGTGATTAGTTAACGAGCGCCGCCCTTACACTATTAACGAGTGTTACCTTTATAAACATTTGTTAACTATTTTTCTAAATGTATTGATTAATAAATTAAAATATTAAATATTTATTAAATAATATTTTTAGAGTATTGGTTAACATCATTTAAGTATTAAATATTTTTTAAAATTTTAAAATATTAAATATTTTAATTTTAGACTTAATATTTTTTATTTTAAATTCTTAACAATTGTGTTAAAGACACTCATTAATAAATGCTTAGAATAAATTTATATATTCTTAAAGAATAATTATATATTTATTTAATATCTCTTAATAATTTTTTTATTTACTGTATATATAAATTATTAAATATTTTTAAAATTTTCAAAATATTAAATAATATTTTTTATTTTTATTTTATTTTAATTGTTTAATCAATACACTCAGGAAACTCTTAGTAAATACAATAATATTATATTTGTTCATCCCATAAATCTTTCTTTTAATTTGGGACCAGCGACAACATGCTTCACCAGTCCACGCCTTATGAACAAAGAACCCATAATTTCCTATTTATATATTTGAGCATATAATCCATTTTTTAAAGAAAAATTATTCTAATTATATTCTATCTCTCTTTATTCTTATTCATTTTATTATAAACAATTTTATTTATTACTCACAAAACTTCTAAAAACAACCTTGAGAAAAGCAAACAAAAATGTTATTCGGTCAATAACTTGAGTGGTAATTATTAACACCTAACTACTTAAAATAAAAAATAACAAATGTAACAAGCTGGGCTTGAGTTTCACATAACAATTTAAGTTATTATGATTATTTTCAATGAATTAGAAAATCCCACGAACAATATATAAGAAATTGACTTGAAATTGCGGTAAAAAAATTTCTGAAATAATAAAAGAAAAAAAAGAAAAGGATAAAGAAGAGAGGACCATAGATTTCATGAGAGAATAAATTTAGTAAAAACAGTAACTGAAATGGATGAAGATGTTAATGTGTAGGATGTAGAAAGTAATCCAACAACCTTAAGATATTCATGCACTTAAGCTTCAACAGAACACAGATAGATAGAAGTCTACACAGAAATAGCATATAGTTTATGTTTATCACATCACATTGCCATGGATACGTATGATTTAAGATACTGTAAATTCTGAAATCAACCGCAAGGAAAATCAGTGATGCAAAGTGGGTCCACACTGCACAGAGAGAGGAAAGAAAAAAGCCATATACTCGTGGGGGACCACTGACCATCAGAGATTGCCTTGATCCTCCAGAGTCACATGATGACTCATTCCCTCTCCCTCTCCCTCTCGAGGAGGACAAGGACAACGCATCTAGTTGGTTATTTATATATCAGCAGAACATTCAGAACCCTCACAAGTGTAGTCCACGGTACCTGCCTTACTCTAGAGAGTGAGCTATGGTTTCTCCAAAGGCGAACCTATTAGCTGCTCTTTGTCTCTCTTCCCTTATTCTAACTTCGCTTCTATGTGTAGCTACCAAAATTGGCCAAGGCTACCGTCTAATATCTATTGAAGATAACCCTGATGGTGGCCTTGTGGGGCTCCTCCAAGTTAAGCAGAAGAACGAAATCTATGGCCCTGATATTCCCCTTTTACGGTTCTATGTCAAGTACACATTTTCCCTTTCGGAAAAATTGCATATATCATATAGTGTAATGTACGTTCTCAATGAAGCATAATTTGAACGTTCTTTATTGTTCTTGATTTTGCAGGCACGAGACTGAGAATCGTTTGAGGGTACACATCACTGACGCAAAGAACCAAAGGTGGGAGGTTCCCTACAATCTTTTGCCAAGAGAGCAACCACCGGCTCTGAAGCAGAGCATTAAAAGGTCAAGGAAGAACCAAATATCATCAGTCTCAGAGTACTCTGGCTCTGAGCTTATCTTCAGCTACACTTCAGACCCGTTTAGCTTTTCAGTGAAAAGGAAGTCAAATGGGGAGACCCTTTTCGACACCAATTCTGATGAGGCAGACCCATTTGGTCCATTGGTCTTCAAGGACCAGTACCTTGAAATTTCTACCAAACTGCCCAATGATGCTTCTTTGTATGGTTTGGGAGAGAACACACAGCCACACGGGATTAAACTGTATCCAAATGACCCGTACACTCTGTATACCACTGATATATCAGCCATTAATCTCAATGCTGATTTATACGGGTCACACCCCGTGTACATGGATCTCAGAAATGCAGGTGGTAAACCTTGTGCACATGGTGTTCTGTTGCTGAATAGCAATGGAATGGATGTGTTTTACAGAGGAACCTCTCTGACATACAAGATTATTGGAGGTGTACTGGATTTTTACTTCTTTGCAGGGCCCACGCCTCTGAATGTTGTTGATCAGTATACTTCCTTAATTGGCAGACCAGCTCCAATGCCTTACTGGGCTTTCGGTATGATTCACTTTTCTCTCTCTCTTAAGTCTTATAATTGTATTGCATATTCTATTTAGTATGCATTCACATCAGTGATTTGGGAGCCAGGGTACCATTCCACTTTATATCATATCAAATATTATAAATGGAGGAATTACCAGTCGAGAAAACTGGGTCTTACCAGACGCCAATACTTAATTAACAAATAATTCTTTCCTTAGATAAAGGGAAAGACACTAATGTTTTCAACTCTGTGATTATGTGAATTCAATGAGTTTCTTGGTGTATGGGGGTTAGGGGAGCATATTCTTGCTGTGCAAGTGTGCTTAATCCATTTGAAAATGCACTGAGGCATGGTTTTCCAATTAGCTATTTTTTCGCTTTACCATATCTGTGATAGTGTGATAGGGATGTTTTCTTTGTCTTTAAAAGTTAGGTCTGCAAAATTATTTTAATCTCTGAATCTATTTGTATGATCCGTATACTGGCAAAGCTTTTTAGGTCTAATTTTAATTTAATTGTTCGGTAATTTAATACCTTTTAAGTCCGCATGGAAAGATAAGGTCATACATAAAGTTGGAAATAACCTAACTTTATAAGAAAAAAAATATCCATCTTTTCTCCTAAACTTTCAGTCAAGCAACTTGGCCTTTATGGCATACATGTATAAAGCAATTCGTGGGTCCTTGTCAAGAACCGTCATTGCATATACATTGCCTATCATTCTGTCCTTTTTTTTTTTTCTTTAGAGGTAGATAGTGTGTTCGTATTTGTATAAGATTATGTTGTTAATACGGACCAACCTTGGAGAAGATCTTCCTGTCCTTTTAAAGATAAGCTTCCTACATTAGAAGGTGGAATTAACTGATCAATGACTGATCTTTACTGCAAATACTGTATTTATTTCTCTCTAGTAGGGCCAGAAGATTGCATTAACTCCAAATGCTCATTGCTTTGTGTTTCCTAAAATATTGTTATCATGTCTAGTGAATAAGGTTAGCCTTGGGTTATGGGGAATATACAGTTCGGTAGGGCTGTTTCCTTTGAACTAATCCATTAATCATGAAGGAGACAGGAGAGGTAACTCATGTTCTGTTTTGTTTTATCAATGTAGAGTTATACATACATCAATAAAATTAAATGATTAGGTGAAACTAGCAAAATATTGTGTTGCAACTCTAATCTAGTATTTACTTTTGAAGTCTAATTTTTGTCATGTCAAATATTCCTGATTTTCTTTTCCCCTATTATTTTGCTATAACTTTCACTTGCTTCATTGCCACTTCACTTGTCAATTAAATGATATGGGTGAGTACTGAGTAGCATTAGATCCTTATGCTTCGCTTCCAGTAATTTAAAATGGTACCAGAAATGTTTTACTTCCAAATATAGTGCTTGACTGCTTGTCTGCCAGAACTACATTTTGTATGAAAATTGTTTGTTTGTAAAAAGTATTTGACCAATATTCTCATTTATTTTTGATATTATAGGATTCCACCAATGCAGATGGGGCTATCACAACCTATCTGTTGTAGAAGATGTTGTTGAGAATTACAAAAAGGCTAAAATCCCACTTGATGTGATTTGGAATGATGATGATCACATGGATGGGCACAAGGACTTCACACTCAATCCAATCAACTACCCTCGTCCCAAGCTTTTAAACTTCCTGGACAGAATACACAGCATTGGCATGAAATACATTGTCATCATTGATCCTGGAATTGGTGTTAACTCCAGTTATGGTGTATATCAAAGGGGTATGGCTAATGATGTTTTTATCAAGCATGAAGGCGAACCCTTCTTGGCTCAAGTTTGGCCAGGAGCAGTATATTTTCCTGATTTTCTCAATCCAAAAACAGTTTCTTGGTGGGGTGATGAGATCCGCCGCTTCCATGAACTTGTCCCTGTTGATGGCCTATGGATTGACATGAATGAAGCTTCAAATTTCTGCTCTGGAAAGTGCACAATTCCTAAGGGAAAGGTGTGTCCGAATGGAACAGGACCTGGATGGATATGTTGCTTAGATTGCAAAAACATTACAAGCACACGGTGGGACGATCCTCCCTACAAAATTAATGCTTCAGGAGTACAGGCTCCTATAGGCTTCAAAACTATAGCCACTAGTGCAGTTCACTATAATGGTGTGCTGGAGTATGATGCTCACAGTATTTATGGTTTCTCTCAAGCCATTGCAACTCACAAGGCCCTTCAAGGGCTTCAAGGAAAACGGCCATTTATTTTGTCCCGCTCCACTTATGTGGGTTCAGGCAAATATGCTGCACATTGGACTGGTGACAATAAGGGCACATGGGAGGACTTGAGGTACTCAATATCTACAATGCTCAATTTTGGAATATTTGGGGTGCCAATGGTTGGTTCAGATATATGTGGTTTCTATCCAGCACCCACTGAAGAGCTTTGTAATCGGTGGATTGAAGTTGGTGCTTTCTATCCCTTCTCAAGGGATCATGCAAACTACTACTCCCCTAGACAGGAGCTTTACCAATGGGAATCAGTAGCTGAGTCTGCTAGAAATGCTTTGGGTATGAGGTATAAGCTCCTCCCATATCTGTACACCCTGAACTATGAGGCTCATATTAGTGGAGCCCCAATTGCCAGGCCGCTTTTCTTCTCATTTCCATCTTACACTGAATGTTATGGCCTCAGCACCCAGTTCTTGCTAGGGAGCAGTCTCATGATTTCTCCTGTGCTTGAGCAAGGAAAAACTGAAGTGAAAGCACTCTTTCCTCCTGGAACCTGGTACAGATTGTTTGATTTGACACATACCATTGTATCAAAAGATGGAATTTATGTTACCCTTGATGCGCCTCTGCATGTGGTCAATGTGCATTTGTATCAGAATACCATTCTTCCAATCCAGCAGGGTGGAATGATTTCTAAGGATGCTAGAATGACACCCTTCAGCCTCATTGTGACCTTCCCAGCAGGAGCAACTGAAGGAGAAGCTAATGGGAACCTATTCCTTGATGATGATGAGCTGCCAGAAATGAAGCTCGGAAATGGCTATTCAACCTACATTGATTTCCATGCAACTATCAAAGAAGGAACTGTGAAAGTTTGGTCAGAAGTCCAAGAGGGCAAGTTTGCTTTAGATAAAGGTTGGGTTATTGAAAAGATAAATGTGTTGGGATTAAATGGAAGTAGAGCACTACCTACAGTTAAGATAGATGGAGAAGCACTGATGGGCGTCTCAAATATTGAAGTTAGTACATCAGAACATAAGCACTTGCACGGGCAGGCAGATGGAGAAAATAAGACAACGATGGTAGAATTGAAGGACTTGAATATCCCTGTAGGTAAAAATTTTGCTATGACATGGAGAATGGGATGACAAGTCTCATCTTAATCAGGACTTTGTGACTTTCTCTTCTGTTGTCTACAAATCTTATTAGCGTGGTTGACGGAGAGGAGATGAGCTAGAATTAAGCTCGTCCTCTTCCATTTAGACGAACCAAGGCTTTTGGGTTCAGATCTCAATGTTATGATGAGTCTTTGAAGCGTTTGAATTCAAATCTCGTTATGCCTTTGATGCCCTTACTGGAATCATCCATCCTCTAATCTTCGTATAAGAAATCAAACATATATCTGTTGTATAAATCAAGTCAAAGCTTCAAGAACCTAAGTGCTATGAATTTATATTTTAAGGTAACTACTTCCACTGTTATCTGTATACCACCATTTAAAAAAAAAAATCTTTGTCTACTCTATCTTTTGTATAAATGTATATTTATTATCAACTTTATTTACTTCTACTTTCGCATTGTTATGTGATCAGGTTTGGCCAACGCATTGAAGTAAATACGATAGCATTAGAATTTCAATTTTCTAGTAGAATTTAGTATATTGATATCTTCACATGGGTTTTATAGGTTATAATAGATCTCAAGAGCAATCTCAATGTAAATTTTTGTATTTAATATCTCGACATGTATATGTTGCCTTTCCTCATTCCTAATCTCTGCAAGAATAGCAAGTTCATCTCAACTAAAGGGAAGACTAAAAAGTAGGAAAATACTAGACTCTGGAACGTGCCCACAGCATGTGTGGGCCAATTCTATGTGTATGGCAGATCTATTTGGGCCCCCGCATAAAAAGTACTATCAATTTTCTGCCCCGAAACGAAAGGATTCAGTCTTAGTATCAATTCTGGTGAATGAAAATTAAGTGATTCAGAAAAATTTATAAAGAAAACGTAACTAACTTAATAAAGTGATTTTGATTTTTTTTTTAAAAAAAAGAACCAAGGGCAGAATTTGAACAATTGATAGGCTTCAAACTTCCTTTTACGTATTTGTCTTGAATAACGTTACTTGGATATATATATATATATATATATATATATATATATATATATATATAAATTAAACTCCATGCTCTCCTAACATCATTTTGTGTATTAATAATAACTATATTTGTTTAAATTTATTTTAAACAACTCACGTTGTACACAATTTAGTAGTGTTCGTGGTTTAAATTGGTTTTATTTTAAAGAGAAAAGTTACTTGAACCAAATCAATCGATTTTTCTGTATTAAGAATTGGCCAATTTTTGTCTAATTATATAATTAAACCAAACCAAAATAATTACAATTGATTCGATTTGGTCTAATTGACTTTTGGCTAAACATTTTTTTTCTAAATAAAAATCAAACTTTTTCTTTCTATTGTTCAATTGAAAATAAGTTGGTATAAAAATCTTAAGAAAAATATCATTACATAATTATAAACAATAAATTAGACTAAAAATATTTAAAAATAATAATAAGAAATTAAAATATAATCATTTATAAATATGTAAATTATAAAAAATATATAAATAATTATATGAGTTTAGTTTCATAAATAAAAATAAAAAATCGAATCAAATCAATCAGTTTTTATAAATTAATATTAATCAATTGTTTAATTTTTAATATTTTAATTTAATTTTTTTAATTTTAATAAATTTGATTTAATTATAAACATCCCTACTAGACACCCTTCACACGTTATGCGAAACAATCTCCATTCTTTTTTCATCTTGCACTACTGTAGTTTGACTCGCAAAGATGAATTTTTTTTTAATTTAATTTTTATTTATTGTCAATGTAAAAGATTTTTATACTGTCATCCAATCATGTGTTGCCAAATCATTAAAATAGTTAGACTTTTTAGGTAGTTGTTGTGATAGTCAACTTTTTTACTAGTTTGACAACACATGATTAAATAATAGTATAAAAAAACTTTACACTAACCGTTAATAGAAATTAAACTCTTTTTTTAAAACTTTATTGTGTCATTAAGTCACGACCATATATATATATATATATATATATATATATATATATATATATATATATATATATATATATATATGACATATCTAGTGAGATGAGTGATTTATTGTGAGAGTGAGATGAGCAAATCTTGACCATTGGATCATCCATGTATGGTCAAGATCAAAACATAAAGTAATGTGAATTTTTAAAGTGGTCATTTGACATTTAAGTCACAACCATATATATATATATATATATATATATATATATATATATATATATATATATATGGAGTTATATAAGCGGTTGTATGTAATTATGAGTCCAACTTGTGTGGGTCTTACAAAAGTGTGGCTACGCGGGTGGGACCTATACTTTTGTGAGTGGGACCTATAATTTTGTGAGAGTCCAGTACATCGGGCTAAGTAGTATTTAAATTATATATGATAAAATTTAATAAATAAATTTTAAATTATTAAAAAATTAAATTAATCAATCACGTATATTTAGAGATTAATTAAATTCCCTTAGTAAGTTTAATTTAAAAATTAAATTTTATATTTAATTAAATATAATTTTATATAAATAATATTACTCATACTTAAGAATTCCAATCTAATATGTCATATTGGTTTGTTTTCAAATATTTATGTGAATAATATTACTCATACTTACAATCTGATGTGTCACATAGGTTCGTTTTCAAATTTTGTATATCTTCTATTAAAATAGATTCCGTGTAATCCAACTCTTACTGACAGTGCCCCAACTGGGGGTAGGGAAGATTCACAAATTTTGGTTATATAGAGCTTGGAATTATCGTAGCTTTGCATAATAAACAAAGTTGAAAATCAAATTGACCGTTTGTTTGTTTATTAGGTGAACAAACGTAGACCAAAGTCTTAAAATACGCCAAATTATTTCTCACCAAATTACCCTTGTCTCGCTGACTGAGGCATCACTCTTGCAAATTGTTTCTTGAACCCATTTGGAGTTATTGATTGAACTAGTATATTTTGGCATTTTTCATCAAGAATTTGGTACACATATCTAAATTTAATAGAATCTTGTCGTCTAGAATTTGTTTTGATAAACATATTGATATAACCAAAATATGAAAGAATAATATCACACAAAAAGATGGGGAGAGAGAGCAGATCAAACAATTTAAAACATAACCATTTACATGTTTTTAATAAATATTTCAACCCTCAGAAATTTAACGAGTAGTTTTGAATGCAGTTGCATATAAGTTTATCAAACAATTTGAAACAAAAAGGTTATTGTTGTTTTTAAGAATTTGTTTTAGGTAACCATTGTTTTTAAGAAGTTAAATGTAGGGTGTTGATAAAAAGTAATACCAAGATCATCATCTTCATCAAAAACATTGATGACCAAGAAAATGTTTTTAAATCCAAAAATAAAAACATAAGAACAAAAAGATTTAAAAGAAAAAAAGAGCACTGATGCGCAACAATTTACCGGTAATCTTATGACTATTGGGTTTTGTCTGTTATATTTATGAATAATGCTAGATTGCTAGTCGTAATTTTTAAAATGACTTTAAAAATTTTCTTATGTACTATATTTCACTAATAAATATCGCTTAAATTTATTTTTGTTATTAAATTATCCATATATAGGAAGAAAGAGAATGCAAATATTTCTGTACATTTTACAAGGCTTTTATTTCTATCTAGTTAAGCCACACGAGTCAAAAACCAACTGAACTTCCTACAGACCACAAATACCATTCCTATTCAGTTTACTATGACCATATGAGGGGAATGACGTAATGTTATATAATTTTTTTTCTAGGGTAAACTACAGTTTATACCTGTGTGATTAACTCAAAATTATTTTTTCCTCTTATAGTTTAAAAAGTAATGGTTTGTTAAATTTTTCATACATTTTTTAATAAAAAAGCACATGTTGGAATTTATAAATGTATTATTAGTAAAATCTCAAGTGTGATTGGATATATCACTCATTTGTTTTATAATAAAAGTGAAGTATTGTTATTTTGTAATATAAAAAAAATTTTAATAATTTATTTATCTTCTTTTTTAAGTAGGATTTGATGGTAAATGAATGTTTTATGTTCTCCATAAATACTTTTAAACCATTTATGTAAATTTTCTTACAACTCTAACACGTATTATTTATTAAAAAATAGATGTAAAAAGTCAAGGTTGGTTATATGATAACATATAAACCAGGTCACTTCTAAAACCACTTAAACAAAGTGATTTAGTGAAACTACGAGACAGTAAATTGTAATTTACTCCTTTTTTTATGATTATATTATTATTTAATTATATATTGATAAATTATTAAAAAAATTTGACTATTATAATAACTACTTCAAAAATCTAACATTTTTAATGATGTACCAATATATGAATAAATAATAATGTAAAAGAATTTTACATTGATAAAATAGATTAAAATTAAATCCTTTTTCTATTAAGTTTTATATAAATGATAATTTGATTATAGTTAAATCTAAGTGAATTGCGCTCAAAGCTTTTTCCGTTAAACGTTTATATTTATATTTGCATGTTACACCTAATTTAAGAATGAAAGTTATTACTTATTTATTTATTTTATCTGTCTTGTTTTTTAACCATTGTCCTTCAACCCCAGCCACAATAATCACAGAAATGGTCTATCAAAATTTTAAGGTCCCTAAATTCGTTTATTCATTTCATTTATTTGTATAAATTATTCAAATCATATTTTAAATTTAGGGATTCATAAAAATACAAGTCATTTTTTTTGCAGGGCCTGCAAGCCTTTGCATTATTTTCTTTTATTTTATTAAATTTTAATTTATTTGTACTAAAAATAATAATTTAAGATTTTAAAAGTTAATTAAATATTTTTTTAATTAAAAGTACAAAATGCACATATTGTACAGATTAATAGTGATACACTTTACACACAAACTTATTTATTTAATTTTATATGTTTAGGTTATTTAATTTTTTAAATTATTTCTTAATTCTTTGGATGAGATAAAAATATTTAATATTATGTTTATATAATGTAATATTTGATTTAAAATTATTAAATTTAAATTTTCTTTAAAATTTATAAATAAAAAAAATTAACTTTGCGGTCTAAACCTTTTAAACTCGTGAATTGATTTAAGATAAGTTAAATTGATTGATTTATAATCCATTTAAACTTAAACACTTTTAACCCACACCTTTTGGGCCTAAACTGGCATTCTTTATACAATTTATTTATTATAGTTTATTAATCTCCTTTCCTATGCAATTTTAGCTTATTCTTTTATTTAAGGTTAGATATTTTTTATTTCTCTAATTATGCACCTTAATTTTAATTAAGGTCCTATTTTATACTTATAATTCTTTTCTAATTCTCTTGTATCTTGTTATCTAAGCGACCTACTATTGTGACTATCTTCATCTCCTTTTTTATAATTTTATTTACTTCCTTTCATTTTAATCTATAATCTAGATTTGTCTTACTAACAAAAAATTATTTATTTAATTACACAAGCACATTTTATGTTCTATTTTAATTCTCCTCAAGTTAACCTCAATTAACATCATTTAATAAATTTCGTAAGGGAACTAAAATAAAAATAAGAATAATATAAATTCATGTACTACAATTCTATACAAGTAAAAGAATTTTTTTATGGGGTGTTACAAAATTTATCACTAATTGTATGTAAAAATAAAAAAAAAGAAACACTTTAGCCATTAATGTTTTTATTTACCATAACCTTAGTTATGAATGTTTATTTTGTATAATTTTAGTTATTCAAAATTTTGAAAACGAGTTTATTTTAACTATTCAACATAACAGCAGTGTTAATCTGAATGTACAACGATTACATGCAATTTTAATATTTTAAAAAATAAAAATTTGAATAAAAACATTGATTTCTTTATTTATAAAGAAATTTAGTTTGAATTATAAACTTATTTAAAGTATTTAATTCGATATTTTGAACTTATTTTAAAAAATTACATGTAATAGTTATATGATTAATTTTCATCCTAATTAACGGTACCGTTAAGTTTATTTTTCTGATTAAAATGTATTATTATATGAAGTAAATTGAGTCTAGAGTGTAGAGCGTAGAAAGAGACAAGGCACGTGGAGGAGGCAGGCCCTTTCCCGGGAACAAACACTGACTTCGTAAAACGTGCAAAAGGATGACGTGTTACAAGAGGCGGCAAATATTCATAGCCACTTGAATTTAGATCCTTTCGTATTAATAAATAACATCAGAGTTTGAGAAAAAATATATAAATTTTATTATAATAAAAAAATTAATTTTAATTTATTATTAGTGTAAAATTTTTTTTATAATTATACATTAATATATTATTAAAAAATAAATTTTTTAAATAATTATTATGATAATTAAATTTTTTTAATAATTTAATAATACATAATTCAATAATAATATAAAATATCTTTATATTAACTATAATTTAAAATTAAACTTATAATAAAATTTACTAATATTTATATAAGATTTATTATTTTTATTTTTATGCTTTTTTTTAATATGACGTTTTCATATTATTTTCTCATCCTAGTCACTTCACCAGCACAGTCTCGCTCCTCGCCTCAACTTGGAAGAATAGTGAGCGGCAGCACTAGTTTCCACTTTCCACGCACCTACCTTCAAAGTACACTTGTCCCGTCATCTAACACGTATTGCACGACTCAGGGCTCATTCTGGCGCTAAAAAACGGTGGTGGGTTACACGTCAGTGCCATTGGCGGGAAACTGAAGCAATTACCTTACTCGTTTGCGTAACATAAATGATCATCTCTTCTCTATCTTTATGGCACCCCACACTTCAGAGTGGTCAAAAACCAATATCCTCATGATCATGATCATTCACATACATGCCTATGTTTATGCTGCATAACCGCATCTTCAATTCATAATTGCATTGATTTGGTGGGTTCCTTCATGTCCATGGGTCATGGTATGCGTCACGTGACTCGCATGATGCCAACTGAAAGTATATTATAGGGGCATGGGACACGACAACATTCTCACTCACTCTTCTTACTTTGCTGCACACACGGTCACGTGATCTTCATAATAGTATTAATATTATATTAAAAAAATGAGAAATTACACTTATCTTCTTTGAATTTAGGTATAATTATACTTAATATCTTCATTGTTTTAGATATGACACTGACCTCTCTTATTTCAAATGTCATTATGTTTGATTTAATTAAAGTGTGCAATGACTCCTTTATCCTCACGAAATTAAAAATTATCCCTTCTTTGAAATTCTTCTTCATCTTCTTCCCCAAACAACCGACTCTTATCTTTCAAGCTCTATTTGCATGGAGAAAAAAAAAAGAATAATTTGATTCTTTTTCAAATCCCTATTTTGCAGCATATCAACAATTTATCTCGTGCAACAACGGCAAAAGGATTAGACATCCTCCCATGCTATGGTTCCCTGTGGTCTAAACTCGGTGTCACATTAGGTTAGGGAGTTGGGTTCTTTTCGCTCCTCTCACATTCGTTCGAGCTGCTTCGTTCCTCTGCATCCCAAAGCGCGCTGCCCTCTTAGGTGCACAACACTAAGTAATCTAAGCGAGTAGTCTTTGCCAAAACTAAAAGAGGGACATGCTTATTTCATCTTTACTAAGATTTCATGCAAACACTGGTGTGGTCCAACTTCTTTCTTTTGGAGAAATAACCTTTTAGTTTAACTTGGTAAAAATAATATCAATTTGGTTTGTTTTTAAAATTAATCACGTATTCAACTACATTAATTAATATTTTACATACGGTTAACGAATAATTTATCTTCATTTTGATACTTGATACGTGGTTAGTCATATATAAATTATTGGTTAATGTAGTTAAATATTTGGTTAATTTTTAAAACAAACTAAATTGACATTATCTTTATCAAGCTGAACTAAAATGTCATCCCCCTTTCTTTTTTGTTTGTATTGGACTTGCCAACATATCCAAAACATAAGTGAGTCAGAATCAAGCTCTTGTATTTCTGTCCATTTGAAATGATGCAATAACTTTAGAGGGCGATGTCTAGCAAGGCAAAAATTTTGTTGTTGTAAGTTATGGAGGATTGGATGTTGGTTGATGGGTTTGGAATTTGTGGTTTCATAGAGCATGGTGGAGTTGGTTCTCTTTTGTGGTGAATGGATGTTTTGAGACGTGGTGGAGTTGGTTCTCTTTTGTGGTGAATGGATGTTTTGAGACGTGGTGGTTGGTCTGGGAAAAAATAGGTGCTAAGACATGGTGGCTGTTTTGGGGGGAAATGTCACTTCTCAAGAAGGATGGAGTGATATTAACCATTAAAAATCACTTGATCTACACTTGCTTAATTTTTTGTTTAATTTTTAACGTTCTGTCATCTATAAAGGAGTAATTATAATAAACATGTTTGAAATAAGGGAGGTCGATGTCATGTCTGAAATAAGGGGGTGTCAGGTGTAATTACACATAAACTCAAGAGAGGTTAATGTAATTTCTCAAAAAAGTGTTATAAAATATGCATATTTTACATGTGATGAATGACTATATTAATTAAACATTAATGGTGCCACTAATAATGATTTATTATTATTTGATCTCTCTAATGAATATATAATACCTACATATAATGATGTATCTTATTGAGATATGCAACCTCTTTTTCTTATTTATATTTGGGGTCCTATATAAGGACATATTTTGTTTAAGAAGAAAGACAATAAATGTTTATGGTATAGTTAGTTTATGAAGAATTAGACTTTTAGAGTTTATACTTGTTTTTATTTTTATCTCTCTTTCTCTTTTTATTTTATTTTTGGTTGAATCTTTCTTTCTTTATTTTATTTACAACAAAAAGGTCTTTTTTTTTCTTTTTTTTTAAAAATTGTATAAGATATGAATAAGATTCCAACAGACGTGATGGATGAGTGTATTTTTGCACGAGACAACGGTTAATTTATTTACAAGACTAATGAATCGGACGCTAAACCCCCACGTTTACATAATCATTTTTTAGTTAAAACAAAAAATTTAAAAGTTGTGATTAAAATTAATTAAAAATAGATTTAATTTGATTTGAATTAATTTAATTTAAAAATCAAATTTTATGTTTGAATTTATTATAAAAAATTAAATTTAAATTGATTTGGAAGTTAATCTTTATGTTTAGAACTCATTATAAATGAAATTGATTTAATTTGATTTGATTATTTTACTTTTTTAACCTTATATAATTGTTAGGCTAGTGAGATAAACTTAAAAAGTTAATAAGGGTTAAATAATTAATTTAAATAACTAAATTTAAAATTAAAATCAAATCAAATCTATTTAAATTTAACCAAATTTGATTAAATTTTTAAATACGCACAACTAAAATCAAAAGGATTTTAAAATCAAATCAATTTTTATTTTTTAACATTTCAAACACACAATTTGATTTACAAATCAAATCAATTTTCATTTTTTAACATTCCAAACACATTCTAAAAACATATTTTTAAAAAAGTAAGGCTGCCACTTCTTGTTCGCCACGCGTGAGTTACTACTAGAGCTGGGTAAACGGGTTGAGGCCCGCGGGCCGGCCCGTTTAACCCGCTTTCTTAAAGGGTTAGGACCAGTCTAATATTCAACCCGCGAATATTTTGGATCGGTAAGGCCCGGTCCGTTTAACCCGCGGGTTAAGCGGGTTGGCCCGCGACCCTTTTTTATTTTTTTTAACCAAAAAAATAATTCTATTTTACAAAAATACTCTCAATTAGTAGCTCAACATAAGTGTTTAACTTATCTAATATTTATGCTTAAGTAAAAACATCAAAAATTTTCAAAAAATAGTTCAAAAAACTCAATTAATGACCTCATATTACACTTATATACACACTTTTTCTAATTTAAATTATTAAAAATAAAAAAAAAAAGTTTGCGGGTTAGCGGGTTGGTCCGCTAACCCGCGGGCCGGGCCCGGGTTGAAAAAATTTCAGCCCATCATTAAAACGGGCCAACCCGGTCCGGCCCGCATAAAGAAAAACCCGTCACGGGCCGGGCCGGGCCGGGCCGGGTTGGCCCGTTACCCAGCTCTAGTTACTACTAACTAGTCATTTAGTATTGATGAGCATATTAATTTATAAATTTTAGTGAGATAAGTATTTAATTTTTGTAATTTTTTTGAAGTTTTATATTGTTATTATTATTATGATTGTGTAACTGAAATTAGAAATATGATTTTTTTATTAAAATTTTATAACATAAAAGATGATGTCAAAGTTTGTGCACAATTTTATTTTTTGTAATAATAGGCAGTGACTCATAGAGTCTTATGTTTAAATGTATGTACAAGAATTTGTATAAGTTTATACATTTATTAATTAGATTTAATTTTAACTTATTGTCAATATAAAAAAAAATATTATCATTTAATTATGTAGTAATAAATTATTAAAAAAATTTAACTATTATAATAATTATCTAAGAAGTATATATATTTTTAATGATATACTAACACATTATTAGATCAAAGTATTATTTTTTTATAATATCAAATTTAAACTCCTATTAATTAGCAAAAATTTGAATAATCATTATTATAATTATGCAGCATGAGAGATCATATCAAAGTCAATACACAAAAAATTGTGTAGATATATGTATATATTAATTGACAGAGAGTCAAAAAAACATTATATCTAAGTTCTTGCATGAGAATTTATATAAACTTATGTATTTATTAATGGATAGATATTTGAATGGTTACTATTATGATTATGTAGCATAATTCATGTTTATGCATGAAATGTTGTATGAATAAATATATTTATTAATGGTAGAGACTCAAACGGTATTGTATCTATTATTATTATAACACACCTAAGCTTCACGATTTTATCCCTTTATTCTTTTGACTTTTTAATCTTGTATGAGAATGTGAAATAAAACCGATTGAACTCGTACAATTCAATTCAATTCAGTCTAACCAAAATGGGTAAGATAATCGAATTTGATTAGATAAACATTTTAACAAATTAATTAGTTCAATTCATTTGTCCCGTGATTATCAATTTTATAAATTGGCCATATGATTTAATTTTAATTTACTGTCAGTGTAAAATTTCTTTACACTGTCATCTAATCATGTACTGACATATCATTAAAAGTGTTAGACTTTTGATGTAGTTGTTATAATAGTCAAACTCTTTTAATGAGTTGTCAATACATGATTAAGTGATAGTGTAAAAAAAACTTTATACTAACAGTAGATCAAAATTAAACTCTTGGCCATAACGGATCAAGTATAAACTAAGATTATATTATTACTTTTATATATATAGTAAGCAATATATGTTATATATATTTTATACATTGTCTACAAAAATAAACATTATATTGTAGTATATGTAATAATAAATATAAACAAACATATTTGAATTATCACAAAAAAATACATATTTAAAATTTGTTGCAGAAAAAAGTAAATTAAAAAAATGGAACAATTCATCTAATTTAAATTGGTTGAGGATAGAAAAACATTAGTTTGATATAAAGGAAATTCTTTTGGTCCCTTTGTTTTAATAAAGGTACTGATACTTCTAATAATTAGTGGCTAATATTTAGTTACGTTTCTTACTTTGTTGAAATATAAATGTTAAAATATAAAAAGAATTATGTTTTAATTAAGTGGGACACATCACTAAATATTAACTACTAATTATAAAAGAATATTGATACTCTTGCAAAAAATAAAGAATGTCAGAGTAACCTCCTGATATATATTATACTAAAATATTATTTTTGATCAATTGAATCTTTTCCCCAAGCAATTCAGTTGCTATCAAGCATCAATTCATTAACTTAGACACTATTATAACGATCAATTTGAATTGAAGAGAGTTCTTTTAGAATGAAACTCAAAAGAAATTAACACTTTGCAATTAACAAATAATAAATTTAAGAATAAAAGACGTAGAAATAGTGAGCACGAGAAATGAAGGTGTAGAATCAATTATTGAAATGTTAGAGATTCAATTTCACTTGAATTTTATAACTAGTGTTTGAATTCTAACTTAACTAAGCCCAATTCATGGATTGATGGTGAAAATCCTATTATTAATCAATACCGAGTTTATCACAAGAAGCATAATCATACATGAATTTCTCAATCCTATGCATGAACATTAATTCAATTTATGAGTGACCAATCAATAAAAGCATTAAGCACATTGATAAACACTTTAAATCCATGAAAACAAATTTAGATTAAGCATAAAAGAATTCAAACAAGTTTTCAATTCAAGCTACATCTTCACTCTAACTAAAAAGAGTTTAGAAAACTCATGAAAAAAGGAAAAATAAAAACATAGATAAGATCAAATTCCATCAATGAATCAATTAGGAATAGAGAAATCTTTAATCCATTTCGCTTTCTTGCGGTTCTTTCTTGTTCTTTGCTTCCAATCCTCTCATAAGTCTATTCTCTAGTCAAAAATCTTAGTAAAAATTCTAACTTTTTTTGTTTATAGCGTCAAAACAGAGTTAGGATGTGACGTCAACACCTAGGTATTGAGATCAGACGTCTGGGCGTTGGAGTGCCTGAGAGTAACACCTAATTTAAGCTTCTAGGCTCCTAGGAGTTCGGGTGACAGACATGTTCACTAATTTCAGCTAATCTGGACGCCTAGGCATTAAGATTAAGTACCTAGGTGCTAGAACTTTAGATTTGGGTCAATCTTCCTTAGTCTCACAGTTGTGTGTGTCCCTCTAAAATTCTTGAACTTAACATAAGTTTAAAACAATAAAAAGAGCAATTGAAATTATCAGTAATAAGATAAACTCAAGTGCTAAGAAAAGATGATGGAAATGAATTAAAATATGGGGTTAAATTTACTATTTTTGATAAAACTTACAATTGCAAGAAAACTTGGTAAATTTATACAAAATCACAATCTAAAATTGAGAAAAGATAAGTTTTATTAGTAAATTATTCAAGAAAAATAAGGTGTTTAACACAAATATCACAGAGCAATAAATAATATACTATGTTGTAATACTTTATTACAATTACTTGTTCACATTATCAATAAATTTAAATAAGCATTAATCCTAACTCTTAAGAAAAATGCTATTGTGCAAGAAATTTTGCTCGAATCCTTATGCCCTAATTACTTGCACCATGGTTGTATTTTACATTTCATTAGATTTTTCTATGCAAGCCTTATGCTAAATCCACCTTCCTCAACTAACTTGTGTTGGTTTGAGTGGAAGATTTGGTCACCTTAAGTATCTTGTCTCAAATTTAATCTTTAAGATGATATATATAGAAAAAATGTAATTAGAAAAAGTTCTCGTTTCATGCATAAGATTGTTTAAGAAATTAGTCTCTTACCATTCGGACAAGAATATCTTGATTTAAAAAAAAACATCTTACTCAAAATAACTCCCTCCATCACCTCTGGTCTCACAACACCGTCGCTCTATGGACGAACCATCTAACCCATGGCCACCAGCGCTTTCGCATCCTGCACCACCGTCTTCCCAATGCTAAATCCATCTCACTCAAGACATTTTCTTTCTAGAAAACGGGATGGGCACATACAAGAAGGATGCGGCACTCTGTAGTGTTCTCTCTCATTGCGTGTGTTGTGTCATGTGTGAGCATTCCTCTCATACAACTGTAATTCCTCTAATATAGATAAAGTCAAAATCATAAATATTAGAGATATAGATTAGTTACATTAGTTAGGTGTTAGTTGTTCTCATTGGCTATATAAGCCTCATTATATTTCTTGTAATTCATTTTTTTCATATTACATCAATACACTTCTTTTTCATTTTTCTCTTTCATAGACTCTACCATGTTTCCTAACATGGTATCAGAGCTAAATTATTTCCGTTGCTGAGAAACTCATTTTCTTTTTTTTTTTCTTTCTTTTCCTTCTCTCTCTCCAATGGCAGAAGCTTCATTAAAAAAAAAAAAAAAAGGCGCGTGGTGTTCTTTGCATGATTCTTCACTATTGGCGTCATGTTTGCCACCCAATAATCAAATCTTTCTCTCATTTATGGGATCTTTTATGTTTCCTAACATGATTCGCCAAGAAATTCTCTTCATTTTAGTGTAGCTTGGAATTTTTCCATCACTTTCTCGGAAAATTTCTAAAACAGTACCTGGAGTTTGTGCAATTGGTTTCTTGGTGGAAATTCATTCACCACGATGCTTTTTTTTTTCCCATTGGTTGGACTCGTCGAAAGGCACTTGCTGATTTCTTCAAGAGCCCACTAGCTTGGTCATCGTCAACCCCACCAATTTCAATTCAAGTGTTACTTTCTTTAGCCCAGTCGCAAGTTTCATCTCCAGTGCAAGATTTGCAACTTCAGTTTCAAAAAAAAAAAAAAAAGCCAAGGGAGTAGATTCATTACAAGATCTCATGGGTTCTTATCTACCGCACCAATTCTTACAAGAACCTTCGATCCTCCATCGACAAAGCCTCCAAGAAGCTCGAGACCATGAAGACAGATAGCAACAAAATCAACATCAAGAAGTCCAAGACAAAAAAAAAAAAAAAGATCGACCGTGTTGAGACAAGCCTCAAAGAATCAAGTTCCGACTTGTCTCTCTTCAAGTTTAAGTCTGGGGATGTGGTGGCTCTGGTTCTCTTTGTGGTCTTTGGGTTGCTGAATTCGCTCTTTGAAGGCAAGGTAGTCGCCAAATTGCCTTTCATGCCTTTTGGGCTTATTATGAAGATGAGCCATCGAGGGTTGCAAGAATTAAAAAAAAAATTGGTAAATTCTACCATTATTTGACATTTTATGATTGTTATTCCCAAAATTGGGATTCTTAAAAAAAAAAAATGATATTTGGAGGCATATAAAGCTCTAATTTTGAGCGACTTATGACCAATGTAAATTCTGGCAAGTCGACTTTTCTCAAATTCTATATCTTTTGCCGATGTTCATTCCGGCACATTTCAATTTGTTAGAGACGAGATCCGTAGAGACGCAAATGAAGAGTTACGAACTTCGGCCGTCACCAACATTTCAGATTTTCTTTAATTTCTTGCTTAGCCGATGTAATTACGGCATTACTTGTATTTTGTAATTTTTTTTTTTAAGTTTGAATGTATTGTTCATCCCAAGCTTGAAGTTTTAACACTTCCAGCTTGCGGGGGGTTATTAGAGATATAGATTAATTACATTAGTTAGGATGTTAGTTATTCTCATTGATTATATAAGCCTCATTATATTTCTTGTAATTCATCTTTTTCATATTACATCAATACACTTCTTTTTTATTTTTCTCTCTTTCATAGACTCTACCATGTTTCCTAACAATAAATGCGTTCTTGTTGCTTGTTGTAGCTTATTTACTTTGTCTCCAACCCTCTGCATTATCCAAGAAGGCTCATATGCCCCGGATTTTGGACGTGGGGAATATTAAAGTTCTTGCTTCCCGATTACTTTATGCCAAATTGCCTGTACAATTCACGAGCAGCTGTAATATATATATTGCAAATTGGCCGTACAATACCTGATTCAATTGTTTGACTAATTTTTGCGGTTAAAAATAGTATTTGTCTTATTTGAAGTAATGAATGAGTTTTTAACTGCATGGATCAAATAGGAAACTCCTCAGGAATAATAACACATATAACATATCTCATATATTTTTAGTTGTTAAAGTTTTTTAATATTAAAAAAATAAAAAAACGAGAGAGAAAAAGAAAAAGAGAGAAAATAGAAATAAAATGTGAAATATGTAAAATAAATAATATATATAACTGTCATTTTGATCTCCTCCTCAAATATAAATAGAGTTTAATTTTAATTCACCGTTAGTGTGAAGTTTTTTTATATTATTATTTAATCATGTGTTATCAAATTATTAAAAGAGTTTGACTATCACAACAATCACTCAGAAAGTATAACTCTTTTAATGATGTGTCAACACATAATTAGATAATAATATTAAAACAATTTACACAAATAATAAATTAAAATTAAATTCATATAAATATTCATAGCATTTGACTTTTCGTTCTTTGTTTTATCGCTTTCAAATTTTGCATTTCGGTTTTTTTTTCTAACGACTTGCATCGATGTTTATTTTTATTTTTTCCAATTCTAATCATGATCATTATGAGTGTTCAGGTTATTCCTGTGAACTGCTGAGCCTATGAAAGAATCTCGTATTTTTAGCGAATGGCAGAAGTTCTCACTTGGTTTTAATCCAGAGACAAAAAAGAAATAGAACTCGCATGGAGATCAGAGGAACATAGAAGGAGCCATGAAAGAGAAAGAGAATAAGAAAAGAAAAGAATGAAATGGAACGAAAAGACTTATCTCGCTAAATTCAGTTTTGTCACACAAGGGTTTTGTTCTTCTAGCATGTTTGAAAAAGATTTATTTTATTTTGTTTTTTAAATTAAAACATATTTTATTTGAAATTTATTTTATTTATTTAAAGTTTATAAAATTGATTATAACTTCACATTATTTTTTCATTAATTAAAAATAAATTTTTTTTAGAAAAGTTTTTATTTTGAGTTTTAATTATTTGATTTCAAATTATTTTAAAAGTTTTGAGAGAAAAATATCTATTCACCTTCAACCAAATAACCTTTTTTAATCATTCTATATATCTTTTGGTAATTTGATATATAAAAATAATTTTTTTATACAATTCAAATAAAACTATTTATCTTAAAATTGATTACGAATTAATATGTTTAAACATAAATTAATTTTTTTATAATTAATTTTTTTTAAATCAATTATATAGATAATCGATTTTTAACATAATATTTATTTTTACAGTTCATCAAAACACATACCTCCTTTACCTTTTTTTTTTGTGAACAAAGATATTTTCTTGTTTAGAATGCGAGAAATTAATTTCATAAGATACAATCAAACACGTGAAACAAAAACTTATTTCAATTATATTTTCTTCGTACAAGTCGTTCTAAAGATTAAATTTAAAATAACTGAATCCCTTTCATTTAAACTAACACATGTTGATCTCTCTTCACCCTTTAATAAAATATATCAAATATATATAATTAAAACTTAGTCCTGCCACATCACTTAAGTGGCTTGCGCCACGTCACTTAAAATGCCGAGCAACTCTTTCTAATTCTGGCTGGGTAGTAGTACTGTAATCCTAAAATGCTCGTCCTTAAACTTTTTCCTATGAAGAAGATTCTATCCTGTCGTATTGGTCTTAACAAGTTATAAGGTAGCAAGCATCTATCCAAAGTATAAAGTCCAAACTTCCCAAATCTTCTTGGGTAGACATGTAGACCTTGTCCACGTTGCAAGTCACATAGAGATTTTGTATTTAAAAAATGTTATAGACTTAACCAAAATGAAATCAATGTTTTAAAAATTGGTTGAATCGGATAATCGAATAGGAGAGTAATTCAAGATTTGATTGGTTGAATTGATAGTTAAACCGGTATACTATATATATATATATATATATATATATAACTGATCATAAAAATCATAAATCGCTTTGTAGTGTCGCTATCTATTTTGTGAAAAAGAAAGACTAGAACTGTGAAAACTCCCAACTCAACTCCTAAAAGAGCTAAATCCTAAGTTTATTTTTAAAAAAAGAACCATTTCCTTCTTTCTTTTTTAATAAAAATTCAATTTAAAAGTTGATAAACAGTTCAATCTGTTTTTTATTTCCAATTTTTACCGGTTCTACCGGTTTTCTTTATAATTTTTGTGGTTTAACCGCTCGAGCAGTTCTTTGATTGAACCAAAATAGGTGGAGCTTCTGATTCACGGTTGAACCGGTCCAATTAGACCGATTTTTAAAACATTAAATGAAACAACTTATATAACATTACAGAGCATAGATGATTTTCGAGCATTTCTTCCCAATTCCAAGTCTGTAACTCTGTATCTATTGTGTTTAAAACTCTATAGGTCATCCTAAATTTATGAGCTTTGATTAATCATTTTCACTAAATTTGCATTTAAATACTGTTACAATGTAGAAAAATTAAGCATTTTTGCCATGCTGACCCTTAATCGCAATAGAAATTAAAAAGAGTGTCTATAAAAAAATTCTTAATTAACAACTTTTCTCTTTTTAATATTTAATATAATAACTAGAAAAATAAATAATCAACAAAAGAGAAAAACAGAACTGCACGTGGCAATTAATAATTGAGTATTATCTTGTTATCACGAGATACTATCTAAAGAAATTTATTGAAAATTACTTGAATTTTCGGACATTGGGAAGGACATTTTTTTTATTTTTTAATCTAATTTTATGGCAATTTATTTTGAACCTATTTTAATATAACGTGCAACTAAATGTATTTATTTATTTTAAATAATATATTCCCTTTTAATATATAAAATTTTGTCTAGTTTCTTTTCAAAATATTTTAATTTAAATATTACATAAAATATATTTTTTTTCATAATCTTAAATGACTTGACAACTGACCAAGAAACAGAAAGGCTACAGGTATAGAAATTAGAAAGTACCTCAAAGTATACAAGCTGGTCACCTAATAGCTTTGTCTCCATATCCGGTTTTTTTTTTTTTTTGGTGTTTTATTATTATTACTATTATTATTAATCATCCAACTAGGACATAATATATTCATATTTAAGGAAAATATTGATTTTATTCTCACAATATGGAAGGCGAAACAAATCAAACAGAAAAGGAAAACTAATTTTCAGAAAACCATATATTAAGGAAAGGCCATGGAGAGCTGCCCTTCCCTCTTCATCGTTGGATGACTATAATAATAATATTATTAAATTATGATAAAAAAATCTGTACTTAATGGTGATCAATGGAGCCTTGGCCCTCGAGCAGTTGAGCGATCGAGTTTTTCTTAACACAACTTTTTAAGAAAAACCCAAAAAAGAAATATATTAGTTAGTCACTAAAAAATAATTTTTATCTTTTTAAATATATTATGATTAGGACATAGTATATTAATATTTAAGGAAAATCTTAATTTTCTCCCTACAATATGGAAAGGTAAAAACAAATCTAGCAGAAAAGTAAAAGTATTGTTAAAAAATGAAGGAAAATCCGAAAAATAAGTATAACAGTGAAAATGCATGTACTTTGTTTCCTTCTTTCCTTTCTTCCCCTTTTTTTATGTCATTATTTCCCTTTCCACTATTTAGTTGGAGACCAAGAATCTAATAGTGGCATTTTTCGTAAATATTCCAACAGTATGTGCATTCCGAAACGCCTACGCGATAAGTCAACGTTGGCGGCGGGAAAAGCTGCACTGCAAGACTTCCTTAACCCACTCACTTTCCACGCGAGTGTCCAACACGTTATTTTTCATACCGTCAGATCCCGTGAAACCGTATCAGAGCAGCACATTAGATGCACGCCTGAAGAGTAGAAACATTGGATTCTGAAGGTGTTTCTGACACAGCCTCGTATGGGGGGCATGATATGCATGTACGATGATCATGCTTCATGTATGTGTAATGTATAATTTCACCAAGCCCATGCCAGCTCAAATCCAATAATAGTAATAAATTAACTTCCATAATTAATATTTTATGTTTTACCTACCCAGTCCTTCTAAATGCTATATTTTGACCGGTGATGAAAAAAGGTGAGTGGCTCCGGTCAGGCTTGGTAGAAAAGTGAGAGAGGGGCCAGTCACTGTGAGAGAAACACTACAGAGCTGAGACAGAGACAGAAGCAGGGACAGGGGATAGAGAGAGACAGAGGCAGAGACAGGTGCAGCCACCGGCTCAGTGAAACAAACAAGGTAAATTTCACTCTTTTACATAGTTTTTCGAGAAACTGATGTCATAAAATTAATAATTTATTTTAACAGAGAATAGGTGGTTATTTATTTTGGGTCTATTCTATTGATGTTTGTTTGTATGGAGATTTGCGTCTGTTTTAATCGGTGTGTCGTACCAAGGTCGGCTATTTTTCTTTATATTTATTTATTGCCTTCACCTCAGGCACTGGTTTTCAGATCAATAAAACCCAGCAATAGCTCATTTTTTTTTTTCATTTGTTTTTTAATAGAAGAGATAAAATCTTGGCCATAGATTTGTAATCCTCTCACTTTAGCTTTCTCTTCAGTGACTACACTATACCCCTTTGTTTTTCTCCTCTATATATCAGTGTCTCGCGCTTCCAAGCTACTTTTCTTTCTGTTTTGGTGAGTGAAGAGCTGAGAGAGCAGAGAAAGAATAGAGGATTTCTCCTGGGTTTCTTGGAGAAACAGGCTTCGAAAAGAAGGACGAGTAGTGGATTTATGTCGTCTGGGTTTGATTTGGAAGTGGTTGGAGCTCTGTTGCAGCTCTGGATTGTTTCTGCTTCTTTGTTGTTGACTGTTACTGTGTGCTCCGCTTGCTGTATGCCACTCTGCTCTTTCAGGCAGAGGTTGAATCTGGTGAACCCAGCTGTTTCAATGCGTTTGAGGCCAAAAAGGTTGGGTTTTTTTTCTTGAATATTTGTTATTCTCTTTCCTATGTTTTTAGTTATTTCGTGGGTTTTGGGTCTGAAGTTTTTTTGTGGTTGGGTTATGCAGGACTTGTTCTGGAGTGGTCGAGTGTTTTGGAGGCTTTCACATACAAAGATTTTCCCATCTCTTCCTCTTTTTAAGAGGATATACTTGATATTTCTGAGATCTTGAGAGATTTTGTTACCTTTTTTAGTTGTTATCCCTTTGATTACTTTTTATTTTATTTTATTTTTCGTTTTGGTTCCCTTCACAATTTTCTGGGTATTTTGAGGGGGGGTTTTGGAGGGTTTTTCCCAATTTTTTTCCACCATGCCCGAACCTCGGAATCAACCAGTGAATCTAGTGAATGCCTTCAAAAAACTGAAGCAAAGGCATCATCCCTTTCAAGAGTCCAAGATGACGAGAAAATTGCGCGTCATTTATAACGATCCTGATGCTACTGATTCATCTTCAAGCGAAGATGAAGCAGAGCAAGTAGTGAAACCGAGAAAGATAAAAAGATCCGTTAATATGCTCACTCTTCCCTTTGTTTCTTCGAACTCTACAGCTACTGAAACTAGCTCTTGTGAGGAGAGTAACAACAACCATGTATTGAAGACTTGCATGGAAGGTCAACCCCCTAACAAGAAGAGGGTTTCAATCAAGACCCCATCAACGAGGAGGCAATCTTCTGGCAAATACAGAGGGGTTCGGCAGAGGAAGTGGGGTAAATGGGCTGCTGAGATTCGTGACCCGTTTAAGAGTGCTCGTATCTGGTTGGGCACTTACAATACTGCAGAAGAGGCTTCCCAAGCCTACGAGGCAAAAAGGCTCGAATTTGAAGCTATGGCAAAGGCTCAATCTGAAAAGAGCAACGGTGGTTCTTCTGTTGCACCTATGGCTGCAACCTCCGAGAAGAGTAACAACTGTAACTCTTCTTCCACTGCGGCGTCTGTTTCTGATAAGTCTTATACTTCGGAGGACTATGAGAGTGTTTTCTCACACACGTCACCAAATTCCGTGCTGGAATTGGATACCTCGGCTTCCAATTCGATGGAGAAGGATAAGATTTCAAGCAACGAAGATGTTGAGACCAGTGATTTGGTGGCTGAATTGGCGGGGTTGGAAATACCAGATTTGAGTCTGTTGAACTTGCCTCCACCATCTGCTGCTCCATCAGGGTCAGAGCCCAATGTTGGGCTTGATTTAGATTGGTTATCGTTTAACGATTTTGGGCAGAGCTTTGATGATCTTGGTGGCCTGGAGGACATACAAATTTGTGGGTTTGATGACAATGAGTCTGCTGAGCTT
This sequence comes from Styphnolobium japonicum, assembly GCA_023212625.1. NCBI lineage: Eukaryota > Viridiplantae > Streptophyta > Magnoliopsida > Fabales > Fabaceae > Styphnolobium > Styphnolobium japonicum. The sequence continues at coordinate 2,971,304 of JALBWW010000013.1, forward strand.
CCTGATTTCGATTTTGCTGATTTTGGTGCTGATGAGTTTGCTGGTTGGATTGAGGAACCCCTCAATATACCGTGCGCATAAGTTTTGCAGCTACATAGGAATAAGATTAGAGTACTATATTACGAGTTTTGTGAGATCTCTGGAACTGCTAAACCAATTCCCGAGTGGCTTGTTTTGAGAGTTGATTTTAATGTTGTTTGTTGATGGAGATTTTAGATCAGTGAGATGTAAGAGAAATCCTTTGGGTTTTCCTGTGCTATTAGAGCCGTCCAAGGGGTTCTCGAGCTATAATATTATTATCTGATAGTTTTTCTATGGACTATGGCAGAGTATAAAAAGACCTTCAATGTTTTGCATCCAATTTTTCCCATCTCATCTCCTTGAACATGAGTTTAGTTTCATTTTGAAATTCCATTGTTATCTTTCTTTTTATCTATGAATTTGTTGCTATGTATGAATTGTGAAATGAATATCTTCTTTTGTGTGTTGGACGACATATGCAGTAACCAATTTCCTCCCTATATTTCTATTCTAAATGTCTTTTCAATGGAATCTATAGTTGGTTGGGATTGAAATAGATTCACACTCGTTTCTTTGATTCCAGTCCAATGCTGGTTGATTTATGTACTCCTTAGCCTTTTGTTCCTTAGCCTTAGCTGAGGCCTATGTTGTATTTTATGGCAGGGATATAATATAGGTATATTAGTATTAGTATATAACTATAACAATGCATTTATATGAGTACAAGAAATAGAATAATAGGAGAATAAAAGTGATGGAGTAGAGGGCGTAGATGCAGAAAGTGGGGCAAAATGTAGGATTTCTTTTGCCAACCAAAGCGTATCGTCAACCAGATGCAACGAAAGGTGTTCTATCTTAAGGGTGTCCGACGCCTAGCTGTATCCCATTTTACCTTCGGTACTTCGATCGTCATCGCATCCCTATATAATGATTTAATAGTCATAAAATAGGGATTATTCCGGTCTTTTTTTAATAAAAAATATCGATATAAAATAAATTATTAAATATTTATTAGTTATTAATTATATTTAATAAATTTTTAATTTTTATTATAAAATTAATAATTAATTAATAAATAATAATTTATTTTGGATACTAAGTTCATAAAAGTATTATAGCATCACTAAAAAATAAACCAGTCAGCGGTGGGCTGTATCCCACATTTCAACAATCGTTTGGTTTTATTTTTGTCCATACAAATGCTTGTGGTTCTTATTGAATGTAAACATAAAACATTAAACAAGAGTAATGGTAGTACTTCCAAAAGGGAGGATATTAGCATGATTAGATTGGTTTTTAGAGATTTTAAAATTATAATTTGAGTAAAAATAATAAGGAATAAATTTTTACTTAAATTATGATTTGAGACTCTTAAAAGTCAATCTAAATAAGCATATAATAGGGTCGGATTTTGGTTCTAATTTTTCGATTAATATGTGATGATTGTGATTGGATCTGATATTCTTGCAATTAAGAAAATTCTCACCCGTGTACCGCATCAGAGGACAAAGATACGAGATTTGGGAATTTGAATTTAGGGATTTGTTATAGGATTTTGATGGATCTGTATTGAGGATGGGTTGGCCTGTTAATTATTTATTAATTTTATAATAATTATTTAAAGTTTTATTAAATATAAATAATAATTAATAAATAATCAATAATTTATTTTGACTATCAGTAGTTACCCAAAAAAGGATAAATACTAAAATAATTTTTTTTAAATTTAACATAGCTTCTAAGGTATAATTTTTTTTAAATTATAGTTCTTAATTATTAATTTGGTGATCACGTTTTATTATTAGAATAAAAAAATTAAATTTTACATAAATGTTATCACTTGAATTTTTTTGTAGTGTATTATATTAAATTTAATATCTCACTTCTAATTTTGTATCATGCTGGTTACAGTCATTAGCAAAGCACCTGGTATTGGTGGTTCACGCAGTCTATTCAGAATCTCAGATTGGATTTACATGCGTATGATTTTGTATTTTTTTTCTTCTTTCCAAAACCCATAATTTTAGCAATTCAGCTTCATCTTTTTTTTCCCCTTTTGATTTCAACCGTTTTACATGTTCAAAAGGAGAATCCAAATGTTACAAATTGGTGTCATGGTTAGTGAAGGGCAGCGATCGAGGAGGATTCTACATCACACGTGGCTTGCATCCATCGGCGGAAGACCATGGAAGTAATTGGTGTGAGGAATAAATCAAAGAGAAAGAAGGATAATGATGTTGAAGACCCGAATTCGCAAATGGAGAATTAATCATATTCTCATAATAAGAGGGAGAATCGACAACTCTACATCATCATGATGTCTAAAAACAGATGCATCCATACTATTCCCCTTCCGCATCCCAACCCATGTTTCTCATTCAACTTCACTTTGTCTTGGTCATAATAATAACAGTAATCCTTCATTAATAAAGCTTAATTGATCTTTGTTTTGGGTAATGCTGACTTTGTGACTATTGGTTGCAAATCTTTGTCAATTCCCTGTTCCCCACACCCAAACAATAATATCAACATCCGCCACTTGTGTTGATCTTAACGAAAGTGCTTATGTTGTGCTTTCTTATGTTAACTAAAAGCCAAAGGAGTATAACAATTTTGCTTGGCCACCACGTTATGGTAGTGGACTTCATATTATCCTTACTTTGATTGTTTTCCTTCGTGCAATTTACGTCATCACTAATTGAATTGGCTTTTTTTTGAAAAAAAAAAAATTTACTTTGTAGAGATGAAGCCTAACCAGGCAACGGTCAATTATTTTAAGTTTTATGTTTAAGATTATGTGTGGTTTGATATTTAAAAAATTAATCTTGGGTTTGGTTCTAGTTCTTTATTTTGGGAGACTTCAACAATATTTGTGAGGACTTTTCATTAAGTAGTGCCTCTATCAATATTTGTTTCTTGTGAAAAAAATTGCGTAGATTGTGGGGGTGGGAGAAGACTCGGACGTTAGGTTTAGTGGGTCCTTGAGAATTGAAAAAATATGGGGAGCCAGGGGAGGAGGCAGTGTGCTACACTGCTACTAGTTTCTTGAGCAAACTTGCCCATTCAAGATTTGACCCTCTCAAGGGAATAAAAAAAATTTGGGACAGGAGTGGGGAGAGACTTAAAAAAAATGAACAAAAGAGAAACATGATCAGACACGATTAGGGGAAAAAATTTATATTCATAAATTAATATTGCAAGCATGCTAATTGCTAGCTCATTAACTTACACTAACTTATACAACAGAAAATTTCATGCGGCCCAATAGTGCATGAGATTCCCCTAGAAATGACAATTCATCATAATTCCTTCTATTTTTTTTAGGGTTTTGATATTATTGATATAAGTTATTGGATGTTTCTTTTTATGTTTTTATTGATTAGGTTATATAATGCGATATAACTTTTTCTTAATTTTTATAGATGGTCTCATATAACATGAAAACCTTATTAGACATCGCCCCATTATAAGAGACTTCCCTAATTAAAGTAATTATTTATTCATGATTGATGGTGTCTAAGACCGACTCTAGGATTTCCATTTTATTAATTTGATCATACTCTTTGATCTCCATTTCTGTATATTTCGATTTCTATCTTTTGATGTTGGTGATTTTGATTGATCTCTATTTTAATCGAGTTTACAAACTGTACTCAAGCGAGGAAATCTTCTTGTTGAAATGCACTCACTCTATTGAGGTCATTTTAACAGTGTCAATTAAATGATTGCACCACCTGGTCAATCAAATTCAACCACTTTGAACCAACGTGCTCCAAAATCTTTCTTCCTTTTATTGTTGAATGTTAAGGAAAAAACATGGAAGATAATAACATTCTTCCCCACAATGTTGCAAGCTGAGCTTCTGCTCCTGAGTTGACAGGCTCTGTTCTGTATAATCCCCTTTTGTCAATGGTGGCTTTCATAAGAGGATTGGCTTATAGCCTAATATTACTAATGTGTACTAGAGACTCATGGCTGTGTCATGTGTTGCAATCCTTGAATTTCAATGACACACCCTCACCTTTTTTTTTTCTTTCTCTTCTTAACCATAAATGAACAGGGATCCTCGGTTGACTTCAGGGGCCTTAAAACTGAAGATTTGTTTCAAATGGTGAGATGTCAAAGTCAGGTTAGCATCTTGTTCCAGTTCTAGCTCACAAATTTATGTAGAAGATGGAAAATCATAGATGATCTGTTGAACTACGTATTTTTATATTGTAATCTACGTATAATAGAAGGAAAGTAGCCTCATGTAGTATTTCTAGTCAAATTGACAAAAGCCAAACGATATGTCTCCATATTCACATGTAAGTAGTGTTTTACTCATACTACTACCCAAACCTAGAATCTCACCTTAATTCACGAGTACCCAACCTGCCCCATCTTGTATGGGGCGAGTTTTAAACTAGCCCCGCTATGGGATGGGTTGGGTGCAGATTTGGAGTCAATCTGCCTTGTTTTGCCCCACACATCTCACCTAAATAAACATTATGTTTAACTTAGCTTGTAATTCTGTCAATTATATATATATATTGATATATTATATTGCAATTGTAATGAAGATTGCAAAATGATAATTAATTTAGAGAAGGGGAAGAAGAGAATACCGGTCTTATGCTAGAAATAGGTAGATCTTATTTCATTTCGCTTATAATTTATAATACATTGAATCTGTATGATTATTCATATTAATTAGTATCTTTTTGTAAATTGTTACCGATCTTCACTGGTTAACACTTATAATGAATATGTCTTTTAATTTGCTTGAGATGATGGATTAATTTTAAAGCTGTGCTTAATTAGTGTACAAATTTATATTTAAAATGTTTATAAGTGCAGAACAAGACAAGTAGGGTGCAAGTTTTAATATTTTTTGAGAAGTAAATTTGAATTTTCATTCTTAGAAGTGCGGAGCAAGATTAGGTTAAGAAAAAACCCATCCTATTGACAAGTCAAACCCAGCTTGTGATTCTTTTTTATGAATAAGCATTTGACAATATCCGAAAGATTAACAAAAAAAAAGACAAAACAAAAAGATGGTGTTAATTGAACGAGATGGATGCTCGATTATCAAAATTATGAAACTCACACGAAAGTAAAAAAGCTATTTTATAAGAGTGTGTTTGGATTAGTTGTGAATGTCAAAAATTAATTATGTGTATAATAGTTTTTAAAAAAAATCAATTATGAAAATATTAATCTATATTTGGATATGTTAGTTCACAATTAATTTTAAGATTAATTTTTTATTTTAGATTGTATAAAAAGAGTCATTTTTATATATTAAATTACTAAAGATATATGAAATAATTAAAGAAATTATTTAGTTGAAGGTAAAATAGTATTTATCTATCAAAACTTTCACTTAATCAAAAGCTCAAACAAAATCTTTATCTTAAAATCAATTATGAATTAACATATTCAAACATAAATTAACTTTTTCATAATTGATTTTTTTGAAAATCGATTATATGCATAATCAATTTTTAACATAATCTTCTTTTCACAGCTAATCCAAATACACATTAAAAGCTAAAAATAAAAACTTTTCTAAAAAAGTTGTTTTAATTAATGAAAAAAATAATCTTAATTTATAATCAATTTTACATACTTCAAACAAATAAGATAAATTTTAGATAAAATAACTTTTATTGATAAAAAAGTATTTTGGGAATGAATTAAATTTTTCAAAACATGCTCTAAAAGCTTTTCTTAAAAAGATTTTTTTAGTTAATGAAAAAATAATCATAATTTATAATCAATTTTACACATTTTAAATAAATAAGATAAATTTTAAATAAAAAAATTATTTTAAAAAAAGTTAATTTTTTCCAAACATACTCTAAATAAAGAACTATGCGAGCAAATAGAATTTTTCTTTTTGTCTGTTTTTTTTCTATATATAAATATAGAATAAATATTGCATGTGCAATTTTCACAAGAATGGTATTTATCACAATAAACTTTGAACATGTGTGTAAGATGCATGGTAATTCATGTTGACACTTTTTAATCTTTTATAATCTCTTCAAAATTGGTAATATATTTTAATTTAAAAATTCACTCAATTATATAATTTATTCTTAATTATTTTATTAGAGTATTTAGAGAAGTGAATCGAACTGTTTAAATTAATTAAATTGAACTAAACTAGTGATTTTGGTTCGAATTTTTCACTGAATCGTTGAGGTTATAAATTATCTTTTATGCAGTTTGATTCAAAGTTTCGGGGTTTAGACTGAATTGTCTAAACTAAACTAAGCTATATACATGTGCGTGTACAGTGGCAGATTAACCTTGGGTGGAAGACAGATGATTCATCACTCGAATAATAAGATGACGGGGTTGTTTAATTTTTGTATTCATTGTCATCGATAAAATAACAATGATAGTAAAGGCGCCATGACAGAGAAAATAAAAAAAAATAAACAAAGAAGTGTGGATTGTACTTGGTCAAATTTTATTCTTCGAATGTTTGCCTAGCAAAGGAAATTTTGGGAGTACAAGTAAATTATGTGACCACTGCACTCTCCAACTTTGGAGAGAAAATTTTTGGTGGGCCCATTCCAGTTTTCTTTCGTTCCTATTTTCACCACTACATCCAAATATGAAAACTCCAATCTTCTTTTTCTCTCCTTTGATCCATTTCCTCCTAATTCAAACAATGCTTTAGGATTCATCTGCATTTCGAAATTTTAAGGGAGAACTGGTTTTGAGATTTTTCGGTAACGTCTATAGATAATGTATTTATAATATTTTATTTCATTTTTTTTGTAATAAATTATTATAATTTTTATAAAAATTTATGTAACATTATTTTTCTTTCGACGAAAAGGACTCAAAATCAAAGAATTCACTTTTATCAAATACTCCATAGATTCTTTTTGAATTTATTTTATTGCGTGGAATTTCATGTTCACGGTTTTGTGTATTGTATGAGAAGCTAGGAAGGTATTGGATCGCTTAATTAGTAAGCCCGCCTTCATCAAGGTGGGAGGGTAACCTACACTGATTCGCTGCAGAGCAAATGAGCAATAAAATTGATGCCCAATCAATCAAATTTAATAAACAATAGACCCAATCGTTTAATTATGGGCATGTAGAGTGAGCTCAATCAGTTATTGGGTATCTGAACTTGTGACATGAGTGGGCTAACAGCACATGGGCTGGAGTGCCTTATTCTTCAGCCATTATTGTGCTTCATATATATATATATATATATATATATATGCAGTAATGCAAAGCTTTAGTTGGTAAAAATTAGAAAGAAATGGAAATTATACATATTTTCTAAATGTAGCACACACTTCTGACTTTTCTCAAAATGACCCTCAAGTCAATCCAGTGTCCTCAAAGTTAGCTCTGGACACTGGATTTTTTTTCTTTTAATTTTTCCATTTCTGTTCATGTTGACAGCGGAAAGGTGGTTGTATCTTGTTAGCTTATACGGTTTGATAAATCCTCCAATTCGGTGAACCCTAATAGGCTAATAGATTGGTTAGATATGGTGGAGTTGAAAGAGTAGTGATCTCCATTGTTATTGTAGGAGTTTGCTTGAATCATAGAAGCTCAACTTTCTCCCTGCAGCTTCCCTTTCCATTTTAGTCGTCGTCTCCTAGAGGCACTAGCTTAGTCCATATCACAGGCCTAATCAAGTTGGAGGCTCTCAACTACTAATTTCTCCAACTGGAAAAGCAACTTAAAATGGGTGAGAGTGGGATATATGGTTTAGTTTAAACTTTGAGGCTAAGGTAGTTGGCCAATGGCTGGTTCAACTTCTTTCCAAATTAATAGGTCTCACTCAGTATGCTAATAAATACTAATAGTAAGGAATGGGGCCAAATAAATAAATAACAAAAAATAACTTACACAACGAGAATTGGAATCCGATCTTGTGGGAATCCAAGTTTCATACCCTAGAAAATTAAATTGTGTTGAGCAGACCAGTTGTCTCATTTTGAATGGAGAAAAGTGACAAGAACAAGGAGAAGAACATGAAAGTGTAAAATTTTAAATGCTGTGTTCATGGACTCTGTCAAGATGATATATGCATATACTGCTTTAAGGAGGGATGCTCACTCCCATGCCTCCTCTCAGAAAAAAACTACTATTATACAATTATGTTTGATGCAGCCGACCAAACTCCAAGTGGCAAAGTGATCTATCGCCAGAGGAAGGACGCGTAATTAATTAGTTCAAGTTACTATATCAGGAAGATATGATTAGGCCAACCAAAATAAGAAAGAGACTGCAATCAATATTGGTTATTAATTTTTCCACACGCAATAAATGATATATATAGTTAGTTAGAGTTAAAAGAAAAAACAAGAGGGGAAAAAAGGGGCTTTTTTATATAAATATACCTAAAAATATATATATACCATTTTACAACACTTTAGAAATTATGTACTAAAATACTCCTTTTTTTTTCTCATGTTAGGAAGTCGGTTTGACTCAAACCGACTTCCTAACATGCTTTTTTTAAAAAACAAAAACCTGTTGAGAAGTCGGTTTGGGGGAAACCGACTTCTCAACGTTGAAATTCAAATTTTTTTTAACATCCTGTTGAGAAGTCTGTTTCCCCAAAACCGACCTCTCAACAGGTTTTAAATTAAAAAAAAGAGTATGTTGAGAAGTCGGTTTGAGTCAAATTAACTTCTCAACATGAAAAAATATAAAGTATTTTGGTACATAATTTTTGAAGTATGGTAAAATGATAAATAAATTTTTTTTTAAGTATATTGATATAAAAAAGCCAAAAAAAGGAGCAAATATTGAAAGGAGAAAACTTAAATAAAGTTCTACAAGTATTTATGATGTTGTTCCCTTATTAAAATGTATTATGTGTATTATTTTTTACATTTTAGTGCCACATCATTTTCACTTTTAATGTTGATGTGTAAAAAATAATACAGTCTTATATTTTAATTGAGAAACAGTAGTGCAAATTCCTATAAAACCTATCCATATTGAAAGTAACAAGCGAGCATGTGCTACACTGACTTTTCACTTTTCAGCATATGAAATAACTTCCGCTCAATTTTTCACTCGCTTGGTCTGAGGAGATTTTGATGGGGATGGGGAATGTACACAGGCATGCCTTTGTCCAGTACAAAATTAGCATTGGAGTGTTGGTGAATTGGAAGCAATGTTGCCCTGAAAAGAGTGGCTCTCTAGTTCCTACAGAGTAACATATATCACATAATTATTTTCTGTATCTGGATTAGCTATTAAACATAAACTGTAATATTACGTATAAGTTAAAACATAAATTATACAACCAATTATACAATTAAATCAAATGAAACTGTTAGAAAGCGATATAACCTTCAAGAATACAACGTTAAAAGGGTAGGTGCTGCCTTCTGCGTACTCCATAGTACTCTCTATATCCTGCAATATCCCAACTCAGAATAATCTGTAGCTGAAGAGTAGGTCTTGAGACTCTTGACAAAATTACTTTGCGCTTAACATGACAATGGCAGAGATTTGGCAGCATGATCAAACACGCACCAACACCTTTTGACGACATATATCTTACAATTTGCTTTTTGCCATAACTAAGGTTTTAAATTACGATTGCAGTTTGGTTACGGTTGCTATCGCGGTCGTGTAGTAACTGATGCAGTTGTTGTAGGCTAATATCAGCCAATGTGAACCGCAATTGTAAGGTGTTGCAGTTGCGACGGCCATAATTATGACAACATAAGTGTTGCAGTTGCGACGGCCATGGTCATAACGACATAAGTCATGATAGTGGTGATGGTCTACTATGGAATAGTTGGAGCTAGGCTCTTCAATCTTATTTTTTCTAAATTATCTTTAATTTGTATAATTATATTTATACATCTTAATCCAAATGTCTAGAATTGAAAATAATTTTGGAAGATTTTCCAAAACTTAAAAAAATGGATTAAGTATTACCATTCAATCGAGAAATTCTTAGCATAGTTACCATAGTAGACCATCACCACCATTTTTATTGTTTAGTTACATATAGCAATACCAAAATGCTAATTGTTTGTTGACAATTATCTTTCATATTTAATGACTAAACCTTGTTTCATTATGCGATTTCATATGGTTTTCAAGTACAGTGATTATGATTTGCAACCTATCTCATTGTGTCAAACTTAATTATGATTAAATTCTTCTGTTCAAACCCGTACTTTATTAACGTAAAATTAAAATAGTTTGATTACTAACAAATTCATACAGTTTGGAAGGCTTTATTTTAATGTTTCGCGACTGGAAAGAAATTAGTTTCACATGGAATAACTCTGATCAACATCAAAATAAGAAGAAGAAAAGAAATTAATATGTATGAGTAAATATTAATGCATGCGTTAAATTAAGGACAAGCTATAACCATTAATGCTGTGAACACTTAAATTTATCATATTTTATTTTATTTTATTTTAAAAAAAATAGGAAAACAAAAACAAAAAAATGAAAAGAAAAGAAAAGAGAAAATAAAAAAAACACACAGGACCCTACACCCATACTACACCCCATCTCACCAGCACACTACAATGATCACAAACAACCACACCCCATCCCTCCAGCACACAGACAATGATCACACACAACACACCCATACTACACCTGCACACACACAATCATCACACAGCACACACACGCACTTCACTAATCCTTCATAAATGGCAACACCTGCAAGAGAGCGGAAAAGGCTGAGTTTTGGGGTTTTCATAAAGGGGAGGCAGAGGAAGAGCAAGATCCCTGAATCCTCAAGTAATTTCTGAAGTAATTTCTCATTTGATTGTTGTTTGTATTTTCCGCCTTTCATTTGATTTTGTTCTTTTACTTTCATTTTCCATAACCTTCATGTAGCGGTACCATCGGCACCATTTACCAAAATGTAACCCAAAACCAGCAAACAATCACTCATTACCTCCATAACCCGGCACCACCCAACACCAACTGACAAACTTCCACCATCCAAACCGCACCACCTCCGCCAGCAAAACCACTACCAAACCGAGACCCAAAACAGAGGGCCACCCAACCTCGCAGGCACCACCCAAACTGGAACCTATTCCCTTCCCCAAGTCATACCCAGCCGTCCAAACCACCACTACCAACAGCCACCCAAAACAAACCAAGACTACCGCCCAACCTCCACCCAAAAGCAGGACCCAAACCGCAGCACCAAAAGCAGAGAAAACCCAAGCCACTCACACCCGGATCGAAACAACCATTCATCCGCACCTTATCTCCTTCAAGCCACCTAACCATCACAAAAACAGAACCCATAGCCAAGCCACCGTCCCATAGCCAAGCCAGCTGTTGAGGAGAAATGGGTTGATCGTGAGACTTGAGTGAGAGAAAAGAGGAAAGAGAAAAGGAAGAGAGAGTGTAGATGGAAGAAAAAAAAACAAAGATAGAGGGAGAAAAGAATAGGTTGATCGTGAGAATTGAGTGAAAGAAAGGAAAAAGAAGAGAGAGAAGAGAGAGAACAAAACAAAAAAGATAAGTAAAATAAATTTAAAAATATGTATATATAAGTTTCAAAACTTGAGTTGGTCGTAGGAATTAGAAGGTAAAAGTGAAAGAAGAAAAAGAAAGAAGGGAAGAGAAAGATAGAGAAAAAGGAAGAAAGAGAAAAATAATAGAGAGGAGAAAGAAAAGAATAAAAAATTGCAATGAATAAAAAATAAAAAAATGAAGTAATAAAAAGAATAATGTAAAAAATTAATTTTTGGTTGTCTTTACTTGGGTTGATATAAATTTTATTGTTATTAATTTCTTTCACCATTTTTTATTTGTTGTTATGTCCTTTGTATATCCTGCTTTGTTTATTTTACTTGTTCTTTTAATTATTTGATTTTACTGCATTTAATTATTTTTATTTTTTATTTTTTGGACATTTGATATCAATTATTTGTATTTGTATTGTGCAAGAAGAAAAAAAGGAATAATAATCAAATACATGGTCTAATGTCATAATATTTTCGTTAGTTGGTGTTGAGGGGTCATGTACCCTTGCGACCCGATTTTTCGTGTGATGGTTCTGCGAGCGTAGTACCATGTGCCATTTCACTTAGGATGCACTAATCTACTGTTTATTTTTTATCAAGTCAGTTCATTTTCTTTTAATCAATAAAATCAAATAAATCTTTTATTAAAGTTGTTCAACATATAATCACTTTTCAAAAGAATTACTTAATTTCGGATGGCCTAATGTCATGACTAATTATATTTAGGATTTAAATTAAAAATAACTTTATTAATATCGGTTTAATGGTCTCGAGGGGTCAAGTACCCACTGGCCAAGTTTTTGGGGTTGCTCTGTGGTCTAATGTCATGACTAATCCTATTTTAAGATTTAAATTAAAAAATAAATTTATTAATATCTGCTTAGAGGTCTCGAGGGGTCAAGTACCCACTGATCAAGATTTAGGGGTTGCTCTGTAAACTATTGTCATGTCCAATCTTACTTAGGACTAGCTTTTAAAATAAAATAAAATAAACATCGTTTAGCGGTCTCAATGGGTCAAGTACCCACTGGCTAATTTTTCTTGCGATGGCTCTGTGGGCATTATACCATGTTCCATTTCAATTAGGACCCGTTAATAAATTCATTTACCTTATTCAAATAAAATCAAATTAACCATTTATTTTTAATAAATTAGATAAATCATTTTTTAATCATTATACAATAATATTTTATTACTTTATTTTTGTTTTATTTTTATTTTTATATATGTTTAAAGAACAACATAGCTTTGAATTCCCTATTGCACTTGGGGGGATACGTAGGCACTCTCGGCAAGCCAAATGTATAAATAGTCTAATTTAATTTTTATCTTTCTTTCCTTCCCTTACCTGTAAATATTCTAATTTATTTTTATTTATTTTCCACCAAACCTGTAAATATTCAATTTATTTATTTGTTTATTTTTCCTTCAAATTTGTAAATTGTTTAGTTTATTTTATTTAATTATGTGAATATTTATAGTTTAATTATTATTTTTAGTTCTAACAACAAACTTGTAAATATTTAATTTAGTTTTTTTTTTGTGTTTATTTTCTTTCAAATTTGTAAATTGTGCAATTTAGTTTCTATTTGAATTTGTGAATATTTGTAATTTAATTATTTAGTTTATTTCATTTTTATTTAAGGGGTAAAATAGATATCGATTAGATTATTAAAATTCGTACAACTGTTTTAAGGTAACCGTCTTAGGACGGATGTATCAGGGGTGCAGTGGGATTAAGTTTCCACCCTTCCCTGTGCATAATCGACTCCCGAACCCAACCTGGTTTTTTTGCAGACCTTTTTCTTTTGTTTTATTTTAAATCCATTTTTAAAGGGTTTTGCCATTCATTTTCCCTACCCAATAAACGATTGGTGGCGGCTCCATTTTATTTATTTAAAATTTTCTCTCATCGGTCCCGTCGCGATTTTCACGGTCGTGACACTGGGTATAACCATTAAATAACTTTGGTAGCTTGAATTAATTGTACAAAATCACCAAGTATCATGAATGAAGATTGAAAGAGTAATGTTATATCCTCTTGATATATTATTCTAATATCCTCCTAACATCCTCCTCAAGTAAATCGTGTAACAGAAAAAAGTTACGTAAGTTAAGTAAATATAATTGTGCCGTTGGACCTCACAATGGCTATTATACGAGAGCAAACAAAAATTTAATCAACTTTGGTATGGATGTTTCAGAGAGAAGATATAGTGAGCAAAATTGAGAAAGTAAAGGAGTAAGGATTGCTGTTGGAGGTTGTAATCCTATTTTAGATTGAGAATGGAACGTAAAGAAACCCTATACTTGAAATTTGTTCAAGTTTTTCAGGTTAAGCTTGATGAATAGATCGCTTTAAGTAGTACAAGTAATATATAATAAAATTTGTGAAGGCTACTATATAAGATTAAGCTTGACAAGGAGAAAGAAAAAAAAGACGGGGGTATATATGGATCTCAAGAAGAACATAGTGCGCAATATGGAGAAGTGAAGAAATTGCGGGGAATTGCCGGAGGAGTTATAGCCCTTATGGTGATTGTAGAGAGAAGGAAAAGAGAAAGGAGTGAGACTGAGGAATGTTAGCAAAATTATGGAAATTAAAGAAAGAGAGCAGACTAGACAAACCAATACCAAACCTCAATAATTCAAGCCTAATATTGCTCTCAGTTACCTGATTAATTAGATGATATCAATAGTTCAGATGAGCTAGAGTTGCTTATTACCTAGATAAGTAAATTTGAACGAGTTCTTACCAAATCAAATCAATGATTAGCTCATAAATTTTTTGCTTAATTGGCTAATCGCGCAATACAATCAAAATCACTGCAAGTTTTTCTTACATACAATATATTAATGATATTCAATTTTTTGCAATTTTCCATTCCAACAAAAACTTAAGAGAATGAAAAAGAAAGTAGAACTAACTGGAGTGGAGGGAAGGCGTGTGCTGAAAGAAACTTGTGATCAGTCATGATCAGCTACGTATGAATCGCCAGTTAGCGTTTGACAACATGGAAGTGTGGAACCACCACCAATTATCTATCAGACAAACATATTACATATATAGCCGCTGCATGCGACTGCAGTATATGCACAAAAAATAAAAAATAAAGGAAAAAAGGAGAGAAATGGCTAGACACCAAAAACTTTAATTACAAAAGCTAGACATTGTGCCAATCCATGGCCATATCAATAAGTGTGAACATTGAAACACAATTAAAAATGAATTGCCAACTGTTATGGACATACTCCTACTAACGGCCAGCTTCTCTACTTAACTTGCCTGCTTTCTGGTACTTTCTAATTATGACAATTGTCAAGACTGACTTTATAAAAAGCTTAAATTGATGAATATATATAGCCCAATTCTATTAAATGCATGCATAGAAGCTAAAAATTCTAGCTGGTAATTGGGAAAGGCAAGGGTGAGCTGAGACCTTTCAACCTGGTCCATCATTACAATCTTAGCAAACCATATATTCGCAGAGTCTTAATGAATGTTTTAAAAACTGGATTTGAGATCCAATAAGTAAGAACTCTAAGTCATAATATGATTTGTTTAACCAGGCAAATTAAGGGTTGAACATGGTGAGATGATAAGTGTAGTTATATATAAGTAAATCTTGTTGGGGAATATCACGTCCCTTCTTCACGTGTTTTGAAAAATATTTATAATTAGAGAAAATATTACAAACACATCACATATAAATTTAACGTAATTCGACCTAGCATGTTTACATTTGCAAATAAGAAGAGATCAAATATATTATGAATAACATTACAATATAATTATCTACCGTTACAACTTTTGCATAAACAAAGTTGTAAACACTCTCCCATTACAATTTTATGGACAAGATGCAAACCCCCTCTCAATGCAACTTTTGTGGATAAAGTTACAAATTTTCTACCAATGCAATTTTTGTGGACAAAGCTGCAAATCTTCTACCAAACTCTCATAAATTCTTTTCACTCATTCTCATAACTCAAACCATCCCCTAATACAAAATATTTATAATGAGTTAATACTCAAATTGGTCCTTTAAAAATACACAGAACATCAGTTAGATTATCCAATTATTTTTGACATCAAAATAGTCCTTTAAAGATATACTAGACATCGGTTTGGTTCCCTAATGTCATTTTTTAATATCAAATTGGTCCTCCAAAGTTATTTTTGATATCAAATTGGTCCCTAAAAATTGAACTAGCAGGACCAATTTGATGTCAACATAATTGGAGGAACAAATTGATGTCTAGTGTATCTTTGGAGGGCCAAATTAGATATTTGCTCTATTTATAACCCATAATAATTTGTCTAGCAAGCAACCATCATCACACTCTCCTTATTAAATAAGGATTTTTTTTCTAATTTTTCCTATTAAAAACATATCTCACATATCTTTTACATATCTTTCACATATCTTGATATTAATTACAATTCAAAATAGGAAACTACCAAATAAATTGAAATCTAATCATAATAATCAAAATAAGAAGTTAGGTTAAACCTAACAAATCTAATAACAATAATTATAAAAAAATTGACTACATGTGATGATATTTATTATTGTATACAACTAAAATAGCTTTATTTTGAGAGTAGCAAAGATTTTAAGAAAAAAAATTAGAGTTTAATCTTTATTTTAAAAAATAATTATTACTATTTCTTTAAAAGTGTTCATAACTCTCAAAATAAGGTTTTTTTTTTATAAAAAAAATTTGGTTGGCCAAATTACCTTCAATCATTTGTCATCACATGTATCTCAAAAAGTTAGATGAAATTAATATAAAATATGTCTAAATTAGATTAACAAATTCAAAGTTTGACATTCCAAAAGACAAAGGTAAAAAAAAACCTAAAAAAATAATTAAAAGATCTAAAAAAATAAAAAATTGAAAAATTAATAAAAAATAAATAAAAAAATAAAAATTGAAGAATCCAAATTTTAAGAATTGGCTCCCATTCTAATAGTTTGTCGATTTGATCCATTTTTGGTTGATGTTGATGATTTAATACCTTGACTCATTTTTTTTAGGTGAAACAAGATTGGAGACATATTTTACTCCCAATTAGAGTGACAAGTCCAATTCAATTTTTAAAACACTAGTCTTAAGTCTTGGAGGTGGACCTTTTATAAACTACTGAAAAATATTCTTGAATGGATCCGTTACTTTGGTAAAGGAGTGATCAGAAACAACAAAGAAGAGGATCACTAAATCAACAAAACTTATTTAGTATTGAAGATTGAGCAGTTCTTACATGCACAGATATATCACATTTAACAATATAATATTTCTCAAAACTAATTTAATAATTTATATATATTTTTCTACATGTCACATTTTATTTGATCTTGGTATAATGTACACTTGATGCGGAAAAGAACTTATTCTCCCAAAACTGATAGTAAAAACAAAAAGAGTAAGGACTTATTTTAGTTCTCAAAAAATACAAGTAACATCAGTTTAACTATTTAATAATTATGTGACATCAAATTGGTTTTTCTAGAAGACCATTTTATATCATTGAAGGACTAATTTAATGTCAAAAAATACATTGAAAGACTAATTTGATGTCAAAAATTAACATTGAATAACCAATTTAATGTCACTAATTATTAGAGGACTAAATTGATGTCACTTATCTTTAGAGGATCAAAATAAGTGTTTACTCAAAGAAAAATTACAATAAATTAAAGATACATATACAAATAACTGTTTCCCACAGAATAAACATTTCCTTCAAATGCATATTTCCCTAAACCATTCAATGTTTTATTAATTTATGCATAACAAGTATTCAATTATAATCCATTTCCCATTTTACTATGTTCAAAACACAATAATGGAAGGAGCCAGGACGTAGATTCGTGGTCCAAACTCAAGAATTAGCGTAAAATTAAAACTTCTCAAATACTCTTCATGGCAAGGGAAGCTAATATTTCCTAATTGCTATAGCTGCTAATCCGAATATTTGTGGTCCAGTAACAGATCAGTAGTTTAGTTTGGTTATCGACATTAATCACTCCTAACACTTGGGACCCTTTGTCACAAATATAACGTAAACATCATAATTAATTGACCTTTAGTTATATTATTTATGCATACAAAAATTAAATAAAACATCAAAGGTTACAATCCCAACCTCCAACCAACCCAAGGTATAACCAGGGATGGATCCACTTTAGTGGGTGTGAGGTCACATACCCCAACTCACTTGAAAAGAAAATTCTAATATTACATATTTAATTTATTGTTTTTGTCTTCATAATTCAAAAAAAATTTGCCCCTAGTAAGGTTGATAGGGTAAATTCTAACCTTTGACAAATCTCAATTTTTCTCTCTTCTTAGCTGAAATAATCTCAATTGTTAGTTTAGTTTTTGGTGATATTTGACCTAAGCATTTTGATTTGAATATGAAATTGTAGTGTCATAAATTTTTAGTTTATGTCAACTTTTGCCTATAACGTAACAAGCACACTTATTTGGTAAACTCATATTGTATTTGATATTCTAGTATCTTGAAAGAGTTTATAAATTAATTGTTGCCCCCACTGCGGATAACTGCAAAAAAAGCACCAAACCATTAGCCATTAACAAAACCAACATTGTACCGGAGAAAACAAAGCATATGACGAGAACCACTTCTTGGAGTTCTTCTGTCGTGTGCCAAACATTGTCCAACTTATTATATTTATATGAACCGAAGTCAGATGGCCCTACCTAATTATCAATACAAGAGAATGTCACTTATTGGATTGACACGTTTATATATATATATATATATATATATATATATATATATATATATATATTTATGAGTTTCTTTACTATAATTCAACAGAAGAATCTCATTTTCTTACGAAACAATCATAGTAAAGAATCAAAATAAATATTTAAATAAAAAAAGATTTGAACTGAAATCAATCCAAAATCTTCATAACCACAGATTAGAGCAGTAGTGAAAATAAAGAAAGAAAACGATTGCCAACCATCAGCAGAATATGTATAGGGCATTTATATTTGCTGGCCAGCCACCTGTTTAACCAATTCAGCATATGGACCCTACGGTTCAAAGGGCAGTTTTCTTTTCGCGCGTGTATAAAACTGACTGGGTACATTACATTACCCTTCCCCAAGCTACTATGAGGAAGGGTGAACCAAATAAGTTGCTCGTGAGCTACTAAAGTTTGGTTTCAAACTTATGTTGGTTTGTCATGTTTAATTAAAAAAAATAGTTTTACATTACAGTATATGAATTAAGTTTGAGAATTTGAATTTTCACAAATCATATTCATTTTTATTAATAAAATAATATATATACTAATGGTTATAATATATATTTTCTAAAAAGTTTTTGTTATATAAATATGTACATATATACATAATAGAAAATTCAAAATATTTTCTGGCTACAGATTAATTTTACTTATTTATGAATGTACTAGCTTATGAGCGGTTTATGGTATTATATATTAGGGTTTGTCTTGCTTATTAAATAGGGAGAATTAATCTTAAGGATTAATAAGATATATTTAATTTTAAGGGACATAAAAAGTTTAAATTATTAAGAAAGATTATTCAGATTTTATTTTGGAAGATGGACTATTAAATTTTACTTAATGAACAAAACTACCTTTTAATGAAAACCCTTTTAAAAGATAATATGCGAGTGACTATTTTTTTATTGAATGATCAAGTGTTCCTATAGAGTGACTAACAATAGTAAATAAAGTTCTAAATTTATAAGAAGTTTAGAAGATAATATGCGAATAACTATTTTTTTTATTGAGCGGTTAAGTGCTCCAATGGAGTAACTAATAATAGTAAATAAAGTTATCAATTTATAAGAAGTTTATAAGATAATAAGTGAATAATAATTTCTTTTTATTAAGAAGTCAAATATTTCCATGAAGTGACTAACAAAGTAAAGAAAGTTCTAAATTAACAAAAAAGTTTGGAAGGCAATATGCGAACAATTATTTCTTTTTATTGAGTGGTCAAATATTCATATAGAGTGGCTAACAATAGTAAATAAAATTTTAAATTTATAATAAATATAGAAGACAATATGCAAGTGACTATTACTTTTTATTGAGTGGTCAATGGAGTGGTTAACAATAGTAAATAAAGCTTTAAATTTACAAGAAGTTTAAAAGACAGTATGCAAATGACTATATATTTTTGAATTGAGTGGTCAAATATTCTTAGAATTTGACTTGTTTAACCAATGCATCACCGAAAACAAGCTGATAAACCAAATCAACTATTACCAAACCATCATAATCATGACGGTCGACAACTCCTCTTTATCTAATAGGTCCCAAGACACCATCATTACATCGGCACACTGTTATTCTTAACTACTTTGATAAGAAGAAACTCATGAACGTTGATGGAAGTCACAACCAGTTGAACATCTCTGTATCTTACACATGTTAGGACAATAATACTTTTTCAATACTAAATCTCTTTGATGATTGAAAGAATACTTATTGATGAAGCTGTATCATTTAGAAGATTGTAGAAAGAAAATCCAAAACAAAAGAGAAACATATGGGTCTAGGTTATTTACCTGAGGATCTTATGTTTATTTCTTACTGCTGCTTGCAATAAAGAAATTGAAGGGAAACTGCAATTCTACAAAATCCTAATACAATAGAAGAATACGTCGAAGCAAGAAGATGGACAATGCTCTGTGATTTCTCTTCTCATTTATAAGGATATTTTTGTCTATTAAGTAAAATTTAATGGTCCCTCTTCTTAAATAAAATTTGAATGGTCTTTCTTAATAATTTAAATTTTTTCTGTCCCATAAGATTAAATGTACTTTATTAGCGATTTTTAAGATTAATTCTCCCTATTAAAAAAGTTATCTTTATTGTTGTCTAATTTAATTTTGGAGTTGATGTTAGGTATAATAACTACACTTAAAAGGGGTGGATTAGGTAATTATAAAATTTAGTTTAAATTTAAATAAATACATGCAAATACCGTAAGGCAGCAGAAAAAGATAATTGAATCTAAAAGACAATTGATCAAAACAAGTTAAACAAGCACTAAGATATATATGATCTCTTGCCAATCCAATAAGTGACATTATTCTAAATACGTAACACATTTTTATGCAAACAATATAAGAGAGATAGTTTAAGGAAAGGTAAAATAGCTTTAAGTTAACTATACTTCATTTAGATGAATTTAGAGACAAAATGATCTTAACTTTTCAAAACATGCTTCTTAGGCATTTTATTAAGTCAAGATCAATAAGTTAATATTGTACAATTATAATTGAGTTCTTCTTTTGTAAAACCTCTACATTTAAATAAGACTAAGCTGAGGCTAAAGAAATACCCATTAAATTCTTTAGACTTTTCTTTTTATGCAATCAAGTTTTTAAAACTTCAAATCTTTCGATTTCTGCAAGAATGTAGAATCGTTTTACGAACCAAAACATACTTGAAAGGTATATCACGCATATATAATTCATATAAATATATATTTAATATTAATAAATGAAAACAACTGAAGAGATATTGAATATCTTCTGCAAATAAAACTACACATTGTCGATGATCAAGTTTTATTGCATGATTGAGATATGAAATAAGACAAAGAAGATAACATAATCATGCATAAATATTAGCATATGTTTGTAGTATATTCATCATTGTCTGAAATTATATTTGTCATTATCAAAACTTAACTTATTAAAGCTAATAATTGGTAAGTCTTATAAGATAAATTTAAGTATATTAATGTTCGGGTCAACTTAATGACAGCTCTAGGACATATTATACTAGCAAAAAAATATGACCAGGCGCCTTAATTTGTTTGAGAACGAAATTGCTTTAAATTAATTCACATATCTTCTACTAATAGTTTCAAAATAAAAAATAACGTTACCATATTTCCCATTTTATATGGGACTTGCATCTTTGATGTTTTATTTTTAAAAAATAGGTCAATTATATAGAGTTAAACTTTTAGGTTTGTAAAAAAGAAGAGTTAATGTGTCAGTGGTACTAAAAAATGTCGAAGTGTTAAAATAAAATTACAAGTATACGTTCAAGAATTTTGAGGTCTACTAACAAAAACCTTCTTTCAGGATTTATCGACCAGGATATGCCAAGCAGAAGAATAATTATTTCGCGCCTATTGAACGTGAAATGTACTTCCCTTTAAAAAGCTTGTAAGACATAGAAGTATTGGGCTGTAACAACCTTCAATCCAAACCTGGCTAATTAAGTTAAAACACATTAAGATCTTCAAGCTCAAGTCCTCCCGAGTCTTTTGGAATACACAGTTTACACCAACTCAACCAACAAATCTTCCTTTAATTTCAATCATCTGTTGACCCCTACAAGAAATTCTGCATGCTATGATTTTGCTTATCTCAAATAAAAAGTGGAACTTAAAAAAAGACATGGAGTATAAAGGAATATGTAGTTGAAGCACCGAGTTTAATTACAATATGCTTTCCAGCATGAGAAAGCAGCTTCCCTTGGTTATGTCCACCTTCTAATGGATAGAAACAAACGTTGCTCTTATAGGATTATTGATTAAAGAGGATAAACCCAAATACCTATCTTAAGCACTAATATATCTTAGATTCAGCCTTTTTGTCAACATTTGAGAAGTAAACAAAATAGTATTCCTAATAAAAAAAAACAGAATAAAATTATTTTGATCGATTAACCATACCCGCCTTCTTCAAACTGTTTATAATATGATCATGAAACTGAGAGTACAGTAACTATAACAATAGAAATAAAAGGAAAATGGTTCTAGGAATTAAATATTAATTTCCTAGCTTGAACACGTGCATCTTACACTGCTTAATGTCATATACAATACCACTATCGAAACAAAAATCTCACAAAGTATTTGGATAATGTAAGACAATTATTGTTTCGAGTCTTTCTATAATACATGCTTTCACGATTAAAATAATTAAACTGCTTCTGTGTGCGTATTTAAATTTTCAGGGTAAATAGTGTTTTTCATTTTTAAATTGAAATAAGCAGTCAGTCTCGTCATGATACCTCAAACCTAGCACAAAGACAAAATTTAGGGGGTACGGAGGACTCAAAGTCTCGCCAATGACACTTACAATTTCTTTGACGTGCTATTTTTCTCTTTGGGGGTTATGGCAGATGGTTGAGGATTAAACCATTCATATTCCACAAAAGAATTGACAATTTTTGATATAGTCAATACTATCTAGTGATCGATTGTTGACATGGACTTTAATTTGGCAGCATGTTAATACAAAGTAGAGGCCACATTCGCCAAGAGATCTTCTTTAACGTGCCACGGTTATATATATATATATATAATTGAATTTATATCGTATATTATAACAAACTATTTGTGCAAAGCCCCAGTCCAGAGTCTAGAAAGTTCTCTCATTGAGAAGTACGTTGTATCTTTTTTTTTTTTTTTCGGGTAATAGTACGTTGAATCTATTTGTGAAATTGTCAAATATACCTAAATCCCCATTTAATTAAACCTTCTGAGTCCCGAGTTTCTGACATATGGATTCTTATTTTTCCCTTCTTCAAATTTACTCGATCGGTTGGATCCATGAGGTGGTGCGCTTTTTGGTTTGTGTTTTATAGGCCACTCAGTTGCAATCATGGGTATCTGCTTTTTTTTTTTGACAGAATCATGGGTATCTGCTAATTGCCTTTCAATCCACATTTTAATTATGTAAAGTAACATAACCATATTGAGATAGTAAACAAGGACAAATCATATAAGATTTTTACAGGTGGAATGGTCTTAGGGTTTAGTTAGAGAAGTGGAAGGGGGAGTTATGAAAATTAATACCAAGTTAAGTGAGCGTTGAGTGACGTGAAGTCTTTCATTTAATCCCCTCATCTGCCCCCTCCAGTGTCTAGGTCCCTTTGCCTTTAAAACCTCACCTCCCCCCTACTCCCTTATTATCAATCACCCAGCACCACGCCCCTTCTTCTCATTCTCAAATCTCACCCCATCCTTGGGCAACACAACTGCTCATAGCTCTCTCTCTTTCTCAAAGTAAAGATGCCTCCAATCTTGCCGGATTTCTCTAACTCAGTCAAGCTCAAGTATGTCAAACTTGGGTACCAATACCTTGTGAACCACATTATCACCCTCACTCTCATACCTATCATGGTTGGCATATTCATAGAGGTACTACGCTTAGGCCCAGGTGAAATTCTCAACCTTTGGAGGTCTCTGCACTTTGATCTCGTCCAAATCCTCTGCTCTGCCTTCCTCATCATCTTCATAGCCACTGTCTACTTCATGTCAAAGCCACGCACAATCTACCTGGTTGACTATGCCTGCTTCAAGCCACCTGTAACTTGCCGTGTCCCTTTTGCTACCTTCATGGAACACTCAAGGCTCATCCTCAAGAACAACCCAAAGAGCGTGGAATTCCAAATGAGGATTCTTGAGCGATCTGGTCTTGGAGAAGAGACCTGCTTGCCTCCTGCAATTCATTATATCCCACCCAAACCCACCATGGAAGCTGCAAGAGGTGAGGCTGAGCTTGTCATCTTCTCAGCCATGGATTCCTTGTTCAAGAAAACAGGACTAAAGCCTAAAGATATAGACATTCTTATAGTGAATTGCAGCCTCTTCTCTCCAACCCCTTCTTTGTCTGCCATGGTGATCAACAAGTACAAGCTCAGAAGCAACATCAAAAGCTTCAATCTCTCCGGGATGGGTTGCAGTGCAGGGCTCATCTCCATTGACTTAGCTCGCGATCTTCTTCAAGTTCATCCTAATTCAAATGCTGTGGTTGTGAGCACAGAGATTATCACCCCCAACTATTACCAAGGCAACGAGAGAGCCATGCTTCTTCCAAACTGTTTGTTCAGAATGGGTGGTGCTGCTATCCTCTTATCAAACCGCAGGTCTGAACGTAGGCGAGCCAAGTACAGATTGGTCCATGTGGTGCGAACTCACAAAGGAGCTGATGACAAAGCACACCGTTGTGTGTTTGAAGAGGAAGACAAAGAAGGGAAGGTAGGAATTTCACTGTCCAAGGACCTCATGGCTATAGCAGGGGAGGCTCTGAAGTCCAATATCACTACCATGGGTCCTCTTGTCCTTCCAGCTTCAGAGCAGCTACTCTTCCTTCTCACCCTCATCGGCAGGAAAATCTTCAATCCCAAATGGAAGCCATATATCCCTGACTTCAAGCAAGCCTTTGAGCACTTCTGTATCCATGCTGGTGGCCGTGCTGTGATTGACGAATTGCAGAAGAACCTTCAGCTCTCTACAGAGCACGTTGAGGCCTCAAGGATGACCCTGCACCGGTTTGGGAACACCTCATCTTCGTCACTCTGGTATGAACTGAATTACATTGAATCAAAGGGAAGGATGAAGAAAGGAGACAGAATATGGCAAATAGCATTTGGCAGTGGGTTTAAATGCAACAGTGCTGTGTGGAAGTGCAACAGAAGCATTAAGACCCCTCTTGATGGGCCTTGGGCAGATTGCATTGATCGTTACCCAGTTCATATTCCTGAGATCGTTAAACTCTAGACTCTGTCAGAAGAAGAAGAAAAAAGAAAAGAAAAGAAAAGAAAACCTGGCTTACTTTGATTTCAGTTATCTGCTAGAAAAGATGAGTACTCGTGCCCCTCCTCTGCTGTAGCCTGTAGCCCTACCATAATTCCCATTTGTCTGTCATACTTGTTATCCCACTTTTTTAATATTTGTATGAATTTTTTTTCTTCCAAACAATTACAAGTCCTTCTTGTGAATTTGCATAGAAATCCCCATTGGGGCTTCTACGTATGCATAATGTGCATCATGTAAGGGAAATACAACTGCAATTTCTGCTTTATTTGTATTTGCTTGCACTTGGAGGTAGGGATCGAAACAGATTAAGCTAATATTTATTTTAAATAGATCTCACTTATTATTTTATAAAATTTTAGTCTTAGTTTAACTTATTATTTATTACAGAATTTTTTTTAGGTTTGACACAACATTTATTTGAAAATATAAAAACTTGGCTTAGTGTAAAAGTTTATTTAAAGACTTATATTACATAAGAGGTTTAAAAAAAGTTAATATGTTCAAATTTTATAAGTTTTAAATATAATTAGAGCAATATTATTGTAGTGTGTATAAAATAAATAAATTACATTCATATATAAATAATAAATTATGAATTTAATTTTGATTCATTATTAGTATAAATTTTTTTGTTATTCAATCATATGTTAATAAATCATCAAATGAGTTTGACTATTATAATAATTATTTAAAAAGAATAAATTTTTTAACGATATGTCATCATATTATTGGATGACGGTGTAAAGTGTAATAGTAAATCAAAATTAAACTCATAAATTATATAAGTATTATAAATTTTTAATTATATTATTTTTATTAATAAATAAGTTAGTCTATTAAATTATAAATATTCTTAAAATCCTAATTGTTTAATTTATTTGATAAATAAATTAAATAAAAATAAATTAAAAATAAGTTAGGCCGTGTGAATTATTTTCACATGCTTATTTTCACAGCTAGGCTTGTAATTAGGACTTGAAAAGTAAGAAATTAATGCCTTGGTGTCACACAGAAAGATTGGTGTCACACAGAAAGATTAATTAGCTTGGCCAAAATGTATTTAGCAGTAAGATTTTCAGGTTGTGCAGCGTATCATAATAATTACCTTCTGATTGTGCTAAAATAATGGCGACTGTTATTAATTACAAATTAATACCTAACAATCATGGAATATCTTTCAGATATGCAGTTGGCAATTTATCCTTTTATTTCGATATGGTGGTTTTCAATTGCTCTGTCACTTGGTAGTGTGCATATGCATTGATTAAATTAATGGTTCTTTTGTTTTACTCTCTGGGGGTCCATGATTGGTACTTCTAATTGTGGGGTGAGGGATATAGACATCGTCCGAAAATATCTTGGGCCAAAGAAAGGTAAAATTGGGCAAAATCACATGAACATTTATAAATTTATGTGAAATTGAGAATCGAAGTGATGGGACTCTAACAGTGGGCTTTTTGACTATGATGTGTCATTTTTAAATATAATTTTTCACTTTAATTCATTTTTAATTTTATTTTTCAAAATGTGTCATTTTTGTTTATGTGATATTTTTCTTCTTCTTTTATTCATATATGAGTCGTCAATAGTTCTAATGATTTTTTGGTTTTAATTTTTTAATTAAAAATAATGTTTCATCAATGCTTTTGATGATTTTGTATGTTTATAAATTATTTTAATTATTTCCAATTTTTTATATTAACAGTTATTATTTATTTTAAAGATTTTAAATTTTAGTTAATTATATTATTTGTTTATTAAAATTTTTAGTTGTAAAAAATCTGTCGCACATGTAAAAATCATGAGTTATCAAATATTCCGATGACACATTAAATTTTTACTTTTAAAAAAGGTCAATTTTGACTGAAATTCTATATATATATGCCAACAAACAAAAAATGAATAAGAGTTATTAACATGTAAAAGTTTTAATATTTATAAAGAATATTAAAATAAAATAAAAATAAAAAAATTAATAATATTATATTAATAAAATGAATAATATAATTAAATATTAATAATATTAGTTATTATTAAAAGTCAATTAAAGTGAAAAATTAATTTCAAAACTGGTACATCATGATCAATAAACTTAAAATTATATGTTCTATATAATATTAATAGTAGTAATGGAATTAAGAATAAGAAAATTATTATAATAATCAAACTTTTATATGCCACTAAATCCCATTCATTTTCGGTATGCTGGTTGTATATTAGATTTGTGTCAGTGTTAACTTTATTTTTCAAAAAAAAAAAAGTTTTTCGTTGGAATTTTTGACGATTCATGATTCATACATGTGCCACAGTCTATATACAAGATTTTTTGATAAAAAAGTAATATAATTAATCAAAATTAAAAACTTTTAAAATAAATAAATAAATTCAAAAAAATAATATTATAAATCTACTAAGTTGTTAGAAGTATTCACGATACATTATTTTTAATTAAGAAAATAAAAGCCAATAAATTGTTAAGAGTTATTGACGCGCGACTTATGAAAAAGGAAAAAGCCACTAAGCAAAAATGAAAATAAAATTAAAAGTAAGTTAAAGTGAAAAATTATATTTAAAAGAGGCACATCATGTTCAAAAAGCCTCCAACAGTGACAGAGTAATATAAACGCACAGAAGATGGAAAGTATTGTAAGCATTTGATATAATCTCAGCTACCACCAGCCGTTCACATCTTTCACAAACAAAAATGGTTTTTTATATCCTTAACCAATGCTAAAATGCTCCTCTTACGTTGCTCATAGAATTTACTAATGCCTCTGAACTTTCCCACTTAAATTAGTAAATATAAAATCGTTTTCCCCCTTGTACCAAATTTGAGAGACAATTAAATTTTTCAAAAACAGTAGAAATTGTATAAGAATTTCTAAAATACATTATCTTCTTGGGTTCGGTTATCATACTTTTGTGGCTAAAATGTGAATATTTTTTTAAACTTTAATTCATTGATAGATAATTTTCTATAGTTTTAATTTTAATAATTAATTTTTTTAAATTTTAATATATGATAAATAACTCATTCCATTCATTAATTAAAAGATAAAAAAGGAAATGTACTAAAAAAAGAAAAAAAAAAGAAAAATAGATTATTCAAGTGGTAATTTTGGTAGAACATGATTCAACAAATGCATTTGTAGATTATTTTGCGATTATGGAGTTTTACATTAATAAAAAATAAATAAAGTGATGAAAATATAAATGTAAGAATCCATAAATCTAATACATTAAAGTTTTAAATTAAGACATAATTTTTTAATTTGCCCCATTAAAGATACCACTTACGTTTTCGGCTCTCCTACACCCATCAAGAAAGTAACTGGGTAAGTTGTATATAATTATATATACAAATGACAGACAGTAAAAGTGAACTTGACCCCTCCACCAAACTTTTCAAGACTCTCATAAAAGATGGCAGACGGCTACTAAATCGGCTAACAGAAAATAGAAGAAACCCAAAATGAACATGAGTGAAATTAATACAACTTGTTAGTTCTAGAATGTGACTGCGCCATTATGGGTATTATGGGTATGAACTGGCGGGTCTGAGTCGGAGGCATCACCAATACAAAGCAAAGGCCATTAAAATCACGTTATATTGTGCTTCATGTACATTAATGCCGTTTGGGTAGGTTACACATTTTTTCTTTTTAAATGGAATAAATAATTCTGCAACAATAATTTACCAATTTACTCAAGAGCATGATTGAGCAGCAGTGTGTAAATTCAGCTAGCATATGTATAGTAAACACGGATCATGATTGATAGCGTCAAATATTTATATAGCTCGAATTGAATTGAATTCAGAGAAAGTACAAATAACCAGGAAATTTTATGCCACTTTTTTTCTTTTATCCTCTTTCTCTTTATCTGGTGCATTCACGAGATTTAAATAAGAATTCTTTCATCTGAAATTAATTTAAGTAACTAGAGTAGGTGAAATTTTAAATAGAATTTGTAAGTTTAAGTTATGGTCATAATATTTTGATGTATAAAAATATTTTCTTAATCTTTTTAAGCAAACAAGATCAATGTGCTCACACCCAGGGTTCTTTTAGGTAGAGATCGTACTCGTCTAAAGATTAGGGTTCTCCTAGGTACAGATCTTAGTATAAGTTCTCATGTTCTAGTGTAGACTCGTCTTACCTTGGGAGCAAGTTTGATTGATCTTATATCTGTTCTCTTTTAACCTGGGTTCTCATCTAACCTTCTAATCAGTAGTCTTAGTTTTTGTTGTTTCGTTCTTTTCATATTCTTCTTCCTCTTTATTATACTAGCTAGTAAATTTGTCTGTGAATAATGTTATATCCTTTTCCTCCTAATAAATCTTTATCACATCCTCTTAATTACTTAAAATAAAAAATATTAAATAAAAAATATAAGCATTTAATATATATCTATCCAAAAAACATTTAATATTTTTTACTTTGAGTAATTAGGAGGATTATTAAGAAGATTAATTAGGGGGTTATTCTATCACCCATAATGTTTTTTAGGATATCGATATCTAGAGTGAGTTGACCAACATTTGTTAAGAGTTTCACATTGGATAGTGATATGACTTAAATAGTAATTATAAGTTAAGGGCAACTCTCATTCAATGAGTTAATTTTTGGGGTTGAGTTAGGCCCATACTCAAATTTTAAGATGATATTAGAGCCTATCTAAAATTCATTAGACCACTCGTAGATGTCCAGTCCTGCAAATTTTACACTTCAGATGTCCAGTCCTAAGCGTGAATGGGGTGTGTTGAGAATTCCATATTAGATGATGATGTGACCTGAATAGTAGTTATAAATGGAGGGTAACCTTCACTCTATGAGTTAGCTTTTGAGATTGAGTTAAACCTAAACCCAAATTCTAATAACATTCATTAGTTATTATTTATATTTAATATACCTTTAAACATTTATTGTGAAACTAATAATTAATAAATAATTTATATCTTAAATACCAAATCCATTAAAATAATATAATAACTCTCTTAATTAAAAAGATATAAAATTACTCTGCATATTAAAGGTATTAATTATTTGTCAAGTTTGTCGGATTTTAATATTTCATCATTAGATCTAATGATTATAATGCCAAATCCGACGATTTCACATTCTAGCAGAAGACTTTGATGGTTTTGGATGAAGATAGTTATCAAAAGGAATCCAATACCCTTGTACACTTACTTTTTTTTTTTTTTTCCTTTCTTGATAACAATGTATAAATCAATCATATAAAGCATATAAATTAGATTTAACAACCTTTTCTCGTAACTACTGAATCTGTCAAACCATAAATATAACTACTGAATCTGTCAAACCATAAATAGTGTTTTACAAAACTAACTTCTCAATTCTTTAATAAAAAATTATCACAAACAAATGACAAATTGGAACAAAATCCTAAAATTACCATAGTCAAACTAAATTAGTAATTCTTTGCTGAAGTCAAATTCAAAAAAAAAAAAAATCTTTTGAGCGTGTCTTAACTTTCAAAAATTTCTTAAAAATTGGGATTATTTTAATATTTTTTTTAAAATATTAGTATACATAATGAATTATCAAATATTTATTAATTATTATTTATATTTAATAAATTTTTAAATATTTATTATAAAATTAATAATTAATAAATAATTAACAACTTCTCTTACACACTAAACACATCAAAATACTATAATAACTTCTCAAAAACTATTCATAAGTTCTAGCGGAACTTCCTTTCGTTTAGGAGAAGGGAGGCCGATAAATGCTTCCATCATTAGAGAATATCTTTAAATGACAATAAAAGCATAGGCTTGGTCACCAAATAAGAATGTAACTCAATCGCCTCTAACTTAGCAAAAACGTCATCCCTCATGACAGGACGTGGTAAAGACTTCTATAATAGCATTGCCCTCTCATAGCTTTAGCCAATCCACCAATAATTTCTCTGATCAATTTCCGCTTCTTTTTCGTCATAGTTTCAGCAAATTTTCTTTTTATCTATGTAGAAGATAATGGATGTTGAGTGGTGTCTTAGAAGTCGTCATTTGCCGAGTATCATTAGTCTCAAATTTTTCCAATGTCACTTCATTCGGAGAAATTAGCTTGTCAATGCCATCAATGATTTACTTATTTGGAAAATGACCTTTAAAGTTGGATTAGAGAAAATTATTTTCATTTAGTTTTAAGATAAAATTAATTAAATATTAAATTAATTTAATCAATAATTTATACATAATTAATTACTTATTAAATATTAAATTAAATTAATTAATAATTTACATATAATTAATTATATATTAAAATAAAAATAAAAATAAAATATTAATTAATTAAATATAAATTATTAATTAAATTAATTAAATATAAATTATTAATTAAATTAATTAAATATTTAATTAATTATATATAAATTATTAGTTAAATTAATTTAATATTTAATTAATTTTATCCTAAAACTAAATAGAGATAGTTTTTATACAATCCAACCTAAAGGTTCATTTTAGCTTGCTTATTCTCTGTAAGAGCTATAGCCCATCTTTGTCGCTTTTCCTTAACAATTTCAACACTACCACATGTTTCTCGGTCTATTCCATAAACTTGCAGTAGTTTGTCATAATTAGGAATGAGTGTAATCATCCACTTTTGCGGTGCAGGTTTAGCCTACAAAGCTTAAAAAATTTATAATATATATATTTTATACAATAAAAATGTTATGTAATGTTTAAAATAAATACCTGCATTAATGCCTCCCAAATTTCCGGTTCTGCAATTTACATTTTTGCTGTTGAACTCCAACCAAATCCACTCAAACTAGTTCCATTTAATTTTAATATGTGATAACACTCTCAAATGTCTCTTAATTATTTTCCTGCAATTTTTTATTTTATTTTATCCATAGTAAATTTATGATTAAATTTTGCAGTCACCTCTTATGCACAATATTGTTAAATGCAGACCCTATCTAACTTCCATTGAGCTTGTTACTTATATTTTGATAATGCCCAAAATCATCAATAACATTACCATCCATTTCGGATGTTCATTTCATATCATCCTTAGATGGTTTTTTGGTCCCCGACCGGCCAATATATGATAAATGGCACAAACCTCCCATATATAATGTATTGTCAATCAAATAATCCTCAATACGAAATGTTCAGTACAACCCATTGCACAACCAAAGCAACAATAATTATTATAACTAATAATAATTAGATTATCATAATAATCACTAGATAATCCTGCCACATGGAAAATCGCAACGGAATCTCTTATTATTCTACCTGTTCTAGCATCTTCATCATTATATCTTGGCGCTGGAATTTCTTCTACTATCTCATATTGACCCGGATGAAAGACTCATTGCTGAGATCGATTGAGAGATTTTAAATCAATATGAACCTTTCGAAATTAATAATTTGAATAATATCTTATTTACTTTTGAGTTAAAATTTAATTAGATTTTTCTTAAAGACCTGAATAATTTTGGCTCGGGCTTGGGCTTGTATAAAACACCAATCGTAGCCATTGTATACATATAATTTAAATTAAAACATAATTTGTTTTTTTTTTAATTTTTTGTAATTTGTATAGTTTACTAGTAAAAATAATTTGTTCTCTCGTCCTCACATTCTTCCGTGCAAGATGGAGATTGAACTTGATGTCTCACTATTTCATCTTGCACAAAGGAGGAGCTCGAGGTTTCTGGCTTTCTGCTCAACTTTCTTCCTTTTTCTCGTAGTTCATGTATTCATTTTGCTTTGATGAGTTATTATCCATCAATTTGCTTGTGCATAGGACAAGTTTGACTTGAACCAATATTTGTCTTTCTTCCATACGCCAGAATTTGTAATTTAGTTTCAGCATTGATTCCTAATGGGTTTGCCTTGATTCCTTTGTTCCCTTCATCCATTAACTAATGATGGGTTTCTTGTTATTGTAATTTTCAATGTGATGATGATCAATTATGTGAGAAATCTGAATTTGAAATTCATGAGGATATTTTGGAGTGACTATCTAACCCTTCAATCGCAATTATATATGTCTAGCTTATATAGCATTTGAAAATAGAAAGTGATATGGCCAAATTCTGCCAGCTATTAGTTTTTCTTTCATATGGAATCACGGACATCTCATATATATGTATTTCTACTTGTCACGACGAGTCTTGTATTAATGCACTATAGGCTTCAATAAGTTCAGCCCGTGATCAGATCTAATTATGCTTTACTATCTACTAAAGGGTTGACAAACAACTCATCTTTTCATTATGTAAACCTAGCTAGCTGAGAAAAGCAGGTACAATTAATATGAATTTACAAACGCTATCGACACTTACCGTGAGATCTGTCATACTTTGAGTTGAAGCAATATTGAATGTGAAAATACTAATTTTATGAAAGTTGTAAGCACAATAAGTCATATCTAGTATATAAATTCATTTAATTATATATGGATTTAATATATAAAAAAAAACTATTATCACTTTGGTAAGATTAGATTTAAAATTTAGTAGCTAAAAAATGGGTGTGTTTTTTTATGTGTACAATTGTGGAGATAGATTATGTACAGTTGAGGGTGTTCAAAAAATTAAACCAATCTGAGTGAAGTCTGAGATGAATGCCTATATCATAGACTAGGACTCTATGAGATGAATGCCTTGAAAACAAAGCTAGAATATTGCAGAGTCCGAATCAGGAAAATGACCTTAATCAAATGGTCAGTTAGACCGCGTTCATTGTTTATTCTTTACCCCTATCTTATATCCTTGATTCCACTTACCAAAAGTATATTACTGTAATACAAAAAATGGACGAGTAATTATATGTGCACATAAATTTTTTGTATTATTTTTACATTTAGTTAATAATAAGTAAAATTTTTATTAATATAATATATCATTTTGTTAATAAGTTTTGATAATCGATTATTCACGAACTTGATTAATAATAAATAAATTATTAATTAATAAAATATATCGTTTGATTAATAGATTACCAGCTTGTAAGTGATTGGTTACCAAATAATATATTTTATTATTCAATAATTTATTTATTATTAATCAAATGTAAAATTGGTATAAAAAAATAGTGTGTAAGAAACATTTTTCAAAATGATAAGGAAATTAATCAAGGTTGCAATAAAAATTACAATGATAAACCAAGATTACCCTAGAATTGTCCAATACATGTCATTTATTATATATGTAGTGTAGTGCTGAGACAGCAGATCTCATAACTCATAAGCATGGTTAAAGCCAAAGTTGACTGTTGCTTTATAGTAGATGTGCAGTGTGCCGGCCCAATATGTTAGCAGGATAGCAGTTGTGGGGCTTGCTATATGCAGGAATTAAAGGAAATATAAAAGTAAATGATCACTCAGAATGGCTGTTTAGAACTTGGATGGAAATGATATACCTCTCTCTGTTAGCTAGCTCATGTGTTTTTAATATGCCATGTGGGTCTAACAGATCATTAATTAGTGATTTTCTGTGGACATCGCCAGTTGGCTTTTCTTGTGCATGTTAGATTTGGTTGTTGAGATTGAAATTGAATAATATTTTGAAAATTATTCTGATGCTTATTATTATTTTTGGTTCCAATATTGAATATGAATTATCAAATTATTATTAATTATTATTTTTATTTAATAAATTTTAAAATATTTATTATAAAAATAATAATTAATAAATAATTAACAACTTCATAACAACTATCCTTTTATTTCTATTTGAGTTTATTTAAATGTGTAACAATGATTTTTACATATTTTTTTTTTAATATCACATTTACATTTAATTAACGATGAATAAATTTTTAGTTAATACAATATATTATTTAGTTAATAAATTTTGATAATCAATTACTTACAAATTAATCAAATTTATTAATTAAATAATATATTATATTAATTAAATATTTATATATTATTAATTTAGGATAAAAATAATATAAAAAAATAGTGAGCCTATATATTAATATTCTTTAGATGTGTCCTTTTGTCAGGATTCTAATGCAATGACATTGTCGGAGTCAATCATAGATAACTTTCTCTCAGGCCTTCGTCGAATCTCATTCTTCACTCTTCAGTTATTATGAAGTATGGCAGACCGTATCCTCAAGCCATTTTCAGCGATGCGAATGTTGTTCTTAAAGAGGCCAGTAAGGGGCTCCATTAATGTGATACTTTTTTATATCAATAATTTAAAAATAAAATAAAATAAAATTGCAGAGCAATGATGAATGAAAGTTGGCGTAGCCATAATAATTATTTAGGGTCTATTGGAAGCTAAAAATTTGTATACATTTTCCAGTAGACTACCAGAAAGGTACGAATTTTTAACGCATTTTTTCAACAGCTAATGGTTGAAAAGACCTAATTAATGACGTTTTTAATAGTTACGTCAAAATAAATATTAGTAGGAGTTTTTTTTTCCTCAGAAAAACTATTGAGCTCTAGCGTGCTTTAATTTTGCGCTCAACTTTTTAATCATTATTATGGCTGCTTTCGTCGAAATGACAAGGAAAAAAACTCACTCCGAAAGAAACAAACACCAGAATTATCAGCTATAAGAGGAAAAGCAAAAGCTGCGAGTATTAAAAAAAAAACTGTTATCTCTTAACTTTTGTCTTAAAATATCCTCTCTGATACTGGAAGGAGTTCCTACCATTATGTCATGAAACTTGCAAATTACAGAGATAAATTGAAAGACTAATTAATATACCTTTTCCAAACTCTGTAAAACGCCAAGCAAAAGTAAAACATAAGAAACGCATTTTCCAATATCAGATAAAAAATATTAAATTATTAAGTGTTAAATAAAGTACCACTGTCAAAAAAAAAAACGTGTTATAGTACTGCTGCATTATTTTCTTTTACATATGACTTGGACAGCTTGTGTCAGAGCTTTTTGTTGAAATCAAGTAAAAGCATATATATAGTTCATGGAAGAATTTTTTACACCCACAGTTATTGATCAGTAGACAGTAGAAGTAAGCGAGAGACGGTCATATTGGTGATTAAATAAGTTGGGAGTTGACTTCCATATCAGCTTATTGAACCAACTCTTTGAATTATGAGATGATTCAACTGATAAATTGTCTTTTATGACAATGAGGTTGTATTCAAAGCCTAATCAGTCAATGCTTTGGTACAAAATTTGATATGAAGGGATAAATGTTTGTTTTCTCTTTATAAAGTTTTATGGAAATCTAATTGGAAAATTTTCAAATAATAATTATTATTATTTTCAAATTGTATAAAGAGAAAAACATTGATCTTTTTAATGTTAGATTTTCATAATGTTTTTGTGAAAATAATACCTTTCAGAATATGCTTCTTTGTAGAACATATGATGCGTGTCAATATTGTTGCCTGTGTGTATGTCTTAATTTTGGAGCCTCCGTAGGTTCATTAGTTGTACTTAACCAATTTGAATTAAGGCTGAAGTTTGAGTTGAATAAGCACTGAAATGAAATTACTTTTTTTATTTTTTAATGTACAAGCATGAAGTGTTTTACCATGAAGGATCAAGTGAATTGGTTAAGCAAACTAACGCGTCCTTGTTAGTTCGGATACTTTTGATATCTGTTTAGATAATGTTAAGAATGCCAAGAAAGGTGAGAGCTGTGTTTCCACCCAGTGGGAGTATGAATTTTAAAAGTTTTGGACACCCCACTAAAGAAAGATTCATGGATCGAGTTATTGACGATTAGATAAGCTGTCAAACCCCAACGTTGATCATATGTAATTTGCTATTGTTAATCTAATAATTGATTAGCACAGTAAGTTAATGCTTTGTAAGATCATGTTATATATATAATCAAATTCTAGTTTGATCATAATTGAATCTAAGATCCATTGTTACAAAAACATGAAGGTCTTTGAATGATCTTTATCTCATCTAGAAGGACTTGAGAAATGTTTCTATGCTTGATCCACCCATATATATCCTTGTAAGCTTGCCTATTTACTGAATACTTTGTGATATTTCAACTTATATGTTCTGCTTATGTTATTGATGATAATTTCGAGAACTGCATCGATGAGTTAATGGTGGTATAAATGGATCGATGATGAGATGAACTTATCTTTGTGATAATTCAAATTATACCTCATTCATGAGCTTGATTCTCTACTTTTTTTTATATTCATCTCTGTGATGAATGGACCTCTGTTCAAATAAAGAGTAGTATTGGATAGGTTATAGAAAGTCTATTAGAACCCAAGCCTTAAAACTAAGGCATTAAGAGATGATGTCCTTTAGGAATGCTTTCCATCACAAAATGATTTGGTGATTAAACTCAAATTATCTTTCATAAATATTGTTTGCAATCTAAAGGTGATGGTTTTTAGTTTAGGATGCATTTGTGTTATCGACTCTGCATATTAGTCCATGGACCTATATTACAAATTGGCTTGAATTTGAACTGTTTGAGTCAAGGTTCTAAGCCAATGAGAATTCAGAGAACTCTTCCACAAGTCAATTACATAAACCAATATACTGAAAAGATCTCAACTGTAACTTAGAAAGTTCTTTCAAATTTTGTAATAATTAAGCCATGCACCATAGAGGAATTAATTGAAAATAATAGAATAAACTTTATTCCTTTTTTTTTTTTTGGGTGTAAACCAGGGAGAATAAACTTTATTCTGTTAGTAATAGAGAATGAATGCTTATAGTTGCCACATGTTGATGTTTCTAGTCGCTCATGGATATGTTGAGTCTTAACCCCGTCAAAAGTTTAAAAGATGGGTTGTCTGATTTTTCCTTGATTAGTCTCATGTATGTCTATAGTAGCTTTTGTAAGCAGTGAATTCTTCCCTTCGTGGGAGTGAAATGGATTACTGGCAAGGGCAATATTTATGATGGAAGGAATACAGAAGATTTGATATGAGAAATACAAACTTTAGACTAGTTGCCTTGTGCTTTGAGATTTCTCAAGTGTTTTAGTTACATGATAAATGATACAGTTTCCAGTAGGAACGAAATCTCTAATAAATCCAAGGAATTAAGCACTATGTGCATATGCACTATAAATGTGTACATCCAGTGTTATGGCAGAGAACCGCGCCCTTGCTTCTACCATATCTGAATACATTTGGATTCGATGCTTTCTCAGATAACTCCATTTTTCCTACTCAGATAAACTGTGACAATCGAAGCACTATCTATAATTCTATCTGGCATACAATCCAATTCACCATTCTCGTTCTAAACATATTGATGTAGACCTGCATATTCTTCGAGAACAAATTTCCAGGAGAAAGGCCATTTTCCACCATATCTCCACTCAAGATCAAGTGGCTGGTGTTCTCTCTAAAATACTTACTGCAGAGAAGTTTCTCAGATTTCAGACCAATTTGAGTGTCCTTTCCCAGCGTGCTCAAATTGTGGGGGATGAAAGAATATAATTGTTATATATGACGGTTTTTGTTTGTCATATAGTTTGATAAGTTGTATTATCCTCCTAGTTGATAGACTCTTACAATTTTTGAATTCTTGAACCTTTGAGTTCTTATCTTTTATTATTTAACCCCTTCATCAGTTAATAATATCATCACTTTTTCCTTCATAAGTTTCCGCAGACTTCAATTACACAAAAGATGTTTAAGGAAACAAGGATTTCAAACCCAAAACAAAAATGTCATGCAATCGATATCAGAGAAGATAATTTATTCTTAATTAATTTATAACAATTAGGGTCAAACTTTGAAGAAAGTTTTATCTCAACTTTCAAGGACCCGACACTTCTACAAATTGATGCAGATAAATATCATTATAACCATTTGCATGTTGTAGAACTGAAAGCGAATCAGCATATTTTCTCTTTGTTTCATTTTTGGTACATTAGGAATCAAATCTATAACTTCTACACCCAAATTTCTCACCCACCCCCACTACTTAAGCCAAGTCCAAGTGGCAGCATATTTACTCTTTAACCTCGGTAAGAACATTCAAGAGGGGTTAAATGTATAACAAAACACGAT
Organism: Styphnolobium japonicum; assembly: GCA_023212625.1. Taxonomy (NCBI): domain Eukaryota; kingdom Viridiplantae; phylum Streptophyta; class Magnoliopsida; order Fabales; family Fabaceae; genus Styphnolobium; species Styphnolobium japonicum. Next base: position 3,010,389 of record JALBWW010000013.1, read on the forward strand.
CACAATCAGCCACCTAAACTTTCTCTGTCCTAACCCAAAACACATGCCAGGCTATCCAAATGGTCAGACAAAACTCGAAATTCAAATACCTACTGGACCATAAAGAGAGCCTTACCTAAACGAAACAATGCTAGATTTGGAAATAAGAGGGTGCATTTTTGCAAAGATGACTAACAAGTAAATCTGATTTGACATCTCCTCCTTTCTCTAAAAGGCTGCTTCAATGTTTCATGCTAGAATGACCTTCTTCAAAATATTCGTTTTAAAAATTAACTAAGTATTCAACTACATTAATTAATAATTTATATACGGTTAACCACATATCAAGTATTAAAGTGAAGATAAATTATTAGTTAATCGTATATAAATTATTAATTAATATAGTTAAATATTTTGTTAATTGTCAAAACAAACCAATCGGTCATTTATTTTGAGAAGCTGACCTTTAAGGTCATTCTCCCATGTTTCATCACTACAACATCTTAGCCGGCGTAATTTCATAAATTCTAGATCTGATTATCTGAAGGGCTTAGATTGTTACTTACTGAAGTACATTCAAGCTGGATTATGTCCAACAACTATTCGTACAAATACTCACCATTTGTGGTAGTCTCTGCTAATAGAATACTCCTGTAATACAAGCAATGGGTGAGACTTCTGTAAAACTAGGAAACAGAACACCAAGGTTTTTTTTCTTTCTTACAACAGAACACCAATTTTTAGACATAAGAAGATCTGTACATATCTCTTATAGTCATTTCTCTGCATAGGAAAGATATTATATAACACAAAATAAGGATCTTCCTCTCTCAGAAAGCAAACAACTTATGATTAACCTAACTACCACCCATCAGGGCTTCAAGTTATCAGACCATACATTATAATAAAACACACTTACTATTGGGTCTAAAGTCTAATAAACAGGTGACTCCCAACTCTTAATCATTTAACAACAATAATATGGGCTTTAGTGATAATTAAACTATACATTTGAGTCCCTTTAAGTAAACGAAAAGGCCAAATTCTTGAATTCTAACAACTTTCTGCTAGAAAAAAAAAGAAAAAAAAAAGCCAACTGCTAGTAATCCACTTCACTACAATTCCATATTACTAAATGATATAAGCAATCGTGCTTAACATTGCTGAATACTGATAAGCAAACTCAATCTCCTCCCATTTTGGTATAAGCAAAGAAGTTGCAAAGAGAGATTCTTGTATACACTTAATGTATAGAAATTGTGTAGATTAAGCTAATCAACAATTGATACGTTATTATTTTACATTTAATAATTGCATAAATTTCTGTGTCGTGTAATTATTTTATATTTAAAATAATAATGTGTTAATTATGTATTAACTTAGTATACCCGACTTGTGTACACAAACCCTTTGTTTGGATTGATAGAAAACGAGAAGAGAGAATTTGAGAGAGGAGAAAATGAATAGAAAAGACAGTTTTCTCTCGCTGTGCTCGTTTCTTCCCTGGGACCTTTTACTTCCTGCTCACTTTCACACCCTCTCTGCAACCCGAATCATACAACCTTTCTCACCCTCCTTCCAAATATCCATTACATGGTAATTGGTTTTTCCTTCCATGGAATTGTTTCGCATCCACTCTGTAGATATTTTAGAACGTCCGTATATCCTGGTTCCTCTTGCTTGTGAATGAAGGGAAAGAGTTAAGAGAGCCAAGCAAGGTGATGGGCGTGGGATTGAATGGATGAGAGAATGTGATTCAAAAGAAAATAATTATTAAAAAAAATCATATAATTCCCATTTTCTCTACTTCCAAACAAAAACTCCAACCAATTACTTTTTTTCTTTTCTTTATTTTCTTTCTTTTTATTTTCTCTCTACAATCAAACAAAGCGTAAATCCATAGTTATAAAAACCGGACCGGTAGCCGATTTGGTCAGGGTATTGGGTTAATGGGTCACTGGTCGAACCACATAAAATTAAATAAATATTTAAATACATATATATATATATAAATACACATTACATATGATGATATTTATCATTATAAATAACTAAAATATATTTATTTTGAGAAAAAATATGACCTATAAAAAAAAAAGAGTTTAACTCTTAATTCATTAAAAAAAGCCTAAATATTTTCATTAAAATGCTCATAACTTAGAAAATAAGTTTTTTTTTTCGAAAAATTAGGACTACCATGGCGTAGATCTCGAAAAGTTATATGAAATGGACATATAATTAGTCTAAATCGGACAAACAAGTTAAAAGTTATAATTTTTCAAAATTTAAAAGTTTTTTTTTAATTTAGTGACCCGGCCGGTTCCGGTTCAACCAACCGGGTCACCGGTTTTCATCCAAAACCAGCCGGGTCGGATCGGGTTGTACCGATTCTAAAACATACATGATCCAACTAGTCACTCAGACCGATTACTTGGCCGATTAATTCACTAGTCTACCGGTCAAACCAACCGGTCCGATCCGATTTTTATAATATGGGATAAATCTACAAAAGTATTTCTCCTGGTGAAATGCAGAGGCCTTTGTCTCCTAATGCATCCATTAGTGCCTCCCCTCCCATTCTTTTATCTTCCAAGATTTCTTACTCAAGCTAACAAACACCCAAAGCAAAACCCACAATGAGACAAGTTAAAGGAGAAAATTGGATTGAAAGTTTTTGAGGAGGAACCAAAGAGACCTTTTGGTTTCCTCCCTGTGTTTTGGTAAATGTAAAAGACATCGATAGTTAGGAGTTGCTTTCTTTTTGGGATTTCCACATATTCTAATTTGTTTGGTTTGGCAGTTGCTGCATAGATGTAAAATAACTTTGCTGTTCCACCATAGTGTTACCAAGTGGCTTCAATAACTCAAGAGGGGGGGTGAATTGAGTTTTCAAAAACTTTCGCAAAGTTTGTTTCAATGATGCTAATTATATTGAATCAAAGGACTTGTCAAGGATAATGACTAAGATTAATGAGCTTTTTGATACAGAAAATATAAGATAAGAATTCACAACATTAAAAACATCAAGCTAGATAAGTTGATAGAATGTAACTTATAAGTAAAAGATAAAGGTTGAGAGAATGCAAACAAGATTTATACTGGTTTAATCACTTCTTGTGATCTACGTCCAGTCCTCGAGATCGTCCACCCGAGATTTCAACTATACTTCAAGCTTCTAACTTGGGTGCTTGATAAAAACCCTTACAATATAGAGCACTCTTCACTTAGTATGGGATCCTCCACCCTTTATGTGCAAGAGCGTCCCTCAATACAATAAGGAATTTCTCTCCTTGAACTTACACAAGATAATCTAATGGTTTTTGGTAGTTTGAAACTCTCACAAGAGCAGATATATAACTTGATGAACAGATGAGTATTTGATCAAATCACTAAGCAAGCTTTTTCAAATGGAAAACAGAGTATGATGAACTGAAGATTAGAAAAAGTTCTTTTAAAATGAAATTTTGATCTTAGGTGTATTTGAAACATAATTTAGATGAGCTATAAATAGCTCTTACAAGTTTTTGATCCGTTGGGTAGTAGGTAGGTATTAAAACAATATTCAAACTAGCCGTTGGAAAAGTTTAGGCGTGTGTGATCGACTACACATTGTTGTAGTCGACTACCATGCCTTTCGACTTTTAAAAACATGAGAGTTTATTATTAAAAGAATGCATGTAGTCGACTACACTTACAAGGTAGTCGACTACAATAGCTCTCGGACTCTTTTTAAAAGCAAGGCAACTGAGATATATTATCAAAAATAATATGTAGTCGACTACAGAGCTTATGTAGTCGATTACATGTCTCATCTGGTTTATGCACTTTTTAAAAAGGAACAATTTTTAAAACGATGTAGTCGACTACAATACCTTTTGTAGTCGACTACAAATGTCCTCGGGTTAACATGTATTTAACAAAAGTATTTTTATCAGCATTGTAGTCGACTACCTCAGCATTGTAGTCGACTACCTCAGCATTGTAGTCGACTACAAGCATCCTCGGGACATTTATAAATGACAGGCATTTCAAGGTTTTGCCTATTTGTAGTCGACTACAATACTTGTGTAGTCATTCTGAGTTTGTTGACTTTTGGAAAAACGTTGTAAACTTAACATTTTCCAAATTTGTGTAGTCGACTACATCAACCTTGTAGTCGACTACAAGTGACTTAAAAACTCATTTTTGATAAGTTAAAAAATCTTTCTTTCCAAAGCATTTTTAAAGATAACTTTCTTTTTATCAAACCTTATTTTAAGAATAGTTTTTGTAAGATTAAAACAAAATGATTGCTAAGTGATTTAAGCAATTAATTACTCTTACAATGATAACTAAAAAACCTATAAGTCTTGAGTCCTCATTGTGAACTTGTTCTTGTCTTTTTGGTGCGGAATCCTTTGTTTGGTTATCATCAAAATTCTATATGACAAATGTTGTTCACACATAGATGCAGCCTTTCTAACAAACTTTGGCACATTAAGAACTCAGCACTTGAGAGCAATTAGATTTTCCCTAGATAAATTAGAAGCATGCTTATAACAAAAGGATGTGAAATACACAAGTTCTTGTTGGTATACCAAAACCAAAAGTCTTTCGTAAGCCTCTATAATCAGTGTGAAATACATAATGAAATTGCCACAGTATTTAATAAAAAAAGGATTTTAAATGCATTTACTTTACATTTTATTTTATTTTATTTGTACCTTTCGATTTCAGGATCAAGTATCCAACTGAATAATATTCCAATTTCACATGTGAAGGGGTAGAGAGAGGAAGAGGATGGCAATAGGTATAGTCCTTATCACGTCAAGGAATATGTATCCTTGCCAAAATTTGCATCTGGGGATAGGTTTTGGACTTTGCAGGCATTGATGAGAAATGAGAAGTCGTCGCATCACTATAATATCCTTTCGCTTTTTTAATATTTTAACCACAGCCAAATTCTTATCAAGTTACCATAATTTCCACATCATTATATAATATCCATTTTTTGAATATTTTAACCATAGCCAAATTCTTATCAAGTTATCAAATTTGTATGACTTGTCAGCCTAATGCATCTTTTCTTGACCCAAATTTCCTGTTTATATAAAATGAGAAATTTCCTTTTCTTTCCTTCTGAGAAGACTTTGACAATAAATAATTTATCACTTGCGTTCCTATATCATTTTAACACACTTTAAAGTTAGTAGTCTCTCTAAAATACTTAACTTCTTAATGACCAATAAAACTTTTCATATATATATGTTCAAATCACTCACTGCACAACTAATTATGTTAAAAGCAATGCGTGCTACAATGAATTTCATTTCCTTTTTATTTAGATTTCTCACACTTTCTTAGTTTCTTATTCTTATATTAATTTTTAAATTTATATAAGGTTATATTAATATTTTTATAATAGGTTTATATATATATATATAAATACATACTTTTGTGTAATTAAATGTTCTCTCACACTAAACCGTCAATCTTCTAATGATAATCTTAAGACAAATACAAATAAAGTAAATGTGGTACTAACATAACAATTATAAAGTTAATATAAAACAATTTTAATAATTTTTAAATAATTTTTTAAATAAATGATATCATATAATTTATTAATAATCTATGAATCAAATGTGCGTGTCATCTTTGTTTGACTACTCTCCAACTTGGGAACCGGAGCGTGTGTTCATTGATGGAAGAATAATAATATTTACATAAAAAATTTCTTTTTAAAATTTTTACAAAATTCTATATAAGTTAGTGGATCAAGTTAAAAAAAGATATAATGAGGCTTAAACTTGATTTAATAATTTATATGAATTTTTATGAAATTTTTTTTTATGTAAATATCATTTCTCTTGATGGAATAACCTGATCTACTACAATCTATTCCCATCCAAATAAATAACATACTCTGTAATAAGATGAGACGAATTAAAGTGAGGGTTAATTTTAGCTGGCAAGGTTCCATTGCTTACACTGTCACATAAAGTTGAAGCAGAAATAATTGGGAAGAGGCCAGAAAAGTGAGTCGGGCGAAAGAGAGAGAAATGGATCAGTGGGACCGCATAACAAAAGCCAGGGACTCCAAGTCTCCAACTCATGTATGACGCTGAAGCGAGACAAACTAACAAACGGGTCTCATTCAAATTTCTAGCAAGGAAAAGATGGGCAGGGATAAAAAGAAAATTTTCAAGATGGGATCAAGGCCCATGCTCATCCTTAGGGCATGTGGGTCCCCACTAGAAATCCCTCTGATTAGAGAGCCAGCCAATAGGAAGGCAGAGATTAGGATGGACTTTACAAGCTCCACCAATTAAAAACCAGATAAGGCCTTCCCTTGTGGACCCAAAACTCCAAAAGCTCAATCCTTCACTGTGCAAGATCCCAAAAGTGCAAACGCAAACGATCTCTCACTATTAAATGGCTGCAAAAGCGCCTCGGTGGGTCACACTCACACTCAGACAGACCCCCTTTCCTCACCTCTCTCATTCATTCTACACTAAAATAATTGTACTGCGTACCCTTTTTAGCATCAGGTGTTCACAAAAGACTACAGAGAGCAAGTTAAACCCAACATTTTTTTTTTTTGTAAGCCCTCAACCCTCTGGATCTTGATTTGATTCTTGAGTGGTGGTTTTGCTATTGCCTATTGGCGCTTCTAATTTTGTTTTGGTCCAAAACCCAGTTAGTGTTAGTATAATCTGATGACTTCTGCTAAGAAAGTTGCAAACGCGGTTGGTGGCAAAACAGCAAGAGCCTGTGATAGCTGCATAACAAAGCGGGCACGTTGGTACTGTGCTTCCGACGATGCTTTCCTCTGCCAAGCTTGTGACTCTTCTGTTCACTCAGCTAATCCATTGGCTCGTGGACATGAAAGAGTTCGCTTGAAAACGGCGTCGTACAAGCCCTCGGACGCAGCTGCTGGTGAACTCAATTGGGCTCCATCGTGGCACCATGGTTTCACCAAGAAAGCTCGAACACCACGACATGGGAAGCACTCGACCACCCATCCAACACCTAAGTCGCGTGACAAGCCAGCGAGGAACCCATTCCATCTGGTACCGGAAGTGGGTTCGGATGAAACGAATTCCCATGAAGAGATCGAGGAGCAGCTTCTTTATAGGGTGCCCATATTCGATCCCTTTGTAGCTGAACTATGGAGTCCTCCATCTTCTGTGACTTCAGCTGAAGCAGTAGCTGTGACTGCTCCTCCTGAGGTTCAAAACAAGGGCACCAAGGGAAGCGAGAGCAAAGTTTCTTTGGCTTATAACAATCATGGGGTGGAAAGCTTACATGGGTTTCTTCCATCGGATAGTGAACTTGCCGAGTTTGCAGCTGATGTTGAGAGCTTATTGGGAAGGGGACTGGAAAATGAGTGCATGGGGATGGAAGAACTGGGGCTGATTGATTGCAAAGAGGAGGAGTCCTGGGAGTGTTCTATGGGTAGTGGAAAGGTGAAGGTGGAAGAGGAAGAGAGCCCAGAAGTGGCTGCTGCCAGAACCTGCAAACTTGAGGCAGATCAGGTGGAGATGGGAAGAGAGCCATTTGAGTTGAGCTTTGATTATGACACTCATGAAACATGTGAAGAGGTGAAGGAGAAGGCTGATTTGGATATGGCTAAAGATATGGAGAATGGTGGAGAACACAAAGAAAATGATCGGGCAAAGAGGAAGGTATCGTTGCAGCTAGATTATGAGGCAGTAATCACTGCCTGGGCTAGCCATAAGTCTCCGTGGACTACTGGTGACAAACCAGACTTGGACCCTGATGAGTGCTGGCCTGACTGCATGGTATTTGGCTTTGTCCCTCATGGCATATTTATTATTCACTCTCTAATTAAGTGTCTTAATATATTCTTATAAATTTAACCAAAGTCACCACCAATATGTTAGATTCATTAGTCACTTTGTTCTCCTTCAATGTTTGAATTTAAATTCTTGTCCATGAATCCGGATTCACAACTAACTCTCTTCTCTAAAATTTCTTCTCTCTCTAATAAAGGCTGATTCTTGAATACACTATGAACAACTTAATTAGTGGTCCAACCAACATAATTGTTTAAATTTAAATTTCAACTTTTAAAATAATCGATTCGTTCACAGTAATTAATGACACAAGCATCTACTAAATTGATTATTTATCTAATTTTAAGCATGGGATCCTGATTTAAGCTAAATTTTTGTTAAGTGGTAAACGTAATGATGAATGGTAGTTCGATTATGTTTGAAATTTGAATATTTAGGTGATTTGTTTTTGACAATAAACCTTTTGGTATTTTTAACCAGGGAACTTGTGGTACGGAGCTTCATCATCCTTATGGTGAATTGGGTGGATTTGGGTGTCATCCAGTAATGGCAGACGGGGGCAGAGAGGCAAGGGTGTCAAGATACAGAGAAAAGCGCCGAACGAGGTTGTTCTCGAAGAAAATAAGGTACGAGGTTAGGAAATTGAATGCAGAGAAGAGACCCAGAATGAAAGGGAGGTTTGTGAAGAGAGCTTCCTTTGCAGCACCAACGTTTCCTTTGCTAAATGAATAAAAGATAGCATTCATTGCTCTACCATTAATTTTTTTTGTTAGTTGCTAAATGTTATATTTTGCTATTTGATATGGGTTTCCATTTTATTTATTTTTTTACTTCTTTGTACATTACAATTTTGCTAATTTAATGAAATAGTCAAACAGTCCAAGGTATGAATAAACCTTGTGTTCTATTTCAACTTTCAAGCTACCCAAAAGATTTGTTAAAAGTTGGTTTTGAAAAACTTAAACTTTTCCATGGTGTCGAAACCGTACTCCTTTTGTGTTGACACCAATTGTTCAGAAAAAGCCTGCTTTTAATATGGTGATGGTTACATTAAAAAAAAATCTTTTATCAAATCTGTATATAATCTAATAGCTATTAGACAAACAAAAATAAATACCTTTTTAAGTTTTAATTTTTTCCTCTTTAAAGAATAATTCTAAATATACACTCAGAAAATATGCCGTTTGCTGCACCATTAGATTTACTTCTAAATTTATTTAGAATTACTTAAATACTTTTCTACATAAATTCACACAAAATCTAATAGTTCAACAAAATAATTATATTGTTTCTATCAAAATTGTACATTTAATATTTTCCTTCTTCACAACTTCTATCCGTTTTTATTACATATATTCTAATTCTAATGTTCGATTTGACTCTCTCCCCTTCCCATGAAACTAATTAAATTTATGGAAAACTATTAACAAGTTACAAACTAACAACCCTGATCTAATCTCTGGAGAAATTTTTGTGTATTGTGTAAATTAAGCCAAATTAACTGCCAAACAAACTGAAACATTATCATTTTAAGTGTAAAGTAATTATTTTACACAAAAACTTATATAATTATTTAATGTAGAAGGAAAATGATGGATTCTAAACTTTTTTCGTTAAATGATAAAGCGTGTGTTTGGATGGGCAATTTAAACCTACTTCTGAAATGTCAAAGAGGCTTTTAAGTTATACAAAATATGTTTGAGAGAAATTTCAATGAAAAAAGTGAACAAGGTTTTTATTCTAAAGGTAGTTTAGGTAAAAGTAATATTGGATTACTTTTGCGATGAAAAAAAACTCGTTTGTATATATTGATAGAAATACTCTTATAATTTGATATATATTACTATTTAAATAATATAACCTAATTTTTTTTAAAATATTGTTATAGTTATACACAAAATAATTTTATTTTATAATACCTCAAACAAATTTAACTTTTAAAAGAATTTCTTTTGCATTCAATTTATTTAAAATTAATATTTTTAACATCAATTTATTAACAATCTAACTCAAAATAACTTATATCCTTTTTGGTAATTACACATACAAAAGTAATTATTATGTTAAAATGCAAGGAACCTCCTCCAACTATGAGTCAAGTTTAAAAAACACTCATGTGCTTTTAAACTTACCAACATGACTCTCTAAACTAACAAAACAGTGTATAATAACCTTTCTATTAATCTTCTATTTAAATTATTGACCAAAAAGTAGTCCAGTAACTACATATGTTGATTTTTTCACTAATTTCATTTTAAATCATTAATATTTATCTTTGAAATCATCTCTAGGCCTCTTTTTTTGGCACTCATTAACCTTACACCACCGTTTGATATTCTCACGACTGCTCAAATAGTAGTGTGAGGTTAATGAGTACCCAAAAAAGAGGCCTAGAAATGATTTGAGGAATAAATATTAATGATTTAATATAAGATTAGTAAAAAAATTAACATATGACTACTTTTTCATCAGTGATTTAAATGGTCGGTTAACAGAAAGGTTGTTATACACTGTTTTGTTAGTTTATGGAGTTGTGTTGGTAAGTTTGAACACACATGAAAGTTTTCTAAACTTAACCCATAGTTGAAGGGTGTTCTTTGCATTTTATCCTAATTTTGATTAATATTATGCAAACAACATTCATTTAACAAAATTAATTTTTAGATAAAGGTTTCAAAACATAAATCACTTCACTCAAACTCACTTCTGATTAAAATCAAGTTTGCAAAATCAAGTTCATAAAAAATCAAGTATACAAAATTTAATCTAAACACACTAAAAATGTTTAAAATGGGTGTAGATAATTTTTCTATCAGGTCTCATTCATGCGACATTTGATGAAATTCATGCTTGATATATAAAAATGTTCAATGTAAAATAATAATGTGTTAATTAACTTAATCTAAATACCTTGTTTAGACTAAATTTAATCTACACAAGAATTTCTTCCTCGTCCAAACGCCTATGATGGTGTTCCTCCTTCATAGTTGAGATAAATTTCAAGCCACCTTACAATCCAAGTTTGATAGACTGTTGAAAGATGGATTATAATCCACCCTCCACATATGCTAAATGTTCTGATTATATATATATATATATATATATATATATATATATATATATATATTTTGAACCCAAGGGAACAAAATTGGTCTAAGTCATAAAGCTCTGTAAAAGGCAAAATAGAATGCAATGCAGGTACATATTATTTCAGTATCTTGTTCCACTCCCTAATCAAAGGCCCCTCCAACATTTACATTAGCCTATGCCCAATGCAATTTTTTTTTCTAAAGTTCCACATAGATACAAAAAATAATATATAAAAAAAGAAGGAAATGCACAACAAACAAAACTAATACTGTCTTTTCTTGCCACTGCTTGATTGGCAATGGAAGCCAAGAGTGAGTTCCAAGTCCAGCCCAGTTTCACCGGCTCGGTTCGGCTCGTCCTGGATCACCAACGTAGCCTCCACGGTTTCCACGCTCTCACTCTCCGAACCCGGTTTCCACAACGCAGCCGAGTCAACCAAACCCACTCGCGGTTTGGGCTTGATAACTTTCCCGGCTCTCTTGAACCGGGTTCTTTCTCCCACGTTGTCCACATCGGTGACTCTAGGCACGTGGCGTATATCATATGCTGGGAGAACATGATCAACGCCAAGTGTCCCTGTGGTCTGCGAATCAGTAGCTGCCACGCCATTGATCTGGGTCCCGGTCAGCACAGCGTCAACGGCAGCTTCGCATCGGGCCCACTCCCCGGTCCAGAACAAACCCAGTGACCCATAAGTCGGATTCACTATTCTCCCACATGCCTCATACAACAGTGACCTGAACACAGCTGTAAATTGAAAAAGAAAAAAATCTTATTATTTTTTAGGTATAATTAGATTAATTCTTATTATTTGATGTATAGAAACATGTATATAGTGATGATTAAAGTGGAAAAGACATCAGTTAATTTTTCTGATTATAGGGTAAGGATATTTTTGAATCAGTCAACAAAACAAAAAGGTATTAGTTATTTAAATTAGTAAAATATTTTGCGGAAAAAGCAAAAAAACATCAGATCAAATCTGCTTTCGGTCTAACCCAAACCAATGGAGAAAAAAAAAACCAAGCTAGTGATAATTAAAGTCTCATTATTTTTTGTGATTCTATTTCTTTTTTGGGTGATATAATTAAAGTTTTACTAAGTATGAGGGGCTCAAAATCTAAAATTTTAAATAATAAAAAGGAAATATAATATTTGTAGGTATCTGTATGGTAAGGTGGGGTGGTGATCACCTGGACCAAGGTGTGTGGGAGCTGCGCTGATGAGGTTGAGCAAGCCAGTGCGGCCGTAGAATTTGGCCAGGAAGAGGGTGGCGTTGGCTTGGGACTCGGGGGAGTTGATCCACTCAAGGCAGGGCCTGATGATGCAGTTGTCGCTGCAACCTTTGCGGAGTATGCGGCACCCATTGCAGCTCAGTTTCATGGTGGCTTGTGGCTGTGTTACTGTACACGGAGGGGGTGGTGAGTACCAGGGGTATTTATTGGCACAAGCAAAGAAATTAGTCAGGGGAAAATGTGGGCTTGGTGTACTGGTGCAGTGGTTTTGTAATGTATACTAATGAGTTGTTTTTTTATCGGCTTTGCTTTGTGTAATTGTGGTTAGGTGAAAAGGAGGAGGTGCTTGTTTTGGATGTATTGGGTTTCATGATAGCCCTGCATGCAGTTGTGAATTACAAGTGGAACCAAGAGAGGTGGATTTTGTGGTTGGAAATATGAAGAGGGGACATAGAGATAATAAGCATAGGGAAGAAAAAGTGTTGGCGGAAGTCATGAAAAAATGGAGGGGAGAGGGGCGACGTGTGTATTGTGGCCGCGCAAAAGCGTGTGTAATAAGTGTAATAACAAACAACACCAGAGCTCCCCAAAATGGGGAGCTCCCTCCAAATCTCTGTTTGATCACTTTCCTTGGAGAGTGATTTGGTAGGTAGAGACTGTGGGCGGGGAGAAAATATATTATTCGCCCATGGTTTTCATGTGCCTCATTAATATGCTATTTCCATATGAATGAGCCAAGTGTTTTTTGGGTAATTGCTTGCGAATTACGGCTTTCTTTGACATAAGTCATGTGGTTATTTTATAAATTATTTATTAAAATAATTTTTTTTTAAAAACTATTTATCAGTATATAGTAATTTTTGTCGTGTGATATTTTTTTTTCTTTTTATAATGCAATTCAAGTTACTTAAACAGAATTTAAAAAAAAATAAATTATATTAATACATCAATTTTAAATAATTAATGTTACAATATCAAATAATATTTAATCATATTAAAATTTATCATAATATTAAGACAAATTTATTGCATTTCACGTAATTTAATAAAGTACTAATTATTTTTTAATTTTTATAATTTTTATAATTTTAATTCAACAAAATAAGTACATCAAGTCTTACGGCTAAAGAATCAATCAAATTAATGTTTTAAATTAAACTAATATGCATGCCAACACATTAATAAAGAAGGGAAAAATAAATACCTGATTACTACTAAATATAGTTTTAAAAAAAATTACATAATTGATGGCTAACAATTTTGCTTCTTAATGAGGAACTCCCCGTTGTACAGAAATATCTGCATGACTGCAATGACTCTACATGGTGGGAAAAAACAAAGAAAGAGACAACCTACATGTATTTGTAGTAGGGTGACAACTAACAACCCTAACTCCTCCTTGCAGATCATGTTGACACCGCCCTGGCGATGCCGTCTAACTTGGCCGAGAAATAAATAGAGGTGGAAATAGCATATATCATCCCCTCCAACTTCGACAATGGATGGTAGCTATGGTGGTGGAAAAGCCTCCTTCAATCTCAATCTCAGTTTGTTTCTTATATTTTCCCCAGGCTTTTACCACAGGTGCATGATTAGTTAATTAATTGTAATCAATTAGATAATTAATTAGATTATATAAGTCACTTTTGTAAAGAACTTTTTTATAGTTTCTCGTTCAATAAATCTGAATTTTATTCTTCTCTCAAAAAGGCTTTGCGCCGGTACATTGTAGTGAAGTGCTCACTCAGCTTCCTAAGCATCTCCTGAATTGATGTTGAGTTTCTAATAAAAGTATATGATCATCAAATTCTTGGGTGCAATATCGCACACACTCGACTTCATGTTGTTGGGAATCTACTCAACAAAGTATGATAAATTATTGTTCTGCACGATTGGACACGCAAGAAGAAGTTTCAGCCGGGTATTATGTCTGAATTGACGTGTTTTGTGGCCAAAGTTGCCATCCAGAAGCTGTTGGATTTCCTGTTTCGATTTGTCTTCGCGTTCAACACTTGTGTGGGATCTTAGATCAGTACTCGGCTTTCGAGTTTAATAGATAATTTTCTTTGTTAAGCTTTAATTCAGTTTGCTTTTATCTTTTTTATGGTAATTTAGTTTTGAGTATTTGGTCAAAGATTTTTAAGAGTTATGTACTTCAGTTGTTATCAGCCCTCATTCATCATTCAATTTTAATTTTTCTTTCTTGTTGGTTGGTTGATGTGATTTTGGCATGACTTATATTTTGTAATTTTTTAAGATAAGTTGTATTGTTCTTCCAAATTGAGAATGCTGAGTACGTATAAATCCTCCAGCTTGCGAGAAACTATTACCACATATGATTAGTTATAAAATTAATTAATTAGTTGTGATTAATTACATAATTAGTTAGATTATATAAATTACTATTGTAAACAACTTTTTCATAGTTCTTCATTCAGTAAATTTTAGTTTTACTCCTCTCTCAATTTTCTCTCAATTGTGGCCATGCTTCTCAACACACGCTCCCTTTTAGAGCCAATTGCTTCATCCAAAATTAAACAGTTAGCATAACATATAAAATACCGGGAGGAGTTGTGCATGTTAAATGCATATCAAGTGCAGACGACATCAAAGAGGGAGACTTGTGTGGTCCCAAAACCAAGTCACTCAGTTTCGAGGTTGAACTGAAGTTTATGACAACCATAAGATACAATTACATATTGGAACAGCATGGTCACGAAATAGGCCAGTTTTTGGGGTTTCGGAGTGGTTCCTACTGCTAGAAGGGTTGTAACTGGGATCTTTAGTCTTTACCCACATTATGCACAGCGCCGATATTCTCAAAGCAATTATTTTGTGAATCAAAAGTATAAGACAATAGGAAATCCTGATGACCACATGCAGTTACGACTTTTCCTAGTTCAGCAATATGCCTTGTCTAGATAGTTGCATCAATAGCGTTGTCAATATAGAAGTTAAGGAGGGACGAAAAGATGGGAATGAGGAAGAATTTAAAGGAGGTAAATCATTAGCTCCTCCTTATATTATCATAGATAGAATAGAAATGATAATGTATGTGTTTTAAACTTTTATTACCTTTGTTTAAATAAATTATCACTGAGTTTTGATAACAGTCTAATATTACTTATTTTTCACATAAAAAATAGGCTTTATTACATCATGATATAAGAATTTGTCTTATTTTAAGATATTAATTATTATTGGTTGAGAGCGACTAATTATTAAATAACTATGATAATTACAAAATTGTGCTAAGATTTCATAAAAATTTCAACAATCCAGTTGTGGAAATTTCTTATTTTGAATCACTTTCATTTTCTTAAAAGACTTTTCCGCTTAACTTACATTAATTAGGAAGATTTAAATAAGGAAAGAAATCTACTTTCCTTGTTACTTAAGAGTTGCTCATTAAATTAGTTTATACACAAATAGGAAACCCTAGAAGAAAAGTTTGTTAGTTGTTTGGGCATAAGTGAAATTAATATAAATAGGAGTGTGTAGTGACAAGAGGCTACACAGAAGCTGCACAAGAGAAGAGAATGAAGCAGAGAATGAAGCAGGGGACAATACTAATGATATCCCTAAAAGTTAGTATGTGTAGTTAAATTTTATATACTAAGGGAATAATGAAACCCTAATTATTTTAGCATTGATTATGTTGAACTTTTATTACACATCTTTTGAATCGTTAATGTTTATTATTTTATTTGCCTATCAGTTAGTTTGAATAAAGTTTTATATGAGTTCAATCATATTTTTATCATATTTTAAGTTTATTTTTGCTATCTTTATGTTGGCTGTAACCTAATATTAATTGTGATTTTAAAGTAGGGATAGTTGATGATTTGACAAATTACTATTAACTAGAAAAATAAAACATACATTTAATAATTTTTATTAGAGCTTAATTGATAAATTTTTTATGAATACTTACTTTATCGCTAGATGTTCACGAGATAAATTATTTGGGAATAAGAAATTTGACATAATTAATATTAAAATTAATTTAGGTACATTTTAAACCTTAGTCAATTTGTATTTGGTTAGTTAGATTTAATATTTGTTTCTGTTGTTTTAATTTTTAATTCTTTTTGCATCATAATTAACTTTGTTTAACTAGATTAGGAAATTTTTTTTAATATCTTAAACTTTAATTATAAATCTCTATAAGATCGACTTTTTACTTGCTAAATTGTACTTACTTACAACTTGTACATTTATGAATTATTTTAAAGCTTAGAAAAAGTTGCATATATTTGAGTTTGATGTTTGAAGAAGAAACATCATATCTCAAACATATTTTAAACAAGTTATTGTGAAATAAAACTAATTAATTATTACAAAAATAATCTGAAGACACTTTATAAATTATGATGTGAATCATCTTATAATGTGAATAATCGGAAATAAAATTATAATTAAGCAAGACCCACATGACATAACATTTTTCGTTGGGCCTTGTGGCCAGCATATATAGAGAAGATAATGTAAAAAATAATTACAAAATGATTTCAGTTTTTCAAGTACAACTCTAAAATTTAACACGACTAATTTTATATTTGAAAAAGACTAGATATACAGTTTAAGTTTAACACAACTAATTTTGAAGTACATTTCTCTACTATTTCCTTTTCTGTAGGCCTTGGGCTTTTGGAGGTGATTTCAATCACGTTTTGCAAGAGCAAGAAAGATTCAGCTCCACAACTGCCCTTACCAGGTGCTGACCTCTTTGCCCAAACTTAATTGGTACACATTGACTAACAACAAAAATGATACCGATATGCTGCGCGCGCGGGAGAGGCTGGATTGGGTAGTCTGTAATACTTATCTAAACACAAGGTTAAGATAAGGTCAAGAGATTTTATCAGGAATCTACTGAGTTAAAGAGAGCCAAGGGAAGATTATGGACTAGGATACTCAATTGCCAATTTCAATTAGACTTGATGTCTTGACTGGGAGGTGTTATGGAGTTGAAATTGCCCATTCGATCAATTATGCTTATATTGAGGATTTGTACCAAGTCAATTCCTACGGCTGACATTTTACAGGAGCATCATCTCAGTACTAATTATGTTTGCTCACCCTGCCATAATCAAGTTGAAACCTTTGATCACCTTTTTCTCCTTTGCCCATGCATTATGGTTTGCTACTAATTTTACTAGAATTGCTCAAACCTGAATGTGGCCAAAGAATGTTTCAAAACATTGAATGAAGCTCCATGGTTTACATATGCGAATTGCAATCCTTCGCCTCGCAGGAATAAGGCTAGGCTCGAAGGCAAAGTTCCAAATGTGAATCAACTTACCTGTTCGATACATGCAAGATGGAAGGAATATAACACTGGGGAATGACTCAAACTACAGGAGTTCAATAATCTCAGATATCAAAAGGTATTGTTTTACGCTCAATTGCCACCTACAGATCATAATCAGGTGGAGAAAGGGCACTTTCTGTGGAGGGATCTCTTGGAAGGATTTCTATTTTTGCAATTAAGAAGCTGACAAATGGGATATAACTGCTTCTGTTTGGACTCTGGATTTTATCTCCAGGCCCCTAGAACCATTGCACATTTTGGTCCCTAAAGCAAAACATGTTAAAATCCTAAAAGGAGAGGCGGTGGTATCTCTAGAGTTGCAGCCTCTTATTTTTTATGTGAGGAATCTTATTCACAAGCTGCTAGAATGGTATATTGGCGTAGGTTCTGGGATTCGGTAAACCAGCTTCAACTAACTTTGGATCTTGTGGCTTTTAGTAGTTTGCTAGGATTATATGCTCTCTAATTCTGTTTTTCTGTTTGTTCAGGTACCTAAAAGACATCAAACTAAGAGGAATAAAATTATATTTGATGTTCGAAGTTGAACTATTATCAAAATTATTGTTTTCTGCTCTCTTCCCTTTTTCTATATTCTCATCCATTCAAACATATTTAAGAAATTAATATAAAAGTTGTTTTCACTATCAACTAATCATATTTTGCTATATTATTAAAAGAGTTTCACATAATGTTTTCTCCTAAACAAGCCTCACTGCAAAAAAGAAAAGGCTGCAGATTTGGCTTTCTTATATAAATGTTCTGCTCCTTTGCTGGCAATTGCATATATTGCAGGTGGATTTTAGTGAAGTGGTCACAACACATGATAGGTATGGAATAACCATTAAAGCTTTAGCCCATCATGTATCAGAATCAGCTTAGTACCTCTTTGGTAGCCCAAACTCCACAAATCTCATGAGTTATTGTAGAACGGCAATATAGGTCAGCATTAACTAGGGTATAGCAACCCATGTGCATCTTTCAAATTGGTCAACATATCATAGACAAATTAATGGTGAAGTCCATATGTATATGCATCGTTGACAAGGAATATATATTGGTCTCACAATAATGACTGAAACAACAATGAAAAACGCCAATAGGAAATGGTGGGAAACAAGATAAAGAAAAGTTGTATGGGAAAAAAAGAAATAAAGAAAAGTAAAAACGCAGCATTGGTCATTAAATAGAAGCTAGGCACTGGGCAAAAATGCATCGATGAGCTAACTTGTCTTCATAAGCAGAATGATGAATGAGAGTCAAGTTGATTCCTAATCCAAAATGCAAGCAGACAAAGTACCAGACTACGAGTCACTGGCAGATTTTATTAAAAACTTCTTCTTCGCCGCATAATACGTGGCGCTTTCCCACATCGATTTCTCTGCCATTTTCAGTTTCTTCCTATAGTCCCTCTCACAAACACCCAAAATTAATACCAGAATACGAGAACCCTTTGTTCTATTCTTTGGGCATTGCAACATACCACCAACAGATAAATCGAAAGCTCACACTATAAATGGAACAAAAACTAATCAATTCCCTTGAATTCAACCAAATCAAACTTTTTTTCTTTGTTGGCCTTTTCAATAACGCGTGGGTGTCTTTAGGAACTTTCGTTAGAATGAGACAGAAACGTAATTATAGAAAAGGAGGCAGGCTTTCTAAAAGCACGTTAGTTTACAAGGACTAAAGTCCACCTAACATTAACTAATGTTGAAACTAAACTTTTATGTGGTATCTTTGTTTCACTTAATTATATTATTACTTAAAGAACACCACGTTTGAAAACCCCCTTTTTACTAGAAAAAAGTATAGCTCAACTTAAGATTACTATAATACCTTGATTTTCTACATCTTCTTTCATTTTCTTGCTAATAAAATTCAGTTGTCTAATCATATGTACAAGGAATGATGTTTCTTTGTTCTCCTTGCGGTCATTTTCCATATTGGACAAGATGGCCAAGTTGATTAAATTGTTTAATCATGTTACCAAATTAATGAACAGTCTATTAATATAACGTTGCCATCATGCATATATAAATTCGAGTACGACCACCAATAATTCAAGATAAATTGATGCTCCCAAACAATAATTTACTTGGTTATATCACTTATAATGTGGGAGAGTTTCTCATAATTTTACTCAAAACTTGATATTTATATATTTGTTCGTACATAGATGTAATCCATATTTTAAAAGAATGCAAGACAAAAGATATAATTATTTTCCATTTGCTAGCTTTTAGGTCAACTATTTTAGTTGTAATTCTCTGTCATATTTATATATTTAAACTAAAAGAAAATTAGTAATTTGTATATAAACTTTATACCTGCATTGAACGTAGGAAACAAATAACGGATACAAGATTTTAAGCGAAAGAAAATAGGTTGATATCGTTTCACAAAATAAAGTAGGATGTTAAACAAAAATGGCTTAAAGTATTATATTAAAAATCTCTTGCCTTGATGCATGATATATGAACATGCAAGCACTTCGAATATTTGAAACCTATGCAAATAGAATAGCTGTAAAACTCACTGTGCTTCTACATTACAAATTACAAATTGACAAAAAGTTTATCAGACTCAAAAACTTAAACGGATCTTCCAAACACAGGTTACCATCTGTACGGTGCATTCGTGAAACAAAGCATTTCATCTCACTTGAAGAGGGTTGCTGTAGTGAATTTTAACTTATCTCTTGCCATGTCTCTTCTTTTTCGGCCAAATAAGAAAAGAAAATAAAAGACCACCCTATTTTTTTCGGACCATGCTGTCAATACTCGTAGACAAATTAATGGACTATTCTATTGGTATGGGCAAAAGAATATGTCTATTTAAGTCCATGAAAACCAACGGCTAAGAATTTCTGATAAGAGTTAGTCCGGATCAGATTCCAAATCAGATCTTTTGTCCAAAAAAATTTGAAAGCAGAGAGAAGAGTAGAGAAATGAACAATCCCCAATTTGCTAAGGAAATAAGAAAACAAGGGAGAGAAACAATGAATAAAAATGAAAAACTTACCAAATGCAGCTAAATGGATCATCACCAAGAATGCAGACTGTGCACTGTACTTCAATAAAGGTAGATTAGCTTTTACTACTTTTAATTTGTTGAACCATCAAACACTTTTGTCGTTGACAGTGAGGGAAGCAGTATTATTATTTCTGCATTGGGAGAAGAAGGGGCGGAAAATAATTGCTTTGATATTGTTGTAGCTATAGATACAGTACAACTGAAAGGCATGAATCCCTGCCTTTTCGATTACACATATCTGCCAGTCTTTTGCAGCTTCCCCTTCTCAAGCCCTCAGAGAAAAAAGCTAAATAGAAAAAAAGGATCCAAGTAGCACACTTACAGAGATTCTAGGCAGCATTACAAAAGTCTCCAACAAAAAACTGACTCTAAAATTAATTGAACATCTCTCAGCAGCTTCTATATACAAGCATAATATTGATGATTATCATTCATTTCCATGGATGAGAAAAGAAGAGATTTTTTTCTTCAAAATATATACCAAAATACCCCAGGTTTTCCCTCATATTCTACAACAAACAGACATATTACTTGATAGAAAATGATGAGAAAAACGTGGGTATTTTGGATGAGCTTCAACCAAAATATAAAACATTTTAAAAAAAATTCAAAGACAAATAAATTAAAGAGGAAAATTTAGATGGGAATTCTACTTGTTAATTGTGGAGAGGATCTGGGCAACTGGGTACTCTTCTTTTGCTTTCATCAAATCCCTTCTCGGTTCTGTTGCTGGGACCAGAAGTCCTACCACTGAAGTACTTATGGAACAGATCCTCCTTGCTCTTCTTATCCATAATGGCGTGGCTGAATTTCACGTTGGCCACTGCATTTCCTGCTGGGAATATACGAATCGCCCCAACCTGGCACGAGTGGCAGCAGACCCACATCTGCAACACTGAGGTTACCAGAAGCATCACCGCAGAGAGGTAGAGGAGTCTCCTGCCGCCGGCGAACCACATGGCCGAAGAAAAACCCACATAAATTTTGAGCCTTTCTTGATCCCAATTACCAAGCACTCACTTGTTCAAACCAGAAGGAAATAGCTCTATAGAGTTATGAAAAAAGAAAATAAGATAAAAAAACGAAACTTGGGAGTTTGATTTCCGTGACAGAATGGTCTGTCTCAGTCTCAGTGTGTGTCTGTCTCGAGTGTGTATGTGTTTGGGATTTCATGTAAGAGTGTGACTTGAGAGCAAAAACCAAAGGAGTCACTTGACGGCTAGCTATTTTGAGAGAGAGAGAGAGAGAGAGAGAGATGGTGCCTCATGTCATGGTCACCCCACACTCACACTGGCCCACGTGAAACATAAATCCGCAGTGCCCGCTAATACCAATATATTATTAGCTCTTTTTTGTATAAAAAAAGTGGCAACTAGGAATCATAGTGTTAGTGATGTTTAAAATTTTGCTTAAAGGATTAATTTTAAGGTATTCACTTAGAAGCTTTCTCCACATCAAAGGCTGGCCTCTTGTATCCAAAGGGAGGCCATTTTTTTTTTTTGGTATAATGGAGGCCAAAATTTTTTATTAAAAACTTTCATGTGTAGCTCCGCTACTGCCCCACAGGAAGGCTATTTATCCATAACTCGTAAGTACCAAAAGATCTCCCTAAAAAAAATAACCACCAAAATGGGACTTGGGAGAATTCAATATATTTACAGGCACATGCACAACGCTCTTCACATATAATTTCAGTTGAATGCCAACTGTAAACAATGGATTTAATATCCTATTATTCAATTATATTACAATACTCCTTTTTTTTATCAATAAATTAATTTGTTAAATGTTTATTAGTTATATTTTATAAATTTTCAAATATTTATTCTGAAAAAAAAATTAAGATATATTTAAAAAATTATAAATATTAAAATTTTTAAATAATTTAATAATATATCATAATTAAATAAATATAAAAGATTAACACATACAGTTAATCAAAATTAAACTCATAAATATATATACAAATTTTCATTTAGTTTTTAAGATTTATTTTCATTTCACTATTATAGGGTTCGTAAGATATTGGTTAGCAAAAATGTAAATTATCATTTTAGTAAGATTAAATTAAATTTACTATAATTAATTAAGCTCTATAAAGATTGTTGTGTTACTATAATATTAACAGCAACTACGTGGCTTTAGCTTAGGTATTGCATTTTGAAATGTTCATGTCGGTGACAGACGGTTAGGGAGGGAGAACAAAAAGATGCAGAGTATTTTCATGATTTAAAAAATAAAAAAAAATGCAGAGTATTTTCATGATTAAAAAAATAAAAAAAATGCAGAGTATTTCGGAACAACTAAACCACGCGTGACTTTGCCGAGTGTGCATTGAATTTGAGAAATCCGTGACTTACTTGAATATTTTAATATTGAGGAATAAAAAGGACATACATATTACTAAATCATGTATTTTTAATTCTCATTTATTTTTTTAGAGATAAAACCTAAGTCGTATTTCAGTTTTCAGATGCAACAAATGTCGATTTGTTAAAGACAAATTTAGAATATGCCACTAGTATATATATATATATATATATATATATATATATATTGATGTATAATAATTAGCTCAATTATGTATTATTGAATAATTATTATATACTTTTAACTAATTTAATAATTAAAATTCTGCTTAATTTTTATATGAATTTTACACATTAAATTTCATATATTTTAAATAATTATAAGTATGTGATCAAGTAATGATATTATCACTTATTTAAAATTTATATTATACGTTAATTACTACAAGTTGATAGAATAGAAAACAATTATTAAAATGAGATTTTATAAGTTTGATATGCGAAAAGCGTATTTTTCAATATAACTAATTTCTTTTAACATATTCATTCGATAAAAAAATTATTTATTAGTAAAAACAATTTCTATTTAAACAAGTGTCAACTAATCATATATATATCAAATATAAATTTATTAATTATAAAAATTCAATTATATGTTAGATCATGATAATATTTTTATAGGTTTTATATTTTTTTATGATTTTAATAATTTTGAAAATTAAATTTGTTAAGATGTAAATTGTTATCCTTAATTTGCAAATTAGAGAAATTAAAATAAAGATGTAGAAAAGAAAAAAGAAATTAGACAGATAAAAATAGGAAAGCATAAGATAAGACCAAAAAGGGAAAATAAAGGTACAACCTAAGAGAGACAGGAGCAGAGGGAAAACGGGGTAGGGAGCCGAGGAAGGTGGGCCGCGAATCGCGCCACAGTGTTGTGTTTGTATCTATCGAGCTATGACGTAAGTAACAAGATATCGCACTTTGCTGTTGCTATAATGCTATTCCATTATACACCGTACCATCTTAGGTATCAATTACCCAATTTTGATGCAATCTTGTGAATGCATGCCATTCATTTTCCTAGAATGTGAACTTCCCAATTAATTAGGCCTCTCTATCACCAAAACTAGAAAAACAAACACATATATACACATGCAGTAGGATATGATATTGATATGATATGTTCTTTCTCACCTCTCAATTATTGGTCCTATTGCATATTAATGTCTCATTTTATCTTCTAAATCATCGATTAAACCTGAGAGAATAGGTGATATTTTGGGAAGAAATTAATTTAAAAGTAATTTTGTCTCATATTGATACACATGGATGTATATAAGTCGTTTGCCTCTGAGATATAGTCAAGTCCTATATTGTATCTTATTTGATTGTGCAAGTTATGTGTATGTTAACTTTCCCTTTTTTTTTCAATGCTTTTTTTTTCGTAACTCTTTCTTTCACCCCCTAGATGTAGTTGATCTTTGCTCTTGTTTGCAAGTGATTGTAAGGCCCAATAAAGTTAGGTCAAATATAAGGGACCAACCTTTAGGTTAGACAAGTTAGAGTTCTTACTTGCACAGCCTTCATAGTTCGTAATACAGTCTCTATCCCTCAACACTTAAATGGACCAACAATTCAATGAGCTTATTTCATAAGCCTAATTTACCTGCTTCCTAAGAAGGTATTTGTCAGAGCATTGATTAAGAAATAAAAAATAGAAAGTATTAAATATAAAAATATAACATTTAATATTTAAAATTTTAAAAAAAATTTAATACTTTTTATTTAGTAATTAAAATTATTTATTAAAAAATAATAAATAATTCTTAAACAGTACTCTAAGTACATTGATTAGCAAGATCCTTCTAAGAATAAGGTGGTGACTCTTTAATTGGATTAATTAGTTAAATGTTTGTACCCTAAAATAATTGAATCGAATTTAATTGAAAAGACTCTTGCTATATCCAAAACTAAATGGACACTTATTGTGAAATCAAGTTTCCCCCCATTGGATGGATTTTTCCTAATCGAATAGATTTTCACAACCGCAAGCTTACCTCACCTTCAACGATCCCTTTTAGGGTTTCTTTTCATTTCAATATTTCATTACGTTACTATTTTTTCTTTTTAATAGTCGTCAGCTTTTGGGCTTAATTTAGGCCTACATGCTCAGATTCCCATGTATATTTTTATCCCACATAATTCAAATACCCCAAACCCTATGAATCTAAGAACTTACAAGATTCATGACAAAAGTTGAAATAATTAAAAAAAATGGCTTTTCTCAAAAAACAAATGAAGGTAGCAGGTATGCATACAACCATTCTACCATATTTTATCTCATTTAGCAGATTTTGTTTTTCCCAGAATAAACGTCCATTTGGATCTAACTTAGGTCCATTGATGTCAATTAAGAAGCGATCAGGCCCAACTTCTCTAGGCCACATAAAGTGAAAATAATATTTAACTTCTTATCATATTATACTATCCTACTCCTAGTATCCTTCATTCAATATCTCTAAACCAGATAGAATTATAAGAGACATATAAATAAAAGGTATTATTTAGATAAACTTAATTATACTATTCAAAGTACATATAAAAAATTGTATAAGATAATACATCATATTCAATTTAATTTTTTTCCGTGAGCCGAAATGAATATAATGCTAAAAAAGAATGAAAAATAGTTATCTATTATTAATTACCTCTTTAAATGGGTCAAATTAATGGTTTTTACGAGTAGTTAGATAGTAATTAGACAGAAATAGTCATTCCTATTTTCAAATTGGGTCAAATTATTTTTTTAGTAAATATGTATCCATTATTACACTTTAATAAATGATTTTTACACATTTTATTTATTTATTTATTTATATCGCTGTTTAAATCAAGATTATGGAGAGAGATTCGTTTCTATATGAGACTTGGCAAAGTGGTGCATGGTGCACCACTACAACATTTCATAAGCAAAATATACAAGGACAAGTGTACACTGTCACAGGTCCCACAAATTATCGCTGCCTCTTGTCCATTGGTCTTGCTCTCACCAAATAGTCTATTTAGTATTTATTTATTATACTGTTGGTTATTGACCGTTCCACTTGTTTGAATGGGTTCAAATTTGTGTGATGGAGGAGAGGTAAAAACCATGGTTCTTAACTTGCATGCTCTTATCCCAAAGAAGCTTCCAGCTTGACGAAGACTAGAAAAATAGAAAAAAAAAAAACTATGAATTGATTGAAGGGAGAGGCAACCGTAAGAATAGCAGGATGAATAGGATATGTCATTTCCGATTGAGGATGTGATTAGACAAAGCACAGCGTCTTGACTTTCAGTGTCTGCACAGAAACAACACTATTTGACTGACACATCTAGACCAACCTAGATCCGTTGTCCCCACCTCCCATTCATAATTTGTAATTCATATTATACAAATTGGATTTATTAACTATTAATATTGTGAATTAAACATAAATATCACAGTAAAAATATTTAAAAAAATAATTAAAAAATAATAACCATACTTATGTGTTGTATATGCGTTCACCTGGTAAAAAATAGGTTTTGTTTGTTCCTCTACGAATATGAACCTCTTTTACTCTGTAATCTCAGAAAGATAAAACAAAGATGAGAAAGGGACATGTGAAATCTGAAAATTAAAATCTGAATTCTGAACCCTACCCTGCAGCTGCGGGCAGGCATTAATAAAGCCGATGAGATTACTTTTTAGCTTCTACTACGTACGCTTGCCCTTTTCTCCTTGCCCTTATTCTTCATTTGCCCTTTTCTATTGCCCGCTATTTTATAGAATGGGTGACTAAAATTAAGATATGATTTGTACCAAAAAATAATAATAATAAGATCTGCTGTTGCACGTTAACCTTAAAAAAGATGAGTTTGACAAAAGTTGGACTTGATTTGATTCGAAACTTTAGCTTAACTTATTAATTATATATACTATTATTATATTTAATATGGAGAGAATTATTATGGTATTTTAATGAGTTTGGTATTTAAAGTGAATTATTAATTATTTATTAACTATAGGTTTTACAATAAATATTAAAAAAATATATTAAATATAAATAATAACTAATAAATATTAAACAACTTACTTTAAATATCAATACTCTTAAAAAATATAAATACCAAAATAATTTCCTAATATTAGAAGACACAAATTTTTACAAATACAGGTTAATTATTAGAATGTTGACAAAATTGTAAAAAGACTTTTTTGAAGAGTGCAGTTTATTGTTGGCCGTATGATTATAACTAAAAGCAGAAAAGAAAAAAAGGGGTTTATGTTTTTCTTGAAAAATTTAATTTTAATTTACTGTTAGTATAAAAAAAATTTACATTATCATTTAATTATATGTTATCAAATCATTAAAAGAGTTTGACTATCACAATAACTACCTAAAAGATCTAATTCTTTTAATGATATGTCAATACATGATTAAATAACAGAATAAAATTTTTTTATACTGATAATAAATTAAAATTAAATTCTTTCTTCAAAGGGAAGAAAGTTACATGCTCTACATATGAACCTAGTAGTGGGGTGACTTGTGGTAAATGTGAAGTCCTTGAGCATGTGGATAAAAGAATGTGAATTAATGCTTTTCAATAGCACTTTCCAGAGTAAGAGATTCAGGCTCGTATGCATAAGCTTGTGAAAAAAAAATTATAAAAAAAATTAGTATAATTTTTTAAAAAAGATATTTAACACTTAAATATAATGTTTAAAAAAATACTTTTAAATAACAAAAAAATTATTAAGTTTGTTTGAATAAAAAATAGAAAGAGAGTTAAAAAAAACATTTTATTAAATAGTAGGAACAAAAAAAATAGAGTATAAAAGTTGATGTGTATATCTGCATAGACAGGATAAAACTGATTTGACTCCAGATCCTCTATTCCAAACTAACCAACAATTTGAAAGTCAATTTTCAATTAGATGTACAAATAAAATAAAATAATTTTATTTTTATGAGTAAAAATTTAGATGAAGGAAAAGTCAATTCTCAATTTAAAGTTAGAACAAATTACTAACTTCAATAAAAATTTATAGTAAGATTATAGATCACCTACTAACGAACGTATTTTGGATTTAAACCTAAGTCATGGTTAACATAAATGGAAGGTTCAACCAAATAAATTAACACTCGTTAATAGAAATATATTAATAATTAATGAAGCATATTTATAGATAAACAAATGTTTTAAGAGAATAAACTAATTTAATGAATTAACACTAAATCCAAACAATGCATTTTAAAATTTCATCCTAATATAGGAATATATAGTTTTTATCCACCATCTAGAATTGACTTATTGAATATGTATGACAAAACCAAACCACAAGAACACATTGAGCCATGCATCCAACAGTCTAGGGGACAAGAAGATACCAAAAACTTCCTAGCAATAATATAGCGACACTCACTCACTCATATACACAACACATACATGCACAAACACCGAGACAAGATGAGATGAAGTAACTATTTGAGAGGCTTTCATAAATCAAAGAATAAACATTCGTGAAACAAAATGAGAGATTATGTGATTAAGGTTTACAAGAGAAAAAAGAAAGGACATGAGATATAATTTTAAATAAAGTTAAACAATATTTTTGCCAAAAACTTATACTAAAAATCACTAATCTTATGGTCAACATGTTACTTAGACTTCTAATATTCACACAGTATATGGACAACCTCTCTCTTTTTCTTTTATTTTGTGAAACTCATAATGTAAATATATACATAAATATATACTTTTAACATGTCTTTTGTTATGGCTGACATGCTAGTATGCTTACTCAGACTTTTAATATTCACAAACTATATGGACAACCTCTTAAAATAGACTTAAAAATAAAAGTAAAAATTTTAAATTGTTTTTCTCTTTCTTTCCCACTTGTTAAGATAGAGGAAACTTCTTTAGAGAGAGAGAGAATTATGCCTTTTAACGTTCAAATTAGACAAATATACTCCTGTAACAATTAATACTCTGTTATTAATCTGTTTTTAGTTTTCAAATCAAACTTTCCAGTGCACGTAAGACATTGGTCGTTGTTCTTCTTCTTGTTGCCATTGAACTTGGTACAGACTAGGATGGATTAGACTGGCCCATAATAGGCCCATTAAGCCTGTGTCTCCAATTGCAGCGTAGAAGATGAACTGGGCCTGTACCCTACGAACTACTCCTTTCAAAACAAGTTTAATTTCTGTTGTCCAAAGGTTTGGTTCTACAAGACCAAAAAAAAAAAAAAACTTTTTTGTTGTCTCGAGTATTCTAACATACAATTAGTGATATCAATACCACTAATAAATTTTTGTAAACTTGTTTAATTAATCAAATGTTAATATACCTTAACATGTTAAAAATAAATAGTTAATTCAATTAATAAGTGACTAACGAAAGTTATTTCACAATTATATTGAAATTAACTATTTATTAATTGAGTTAATTACTTCTACTCTGTATTAAGCACTTATATCAAGTGGTTAAACTGGATTCAAGTTTTGTTAGTTATGCATAAATTTACATAAAAGTATGAGATGCTATAAACAGCATTTAAAGTATAAATTGTATGCTAAACTCCACACTTCATTTCTACTTTTAAATAGCATTTCAGTTTCTCAGATGAATCACGTACTTGAACTCATGAGTCTCATAATTACATTAATTTAGATTTAAGATTCCTTTATTACAATTTTTTTTAAAAAAAACATATAAAACTGAAAATCTTATAAGACTGTCCCACTCAAAGATAAACTTATTATAGCAGATATCGATGCAGTGCAGATGAAGTTTTTAGCATTACCTAAGGAATTGTAGTTTGTAACTGGAAGTGGTAATAGTTGTGATATTTTATCCATTATACCGAAAAACACACTCAAGTTGATAATAGCTCTTTAAAAAAATGTGATAAATAATAAGGAAGAAAAAATTGAAAAAAGTCAGAAAAAAGTATGTAGCTGTTTAAAAATAAAAAAACTACTGAATTCTTTTTATAATCCCAAGCCTACGTTAGTTACTTTATTTAACAAATATTTGAAAGGACTAAAGACCTTTGTTAAAAAAAAATTGAACAAATAAGCTAGCGTAAATTATATCTAACATCGTAAGTTTTTCTTATAAATAGTATGAACATGGGTACCTCTATCTTTTTTTTTTTTTTAATTTTAAAAGCAAGGTTTATTTCGATGAGAATGACTAATCTTTCTGATCATTTTCTTTTTCAAGAAAAAACAATAGCTTCCTGGTTAAATATGCAGAGGTTAAGCCTAACTTGTCACTCATTTTGAAACTCCCAAATCCTGTCGGATTTGACCAACAATATGAAAGCAACCTCGAACCCGGCTCTGCTCATCAAATAGACAGCAAAGCTTGCAAAAGTTCAATTCTAAAGAGGGAAGCATCGTAGGCCCAATCATTTTCGATACTTCCAATGTGAAGTTTATCTGAAACCTGATAGCATGTTTCCACAAATTTAGCTTATGAAAACATCTTTTCATAAACTTCTATATTTATAGCTTGCCTTTGACTAGTAACATCCATGAGAACACTGTAAAACACTGGCTAACTAAGCAAAGCCAATCCAAAAACCACTATGTTACAAAATAGTGAAAATCAAAGAGACATCCATTTCAAGTTAAACAGAAAAAAGAGAGAGAAATAGACATATCCAATGTTATCAGGCTCAAAATTTGGTGCCCCTTCATCCATCATGCATATCCAGTCATACCAACTGTGGAGCTCACGCCATTTGCTTTGTGAGAAGCTGGAGTAGTGGTTGCCTTTGTGAAGTACATGTAGTAGTATACGTTAAGAATCATGGTTGCAACAACGAAAACTGCTCCAGCAACGAAGACACCTTTCCTCAACGTGTCACAGGAAAAGTTCTGAGCATAAATCATTCCCCTGTATTTGGTGTGATAGGCATTCTTTGTTGCACCTGCTATCAAGCATGCTTCTGCAACTAGAAAGGTCACCCTGGAAATGCATGCAATGTAACAACTGACTTCAAATGATTCAATGGTGAAGGAGCAAGAGTGATGCTATAGATGTACTACAATCATGTGACGTTTCATGTGCGACAGTTGGAAAATGACAAGGCCAGGAAGCTTAACTTGAATAAAGACAAAATGCACATACTGTGGAACAAAAAGTATTTCCTAGTTACCTTTCACCAAATCTATAGCCAAAAGAGGTGCGGGATTATGTATAAATCAACCAAGCAAACCTTTCGATAGGTGAGGCAAACAATGAAATATCCATTAATTATTCTTATTGGAGTAACAGAGAAGTAAACATTTTCAGAACATATCATTCTTATTGCGACAGTTTAGCTTGTTCAATATCTGTGTTGAGAAGAAATAAAATTTGTCATTTAAGAGGTCAAAACTCTAACCAAGAAGAGATAAAATATATAATGGTCCATGCTCGATTTCCCCCAGGTGTTAAAGGCCTCCCAAAGCACATGCACTTTGTCACTCCCATAAGCAGTGATTCACTTGAAAGAAGAAATAGGAAAGAACCTACTCCATAACCAGTTGCAACATCTGAATTGTAGATGCAATATGTTTCATTTGTTCTTTTATCTTCGTACATGGTTCCCTGTCCAGCAAGAGCAAAAGAAAGGGCGTGAGGGGCGCAATACTCAATACAACTTACTAACAGCAACTAAATTAACACCTTATATTCTAAACAACATTGACTGCAACATATTAACTGAAGGGTATGGTAGACACGTACATTTACTAAACCGAGTTTAGACTTTTCCTTATGCAGTTATGCATGCTTTAAAGGGTTAAAAAAAGCATCATGACTAATCCTTGTTTTACTCATTGCCTCAATATATACCTTAATCAAGCTAATCATCATCCTGGCATCTATTATTTCAGTTTCTTCTGGTTAATGTATGAAGATCTTGCAATTTTTATGCTACAAATGTCCTTCACAAGAGTTCCTTTTTCTCTTTTTATTTTTTACATATCATTTTCATTTAACATGTTCTTCACGGAGGTTTAACTGTGCTCATTTGGAACCCCTCTTCAAAAATTCACATCAAAGACAGTAAGCATCCCTTATGGAATAAAGCCACAAAATGGAATCCCTAACCCAACCCTCAAAAAACAAAAAAAGAGAGAAAAGTATTTTATACTTTGGTTCCCCTAGAGGATACTGTGAATGGCTTAAGTTTACTCTACTAGATGCAAGGTTCAGTGCAAGAAATCAAATACATTTTTACAATTGGCTCATCAATCATCATAAACCTCAGGATCTATCGTATGCATGGATAATAAATTAACAATCAGCTATTAATAAATCTCAAATATAGCCCTTTCTTTGTGTCCTTCCAAAGGGGAAGTCTCTTATGTAAATAATTTTCATTTTCTTAGCCTACAACTACACCAAGCTCACTCCATCTTCAGAAGACAACTCCCTCACTCAGTATATGGAGTGGATTTAGGTTAATTTTTATACCATATGTAATGCCACAATTCTGATTGAGAAGTGTTACAATGAAGTTTCGTTGTTTGGTTCCAAGGACCTAAAAGACATACAAGCTTGGATCATAACAAAACAAACAACTAATGACTCTAATCACAAAGTGTTAAATACATTTCTATTTTCAAAATTACACATGATGGTCGCTAGACAAATATTTGTATCCTAAAGCAGTCCAGTTATAAAACTACGCTTCTGTTACAGTGCTATAATTAACAATTCAATGAAATCAGCCTTTAACACGAGAAGCTATCACCCTCAGCATGTTCAGTTATGACAACCAAAACAAAAAATGTATCTTATTGGTTCCAAACATACCATAGAGAGACAGAGGAGGTGAACTTCATTATTCATTGTCCTGCTACACTAGTTGTTATCAATTCATTGTTCCAGTTACAAAAAATCTGCAAATCACCATTATTTTCAACATAGCATAACAGAATTCAAGACTGGTATACCTCTGTTATATTTAGGTTAAATTACTCATTTGGTCCCTATAGTTTCACACAATTTAATTTAGTCCTTATAGTTTAAAATTATTTAAAAAAGTCCTTATAATTTTCAAACAATGCAAAATGGTCTCTATTAGTTGGGTTTGAAAATTATAAGGACCATTTTACATTATTTAAAAAATTTAGGGACTTTTTAAAACAATTTTAAACTATAAGAAGTAAATTAAATTTGGAGTGAAATTATAAGGACCAAATGAGTAATTTAACCTTATATTTAATTGAAGTTTTACTT
This sequence comes from Styphnolobium japonicum, assembly GCA_023212625.1. Lineage (NCBI taxonomy): Eukaryota > Viridiplantae > Streptophyta > Magnoliopsida > Fabales > Fabaceae > Styphnolobium > Styphnolobium japonicum. The sequence continues at coordinate 3,043,423 of JALBWW010000013.1, forward strand.
TGGGTAAACATCATTTTTTCCCCTGATAAGTTTGAACAAATTGCTTTTGTTCTTTGCCCAAATATGCATCATCAGTCCAACTATCCACAGAGAACAGACACTAAATTGACTGGGGCAATAATTTTTTTCCCCTACTTCCTAGCAATAACAAGTGCAAAGTCGAGCAGAATAATTATGATATCAACAACAACTAATGCTACAAGCGAATCTGTCAAGGAAGAATTTTAACAGTTTTCCTTGATTACAAGCAATGCTAAGTTTAATCAACCAGTAACTTTCCAGAAATGATCGTCCCATTCATATGCAATTATGAATCAATTTTACGCCTTTTGTTTGAGAACAAAATAGGGAGGGAACCAAAATGAGGGCAAAAAGAAAAAAGTTGGAATCAGAGGAATGAACATGAAGGGAAAATTTCACAATTACATGTTCACTCATAACAAATTTTTGTTAATATGGTAATTTAAGAGAAACAATTGTGTAATTTAGATAACTGTTAAGTGACTGTCAATATAGAATGCAATTTCCCTTTATTTCCCAAACAAGGCAATGTAACTATCACCTCTAATTTTAGTTTCTCCCAGAACCATTCCCTCCAATTTCACCTCTTCCAAACAAGGTGTAGAGGATTCCATAGAAACAGAAAGTATCCTCAATGTGAAGCTATGATGTCATTGTCTGCACATAGAAATAAGAACACAAAAGGGAACAAGAACCTCTTTGGAACATAAAATTCTAACTTAAAACATAGACGATGGGATGCCTCAAACCTAACCTTAGCAAACTATCAAATCAAGGCGTGAAATCTTTCTTAAGCATATAGATCTCTGGTTAACATGTTTGAAACCGTAATGAGTCATCAACAAATTAAATTACAAAGACTTATCATGGTAATGATTACAGGGAAATAGAGGCCAAGTTTAGGAATGAGTGAAAAAAAGGAGCAATTATAGATGAGGAAGTGAGATAGAGATTAGAGAGTAGCAAAGAGGCATACAACGCTTCTTCTTCTCTCAGCAGCAATGGCGAATCCAAAGGCGACCAAGCATAAAGCGACCAGGAGAAGGTGCACAAGAGTGGAGCCTCTTCCCTCTACCATATCTCTTGCTTAGAGAGAGAAACTGCAACGTATCGTGATTTGAATGTGAGTGAGAACTTTTATGTGTCTCTGTGAAATGTGTTACTTGTGTTGTGTCTCGCGTGTGAGCAAGAGAGAGAGAGCAGAAGCACAGTGAGTGAGGCAGGAGAAAGTAGTAGAAATAGTGTGAACAAAGTGACTACTTTGTGTAATGTAGCAAGAAAAGCTGTGTTTAATAAAGCTGTCTGTGACTTGGACCCTCGCCAAGGGGTAGAGTTTGTAACACGCGCGGTTCAAAGGTGAGACAAGCCCTTTGTCAACGTGCAAAAGGCGATTGACGATGTTTTTCACGCGCCTAGTGTTGTTCTTACGAGGAGGTGGGGCTTAAGACTTTAAAAAGGAGTTTTGCTATTATAGAATGAGGTCGCTTCCATGTTAGTTACTGTGAGCTCCCTGCTATCACTGGATGGATCAGAATCAAACACCTAGCGTTGAGCCTTTCTGAATTCTGATTGATCGTAAAGGCGGAGGATGGATTGCAGGAGCGAGGACTCAGCAGAATTAAGATGCGCTTACCCTCATAGTCTAATCTTGACATGATAATGGTAGATTTGAACGAATATTTTTTCGCTAAGCTCATGCTCTGCGCGCTTCAGGTCGATCACATTACGGTCAACTCAAAAATCTATATATAATATATAAAATGAATCTCCAAACCAAACTTGTGCTAATTGTCCCTTGGTTAAAACTTAAAGCCTCAATAAATCATAATTGGTCGAGCTGGTAGATTTACCTTTATGCTCAAAAGAATATTTTTGGCCATTGAATCTCTAAATTGATATTTGTGGAAATTTTAGTTGCTGCTTAACTGCTTTAAATATTCTAACCGGTCTGCTACTATTGGATTCTGGTCTCTTTGGTTGGTAAATTTGATAGACACTGAGCATCAGTGTCTAGCAATGAGCCCTAAACCACACTGAGAGAAAAATGACATATAATGAAGCAGCCCAATAATATTGAGATTGAAATAAAGGACAAATCTATTGGAAAAAGAGGAAGAGAAATAATCCATACCCTGCATGAATCTCTCAGACTTCAGAATGAAGGAGATAAAATAGACAAAAGAGTTTGGACACTTGGCATTCCTATGAGTGTATGATCCCCCTTTTTATTATTTTTATTTATTTTTGTTTTTGTTTTTTACAATGCCAAACTAATGGTCCCAACTCCCAAGCTATGAACACCAAATCGAAGAATGTTGGCATTAGGCCTTGTTTGTCTACATTTGTGTAATTTAAATGTTGACGCAAGATGCAATGAGAACTTCAAATTCACAGATGCGATAGGTGCAATTGGATAAAGAATAATGTCCTTATATAGCAAGGTGCAAGGACAATAAGCTATAAATAGCAGCGAGCAAAGCAAATGACATCAAAGAACCATAGCACCAAGAGAAATGGCTTCTCTAGTCTCATCAGAAGCCATTGCTTCCATTAACCGTGCCACTCTAGCTCAAGCTAGTTCAGTTGCTCCATTCACTGGGCTCAAATCAATCTCTACATTCCCCGTAACCCTCAAGCTCAACAGTGATATCACCTCTCTTCCCAGTAATGGAGGCAAAGTCCAGTGCATGCGGGTACGAGACCATTTCTAGTCACACTTCTAAGCATCTCAGAAGGCCTAGAAAAACATATGAACCTATTGAATCAATGGTCATTAACTTGTATCATCATTGCAGGTGTGGCCTCCACTTGGCAAGAAGAAATTTGAGACTCTTTCTTACCTCCCACCTTTGTCACCTGAATCATTAGCTAAAGAAGTCGAATACCTTCTTCTTAAGGGTTGGATTCCTTGCTTGGAATTCGACTTACAGTTAAACATCCATAAATTTTACTGCTCAAGTAGTTTCAAACTGCATAGATTTTCTTGCATCTTATCTACATAACAGTTCAAGCGATTGAGCTTTTTTGTTTTGTGGTTGAAAATGTAGCATCATGAGGAAGCTATGATGGTTCGTTTTCCGTAAGAACCACAGATCTCCTTGGTACTATGATGGTCGCTACTGGACAATGTGGAAGCTGCCCGTGTTTGGGTGCATTGACTCAGCACAGGTCATGAAGGAACTGGAAGAAGCCAAGAAGGAATACCTTATACCCCAATGCATTCATTCGGATCATTGGATTTGACTAACAGGCGCCAAGTGCAGTGCATCAGTTTCATTGCCTACAAGCCTCCTGGCTCCTGGCTTCTAAGCTTCAGCAAGCACGGTGGAATTGCCAAATTGAGCATTTTCTCCTTCAATTTGCATCGACAGCTTCTTTTTTTGTTCTCTGATTCCGGCATGTAGCTGGTTTCATGATTTATGTGTGAGTGATGAAAGGGCGAAATGCATATAAAAGAGTAAAGTAGTAAACTATATCAGCATGTCCTTTTCTCAATATGGCCTCTGTTTTTTAGATACATTTCAGTTCTCTCTCCCTCTTCTCCCCCCATTTTCTCTTTTGTGTGTGTGCACAATATTGAATACGCAAATTGATTCTACAACAATGTTTGCTATCATGCTTGTGTCAAATCCTCAAGTTCTTACCAGAACCTCCACTTGCATCCATATTGCAGCTAAAAAGGCAAAATGAATGAGTTGGGCTGTATAAAGTTTAAATCAAGACCGGTACCCTATGTACACTCCATCTGCTATCAACCGGGGAGTAGTTATCAGTTAACGCAATTTGTTACTAAATCATCTTGCAGATTTTCTTGAATAACGTCAAGCTTATTTTTATTGGAATTTGGAAATAAACAACAATCCTAAGAAATGTGTCTTGGCCAAAATCCTAAATAGGTGTTGGGTTCGTGCCTTAAGAGTCTGGGTTTGGAAGGTCAACTTCAAGTCGAACTAAATCAAGACATTGTAGAAATCTTTTAAAAGAGTTCAATTGCAAAGCATAATGGTAGATCCATGTTAGATTTCTTGGATTGAAATTGACCACTTGCCTTAAAATATCTTTCGTTATTCAGTTAAAATTTTGTGAGATGTCACTCTTTTTCTTATGGTGAGAGTAGAATACTAAGATATTGAAAGAATTACAAAGACTTTAGATGGAGTTATGCTATTTGAAATTTTACACACCCATAAAATACACATCTTTTTATATCTACACACATATATTATTTGAGTTTAACTAAACCCATATTACACTTAAAAAATTTCTGTAGGATTGAAGTTTTCTCCAGCATACACACCCAATCTGTAGACATCATGCAAATGCCTCTAGCTGCCAAGCTGCTAAACTAATGCTGTGAGCTTATAGTTCCTGAATAGATTGCTCAATTAGCACTTGTATGGCTAGTTCAGCCTACAAATAAATTGTGACCTTGAATTTAGCACCTGTACCAAGTGTCCACTTAGCTTTAGACACATATGGTTAAGATTTGAAGGCAAGCAGATAATCCATTATATGATTCTTGTTCTAATGGTTTTCCCCTAACTGTGAACATGACTTTAGCACTCGTACCAAATGTCAACTTAGCGTGAGATTTGAAGATAACCGATTACAATTGAAGGGTGATAGTTGTTTTCAATCGTTGTCTCATCTCATAATTGAGTTTCCGTCAATACGAGGGTTTCTACTTTCTAACCAATCCGCCGCATCAGAGAATAAAGGGTCAAAAAGAGAGAATGGACACAGAATAAACCAACAACAGCAATCACATATTCAAGTTCCCATCCAACTGATGAGATAAGATAATGGACCCTTGCCATGTGGCACAACAGGGAAGTGCTTGATGATAAGGCTCCACATTTCCTTGGTTCTGTGGCCATCATGGTAATGTCACCCTCCAACACCAATCAGAAGACCCATAAATGTCCAAAATTTTGGTATGTGAATTTGAGACCATTTGATGAAAAACAAAACAATGCCAAATCAGCAGCTTGGAAGGCAATGACCAGTGGAGTCATTGCTATTTAAACATTTTGAAGAAACAGAAAAGGAAGGTTGTTAGCATTCATTCGTTTCATCGGATTCGACAACAGGCGCTAAGTGCAGTGCATCAGTTTCATTCCCTGCAAGCCCCCTGGCTTCTGAATTGGAAGGCTAAAACTTTTAATCTTTGAATCATTGTATTTGGTTTCAATTGTTTCTAAAGTTGTACACCATGTTGTTCCTTTTCGCTATTCTTGAAGTTTGTTTGATTCATTGGACTCTACGTAGCCAAAAAGACAAAAAGTTGTGTTTTGAAAGTGTAATTCATGATATATTGCATGTTGGTTATGGATGGATCAATGAAAAACAAATTAGGGAGCCAAAAGTAACTGGCTTGGAAAAAGAAATGGTATTTTCCCCATAACTATACAGTAATAGAGTAGAAGAACTTTGTTTCACTCTCTTAAGAAAAAAAATTAATTTCATTCAACCATAGTGAAAAGCAAAATAAATAAACCAGCAATTTGAATTGTTCTAGCTAATATTGTTATTAATCTTCTTAAACTAAACAAAGATTCAATCAGAAGTACATTTTTTTTTTTTGGTACATAATCAGAAGTATATTTTAAGCTTCATACTTTAGCTTTGTGTAAAATCATACGCATAGTGCCTTTAGGATAAGATTGATCTCCCAAAGCTGAGTTTCCCCCCACCTGCATGTCTGAATAAAGGTCCTGTCCTGTCATCTGACTCCAGAAACACTTCCGGGATTTGACAAGCCTTGAGATTCCTTTGCTGCTACAAATGCCAAGTTACAGTATTTTGCACTTCCCAGAGTAAACGTATGACTGGGACGTATCCGTTCAAAATAAAGACGGAATTCTTTTCCAAATTGACTAGCAAATAGTAAACACCAGAGTCCAGAGCTCTAGCACTAGTCCAGTTGGCCATGGATGAAGTAAAGAAGCAAAGAGCATCTAAGGATCAGATGTTCTATAGTTTCCTCTTCTACGCCACACAGGACAATTTGGATCAACAATCAATCTTCTTCTGGGTAAGTTTTCCCTCGAAGAAATGGCAATCTGACACAGTTTCCTTTCAAAAATCTTTATCTTGGGAGGTGCTTCCACATTCCTGATAAGAAGAGGAACGATTTTCCAAAATAGAATGCTCATGTGCTCTTTGGTAACCAGTTTTGGTCGTATACTCACCATTCTTCGTAAATGGGCATTCCAAATAATCTTCTGACTCATGCCATGTGAGAGGAATTGTTGGAATACTCCTAGCCACATTCTGGTTGAATAAATCTCTTAATTTATCAGTATTCCATCTCCTTGATTCAACATTAATGAGAGCATCCACCGTAACTTCTTGTTCACTTGGAGTTTTGGGAATTGGTTCTTGGTTAGGAATCCAGCTCTCATCCCAAATCTTTATCGGTTTCTTATTCCAGCTCTTCACTGTGCATAACTCGTTCAAAAATAGTCACTTTCATCCAAAATGTTACCATAATTTTTTTTAATCCCACTCTTGGTTATTTTACTATATTGCCAGTTGTAAAACTCTTTTCCATTATTATCCAAACATAGATTCGGCACGCTTACTGATATTTCACTCAACTAGTCATAGCTAAGTTTGGGACCATAGGTATTAGTAGCAAGATTCAGGTAATATTTTCCTGATTCATATCAGAGTTCAGAATTGTTGATACATACGGGGAAGTCTTCATTTCCCATTTGCCAATATGTTTTCTGTTTTTCATGAAAATATTACCAAGTTACAAGATTTGGCGTATAATCTCTACAAACTCGATTGAAGATGCTTCATTGATAGTCTTGATCAACTAAATTAACATGAAAAACAAATATAGTAAATTCAACATATAATTGATAATAGAAGCGTAAAATTCCATTCCTACCTAAACGTACAAAGAAAAGACGAGAAAATATATAATACGACCGTTTGAGAACTTATATAATCTACCTCTGCCCCCAATCAAACCTCTTTCTATCTAAAGGAATTGGAATTTCCTTCTTCAGATTCCAGATATCATCGTCCCAAACAACATCACTATACAAGGCACTGAAAGATTCACCCATGAAGTCCATGTCCCAACCTGGGAACCAAGTAGAGCCCCATGACATTTGCTCATCCACCACACCTCCCAGCCATGGCATATACTCCTCCCAACTCCAACCCATCACGCTATCCCCTTCCCCCTGCAACAACAACCCACCCACATCTCTGTTTTCCTTCCTCTCCTCCTCCACCACGCACTTGCCCACCTTCTTGTCAGCCTCTCTCTTTGCCTTCTTCTTCCCCACTGTAGGCATTGCAGCCACATTTTCAACTATGGGAGGATTCATGGTGTCAACACCATTCACATTTACACCTCTTTGCCTCTTCATCTTCGATCTCGGTGAAGAAAGAAGGGTCTACACTTGTGAGTAATGGAAAAGTAAGGTGAAATTGATGATATATATAGGAGTGTTTTAAAAACCGGTGAAATCGGACCGGTTTAACTGTAGATCAACTGTGAACCGAAAGTTTTATTAGTTTTAATTCAACTAAAAAATTGTTGGAGTGATTAAATTACAAAAATAATAAAAAAATTGATTGAACTGATTAAATTGATAAAAGCTAAAAATAAAATATCAGTTAGATTGTTTATTAATTTTTAAATTAAATTTTTATTAAAAAAAATAGTTTTTTCTTTTTAAAAAAATTTAAGATTTAATTTTTTTAAGAGTTAGGTTAAAAATTTTTACAGTTTTAATTTTTCTTTTTTAAAAAATAAGCAATGATATTATAAAATAATTTATAATTTTTATGATCAATTATATATATATATAACATATAGTATATCAATTCAACTACTAATTTAACTAATTAAATTAATTAAACCTTAAATTATTTTTTTCTTTAATTATCCAATTCAATTAATTTTTAAAATATTAATATATAAAGATGAGCATTACCTAGCTACGAGCAGGATGCATAGCTGGTATGGAAATCTAGACAGTTTCTGACCAAGTTGGTGTTGTGACTTATGATGTGATCAGTCCTTACGGATATTTTGGGAGCCATATACATATTCATGTGGTTTACCGGCATTCTCCTCTATTTTATTTATTTATTTTTTAGTGCCGGTTATCCTTACATTTTTTTTATGACTAATCTCATTCGGATAATAAAATTATCTTTTTTCATAAATATTATTTCACAAATTCAAACTTTTAATATTATAAAAAAAATTCTGTTACTAAATTAAAATACAGTTATCACTTAAGAGTCACGTTTTGACTTAACCGCCCCTTATGGGTGGCATTATCTTCTCTATCTTGGAACGTAACGACAAAAAACATCACCCTTGGAACAACGTAGGGGCAAGTACCAAGTAGCTATAGCTAGTCTCAAGTCATCTGGCATGGTTCTTTAATCTTTATGTGTGTGTGGGCCTAGTTCAATGAATTTTTCGGTGAAAATGATGTGGCTATTTGTTTAAATTAACTCAAGGTTCACACACTTCTTTTTACAGTTATCATCATTACCTAATTAATTAATATAAATCATGCATACACATGACCCTGGGTCCTGTCTATAACTTGTGATGTTGTATTTACAACTTGCTTCTTTCTTTAACTTTTTTTGTTTTGTTTGGTAAAACTGGCAAGAAATCAAAGGAGTGCTGTTAATTATTTTTTCAGAAAAGTAAGTCGTAATTAGAGCGGAAGTTCCAAGTTTCAAGAAACAATACTATAGTCGCATGAATAATGAATATGAATTAAAAATAAATAGAATTACTTAAATTCAAATGGAATTATATTGTTGGCTTTATCTGCGTCGTCCTTTGAATTTGTGGATTTACCATCTTAGCCCATATGCTGTCGTCCATAATAAGTACACAGCCCCTAATGTTTGACTGTTTTGAAAAATTATAAAAATAAAATAAATTCACACCATCGGTTTTAGTTATAATTTTTGGCCACGTTTGATTTAAGATTATATTTAATTTTTTAAGTTATAATTATATAATTATAAAAATAATATTACTCGCATGAGAGAATGACATAGAATAAGAAAAAGTATGTTATTTATACATTTTTTATGCATTTTCTTACATCTATATATAATAATATTTTAATAATATATTTATCTATATTTTAACTGAATTATTTATTTTTCTTATGATTTAAATTTTTTCACACACTTTGCTTAATATCTTAAGGTTGGGGGTGTTCAAAAAATAAAATCAAAACTGAGCACTGTTTTTTTATAATATGGTTTGAATTATTTTAATATATATCTACATACAACATAATTGTTATTTTAAGATTCTATGATTAGCAAGTGTTACCAACTTCAAATTACTATGTATTATGTACTAGCTAATTAATATGATTTACTTATAAATATTCAATTTATTTATAAATTACACATTTTATTATAATATATGTCTTGTGAATTATAGTTAAACTGAAATGTGAAATCAAATTAATCCTAAATTAGGGGTTTGATTTGTTCAATTCAATAAATTCTCATAAATTATATAAAAAAGATAAATTTTCATAATTTAATTTAGTTTCAAAATATTACAAACAAGAGATATTGTTTAGGTTCATTGTGATTTGGTTAGACTCTGTAGGTCAACCCAAATCAAATTGAATCATAAATCCATATTCCGGAGGGTAAATTTGTAAGAAAATTGTTATAATACCTTGATGAGTTTGATATTTATGATGAGTTGTTAATTATTTATTGACTATTAATTTTATAATAAATATTTAAAAATTTATTAAATATAAATAATAATTAATAAATACTTAGTAATTTATCATAAATATCAATACTAAAAAAATAACAGAATAACCCCAAGGTAGCCGTTGGTGGTTGCATGGGATATATAGTTTTTGTCATAGAAATAAGTAGAATTAATTGACAGTTTCAATGATTTTCTCTGTGCTAACTGATGCTAGTGCTAGTGCTAGTGCTGTGTCATATATAATGTTTTTAAAATCGAATTGGATTGGTCAATTCGGTATGAATAGCGAATTAACAAATAATTGATATGAGTGATGACTTAGATTAGTCATATATTAAAATTAGTGACTCGATTTGATTCGATTGATTTTGGTTAAAATTTGGTGACCTGACAAATTAAACCAGTAAACTAACTGGGTAATGACATTAAAAAAAAAATCTTAAAACTCTGTGTAATCATAATTTTTGATTTATTTATCTAATTTAGATTAATTATATATTTATTATATATAATTTTTTGAGATCTATGTTATGTTGATCTTAATTATTTTAAAAAAATTTATTTTTTGAATTGAGTATTTTAATAAAAATATTAAAAAAATTTATGAATTAAGAATTAATATTTTTATAAAGTCATTATTTTTTTAAAATAAATATATTTTATTTATTTATAATAATAAAATCATCCTATATAATATATATTTATATATATATATTTAATTTTATATAATTCGATTAATAATTTATTAATTGAATTAGAGTCTTATTGACTTAACATGCTGAATGAGTCGACTAGCTACCCTAATTTAATAATAATGGTTACATGCGAAAGGCAAACTTGGGGTTGTGCATGTTGGCCAAGCGGCAGAAAGTAGTAGTTGTTTGCCATTGGATTTGATTGAGGGAGATGAATGCCCCGTTGAATGCTGGATGTGTCAGATGCGTGCCTTCAACTTGGAAGCACAAGTAGCATGCCTGCCTGGTATCCTACTGTTTCATGCATGCTCATCTGTCGGCATAAAGGCCAAGCTACATTGTAGGCCACTTGGACACACTGTCGACAAGTATATATATGTAATGTAATGTACAAAGCTGGAAAGTGAAAACCACCAAATCCCTCTCCCACTTGTTTCTCTTGTTCGGATATATATCTACTATTATTCTATTAAGTTCCCTTCTTAGTAGGTCATACTCATCCACCATGCATGATGCATGGACAATGCTAGACTCGTAGAGTGGGTCATCCATTAACAATACTCAGCTTCTCTTGTAATTGTAAGTAGTCATGAAATAATCTAAAATGGGATACAACTTGACAATATAAGCCCGTAAAAAGCTACAATTTACTTTAAAATCAGTATTAATTAATCAACTGCCTTAATATCTCTCTTTCTCGTTTATTGCACAAAATTCTCACGTATAATATGATAAAAATCATACACATTACCCACTTATTTCCCCATTCTCGACCCAATGCCAACATGACCTATGATGTTTAATTTAATTTTAATTCACTATAATTGTAAATTTTTTTATATTTATAAATTATGAAATAATTTTAACCATCACATCAATTATTTAAGAAATTTAACTTTTTTAATAATGTGTCAACACATCGTTAGATAACAGTGTAAAGTTTCTTTAAATGACAGTGAATCAAAAATTAAACTCTAAATTGATGTTATTCTCAACCAACTCTAATATGAGTTTAATTTTGATCTACTGTCAGTGTAAAAAAAAATTAACATTATCATCCAATCATATATTGCCACGTCACTAAAAAAGTTTTCCTATTATAGCAATTACTTAAGAAGTTTAACTCTTTAATAATGTGTTATAACATGATTGGATAACAATGTACTTTTTTTTACAGTGTCAATGAATTTAAATTAAATCTATCTAATATATCTCCTTCTTATATATTTGTTTTGATTCCCATGAATGTAAGATGTGCATATTGCGGTAGCATATAAATTTTTTCAATATTTAACTCTAAATTTTGTATTTTGATTGTGTATAATAAATTATTGAATAAATACTTATTTTAGTCCATCAAAGATATAAATGACATAAGTTTAGTTATCTAATAATTGCGTGACATCAAATTGATCATTTTAGATGATTATTTTATGTCATTGAAGAACCAATTTGATATATAAAAAAATACATTGAATGACCAATTTGATGTCACTAATTATTGAAGAACTAAACTGATGTCACTTGTATCTTTAGAGGATCAAAATAGGTGTTTACACTAAATTATTTCTAAGTATTTTAAATATTTCTTTTTTTTTAAGATATACAATATTTAAAATTTTGAAGATTTGATTGTTAGACATGAATGTTGTATTCGTATGTTTAAATACAATGTTGACAAAACAAAACATAGACATATTATACAACTGTCAAATTTTTTATTAAAAAATAACTATAATAACTTAAACCTATAATAACTACCTAAATATTTACCACTGAATATAATAGGTGGTGGAAATACCAAAGTCAATTTGATTGCGGAACTATACAGCTAGATGTCTAGAGCAAGTAGCAACCAAATGCATTATCCATGGATTGTGGAGATTGTTTGCTACACTCAAAGCTTTGTCTCAAGTGTCTTGAATGTCGTTCGGATGTGGTGATCATTGAGAGCGATTGCAAATAGTAAGTTCACAGGATGTGTGGCTCCTCTGGTTTCAGACTCGTTGGTCCCTAATGGAAGAAGTCAGATCCTTGCTTCGTCACTTTCAGTTGTTCAATTTATGGAGCCATAGAGGTGTTCTCTTTCTCGAGGTGTTTATTGAAAATTATGACAATTAATGAATGTATAAAATGACAGCTAACCGCCAGTACTCTTTAAAAAAAATTGCTGCTGTTTAAATCGTGGCTATAATTTCATAAGATTTTGAAACAAAAAATTATCAGTGGTCTGTACCACTGCTACTGATGATTTAGCATACCGCCACCACCATATGAAACTTTGCACAAATCATTATACAACAAGCATAAATAAGCGTAGGAACCACTATCTAGGCCAAAGCTCATTACAGACGAATGTGTTAGGACTTAGGAACCAGAGAGGATAAGGAAGGAACGTTTTATTTGTCCTTCTTTCTGCTAATTAGCTTAAATTTCATGATAAAGGTTAGCAGATGGTTAAAATAATAATATAACTCCCAGCCTGTCACTATTTCAAAACAATCGAAAATGTAAATCCCTTATCCAAAACATTTTATTCTTGCATCAGCATTTAAAAGTAGATCAACTTATAGAATTAGAAGGGGTAAATAAGCTGCACAACAACAACTAAAACTTATTTCACTGAGTGAGGTCAACTACATGAATAACCAATTAACGAAAGACCAATATTTTCCCCTCCGAATTCTTGAATTATCACCCTTCTCTCTAACAGCTGACGAAATCCAAACAACAAAATAACATATATACATAATCATTTTCTTGATCAACTCTTGGCTTCATCAAATGAGAGTCTCACATTAGATAGTGATATGGCTTAAATAGTAGTTATAAGTGAAGGGCAATCCTCACTTTATGAGCTAACTTTTGGGGTTAAGTTGCACTCAAACCTAAATTCTGAGATGGTATTAAAACTTATTCGAGATTCGTTAGGTGACCCCAGATATCTAATTCTGCAAATTTCACACTCCAGATATCCAGTCCTGGGCATGAGGGGGGTATGTTGAGAGTCTCACATTGGATATTGATATGACCTGAATAGTGGTTATAAGTGGGAGACAACCTTTACTGCATGAGCTAACTTTTAGGGTATGTTTGAAAGGATGGCATGTAAGGGAATAGAATGGAATGACATAATAAATTTTATAAAATAGCTGTTTGAGAGTTACTAAAGATGATGGAAGAGAGTGGTAATGGATGGACCACAAAACACCTCATTGCCATTAAAAATCTTAATTTTATTGTCCCTCCAAATTGAGATGTTTAGGAGGGAGTGACATTATTTTGTGAAGAGAGTATAAGAAGTCTCTTTCATTCCTTTATTAAACTACCAAATAATTGAGTGACATCTACCTTTCTATTTCATTTCTTTCCTTTCCATTCTATTCCATTATGAGTCACCCCCTTCCATCTTCTTTAAAACTCTCAAACATACCCTCAGAATTAACTTAGACATAAACTCAAATTCTAAGAATAAGCAGTAACCAAAGGAGGAGATGTAACAGACCTTGCACATTATGAGATCGATAGCCATCATGACTTCATCGTTGTACTCCTATTCATGTTGCTGCTGCTATTCTTCTTGTTTCACCTCGATAAAATTAAGATATGCAAACAGTTTTCTTCATTCTAGCTTCCTAAAAAATGGGCAACATGATGAAAACAGGATCAACTGGAGTGAATAAATATAGCTAGCCATCTGTGGAAGAAAAATAATAATGATAAGGATGATAACAATTGCAAAGAGTTTATGCCAAAACTGCGGTGTTACTGAAGTTTTATAACTAGTGAAAGAGATCTAGAGACTGATGAGTGGTGACAAAACAAGAGTCGTTATGATGGGAAGGAAATTATAAATAAAATAAAAAAAGACTGTTGGTTAGAAGTACAATAATATGAGATAAACAGAGAAGGAACAGAAATATTATTTTGTAGAAAAGTAGAATTAAATGATTTCATCACATAAGAGATTAATGAGAGAAAGTACTGTACCTCACGCAATACAGATGTAAATACTAAATAGTGATGCAATAGACAAGTGCATATGAATTACTATTAGATGAGTAATAAAATCAATAGACAAGTTGTTCGGACTTGGGAGATTAATACATTGCATAATAAATAATAACATAAACCCAATGTTTTTTTTTATTTTGTGAAAATTGGATATAGAAAAGCTGCCTACTTAGGCCATGAAGAATCCAAGTTTAAATTATGGATTTCGGTTTAGAGTATATAAGATAAAGATGTCAGCTTAAGCATTCTGCTGTGAACTTATTCAAATATTACAGTTTAGATGGCAAAGGTGTTGGTGGAATTCAAGGCAACAGTTGCCGAAATTTCTCAGTCAGAGTTAGGATTCTTCCAACTACTAGGATAGCATCTACAGAAAGTAGAGAATATGATATTTGAGGGTTTTCATGAGGTATAGAGAAAGTAAAGTGCATTATTTCAGAGCTAATAAGGAGAAAAGAGACATTCAACGGCTGTCCAGAGGGTGTGAACCCATGCGAGCATATTGTGATCAGATGTGAAAAGCAAGACAATTGAAGGGAGCAAAGGGAGAAAATAGCAACTTTACTTATACCCAGAATACTTAAATAATCACTCATCATCAAGTGTCAAATCTCACACCTAAATTAGGGTACAAGAAAATAAGATGTAAAGATGACTTCCAAATCATTTTTTCTTAATAAAACTAGTCTTTGACAATTATTTCCTACTAGAATTATATGCTACTAGAAAAGGGAAACATGAACCTACAAAACCCTGATAATGAAATTCCCCAAAATGTTATGAAATAGAACTTCTTCAAAAGAATTTCACAACGACTTTCCGCCAAGGCACCAACCCATGGAACTAAGGTTAAGCTAGCACAAGTGCAAGAAAGGTTTGCAAAGCCCTGGCAGTCACCCAAAAAAAAGAAAAAAAGGTTAAAATATAGGGCTGTACTCTGCAATGCCCGGTTTCCCTGCTTTTTAGGGAAGAAAACTGACCAAATAGGCACGTGAATAATGTTTCTGAACAATCAGCATATCTTACCCATCATTTATCAGCAAGAAGGCATACAAGCAGCAAATGGAAGACACATAATTGATCAATTTTTCATGGCTACGATGCCAGCAAACAAGAACCAACACAGAAATAACACATTCATATGTTAAAGACGAGTCCTGATCGAATCAACCACAGAAGCAACCAATTTACTTCAACCCTTTTTCCCTAGTCAGAATTTTCGCCATTCACATACATCATGTGGAATATAATAAAACATGATTTCGACCATGGATTTTCAGGAAATTTCCACTGCAGAAAACATGATTAAACGTCAAGACCCTAACACCCAGTATTATCTAGTATTCGTCGTTAAATAAAATGAAAAATAAATACTTAAATTGATCGACATTAATTTGATTCTCTAATTATTTTTAATATTAAAATAGTCATTTAATATTATTCTTTTGACATCAAATTAGTCTTTTATTTATCTTTTAATATCATTTTTAACATTAAATTAGTTTCTTAAAAATATCAAAAAAAATAATTTAATATTAAAAATAATTAAAAAAATAAAATTAATATCATATATATCTTTAAATAATCAAATTAAATATTTACAAAATAAAGAGTGTTAAAGAGACCCAATCTCGGATCCATATGTAGGTTGTAGTATGAGCAGGTACCTGCTTTGGCTTTTTATGGCCACTCGGGGAATTGAAAAGTGAGTGCTGTTGTTTTGGCCTATGGGGATTTAGCTTAGATGTAAAACTACTTGTTAGAATTCTTTTGTCTTTATTTGATTTTTGGATCAGTGAAATTAATTTAACTAATTATAGATGACTCGTGTGCTTGGAGATTCTCATTACAAAAAGAAACATTAAATACTTTAAACTTTTATAATTAGAAATAAAGAATATATACCCTTTAGTATTATTTAACTCAAGTATACAAAAACATGTTACAAATTTTATTTTGCACCCACAGATAGATAGATCCAATAAAAACTTGTATATGATTTGCTAATAATGTCAAAGAACTTTATAGTCCCATGTCAACTAGCATCTTCCAAAGATACCGGCTAGCATTCTTTGGACGATAGCTACGTCCATTGATTAGTGTTAGATAGCCATCCGCGTCCAACAAGAAAATTCATTTGAAGTCTTTAACACATACCACAAAACGAAAGAGCACGTTACTTTTGGTTTTTTGTTTTCTTTTGCGAAAAGCATAATTTTATAAGAAAATATGAAATAAAATTCTTTTCTAAAGCGTAACGGTTAGCACTTGTTGATGCAATGTTAAATTGCAATTGTAATGTCATGTAAAAACACAATAACATTTTTTTAAAATATTTATATAATTAAGCATCATACAGCTGCATTTTTGCATTTTTTGTAATCATAAAAGTTGTTTCGGACCCTTTTTTTTTCGTTTATCTTGCATTATTAGGAATGAGTTCCATTTTGAACCAAAACAAAAAGGAATGAGCTCAATTACAATTCAATTAAAATAATTTGAATAAATATATTTCAATTAAAGAAAAAAAATTACTAAATAAATTAATACGTACAAAAAGAGAGTATTTTTTGGTGACACATTTTCTGCCAACAGATTCCACAAGCGAAACCACACAAAGAAACTTTTGAAACGCGGAGACAGAACCACCACAGCTAATAAAGGAATAATGGGACCGGGAAAAAAACGTCTGTTGTTTGGTCATTTCTGCAAGAAACAATTGACAACTGCAGATAAAAGGACTCGTTACCCATTCCCAACCCCATGACCTTTATACAGGGCCCAAATATGGCGTAAAACATAAGCGAAACCCGCTAATTAAGCCTCTTGACCCAAAAGATAAAGAGGAGGCGTGACAAAGCACGAGACAAAAGAAACAGAAATCAAGATTTTTATATACAGTAACATTTCATGTTCACATTACAAATGACCCGTTCACTGAAAATTCTCAAATAAACCATTCTTTTGTACAGATTTTCCTCCTTAAGCCGCTAGATACATTTGAAAAACCCGTAAAAGAAATCAAAATGAAATATTCCCATCCTGTGAAGAGACCCCCTTCTACTTACAGAGAAGAGAATGGTATTAGACACTAAAAAGAGGCGCTAGGCCAAAACTAACACCCAAATTAACCCTCTCAACTGTAACCTTGACCGCATTATTTAGTGGACTAGACTAAATTCCTACACAACGACACACTAGACATTTACATACACTTCCTGATTACTGAACATATTTACAAACAGACTCGAGATATTTATTTATTTTATCTCTTCCTCTTCAGACTCTAGAGACTTCCAAAATTCCTCTCTTCCGGTAATCAAAGCTCTTCTTCTTCTGTGGTTATATATCTAAGGTGAACTGAATACTACTTCTCAAGACGCGTGTGGGTTCTTTCATCTAAGCCAGAGCAGGGATGCTGCAATTCCTCCTATCCCTGTCAAGACAATCGAACCCCTCGATTCTCACAGCCGGATTGTTTCCAAAATTGAGTCGAACACAGCCTCCTTTCCTTGCCGAGGACGATGGAGACGGTGGCAAACCCGACGGCGCAGGAACCACCACCCACGACGACGGCGAGAGCGGGGAGAACTTCTCATCCCCAAATCGAGCATCCTGAATCAATGGGTTAGCAACTCTGCTCGGCGGTGACCCGCAGAAAAATGGGGGCGACGAGGCTACCTGTGGGCATGATTGTTCTATACCACAACCACCCTGCAAATCCCAAAGACACAAAACAATTCAACCAAAGACACAAACTTTAGCACCTCAAAAAACAGTAATCAATGAATCAACCTAAATCATAAGACCCATACATAGAAGAGGAAATCACCTTGGTGAGGATGGTGTCTAAAGGATCAGACCCAGATGATTTTGAATCACATGGCTCAACCTGGCAACTGCAGAGAAACAAAGTATGCAAAGTTCAACAAAAAAATGACCTGAATTTTTTAAAGCAAATTGGCAAAAAAAAAAAAAGGACACGTAAGAGAGAAATTTACCTGAGATGCCAACGGAAGGTCCTGGTTGGGTGGTCGTTGACGGCGACGTTTAAGAGGCCGAGGCGGCGGGGCTTGGGGCAAACCACGTGGTCTCTGCCGGTCATCTCTTCACGGGATGCGACGACGTTTTGCTGCTGGATGGCGCAGTGGTTCATCTTCTTCTTCCTCGGATTTTCTATCAACAACTAAAACCTGGTCACACGGAAACACATATAGCCAAAAAAGATTTAGAACGAAACCATTTTATTCATAAAATATTCTAAAGCAAAAACGAATAAAGAAATCATGCAAGTTTGAAATCTATGAGTATTCTATTTGCGAGATCGGAAACGTGTATGAACGGTTGAACAGCTCAGGGTTTAAGATCTGGTCAAACACAAAACAAAAATAATTATAATTGTGTTTAGAATTTCTCAACCGCCCAGCTCTGGTGATAGCTATACACCTTACCTAAAGATCTAATAAAAACCATAGAATATTATTTAAATTAGGACCATAAAAACAGAAAACAAAATCAAATTTCTGTGCAAATGAAAAATCAAATTCCTTAGGATCCTTCTGTTATTACGATAACAAATTGAGCTTCGCTGAGGTAGATCTGAAGAAGGTCAGAATTGATTTTTTTAAATAAAAAATTAAAGTTGAATATGGAAAATGGATCGGAAATTGACAAAAAAAAAGGAAAATGGAAAGAATTTGGCTTAGTTAATTTTTATTTTAATAAAAACAGAGAGGTTTGGAAGAAGTTGTTGAGGAAGGAGATCTGAAAAAGGAAAATGAAATGGAGAGAGGTGTTTGCAGTAAGAACAGATGGAAGGAAGAGGAAGTACCTGTAAGTGTGAGCTTGCTTCACTATACACAGCTCCTGAACAAAGAGATTATTCACAAAAGAATTGAATGAACAAGTGAAGAGAGAAAGAGAAGAAAAGTGAAGGTTGTGTTGGTAAAGGGAGAGAGGGGAATGCAGCAACTGCAGGTTCCAACCACGCTTCCTTTATATTATTATTATTATTCTATATATATTTATATTTTATTTTATTTTATTGTAATTTTGGGAAGATTTTTTTAGTATTATATGGTTATTTTCATGCGGGCGGTGCCTCCCGCGCGAGATGACATCGTTTTTTGCACCCACGATCCTCCTCTCTCTCTCTCTCTCTATCTGTTTCTCAGACAGTAAATAAAATAATCTAATAGTAATATAATATGATCTGACGATGAATTGTTAAATAAATAATTATTATGTGAGGAAAATATCTTAAATATCAAAAATGGATCCGTTCCGTTGGGAATGAGAAAGAGTCTTCTTCTTCTTTGGTGGAGGAGCGTACCTCCACAAGGACCTCCACAACTCACGACCTTGTACCTGATGCCTACACGTGGCACCCTCGTGCTTTCTCGTTCCCAAAAATGGAATTTTGGCAACAAGGTCGGCGACGCTTCAAACTTTCAAGAGGACTAGGCGTGTTAATTTGGCCCCGGGCCGGGTCAATTTTATTTTGTACTAATAAATTGTTGGTCCATCTCAGTCTCATACGAAACTGCGAGCTATTAGGGCCACTCCGGGCTACCTTTATTTATTTTTGTAATTAAAACAAAAGATGTAATATTAAATAATTTATTTAATTAACTTGTGCTGAAAAATTAAAATTAAATTATGTTAAAATATTTTAAATTAATTATTACTTTTAAATAATATTTAAATAAATTTAAATGAATGAATATTTATTTTAAAATAAATAAAATAATATTTGTATCAAGCTTGTGAGCTTGTTCAATTCACATCAATTTAATTAAAAATTAGGTTGAGTCGAGAATCAAATTTATGTGATCAATCCATGTATTTTATTGGATTATTCAAGTTCAACTTATTTTGATAGTTCTGAAGAAGACTTAAAATTGTTAAAAACTCAATTCAGTTCAAAAAATATAATTAACTCAACTTCAATAAATTGATGATTTAATTGTTATTTATTAAAACTATGTTGATTTCACAATTTTGATTAATTTTAAATTAAATTGAGCTTGAGTTAGCAAAAGTTAAAAATTGAATTCATTCAACTCAATCTTATATATTAAGCTTACATAAATAATTATTAGGTCATATTAATTTATATATCCTATACTTTTATAAATTTTTAAATAAATTTCTATAATTTAAAAATTATGAATGGGTCTTTATAGTTTAAAAAATAATAATTGAGTCTTTAAAATGCTGTAATGGTAAGCTAGATTCAAGATCTTGTTTTTTTTTTATAAAATAAAACTATAATGACTCATTTATAATAATTAAAATACAAAGAACTGTATAAAAATTATAAAAGAGAATAAAGAACTACAAATTAATTTAACCTAATTATTATTCATATAAGTGTTATATAAATATTACAAATATTCATAGAAATTAAATTGTACAATTTCTTCTATTTTTATTAATTAGTCTTATCTCATCTTGTTTCTCATTCTCTTTTTATTTATCATAAAATATAATAAAATCCCATGAAAGAAAAATATGCACAACCAAATAAAACTAACTAGCCAAAAAAATTAGCAAAAACTTTGATAAAATTCAACTATGTTCAAGTATGATTCTTGGATAAGATAAAATAGAATGAACTATTCATTAATACAAGAGTCAATAAGTATACAAATTTATTCTGTTAAACATTCAAATAAAAAATGAGTTTATATTTGAACTAATAAATATAAAATATTAAATAATAATATAAAAAAATTTACATTAATAATGAACCAAAATTATATCCTATAAAAAATTTTGGCTTAGCATTTTCTTAAAAAACAATCGATTTTTCATAATTTAAATAATTAAGTTGCGAGGTTTTAATTTGAGTTAAAATGAAATAAAAAATTGAAAAAAATCAAAACCAACAAAGCACATGTGAAAGATTTCGAACAAAAATGCATGGTGATATGATATAATATGTCAAGGGATAAGGTGTCAGAAGAAAAACGAGGCCGGCTCCCAGTGATCAGCAATTCTATGTACCAAAAAGAAAAAAAGTGATCAGCAATTCTCCACGGTCCAGACTCCAAATAGCTTGATTGGGTACAGTTAGGTTGTCAAAGTAACGTGAAACATGCCGCGGTCAAGCATTTCATTTGCAGAAGGGATATCGTCCTAATACATTCTCTTAATATTTTTTTAACTGTTGTTGTTAATTAGTGTTTTAACTTTTAAGGATATTATTTTAGAAGTACTTAATAAATTTTTAATTATTTATTAAAAAATATTAAATATTTTTAGAAATGTTAAATTTAATTTTTTTTTATATTTAATAATTTTTTATTTTAATTCTTTAATCAATAATTATATATTTTTTATTTTAAATATATTAAATATTCAATTTATATATATAATATTTTATATTTTAATTCTTTAATTAATGTCTTGAGAAGAAAACTTGTTAATAAATATCTTATATAAATAATAAATAAAATTATTTAATGTTTCGAGAACCTAAAAAATACGTAATAAAGTATGAAAAAAAAGGATATAGAATTATTTATAAAATTTATATGGTTTCTCTTTCCCTAAGCAATTTGCAATCAAAGTATCCGAAACGATTTGTACGGAAAATTTAAAAGACAAACGCCATTTTTTATATGTTTCTTTATTTCTTTAAAATTGTAGTTAAGATCAATTTAATATAATAAATTTAAAATCCTATATTTTATTATCTTCATATTTTATAAACATAATTTTTCTTTGTTGAACCTTTTTGAAGGATTTATAATTACTGTAACTATTAATAAGTTAGTTAAAATTAACAATAGAGAAGTCATTTGTTATGTTTGCAATATTTTCTTTTACAAAAATTGATTAATGAATTAATATATTTTGTACTAACAAATATTTTTAATTAGAACTCTCTCTTTAGTATTTAAAAAAATAATAATAATCAAAATACGTAAAGAATTTGTAATCCTTTTCAATGTTAAATTTCTTTTAAGGAAGTTAAGAGTCATAGAAAGAACTCACTCGGGTGGGTGCCTCGGAGTTTGACAAGTATTGAGGGATTTAAGTAATTTTGGTTAGAATTTCAAACCTTTTTATGATTATAGTACCAAAAAATATATAAGTATTAAGTTATTACTTTTTTAATTCAAAGTGATTAAGAAAGTCATTCTTATGTAGATATAATATTTATGATAGAAATTTCTGTAAAATTTATTTGAAGTCTCAAACACAGTTGTTTATCTGGCATATTCACCGTTATTTATGAATGTATTTATTATAGACACTGTGTTTATGTAAATATATATAGTAATAGGGATTTAAGGTTTGATGTATTTGTTGCCATTTGCGAAGGATTTGTTAACCAATCCCGAATCCAATGCGCCAATCAGTAATGTCGTGGTGTTTGTGTAGATGACATGTTACTAAAGATTAAGAATCTTATATAAATTTAAAAAGAAAAAGACATGTTGATGAAGAAATGATATAATTATTGACAAAACGAGAGACAAGTATCTTTCCTTGCATCTATGCTTCCCAAGTTGTGGGACACAAAACATAATCCATCTCTGAATAAAGAAGTGCAATCATATTCTCAATTAAATGTCTCTAGATTTTGCAAATTATAAAAACTCCTCTTGGTGTGGTTTGCCTTCTGTCATCTACAATCATAATATTTCCTAATTAAATCTATTAAACCAGTTCAGGGAGTTGAAGTTAGGCTTACGATTTGGTGAGGAGGACGCTTTTGGTTTGAAAGGATTGACACGCACGCTTTGGTCCCAAAACCAAGTTGGTGTTGGTACAACCACCATTTTGCCTTTGCTTTCGGCTGCGGCTTTAAGAGGAATAGATCCAAAATCAGCACTAATGGGAAAGCATTACAAACACCTCATGCCCTATTCTGTTTCTCATCATTATATTGACGTGTGTAAGTTTGTTTAAAAAAATCTAGTGCGTGTCTTAGCGGCAATAATCATGGTTTATTTCCACATGCTTAGCATCCAATTTTAAGGCATGGGGGTAAGAAATGATGATTTGAAATTTCAAATCGATACATTTTGTTGACCATTTTCATCCAAATTTCAAATATGAAAAATTCCTAGGCTTGAGACTTGGTTAAGAAAGAAAGTCAACCAAACGCTTTATAGTGTTGTAAAACGACAACAAAATAAAAAAAGGAAAAAGTTTTTTTAAGGAAACGACTAACTTGTTGAGTACCATGTTTTTCAACTTGAAGATTTTTATTCAAATAAGAGAAGAAAAAGAAAACTGAAAGTGGAAAAAGGAGAGGAGTGGCTGAGGAGGTGGGGGAGGAAGGGAAGATGAAGATCTTCTAGTTTTGCAAGGAATTACAGCTATCATGTTGCAACTTTCAACTCGCATTATGCCATAGTCAGCGAAGAAGTTTCTCCCTAACGCATGGGTATGGAATTTGCTTGCATCACTGGAACGTAATTTGCTTGCATCACCGGATATGGAAACATGCAGCACGAAGAACTTTCGGTATTCACCTTGAACAAGAAACAACAAAATATCTTAACCAATTACAGCTATTTGATGAAGACACAAGGGGTCACCTTACAGAATTATACACGCTACTACCACACATTTCCTGCAAAAATTGGTAAAACAAAATTTACATTTTTTTAATACTTTTTCCCTTTTTCAAAATATTTTGGTGATGGCTGAACAAAATTTAATGAGGCATACACCATTAATTTTGGAACCAGCAATAGAACACATTACAATGCAAAAAAAGCAAAGAATTACTTCCTTAAGTAACATAATAACTAAATGAACCAGAGTGAAATCTGAAGAGCGTCAAACACTTTGCACCTCTCTTGAAGATTTGTAACTGTGACAAAGAAGTGGTTCAACTTCAAACAGAGGCTGGTGCAGAAGCAGCTGCGGCTCGCTTCTTGGCAAAGTATTCATCAGCACGTGCTAGGTTTTTAGCAACTGATGGCTTAACCCACTTCTTACGGCCAGGAAGCACAGTGAGGGAACAACCAGCAGTCTCAAGCTTCTCCTTTGCTGATGTCGAAAAGGCACGGGCTTTTATTGTCAACTTCTTGCTTAGTTCTCCTTCGCCCAAAATCTGAAACCAAAGCACAACAAACTGTTATTTTCATCCTTTCTTCTTGAATCTCTTGTAGATTTTGTATGTCTTCTTGATCCATCTAGACCAAAATCGTAGATTTTAAGAAGTTCAATGCACTGCATTGTTAAATACAAGCAAAAGGCTTGCTTAAACATACTAACAAGTTTAAAATTGTATAGAACTCAGATTTTTGCAAAGATTTTTCATGTTTCTTGGGAAACCAGAAAAGCAGTTACAAAGATTGAAATCAGTAAAACTTAACCAACAAATGCGTGGTGCTCCATGTAGGACAGTCATTGGCCAGGGCATGCTAAAGCTTCAACTCCTTTATATTAGTAAATATCCTTCTAGAAATTTATTACAAGAATTATTTCAAGCAGCATCTTTCAATTTGAAAAGCTTATTGCAATCAATGTCAATGTATAGACTATAGAGTGAAGCTTGTTTACCTAAATATTGCTGCTTTGTGTAGAAAATGATCATTTAATAATTCTACTGTGCCGTGACTGGAATGTCATTACATCTCACTACTTCTCCCACATAGATGATTTTTAACAAAAATCGATTCTAAGTGTTTGGTCTCCAACCCAAGATAGATGTGTATAAATAAATTGTCAGACCTACCAGCATAAAACTTTACTTAAAGTCTCAAACCAATGTGGTCTACATGATTGAATAAGAATTTACAAAACTATCTGTAACCCTGGAATATAAGAATTGTAAAGTGAAAGCATTTAGTTTGCTGTATCTCTCCCGTATGAATAATTGTGACTGAATACAGTAGACAATAAAAGCCCTCACCTTTTATTGAAAGAAAATCAAAGAAACACTATAGAGAAATGGGAAAAAGAAATAAATTAATGACTTTGGATATTGGCCTCCTGAACCAAAGGCTGCAAAGTAATTATTGCTTGAAAAATTACCATAGGGCAGTCTGATTTAAAGGGACTCAACTGACACTAAACTGAACATAAGTGACCACTGACCATGAACCAATTTATCCCTCATGGATAAAAGAAATAAAAGATTGTCAATTCCGAATACATTCTTAAATTGAGAAATTTAAATACTAAAAATATATAACCATACATAATTTATGGTGCTCATAACACATTGGAGAAGGATATTCCATTTTACAGTTTCAAATTACTGACACATCCACCAAAATATTATATGTTTAACCCAACATACATATCACACATGCCAACAAATACAGATAAACCTAAAACAAGACTATGATTTAAGAACATCTAAGAATTTATAGGAAGTAACTTTATTCAAAGCAGAGGGGGGCCTGAGATGAATAGTTTTTTACGGTAGTTGGTGCTAAGAAAATCTAACATCCTCATTTGCTGTTAAAGGTCAAACATCAAAATACCTCTACACATCATGAAAACGATCTTGCAGAAGCTGGAGTAAGACAACACAAGGGAAAGGATTTTACATGTCATTGAATCAACAAGCAATCTGTACCTTCAAAGGAAGTTTCCTTTCTCTTCCTGATGGGTTAATCACACCCTTCTCCTTCAGGGTCTCCAGAGATACCTCTTCCCCTTCCTGAAATCTAGCATCTTCAATGTCCCTCAAATTTACATGGACATATTTGGGTAATCCCGCACGCATGCCTTATTAAAAGAAAAAAAGAAGAAAAGGAAGGGGCATCAATAAATGATTCCAAAAGAGATACATGCACATGCAAGAACATGAGAGATCACATATATACGCATGAAGTTTTGCACCTAAACAAGTTCAAAGGATAAGTTATCATTTCAATCATTTAGGTACTGAAGCTTGATATCGTCCAAAATGCAATGATTCACATAAGAATCTCCATTTCAGGACATCAATCAAATTACTTAAACTCCTATTTCCACCAAATGCTTCTCCAAAAATCAACATATTAGAGATATATTCAGCATCATGTTCATCCCCTTCAATAGACGTACCCTGTCTCTATAGGGGATAACAACTTGATGACTTTCCAAATATAAGAAAGAAAGTATATGTATTTTCATATTAGATTTTCAGGGAAGGCAGATTTTTTAGCAGCTAATTATCTTCCACAGGGAACCTTGCTTCCCTTATTAGGACCTGCAACAACTTCATGGGTTGATGGTAAACAATAACATGGTCGCAGGAACCATGCCCAGGTAAAACTAATCAAGCAAAAAGCTATGAGCCATGATAGAATCTCACAGCATTCTAACATCGATAGGAATGATGCATACTGAAACAGTAGATAATAGTATACTACTTCTCTTGACTTGGATTTTATTTCCACCATGAAGGAAGGAAAATTCCATAGAGAACATCTCCAAAATAACTCCTTTTTTTGTTATTTTTGGTATATTGCAAATTTGTTTTTATACAAAAAACATTTTATTAAAAGAAAAAGAAAGAAGATTAACAAGACAAAGGGAACGCAAATATCCTAAAGGAACAAAAGTACCAAAAATAAGCAAAAAAAAAAATCCATTAAATAGATCTCCCTGAAAATCTACGAGCTGAGAGGAAAACAACTGTATCTCCTAGAAGCTGCAAGGGTAGGAATCTCTAGTGGAAAACTCTAGCATTACACTCTTAACTACAAGGAGGTATACTAAGATTTCTTTCTAGTTTTCAATTATTATACAAGGATTAGAGTCCAACATATAATATATAAAAGAAAAAGTCAATTAAGCTATATGACAGTCACAATTTACTACATCTGGTAATTGTAACCCTCAGCTAACTTCCACAAAACTCCTAAAAAATTGCATAGTAGAAAACGGGTATAGTACTGAGACATTGAAGTTTTATGTTGGACACGTGACAAACACAGATATGACTCGAGTATTTCAGCAAAGCATCATTTGTACAAGGCACAACAAGTAACCAAATTTGAAATTCCACACGTAATAGAAATTGGTATACCCAAAACGATTAAAAAAAAAAAAAGATGGCAAGAGAGGCATTACCTCCAGCAATTCCTCTGAGTTTTGGGATTCGTCGATAAAGTGGCATCTGGCCACCTTCAAAACCCTTCCTGACACCAGGGCCAGACCGTGATTTCTGACCCCTCATGCCAAATCCACAGCTTCCACCTTGCCCTGCTGAATGACCTCTACCCTTTCTCTTAGCCTTCTTCCTCGAACCCGGTTGAGGGCCCAGATTGTTGAGGCGAAAGCGAAAACTGGAAGGGGTGGCAGTAACAGGGGCAGAAGCAACCTGATTAAAAACAAAAAGGGGTCTTCTTTGCTGAACTTTCAGACATGGCAAGTGACATGGTTTTGCCTCCAAGGCTTTGAGACTTCCCTGCAATAGTTAAATTGATGAGAATGGAATTGAGATGAACATTGTGAGAATATAAAGAAAAAAGAGAATACCTTGAAAGGAGAAGAGAGAGATGGAAGAGTGGATGGGTTTCTGGCCAACGGAGAAGAGGAGAGAGAAACAAGAGAAGCAGCCATGTCTATTATGCCTTGCCCCCTTCCTCTCCTCTCCTCTTCAGTGTGCAATAAAACTTAAAGGGATAGGATAAGTTTTCCTTTTTTCAGTTTCTTTTTTCTTTTTTCATTTTCAATAAAATCCGCTCTTGATGGCTTTCTTTTATAAAATAAATAAATATATATATATATATAAATTATTATTATAATGAATATTAGTGATTTAGAGTATTTAAAAAAAATTATATAATTTTCGATCATGTAAATTAAAATTAGTATATGCCATTGAAAAGGTTAATTTTATATTTTGATCTAATTAAACCCAACATTTGGATTTTGGAGATAATTCTTGCCCATTTATTTCGGTTAACATTTATAAAAGACTAGATAATATTCTTTTTAATCCTTCAATTTGATTCGTGATGGCACACTACAAAATCATTGTATAATATGTAAAAGCTATTATTATTATTATTATTATTATTATTATTATTATTATTATTATTATATATATAAACTAATGTAACCCTGGATAAATTTTAAGGGTAAATTGTAAGTTATATTTTTTAATTTTGGGTTACGTATAGATTAGACCATAAGGTTTATGTTTAAAAATAAGATTTAATTTTAATTTATTGTCAGTGTAAACTGTCATCTAATTATGAACTGACACATTATTAAAAGTGTTAAACTTTTGAGGTAGTTGTTATAATAGTCAAACTCTTTTAATGAGTTGACAATACATGATTAGTGACAGTGTAAAGAAACTTTATACTGACAGTGAATCAAAATTAAACTCTTAAAAGTATGCAAATCACCACACAAAACCCTTTTCATCAAGTAAATATTTAAAAAAAAATTAATGGAATGTCATGTAACTTACATGTAATACCATTAGAGTTTAATTTTAATATACTGTCTGTGTAAAAACAAATTTACACTGTCATTCAATCATATATTGTCATATCACTAGGGTTTTGTTTGGATTAGGAAAGAAGTATATAGGAGAGAAATAGAGTGGAAAGAAGTAAGGAGAAGAGAAATAGAGTAGAAAATGAGTAGATTTTTTAAGTAGTTTGGATTGAGAGAATTATGAAAAAAGTAGAAAAGAAATTAAATTAAATTTTGTTATAAATACATATTTGCTCATATTTATTTATTTATAAAGCAATAAAAATAAAGGGTATAATAAGCAAGTATTATATCTTTACCCATTTTTTCTTATTTTAGAGAAGAAATTAAAAAGTTATAGAGCCCACCAATTTTTTTTTCCTCTCTTCTCTAGTTTTTCTTTAACCAAACAAGATAAATGTGTCATTTTTCTTATCTTTTTCTCTTCTCTAACTTTCTCTTGCATACTTCTCTCAAAACAAACATAGACTAAAAAAATTTGACTATCATAACAATTACTTAAGAAGTCTAACTCTTTAATAATGTACTAAAATATTATTATATAACAATTTAAAAAAGCATTACATTAGTAGTGGATTAAAATTAAATCAATACCATTAAAACATGCTTTAACATTCAATAATATCATAATTATTTAAAAAATCAAATTTAAGTGAAAACTAATTAAGTTTTCTCTCTTAACTATGTTAGGTTTTCACTTGAATTTATTTATTTTTACTTAATTATAATATTATTATAAGTTAAAAATAAATTTTAACTACAACTCACATGATATTTTTCAATAACTTTTTAAAGTTTGCTTGATAGAAGAATGTTTTGTGCTCAAAATGTAAAGTTTAAGGATTCATTTACACATTTTAAACTTTGAGACCTAATCCATATATGACATATAGTTAAAAGGGTATAAGTAAATCAAATGACGTTAAAAGAAAATGTAAATGTTTGTTTTCATAACGTATTTTTTTTATCAATTATTTTCGCACCGTATATGTGATATTACGTTGTTTTTTGGGTAAAAAAATAGATGACTTGGCGCAGAAACAAAACAAGATTGATGATGCAGAAACGAAACTCAAATTGAAAAGTTATATTTTTTAAAACATGCTACCATCCGGTATTTGTTTTTGGGGATGTGTAGAACCGTTCCCCCTATATATATATATATATATATATATATATAAATATAAAGTATAAACGAGTAAAGTTAGTAATTTAAACCCACCTTATAAGTACTTAATCTGTTCTAACTTGTATAGAGTGAGTTTAAAATCCGCTTCACAACCAGGGCAGAGCTGGGTGAGTTGAAACTATATTGCTAGATGGAATAAGTTCGGGTTTAAAGTTTACTCGTTCTTATCCTACTCGCATCCTTATTATTTTAAAAAAATTATATTTTATACTTGATATAATTTGACATTTTTTATGTAATGAATATTTTTTTAATAATTATATTATATTGTGTATTATATAATACATACAGATAAAGTTCTAATTCTATTATTTGTTTGTGGATAAAGTATAAATTTTTATTTATAAAACTTATAAAATGGTAAAAAAGATTAAATTTTTTTAAAAAAATACAAAGTAAGTTAAGTGAGCAAAAATCTACCTCCGTTTCTTAGGCTACAAACGAGAAAATTGAGTAGGAGAAATCTCAATTAAAGCCCGAAAGACATTGGGTTTTTTATTATCTTGGTTATCTTCTACAATTGGATCTTGATCTGTTAGTATGCTATGGATCCAACTCTTGAGTTGTTAAGGCCCGAAATACCTTGGGCTTGTAATTTTCTTTCAAACATGTTGACTCGTTGCGTGTGGACTCGTTTGTTAAATAATTCACTCCTTTTTTTCTAGCTTACATAGATAGTTCACTCTTTTTGCCTAAAAAGAAATCAATGTTTCCAAAACCAAACTGAACCTTCAAAATTTGCTAAGAATACCATAATCCTTCAACCTTTCAATCAGATCATGAATACCTCTATCAAATATTGTTTATATTATTAACAATAAAAATAAATTATTTTAACCTCCCTTTTTATAGTTTTAATGTTTGACATACATCAACTTTATTATCAAAACTTTTGAATCGTAAAACCAAAAAATAAAAATAAAAATCTTCTAAGACGTTCAAAAATCTTTCATTGAATTTCCAAGATTTTTAACAAATTCCCATTATTCAATAGGTGGTACAAATTTTGAAAATCAAAGGTATGCGAAATTTTTAAAAAATAAAGAGCAGATTGCATATAATATAATTTTTATAGTAAAAATATAAACAATGTTGGATAGAGGTATTTGTGACCTGATTATAATGTTGAAGGATTTGATTTTTTATCTAGCCAATTTTGAAGGCTCAGTTTGGTTTTAGGCTATATAGATATGAATAATTAATTTGAGGAAAACCCAAACACAGTAAAAAAAAGAAAAACTTCATTCTCATTTTTTTTTCGGTCGCTTGTCCAAACGGACCAAACCAAAGTTAGGTCATAGTACGACTTTGATTTTTATTATAAGTAAAAATCGTAATTACTATGATGTGATACATTTTTATTTACCAATCATGT
The DNA here is from genome assembly GCA_023212625.1 of Styphnolobium japonicum. Lineage (NCBI taxonomy): Eukaryota > Viridiplantae > Streptophyta > Magnoliopsida > Fabales > Fabaceae > Styphnolobium > Styphnolobium japonicum. The sequence goes on from JALBWW010000013.1 coordinate 3,074,877, forward strand.
AATAAAATTTACACCCATTTAAAATATTGTGTATGTGCTTGATTTACCTTTTATTCTAGTTGAAAGTGTATCATTTTTGTCGTTCACGCATGCTGAGACTTTTGTGGTTTTTCTTTCTTCTTTTTTGGGTGGGAAAAGAATATTATCTAGTCCTTCTTTATTTTTAGGGTAATAAAAAAATAATAAAGTTTTTAGTAAAATTACGTACAACATCCATCATTATTTTTTATTTTTATTATTATAAGTTAGGATTGAGTTCTACGTTCTCTGCCCAAATTTACATTTGACGCCCATTTATTGATATAATATCTCTCATTTATTGCTAGAAATTCCATAACCATGAATGATACTATTATTGAAAAAGGAAAATTGTTATGATATGTTAATGAATATGATATTTAAGGTTAGTTGTTAATTATTTATTGAGAGATTAGTTTTACAATAAATGATTAAAAGTCAAGAGTTGTTATAGTATCATAATGAGTTTGATATCTATAGTGATTTGTCAATTATTTATTGACTATTGGTTTCACAATAAATGTTTAAAAATTTATTAAATATAAATAACAATTAATGAATGTTTGATAGCTCACCCTGTATACTAGTAGCTTGAAAAAAAAATGAATATTGAAATAATCTATTTAAAAATTTATTAAATATAAACAACAACTAATAAATACTTAATAACTCATTTTATATATTTGTATCCTAAAAAAAAGATAATTACTAATGTCCTTAGAAAAGACAGAGATAAAATTAACCATCGTGGGTACTTGGAGGTTGTAGTCCCTGTATTAAACTACCATACTTAAGTCAGACCTCTTAGTAGGTATTGACATGGGAAATGTAAGGGATATATGTAGGAGAAGAATGACACCTCTTGGTGTTGGTGAGTGTGCCCTCGGGGCCCGTGTGATTATGCTATGTGTAGCTTACTTAGAGTATACCACTTAAGCGGAATTTTTTATTGAGTTGATCATAGTACTCATTTGAGTGTACAGATTAAGTCATGTGAATTGTCTAGGCAGCCAATCCAATGGAGCGCCAAAATAGAGGCTTGAGTTTAGTTTGGTGTAGAAGTAGGGAAATGCCCCTCAACGCCAACCAATCTTGATGATATACATGTTTAGTTTTGTTAGGATATATATTGTACTCTGTTTAGTCCACTTTAGTTCTTTGTCTCTGCAAATTGAGGTTACTGTAGTTATTGGGTTGATATGGAACTTCATTGAGAACAAGAGGGCCACAGGCAACAAATTAAGCCGTTAGTCTTTGATGATTGAACAGAAGTCCGTTCACATAAATTGTTATTCCTTATGTAACAAAAAATGTTATTCTTTAATATAACGTTTCTTCCCACTTGGGAATGAAGGTAAACTACAATACAGAAGAAGTGAGGCATCCTATAGCATTCTGGTGAAAATAATAGGAGAAAAACCCGGGAGAGCATCCAAAAGCATAAAGACATATTACCATGAGGGCTACTTTTCTAAGTATAAAAAGCTCTATATGCAAATGGAAACTGCAACTGAAAAATCAAAGTAACTAAACAGCTATTCAATCACAGAAAGTTAGAGGCAGCTCAGCCCCATGAACTCAACCACTCTTTGTGGCAAGCACAGTACAGTACGTAGTCCAGAGCCATCTGAGATTAGTAAATAATAACTTGCGACATCCATTTTTGGGGTCTGCATATATAAGACCAATCACAACTACCATCAATAATTTGGCACTGATTCAAGGCGAACATGGTGTGTATTTGATGGAAATTGAATGCTTATTGTGAGGATGTCTCATAGGTGATTTGAGATGTTGGACAAGTCTTGGAAACCAGTTTGGAAGCTGCAGCAGGTCCACGCCGCGGCATGGCTTAGTGCACGCCGCGGCATGGGATCCACGCCCCGGCATGGAACAGTCCACGCCGCGGCGCGGAAGCTTCGGCCAAGTTTTCTGTCAGGGTCCCGAAGGTTGGGCGCCGCGTGAAGAAGAAGCCATGGCGCGGACATCTGCTATATAAATTCTGTTTTCGATGCAATAAAACAGTAGGTTAAACTTTCAAAAGGGAGGCAGAGACGAGACAAACTTGTGAGAGGCTACAGAATAGGGTTGTCTTGAGAGGAAACATCATTGATAGGTTGAGATTGCTAAGGTGGAGAGAGTTCAAGAGAGTGGAGAGATTGTAAAGCTAGATAGGAGGTTGTTCCTATTGGATAGTTTGATCCAAAACACTTGTAATCTTGTTCTAATCTTAGTGGATGATCTCTAATGCTGGATGTAGGCTATATTGGCTGAACCAGGGTAAATCTTGTGTGTTGTTTCTCTTTACTCCTCTTTAATCTTCCTTAATTTTGCTATTTTGCTTTCTTGGGATTGGTTTCTACATAACCTTTCTATTTCCGCATATGTGTGCTTGCTGTGATTGCTTGGTATTGGCTAAGTGGTATAATCACAACACTTATAGGGATACAGACAATTCTCTGATTCGTCTTCTCAGCAGTGCCCACTTAGTACGAAGATAGTGATGCAACTTTCGTTGGTTCCATCTGGTAATTAACTAATTGCTTGGAAGTCACTAAATCTTTTCCTCCGAAAACATATCGGATTTTTGACTTGTTCCTCCAAAGATCCAATTCCTTTTGTTTTATCTTATGTTAGTCTCAAACCATTCATTGGGTTCAACTTAATTTGCATGACATCTTTAGGTCTGCAAAGATTTTTACCACAACGAAAATCCTTTGTCTATCATTGAAAATTAATTTCTTTTGCGTGATTTTTACTCTTACAAGTATGAGAAGATAACAATGAAGCAAAAACCATCTATAAAAAGTGGCTAGAACTAGAAGTTAGAACCTTATATCTGTCAAGAAAAGCCTCAAATTTGCATTTACCAAAATAAAACTACATCTACTGCAACTACTTAAATCCAGATACAAAAAAGAAACAAAACTAAAATAAGAAGAAAAAAACAAAGGGAGAGGGGGGGGGGTTGGGATGGGTTACCACTGAAGAGAGAGAGGTTGTAGGCCCTAGAGGGCATCACTAATGAATAACCCAAAGATCAGAGGCTATAAAGGCAGCACATTACCGTAGACAAACACCATAAGAAAAAAATATAGTACATCGAAGACAAATTACAGGCGCACTAGAGACACAAACACCCTAAAATAGTAAAATTCACAAGAGAAAAAAAAAGGCGTTCACTTGAAAATATGTTTTAGTCCAATATTTAGAAAAAGCTTATAACCCAAAATGTATTAAATAATAATTAAGGAGCATGGTTGAAATTCTCCCATCAATATCGATAAAAAAATGTGAACTGCACAACTCCAATGGTTAGCTGGTTTGGCTAGGTCTTAGGCTACAGAGCCGTTTCCATACCAAAACAAAAAAGGCTTGTTCGTTATTAATGTGTGAGGTCCTTTTCTTTTTCATTAATCTAGTAATACTTTTACATTATAAAAAAATATTTTTGCTTAAAAGTTGAAGATATGTACAAAATGTTTACGGAAAAGAGCATCATTGTGCATAACGCAAGTGGCTAAAATGTTATAAGTTTAAGTTGTAGTCATGATTCATTAATGTATTAAAAATTCTTGTTTGTTAACGTTCAAACAAGTTTCAGCAAGATTTTTAACTTGAGTCTGAATGAATTTCACAGCCTTAAGACTGATTAAACTATTACTTATGGTCATTAACTCAAGTTTATAGTAAAATAAATAAATAGAGTTTAAATTTAATTTACTATGAAATTTTAAATATCAATAAATAAAAAATTGTAACATCAGCTCCCAAATATGTTTCATAAATGGCATAATATGATTCATTAATAATATAAAACTCCTTTTCAGTCATAAATGCTAGAATTCCAACTGGGATTTAATAATATGAAAAATGAATAATGCTAAAATTGGATTATAGTATAGCCATTTAGTATATATTATTTAAGTTGTAATTTTTTTTAAGCTTAAGTTGTAATCAAATACTTCGCCATCAAATGTTCTATTCTCCGGTCCAACATTCTATCTATAATTAAATTTATAATTATTTTTCATATCTTGAATCTAGATCATTGCTAACTTATTTAGAGAGAAATATTAGGTCATAAATTTTATTTGTCTATTGAGCGAAGCCAGGGGTCCTTTTAGTGTAATACTAAATAGAAACGATGATCCATAAGTAAAGAAAAAAGATCAATGGAATGTCAATATGAATAAATTTTATTTATTTTTGTTGAGAAAAGGTGTGTTTGATGGTACTAGTGATAAATTATGGATACTTCATATACTTTTCTCAGTCGAAAGTAAAGAATAGAGTGGTCTTAGGTCTATCAACTCTCTTCGTATTTTAACATTATCATAAGTACTTGATCCAGACAATTGATTATTGTCATACTAAGTTATTACTCAAGATTACTTTTAAAAGGTCCCATCATGGTCCGTGTACTACTAGAGGTCAAGTTTTACATATAGAAGAAGAAAATTTTGAATTATTGTTCTAAATAGTGGATCATATGACTATAGGGTTTCTTTCTAAACTTTAAGGGTTAATTTTGTTAGGTTTCATAGAATGATTGATTTAATTTGGTTTGAAAGTTTTGCTAATAGTCTAATGTTGGTTTGTTTCACGTTTGTTTTAGACTTCAAATCTAACCAAATTGCATCATCTAGGTGCTTACTGCCCGCGGCTCAAAGAATTTGTCAGACAATATTTTCCTCTATTTTACCATAATCTGATTGTAGCTTACGTTACTACGGACTAAGAAGACATAAAAAGGATTTGTGGTACCACAATCTGAACTAGATAGTGAAAATATTCTCCTTCCCCCCATTTTTTCTTCTTTTGGTTCCATTTTTCCAAAACATAGTAATAGAAATTCAACCAATTCTCATTGTTCAAAAACAGGAAATTACATTAATAAAGTGAAATGTACCTTTAAAATATGAAGTTTTTATTTTATTTTTACCATTGCATTGGTCTAAACTCTAAACGGCTTTGTAACTTTCAATCTTTCACTTTGTTTGTTTCCTTTCTCTCCCTAAAAATATAATTAATGCATTGTACTGGTTCATGGCTTGATTACATTAACTATATATGAATGCAATGACTGTCACAGGTAAAGCTAAACAACTTTTCAATTTAAATTAATTTTGACTGCTTGAAGGAAGGAACAAAAGGTCGAGCCAACATGATGAGGACAATTTCTTCTACTGGTTGTAAGATGCCTTGCTAGCTAGACTTCTGAACATAGAAGAAATGTTTGTTGGATTTACTGCTTAAAATCGTGATGGACCACCTCAAAAGTAATCATATATATATGCACACACTTGCAAGAAAATTTCAGATAGTTGGGGCGCGTTCATTGCATGATTCTTTGGTACAGGTTTTGAAAATATCAAATATGTGTCTCAAATCCTTCATAGTACCAACCAGCTAGTCAAGGCCAGCTGCAGTAGAGTGGTCCATGAATCACCTGATTTTAATGCTTAGCTCTCTTATTAGGTAGTGTCTTCTTTTTCCTTTATATCCATTTCAGGTGTGGGTGGGGGAAGGAGTCAGCTTGTGGACAAGAGGGATTCTAACGATTGTGTGTTTTTGTCATTTACAAATATATGCAGCTCCAAATCAAGAGGCAAGCAGGGTAGAGCTTGGTTTCAAAGAGTTACCAAGTTAAGCAGCTGGTTAAAGCTCTTTGAGTTGTACATCTCTCAGCTGTAAACTCGACAGTAATCAACAAACCCCACCCTGGTTTTTTTTATTCAAAACAGTTAAAGTATTGCTTCTGCATATTTGGATAATATTTTCCCTAACTTAGCCATCTTATAAAGGAATCATTAGAGATTAAGTGTTTCAAAAAATGCATCTCAGCATCTAAAGCAAACAGAGAATAAAATGACGAATATGATACATTAAGACAATTCAAATCCGTTTCTCTGCTTCCATACACATCCATTGAAAAGGACTATGTATATGTAATCTATGAGATATAGCTACTTTCAAAGAATAAAACAACATATGTGGGGTTGAGTCTATCTCAACTTAGATTGCAAAAACCCTAATGATAGATACTGATAGCAACCCTTCCTTGATGCAAGTCTAAGTCCCCCGGGTAGAATTTTACACCCAGAAGGAGGCATTGAGCTATTGTGGACCATACATGACCTGTTCTCAAACATGCCCCCCCTCTTTAAGCACAATAACCACTCAAAATGTCTACGTACCCTATGCCTTGTCTTGGTTTCTTTCTGGTATAAATGCCATCTTTCATTCTTAGGGCAACCTTTAATGCTCAAAGATGTGTACTGTACATTTGATTGCCATCCTTTGTTGGTAAAGATTTTCTTTTGAGCCATTAATTTATTACTTTCTTTTTTGCGTATTTGAGTGATATTATTTGAATATTTGACCACTTGTTGCTAGCTCTAGGGCAAAAGAAACTAGAGCCAGAAGTAGTGGTATTTTGGAGAATTAGTAGTATTACTAATAATAATTAATATAAAGGCAGCGTCTTTCTCAATCTCATTTCTTTGCCGTTCCTTTCTATCTTCTCCTAAGTCTCAACCAAACCAGACGAAGCTAGCTAGCAATTAGCAAATACCTGATTAAGCCACTACCGCACTCCCCACACCCACACTCTCTCTTTTTAAAGTCACGAGACCCACTGTCCCTTTGTTCATTCAATTTTGTGTGTGTGTGTGTGTGTGTGGGAGATAAGAGAGAGAGAGTCCAGAGAGGCGTGGCAGACGAACTGATAGAGAACTTTCAAAGCTCTTTTTCTTCCACCATCACTCAACTAGCCTCTATATTGCAGTCTCAAACTGAAAGTCTCACAAATTTTATAAAAAGCATTAGTTTTATCTCCCCATCTGAAAGAAAGAGTGTTTGCCTCATATAATTTTTTTCTTTCTGTCTCTCTCTGTCGGTACCATGTAGGTCTTCCCCCACTACTACACCTTCGCATCTTCTTCTGATTGATTATCTTCTCCTCTTTCTCGTTCTCTAACTCTTTAACTCCCTCTCTCCTTCTCTCTCTCTTATGACTTCGTTGTTCCTTGACAGGAGACCAGAAGGGAACCCATTAGACCTTAACAATTTGCCTGATGAGTACTCTAGAGATGGTAAACAAGTCCTCGAAGACAGCTCCTCACCCGGTAAACCTTTTCATTTGTGATCATACCATATATATACAACAAAAGATCAAAGCAACATAAAAACTCTTTTAATTTCCGAATTCTATTTCACAATCACACGCCAGATGAAGGGCTTCCAGTTTTCATCCCTCATGAAATTGAACACAGCCATGGTTTGTCATATTTTTAAATTCTCAAAACAATATCATCCTTGTGGTATATATTTTGCCATGAAACAGTGCTCATCACATTTTTTTTCTATTTTATTTTTTGGTTTTTTCCTCATTCTTCCTTGTTCATCTTTCCCCTTCTCCTTTTCCTCCTCCTCTTCTCCTAGCCACCTCTACTTGCTTCTTTAAACTCATACTGCAAAAGGAGAAAGAAGCAAAAAACAAAAAAAAACAAAAACACATAAAAGGGTAATTAATAAAATTATAATAATTTGTTGGGAGTGTTAATTAAATTTATTCATGATTTGGGTAATCGGGAATCGGCTTTAAGGGAAAGAAGGGTCTCATCGAAGTTGCTTTAATTGGCTGTTGTCGTTGCAGGTTGCAGGAAAAAGAAAAGCGGCGGGAAGGATGGAAAAGACGAGTGTGGGAAGGTCTACGAGTGTAGATTTTGTTCCCTTAAGTTCTGCAAGTCTCAGGCTCTTGGGGGACACATGAACCGCCACCGCCAAGGCTAGTCCTCTACTTTTGTTCCATCTTCCTTTTTCTTTCAAAAGAAACCACTCAACAAACTCTTGATAATAGCTTTAAAATATGTCCCAACTCCCAAACAAATAAGAAAATGGGGATACTGGTTGTTAATGATTTGGCCATGAAGCGTGGTCATTTCAAACACAAAAAAAGTTGTGGGATTGCTGAAATTCTTGGTTTTGAGAGGGCGATGGGTCTTTATTTTTTGTGTTGCTTTTTTGCTTTGATTTGATTTGTGTGTCTCTGGTTGTTGGGTTTGGCTGCAGAGAGGGAAACAGAGACGCTGAACCATGCTCGCCAGCTGGTCTTCCGCAACGATCATAACCTAGCTCCCCAAGGTCCTCCTCACCTAGGGTATGCACCATTACTTTGCTTTCCTTTCTCCTTTTCCTCTTGCCATTTTTTTCTTCTTCTTCACCAGTTATCTCCCATCTTTTAATTTCTTTTTTAAGTTCTTCTGAAATGGTACTAATTGGAAGTTAAGGACATTCATTTCTTAAATTTCAACCCCATGAAACTTCTTTTACTCTTTGTTCTTTCGTGTTGTTTTTCTTTATCAAGTGGAAGGACACAACATTATACACAACTGTTTGATGTAATTTGTGATATTCAGATGCTGTCAACCAATAGCAACAGGGGGCTATCATCCATCAGGCAATATGGGAGATCCAACAGTGCCTCTGAGATTCCCAAGATACTTCTCTGGTTCATCTTCAACCCAAGTACCACCACCACCACCACCTCCTCCTCCACAACCATCTCAACCATATATATACGCCTCACCTTCACGGCCCGTCTCTTTTCCCTCACAATTCTCTCAGCATCCGGTGAATGATTACTATGTGGGTCATGTCATGAGTAGCAGCCAGCAATATGGCCATCATAACCTCAACTATGTGGCTGGCGCAGCAGCAGCAGCAGCAGACTCTAGTTACACCTGCATTGGTGCACCGGTAGGACAAGGGTTCCCGGGTGGTGGTGCAGGTAGCGGGCGGGGCTCGGACGGTGGAGGCGGTGGTAAGGACAGGTCACTGCACAATCAGGAGGAAGGGTTGAATTGGGGACGGAGCTATTCAGGAGCACAGCATCGTTTGGATCCTCCTTCAGCGATCAATCGGTTTCAAGATGGTTTCTAATAAGATTCTTTGAGTGATAGTCTTATTATGTATCATAAAGACACGCTATCCAGAGAGAGAGAGAGAGAGACTTAACAAGCTGACAGATGGGGTCATGAGGAGGAGGAAGGAGAGAGGTGGTTTTGGTTTATCTACAGTAACTAAGGACAGCTTTTGAGCTCATGGACACGCTCAGCTAGTTTGGCTTGGAGCTGTGGGGGTGGGATTTGAAGACGAGCTTTTGTATTGGTAGGATGACAAGAAGTTAGATATGAACTGAAAGTTTCCAAACCCCCTTTTTGCATTTGTGAGTTCCTTTTGCATGGCAACAAGGAATTCCTTTTATTTCTATATTAATTTCTATTTTCTATCCATATATATATATATATGTCTTGCCTTTTCTTCTTGTGTTTAATTTTATGAATAATGTTATACAATCAAAAAAATTTGGCAAAATTAACAAGAATTTTGTCAAGATTCAAAGATGTTTGTTGGGTAAGTTAAAGTGGTGGGAACTATATATCTATTCAAGACTCAACAATAATGTCAACTCATTTTTGTCAAAAAATCTGTTTAAAAAATTATAGCTATGTAGTATTTTTTTTGCCTTTCACACCCCCCCCCGGGTCTTTTCTCTCGATCACTCTCTATCCCAAAATTGGGATCTTCTAGTTTCTTGAAATGCTTATGGTCTCAGTGTCACACCATGCTTACACAATTAGGGCAATAACCTAGAGAGAAGTTTGGAATTCCCTTGAGAAACCATCTTGCTGAATGCTTCCTGAATAGTATATTAATATTGTAAATAAATATTTTACAAAATTTAAAATATAGTTTACTTACAGCAGACAGTGAATGCAGCTATTTAATTTTGTTTGTTACATGCAAATTACAACCTAAGGAATAAAATACTCAAGCTGTCAACTCGAAGAGCTTCCCAAAACTTAGTAGGTTGGAGTAACACTGTCTTAACTAGCTCATTATCATTCTCGCAAAAGAAAAATAGAGTAAAAAAATGAAAACGTGTTAGCATATTTTTTCTTCTTTCAATACTTTTGTTTACCAACAAACTCTTCTTATTGTTAGAAACAATTTTTTTTATATAAAAATTTAGGTTGATTATTTTTTGACACATGATAATCGAGGAGATATATAATTATAAGAAAGGTAACTGCATAATAAGAAATTTTAGTGAAGCTATTTTTTTTCCAACTAGGTAGATCGTGTTAGGGCTAAATTAATATTTTATTCCTTGAAATTTGCTTAAAATCTGAGTCTAGTCCTTGACCTTTTAATTGTTTTGATTTAGTTCGTATTTTCATTTAAACTACAGTAACTTTCCTTTTGTATGCATGCTAAAGATTAGCACTTTTGACACTTTTATAGCAATTCTCTTACAATATGTTAAATTGGGAGTTTAAAAACTAAAAAGGATGACAGAGAGAAAGGGAAGGGAATGTTAGCAAAGGAAAAGTATTTTCACTTCACCCAGTTTGGATGTGTTGATTAAAAAAAACAAAGGGAATCTATTTTCCTTATTTAGTTAAAAATAAAAGAAAATTAGAGAAAATATTATAATTACTTTTAAAGAGGAACTTTATTTGATCACTTGCATCTCCAAACAAAAATTTAAGTGCTCCTTTCCTTTATTTTATTTTATTCTATTTTTTTCCTCTTATTCCCCCTCATACAATCATATATTGTTAGAATTAGAATTAAGTTTTAGAATATTATAATTTCAATTTTAATTCTATAAGAACAGGAATTAATTCAGAATCTTAAATATGTTTAGATTACACAAATAAAAATTGTGGGCAGAGGTTTAGACTATGCTTCTTATGAGGGAGTATAGGATTTAGTTGCTCATGCATGTTTTAACATTTCTTCAAACCTTATTCTTATGCTAATACTACATAGTCTCACATAGCATACGCGAGAAAGAAAGAAATTCTGGAAGAACCGAAGTGACATATACAATGAGTTAATTTAGCTATTCTTAACTAGTGTGAAAATGTTCCCAGTAAATACGGCATGTTAGCTAATTTCTAACGTGTAAACGACATCAAAACTGTCATTACATCTTTTTTTAAAATTTAAATTTACATTATTAATTACATGTTTAAATTAATTTATTTTACATTTAAAAAAAACTTGTCAGGTATTTACTATAAGATTTTTTTTTAAAGTAAAATAAATTAATCCAAACACACTAGGGATTTATTTGAGTTAGAATGTAGAAGAATTGATTATAAATAAATAATGCTAAAAAATTTAATTATAAAATAATTGATGTTAAAATATTTAGTTTGTTTGAGTATTATAAAGTAGAATCATTTTTAAATTGTAATTGGAGAGTTGTTTTTGGAAAGTTATACTGTATCCCACTCATTAAAATTGATTTTATAGTGTTGATTAATTACATTTTTTTTAAAAATGACTAGGCTCTATCTCTTAGAATTGATTCTCAAACAATTAAAGAAGCGATGTTCCTTAACACGATTTTGGCTAGGTAGCCAAACATGTGCACAATCAAAGCATGTTTGGTCTCCAAGCTTGATCCTAAGCTCATTACAATTTAAAACAAATATACACTAAAAGATCTAGGGGTAACTCAGATAGTTATTAGGTAGAAAAAAGTTAAATAGAAATTATAAATTTATGTCGTAATAACGATTCTTTGATATATCATATATTAAGACATTGCTTCAATTAAAAGTATAGTGTTAATTACGTTTTTTAAATAATCAAATATATATTTTGCTAAGGCATACTCAAAATCTAAAGGTTATTAATTGCTTTGTAGTTCAGACCTTGTTAACCTCTGAATGCACAAATTACAGATATTTATGACTTCAATCAACATTGAAGCGAAACCGTAATGCAAATCTGCAATAGCTTTTCTCCTATAGTCAGAGTTCTGCTGATCCGGAAGTAATGTCACTTATTTCATTACCTGACCGGATCACTGATGAGGTTTGAGATTCCAACCTCAGAAATAATTAGAAACCTTAATCAGAAGATCCTGTTTAGTTTTCTTTCTCCATTTTGAGATATATTAATTCAAATTTGAGCAGTAGCATAATAGCTAGCTAACCTCTTATAATCCTTATATGTCTATACTGAGGTCGCTCTAGCTAGCTGAAGTCATTAGATAGAACCCAAAGATTACTGAAACATTTCAGGCGGCCTAAGAGGTATAGCCTTGAAGTTATAGACCAAACCCATTTTTGGGCAAGCCATGGGCATGAATGTGGAGATAGATATTAGGGTTTCAGGTGCTTAAAAGTGCCAAAAAGTGAAAAAAACTGAAGGATGGTGGATAACATAATAGCTATTAGCTAGGGACTTAGGAGCTATAGGACAAGAATACATCAGATTGAGATTGATGATGCGAAGCCAACGAGAGCAGCTAGCAAGCCCTAAGCTACCATGTGATATTGTGACTTATTGATAGCTAGGTTCAGCTGAGACTAGCTATACAATATGTCGCGCGACCACTTGGTTTCAACTCAGATATCAGTTAATTAATATATCAACTAATGGAGCTACATCTTGGGCCCATTCTCTATTTTACATTCATTTTTAAGAACAACAAGGGATATATGAAAAAGTAAGAGCAGTGATTGACGTCTCAAATATTTTTTATTCATTGATTTTCCCCCCTACGTCCCTTCTGGGGTCAACCCTATAAGAGAAATTTGAGAAATAATCTTGATGAATGAGTGTATGTCTAGGGAAAACAAGAAAAGCGAATAGAACTGTGCGTTAGTAACGAATTTGTAACCAAACCTGAAAAAAAAAGTTGAATGCTTCCCCAACTATATATGATATTAAGGAGGCCTAGTTGAATCAATTGCACTAGCAGTGATGAATATCATCAAAGCCAAATGAATCATTTTATAATGTAGAGGGGAAAAGAAGGGAAGAAAAAAAATAGACTGACTTCATTAATTATTGAAAAAAATTAGAAAAATTGGTAAATTGATGTAGAATAATTTAGAATTTTTTTTAGAAAAATTAGTATGTAGAAATTTTAAATTATAAGTATTTCAGAAATCTATGTGATCCTTGGTTTAAATTTTATTAGAAGTGGGTTTGGAATTTATAAAAAGGGATAGTCTATTTTATTGCAGCATTCGATAAAATTTTAAAAAAATACAATATATTTGGGTATGCACATAAGAAAACAAAACAAATAATTAAGACAAGGTTTTAATTTTATGTTTCCCATCCTGTTGCAGATGAGCTTATTGTAGAAAAATGTGGTTGTGAGCTGATTGTAGAAAATACAGTCGTTGCAAATTACATTTGCGGTTGGATATGGTTGTGAATCCAGCCGCAACAGCAATATATTACAACTTAAATGGGTCTTGGTATAACTTAATCATGTTTTTCTTGTTTCAGCCTATTAATTCAAATTGACCTATTATATATATATATATATATATATATAGTTGACGTCATTGGCTGAAAGAGTCACACATTAATCGTTTTTATAATCCCTAGTTATAGATTAACGAGAAGAATGATATATAATTTGATATTTAATTTTAAAATTCTTTGTAAAACAATGCATTACTGTTTTAAGAAACATTAACCCACCAAAACATAAATAAAAATGGAAAAGGAAAATGGCCAAACGTACACTATGCAGGCCTTGGCTCACAAGTCACTGAGTCTCTCCGGGTCCCCCTACTTTTTCATCTGAGCACTTTTTTTTTTGCACAAACAACGTACACTGGTAAAAGACATTATCAAATTGCTACTATAATCTAGTCTTTGACAAAAGATATTCACACACTGATAAAAGACAGTACGATAGATCAAATTTTTCTTTGATCCTGAAACACTGATCCCCAGTAAAACTACCTTCGTTATAGCATGATATTCCTTTTTCAACAGAGAATCCAAACATCGTTTCTCTATGGTTATCCACATACTCTATATTTTATATGTGGCTTTAATATGGTATATATATTTTCCTCCGTTACAAAAATTATAGTAGCAATTTGACTTTTTATAACTCGTTCTCTTTTCATCTCTCAATGGCCTTTTAGTGGCTGCATCTCTCTCTCTCTCTCTCTCTCTCTCTCCCCGCCCCCCCCATTGTAGTGATCCTAGTCAGTCTAATGTACTCTTCAGACTTTAATGCGTCTCGGGATCAGAGAGAGAGAGAGAGAGGGGCATTGATATGCTGTGGATCTTCGTGATATATAGGGCCAGAACTACACTAAAAAAGTTGCATGTTATACTGCTAAATACTGAAACGGCGTGAGAAAGAGAGTATTGCAGGCCCGTATATCTTCCCTGCAGAAACGGAAAAATAAGGGGAAAAGGAAAAGAAGAAGAACAGCCGCAAGAAAAGTTGATGAACTTAAAATAAGGAAGTGTTTAAAGATGCTAAATAGCTTTTCTGTAAATCAAGTAGTATTGTAATTCTTCATCTTCTTCAAGTAGTTCTTCTTTCTCCTTTTAAAAGAAAGGCCATACTCATCGTTCAAGAACTCGTAGATTTAAGAATCATGCAGATGCATATCCTTTTATAGCAGCTTTGACAGTAGTTTTCTCCGTCAATAACACCATGATTCTCTCGCTGCATCTCTTTCGTTTATGTTGCGCTAACTTTAGTCCAGTAGTCCATCAGTCCATGTCTCTGCTGATGACAAAGAAACAATAACTTTTTCTTTATCGCCGAAAGCATTTATTTTATTTTATTTGCGAGCCATTCAACGAAATAAATTAGGGTGTTCATCCAAACCAATCAAACTTGAACAAAATATCTAGTTGGTTTGGTTTAATCTACTAGTTTTTAAAGCTTTTTGGTTATGTTTTCATGTTATTTCCATTGAGGTAGTATTGTATTTTTTCCCCCCTTCTTGGTTTATCTTCTATATATGCATATTATATAATATACATGCCTATATATAATAATTAAATTACCTATATATAAGAATGAACTGAAGGTTAGAACCAAACGAAATATAAAACCAATGGCTTGATTCAATCTATTCTAAGGATTCCCTTCCCGATAACTTGGTTTGATTTATAAATTGTCAGAATTGATGAAAGTTTGTTAAGCTCAGGCTTCGTACTTCATGAACATCCCTATTTGTGCTTGTCCAACTAACATCATGATAAAAACATGATTTCTTTGCAGTTGCAAATTTTTGCAGCTGAGATCCTAACCCTCGGCCTTAAAAATTATGTTAAACTAGTAATGTCCCTCTGTTCATTGAATTATAAATTTTTCTTTATAACTCAAAGGAAC
Source organism: Styphnolobium japonicum (assembly GCA_023212625.1). Taxonomy (NCBI): domain Eukaryota; kingdom Viridiplantae; phylum Streptophyta; class Magnoliopsida; order Fabales; family Fabaceae; genus Styphnolobium; species Styphnolobium japonicum. The sequence continues at coordinate 3,090,088 of JALBWW010000013.1, forward strand.
GAATGAGGAATTTGGTATTAGGGACTCCTCAATTCACAGGTATCTTGGATACCTAGTATAAGATAGACGGGTGTTACACCCGCTTGGAACATCGCCTAGCAACCTTCTCCCTTATCTGCTGCCATTTTATTCCATTTGAAAAGGATGAAAACTGGATACCTGCTTAACAGTATTTTCTACAAAAGATAAATTAGATATTTCTTTTAGGCATGAAAAACTAGTTCATTGCAGAGGCAAAGGGTGTAGCTCCAGAACGGGGATGATGCAGAAAGTGAAGGTGATGTAGTAAGGAAGAACCACTGACATGAGAGAGAGCCTCAGGTTCTATCAGTTTGTAGTCGGCGATGAGCATGCAATAGGAAATGAAGAGGAAAACTGAGAGGGTTTTGGGGTAGTTTCGTGTCGTTCCTTTTTGCAAGTTGTTTGATTCCCCGTTTTTCCTATTACAAACATACCAAAATAAATCATCAAGCCATCTAAAAAACTAATGATTATTTTAGTATAGAACCTGCATTTAAAGGTAATTCGGTAGGAGGGCTTAAAAGATGAGACAGATGGCTGCATACAAGGGAGAAGGTTGCTACTTGCTAGGCAATAGTCCAAGCGACGGTCCCTAGCACCCTCTTTGGGTTTATATATGAGAATTCAAGATACATTATAATAGTTATTCAAGATTAATTATTAAGAATATGTCATACCCTTGTGAGTAGCATATAAAATTCTTAAATAGACATACAAAATTTTATTTAGGTTGTATTTAAATATTTAATATTTTAAACAAATTTAATTTTCATATATATACGTGTGTGTGTGTAGGTTGATATGCATGGATTGCCGAAGAATGTGAAGATTTCATGATTTATTTTCTTAATTATTTTTCGGTGGTATGAAATGATGTCGATATAAGTGCCAATATATAGTTATATTTCCACACTAAAAGTTGTGGGTACCATACACTGTAAGTTATGTCAGACATTCCTTCCATGTAACAATTTCATCAGCCCCCGCTAACATTGTTACTATCAGTGTGCATAGTATGATATGACTTGGTGAGTATTAAATCTAGTGAAAGAATACACCAGCAAACAGTAGATATGTTGTAACGTTGCGTCCGATGCATTGCTAGCTAATTAAAAGCATTCTCCATATTTAAATTTGGGATTTCAATACTTCATTAAATTCATGCGATGTTGATCTTGTTTTTCCTGGAGGGTGCATCAATTAATAATTACTCACAATTTATCCATAATCAATGTTTATATTATTTGAGGCATTGTGAGTCAACAATTTGTGTAATGGACTCTATGATAGGTGTGGTTATTTGATAACATAAATTTAAAATAAAAATATTTCACATTTATTTGGTATAATAAAAATACAAAAATTGACCAAGTGAGGGTTGGTCGAGCTAGTATGCAAGCTCGCCCCCATGAAATAGAGCGTAAGTTTGAATCCTAGTAAGAGTAGCTCTGGTTGAGGAGTAACAAAAATCTTTGTGCTCTAAGTTGCTGACCGTATATTAGTCTCATAAGAGGTTCAAAAGACTTAACCCGTGAAAATATCACGGGATGTCACTCGACCCAAAGAGCTAATTAGAATAGTTGACTATATATATATAATTGTTAAAAATAGAGTGCAATTCATTATATATATATATATATATATATATATATAACTGTTAAAAATACAGTGAAATTCATTTTCATCCATCATATTTTGGCCATTTTTACAATATAAAAGCGAAAGGGAAGTAATTTTTCACTCTTACCAAGTAACAATTAATAAAATTAAATATTTTTATCTCATTTATTTTTATTTTTTATTGTATGTTGGGAGCTGCAAACACATAAGTAAAGAGAAGATATGATCTAGTGTCAAACCTCTAACGTTGTCATCACACTATAATCATAAAAATTGAGATCGATTCTAATTAAGCTACAAGCCCATTTGCCCTAAACCCTCTCTCATTTTTTTTTCTCATTTTCACTTTTCTAAAACAAGTAAAATAGTAACAACCTATACTAGAATAGGATTTAAATTTTATGTTCATTTTTTATATCTCCTTCTCTGTTCTTCCAATTAAATATTAATAACTCAAAATTTTATTTATCTCTCTTAATTGACAATAAATTCTTTCAAATTGTTAACATTTAATTAGGAAGACAGATAATGAAACAGAAAAAGGAAACAAGAGATTTGATTCCTCCTAGAATATTATCTGTACAATTTGCTAGCTACCTAAGAGAAGAGATCGATTTGAATCCTTACTAGTTTGCACTACAACATTAAATAGGGAGCGTAATTACTACAAAAGTTGAACTTATGTTCCAGAAGAAAAAAAATGAAATTTCCTTTTAAGAATCTTTTTGGAGGAATTCCTTCAGGAAGTAATGTTTGCAATTATTTTAAGGAATTGAGAGAAGAACTTTCTCTTTCCTTTTTGTCATAGAAATTGAAAGGAGGAGGAGAGAAAGTAATTAGGAGAGACACGCGGCATATCTTCTGAGGGTTGAAGGTTGGGCCGGCCATAGCATGTGTCTGTGTGGCCACTTTCCCTTGAGCAGGGCAGGCAATAATAGCAGAGTTCCAATGGTCGATGCAGCTCGATCGTCAACAAGCCAAACTTTTGGTACTTACCTTGCAAAATTGCAAAGGTGGACCATATTGCTATTGAAGTATTGAACCAACTTACCCAAAATAGAAATAGAAAAACCATGCAGCCCCTACACATGATCCTTTTTCCCTTACTTATATCACGGAGTTTCACTGGATGAAACACTCACTCATCACAAGACTGTCTTCAGTTGTCGGAAGCCAAGAGAAAAACATGCAGAAAACAGAGGCATGCAATGCAAGAACTACGGGCCTCATAAATGATTTAAGGTCTATACCCTGGGGCCTGGCCCTGCACTTTGCATGGTTGATCATGCAGAGTCAGAAGCTTAGTTGTCTGTCTGGTCTGGTCCAAGGATTGTAGTACATTTTTGCCACAGTATGACTAACTTGGAAGTGTTTAGTCCCATTCCAACCACGTTGCAGAACTGAAAGGATTGTTGTATTATCTTCTCACGGATTTTCCTGATGAAAGCCACCACTCCAGGCTGTGCTCATTCTGATATATACAATTTTATTTTATATTCACCAGTACACTATCATTCATAGTGCTGGTTGTGGTTGGTATACTACTAGTTAATTTTCTTTCAATAATTTCACGAAATTAGGGTTTAATTCTCTTCCCTTGTCAAGGAATAGAGGGCAAGCAAATCTGTATTGCAGTGATCAGTAACTTGAAGTGGAAGCTTGTCAAAGTTTACACACACATTATTAGCAGTTTAATTACGATAATAATACTTGCGAACCTTTTTTATTCACAACTCTTCAAATTATATATATATATATATATATATATATATATATATATATATATGCCTTAATTTGTCTACTAGTATCACTATCACATGCTATATATATTTTTTAAAACTGAGTATGCTTTGAAAGTTGTTATGCTTTATGTTTTCTGCTTTAATTGAGACAAATATTTGATGAAGATTTTTATGTCTAATGTTTTGTTTCCAAACCTTGAATAATTATGATTTGTACTGTACTACTGTTATTTTTTGGAATCTTCATGCAATGAAACTCAATTGAAGTGTGAGTCCAAATATGGAGGTCAAAATCTTAAAATGTTATTTAAAGTAATGTTCTCTCTAATTTGTACAAATTATAAGAAAGTTAGTTCCACACGCGCGCCTTAAATTTATATAAAGTTATGGGCTAAGTAATTGAAGAGATAAAATGAGTTCAAAACTTGTTTATACTTTTGAGACTTTATATATACATATCAGATTTGAAAGTAATGGCATGGTTGAGTCTTCAAATATAATCCACAATTTTTCTTTTGTCAACAAAGTGTGTGCCTAAAATAGAAGGATAGAGGACTAAAATTTACATATGCATTTAGTTGAAAATTTGGAATATATAATTTACGAATTTGTTTATCTCAACGTAACAAAGTGTGGGAGCCAAACCAGAAGGTTAAGAGAGTCAAGTGTGATTTGGGCTTAGTTTCCCAAATACTTATATTTTGGAATAATGGAGAGACCAAAGCCTAAGCTACGCCACTCTATATCTGTTAGTACAGCTCATGGGTGGTTTAGTTTTGAGCCAAAAAAAAAAAATCTCTCAAATCCAACAAAACCAAATTGCTCACAGTTGATCATCAGATTGAACTATTCAATGCCCAAAACAAGCCGAACTCCTAATATATATAGTAATATCCCTACTTCAAGCTAGTGAATTCTTTTCAATGAACACTCCAATTTGTGGCACTATATATTTACGACAACCTATTTATTACCTTAAAATTTAGAATGATAAGAAAAAGTAGTTATGCTAAACATCCGTACACTATTGCACCGACCCGAAAACACTACACAATCTGATTTGTACAAGTCCACGACAAGAGTACTTTACACGGTCATCGTACGGCTGTAACTGGTTTCAACTTAGAACTATCGATTATATGGTACATATTGCCCGGACGGTTTTCAATACAAAAACTAGTTTTCATTATACTCTTATATTTATCACAACACACTTTATTGTCATCATGTTTTTTAACAGAATTTTTAGTGTAAACTTTTGTGCGATATTGTTGTTTGGCAATGGGATATCGGTTGATGTGTTGAGTCAAACCTGAGTGATAAGAAGATTAGGATCCGAGCTTCTAAGGTTAAAGAGTATGGAAATCTGTCAAAGAAAAAGAGAGTGAATGAATGTTGAGTCCGCTCCGATAATCAAACTAATAAGATCACACAACTCAGTATATATATAATATATGTAAGATGAGAGTGAGAGATTGAAAATTCTTACCGGTAAGAATTATATCTCTATTTATTATCTATAGACGATGATGGAGATCAATTATATGGGGTTCCGTTGACTTCTTGTAACTGGTGACAACTTTTACACTTGATATAACAGACAGATGCGGAGCCAAAGGGGGGCTGGAGGGGCCACGGCCCCCCAAGGCTCAAAGTATTTTTTTTTCAATATTTCTTAAAAAAATTTATTTATTTTTGAATTTTTTTTATATATAATTTAAAGCTTGGCCTCTTCAAGAAAATAATATTAGTATTTGGTTCCCTGAACATGAAATTCCTAGTTCCGCTCATGATTAACAGAAGTGTGTAAGCGGAAAGCAGGGCTTCTTTTAGCAACCTGACGTACACTAAAACACAAGTTTAGCTATATCACTTTGTTTCTCTATAGCCCAATGAGTCCAAGTCGACCTACATCTTGCAAATCTTTCCGCAACGGCAAGGGAATCCTTGGTTTATTGATATCATCAATGCATCAAGAAAATGACCTTCATCAATACATAACATCTACAATCTGATATAAAATGGTTCATGAGTTTTCAGATAACAACTTAGAAGACGTTTTGTTTGTCTTTTATTTTTATTTTCAGTTATATATGTTTTTATTATAATTATAAAAATATTATCTTTTTTTTTGTTTTCTTTTTTTAAAATTTTATGAAAGAAATGGTGAAAATATTTTATTATTTTCATAATTTTCTTCACAAAATTTAAAAAATAAAAAATTAAGTAAAAATAAAAATAATATTTTTATAATTATAATAAAAATATATCTAATTAAAAAAAAAAATCAAACAGGCTCTTAAGCTCACACGTTAGCAGCATATATATTGACAAACAACTTTTTGGGTTGAGTTGATTCCGAAGTACTCAAGGCGTAACAATCTCGTGTTACGCTAATTTTCCCTTTTGGTGCTAGTTAATTTACTGGACAAAGCTGTTGGAACACTTCTTTTTAACACTTCTCCGCTCTCACACTCATGAAACTTAATATAATTCCATGTTGATTGATTTGCTAATTACCATAGCCACGAAGCATAACGGGAATTTTTCTTTGTTAATCATAGAGCGATTAAATGGTGATTTTAATTTATTTTTAAGTACTCAAAATAAGAGCCATAGTTTGTAGACAATGAAGTATGGTCTCATAAAAGAGAAAACAAAAGGTGATTTGGATTTGCATGCACTCCAAATGCATAAGAAAAAAGAATGGTACAAGAGGGCAGATCTAAACCGACCAATGGAAACATGTCCGTGTTTAAACGAAATTCAAGACGAAAACGACCCTTCATTTCAGCAAAATCAATGTGGCTTCTTTCTTTCGGTGTTGTGTACATCACGCGGTTGAATTGAATTCTGAATTCTCCCTCCCCCTCCCCCCTTATGGATACTACCATGCATGCAGGCCCTGATTTAGAAATTGACTATTGAGAGTCCTAATACCTTTTAACTCCCTTGTTCTTTTTATCACAATACAATGTAAATAAGATAACTTTGCTTTTAACTTTGACCATCTAATAAATGTTTTATAGTTTTATTTTGATAATTAATTTATTGGAATTTTTTAAGTTTGGTAAATTATATATTTAATAAAATATATCAATTTTATTAAGCTACTAGATGTCGTGGACTAATGATGAAGAAGTTAGAAAATTTGTAACGAGACTTAAGTTCCTGCTACCATGTACTTAAAATTTTTACTAAATTTAAAAATTTTAAGAAAAATATAATTCCACAAAATCACAAAATTGAGAGAAATTTTACCTAAGAAAATATTTTTTAAATCAAATTATCCTAGGATGCCAATTAAAAGACTTATTTTGTTAGTTTAATCCATTTCTTGGTAAATGGAAGGGGGTTATTGGAGATTTAAGCAGAATATTTATCAAGAGTTAAAAAATAGAAATTAACTGAAAAAAAATAAAATTAAAACAGATTAACTATTTAGATTTTAAACCTCCCTTATTTTATTATTTATAAAAATACAACTTAACTACAACTAATTTTTGAAATTTGGTAAAAATAAAATAATAAGTTAATCCTACTACTAAAATAAAACAACAAAGAAATCAACAAAAAATATTATCTTTAATTAAGATTATAAGACTATAGGATTTTTTTTTTTAAATTTTCGCTGATAAAAGACTAGAATTATAAAATGGTGCGTTTACTTGTCTTTTCAAGTCTATTCCACTTTCTTTGACTTATTTTGTTAGTTTAATCCATTTCTTGGTAAATGGAAGGGGGTTATTGGAGATTTAAGCAGACTATTTATCAAGAGTTAACAAAATAGAAATTAACTGACAAAAAATAAAATTAAAACAGATTAACTATTTAGATTTTAAACCTCCCTTATTTTATTATTTATAAAAATACAACTTAACTACAACTAATTTTTGAAATTTGGTAAAAATAAAATAATAAGTTAATCCTACTACTAAAATAAAACAACAAAGAAATCAACAAAAAATATTATTTTTAATTAAGATTATAAGACTAGGATTTTTTTTTAAAAAATTTTCGCTGATAAAAGACTAGAATTATAAAATGGTGCGTTTACTTGTCTTTTCAAGTCTATTCCACTTTCTTTCTTGACTTGTTTTAGTTACTAAATAAAGAGTTATAAATTATAGGGTAATGATACTTCCTCAAACTCAAGTACTTTTATTTAAGTCATTCAATAACATCATGATCCCAGTCTAAATTTTTTAAATGGTCTAAATTTTACACATACTTCATGCACAAATTTTTTTCTTAAATTATAAAAAATAAAGAAACATAAAGAATTTACAGTGAAAGAGAAATTATTTAAAAAATTTATTACCTAACAAAATAAAACAAATTGAAAATAAATTTATAATTATCTTATTTCGTCTTTTAAATTAGAAAATAAAATATTGATGCTTTTCTTCAACCCAGCCATAGTTAGACTTCCTAAAAAAACATATTTAAAAAAAAAAAAAGCAGATTGGCAATAAAGTAAATTTATTAAGTGATACGAAAAGTTGAAAGGGACCGGGGAGCCAACATAAATGAATGGAAACATGATATGCATACGAGTATTATGAAAAACTGTAAAGGCTGGGAGGCCCCTTCGCATTTGTTCCTGCTACCAGCAACCATCCCCACCTACCAATTTTTTCTTTACTGGTCTGGTCTTGTTCACTTCTGTCCTTATTAGTTCCCCTGCTAACCTACGTTACATCTTTGTCACACACAAACACGCACACACACTCTCTCGCTCTCTCTCTCTCTCTCTGATCACAGTGAATAAATGTACGGCTAGTGTGCCTCTCACAGAACTGCTTGCTGAAGTTTCATGCATAGGTACTGTGTGTCTTTTGTGAATCAGACGAGTGGAATGGAGTTGCATGAGAGAGGTATGTGGTTGAGAAGTGTGATGATGAGCCGAGTATATATGATACAATACAAAACTATAAATCTCTTGTCTGAGAAAATCTCTGCCTGCAAAAAAAGGTGGTTGATAAGTGTAAAATACATGGATGATCGATGTAGATGTAATAGCTAGCTATAGCATATGTAAAGGACTAGGGCAATAGGGCTCTTATGTGAAACCTAGGGGCCTTAGGGTTCAGCCTCAGGGTTCACCCTTTAGCTTGTGTGGTCACTAGGAGTGCATGTAGGTCGTGGTGTCCGGGAATGCCAACAAGAATGTTTTGGTTCTTCTGAGTTCTGACTGACTTGGTGTGTGGCCCTGCCAGCAGCTCTTTCGGTGCTCTCATAACCAATCATGCTTCACTATGCCTCCCCATTTGAATGCTGCATCTGCCCATGTGTTTGTTTTGTTTGTCTTGTTTTTCTTTTCATTTCTATACTTTTAAAATTAATGCAATTTATATGATAAATGAGAAAGGTTGTGGTTTTCACATCAATTTTATCACGTCAAAATTATATTATTTTATGAATATAGGAATTAGTCTAATTTATACACAGATCAATTTCTACATGAGTTTAAATTTGACATATTATATTAGTGTAAAAAATTTTAAATTATCATTTAATAATGTGTTGACACTTTATTAAAAATGTTTGACTTTATAAGTAATTGTTATATAATCAAACTTTAACAATTTAATAATATATGTTTTGATGATATTGAAAAAAGTTTGAAATATAAAGAAAAAATCATTCCTCTATGAAAGGTTGAAAAGTGAAATGAAAATAATAAAAACTCCCTATATATCAAGATCCAGAACTCTGATAGTAATAATTCTGTACGCTTCATTTACACAAAATGTGATAAAAATCATTTGAACTAAAATCACTATTTAAATTTTTTTATTGCTTTTGATTTTATATTTCCTATAATTTTATAATAAAATATTTTAAAATATAAAATGACTTTAATTTAAATGTATCATTAATTTTAAAGCATTGAAAAAGCATAGTTTTGATGTAATTCTTTCTACTGTCTATTAATGTATCAAATATATATCCTTTAATAAAGGGATATATATATATATATATATATTGGATTGTATAAATTAATGTAAAACATTAATATTAAGAAATAACCATGTATAAAATTTTAAGTTATTCAATTAATTTGTAAAATTAACTTTTGTCTCAATTTTTTTTTGAAAGTATCATTTATAGAATAATTCTATTCAGGCAATTAATTTGTTTTATAAAATTGGATAATTGGCTGTGCGAGTCGTTGAATGGCTAGAGAGCTAATTATTACTTTTTTTTTAACTTCTACCCAAAAATTTATTACTTTTTTAAAAAAAAATTGTGATTGTGTAAATAATGAATAATACTGAAGGAGCATATGAGTTATATATATATATATATATATTTGTTTGATTGTATAAGAATTTGCAAAAAAAATTTATGTAACTTTGTATAAATTAAAAATATATAAATGTAATAATTTAAAAAATTCTCACATTTCAATTTTGCTCCGTTTAATAAGATTTTTCAGGGAAACTTCAGAATTTCAATTTCTAAAAGATTCAAGAATTGTTAATTTGATATTTTGTTTTTGCCATTTTTCACGCGGGCTAGGCATTAGCCTTTGAAGTTGATTGGAGTCCTTGTATGATTGAAGACTATCTCTTATGGCCTACCTTCACAGTCGTTTAGCTTTATTCTTCTTAGATTGGGCTGTCAGTGCCAGAGCCAGAGCCCATTCTACTCTCTTCTCCAAGTGGCAGGCTTTATAAAAATTAAAAGGTTACCAAGAGCCATAAGTTAAGTGACATGGGTGTCGATTTGGATGTGTTTTTTTTTTTTTATTAATTTTTTAAAAAATATTTTTGTTATATTTTGATGTGTTTAAATGAATTTATTAAAAAAATATAAAATATTTTTTAACTAGATTTTAGTGCTTTCAATTTTTTTTTATAACATAAAAAAACTATTCAAACATAAGAAAAATTCTCAAATATTGTATCTAAATATAAAATACCTTTTACTTTTTTAAAACAGATCTTTTAAAAAAATCATTTCAAAATAATCTCTTCTTCAAATCTCATCCAAATCAGCCACGAGTTCTTCCTAGAATTGCTTGGCCAGGAAATCTCCCAATAAGTTGCTTTTCTTGTATTTTAGACTATCATTTCCCTTCCCACTAAGTCAGACTTCCTATGTATACCGAAAAACTAAAATTTTCGAAAAAAAAGGTAGTTTCTTATGCTTATTGGATGGTCATGGTAGTTTCTATCTTGTTTATTAGTCACGAGCCACAATTGATCATCGAAGAGTAGCAGCATTGGCCAAGTATGTAAGAGCACACATGGATACAAGAGCCAAGCTGTCTCTATTTCCACCCTAGTTAGAATTCAATTTCAGATACATGGTTATAATTTACCGTAGTTAGTGATTGATGATAAAACATGGTTTGTCAAGAAACAGTCTTGCGTCAGTTGTATGAACACAATGCTCATCGTAGGCACAAAACCAACGTGTATACCAAACGTTGATGCTTGCCAGAGTTGCCTGCTCCTTCGTTTGCACGACCTTTCCCCATGTTTTGAGCTCAGCTTTGTAAAAGAAATGTATATTGTTTGGAAGTTTTGAAGGAGATGGAGTGAAGTGGTTAATAATAAAGTGATTTGGGATAGAATGGAGTATAAGGATAAAAATATATCATTCTATTATTTGAAAATTTTAACAAGGAAATAGGAAGAAATCTCACTTCATTGTTTGAAAGTCACAATAGTCATTAATAGAGTGGAGTGAATTATAAATTTTACTTCCAATATTACTATTTTAATTTTTGTTGCCCACAACATTATTAAAAAATAAAAAAGGTGGTTAAAATTGTAAATAACTATCTAAATATATATAAAAAAAATGAAATGTTCCATTACAAACTCTCCAAATTAGAGGGTATGAAAATTTAAAGATTTGAATAGTATGAATTATGGAGTGGTTTGAGTTTCCTTTCTTGACCACTCTATTCTATTACTTAAAAACTCACAAATAATGAGTTGAAATCTTTTTACTATTCTATTTCATTACAAATCACTCCATTCAGTGGAGTGATTAAGGAGGAAAACTTAAATCACTTCATACCACTCAAACTCCTAAATTTTCATACCTTTATATTTGGGGGATTTGGGATAGAACATTTTCCTATTTTTTATTTTTAAATAGTCATTTAAAATTTTAACCCTCTTTTTATTATTAAATAATGTAGGCAACAAAAATTATAAAAATAGTATTGGAAGTAAAATTTGTAATTCACTCCACTCCATTAATAATCATTGTGACTTTCAAACAATGAATAAAATTTCTCTCCATTCATTCATTAAAACTTTAAAACAATAGTAGTATACTTTTACCTTTTCAATCCATTATAAACCACTCCATTCTATCCCCTTCAAAACTCCCAAATTAAAGAAATAAACAAGCACATATGGAAGTTCGTTATACATGCACCATGTAAGGTTGAACAGGGCACAACACCTAACTTGTAGATGATATAACCACTACTATAAAAATTTCTGTCACACATGCAGTATAATATGCATGAGATAAGTAATATACCAGTTCGAAAATGCACACATTTATTCCCTGGGTATAACTGTTGTTTAAATTACATTATAGCAAATAAAAACATCTTTTAATACATGATACAAAAACATCGGCGGTTGCAAGGGATGGATTTAAGCAATTTCTGTATTCCCTTCCATTACAAAAGATATACGAGTATGAATTACAATAGAATGTACAATACGTCATAATCCTTATTACTTATAATCACTGGGGGAAACTGTTGCCTCCACAACAAGGAACATATTTTTCTCCTTTGGTGTTTCAGTGTTGTTCCAGCTTTAAGATCCAGGGCAAAGTTCATCCATTTTGAGCACTAGGATGATTAACCTTCCAGCTTCAATGATCCCAAATTATTGTGTATTAGTGCAGCAGCAGCACGAGCAGCTGCAGATGCACGATCTGCAGAAGCAATGGCAGCTCGGGCCTTGTCCAATACATCAGAGGATTGCATTCTCGTCTCACTTTTAGCATCACCAACGGGGACAACATCATTATTTTTGTGTGACTGTTCAATTTCATTAGTATTCAACAAAAAAATATTGTTAGAAGGGCTAGGAGCTTCAAGGTGCTTATATTCTTGTTTATTATGCATAGACATGATGGAATGTTCCTTGTTAGAAGGTGACAAATTATTAGAACCCTTTTTGGTGGGAGTATGAGAAAGTGCAGCTCCAACACCAACTTGCTTTGCTCCACCCTACAGGTTATATGAGAAAATCATAAATAATAATTAAAAAAACTGAGTAAATTCGTGATACCACTGTAGAGAAGTAGATAGCAAAGCATAATATGCTTGTCAAATATGGTAATCATAACCATTACTTGATATGTATAAGGTATTTAACACGTAGATTAGTAAGTTCAAGATTTATTTAGGGAGAGGCAGCCTGTGTCATGTAACAAGCTTCTCAAGGTCAACTTAATTTCTGAGATCAGATAGATGGGTATACTCAACTCATGAATATACCAAAACAGAGTAAACCCATATTGATTGAGATGCTACTGACAAGACAAATCAACAGAGCTAAGTAGTGAGATCGCTTTGTTTGAAAAATTACTGAAAAAAAAATGAATAAATAAACAATAACAACAATAAATGAACCCTCGCTACAAAGAATTTTATCACTGAACCATGTTATATCAAAATGAAATCACCCAGCTGTCCATTAAGAAAGCTATGTCTGAGAATACCAGGAGTATGGTGTAAAAGAAACACATTAATATGCTAGGAAAATTGATGAAAATGCAATAATGTTGATATCTTCCACAATCATGGAATTTTGACACTAAAAACCCTGCAGATGTGTGAGGAGATTTGAGAAAAATACTCTCGACAGTTAGAGTCACATCTCAGTTCTCATGGTAGAACTATCACATGAAGAGCCAAGTACCCTAAGGTTAGAATGAAATTTGCAGTAATTTCTGGAGTCAGGGGCAAAGGTGGTAGTAGGACCATTAGACAAGTGACAACTTATAAGTTATACAGATGCTATCTACCAATACCATCAATGACAGATGTATGATATCACATGGATCTAGTAGTGAATAATATAATAGTATTTTAAGTAATGTCCAACAATGAAGGAAAAAAATACTGAAACATCCACTGATAAAAGTACCAGGAGATCTTCGTGACTTTTCCTGAATTCTGCCTCAGTTTTAGAAGAATCCCATGTTAGATTGTATTCTTCTGCAATCTCCCTCATGAACTTGAGTTTTACCTCTCCAGATGGAGCACTAACTGAAAGCTTTTCAATTATCTACAATAACAATATTGAAAGAACAGATGGACTAATGATAGTAAGCAATTATTAATACTCCAGTAAAATCAACAGTTGTTGCTCAATATTAGGAAACTGCTGTTAAAGATATTTCACCGTGCGGTTCACGCCTGAATCAGGACGAAGTTCAGATACTGTAGAGACGAATTCCTTCCCATATTTGGTGGTAAACAAGTTCTTGATGTGCAATAAGTCTGGCACATCTGAACATCTAGGAGCAGCAAAAATTATACTTGCAATGGCTTCTCGCAATTCTGAAGGGCAGTCCCTATTATGTGGAGAAGGAAGGCTTCAAGTTTGATAAATAAAAAAATGGATTTGATGTAAAATGTACTGGAAATTGAGGGACTGTTTGAAAACTAAAAATGAATATTCTCAGCACTAAAAATGATTTAGTGTACTGAAAATGAACATTCTCAGCCAAAAAACTGCCAATAGAGTATACAGCCTTTTACCAATGCTCTGTTTTCTACTGTTTTGAAAAAAAGGATAGTCATGAGTAAAATATTGTGAAACAGGCAGATCCAGAAAGCTACCGCTCTGCTGCCCATTTTTGCAAAATTGCATTTAAAAACTTCACCAAGCTATAATTAGAATGTAACGAAATTTGCAGATATGAGGAAAAAAAAATACTATGCAATTTACATGAGTACTGCACTTCATGAATGTTAATCAACAAGAAATGGAAAAGTATAATACACAGTATGTCCAATAAGAACAAATACTTATGACTTATGGACTTACCTCTGGCTCTCAATTATAGGTACACGTGCAAGAACAAATTCACAGAATAACTCTAATATTTCATATGCAGCCCATATATTTTGTTCTCGTATAATATGCTCCACCTATTTAAATCAATGCAATTTACAAACACTAAGTCACAATACAGAGGGGGAAAGATCCAGAAATTAGCAGCCATTTACCAAAAATTGAAGGATTACCCGAATTCTAGCAATTGCCTCTTGGCCAGCCTGCAAGAATTGGGCTATCTCCTTGCGCATTTGTCTCAGTTGCACATCTCTCTTGTTTTGTAGCAGCTTGATGCGTGAAATTGCCAAGTTCAGGCATGTTTTGCTACAGAAGGCCAAGAAGAAAAAGACGGGAAAAAACAGCATGTTAACTAGTTACTACACCACACATTGAAAGAGAGTATCCAGAGAACAATCTGTAAAACATTCATTCAAATCCAAAGTATAAAACAACCATTTCAATATTCACACCTTAGACGGTTATGGAAACCATCCATCTACTAAGGATCACTGCTCTTTCATCAAAATAGCTCACTAATCACTTCCAACAACAATAATTCCCAAGACTAAATTAACAGACCCAATAACCCAAAATCCGCCAATACGCATTGGATATATGTTAAAATTTAGACTTCCCAACACACACACACACACAAATCCCAAAACCCAAAATTCGGTAATAAACATTGGGTATATGAATATCATATAAAACTTAACCTTTCAACAAAAGAACCGAACCCAACAACTCAAAAATAGAATTAAATTTTGGCACAGTAAAAAAATTCATAAAACTAATTGTATGAGCAAGCAATCAAATCATGAATGAATTAACCTCATAGGCTGACCAAAAGAAAGACCAAGTGATTCATTCAAATGTGCAAGACAGAGATAGAGAAGTGAGGTGAGCTGAGAACGAATAAAGGGATACAGAAAGGGAAAAAAGATGGGGAAATGAAATCACCATCTAGTGCCAAAAACGCCTCTGTTAAAGAGTTGATTTAGAAGTGACATGGTGATTTAAAGTTGATTGAGGATATATAGAAGATAGATGAAGATGCCACTGCCACCCTTTCCACCTGCGGACATAACATAACAACTATGTGATGATTTCTTATGTCTATCACCAAACCATCTTCGTGTGGCGATCTGGTGTTTAGCGTTCCGCGAGGAAACAATTACTCTGACTTTAAATAGACAAAATAATGTTAAAACATTTTACCAAAACAAAAAAAAATAAAAAAAATAATGCACGTTATTGGATAACAGTAAAAAAAAATAAATCACTTAAATCCAATTGTAATTGCAGTACAGAAATGATACACACATCAACAAATCTATGCTTTTTTTTTTCTTCTCGAATTCATGGTGAATCTTTATATGTAGGAACATGTCCTCTTTATTTTTAAATAATTCAAAATTATAAATATATACATTTAATAAAATTTCGTCTATAAATATGTTTCTACGAATAGAATTTATCATGAATCCGAATCCGATATAGCAAAACTCTTCTTCTCCCCTTAATGTTGTACTAATTATTTTTTTAAATAAAGGTAACTTATTTTTTTATGATATCTTCTATTATTCGTGGATTAATTTTTTATACAAAAATTCTAATTGCAAATAGGTGTTTTTTTATAAATAAATAAAAATTAAAAAAAGATACGTTAATAATAAAAATAAAGTGTAATACTCAATGGTAACTTTTTGATGGACAAAAAAAATCACATTTTATATGCAAAACCGCATTTTTAACATATAAGTGGAGAAAAAAATCTTATTGGGAAATGAAACTACATTGCTGATCTGGCCTCACAACAAAGGGAGAGGCTCTATTACATCTGATATGAAAATACAATAAAGCAAATTGTAAGACTAAACTCTTAAATTAGCCTCTAAAGTAGAAGGACAAATTGTGATGTGCATCTAACTATCATAATAAAAGGCAATAGAGCTACCATTTTTATTAGGTAACTTTTGTGAAGGGTGTCTGTTTACTACAAGATCAAAATTACTCTTGGCGAGGCCACCATTCTCAATTATGCTAATAGACCCATGGCATGAACCTCACTTAACTGGAGCACCTAAAATCAAGCCATGAGATAATGTCATCATGGACAGCATAAATTCTGTCATCAGGTTCCCCTTCCAAAATGCCGTGATAACCTCCTTCATAGATCTTTAGAGTCTTATCCTTGCTAGACGCTTTCTCATAAAGAAATTGGCTCACTAATGGATCTGTCACCTTATCTGCTTCTCCATGAAGAATCAATAATGGAGCTGAAACCTGCAATCACCCCCTCCACCCCCAAGAAAATAAAATGTTTTTCGTTGATATGAAAATGATTGCATGCAAAAAACATATATAACCATAGCAGAAACCCAAATTAGATTCTGGAAAATAACAAATAACAGATAGTGAGCAAAAGTAAAAACTAACCTTCTGTAACTGTGACTCAATATCTTGTGTGGCACTTAAAAGTTCCACGCCGGTTTTCAATCGCGTTTGATCATCATAAGAAATAACATTGTAAACAGCCTAGAAGAGCAAAAATACACTTGAGATTAAAAATGTTTGTCTGCAGAAAAATACAAGAGTTTAGTTTTTGGTCTATTCTGTTCCTTTTAATAGGACCCGCGATGGAGGGTGAGACAGAACAGATGCACATTCCCATAGCATGGCTTATCATAAAAAGGAGATGAAATATAATATTGGTTGAGCAGAATATCAAGTAGGGATAAATTAATAAATTACATGCCTGAGATTATGGATGGATTAACTAGAAAATATTTATCTAGAGTGAATTTTTAATCTTATGGAGAAAATTTCTTGCAAATGTTAAACATAAGTGTGCAACAAACTCAATGATAGAAGATACTATGGATTAAATCATGTTGGAGCTCATTCATGCATTTGAAGCCACAAACATAAGAATGGCCGAAGGTTAACTACATGTTAACAGGGGTGCATGCAACTCCAACAGAGATATCTATGCGGTTGACTCAGTGATCCTGCAAATGATGAACCTTGCAGAAAAGACACGTGAGGCACAAGGACAGGTTACATAGCATCCACAAAATTGGGGAGTTATAAACACTCACATGAGGTAATGAATAGTCAGGAATATCCAAATGTGTCTATATGAGTGTAAAGAAGAAGAAGAAGAACATAAAGTTCCAATCAGATAAAAATGAAGAGAAGAGGCTTATATACATGGATTTGGCTCGACTCATGAACTCAAGCTATCAGGTTAAGTTGGTGATCATCATGAGTATTAATTAAAATACATGCTCACGGACTCACCAACTCCTAAAAGTATGACTGTCGCCAATGTGGCCATTGGACCATGCAGATAATAAAGATACCTAATAGTAAGTGAAGCATAAATGATGAGTGATGAGTGCAAGACATTTTGTTAAAGAAGGCATGATACAGAAGAACACTGGCTAATCATTTCACTTTATAAGCATAGAAGAATTAGGGTTGACATAAGAACCAACCAATTTTCTTTTGCTTGGCTCTCTGAAGGTCAGCTCAGATAGATCTTTCTGTGGGAACAGTTTTGCTTTCGGCATCACTTTAGACAAAAGATTTAATACCTTCAAAACTGTAGTTGATGGTAACATGCCCTCTGCAATCTTAGCACCAAAACAAGATCAGCAAATCACACTTCATCTGACAGATATACTAATACAACTACGAAAGGCCATTTTTCATCAATATGGAAATTTATTACCAATATCACCTTATCAAAATATTTATTGCCTGTTACTCTT
Source organism: Styphnolobium japonicum (assembly GCA_023212625.1). NCBI lineage: Eukaryota > Viridiplantae > Streptophyta > Magnoliopsida > Fabales > Fabaceae > Styphnolobium > Styphnolobium japonicum. The sequence goes on from JALBWW010000013.1 coordinate 3,108,301, forward strand.
TATAATGTTAATATGCAGAATTGCTTCATATGCATCAACAAGCCTTGCCTAGTCAAATTGGAAAAAAAATTATAATTTCTTAGAACAAAAAATAATGCAACAGGCAATCCATGCTGCACTGTTCATTAAATCTTCAAAGAAAATTGAATGGAAAATTTCCAGAATCAGTTACATCTGTAACATTCAAAGTGGTATCATGTGCATGGAGATTCTATGCTCAATGGTAATAGGGAAATCAGTCAAATAGGGTCAATCAACATCATTTGGAGGCTAAAACCAGGAATATAAGGAGTTAACTTAGTTAAGAATATAAGGAGTTAATGTAGTTAAACTTTTTCTTTATCTTCTCCCAAGATGCAGTGCTCAAGGAATGCCCCGTGCACCAGTTCTAACATGATGACAGTTCCATTTTCCTATAGACTGGTCTGGGACTCCTACCATATTGACTTGGACAAAGCCTCTTATAGACATTTTTAAGGCATGCATTGATTCTTGCAATTCATTCAAAATATGAGATACCAAATATTGAATTCCAAACAACATAAATGATTAGGAAAGACTTTCAAATCAGGTCCACTCATAAGTAGATCCCAAAATTCTATGACACATATTACATTTTTCTTTATATTTCAATATTGACCATGCCTATGGAATTACGGTCTAATAGTCCCACATTGGAGGGAGAGATTGCTGGTTTGATATTAACTGCGGTTGTCATGTTTGACTTGCCAATGTAAGAAAACAGAACTCCAGTCGTAGCAATGGTAATTGCCAAATGCCAATATATATTTTTGAGGGTAAACTTCCAGCTTTTATGAAAATGAAATTGAACCTTAGAGATGGCAAAGACACGATAAGAATTTAACAATTCAGTGCTCACAAATTTTGAAATGAATCAGAACTTGAAAATTATAATAATGAAGTTAGTGAACATCAACTGCAATACAGAGGAATGAGCTTACTTTACACATTGGTGCTACAAGGATAATACCATCCCAATTATTTGGTTCCTTCAAATGAACTTTGAGAGAAACTGCTCCACCCATCGACTGCCCCAATATAAATCGAGGCAACTCTCTCAACTCAGGCCTTTCTGTCAATCGAAATACAAAGCATGGTCAACAACTTTATGTATTTTCAAATTTTCACATGTAAAAGATTACAACAATGATCAATATGACACCATGTATGCTTAAAAATCACACCTTTAATTTTTGTATAAAGTTCTATAACGTCATCAACCAGATCATCAAAATTTGGTATGTAACCATGTAATCCTTCGGAAAGACCGAAACCCGGATAGTCCATAGCATAAACAACATACCCAGAAGCAGCAATTCGCTTGGCAATACCTGAATAAAAATTCAAATCCTCCCTCATCACATATGATAAATCTCTAGCTTTGTTAATAAAAACAAAAAGCACAACATACTATTCAGGGCAACTTAGCTACTTCTTGAAATGACATTATGACAATTGACAAACCTTCAAAGAAGAAGGTGCAAGTACTGCCATACCCATGGCAGAAAAACAAAGCTGCCTTGATTGGAACGCCGGGTTCTGGCATCCAGCTTTTGCAGAAAATTTCCAATCCCCTCGAATTCCTTTCGTACCACTAGACGAAACAAATAACTAAATGAATCATATTTTTCACCAAGGTGACATGAACTAGTCAAAAGCAAAAAACTTCAGAATATGCTCCTAGAGTTTCTGCCTTTTTAGCAATCAGGTATAGCAGAAAAGCTTACTTCTTCAGTTCTGATCCCAGCAGGAGCCGTCTAGCATGCCAATCAAAGAAGAACAGCACAGAAGAAGAGATTGAAACATCAGTCACTGATTCTTGAACAATGCCAAAAGCACACCCAGTAAAGGAAAACTAAAGGGGGAAAAAATCTGAATGATCAAGCGGCAGCAAATTGAAGGCTTGCATAGAACATGATCAAGACTGAGCTAAGAGCTAACCTTGAATAAGTAATGATCCAGCTGCTGCTGCACCTCAGTGAAAGCTGCTCGGACCCGTCTGCGCGAGGGAGCGAAGTCCAAGTTCTGAGAAGCGATGGCGTTCAACTCGTCGCTTACACCTTCAATGGTTGACTTTTTCTTGGCTGTCACTGTCAGTGTAGTAGTGTTGGAGACTGGCCAACTGGGTTTGGTCTTGAATATGGGTGAAATGGGTGTTTGAAGCTTCAATGGGTGCTCGACGGAAGAGACAAAGGGCGAGAGGTTATGTGATCGGAATCTTAGTGTCACAGATGGCTCCATGGTCGTTGACGTTGAGCTTAGGAGTTAGGAGGGTGTGTGACCGTGTTTGAATCGCTGTTTGACTACAATTAAGCTTCACCAACAGCCACCATTGGCTCAGCGTGCAGCAGTTCTAGTGCATTCCATGTTGTCAGCACCCACTTTTGACTTTCCCTGTCTCGAGAAACTTTGGTGAAGGTTCTGACTTCTAAATTCTAATCTCACCTTCGGTGAAAATAATGGAATTTCATAAGAATAAGAATTAAATAAATTAAAATAAGAATCTTATCCTGATTTCATTATTTAATAGGATTAGAAATAAAATAATTTAAAAAATAATTTCGTAATTTAGTGTATCATATAAAATATATAATTTAATCTAAATTAATGTAAATGACATAAATACTTCTAATAAGAAAATTAAGATTTTAATATTGTATAAGATTTGAAAATTTAAGACAAAAATTAAAAAATAATTACAATGATAACTTAAAATGAAAATTACATCATAGAAAAAACTCCAAGTTCAAATATTCAAATGATTAAAAATTACACCACCTTAAATTAATAAATATTTTTCAGGTCATATCAATAGATACTAAAAAAAAGCAAGAGTCAAAAAGGGAGATGAAACATAGGGAGAGTGAAAATGTTTTGTAAATTATAAAAGGATAATTTGTGTCATCTTATAAATTAAATAAGGTTATATTAAAAAAAAAGTATATGGAATCTTATTTCACAAAAATATGAATCTCAATCCCATCTTTCTATTTTATTTTTATGAATGAGATTCTATAAATTTATAGAATGAGATTCAAAATAAAATTTTTATTCTACATCTAATTGAATGAATAAAAATTTGAGTAAAATGTCATAAATTTAAATTGTAATAATTTTTGTTGCATAATTTTTTTTTCAAGAAGTAGTGTGTGGATGCATAGATGTTACATTACACTGTAAAGTTTGCAAATTGATCAAGAAATATGTGCTCAAATTGCATTGGTTTGGTTCAACCATCAGATCAATACAAGGTAATTTAGGTGAGAGTTTAAATTTTAAAATTATCAAAACGAGATCTCATTAAATGACTGCATCCATCATGCTATTTTTAAAAGTCACATTTCACTTCAGTTCACCCAAACAAACAAAAAAAAAAGTTCACATTTCCTTCGTTGACAAATATGCAATGGACCCAATCACCTACGTTTACTCTACACACCCAACCTTATTCGGGCCTTAAGTCATATGGACTCCTCATGATAAGCGAATTGGATCCATGACCCAAAATTTGGCCCAGTTCGTCAGAAAATCGCTGGAGATTAAAATAAAGTCCCTTCCCTCAAAATCACGATTTTATGCTTTTAAAAGTGAGTGCTTTTCAAAAGAAAGCTGAGTTTCATAATTTATAAGAGGTTACTCCCATACTCTAGTGCCAAACCATCCTATCTACTGTAGCTCTTTGTTCTCAGTTGATTTTCACGTATATATCTTCTACTGTGACTGCTTAAACTAAGACTTAGGGTTTTAGTATTACACAAACACTTTCCCTTCATCCTCTAGACTTCTACAGAAGTTTCAACTTGTTATTTTACAAATGGTAAGTAAGGCATATACTGATATACGGTGAGCATATGAAGTTGCTTTTAGTTAGTTTTTTTTTTTGTTCACAAATACATTGACTCCTTCTATGTAAGACGCATTTTTGTGGAACTCGGTCTGATTACTTAAGGTCCCTAGCTAGTAAGCTAAGGACTTTTGTTTGGCATTGGCTGCATGGTAGTATCCCTGTCGATAGTAATTTGTCCCATCGTATAAACTTGGTTTAGGATGATGTATTTATGCCCCATGTGTGAGGCTATATCTAAGAAGGAACTTCATGACTTTTCTCAAGTGCCCAGAAGCTCATACAGTTTTTGGTCCTGCTCTATTACGTACTGAACTACGGTCCCTAAATTTTCATCATCTTTATTGCTGGAGTTGGTGTAAAGCAGCAGTAGGGGCGCTATCAAGCAGCAGGCTAATTTATAGGAGCTATTATCCTTGCTCACCTTCTACCTTCGGTACATTTGCAAAGCAAGAAATCGCAAGGTTTTTGGTGGAAAAAGGACTAGTCCGCAAGAAGTTGTTGCTTGGCCACTCATTTTTCTGCAGAATTCTATGCTTCTTGTAGGAACTTCCAATTGTCTACTTAATATTACACTTTCTTTTACTCTTACAATTTTTCTTATGTTTGGGATTACTTGTCTCTAGTTAGTAGCCCTTCGGGTCTTCCCCTCGATCTTCTTTTACTTTAATAGTAGTACTCAGTTTGGTATATCCTCTTAAAATTAAGGTGAAAATTTTGAACAGAAGTTTTTCATACAATTTTTCATATAAATTTCATCTTTAAATTTTTTAACCTTATTTTTAATGGTATACTAAACTGATACTTACAGTTTTTAGACTAACTCTTGGAAATTATTTTGTAGGCATTCTATCTTTGATAATGAGATGAAAAAAAAAAAAAGGAACGGATTTAGAATTTAGACTTAATTTTTGATTAATTACCTGCATCAGTAGACAACGGCTTAGAGTTGCCGTCTTTGTTCTGCACAGGTTAACGAATAAACTAAGCAATTCTGTCTCTCACGCTCCTGTAATGGCTAATGCGACGCATGTGCATATATGCTAACTTGTTATTAGACATCAGACACCATCATACTCTCAGAACAGATCCTCTCCTCTGGCCACTAAAGGAACCCAGAAAAGAAAAGATTACATCATATTGTTTTGTAAGCTTCTTAATGAGCATTATAAATTAATCCATTGTATAATGATTAAATTGTCACATTAGCCCTAAACTCAAAAAATTAAATTAAATAATCTTCCAAGCTCTTGACCATCCTCTTAAATCTTTATAATTGACACTCACTTCATGCTTTTGTACGTATTAATTAAGTTCACTTGTAATTTTTTTTAATACGCATGTACATGTAATCAAAGATGCCTACGGTGGCTGCGAGAGACGAGTGGAAAGCCAATTGGAGTGTAAGCAAAGCAAGTAATTATTAATTAGAAACCTCCGCCTCTTTTATGTTGTTTATGTTTATCTTTAATTAATGAAGTTAATACTTATTAATCTTGTTTATTTATTATATAAAAATGCATTAATCTTGTTTATGGGCCTCTTTCATTGGCGGTTAATGAAAATATGATCTCAACTATGCGACTTGTTCCCTAGTGGTAGTGGTACTTGGCAGGAGCCATGTTAGTCAAGTTGGGTCTAAAAAGGTAGTCTTGTAGGCAGTCATATAAGATCACCACCATGGATGATCAGTTATATTAACCAGCTTAATATTATTTTTAACTATATATAACTATACATCATATAAGAAACAAATAATAATAATAAAAATTGGTACAAATTTTTTTAAAAAAAAACAATAATTTGCACGATCATGTCATGAGATTGAACATATGAAGATTCTGAAGAATATTTGAAAAATTTGTTTTTTAATATCATGTCAGTTTTAAATAACAAGTAATGTTAGAGTGACTAAATTTTCAGATCAATTTTGCTAATGGTTGCCTAGAAAATAAGTTCTCTTTAACTTACAACAACAACAAAAGTCTTTCACTAAGTTCTCTTTAACTTAGTGAAAAAGTACATATACAATATGAGCAATGTTATTAGATACTTAGTGAAAGCTTTCACGAAGGCCTAATAACCAATGAAAGAGAAATAAATATGGTTGAAAAGTAAAATTGTAATTGACAAAACGTAACCAAATTCTTCTTTACTTTTTCATTCATAAGTCATTCTATGAATCTCAATTCGTATGAGTTAGCATTTCTCATATAATATACATAATAAATTGATGTTATTATGTTACATATTAGAAAGATATGAGTATATGATGTATCGGGAAAAAAAAGAATGTTTAATCGTAACAAGTAACTCTTCTCTTATTTAAATTATTTAGACTCAAAAAAATTAAATTTATTGTCAGATTATTATAATTATAACAAAGAGAATTACATAATCACGTCATTATTTTTTTTATTTTTTTATTATCATGCATTGGAGGAAGTTGTACATGTATTACCACTCAAACCTAACCAAGACCTTAATAATCTATTCTAGTGTATGGCTTAAGTGTGACTAACAATTCAACAAGAAGTTGTATTACTACTGTTTGCAAGGAGAACAACGGACTACCTTGAAATTAAGAGTTTGAACTCATGCTGATCTAGCATAATCATCCTCCAAACTCAGAAGCGAGAGTTCCCACTATTCCATTCTTCAGAATTTTAATACTACTACTTTACACGTCTCCAATTTGCTTTACTCTGTTGTTGATGGATGTGAGTGGAACAACATAATTATTTTTTCTTGAAATTCCCATCGTCATTTTGCTACATTCCTTCCTAATTGATGTTTTCAAACACGAATTGATGTTCAAATGTCCTTTCTTCAGTGGGTCCAACGATATTACAATTCTTTAGCATCAAATCAGTCAAATCAAATGGTGAGGATTGAGGCATTGGAAAATCAAAATGAATCAAATGCATCTAATTCGTACTTTGAAAGCGATCATATAAAGCTTGCTAGGCTCAAAATTAGCCTATCTGTACCAGAGGAAAATGTGCTACTCCTAAGTGTCTTCTGATTGCACTTTCCCTTCTAAAGGAGAAATGGCTAACCCGGTCGATGCATAGAAGAAAAAGCTGCGAGATGAAATTTGGTAAACGTCCATCCATCAACCCATTTCATCATTTGAAACGGGCTTTCTAGTACGTACTAACTAGCTAATACATAATTCTTGTACATAATGCTAATTAATTATAGTGTTGGACAATTATATATAATTATATATCATGACAACTTGGATAAGCTTATGTGTGGATGAGTTTAACATTATAAAAAACTTAGTGGAGCCACTTAAATTAAAATGAAATCAATTATGCGTCCGTTTGAATCGGTTTTTCTTTCAACAAAAGCACCTTTGTTTTTTCAATGTAAAAGCACTTTCAATGTAAAATATGACGTTTGGATGAAATTTCTAACAAAAGTAAAAGTATTAAAAAAAAAGTTGAAATGTAGCTTTTTTTTAATCAAAAACAATAATATCTTTATTTTACTACTTATACAATTTATACATTTATAGTGAACAATAAGCAGGGATGGATTCAAATTGTAGAGAATGAGGTTCTTTTATCATCGTAATGATTGATTATTTTTGCTCTCATTATATTTCAAACTTTGCCCAAATCATGTAATGAGAGTCAATTTCAAAGAAAATAATTTTAAAACCCAATTTCTATATATCCCTTCCAATTTTTTGTGCTTTTGGACTACATTTGCCCTCGCTATGCGAAAATTTTGAGTCTGTTATTGGCAACAAGTTTTTAGTGTCATTGCCCGTGATTAATGTTAATATTGCTATTTTTAGTGATGTAATTAATTTAGATGTTTTTATTCATTTTGTTTGTTTTGATTTTATTTATATTTTAATTTTTTTTGTTTGTTTATGTGTTTATGAGAAGAGATAGGAGGGTGAGAAATCCAACTAAGCCAATCTTAAGATTGAGAGAACTCTTATAATTCTGAGATATAAAGAAAGAGAAAGATCGAGAAGTAACCATGACAGACCACAACCACTTAATTAAAGATGTTTGCTTGAAATGCAATCTATATCATTAATATCTTCGTTGCCTTAATTTAAACTGATCGTAAATTGAGTACAATATGTAGTTTAATAGTTTAAGGCTTAAAGGTTTGAAATTTTTCATGTCTTTTTCAATAATTTTGTAAAAAAAAAAAAAAGCACTTTAACATTTTTAGATCCAAAACTATATGTAAATTTAAAAAGTACTTTTCCAAATTGCATCCAAATACAAAATAGATTTTGTATAAAAGCCCTAAAAAAACTATATATAAGAAGTATTTTTTTTAACTTATCTAAACGGGGCTATATAACTATTTTTTAAAAAAATTGAAACGGGAAAAAGTCAAACCTCTTTGCTCTCATAATTCATTATTGTTGGGCAGAAACTAATTTTCAAAAGTTTTCCAACGGTTCATGAATGAATTTCAATAATTTTCTCCTTTTTTCACTCCTTTAAACTTTGATTAAGATTCATCTAAATGTGAAATGACAATGGTGGGTCCATATGAAAGACATCTCGATCCTTTGAGCCCCGAAAACCCTGATGCAGTCCACATATATCATAGGTAATTTACAATATTGGCTATACAAGTTATGAATTTTTAATGTTTTGTGAATTTTTTTGTAATTTTTTTTATAAAAAAAAAACTTGTAACTTGTGTCTCTTTCATAAAAAAAATAAACTTAAAAAAATTTTATACGAGAAAGTTATTAAACTTTTATAATTATAAGTGACAGTCAAATTTATGATTTTAAAAATAAAAAATATACTAATGCACTATTTTTTTATAATTATGTTTGATATAAAAAAAGCCTTCAAACAATTATGATCAATCTCTTTCTAACTAGAGTTGTTGCCCAAGGTGGGTCACGCAATTTATCTTTATTTATTAGAAAATCCGAAGTGGGTCTAGGAATTGATATATTCTTATGATGGATACTATAAAATAGTAAGTGTGGAATTGTTGTAAGCCGTACGTGATGATAATTGGTAAATGGTAACCATTTAGCTTCTTTATGAAAGTTATCTCCATTAAATATCATTTTAAAATTAGGAAAGCAATCGTCATGAATACAACATTCGTACTTTTTCCTGTAATTTGTGAATTAATTGAAAGCAATCCAAGCTCGTTTCTCTTGATTAGCAAAGCACATTCAATTAATATGTGTTTATGCTAAGCACGCGTGTGCTTATAATTGACCATTACCATAGAACCAGAAGAACCGCATGCATGTTTAGAATTCTACATGTTGACGGAGATAGATAGCTTACCATGAAATCCTCAATGTCATGGACCTCATAATCATTTCAAAGATAAAGATTGTGCACCCAAAGTTCAAGAAGTCTTTCATTTTAGCTAGCTGAGCTTTTCAAGTTTCAACAACTATTGGTTAGAGGTAACTCACTATGCATTCATTTTGTTTAAGAACTTTTAATCACAATCTGCCTATGAAATAATAGTAAGTTCAGGAAAATTAACATTCAAATTACTTTCATTGATTCAGTTTATGGACAAGATATACAAAAGATTTGAGATATTGTAATATGAACTGAATTATTAGATTTATTACAAATGTTTACATACATGCTTGATGTGCTAGATTAAGTTAATAAGAAGATAAAAATTAAAGTTCATGTTCAGACAGTGCACTCGATAGGCTTTCAAACTTTTATTTTAATTGGTCTTAGCCAAACATCCTAAAGCAAAATGAACTGAAGAAATTAATTGGCCTTTCCCACTTTTTCTTTTCCCTTCCCCACTCTAGCCTTTCTTTTTCATGCGTTGATACATACTAGAAACCATGTGTACCCACGTCATATACATGAGAATGGTACTGAAGAAATTAAAGTCTTCAATCATGAGAGGAATTAATCATTACACTGTTGATTATCTTCAATTTTTAACTTCTACAATCATATCTATAACATCAACAATCTCCTTCTACACAGCTTTCTGATTTGACTAACGTTTATTTCTTTGTTGCTATATCTTAAAACGTGTGGTGTATTGTTGAACTATCACACAGCCTTTTGGACTAGAAGATCATGGAAGTGAAAAAAAAACAATGAAGCAAAATGTACCTCATTTTTATTATATATGTGTGTGTGCGCGGGTGTGTGTGCCCATTTTAATCATTGCATAGGAGAGAATCTAAAGCTAAACAAAAGGCTGATTGGAAAATTTAATTGAAACTGGGCCATAGATCGAGGTTCATTATCACGCTTGATAATCACTTGAAGAGTCCTAGTAAGACTTTGATAACGATAACGATCTATTTCCCTCCCTTTCGTTAAGAGATATCGGAACAAATTCTAGCTTGTTTATGGCAAACTTAGCGTCAACGGCTACTTCATTTTTAGTGAATGATGTAGCTCAATCCATCAAATGTCTTGAGTCATGAGGATACGTACTCCGAGTGAGTAATAAGAAAATAGTAGTTTGAATGATTTTATATATTTAATATGTTCATGGTGTGAAAATTCTTTAGGCTTAAAGCGTTAACAATGTAAAATTAAATTTTATTTAGAAGAATTTGAGTAATAGGAATCAAACTCCTAACTATTTGATAATAAAAGTGGTGATACTATTTTCAGGATCAATTCTCTTAAGATCTTAAATTGTTAGGTGAAAATACTTAAATAATTTTATATTTTTAGTAGTCACAAAATGTTTCCAGTAAAATTTAAATATTTATACTATAAGTAAAATTTGCTCACATAAAGTTTAATTTGTCAACTAAACCACATTATATAATTCATAAGAGAATGTGTTATTTGTATATTATTGATTTTGCACATTTATGAAGAGACACTGATATGCATAATAACATGAGTTTAATTAAACATTAAATTCACTTCAATTACACACCATAATCTTTTCATAGATACCAATTTTTTAATACCTTGTACAGTTGCGACTTGCAAGAACCATTTGCCATAGAGGGAGAAGAAATACTCATTTTTCGTGCTAAGATCATATGAGACTTGCTGCATAATGGTGGCCCATAAAGATTGCGCATATAATAAGTGTGGCCCTCTAAGCGAATTTACAACTCCTTTGATCGATCCGAATTATATCAAGGGCCCCAAGGTAGAAAAAACAACCGTGGCTCTCATCTTGATCACCCACTTTTTCTAGTCTGTTTTTACATTTTGTCATACTTAAAAAGCGAGGTGTGTTCAAGTTTGCAATTATAATCAGTATCATATCAGTAGGTTCGTCACATCAATCTTTCGCATCAATGGGGCGGGTTAGCTATCTAATCTTTTCAGGAACTTTCCTCCTTTTAAGAATATTTTAATGGGTCGGTGAAACCTTCGATTTTGTTTTAGTACATTGTACGTGGGGATTTTAATGTTGATAAAAATGGACTAAGGTTACATGTACAAAATTAGAAATACAAAAAGATTATAATTTTCATTTGTTAAATTCATTTTCAAATTTACGAAATTTTATATAAATTGTATAAATTTAAAATTCAAATAAAATGTGTATATGATTAGATAATGGTACTTATGACCTAAATTGGTTTGGTTTTGTGACTCAAACTCGAACCAAACTATCTTCACCAATCTTCAAGTTTTAAAAATCAAACCAAATCATAGAATATATTGATCAACCGATCCACAAGTACTGGTTATGATCCATTCCAAACCGAAGTAGTTTTATTTCTGTTTCAATTCCTATAAATACTTTTATAAAAAAATTAAAATAGTTTCATATATTATATAGTCATATTTGAAATATATAAATAAATAAAAGGTCTTATATGACACACACGAACAAAACTGGGAGGGGTAGCCCTCTTGCTCTGGCTCTAATGACACTATATTTTTTTTTTTGTATAAATCAGGATATTCTCTTACTTGAAAGACGAAAGATTAATCTCACGGAATACGATAGAAGCGTGAAACGAAGACTTCTTCCAACTTCATTTGCTTCATACACACTACTTTAAGAATTGAACCCAAGACAATATGTTTAAGGTGACCAAGTCCCTTTCACTTGAACTAACGTAAGTTAATCTTTGATTACACAATATTAAGAAGCATTAAATACATTTATTTTTAGTGAAATAATGTTTTTTGAGAAAATTAATATTTAAAAATCAATACACATGTCAATTCAAAAATCAACATTAGATAATTAAAATATATTTAAATTGTTTTTATTTTATAAAATTAATAGAAAAGCCAATATATTTATTTTGGTGACAAAACATTAAGTATTTCTTATATAGCATTGACAAATGCTATAAATAAATAAATACCAATGAATGTTGGCTAAAATGAAAAGGGAGTGAGTTTCTTCCATATCTTATTGTGCCGAGTTCGAATTCACTAGAAAATTATGAAAAGTAAAATTCCTATAAATTCTCTAAACCCAATATCAAAAAGTTTGTTTGAATCGTCTTAAGAAGAGGACTATTAGGTATCGAAACGTCTAACTAGTATAAAAAAGAAAAATTGTGAATTAAATTAAACTGAGCCAATTTCGTTTCATTTAGCCAATTTAATCAATTTGGTTCGGTTATTTGAAGACCCTAGAGGCGAGTTAGTTTGGGTTGATACTTAACCGAACTCAACCCAAAATTGTTTTAGAAAGACACAGTACCACACCTAGCATGGAGAGGTTGGCCAAGCAGGACACATCCTAAAACATGGTGCATGTGAGACTCCAAGCCTTAAAATTCAACAGGGTCATACGAATATTACTACAGGCAGCAACATAATAATTAATATAGTACTACAAAGGGGGGGGGGGGGAGGGGAAAGCAATTTATGAATCAATGTGGGGGCCGGATAGAGCCACGCCCACTGTCACAAGCCGCAAGGCCAAGGCATGCATAACCTAGCAGTGCAAGCGCAAGAGACGACCTTGAAGACTGAAGAGTGAAGACTAAGGATTGCGTTTATATATACTACTGCTATTGCCACCAATGAGATGGTTGAGGCAAAGCCCAAGCCATGCTTGTGTGCCCTTCACATAAGCGACCAAGGTGGACCATATCCCATAGTCCCCTTCTCTGCTACTTAGGGGCAGGGCATCATGGCCTAGCCTCTTGGTCTCTTGAGAGAGCATGCCTTCTCCAAACCTCACAACACCAGTTCCTTCAATTACAAACTCTTATGTCTTCTGTGTGTCAAATGTTGTCCTTCACTCCTCATGCACGCTCATTAATTTATATGCTCATCATAATTTCCAGACAAGTTAAATTGTTGTTTTGTTTTGCTTGTCGTTTACGTCATGCGTATTTTTGTAACCTGAAGCTAAGTAATGGTCGAGGATACAAGATTGCCCAAATGAGTGATAAAATAAATTTGGTAATTAATGGAGACCAAAATGAATTGAAAATATATTATATAAAGGGAAAGAAAACAAAAAACTACCTATACACTACGTTTATAAATCTATTTCCTATTTTTCTTTATACATCGGTATTGCTTCTATGGTGTTAATCTATGCAGAGAGTCTAATAATTGCTTAGCTTATTGTAATTTGCAACTCTTAGCACGTAGTTGCTAATTTTCAATACACTCAGAGATTTATGTATTTTGGAAAGTCTTACTAAGTTTCTTTCTATAACCCCCCATCAGTTCCACACATGAATATATTATTTTGATATTTGTATATTAGTTCATATCAACTGTTTATTTATTTATCTTTTGTGGAACATGTCAATTGATCAAATGTTAAGCTGTACAATATAAGCTAAAACACTATAATCAAATAAAAAACTTTCTTTTGAAATAATTAATATAAACTAAAATCAGGATTAAAAATTAATTTCTCTTACTTATTTGTAGATGCGTTGATCCAGGTTTTGACACGTGTGGAACTCGACTCAAAGTGACTAAAAAATTCTCGAAATTGACACGCCATGATCCATTTAACTCAAACACAATTTAATATGACTCATTTTCAATTAATCGATTTAAGATAAACTAAAAATATTAGGGATAGCTTTTTTGTTTTTATACAATTATGACATGACACGTTAACTTAGATTGACACCCTAACTAAGATATGTTTCTAGGCAACTAGTGTTAGTACTTAGTGATTAGTATCTATATCTATATTATAATATTCAAGGATTTAATTTTAATTCACTATTAGAGTAAAAAAAATTTACATTGTTATTTAATTATGTGCTAATACATCATTAATGATAGTCAAACTCTTTTACTGATATGTCAGTACATGATTGGATGATAGTGTAAAATTTTAAATCAAAATTAAACTCAATATTCAAACTTTATAGTTTAATGTTTAGTGTATAAATTTAAACCTAAATAATTAATATAAGGAATTCGTTTTCTTGACTATTAGACTAACCCCTTATTGTCTATCTATTTTCTCAAGGGTATTTAAAAGAAAATAAGATTATTTGTGTTCCTAATTATTTAAATATAGTTTTATTAATGATATATAATTAATTTTCAAAATTATTTTTAATCAATTATATATATAAATAAATATAGTTAACTACACTTTGATTTAAATAACAAAATTATCTAATTGAGAGATTTAAAAAATTAGTGTAAAATATAACTAAATAATAAAAATTACCAATATTATTCTAAGGCATTTAATGCTAATTTATCATTAAATGTCATGCAACGGTGTAGTCTATCCTAATTAAATTTATTATGTTCAAGAACTAATACTCAAAATAAATCATGTAACCACCATTTTAAATGGTTAACTACTGTTGCGTCATAGTCTTCTTGATAAAAATTTGTTTTTTCAATGACCAAACTTGGAATAGACACATTGAAATTTCAATCTCCTTGAAGGATCATGTGCAATAGCAATTCTAATAGTACCTTTTAAAAATTAAAAGCCATTCTTGAAAGGGGACGTTACATATGCGGCCTCGAAGTTATATGTCACATCCTTGCAATTGAATTGATCTAGTTGTAATGCATTCCTTGACCGTTTACTAAATTTCGTATGAAAAGAAGATGGATTTCAATTACATCCAACATTTGAAGAAAGGAATCTTCTAAAAGTTATTTTTACTTTCACACACTGTTTATGCTGCTTTTTTTTTTTTTTTTCTCTCTCCAAACAATTGGATTATCTTAATCTTGCAATTGTTCATCCTTGATATTTTAATTATGCCTAAATAACTTGTTTATATTGTTTATTCACGATGAATATATGAAATGTCAATAATGCTGTAATTTCTCCCCCCCCCTTAAAAAACAACTGTTTAGGACGTTATGCTAATACAAGTCCTGTATTTTTTCTTTCTGTTTACAATCATATTTCATTAATATAAAATATTTTCAATTAAGAATAATACTTTCATTTATTTTTTTGAAAAAATTATAAACCATTTAATTTTAAACATATTCTTTTTAATTTTATGGTTACCGTAATTTTTTTTAAATTTTAAATTATTTTTTGTTAGAAATAAAATAATTTATTAGATACTAAATTATTATTTTATCATTGGTAAAATATTATATTATATTAATTACCTAATTATAATTGTTTTTGGAAAGTAACAAAAAATAGTTGCAAATATTATTTAATTGATAGAAAAAAAAATAAAATATTAATTATTATAGTATGAATCTGAATTTTACAAAATTCTTCAATCTTTAAAATTAGATACATGTCTATTTTGACGAAAGAACTTGAAGTTGTTTGGGGGATGATACTAAATTATAACTTTAAGTAATTAATAATTTGATTTAAACGGATTTAAAAATGAATACTCTCAAAGTAGAAGTCCAAAAATAGAATCCTTCAACGACATTAATAGAATTGAACACGTGCTAATTTAGAATATGCTGACCATTTTGTTTAATTACTAACCGTGATTATGGTAGTGGTTTTTTACATAGGATGCGAGACTAATATATTTACACAGACTTTATTATCACATATTTTAAAGTAAACTCATTTGGATCATGATAAATTTGTATACACTTAATATATATAAGTTTTTCTTTTTTGTAATATTAATACACATAAGTTGCATATACTAAGTCTGTAAATAAGTAAGACGTTATTATTTTAAATATAAAATAATTTGTGGCATAAAAGTTTATATAATATTTAATATGAAATAATTATGTATATTATTTATTGAATTAATATAAACAAGAACAAGAATGTCATTTGTCGTCAGCATAAAGTCTGTGAGCATTGAGGATGCAAAGGGGAAAAGTTTAAATTTGAGATCCGTTTTATTTCATGTCCATGCATCCTTAACATCCTTAAACATGTAGCAATGGGTAGGGGGGCGGGGGGCGTCTTGATTTTGATGGCTTAATAGTTAAAGATGCATTTTTCAAGTGGAAGTGGAATTTAGTATCATTTTGAACTTTCGTTATTTTTTTAACTAAATATTTATTTTAGACTTTTAAAAATATATGTGACATTAATTTAATTTTTTAATAATTATTAACATCAAATTTATTTTTAAAAAAATTAATTTATGTTATTAAATAATTAATTTGATGTAAAAAATATACTAAAAAATTAATTTAATGTAAAAAATTAACATTAAAGGGTCAATTTAATATTATTAATTATTAGATAACTAAAATAATATTATTTATACTTTTAAAAGATCAAAATAAATATTTACTCATTTTATTTTCTTATTAATGGTTTGTTTAAATTATGAGAGAAATAAAATGGAAAAAAATAGAGTATAAAGAAATAGAGTAGAAAATGAGTAAATTTTTAAGTTGTTTGAATTAAGAGAATTAAAAAAAATAGGAAAGAAAAAACAACAAAATGTTTATTCCTATTTATTTATTTATTTATAAAACAACAAAAAAAGATATATTAGTTAAAATTTCACCTTTACCTATTTTTTCTCACTTTTAGAGAAAAATAAAAAAGTTATAGGATCCACCATTTTTTTTTCTTTTTTTTCTATTTCTTCTCTAACCAAATAAAAGAACTTCTTTATTTCTCTTCTATTTTTTTCTTCTCTAATTCTCTTTTCTCCATTTCCTCAAAACCAAACAAAGGCTAAAAGAAAATTGGAAGATGGGAATTAAATCAAAAGAAATAATGAGGGAAGAATGCCTGTTCTGTTCGTGTCATTTTTTGTTTACATTACTTTGTAAACGCTAAGATAATGTCTAAAGTTGGAAGGCTATCAACAAAAAAAAAGTCTAAATATGCTGCCATGTGTACAAGTATAAGTGATGTTCTAATATATATATATATATATATATATATATTAGTTTAATTTATATTTATGATCAATATAAAATTTTTATATATTGTCATTTAATTATATGTTGTTAAATTAATAAAAGAGTTAATTATTACAATAAATATTTAAAAATTTTAATTATTTTAATAATTAAATAATATATAATTAAATAACAATATAAAATTTTTTTACATTAAATAAAAATTAAATCCAATATATATATTTTTGAACATTGTACAAGTGAGGTTGTTTTAATTAGCGCCTCGATATTTCTCCCTCCAGTCAATACTCTCACACATTCAATCTCATTTCACTGAAAGAGAAAGAAACAGAGTCAGAGCAAAGCAGAAGCAGAGAGGAATGAGAGCTAAGCTTAGCTAAAGCCCATTCATTCATCCATCCCAACATCAAAACAGCAACGCAAAAGCTTCCGAAAGTTGAATGCAATCCCAGATTACAATAGCTAGCCCAGTAGCTAACCTCCAACTCCAAGGCTCCAAGGCTCCAACACCACCATCCACCACCTCCTCCAAGAGCAAAACAAATTCCTTATTGTCAGAAACAGAAAAGAGGCAAAAGCAAAAACATTGTTGAATACAATTTGGTATTATTATTATTATTATTTGGTATTATTATTATTATTCAGCAAATGCAATGCCATTTCCAATTCATGTACAGAGTTCCCTCCCTCAACCCAATTTTCTGATGCCATAAACCCACTCACTGCTAAGGTACACGCTACCTGTACCCACGCCACCCACACACGCACTTTCTGCCTTTTTCACAACAACGCTTCTGTCATCTGTTCTGTCTCTCCTATTCCGTATATGTCTCTCTGTCTCTCTCTGCTGCACCCATAATAGCTACTACCATCACCACCCTCACCCCCACCCTCACCACATAGATTTTCTCACACTCCCTTTCTTCCTATGAGACTTCCATTTTTCTCAGCTCACCCCCACCCTCACCATTACTCCTACCCCATAAAATTTCAGCTTTCTTCACTTACCCTTTTCACTTCCACCCCTTCTTCCACCACCACCACCAGGCTCCGCTGGCCACGCATGGACGCCACCTCCTCCTTCCAGCGCCACCGCCGTAAAGACAAGGTGATCGTCATCATGGGTGCCACCGGTTCCGGAAAATCTCGTCTTTCCATCGACCTCGCCACCCGTTTCCCCTTCGCAGAAATCATCAACAGCGACAAAATGCAAGTTTACAGAGGCCTCGACATTACCACCAATAAGATCCCCATTGAAGAACGCAACGGTGTCCCTCACCACCTTCTCGGCGACGTCGACCCCGCCAACGGTGAGTTCTCCCCCTCCGAGTTCCGCCACCTCGCCGGCGACATCATCTCCGATATCACCTCAAGGAGGAAGCTTCCCATCGTCGTTGGTGGTTCCAACTCGTTCGTTCACTCTCTTCTGGTGGAAAGATTCGATCCTGAGTTGAATGTGTTTGATGAGTCATCATCGTTAACGAGTTCCATCTCCTCCGAGTTGAGGTTCAAGTGCTGCTTCCTCTGGGTTGATATCTCATTCCCTGTGCTATCAGATTACCTGCTGAAGCGAGTCGATGACATGCTTCACTCGGGAATGGTGGACGAGTTGGGTGAGTTCTTTGACCCGGATGCCGGCGATTTGGAAGATGACTCGGCGCACCGAACCGGGTTGAGAAAAGCTATTGGGGTGGCCGAGTTGGACCGGTTTTTCAAGGAGTACCCACCACCTTCCGGGTTCAATGGGGATCGCCTGCGGAAGGCTGCATACGAAGAAGCAGTGAGGGCCATCAAGGACAACACGTGTCAGCTGGCGAAGAGGCAGATAGGGAAGATCGTGCGGCTAAAAGAGGCAGGGTGGGACCTACGGAGGTTGGACGCTACGGAGGTGTTTCGGGCGGCGCTGACGTCAGGATGTGGCGGCGATAGGTGGTCCGAAATTTGGGGGAGGGAGGTGTTGGAACCAAGCGTGAAGATTGTGAAGAGGTTCTTGAAGGAGTAGGTCTTCCAGCTAAATCCAGCTACTCTTCCAACTCTAATTTTAATTTTTTTAAATCTTTTTCTTCTTTCTTTCTATGTGTCTAATTTACAAAAAAGAAAAAGAAAAATGGGGTATGGGGGAAAATGTACAAAAATGGAAATGGAAGTTGGCATTTTGGATCACTGGTTGGGTCAGTGCACTGCTCGGAGAGATAAGAGTGGCTTGCTATTGGAGATTCGGCCATGGGTGACCAGCTTTTGGGTTTTGGAGTTGCAATCAAGGTTTGACTCATCTGGAGTTTCCACAATTTTTCTCAAAGCTGATTTGGTAAAAAAAAAAAAAAAGAAAAAAAAAAGGGGAAATGGTACAGAAAATGTTGAGAAAGTTTTGGTAGTAATAGAGCTTTTTTGTTTTCAATTTTTTTCACTTTTGGCTTTTTATTAAAAAAAAAATTGCAACTTAAAATTGTGAATGTTGTTCTCCAACTTCTTGTCTCTCCCACTCGCTTTCTCTCACTCACAATTTGGGTGTGGACGTTGAAATGATGAGCAAATCACATAGGAAACTTTCCAACAGCAAGCACACACATAATTATATTTATATATATGGGTACAAAAGTGGCCTTTTATTTTTGATTTACAGCATAAGGGGAGAATCAGACTCAGGACCAAGGGTGGGAAACGAGCATGCAAGACCCAAATTCTCTCCAACCCCACCTCCTACCTCTCGTTCAATTAACTAAAAGACAACCATTTGCCTTTTTCTTTCTCTCTCATCTCTTCCTTCTCTTTTGTATATGTTTTTTTGTTTTTGTTTTGGTACTAAGAGGAAGGGGAGATTTGGGTTGTGTGTGTTTTTTTTTTGTTGGGGGGAGGGGGGAGGTTGTCAGCGTTCTGGATTGTGAATTTGTTTTGGCTTTGAAAGAAATTATGCTTGGCTTGAATATGTGGCTTTATGTAGGATGAAGTTAAATTTTGTTCATTCTGTCTTCAGTCAGAACGTATTTATGTTACCTGAAAATACCTTCCATGTTACATTCAGTGAGTGACAAAATCTAAAGATGAGCAGATGTAGATGAAAGGACTTCTGAATTCAGTTTGGCTGTGGATATGCCCCCGTTCCTAAGGATAATTATGTGAGGTTTAACTCTAGAGGACCATACCAATTTTCATAAACACAGCCTCAGTAATGCCTACATTTATTTAATGTTTGGTGTGCTTACCTCATTTTTTCCAAGACTACATATTATTTTCTTAAGAAGCTTTGAACAATATGTTTTGACTTCCATCGCTTAGGCATGATTGAGTTATTCGGGGAATAAGGAATATGTTATGTCTTCTTTTAATAATAAACATTCAGAATCGTAATAAACTAATCCTAAATACCTAACTGTTGTCTTGTTTGTGGAAGAGGGATTTGGATTATCTTTCTATTTTCCTTTTTATTTAAAGATGGTCTTTCTATTTTTGTGCAATGATGAAGAATGCCCTGTCTATGACCGAAAAGAAAGTGGGGAAAAAATAAAAAAAATACTATATAGTTCGGAAATTGTTGTCCGTATATTACTCGGATGAGTTGACACAGATACAGAATACACACAAAATTAAAGTTACGGAATGTTCAAATTTTGAAAAGTTATATTCTTTATAATAGAGTCGGGCTACCATCCGGTGTTTGTTTTCTGAGATGCGTAACACCGCTCAAAAAATAATATCCATATACTCTCTTTTTTTTTGAGTATTTTTATATTTTTTAATATAAAATTAATCTTAATCGAAATATTAAAATTGCCTTTTCACATAAATTTTTTGTTGTATTTTTTAATATTTGACATTACATAAACCTTTTAATCTAAAAACTTAAACTTACTTATTATTTAAATTCATAATATTATAATAATAGATATTAAATTAAGTATATATAATGACAACTGAGTCACTTCATAGTTGACGTATAAAGGCTGTAATACCTCCTGACATATGGGCTATGAATTGTCAATTTGGAGCTCCCTATCAAGAGAGATTCCTGGCTAGTTAAGTAGTTGCACTCTAACGGTTTAGATTTGTATTCTGTGATAAACTACAATAATAATAGAGATTATTAGTAACCAATTAAGGGTTAAGGGTTTTTCTTTTCTATAATATACAATTATAAGAAATATGTATCAATAAATTATTTATAATTATTATAGTTTGTAATTTTATTAAAATGAAATTTTTTAACTATTATTTGTAAATAAAAAATTGTGAATTTAGTATGTAAAAATAGTTTATAAAAAATATAAAAGTTAGTCTTTTTTTATTATAAAATATTAAAAATTTATAACTTGTTTAATAAATATTGTAAATATCTTATTAAGACGCATTTTTCTTTTTACAAATATATATCTTCGAATGACTTTTTTTTTAATTCTCATTCAATATGAATTTCCATAACTAATTGTGATAAGTGTAAAAAACCTTCACCATTCACAAAAAGTTCGAGTGCAAAACACTAATAATTAAGAGTGTAACTACTACTCGTGTCAATCAATATTTACGTCCCTACATTACTCGATGTTGTTCTACAATCCAAATATGTGCTGAACTTTTGTTCACGTTGTCCCTTTTGATGTTAATGCCCTTCAGTTTGTTTTCTTTGGTTTCTGAGGGGAGCCTGAGGGGAGTATTGTATTTCATATGCTTGAAGGGATCCAGCTATGAAGGAAAAGGCTAGGCATAGGTAGCCTTCTCATTGCAATAGAATTGTCATATTGTTAATTCTAGATCATAAGGACCAAATTCTTGGGCTCAGGGTTCTGAATTTTCTGCAAACAAATGTAGGAAAGAAAAAACTTCTGCATAATGCACAAGTCCCAGGATAAGACAATCAGTGTTATCATCTTCTCCCCCGCCCCACCCCAAGAACTCCGAAGTTCATGTGTACTTTGGCAGAGTGGGGACCAAGATCTATTCTATTTTGGTCATCCTACATAATACAACAGTGCTCTGAAGCCAGTATATATGTCTGAATGTGTAACGGGGTCCCCTGCATGTTAAAAGGGAAAATGTTCCTTTTTCTTGGGTTTTCAGTTCCCATTTTTGATGAATAGTAGTCAATTCTACAGGAAAGGATAGGAAGATATGATACTCATAGGATGGACCCCCTATATATCTGATCATCCATCTCTTTCTCATTCTCGGAAACATAAATTCCTCTTACCAAACATTAAAATGCATTAAAAAAAAATAAGAAAAGCTCAAAATTTCTCGGATCATTATTGTTTTACATTAGGGTGAAAGACCTAAATAACCTAAATCATTGAACAAAATGTTCAAGTGTACAATTCAGTTGATATGTAGTGAGAAAGAATATAAAAATGAGTTATGTCAAAATCTTATTACTTAGTTTTCTCATCATTTTTTTCTTGCTTGTTGATTAAAGATATAGTGACACCTGTGGTTTCATATATTTTTAAAATAATATAAGATTGATATAAAAATATTAAAAATAAATTCTACTATTCTAATAATGATATATGACAAAAAAAGAGTATAACATACACTTTAAAAAAATAAAAATTATAACCTAGAAACCATAAATTTTCAAGTGCCAACAAGCAAATTCATATTCAAGACTCCTTACTAGTTGCTATTACAAAACACAAAGTTGCCTTGAGCATGCATGTTTCTCTTGTTCTTTGGTCCAACTAGCATAGTGTGTTTGTATTTTCATGATTACACGTTCTTCAGTTTTAAGAATAGCTCCTAGGCTGCATAATTATTCAACCCGTCGATCCTAGAAGAACCCAAATTGGCTGACATGGATCATAGGTGGAACAACATACATAAAGTAGCTTAGCTAGCTGTATGAGGAGGCATTTTGTCGTGTCACTAGTTTAATGTTATAGTGAACATAAGTGGGATGATGACCAAGCAGAAGCTTTATGTGATGCATTATAATAGGTTTAATTTTTGCCAAACTGGTGATTTATTTGGCTAAACTACAGCTTGTACCAGTCTCAGAACACAATAATAGAAATGTCCAAATTGCTTGGTGCATGTGCAATGCGTAAGAAGAAGCGTGGAAATTCAGGACACTTGCTACTTCCCTTGGGAATCAAGATTAAGGAAAATAATGACATGTACTAGATACTCTTAATCGATTAAACAAAAAGGACAAAGAAGAAATTTATAAATCGTGCAAAGCTGCGCTGTAGTATATCCTTCCAGTGAGAAGTGGGTAAATTAATAGTGTATTTCTTTTCTCTTCAATGTATCAACAGGTGAGTAAAATAACTAATGGTAACCCTCTTCTACTTTTAACCCAAATAATATATTTTTTTTATTTCCCATCTCTTGAAATAAACATGTTTCATAATTATTATATGACTCTAAATGGAATAAGATTTTTTTGTATTAATTTGTCTCGATTTATTATGCAACTTATAAAATAGAATTTGGTTGTAATTTGGTGGAAAATTGCCAGAAATCTAGCGTAACTTCAAGTTTTTTATTATTATTTATCACTTAATTGAGGCATGAAAGCTGACCATATAGTAGCAATATTGCAGTCCCTGAATGGCTGGCAACATTTTCGGATGAGCTACTACCTAGCTGGTTCTCTAACCACGCATTTTAATTTTAGTGAACAGTTTGCAGAAGATTAAAGAACACTCCTCAAAAGGGGCTAAAAAATTATTAATCCTTATTTAGTTATGTAAATCACTCTATTAATCCTAATATATTAATTATCTCATAAAATAAATCAATTAAATATGTCTCACGTAGAACAAATAACCAAACCCCTCACCCTTCTCAAATTTAAAACTCAAAAAAAAAAAAAAAAGGAAATCATTGGATGCAATCCTCCAAATGGCACTGTCAACCACACGTCCAAACAGATAAGAAATCCATTCAGATAGATAAGAATTTATGAAATTAGTGAATGCCATCTCATGCAAGGTAAGAACCCATTTCCAAAATTAAATATCTCATTATTTTCTTAGAGGGGGGGGGGGTGTTTTCCAGACTTGGGTAAACTTCGGTTAATACATTTTCGTGAGAAAAGTGATTTATTTTATGTACACTCCAACTATCGGATATAATGTGTGTGTCAGTCTTGGTTGGAAGTGAACATGCTGGTTTTAATGAAGCTGTCCTTCTAAGAATGTTACCTCAAGAATTAAGTATTGATAAAGAAACAATAAATCAATGACAGAAAGGGAATGATAAAAGTGGGGATGGGAGATCCAAGGAGGGGGTGAAAAGAGTGAAAGACAAAAACGTCGAGAAGAGAGTGACTCTATGCTCTCTGAGCCATTACACAATGTGGGTGTAAGCTTACTGGGCCAAAAGCATTCAGGGCATATGAATAAATGCACCAACCTTGAATATTATATGGACTGTGAGGCATATGGTGGGGGGGAACATGATGGCTTTATAGCAGAATCCAAGAGGAACACCTTTGTGCTGCGAGGACTTGAGAGAGGGAGACAGTGCGCGTGCGGTTGTTTTGCGCATGATCCTATAACTCAGGCTAAGCCCACTATTTTAATACAAAACTCATGCGGCATGGGTCTGGAACATAAGTACATTACTGGGTCAAGGTTCATAGAATGGCGTGTGTGACCATTCGGTTTACAATCACAATGAGAACAATGTGGGGTTTGTAATTTTGCATGCCAAGTTTTGTTTATTACATATCTCTGTGCTCCCACCTAGAGCTCTTCCATGACAGGCACTAGAAATAATAAAAATTATACTATTTATCTTGCAAATGAATTCACTGCAAATTCATCCTAATTCGTTAAAAACAAAAACAAGCAAACAATCCCTTTCTGTTAAAAGATGTCAAAACATGTTAGTCTTAAATGGGCTCGTTTAGCAAATCAGCTATCAGTTTACCAAATTCCATTTTAACCTTTGAGGTTAGTAAGGTATAACAGGTTAAACAAAATCAATTTATGGGTTTGGCTTGTTTAACTGGTTTATAGTTTATACTTTTTTGGTTTTAAACTTTTTACTAAAACGAATTAGTCGGCAAGTCATCCTAGTCTCTTTTATATATCTTGCAGATTATAAGGGCTACGCCAAAAAAACAAAACAGAGTTATCATATACTTATTTTAACCAATCTTACCTATCTTAATTAGGACCTTCTCCAGCCCATTCTCATTATGATAGAAGCAAACCAATGGGGAAAGAAATTCTTCTACTTTTTTCCTTCTAATTTTCAGTTTTCATCTTTCATCTTTACTCTTATCAAGCATAGTACCAAATAAATAAAATTTTAGGTTTTTTTAAGTTTTTTCTATTTACTTAATATAATTGGTTTCCCAACAACTTCTTATTGAAAGGCCAATTTTTTTAACATCGACATCCCATATTCAAATGCTAAAAGTATTTCTTTTTTAAATTCTAACTTATATCTTTCAACTTTAGTTCATGTTTTGAAAAGGTATAAAAGACCCTCCTAAATTTTACACTTTACTCTAAAAAACATTATTTAATACGCAAACAGTTAATTAGCTCACGAGATTGTCACACGACTTGCATGTGTCAACAAAAGAATTAATGGAAAATTATAAATAAAATCATTATTTAAGAATTTAATTATAATTCACTACACTAAATCATATAGTGTTATATGTTTAAAATTTGTTAAAAGTCATTACTTTAAGTGAAAAAACACAATTAATACAACGATGTGCATGTGCACCACGTGATTAAATAATATTATAATACTTTTATGCTGATAGCAGATTTAAGAAACTTTCTTTAAGGGGTTCGAATTTTGCTTTTGCTAGTAGTTGGAGTTGGTGGTCATCCATTTGGTAGATAGATGAGACCCTTTCTTTATTGTTATTTGTTGTCAAGTAACTAGTGGTTTTTCTGCTTGCCTGGCAGAAGGCCTCATCTCGCTAATTCTTATACCAAAGTATCATAGATGCAATGTCAGAAGAAATGAAGCATACACTTACTCTTTTTCAACCTCTTTTATTTTTTATTTTAATTTTTGGGCCTTGGCTAGTAACACCTCACTATTAAGTAGTATCGTGGGGTCCAACCCAATTGTTTTCTAAGATGGGTTGGAACCGTAGCCCAACTACTCAATTGCTTTACGTGTTCAATCCAAACAAAAAGAAAACAGTGTTGTTTGCTAAAACAAAAAAAAAAAGTGTTCGCCAAAACATGAATGGACAAAAAATGGGAGTCAATATATTCCTTTTATTTTCTCTGTGAAAGATTGTTTCCATTGTTCGAAAAATAATAATGTGTTATCTGTACAAAATATAAAAAAATTAAGAATTTTTTTTAAAAAAAGTATATTTCATAAAACGAATCAACTCCAAGACATTTCATTTCTTTTGTTGAAACGTATTTTCAACCTTTGATAAACCTAAGGCATGACAAATTTCAATTCTAAAGGGATTTTTGGTCATCCAATTAAATATATAAACTTCTGAATGACTTTAACCCCAAAAATAAGTCCAGCATCTCGATAAGCGTCATCTGAATTATTTTTTTATTTGAAATTGGAAAACTGAGGGTGTCATCATAATATATTCCATATTTGAATTTTTTTGAAAATACCTCTATATACCCATGCTCACAAAAATTCTTTGTTTGAATCAGCTATTCAAGTCTTGGTGTAAGATTTTTACTGTTAGGTGTCAATATATATATATATATATATATATATATATATATATAGAGAGAGAGAGAGAGAGAGAGAGAGAGAGAGAGAGAGAGAGAGAGAGAGAGAGAGAGAGAGAGAGAGAGTTTAATTTTGATCTACTGTTAGTGTTATATATTACCAAATTATTAAAAGAGTTTGACTATCACAACAATTACTTATAAAGTCTAATTCCTTTAATAATGTGCTAACACATGATTAGATGACAGTATAATTTTTTTTACATTGACAGTGAATTAAAATTATATATACATATATATATTGTGTTTAAAAGTTTAGACCATATTCTAAGGTTTAGCATGATTCAAATCCAACACCTTTAAATCAATGTTGTTCGTTCCTTTTAGTTAGGTCAACATTCATTTCCATCGTTTGATATAGTGTAAAATTTTAAATCTCATTAAAAGCACCTTATGGTTAGAGCATAGTTAACGTTCAAGCATAGATTAGTCTCATATTCAAAGGATATGAAATACCTCATGGTATTACAAAAAAATAAAATTAAGTTAGATATTTCAAAGTAACTATTAATTTGAATATACTTTTACTAGTATAAACTATATGGATTTACCAAAAAGACGATGCTGAAAGTTATATGCATCAGGTTTATAACAAGAAGACCTCCAATTTGTCGAGAGCTAGAGAATCCACCCACCACCACCAGTCAATTCGGCACAAAGATATTATTATCCTTTCATTTTCAAAGCAGCTTCTTGCTACACTTTCTAGCCAATCACATCCTTTTCCTTTTAATGTACAAATAACAGTTTTATTTGTCAATTACTGACGTCGGCGTTGCTTTCTCAACTTATAATGTACAGAACTTGGAAAATTTGAGAACAATAAAAAACTTTAGGAAGTTTGACTTTTATTACATTGACTGCAATGCTTGTTACATTATTCATTTTGTTAATGAGTTTATTTGAAGTCAAAGCTGAACTTCAAGTGCGATAGGTTGAGCCATCAACGGAGGAGATTACTTCATTAGTGGAGGAGGCTGCTCCACGTAGTTAGCTTTCTCTATCAAGTAAGTGTAAATTATTCACTGCATTTTAAAGGCATGATAGTTCCCTGAACGACTAATTAACTTGATAAGCTTGAAGATTGAAGGTATATATGAATCATAGTCTATTCTTTGTTGTTTCGTTTGGTTACTTGTGGCCACAGAAGACATGTAGACTGTTTAATTCAGTTTGCAATTACGTAAATCATCATCAGATATTTGCCTTTGTAGAATAATTCACAAATAAAGTGCACTTCATATTATTGGAAAAAAAGAGCTGCACTTTACTACACTTCATATAACTTCCGTTTAACCAAAAAAAAAAAAAAAAGAGATATAACTTCGGCTTGTTGTAGCCATTTTAAAACTTTGCTTCAAGTTTATAGGGCGTGTAACTTTAAATATGGCTCGCAATTTATCTCACCATATTTTTTGGCGATCACATGAACACCTTAATCTCACACCTTATGAAGTAAGAAGCATGGATTGTAGAGGTTTGTCTTCAAATTTGTTGAGAGGGTGCTTAAGGCATATTGTGTAAAACAACAATTATAGAAAACTGCACTTGCTTTATATTTAAGGAAAAAAAAAGACATATGAATCAAAATAATAATAAACAAAAATAAAAAAGCAAATTGAAATTTATAATCAACTGTACTACTCTAACCTATTCATAACATGCCTTATTGTGAAAAATATAGGCATTCAAGTATCATATCATATCAGCAGTATTTTCAATAAAGAAAGTAAAATCATTAGAAAGCCCAAGAGCATTTTAGCCATTTTGCACCCCTTTATCAACTTCTTTTAAGCGAAGCCAATTGTCAATTTTCCAACAATTAAATAGTAATAGTAGCACAAAGCCTGGCTTCCAAGCAATTCTGGATCTTTCAAAATAATCTGTTAACTAAGTACTTTTCAAAATATACAGTTTGAGTTTTCTAAAATTCAAGCTTATCCATAGTAGTGGAATAAGAATTAATAGAGTAGCGATTTAAAGTCAAATCTTATATAAAAAGGTAATAAAAAAAACTACTTATATATATACACACACACGAACACAACTACATAAAACGTAATCAATATTATAATTTTATACCCTATATTCAACCCGTACAAAATCTTAGGTAGAAACAAGAATGAAGGAAGGTGTAAAGGTTTTGCGCCGTCAGCAGGCGGCTAAGGGGTACAACTACGGAGGCCAAAAGGTGTAACAATTACAAACAAATGAGCAGACAACCAACTTGGAATAATATTAATCATCTTTCATTTTATTTTACGTAAATTAAGATGAAGTTTATTTTTCGGACAATTTTAAAGATCCATCTTCTACACCAATTTTAAGTGTTGATTCAAAGTTCGAACTCTTGACAACCAAGTAAAAAAAAAAAAACAACTCATTAACCTGTACGCCAACTTGTTATCATATTCACGCCCACACCCCTTTCTCTCTGAATAAAAAAAATGTCAACGGTCAGAATAGTTGGCCAAAGCATTTCTCCTTCTCAATATATATAAGTATGCCCTTCTATCTCTCCCCTATTCACCAGTTTGGCTTTTTTTTTTATCAAACAGCTTCGTTTATATCTTTCACATTGGTGAATTGAGTTGTACTCCAAAGATGAGGCCTGCTGCAAAGTTCCATGGTTTTCATGAGCAGTCAAAGAAGGTGATCAACGGCCCACGTCCTTCCCCATTGATGATCAACAAAGACTCCCATTTGATTCGCAAGACTTCAGTTTCTTCAACATCTGTTGTTGCAGAGACGAAACTCCACAAACAGCAGAGGGGTCCCATCATCATTTACACCCAATCACCCAAGGTTATCCACACCAAGGCCCGAGATTTCATGGCTTTGGTTCAGAGACTCACGGGCATGTCACGGTCCAACGAAGACGTATCCGCTGCCACTGCCTCACTGCCTCATCAGCCACACCAGGAGGCCTCTGAGAATTTTGGGTCATCTTTGTCTGATGGGTCCAACAACAGTAGTATCAAACTGCAGCAGAAGCAGCAGCAGTGGAATCAAGGTGCTAGTGATGGAGATGAAACGAGCTCAGCTCTTAGGGGTGATGAAACTTGTGTTAACGGGGGTGCAAATGTTCAACATAGTCCCTCTAATCTGGGTTTTGCTGATATGCCACTGTTCACGCCAAATTCCTCAGATTTCTTTTGCTCGTCTCGATCAGTGTATAAATATTCTGATTTGCCATATGGGATTTTGGGTAGTTTGATATCTCCCTCTGGGTTGGAATTCATTAAAGAACTGCCTGAATATTGACATCAATTGGTTTGGGTGCGCTGGGGTTGTTCATATGCACGAGGGGTCAATCTGCTTTCATCACGTAGTAGATCAATTTCTGTGCTGCATACATAGCTTGGTCTCTTTTAATTTTTTTTTTTCATATTTCTTTTGTAAATTTTGTAATTTTAATGTTGTGGAGCTAATCAGCTGGGGCACTGGGTATGATAAAATTAATGTGAATTATGAGCAGATTTAATTGATTCTTTCTGGACATAAGAAGAATAAGTTCATTACTTTGATTTTGTTACTGTAATTTTCATTTCCCTATTGTATTCTGTTTCCATGTTTCTTTCGCATTACATAAAGCTACTGTTCTGTAATCTTGTTTCTTGTCTGCATTATTAACTTCTCAAACGAGCTGAGTGGGATACCCATGCGGATATACATTTAATTCACCTTCCTATTTCGTCATTTGTTTATAATTATTGGATCTATGCATTCAAGCATTTAGTCAGTTACTGAGAAAGACAATGCTACTAGTTTCTTGGATCACCGTCATGTTTGGTATTTTTGTCAACATGTTACTTGAGTTATTTTAATCCCATTCATGGTTAAGAAAATCTGACCGAACCAGCCGGTTAGACCAGTTAGACCGGGAATTGATCACCCCATTAGTCCGGTCTATCCCAAAAATCTGCTCAGCTTGAAAATCGATTAAGAATAGATGAACCGGTCGACCTAGACTGATCCAATTAAGTTCAATCAGTCTTATTTTTTTAATTTTAATTTTTGCTAATTCAAATGATGTTATTTTGATCTAAAAGCTGAATGTAAGCCAATTTAAAAAAAATTATATGAAATACTTAAAATTAGATTGTATAGAAGCTTGGAAACTGAATGTATAATTGATTATATATCTCTTTGAACTGAAATTGAAATTTTTTTAAATAAAAATAAGCTATAATACCTTATTTAATGCTATGGACTCTCGAAAAATAAGTTGTAATCTATTTTTTATCATTTGTGTTGTTTTTTATAATTTTTAATTTGTTTAATTAGTATAATATATATATATATTTAAATTATTTAATTATACTCCAATTCGACCACGGTTCGACCACGGTTCAACCATTGAACCTTGAATCAGTCTCCTGAACGGTTCAATCACCAGTTTGATTTTCAGAACCTTGATTCCATTAGAAGAGTTGTACCTGCAAATTAAAAGCAAAACTCAACTCCTTGCTTATGGCACCATTTTTTTTTTACTACAATTTGAAATTTTCTTTTGGTGCATTACTAATATTTAATATTTGATCATAGTTGCAATTGATTATAACCCCACCCGCACCCTGCATCTCCAAAAAAATAAATTTGTTAAAGTTTATGTTTTATGGGAATTGCTATAGTACCATTATGAGTATGAGATTTATGATGAGTTGTCAAACATTTATTGATTATTATTTTTACAATAAATGTTTAAAAATATAATCAACAACTTATAAATATTTGACCACTCACCTTCATACCAATACTTAAGTAAAAAAATGAATACAGGTATAATCCTTCCTATCATACTTTCATTCTTTTTCTTCTCGTTACAAATCAGCTAAGAACAACAGAGCGGTTTGAAAACAAATGCTTACGTTAGCAAACCTGTCAGTCTTTCCCTTATTTTCTTTTTAATATAGCACCAAGTTGTTACTACCAAGTAAATTTTAATTTTTTTTCCAAATCTTTACTAATATCAGTCACTTAAGTTAATCCCAGATGCCTTTGAAACTTTTTATTCTAATTGCTAAGAATGAGTGCTTGGAAATTAGCAACAACATTTGGGAAACTTTTATTAAATCATTAAGTTTTCCATATATCATTAATGGCCCCAGGGGAAGAAAGATAAAAGCTTTTGAGATTAGATGCTAATTAGAGGAGCTAAGTGGTGAACCAGGTGAAACCTTTGGACCTTAGAGGCAACCAGAGAATAATTGAACGAAGTTTGAGGATGAACAAATCGATTTTTGACTGGAACATACATAGATAGAATAGAACCTTGAGACTTGATGTGTACATTTTAAACAATTGATTTTTTCAAGTGGTTGGTTGCTGATAAATACTGTTTGATGGGGAGCAGAGAATACAAAAAATTTGGCTCCAAAATAGTGCCATGCAGATGCAGGAACAAGTAGGAAACTGTATTACTATGGCCTTTGTCCATACTATATAACCTTTGATGTTTATACTTCAAAGAACCTTTTTGTTTTGTTTAGTGATCATAATGTTACTGATTTATGCACCACCCTCGATGACTTGCTTCTTGCCGTGGCCATTTAGTAGCAAGTCTCTAACTTTTCTATTCCTTTCTGTCAATTTATCTTTAAAATATGTTATTAGTAGTTTTTTATATTGAAATTTATTCGACACAATTATTGATCGCAAGGAATAGTATTGTTGAGCTGCAACTTTCTGCACGAATACTTTCTGTTGGGAAGGTAAGGGCTTTGATGACTTATCACTTATGGTTGAGATAATCATTGACTGGCATTATTATTCTGGCATATTTTTAGTTTATCCTTTCCATCTTTTGATATCTATTGCTCATATCTGAAGTTAGATTTCAACTATATATTAGCATTATCAAAGCACAATGAAAGCAAAGCTAATAGGAAGGAATATATATATATATATATATATATATATATATATATATATATATATATATAGGGGATGGATCAACTTACACCGGTGTAAGACTTGATCACTCTTACACCACTGAATAACTTTTTATTAAATAATTTTCTTACAAAATCCACCGTTAGATTGAAAGTTTCTATCATATAGATCATTTGTGTCAAATTTTGAAAAAATTGAATATCAATAAGAATATAATCAAATAGTTCATATTTTCATATATTTCAATAGTTAATATTTACGTTAATTTTGATATATATCAATGAGTCACAAAACAATTTCGGATTAATGTAAAATTTTATAGGTATGATCTACATGATAGAAAATTTCAATCTAACGGTGGATTTTGTAAGAAAATTATTCAATAAAAAGTTATTGAGTGGTGTAAGAGTGATCAAGTCTTACACCGGTGTAAGTTGATCCCTCCCCATATATATATACATATATATATTTGTTCTGAAAGGGGTACACTTAAAATGATAACTATTATATATTAACAAGGGAACTGCCTCCAATTGCTACATGGCAGTCCCTAATTGAAATTAATAAGCAATATTCCCGTATTATTTCACTCTAGAGGTGCCAAATTTCGCTCTCTTTATCAGACACCCAAATCTCACTCTCTCTAAGGCACCAAATCTCCCTTCCTTTATCGGACACGCCTGTTTGTTACTTTTTAGTTTTAAATTTAGTTTTTTTTGTTGCATCACGTGTTATCACTCATTTCACATGTTGTCACTAATGTATTTCATTGATTCACTCTCTATTTTTATAAATGCGAAAAGTTTTACTGGCGTTTCAATCTGAATGTTCCATTTTTTTTATTCCTTGCGGTATAATCAAATCAAATCAAGTATTAGCCTTTGAAGTTATTGAGTTCCATGGGATTGCATCTCTTATCGGGGTGTTCTCTTCCTTTTCCCTACTAGAATTATTGGTCATGTCTAGAATTATGGAAGAAAGAGATAAATTGTTTCCTAAAGTTATGTGTTATTTAGGTTTCTCAAGTAAAATTGCCATTGTAGTCGAATTCTTAATTTATAGTATTATTTATTAATAGTTTTAATTTAATAAAACAAATATAAGATTGAAGGTTTTTTTTAATCATTTTGGGTCTTAGTTTTTGTAATGTTTAACCGGAAAGCCTTGCAAGCTATTAAAATGAGTTCTAATAACAGTTTGAAAGAAGAGTAAATTAGAGTAATCTATTGCATATAGCAGTTTCATATGATTTTAAAGGGGTTATTATCATTTGAATAATTTGTTAATTTATTTATATTATTTGTTTTGCTCTTAAGATGGGCAATTTCATTAAAGGTTTAAATGTTCTTTCGGCTAGGAGTTTGTCATTAGGACAGGGCAATCATTGATTTGTTTATCAAGGCAATTGAGGTTGAACAATTATGTTTTTTTATAAGTTTATTTATAATTTTGATTCATTTTGTATAAACCCTTAAAATATAAATATGAGTAGCTTGCTTTTTGATTTGTTTATTTTCATAAGAAAAATTTAAGTGTAAAAGAATAATAACAAAAATACACAACAAGAATAAAAAAAATATATAAAATGTCCTGTGAATTTCACAGGATTAGATACTAATTTACTATAAAAGTAAAACTGATGGGATTTTAGCAGGTAGCTCTTTTGCGGGAGATCATTTATCCTTTTTTGTGGCTCCAAAGCTCTACGTGCTATAATAGTCATATGGGTCACATTGGTATATGTTCAAATGGAAAAAATTGCTTATCACTATGTTCACTTGAACTTTTCATGCTTAATCATTTTATGGAGAGTCTTAAAAGGCATTATCTCAGGGCTTTTAGTAATTACCTTATTTTGAATATTGTGCAGGAGAAATTGTTAATGATTAACAAGGATTCAGTTATAGAAGATGTTTTTGAAGTTGTCTTCCTTGTAAGAAGATATTGTTATTTGTAATAAAATAAATTGTTGTCATAAGTCACTACATAATTAACATAGAATTCAGCAACCTACAAACATGTGTCTTCTTGTATCTTAAAAAATCCTCTGTTTAACATTCTGTAAAACGATATGAACCTCATTTTTTTTTTAAAAAAAAAAAGATAACGAATGTGAAATGGTGAGAGGTATAAATAAATGAATAATTTTAGTTTTTTTAAAATAAAATAAAATAATTCATGAGTTGATTATACTAAAAATAGTTCTACATAACACATTTCTTAATTTGGAAGGTGGGATCTGAGGATAATATTGAGATGGAAAATGCTAAGTAACATGAAAGCATTTGACACGAACTGTGGCTTGAATTTTAATGGTTTTTTTTTTTAAATTGAAAAAATATGAAGAATGTGTGATGTATTCAATCTCACTCATTCGTACCTTTATTTCACTCGTAACAAATAGCATTGTTGTATTGAGATCTGGAATGACAAATGGATCCTACAACTGGAACGAAATATTTCCCCTAAACCAAATAGTAAGGTTCCACCCTAAGTGAACTGCTTAATTAATCCACACCTTAGGCAATGGGACTTATCCTCTATTTGCCATAAGATATTCTTACATCTTTTTAGTGTGAGATTAATTCTTTCTGAAATACTGAAGTTATTTTTCTCCACAAATATTTTTTCGTAAATTTGAATTCTCATATTATTAAAGTTTTCAATTGTTGAGTTCAAATTTTCTTATCACTTAAATCACTTGAGTTCCTAACAGCCAATGAAAAGTCTTCTATGACTGATTCCTTCTCACGAAAACAGTCAAAGGAGCTCATGGGTTGCTCCTCGAAAGGATAAGATCAATTAAACAACTTGAAGTTTAGTTATTCAGTTAAAAATATCATTACTCAGTTACGCGAAGATTTAAGTGTAGCCTTTGTTTTTACAAAGAAAACAAAGGCCTATTGACTTCACTCATTACAGGATAACCAAAATAAGTCCCTTTGCGTAAATAAAACATATTGGATCCTTTAGGATAATTCACCATAAAATTGATCCCTTCAAAGGTCTTTTAGTTCTCAGAATAAACCAATTTACCGAACACGATCAGGCATGAAAGAAGCTTGCCATTCAAGTAAGGATTAAGGAAGCTACCAAGAAGCAAAGATCGTTTTCTGAATTTTAGAGGCAAATTCTACGCAACCATTGAAGTCAAACGATCCCTCCCTCCTCAATATATCATATAGTTAATTGGATCTCAAATTTTAGATCATTAAACTGCGTTTCTTGTGATTTGTGACGCTTGAAGCCAATAGCATTTCATTATACACGAAGGGACAAGCAATAATTGCCTCTCAATCATATATATTTAGCAGCTATATATCCATATTTTCTAACATTAGGCGCACCAAGTTTTTTAATTAATTTTTAGGGACCTAGAAATTGTTTATATCTTCCTACCTTAGGCAACTTCTCATGGCTCTGAGAATATTACTTTTAATAATTTTTAATTGGTAAATTTGATTTAAATTTTATTAAAAATAATTTTAAATTTAATCTAACGACAAGTATAATCATGCAGTTCCACATATTACATTTTTAGTGAAATGATATAATATTATTAAAGTATTTAAGAATCTCTCATTCTCAGGACACTTAATCTCTAATTTTTGTGCAACCCTTTTTCTTTTAGGATAATATATTTAAATAAGGAAGTTTATATATATATATATATATATATATATATATATAATGGTATCTTTCTTTTTTCAGTGCTTCATATTTTAGAAATTATACTAAATACAATTTTATTTTTCTCTTTTCTACCTATTCAACTAAACATAACTTCAATTATTTGGTACCACGACCTCTTCCACAAACCCATTACAAATCTCTCACATTGTTATTAGTGACAATATCTTTTGAAGAAGAATTTTTAAGTAAGCATAATTTATTATAAATACTTTATTTAATATTAAACATGTATAAAATTTTATAAGTTATGTTATAAATATACTTATGTTTAAAAGTAATTTTACACATATTAACTATTGAATAAAGTACTTATGATAAATCATACTTATTTAAAAATTACTCATATTTCAAGTAAGAAATTACACTCCACGTCACAATTTACATTGGTCGAGTTCATCTTTTCCAAAAGAAAAAAATTGATGTGGATAGCAAGATAAATTTAATTAAAAAGTGAAAAAGGTTGTAAGCTAAGTTAGGGATGAAATGATTAAGCAGTGTAATTTTGTATTTTTCTTTATTTGTGTTTGAATAGTTTGTAAAAGCATATAAATTCAAACATTCGTACTGCTATTATGAAAAAACATATTATTTGATAGCCATTCTTATTGAAACAAGCATTCATCAAAACAAATGACACATTGTCAAAATCACTACACATTGAAAATAAGATTTAGGGTATATCTTTTAATTTTTTGACGATTTTTTTTCATGTTATTTTTTGTTTTTAGTGATACTATTTTTAATTGGTCTTTTCCACCAATTTTAATTTTTTTAAAAAAAGTTGTCGAATGCCTTATATAATCCATTACCCAAATATAGACTTTTTTTCTTCTTATTTTCTTTACGGTCGTAAAAAACACACGAAAAATCATAGTCCACGATGACATTTTTATTTTATTTTATTTTTGACAAAGTGAACTTTGGATTTGCGAAGCACTTATTTGCCAAAATGGATGACGAGGGCTAAATTAGCACCTGAAACAAATACAATTTTTACTTTTTTGTCATATTTAATTGGACTTTTTTTGCTAAATTTTTAATAGGACGTTTTACTATTTTACAAACACTTTTATAAAATAACAACTCTTATTTTGAAGTGCAGTTCTGCGAGAACCCTTCTTTTCAAGGTTTCAACCACAAACTTTATATATAAGGAAAGAAACTAATTTACTAATTAATTTACAATTAAAAATCCAAAAAAAAAAAAGAAATCAATGTAATAACTTAAGATTCTTTTTACGAAAGTGCCTTATTTTCTGTCTTTTTTTTTTAATTACATTTTTAACATGAAGGAATTTGGCCACCACGTGTCCAAGTGGGATTCCGTTACATTTTCTAACGGCGATCGGACATTTCTCATGTCACCAACCGTCAACCCGTAACGGCCGTCATCTGTGACGTAAACCTTCTGGACGCCGCCGGATTCCACGCCAACGGCGTTTCCCAGGCTGGGCCCCCACTCCGCGATCACCGCCGGCCACCGACGCCGGAGGCGCGTGTCCCAAATTTTCAGTGCCAAATTTCCCGACGAGTTTTCTCCGGCGGAAACCACCACCTCCGGCGACGCGCAAGAAATCGCCGGAGTTAGTGGTTTTCCGGTGGGGATGGGGCGGAGTCTCTGTTCTTCGTTGACGTCGTAAACCGTAATGACGCTTCCAGCGGAGGAGCCGGAATGGTCAAATCCAAACCCTATGGTATCCCATAGCTTGACAACGCTTTTGGTGTTGGCGATTTCTGACAGCGAGAAAATATCGCCTAAGCTACGACGTCGTAGAAACCCGCCATTCCCATTGCCGCTTTGTAACTGGTCATCGACGTGGCTCACGGAACCTCTAACTCCAAAATATTCATCCGTTTGCTGAATATCGGAATCTGAAAGTGCGTCATCTTCATCTTCTTCAAACTCCGATGACAATGACGAGCAGGTTCCGTCATCGTCGTCGTCTTCATAGTGAAGGTCGCTGAGAAGAGGGATGGAAGGAAGAGAAGGGGCGTTTTGGCGGAATCTGATGATGAAAACGTTGACCCTTTTGGCGATGCTGCGGAAGGTGGCGAGTAGAGCGAGAATGAGAGCACCCCATTTGCAGAGATTGTAAGCAATGGAAGAAGATTGAATGCCAGCAAGGGAAGACGTGATCTCAGAGAAAAAGGATAGGTTTTGGTTTTGCAGAGAATTGGAAGTGGAACACACCTGAAAATGGTTGAGCCTGTGAATCACAGGAACTTGCATCTTTTTGCTTTTGAAAATAAAGGGTTTATCCTGAACCTGAAACAGGGGAAGACACAAGAGAGAGAGAGAGAGAAGGATGGGAAAATGAGAGTGATTTATAGCCGAAGAGGTGAAGTGGTCATAGAGAATAAATAGTGGATAAATGAGAGAAAATGGGAGAGGAAGAGAATATTGGTTCCACGTAAGAAAAAGGGTTGTTTGAGCGAGTCATTGCTCTGTTCTGTTGTATTGGTTTCAACCTCTTTTGCTGTGTCTGTGTATGTGTCAATGTGGATCTGGATGATGATCCAAACTTAGAGTTGCATGAGGATATGTCTAACTTATGTACGTTCCTTGTTTGGTCCAAAATATAGGTTTTAATCTGAATTCCCTAATAATAAATTCATCCATATGTGTCTCCTGCACGATGGTCCCAATTCAAAGCCTAACTTTGGCCATTATAAAAACGTGTAATACATGGAAAAGTATGTTTCGTGGAAATTTCTTACTAGAGGTTTGACACGAAAAACTACCCATCATGGAGTTTTTCAAATATACACACAAGTAAAGTAATCAAAAGGGGCTATGCTTTAATATATATAAAAAAAAAAAAAAAGAGAGGGCGGGGGGGTATGCTTTTTCTGGGGAGTTTTCTTTGCTTTTGTAAATATCCTTGATTTGGCCAACAGAAAGGTACATACTATAACAATCTATCAGCGAACGTGATAATTGTGGCTAATAGATTGCGTAACACATTACTATAGTCTCTGTGTCTCCAAAGCTGGACAATCTCAAGATAAATATATTGTAAATCTAATTTAGTTGAGTCTGGCTCCAACTGTTTCTCCCTGTCATGCTTAATCGTTGAGAAATCAGATAGTTAGAAAGTGTAATCAAAAGGGGCTATGCAGCTCATGATGTTCTAAAATTTTAAAAAAATTCACCCGTACTTGCAAAGATTCGAGTGCACTTTCCTATTCTCCCCTTTTTAACTTAAATCAGCACTTGGATCATGTGCATGAAACGAACAAACATGAAATATAAAAATAGGCAACGAAAAAATAAGGATAGGAAGTCAAAAATGGAAATACAAATTTTAAGATAATTAGGAGAGAGAGAGAGAGATGGCCAACTTTGAAATAGTTAAGGCCCTAGGGAAAATTGGCTTTGTTACATGTGTAACTGATTATATTTAAATTTGAAAGCAGGCTAAAGAAAAGTATAGAGAAAGATGATATGTGAATTAAAGTTGGAAGGCCCAACCCAAGTGGTTACTCGACAAATAAGAGTCAGCGTTCGCGGTGCTATTTCAGTTGTAATGGGCATTGCCTTTTCAATCCATATGCGCTGAAAGTAGAATCAATTATGCACTTCATATATACACCCTCAAACCACTATGCCTGATCCTGATCCATTTTCAAAGACCCCGAAATTAGAAGACAAACTCTATGTTTGCAATGATATATTGTGGATGTCCGTGTCTGTTTAACATGCTAGAATACTTTTTGTACCAGACCACACTGCTTAATGCAACAAAAAATCACTTTGAAATTGCTACTATATCAAATTGCTCATGGCATATACATTGAGCGTGGGAGATGCATGTAAGTTCATCTAGGATCATTATTGCTTGAATCTTTGTGTCTAAAATGAATTAAATATCACCATTCGAAGTCTTCAGACACTAATTAAGCCTCAACGAATGCAGAGGCCAATGAAGATAAGATAAATATAATGAGGAGAATGTGGTGTTATATACCCTGAGGATGAGAGAATCA
Organism: Styphnolobium japonicum; assembly: GCA_023212625.1. NCBI lineage: Eukaryota > Viridiplantae > Streptophyta > Magnoliopsida > Fabales > Fabaceae > Styphnolobium > Styphnolobium japonicum. The sequence goes on from JALBWW010000013.1 coordinate 3,148,632, forward strand.
ATTGTATTTGAACTCTGTTGAACCACCAGGAGAACTTGGACTACTTCAAATTGATAACCTCAAATAAACAAAGCCTAACAGGCAAGAGAGAAAATGAAGAAAAGCCTTACCCAACCTGTACAGCAACTAGGATGCGATTTCTGAACAGAAACAAAATCAAATATCAGTATGGACTATGGAGGAAGTAGCAAATGACATTGAAGGAAACGGAATTCGGATTTTGTGCTTTTGCTACGACAGTTTGAGATTGGCTTTGTGTGATGAGAGTTGTGGAGAAAGCCAGCGTTCGCTGATGAGAGTGAAGAAAAGAAAAGAGAGAAAATAACAGTGGAAAGAACACTAAAATTATTTCTAAACTGCAGGAAGTTCTCTGTAGATAATTAAGCTCTTGGTGAGCACATATGCTACTTGGTCTTGTATGTAGATGTGTTGTATAATTGCTTCACCTCGTACTATATGTTCATTAGAGAAAGTGAATATCAATCTGATTATGTTTGGTCTGAGGCTGGTGCACTAGAACTGGATTATAGGCCATGTAGACAGTGCTTCAATTATCATTTATCACAGTGAACCAAAGTATGAATTGTGCATGTAGAATATGAAGTTCTTTCTACAATACCTCCCATTTCACCTCCTTCATTTGCTTCTCATCTCATCCCATGCAGACTTGAGTAGAATTAGAGTATGTTTGGAAAAGATTAATTCTTTATTAAAATAATTTTTTTAATTAAAATTTATTTTATCTAAAATCTATCTTATTTGTTTAAAGTGTGTAAAATTGATAATAAGTTAATATTATTTTTCCATAACTAAAAACATATTTGTTTAGAAAAGTTTATATTTAGAACTTTTAATTATGTGATTATACATTATTTTAAAAGCTTTGGTAGATAAATATTATTTTGCGCTTAATTAAATAAAATTTTCAATCATTTCATATCTCTTTTAAAATTTAATACATAAAAGAGATTCTTTTTATAAAATTCAAACAAAATTTTTTATCTTAAAATCGATTATGAATTAGTACATCTAAACATAAATTAATTTTCTCATAATTAATTTTTTTTAAAATTAATTATACATATAATCAATTTTAACATAAATTTTTTTTCACAATTAATTCAAACACACACTTAGGTATTTAGAAACTTATTAATCCAAAATATGCTCTTAGACATCTGTTTTCTGAATGCATATTGTTTTATTTTCGGAGTAAAAAAAGAATGATATGAGTTTAGACTAACTAGGGTTGTATCACAATTAAGGCCCGTTAGTATTAATTTTTTTTAGGAAAGAATATTTTTTTAAAGTAATAAAAGTATTTTTTTTAGAAGTTAAAGAGTTTAAATTTTTAAAAAGAGCACTTTATATATAACAAAAAAAATATATGAAATGTTTTTTTTTTAAAAGTTTAAACTTTTTAACTTTTAAAAAAATACTTTTATTACTTCAAAAAAATAACTATACTCCTAAAAAAACTAATACAAACGGACCCTAATATTACTTAAATTAACAATGCTTTCTGAATATAAAAAATAAAGGTTGTGGATTAAAGTTGGAAATCATATATCCATCCTTGATAGTTATAAACAAAACACTTTTAAAAGTCCTTTGTTTTTTTACATTAGAAGAGGTAATCACTATATGCATGTAAAGAAAAATTCAATTTTATTTAAATACGTGATGAGATATCATATGTGTAAAAAGTAAACCTGACATGATAACTCTCTCTCTCTCTCTTAATACAGTAAAAGAATTCGTCAATAGTACAACAATAACACTTAAGAAAGTGTGCTAGCGAGGATAAGGCATGAGTTTTTATGTGATACTATTACTTTTTTTGTTGGTAAAAGCGATACTATTACTTTATGATTACTCTTTGAATTGCAGCCTATTTTCAGGTCCAAAAGTCAGAAAACAGGTACTTTTAAAAGGCCAACAATACCTCTATCTATTTTTTTTATAAAAAAAAACAAATAAGTTATGACACTTAAATAATAGCCCCTAACTCATAGATAAAATAATCTTATATAACAGGTGCATTATGTTATCACCCATGACATGCTGAAGTAGTTAAAAAAAAAAAGCCACAAATAAATGAAGAGGTGAAGTGAAATATCTTAGACTTTGGTGAATAAGTACAACCGTGAGATGGTGGCCGGAGAGGCCTAATTAAATGGGTCAATTGGGCGCATGCCAGTTTGAACCCAGGCGCCCAAGGCCTGTTAAAAAATCTTCCCCTCAAAATTCTAGGATAGATACGTTGCTGTTAACTATCGTTAATAACCTATTAAATATCTTAGACCTGACTCTTAAAAATAAAATTAAGCCCATTGGGAATATTTGGCAACCTGTTAAATATCTTCTACTTGATTCTTATGGAAAAAAGATATTAAGCTAATTGAGAATATTCTTAAGATTATTCTTTGGCTATGATTGGATTTTTGGCATTTTTTTAGCATTTGTTGATGTGAAACTTACACTAGTTTCAGACATAGACAGCGGCATATGCATATTTCAGGTGTATGCCTAACGCACATTTAGGAGAAGCAGAATGCCTGAGCAGATATTAGAGTTTGGAAGTGAGTTAATTATTGGTGCAAATTGCAAAATATATAAAATAATAGTAACTGCGTACCTTTCACTTTGTTCACAACGCTGTCATTTTCTAGCAGCCTTTGCAAGGCGAAGGAAAAGAGATTGTTACACAAAATATTTCAACTAATTAATATTTTTTCTTTTTTCGGTGTTTAAAAAGTTTAGGAAGAGATGTTTGTCATTTTAAAGTTAAAATATACTTAACTTATTATTGAAAGATCGTTAACAAAAATTGAACCAAAACCAACTATCATTAATAACTAATTAATAATATTAAATCCTTTATACATTGTCTAGGGAGTAGATTTTGCATAAGGATGAGTCAACTAGAATTAATGTCATTTTTTGAAGTCTTACAAGAGTTATGTAGAGCCTAAATTTAATTTTGGAGTGAAAATTTTAGTCTTGTTAGAATCAAACCGGATTGGACCAAACAGTCTGACTGTAAATCGAACATTTAGACGATTATGACTTAGTTCTATAACTAAATTTACAGTTAGATTACTTTAAATCAGTTAAAATTCGATCAGACTACTTTAGACCAGTCAAAATCTGGTTGAACCACCTGATTCATCTGATTGAATAAATTGACCATTATTTTTTATAAAAAAGTTAATATTTTTCACATTTCATAAGTGTTTTTATATATTTTATAATATTACATGTGAATTATTTTTATGACATTATCTGGTTAGACAAATTAAATTAAATGGTTGAACTTGAATAAAAAATCTTGTCAATTTACTATCCCATCCGATTTTTACAATATTGAAAAATTTTAAGATCGAGTTTTTTCATACAAATTTTCATATAAAATTCATTCATAATTTTTTCATTCATATTTTTAATGGGACACGAAAACTTACATAAGAGTTAGTTTGACATCCCTTTAAAATTAAAAGTAAAACATTTAAGAGTGAATTTTTCATATAATTTTTTTTATATAAACTCATCCTCAATTTTTTTATCCACATTTTTAAGAGAACAACCGAGTCAATAGAGATAATTTTTTGGTGGCTGGTCTTTTAAGGGGTTAATAAAAAAACAAATTTTGTACCCAAAAAATAAAATAAAAAATAATTTAGCAAATAAGAGTTCAATTTTTTTAGTTCCTATCTTCATAAAATACCTTTTGGTAATAAATGGCTCAACCGGCAAGCACTTAATTCGAAGATCACGAAGATAATGAAGACATTAATTGGTATGATGGTGTCCTAATTTTCATACCAGCTATAACCCATTTTAGCATTTTAGCCAGCTTTTACCTTCCTTACCGACACCAATTATGTACAATCATATTGAATTCACTCCGTAGATTGTGCTCCGTCTGAAATTCAATGTACTCTAATTCCAAATATATTTAGTGATCAAATTTGTTTGTTTTCAACATGTGCTTTCACCAAAAACAAGGTCAATATCACACTTCTCAGGGTTATTCTGGTCATTAGGCAGTGTTCCATATGAACAGAAATTCTATAACAGCCATAATTTTCCATTTGAACAGTAAATATCACATTGTTGCCAGCCCAAAGTTGATGTAAAGCATAACAATATAGGGTCGGTATGGATAAACTTCCAAAAAAAATGATTTTTATAAAATGTAAGATTTTTTATAGGAATTTTTAAAAAAGATCTTTTATAAAAGAAATTTCTTTTATGTACAATATTTTAAAAGATTTTTTTTATGTTTCAATAAAAATCATTTTTTAAAAGTACAAAAATCTAACTAGAAAAGGTCTTCTTTTAGTGCTTTGGCTTTTTTGAAAGGTCATTCAAACAAATTAAAATATAATAAAAGTATTTTTTTAAAATCCTTTTTTTATGAAAAAAAGCACATCAAAACGCGTTCCTTTATTCACACATTTCACACTTAACACCCTTCAATTCATGCCTAAATACCCTTCTATGTATTGATATTATAAACCACAACAATGTATGCATATATAAGCGCAGTCCAAGCTTCATCATTTGCATGGTTTTGTAAAGGAGAACGATGGAGTGTTACAGAATCCAGCTAGTAGCCATAGTCTCGTTGATGCTACTGTTTCCAAACACCCAAGGGTGGGGAGAAGATGGGCATGCCATAATTTGTAGGATTGCTCAGGTGACTACTTGTCTTTCTCTTTCTATCTCTCTCTCTCTCTCTGAGTGTGTTTGAATGTACCAGTGTCACATTACTTTCCTCTTTCTATCGCATTTGAACAGTCTCGCCTCAGCAATACAGCTGCAGAGGCTGTGAGAAATCTGCTGCCAAAATATGCAGAAAATGACTTGGGAAGCGTGTGCTCATGGGCTGATCATGTCAAGTTTATTTTTCCCTGGTCATCAGCTTTACACTTTTGTGATACTCCTGACTCCCTTTGCACCTACCAGTACAACAGTAAGTTTCTTTCTCATTCTGCTCCCCATGCCCCTTGTCTCCCCTTAAGATTTTGGTATATGACATTAGCTTGGGGAAAACTAAAGACAATTTTCATCGTGCTTTATAGAGTTAAGAGTGTGATTGAGAGTTTTTTTTCTCTGCTTTGGACCTTGACCACTTTTTTTTTTGTCAAAAGTAATTTAGTTTCTGTTATTTGTATTGATAGTACTGACTAGTTGTCTGAACATTCAGGGGATTGCAAGGATCAGAATGGATTGAAGGGAAGATGTGTTGTGGGAGCGATTAACAATTACACCAACCAGCTCCTCAACCATGGCAGCGACAACCAAAGTAAATACTATAATCTGCTACTAATAATCTCTGTACCCCCAAATTTTTTCTATATATCTTTTCTGCTGACTAACCAAATTCTTGTTCGGATGTGGTGACATCACAATATCAGATAACCTCACACAAGCGCTTCTATTCCTTTCTCATTTTATGGGAGACATCCATCAGGTATGCATGATACAAGCTCCAAATCATCCATACATCATGGTTATATCTGAATTAGCAATTTAGTTATCATAATGGCTTTTTTACGTGCTTAATCTGCAGCCTCTACATGTGGGCTTTACTTCAGACAGGGGAGGCAATTCTATTAATGTTCACTGGTACACAAGGAAGCAAAATCTTCACCATGTGAGTCTAATTCTCAGCTTCATCAACAACAATATGATCTATTTCACTATCTATCAACTAATTTTATACCACACAGGTTTGGGATGATAACATAATTGAGACAGCAGAAGAAAGATTCTATGACTCTAACATAGGTGGCTTCATCAATGCCATTCAAGAGAATATTACGGTATTCTATGCAGCAGCTTTTCTGTTATCCTCAATCTAAGGAATTTCTTATCAAAGTTTGATGTTTTCTTCAAATTTTCTGAAACAGAAAGGATGGGCTGGTCAAGTAAAAGGATGGGAGACCTGCAGTTCTAAGGAGACCACATGCCCAGATATGTATGTCCCATTAGCGCTTATTAGTAGGATCATTTATCCAAACGTTCATTCCTTCATTACTAGTTTACTTTAAAGAATTCTGTTAGATGGCAATTATGTTTTGATATTGATGCTCATTCTTTTATACGGATACCTGAAAATTTCTCTTGCAAATACAAATAGTATTATCCTTTTGTTCCTGAGGATAGTGGCTTCCATCTAGTGCTCCTCAGTGAGAACATTGATTAAAATCCCAAACATTGATTATTGAAATATACATGTTTAACTTGGGTAAATTTTTTAGATATGCATCTGAAGGAATCCAAGCAGCCTGCCAATGGGCATATAAAGGTGTCACTGAAGGTTCAGTACTAGAAGGTAAGCTCAGCTCTGGAAGTTTAAAAAAATTCTTTTACCTTTTCTCACTATACCATGAAACAACTCTGCAGATGATTACTTCCTATCACGTTTGCCAATAGTCAATTTGCGGTTAGCTCAAGGAGGAGTTCGATTGGCTGCAACTCTCAATCGTATATTTGGCTGACGCAACATGTGGTTCTGATGTAATTTATTGAAATATGAATAGGCGTACAACATATTAAAGTAGAATAAAGTTCCTGCATTGCTTTCCAGTACATGCACAAATTGTCATATCTACAGTACCATTACGCGCTTTAGGATGCCTATCTCATAGTTTCCCTTGTCCTATCGACAGTTCCATCGTTCTTGATATTCACAAATCTTTATTTGCTGCTGTTGTGAGTATTGTTTGATTCAGCATTTATGCCTTATCAGGGCAGCGCCCCCCTTAAATTGTTTCAAAATGTTTACACACAATTTTTTTTCGTTTATTTTCTTAAGCATGGCCCCCAAACAATGAAAAATTTCATTTCTAGTGCCAGACCTTATGTAAATTTTATACAGCAGTCTCTTCTGTAAGAAACATTTCCAACCGTTGTGACAATGAGAAATAACGATAGTGCCATGGTGATTGAGAGTTATTACTATACATTTTAAAAAATCGAATAGTATGGAAAATTTAGACAAGGAAAAAAAATCCTTGACACGTAAGTCTCCTTGTATCTACTAAGATTTCTTTTTTTCTTTTCTGTTGAACTCAAATGGAAGCACCTGTACAATTTACACGGTTATAGTTATTGTGTTGATAGCATTATTATAGGTTTCATTTGAACCTTAATAAGGTGGATAAATGTGTATATGAACTATCACGTGCATCTATGGTAGCTAGAGACAGTAGCTGCGACCTTTAGACAAATAACCAAAGATCATCAATCAAAATGGTCAAATAAAAAACCAAAAAAGGAAAAAAGGCTTTTCAAAAGATTGCAGCTGCTGAGAAAAGAATATATCTCAGCATTTTGTACATTCAATGAAATATTTATTTTCCCAAATCTTCATCACCCAATGATTTCAGAATTATCAAAAGCTTATCCTTTAAGTAGGATCAGAGACTGAGTATTAGGTTCTATGGTCAGAGGTGGATTCTTCCACCGGAATCCTTCCTTAAAATCCCCTCCTCAGTGAACCTCTAATTCATCCTCATATCAGGAACCTAAAACCATTCTAGTTTGCTGTAAATTCAACCTCACATCTAAAAATAACCAGCGGATGGACTATTTTTTCTTGAGATATGTTAAAACAGTACTAACTGCCATATTTTTGCAGGCCAGACAGAGGAAAATAAGGAGTCTAAGCAAGTACAATTTGTTTCTAGGAAAAAATATAACACCCCCTTGCCCAAAAAAATTGACAAATAGAAGCATAAAAAAGGGGGGCATTACCTACCCTAACTACAAATAAAAGCTAAAGAAATAGAAGAAAAAAGTAGTCAAGTCTAAACACCGAAATAATGCCTTTCAAGCAAAATCCTTCATCAACCTTCTCGCATAAACCAGATTGAATCAGTTAGGCTAGTTGGTAGATTAGGAGTTTTTTTTTTTATATGTAGAGCCTAGTGACATTGATTGATTTATGTAACTGACCCCACCAATTGGGATAAGGTTTGACTATTGTTGTTGTTGTTGTTGTTGATCTTATGTAAAATGCACATTTAGACCATGATCCCCATTTAGTGAATCAACAAAGCTAAAACAGCAATGACTTCAACATATGATGATCAAAATTAGAAAGAGCGCAAGGCAGAGCAGAGCTATCATACATTGAGGTGATGAGGTATGACCCATCAAATAGTCGGTTGTAATGATCTACCATAATAATGCTCGCCAATTAAGCACATGATATGAGAATACCCAAAAGAAAACAAAATTACAGGAAAAAAAAAATGATCTGGAACAAGAGATATACCATGAGAAAGTTGAAGGGAACGTGTGATGATGATGACAGAGAAAAGAAGCACAAGTCAACAGAAAAAAAAAAAAAAAACTCTGTTTGCTTCCACTGCCGACTCTTACTCTCCTTGTTCATAACTGATGCACCCATTTGTGATTTCTCTTTAATTAATGAACCAATGTCCTCTAATTAGCACTTCACTACCACCAATTTCATGTTTCCCTGTTTCAGCAATAACAAATTTTAAACCAACCAAGTGATCAATATGAGATGATTTTATGAAACTCAAATAAAAAAATAAAATTCAATCCTTCAAAAGATCAAATTTTTACTTTACTAATATAAAAAACAAAAACAATTTCTTTGGAATAAGCTAAAATCTATCTGAAGAAGCAACGTGTGTTGCTTCGATGAAACACACAGAAAAGTTGCAAGCTTTAATCATCTGCACCCAATTGCTCCTTCGGCGGAAGCTTTACGGTGGTTGAGTGGAGTGAAATGATATATAATAGAGTGAAACAAAAGGAAAACAAATGATATAGAATAAAGTTATCGTATCATTGTTTTGATGTTTAGTAGTAAAATGAAAAAAAAAATTATTTTTTTATTTGTAAGTTATAGTAGAATTGAATAAAATAGAAAGAATTTTAAGTTTATTATTTTTATATTTTTTTTTCAAACACAAAAACATAAAAATTAAAAATTAAAATATAATTTAATAACTCATCCTAATTTTTATTTCCCAATTTAGAGGTAGAAAAAATGACAGAATTGAGTGAGGTAGAGTCTCCTTAATTCTATTTTATTCTATTTCTTTTTTAAACATCTAAACAATAATACTATTTAACTTAATTACACCACTTAAAATATATTTGGATAAGTTTTTTTCTTAAGTAAAACACTTTTTTTTATAAAAAATGTACTCCATAAGTTTTTATGTATATTTAGATAAAATTTTTAAAAAAAAGTAAAAGTTAAAAAAAAAGGTTAATTACCACTTTTTTTTAAAGTTAGTAATCCTCAATATTTGAAAAAAGGAGAAGTAAAAATGATTTTAAATATAATTTATTGACAAAAATACTTTTTATTTTTATTCAAAATTACATCTCTTGCCCTTTATTTTTTTTCTCTTATAAACTCTATCTTTATTATTTTAGATATCTTATATTTTTAGTAATTTTGCTATAAATTTTTTTTTATTCTTTCTTATCCAAACAAACTTATAAGTCTTTTTATTATATAAAAGTATTTTACAAACATTACATCTAAATATAAAATAATTTTTTTAAAAAAAAAATTTCTAGTAAAAAAACGTTTAAAATAAATTACTTTTTTATAAACTTATCCAAATTATGTATTACCACTAATTGAAACATACCCTTCGATTCACACTAAGATATGCACAAACCCATTGGACCTTGGATCGGTTATACAACCACTCCATTTAACTTCTAAAAATCAGCTAAATCGGAATTGAATCGTCTAAACCGCTTAAAACCTTAATTACTCGGGCCAACTTGACAAAGTTGGTCTAATTCAAAAAATTGTCCAACGAAATAAATCAATTCATTGGACAGAACTAAAAATTAAAATGCAAAAAAACACCGAACCGAACCAATCAAGTCATTTTCTTTCGATGAGATATTAATATATATTTTTTATGGTGAGTGAGTAGATATTAAAATTTTAAATTTAATTCTGCCTGAAAAAAAAAACAACCTAAAGTTATTTTCTGAAAAAAATAATATTAAAAGAATAAAATGAAATAATCCAAATACATATCTACATTATTCTTTAATTAAATTCAACCTTAAAGCATTGAAACAAAAGCAAAGTGCTTCACTATAAACATCCAGAATTGACAGTTTACGCTACATACAAGCCGGACGTAGCAGTGTGAATATGAACATATGCAATGTACCTGAAAAACACAATATTCACTTGTTCAACACAGTCATCATTTTTACCTAGCTAGTACCCTATTCTCAATTCATGTGCTGTGCCACCCAAACAAACACGCGTGTGCCTCACCTATAAGGCATTTTGTGTCATATTACATATCATGCTAGCCACAATTAATGAAAAAATGCAACATGTGACTAATTTTTATTTTTATTTTTTTGATTTCTTTGATCAATCACAAGTCAAATGAGCACTCTTTGCTTTTTTTTACATTCAAAAAGGTAAGTGACAAAAGCATCTATCTTCACTTTGACAGAAACCTTTATTGCAACCTCCTCCGTTCGTTATGTGAAGTGACATTTTCCTCACCAGTACAATATCATCTCTCCTTGAATGATTGAATGTTCATATTTTTCTGGGGTAATGTTACTCACGCTTTCCATTTAATCATGAAAAAAATAAATAAAACTTTTGCTCCTTTATGAGAATTATTGAATCACCTACATAGCTTAATAATTTGACACGGGTTAAGAATCTAACAATTCTACATATAGTTGAGTTAGTTTTTGTAACAAAATATATTTGTTTGTTGAAATTAAATTTTTCTTTTGCTGAATCAAATCATTGTTACTGGATAATGGTGATGAGGGAGCTCATTAAGGAGAAATCAAATTGGTGTTAAGGAGAAATCAAATATATTTTCATGTTAACTTGTAGAAGTGGGCATGTTATTACAAAGTATAATTATAAACTAACATACAAATTTGTTTATAAACTTGCATCCAAATGAAATTGTCCCATATGATCTGTTTATCTGTTCTATTATGACCACATTGGAGTCTGTCTGTGTCTCGACCTTTGGCTTTGATGGGAAATCAAAAGGAAAAATGAAGCAGCTGGCTCAGACAAACTACACTGTCACTACTTACTAACAATGAATTGCGGGCATGCGTGGTTCTTCACCGCCGGTATATGCTCTTACATTGTATTTGTACACTGTTGTGTAGTTTTCACTTAGTTTTGTTCAGTCAAAGACGTTTCTTATATGGAGATATTTAGATTTTAGAAACAGTACAGCACAGGGTCCATGGAATCATTTCAAGTCTTAACTCTTCTTCTACTCACAGCTTTCCCACATTTATTATTCGTTCAACAAAAGTTAATTACTTAATAAGCAAGTACTTTGTTGAATCAGAAAGTGTAGACGACAACTGACCTGCAAAATAGGGTAGAAAAATAAAATAAAGTGAAAGCCTAAGACGTGTGGATACACACTGTCCTTAAGGATTTATTTGGCTAATGCGAAATCCCCCCAGGATATAACAAAGCTTTCCTTCCACCGGATGCTGGGTTGAGGTTTCAGACAGCGAGAATATATTTTTAATCAGTTAACCCAGAGGAAGAGGAAGAAGGAGAAGAGAACAGATGAAGAAGAAGTCAGTTTTTTCAGTATGTAAAGGTGATAATGCAGGTGAGAAAATAATGGGATGGGATATTTTAAAAACTCGCTTGAGAGAAATTTGGGGAACAAGAAACTGGACGGCTGGAGAAGTGGTCGCTTTTCAAAGTTGGACCAAGTCAAATACTACTCAAGTATCGTTGGACCAAGTCAAATACTACCGTTAAAATATAGAATGCTTTCCTGGGATAGGGCCATTTAAAAATTAAATTTAAAATTTAAATAAAACAGAGCAAAACCGTGAGGCCTCATTATCATGCGCTGGGGCAAATCGTATGATTTGCACTACTCCGAGCCTCAAACTTGGGCGTACGAGCCCATTCATCTCACCAGCTCATTTTACAAGCCCATATCACAAGTTACTTTATAAACCCTTTAAAAATTTGAAGACTAAGCAATGTGGGACTTTGAACTTTTGAAATATTACAACACATAATACAACAATCCCCCACATATTTCAAAAGTTAAAAGAAAAATAAAACAATTTTATATAAGAAAAAATATATATATAATTTTCTGGGTTAACACCATGGGTGTAAATGTGTCAAACTGGTGTCTTTTGGACTATGAACTGTACCTAGACTAACAGACATAATATACGTTGAGTTGGTGAAGTAAACTTCGAACCGTAAACACTTTGTCGTACATTAGAGGTCCGTGCCAATCACACTACACCCACCCAAACTATTCTCGCTTAATGACGCTCGTGTTGCGCTAGTAAAGGCCATGCGCGCTACCGTAATTCTATGAGTGCAGGTTTCAGAGATTATGCCTCAATCTCATACAAGCGGCCCCACTTGACACTCATATAGGTGATTTCATCAAGTGTATGTCGCAAATCATACACCACCCATAAGGATATGAAATCATTAAAAGCTTTTAAGCTTATCCTCTCAATAATGCGCCCAAAGACTACTCACACCATAGGAAGGGACAAAAAGATATTAGTGCTAGCGTTAACTAACAAGTGACTTGTTTTTACCCATATGAACCTTCTTCATGGGATCTCCAATCACAAAGGTTGGGTTACCATCATTGTTAATTTCAAATTGGCTCAAGTCTCATTCCCTCGATGTTTCATATATTAATTTCCTTCCAAGAGGCTTTGTCGAGGATCGGCCAAATTCACTTCTCGACTTCACATAATCAATGGATATTGTTCCATCTTTTAGCAAATGCTTTACTACATTATGTCTCAATTGTATATGTCGCATTTTTACCATTGAAAGTCTTATTCTTTGCAATGGCTATCACGCAATCACAATGCATTGACACCGATGGTGTTGGTTTTATTCCTAAAGGAATATTCGCTAAGAAGTGTCTTAACCACTCTCATTACTACTCAACTCCGCAGCTATAAACTCTGACTCCATAGTGGATCTAGCAATTATTGTTTGTTTTGATGATCTCCAAGCAACCACACCACCACCAAGTGTAATACATAACCACTAGTGGATTTTATCTCATCCGAATCGAGATCCGCTTAGCATCAACTGTATCCTTCTAATACAATAGGAATCCACTATACACTATACCATAATCCATGGTACCTCTCAAATATTTCATGAGTCTAACAAGTGCAGCCCAATGATCCTCGATTGGGACTATGTGTATATCTACTCAATCGCCCACAAAGATATGCTATGTCAGGTCGAGAGAAATTCATTAAATGTAACAAACTCCCAATAATTTGAGCATATTCAGTTTGAGCAACAGGATCACCCCTATTTTTCTTTAATTGAGAGTTAGCATCATAAGGGGTACTCATTGGCTTTGAGTCAAAGTGACCAAACTTCCTAAGAAGTTTCTCTACATAATGTTCTTGTGACAAAGATTATACTATCACCATTCCTTATGATTTTAACTCCTAATATTACACTTGCTTCACCCATGTCTTTCATATCAAATTTAGATGCAAGAAAAGATTTTGTTCTAATCAACTACATCATAACAAGTACCAAAAATAAGCATGTCATCTACATATAAGCATATAATAACACATTCACCATTTAATAATTTGGTATACACACATTTATCAACTTCAATAGGTGAACCATCATTAATCAAAGTTTGATTAAATTTCTCATGCCATTGTTTTGGTGCTTGCTTTAAACCATATAAGGATTTGAGAAGTTTGCACACTTTATTTTCTTGACTCAGAGTTACACACCCTTCAAAGTTGTGTCATATAAATTTCTTCTTCCAAATCACCATTTAAAAAAGCAAGTTTCACATCCATTTGGTGAATAACAAGTTTGTAAATTGAAGCTAAGGCTATTAAAACCTCGAATTGAAGAAATTCTCGTCATGAGCAAAAGTATCAAAATAATCAATATTTTGTTTTTGAGTAAAACCTTTGCTACTAATCTAGCTTTATATTTTTCAATTGAACCATCAGTTTATATTTTCTTTTAAAAATCCATTTGCAACCAATAGGTTTTGTTCCAGGAGGTAAATCAACTAAAATCCAAGTGTTGCATTTTGAAATAGAATCAATTTCTGCTTTTAATAGCTTCTTTCCAAAATGGAGCATCGAAGATGAAATAGCTTCAAGAAAGTCAAAGGATCATTTTCTATAAGATAAGTGTAAAAATCATTTCCAAAAGATGTCTCTCTCCTTTGTCTTTTACTTCTTCTCAAATCCTCATATGAGTTTTCATTATTGTTTTCTAAAGAATTATTTCCTAGAGAATTATTTTCTAAAGAATTAATTCCGCATTTCAAAGGAAATATATGTTCTAAAAATTCAGCATTTTTAGTCTCTACAATAGTGTTACGATCAATTACACTACTTCTCAAAACAAGAAACCTATAGGCAAAGACTATGTTCAAGATATCCAATAAACATACAATCGAAGTTTTAGAGCCTATTTTTCTTTTCTTAGGTTCAGAAACATTACCTTAGCTAGGCACCCCCACACTTTCAAATATTTCAAATTAGGCACGTAACCTTTCCATAACTCATATGGTGTTTTACCAGCTTTCATGAGGTATTCTATTTTGCAAAAACAAGCATAAAATAGCTTCACCCCAAAGGTTATCAAAAAAGTGAAGAACTAACTAACATGGCATTCATCATTTCTTTTAAAGTTTTATTTTTCCTTTCAAAGAACTCCATTAGATTCTGTGAATAAGGAGGAGTTACTTCATGTATTATGCCTTCTTTTCACAAAATTCATTAAATAAAATATATTCACCACCCCTATCGTATCTAACTCTTTTAATCTTCTTATTTAGTTGATTTTCTACTTCCGCTTTATATGAAAGGAACATATCAAAAGCTTCATCTTTATTTCTAATTAAATAAACCTTAGTGAACCTAGAAAATCATCTATAAATGTTATATAATATTTTTACCGCCTAGTCATGGTATTTTTAAATCTCCTAAATCGGTATGAATTAAACTAAGTAATTCGGGATTCATGTTGTAATACTAAAGGGCAAGATTTTTTAGTTAACTTAGATTCAATACAAATATCACATTTATTTAAACATGCATCACTAGTCGCAGAAATTAAACCAAGATATCGCATTTTCTTAATATAAGAAATATTTGCATGTCCTAATCTAGCATGCCACATATCAATTGAATCAATCAAGTAAGCGTAAGATGATGCATTCTTATTAATAATTTCATCAATGTTCAATACAAAAAGTCCCTGATCACAATAACCCTTTCCCACAAATACATTATTTTTTGTCATTACAATCTTGTCAGATTCGAATGACACTTTAACCCCAACTTTTCCCAAGAGAGATACGTAAATCGATTAGCCCTAATATTAGGCACATGAAGTACATCATTCAAAGCCGCATCTTCCCGTGATGTGAGCTTTAGAAGAACTTTTCCCTTTCCCAAAACTTCAGCTTCCGAGAATCTCCAAGATATACCAGCTCTTCTCCATCCCCCACGTATGTAGGAGGTAAAAGCATTTTTGTTTGCACAAATATGCCTAGTAGCACCGTGAGTCTACCACCCATTTGTTCACATTGGTCACCATATTAATTTGAGAAACTAATCGCAAAGAATGATATCATCTCCATCTACCAAATTTGCCTTTGGTTTAGGAGGATTGTCGCTCCTCTTTCTATGCCTCGCATTGGGGTGCATGATGTCCTGGCTTTCCACAAACAAAACAAGTACCTTTTCTCTTGAAAGTGGGATTAGAAGCACGAGGATATCATTAACTTTATTGTTATTGTGATCAGTTTAGAATCGTACCTTTTTTGTGAGATTTATTTTGCACAAGATTTGCCCGGAAGCCAAAGCCTTTGCCCTCGTTGTACCGACACTCTTTTCGGTTGGTGTCTTCAATGATGATGTGAGTGATCAGATCGTAGGGTGACAGCTTGCTTGTGCTTGTGCTTCCGCTTGTTGTTTGTAGTCCTTCCATGAATCGTGAAGCTTTTCAATAAGGAGGCTGCCTACAAATTCATCCGGAGAGTGATATTCTCGGCTTTGAGATCCTCCAAATGTGCCTTATGGTACTCATTGATCCGAACCTTGATGTCTTTGTTTTCAATATCTCCCGGTAGTAGTTTCCGATGACAAATTTCTCGCTTCCCTAAGATCTTCTTCAAGAAGTTGTACTTTAGGATCATGGACTCCCATATGTCTTTGGCATCCTTGTAAGAACAAGACACATCGAACAACTCGTTAGAAAGAGTGCTAATGATAGTGTGACGGCATACCTTATTAGCATATGTCCAAACCTTTGAATCAATTTGGGAGTTGCCGTGAGGGTGGTCTCGGGATCGGTGAGTGCCGATGCGACTCGTGCATGTCAAGGATGGGCAGGCAGACGTTTGCCACATTCAAAATTTTGGCCAAAGAAAGAGTTCGATCTTCGAGATATCCGGAAAAGGCTTCGCAAAGGTGACCGCGGCAAGTGAGTAGGTAGAGAAGGAGGTAGTGAAGCAACAAAGACCACCATTGTTGGGAGTGGTAGTCTCAATTGCAGCTGTCATTGTTTACTATGGTAAATTCCTTAAGATTGTTGAATCGTAAAGTGTAGACACAACAAACCCGCAAAATAGTGGTAGAAAAATAAAATAAAGTGAAAGCCTAAGACGTGTGGATACACACTGTCCCTTAAGGATTTATTCTGGCTAATGCGAAATCCCCTAGGATATAACAGCTCTTCCCAAATGGACATGGCCGAGGTTTCAGATCGTTAGCTAATCGCTTAACCCGTGAGGAAGAGGAAGAAGGAGAAGAGAACAGATGAAGAAGAAGTCGCTTTTTCAAAAGATGTAAAGGTGATAATGCAGGTGAGAAAATAATGGGATGGGATATTTTAAAAACTCGCTTGAGAGAAATTTGGGAACAAGAAATCGACGGTTGAAGCTGTTTGGTCACAAAGTTGGACCAAGTCAAATACTAACTGCTAAAATATAGCTTCCTGGATAGTGGCCAAGTTTTCAAAGTTGACCAAGTCAAATACTACCGTTAAAATATAGTTTTCTGGATAGGGCCATTTAAAAATTAAATAAAAACAGTGAGGCCTCATTATCATGCGCGCATGGGGGGGGCAAATCAGATGATTTGCACTACCTGAGCCCAAACTTGGGCGCGCGAGCCCATTCATCTCACCAGTTCATTTTACAAGCCCATATCACAAGTTACTTTATAAACCCTTTAAAAATTTGAAGACTAAGCAATGTGGGACTTTGAACTTTTGAAATATTACAACACATAATACAACACTTATGCTAAATGAAAAGAGGTATAGTTACTTTCCTAAAGAGCATTTTTCTGCAGGAAAAACGAGCATGGTAACGAATGTGATTGTTAGATACAAACAAGTGATCAAGACCACTTACTTGAACAACGATGTAAAGGACAATGTTAGATTCTGGTTTCTTTTAAAGTAAAAAAGAATATAATGGATTATATCAGTTTATGGAGATTGTTTTTAGCATTGACAGAGTTTGTATAGTTGAGAAAGAATCTTTACGTATGCTTGTCTTGGAAGCCCAGAATCGATTCTAATAGCAAAAAGTGCATTGAAACCCCATTTTATAATCAAATAATTCCACAACTAATTTTTTCACAATCAATATTTACACGGTTAATTCTCCAAAATCTTCTCCAAATAAGCTGGGGAAATGGAAATTCTTGATTTTCCCAGCCTGTTCCCTTCCTTAGCAGCCTAACCTCAATATGATCCCATTTAATTTTAACCAAGTAGACGTGCCTTGTGTTTTGCTTCATCGAAAGTTGTTTAGTGGGAGGTAATGGTGTTATGAACGAGCTACTTTCAAGTCTCTGTTCAGGGTGTTTTGCATAACTAAGGAATAGTATAGGTGGGACCTATTTTGGAAAGGGTAAAATCAAACTTCGGTTATTCTGGGAGCTAATATATAGCCTTGCTGCGCCCTAGTCTACCAAACCCATCTAACAAAATTCCCTGGGGACTATATATATATATATGAAGGCGTGGGCATGTAGACAGACTCACTGGAACACATTTCTAAATTGCTACTGGTGTTAGCTTAAACTTGTTGTGGTCCATATATCATATTTAACTTCACCTTCACTTTCATTGCTCTAGCACCCACCAGACAAGAGCACCTTATATAGTATAATTCTCTTGCAGCTATGTCCACAATTAGCAAGAGAGAGTTGGGGTCTAATGAAGGAGAAAGTGAGCTGAGAAGAGGCCCTTGGATTCTTGAAGAAGATAGTCTACTCATACACTATATTGCTCGTAATGGCGAAGGTCGTTGGAATATGTTAGCCAAAAATGCAGGTACATATTCCTGGTACTCTTAAGATTAGAGGAATAAGTTCATTCTCACTGTTTTCCTTTTGGTTTTAATATCAGTTCCAACATTTCAGGATTGAAGAGGACAGGAAAGAGCTGCAGACTCAGATGGCTGAATTACTTGAAACCCGACATTAAGCGAGGGAACCTCACTCCACAAGAACAGCTCTTGATCCTTGAATTGCATTCCAAGTGGGGTAACAGGTAATGATCTGTTCAGAAAATGAGTATATGCACTCAAATTAGCCTTGTTGAACCACAATTAGTTTGACATATTTTTGTTGTTCATTTGGGGTTAGGTGGTCAAAAATTGCTCAGCATCTGCCAGGAAGAACAGACAATGAGATTAAGAACTATTGGAGAACAAGGGTACAGAAACAGGCACGCCAACTTAACATTGAGTCTGGTAGCAAGAGATTCATTGATGCGGTCAAGTGTTTTTGGATGCCAAGGTTGCTTCAAAAGATGGAACAGAACTCTTCCCCCAGCTCTTACTCTTCCATGATAAACATGAATTTTGGGAATTCTGCAGAAGCTTCTATGTCAACCAGCTCTAATATTCCTTCTCTGTCTGCATCATCTCCTCCACAAAGGGAATTTATAGATGCTGCAAATCATTTAAGTACTATGTCCAGCCCCAGCAATCCTTCCTCGGATTCCTTCCAATTTTCGCAGCTACTTGAAATTTCAGAACACCCCACAAGTCCTCCTAATATGTTTGAGAACAATTTTTACGGCAATCCAGTCCAGGACAGCTGGTATGTTAATACCAATAGCTATGTCATGGAAGGTCTAAACCTGGATCCCCTGTCAATTATGGAAACTTATGACATTCCACAGTTTGATTTTCAGACTGGAGAGAGTGACTGGGTGTTAGACAACATGGCTGATACTTTGTGGAACCTGGATGCAATGTGACAATGTTGAGTTGTAGACAGTTAGAAGAGAAGGGCATGCATCTCAAGTTCTTTTATTATGGGATGAACTACCAGAGAAAAATAAAATATAAAGATTCTTATGTTATACTGATTCTTAGTAATAGTGACTAAACTGTCTCCTTATTAGAGATTACTACCAAGTACCAAGTGTAAGGTTATTAGTTATGAGTCATCTTCAACATAGCATATTTAAATTGAAATACAGGAGAGGATATTAAATGGCCCCCTGTTGAGGTTTATTAAAGTTGGAAAAGCTGTAATTTGACTAGGACATATCTGGGTTGTTATGAGTTCATTTTCAACATGATGAAGTGACACTTGCGAAATATGTGCATACGTAAACAAGGAGCTATAAAGATAGTGAAGAATGCTACTGTTCTTCATATTTCCAAGTACAGCCACTTGCAATAATTAGTGGTTAACCATTAAAACTGATGAGTACCCTATGTGTCCAAGCTCAGTACTTTGGTTCTTGAAAAGTTAGAAGCATTGTAAGCTCAACACTTCGGTTCTTGAAAGTTAGAAGAATTGTAGAAAATAGGGTATAAATTAACAGAAAATTGCCTTCTGTGACAATTCTAGACTGCAGGTACACCCTGCAATTAGACTCATTATCTCCATTCTCCACCTACCACACTAGCGACTCGCTTGTCTTCTCGTTACAATCATAAGGAGAGGATATTTTGTCAAGATTGAATTTGAACTCTCGACCTTGGAAATTAATTTCGGAGTGATGGCACAGTAAGTGACCACATCTCTTACTGCTTGTCAATGAAGATATTGACTGAGAAATGTTCAAGGCGATATATTATTCACGTGCTTAATGTCACTAGTAATTTGAACTTTTCAATCACGTGTGCTTTCTATGGATTCAGAAATTCCCTCCTTGAAATAACCTGCTTTATTAGTGAACAGTAAGCTTAGCTCATCACCAATTAGCTTGCACAGGACACACTTGAAGGTTTCAGAAACTACTTTACTGACGAATAAAAAATTTGGTCGAAGCATGTGGGACAAACAGTGAATCCTGCATTAAGGACCTTACATTGAAGCTTACATTGACTAAAACTTGCAAGGAGTTCTATGGAAATGTATTTATATTGTGGTTGTATTATTGACTTTAAAACTTTTAATAATAATCTAATTATCAACAATATTATTACCTAGACAGAGATATCACAACAAAAAAAATATTACAAAATTCTGCAAAAAACATATCATCTTTTAAAATACATTAATATAATATGGGATTATTTTCTATTTTTCTCTTTGGTATATCACAAAGGGAGAAAGAGCATTTTATCATAATAAAAGTTGAATCTACAAGGTGAGAATTCTTTCCTTTTTTGGTTGCAGACTTGCAGTCGAGTGATATTCGAGCATCTACCTTAATTAGAATCCATTTGTATTAACTTTTTTAAGAGTAGAAGTGTTTTTTTTTAAGTAATAAAAATATTTTTTTAGAAGCTAAAGAGTTCAAGCTTTTAAAAAAAGTACTTCATGTGTAACAAAAAAGTATATGAAATACTTTTTTTAAAAGTTTAAATTCTTTAACTTCTAAAAAAAACACTTTTATTATTTTAAAAAAATACTTTTACTTTAAAAAAAACTAATACAAACATGCCTTTAGTCTACCTTATGCTAAAACTAAAAGATTTACAAAACAAAAATAAAAGATTCTCTGCAATTTGTCCAAGAAATTCTCCCAAAGTGAGAATTCTCACACCCCAATAGACATGGTAAACTGATACAATCATGCCACTAGGTTCAGGTCAGTCTCTTCCTTTTGTTTGGTTTTGGTATATTATAGTTCTCTTCTCTGATAAAAAGTTGAATTTAATTTCAAGTCCTGCAACAATCATTAAAGAGATTTCGCTAGTGAAAGGCACATAAATTGGTTATTTCCAATTGTGAAAGGCTCAGTTTGACTGACCAAAGCCAGTCTCATTCTGCCACCTTCAAATAGTAACCTCAGCCAAATCGTTATCCCTAGCTAAATTAGCGGCAAGGGTGCCACGAAGTTCCCAACTGAAGGAAGAGAAGCTGTTATAGCCACTAGCGACAGGTAGATTGATTTGACAGCAACATAGTAATAACCATGAAGCTCCTTTGGTAAATGCACAAGATTATTATGGAGCCAACGGGCTTGACAACTGCCGTTTCTATGTTGAACCCCAGAAAAAGTCTCCTTTTGAAGTTCTTGTCTGCTACTTTCTTTTCTGTTCTATGAACCAAGAAAAGAAACGTCCCCTAAATCCTTGAACCACAGTTATTGCATACAGTTGTTGTGCTTCTTTTCAAAGTCTTCATAGGAAAATAAAAGGCATGGTCAAAAACAATTGTCAAAAGATAATAAATAACTTATTTTATCAAGAGTTGTTATGATATTTTAATAAATTTTGTATTTAAAATAAATTATTACTTATTTATTAATAATTAATTTTATAATAAATATTTTCAAATTTATTAAATATAAATAATATTTAATAAATATTTAATAATTTATTTTAAATGTCAATATTCTAAAAAAATAAATATCAAAATAATCTCGGGGCAGAAAAGCCGCCATTAAATTGCAGTGTCATTCCACCCAAAAATAATAATAATAATTGCAGTGTCAGAGAAGGGATATGCTAAAACGTCAGGCTTACTTGTGTATAACTCTTTACTAAACGTGCTAATTTTGCAGCCACTAATAAGTCTACAGCATCATTCCCTACCCCTCTTCTCTTTTCCTTGATTTTTCTTTTCCTAGTGAATGGTAGCATATGTGATGATGTGTGTCAGCTGGATAAGCTGCCGTAGCCAGTGGGATAAGATAAAATTACACCGAACAATAATAAATTGATGGGACTTTTAATTGAATTTAATCGATTCAATCATTTAAGTTGATTGTTTAAATCGAATAACGTTAAAAGTAATGTTGTGAAAGTCGGATCAGTGAGTGAGTCCGAAAAACTTTCGATTCAGGTTCAATCGATTTAATTGGTTTAATTGTGTGGTCGAATAGAATGATATCATAATTATATATTAAATAAAAAATAAAAAAATATATATATGTATAACTCATAACACACATTATTAATAATAAAATACATAATAAGGTTTTGGAGTTTCAATTATTAAGCCTTATATCACTCTTAATTGAGTAGTTAAGTGATTCAGAAATTAAAAAAAATTAAAAAAATTAAAAAAAAAAAAAGATAAAGGACCGGTTCAACCCGATTCAACCCGATTTTGATCGATTTTACTCAATTTTGACCGATCTAACCCAGTTCAACCATGAATTCAATTCTAACATTGCATCGAAACCAGATGAGGACCTAGTTCATGGTTCAACTGGTCCGATCGGTCGGCCTGGTCCGATCCGAACATCACTGTTAAAAGAATAACGCTATAAAAATAATTTATATGTTATAATATAAAATATTTAATTTAAAAAATAATTAATTAATTTAATTAAATAAATCAAGTAATTTAACTAAATTTAATTTATTGTGACTAATTTTAATCAATTTAAAATAATTTAATCATAAATTGAATTATAATTATATAAGTATTTATTTCACGATGAAACTGATCGCCTAGTCCGATTGTTACCACTATAGTTCAGATAATGAACTCTTTGGAGAAAAAAGGATGCAGCATGGCATGTGCTCCATTAATGCTAACTGCTTAGTATTCATGTGAATTGGAACCTTTGAAAGCCAAAGAGATTGGATAAGTAGATGGATATAGATAAATAATACTCATTCCCGTACTTTCTATCAAATCAACCTCTCACTATCAAATATAAGCGTGACGAGACCAAACTCCCTAGGGAGAATGAGACTGGGAGCCTTTTACTTTCCTTGCTAAGGAAGAGTGATCTTGTTTTCTTTGATTGGTTATTTCAGCCCAAAAGTACAAAAGCCACCGACCCCACATCCTAAAACTTAATAATTGAACTTAATGGAAGGAAAAGATTGAGAATTGTAAACAAGGGAACATTTTCACTATAGGGGGCATGGGGATAGGTCCCATTGAAGGAAAAGGCACTAAATCATCCTTCACTTCGTTACAAGAATAACTTTTTTGCTTGTGAATGAAAATTGCAATGTCACCATGCATGCTTGCCTCCGCTTTCTTAAGTTTATTCTCTTGTTAGCTTATTTTAAGAATATGCATGAAGCTGATTTAAAGTGTGAAGGTTTTAAAATAGGTGACCGTTTTATGATGGGGAATCGTGGGAAGTAAAGCACTGATGCATATCATACTGTAACTTAATTCTTATGAAGTTCAGAAAAGAAACTAACTGTAATGATATCAACTATATGTTCTCTAGGCGATGGAATATGATTCAAGATGCCCTAGTGATAGCTAGAACATGTAGTGAAGGCACAAGAAATTGGAATCTCATGCTCAAGAACATGTTTTAAGCAAACGTGACAGGGAAAAATAGAAAATTATTAATTGGCTTTTGGTTAGTGAACCAAAAAAAAAGATGAATTTTGGTTTGCTTGAATAATTTTGGTGGGAATAAAAATAGAAATAAAATTGAGAATAGAATAAAATGAAATAGAATTATCATTCCTGTTATCACGTTTTGTATGGTCAATAATGAAATAAGTATTCTATTTTAACTTTTGATACATTAAAATTTAGGCATGAATCGAAAGAAAAAATAATTTAAGAAATAATAAGAAACTTCTGATAAAATATATATTAAAACAATCACATTTTTAGACATAATTATCGTTTTTTTTACCTTAGAATTGCCACATTTTACTCTTTCATTATCTATAGTTTTATAAGTTTCTTTGTTGTAATTTTTCCAAAATAATATTTTTTGTACAAAAAAGTTAAAAGGATAAAAAGTTGCCACATTCCTAATTAAGCATGATATAAGTTTTAACGAAAGTTTATAGTAATGCTTATAGATAACTTATCAATGAAGAATGAACAACAAGATTCAAACTTTTTTTTCGTTAACCTTATTCAATCCTGCATGTTAAGTCAAATATTTGTATATAGTAATAGTGATAGTGGTTGCCTTAGTCACGGAGGTAAGGGTGAATGCGGTCATGACACAGTGGCCGTGACGGTGAGGGTGGCAAGGTGATGGTGGTAATGGTAGAATAGCATAGGATGGTCACATATTTAGAGAAATACAGGAAACAATCATTCCTTTCAGTTTGGAGAATGGCCATTCTCTCTTGCTCAACTTTCCGTATTAATCTACATTTTTTGGGTATTGTTGTTAAATGATATTTATTTAACTTACACTCACCTCCACTAGTCCACTTTCTCAATTTTCAATCCGGTTAGCTCCCCCCCCCCCCCCCCAAAAAAAATTGACAAAAGGTAAACTTTAAATTTATGATAATACACCTAACTACACATTACACGCTCACATTCACCACTCTTAAAGTCTTAAAATTTGTCTTTTAAAATTCACCTTATATTCTCTAATATCAGGACAAAGTTATTTAATAATGCCAACGCCTTGTGGAGCAATGGCATCCGACCGAAGCACAAGATTGGCTTGATGGTACGGGGCTCCATCCCCAGCTTGTCACCTTTCTCCCTCCCCAGGTCTCTTATTATATGTTTAGATTAAAAGAGTTTAAAAGGAAAGAGAAAATAATAATTTTTATTTATTAAAAAATTATAAAAATAAAAAACTCATGATTAAAAAATTACTTAATAATCTCTCATTTTAAAAATTCTCAAATAAAAATATAAACTTAAAATGAAAAATTATTCATTCCTTTCTAAACTCTTCTATCTAAACGTACAAAGGTGTTAAGATCTCATTGTATTATCAAGAAGAAAAAAGTTGTTGAATGATTACATAAATGGTTTCTCTAGTTTGACTTGGAACGTAACAAGTTCGGTGTTTAGCCAAGGGAGTTGCGTACCTTCATAAATATGGTACGAGTTATTAAATATTGATTAACTATTAATTTTACAATAAATAATAAGAATTCTATTAAATATAATAAATAACTAATAAATATTTAATAACTTAACTAAATGATACCCGAAAATAAATAAATACAGAATAACTTCCAACTAACAAAGATCACTAAACATAACACTACAAAAAATAAAATAAAATGAAATTAAGAAAATAGAAGCCTAACAGACATGACATCTCCATTTGACAAGAATGACAATCTAGTTCACCAAGAATCAGGATTGATGATCATGCGAAAAATGCGATCACATATGACAAATTAGCCAAATGATGACGAGAAAATAGATAGGTTAAAATAACAAAAAGAAAGAAAATGTCCAAAAGCTATATTAGTATTAGTAGCTGTTTGTAATTTACTATCAACATGGGATAAGGACTTATCCAGAAAACAAATTCCTTGTGCCATGTCATACATCTTTTAGTCATTGCCAATACTCTTTTCAATGTGAAGACGAAGCCCCAGGATCCATCTAGTCTCAACTTGCGAGATCTTTTATCGAACTCTTAACATTGAACTCACTGTTGGTAAATATGCTAAAGCTTCTTTTGCTATGTTAGTATGGCAACCTACTGAGGATACCTGACAATTTAACGCGGGAGCTTATCGGTGCCATTATTTAAGCTTAACGCTCATTTTACTATATACTTGGGTGAAAGACTTGTCACAATAAGATTATATATAGAAATAAAAGGAATGGTACATCTCCTTCTATTTATAGTTTTAGTCCAAATATGGTAAGATACATGATAGGATACGATACATGAGAATTTAAGAAAACGATACACAAATCATACACCATACTAGCAATTTAAGAAAACGATACACAAATCATACACCATACTAGCAACTATGGATGTATTCAATTCAACTTGAATATCAATTATACTTGCGTGGCATATCAATATTCATTTACACAGACATAAAATAAGCTGAATCTACATTTGAAGTCAATTTGGTATGCACAATACTGTTAATCACAGAATGACATTTATCCCATCACATGGACACTGCAAAAACTTAGCTTGATTTTCAGTTAAATGTGTAAAATACTAGGTTTAGGAAAGGGAAATGATTCTTGCACAATTTTTTTACACTGTCCTTTACACCACTTTCCTTGCATAGGGATTGGTGTCCTGGTCCCCTGGGATTGAAATGGTGTAACTTTTATACCACAAAAGTGGCATGAGAATAACAGCAATGTTAGTATTACTTCAATGAGTAAACAAATATTTCAAAAAAACATATATAATATTCAAACTACAAAACCACACCAGAGTAATTAAATAACTGGGGAAACCTTGATGTGTTCCTTTAAAAAATGTAAATGACTAAATGGCCTGTAAAGACCACAGTATCAGTGTGTTTGTACATACCAAAAAACCACAGTATCAGTGTGTTTGTACATACCAAAAAAAAAAAAAAAAACTGATTCCATAAGTTATAAGTGATTATTTGGACAAGTATTACCTGCTGACCTGCCTGGCACATTGATTTTACTTCTAATCTTCATTCATGAATCCTACTTTCCACCCTTACTATAGCTGTCTTTAAGGGTGACAGTCCGATTAAAAACAAGTTTTTCAGGAGTGGAGTCCTGGTCGACCACAAAATAACCTGGAATTGCAGATACAATGATCATATATTACACAAACAAGGACAACAAAATTACAACACCTAGCATCCATGCATGCTGAAGTAGTATGCACATATTCAGGAAGTGAAAATACAGAACTGCAACTGTCTGCAAGACACAAACACCAGGCCTATGCCTAGCTCTAGGTATCAAATCCCCCAGAGTAAATACATATTGTTCTAACCATATCCCTTCCCCCTCACCCTACCCCCATCCTCCATCCTCATAAACAATAATTCAAATTCCAAAACTCTGTTTATTACTAAAGTCAAATAGAGTTGGTTTTCCCAAAATTGCAAATATAAAGTCTCTGACTAGTTCAGTGATGGCCCCTCCAATCTCCTGGCTCTAGTTACACCATTGAATATCAAACTTTCCAAGTATGTGACATGTCAGACTAGGGATAGACACAACTATCGAACCATGCAAAAAGTACTGCTACATCAAGACCAAGCAAGGTTTACTACCTATTCTTTCTTCTTATTTTTCACTTGGAGCATGTGAAGAGTACTAACTATATATTCTATATATATCCAGTAATAAATTCAAATTTTATTTTAAAGGAAAAAGGCTCAAATTAAGGAACAATAAGAGGTTGTCAAAGTGAAGTACCTAATCTTTCAAATTGGAACCTATCCCCAACTTTCGCATCCTGGAATGAGGACACACCATATGCATTCGGAATTACCAATTTGGAATGGGGGTTTAGATCGCCAAGCCAGTTGTCAAGTTCAGCAGGATTCTATTACAATGATTTAAATAAACAAAGCAGGGAAATATTATTAGAAAACAAAAAATATAAACGTGAAAGAGTACTCAGATAAAAGATAGCCAACCTCTGATAGGAATAGCCTCTCAAACAACCTGACTTCCGCCTTAAATGGATCAACTCCAGGAGAAGGTTGAGCAACCCAATGGAGAACACCCTATAAACAAATTTTTTGCATTGATCACCAATCTGATCTTACAAACTCTTGGGACATTAACTTTAAGCAACAGATTTAGCAAAGTCAGTAAACCTTAGGCTTTGTCTTCTTTGATGGATCATACTCAGCTCGAATTTCAAGAATAGTCTCATTATCATCAGCTAGAATAACTTCAGTGCACTTTATAGGAAATGCATATCTGCACAAAACAACAAAAATCTTGAATATTGGGCCTACAACTTCTCGTGTACATGGTGAAATATTAATCTGTACCTTCTACTAACCTGAGTATCGCAGATTTACCAGGTGCAAGGCCATAATAATCTTTTGAATCTTGCATCCGGAAATCCGAGCGTTCAATATATACAACATTGGAAAATGGAATCTAAGAATAAAGGCATGATAAAAAATCAGAAACATAAAAACATAAGTACACCGACATCATATTAAATAGTAAGATACTGTGATAGAACTTAACAATATATTAAATTTCATTAGACAATGAATCACCAGTGGACAAAAGTTGAGTAAAATTAGTTTCGTAAAACAACTAGGATGGTTTGATTTCCTAAAACCGTAGTACTCCTTAAAGATATCAGTTTCTACAAGTCCAATTTCACCTTGTAGAAAGCAGATGCATCATCAGCTTGAGCATCAGGCCATTTCTTTGCATCAACCTCCATTGCTGAATTGGCTTCAAGGTTAGTAATAACAACCTTAAAAGACAGAATCAATCAGTCTTAAGCTTGTTAAAGTCAAACAATATTCCGTAGAAAGAATGCAAACAGATATTATACCTTGAGTGGATGTAGGACAACCATTGTGCGAGGAGCTGTTCTGTTCAATTCTTCTCTAACATGATATTCAAGGCGTTCCACAGATATCAAAGTGCCATCACTGCAGCAGAAGTAAATAATTTTAATGAAACTATGCACTACACTCAGATATATCAGGTATGTTTTTTTAATACAAAATCAGTGTGCATGTCTTGAGCATGAATGACAGTCAATGGTCAAAGCTTCACATGTGCAATTTCCTAAGATAACACACTAAACAATCAAAGCATAAGAATAATAAAGAAAAGAACATAATGTAGATTAATGAAACTAGAAATATGGCTGGAGACTCCAAAACAAATTTCATTGATTTGGTTAAGGCATCTCTAGCCACTAAGAAGAATTGAATTTCTTTAAATAATTATTTGCAACTTTATTCTTTAACATATTTTCATAATTTTTTTTTGCTTAAACTAAACTTGCAAAAGTAATAGCACTGTCATCTTAGCTAATCTGTATTTTACTGACTTGTAAACTATTCTAACCAAGTCTGTCTTTATAACAGTTGATTGTATCTTCAAACTTCACCAAATCTCATTTGGGGAAGGAGGACTATTGTTTCTTTATCAAATTTTAACTATAAAAACACAAATTATGTAATAACTTTGCCAAGCAAAAGCAGCGATTGAAAGAGACTTAAATAGCAATCAATTTGATGTAATCACAAAGCAAAACTTTCAACATCTTGGTAACTTGGAAAGGGTAGAGCAAAAATGAGATTTCAAATAATTTAGATCAAGGTTGTCAATAGCCGCCGTAGCGGCCGCTATTGCGGCATAGCAGATCGCTTCAATGTAGCGGCATGGAGCGCCGCAATAGCAGGAGATAGTGGACACCAATAGCAGCCGTAGCGGCCCTTATTCTCTCTTTTTTAAAAAAATAAAAGCCAAAATGCCCCAGTCTCCCTTCCACCATGTCTATTGGCTCTTCCAGACTAGATTGGAGCCTTATGACATTACTGACAGCAAATCATGGCTCTTTATTCTCTCCTTTGCCGTTGGTAGCAACTCTTGGAATGGCTCTCTGCCTTTCTCTATTTTCTGCCTCACCGTCGACAGCAACTCAAGGCATGGTTCTCTGTTCTCTCTCTTGTCTCCAGCAGCAACACATTTAAATGTCTATGTGGTCCTATCAGAGTAGTCAATCACGCACTATAGCAACGATATAGCGGTGGAGCGTGGCGTCGCGCCACCCACCTGCGACGAAGCTCCTCTAGGAAAGCGTTTTTTTGTCGCGGAGATCGCGGCCCAAAATCGCACCCTTTTCAAGGCCATAGCGGCCGCTATTCCAAAACCCAACCCCCCCATCGTTTCAAGTGTTTTGGTTGAGGTTTTTAGGGTGCTGCAAACTGCCATGGAGTGGTGCAAGGCAGCAAGGCTGCGAGCTGCGACTGGGTGCTGCAAGCTGCGTTTGGGTGCTATGAACTGCCCCCCTTGAGTGGTGCCAGGCTGCGGGTGCTGCAAACTACCCTTGAGTGCAACTGGGTGCTGCGAGCTGCGACTGGAACTGGAGAGCTGCAACAAGGAGAAAGACTTGTGCCTCCACTGGTTGCCTCATTATCTTTTGTGCTTCTTAATAAGTCTATCTTTCTTTCTTTCTTTTTTTTTTTTACAAAAAAAAAGTCTTTATCTTTTGTCTGACTGAACCTTCTCTTTTGTCTTATCATATAGCTGTATAAATGATGTCGATATTTTATTGTGTGAGACTTATCTCTTCTGTTTGTATTGCTGAAGTTTTTTGGAATAAAAATACTCTAGCAGTCAGCACATGGGTTCCTCAGTAGTCAGTAGTTATCAATACCTGGTTACTTATGTTCATTGTGATTGTGGAACTCTAGAGTCTAAAATTATGACTTGATTATTAATTATGAATATGTGTTTAATTTTGACTAATTTTATATTTTGAAGCATTTATACATGTATAGTATAATTGCATATGTTTTTTTTCCTTTTTTCGGTGTAGCGGCCATCCCGCTATAGCGTTTTTGGGGTCGGCCACTACGCGTCGCTATCCAGGATTGACTACTATGGGTCCTATGTACTCTATATCTCTGTCTGCATACTCATTATATATCTATGCTGTTCTATGCCACATGTCTATTGTTTTTTGGGTTCTCATTCTATATTCTATCTCTCTTGCATACTTCTTTTGGATAGTCCCCTGTTTTTCTTCCTATTCCCTGATTGACCGCTTTCTTCACTATAGCGGCCACTTTGCGATACGCTATGCCCCTATAGCATTTTTGGGAGTGGCCGCTCTGCACCGCATGTGGCCATTAACTACTTCGATTTAGATATGGATTACGAACCAATGTGCATGATGTTTCAAGTACTTTTCTGCATTAATAACTTAAAAGTAGTATCTTATACAACCAATTGTCGAAAACTCACAAATAACGTATTGGAATATGAATTCATATCCTACCTTCTAGTTATTCCAATTCCTCGGACAAAAGCATTGATAGCAGTTGGAGTCATGCCTCTACGCCGCAAACCAGCTAGTGTCATCAGACGAGGATCATCCCACCCATCAACCCACTTCTCAGTCACTAGGCGATTTAGCTTCAACAAAGAATAATCAATAATTAGGGAATGGAAAATTTATAAGCATTATGACAGTAGAACTTTACAAATTTTTACAATTTTCAAAACCATAGCCTCACCTTACGCTTTGACATAACTGTGTTTGAGACATTCAACCTTGAATATTCCCATACGTAAGGTTGGTATATGCCCAACGCATGCAACAACCAATAGTATGACGCACGACGTGTCTCAAATTCAAGTGTACACAGCTGCATGAAATATCCATAGATTGGCTAAAAAAATTGAAACCCTTGGTAAAATAATAGATTATTACAATAAAGACACAAAGTGCCCAGTGACCAGTCATAGCATGCATCAACACAACAGGTAAATTATAATGAAATCTGAGAGCAATTTGTAAGAATGAAGCTTATTAGACAGAAAAGCCATTGAGCATTAAGTGATGTAAATAGGAACTTGACATCAAACGCCTATTGCAAGCTATAGCTCACTATTAATAACTACGGCGATGACCCAGCTGTAACAC
This sequence comes from Styphnolobium japonicum, assembly GCA_023212625.1. NCBI lineage: Eukaryota > Viridiplantae > Streptophyta > Magnoliopsida > Fabales > Fabaceae > Styphnolobium > Styphnolobium japonicum. The sequence goes on from JALBWW010000013.1 coordinate 3,180,400, forward strand.
CAAAAGTTTTGGGAGGGCAAGTGAATTTCATTTTCACAACTTTCATGTCAGAAGATTCAAAATAAACTGAGATTTTAAAAATATGCTCCAATTAATAATAAGTGGCCTACATTAAACTGCACTTTTTCCCTTAAGTTAAAGGTTACTGCTAATCTGACATTCTTGAGTCTAGAAAGATGAAAGATTTTGCTTGTGCATATATGATCTAGCCTTTAACAAAATGATAGTAGATATATAAAAATACAATATAGATTCTCATGCAACTTCTCAACATATAAATACGTTAAAATTGCATTAACACCTGGAGGAAATTTAGTGGAAGAAAACTTACTGAATGTGTGACATTCTCAAGAGAATCCACAATGCAGTGAGCATAATCATAGCTGGGATAGATACACCACTTGTCTCCAGCATGAGGGTGTAGAGTAAACTGAAGGCAGAAGCATTCATACCATAAGATATCATTGTCTCCTTGGAATTTTGAGTAGTCAAACACATATAGTTGTGTGCTTACCTTAATACGGTAGGCAATAAGGTCATACATATTGAAATTTTCACTCTGCATGTCTTGCTTCATTCTAAGAGTCGCTTTTCCTTCTTCTATAAGACCACGTCTCATATCCTCAAATAGTTTCAATGATTCTGAGATTGGTCTGTCCCTCCAAGGACTGTTCAATTTCTTCTCCCTATACTCCTTTATCTCATCAGGTGTCTAAAACCAAATCATTCAAGTAAATAATGTTTATGTTTGTTGCAACCAATACAAATTGAATAACAACTTGATACAATTATCTTATCCTCCATAAGTCATTTCATTTTAATTATTTTATCCTGGATGATATAATTCTATGCAATTGAGATTCTCACAGCACAGAATAAACATTACATCCACCCACAAAGGGAAGAAGCAACAAACCATTAAATAGCACAAATGACCATCTTAAATATTTGTAGTAATAAGTAATAACTATTTAGATGTTTGGATACCAACCTGATGATCAACATAAGCATGACCCCTTCTTATGAGCTCCACTGCTAATTCATACAGTTCTTGGAAGTAATCACTCGTGTAAGTAATCTGCAAAAAGTGCAAAAGCTATTAAACATATAAAAAGCCAGGGTGGAACATCACAAGAGTTGCTACCAAAACAAACCAACATACCTTGAATGGTTCCCAACCCATCCATTGGACAATTTCTTCAATGTGATCAATATACTCTTTCTTTTCTGCTTCAGGATTTGTATCATCATACCTGCAAATGCCACAAACCATCAAGCTTGGGAACAAGAAAGATTATATTGAATGTTCAATCACAAAGATCTGATGGATGCTTTCAAGGCATTTTATAGAATTTAGTAAAAGCCAAAAATGAAAAACTATTATGTTGAAGGAAGTAAGATGAAATTCTATACATTCATTGACCTATGTGAATAAATCTTTCATTTTATCATAAAATTGTATGTGTGGAGGGAATTTAATCGTGTTTAAGCTTTTAATACAACAAAATGGATGTAAATAGGCCACATGTTGTATTGGCATAAAATGTCACTCATACGTTTACTGCCATTTGACAGATTATTAGATTAAAATTGTTACTAGGATAGTTTCTGATCAGTCTCTAACAAGCAAATGGATGCTTAACACTTTATAAGATATACACAGAAAATATGTCAAATCCGGTCAACCATAATTAACATTCATCAAAGTGCTATTGATTTGACAGTGGCAAATAAATAATTTCATAAGTGAGGTCAGCTTGGTGCCTGAGATGTTAAGAAGGCCTAAAAGTCAATGGTCTGCACATGACATTAGTAACAGAGAGAACGTGAGTCCCACTAGGTCTTCCACTGTCAATAAATAAATTCACACAAAAGCCTGTCTGTAACCTGGATTACAGCCTTCCAACCTAGTTCCTACAATGGGAGGAGGTACCACTATACCAAGTGTAAGTCCGACTCTGCCAAAGGTCTTCCCCAAACCACTAACATCAGTCAGTTGACCAGTTACATAGCTCTTAAATAATACAGCTAATCGGTTGGCAAGTACATATTATAAACTTTTTATTAACTTCTAAGCTACTAACTACTAAGTAAGTGAACAGAAGACGCAGATTGCAACCTATGTGCATTCGTACCACACAAAATTGCCATGAACATGATCAAAAAAATCCTAGATATAGAACATCAAAGGGAGATTAGCAATAGTAATATGCGTAATGAAGAGATCCACAGGGTATTTTGTTTTTGATAGAAAATCTAGAGGGATTTTTGCAAGCTGATAACGTATCACACAGTCATAAAGCATTTTAAAGTTCAAACTTTAAACCTTGTATGTCTGAGATGCTAACATACACCCATAGACAATCCCTAAATATTTCACGTCCCCAGGAACAACCTCTATCCCGTTCAGCAAAAGAGACACTGGTGACACCAAAAGTATATCAAGGGAAATAACAAATAATACTCACCTCAGGTAGCAGCCTCCATCTCTATCTTTTGCCAACCCAAAATCAATAAACATTGCCTGAGCAATAATTAAGTTATTTGTTTAAGATAAAAAATAATACATCACTTGAAAGTGGAAATATTTAATCAGTGTAACGATCATAATGTGAAACATATTACATACCTTGGCATGACCAATATGCAAATATCCATTTGGTTCAGGTGGAAAGCGGGTCAAAACTTTCCCGCCTGTTGCTTTTAAGTGTTTTTCAAGAAGCGCCTTTGTATTGCAACATCTCATAATACTACCATCACTAAAAGGTACTTCAGTATGCACCTGAAAATCAACAAGATCATCATGACATGTTGCAGATGTGAGCTAATGAAAACAGAAACTTTCAAACTGAACCAAGAATCAGCATCAAGGAAAATTCATAATTTAGAAAGCCTAGCAAGACAATATCCTAGACCAGAAAGGAACAATAAGTTTGCTAAGCAAACCACTGCATGGAAACTATCATATGAATGACATGAACAAGAAGTAATGACTCCATATAACACAAGCACACTAATTGAGTGAAGCATTGAGTTCGCAACATGAACAGAATAGAATGAGGATGCAATTAATAATCAGAATAAGGAAATTAAATACCTTCAAATTTTCCTCTGGATTAGGGAATATCAAAAATGGATTCAGATCTTCTTCAGGTGGCTTTTCTGGAGTAGCAACAGGTGCTGCCTTATCCTATGTAAGCATGTAAGTAGAATTGCAAAAAACCTATTAGCCATGTCATAAAAAGTAAAGGAAAAAAGATAAAATAATTGTAATCAAACCCACCTCTACTTTAGCAGGTTTCTCTTTCTTCTTTCTAGAAGGCTTTTCATCATCTGCTGCTGTCCTATCACCAAGTAGCTCATATAATTTTGCATCAACGAGTTGCTGTCACATGGAAAAAAGGCAAGGCAATAAAACAGTATTAACAAGACCTGAAATAAATAAACCAACTCTATCATATTAGGTTCATTTCATAGCCATAGCCATCATCACCTTGACAACTTTTGCATCAGCCCATGGGAGCCTCTTCCGCATGTGCCCAAGTAACTCACCCACTAGCAAGATAAAAATTAAATAGTAAAAGTTCATAAGCGCTGAACAGATTGGTAGTTCAATATAAAGGGGAAGGTTATCACATAAATTTAAAATTGAAAAAAAAAAAGGACATTAACAAAAGAATGCATCAACAAATCTGAACACCTACCATTCATTCGATAGCGTAGCTCAACAATTGTAGCCTTATTCTCTTCAACAACTTCATTAACAGTATGTTTGATATCTTCTATTGAAACCTCAACACCTGCTCACATATGCAAAGGATTTAAGAATCGTTTATCAACCTAAGAAAAGAAAGTTAGGAGTTAGGACACTACAGAACTCCAGGACTCAAAAATGAAACCCAATCTAAGTGAAATAAAATAAAACTATTAGCAGCAAATATAAGTTGCAGAAGTTCTCCCAGTGAAATTGAACACGCATGAACTGCCATACACAATAAACTGCCAACAAACTAAGGATTGAATTTTATATGAGACTAAAGTTCTTTCTAGCATACCAACACCACAAGCTTCTTCAAACTTGTTCAAATCAAGATTCTCCACACCCGTAGCAGCAAGAAAAGATAGTGCTGCATCTAACTGCGCTGTTGTTTTTACCTGCAATAATAATCTTAGTGAGAACAATTCCAGTGTAAAAATTCATCTAAACCAATCATCTGGAGTTTGACAGCTAAACAAGTAAAAATATAATATGGAATCTTATGGGGGAAAAAAGAGCGGCCAAGTGCAGAAGGCTGCCACCATTTCCGTGGTGGGTCGCATGCACACAGTCTTACCCCAATGAATAGAGAGGTCTTTTCCGCAACTAAAACCCGTCACAACAGGTGACAAGGCAACAACCTTATCGTTACTCCAAGGCTCACCCTCTATAATAACGAATCATATAATCACATGAACATAAACAGCCTAATATCACGTCTATGCTGCGAAGCCTAGGACATCAAAATTCAAAAAGCAACCAACAATCTATTGTGCACACCTTTGACGAAACAACGTATTGCAGCAATGTTGGGCGATGCGGTAAGGCATTTCCAGGGTACTTGGTGGCAACCTGCCACATAAATCAATAGCAAGAACCATGTCAATAATTAACAAAAACTACTACAATAAAATAAAAATTCAAAATGGACAATTTTTCTGCATGCAAGACATATGATATCTTACCGTGTAAAGAAGATTTCCAACAGTCCGGCTACACCCATCGGCAACACCAGCCTAAAAGCCACACAGAGTAAAATTATGAATATAAATGAATGAAGGAATTTGAACACTCTCAAAAATGGAAATTTTAGGTAAAAAGTGGTCATCGATAATTTATGAAATTATGTGGAAACCTCATTAATGACGGAAGTGAGATTGGCGGTGACTTTGTTGTTGGCGACGGTGTTTCGAGCGGTGCGCTCGTCTAAGCCGATCTTGAGAAAGAGCTCCAGGCACTTCTCCTTCTCGGAGCCGTCATCCTTAACCGGCATTTTCTCACAAAAAGGATAATGGGTTCCGATGGTTGAGGAGGGGTGAGGGAATTTAGGGTTTTGCCTGTGACTGTGACACCTTTTGTAACTGCTGCTGCTGCAAGTTTAGCAAGAGAGAGAGAGAGAGAGGAATCAGCGGGCGATACTGTTTGCGTTTGGAGGTGAGGCAAATAGATTCTTGGTTTGAAGATTCTTTGCAATTAATCTCTATCCCGGATTGAGACTTTCGGTTGGGTTGACTTTTCCTGCTTCAACTTGGGCTTCCAAGTAATATGTTTGTATCTACACTAACTTGGGCTTCACGTATATGGGCCTATAAATTACAATCTTATCCAAATTGAAAACCAAATTTAAAAGTATAAAATTATTTATCACCCCTATGGCCCTATCTATTAAATTAGAGTCCTCTTTCTGAGAGTGGCTTCATCTAAAGAGCTACTCGCTCTATTATTTTAACACATCTCTCTTTCTCTGCATGACACTTAACTTTTTTTCTTCTTATTCCTTCCTTACTTTCACCCGGAAGCATTTTGGGTTTTGCGCTCTCTCTCTCAAAAAGGATTTGTTAAGGTAGATTGATAGGTTTACTAGCGTAAACAAGTATTAATATGCCTGTCATTTTATTTTAATTTTTTGTGTGAATTAAGAATATCCTCTAACTAATAGATAGAGATTAATTTCTTTTGAGATAGATAAATTATTAAAATAAGTACAGTCTCTCTTAATAAAATATTTTCTATATATAAGGCCTAATTTTGAACTCACGGTAGTATGATTAAAGAATTCAATTATTTAATAACTTAGTATGTACCTGTCAATTTGCATCTTGTATTGTTGTTCATTTTGTTACCGTACCTAAATGTGTTGCATTAGCTTTTATATATAATTATTCACCTCATATTAAAGAAATAGATAAAATAAATACAGAGTTAAAGTATAAACTTTAACAAAAATAAAAACTATTTTACACATAAATAACTTCAATAGTTTAATTTTGATCCACTGTCAGTGTAAAATTTTTGTCACCTAATCATGTATTACCAACTCATTAAAAAAATTTGACTATTATAACAACTAACTCAAAAGTCTAACACTTTTAATAATATGTCAATACATAATTGGATAATAATATAAAAAAATACACTGACAGTAAATTAAAATTAAATCATAACTTTAAACACTAAGATCTACCGAAGAACAACGCTGGTATAGCTAGAGAATAAAGACGGTGAGATTTTTGCCATTCTCAGTTGTCATTGCTGCTGCAACTATAATGTATTTCACCTTAACTCCACCTTCCTATTCTCCCCAAATTGAATTTTGGATTTCTGGTTTTCGCTGCATTTCCATTACCACGTGGGGTTCATAGGTAAGTCTTTCCTCTCATGTTTTCTGCCAATTTGGGTATCCTATTTCGTTGGGGCATTTGCAATTGCAAGACACGATTGTTATTTTCCCCAACAAAAAATTATAAAACATGAGCAAATTTTGTTCAGCATTACATGAATCCAATAAACCCATGAATGGGGTTTGAGTCCCATGGTGGCAAACTAAGATATCAAATCTGGGATGCCCAATTCACTAATTAATTACTGTAAGAGACTAAACTTTATTCTTTACTCTTCAAATAGAAATTCAGATACAATATTGACATTCATCAAATTTAAATATTAAGTCTAAACGCACATAAGGCATTTGTTTGCAAACACACATAAGATCCTAATATTAGGCCTGAACTAAATCAGAATTTAACACCTCATCAATTTGTTAGTTAAAAACAAAAATGAAAGAAACCAGATAAAGAGTTATGATTTTAAACATGATGAAAAGTAAATAAAAGCAGACAAAGAAATCAAAACTCAATAGTATTTTGACCTGAAGGTGAAGAAATCCAAAGTCAGCCATCTTAATTGATTATTTCTTTAGACAACTCATTAACAACAATAGTAGTGTGCATTGTTTCGTAAGAATCATCTAAGGCTTTTGTTTTCAAAACTATGTAATTGTCCTTTAATGGGTCTGTTAATATATTTTTACTCAACTTTTAAAAAATTAAAATGAGTGTTTAGGGTAATATCTGAATAGTTAAGTAGTATAACCACGTAAAATGAGGTTGCAAAAGTAAAATAGGTGTGCCTATTTCTATGGTGCAAAAAGTCACCTGACTTTTGGGGTTAGTGTGCTTGTGAACCTTATAGAACGTTCACACCACCTCATATCAACTCTGCCAATGTCCTCTGCTCTAGTCCCTTTCCATGTCTTCTGGTTGTTCATACTGGCAGAGGAAAACACCTTATATCCCGTGCCATATTGTGTATTTTAAAATTGAAAAAGGTTCATCTTCTTGTCTTAAAAGAAGCATTCTGTTATCATCATAATCTTAGTCATGACGTTAGCATTGCTTGAAGAAGTACTAGAGGTGTGGTACTAGTACTCCCGTGACAGTGCCTACTGCCTAGTCATGAAACAATAATTTCCTATGAACGAGGATCATTTTCTGCTATGTCTATTGTCCCAAATGGACCCTACATCGCGTGCCACATAATGCTAATCTTGTAAATTATCGACCTTATGTTTCCATCACTCAGGACAGCATCGATGCACTAAGTTAAGTTCTACAGCATCTATTGTCCAAACGTTGGAAATTAAATTTAAAACAGAAAAATTGCAGAAGAAAAGTACCTTGATGATGATGACTGCCCAGATCTAAAAATGAGTTTAATGGAAATCAGATCCGCCATTAACATATGCAGTTCGTGCACTCTGTCTTTCAAACACGGTTAATAGAATTGAGTCTAAATTTTTTTTTTTGATAAGCAATTGAGTCTAAATTAACTTTGGTGTAATCATTAATACGTACTTTTAAAGTCAAATCATTTTCTCATCGCGTTTTTTTTTCTAAAATCAAGCAAAACAAATACAAATAAAATTTCTGAAGGTAACGCTTGTTATGCAGATTTCTTAAATTAATCCCAAAATACTTCCAATGGTAATTAAGATTTATATATTTAGTTTAGTGATTCAAAAGGATTTGAACAAATCTTATTTAAAACGGGGGAAAAAAACATTTTGTCACTTAGGCTTCAAATAATTGGGGCGAGTAAAATTTGAACAGAATGTCTAAATCGAAACTGTGATAACAAGTGTAAAGACTTCTTATTATTCATTAGAAAAATAATCTTCTATGAAAAGTTTGAATTCTCATTCAAATAACATTTTCAAATTAGTATAAAGTTTTTTTTAACAACTTAAATGCCAATTTGTCTCTACAATCATTTGCGGTCACTTTTTTGTGGGTACAATTTACGGTCACTTTTATTACCACTGTTTACAACTTCTACCTCCACTTGTCCTTTATCATTGTCTCGCAATACTATTTTTTTTATATAAAAAAATATATTATAGATCTTATTGACAAACTAAATATGATAATTTAAAAGTATATAATTGTTTTAGTCTGCAAGTCTTGGAGGATTAGATAGAAATCAAGATGTCATGAAGTATAGACGGTTTACATCACTTCAATATACCATTTGGTTGTACTTCATAAGTTATTATTTCTTTTTTAAGCTAAGATAATATTCACTTCATAAGTCATCTTTTTTGTGACTAAAGTTTTTGTTAATACTACCATTACCATTTAGCATATATTAGCATGTAATATTTTCCTCAAAACTCCTCTTCCTATAATAAATCTCCTCTTCCTATAATAAATATCGTGGTGCATGTCAATCCCTCTCTGGCTCTCTCTCTCTCTCTCTTGCACAGGACACTCCCCGGATGCTCTGATTCCTAAAGCTTCTTTGGAAACCCCCAAAAGAGAGATCCTTTTATAGCCTTTCGGTGATTGATTTCAACTGCTTTGGCTCTCTTTACTCTGCTTACCCTTTACCCTTTCATAAAACAGATTGTAAAGAAAGGGATCTTGTCCAATCCAGCCTCAATGTTAATCTTCCTTACCCTGTATAATTGTTCCTCCTGCTTTGAAAGATGCTCCTAGCTCACACACAAAAACACAACCAAAAGCTAAAGCTGCAATTTCTGACTTCTCAACCCCAAAATTCCATCCCCCTCTCTCTCTCTTCTCTTTCACTTCCTTTGACTCCAAACCCATTACCATTTTCAACCAACACTATCACTTCACCTCATAAATTTTGAAACTTTTCGCGGCTACCCTCAAATTCAAGAATCAAGACTTAACATTTTGAGACTCTCTCTCTCTGTTTCTGAGAAACAGAGTTCCCCTGTTCAGAAAAAAGCCATGGCAATAGATGTGTGCTCTGAGATATCCAGCACAGGGATCAGCCCTCGCATCTCCTTCTCACATGATCTGAAGAACTCAGACGATACAGTCCCTGTCGAAGACCATCACCGGCGATCAGACTTGTGCCTCTTGGACTCCAGCTCTGACTTCGTTTTCTGCATCACCAATGGGTTAGCTCATCAACTCTCTTCAGCTGATGAACTTTTCTCCAATGGCAAGATTGTTCCCATGGAAATCAAGAGAGTTTCCAATGCCCCAGATGAAACCCATCAACCTGCAGAGCCTGCTCCTCCTCGCTCTCAACCTTCAAGCACTAGATGTACGGAAAAGAAGAGGCTCAAAGAGTTCTTGTCTGCAGCCTCTGATGATGCAGAAAACGAAGAAGAGAAGCCATCATCCAAATACTTTTGGCAATTCAAGCGTAGCAGCAGTTTGAATTTTGATACCACTCGTGGTGGGAATAGCTTGATTCGCTCGCTCCAGTTCCTATCACGAAGCAACTCAACTGGTTCAGCACCAAATCCAAAGCAAACAGAGCTTCCAAGGGAAACCCAGAAGCAGAGGTTGCAGAAACAGTCCTCTGTTTCAAGCAGAAGGTCATCATCCTCATCCTCTTCAAGTTCAAGTACATATTATTTCTATAGTTCATCTCAAAAACCTTCATTAAAGAAAAATTGTGGATCTTCTGGCAATGGTGTTAGAATTAGTCCTGTTTTAAATCTACCACAAGCATATATTCCCAAAGCAACTGCAAGATTTTTTGGATTTGGTTCATTATTCTGTAATGGAAAGATTAAAAAGAAGAAATAGAAGAGATAATATAGTCTTTTTATTTTTTAATTTCTCATTTATGATCAAATCCTTAGTGGCAGATAGATTCTGCTGCCCTGTCTGTCATTTAGGTTCATCAGTTCATGTACTATCATGTGAGCCTAACTGTAAATTTTCTCAGTGGAAAAGAAAAAAAGAGCCTGACTGTAAATTCAGAAACAAAAAAAAGGAAAGAGAAAAAAGATTAAATCCTACATTTAAGAAAATTATTATATGGGGGTGTCAATTGTAATTTTGGATAGTGAAAACTACAGTTGAGGGATGGAAATGGACAAAAATAAATCAAAGCATATCACCATGTTTAGGGCCAAGGAGACAAATAAACAAGGAATCCTTCTTTCATGGTGTCTCCCATGCTGTTTTCCCCTTCTATCCTTTTTAATTTTTCTGTTGATAATTACATGTGACTGACCTTTGTTCATTTCAACATTGATTGAAAGATTTGTCTTAAGGGTTCTATTTTTCTTTTTGTATGCTCATAAATATTATAAATCAACTGTTCAATGGGTCCCCTAATTTTGTTCTTTTTGTTTTATTGTGCCATCAGGACAAAACAGTTCAGTAAAAAAGGATAGGTTAGAAAAAGAAATCATCGATTAAGATTCCCATCTAGCTTCTTCCAATTTACACACTGATACATATTATATATAATTCTTTTTTCTTTTTCTTTTTTGCGCCTGTCTATATATTTGATCATTCATAAGTGATAACCACCCTAACATGGCCCATTCTGCGAATACACAATCTTAACCAATTAATGACTTTAAAGAAGATTATACAATTTTCTATGTTTTATTTTCAACACGGCCCATTCTTTGAATACACAATTCATCAATGAATGGCTTCATAGAGGATTATACTATTTTAATGTTTTATTTTCATTTTTCTTTCTTGTGAATGGGTCCATGACATAACTCCTGGAGGTCCCCTTAAACGGAATCGTAAACCTCCACAGCATTTAAACAATAAATATAATAGAATCTAATGACATGAGATAAATAGAATCATATAACGGTGTCTGTGCATCAACTGTTTTTTTTTTTATACTTTCGACGTACATTTGCTTGCGTTTAGTCCTAAACAGCTAAACTATGGCCCAATATAAGTGCAAGCAGGACCTACATCATTCTTTAGCAGTAAATAGTGTTAAATTGAAGTGTGAGTAATGTAAAGAAACAATAAAGCAAAGGAAGAGAGGAAGAAGGAAAGCTTCCTCCCAGCAAAGCTGTCCTATGATACAATGGGCAACCGAAGGCTTGTCCATTTCCAGCAAACGGTTTTGGACCATTAAAGATGTCTGCTCTTCAACTACGTGTTCAACAGCTTCCTCAAATGGATTGTAGGTCCATAAAAACGACCAATCAATGGTGAGATATATGAACCTACCTCACATAAATGGTTTAGCACAACCCAATTTCAAATAGAGAGGCCCTATTGACCAAAACTGTTTCTTCCATCTCAAGCCCGAAGCCTCTTGGTGTTATTGTATGCTTGCTTCATCTCTCTTAAATTAGGCCTTCATATATTTGAAACTGCTGTCTCATATCTCACATGCAGTAGGCATCATTGCTATTTAAATCCTGCAATTGTGTTATATTTCGTAATTTGACCAGTTGTTTCTCTTAGAGTTTGAATTTTGATCTAATTCAACCATAAAAGCTAACTTATGAAGTGAAGATTATCCTCCAAGTTATAACAACTATTTAAAGTGAGACTCTTAACACACCCTCTCATGTTCAGGACTGGACATTTAGAGTGTAAAGTTTGCTGGACTGGACATTTGCGGGTGATCCAATAGATTTCGGATAGGCTCTGATACCATCTTAGAATTTAGATTTAAGTTTAACTCAACTCCAAAAGTTAGCTTATGAAATGAAGGTTGCCCCCCACTTATAATTACTATTCAAGTCATATCACTATCTAATGTGAGACTCTCAACAGTTTCCTAATTCATGAAATCGGAGCAATATCAAATCACCCCAAATTACTACCATAAAATAAAAGATTAAAGTTACAATTTAATACTTAACTCTAATTAACTTGGTTTTAATTTAGTCTCTTATAATCAAAATTTCTCAATTTGATATTTTAAAGAAAAATTTGTTTTATATTCTCAATCGGCCAATCAACAACTTTACCGAATTTACATACGGCATTGATTGAGCCACTTTATTGTTGTATGGGTAGCACAAAATGAATTGTATATTGTGTTTGAAATTATTAAAATATGAATTGATTTTATTTGATGTAGAAATCATTTCTCATATTTAGAATTCATTTAAAAAATAGGAATGGAATTCATTTTATTGAAGTAATTTACTTTATTGCATTTACTTAGAATATATAAAATAGGTAAATTAATAAAGGAAAAAAATCCATTTAAATAATTTATATATATATATATATTAAGTAAAATTAGCTTGAAAAATAATTAATTATATCATTAAATAGAATAATATCATTAAATACATGTTAACTTTTAAAGTAAAAGAATTGAAGAATAGAATAGTATAGTATAAGTAAAATTAACAGCAATTAATTATATCATTAAATATAATAATATCGTTAAATACATGTTAACTTTTAAAAGAAAAGAATGGAAGAATGGAATAGGTGAAAATAAAAAAATAATTTTCAACAACTTTTTAATCTATTTGCAAGAACTTTTATTAAAATAAAAACCACTCCATGAACTTAACATATCTAAAATGAAAATAAATATTAAATATAAAATAAACCGTGCTTATAAAATTTAAAAAGATATTTTCTATAAAATAAAAAATTAATATTCAACATTTTCTTCATCTATTTTAAAACAATTTATTTGTTAAAATAACATATCCAAAATAATAATTATACATAATAAAAATAATTTTGAATAAAATATAAGTAAAATCAGTTTGAGGAGCAATTAATTATATCATTAAATAAAATAATATCATAAAATACATGTTAACTTTTAAAATAAAAGAATAGATATATGGAATAGAAAAATTGAAAAAGATAACAATATTAAGGTGTAAATATTGTCAAAGCACATAATTAAAATTTAGAAAATGGAATGACAAAATTTAAAAAGAGATTCTTTCCAACATAAACAATTAATTTTCAAATTTTTCTTCATCTATTTTAAGATTTTTTTAATTAAAAAACACTTTATAAATTTAATATATCCAAAATTAAAATAAATATTAAATATAAAATAACTCGTACCTACGGGTAAGATAAAATTAAAAAAGACATTCTATGCAACATAAAAATTTAATTTTCAGCATTTTCTTCTTCTGTTTTTAATAATTCTTGTGAAAAAAAATATTCGTAAACTTAACATATCCAAAATAATAATTATATATAAAAATATTATTTTAAATAAAAAATAATAGATGTTAAATATAAAATTAATAATTAGTTAAAATTAAAATTAAATCGAATTCAATTAAATTTGAATGAATTTTCACATACTTAAAATTTATATTAAAAATATTTTTAAGTTAAATGGATTTCTATTATATAAATTTTTAAATAAATAATTTTATTTATAAATAAAATCATCAATTCCAGAAATTTATAATTCAAACAATTTTTTTAAATAAATGCATAAAATTATTTGAGTAAATACTACTTTAGTCCTCCAATAGATGAATAGATAAAAATAGTCTTTTAATATCAACTTTTTATATCAAATTGATCCTTTAATATTATTTGTTGACATCAAATTAGTCATTTAATATTAATTTTTACATAATTGTCTAAAAAAATTAATTTAATGTTAAAAATTATTAAATGAAAAATTTAATGCTTTATATTTAAATGACTAAAATAAATGTTTACTCAATCATTTAAAAGAACGAAAAAAAAAAAAAAAACCTGCCATTAATCGAGTGATTCTAGAACTGCAGAATCACTACAGATGGAAGAGCTATATCATTCAATTTACATAGTTTGAAGACAGCATGGAAGAGCTATATATTACTACATAATCACACACCATGTCTCATGTGTCTCCTCACGCGCAATGCCAAAATTAAACCATTTCTATATATGCATTACAACTTGGCTAACCTTGGCTTCTGTCTAAACCCAAAACAAAGTTGCACACCAAAAACATCCAAGCCATTCAAATTCCTTCATCATCATCTTCTTCTTCTTCTCCCTAAACAGAGGAAAACCCATTTCCTACATATCTCTCTCTTCTGATTGCATTGCCTGGCTTTCTCTTATCACCACCATGGGTAAAGGTGATATTGAGGCTGGGTTCTCTAATCAGCAGGGCAATAGCAGCAGCCTCTATCCATCCATGATAGAGTCCCCTGAGCTACGGTGGGGATTCATCCGCAAGGTTTACGTCATTGTTTCTATGCAGCTGCTCTTCACAGCTGCATTCTCCTCCCTCTTCATCTTCTTCCAACCTGCAAGGGATTTCGCTCAAAACAGCCAATATCGCCTCTTTGTTCTCTTTGGCGCTCTCATTTTCACATTGATACGTAAAACCCTGTCATCCAAGCCTTCTTTTTATTTTTATTTTCCTCTTTCCTTAAAACTCATTATGGGTTTTAGTTTAATCGTTGAATTGAAACTTAATATCCTCATTGCACCTGCGTCTGTTTTGGACATGCAGTTTTGTTTCCCTTAAGCAAATGGTACAAGAAGCACCCGGTGAATCTTATTCTTCTTGGCCTCTATACTCTGGGCATGTCTGTTACAATTGGATTCGCTTGTGCATTTGCCCAAGGTAGATCGTTTTCTAATCTTAAACCCAATTGGATACATCCTTTTTTCTATAAATGAGGTTGTTTCTCTAAAAATATAATCGCATGTGTAATGCCAGAGCCTAGGGAGTTGAAAAAAGAAATTGCTTATTTGGAGATGCTTTAAATTTTTCCTCTTTTTTAAGGGCCAGGGGCATTACTATGCTTTAAGCATAGTCTTGGAAGATTGATTATGTTATTGCGGGTTTAAACATACCAGAAAAATATCAAACAGTTAGCTTAGCTTAGTTAATAGACGTGCTAGAGTTTGGATTCACAATAACCTGTGTGAGGTTTTGTATGTATATATGGGCAACAGGAATGGTCATTCTAGAGGCTGCTTTTCTGACGGGTGTGGTGGTTGGTAGCCTGACGCTCTACACATTCTGGGCTGTTAAAAGAGGCTATGATTTCAGTTTCCTTTGGCCATTCCTCTTTGCTTCCCTTACGGTGATCACATTGTTTGGAATCATTCAAGTAAACATTTGATCATTAACTTTATTTTTTGTTTCCTTTTTCAGTTAATTTCCTCTTAGATTTGGATCTCTCTATATATATGTGTGTGTGTGACTGTTTATCATTGAACAGATCATTTTCCCTCTTGGACCAACCGGGCGTATGGTCTACTCTGGCCTGGGTGCACTGCTAATGTGTGGTTTCATCATATATGACACTTCTACCCTCATCAAAGAATACAGCTATGACGACTACATCTGGGCCGCTATCGCCATCTATGGTGATATTGTCACCCTCTTCACCTACCTGCTTGCATTTTTGGATGAATAATTTGAAGGATTGAAGGCTTCAGCTAGGTGTTTCTTTGCCACTTCTCTTCCATCTTGACATTCTTTAGATGGCTTAACCAAATTAAGCTTGATTTCCCTTTCCCCAGTTAACCAGATTAAGTTTCTATACCTAGACTCTAATTTCGAATTCATAGATAGCTAATTTTCAGAGCTTCTTAATGTTTGGTGTATGTAAGAGCTTGATGAGTAATGATGACTGATTTTGTACTGAATATGAAGCTCTAAACTTCATAATACAATTCATGCACAAGGTCCTGTATATGTAAGCTGGTTTCTTCAATTCTTAAATAGTATTTAGTATTTACCAACATAGTAATCCCCTTGATTTGCTCCCGCATAATGCCCATGATATTTTCCTGTCGTGCTTGATCTTAAGAATTTGTAGTCGTTCCGTACCTAAAGGAGATTAGCCACTGATTAATTCTTCTATATTTCCTCATAAAGTCTTAATCAAAACCTTTTATATATTCCTAACAGCATCCCTTAGCCAACTGTGAACATGTATGGAAGTTTAACCTCTTTCGTATGTGGACGAGACAGCTTTATTTTGTATGGTATCAGAGCATGTGGATTTGTGATTGTTATTTCCCTTTATCAGTTTGGTTGAGTTTACGTACGGCAGATGAACTCCACACCCCTTGTCTCTCGAGGAGCCCAATCTCGATGGCACAATTTTTTTATTTTTTATTTTTTTTACATATATTGAAGGTGAAGGCACGGAGAAAGGTGGCCTCGAGGCCAATTCAACTACAAGTTCGTTGTCACCTAGTTATTATGCAATGATCCCAACTCCATGCATTATTTACTTTTTGCTAATAATCCTTCTAGTTCTCTAGTTTCATGCCTTCCAACGGGCTACCCATTATGAGGTTACGAAATTTGTGATGAATGTTTTACGGTCTAGGAAGAAATATGCATTTGTAGATGCAAAACTCGCAATACTTTCCTTTTCTTTTAATTTTGATTATGTAAAGTCTAATGTGCATGATTTACTCCTTTCACTTTTTACTGGAAAAAATGCATATAGGCTTCCACAACTTTGAGGCATTTGTAAATAGTTATCATGAACTTTTAATTTTACTGATTAAGACATTGAATTTGATAAATTCATGCAATTAATCATTCCATCCACTTACTTATTGTTAAGCACTAATGACGTGTGACCAACACATGATTGTTAAGACATGTGTCAACATATGATTAATTCATATGTTGAAATAGTAA
The DNA here is from genome assembly GCA_023212625.1 of Styphnolobium japonicum. Lineage (NCBI taxonomy): Eukaryota > Viridiplantae > Streptophyta > Magnoliopsida > Fabales > Fabaceae > Styphnolobium > Styphnolobium japonicum. The sequence continues at coordinate 3,197,303 of JALBWW010000013.1, forward strand.
TAATTAAATTTAAAAAATAATATTAACATGTAATTAATTAAATAATATATAATAAGAAAATAAAAAATACTTAAATAATTCCATGTTAAAATTAATTTTTAAATTTAATTATTACCTTTTAAACTCGTGGATCAATTATATGTTGAATAATCATTTGCTAGTCACATGTTAGCGATTTAACGATAACTAAATGGATAAAATGATCAATTATATGAATTCATCTAGTTCAAGGACTTAATTAGTAGAATTGAAAGTTCATTGTGGTTATTTGTAAATGCCTTAAAATTGAGTGGATTGTATGCATTTTTTCCTTATATATATATAATTCCATGTCATTGGGATAAAACAGAAACTCATTACTTGGAAATTAAAATGGTAATCAATTCATTTTTCCCATTTTTAAAATTCTTGCTTGAATTATTAAATCTTAAAAAATTTAAAAATAGAGAGATGTTTGGTATTCCATTAAAGTTTAGAGGTGAACAATTTAGATTAGTTTTAACTTTTAATGTAAAACTTTATTAATTAACTTATTTTATAAATGCAATTTAAGATACAAATAACGGTAATATGATGAGTTGATAATGACAGTGATGGTGGTGATGGTTATGACCATGGTTATTGTCACATTTTGAGGGAATACTAATTCATTTCCATAATTACTACCAAACATACTTTTACATTTTTATTTAATGTTGTTAAAAATAGATTGGACAGTGAACCGGTAAAACTTTTGGTTCAAGTTTAACTAATTCAATACTTTAAACTGACTAGTTGAATTGGATAACGTCATAGAAATAATAATAAAATATAAAAAATATAAAAACATTTATGAAATATTGAGGTTTTTTTAAAAAAATTAATGGTTTACTAGTTCAACTGGATGAGCTGGGAAGTTCAATCAAATTTTGATTGATTTTGACTAGTTCAAAGTGAGATGACTATGGTCCAACCCAACATTGACTCGAGGTGATTGGGTTAAGACCGGGTCCTTCTTTTAGGCCCAATTTATTTTTTGGGTCGAGGCTGGGTTACCTTGGCCCTACCCTGTATTGTGTTAATTTTTTTCAATATTTTCCCTATATATTGTTGTGATAATTTTCTAAATAATAGACTTAGATAAGGTATTGTGACTCTCTATAATTTTAGCTATTATGTTCTTTACTAACTATGTAATTGTCAATTAAATTGAATCTTGACATGAATAAAAAGTCGTACATACAAGTAAATTTATAAAGTGAAGAGAAAATAATCAAAACATTACATAAAAATTATTTTGTGTATCTAAATTAGGTTGATCCATTTCAAACCATAATATGATTGAGCATGGGCCATAAAAATTGTTTCGATCAAAACTTCGGGTCACGACTGAGGTCAAATTCAACTTGGCCAACCCGGTCATGAACATCCCTAGTAGTGACCTTATAATGAGATAACTTTCCCACTCCTAAACTTTTTTTACCAAAAAATAAAAAAGATAATTTAACTTGTCACAAGCTCATAGCAGAAAACAATAATGTGGAAATCTCTTACAATATTAACCAACATCCCTTGAATAATATTTACATGCATACGCATAAAGATTGCTCACTCTTCTCCTATGCCTCTATATCTTTTATATATGATATGAAAGCAAGTTACACTGTATTTTGCCGCCCATTTTGACAATCGATGTTATAGGTTGAGGCCAAGGATTAAAAGCTATCATTCTATGGATGTTGAACAGATTTATAAATTACAATTCTTCAAAGCGTGGCCTCCTCGGCTTCTATGGATGTTGAATAGATTTACAATTTACAATTCTTCAGAGCTTGGCCTCCTCGGTGTGGAGTTAGTTCACTGCAACTAAATAGCGCGTAAGTTTTTACAGTGGTCACAGATATTCCGGCGACTCAAATGATTCTCACTCATAAGGTAAAGACCATTTATCATTCTTAGCAAAAAAAAAAAAAAACAGAAGAACATTCGTCATTTGTGATTTGTCAGGGCAGGGAGAGCAACCGTTTCACAAAATTTAGAGAAGAGGAAGCATCCAGCACTACACAACACAAGTGAATAGTGATCGAAGGCTGAGAAGAAAAGGGGGTGTGTGATCATTGGGGCCACCATATAGGCCTGTTTGTAAGTTTGAACACTTCAGCGAAACGACTGGATAACGTGTCCTTTGGTCAACAATGCCTTCATGGATAACGAACTATTCTAAGAATATGCAAGAGGGATTGGGGAGGGATTGACTTACATATAATGTCCAGCCCCAGCAGTGAAAACTTCAATGGGAGTACCAGGCAGAAGGTTTTCATTTGATAAGGTAATGTAAATGATATGAATGGGCTTGCGTGAAAAACATATCTCAATGTTACACTGAATTGAAATCAATTAAGATGCACTTAGCTACTTGTTCATCTCAGTGACATTTAATTATAGAAGAACACACAACTTTAGCAATCGACTGCAATGGACAAGCAGTAGCTGCAGATGAGAATAGCAATTCAAGTGAGCAACAGAAAGAACTGCAATCCTATTTACAGTTCAGCAATCTATAGTTCTTGCTGCAGAGGAAAGTAGGCGACTACATAAACACTGTGATTCTATTCCATGATTTGTGCCAAACCAGCACCAGTTACGAAGAATACAGAGCCTATAATTGTAGGATTTTGGAGGGCAAAAGAGAAAGCAGTAATAAAGAGCAATATTCTGTATCACAAACACAATGTTAGGAGTTAACAAAGTCAAATTTACACGAGACTTGACAAGACTAACAGAAAAAGAAGAGATTAGACAACCAACTCTGAGTAAGTGCCATAATCTAGTAATTGAAATGAAATTATAAAATTGCCATATTAGAGCTTCGTCCTTGAAACTACACAGCTTTATAAGCAGAGTAGAAAATCAGATAACTGCAGTATTCTCTTTAATCATATTATATCAAACAATCATTTCTCTTTAGAGAATTATTCTTATAAACAAAAGAATGAACTATATTTGTCAAATCAAAATTAGCATTCAAAGCAACAAAGGCATACACCAACTGCTACCGGGAAAAATCAACACATCCATCCAATCCCACATCAGATTCAGAGATGTATCCTCCTACCCACGAATTAGCTGTTGTCACAAGTTACCAGTAGTCAGCCCAACAGGTGCCTTCAAAGTTGCCAATCTCAATGCTACCTCTGCAAGAAGCACATTTAACAGTTCATTCATAGACAATTCAATATGCACTTGTAAAGTGAGAAAACTATCATTCCACTGGGCATACAAAGCCAGATATATGATTCGATCGATCAGAATATTTTGATTCCAAGTAAAATGCATACAACCCAAAATTGAGTGCTCTTCTCCTTTTCATCCTCAAACAAGGAATCCGCAGTGGAAGCAATAACTAGCAGAGTGACATACCTTGCTATTCTCAGGAGCTTCAGGAACCTTGTACGAATCAGCTGTAACCTCCGATAACCACAAACCAGGGAAAAGAGACTGCAAAATAAATAAATAAAATAAAATATGGGTGTTCAAGTTCAAGCTTCGGAAAAGCAAAACAAAAAACTGCATACATAGAAATGCTACTCATAATCAAACGCAAAAGCGAGAAAATCAGCTTACATCCAATTGCCTCTGCACATTTCTGGGCCTCTTTTTGGGCCTACGCGGTGGCCGGTGGCCCAGCAACTTCATGAAATCATCCTCAATCTCCTTCCTCGATAGCTCCAACGAAAACTTGACCTTTTCCGTCTTCTCAGGAGAGCCTCTCAATTTCGGCGACTTCACGGTACCCTCAGTCCTCAACGGCGAGCAATTGGGTTTCTTCTCTTCAATCCTCAACCCCTTTCCACTATCTCCACCAATCGGAGCCTTACACGCAGCACGCCTCGTCCTCAGATTCCACGGCCTCAGTCCCACCGCCGTCGACGGCGCCGGCAATTCCTGCTCTTCTTCCTCCACCGCCACCACCTCATTCTCCTCCGCCACCTCCTTCCTGAAAATCGCATCTTTCATCCTATCAGCCTCAGTCTTCAGATCAAGCATTAGCTTCTCCCTCACCGCATCGATCCCATCCTCTCCATCGCCGTCAATTCGCGATTTCGAAATCCTCACCCTCTTCTCCGAATCCCTCTCCCTCTCCCTCTCCCTCTTCACCGTCCAGTTACCGGACTTCGACACCGGAGATCGCCGATCTCCGCTGGCCGATACGCCGGCGCCGTCGGCGCCCACCTTCATGCACCTCAGGTACCTCTGATTCCCCCACTTCAAGCACGGCAACATGAAATTGTGAAGAGGCTTCGATCTCTCGGGAACCGTCGCCATAGTCTCTTCACCCGAACCCAGAAACACCATTTATCGAAAGAAAAAAAAACAAACAAACCCAGCAGCACTGCGCCAAGTATTCAGAGCAAGAAATCCCAACACAGATAGAGCTTCCCAAGCTGAAAATTTTTCTCGGGAAAATCTGAGAATCTCACACGAAAACGAAAGATGAAAACTTTGTTTGGCAAACTCGCCGGGAAACGCAGGTTTATATACGAGTGAGGGAAAAGGAGAACGAGGGCGGTTTTAACGTTCGGGTTGGCCTTCATGGGGTCATGCTAAAATGCGCCCTTGGTGCTTTTTGTTTTTTTTTTTTTCCCGGGTGATACGTCGTTTTTTGAGTGGGAGTGGGCTCAATCTCTGCCGTTGATGTTAGGGATTTCAAAATCCTACGACCCGATCTCGGCCGTTCGTTCGAAATGCTTTTATTCTCTTAATATAATATAAAAATTTAAAATTGTTGTCCGTGTACAACTTGGTCTTGGAAACTATCGAGTTTGTGTTCTTGGTGGTCAAGGATTTGAAAGGATGACACTGGATCCGATTAAAGGAGCTTATCATAGTTGTTTGATTTCTTATGAGAATTACATAATTCATTGTTAAATTAATGATAAAGAAGATGGAAAGGTGTTATAAACTTTAAATCAAACCGAGTGAACTAGTTAAATTTTGGTTTGGTTTAATTCGTTTACTATGTGGTTTGGTTAAAGGTTTTAAAGTTAAATCAAATCAAACCATGTATTTATCACATTTTATATTTATGATATATATTATAAATATAATATTAGAGTTGTTGATTTGTTGTTATACTATTTAATTGTTACATTTTATTTTATCGTTACTTAATAAACTATTGCTGTTGAATATATCATGTTAGAGCTTGAGAATAGGTTATGTACTATTGTTTTTATAATTGTTGTTGTACTATATATTATGTTTATATAATTGCTGTTGTGAATTCGATTTATTGTTGTTATTGAACAAAATATTTTGAATGAGCTAATATTGATAATGTTTTAGTTCGATTTGAAATGTTAATGAATATATGATGGTTTGAAATGGAATCAAACCATGAATTTTACTGTGCTTTAATTTGATTTCTAAAATTTGTGAAGTTTAAAATATAATAATACTTTGATTTGAAGTTGAGTCTCAAATTGAATTACACTGGATCACGAAACCTATATAATAAATAGATTAAAGTAATTTTGGAAATTGGATAGTTTAAAATGGAGGAGAGGAATTGCAAAGTAAATGTTGTTTGTTAAATCGGATTAAGAATTTTTTTTGTTTAATTTCCTGAAATGCAGATTTAGGAAGTCTAAGCTGGAAAAACAATAGTATTCGGTACACATCTGTTTTCTTTGTTTTTGCCGTTGTTGGTCATATGGGATCTGATTTATTATTGCCTTTTCTGTTTGTTTGTTTTTTTGTTAGTGCTTTTAATTATTATCCCATTTAATATCCACAAAGCATCATTATTTTCCAACCAAATAGATTTACCATAATCTTTTAGTCACTAGAAAGTTTTACAAAAAAACAAATGGATGTTAGGTTAATTATATATAACTATTATAATGTGTAAATATATAATGGGCAAAAGAACTGTAAGTATATCGCCCATGACAGGTATATATATGTTATTTTCGACTTCGTGTGTTATTTTGGGATTAAATTAAATTTCCATTCAATACCAGGTAAACACAAAAGAAAAATATTTAAAAATATATTTTAGGTTTTAATTCATTTTGATTTTTTATTAAAATTTTACAAATGCATCTCGTTTCAAAACTTTTTTATTTGCCAATCAATAGTAGTTTTTTTTTCTTTTTTAAGGTAAGGATATTCTTGAATCAAAATTTACAGACTAAATTTCTCTCAAAAGTAATCTTAAAGGCACACCTTTATATTACCATGATTTATTTAGAATAATTTATTAATTTTTTAGATACTAATCCAAGTTTCAAACTTGAGTTTAAGTAGAAAGTATACCTCCTTGACCTATAAACAACAAACCCTTGACTTCAATTAATAGTAGTTTTGTTCATTAGTTTCCTTACCACTTAGAAATTGTGAGCAATATAATAACCTGCTTACGCTTCAACACATAGAAAGGATTTTAATTTTTAATTGTTTATGTTGTTCTCTTATGAAATAACTGTTTTGCAGCACCTGTTTCATTTATCCATCATTTGATAAAATGAATAATTATATAATTTATACAGTACATTATGAGTCAAATTTATGACTTTTACTTAAATTTTCATATATGCTTATTTGAAGCACATTAAATATAACTCATGCCTAAGTACGAGAAAAGCGAAATGACATTATTCACAAAAACAAAAATCAAAAGAGTTATTTTTAGTGCCATTTAATTTGATGTGTTGTATTCTTATTTAGTGTGTATTATATTTTCAGAAAAAGAAACTCATCTTTCAAATAATCACTAAGGAAAAAAGATGTACATCAAACCAAGTGTCAAATTCAATTATGATACTTTATTTTATTAAAAAATTTAAATTACAGGCACTTTATTCTTTAATAATTTTAAAGAAAGAGGTTTTGTTGTATTCATCAATCATTATCTCCATATATATATATATTAAAGATTAAATTTTTATAATGAGTTGAAAATGCATTATTATATGAAGAAAATTTAAATTCGACCTTTTAGCTATATATTCTATCATAGATATTTTAAAATGATTAATTAAAAATTAATTAAATAAATTAAAATTTTAAATTTTAAAAATAAATTCTGAACATGTGATCAAGTTTTTGACAATAGAGGTAAATAAATGTCGATCTCTTATATAACTACTTCAATCAGAACCTTCCGTACGACCTCAAAAAGTTTAATCATAAAGAGTTATGTATGTAATTGTGCTTAGCTATGATTGTGATTAATATATAATTAGTGAACTCAAATCCTTTATCTCCAATCCTTATTCTAATCCTATTTCTTCAATTAAATACTTAATAATGCCAACTAAAAGAAAGTTGTAATTTTTCCTAACTAAGAAAAAGGTGTAATATTTGTAGTTGATAATATTTAATTAAGAGAATGTGATTGAGGACAGTGAATTTGAATCCACATAATAATTAGTAGCATTATTTTTAATTGTTGAAATTAATTAAAGGAAAAATATGAAAAAAGGAAGAAAAGATGAAAGAGGGAGAAAAAAGAGAAATGGTATTCTAAATGTTATTATGATAATATGAGATGAGTAATAAACACTAACCTAATACACCTATTTATATTAATATATTAATAATTACAAGTGTAATACAACTAATACTAACACTCCTAAGATGATAAAACTTTGAACACAATAATCATACTAATATTTTAATAATAGTTTAAGTTAATATTATCAGCTCATTTAATAATTAAATATAAGAGTAATACTGCTTTTCACAATTTAGGTGTTTACATCTAAGTGGAACTAATTAGTAATTACACCGAAATGTTAAGATATTTTAAACTGCCAAAAGTAATATTGGGTAGTTAATTAAATAAACAATGAGCCCGCAGTGATCCTAAATATTTCAAAATCTGAATCCAATCATATTTTTTTAAAATTGATCGTAATGTTTATTTTGTACATAACAACATTTTTTCCATAAAAAAGTGTGCAACTAATTAAGAGAATATGATTGAGGACAGTAAATTTGAATCCATAAAATAATTAGTAGCATTATTCTTAATGGTTGAAATTAAAGGAAAAACATGAAAAAAGGAAGAAAAGATGAAAGAGGAAGAAAAGAGAGAAATTGTATCCCAAATGTTATTATGATAATGTGATAATATGAGATGAGTGATAAACACTAACCTAATGATATTAAGAATTACAAGTGTCATACAATGAATATTAACACTCCTAACATGATAAAACTTTAAACACTAATAATGATCCTAATATTTTAATAATATTTTAAGTTAATATTATCAACTCATTTAATAATTAAAGAGTGTTGTTAGGTAGCCCATGAATTACAAAGCTCAGATTGTACTAAATACACTAATGGGGTGAGGTTGGATCCACCTTATATATGAGGTCCATCTCACCCCTTATGTGTATTTAGTACAATCCGATCTTGTAGTTTTTGGACAATTCTAAAAGATTATAATATTAAACAAATAAACAAACAAAAAATTTGTAGTTTTTTTTTTGAAAGAAAAATTTGTAGTTTTTGGACTATTAAATAATTCTAATAATTAAATCTAAAAGTAATACTACTTTTCACAATTTAGGTGCTTACATCTAAGTGGAACTAATTAGTAATTACACCGAAATGTTAACATATTTTGAACTCCCAAAAGTAATAACTAAATAAGCAATGAGCCGCAGTGATCCTAAATATTTCAAAAAAATATAAATCTAATCAGTCTTTTTTTTTTTTAACATAACAACATCTTTTCCCCATAAAAATGTGTGCAACTAATCGGTGATGTTGTTGTAATTATGTTTGAATTTGAAACGAAAAAAATAAAGTGGAAAAATCAGTTGGAATCATATGCATAAAAATAAAATAATGTGATCTTTAGAATGAGGGGTACCATTAATTTATTCGAGTTTAATCAGGTTAGGAGAGCGATTTCTTGCAGAAGCCGTGAAAGCATCTTGGGTATGCAAAAATAAATGGAAAAGGGCAGGATGAAAGGAATTGTGTGAAGGGAAAGAAAACAACCGCTTGCCGAATCCCATGTGGTACGTTATAACCTCTTTTTGCGATTTTTAACATTAAAAGTTGAAACATATGCATGAAGATGATGCCATCACACAACACATTAACACAAGGAAAAGAAGGATTTAGATCAGGAATAAGTCTTGCAAACAAACAACCCTTCCAGGCCTTGCCCCACCGATTGTGTCGGCGGCACGCGATCAAGGAGGTCCAGACTGAGACCGAAGAGGTTGCCAGGACTATGATTTTTTGGTCCTCTCAAAATTGAAAATTTTCCGAATTAAAATCTTGCAAAATGGTTCGCATGTAAAAAACTCTTGAATAAACGTTACCCTATATTTTTTAAGATCTAATTTACCACACTTGTTTTTCGAAAAATAAGATAATAAAATTAGCTATAACAAAATGTTTTCACCTTTTATTATAATTAAACTCTTGTAATGATATAATAATACATAATTAGATAATAATATAAATTGTATATTAATAATAAATCAAAATTAAATTCATAAATTAATTCACATAACTTAGAAAATCCCTCTCTCAACATTTATTAACATTGTTAGTGTTTTTAATTTAAAATTTAATTTTAATCTACTCTAAGTATAATGTATTATTACATTATTAAAAAAATATTGTAGTTAAAATATTTTAATTGTATTATTAGATGATATTATATAGTTAGAGTAGATTAAAATTAAAATTTTTAATTTTTAAATTTATTTTGATCCATTATCGTATAATTTTTTTTCACTATCATCAAATAATTTGTGGCTATGTAATTAAAAATATTAGACTATAATAACAGCTATTTAAAAAGTTATATTATTTTAATAATTTGATAATACATAATTAGTTTTATATTGACTAAACTCTTTAAGGGACATGCTAAATCTTTTTAAAAAATCAATCTAACAATCTTTTTAATTAACCAAAGAGGAATTAAAAGAGTATAAAAGTAAGTTTTGAGACTTAAAAAAATTATATATATGGGGAGTGGAGATCTACTTACTTTAGGAGTAAGTCGAAACATAATTACATCGTTTAATAACTTTTTATAAACGTTGAATTTCATCAATCTAACCGTTGAATTAAAAGTTATCTTAAGATAGATCAAATCCATAAAACTTATCACAATTTAAAAATATTTGATACTTCATCGCACTAACACTATTTTATTTTAATGTCTACTATTAGATTAGATACGTATGAATGTCCAATTTATTTAAATTTAGTATGTGTGATTACATGATTAATGGTTAGATTGATTAAATTCACATTATACAAAAAGTTATTGAGCAGTTATAGTACAATACTTACTTCTCGAGTAAGTAGATCCCTTACACATACATATATATATATGGGTAACATTATTTGTACATTTCCTTTTACACCTTATTACTTTATCAAATATTGTTGAAACTATTATTTACTATTTTTGTAAAACTTTTCATCCAAACATCTATTACTAAGTTTAGATAATAACTTTTATAAAATAATTAATAATAGCTTTAATAATACTTAATAAAACAAAAGAATAGTGTAAGAAAAGATGTAAAAATGAAATTTACAAATAACATTTGTGTTTCAATAGTTAGATCATCTATAGGATGTGTAGCATTACTTTTTTAAAAATACTTAGCATTTTTTTTGTATAAAAACGTCCTAATTAAAACTCAGCCTAAAAAACATATCAAGTCAAACTGTGCAAGTATGGAGGGAATGGGAGGCACCCACGAGAGGTCCAACGGCTAGTTTGCTCATTCTTTCAATATAGTAACTAGAAAACACAACCGACCATACCTTTTACAACTTGGCACCCCCACACCACCTTTCTGATCTGCCATTTTTCATTTCATCTTTTTGTACCCTTAAAGCACTCTTCACCATGCCCCCATCTTGCAAACGGCAAAACGCACCAAAGTCTCACCCACCTTTCCTTCAATCTCCGAAGACACTCTCCTAGAACTCCAATTCCATCGAAAAAATGGCCAGAAAAAGGTTGCCCATTTTCCACAAAGTCTCAAATCTCCTAAGAATCTCTGTTCTCATCCACAAATTGCGAAAACCCATCATCCCAAAGCTCCTCTTGCTCAAGAATTTTAGGAAACCCAAGGAGTTCAAGCTCCTCAGGCATTATAACTATGGGTTTCTTGGGGAGTACCAGTTTTCCCCTTCAAGCACTCCACTCATTTATCACCATCGAAATCAGCTCAAGAACAAAGGCTACCGAGATTTATGTTCATTCTTCTATCTGCATTGGTGTTTGGGGAACTTGAAAGAAGAAGCAGGTGGCATTGGGGAGAGCCAGCTCGAGGCTGTGCCAGTGCCTGCTATCGAAGATGCCATTAGTGCAGAGGATTTGTTTGAGGCGTTTGATTCAGGGGATGAAGGTGAATCAGTTGATCAGAGGGCAGAGAGGTTCATTGAGAGATTCTACCAGGAGATGAGAATGCAGAGGCAGGAATCGATTTAGCTATTCAAATTGAACTGTGACGCACCCTTTATCCTATCCTTGAGTTTTGTTTATGCTTTTGGCTCTGTGTGGCAAATTTGTTCATTATTTGTTACGTTCTCCACAAGAATTTTTCGAGAAATTGTGGAATTTAATTTTGTAATTTTCATTTGTTACTAGTCCAAATAATTTTTCAACTGGTTATGAAATGTGGTTGTTTGATGCTTAGTGAGTTAGTGATATGGACTTTTTTACGGCAGCGTGCAGTGCACGTCTTAAAGTAGTTCAATATCATTTTTATTTGATTTTCATAATTCTTCATTACATTTTCATTCCCAGAAGTGCAGTACAGAATTATGAAATTGGACTATGAAAAAGAATAAATTTTACCCACAAGTTTCAAGATAGGAATTCAGAGAGCCTTGCTTCTTAATTTCCTATGACAGGAGGGATAGAATGAATTGGCACTTGAATGGATTCACTGTCTAGTGAACTGATGGGCATATATATTATCAGTGTTTTATTACTATTAGTATTTGGTTTATTTTGCATGTCTAAATATCATTGTCAAATTGTTATTTTTTGTAAAAAAGAAACTAGTATGGATTAAACCAATTCACAACTTAATACCACAATGTTTTGGGATCACACTATTTACACATGTGCAGTTGGTCCCATATACACCCGGATAAGTGAAAATCTATCACATTTTACGAAGGTATATGATATGATTTCAAATTATGTGCAACTATTATTATAGTGTAGCTTAACCCATAAAAGAAAAAAATCAAAAATATTTTTAAATCACAAACTAGATAATCATAATCCATAACGGGAGACTAGATTGCTGAGCAATGCCCCACCCGAGACTAGTAGAAAGGGAGATATCATTACAACCCCATTATAGAGTTATGATGACTACTTATCAAGGAGTGGAAAAAGATGATGTCCTTTTGAAGTGGTATATGCCAATTCTTCAATCAATTTCAAGTGTATTAATTAGCAGTTGAAGCCCATTTGACGAATAAGCTTTACTAATTTCAGGTCGAGCTTTCTTAAAATAAAAGACAGAATACAATTGAGGGGACCATTTCATAAAAAATAAATGAATGAGGGGACCCAAACCAGTAGACCCAGTCCAAAATTCAAATGTAGAATTTAATTTAAAGTTCAGATTAAAAATTTCAAAATAAAAATTACAAGTTTAATATAAAAGTGTATTTATAAATTAATATAAATTTTGGACCAAAAAATGTGATAGAATCATAAAAGACGAGATTTTAATACTAAAAATGAAATGAATACATAGTAATATAAATAAAATACAAATTATTAGACTTAACTGCCAAAACTATCAATTATTAGTTTCTAGATCAAGATTAGGCCAGAGTCAGACTCGAATTTTCTTATAAATTCTGCTCAAGCACGAGCATGAAATTTCAAAATTTAGGCTCATAATGGGCAAGGAGTCAACCCTATGATCAAGTCTACTTTGATGGTCCTGATAGGCCCACAACTTCATTGGAGAATGAATGAGAAGGAGTCAAGGAGACGTGTTTTTGTTAACATGATTGCAGCTGCTGCCGTAGGCTAACGCCAATATTTGGCTCCATGTAGCATGGCCTCGATCTCTCTTCATGCGGATTGAGGAAGATCCTCAGAAGTTCCATATTCCTATAAAATTGAAGGCATTATCTCCAGCATTTCATCATTGACTTCTTGGAAATTTCTTTCATGACTACGAGAAAAAGTGTATTCAATTATGTAGGCACCAAAACAAAAGCTGCCAAAGCCCAAAACCGAAATGGGCAAGTTTTTCAAGAAAGATTTGCATTTCCAGCAATGCGAATTCGTAGATAAAGAAAGCTATGTTGAGATCCAAAACTCATAGGTTATTGCTACTGGAAGCTCAGCGGTCGTGTGATTCACAACATCACGCAAACTTATAAAGGCTAAAATTGTTGTTTGTTATTTTCATTTACCAACGATCACAGGATGTGTTTGTACTGAAGGTGATAAAAGCACGCTCTTTGCTGCCAATGCTTAATTTTTTCATTTGTCTCCATTTTCTTCTCTCACATTCTCATAGAAATTGTGTTTCCTTAGTTTAAATAGGCTTGGCAATGGTGCAGGTAGAGGCAGATTTTTGTCTACCTTTAACCCGCTCTGCACCTCTTAAAAAAATCTTTAACCTATTCCTATCCGACCTATGAGTTTTGTAAATGAAAAATTACACCATATCTGTAAAAAAATAATAAAACCCAAACCTTACTCACATATACTATATAATTCATAATATAATATAAATTAATTTAAAAAAGTATTCATTGCATAAAAAATCTCAAATTATATCAAGTATGAAACACACTCTTTATGAAATAATAGAGGTGTGGGTAGAGTAGGAGTAGATAGACCTTAAACCCGAACCTGTCTCACTTTGCAGCATAGTTTAAACCCGTCTTACTCTGCCCTTATTACGGGACAGATTTTAAACCTGTCTCATGCAAATTTGAGCAAATTGGATACCCATAAAATGAGTTGAAATTATCATCCTTAAATTTAAACCATAGGCAAGAGAGTCACGTATACGAGAGAAATAACATCTACAATTAATCTTTAGATTCTGTTCATTTCGTTAAAAAGTTATGCGACATAAAAGTTATTGTATTTTGAGAAATAATTTTAAAATATATTATTTTGATAACAAATTAAAAAAATATACTGACCCATAAAGCAAGATAACATTAAAAATAGTATAATCTTAATTAAACATACAGACTTTTACAATTTGAAAATCAAATGTTGATTATAACTTTAAAATCATAATCCTAAGAAGTTCAACATGGTCATATGATGGAGTTACTAGTTGCAAAAACTGATAGATTTTTCTAATTTGCTAAAAACCGTCACGTTTTCTAAATTTTATCAGGTTCAAATCGATTCGTTTTTCAAGTTTGATTAAAAAAGGATCAAATCGTTCAATCGAAATGGACGAGTCATCGGTTTTTCAATTTAGTCATTTTGACCGGTTTAATTCTTATAACAATGATTAAAATTATTAATTGTAGACATTTTATTGGCTTAAATTATAATATAATTTTAAAAAAAATGAGTTTATAAAATGAAAGATATTAGGTAATCATAATTTTTTTGTTAAATTTTTAACAGAATAATTTAACATTATTATTAGCTCTATAATGAATGAGTGATGCCAATCACTTTGATTTATTCTACAACAATTCTTAAATTTTGACAAAATTTTAGTTAAATTCTGTCAAAATTTTTTACTTGTATAACATTATTCTTATAAAATTTATATTTGAAATTTCTTGATTTAAAATTGATATTCCAATCAATCAGAATTAATTTTGATTAATTTTTTTAAAATTAAATCATAAATTGATTTTTTAATCAATCACAATCAATCATCATAAATTTTGCATCAAATATCAATTTTTATTCAAATCAAATCCAAAATTAATTTTTCAATAAATTAGAATCAATCTTCCTACATTATTATTATTAATGGGACATTAATTACTTGATTTTGTTAGATTATATTTTTTCTTGGTTAATGCTATTTAAGGAACCTGAATACACATGGCACGAGTTCATTCAAGCAAAAAAAATTGAGTTTATAAAATCTATATTTAAAATATTTTGATCTTAAATTGATCTTCCATTCAATTATGATGAATATTGATTAATTTTATCACAAATTAAATTAGAAATTGATTTTCCAATTCAATCATCCTAAATTTGGCCCCAAATTAAATTAATTATCAATCTTCATTGATTTTACTCCAAATCAAATCCTAAATCTATTTTTCAAAATAATCTTTCCAAATTATCATTATTAATGGGACATTAATTACTTGATTGTATTATATTTTTCTCACTTAACGTTGGTTTAAGGAAAAAACCTAAATGAAACTCTCACGTGATAGGATTTTATTCAACTCTCCATACACGCTCCTAAATCTCCTTTTATATACTATAGATATGGATTTTAAAAAATAAAAATATTCTTTTAATAATACATACTTCAAATCATAGATTAAAAAATCAAATATTAAGCCTTACATTATTATCACTCGAATAATTTTATTATAAATAATTCTATAACCTCTTAATAAATTAGTTTAACAATATTTTTATTTTTTTTTAAATTTAATAATTTATATTTTAAATAATTAAAAATACGTTAAATAATTTATTAAAAAAATATAACATGACTCATTTATTATTCAAAGAATTCAAAAACTTTAGAAGAATAAAGGAAAAAAAACAGTAACTACAATCCGTTACCGAAAAAAAGAAAAGAAAAGAAAAAAAGAAACAGTAACCACAAACCCGGGCAAATAAAACCGGGTTAAACAAGTCCATCACTCACATCATAAGCCATTTAGGGCGAACCGGGTTGTAACGCGCAAACTGCAAGATTCAGCGTTCATCTGCAGCGAGAAGCGAAGATTGATTGAAGAAGAAGCGGAATAGCGTTGTTCCGTGGCAATGGCGGAGGAGCAGATTGAGTTCAGGATTTACAGTTCCATGACTCAGCAGAAGGAGATCTTCGAGCCCAAAGTCCCCGGCAAGGTTGCTATGTACGTCTGTGGAGTCACCGCCTACGACTATAGCCATCTTGGTCACGCTCGTGCCGCCGTTTCTTTTGATATCCTCTTCAGGTATGCGCGTTTCTCTTTGTATTCGTCTAATTCTGTTGTACTCTTGTCAAAGTTTGAATCTTTTTTGGGAATCCCAATTGGGTTTTTGTGGATTTGTCTTTGGCAGTTTTAGAGTAAGCATGGTTATTAGCTTGGTGTGTAAATTGTTCAAAAGGGGTGGGGTGGGGTGGGGGTTTCTGTTTTTCATTGCTGGGTCAGTTTCTGATTGAAGAAATTTTCACTTGCATATGAGTATATGACCTTTTAGTAATGGTTATGGGTAATTTATCACACTGAACAAATATATTTTCCTTTTTCTTCACAGTGTTAATACTTCACAAAAGTGTGGAATTTTGAAATCCTGTGCTGCAGAAATAAATCATAATGAGAGAATTCAGTGCCTTGCATTAACTATACCCTTTTGAGGACAGATATACAATCCATTGACTTCCATTAACCGGCTTTCTACAATGTTGTAAACGAATGGATAAATGTAAAATTGAACTTCTTTTTTCGCCATAAAATATTTTGGTCCTTTTAAATATTGATTCTTACTTCTTTGACTAATTTTTTATCTTGCTTGGAAGAATATAAATGTATTATATGTCTTGATGACTTCAAGACAAATGACAAGGTAATGATCACATGTCGAATTAGCTCCTGAAAGTTAATTTTGCGCCATTGAAATAAGGAATTTAGCACTGGTGTTAACAATAAGGTTATAAAGTTGTCTTTCTAATTTCGTTTTCTTGCAGTGTTGTCTATGTAAAGCTTAGAGCGAATGCATTGCTTCTCATGGATAAGTGCAACTAGGACTTTGCTTCAGATGCAACTAGTTCTACATTAAAAAATTAATGCATGGACCAGGCTCAGCTCATTCCTTGCCAAATTTACTTTTATAATTATATATAAATGAGCAAATGGATTGGATTTAGAATGTCTACCTGTCTTTTCTGCTTCTGTCCTTGACGGGGTGTGGTCCTGCTATTATTATTTAGATTTACTTAATTTTAGATATTAGATTATCAGAGAGTATTTGAAACTTGATAGTTGGCACACATTTTTACCATTTTTTTCTGTTCACTCTTTCCTTTCTATATTTACTGATACTAGATATAAAGATTGAGAGTTAATATGTCGTTTGTAGCCATGCTTAACCAGAAAGCTTGCAGGTACCTTAAACACTTGGGCTATGAGGTAACATATGTGCGGAATTTCACTGATGTTGATGACAAGGTGAGGATCAATACGTGTAACCTACTGGTGCAATTGCTACCATAGTATAAAACTTCAGCTTTTGTTTACTATAGTCAACTTCTTTGAGTTTCTCTAAAAAAAATTCTTCACCCTTCTCCCCTCCACATGATTGTAGTTCTTCAATCATTCTAAATTTATGTTCATTTGGACCTGTGATTGATATAAGATTACAATTTGAAGTTATAAGGATATATGCTAACAATATGATAATGTTTGAAATGAGGTGCTCATGTTAATTGATCCAAGCATCTTAATTTAATAGACCATATGTAGCAGTAGTGTCTCCAAGTTGAGTCAAATGTATATGGATATGGCCATATGGGTTGAATGCTTGAAATTTCTAGTAGATTATGTTGAGGTAGTCCATATTTATAATAAGGAGTGTATTGCCCATGTATATGAATATATTGCCAATTATGTATGTATGCTCAAGTCTGGGTCAATATATGGTAGTTCCCTCTCTAGTAAATGATATCACGTTTTCTAATGATCTTTCCTTTTTTGTGTGTAAGAAATGCATATCATTAGAAAGACCTGGTCTTACTGTTCTAGAAATTAAGAGGACTTGATGTTCTAGAAAGCCTAACCAGTACTTATTGGGAAATAAGAGGCGGGTAATGAGTAAGGAGTTTAAATGAAAAACTTTTTTTTGGGAGTCAAAATGTCAAATCTTTAATCTAGTGGCCACATCTGTTGTTCTGTGACTTTATAGGATTGGTTGGTGAAAGAGATTGAAATCTCTTGTAGAGGATCGAGTTTTGCAGGTTCCTCTGGTTTGGATTGGTAAATGCCTTATGTTCTAATATAAATTATCCATGGCTGTTGAGAAGAAATGAAAATTGTTAACTTTTTAAAGAAGTTTTCTAGTGCTTCCAACCTCTTTATATTGGACTATATTCCCCGAGTTATTTTACTTTGTCATTGTATTCCCGTTGATTGAGCCTCACTTTGACAAGTCCAATGAGTTAAAATTCTTGATAATGTTGAGGTTCAGTGGATTATACCACTTTCTTGGTTTTTCAATTGCTGTCAAACCTTTTCTTTTGTTTAGTATTATCTTCTATTGAAAAGTTTTCTTCAGATTAGATTCAGAAATGTATTTAGGTCCAATCTCTTGTTAACTAGAACTCGCTCTATGTGGTTTTAAAATAACCCATTTACCATTGTGATGTATATAACTCTGCCTGCTATATGATTCTAAATGTCTGGGGGGACAATATCCTTTGTGATATATTTCAAATGACAGTCTTCAAGTTGGTGGTTTCTTTATTCTTGAACTGTCTTTATTTCATTATTATTATTGTTGGTGGTGTTCTTCTTCTTCTTCTTCTTCTTATTAATATTTCTTCACTTTGGAGTGACGTGCTTTGAATGTGAATGATAAGACTTTTTTAGCAATGCTGGTGTTCCTGCTTGATACGTGATAACTCTACCTTACGATTAGAAATTTCGCCGAGATAATTTGTCCTATGGAACATACAACCTAGACCTTGAACCCGTATCATTTTACATGAATTTCTTATCTTATTCTTTAATGCTTATGAGAGACTGCTAATATTAGAATTGCTACAGATAATTAAGCGAGCAAATGAGATTGGTGAAGATCCTTTGGTGTTGAGCAACTGTTTTTGCGATGAATATGATGTTGATATGAATGATCTTCAGTGTGAGAGTCCATCTCAGCAACCTCGTGTTTCTGATCACATTGGCGAGATAAAGGATATGATAAGTCAGGTTTAATTTTACTATTAAGATAGCTGTCTTTTGCTTTAGTTTGAAACTTTTAAGGGAATCTGCCACAATGAAAAATATTCCTTTTTGCAGCACTTTTGATTCAATGGAATTGAAATGTTTTGACAGTTTTGCATGCTGTTTTATATTAGTTATCTACAATTCTTTTTTCATAAGTGCATTTGAAATTTATAAATTGCCTGTTACAGGTAAGATAAAATATCATATTCTCGTTTTTTCATAAGATGATCTGGATACTCTAGGCTATGCAGTGTACTTTTTATAAAAAAAAATTAGATAGTACTCATTGCTCATTGTTCTAGTGAGGATGAATTTAAATATTCCCTCCTACCACCCAGCCCTACTCCATCCCCCAAAAGTATTGAGCCTTTTTATTTTCAATCAAATATTAAGTTGTTCCTTCTTGAATCTTCCAGCAGTGTATATGCTATTATGATAATAAAGAGATCCAAATTGAGCAGGAATTAAAAAAGCAAAGCAAACGGAAAAAAGCCAAGTATTTTTAATTTTTAATATTGGAGAAATATAAAGCTGCAATGTTCAAGTGAAACAGCAATGAGGTTGCGAAAGGTGATAAACTTAACTTTGTGAAGTAGATGATATCATATTTGCTTGAGGAAACATATTTATTTGAGGTTGCATGTTGTTTTCCTTAATATGTAGTTATGTATGGCATTGAAGCATGAAAAAGTACGATATAGAATTTGATTTGGTTGTGGTATGTTTTCCTTTAGTTGTAAGGAATTAATAAAGAATTCAAAAGGAGGTTAACTTACTATGCAGATTATCAACAATGGCTATGCATACGAAGTTGATGGTGATGTTTTCTATGCTGTTGATCAATTCCCAAGTTATGGCATGCTGTCTGGACAAAGGCTAGAACATAACAGAGCTGGGGAACGAGTTGCTGTCGACTCAAGAAAGCGTCACCCTGCTGACTTTGCATTGTGGAAGGTGTGAGAACCTTTACCAGTTATTTTAACACATTTTCGCTAACATTTTAGAGTATCTCTTATTTCTTTATAATTGCAGGCTGCCAAGCCCGGTGAGCCTAGCTGGGACAGCCCTTGGGGTCCTGGAAGACCTGGGTGGCACATTGAATGCAGTGCAATGAGTGCTTGTTATTTAACTCATAAATTTGATATTCATGGTGGTGGAATTGATTTAATCTTTCCTCATCATGAAAATGAGATTGCCCAGAGCTGGGCTGTAGACAAAGAGAGCAGTGTCAGTTATTGGATGCATAACGGGCACGTCACTAATAACAATGAGAAGATGTCAAAGTCCTTAGGCAACTTTTTCACTATTCGCCAGGTTAATGATAGTTTTTCTTTTGTAGATCTTTGTAGGTAGAAGTCTCTTACAAGATGTGTTGTGCATATCTTTCATGAGATTTCTTTCTTCTTTATGCAGATCACTGAGCGGTACCATCCACTTTCTTTGAGATACTTTTTGATTAGTGCTCATTACAGATCTCCGCTAAATTACTCAGTCTCACAGCTGGAGAGTTCCTCTGATGCTATTTATTATATGTTTCAGGTAAGCAGCCCCTAAATAATCTGTATCAGAAATTCTGCATCATTGCTTAGAAGTTGATGGAACAGATCATTTCTTGAGGCTGAGACAGTTTCTTTTATTCATTATTATGTAATTTGAAATTAAGTTGTTTATATTTGGGGTTGTGTGCATGTAGATGTCATGTTTTTTTTGAATGGCTTTGAAATTTCATATACTATACCACCCTGATTAAGTTAAGCAAGTTATGTCTTGGATGTTCTTCTTTTCCTGCTACTTAATTGTTTCTAGAAAGGAGATATTTACTTATGTCCTCTGATGAAAATTGTTGAGCCCCCTCCGCTCTCTGTTTATGTTTGTGTCAGACTATATTGCATGGCCTAATTCTGCAAGGATGACTCTTATGAGTCATATTAAACGTGAAATTATTGGTCTCTGGTGTACTTGTTGTAATTTATAGGTAAAACAAGTGAAAAAGTATAATTACATTAAACAGAGTTTTGTTGACCCAGTTTGGTGGCAGTCTTGTTTAATATAATCCTATTGCTGCCAGTTGTCAATCTATTTCTGCAAGAACAAATCCTCTCAGCTCTAATACAATTTTGCTATGACTTGGATCTATTGACATTGAAAATCAAAGAGAAGGTATAAAGCTACAGATACCTGTGTGCAATAATTGTAAGGCTTAATTGATGCCATTACTCTAGGGAAATTGTTCAAAACAGTTTCTTTTTACTTTTGTGATGTCCATAACTAACTATGAGAAGGATTTTGTTCTTTTGGTTGTTAGACTCTTCAAGACTGTAAAGATGCTTTATCATCATTTCTACAAGGGGGCACTGAGAAAAATGAAAATGTGCCTCAAATTAATGAGGCTGCCAAGGAATGTATTAAGAAGATGCGCGTCGAGTTTCAAACAAAAATGTCAGACGACTTGCAAACACCAGTAATACTAACTGGTGCTCTCCAAGAGGCCTTGAAATTTGTGAACAGTTCTGTGAAGATGCTGAAGGTATGTATGTGGAACCAATTTTTTGTATGCCTGGATGCCACATGCCTTTTCTTCTGTCTGAGACGTGCCAGTAATTTATGGAATGTATTTTGGATGCTTCCAGAAAAAGATGCAGAAAAGGGCACAACTGCAATTGATTCAATCCCTATTTGAAGTTGAGAAAGAAGTTAGAAACGTTTTGGACGTACTAGGATTATTGTCCTCTAAATCCTATGCTGAGGTAACACATTTTATTACCATGCGCTTACTTGTGTATTGTGTATAATCTAGAGATAACTATTCTTTTGGATAGCCATCATGAATGGAAAATAATTGTTATTTGTTCATCAGGTTCTACAGCAGTTGAAAGATAAGGCATTGAAGAGAGCAGGTCTGGCAGAAGATGATGTGCTGCATCTGATAGAAGAAAGAACTCAAGCAAGGATTAATAAAGATTTCCCGAAGAGTGATAAGATTAGGACTGATTTGACTGCGAAGGGCATTGCACTTATGGATGTTGGCAACGAAACAATTTGGAGACCATGCATCCCAAGTGAACCACTTGTGGCAGAAGTTGTTCAGACAGACCAGAGGGCACCTATAGTTGAAGAAAAACAATCAACACCCCAAGTGAATCAAAAAGTGGAGGAAACACCCGTGGAGCGAGAAGGGAATGGGCCGCATATATCAACATGAAGGTGTAATCAATGTTCCTCCATAGCTGTGATTGATACAGAATTACGTTGTAATTTTGAATCTTGCTTATCAATACTATAACACGAGGCTTCAACATTTTATAACAATTAAAGGGTGTGACGAAGTGCCTTGGTGTCTAGGACGAGAATCATTTTACATCTTTTTCTTTTTTGGGGCCCTTTATGGTCCTGTCTCTGCACAATTAATTGGCTATGACAATTACATGAACAGAGCCTAATATCATACAGGGATTTGGTTTTGTAACTCTTGCTATATACTATAGAAACCTCAAACATTGTTATAGATTATCCCTGATCCGGATTACTATTGATGAATGCTAGTGCTAGGTTAAGTTCTCGCAGATGTGCACTTGTAATGACATTGTGCCTGTAGCTTAGTTTGTTGGATCAATGAATCACCATTAGCGTATTAGACGACGGAATTAAGGGTAGATATTGAGTAGTAAGGGTAAAGGAGAAATATATCTATTTTGGATAATAGATTTTCAGATTTTCTAGTTGTTTCCTGCAACCAAAACCAAGTGAGGATTGTAATCAAATCTGTTGTCTTATTTTTAATTATTATTTTAATTAAATGTTGACAATTTAGCAGAAAAAGTTGATAATTAAGAGAGAAATTATTGTTAATTAAAATAGAGATTTTTTTCCTAAGTTATTAGTATTTAATTGGACAACAAGAAATGAGACAATAGAATTTAATCTATGAGGACTAGAGATGGGTGTAGCATAAGGGGTAATTTTAGTAAAAGATATATTATTAACATAAATTTAAAATTAGAAAACATCATAAGACTTTCTTCCACTTACCAAACATAATCACTTGCTTACTTGGGCATTGAATGCCTGGGTTTAGATTATCCAGATAATTAGTTCTGTTCCATAAACGAAACTACATCTCATGGTTTTTGAATTAGTTAGGTGAGATACTATAGCTGTTCATTGATTTTGGTGGGCTAGACTTGGGCCAAAGCCTAATAGACTAGATTTTTGGGTTTACAGCTAGCCCAAGTTCAACTTAACTTGGGCCCAATGTTAGGTTTGGGCCTTGGGCCAAGCCACCCATATCTTAAAGTCATTTTTGTTCAAATTTATAGGGAAAAATAAGAAAAAGAGCAAAAGAAAAAAACCAAGGTGGTACTGCTTTTATATATAAGCGCATTTTCATCCCAATATTCACATTATTAAGTTTGATTTTATATTAAAATAAAATAAAATTAGAGAGAGACAGAAATTTTATGAATATGATTTACATGAATTTGGATCTTTTTAAGTGAGAGGTACACTTAAAAAAGTAAAATAAGAATTGTAACTATTAATAAAAAAAATCAAAAGTTTAAAATTTAATAAAATACATGCACCTAAATAATAGATCATGGATATGTGAAATTTTTTTTTTCTCATCAAGGGTTAGAGTTTTGCACTTTACTTTTTAAAATGCATTTCTCAATCTAAACTTGATTTAAATAATAGGAGATCTCAATCTAACAATAGATTTTATAAAGAATTCATCTAAAATTTTTTTATTAAATAATGTAATATTGATTTTTACTTTAACCAATATCAATTCATTACTCTTCATCTAAAGATATTCTATTATATATCTCGGGTGAGACATCCCACATGATAGTATATGTTTAAAATATCTTCATGTACTTTTGGTCAAATGGTATTATTAGCTGGGAATGACTAGATCAACAAGTTCTAGGACAGATGCCATTCACAAAGGGTTCTTCTTATCTCCCTTTTGTGATACACCGAATCTCCTAAATAGATTATGATAATAGTTTGAGTAAGCCATTGATGTCTTATATCTATTGGTGATGCTATTTTCATCACCACTAATTTCCCCCGTGCATTTTAGACCTTAGGACCATCACAACTCACAAATACCGTTCAACTTGTCCCCTTTGTTAAAGTTGAAGTGCCTATAATCCATGAGCTTGGTATAAAGCAAATAGGATGTATTGCCACAAAGGAAAATGCCCTAGTGGGGACACCAACATCTCTTCAAAAAGCACCAAGCATGGAGCTTGTTCTGGCAAAAGGGGTACCGTCATCTTTGCTTACACAAAAGCCATGAAGGGACTTCATTAGTTATGGAAAACTTGCAGAAAAGATTTTTAAAAAGCCCATGTAACTGTGAGGTACGATGTTAGTGGTCGTGTGAGTTACATATTTTTGGATTTTATTTTATTTTTTATTTTTATTTTTTGCTTCCTATAACTTGCATATCAAAATCATGTCAACGTAGTACTCGATCAAGCTCTCTTTTCAGAGAACAATTTTGGGTCCCATCTATATCTCTTTGGAAAATAAAAGCCGCTCAAGTGTAAGTACATGAGGAACCAAGAGCAGAGACCTAAAACAACTTTGTCTGCAAACTACTCTGATATGCACCGCAAACGTTTGTCTCCAACTTGACCATAGGAGCTTTTGGAACCACAGAATTTAGAAAGACCAAGTGCGAACAGTTCTGCTGCCTACTTCCTCTGAAGCAAGCATGTCAGACCTTAAACATATCCCCTGCTTTATCAGTTATCTATCCCTTTCCCTCCTTTTTCTTTGAAAGTGGAAAAGAGAAAAAAATTGAATTGGATAGAAACTTGAAAGGTCTTGTCTTGCTTTTAAGTACCAAAGGCATAGCAAATGAATTTTTAGAGGAAAAGAAAACTGTAGCGCGTTCTGTCACATATTCTGTGACGTTAGTGAGTTCACAAGGTAGCCGCTCATAGAAAGCATCTGCACTGCAGTATTAGTTATGGAATCTGGAAGACTACAAATGCAAATTTCAGTTTTGGAAAAGGAGAGAGCTTATTTGATAATAAGATTTATGCCTTAAGATAAGAATATGCCTTAAAAAAGCTCAATACACACTTTAAGCCATATTTGCAATTGCAAGTTATTATCCATATAAAAATATCTGTAAACTGTGTGCTGTGACATAAAGGAAGTTCTTTATACCTTGCATCTTCGTTGCCGCTTCCTGCAATCTTGTAAACGGTTATATAGTAAAGGTTTTTAATTGGTATCATTAGGCTCGGCGCTCGCTAAACTCTAGGGTATATATAACTTATAAACCAAATAAAACTTAGCTAGGAACAAAGCAAATTGAGAGTTACGTACGTGTGAGGAAGGGCATATGAGATTTGGAGCCTCTGTTCAGTAAAAAATTAAACCTTTTTGGTGAAGAAATGTTATCTATTACAGATGCACGCTAGGAAACATGGCAATCTAACTTTATCAAAAGTACAAGACAAGCTGGGGACAAGCAAATGTTTCACCTAAAATTTAGACATATAGTCACCGTAGAAGAGTTCAAACAATCCAATGCTTGTGAAAGGAAGAAGTTATTTTCACACAACAAAAGTGGTGTTTATAGTTGCTAGTAATTTATTCTTCACTGGTTAGTAGTATAACTCTTAATAGTTATTAATTCAGAAAAAAGGTTATCAACATTTAGAAGTTACTAACAAGAGAATCACAAGTTATTATAAGTGTATATAATTTTGGTTTTATATTAGACAATCATTGAACTTAAGACCTAACTCACCTAAATTTTCATCCTTCCCAACCACCTAAGCTAAGCGAAAGTACTTAGATACTTTTACTACTTTCATTTTATTTTTTCTACAACTTTTTTCATTTTTGGGTTTTTGGGGATTAGATCAAATGTGAAATTGAACATTAATTCTAAGTAGACCCCACCCACCATTAACACTCTAGAAAGCCGGATCGTGGGGCTTTGAATGAGTGTTCTTTTGTCGTCCTTTCTTTTTCGAACTACCAAGGTCTGGTTGACAAAAAGGCTACCATGGCGTGAGAGAAAGTTCAAAGTAAACTTCGAATTGTTGCACACGGAAATCCTTCATTGCCATTGATCATGAATTCTCAAGCAATCAGAGATTTTTTTTGCTATCCTTCCCCACTGCATTTTTCAATTAATTAAAACAATCATAATCATGCATGTGTCTCAGGTGAATCAGTCTTGTCAATGAACTAGAAGACTTGGTAACTTCAAGTTTGTGGCTAAATGATTCTAGTGTTTGCAAGAAATTAAATCATTAGTCTGCTCCACCAGGTGCCTATAGGCAATGCCTATGTAGTATAAGCGCCTTTTCAATCTTATAGCAGCTCTCATACGCAAATAGAGAATA
Organism: Styphnolobium japonicum; assembly: GCA_023212625.1. Taxonomy (NCBI): domain Eukaryota; kingdom Viridiplantae; phylum Streptophyta; class Magnoliopsida; order Fabales; family Fabaceae; genus Styphnolobium; species Styphnolobium japonicum. The sequence continues at coordinate 3,223,804 of JALBWW010000013.1, forward strand.
AAGTTTTTTTAGGCTGATGACATAGCCAACACACTCACAGAAGTGCCTAAGATATGACATAACCAACGCACTCCCAGGTGGGCCTTGTAGAAAGCTCTAGATATTGTAGTTAGCTAGTAAGTAGCCTAGTATAGGCACTTGCACTACAATCTAATTAGTGAATGGAAGAGATATATGGTACCATGATGCGGAAACTTTCTGATCATTTCCTATATTTTTCTTCATGGGCGCTCCTTCTGATCTCCTCGTGTTAATTATGATTGGAGAGAATTATTAGGGGTTGTTAATATTTGAAGATTTATGATGAAAAGTGTAACTTCTCAAAAAAGATTGGGTAAATTAAAAACAAAATTCTTTTAACTTTATTTTATGTATAATTCGTTTTTCAAGATTTCGATGGGTGCAATTTAATCACCCTCATAATTTATCTTAAAGTGAAAATCAATACTTAATTCCTTTATAATGATATCAAAAATTGATTAAAAAAATGTAATGATTTATTTTTATCAATTTTTATGATATAATTATTTTATCAATTATTAAATTTTATTATTAATTTTATCATCAATGTGACAGAAAAGGAAAAAAAATGCACATTCAAATGAATTATGAGAATAAATTACACCAGCCCTTAAGAGCAAAATACACATAAAATAAAGCTGAAATAATTTTTAATATTTACAAAAAAGAAAATAGTGTTACATTTTGGTTAAGAAACAAATTTAGCCACAAAAAGTCAAAAACATTGTATAAATAGAAAGACATTACCCGACTAAATACTTTACCTATATTGTTCCATGATGAAGCAACTGATTTCTGATCAATTCTTATATTTTTCTTTCATGGGCATTTACATACTCTCCTTGTGTTGCCATTGGAGAACTGACTAGGGTTTGGGTAGAATTTAGAATGCGCAACAGGAATTAGTGCAGTGGCTAAAATACTCAAAGGTTTATAATGAGAAGTGTAAATTTTAAAAAATGACTAAACATTTTCTAAAAGAGCTTTTTAATTTTATTTCAAGTGTAGTTTGTCTCACAATTTCGATGGTGCAATTTATCTTAATAATTTATTTAAATATGTAAATTAAAACTTGTTATAATGCTATTAAAAATAACAAAAAACATATAGCATTTCATCTTTATCAACTTTTTTACTGGTGTAATATATTCTATTAATTATTAAATTCTGATCAATTAATAGAATAACACACATTCAGATAAATTATAGGAGTAATTTGCATATTCAAATGGATTATAGAGATAAATTGCACCAATCAAAAGTTTAAGAGCAAACTTCACAATAAATAAGGTTGAAAGAGTCTTAAAAAATTTACCCAAAAAAAATATATTGTCACATATGTTACTGACTTCATTTGATAAAAAAATGTAATTTAACAAAAAAATAAAAATAAAAAATACCAAGGCACAATCTTGCACCAAGTTTTGCTTAGTGCATTCTAAAATTACCAAACACCTTTTTGTGATTACTATTATTTGTGTTTATAGTTCATGTGATATAGTGAGCAAAGATTGAGTACAAGTCACATATTTCATCCTTTGTACAAGTTATATATGATATACTATACTTATGCTTCCTTTTTCCGCATTAAAATAAACTTCTCAAGGCATAATTAATATACTTTTTGCAACCATATGCAAATTGAAGCAAAAGGTCCAACAAAAATGATGATAGATAACCCAACTTTACCTATATACATGATGCGTCAAGTTCAGAAGAAATCAAGACTTCCACGCATTATTACTCTTGTGGTAAACAACTTGCATATTCTATAATGCCAAACACATAGTATTATATATAATAATTCTCCATGTGGTTTAATCAGGCTATATATTAAAATTATAACCAGCTAGCTACCTCCAAACAAACACTCACCTTGCGTTAACATAGGGCAGCCAATCAAGCTCCATGTTTGTGGGGGAGGAAATGAAAGAAAAAGAAAGGAAAGAAATCATAGTCTTAGTCAGCTTCCAACTCTTGCAATGTACCTATATATCTTAGTTGTGCTATATATCTTAGTTGTGAAATCCTTATTGACCAATAGTGGGAAAGTTATAGCACGCAAAGACAGAGACTTTCAAATCGGTACTTAAAGAATATTTACTAGTAGTTTGTAAAAGTCACTATCTGCTAAACACAAACAGACCATGGTTTCGTTTGTGATTGGGTATGATGTCTAATACACTGAACGTGATGGCTGAGCTATCTCTCTTTACTTCTCCATCAAGCTCAAGCCAATTACAATGAGGAAAAATGACTTCCTCGTTAAGAAGAAAATTCCATGGTCCCAACATGCATGGAGAAGGCTAATTTGCTTGTTAAACATGTCAAAACTTAATCATGTCTCTAATTGGATTATGGTGACTAATAAACGAAAAGATGGTTCAACTTACTTTGGCTTTTTCCCCCCCTCCTTTTTTCCTTTTACGGGTTCAAATTAACAAGAAAGCTTCACAAGTGGGCGACTTGCATGTGTAAGCCATGTGGGATAGAGAGTTCAATGCATATAGTAGGGTCCAATTTCACATCTAACATTGTGTTAATTCGATGAGGCAAAGGGGTGGGAATGAGCTAGATTTTCTTAGTTTATTTCCTCACCAACCACAAGGGATCGTACTATAATATGTCAAAAAGCTCAAAAGAAGGAACAAACTTTTCTAACTGCTCAAGTTTTCAAATCTATCATCATGCTTCTGAACCATGAACGATCCTTTTCGTTCTTCCACAAATCAAACCAAAACTACCATGAAGTTTCAAGCAAGCAAAATAAGAGAAAGGTAAAACCGAATGCATCCAACCCCATAATAAAGTCTCAAGTATTCATCATATTCTTCCCCTTAAGCTCCCTTGTGGAAACCATCTCCACCTGTTTCCAACTACGATACAAACCTAGCTTATGGTTAAGCTAGGCAGATAATATCATCCACCTTAACTTTTAATTAAAGTGGCCAAATCTTCTTTTGGGTTGGACATGTTTGTATCAAAGATCTCAATAATGGGTGGCAAAAGCACCGACCTTGTGTTAGCTTAATTCCATTAAATATATACTCAATTTCTGAACTTCACTTTATGTTGGGAAAGAACAAAGATGAAGAATTTTGGGAATATACCACCTGTCAACATGACCGTTTCGAGCTCACCACCCTCTTTCCAACAAATTTATTTGTTTCTCTTGTTAAGAAATTATTTTTGATATTTAATTTGGGTCTTCAAATTATTACTTCACGTGTTATATATTTACACAATCTCTTTTCATAAACAGTGGACAAGTTACAGGTGTAAACATTTTTTCAGCAATCAAATTCAGATGAAGTTACCTAATCAGTTTATGCATGTATAGGTTGTGCAAAAGAAAATTCTACAAACGAATTACTCCAAAAGTTTTCTTACCATACATTATTAGGTCTCTCTCTCTCTCTCTCTCTCTTTTCGGATACACGTAAGATTTGTCTTACCCACAAGTCTCTTCAGAGTGAGAAGCCACTCTTGTCTATTTTTTTCTCAACAAATACTCTCTCTATCAGCTTCCTTGTGTTTGGACAGCAACCTACAGAGTAGATATCAAGGTTAATCAATGAATTAGGGGAGACAATGAAAGATTATGATGTATGACTCAAGCACTTGATTTTTAATCTGCTCAGCCAATCAAACTGAACATTTCAAAATGACTCTCAGAAATTAGTCTGCATGTTATTGGTCCGACAACCTAGCAACTTGTAGTCAAGAAGAAAATAAGGCACCAACAAACCATCGAAGGGTTAATTGGAGCTTTTAGTGTCTAGAAATATTGCGATGATATTTCACCTTCTTTGAGAGGCAGAAAGATCTTAGAATCTATTGGGGGACAATGAAATTAATACCAACCTTCATCTGAAGATTTTCTTTCTCTTTCTTGCATGTGGTAAATGTCATTGAAGCAAATTAACCATTAATGCAGCTCAAACCAGTAAGATGTTAATAAGGCATTTCCTGAAATGGTATTATAACACACTGACAGAAAGAAATTGACCTATTTACAACCCCTCCTCCCAACCTAAGAAAAATAGCATGTTATCTAAATTACATAACAACCTTAATTTACCAAGAAACTTTCCTTTTACACGTTGAGTAAAACTAGTGCCATAATTAGTACTGTTTTTTCCCCTCCTAGTTTTGTGCTATACATCAATAATAGATATAGAGGGGTATATTTTGTGACCACGTGTTTCTGACACTAATATTACCCTCACGAGCGCCTCTTTTAACCGTTGGTCGCTGATCTTGTAGAATTCAGTAAATTGCTTGGCTAAAAAGGACAAAAGCAATTCAACCAAAAAAAAAAACAAAAAAAGGACAAAAGCAATGAGGGTAAAACTAGGATCTGCATAATATATGATAAGGCATTAGGCACTTACCTTATGTTGGGATGTTTTTCATGTTTTCAAATTTCACCTCAACTAAATACACTACTTTCAAAGACTTTTGTGACTATAGCATGTGAATACAAATTTTGTACCATTAACTACTTTACGAATTTCCGGCCGAAAATCTGAAGAAACCCCATAATATTTTCACATTGATTGTACTTTCTATGTCCTACCTGTGACCTGTCTAAACATTGGTTTTCATACAGTGAGAAAAAAGAACTAGAGGTAAAAAAATTATAATAAAACCATCATTTTCTTTTTCTTTCTCGCTAGATGAATAAATATGGTTAGTATATTAATCTCCTTGTACATCATCCTAGCCAGACTTCAACATTGATTGGCTATCAAACTTCAACATGATCCAATACATGTCAGATTGAGTCACTCTCCCAACTCCAAAATGTTCAAGTCATGATCCAGATTAACATTAGCATCAATATATATAAAATGAATGTTTGCATTCTTTGTACGTAGTTGTTTGCCCACTAAAAGGTAATGCAAAAATTTTCCTATGATATAAACAAATTGAAAAGCCAAAGGCTATATTTAGTGAAATGGACCACAGTGTGCTCAATGAAATCACTGCACTCCCCCTGCTTGAAAATTACACAGAACTAGTTCGATTAATTAAATGGTTTTCTCAATTCTTATTATTTCCTGCCAGATATATAATGGAATTATAGAAAAATTCCAAAAAAAAAAAAAGTTTGAACTTATAAATGGAGATGGGTCATGTACAAAATTTGAATGATAGCGAAGAAAAGTAAAAGAAAAGTAGTGTTTGTGGTCAACGAGGAAGAGCTGAATGTGTACTAAGTGAAATCATTAGCTTGAAAAAAAAAATAAACAAATAAATGTGAAAATGTACAAGATGTGAAGCTGAAGCAGCCATATAAGCCTGAACCTAGAGATGGCTACATTCACTCACTTAGTCACATTAAAGCCGAGCCGAGCCGAGCCGAGCCGAGGGATCACGGCGCAGCTGGCGCAAGGCTAAGGTGCAAATCCAAGCCCAATGCATCATCGAAATTGGACCCACCATCTCCACTGGAGAACCTACTCAAAGAAGGCCCATCAACTCTACCGTGGTGGACCCGGGCCTGTACCTGCGATCCCATCGTTGACAATGCGGATGACGAATCACCTACTCCGCCACCATAGGATAACATCCCTGCACCCGCTGATTTCCCACCCGTAATAGTGATAGTGCTGTTGTTCGCCGACGGAAACACGCAACCGTGTGATACCGACACGTGGAAGGGAGGAGGGGCGGCACGTGGCGGAAGGTAGACCCACGAAGGCGGGGTGGTCGGGACCACCACGGACCCCGGCGGAGCCAGGAGGTGGGGTGGAGGGGCGAAGGCCGAGATCATCGGGTTTCGCACGAACGAAACGGCGGCGTTTCGGGTGGCCTGTAACTGAGCTCGCTTGAGCTGCTGGCGCTCTTTCTTGTGCGCGTTCTGGTGCCCACCAAGTGCTTGTGAATTTGCGAACTCTCGGCAACAGTACTGGCACTCGTATTTCCTGTCACCGGAGGAAGGAGGGAAAGTGCCACCGCCACCGCCACCGCCGGAATCCGGCGACCCAGATGGGGAAGTGGCCTTGGCAATTGAGTCTGCTGCATCTTCAAGCACCAAGTCATCTTCCATGTCTTCCAGGACGCTGAACCCAAAGAGCTTTAAGCGTGTTGGGGAAGTGGGGTTTGTTCTTTTACTATGATAATCAAGTTGGTTATCCATTGGAGTGTTTTAAAGTGAAGGTTTCAAGAAAGGGTAGTGACTAGTGAATGTGTGAGACAAGAAGAGGGGGTATGTCTTAATATTTAAGGAGTTGTTGCATGTGTTGAGTTCTATTTATACACATGATTCGGTGGGTTTTGACAAAAAAAAAAAAGAGTTGTATAGGAAATAAGCACACAGTGAAGAGAGAGAAAGATGGGGGGGTTTTGCGGATGTCCCAAGGAGAAGAAAGTGTGTGAAAATATGGGAACACGACCGAAGAACACCCTCAGGAAGGGACCCAAAGGGTCGTAATTGTCTCTTGACAGTTTATCTCCATTTGCCTTTTTTATTGTTTGTTAAAATTACAAAAGGTCGCATGTACCAAAAAAAAAATAAATTACAAAAGGTCGCCTTCTTCGTATCAGACTTTCAGGATTATTTCGATTATTATTATTTATTAAAAATAAGTTGTTAAATATTTTATTAATTATTATTTATATATAATATATTTTTAAATTTTTCTTATAAAATTAATAATTAATAATTAATAATTAATCAACAACTTACATAAATATCAAATACCATAACAAGTATCGGGCCTTTCTCTCAATTATTTAACTAATGGACAGTTTGGGACGATGATAAACAGAAAATCAGAGGGTAATGGAATGAGGACGAGGATTGAGAATGTGATGCATGTGATGGGAGTATGGCACGGGTTGACGAAAGTCTTTTATAAAATGATTGGCTTTGGATCAGAGCCATATATCATTCTTTTTTATGCTTCACACACTTCTCGATCCCTCGTGTACGTACAAGCCACTAGTGCATAAATTATGCATTATGTATGACGCAGGTAGCTAGTTTGAAGGGCAACCCATAGTCTCAACCAATCAACTTGATTGGGTGAATTATATATGGTAGCATCAAAGCCAGTAAATCAGCAGACTAACTCATTCAAAATTTAATAGTGGGTTGGACCCATTCCTTTGTTTATCATCCCAACCCATCAATGACTGTTTAATTTGAATGTCCAACCAACAAGTAGAGGGAGAGAGAGAGACAGACAGAGACAGAGTCATTGGAGTCTTTCTCTCTTGAAGCAATTAGGTTAGAAAAGTATACATTGATTTTTATGTGGTACTTGCTTTCTCTCTTTTCATGCATTTGAACTTTGCGTAAGATGGCCAATCAGAAGCTTACCAGATTGCTTGACCAACTAATAAACATTTGCTAAAGCAAGAATCTACCTCAAACCTCAGCTCATTACAGGACCACTTCTTAAGACTCACAAATTGACTCACAAAACAAATGTTCCATTTGAAATATAAAGATGTTTTTTTGGGTACTTTTGTAATCTCGTATTCTTCCATTAAAAACTAGATTATTGATGACGGAACGAAACCCAATGTGCCACCGTGAAGCCCATGTCTTCATCTACTGCTGATTCCAACTACTCCTGCAGCTGATACAAAGAATTCTGAAAGCAATTGCAATTGCAATTGCAATTGCATGTCTGCATGCCCCAAAATTAGACCCATCTCACTAGTTTATTTTATTTATTTTCCATTTTTAGCTTCTTTCTCCCTCTGATCTCTCTCCTATTACATCAATTTTGCATTGGTTCAATCTTAAAAGCCGACACCCTTACCCACCACCAAGGCACCAACACACACTATCTCTCTCTAGAAAAGTCAAAGCAGCCCTACAAGAAGAGAGAGAGAGAGATTAGGAAATGACACTCAGATCTAACACCGTTAGTCCCACTAATCACTGCTGCATGGCCCACGTGTCAACATCATGTTCACCCCTCGTATCTCATATTGGATACGCATGTTTCACATGATTCCAAGTTTCCAATCTCTTCTCTCACAGATGCCATGATGCCACCACTTGCCATGATGGCAATTTCGTAAATAAAGTCAACACAACAATAAGCTCAGGAGCTTAGATTATGCTAAATAGTCAACGTTCTTTTTACAAATTTACACTCACATTTTTTATATATTTTTACTATAACTTTTTTGTAATAATTTAAATTATATATATATCTCACATAATTTATACAAATATTTTTTTCATAGCTATAAGTATACATAAAATAATTTTAATTTGTTATCTTCTTTTCATATCTCATTTCATGTCCCTTTAATTTAATGATAATAATTTAGTGAAAAAAAAATTATTTTTTAATTTTCATTTTTTAAATTAAATTATTAATATTTAAATTAAAAATAGACAAAAAAGAGTACAACATATTTGATTCCTACGTGAAAACGAAGTGTAAACCTTTAGTCCTTACACACTTCACAGTTGGCTTCTCTGAAAGGGCACTTTAATGTTATGACATGGATGACATTTAATTGAATATAATAACGCTCAGGTGTGTGTTTACAAAACATAGGGTTTGGGTCCCCACCATTACGTGTTGATGATGGTGAATTATTGTTTAGGATGTTTGCGTGATTGACGTTGAAATCTATATTTCTATATTGGTTTTCTAGCTTTGAGAGATCTCTGCGAATCTTACTAACTACGAGAGTGAGAGCTTTTTTTTAGGCTTGTAATCTCCCACTTAAAAAGCATAATTAATCATAATCATAATGACTTGTACCAATATTTTATCATACAAAAATAAAAAGAAAATAAAGTAAAGCCTCCTTCAATTCTAAAGTCTTCATCACAACTCCTAATGTGACCCACTTTGTCCCCTCTTTCTCATGTGTTCTATTCAAAGCCATCCCTCCCAATTAATTATCAAATTTTCTCATGTAAGAAATATATATATATATATATATATATATATATATATAGAGCCCCATGATATAGATCACCTTTGGAATGAAAGTTTATATTCTTTTTCAATTGCTAGATCCGATTATTAATAATCATTAGCATAATCTCTAGGTGGCCAATCGATTCAATTCAATTAATTAATTAGATAGGCCTTTAGTAGTAAGAGCCGTGACATGGATAAATGAAAGGTCAAGCTGTTTAGTTATGGCACCCAACCGTTTATATGTATGAGTCAATTCCTTGATCTTCGTTAATTTGTTCTCTTTCCTTTTGAACATGTTTAACATTAATTTCTGCTTTCTATTTCCTGCTTTAGTGTTCTATTAGTAATAGTTCTTGTTAATTTGTGTACATATGATGGAAAATGCGATGGTTATAAAGGTCATTTAATACTAACTTGCATTAGTATGAATGAGAAGAATTCGGTCACCTTAAACACCTTAAACATCTTATATCGGGTTTGATCCTTAAAGCGATGTGTATAGAAAAAACATAGTTGAGAGTGGTTCCACTTCATGCATCAGATCATATCTTGTGAGATTAGTCTCTCGTCTTTTTAATAAAGAGATGATTTACACCCAAAAAAAAGTCATTTAATTAATATTTTAAGGTGGATCCCAATAATTAAATCCCATATAACATGGGGTTACCACAGGCACCAAATTAAAATCTAATAATAATGCATGTATATTTATGACTGACATTAGGATCCATTAATTAGTTTAGAAAAACAATAAAAAGGTTTAATATACTGCTAAACCTAACAACCTTTTTTTGCTTTATTATGTGGATCCAATGGTTTTGCTCTTTAGGTCTTTCTCAAAAGTCCTGGGATGGTTGGGAAAACCAGGGTTGGGCCACTTTAATCCCACTATGGGGCTCAAGGAGTCAGACTCACACTAACACACAAAAAAGAAAACATGTTCACTGAATTGACAATCTCCCATAGAAGTGTGTAGTCTCATTCATAAAGGTTAAAATGAGTTCACGTAGAGAGATCAGTAGTCATTAATTGGGACCAATGGTGGCCAAGCAAAACGCTAGCTTGAACCAATTTTTGGCTTCATCTTGTGTGTTACTTGTCTTCCATAAATGACCGTCTTTTTTTCCCTTCAAATGCTCCACTTCTCTTGAATTTCTTTGGTTAGGGTGTTTGACGATGGGAAATAATTAATTTCCAATCATATCCTCGCCATCTGGTGCAATAATATTGGCAGTACGAACTACTATTTTGTAACTGATTCATGCATCCCACCTAAAATTGATACCATGTCTTTCATTGGATTCAATTCAATTCAATTGCCATATAGAGTAGGGGGTCAAGTTAAGATTAGGTTTTGAGCCACCCAAAAAAATAGTATGCTAGTCTCTCTCTAAGGTTTATCCTGTACCTTTCCTTTTTATGAATGTACTAATACCCATAATAATTACTCGTTAACTTAAAATATAAATATGAGAAGTTATTTTTATATTTATATGAACTCTTCCTCCTAACTTCAGCAAAGCATACACAAAAATGGATCAGGCGAAATACCAAACATTGAGCATGCATTGATTAAATACTGGTTATAGGTTGAAATTCTTAAGTGAAAAGGTGTAGAAAAGAAGAAAGAAAGAAAGCATATATGTCTTTAAAAGAGAAGAGGAAAACATTGGAGAAGTGGGTAGGAGCTATGCATAGTTTGAAAATGGTTAGAAATGAACTCAAGGTTTTCTCCCCTGATGTAGGGTGATAACTCATGGGAAGCTACATCTGATTGGTTCCACGCTGTTTGAAGAAACATAGGTAGGTTCCACCCACATTGGGACCACATGTGCAAGTTTTGTTGCACTTGCCCCCACATGAACACTTAACTATGGCTTGAATATAAGTTAGGGGTGGTGAGAGAATTGTACAATCGCACTTTACAAGTCTTGTTGATTCATAAACAATTGTCTTCTTAACAATAAATTTGTGTTTCTTTATTTCTTTTTATTTAATTTGTCCTTTTAATTTTTGTTTTTTAACCTGTTAATGTAATGGTTTCCACACCATCAATTTGAGAAAAACCACTTCTAAAGGGCATTAATCATGCTTTCTTTTGTTGTTGTTGATTGAAGTGATGCCGTAATTATCATTTAAGATCACCGGAATCGTGATTATGGCCCACCAATTGTGCTTATCAAGTAAACTTAACCTATGAAACAATAAATCACAATATTTAATAAGAGATTATTAAGAGACATGATCCTACCATATTAGAACCCTATTAACTTTCTAATCATCTTTGTTTCTTTTCACAACCATTACTTTGGAAGCATCCAAAAAGGATAAAAAGATAACCCTCAATGTGACTTAGTTTACAAGTTGGAAATCATTTATATAGATATGTTTAAAGAACTTTTTAGGCAATCCCCCAAATAATGTGGGTATGACTCAATTAGCCCCTCTATGTAATCCAAGTGACAATACCTACTTCATTTTGAAATTGCTATTTCCCCTATTTAAAAACCAAATTGGTGGACGTATTGTGGGGGTAGAGTTAGCTTTAAGTCATGTGATTAAGTTTCTCTCTCTTATCAGAAAATGTAACTAACTAAACAATTAATAATCTAATCTAATCAACGTAAAGGTAGTAGAGATTGTACAGTCAGAATGTCCACATTTATGACAAAGAAAAGAAGCAATTCTAAAATCCCTTGTGCCTTTTATGAGTTTAAAATAAATGTTTGGATGTTCCCGTGAATTCAGTTTTAGAAAATGGGACTTTGGTCAATCAATTAATGAGACAAAAACAAGTGCGTGGGTTTGTTAATAAAGTGAGAGACATTTAGACGGATATCTAATGCAATATGCCACTCACATAACATATAGCCCAAAGACATCTATACTTCGAGGACATTTTGCACATGACATGACAAAATCTAACATTAACATCTACCTATATATAAAGAAAAAAGGAAGTATTCTTATATTGGATTTTGTTAGTATAAGTTTCCTTAACATGGCAGAGATTAATCCCACATGGGAACTTAACTGCTTGCAGCTATATCCAGATTTTCTTCATTGACCAGTTATCACTTATCACTACTGCCAATTTCAGCTGTTCTAGCTTGATTTCCTATTTAATTAAGTTTCAACTTCTATGATTAGAAATAGGTTTTGGTAACAATATTCATCCTCAAACCTAGATTCCCAATGTTTCTACTAGGAAGAAGATGCTGTTTTTTTTTTTAAAAAAAAGAAACCTTTTAATATTAGCTATTCCAGACATAGGACAACTTTCAATTTTTAGGAGGAACTCTTGTCTTAATTTCTAGTAAAGACAAAATTTGATTAAGATTCTTATAATTTAAAAATATATATCAATTAAATTAATTAAATACATTTAAAAATAGATGAAGTTGACTGCTACGATGCTCGAATCTTGCTAAACTTCAACCATTCTTCACTATATTATGATAAAAATTTGTTATGCATGCATGTCTTATTAATTTTATCTCTTCTTTTGTTAATTTTTTTTTCAATTGCAGCATGCATGCTTAATAAGGGGCAGTGAATACACAAAGTGCAGTGTGATAGAATTGACATATCAACGTATAGTCATGATGTATTAAATAAGAGATCGAACTTTCAGGTTAACTTCTGATAGAATCGTCGCATAAATTAGGTTGGTTGTCGTTAAACAAAAATGAGAAGAAAAAAATTTCTTTTACTTAGCAACCTATATCAAAGAGATAGTTTATAGCTAGCGAAACTGTCCACAAACTAAGTTGTCGCATATAAAACCAATTCTCCATTATATTCTCATACCATGACTGAACGAGGAATCTAACTTAATAAATCCAATTAGGTTACCCAAAAATATATAGGTTATAATTCGTTGATACCAATTTAAGAATGAATACACTTATATCATCTAATAATTAACTAATTGTAGAAAATTATTTTAAATTATAATCTAGCAGTTAAACAAGTATGTGATCAAACAATGAATATTTTCACTTGCTTCAAACTCATATTGTATATACTAATTTTAATATAAGTTAATAGAATAGAAAATAATATTGTATTAACGTGAAATTTATGAATTAATAAATTTTATAAACAATGCTATAAAAATTTGTCTGCAGGACTTGGTACTAGAAAGGGGTTTTAAGCACTTTTTTAAACCCAAGTGAAGTGCTTGTTCTAACAAAACAAAAAACAAAGAAAACTTGTATAAACAATTCCTTGGGTTTGTGGCAGATTGTCTCTTGGGAAAGTCCAAGCAGATGTAAGTAATGGCCTAACTCATTAAACTATAAGACTAATTTAGATTCAGGACAAGTCAAGACAGGCTTGTTTGGAATACAAGTTAAAGTAAGTAAATGTTTTACCCCTCAAGTCTCAAGTCATCCCCACTCTTATTTTTTTGAGTTTCTAAACAAATGAGCTAAGATGGTAGTCTCTATTGTACGAATATAGCCCAACAATCTACAGAAGTTATCTCATGGTACTTATTTGTCAACAGTCAATATATATATGTCTTGTGTGTTAGTGTTTAAAGTTCAAATCAATCCATGGAAAAATTTAAGTAATTATTGAAGCCAAATGTTGTAGGTTAGGAAGTCACAAGAGTATAGTATTCTATTTATATAATATTATAAAAAAGAGTTTATTTAAGTTCTATTAATGTCAAGTGTCACTCATATAATGAGTTTTTTTTCCAAATTTTTTAGTCTCTCATATAAATGTCAATCATAAATGAGTTTTTTTCCTCATGTTTTTAATTTCTTTCCACTTTGCATGTTTACTCTTTCTTAGTGAATCCTAAAATTAAAAATTGATTTTCATAATTTTTTATAATTATAATTATGAATAATAATTTTAAATTCAAATTTAAATTCAAATTATAATTAATTTGATTTCATTTAATTTTTAAAAATGGTATATTAATTTCACAATTAAATAGCTATTAAAGCAAATATAATTACATGTGAAAATTTGTAGTTACTTAACTTTTGCAAATGTAAGCATACAAATATAGACATGTTAATCAAATATTTATTATCAAATGACAATAGCTTTCTGAATTTTACATTTTTGTTTAATGACTCATTTTTTTTAATTTGCTCTTAAAAATTTTATTAAATGAAATCAAATGGCTCCTAAATTTTTTTTATTATCAATATTTGGAATGTTAATCATATGAACATATTTTTGTTGGTTTGCTCTTTGTTGGACTATTGGCAAGCGTACCAAGTCCTGCAAGTAATTAAGTGATGAAAGAGTTATCATCCCATAAAAATTGTGTTCGCTAATTACCAATTCACTTAATCAATATTATCTAATCAATAAAAGGTTTTGGATTGAAGGAAGTTCTCAAAGGAACCGCCAATAAGATTAATCAACTTATTGACAAAAAATAATAAGCAAAACAAAACACTAATAAAATAAGATGAAAGAGAATCAATATGAGATAAGTTACGGATCTGATTTCGTTTATATCTTCACATGCAATTAATAATCCTTAAATTAATCCAATTTCCTTTCTTGAATTGATGGCGAGAACTACTATAATAATCAATGCCCAATCCCTTGATGCACCAATTCTCTTAAATGCCTAAGTTATAATTAATTCCTTAATCAAACATCAAACATTCAAGGCATAAAAAGACATGGGTTCCCTCAAACACTACACAAGTTGATAGTCCTATTCCTAGACTCAATCAATTCATGGTATCTATCATATAACTCAACCATACATTAATTTTCCAACATAATCCATAGATGCTCAATCAATTCATGAGTGACCAATTCACAAAAGCATTAGGAACAATGATAAATACTCAATTCAATGAAAAGAAACTTAAATTAATCAAAGATATTCAGTTACATGGTCTAAGACAAACTACATATTCACCATAACTAAAGGAGTTTAGCTACTCATAGAGAAAGAAAACAATTGAGATGAAAAGAGAGAAGAGATCCCCATTGGTAAGCCTTGGAGTTGGATGAGAATCCTTGAAACCTTTTTGTCTTCTCTTTCCCTAGGTCAACTATCGTCCCTCTTCCAAAAAGACCCCATTATATTATTTTCTTTTTCTTTTTAAAGTGTAGAAAAATGCATTAAGTGAGTCAACACCTAAGCCCTGGCTGTTGGGTGCCTAGGGGCGCAAAGGGCAAAAAAATTGCATCAAATGTTGATCTTGGGTGCTTAAATGTTGATTGGTGGGCACTTGAGCGTTCTGGGCGCATAGATGTTAACTAGTGGGCGCTTAAATGTTCGGGTAACAAATTTGAAATGTCATACTGGTACATGAGCACTTAAATGTTGAACTTTGGGCTCTTGAGCACTAGAAGAACAAAGCTTCTATGGATTTATTTTTCCTTCAATAAGTACCTAAAAGATAGGAAGGAAGATTTGATGAAAACCCATAATCCAAAAGGCTAAAAATAGTGTAAAACTAAACTAAGGGTACTTAAACAACTCAAAACATGCAAAAATAATTTAACTATATGATTTTACATGAGAAAAGCTCAATCCAAAGTTGTGTTCAAACAATTCACACAAAAATAATATTATAATTATCACCAATATTACTCTTTTATGAAATGACTTTTCATGGTGTTGGCTTAGTAAAAACTACGTTCTATTATATTTTGGAATCTGATATAGCATTTGAAGATTTTTTTTTTAAAAAAAAACTTTTAGAAGTAATTATGGTTGTGTTAGTTTTGTGAAAAAATAATTTTTTTAAATGTCTTAATTTTAATGTTTATATAGATAATAAGTAAAATTAAATAAATTTATTATGCAGTCATTTAATGTTATATATACTTTTGAACTAATTTATTATTATATTTTTTAAAACATATACATTGCTCATTTACACAGGTAATAAAACTAATAAAAAGTGTAAAAGAAACATTGCTTAGTGCATTAGGTTTGAATTTTATCCTTGACAAGTTAATGAGATAATAACTTGATAGCATCTTGTGTCAGTCTTGAGCTTTCTTTAAGAGGTTTTTTTTTTGTTTTTTATAATATGAAAATGGTATTTTTTTAAATAATTTTTACGTCAATCAAAATTAAGTCTCTTATTCCTTAAGTGATCTTAAAGTCACACCCTCAACATCGGCCTAATATATATATTTAAGAGAATTAATTCACTTTATGTATTGACTTAAAATTCAAACCTAAGTAGTTAACGTAAAATACCTACCTCCTTAACAACTAAGCAACCCTTGAGTTGTATTCTTAAGAGTCAAACTGTATGGCCAATAAGCATTTTCTTAAAGGAAACCAATCTATAATTAAAACTTCATATCACTAATATTAAGATGACAAGGAATTGATGATTTAAAAATAATGGCTATAATATCGCCTTTTGAAAAGATTACTTCTGCTTGAAATGACATCCATCTAATTATTTCCTTTTATTTTACGACATAAAAAATATTCCCTTAACGTCTTTCAAAAACTTTCATGTAGAGAAAAGTACATTTCAATTATTTTGTAATACTCCTACACATGAAGGTTGTTTGTGTGCTTCTTTTCAAGAGCGGAGGTGTATATATAATTTCACCATAGGAAATACGTTTACTTAAAAATGAGACATGTTCAAGTAGGGAAACTCATGATACTCGGTCATGAATAGGCTTAGATCCCTACGAATCGAAAGACAGGGAAAATGTTATGAAAGCCATATATTACTTGAACGCTTTAGCTTGGTAGGCCTAAGCCCAACCCAAAATTTGTCAATCCAATCTCTAGCTTGGGCTTATATTCTTTTAGGCCTTAGCTAAGCCTAAAGAGTAAATCCCAACCCGAATTGGATATTATAATGTAAAGGATGCAGGAAAGTATATAAAAATTAATAGAGTAAATTTTCACATATGCTTGTATTTTATTAAAATTTTAAATTATTATTTTTTTCATTAACAGTTATCATTTTGTATTTTATTTTACATATCCAAATCCCTCCATCCCAACCAATACATATATTCATATATTGGATATTTATATAAAGTTCTCCAAGACCATAAAAAAGAGAGAATCGTGAAGTTTCCTTTTCAAAGGCAAGTTGGAGAAGAATACTGAAGAAAGCTTCACCTGAGGAATGAATGTAAGGGTTGAATTCAATTTTTGTGTTGTGTGTTCGCACATAAGAATTAACAAATGTTCATAAAACTCGAGAAGACAAGTTTCCACCAGAATTCTTTAATTCCTAACCACAGAAAATGAACAATAAGTCATCTTAAGTGGTCTTAATGTATCAATAACAAGCAAGACGGGGAAGAAAGTTGGAAGAGCAATGCTGGTTTATTATGTAAACATATTATATCTATACTTTATTTATTTTGTTCGATGAAGCTGGCGTCTTAGATGATAAATAGCAAGGCTGAATAAAATAACTGTTACAAGAATGAATATATCATTACAATATCAAAATTATAAATGTTGAGGATGCTACAAGGGAATTGGATGGTGTTAAGTCTCACTGGCCGACAAAAATAATGGAAATAGTAAGAGACACATATATACCTTTGAATGCACCACATACCAAGGAACAGATTAACAAACCAGTTGACAACCTTGGTGGAACCAAGTAAAGAAGGAAAATATTCCATACATACACTGCAACCGAAACATCCGCAGGCTGCTAACACTCAAGCTGACTGATGGAGACAAGCAAAATAAAGTTCATTTTAAATCAACCTCTTATCAGAACCCTTGAGATTGAGGTTAAACCATTTCTTTTTGCCTGATTTATCCTTGCCATCTGATCCTCCATCTTCCCCAGGGCTCTCAACTTTGGAATCTTCACCAGCAATTTTGCTAGTACTTCCATTGCTTAAATTACTACCGCTCCCACTAATATTGGTTGGTTTGACAATGGTGAAGGAAGAATGGGTACTGTCCCTTTGTTTCAGAAGCTCGTCTACCTGAGTAGCAAATAAGACTAAACAAGGTCAGAAAGATAATAAGACACAAGTTTCATCATCTTATAATTGTACATGTAAACTGAAGGATGAGCATCTTATGGCACAAAAGTTGAGTTGTTTTCATTTTCCCCCTTTTAATTGGTTAGCAAGTTTCAAATTGTTCCTATTCAGCATAAAATTATACATTCGTGATTGCTACAGATTATGTTGCCCTATTTTTGGCCAGCCACGCAAGCAGGGTGAGAAAAATTTGTAATCAATCTAGCTTGCCACGACTCAATGGAACAAATATGAACTTTTCAGCTTATTATCAACTAAGCTGCGGGAAAAAATAATAGTAAAAAGAAAGCAAATGTGGGCATATCCAGATATGCACTTGTGTTGTAACTGTAGCACATGTTGAAAGAACGTACAGACTGTTTTTCTTGTGTGTATCTGTCTGTCACTTCCTGATAGCGCGCCAATGCCTGAAAAGTATTAAGAGAAACAACACTGTAAGTGCCTCAAAACAAACTTTAAACCATGAATGACTAAAGCCAATAATAACCTTTCTATATTCTGCTTCGAATTGGCGTAGCTCATTCCTCTTTCTTAAAATTTGAGCCTCAATGTCCTTAAGTTTTTGGGTGGTATCTTCATATGATTTCACACATACTGCCTCAATCGTATAGCTAGCAGTCTTAAAGAAGTTATCTCCTAAATAATATAAACTTGAATCAGTGTACATGTAACTTAAATAGTTTATGTGAAAAAATAGCCCAAGCAAGCAAAAGGACAATAAAACAAAATAAATTATTCAGACCATAAACTGCAAATATATGAGTGCCAGGCTTTAGTTCCGAGACTTCACAAGGTTGAAGACCTTCCAACCTTTTAAAGAAAGCCCCTTCAGGATCCTTGGCCATTGCTAACTGCACCACATCACTAAAAGTAACCACCACCTTCCAAACAATCCGCCCTAAACTGCCAAATAATAGAACAAAGGAAAAGAAACCTAATGAACATAATTTCCATACCGCATTCACGGTTGAATCCATTCTGTACACTTGAAAATGTAAGAAATACATTCCTGCAGACGTCACCTTGCCAGCCTTCTCGCTATCTTCCTGTACAGAAAGATATTTGCATACAAAACTAAATGCACGCCCAATTGTAATTGCCCAATTACTACTTCAATAAATGACTGGTTGCAATTTGTGCAATGTACAAATCCATTACAAATAGCTTAAGAACAATGCACACAGTTTATCTTAACATGATTAATACATACGACTGGTTCAGGTTGCAGACCACACAAAGCTCTCTCTCCTAATGTTTATGTTATGTGTTTCTTTATATCTGACTTTGAGCCTAGCAGCCACTTATTTTACGCAATCCAGCAGCAAGATATGTTTTGCAGACTTTTTGGTATTTTGAGGGGGGGGGGGGGGGAATACTTGATTTGTCCAGAGAGTTTGTACGTCGGAGCAATTTCTCATATGCCAATTTAGTGGTTTTGGGAGAAGTAAAGGCAGGGTTCTTGGAGAGGAGGAGGGAATAAATGTAGAAGCAAAGAACAATAAACACTACCTGCAACGCCAAACCATAGCCACCACTTGCATCTTGTTCAAAGTAGAGCAACTGAAAAATCAGCCTTCAATATTACAATCCAATGCCATATTACCAAGAAGCAAAATTGCAACAGATGAACAGACAAAGACAGAGGAATTGTTATAATAAAGGCATCAGACATACCTTGAATTTGCTTTGTGCAGTTGAAGTAACTCTTATTACAATCCCTGACTCAGCTTGCTGCTCATTTATTGTCACACCAAAAAAATGAGCACATTGCTTCTCTACCTGCAACAAATTGTGACATAAGTGGAACAAATACCCCACCAGGAAGACCACAGTATTGCTTCATCACCATGAAGAAAGTAAGAACCTTTCCACTAACTGATGTTCCAATAGGAAGGGGTCTAACTGTAACTGTGCCATTCAGAGCTTCTTCAAGAACATTAGCTGAAATGGTAGTCTTGATAGGGACACCCAGCTTGCTATAACCAAATAGAATAAGAAACAAAGCAAAGCTAAATAATTTTGAAAATCAAGTAGCCATGCTAAATTCACACCTGAATAAAGCTGCAAACATTGTGTTGACAGTCCCAAGATTAGATAAGTCAATTTCCATGTCCATGCCATCAGCATCAAGTGCCTGATATGCATTGGCATACAATTTCATAACTTAAAGAATGTGACTCATCAAAAGGAGAACTATACCATGAAGAATATGAACTGAAACGTGAAAAGCTTTTAAGAAATATATAATAATAATAATATATAAAACAAATCATTTAAACCAATAAAAGGAGTAGAATACTGCTGAAACTTACTTAAATTTTAAAGAATTGACATGCCGTAATAAAGAAGATAACTAAAATGAATATATGAGTTGACGGCAAAGATAATAATCTACCAAAAGAAAACAAGACAGGAAATAAAAAACAGAACGTATGTACAAGAAGTCTGTACTGAAACAAATGGCCCACATAAGTGTTATCCACTCGCATTCCATGTTGCAAGCAGGTACTATGAATGCCTTTGCTCCTCTCTCCTGAGATGTGCATGTTGATAGCATTAGACATCCTTGCAGGTCAAATTCCAGATCACCAGAAAAGTAAGATGCCAAAATGGCATGCTCTCCAGAGAAAATACAACAAACTAGTCAAATTTTGCAATTCTTATCTGTTTGCCCAGCCAGATAACTTAGATTTCTCCAATGTCACAAACCATCATCCTATAAATTTGCCCAAATTCCTATCAAATCACGAGGTTACTGTTCATTGCATCCTAGCAGCCACCAATTGACCCTTTAACCAACCCTCATCATTTTATTTTATTTTTTTGCAAACCAGCCTTGCCCCCACATGTCCTGTATGAACATTCAACTCCCCTAATTTCTACCATTAATTCTCCCAAGAAAACCCTAATTTTGATCTTTTAAATCCTATACCTTCTGATATCCTGCATCAATATGAATAGCTTTGCCCCTCTCTCCTGATATGTACATAGTTGAAAGCATAAGACATCATTGAAGGTCGAATTGAAGATCACCGAAAAGGTAAGATCCCAAACGGCATGCTCTCCAGGGAAAATACAGCCAGTCATAGGGAAGAAGATTGGACAGGGCAAGGGAGGGAGTAAGTGATTCAGTGAGTTGACTAAATTGGGCAAAGGTAATCTACCCTTTCTCTCTAGTTCTTTTTCTGTTTCCTGTTTATCTTCTTCCTCTCTTGAGAGTCAAGACCAGAAACTCTAACTCAGTATCAAAGCAAGCACCAGTTGGATGATCAAAACAAAGTCTTCGAATTTCATTGATGTCAAGTCCATGCAGATCTTGGAAGAAATGGGAGAAACAGACACCATTCTGGCACTAAAGAAGCAACAACTAAAGACCTTATATTAGTTAAAGGTGGTTTCAAGTTCAACAACCTCTTAGATTTTGAAGGACTCTACAACTAGGGCTAATTAGTATATTTTTGTTTTCATATTGTAGGAAAGATTGAAAGAGAAAAACAGAGCTTTGGATTCACATAGAGAGGACAGGAAGAAAGGGACCTCAAATCCTGCACTGTCATACTGCCTTCTCTTCTCTGGGTCAGATAAGATACTATAAGAATATGCAACCTCTTTAAATAGCTCTGAAGCTTCAGGATTGCTGGCATTCTTGTCAGGGTGATACCTGTCAATTACATGAAGCAAATATCACATTATATAAAGATATTTAAAAAGATCCCACATATGTTCATTATCATCATTGTCATTCAATAACTACACAAACTCCTTGGTTCTATTCTACAAGACCAGAACAAATGGGAGCACAAAGAAAAAGCTGACAAGAATATCAGTATATTGCTCTAACTGATTTGATCCTCCTCTCTGCAACCCGTTCCCCTTCTTGAAAAAGGAAAAGAAAGAGACACAACCATACAGCCAATAGAAGTAACTAGTTTTTCACTTTGCCAAGCATTTTACCTTACAAATCTATCATGTCAAATGAGATGTCGACAGACAAGTAGACCTGTTACTGTGACAAGTAACACAGGGATGGCTGTGAAGGATAATGTCAAGAATTTTGCAAGACGCGATTATCGATTCCAGGAACATTATCATGATAGGATACCATATATCTCCCTTTTATGTTAAAAAGAAAAAAAAACAGTGATAACTGAGAACTAAAGTGTGTATGACAACAATAACATAACATCAGAGAGGAATTCAAGTTGCCCCACTCATTTATTCTTGGAGTCAGTGCAATTTGTAACATGAAAGGATATTAGATAAGAATATTCATCACCTTCAAAAGCTCTTCAATTCCTCTATCTCACTTAAGAAGATTATGTTAATGTCTTAAATAAGAAATTCAGAGAGAAGCCCTCTTCTGTATAAAAAAAAATTTCTGGAATCCATACAAGATGGAGAAATAACTATTCCATTGCATAGGAAAGAAAATCACTAGAAAACAAAAGACCTATAAATGTATGCTAACAAGAAATGATACCCATCATCACTTCTAAAGAGAGAGTTAAGAAAAAAAAAAAAGCAAACAAAAACAACAACTTTTAGAACAAACAGAATCTCATGTACAAGTACCCACATGGAAAATTCAACAGAAAAGTGGCAGAATTCAAATGGGAAGTAAAAGAAAAACAGAAAAAACAAAACAAAACAAAACGTACTTGAGAGCGAGCTTTCTGTAAGCCGTTTTTATCTCCTGATCGGTTGAGTCCCTTGACACGAACAATACCTCGTATGGGTCACGCCGAATTGCTGGGGTAGACGGTCCTTCCATCTTCGAACCCGTCCCCATTTCCCAGCCTCTCTCTCTCTCTCTCTTAGTATCTTACACAGAGCAGCTCAAAAAGAACAAAAAAATTTGACCTTTTTGCTTTCAAATACTATTGTTGCATTTTCTTCATCGACCCAACTGCTCCAATCATCGAATTCAAAACGAAAACCAAAACCACCAAATTGAGAACCAATAAGAGATCAACACTTCCCACAGAGAGTAGGAAGGCACGCGATTCAAAGCGTCATTGGATCGCTCATGGTTTCCTCTCCTCGAAATGACAAAAAGAGGGAAATTTGTGAGCTGGGAATTCAGGATCTAAGGTCAATTTTGAATGGAGTGAGAAAGGAAAGCAAAAGGGTGTGATTGGGTTTTGAATTTACAGAAAGAGAAAGAAAGTCCTATGCCTTCAGAGTCAGGGTGTAATCTAATCTGTAATGTAAGACGAAGTCCTGTGCAATTTTGTCTTTATTTTTTTAAAAAAAAAAATCTGAATTTTGTTGTTGAAGATTATTCATTATTTTCATTTTTAAGAATTATTTATAAGCATAAATTGCTTTCTCATAAATAATTTAATAATAGTTTTTAATATGTAAAAAATGTTATCTAAAGTCTCTTAAGTGTTGTTTTTTTATTCTAACTAATACTTAGGTGTGATGTGATGCACTGCTTGACTTATTTTTGCAGTATATTTTTAACTTTAGAATTTTTATTTGAGTAACTTTTTTTTTCCTTCCAAATATACCAGATTTTATTCAGACATAATAAAATAACAATAAACTTGGATAAATAACATAATATATAGTAGAAACAAAACGCAAATCAACTCCCAATTTATCATCATTCCTATTAAGTGAAGTGTTATTTTATGACTTAAATTTTTTTATGATAAATTAATTAAGGGATTTAATTTTTATTATTACTAATTAAGCACATCAACTTTATTTAAAAAAATTAATAAAAAATGATGAAAAAACAAAAACTTTCAAC
Source organism: Styphnolobium japonicum (assembly GCA_023212625.1). Lineage (NCBI taxonomy): Eukaryota > Viridiplantae > Streptophyta > Magnoliopsida > Fabales > Fabaceae > Styphnolobium > Styphnolobium japonicum. The sequence goes on from JALBWW010000013.1 coordinate 3,247,477, forward strand.
TTATCTAATAAAAACAATTTATAACACGAATAAAACATGTGATATATATGATTTAATTTTTTTAATTGATAAATATTATCAAAATATTATTTTATTAAAGTTAAAGTCCTTAGTTGAGTACTATAGTAAAGTTGAAGTCCTTCATCAATAAATTTTGAATTTAAGATCCTTAATTATTTATTATAATAAAGTTGAAGTCCGCAAAGAATATATATTTTTTTTCATTTTTCTTTAGTTTTAATACGACCTCTCTAAAACTATAAAAAAAAACATGATAACTTTTATTACAGAAAACAACACCCCCACATTGTTTTCCAATAATTGACCCTGTAAGTTGTAATCTGCAAATAGATAACAAGCAGATTTGTTAAAAAAATATACTTGCTTAAATTATATTTTGGAAGATTTATTTGTAAATTATGTTTAATATAATGTTTAAAATCTCTCCATCTTTACCACAAATTAATATTTTCAAACCACTTTATTTTCTAACTATAAAATTGCTATATATAGTTGATTATAACTAAATTTAAAGGTAACATTGTCTTCGTCTCTTCGATGGTGTGAAAGTTATACAAGAATGAAAACCTTTTGTCTTATATTATTGCTTGAAATAACTCTAGCATCAACCGTATGAGCGCCCAATTGAGTGATCACAATTCTGATTCTATTACACAAACTAGAAGACTAGTCTATGTTTTTTAAGATCATCACAGGAACTCCGCATATGACTTTTAAGGCTATGATTTGGAATACCAAGACTTTTAATTCTTTCAACAATTTTGGTTTATGAACATCATTAGAAGTGTCGACATTTGCATTTGTTTTGCAAGTAGAATCAGAACTTAAATATGTTCTTTTTTCCCCCTCATCTGGGACCAAAAGAAAGCATATATTCATTGATCGTGCCTAGTGTCTACGATGCTACGAGTATAGGCAAGTATATATAGATATCTCTTGTCAATATATTAGATCTGTAATGTTCTCCAAAAAGTACGCATTTGTGCTTTCCAACAATAGATGCAAGTAGATCACTTAATCTTTTATCAAGAGCTTGATGGGTATTTCAATAATTGCTTAATCGAATCACCATCCTTAGGACCTACATTCAATTTCCAATAAAAAAGAACTCTTTTATTTCATTTGAATTAGAATTAGAATCATATGTTCGGAGTCTCACGTTCTTATTTAAAATTAATACCTTACAAAAGCTCAAAAAAAATATGATTAGTTAATGATGATGAATATAATATCCTATACTTTTTTTTATTCGCTATAATATCCTATACTGCCTTTGCTAATGATCGGAAGAATTTGTCTCCAAGCACAACAACATTGCCACCAAAAAGTTGATTCAAACTCCTTAGATTAGTGAATATAAAATGTTTCTTAATTTTTTTGTCTAAAGCTTCAAAACAATCTTTGCGCAAATATAGGAGTTTCATCCTAAATAACAAGCTTAGTCCAAACTATCAATTCAGGTACTGGACTTCCCTGTCTATTATTTCAAGTTAGGTTTTCATTTGAATTCAAAGAAATCCCAAATTTGGAATGTATCTTCTCCCTCCTATTCCACTTGATGTGGCTAAGAATAGTCCCCCGGCCCACTCCAAATGCAAAGACACCATAGCCATTGATAAAATAAAAAAATATATCTCACATTCATTTTTACTACGAATCCATACCGAATCCATAATTGTGTTAAGACTCCTAACGGTCCACTAGACTAATTCTTGTGACCGTGAAGGCGTGAACCACCCACAAATCCATGTGAAACTCACAGTGAAATTTACATGGGTCCCACGTTAATTTGTGAGTGCGATCCCATTGTGGGTGCCACATGAGTTTTGTAAACGCATATGCTCATGATGAGCACAATATGCTCACGCAAGAATGTTTCCACTGGTAATTTGTTTTCCTGTCCGTCAATTGTTAATAGTTCAGAGCATGCATTCTTGGAAGGGCGAGGCTGCAGTGGTTTTTTTTTTTTTTTTTTGTAAGTTACGGTGTTTCCTTGATAGCTTTTAATTATTTTTTTTACATATATATCGTTATAAAATTTGAACTTGAAACAAGATGTTCAAAGTTTTATTCAAATTAATGCAAGTTGATTAGTGACTTCTCTTTACACATCAAAATAGGTGAAGTGATTTTAGCACAAAACCCAGCTATCAAACAATTTAACTTAACTGGCATTGAACTGTCATACTACTACTAACAGAAAAAAGGATTTCTGTATCCTAATACCCCCCCTCAAGCTGGAGAGTGTATGGAAAGAACTCCCAGCTTGGAAATAAAACCAAGAAAAGCTGGAGCATCCAAAGGCTTAGTGAAGCAATCGGCCAATTGATTGGAAGATGCAATTGGCAAAAGATGAAAGAGCTTTGCTTGAGGTTTCTCACGGACGATATGACAATCAATATCGATATGTTTGGTTCGCTCATGAAAGCTGGGATTGGAGGCAATGTGTTCCTTGATTGACTATCACGATAGCAATCTTAGGAGAGATGAAAGGAACTGTGAGATCTTTAAGCAAATAAGTCAACCATTGTAATTCACAAGTGGTTGAAGCCAAAGCTCTATATTCCGCCTCAGAGGATGAACGGGAGACTGTGGTTTGTTTCTTAGACTTCCATGAGATGAGGGAAGACCCAAGAAAGATACAAAAACCAGTGATGGAACGTCTTGTTTTGGGGACATGTGGCCCAATCCGAGTCACTAAAACCTTTAAGCTGTAATTCAGAAGTGGCAGGAAAGTATAAACCTTGAGCTGGACAGTTTTTGATATACTTCAAAACGTGAGTTGCTGCCTCAAAGTGATGAATGGTTGGGGACTGCATGAACTGACTGAGATGTTGAACACTGAAACTAAGGTCTGGCCTTGTGGTGGTAAGATAAAGTAGACAACCAATTAATCTGCGATAGGTGGCAACATCATATGCAGGAGCAGAAGTATCATATAACAGCTTGTTGTTCTTAATCATGGGAGTGGAACATGGTTTAGAAGCGAGCAAACCAGTATCAGTGAGAATATCAAGCGCATATTTGCGCTGGCAGATATGAATCCCATTTTTAGACCTTGCAACCTCAAGACCAAGGAAATACTTCAAATCACCTAAATCCTTGATGCGAAAGGTATGATGCAGAAAGGATTTAACTGAACTAATTTCAGAGGCGTAAATTCTGCGCAAGTATTACATCATCGCGTAAAACAAGTAATGTAGTAATGGAAGCACCACTGTGTTTTAATGAAAAGTGAGTAGTCATAATCGTGAATGACGAAACCAAGTGAGATTAGAAGCGGATAAACGGCTTCGCAAACCATTGCTCTTGGCTTGTTTTAAGCCGTATAAAGATTTACAATACTTACAAACAACATTTGGATTAGGAGAAGTAACCCCTGGTGGTAGTTGCATATATATCTCCTCTTGAAGATCACCGTGTAAAAAGGCGTTATCAATATCAAGTTGCTGTAGTAACCATCCATTTGCAGCAGCTAAAGCAAGCAAAAGTCGAGCAAGTAGTTAACTTTGCAACGCGGGGAAAAGGTGTCTAGAAAGTCAACACCTTCTTGTTGAGTGTAACCTTTGGCAACAAGACGCGCCTTGTATCGTTCAATTGAGCCATCAGCTTTATGCTTGATGCGGTAGACCCACCTACAACCAATAGGAACTTTGCCTTGTGGCAACTCAGTGAGAGACCAAGTGTTATTTGCTTCAAGTGCTCTTAACTCATTCTGCATGGCCTGAATCCATTCTGCAGATTTAATGGCTTGAGAATAGGATTTTGGTTCAATGGAATTGGAAATGGCAAGAGTAAATTTAAGATGTGCAGGTGAGAGAGATTTGTATGAGAGAACAGAAGAAATTGGATACAAAGGATTACCTGATGAAGATGAGTTGGGTGGTGCTGAGTTGGAAAGATTACAATGATAGTCTTTCAAATAGGCAGGAACCTTGCGAACACGTTCTGATTTTCTAATGACAGGATCAAGGCAAATATCATTGGCAATGTTATTAGGAGATTGGGCATAGAAATAGGTGTAGATGGGGCAGCATTTTGGGAAGGGGTAGATTCTGCTAAAGGCGTGATTGGCTCAAATAGGAAATCAAAAGTATGGATAGGAGAACTTGCATCATCAGGAATTGGTGTGGAAGAGGAAGCATAAGGAAATAGATGTTCATGAAATACTACATTTCTGGAGATAGAGATTTCGCGAGATTGTAAATAAAAAACAATGTAACCTTTGGTTCCAAATTTGAATCCCAAGAAAATACACTTTTTAGCCCTTGGATCAAGTTTGGATCGGTTTTGGTCCAAAGTAGAAACAAAACATAGAGAACCAAACACTTTGAGGTTAAGAAGGGTGGGGAGATTTTTGAAAAGAAGTTCAAAAGGAGATTTATGATTGAGATGTGGAGATGGAAGTCTATTTATGAGATGAATTGCATGTTGCACGGCATATGACCAAAAAACTTTAGGCAAACCAGATTGAAATAATAGGCTTCTTGTGACATTAAGAATGTGCCTATGTTTTCTTTCTACAATAGAGTTTTGTTGAGGTGTAGCTACACATGAAGTTTGATGCACAATTCCAAAACAGTTGAACAAATCAGGGTAATTAAATTCGGAACCATTGTCCGTTCGAATTGCTTTAATGGTGGTATTAAATTGATTTTGAATGAAAACAATAAAATTGTGCATTAAGGTTCGAGTTTCATATTTATGTTTCATGAAAAACAACCAAGTATGCTTTGAGTAATCGTCAACAATGGTAAGAAAATATTTATGACCATGAAGAGAGGGGATACTTAGAGGTCCCCAAATATCCATATGAATGAGATCGAAAGGATTATGAGTGACACTAGTGCTAGAAGTAAAGGCAATTTGTACTGTTTTGCAAAGTGGCAAGAATCACAAACCAAATTTTTATGGAATTTGACATACGGAAAATTGTTACAAATTTGATGTAAGATTTTTGTGGAAGGATGGCCTAGCCTAGAGTGCCACAAATCAAACTCAGAAGAAGCACGACTGGAAGAAGATTTATTCATATGAATGAAACTATGTACAGATGATGGAAAAGAAATTGAAGAACTGTGTGGTTGCAGTAAGTGATATAGACCATCTTTCAACTCAGCAAGCCCAATCATCTTCAAGGAGGTAACATCCTGTATATAACAAGAGGAGGTCAAAAAGGTCAATTGGCAATGTAAGGAGGAACTTAGCTGATGCACTGAGATGATGTTGAAAGAGAATTCAGGAATGTACAGGACATTATGAAGTTGAAAAGCATCAGAAAAGTAAATAGTGCCAGAATGCCTTGCAGTAAGACATGCGCCATTAGGGAGATTTACTTTGATTGGTTTAATTGAATGAAATTGAGAAAAAAAAAGTTTAGAATGTGTCACATGATCAGTGGCACCAGAATCTAGTATCCAAGAATGAGTTTTAGGAAAGAAATTACCTGAATTGGATGGGTAATGTTGTTGAGTTGATGACTCACCAATAAAAGCAGTGTTAATAGAGGCAGTGGGCTGAGAATGGACCTTGGATTTTTGCAGCAAAGCGAGTAAATCTTGCACTTGTTCAGCACTTAACTGAGTAATGGTTTCTTTCTGAGTTGTTGAAGACAAAGTTTTCTCAGTTGAAGTAGGGTGATCCATGTCATCAGAAGCAGCAGCAAGCTGATTAATTGTTGGATTATATCTGGATTTATAGCTAGGAGGAAAACCGTGTTTCTGATAACACTGATCTATGGTGTGACCTGATTTATGGCAAGATATGTACCTAATGCCTTGCCGATGATAGTTCCTCTGCCGTGATTGAATGCGCTTACGCGACTTACGCCACCAAAGATATAACCAGAGCCTTTGCCTTGACCTTTCCACTGATATTGAGTGTCAGAAGAATTAGAGAAAACCTTGACATCAACAGCATTAGCAGGATGAATAGTAGTTAATTGACCTTCTTGCTGTAAAACGAGAGAATAGGCCTGATTTATGGAAGGCAAAGGATCCATCATCAATATTTGAGTTTTAACAGTGCTATATAGCTCTCCTAGACCTTTGAGAAAACACATGACATGTTCAGAGTCTTTATTAGTTGAAGCAGTTAAAGGACACCACAAGCAACGGGAACAGCGCATGTGCAGGCAGGTGTAGGTTTCAAAGCCTCAATTTCATCGAGAAGCGATTTAAGATCAGTGAAATAATCAGCAACAGTACGCTCACCTTGTCAATGGAATGAATTTCTTTTAGAAGATCAGAGACGCGAAAGTGATCGCGTTTGGTGAATCTATCTTTCGCATCACGCCACAAAATTTTAGCATTGTCAATATAAACAATACTATTAGCAATTGGAGTAGAAAGACACGCGCTGCAATCCATGAAATTACCATACTATTGCGGCGATGCCATGCCTCAAACTTCTCGGATCATCCTCGGGGAGGTATTGGTAGATTACCTTCAATGAATTTCAGTTTGTTCTTAGTCATCAAGGCACGTTGCATAGCGCGACTCCAAGAGTAATAGTTTGATCCATTCAAAGCCGGCGTAACCAAGATAGTTCCTGGATTTTCAGCAGGATGCAAGTAATATAGATTCAGAGGATTCTGCAAATCATCAATTGCAGAGGAAGAGCGCTGATTGCCTGAAGTAGCTGTAGAATTGTGTGAAGTTGTTGTGGAATTGTTGACGGCATCGTTAGGGTTTGGAATAGGAAAATCTTCCATGATGGAAGAAACAGAATTAGAGAGCGCAGAGAGCGGAGATCGCTAATCTGATACCATATTGAGACAGAATTGGTAAAATGATTTCTTACTTCGAAAAGAACTATTACAAAGTATTTATACAAGTAAGGAATGACTAACTCTAGCTGTCAAACAATTTAACTTAGCTGGCATTGAACTGTCATACTACAACTAACAGAAAAAAGGATTTCTGTATCCTAATAATTGGTGATGATACTCTTACGACTTAGAGCATCTATATTTAGAAATGGAAAATAATATATTGTGTAAGACGTGCATGCACTTGTATTATATTATGCCAAATACTAGTTGATGGTTCATCCACCCACGACCCACCTCCAAGTTCCAATATGATAGCAAGTTATTCTGATAGCAATGACGTCATTGATGGAGTGAAAAGGCAGTCAACATTCAAGTCTTTTTCAGATATATATCCCACATACCAGCTTATTATTTCATGGAATCAGGACCATCATTTCCTAACAGGCTCACCACCACATCAAGGCAATAAATCTGTACTTGGGGGTTTGTACATCAAGCCCATTTTTTTTACAAGGAACCAACACCTAAATCCCATCGGGCTAATAGCCTCTCTTTGACCCTTAGGCCCATGACTAACCTCCACTTGACCCAATATGCAGCCTGAAAAAAAAGGGCCGATTGGCATGATCTTAGGCTTGCCATGGCACGATTCCAGACCTGCCATATATAGCAATCAAATGGCCTTTAACAAACACTTCATGCCAAGAAGCGAAAGACCAACCCCATACATATAGGAGAAAATGCTCATATCAGGTAATTTCTCTACCCTTTAAACAAGACATTCCCATCACAAAAATTAACTTCAACTTCGGAGTGTCTTTATAAGTATATTCAACCCTATTTCGTGACCGAGCACGGGAGCCAGGGAAAGACCCATGGGAGTGGAGCGGAACATATCCCAAATTACAAGGACCGATTGCATGTAGCATTTGTTTACTGATTGAGAAATGTGTTATATAAAACAGCTGCACTCAATCATTTTGGTTTTATATAATCGTTAAGGATAAACTTAACATATATATTTACACTTTGTTAAGTTTGTATAACTCATAAATGATGGAAGAAGCTAATGGTTTTCTAAGACAAATTAGTGCATCTGCATAGCATAATCTGGTCTTCATGACAGGTTGAGTACTTGAATGCTATCATTCACGTTTCCACCCATACCACACCAACGCCAACGCCAACGCCAAAATTTTCCACCCACTCCAGCGGTGCCCCTATAAACCCTCTTAACTTCACTACGTACTGTCCTTTGAATTTGAAGTTTCAACTCTCCATATCCTTTGTTTGGAAAATTAGAGGGAAAAAAATATGGAGGGAATGAAAATTAGTATAGCGAACAAATACATGAATTATGTCTACATTCATCATAAATTTTCATTCCTTCCAATTTTCTTTTCCTCCTTTTGGCTGTCCAATCAGAATTAAGTTTCCCCCCTTCTCTCTCTGAGCTATGAATTGAATTCCACTCCCTCCCTCACTGTTCTTCATATCCATGTTTTCTCAGCTCTATCCTTTTCCATTCACAGACACAGTGCATTTTCCAATGGCAGCTCACAAACTCGCGTTGATCATAGAAAACCCTTCAAACGCCGACGAGTTTCTGCTCGTGAAACAGTCGCGCCCTCCGAAATTCGAAGACGAAGAATACGATTCTTTCGTCGATTCTGATCTTTGGGATTTGCCCTCGGCGCAGTTGAATCCGCTGCAAGCTGAGACGGGGCATCGGGTTGTGGTGGAAGTTGCGGGCTCGCATTCAGAGGAGATCAATTTGAGGGAATTCGACGTTCATTCGGCTCTCAATGAGGCAGGGTTCTTGAATTTTGGAAATTTTGTATTTTTTTGGTTTGATGATGATGAATCCGTGTTAAATGGTTTTGCTTTAGGTCTTTGGACAACTGGGGTTTGGGGCAGTTGAAGGGGGAGAGTGGAAGTTTTGTAAGTATGTGAAGGAAGCTGCGTTTGGACCGGGTTTGCCTATCAACACAGTCTTTGTTGTGGGAAAATTGGTAGCTGAGGACAAGGACATGCGAGGTTTGCTTGCTTTTTAAGTTTGTTGTTGTTGGCATTGCGGGTTTTTTTTATTTATTTGCAGAGGATGTGTGAATTGGGTTGTGCTTTAGACTTGTGTTGAACAATTAAATTGACTTTTATTTGTTCTCATGCCCTGGTGTTCCCCTAGATGGTGATGCTGGTTTGTTTAACTCTCTCCATTTGTCTGTCTGTTTTGTTCAGATTACATTGTTGAGAGAAAATTGTCTTTTAAGAAAATATTCATTTGAATCATTTTACCTTTTGGGCAGAGGACTAAACAAGTAAACGTAATGATTAATTCTAGAAGTCCATATGCAGATTCAAGTAAATGGATGTCTGTCCAAAGCTGTCTTAACTGGCTTCTGGAAGTGAAACCCCAAGGTGATCGTGTTGGATCATTGGTAGTCGTTGGTCTTATAAATGACTCATCTGTCTCTGCAAAGTGGAAAGTCCCTCCAGCCATAGACTACCAGGTTTGCTTTCTTTGAATTCCCTCTATTTGCATGGTGGGGCATTTATTGGGAATTACAATTTTAGAAATAAATCTAGAAGCAGTGATATAGGAGATCCTAAAAGATTTTGTGAAAGGAAGTCTTATCGAGACTGGTAATCTACATACATATTAATTTTGCTAACCTTGTCATGTCTTTTGTTCTAAAGGGTTATCAACCTCCCTCGGCTTTGCATCAATAATGCCCCAGAAACAAAAAGGAAGAGAAAATTGTCATTTTTTGAATTTGTTTAGTGCTAAGGCAAGGCTCTGTGTTGAGATTTGGCATATGGTTTTTGTTTACTAGATTTCAACCGCCCTCCTATGTATTCGCTGGCATATGTGCTAACTCGCTTGCTTAACTGCTTATGAATAAAGTTAAAAGGATAAGAACCTCCTCCAGATGAGTGAGTTGTTGAAACTTAAAAATGCCTCATGTACTTTTAATTTTCAGCAACTCAAAATTAAGATCTTAAACTATTTATTCAGAGATTATAGCTGCAGTTTGATATCTGTGCACAAGGAAAGGAGAAAGAGGAAGCTTATTTTTCCATTCTTCAAAGTCATTGTGTTTATAATTTGGTGCAAAATGAAGATTTATTTTCATTTTCAGGAGTACCCTCCTGGTGTTATACTCATACCTATCGGAAGTAGGACGGCAAAGCCTTTTCGCACAACGAACTTGGTGGTGTTTGCACCAGAGAATGTTCCAAATGATTCTGAGGATAATAATTTTTTGGCACGTGGAGATGCACTAATAGTTGATCCAGGATGTCTATCAGAATTCCATGGAGAGGTATACTTCCAGATAACATCCAAGCTTCTGCAGTTAGTCCTTGTCATTGTGGCTTTTGAGTTGCCTTTAATCCTTCTGTTTTCTATTCCTTGTTCAAGGGATGCATTTCATTGTATACTTCCTCTATACTTGATCATGCTGATTTGGCTGTTTCTTAATATAACTTGACATTATCTAGTGACAGCAAAATAGAAACAAGTTCTGTTTGTTTGAACTTGACTGCTAAAAATTTTTCAGCTTAAATACAAGGCAGTATGACTGTTGAGGAATTTACATGGAGATATAATTTTTGATGTTTCCTTTTTGCCTATATCCTACCGTCCTTCTATGAATCCATCCCTCACCCTGTAGATAGTGGCTAATTTCCCGATTATCTGATTTTGAAATTTGTTTTCCTCTTCAATTAAATCTTAACATATTTCTCTGTAATTATCAGCTAAAGAAAGTTGTTACTGCTTTGCCAAGAAGACTAGTGGTCTTTGTCACTCACCATCATCATGATCATGTAGATGGTAAGTCTTTGCTATAGAATAGTGACTTGTGTTCTTTTTAAGGTAGATTATATTATGCGTATAGGTGGTGAATGGTGAGGCAATCATCATAAGTAATCGTTTTTACTTTGTTACTTCTGCACTAAAGCTAAGTGAGCACCAAAAAGCAATTAAGGACATAATCTTATCTTTGTTAGTTCTGCACTCAAGTCTACCTCATAAATAATCACTTTTTCTCTCTTCTGGCAGAGGTTATTGTCTGTAAAGGGTACACTCTTGTATTTGGAAAATCACATTTCTAATGTTATTATGGATTTAAGTCATGAGTATACTCTTTTAATTCTCATGTATTTTCACATTTTATGACAGGACTCTCAGTCATCCAGAAGTGCAATCCTGATGCTACTTTGATAGCACATGAAAATACCATGCGTCGCATAAGCAAAGGTTACAATGTTGACATTTTAGGGGGCCCCGTTTGGTTTATTTTTCGTTTTTAATTTTAGTTAGATATGTTTTCATTATAATTACAAAAATGCCACATTATTTTCATTATGTTTCTTGTTTTCAAAATTTTGTGAAGGAAATTGTGAAAACAACTGAAAACACCAAAATGTTGACAAAATGAAAACAATGTGACATTTTTGTAATTATAATGAAAACATATCTAACTGAAAATGAAAACAGAAAACAAACCAAATGCGCTCTTAGTTTTTTGTTTTCATTTCAATAATGTTCTTGGAGACAGTTTGCAAACATATATAGTTTCCTTCTTAGTTTTGGAGTGTTAACTTAATAACCATGCAACTAGAAACTTATCTACATACATCCATGGTGAAATAAAATGTATGTTGTATCTGTCATGAAATTTCATAAAAAGCTTGATTTTGAGTAAATAACTTATTGATGCTATCATGACTTTGATATGAATCTTAAAACGATCGCACTAAAATTGCGAAGCCCAACTTTTGGTATCTTCTACATCAGACTTAGTTTTTAAATTTTCTTTTAGATTTTAAAGTTTCTCACCTTTAAACTAATATTCTATAATTACAGATGATTGGTCACTTGGCTATACCTCAGTTACTGGAGCTGAAGAAATTTACATCGGTGGTCAGAGATTGAGAGTTATTTTTGCACCGGTATTTTTCACATGCATAATCTTTCTTTTAAAGTGTATAGCATGCTTCATTCTAGTATCTTTCATGTTTTGTGCTTGTTGAGTTGCAATAACACTAATTTTCTAGACCTTATGTTCTGTATAAATTTGAAAATTTTGTTTAAGATGTATGACCAGGGTAATGACACATCCACTTCACTATTTTAACATTACCTTATAGGATGGAAAACTTTTGCAAAACTTCTGTTAGTTGTACATAAAAAATAATTCATCTGTCTTCTCTTGACAGCTTAAGCTTTAGGTTGAATTGGTTCTTAACATGGCATCATAGTTTCTTTAAACAGTGGTCAGAGTTTGATCCTGATCGCCACATTCTCTAATTAAATTAAATTTTAGCACAAGCTAGCAGTAAACTTGTGCTTTGTCCATGCTTTTAAATCCAAAGTGCTTTTGCATGAAGGGGTGTGTCAGACTTGTAAATAAAAAACCATCCATGGACTGTCTCCTAATAGCTTAAGCTTTAAGGTTGAATTGGTTTTTGACAAAATAAAAAACTGTCTCAACTATATCAAACATTACTTGAATTCTTAACTGAGTTTGTATAAAAGTCAGAAGTGTGGTGAGAAAATATTATATTCTCTATAAAATAGCTTCTATATTCTGCTGAAGATGAAATTTCTCTTCGGTTCAGGGACATACAGATGGTCATATGGCGCTGCTTCATGTGAATACTCACTCATTGATTGTAGGTGATCATTGTGTGGGGTAAGATTCCATAGAATATCATGGTTCATACATTAAGCAAGGAACAAGGTCCTGCTATCACATATACATAACACATTCACGCTTTATATATGTTTATGTATTTATGCATGCGTATTTGGATGGTTGTGAAACTTTCCAAACATTTGAATACCTTATCTGGAACAATATCTTTTTTTGTTATGACATTGTTTTTCTCTTTTGATGTGCATGGGGAGTTGTTTCTGCACTAGTTTATTCTAATTATTAATTGTGTAGTAAAAATAGTAAAATCTAACTAGTTAAGGAAGTTTCAGAGAATATGAGACTATTCAAATTAGCTTATTTTCCGTCTAGAAGAAAATAAGACTGCTTTAAATGCATTCCAATATTCCTCCTTTTCTTTCTAGGTCAATGAATTTATTAAAGACATACAGATACAGGGAGAATACAGACATGATGGGATTATCATAAGAGGATCATTTTTTTTTTATTTACCTCCACAAAAATCATCTTTTCAAAATGGGTAAAATACAGATTACCTCCCTGTAATCCTTTGTTAACTTACCTCCTTAATTTTTTTTATTTTTTATTTTTTGTCATTAACCCCCTTGAAGTACGATGTTTTCAGTTAATTCTAACAGACTTAAAAGAGCAAGATCCCAGTAACCCACACAACGCACCACTGCACCGTTCTCCCATAGGCAGAGCATTGCCATGGATCGTGTAGCCAAGTTCCCCACCACTCCATCATCTAACTTCCATTGACTAAGAAGCCTCCATATGCCAAAACCAACACTTAACCACCTAGCCATGGCAGAAACCAAACAACCTCCTTAACACCCTGAAGCCATTAACTCAAAAGAGCTAAATTTTACCATCCCAGGCAATCTTAGCATCAACTAACAAGACCATAAAGGGAAGTTTCCCTTCTAATCCATCGCTTACTCAACCAATATAGGAAACAGTTTAACAAATTAGAAATTCACCAATGCTTGAAAATATCTTCATCTAGTCAAAAGATTATAGAAAAAACAATGCTAGGATGATAGGGTATTTAATAGGACAAGTTCTCAAAGCAAACTCTCTTATGGATGAAAAGATAATTCAAATAATAACCTTTTTTTTTAAATAACAAAATTTAATGGTCTCACTATCAAGTAACAAGACCATAAGAAGTTTCCCTTATAAATGTATAATCCATCACTTGTATTGACTTACTTGAGAGATGTGTAAGAAAAAACGTTAACATGTTGAACACATACATAATTAGCGAGTAGGAGCAAAAGGGAAGGGAAAATCGTATAGACAATTTTGGGCATTTGATTGCCCTTTTTTTCTTGCCTTAGTAACCTGTGATAATCATATTCCTCATTCCTCCCAATTCTATTACTGCAATGAGGACTTTATGACTCCTTTAATTTCTTTGCATTCTTTTGATTTTTACATGTATCATTTGTATCATAGTGTTGAGCTTTTTTTCTCTTCTCCCGGGTGGCTTGTCATTGGTTATTCTCAAGTTGAAAATGGGACTTTACTGCCATGCTGCCTCATTTCCACGTTGCTTTGCAGGGAGTTTTGTGGATTTATGGCCATTTGGTGCCTGTTTGTGGTGGTCAAGAGAGCAACTGGGATCTGTATTGTTGATATTGGTAATTGGGGCGTGCTTTGTTTTTATACTTTGAAAACAGGGTTTGAAAATCATATAAAACCGGAGTCATGTGCTGTGCACGTGACATCTCAGTTTAATTTAACTGAAACGTTTTCACTTAAAACCATACTTCAGGGGAGTTTATTGACAAAAAAAATACTTTAGGGAGGTAAGTTGAGAAAGGCCTATACTACAAGTGAGTAATCTGTATTTTACCCTTTTAAAATTTAATGAGGGAATAGGTGGTCTACCTTGTTTTGATTTAGAGAAAGAAATAGTTTGGCATGCTGAAATTTATGTCATATTATCCAAGCCCTTTAATTTCCTCTTTGCAGTTCCAATATTATCTACTATCTACTTCATCTTTGAGGTCTTTTTTGTTAATTACTCCACCATGCTAACATATTAATTCACTTTGTTTCAGTCAGGGAAGTGCTGTCTTGGACATAACTTCTGGTGGAAATATGACTGTAAGTGCGAATAGACCATGTAATGTTGAAATGCCTAAGTTCTTGTTCTTATATTATAGACTACTAGTAAGAACCTGTTAGGCCCAAGGTTACACAGTCTACACTAGGAGGCCTAAGAAGGGAAATTTGGAGAATAAAGAGGAGAGGAGCATGGGAAGTGAGGGGAGCAACTACCTCCTGAATTGTAACTAACCACTTGCTGACTTGGCAAGTGGGAGAGGAAGAGATATTCTAGAATGGGAGGCTGTTAGGCCAGAGAGAGTATTAAGGGAGAAGGGTGGGAAGAATGAGGAAGGCAGAAATTGAGTGAGGATTTGGGGTCATTTGGTAGGGAGGAGTAGACCCTCGAAGTTTTGCAGGAGTTTCTTTTCTGTTTGTTTGGTAATTACAGAGGACTACTACTGCTTATAAGGAACTAGCCTCCATATTTTCCTATCAATAAAACTAGGTTCCTAACAGAACCATTACTCTTCATTGCTGGCTTCAGCTTCTCTAAAGTGAAATGGTGCACTCCCTGCACTTTAGAGATTAAGTAATAAAGTGCACTTTAGCAACCATTGATAAAAGAAAATAATATTAATAATACCTATTAGATGTTCTTTTGGTATACAGTGGAACCTAGATTTTTATTAATTTGAATTACTGTGTAATATTGCATAGAGCTAAAGATCCAAGTGTACTTTACTTTCTAAATTGTATCCACATATAGAGGATCTGATCCTTGGATTTTTTATTTATAAGCATTTAGTTGTATATGTTGCTATGCCTATGAAACTATACTCTTTTCAAATTTGGTCTAGATTTAATATTATCAAATCACAGAAAATTACGCATGAGAATATAAATTTCTGTAGTCCATAATATAAAAGGGACATTTATTACTAGGTCATGTTTGTTTGATAGTAAATATAGCAACTAATCTTCCACTTCTAACTTATGCTTATTGTTTTGTGCACATAATACTTGCTTATACCTTTCCAATATAACAAAACTCATCACTTGCTGGATCTTGAATACTCTAGGCTTCAGAGTGCTTTAGTTTACCACTGCCTAATTTTTCGAAGTTATAAGATATGTCCACCCTAGTCAAAACTAAGCAAGACACCAAGTTTAGGTGCTAAGATGAGGCTTGGCAGCCCTGATCTCAGCAACATGCTAACCTGTAACGACTCAGTTCCCTTGGAAAGCATCCTCAGCAACGTACATAGTTAAATTGCGATGCACTGCTTTAACTTAATATTATTGTCATTTGCAGGAATACTTCAAAACTACATACAAATTTCTGGAGCTCTCTCCACATGCTTTAATACCAATGCATGGGAGAGTAAATCTCTGGCCAAAGCAGATGCTGTGTGGATATCTAAAGTATGAACCATCAATCACTTCCCTTTTTTTCCCCGTACCACTCATGAAATCCACTTTTAAGACTAAAATTTCTTAATAGATATCATATGACTATTTGGGATGTTAGTGTGTTTCTTTCTAGCTTTCTTGGATTTTGAAGAAACGCCTTTTCCAATTTTTCATGAACCAATATTAAATTTTGTCAAGCATCTCTTTCTAACCCTTTTATTTTCTTTGCAATCTCAGAGCTCAGGACTCCTTGTCATGCATTCTCTTTTCGTTCTTAGGCAGCAAACTTTACCTGAGCAAGTCACAGTTGATATTTTATGTCACCAACTGTGAGGATTGTTATCATTTTCAGGAACCGTAGGAATAGAGAAGCTAATATCTTGAGAGCGATTGAAGGCGGAGCAAAAACATTGTTTGACATTGTTGCATATGTATATTCTGATGTTGACCGCCGTGCCTGGATTCCTGCATCATCAAATGTGAGGCTCCATGTGGATCATCTATCCCAGCAACATAAGTTACCAAAGGTAATAAGCTTTAACCGTACCCGTATCTGTACCATACGCGTATTAGTCCTAGTATTTCTGGCCTTGTTGGCGTTCCCTATCTCCAGCGTTCTGCCTCTTTCATTGTTGGTGTTCTCTGCTGCGCGCTTGCCTTATATGCTCCAATTTTATTGTTTTTATCTTTTTCATTTCATTTTTATTTTTTGCCAAGAGAACATTTTCCTTTTTTCTGATATTTGTTTTGAAAATTTATAACAAAAATAGGAAAATTGTATTAAAATATGAAAAAATTATGACACCAACACAAATAAAATAACATATTTAAATATGTTAAAATTTAATACTATTTAAATTGAAATCTATTACGTAATTTTTTTAATATATATAAATATAATTTTAATATTTTATTTAATATACTATGCTTTATCTCTATCCTATATTTTTTCGAAAATTATTGTATTTTGTGTATCATATTATATCGTATTATATTAGATACTCGTACAACATTATTTTCTTCCAAACTTGAGGTTGGTATTTATGTCAATCATTTGTGAGATAAGATTTACTTTTGTTATACCTGATACTTCCTAGGATAGAGCCGATAAGCAGCAATATATACTAAATAGTAAATACAAGATATTTACTAAATACAAATAATTATATTTACTTTATACGTACTAACAATAAGGCATAAATATTTCTAGATATAAAGGAAAATAAATTTAAATAATTTAATTACTTATTTAATAAATATGCTTTGAACACTAATCATTAAAACTCTTTTAAGAAAAAAATTATAATGTAGTACCAAAATCATCATTATAATATCATGTTAAAATTTTAAAATATTCATTTATTCCCTATGTTATATCTATTTGGAATAATATAATGTTTCAAATATATGTAAATTTACTCATGTAATATTTTTTTTATAATTTACTCAATTATTTAAATATTGTTTTATATTTTAAAATGATTTCCATATTTTATTTTAAGGTTTTTAATTTGTAAAAAAATATAGTAGTTCAAATTGAAATAAAATATGCAAAATAAAAGAAAATATTCAAATTTGTTTATATTAAGCCAATAACAATCTTATTAATAAGTAACGTATTTATATGTTGGCTTATTCCTAACCAAATTATGTTTTCTAGAAGTAACATAATCATTTACATATTACTAGAAGTTAATTGAGAAATTTTCTTAGGATACTTATTTAATGACATCTAATATTTTATTATTGTATAATATGTTTTGTCTATCATATTATGTCTAATACCTCGACTTTATGATATATTATTATTAATTATTTTTATTAGACCTGCAATTCAACCGATAACTTTATGATATATTATTATTAATTATTTTTATTAGACCTGCAATTCAACCGATAAGACCTAGAGTCATGACTGAGTTGATGTCCTGTCTGAGTTTGATAACTATGAATGTAATGCTTACTAACTGTATCCTTTTTCGTCTCTCTCCGCTTATTCATTGTTCCTTTCATCTTTCATTAACAAAAGCTTCATCATGCTTCAATAAAATACAAAATAATCCCCTCCGCTATCAGTAAGTTGTTACTTTGTAAAATTAGTTTGAATTCAAATCATTAATGAACATCAAATTCATTTCCATTTTTCATCCTGAGTGATGTAGTAGATTATAAGTACATTTTTATGGCCTTAGACTCTTTTGTCATGTTAAACATTTATTTGATATAGCCTTTTCATTGTTCTATTTTTTTGTCTATTTCAAAGCTATAACTTGACCTGGAGACAACTTTTTTGTTCATTTAAATAATCTTTACTGTCTTATTTTATCCTAATTTTCAAGCATTTTAGTATTCACGTGCATATGGGAATAATACACACACACACACACATAAGCTTCCATCCCCCCCTCCTAGAAAAGAAAAAAGAAAAGAAGGAAAAAGGAAAGAAGGACAGGTAAGCCAGATGTAACACTGCTTCTAATTTTGGATTTAATTACTTCCCTGCACCTACATATTTTCGTGTTCACATGTGATTATTTTGGGTGGCAGAATTGTGCACGATCCATGGAATTGCAATTCTACCTTGTGTTTTGAGAAAATTGTTTGGCAAGCATATTTGAATTAGTGACATACTAACATTCCAAATTGAATGAAACTTGGACAATTTCTTTGAGAATGTGCAGGATTTCTCTCTAGAAACTTTCAATTCCAGTTTGGTTGCATTTGCTGACAATGTGGGTAAATTATAAGTATGAAGTGCTGCCCTGGCTAGCTCACTGACTAGACTACATTGCATTCTCTGGAAAATGTGTAGCTCTATCCTCAAAGTTCATTGTTTTTATTGAAATAGCCCTAGATAGCGGGAACTCCATGCAATAATTGTTTAAAGCTTGTGTCATAATCTGAGAAAGGAATTACTTGTGAGATTGGCTGTTATTCTCTCGTGGAACTGACAGAGCATACCGCATCTACCTTCATAGGATTTTTCAATTCAGAAGTTCAAAAATACCTGTGGGCTGCATTTTCTATCTCGATGGATATGGGCTTATACTAGTGGCAGTTTACATCTAGGGAAATCGTTTCTTTTTGCTGGTGTTGTGGCTGGCATTGTTGTATTGTACTCTGTCCAAAGCAAGTTCAGGAACTAGACTGGTGTACCTATCTGAAACTCCACTACAATGTGGAAGAGGTATATTCTATATGGTGATCGTTAAGGAGGGGTGCTTAATGACAAAAACTGGTATCCGAGCTAGGGTTTTAATTGTGAACTTTGATGTACCATTAACATGCTATGATGTTACTGGAAGACTACTTTGGAATAGGGATGTTTGGAAATGAACTAAACCAATTTAATCCGAATAAATGAAAACAAAAAACCAGAAATTGAATAAAATTGATTAATTTTGGTTTTGTTTGATTTCTTTTTCATAAAACAAATTGGTTTGATTTTTGTTAAACTTAACCAAATTAACTTAATCAAACTCATACATATGTTTTTTTTATATTCACGTATATGAAAACTTTTAAGCCAATTTGTTTATATTTATTTAATGATATTTTATTA
Source organism: Styphnolobium japonicum (assembly GCA_023212625.1). Lineage (NCBI taxonomy): Eukaryota > Viridiplantae > Streptophyta > Magnoliopsida > Fabales > Fabaceae > Styphnolobium > Styphnolobium japonicum. The sequence continues at coordinate 3,266,981 of JALBWW010000013.1, forward strand.
GGAGTTTTAGATTAATTTGTTGTTAATTGGGCCATAAGATAGAAAAAGTAAAATTGTGTATAATTTTTTTTATAAAAAAAATTGGTTGGTTAAAAACCAATTGTACTGATCTAAACCAAATTAATTATAATTAGTTTGGTGTAATTTGATTCTTAAATTAAAATCAAATTAGTTGGTTTCTATTATAAAAAAAAAATTACTTAGTTTGATTTTGATCACTTCTCTTTTAAAACTGAACTAATTTAAATTCCGAACATCGCTACTTTGATGTGAGGTGCTTGAACTTTTCTCAGGCAATTTGTTATTAATTTACAGGAAAGGAGTTTTAATATGAATTTAATTCCTGTATATAATTGATATTACATAATTGCCACTCTGACAGATGAACTAATGGACTAAAGACAAGTATGCGAGTAATTGCTGGTGCAATTTGCATGAGCATACTGGTCTCACATGGATTTGTGGTTGTGCTCACCTATGAACTCTTCATCTTGACTCCTGACTCTGACTCATAAAAGTCAATGCTAGACTTTTCTTTTCCTTTATGTAGTAGTGTTGTGTTTTGAGTTCTCTGTCTGCCCTGGCCAACACTAGAGGCGCGTGGTGGAGAGTGATTCAAGTAAATGCTGCTCATTTTCTTCTAGGGCATGAATAAAAGGTCTCCTAGATACATGTCAAAAGATGAATACCTTTCTATTGTATACAGAAATAAGTAGTTAAAGTTCAAGGTGTTAGATATAATTCGAACCATGTTAGGTTACATTCTCAGATTCAAACTTAGCTGCATTCTAGTAGTCAATATTTTAGTAGTTTATTTTATCTGTCTCAAAGAAAAAGCAAATTTTATGCAAACACTGCACGTCTAAGCCATTGAGACCAACCTAACGTTATAATGTCAGGAAAAAGTACGGGTTAGGAAACATTAAATGGAACTCTCATGTTATGGGTAAGAATTAAACCCATCAAAATTGATAAAGGGCTGGCTTGATGTTGCTTTATGTAATTTTCCTTGATGTTACTAGATTCTTTAAGTCTCAAGATTGCATCCTTTCACATATAATTTCAGAGTTATTAACTTATTATTTTACATTCTTACTACTAGATTATTGCACTTATTTTTATTTATTATTTTTTATCAGACAACGTAAGAGTTTGAGACCGACTATGTATTACTGTTATTATAATTGCTTTTATTTTAGTTTATTGTTGTTATTGTATAATATCTTTTGAATGTACTAAGTTAAACATTGATAATATACTAGGCGCATATGAAACACCAATAAACTATAATTTGTAAACAAATCAAATTATAAACTATGGTTTAATTTGGTTTTATCCTTAAAGAAACGTAATTTGCTTTAATTTGTAAAATTCTTGATTCTTGATTCTTGAAATATACCTTGTTCTTGAAACCAAACTTAACTTTACCTTGAAGACCCTATCTACCAGTATTGAAAATAAAGCTTGTTCATAGTTTTTGCATTGGTAACACTTCCTAATTCATACCCCGTGATTCAGGCTAAAGAGTGAAAGAGAAGTACTGTCGTGACTCGTGGAAATTATCTATGAAACTTCCACCACCAAAAGCCCTTTCAAACTCAACTAGCTTAAGTTTGGCATATGTCAAGATTCCACCGATGTATGAATAGTCAACATGTTACCTTTAGAATCTATAAACTGAACTTTTTTATTGTCCTTCCTATAATTAGACAGAAAATGAAAAATGAGAGATTTCATTCAAATTTTTTTTGGCGTGAATAAATCATTGAACCTTATTTTACAAAATTGGTGCTCAAATTTCAGAATTGACTCCTTTTATTACCTAGTTGTTTGGTGTTTTGTGTGTGTTTTTCTACTCATTTATTATCTAGCATTGTAGTTAGGTTTTGTCCCCTTATCATTGTGACCAACTAGTTGTTTGATTTTTATATAGTTAGTTTTGTACTTTTTACTATCTAATGGAATGTTTAACTTTGTTTTGTTTTTTCTAAAAAATAGTAAAATATTTGCCATCGTTTAGTTCACTCTCATTTTGTGTAAATATGTAAACATATTTGACAATAAACGAAGAGGTGCAGTAGGCAACGAAAGAAAGTTATTTTGCCAAAGAAAATTGTTATTTTCATAATGAAAATTTTGGGAGAGTAAAGGGTTGTCTCCCAAGAGTATCTTGAAGTTTTATGAGGAAGGGATCGACTCCCCATTACGTAACTTAAATTTCAATGAGTAAAAAATTAGATGAAAATCCCTGCAGTAAATTATAAAATGTAATTATTCAAATTAATAAAATAAAATTTTACTCTAAAATAAAGTTAATATAAGAACATCCACCATGAGAGAAAAACAAGGAAGAATGGAAGATCATGAATTAGTGTTAAAGAAAGGGATTGACTTCGAATTATTAACATCATAGGCGGCAACGGAATTTGTTGTCCTGCATTCCAGATTGCTGCCTAAATCATTAACGTTTAAGACATCTGAATATAACATATTAAACAGCAACCTCACCCCTTTCATTTTCAGGGGGAATAAGAAAAGAAAAAATCCTTTCTTTCGTTTATTTATTTTCTTCTTTCCTTATCCCTTTCCTCTCTTTCTTGCTGGTGGGTTCTGAAAATCTTGCCTCACAATTTTACTTCTCATTTGGCAGAGCACGAAGTTGTTACTTTTCGAAATTTTAAGAAAATTGTTAAAAAGATTAGTAAATAATAGTATTTATTAAAGAGAACCTGTTAACAATTTAGGTAGTTTATCTTATTATAAGTAGTTAATGATTAATATTTTATAACAAGATTAACAATTCAAGTAAGTAATGGATCATTCATCATAAATAAATTGGTTCACTAATCTTTAATATTCAAAATATTTGTATGAACACATTCATAAATATGTTTGATATCCATGTGAAATTCATTAAAAAGTCCATATATACTCTAAGTATGCCCACTATGAATATTGTGTCCATATAAATGTCTCATTCTATTCGCCAATGTTTTTTCTCCTATGTTTTTGGTATCATTTTTTCCCCAAATGTTTGACCTGTATATTGACCTTTATGCTATCTTATAATTACTAAAAAACTTAAGATTGAGCATAAAATTTTTCCAATATTCTAGAAAAACTCTTTTTTTTTTTCCTTTTCATTTTCCTATTATTTCACTTGCATCATTTTCAACACGTTGCCTTAGATCGTTGGATTGTTAACTTGGCTGAAAAGTCTTCAATATGCTCCCATCTACGTGGCTTCTTTCTGGGTTCCCATTTATTTGAGCACTTAACAAATAACCTTTCCTTCTTGAAGGATCCACAGAAATTGAATAGTTGAAACCCCAGTAACCAAACACGTAATAAGCCAACGCGTTGGTAAAGGAAAATCATCAGTGCTGGCGGCTACGTAACTTAGTCTTCGTCGTAACTTAGTCCACAGAAAAAACGTCCATGTCGTTTTATATTGAACAGTACCAGTAACAGATGGCACCAGATAATAACAGCAAAACCTGCACTTTCTTTTAAGTTTCAACATAATAATTTGCTGCTTCCTATTAGGTGTGTAAGATATATTGGTTTCTTGTAACGAAAAGTTAATCATCTTCTACAAAACCAGCGAACACAGTTTCTGTATTGGCTAGTTCAGGTTTTTAACTAAGCTGTTATTATTTCTAGCGGAGAAGAAAACAAAGGCAAATATTTAAAGTGTGCATTGAAGAGACAGAAAGATAGAGCCTCCTATCCAGTGGTCTCCAAAGTCATCTACCGGGTCTCTCAGTGGCAGCCCCCCTCCAGCACAAAATTGAGCCAAGGCAGAGAACTTTTTATCTGCCTTTCTCTCTCTCTCTCTCTCTCTCTGGACTTTCACAGCTTTCTGTCCTTTCTTTCTCTATCACCCTTGCAGTGTCCATCATATTTTGGACCAGTTTTACTCTTGGCGATCCTTATTTTATTGATTTTTTTTCATTTGCTTTTATGTTATGATTTATTACTATATAGATATTTTGATTAGAAGATAAGTAAGTTGCTGATATTGTTTCTATAACTTGTCTTTGAAGTATTTCATCAGAACAAAAAGCCATAGATAGATCTTAAAACACATATATTCCTAATTCTTCTTCTTTACAAATATCAACTTTGCTACCCATTAATTAGCCTTTGTTGACAAGAAAACCCTTTTTGTAAGTCTCTCTCAGATTCTTACTATATATACCCAGATAGCAGAATTAGGAAATTTTCTTTTTAGGCTCCCCAAAATGAAGGGCTCAAATCACCAATACCCATTAAACTCTGTTTCCAAGCTTTTCAATGCTCAACTTCACTTTGTTCATTTTCTTTCCTATATCCTCATTCTGGGCTTTGGTGTAACCCTTGGAATCATCATCAGTTTTTATCTTAAGAACTGCGCCTTTAGTCTAAAATTCTCTCAGTTGTCACTATCTACCTTACCGCGAACCCCACCGTTGCCACCACCAACTGCAAGACCAGAAGTATCCAATCACAATCATGTAGGATTGAAAGAGTTCCTTAAGCCACCTCATGTTATGCATGATATGGACGATGAGGAATTGCTATGGAGAGCTTCAATGACTGCTAAGATCCCTGAATACCCGTTTGATCGAGTTCCCAAGGTGGCCTTCATGTTCTTGACAAGAGGTCCTGTGTTTTTGGCACCTTTGTGGGAGAAATTCTTCGAAGGGCATGAAGGTTACTACTCAATTTACGTGCATTCCAATCCATCTTACAATGGATCACACCCGGAGAGTCCAGTGTTTCTTGGCCGGAGAATTCCCAGTAAGGTTAGATAGTTTCTTCTTCAGTTACTTGTTACGTTTACTATGGACTTAATCTGAATTGTAAAAATGATTATTTCTTGGGTAATTGAAATGAAGCTTAGGGAAGTCCTATGCATATGTCTTGTTTCATTTGTGTCTATGCAAGTTGCTTAATAGAAAGAACAAATAAAGAAAAACCAATCAAGAAGGAAAGAGGGAGAAGAAAACAGAACACAGAACAGAACAAAACAGAGGGAGACATATAATTGCTTCATATTGCTTGCCAAAGGCCAAGGACTAAGGGTTTATAAATTTACTGTCCAATAATCGACAGTAATACCAGCTAGACTCCATATTGACTAAGCTCCTGCACAGAAAAAGAGTTGTTTCAGCAAAAGGCTCAGCTAGAATGAGAATTTATAGTGAAGTAAATCAGCTGACTTTGGTCTAAAATTTATCTAATCTAGGTTCTCAAAGGTAAAATAAGAGATCCTCTCTGTTTTGTGAACTTCTATCAGTACGACTGGCAGTTATTGCCACATTCACCAGTTATGAGCAGGTCCTGACCCATATGGCACGTTTGATTTCTTCAACTGAACAAATCCATGTCCCAATTGAATTGCCATTTGGAAATCCCATAACTTTAACATTTAGCTCATGAGGCCCCAAATTAAGGCACCCCATTAACTGATAACAGCTAGCTGCCACTGTTTTTGGGAAAACATTCCTAAATTCAGCAACCCCCGATTAAATATAGGACCATGATACTTTGCATGCTATATTTTTGTTGTGTAAATTGTACAACATTTCAATTCTTATGCGAATTGGTTTAATTCTTATAGAAGGGACTCATCATGTGTGCTGCTGGTCCGTGCAACATGTTTCCGGTGAAACATGAACAAAGCATAGGAAAATGGAGGGGGAAGGGGGATAAAAAGAACTTAAATCTAATCCTTTTTATTAGTACATCAAATTTTTTTATACTTGACTGTGTATTTGTTTTTAATTTTAAATTGGTAAAATAGACCAATTGAGGGTTGGTTAAGCTGGTAAGCAGGCTTACTCTCATGGAATAGGACGTAAATTTGAATCTCACTGAGAGTCATTCTAATTAGGAAATAACAAAAATTTATGCTCTAAACTACCGACTGTGGATTAGTTCCATAGGAAACCCTTTGGGCTTAACCTAAGGATACCGCAAGGCGCCACTCGGCCCAAAGAGCTAATTAAGGGTGGTTGAACGAAAAAAAAACAAAGATTGGTAAAATAGGTTGTAGATTTTAATTCCTGCATTTTCTCAATTTAAACAGTAATTAATACCCTTCATGTGGTATTACATAATGCAGGAAGTGGAATGGGGCAATGTCAACATAATTGAAGCCGAGCGTCGCCTGCTGGCCAATGCACTTCTTGATTTCTCAAACCAACGATTTATTCTCTTGTCGGAATCATGCATACCACTCTTCAACTTCTCAACCATCTACTCTTACTTAATGAACTCTACCCAAAGTTATGTCATGGCTTTTGATGAGCCTAGCGCAGTTGGACGTGGCCGGTACAGCATCCAGATGTTGCCTGACATCTCCCTCAGGCAATGGAGAAAAGGGTCCCAATGGTTTGAAATGGGCAGAGAGCTTGCCCTAGAAGTAGTATCAGACAGAAAATACTTCCCAGTGTTTCAAGAGTACTGCAAGGGTTCATGTTATGCTGATGAACATTACTTGCCAACATTTGTGAGCATCAAGTTTTGGGAGAGGAATTCAAATAGGAGTTTGACTTGGGTTGACTGGTCAAAGGGTGGTCCACACCCTGCTAAATTTTTGAGATCTGAGGTGACTGTTGAGTTCTTGGAGAGTTTGAGAAGTAAGAAATGTAAGTATAATGGAAACAGCACCAATGCTTGTTTTCTGTTTGGGAGGAAGTTCTTGCCTAGTACATTGTCAAGGCTTATGAAGATTGCACCACAGGTCATGCACTTCTGATACTACCATAGGTACAAAAGCAAGAGTTATCACTAAACCAATTATTTAATTCATTCTTTTTATCTTGTAAGTTTTTTCATTATCTGGTATAGACTCATCTTCTGATTAATACAGTCCATTTGCATGACGGATCTCTGTTAATGAGTTTTTCTACTGGGTCTCATATCTCAGTAGCGAAAGTCAAAAGTCAAAAATCAAAAACCATCAAATGTATCAGAGAACAGTTTGGTTGGTATCTGGAAGTTATGGTCTTCACAAATTAGACCACAAAAAGTAGATGGTGGCTGCACAAGAGGCAAAAGCAAAGCACGTTGCATTTGAATGCCTCCTTTATGACCATACTCCTTGATGGTCTAAAATGACATCTCAAATCCCAATCTAGTTAAATTTTGCTAATCAATCAAGACATGCTTTTCTTTAGGAACCCATATCAGATTACGTCAACCATTATTGAGCTACCCCAATGAATGTTTTCACCAACCGGTGCCAAAACAAGCGGGTCAATAAATTACAGAAAGACAAGCTTTTACCTTCAATTAGAGCCCGCATTAAGGGTTTATTTGTTTGTTTTACATTTTTCCCATCGATAATTGACATTTGTGAAAAGGATAAAAAAGTTGCTTCATGTAAACGCTCTTTTGCCAAGGCCAGTTTAGGTTGTAAAAAATCTTAAACCAAACAGGCTATAACTCTATAAACATCATTTCACATTGCTTTAATTAGCAGACACCCTTGAATGAAAATTTAACTTGGCATTCAGGAAAACGGGCAAAGGATCAAACAAAGATGAGATTAAAAAGTAAAAGACAAAAATTTGGAAAACAAAAGACAAAACAAAACCCAATAATGTGATTTACAATACTACCTAGTCCCTCTCCAGAGTTTTTTATTACTGACTAGCTCCACAAGCATCTTCAGACAAGGAAGGTGACTCAGACACCGAGTCCAACGTGTCATGACACGGTGACACCTCGACCCCACGCAACTCCTCAATCATCTTGACCACGTGGTTCATCCTGGGCCGTTGATCAGGTGCAGGCGCAGTACAAGCCATAGCAATCTGCAGCAACCCCACCATCTCCTCCTCAATATCCTTGTACCTCATCAGCTCAAGATCAAACACCTCAGCCGTCCATTCCTCCCTCACCACTGACTGGACCCATCTAGGGAGGTCCACGGCCCCACCATAGCCACTCCCGGGCCCACCACTGTCCACTGTGGAGGGGCACTTCCCTGTGAGCAGCTCCAGGAGGAGAACACCAAATGAGTACACGTCAGACTTCTGGGATTGTTTTCGACCGTCCGATGCTTCCGGAGCACGGTAGCCGTTGGATCTCCCACCCGGGCCCGCGAAGATGGAGAGCCCAAAATCTGACACGCATGCATTTCCTGGCTTGTCAAGGAGGATGTTGGTGGATTTGATGTTACCGTGGGTTAGCCTAAGGGACTTGCACGAGTTGTGAATGAAGGCCACACCTCGTGCCGCTCCAGCTGCTATCTTGAGCCTTGTGGTCCAGTCCAGTGGGGTTCGCCCTGGTCCTCGGTTCCCTGTAGGAAGACACCAATTGAACCATCATGTTTCACATAACTACGCAATTTACACTATCTGAAGGGTTCCAAATTTCCAGTGGCGAGAGCCTGCTTTGCACTTTTTGGTCATATTCATTGGTAAAAGATAAAAGCAAAAGGCCAAATGTTGTTCTGGAAAACAACGTAAAGGAAAGGAGAAAAAAGTAAAGAAAAGAAGAAACACGCTACTTGTATTCTTTCTTTATTTTTTAATAAAAAGGGATCCAACACAGTGCACACAGTCTGTAAATAGTACAATAGTCTCAATTCCCAGATGGTTATGATTGTGCAGCTACTGCCTATTTAACAGCTCCTTTGTCTGCAATGGCTGGAAAACGTATTAAAAATTATAGGGTTGGAAGGAAGAGAAGGAATACTGATAATGTGTTATAAGAAACCATCCATAATCATATGGTTGGTCCAACCTCAAAATTTGAAGAGCCTCAAAATGGACCCCCACAATACCTGCTACTTTAATGCAGGTAACCTGCACGGGAGGGTATCCCGTATCCTGCTCAGTAGACCATTATCACTGACCAATGAGGTGCGTGACTCTCTAGGGTGTTTTTGTTTATGGCTGTTAGGCTACTGCTAGGAAAATGTAGGGGGAAAAAAGAATTTCGTAGTATATACAACCCACTTAGCAGGTCCTCTTCAATTGACTTTCCTCACCTACGGGCAACTAAAGAACAAAAAAATGAGCAGTAGAAAACTGTAGACTATTCCTATTTTATATGACCTACTTTTCTCAGCAGCCTGCCAAATAGAAAATTTTAAATCATATGATTGAGGAAATGAAATCACGTACCGTGAAGGAGCCAGAACAAGCTACCATTGGGCATGTAATCATAGACCAGCAACTTCTCCTCTCGTGCAAAATAGTAAGCCCTCAAGCTAACAATGTTGGGATGCCTAAGCCTTCCCAGCACTTCCATATGCTGCTCGAACTCTCTCTTCCCTCCAATATGTGCATCCTTGAGCCTCTTCACAGCAACAACATTGCCATCATCAAGAACTGCTTTATAGGCCGTCCCAAACCCACCTTTCCCAAGCATTTCAGCAGAGGCACGAAGCAAGTCCTCTAGTTCAAACCTCTTCTCCCCTTCAAAGAACACCATTCGACCCTTTTCACACCCTGCTTGAGCAGGGTAAGGACTCGACGAATAAACAATCTTTTCACTCTCAAAAAGATTGGACCCTTTTCCATCTTTCAATTTAGCAGAGTAGTTTCGCCAGAAGTAGCAATATAAAAGCAGGGACACAATGGCAAGGACCAAAACATCACCAACTATAATGGCTATTAGAGCCACTGGGCTTATTTTCGAAGCTCCATTTTTATGTGTTTTGTTACCTGATGTTCTGGCCACTGCTTCATTTGCTGGCATTGAACTCGGTGAAGATGACACAGTTGTTGGGGTGGTGTTACTGCGAGGCATCAATGGCGAAGCAATGGCACCTTCGGATCCGGGCTTACTCGGGTCCGCTACGATATCCTCGCATTTCTCCATTGGGGCTCCGCAAAGAGACGGGTTTTGCGCGAAAGAGGATTCGGGGAAACCCGATAAAGATTCGGGTATCTCGCCGGAAAGGCGGTTCCCGGAGACGTTAAAGTCTTGCAGGCTGGGAAGGTTTACGCCGGGAATGTTGCCGGAGAACCGGTTCTCGTCGAGACGGAGAGTGAGAAGGTGGGTCAAACGGTTGACCGTCGCCGGAATCTGACCGGAAAAGTTGTTGTGGGACAGATCGAGACGGAACAAGCGGAAAAGCGAGGTCACCGTCGCCGGGAACTCGCCGGAAAAGTCATTGTGAGACAAAAAGAGAAGCTTCAGAGCGGTAAAGTTGGAGAGAGTGGGTACGGGACCGGAGAAACGGTTTCGCTTGAGGCTCAGAACTCGGAGCTGAGTCAGAGCGGTTAAGGGCTCGAGAGAGCCATGGAGGTTGAGGTTTTCGAGAACGAGTCGAGAGACTCGGTTGTTGTAGCAGGAGACACCGTCCCAGGTACATGGGTGGGTGCTGGTGTTCCAAGTGGTGAGCTTTTTGTATGTATCTGAAGCGGTTTTGAAGGCCATGAGAGCTTCGAAATCTGGGTTTTTGGAAGCTTGAACATGGAGAAAGAAATGTAAAGATAAGGAGAAGAAGATAAGAGTAGCAATGACGTGGGAGAGTGTTGCCGCCATTGTTCAGAGAGAGAGAGAGAGAGAGAACAGAGGAAGAGGAAGAAGGTGAAGGAGCGGGTGAACTCAACTGTGATTCTGTGAAGTGAAGTGAAGTGGAGTGAAGGAGTGAGTGTGTGTTTGTGTTGTAAAGAGGAGTGTTAAGTTGGTAATTAATGAGAAAATGAAGGGAGTTAACAGTAATGCAGGGTGAGTAATAATTAGGGTGAATTCAATGTTTCCTTGTTGCGTTACTTGCCATTGGTAGTGATTTGGTACTGAGAGCTGCGCCTCAAAAAACCATAAAATCCAACTATTTACTGCTGCTGTGGAACTGAAAAGACAACTGTATCCTTGTTGCTCTTTAAAATGTTTATCTTTGCCGGGGCTCTGATTTTGATGATCAACAGGGACTTGATTATTCTGGACCGTTTGATGTCCAGACTTTATGATTAACGTTTCTTCAATTATATCATTTTCATTTTGTCCTTGGACTTGTTTCCACATGTTGTCTCATTTTTTTATGATGCATTAAAGTCTTATGTTTCTCTTTTTTATTTTGAGTAATTCTTTGCTGCCGCTGCTGCTTCTTCTTCTTCCTGTGATTCTTTTTCACATTCTTTTTCTTGAAAAATTTTCTTTTCATTTTATGGACTACTTAAAACAAAGTTTTTAATATATATATATATAGACAATTATTTTATTTATATTTAAAATAATAAAAAACTGAGATATTTTATTTTATTTTTAATATGAGATTAATTTTTACTTAAACATTGACTTAATTTTAATTATAAAATATTGTTTTTATTAGCTTACTTAAGAATTTTTAGGTACTTAGGAGCCAGGAGGCTAGGAGCTCCCTGGTTCTGTAATCCGTACTAAGATGATCACGTTTAAATCACCATTTACCACAATCTTATTGCTTCAATTTTTTATTTTATTAGTGTACGGTTTTTGCGTTGAAACATTTTCACCACGAAAAACAAATCTAAACAATGAGTTATCATTTTATTTATTTATAAAATGACAGTTTAGAGCGATGTGATTAAAAATTATTTTATTTTAATATGTGTATTAAATTAATTAAATATTAAATTATAATAATTTATAATTTATTTATAATTAATCAATAATTTATTTTAATATTTAATATTTTAATTAAATATAAATAAATTATTAATTTAATATATAAAATATAATATAATTCTTTTTAATTAAACTGTACTAAAATGTCATTTTTTATATATAAACAATGAGCTATAATTGTTTAAACTTTTAAATGATTTTTTTTTCTAGTTGTGATTAGAAAAATGACCCTTGTACTACATCAAAGGTATAAAGAAAAATCAAGTTTGATCTGTTTTATGTTTATATTTTACATAGAAGGACAAGAGAACACAAAATCTTCTTTCAATCATTAGATTAGACAAGCCAAACCATGAACCACGACCAGTTTTCATCTCTCTACTCTACGCCCACCCATGTGTCACTGTATACAAAATACAAGCAGAACAGCATAGATGCCTTGATCTGATCCATCTTAGCATTCTCCAGTAACCTTATGCCCTATGCCAGGTATCGTTCTTGTTTTCCTTCTCCCCGTTCCTTGATCTCTCCGCGTATTTTGGAGCACCTATCATCCTCAATCTCCACCTTCAATTCCTCCTCCTTCTGCCCTGGGACATCAGCCTTGAACACATGCATTTCTGGTCCTTAATTTTTTGTAAAGAAGTTTTGCACGGTGAGTGAATACAAATTAAATCCTTAATTTTTTGGATTAACTTGTTAGATTATTTTAATTTGGACTTGCATAAATCAGTGTTATTTTACTAAAACTCAGATTAATTAGATGTCAAAACTATTAGAGCATATTGTTATTATTGTCGTTGGCCCAATTATGTGTGATCATCTGATGGTTATTGGGCCTGTTACTATTGAGCACATTTTGTTACGTGGGTTTAATGTGGTAGGCTGTTTTTATTGGGCGCACATGATGGGCAAGCAGGCCCATTTTCATGCACAGGGAGAGGCCCCTATTCCTAGCTAGGGTTTCAGTGTGGTTGTCCCATTGAGACTACACACCAGAAAACGGCACCCTAGGAAAGGAGTAGTTTCTCTCCACACACACACACCAAGGACTGACACATCAAGGATTCTGCTGTTTTGCTTTGATCTGCTACAGGAAAACCATGGACTGTTCATCATCTTCCTATCCAGGTAATCCTTGAAATTCGTCTTCTTGGTAACCTATATGATCTGTGCATGCTACTGTTTGGGATTGAGAATCTGTGTGTTTTTTTTAATACGAGATCAGATCCATATTTATACTGTATTTATAATCCCGTTTTTCATCAATTGGTATCAGAGCCTTCTTAATCTCATCTGTGGCTGCACATATTTGTTAATTGCATAATGTTAGAACCTTGATATATAGGGTTTATGATATATAATTTCGTTTTTTTTCCTTCTTTCATACAAAGTCCCATTATTTTGTTTTATTTTGTCAAATTCTGATTTTGTTTCTCTAAGATTTGTGAAGCAACTTAAGAATATGGTTGAAGGGTACATGAATTTCACGATCCCTACCTCATTTTGGCCTCACCAAGCTCTACCCGCCGCCATTAATGGAGGTTCTTCTTGTTTTAGGTTTAGGGCTCTTAAATTTAACGTGCACGATTCATCAAATTGACAGAGGGTTATTGTAGATCATAAAATTTCGGATTCAACGACATAAAAATCCCCAATTTTGGTCCAGAATTGGTGGAGCAATTGACGAACTTGGCTGCTTTGCCGAGCGGGATGCAGGAGCCGGGTCGCGCGACCCGGATAGCGACAAGCCGGTAGAAGGAGATAATGACCCTACCCGTGAGTAATCCCACTCTCACTTAGAGCGCGTGTGAGCGCGTGTGAACTCATTTTGAATTTTTTTTTTGTTTTTTTTTCTCTGTGACCCACTCGCCCAGAAAATTATTTTAGGAATTTTTGTGAATTTTTTATTTGTATTTAAATATTTATTTTATTTTTCCCCAGTTTTGTATATATGAAAAATATATGTTACTCTCCGAATTTGCCTCTGGAATTTTTTGTGTATAATTTTGACATTGTTAGGCATATTATATTTTTCATACTCTCAGATCTGGCACTGTATGAGTACTGTAAAATTTTCTGGGTAATTATTATGTAATTATAATATTGTGCAGCACTTAAGAGTTATTATATTTTATAATTTTGTGCAAGAATAAAATTTGGGAAACTATTTTATAATTTTAGAATCATTGTTTTGGACATTTTTGAATGATTGCGAGCTCGCCTATCGCGGGACCAATCATGACAAAGTGTCATTTTGATATTGTACCATATTGTTTTGCATCAGGAATTGTGTTAATAATGCGCGTACCCTATCGGTTTGTCTTTGTTGATATGATTCCTGATGTTTAGTGAAGTATATTAAATATTATGGCCTTAGAGTTTTCAATATCCTATCGGTATTAGCTTTAGGGACATGATCTTGATGTATATGAGAGTCTACTTATGTATTATAATTCGGGACCCTTAGGCGGGATTATAATTGCATGAGTGCTCAATTGATTATGTTCAATTTAATATGTATATATTGATATGCGGATGATATATATAAAATCTTCTTTTGGTGCTTCCTCCTATCCAGCATTGCCTATGCAAATGAATGCCTTGACAAGGTTGAATGGGACCAATTATGAGGACTGGGTTGAGTCTCTGAGATTGTTTCTAGCTGTGTCCAATGTTGACTTGGCTCTCACTGAGGATGAGCCTCCTAAGCCTACAGATGTGTCTCCTGCTGCTGATAAGTCCAAACATGAAAAATGGGCACACTCTAACAAAGTGTGTTTGATGACAATGAAGTACACCATGGACAAGACAATCAAGGATAGCATCCGTGACATTGAAAATGCCAAGGAATTTCTCCAGGCTGTTGGTGAGAAGTTCAAGAAGTTTGACAAGGCTGAGAAGGCCCATTACCTTTCCTTATTGGGAAAGACTAAATATGATGGAGTGGGAGGTGTCCGTGAACATGTCATGAAGCTTGTGTTGGTATAATAAGTAAGTCTATGAAGGTGGAGTTGGGAGAGAGTTTTTACGATATGGCGGGTGTTTGAGTCTCTTCCTTCTCGGTTTGATGTCTTTGAGAACCTCCTATAATGCCCAGCAAAATGAATGGAGTATTGATGAATTGATATCCATCCTCACTCAAGAGGAGGAGACAATGAAGAAGGGCAAGTCTCATAGTGTGCAATTTACCTCTCACAAGGGTAAAGACAAGAAGAAGTTCCATAAGAACAAGGGCAGAAAGTTTCGGTTTAAGAAGAAGGGGAGTGGCGATTCTAGGCAACATGCAGTCGGCAATGCGAGCAACATTTTGGGGAGAATTTGCAAAGCCCGGTTCGATTCAATGGAAGGTGCAAGTTACGTGACATGATTGGGCACAAAGCAAGTTGTTGGAAGTTTAGAGCGGCTTGAGAAGAAGAAAGGTAACCCCTTGGCTCTAGTGTGTTTTGAATCAAACCTTGTTGATGTTCCTTCCCATACATGGTGGTTAGATCTTGGTGCTTTACGATTCATGTTTACAAACTCTTTGCGGGAGTTCGAGAAGGGCGGATGCCAAATGAAGGGAGTTAATGATCAGCATTGGGAATGGAGCTAGTGTGAAAGTGGAGCACATAGGAGTTGTTTCCTTAGAGTTGTCTCGGACATGTTTTAAATTAGAAAGACAACTTTGTTTTGTACCTTCCATGAGAAGGAATTTGATTTGTTTCCGTTTGGATGATTGTGGCTACTCTTTTCACTTCAGTAATAAAAGGGTTTCTTTATCCTATGATTCTGTAGTTGTTGGTTCTGGAAATTTGTGTGATGGTTTGTATTTGTTAGATACTATATCATTTCCTATTAACCAACAATATTCAGTTGTCAACACTGTTGTTGGAAAGAAACGTGGTAGAATTGCTGAAAACTCTTCCATGTTGTGTACATGGCGTCAGGGCACATTTCCGAGGAGAGAATGGAGAGATTGATCGAGAGAGAATATTACGCATAATCTTGATTTTGATTCGATACTTGTGTTGATTGTGTAAAAGGGAAACTCACTTTCTTGGGACTAGAAAAAGTAGGGTTACCAGGAATGAAGAAGTTCTGCAGTTGATTCACACAAATATATGTGGACCCATTACTCCTACTGCTATGGGTGGTTTTAGATATTTCATTACCTTTATTGATGATTTCTCTAGGCATGGGTGGATTGACTTGCTTCGTGAGAAGTCTGAATCTTTAGATGCCTTTAAGGCGTTCAAGGTCGCTGTTGAATTGAAACTTGGCAAGATGATTAAATGTGTTAAGTCTGACAGGGGTGGTGAGTACTATGGCAGATATGATGAGACTGGTAGAAATCCTGGACCTTTTGCTAGGTTCTTGCAGGATAGTGGTATAGAGGCACAATATACTATGCCTGGCACTCCACAACAAAATGGGGTTCTTTGAAAGGCGAAATCGCACCCTTATGGATATGGTGAGATGTATGCTTAGCCATTCGACTCTTCGAGTTCTTATGGGGTGATGCTTTAAAAACGACTACATACATCTTGAACCATGTTCCTAAGCAAAGTCTGTTCCCAAGACTCCTTTTGGTGATGACGGTAGAAAACCCGATTTGAAGCATTTTTCGTGTTTAGAGTATAAAAAGCGAAGTGAGACCTTATAATCCACAATTTGAAGAAACTTGATCCCAAAACAATTAATAGCTTCTTTATTGGGTATTACTGCCTTGGATCCAGGGGATACAGGTTCTATTGTCCTTCACATACCACTAGAGTTATTGAATCTGATCGAGCTGTTTATTTTGAGAATGAGATGGAGCATGGTGGGAGTCTTGAGCCTCGCATTGTTGACTTTAGAGATGAGAGTGTTGTTGTTCCTACACCCATTATCCCCTTTTCAGAGGTAGAGACACCAGTGGTGACTCATAATGACATTGTTGATCCAGTCAATGATGTTGACGTTCCCCAACAACAGGTTGATAATGATGAACAAAACCAAGCTGTAGACTTGGCTCCACCCAGAAGATCAGAGAGGCTTCCCAAGCCTACCGGATCCACCAAATTTAGAGATTATTTTGTTTACTTGCAGGAGCATGAATTTAATTCAGGTGGGGACTCTGATCTTGTTAATTTTCAAGAGGCTATTTCTGGCTCTCATGGTTCGCAGTGGTTGATGGCCATAGAGGATGAACTGGCTTCTATGAAGAAGAATAATGTTTGGGAGTTGGTGGAGTTACCAACTGCGGTAAGGCTGTTGGGTGTAAATGGGTTTTTAAGACCAAGAGAGATGCAGGTGAAATAGAAATGTATAAGGCCGGACTTGTTGCTAAAGGCTACAACCGAGAGGGAAGGCATTGATTTCAAGGAGACCTTTTCTCGGTCTCCACTAAAGACTCTTTTTCGAGTTGTGATGGCTTTGGTGGCTCATTTTGATTTAGAGCTACATCGGATGGATGTTAAAATTGCCTTCCTCAAACGGTGACTTATATGAAGATGTGTACATGGACCGGCTGATGGTTTCAAGGAAGAGGGCAAAGAGCATCTTGTATGTAAGTTGCGGAGATCCATTTATGGATTAAAAGCAGGCCTCTAGGCAATGGTATACGAAGTTTGATGAGATTATGCGCTCTCTTGGATTCGGAGAAAATACGAGTTGATCAATGTATTTATACGAAGAATAGTAGGAGTAGATTTATAATACTTGTCTTGTATGTTGATGATATTACGCTGGCTAGTAATGATTTGAATTTTACGTTTGAGACTAAGCGATTGTTGGCGGCCCATTTTGATATGAAGGATCTTGGTGATGCTTCTTTTGTTTTGGGCATTGAGATTATTCGGCGGATCTCGTGGGGTTCTTGGCTTATCTCAGAAAAACTACATTGAAAGAGTTTTGAAGCAGGTTCAACATGAAATCTTGCAATCTGTGTCTTTGCACCCATTCAAAAGGGTGAGAGACTCTCGAATACCGGTGTCCTCGAGAATGATAAAGAAAGAAGTGAAATGGAGAAGGTCCCATATGCTTCGCCTGTAGGCGATCTTATGTATGCTCGAGGTTTGTACACGTCTGATATAGCCTTTGCTATTAGTGTACTTGGGAGATACTTGAGTAAACCAGGTGTGGGTCATTGGCAAGTTGCTAAAGCGAGTTATGAGGTATCTGCAGGGTACCAAAAGGACTATTTGCTCACTTTTAAAAGGTCACGATCATCTTGAGGTGATAGGCTACTCGACTCACGATTATGGTGGCTGCCACGATGACCATAAATCCACATCGAGGTTATGTTTTATGTTGGCGGAGGAGCTATTTCATGGAAAAGTGTCAAGCAGACACTACGCCACTTCGACTATGGAGGCAGAGTATGTGGCTTGTTTTGAAGCCACTCGCCAAGCAATATGGTTGAGGAATTTTATTTCTGAGTTTGGTGTTGTGGAGAGCATCTCCAGACCTCTAACCATATATTGTGATAACTTTGCTGTAGTGAGCTTATCTCAGAACAATAAAAATTCTAAACGTTCAAAGCATTTTGACACCAAGTATATGTTTGTTAGAGAGAAAGTTCAGGAGTTTCAGACTCGTATTGAGTATATACCTACAGAACTTATGATGGTAGATCCTCTAACCAAGGGTTTAATTGTTAAAAATTTTGTAGATCATGTAACCCATATGGGTCTTGTGAGATCTTTTGATGCCTTGGGTTAGTGGGAGTTTTATCTTGTGATTTATAGCAACATTAACTTTATTATTATTATGTTTCGAGACTCTTGAATAAATTGTTGCTATTATCATTATTATTGTTGATGATGCCATATGATATTATTATTCTGCGCAATTTTGTTTATGATTATACATGTATAATTTTGGCATATTTTGGAGACATTTTGAATGATCTCATTGTGTTATGCTGAGATACTTTGTTGAATCTTAGCAAGCATATTGGGTGGATGCTAGGGCCGTTTGTTTTGGAATTGCATGATTGATCACAATTTTGATATGCTTTTCATTATTCCACATCCCACATTTATCAGGTCACTGAGATATGAGTGTTTGGTATATATGATGTCAGTGCCCCTATCGGGCATGATTTTCTATATTACTAAGCTACTTATAGTTTCATTTTGGACCGATGGTTGATGGTGCTCGATCAATTTTGACATCTTATTGTGGCCACATATTGTAAATTAATCTGGAGTATTGTTTTCTTTATCAAAGCAAACAACGCGACTTATCTTTGTCCAAGTGGGAGATTGTTGGATTATTTTAATTTGGACTTGCATAAATCAGTGTTATTTTACTAAAACTCAGATTAATTAGATGTCAAAACTATTAGAGCATATTGTTATTATTGTCGTTGGCCCAATTATGTGATCATCACGATGGGTTATTGGGCACATTACTGTGAGCACATTTTGTTACGTGGGTTTAATGTGGTAGGCCTGTTTTATTGGGCCTGCTATGATGGGCAAGCAGGCCCATTTTCATGCACAGGGAGAGGCCCCTATTCCTAGCTAGGGTTTCAGTGTGGTTGCCCCATTGAGACTACACACCAGAAAACGGCACCCTAGGAAAGGAGTAGTTTCTCTCCACACACACACACAGGGGCACATCAAGGATTACCATTTGTTTTCGCTTTGATCTGCTACAGGAAAACCATGGACTGTTCATCATCTTCCTATCCAGGTAATCCTTGAAATTCGTCTTCTTGGTAACCTATATGATCTGTGCATGCTACTGTTTGGGATTGAGAATCAGTGTGTTTTTTTTAATACGAGATCAGATCCATATTTATACTGTATTTATAATCCCGTTTTTCATCATAACTTTGATTTTGTTTATATATGGTTTGATGCTAAATTTCTTATTGTTACTCTGTTTTCAAATGTTTGTTGTATTATCACATGTAAACATTGTATTTTGTTCGGATTACATTAAAAATTATAAAAAGTAAAAAAAATTCAAAATTCAAAAAAAGATTAATTAGCCAATTAACTCAAAATTAGAAAAGGTAAAATTTCAAAATGTTAAAAAAAGGTTAATTAACATTTAAAAAGGGTTTAATATAAGCTTTTGGTCATTATAGTTTACTCTCATTTTAATTTTAGTCCTTATACTTTTTTTCTTTGTAAATCAGTCATCATATTTATAATCGTTTACAAAATGGTCCCTACCGTTAGTTCTGATTATGACACCGTCAGTTTATGGTCCCTATAGTTTTTTATGTTTTTTAATTTGGTCCCTATAAAATTTTAATTTAGTCCATATAGTTTTCTCCTATTTTTAAATTGGTCCCTATAAACTAACGGCATCATAACGAGTGTAACGGTAGAAACCATTTTGCAAACGATTGTAAGTATGAGAATTGATTTACAAAGAAAAAAAGTATAGAGACTAAAATCAAAATGAGTGTAAACTATATGAATCAAAAGTTTATTAAACCTTTAAAAAATCATTAAAAACTAAAAATTAAAAAAAAAACTAAACAAGAAACAAATAAAAAAGAAAATAGGATAATTTTGGTCCAAAATTAAATTCAGTCTTCAAGTCACTTATTCTATCAGCACCCATTTCATCTAAACCCAAATCTACGACTAACCCTAGCCCAAAACTCATGAATCCAACCATTTTTTGCTCAAACCCCTAAACCCAAACCGTTTGAGGGAGATTGAATCTCCTGCCTAGCACCCACACACCATGCCATATGTTTCCATTTCACTTTGCCCTTTACACGCACAAAGGCCACCAAACTCCACCCACATAGCCCACTTCTCTGCTCTACCCCGTATAAGCACGCGCAACACGCTCCATCCTCCTCCACTCCACCCCTGTACAAGCACGCACCATCTTCTCCCCGTACCCACTTTCCTCAAGCATGTTGTAAGCCTCCACCATCCAGAACCTCACGCTCCATTTGCACACTCGTCTATCAACCCATTCGTGCATACCCAGCAAGCAGTGTTGGCATTTAGTGGTTTATCACGTGCAAGACAGTGGTGAAGTTTTATTGGATTCACTCTTGTTCGCTGCCACAATCCTACTGCCAAGTCGTAGAAGCAAAAAAAAGGTGCGCAAAGGAGGGCACAGGCTCTGCAATGGTCAGACGATTAAGGACTCCTTGCACCTACATACACAAAATCAAGGTAGAGAAAGAGGTTTTGGAATTTTCTGCTCTATAAATTGAAGAGGAGAGGCTTCACAATAAGAAAAAAGAGAGGAGTTCTAGGGGTCTTAGTGTTTTTTTTCATGAAGTCCTTTTCTTGAATTTTCTGTAATTTTAGAGAGCTTGAGAGTTAGAGTAGTAAGTAGATGAAGAAGAAAGGAGGAAGCTCTGCAGGCAACTATCAATTTATAGCGCTGAGGATATCAAACTCCTATTACTCATTTTTCTTTTCTGCAAATTCAGATTCTGGTTTAGCGTTCATAAATTTTATTGGATTTGATATGTAAAAATCAAGTGATAAATATGTACATTCATTAAATGTGTGTTTTGATATTCTGAAATACTCATGTACATCTTGATAAAAATGAAATTTATTAGATGATGTGCATTCTGATGAATGTTCTTTGATTTTTAAGATGTGTAATATCCGCTTGGTTGGGGTCTATAGATCAAGTTTGGCTTCAAATTGTGTAATATTTGCTTTCTTTAATCTCATATCTTGTATTTTCTCTAGTTTAAAATCACAATTGGGTGAGACTATTTTGTTTTAGATGTTTGATTGTACTAGTTAAGCAAACCCGATATTTGATATACAATATGTATTTTCGGCTCTAGGGTGAAATCATATGTTCATTTCCTTATTACTTGGTCTCTTGAGTGTATTGAGGTTCTGCATTTTTTTTTTTGGTTTTGGATATTAATTACATAACTTCAACACCACAAGCTTTGAATTAGTCCAATTAAGTTGCAGATATGTTTCTCATTTAAGTGGACTTTTGTTCAAGTGACATGATCATAATGTTCAAATTTGTTGTTTGACAGCTCCTATTGTTTCAGTCATAACTTGAGATATATAGTTCCAAATCATGCATCATTTATTGCATACTGCAACTAAGATATAAGGCTTGTGGGTGTAAAAATTTCATATTTCCCCTCTTTGTCGTCTGATTCCAGTTTGTGCGCAAAGTTGGAGTTGTGCATAAGTCTTGTTTCTGGCAGCATCTAGCATTTTAATCATTACTTGAATTATACAAGTTCGAATCATGCATTTCTGATCTTGTTGGAAAGCTAACACAAGTATATTTCAACTGTAAAAATCTTGGATTTTAACTTTTTACCATTTGATACTAGTTTTCATTTAAAACCAAACCCATTTTTGCATAAATCCTTGTGTGGTAGCATGTATTGTTCTGCTCATAACTTGAACCACACGTCTATAAATCATGCATTTTTTGGTTCGTTAAAAAGGTAACATGCAGGGCTTCTTACCATAAAAATTTTAGACTTTGGTTTTTTCCTATTTAATTCCAGTTTCCATTTAATTCTAGTTTGCATTTAAATCAAAACCTGATTTTTCGTAGGACCATTGTTTGACAATATATGATGTTCTGTTATTAGTTTAGACCTTAGACCTTGTGGTCGTGTGCTACATTTGTGATTTAAATTTTAACAAATAGTTCATTAATCTTATGATTGTCAATTATAGATTCTTCCCATTCAATGAAAAATTCTGCCCAGTTGTTCTCATAAGTTTGCTTGATATAAAATTTAAACTACAAGGCTTTCTTAAATGTTTAATTTTTGGGTTTGGTTACCTATGGACGTAAGGACTATCACGACTGATTGATGATTGTGAGATTTGTGATATGCTCTTTTGACTATTTTAGGTTTTCAGCTATTAAGCAAAATTTGCTTGATAAGTGCATGAATGTGCTTGATTGGTCACTTGTTATCATGTTTGAAGAATCGATCGTGGATAATTACAGTAGTTATAAATCTTTGACTTGAGTGTTTTTCTCATATCATCTAGGATCTCAATCTTTTAGAATAATACCTCATTTTCATGTGGAATCCCACCTATTCTTTTGCTTTACCACTCAATATTTCAACTACATGTGCATTTGTGCCTTTTGATTTTAGCATGTTTATATGGTGGTGGGATGTTCTATCATTTGATTCTTAAATGTTGTGCGATTTCTTGTTGTCTTGATTTTGATCTTAATGATTTAATTTACTATCACTTTTATGATTGTGTTCCTTAGCTATTACTCTTATGAAATTGTTACTATACTTGTTGGACTTGATTCATCTTCTTGTGTTTTATGGTTTAAGTGCTCAAGGAAAGAAGAAAAAGAGGGAGTAAGTCATCTTATCAGAATCTGTGGTTGGTGCGTGAATTAATAATCAAGTTTGTTGATTAGCTACAAAAAATTTAATTTCTTCAATCTGTGTTGCTATTAGTTATAATCGGATTGATTACCATTTGGTTATTCTAAATCTTTTCATGTTTGAAATGGTAAATTTGGAATGACTATTAAAATAATGCAAAGTGTTGGTAAAATCAATAATGGATTAATAGCAAAATTTCAAAACATACTGTCACGTGTATATAATTAGTTTTGGTGTTCGTTGGTTGACTTTTCAATTCTACTTTAAGGCTTTGAACCATCTTGGTCATTTCTAATGTTATATCGCGCCCTATCTTTGGTAGACAATATGAAGTTTAGAGCCTAATACAATCATAAACTTCTCATTTTTAAAATTAATCATGAAGTAAGATTTTAAAGATGAGATATTTAAAATCAGCTGAAATGGTGGCGACATTTTGATCTTTGTGAGGTGAGGGGAAATTTTATAACTTTGCCGGGAGCACTGATAGGAGTATAAATAATCTCCAATAAAATCTTATTTCATGGTTAATTTGTTGTTGTATTCTTATCTATTTATTTTTAAAATTAATTATGGTATAAGATTACAATTATGAGATAATTAAAAATTAAATGCGACGGTGGCAATACTTTGATTTCCCTGAGGTGAGAATTTTTTTTTATAATTTTGTCAGAAGTGCTAACGAGGTTATAAATAATCTCCAATAACAATCTTGTTCTATTATTGATTTGTTGTATTTGCTAATTTGAGCATTTGATTTGACTAAAAATAATTTCTAATAAAAATGATTGTTCCATCCGTTAAATTATCTTTTCTTCTAGCCCTTGTTTTATCATAACATTCAAATAGGCTTTAATTTATTTTTAAATATCTTTGCAATCATGCAAAATTTTAAAAATTTGAAATTGGCTGATGATGGAAATTGTGAGAGAATCAAGAGTTTGATCAATTAAATTCTTCATGATATTCTTAAGGCATTTATATTAAATTTTGCCAGAAGTACTGATAGAGTCTAATTCCTACGAATAAAATAAGTAAATAAAATATTTTTCAAAACAATAAATTTAAATAACACAAAATAATTGTGAACAAATTCACATAGCGCTTACTTTGTGACTATGGTGGATTGAAATTTCATTTGACATTTTGTTTAGGAAAAAAATAAAAAAAATATTTATTTTGTCAAAATCACTTTCAAAATTAATCTATTTTGTTATATGATATTTTTCCTTGTGAAACACATTTTTTTTAAAAAAAATCAATCCTTTTGCTAAAAAAATATTTTCTCGAAAATCATAGTTTTCAATTCACCATTTTCACTCTAGATAAGTTATGGGCTTACAATTTATTTTTCAATAATGACTATTAAGCCACTCATTCTCTATCTCAGTCATTAATCATTTTGATAATATACTTGACAAAATGGGACATAAAAAACAATAAAAATAATTAAAATAATAAGGGACTAATTCAATTAATTTTACAGATAAATTTAGATTAAATAAGTAACTGTTCTCTGAACAAATGTTGTAAAATGATAATACATTCCCTACCTGTAATCAACCACCAAACTTGAACTATGGTACACAGACTCTTTTTTTAGCAATGTTATTAAAGCTGGACTGGATAGTGAACCAAAAAAGCTTCCAAGTCAGGTTCAACCATCTGATCGAACCAAATGATGTTATAATTATGTATTAAATACGCACACACACATACATGACTTATAACACACATTACCAATAATAAAATACATAATAAAATTTTGGAGTCTCAATTCTCAAGCCTCATATCATTCTCAATTGAGTAGTCAAGTGATTGGAAAATTAAAAAAATTGAAAAAAAAGATGGTCGGTTCACATAAAACTGGTCGGCTAATCGGTTTTGCTTAATTTTAGCTAGTTTAACTAGGTCTAACCATGAATTCAGTTCTGACATTGAACCATAACCAAATGAGGGACTAGTTCACGGACCGACCAACCGGCTTGGTCCGGACAACAATGTTTTTTAAGTATCCAATCATATTATTCTATTTTTTTAATAAAAAAATCAATTAATGACACCTCTTAAAATTTTTATTTTTGTTAAATCTCTTTAATTGTCTATTTTGCGACATCCTTCTAAGACAATTGCAACATCAAATAATACTTTTTTTATGTGCAACTCAACATCTATTGGTACGAAATCATATTTGAGAATTAATATATCTTTAAACCTATCATGACAATTTGGTGAAAAACTTGCATGATTTTAAAAATCTCATTATTAAGATCGATCTCATGAATAATTTACATATATTAGGACAAGTTTAATTGTTCCAATAGGGGTAAGAAATTTCGGGTCTATATATTTTCAGTAACTTCAATTTGTAGAAAATTATAGTTATAAAAATAAATTTATTATTTAATATCTCCCTTTGTTACTTATTTATTTATAACATGTTATAAATGTTATTTTACAAACAAAAATATAAATAGTTTGAATAAAAAATGACATATTAATTTATCATACATATAAAATAGTCAAAATTGATCTAAACATCGTCTATTCAAGAGTTGGTTAGGCTTACTTTTTATCTTCAAAATCATACTCTACATGCAATATATGAGGTTATTAATAGAAACTTCTGCACTCCCTATTTTTTAGCTAATAAAATTGGAACCAATTTGATCTTTATAACGAAACAGAAGTGGACACATGTCATTCTCTGGATATAGAAAAAAAAAAAGTTTCAGAGAAAATAAGAGCAGGAAAACAGGCGGAGACGGAAATTTTCTATTCTATCATTACGGTTGTCAAATCTATTACGGACTGACTCATCACAAGCCTGTTAGAATTTTTTAGGATGGGTTGTCTAAATGGTACGTGGAAATTATTTTTTTATATTATTTTTATATTTAATTAATAATAAATAAATTTTTAATTAATATAGTATATTTTTTAATTAATAAATTTTAATAATGATGAATAAATTATTAATTAATAAAATATATCGTTTGATTAATAAATTATTAATTTATAAATAATTAATTACTTAATCAAATAATATGATTTATTAATTAATAATTTATTTACCGTTATCTAAATGTGAAAAAAGTAGTGCGTAAAAAATATTTTCCTTATTGAAAATCTTGTTTACAAAAATTGATTGAATGAATATTCTAATATCGTTAAGGAGCTATGTTATTATTATTACAATGAGTTAAAAACTAGCTTAATAGGTGCGCGAATACACTGGTTGCGTTATTTTGTTTATTGTATTAACACTTTACTTGTATAAAGAAAAAAATTAATAGGAAAGTTAATAATAACTGCATTATGAACAGCAATAGAACTACAATTTCAACAAAGTCAACAAAAGCTTAGGGAAACAAATTAGAGTCGTCCATATTCAACCACTGTACAAAAGTAAAACTATTCAATAATGCCCGTGAGTCAAATTTTGTATGACAGAAATTAAAGTTCTATCACAAAAAGTAGTCAAATTTTGCATCACATAACTATATATGTATCAAAATATGGATCACAAGTTCGCTGGCAACATACTTACTGTGAAGGTGTTCTCTGGCACTTTCTTTGAGAGGGTAATTGGTAATTTGTGTGTTTAAGGTGTTCCTTTTTCTTTGGGCCGTTTGACCCCGCTACCTCACCAAAAAAAAAATGTATCAAAATAGACAAATGTAGAACTGTTCTTCCTGTTATATGAGCACCTTGGTGTGTTATTGGAGTTTGTTTTATTTCAGTCAACAAATCACTGATAATATTCTCATGTAAATTTTGGGATAATAGTGTTCAACCTTTATGAATGAAATGTGATTATCATTATAAAAGAAATGAAAGAAAAGGAGAATTACTAGATATTTTATGCCATGTTAATGGTTATAATTAATTAATTTTACAGAAGCAATGCATGGATATTTTCTCAATACTTGGAGATCACATAAGAAAAAAATGAAATAACATTTGCTACAAATTGCTTAGGTACTCTTCTAATTTTCAACTTTTTCGAAGTGTATTAACTTGAGATTCAAAGCACTGCTAAAATCATGTTATTTGATAACTACTCTTTCAGCATATGATACAACTCCTTTTTGGCAGTTTTTAATGGATGATACACACACAAAGCAAAGTTAAAAACATAATTAGATAAGCTCAAACAGTCCATAATAAGTACTATTTAGACAGATTTTAATGTCCTTTAGACACAGTTTGCTTAATACGTCATTTATACAATTCTCAGCCAATTAAACGAAGGAAAGAAAGGGGAAAATAGTCTTTTCCACGCAAATGATAGTGATAAATAATGATTAAGAGTCGGTTTCTTATAAATTATTTGATAAAAAAATTATTTTTAAAGTAAAAAATTATTTTTTAACTAAAAAATTATTTTTAATGATTTTAATTATGTTTGTTTAAGCTTATTTAAAAAATTATTTATTTAAAAAAATTATTTTTATGGTTAAAATGAAATGCTACTCTCGGTAGCATTTGAAAAAATTTCTTAGAGAAGCTACTGTCATTTAAAAAATAATTTTTATGATTGTAAATAGGGTTGACAATGAGTCGAGTTAGCTCGTGAGCTTGTTCGTGGTTCGGTTCGTTAACAACTTAATAAGCTGATAATTTTGACTCGTTTGTTAAAGGAGTCAAGCTTGAGCTTTCATATGTTAGGCTTATTAACTCATGAGCTGGCTCGATATATGTATATAGTCATTTTTTACAAATAATAATAATAATAATAATAATGCTTTAATTTAATGTATATTAACATTTTGTTTTATTTTTTGTCTAACTAAATTATTTTTTAAAATAAATATATGTAAAAATATAAATTTTATTGAGATACAAATTCGAACATAACTCATTGAGTAGTACAAGCTTAATTAACACAAGGCTCGATATTGATTTATTGAGCTTAAATAGCTCGTGAACTCAAAGTGAGCTGAGTTTAAGTCAAGAAAATGAGCTCGATTTTTTCGTGAGCTGAGCCTGAGCTAGGCCTGGCTCGACTCAGCTCAGCTCATTGCCAGCCCTAATTGTAAACAAACACAAAATAGCTTTTACTTTTCTTAAAAATCTCTAAAAAATAATCTTTAAATTAGTAAAGGTCAAAATTATTTTTTTAATCTGTAAAAAAAAGGCCCTAAATAACTACAAAATCTAGTCATTCTGTTTAATTTTTTTTTATTTAAATTTGACAAATAGTGTAAAAAAATTATATTATCATCTAATGATGTGTATTAGCACATAATTAAAAGAGTTAGAACTCCTAGGTAATTGTTATGATAATCAAGCTCTTTTAATGATAACTTATCAATACATGATTGAATGATAGTGTAAATAAGTTTTGCACAGAGAAGGGACAAAAATTAAATCCTTAATTTTTTTGCATTAAGGGTGTATTTTGATTAGCTGCGAAAAAAATTATGTTAAAAATTGATTATGTATATAATTAATTTTCAAGAAAATTAATTATAAAAAATTAATTTATGTTTAAATATATATTAGTTTACAATCGATTTTAAGATAAAAAATTTAGTTTAAATTGTATAAAAGAATCGCTTTTATGTATTAAATTACTAAAAAATATAAAAAATGACTGAAAATTTTATTTAATTAAGGGCAAAAAAGTATATATCAACTAAAACTTTTGATATAGGTTAAAATCTCTTAATTAAAAGTTCAAAATAAAAAAAATTTCTAAAATTTTATTTTTAATTAATAAAAAATTAATCTTATCTTATATTATAATAAATTTTACATATTTTAAACAAATAAGATAAATTTTAATTAAAAAATATATTTTAGAAAAAGTAATCATTTTTAAACATGTCCTAAAATTAAAAAATTAAGAATTTGGTGAATCTCCTGCAACGTTCTGGAACTTTGAAGTTGATTTCTCACCGCGGCTCGCAGCCCAAACACTCTCGAATGGTAGATTCTTATTCATTTTTTTATAAAAAAATTATCATTTTTTTTATGTTAAAGAACGAAATAGTATAAATAAAAATAAAAATAGATAGAAATCTCAAATTTATTAGAATAAAATAACTACAACCATCAACGTGTATAAAATAAAATCAACAGTGAAAATATACTTTTATTTATTATAAAAC
This sequence comes from Styphnolobium japonicum, assembly GCA_023212625.1. NCBI lineage: Eukaryota > Viridiplantae > Streptophyta > Magnoliopsida > Fabales > Fabaceae > Styphnolobium > Styphnolobium japonicum. Next base: position 3,295,961 of record JALBWW010000013.1, read on the forward strand.
TCGTTTTTTATATATTATATGAAAAATTGTTAATATTTTCTTTTTCACATGCATGTTAATTTTTTTTAATTTATCAATTATACATGAAAATTTATTTGATTTTTTATAAGTAATTTAAATGATGATTTATTTTAATAATTACAAACTTTATAAATTTCACTAATTAGCAAATCAATAACTTTACTTAATATTTTCTCTTTTCTCTTCTGGTTAGCATCTTAATTTTTTTAATTCGACATAAAGTTTTTTTTAATCAACTTAAATAACAAAGAAATTTTGTATTCAACTATAAAAGTGGTCCTGCCTGCTTTTAAAATAAAAACATTCTTCAAACAATTATAATACAATGTCCTGCGTGGGTTAAATAGGGGACATAGTGTGGTTAGATATTTCAGTTAGAAAGAGAAAAATTGTTATTTATAATGCATTTCCTTTTGTAGCAATAGATCTCTACCTCTCTAAGGTACTCAATGGAAACAACGTACAAGGAAAAAAGGAAATTTTCATTGCAATGGGTAGCCAAAGGCCACATCCAGCCCATATTGTGAATGTACATGAAAGTCGCTTAATTGCTGGGGAATCACCAATCAGACCCATACTCTTTTTCTGGGAACCACAAAATTGAAAAGCATTGTACATCTAACAATTCATAGTCTATATACAATCAAAAAAACTCCATTCCACTTCAAAGCCAAATTTCCCCCTAAAAATGCACTAAAAATTCTCCCTTCAATGAAATAAAAACACACCATACCTTACTAACCAATAGAATCTCTCTACCTCGCCAAGTTTTGGTGTTGGGCGAGATAAGGAGAAAACTCTACTCCTTCCTTTAGCCCTTCTTCTCCCACAAATAGACTTGGGTGGGGATCTCTACTCAAATAAAAGGCGCGAACTCATATGCTTTGGCAAATGCTCCACAAGGCTCAAGCCATTGCAATGGGGAAGAAGGAATTAGTGGGAAAGAGAAAGTGAATGGGGTCTTAGGGTTTAGAAGGGAAAGAGAAGAAAACGGGGAAGAGCAAAGGGGGACAGACCAAAACAATGCGTTCTAGTTAAATGTTTCTTTTTTAAATATTTCTTTATCACTAAATTATAGATGGAAAATATTTTGTCAGTGATTAAATAATTTTTTTAAAAAAATTATTTAATCATAGAGACAGATATATCCCATCTCTATTTTTTATAATTTATTAAATATTTATAATTAACTTAATAGCAACGAAATTATACCGTCTCTAAAATAATTTTTCATTTTTCCAAACCTAAAACCAATTTGAGGACGGAAATGGTGACGGCAATTTTAGAGACGAATTTTTCCGTCTCAAATTCCGTCTCTGAGAGTCTGAATGCTAGAATTATAATTTTCGTCATCAAATGATGAAACCCGTCTCAATTTCCAGCGCTAGAAGAGACGGAATATAAGCCGTCTCTATATTCTGTCTCTAAAATAGAATTTTCTAGTAGTAGAGTAAGATGCTAACTTACATATTAAAAAGAAAAAAAAAGTAGTATTTCATATATATATATATATATACATTAATTGTTTTTGTTAACAAAAAGCATACAGTGATTTGTTAATGCACTATCATTATATGCTTGCAGCTCGAAGTTGCAAATACCAAAAATAGTAACAAACTTCAACAGCGAAGTCATCCGTCAATGATAATGAGAAGGGCTTATTTAGAGCATGTTTGGATGAAAGAATTTAAAAAAGAAGAGAAGTGATGAGTAATTGTTTATTTTTAGTAGACATTCACCTTAATTATTTGATAAATTTTCAAATGAGAGATTATCATGTAATATTTTAATTTTTTCTTTATTTATTTATATTAATATTTTATAATTTTATCAATTTAAAAATGAAAAATTATCTATCCATTTTCTTCACATCCAAACATGCCCTTAAGATGGATGAATGAAGTGAAGTGATAACTAATGGAGTGGAATAGTAAAAGGAACTCAACTCAATATTTGAGAGTGTTTTAAGTAATGGAATGTAATGGTTAAAGAGGGTAATCTAAATAACTCATTATCACTTAAACTCCCAAATTTTCATACCCTTTAATTTGATATTTTGAAATAAAACACTTCCCTCCCTTTTTTTAGATAATTATTTATGATTTTAACTCTATGCACTCCAAACCAATGTTTTAAAAATCGATTGAACCGAATAACCGGAGAGGAGAGTGGTTCAAGGTTTGATCGGTTAAATCAATGGTTGAACTGGTATACTATATACTATATATATATATAACTGATCACAAAAGTCATAAAACGCTTTATTGTTTCCCCACCTATTTTATTAAGAAGAAAGATTAGAATTGTGGAAACCTCCAACCCAACTCCCAAAAGAGCTAAATCCTAAATTTTTTTTTATTTATAAAAAGAACTATTCTCTTCTTTCTTTTTTAATAAAAATTCAATTTAAAAGTTGATGGATGAACCGGCCAATTTTTTATTTCCGATATTTACCGCTTTAACCGGTTCAACCGGATTTTTTATAATTTTTTGTGGTTTAATCGCTCGGGCAATTCTTTGGTTGAACCAGAATCGGTGGAGTTTCCGGTCCACAGTCCAACCGGTTGAACTAGTTTTTAAAACACTACTCCAAACAATGGACTAAGCTATAAAAATTAAAATGATAGTATTATAAGTTAAATTTGTAATACACCTTACTACATTAATTATCATTCTAACTTCGAAACTATTAAAACTTACAATCAATAGAGTAGTATTCTTTTACTTTTCTACTCTATCCTATTCTAAAACACTTCATTTTGAACCACTTCACTCCATCTTTTTTAAAACTCCAAAAGAGTGTTTTAGAATGCGGCTTCACTATTTGAAGGATGCATGCATACATACAACTTCAGACGGCGGCTTCGCAAGTTTAGTAATATGTTGAATAGGAAAGATTCATGCACTAAACTAAACATTGCAGCTTACAGCTAGTAAAGAGGCATCAAATATTCCCATGTGTTTATGGTTGGCCAAATTAACTGTTTTTCTCTAACAAAAGTAGTCCCATTGAAAATTTAATAAAGACTGGACGTACCCTAGAAAATATATTATGTTACACAATGTATTAAGTTTCCCCTTTGATTCACTTAAAAAATGTAGGAGTTCAAAATTTCTTTTGATCTTTAGATTCAATTTAGGGAAAAAGCTAAACAAAATGAACAATCATTAAAAAAAAGGTTCATAGATTCCAATACAGCGTTGATTGCTACTCATTTCAGTAGTCCCATCCCATCAGTCTTGAGTAAAATACTACACAGTTATATTTTAAAGAGAAGAAAACAGTACTTTGCACATACATTTGTATTCACATACCCTTCAACAGAAGGCAATTAAATGAAGCTCTAGATGCACATACCTTACATGATACGTGCAATTATCAATTTGTTACTTAAATTCTACATGTTATTTACTACAAACTGAGATTGAAATTGATGCTGCAGAAAATTATTGCACTTCATTAATACTCTGAAGAAACGAATCCTGACATGTCTGAGTGTGGTGATCTGATGATCCCCACGGAGATCTGGGAGGTGAAGAGAGATAAGGTTTGGGTGGTATTTGCAAGGACTCCAAGCTTCCTTCCATCATATCCACCACTTTACTCATTGCTGGCCGGTTTGACGGGTCAGTCTGTATGCACCATAAGCTCACTATTATCATCTTTCGTATCATTTCTTTATCAATTTCATTTTTGATACATCGCAATTCAGGCTCCTGACTCAGTTCAAGACGCTTGTAAACCCAGTGTGGAAAATATATTTCACTTGAACATTCAACTTCAACTTCAACATTGACATTCTTTCTTCCACCAACCATTTCTAAAACCATCATTCCATAACTGTATACATCAGATTTATGGGAGACTCCACCAAAATTTCTAGAGAACACCTCAGGAGCAATATATCCTGCAGTTCCCCTGGCACCCAATAATGATACAATACTTTCTTTTCTTGGACATATTTTTGCAAGTCCAAAATCGGAAATCTTCGGACAGAAATCCTCATCTAGCAAAATATTGTGAGGTTTTATATCAAAATGCACAATTTTAGTGTCGCAACCCTTGTGCAAATACTCTAATCCTCGAGCAACGCCAATTGCAATATTGTACATAGTTTTGCAACTCAATTGAAGATTGAGCTTTAATGGATCTTTCTCTTCATATATGTACTTCTCAACTGATCCATTAGGCATATACTTATATATCAGAGCTCTTTTAGAACCTTCCAAATAGAATCCTAGTAAACTAACAATGTTAACATGAGACGTCACACTGATACTAGCGACTTCATTGATGAATTCCTCACCGTTACCTTTCGATTCACTTAAAACCTTCACTGCCACAAGACTTCCGTCATGTAACTTCCCTTTGTATACGCTACCATATCCTCCCTGACCTAGTTTGTTTTTGAAGGAGTTGGTTGCTTTCTTTATCTCTAAATAATTGTACCTTTTGGCTGCAAGGTGTCCATGATCTTTCAGAAACGTCTCAATTATTTGGTGGGTTGGGTTTTCCTTGTTGCAAAAGCGTCTTCTAAAACACCAAGCTAAGACTATCAGAACTCCTAGTGCTCCAGCGGCAGATGCGACTGCAGAATTTATCAGAAAGTAATTCTGCACGGAGTAAGTACTTTTACTCTCTCTCACACACGCAGACACACACACACACACAGACATATATATAGCGCTGTCATTTGAAATCATAAAAAATTTGTAAAGAAAAAGATACACTGTGACGTATGCACATAATATATTCAATAGTTTGCATGGAATGAAATGTGAGGTGAGCGTGCGAGTATCATTACTCAATTTTTAATTGCATCAAACTAATTTTTTTCTTTTTCTTGCAGGTATAAAAGGTGTTAAAAATAATTTAAAAAACTTAAGTTGCAAGGATAAATGCAAAATTAGAGTAGAAAAATGTAAAGTTTTGTTGAAGGACAGTTGAGCGCTAAAGTGCTCGCACCCCTTAGCCACATGAATGCAAAGAATCTTGTGAATGGATCTCACCCAATCATTTTTCATTTTGTATACTCATGCTTTCCACATTTTGTTTGAATATAATTAAATTAAGTGTAATATATATATATATATTATTGTTTTGAAACAATAAGAGATGAATTTTATTACATACGAGAATAAATATGTAAAACAAAAATTATTTTCGTAATTAACTTTTCATTTAATATCACTCTAATTTTGAGGGCAATGAATTTTCTTTTTAAATTTATTTCTTCCATTTTCTATTTGAGTCTCAAACACGAATATTTGAAAAAGATCGTTAGATTTTGTAAATGTTAAGTTTAATTTATTTACCTGCTGCCACTATATGCACGACCTTTCTAGTTTTCCCTGCAAATAATAATAAATTACAAAATCATCTGTAGATATTTCTTAATACCGCAAAAGAATTGAAAGAAAACAAAAATTTATTCGAACTATAGTCTTATGCTTCGTTTGGAAACAAATTAAGGGACGAATAAAAATGGAGAAAATGAAAAAGAGGAATGAAACTGAGAAGAAAAATATAAATTTTTTATTCTTTATTTGGATATGATTAAATTAGAACGAATAAAAATATGAAGAATATGATTTTACATCATTGCAAAAAATAAAAATGTAAAGACGAAAAAAATTCTTACTAGCACATTTACAAACAAATAATAAATATTTGGGGGTAATTAAACTGATTTTTCTAAAGCTATTATCAAATAATAGAAACTTTCATTTAAATTTTGAATATTATATGGATTTAATTTTAACCCACTATAAAAGTTTTTTATATTGTTACTCAATCATATATATATATATTGTCACATTATTAAAAGAGTTCAACTCCAACAACAATTACCCAATAAGTCAAACTCTACTCTTTTAATGATTCATTAAAACATGATTAAGTAATAGTGTAAATTTTTTTACACTAGACAATGAATCAAAATAAAATTCATTGATATATTGTAATCAACTCCCAAAATAAAGAAAAATATATAATTGAATGATAATATAAAATAAATTGAATTTAATTTTGATTCACTTTGAAGTATAAAATGTCTTTTATTATCAAAATATAATTGTGTGATAGCATAAAAATCTTTACACTCGTAGTAGATGAAAATTAAACTAAAAAGTTTTACATTATTAGTAAATCAAAATTAAGATGTTTATTTTTTTATTTATTATTTTACACATTTATTTCAATATAAATATTGAAGACGATCTAATAATTTATGTTCTCTTTGTAATTATACTATGAATACTTTTCTTCCGTTTCACTTTTTATTATTCCAAAAGAATCAAATATTTGAAAGAAAGAAAAAAAGTAATCTCACTTTAATTCCTTTTAATTTAAACTCATTACTGAAATAGTGGAAAAGTGAATTTTATTTTTCCACTGTCATTCATCCTATCATCAGTTTCTCCATTTCTATTGCCTCAATTTGTTCCCAAGCAAAAGCATAGAAGTGCTTTCAATCAAAATTTTCACTAGTCAAGCATCATAGGCACGTACCTTTGTCACAATAAAACTTTCCGTTGCTGTCAATTCGACATTGGCCTCCATAAAAGTTGTGACAATCAGAGCAATCCGGAGATAATTGTATTTCGATGGGGATATCAGCAGTTGTCAAATTTAAAAGGTCGTTGGGGTCAGATGAGAGAAACTCGCCACCTAATAGAAGCTGAACCATTGAACATCCTCTGAGATGATTGTAGCTGGAGGAGTTGAGGACTGCATCCAAATCAGCTAATTCCTCGATGGGTGCTGAAATGCCATACAATGTATCATTTCCGCATACTGTAGAATTAGAAACATATGTGTTGGGCCGAGGAAGGAGGGTGTGGTTGCATCTGAGCATGTTTGCATAATATTTTATACGAGAAGAAGCCAAAGGTGAGCTGACTCTGAAGGTAGAGTTACAGCTGAAGACCTCACAACTTCTTGGTAGCAAGCAGTCGAGGAGACCATCGTCTCTAATGGTAATCGTTAACTTGTCAACTTTCACAATATCAAACCATATATTATTATTCTGTATGCTTTTTTTGGCCCCTGGTTCATCATCACACCCATGTATCACCAAAATGCCGCAGTCAGGGTGTTCTGTGTTGGTGAAAGGGAAACTGATGTTGCCAAGATATCCGCATGAAAATAAAGGTGGACACTTTCCAGCCGATACCAGTTGCACAAGGTATGAAAACAGGAGGAAGCGAAACACATGCAGCATCCTGAATTTCACAGATAATAATCTGGTTCTCTAGACTATAATTGAACATTGTCTTGATTAATAGTTATACACTTTCGTCACAAGAGGGAAGCGGAGACTTTTCGTGGTATGTCTTATCATCTTGATGTTGAGGTGAGAGAAAACAAGTGGAAATAAAGGCCTCCAAAGAAATGTTAGGAAAAGAAGAGCAGAGAGAAACAGGGGAGAGGGTTTTTTTTTACTCTCTACGACTCTACCATTGACACTGATGCAGCCTTTGTTGACTTAATTTGTCTTGCGAAGAACACAGGAAATGCACTGGAAGCTGAGTACGAAGCTCAGTCGCCAGCAATTAGGATGGAAAAAAAAATATCTTGTCAAAGCAGCCCTGCCGTAACTATCGGACAATCCACGCAAACTATTTTGGGAACTGACGATGAAGTACTTGTAAGGGAAATGAGGATAGTGATAAATAAGGATTAAATAACTGCATTATCTAGTTATTCAGTCTAAAATTTTGGGTTAACTTTAGTTATCTTTATGGTTTGACTCTAAATATGCTATTGTCACTTTGTTTTCTAATATTTGTTATATTATCAATATACTAATTTTTTTTTTATGTGCAAACTCATCATCGATGAGCATGAAATCATATTTGAGAGTTAGTATATCTTTAAAGCTGTGACAATTTGGTGAACAAATTGCATTATTTTAAATATCTCATTATTAAAATCAATTTCATGAATATTTTACACACATTAAACAAGTTTAATTGTCTCAATATAGGGGTAAAAAAATTCGGGTCTATATATTATCGGTAACTTTGTAAAAAAGTATAGTTATAAAACTAAATTTATTATTTAATATCTCCCTCATTACTTATTTATTTATAACATGTTATATATGCATATAAATTTTATTTTACAAATAAAAAATAAATATGAATTTATCATACATATAAAATAGTAAAAATTGATCTAGACATCATCCGTTTTAGAGTTGGTTAGGCGTATTATTTGATCATTCAAATCAAGGTTATTAATAGAAACTTTTTGCACTCCCTATTTTAGCTAATGAAATTGGTACCAATTAGATCTTTATAATGAAACAGAAGTGGACGCATGCCATTCTCTGAATCGAAGCCTGAATATGGGGGTGGGGGGAATCACAGAAAATAAGAGCAGGAAAACAGAGGGAGACGGGAATTTTCTATTCTTTGATGGAAACAGATGCAATCCCTGTTGAATTGGAACAAGTCTTGGGAAGACTAAATAAATAGCCACTTGGAAAGACCAAGGCTCTGAGGTTCATTAGATAATATACATTATTTCATGGGAAGATATTGGTCAAACCATGTTAAATGGTATGATGAAAGTCTGATTACAAAATGGGCATTGCAGTAGGAACGTTATCTCAAAATTGGTATAGGATATAAACCATGGGGCTGTCAAATCAATTACGGACCGGCTCATCACAAGCCTGCTAGACTTTTTTTATAGATGGGCTGTCATTTATTGAAAAATTTGGGGGGTTTTTCTTTATATTAAAATAGTTAATTTATTATTTATTATTTTACAACAAGAGAAAATTAATTAACAAAATACGCTTTTTCTATGTTAAATTTCCTAACATGATTTTTTTAAATATTAAATTAACATGCAGAAATCGATTTGGAGACTTCTGAATGTGTTAATTTTTTTCCCTATACGTGTTGAGAAGTCGACATGCTTTTGTTTTTGTTTTGTTTTTTTTGCAATTTAGGATTTAGGTTTAGGATGTAGGATTTAAAATTAATTAAGAGATTTAAAGTTGACTTACAGTTTAGGTTTAAGGTTAATTAAGTGATTATGATTAATTAAGGGTTTATAGCTAATTAAAAATTTATAGATGACGGTTAATTAAGGGTATAAGGCTTATGGTTTATCATAATATATTAAATTTAAAAACAATAATACCATAATACCATAGTTATCAAACTCAGATTGATAGTTGATTTACTTATGGTACTAGGTTAATTGGTCACTAGTTCAACATATGGATCGTTGATTGAACTACATGAAATTAAATAAATATATAAGTATTCAATAAAAATAAAATACATAAAAATGCTAATGGTGTAACCCTTATTTTATATATAAAAAAATGCTAATATTTTTTTTCAAAAAATCATTATAACTCGCAAAATATCAGGTTTTTTGAAAAATTGGTTGTCCTACCTAAGGCGTTTGTCTCATGTAAATATCAAAAAATTATATGAAATTGATATATAATTTATTAAAATCGAATAAACGAGTAAAAAGTTATGATTTTAAGAAGTTTTTACAATTTCTTTTAAACCCTAAACCAAAATCCTAAAAATCCTTATTTTATCCTAAACCAACCCTAAAAGTCTTAATTAACCCCAAGCCACAAATCCTAAATTCCAAATAAAAAAAATGTTGAGAAATCATAGTTCAAGAAGAAATCTAAATCAGCAAAATAGAAGAAATCAAGTTCATGATTGACATTGTGCCTACAATAACGGATTCTACAAAGTCTCGCATGTTCGAGTTGAGCAATGGGACGGAGAGGTCGTAGGAGAAAACCAAAAAGGTTTAGGTGGCATTTGCAACAACTCAACTCTTCCTTCCAACATTTCCACCACTTCACTTATTGCTGGTCGAGTTGAAGGGCTTGTTTGTATACACCATAAGCTCACTATTGTCATCTTTCTCACCTTCTCGTCATCACTTTCATTTCTTATACTCCGCAGACCAAGCTCCTGATTTGATTCAAGGCGATTGTAAATCCAATGAGGAAAATATATTTCACGGGAACGGTCAACTTCAGCATTAATATTCTTTCTTCTCCCAACCATTTCTAAGACCATCATTCCATAACTGTAAACATCTGACTTATGTGATACTGCACCGAAATTCCTGGAAAATACCTCGGGGGCAATATAGCCTGCAGTTCCTCTAGCACCAAATATGGATACCATACTTTCTTTTCTTGTGCAAACTTTTGCAAGGCCAAAATCTGAAATCTTTGGGCAGAAATCCTCATCCAAGAGTATGTTATGAGGTTTTATGTCAAAATGCAAAATTCTAGTATTGCAGCCTTTATGCAGGTATTCTAGTCCTCGAGCAACACCAATTGCAATATGATACAAAGTTTGGCAATCCAATTGGCGATCTACCATTAGGGCATTTTCTTCAAAGACAAACTTCTCAAGAGATCCATTAGGCATAAACTCATAAACTAAAGCTCGTTTAGAACCTTCGAAACAGAACCCGAGGAGACTAACAATGTTGACATGAGAAGTTCTGCTGATACTTGCAACTTCATTGATGAATTCCTCACCGTTACCTTTCAATTCACTTAGCACCTTCACTGCAACATGACGTCCATCCAGTAACTTTCCTTTGTATACACAGCCAAATCCCCCTTGGCCTAATTTGTTTCTGAAGGAGTTGGTCACTTTCTTTATCTCAGAATAACTATACCTCCTGGTTTGAAGGGGCCCATGTCTCTCCAAAAAGTTCTCAATCAATAGATGGGTTGGGTTTTGCTTCTTCCATCTTGTACAGTAGAGCCTGACCATAACTAGCACTATAGTCACTGTAGCAGCTGGAGAATTTATTCGAATTAGAATGATTAAATTTAGAAGGCTGAGTAAGTAATGCCAAGCAGTGAAACAGAGTAAATATAGGATATCCTTCAGTTCTGGCTAATAAATTAAAATATACTAACTAATGATCGCAAGCGAGATCTATTAAGCTAAGATACAAGACACAGCCTGAACACATGGCAGCTAGGCTCCCAGGTTTTTTTGGGTAAAGGCTGCCAGTTTTGATCTTACTTTGGCTTGGAGTGAAGTTGCTTATATTTTGCTCTTTTTGTAATCATGAACAGTACAGAGCCTGAACATTGGCTTGAGTTCAGAATGCCTAAATTTAAAACTGCTTTGTTGAGTCTAAGTGTTATGTTAATTACAGTTAAAGACTTTGGAGTGCAAGACTCAGGCCACATCGTTGTGGGAAAGACATGGAAGGAATTTGGAAATAGGACAGGTATCGAAATAGGACGTGGAAAAGAGATTAAAAAAATGAGTTTGTTAATAGGAAAAAAAAAAAACTCATTGGATTTAACACACTGATAAAGTATGATACACAGGGTTATTATATATATATGAAGGTACGCTACTGAAAATGAAAACAATCTATGTACATTACCTAGCCCGAGTCCTAGCACCATCTTCACAACCCAACTTCTACTCCCTGCAGCAGAAGTTAGAAAAGAAGCAACTATTTAGTTTTAACAACCAATATCAAATTAGTCTATTTCTTAACTCCGCTGTCGAAGTTGAACAGATCAAGTAATTTATTTGAAACAAAATCAATGGTTCAAATTAGTCAGAGTGTATATGTACACTAGTCAAAGTAAACCGAGTACTAACTTCCAAGCCAAACTTTTATCTGCAGCAGAAGTTAAAGGAAGCAATTCATTCAGAGAAAACAATAAAGAAATTGTCAGGATCAATAAAGCAGAAAATTTAAATGGGGCTAATTCTGAGTATCGTGCTAACTATATATATTAAACAGTCTAGTTACTGAAACTTGGGATTGACTTTCTTCTGAACGTGCATATGTATTTGTGTATACCTTTGGCGCAATGGAATTTTCCTTGGCTGTCAAGTTGACATTGGCCTCTTTCGTGACCAAAACACTTATTGCATTCATCAGATAATCGTACTTCAATGGGGATCTCAGAAGATATGAATGTAAATGGATCGTTAGTATCGGACTCGTCCTTTACTGCAAGCTCAGTCGTTGAACATGGTGCTAAAGAGCTCGGCCACTTGAAGCCCCAAAGTGTTTCAGTATTTGGAGGGCCGTAGTATATATTGTAATCAGAACAGTTTGTATAGTTATAAAATCGTTTGGGAAGGGAGACACTGAGGGAGTGATTGCATCTGAACAGGGTTATATTGTATTTGATGTTGAAAGAAGCTAAAGGAGAGGTGGGAGGAAGAGTAAAATTGTTGCTGAAGCCTGAAGGCTTCGCAACTTTTGGCCCGCAAATGCTTCTGTTGATCTCCATCTGTGATAAATATGGTACGATATTCAACGCGTACAACATTAAACCATCTTGCTGGTATATTGCTTAGTTGGATGGTTTTCGACGCCTGTGGATCATGATCATCACAGCCTCGTATAGCCAATATGCCACAGTCTGGGCGTTGTGTGTTTGTGAAAGGGAACATGATCGGGCCAAGATATCCACAATCAAAAGAGGCTGGACACTTTCCATCGTGGGCTGAAAGAAGAAGCAGAAGCTGAGAGAAAATCAGTGATTTGAATATAAAAAGGGAGACCATTATGAATAATGTTGAGAATTGTCAAGCGAAGATAATTAAGCTCAAGTAAGAAAAACATTAATGGAAAGCAAGCAATATATTTCATTACGTTCAGTGGCTGTTGCAATCATTGTTGACTTGGAACTGGATTGGAAGGTTGCATTGGTCTGTTTGTGGAATTTAAATCGAAAGACCATCCAACGTGCTTATTACTCTTTTTCCTCATAAAACAGAATATTGGTAACCAGTATATTTCCGATTACAATTGAAGATTTTTTTGGTCCATGATGGTCTGACAACTCCAGAAGACCACCCGATCCTAAATTGAATATCATCTCTAAACAATTATCCACTTGTTTAATAGTAAAATAGAAGTACTGTTGACTAAAAAAAAAAAACAACAACAAAGTACTTTTTTATGAAGTGAATTCTATTAGTCAATAGAGTTGTAGCCTAAGCCTAACCGCACGTACACAATCTTAAAGGATTGGGAAGATATATAGTAACAAGGTTCAAAATCTGATAACTAAATTTACAGTTTGCATATGGAGGCAGATCTCTAAAGCAAAGAAGAAAACTAGGGAACAATTATTAATCGGGGCAAGGATACCCCACATATATCAGCAAACAGCTTTTTGACTGTTTAACTTAAAACCTGAATACAAGGCAATTTTTATTTTACATATAAAAGAGTTTTTAGCCAAAAACACGGAACATTTTTTATTATTTGCTTTTTCTGAAAGCAAAATAAGTTAATGTAAACTAGCATACGCTAGTCTAAACCCTAAATCCATGTTTCGTTTTAATTATTTTAGACATAAAAAAGTTTTTTCTGCCAAAAACACTCTGAACATTTTGATTATATGCTAGCAAAATAAGCTAATATAAACTCGGGAGTAAATGTCATGTACTTTCAGTTTGACCGTTACCTATCTGAGACAATATGCTGACTCCAAGTCTCCAAGCTCCATTGTTGTGGAGCTTGCCAGCACCGAAGAATCTTAAAATTACCACAAAGACGTGTGAATGCAAATACAATCTATCAATACGCATGCTTGAAACAACTCAGATCAGTTACAACACAGATTGCATATTACATTATTCAAGAGAAAATGACTATACAAACCCTGCTTATATTAAACTAAACGGGTAAGCTATGATTGACATTGTCAAGACTTGAACAATGTGAGTAATTCCTACAAAGTCTCACTTGTTTGAGTTGAGCAATGGACTGGAGATGCTGAAGGAGAACACAAAAAAGGTTTAGGCGGTACTTTCAAGGACTCCAGGCTTCCTTCTAGCATCTCCACCACTTTACTCATTGATGGCCGAGTTGAAGGGTCAGTCTGTATGCACCATAAGCTCACCACTGTCATCTTTCTCACTCTTTCTCTATCACTTTCATTTTTAATACACCTCAATCCAAAATCCTGATTTAATTCAAGGCGCTTATAAACCCAATGTGGAAAATATATTTCACTAGAACAATCAACTTCAACATTTTTATTGTGTCTTCCTCCAACCATTTCCAAAACCAACATTCCATAACTGTAGACATCAGACTTATGTGACACCCCGCCAAAATTCCTAGAAAACACCTCAGGAGCAATATATCCAACAGTTCCCCTTGCACACATTATGGATACAATACTTTCTTTTCTTGGGCATATTTTTGCAAGTCCAAAATCTGAAATCTTTGGGCAGAAATCTTCATCAAGTAGAATGTTGTGAGGTTTTATGTCAAAATGCAAGATTCTAGTATTGCAGCCTCTATGTAAATAGTCTAATCCACGAGCAACACCAATTGCAATGTCATACAAAGTTTTGCAATCCAATTGCCGACCAACTAACACAGATTTTTCTTCATATATGAATTTCTCGAGGGATCCATTAGGCATAAATTCATAAATCAGTGCTCTTTTTAAACCTTGGAAACAAAAACCCACAAGCCTGACTATGTTAACATGAGATGTCCTACTAATACTTGCAACTTCATTGATGAATTCCTCCCCAGTTCCCTTTAGTTCACTTAAAACCTTGACTGCAACAAGACGGCCATCTTGTAGCTTTCCTTTATATACGCTCCCATATCCTCCCTCACCTAATTTGACTTTGAAACAGTTAGTGACTTTCTTTATCTCAGAATAACTGTGCCTTCTGGTAGGAAGATGTCCATGTTGCTTTAGAAAGCGCTCAATTATTATTTCATGGGTTGAACAATTTCTATTCAAAAAGCAACGAAATGTAAGGGTGAAAAGCTTTCTTCTGAAGCAGCACGCCATGAACAACAACAATGCAACACCAGCAGATGAAACAGCTAATGAACAAAAAAGAATAAATTTAGACGGATGCATTAGAAAGAAAAACCATGCTGGAAACGCAATATATACATAGGAGATTATCACTATTTTTAACTGTAATGAAAGTACCAGACTGATTGTTTTATTTTTCAAAATGTAGATGAAGCTAAAGAAAATAAATAATGGTTGACATTAAGTAAACAGTTTTTTTTTTACCATTTAGACATAATTCAAGTGGTTGGGGTAATTTTGATGGGAGATATTAGGTTTACGTCGTGGTATAAACTACTAGATATATCAATTTTCTTTTAAAAAAATAAGAAAGTAGAAAGATCTCTTAAGAGTAATAATGAGTACTATGATTGAGCCAACTATGTATTTACAGTAATTAAGACAACTACTGAAAGAAATAGACTAGCCAGAAGAAAATATTAAATTTGCTTGACTTCAAATTTAAAATATCGACAAAATCAAATCTAGTAGAATGTTTATTTACCTGTTGCCAATATAAGCACCGTCTTTCTAGTTTTCTCTGCCCGGGCACGAAAGAAAAATACAGAGGAAAAAAATAAAGAGCAAAACGAAACACATTAGTAGACAGCCACACTTTATTTGGACTGCTAAGCATTATCTAGATCCTGCTTCAAACCCAATTATTAGGGGTTCAAGTTAGTCTTCAACTCGAAAACTCATAGTATGCCTACCCAAGACCAAGTATAAAGCAATTAACGTGCTTTCAGATTTTACTTGAGTTCAAGGTAACGCTCACCTCTTCCACAGTGAAAGTTATTATTGCTGTCTAGTCGACATTGGCCTCCTTTGTGATTGTAGCACTCATCACAAACATCAGACAATAGTACTTCAATAGTCATCTGAGCAGAAACAAACGATTGAAGGTCTTTGGTATCAGCCACGTCTTTAGTTGGAAGCTGAAGAACTGAGCAGGCTGAGAAAATGCTGCGAGCTTCGTCTTCATTAGGAGAGGAATTGTCATCATAATAGATATCGTAGTCAGGGCAGCGATGTTGAAAATAATGTGCAGGGGGTCTGACACTGAGGTTGTGGTTGCATCTGAAGAGGGTTACATTATATTTGATATAAATAGAAACCAAAGGAGAAGGGGAAGGAACAAGAGTCAAATTATTGTTCAAAGAATCACAAGTTTTGATTTGAAAACGCTTGTGAAAATCTTCATCAAAAATCGAAATGATATTATTCGGCTGAACGGTGCCTGTAAGCGCATAGCTTCTTCCATTCTTCTCCAGTTGGATCCTTTTACGTGCATTGACATTATCACAGTTATGTATCGGTAGCAAGCCACAGTCTTGGTGTTCTGCCTTGGTGAAAGGGTACTGGAAAGTCCCAAGATTTCCACACATGAAGGAGCGTGGACAGTTATCTTGGTACCCATTTCCATACCTAGCCGAGAAAATTAGTATAAGGTGAGAAAACAAGAGGAAGCAGAACAAATAATCTGGAGCCATTCCAAATTCCCCACAAACAACAACCTGGTTCTCTGTTAATGTAGGTGAAGTTGTGCCTAACCGTTCATGCACTTTCTTCACAATATATATGCCCCTACTAAATTGAACAACTTTTCTTTTTGGGCCTGATACCAAATGAACCACTTGATACACCAGTTGACTTGGAAAATGACAGTGAAAGACTTGGTGAAAAAGGGTGTGGTGTGGGAAAAGATAAAGTGGTAGATTAAACAAGACAAGATTTTCACTGCTAAGCAAGAGTGGACACTTTCGATAGTGTACTTTAATATCTTAGAGCTGAAAGATGAAGCAAAAGCTGTCAAGCTGAGACAAAAATCAGTGAAACAAATATATTATATGAAGAGAGGTCATTCTGAGTGTTGAGAATTGTCAGGATCAAGGAGAAGGTGAGCACAGGGGAACACTGGATAGAAATTCTTTCTATCCTGCTGCTGAGAGTCTCAAACAGTTGCAATCACTGTCGACTTGGAAGTAAACTACAAAGACTTTGGAAACGTCTTGGAAGCAAGCAAAATGACTCGTTCCAGTAAGAGGTGATTGAAGCTCTGTAGAATTTTAAGCCAAAGACCACTCAAAGTACATATCAAATTCACATTTTTCCGTAGAAAAATACAAATAGTCCTCCATTGATATTTTGGCATTCCCTCCCAACTTATTCCATTCATCCCGAATCAAATAATTTTGAAGAGATATGGTGACACTTGAGTGACTACTCTTAGATATAGTTGCCTAGCAACTTCCCAAACCATTCCACGCAATTGTCATTTTATCACAATCGAGTACGTCCTCTAGGTCTTGCAACGTACTTCAATCATGGCACCATCAAAGTCAAGTCAGGGAAAAGGTTTGACTAAATATTCCTAAACAAAAGAAACCAAGAGAAAGTGGTAAAAAGAAGAAAAAAAAGAAAAACATTCTGTGACGTTCTGTTCTTGAGTGCAGAGCTATATGTACGGATATTTTAGTATTCAATTGAGTAATGATATGTGTACATTATTTTTACATTTGGTGAATAATGAATAAATGTTTGGTTAATATAACATATCATTTAGTTAATGAGTTTTACTAGTTTATAAATGATTGGTTATCAAAACTCATTAACCAAACAATATATTGTATTAACAAAAAATTTACTCATCCTTAACCAAGTATAAAAGTGGTGTAAAAAAAATAGTGTACAAGAATCATTATTATATCCAATTTTGATATAATATTGATGTATTCATATTTTTTTGTATTTTTTTTAATACATATCGTCCTTAAGATATTACTATTTGAAAAATATGGGATATAAATTCAATTATCATTCTCACTTGTTACCTTCTTTAAAACATATTATCACTTTTTGTAATTTTGTCCTTTTCAAAATCAAAGTAAATTAGTGAGGTATTTCACCAAGTTTAAAGTTTATTTTTTTACAGATATAAATATAAATTTATTTTATTCAATATGTATTGTCATACCCATAGTTATTAAACTTAAACCGGCAGTTGACTCGGTCAGGGTAGTGAGTCAATGGGTCACTAGTTCAACCAGTGGATCATTGGTAGAACTGCATAAAATTAAATAAATATATATATATATATATAAATACACACTATATATGATGATATTTATCATTATAAACAACTAAAGTATCTTTGTTTTAAGAGAAATGATGACCTTTAAAGGGAAAAAAGAGTTTAACCCTTAATTCATAAAAAAAAGTCATAATATTTTTATTAAAATGCTCATAAATTATAAAATATTTTATTTTTTGAAAAATTAGGATCGGCATGGTGTAGATCTCAAAAATTTATATGAAATGGATATATAATTAGTATAAATCAGATAAATGAGTAAAAAATTATGACTTCTCAAAATTTCACCGGTTTTAGGCCCAAACTAGCCGAGTCGAACCAGGTCACACCGGTTTCGAGACATGTCTGATCCAATTAATCACCTAGATACTTAGTCGATTTACCAATCCATCGGCCAGTCCAATCCGATTTTAATAACAATTGTCATACTTATATTTTAATTTTTTAAAAAATTATACATCATATTGTATCAAATAATCGTATCCGTACATGCACAACATAGATGCAGATGCAGAGAGAAAGTGGTAAAAAAAGCGGCAGCATCATAAGTGCAGTTTCTTGTCAATGGAATTTCGCTTTTCTTTGTATTATTCCAGCTTCACTACCTTTTACAGCAGACATTCTGTGACTCTATGTTCTTGAGTCTTCCCCGTTATATATTATTTTCTTTTGCCAGAAAACATGTAGAACAATATTAGAAGAGAATATGGTCAATATGTTGACAAAAGACAACGTAAAGCACTAAATATAGGAGGATTTTCTTTTTTAATCAAATGGGTGGATTTTGATGCAAGCAAACGAAGGGATGGCAGAACTCTAAAAAATTAATTCTCTGTAGCTATCAAAACTTATATTATGCTAAATGTGGAAACAGAACCAATATATAGGTATAAGGAGCTCTAAAGTGATAGCAGACCAACAATCACTGAAGATATTAGAATCCGCATAAGTATTTACTATATTACAGCCAGAGTAACTTGCTGCCATCTTCAAGGAAGTTTCTGATCTATTATTTATGAAGTCAAACCCAAAGAAAAAAAAAATTATAGTTATAAATGCTATAATGGGGATAAGCGATAACTCACAAATTTTGTTTATTATGGCCAAAAGAAAGTAAGAAACTATACAATTGTAGTAGATACTACACACTTATTAAATGGGGTGGGGTTACCGCAACATATACTGCATCTTAGTATTCTCATTCCTCACAAACTACAATGTTTCACATGACAAATGGGCTGGAGATGTTGAAGGAGAAGACAACAAAGGTTTGGGTGGTATTTGCAACACATCAAGGCTCCCTTCCAGCATTTCCACCACTTTACTTATTGCTGGCCGATTTGAAGGGTCAGTTTGTATGCACCATAAACTCACCACTGTCATTTTTCTTACCATTTCTTCATCAATTTTATTTTTAATACACCGCAGTCCAAGTTCCTGATTTAATTCAAGACGCTTGTAAATCCAGTGTGGAAAATATATTTCACTGGAACAATCAACTTCAACATTAATATTTTTTCTTCGCCCAACCATTTCTAAGACCATCATTCCGTAACTGTAGACATCTGATTTATGTGACACCCGACCAAAATTTCTAGAAAACAACTCAGGAGCAATATATCCTGCTGTTCCCCTTGCACCAAATATGGATACAATACTTTCTTTTCTTGGGCATATTTTAGCAAGTCCAAAATCCGAAATTTTTGGACAGAAATCCTCATCTAGTAATATGTTATGAGGTTTTATGTCAAAATGCAAGATTCTAGTGTTGCAACCTCTGTGCAAGTATTCTAATCCACGAGCAACGCCAATTGCAATATCATACAATGTTTTGCAATCCAATTGGCGATCAACCTTCAATGAATTTTTCTCTTCATATATGAACTTCTCAAGAGATCCATTAGGCATAAATTCGTAAATTAGTGCCCTTTCAGAACCGTCAAAACAGAATCCCAGAAGTCTAACAATGTTAACATGTGAAGTCCTACTAATACTTGCAACTTCATTGATGAATTCCTCTCCATTACCTTTTGATTCACTTAA
Source organism: Styphnolobium japonicum (assembly GCA_023212625.1). Taxonomy (NCBI): domain Eukaryota; kingdom Viridiplantae; phylum Streptophyta; class Magnoliopsida; order Fabales; family Fabaceae; genus Styphnolobium; species Styphnolobium japonicum. Next base: position 3,315,950 of record JALBWW010000013.1, read on the forward strand.
AACCTTCACTGCAACAACACGTCCATCATGTAACTTCCCTTTGTATACGCACCCATATCCTCCTTGGCCTAATTTGTTTCTAAAAGAGTTGGTCACTTTTTTTACCTCTGAATAACTATACCTAGCTGTAGGAAGGGGTCCATGTTCCTTCAAAAATTCCTCAATAATTCGATGGGTTGGATTCTCCTTCCAAAACAAAAGATACACAGGAGGGAAGATCTTTGTCCTAAAGCAGCAAGCCAAGACCATCACCACTGCAACTCCAGCCGCTGAGGCAGCTGGATAATTTATTTAATATAAAAGGAAAAAGTTTAGCGTGAGTAAGAAAGTAATAACATGTATGAACCAAAGTCACAAAACATATTTACAGGCTATCCTTTCAGATGATTAATTGGACTAAATTTTGGCTTTCTACTAATATAAATGACTATATAGAAAGTATATAAATATTCATAGTACTTAGACCCGTGCCTATATTTTGGGAATAGTGGAATCATATGTGATCAAAAGAAAAGTATGATATAGAGAATCATTATTTTGTGGTCACAAAAAAAAAATTGATAAAATTAAATTTTGGGTGTGTTTACAGTGCTTTACCTGTTGCCACTATTAGCACCTTCTTTCCAGTTTTCTCTGCAAGAGAGAACAAAAAATGCAAACAAAGCAAATAATTTATTTTGAACTACTTAATTTATCTCAAACATTTGCTAACACAACAGTTTGGAGTGTTTGATAATTTACGAATACCACAAGAACGCGTACCGTAACTGTTGGCACAATAAAATTTCTCTCGGCTGTCAAGTTGACACTGGCCTCCTTTTTTATAGTGGCAATTTGCACATTCATCTGATAATTGTACTTCAGTGTCTATATCACCAGTTACGAATGTAAATGGGTCTCTAGCGTCAGGCACGTCTTTAATTGGAAGCTGGACCTTTGTACATGCTGTCAAAGAACTCGGAGACTTGTCAGTGAAAGTGTCGAAAGGGTGGTAGTAGAGATCGTAGTCATGGCACTTTGTGTAATTAAACATAAATACCGGGGGCCTGACATGGAGGCTGCGGTTACACCTGAACAGGGTTGCATTGACTTCGATGCGAAAGGAAGCAATATGAAAACTGGGAGGAAGAGTATAATTATATCTGAAAGCTTCACAACTTCTGGATTGCAGAAGTTTATAGAGATAGTTGTCTCTAATTTGAAAAGTAGTAGTAGTAGGACTACGGGGCAACTGAGCAACGCGTACAACCTCAAACCATTTCCCTTTATTCTGTAGTTGGATCCTTTTAGTTTTAGTCTTGTTTGGCTCATCACAATTCTGTATGGCCAATAAGCCACAGTCCTGGCGTTCTGTTTTAGTAAAAGGGAAGCTGATATTGCCAAGATATCCACAGTCAAATGAAGGTGGACACTCTCCTTGGTATCCATTCCCAACTTCAGCCGCCAGGAGAAGTAGCATAAGGTGAGAAAACAAAAGGAAGAGAAATTCATAAACTGGAGCCATCCTGAATCACCACCCACTTTATGTGAAAAAGCGAATAGAATCCAGCAAGGATTTGATTCCCTAGCGTAAGTGAAGTTTGTCTTACTTGTTTTCACACTCTTCACAATATAACACCAACTTGAAGTTTGCGTTTGAGCTGAGAGTGCCTTACTTAATTTGCACTTTCTTCCCAATACACTGCCTGTATGAGCTGCTTAATACGCCAGTTGACTTGGACAGTGACTATGGAAGACTTAGCCTAGTAAGTCCGGAAAAAGATAGTAGTAGGGTACCATTGTGGGACATGGTGAACCCAGTGAAACCATTTTCCAGCTCAGTTTCGCCTATTGACTAGCAGCAGAAAGACTTGACTGACCTTTTGTATCTACAAATCTCACACACGTTCAGAACCATGGTTTATGGCCTGAAATGTTTTTATTTGTGGCTTGTCAATATATCTACAGCAAAACAGATAGGAAATATTAGGAAATATTGTGTGCTTGGTAGAGGAAAAGAAATGAGAATAAGAAAAGTCAGAAAAATGAAAACGCGGAAGTAGATATAAACAACCCAATCCAGGTTCTCCCCCTAGCCTTTGCTACTTAAATGCTATGTCCATTATACGCTAATTGGTGGAGCAACACCTCCTACAAATTACCCAAACCCTTCACCACTAACTCATTCCTAGTTACATAATTTGTGGCTATTAAGTGAGTTGTTATGGTGTCCTAATAAATTTAGTACTCAAAGTGAATTATCAATCATTTATTGACATTTAGTTTCATAATAAATATTAAAAAGTCTATTAAATATAAATAACAACTAATGAATGTTAAACAATTCACCTGATATCCTGAAAAAAAAAAAAAAAACTGAAATAATCCCCAACTATTAAATATGCACTTCAACCGACAGTCTTTTGCAAACCAGTATGGCAGTACCAATAAAATTATCCATGCAAATAAAACCTCTTACGTTTCCACTCTTAAAGACCAGCTTTACACGCACGTGCCAGACTTATTCACCAGGTTAGTTTGGAATTACATCGCTTATCAGATCCCAGTAACTGCCCCGCACAACATTTATAGCACAGTCAAAGCTAGATACAAGACGTTTCACTTTGCTGAGATCATACAATATTAGAACTTTTGGACATATGATTATCAGTTGTTGGGAGTACATGCTTGAAATGCACTCAATAAGAGAGAGTCTGTTGTATATGGGTTATACTTCCACCGGGAAGCATACTGCTGCAGGATGATGCACGTTGTTACCAACATAGAATAACACAAATTACTAATAAACATATGTTACAAGAAAATATCTAAGTGTAAAGGAAAAAACTTGTAAAAAGACGGAGGAGTGCAACATTATATTATCCTTCCAGTTATTCCTAGTGGACCCGCAGAACAAGCCCCTTCTCAGAAAAAAGGACAAAGATGAGGGTGGGAGCAAAAAGACGTGGGGAAAAGGGAACATATTTAACAAGCAACTCCTAAATTAAGATGAATTGATTTTTCAATCCATAAGAGAAGATTTGAAGTTTTTATTCCCTGGGGTTGAAAAGGTAATGGAAGTTTATATACAGGGATTTGGGGTGAAGGTAGTATGCTCTGCAATGCTGCATACTTAATGAAGATGATACTGACTTTTGTGGCACATCAAGTAACATAACTACTATACAAAAGAATCTACCTGGCACTGTCACTGATCTTAACCATCCAGCTCCAACAATCAACCAGAGATGAACAGGTCTGCAGACGCCCAAAAACTCAGTCCAGGTTCTCTCTCAGCCTTTTGCTATTCAAATGCAATGCCCATTTTAGATGAATTCGTGGATACATATACATCTGTTGCTACTTGATAGTGGGACTCAATCAATTACTAGACCTATAAAAATCGTGGTTACAAAAAAATGAAAGATAGCATAAAGAATAGGTGGACACCAATTGAGAACCTATGACACCTTAACTCCACTAGGACGTTTCCCTTCCATAGCATCCTTCTTATCACGACAATCAGAACATAGAAAAGGACCCTGCCAGGGCTTTGAGCTGGTGGAGAAAATGGAACCTGCGTGAACAGAGATGCCCTCACTTGGAGCAAGATCAACTTGGCATACAGCACAGACGAAAAGGCCAGATGTTGATTGCCCTGAGTTGTCATCATTTCCTAATCTGCAAAATATTAAATATTTATGAATCAGAAAAGTTTTAAAAATATATTTCCGAAAAATAATGTAAAAAGGAATATGGATAACAAATTAGCTTTGAGTAATAGCCATTCAACAAGAAAAGCAGGTTAATAAAATTATAAAGAACAAATTCACAACTACAGAACACATAACTGAAATTGGCTTGAATAGCATCCTAAGTAGGAATCAGTTAGAGAGAACCAATCATAAATTTTATAGGCAATAGTATATAATATACGTATTTCTACAGCCCCGTGCCTACATATCTTTCTAAAAAAGGGCTATAACAAACATGCAGATTCCTTTTGGGGGGGGGAGGAATAAGTCACTTACAACTCCACATATTTTTATCGCTAAATTGGAGTGCATCATAAACTGACAAGACTATGATGTACTATAAGACTGAAAATAAAGATATAACCTATAAGTTCATTTGCTCAGAAAGTCTATTGATCATTCATTTCCTATTTTCTCTAATATTCTCTTTTCATTAAATTGCATATTACTGATATAACCTCTAGGGGAAATACGGTTTCAGTAAAATGCTTGGATATCAACATTGAACCAAGAGGGACAGAGATCAAGTAAATCATAATGCTTTTCAATATTAATGTAGCAGGTGTCAAAACTGAAGTTGACCAAACTATATACCAATAACTGAGGACCAGAAATAACGGCTCCATCCAAAAATAATTCCCTTCCTATTTCCTTATCTTCTGAATTATATGTCCAATTAACTGTATTCCTATAGTAAACCTACTCAAATTCAAAATCATTTGTAAAAATATATTGACATCAACCCAAACAAAAAAGCTTTATCTATGGGTGAAATTGAGAAATGACAATGCATCATTACATTGAAGATCCTTAATTTTAGTGTATTTTGTTGGGGGACAAACTTTTGAAGTGGAGAGAGAATTCATTTCTGTTTAAGATGAAGAAAAAGCCAAGTTTATCCAGGTTTATTTTGCAATCTGAAAATGTGTTTTCTTTAATTTTTATTTTTATTTTCTAATGCTTTAGTCAATATTAGCTTGGAATTTTGCTAGTTGGATTTTGTTTTCTATTTGGATTAAGCTAATATTTTCGTACATCCAACAGAGTCCTAGAAAAAGATATGTATAATACAATAATTGAAGTGAAAAGTTTCAGCTTTTCAAATGTGAAATCTAAACAATTAAGTGATCCATATTCCAATGTTTTTTACATGGTTGGGTTAAAATTCAATCTTCCCTAGTTCCCTTCTGTAGCTTCAACTAGTCAGTTTATCTTCATTTTGACCATCAAAATTATTCAAACATTATTAGCTTAATCCCCATTTTATAGGAAAATTTGATTAAGAAGAGCAATTATAAATAACTTGTCTCTTTACAACATTATTCTGAAATAAGCCAAACCAATCTTAACTGTTTAAATCTTCACAGCCTATTATTTAACCAGTTACCAATATTCCCAAACCAAAATGCTACCCTATAGTATAAATTACAAATAATGAGTTAGCTCCTACAAAAGAATAATCATTAGAAGACCACCCTCCCACCCCCTGTCCCTTCAGTTTACTTGTACCAACCATATATCAACCTCTACTTAATGACAGAAATCCTGTGGGGACAAAAGGAGGTCCATAGAAGGAAAACAATATGCAGGGCACTGTCATGAGATTTTTCAATACTCGTCAATTGAAAAAAAATTCCTATAAAAGGGAATGATAGATTACCTTTCAGCAAGCATTGCTGATCCTTCTTCAAACAGTTCCTCCACTATATTTATAGCTGAAAGCTTCTTTGACAGCTTACCAGCAGAATTACGGGACCTCTTCCTGAACAAAAGATCTCTCAACTTGTTCTGCTTTTTGGGGGGAGGTGTTGGTGGCAATTCATTATCGGGTGGAATTATGTCAACTACTATGCAAGTTGTATCGTCCTTTAACCCTCTTGTCCTTAGTGCTTCCTGAATAACAGTAGGAATATGTAGAAACTTGAACATATGTAAGGAGAAATGTCAACTGTGTACATGATGCTAATGTCAAATCACAAGCCAGTAGGGCACTGTAGTGCATATTACCTTCACAACCTGCGTACCAGCAAGTTCAGCAGGCAAACCGCGACAAGATTTTGCTGCCATTTCTGAGGATAGAGCATCCCAGATGCCATCAGAAGCAATTATAAGCCTCCCACCAGCATTTGATAGCTATAATCCATGAAAAATGTTAAGATTTTATCCTGAAGACAGACCTAGCAGTATGCATAGGCATTATAATCAAAGATGTAAAGTAGAAGAGATTATATGGAAACAAATTATACCTTCACTTGTTTGACATATGGTATTGGAACTATAAACTCCCCAACATCCATGTCTCCTATTGACCTAGAAAGGCATAGGCCCCCTGGCCAGCAACGAAGGGGACCAATCTGCAATGGTTCAGACATACACTTTTAAAATTAAAATAATAGTACAAGGATAAACTAAATGGAATGTCCTTAACTTGTATGCTGAAGAGAGGTGGGGGGGTGGGGGGAAAGAAATGAAAACTATCTTCCTTTCTCCCATTTTAGGATGACAAAAGTGTAATTACAACAAAATATGCTCACCTCAGCACCACCAACAATGCTAAGCCTCCCAACTTCACCTCCACTTGCAGTAACGCGTTCCCTCCTGTGGATACAGTGCAACTCATTACCATGAGCATACAGAAAAAGCTAACTAACTAGGCCTTAGAGATAAAAACATACTCTTCAATATTCTCTTCAAGTCTGTGATCAACAGTTAAGGTGGTAACGGCACCACCCTGGGTATCTAGTATACAACGGGAATCTCCAACAGATGCAACTGTCACTGTCCACCTATCCAATATCACAAATGTGGCCGTGGTTCCAGAAGTTTCTCCTGGAGAAAACCAGATAAGGACACATAAAATCAGTTAAGAATAAAGGTCAAATTCCTGATCGTCCTGTTATGCATTTCCATATTCTCCATAAGAATAATTTTTCAATCACCCAAAGAAAAAAGAATAAAAGCCAAAGTCCACACCTCTGCTCTGAAATTCCTTATCAGTCTTAACAAACCCAGCAACCAATGCCCTAGGTAAAGCTTGCAGCCACTCCTCTCGTCCAAGCCCTCGAGGAAGAGCACCCAACACATGATTTAACAAATTCTCCCTAGTAAAAATGGCTGCAGCATTTCCATTGTGTCCATCAAAGATCTGTAAACCGGAAGAAATGAGTGACCATCTCATAGGATGATGTGCTTCTATCCAATCAGAATTACAATATGAAAAGCTGTTGCTCCACCCAAGAGTTGAAAAACAAAGCAAATATTCAATTAAAATATGCAGAACTGAAAATCAGTAATCTCCTAACTGCCAGTTACTATGTCATGCAGTTCTAGAGAATAAACATAATCTGAGATAGAAATGGTGATAAATACCGCGAATACAGAAAAGGATGATGAAGAGTTCCCAGGCACTCGCTGACAATCAGTCTTAATTAGAAAGTAATCCTCCCCTTTCTTAGACTGAGCAGCATGCCCATACCTCACAGTGGGCTTCTCCATCTTCTCACTCTTCATCTCTCTCTTAAGCAATGCAGCAAGAGGCACAAGATCATGATGATGCCGCCTCCCTTCACCAGAGGCCATATCTAGCCCCACCAGTACTTTCTCTCAGACCCAATTACTCAATTTCACAAAGCTCTCTTTCTCACAAGCATATTAGAACTCCAAACGTAAAATACTGTAACGGGCACCCAGTAAACACTGATTGGCACAAAAACACAGACTTTATCCCAACTTGATCTGCATTCATCACAAACGAAGTTGTCAACCCAGGATCTAACAATTACACACTGATCTCCAGCAATAACCAGATAAAATATAAAACTCCAAAGTGCAGATGCAATTTTTCACAATGCGTTATGCATTATATCATTACACAATGCAATTTGCATGACTCAGTTTTGGCCTCTATTGAACTTTCTGAACCATAAGCTTCAATGGATTCTGTTTAACCAAAAAAGGAAGAAACTTGAAGCTGGGTTCACGGGTTTCAAAGCAGCCAAAATAGAGAACAAAAATTCCAAGCAGAAAAGAAACAAAGTAGCTGAATTACCAGCAAGAATGTCTGGATGTGCATCCCACGCAAAACCAGATGCAGATCTGACTGCTACACCAAGCAAACATGCAGAGAAGAAGAAGGGAAGATATCAATAGGTATACGAAAACGCGTATTGATGACAAGGTATGAACTGTAAAATCCATTAATCTAAACCCATAATCTTCCATTAAAAAATAGAAACACCCAAGTTCTAGAGAGAAGAAGAGAAGGATTATGAACTTAAAAAAATGGGAAAATAAAAAAGCATCAAAAAAATTTTAGGACCAACCCAAGTCACTGCTTCAAAACAATTTCCTCCACCAAACACTGAAACAAAGATTTCAATTTTTATATATAGATTCCAATCCTGAACCAAAAAGAATAACAAGAAAGCAAATGCTGGCGGGGTAGCTCGGGATCAAGCTAGCTTTTATTTCATACATTGAAGCAAAAAAAGTGGCTTTTTGCTGACTTATAAAGCCTTGCGTGCAAAAACCCACATTCTGTTTCTGTTAAAAGTTGGTATCTTTAACCTTTTTTTCCCTCTGTTTCCTTTCCCCCAGAGGAGAAAAAAGGCCACCCCATTTTTCTAATTTCCGGGAAAAATTACAGTGAGCAAGGAGTGACAACTGGGAAACAGATTGTAGCAGCTAAGTGTGGAAGTGAGATGGATATACAACCTAAGCAGGAGACCAATTTCCGTCAGAAACGAAGGGAATGAATGAGTTGATTATTTGATTGGATTAGAACAAGAAAAAGGAAATTGAATCAATGAAACAAACAAGTGATTCGTGAGAAAAATAAAAAACAGAAAAATTGAGAGCAGAAAGTAGGGACCACAGGAAATAGTGTGTAAGAAACAAACAAGTTTTGATAGCAGGAGAAAATAAATAAAATAAAATAAAGAAATGTTAATATGGGAACTGGTGAATGGAAAAAGACACGTGTAAGAGGGGTTTGCATGTGTTTCTGGGATGGCAATGATGTCGACAACGATGGGTTGTTGTGTTTTGGTGATTGAGGGTGCGCTGCAGCTTTGCAGAGCTCAGTGTGCCACTCTTTACTTTTTCTCTACTGTACCCTGCTCACCTGCTTGCCCTGGGTTTGGGTTTTGTAATATTGTAGTCCACTGCATGGTTAATGTTCATCAAGACTACTTTCTTTTTTATTTTTTTTGTCAGACAAAATGAAAATTTTAAAGCATCCAGCTTATTCAAGATGCTGATTAAATCCTATCTATTTGAAGTTCAACACCACACCTAGCCCAGAGAGACGGTAAATCCAGTTTTAAAAATTTGACTCTGGAATAAATTTAGTATCACTTGAAATATAATTTTGTAATATATTATTAATTATTAAAATAATGAAATTTATTTAAAATTCTTATATTATATGTATTAGAATATTTTATTTTTTAAAAGCTTCAATATGGTATAATTAAAATATATGTTGCTAACTGGAAAATGTCTACTTAGATGATAAAATAGTTTACTTCTTATTTCATTGTCTCATTTTTAAATTTGTTGAGAAGTTGTGGAAAATATTTTTTATATATAAATTCATTAAATTTAACTTAAAAAATATGTTTGGACTAACTGAAAAAGAAACTTAGACGATCCAAAATTTTATTTCTATGCGCATAATTTTCCCCAAAAGCCTAAACGGACCGGAGTTTAGTTTGGCTTGGCAAACGCCAAAACAAACACACTGTAATATAGTATTAGCTTTCGGTTAAGCTTGGAAAAGTGTATTTGCATTTTGCACAAGTGGTGACACTTACCTATCAGCCATGAAACATTATCACTCTTCATTTTTTAACGAGTTACGCAGCTGACCCCAGATAAAATTAAATGAGAAATATTAGTTGTGCACTTTTGTGTATTACACAAACTTAACGCTAACCATCATCGCTTGGCAACCATGTCATTGCTATACAACTGTCATTATTATTCAATCACCGAATTTATTCCATTTTATATTCTCGATAATTTTTTAAGACTTTTTTGCCTGAAATTCGTAATTTTAGTTTAGTGATAATTGATGCCTAAGAGGCACAAAAGCATGTTGGGATATACTTTTTTATTACAATCAATTTGCATTAGTCTAAGTATAAGAGATTCGGTCATTTTAAATATTTTGTCTCGAGTTTAATTATTAAAACGATGTGTGTGAAAAAATGTAATTAGAATAGGTCTCTATTTTACTGTACTTAATAAGATTAGTCTTTCACCTTTTAGGTGAGAAAACACCTTAGTTTATACCAAAAAATTATATATTTTGCCAACATTATTGAAAACAAGAAATTGTTTAGGATGAAACTTGGATAAAGGTTCAGGACCCAACTTTAAGGCCGCAAGAATTTATTTATTTATTTTGACAAATGCCGCAAGAATTTATTCCTATTTTTGTTCAGAATGTAATAAACGTGTCGCTATTATTGTCTTTCGTATTATACTATGACTTTAACAACATTAATTGTCGTCATTAATAATTAAAATTTCCCATTATTATCATTGCTATTGTTAAAGTAACGGTGATGATCCTATTCGTATTTAACTATTTAATTAATCAATAATGATATTTTGTATAAAAAATATCTTATGGGATAAGTTAACTCCTCAAATGGATTTTCGTATCTCAAAGGATTAATCTCCGCAATCGCACGCTGAGATACTCTGAGAAACTAAAACAAATAATAATAATATTTGCATATTATTTTTTTATATTATTTTTATACTTGGTTAATAATGAATAAATTTTTTAATTAATACAGTATATCATTTTATTAATGGGTTTTGATAATTAATTACTTATGGACTTGATTAACGATGAACAAATTATTTATTAATAAAGTATATTATTTGATTAATAGATTACCGAATTGTAAGTAATTCGTTACAAAAATTTATTAATTAAGTGATATATTATATTAAGAAAAAGTTTACTTATAATTAATTAGGTGTAAAAATAATATTAAAAAATAATATGCATTTATCTTTTCCTTTAAGTAATGCTTTTTTTATATATATATAGAGAGAGAAAGGAGCTAGAAGCCCAGCTAGCAGGGAAAACAACGTGGGAATCTTACACTCCTCAGGTCATCCATCACAATCTCAGTATAAGGAGGAGGAATATATCATGCAATGGTCCAAATAATTAGCCAAGCAATCAGCAACTCAGTTGCACTCTCAAAAGGATTGAATAATCTGAACTTGCCAGTACAAGAGTAACATCTCTTGATACTATCAACAATGTTGGCACATGGGTAAGAAGAGCTACAACCCTTTGTAAATAGATCTACTGCAGAGAGTGAATCAGCTTCAACAATAACCTGCCTCTCCTGTAAATCCCAAACATTAACCATGAAGAATACCCCCAAGTTCATCTTCTAACAGACAATGGCTTTGGTCTAAATTAACCACGCTTACCATGAGACAAGCCAATCAGCTGATTTAATTTATAGTAGATTCTTGGAACAACCAACCATGACAAACACAGATAGATATGCTCTTGAATGTATATATGGGGGAAGGAAGAGAGAATTTTCTCGGATCGATGTTTATCTGCCTCATATCCAGCTATCCTATGCCTTCCAGATTCACGATCATGCAGCTGCATGAAGCCTTGAACCGTGGTAAGAGATTGCCAGCATTATAATATAATTAAATCATTGCATATATTTTACGATTTAAGGAACAAGGTCATGCAGCTCAGGCCAAATATAAAGACCCAGAAGCACGTGGCTGTATGAGTATATCATTGCTGCTCCAATTATATTCTGTAAGATAGCCCTGTGCAGGCTATTTGATTAAACTAATAATTTAGTTACATAGGTATCCTATGTTCCATAATCGAAGTTTATCAATTTTCTCGAGTAACAATACCCTTAGCATCGATCAGATATTAATTAATACTCCTCCAGTTGTACGTAGGTCTAAAATTTATAGGGGAAGAAATAGGATGATAATTGTTGATAAAAATAAACTTTTTTTTTTAGTCTCTCACGAATTATTTTCACACTTTTGAGTGAGTATGAGACTAATCTTTACTTTAATGGCATAACCTTGGTTATAAGGTACTTCCATTAAAAATTGATAAAAATAAACTAATTTTTCATGCTATGTTCCTAAAATATTTAACAATTTTGTTTGTTAATAAACATGCAAATTAAAGAACATGGCAATTTTCTTTATTTTTTTTAATTTTATTGCAAAATAAGGGGGAAATTGAAGGACAAATTATTTTTAAATATTCTCACTTCAAGGGAATTAAAATAATTGGATTTGTGAAAAAAAATAGAGGATTAATTGCAATCCCTCAATTTATTCAACTATTTATTTTCTTAGTAAAACTTTCAAATAAGAAACAATTAGTATTTCTTTTCTTTTTATTTTCTCAAATCCTCGTCAATGTAAACAAAAGCTTATAGTTGTAGGGGTGACCCATTAACCTAAGAAGTAGGTCATTGATACTTTTCACAGTTTTTGTTACAAAGACAGAGTAGCCACACCCTTTTAAATAAAAAATTAGTATGAACATGCTTGTTGCTGCAATCAAGATAAGCAAGCATCCACTAACAATGACTTAGGCATGATCACTTCAAAAGGAAGGATCTCGTGTATATCTGTTACAATTATGCGCTGTCATTAATCAAAGTTTCCATATCAGTAATGATAGACATACAAATAAATGTTTCAAATATTTCTTAATTTTTTTTTATAAACCACCATAACTACTGACCAGTGAACACACATAATTTTTTTTTGAATGACTGATAATTTGTACAATTCTCACATAATTTGTGCAACAATCATTACTTTGATCGATTATGGGACATCTATAAAGACAGAACACTAAAACAGGACAATACTGATCAAGAAAAAAATTGATTAAGCACTCTATTTGCAATAATAGCTAGGTCAGCTGGTATATCAGACCTGCTGGGGATATGCATGAGTTGCCTCGGAGTACTCTTTCTTATCTATGTAGCTATCTGCAGTATGGTGGGGCATATATTTATGTGGCTGCTATGATACAACCAGTTGGGGATGACAATGAAACAAGCATTTAATATGCATTTCTGGGCCGATGGATAATGAATCGCAGAATTCGGATTAAAAGTAATAGTTGGGAGGAAAAGCAGTGTCTTTTGGGAGTTCCATGCAACTTTTGAAAGTGACTTGAGACTGTATGGTTATCCTAAAACAACAACTAGCCAAGTTGGCAAACTCGAGCACTGTTTTGTGCTGTAGCGTCATGCAACAATGTTGTGAATTTAAAGCAATTAAATTAAATTTACCCCCTTTATTTGTCTCTCTCAAACATGCGGCCCATTGTGCTGCCTATTATTGCATTTGGCTGATGGAAAATATCTCTATATTCTGCACATAAATTATGCTTTCCAAGAAAGTTTTTATTTTCTTTCACATCCAAATAATTGGAGTCAAATTATGTTAATTTAGCTAATAAACAGGGAAAATAAACGAAAGGGTCTTTCTAACTTCAAGGGCTAAGTAACACCAAAAGATAATTTAGAAGGTCAATGGTGGGTGCAGAACTTTTCTAAATGTCACACTAGATGTAGCTGAGTAGTAAATTTAAAGCATAATTAAAAAAACAGTGGTCAAGTGAGACAAGAGCATATACCAATAATTATGTAGAAAGAAAGTCCTTGTACAAAGTGGGAAGAAGGGCACATTCTCCAAGTTGTATACTATTAAGTATTAACCCTTGACAATTCCACCTTCCACCAACCTGAGATCTCTCTGAGGATTCCCAGGCCAAGTAGGTGTCTTGGATCAATGTTCATGCTTTGAACAAAAGCAAAATCTTCTCGGCAAGCGTTTAAGTGAACAGGTTGGGAAGATGGGCCTTTTATGGGCCCTGCGTGAGAGGCCAGTTTGCTCCACGTACAGGGGACAAACAATCACTGCATACCAGCTTGGTCCTACCAATTTAAATAGCATATCCTTGATGAACAAGGTGAAAGTGAACCAATCCCACTAAAAGCGTTTCATGCATGATCCTGAACTACTGTTAACTGCAGCCAAAAATCATATTATCTTAGCGTAAGTTTAGCACCACAACATTAAACTTATAAAAGAAGAGGGAAAAGAAAAAAAAAAAAAAAGTCTGTAACTGTTGATTTGATAGATAACAAGTCATTCAATGACTGACTTGTGTTTATTTATTTTATTTTTTTGGTTGAAGACTTGAGTTTATTTTTTACTTCAGTGCTGTTGACATTGCACTTACTCATTATATACTATTGTAGTTGCATTTAAATTAATTTCTTTTATTTAGATTTACATACTCTTCCACTAAAAAGGAATTTGGCAGGCACTCATCCTTATAATAATGCATGATATATTCTGTTATCTAATATTTAAATATTTAAAATTTTCATATTTAATATATTAATAGTGTTATCCCTATAAAAGTATTTTTTGTGTTTGTTGTTTTCTTCACATGACCTTGTAACGTGAGACCCTCACATAAAAGGATCTAACTCTGATTTCTTAAGAATAGGTATCTAATACTCTCATAATTTTGACATTTTAAAAATAGATATCCATCATACTAGGTGTGGGGCACATACCCCACTTACTTGAAATGCAAATTTTAATATTACATATGTAATTTATCATTTTATTTTCATAATTCAAAAATTTTTGCCCCCACTGTAAGGTTTATAGGATAAATTCCAACCTTTAACAAATCATAATTTTTCTCTCTTCTTAACTGAAGTAATCTTAAGTGTTGGTTTAGTTTTTTGTGATAATTCATTTTGGTGTGGACATGAAATTGTAGTGTGCTATAAGTTTCTAATTTATGTTAACTTTTATCTGTAACTTTTATTTGTGAAGAGTTTATCAATTAATCTTTGTTTTCACTACTCAAAATTTCTTTGTCCGCGTCACTGATATTAGGTTATCTCACATTTGTTACAAAGATGTCGATAGAAAGCATCTGAGAAATATTTGTTGGAATCTCATTTGTGGGTTATCATTAATCTTACATGCTCTCTACTCTTAACATGCTCTCTTAACTTTTCTTATCAGATGATCGCCTGTGTGTGTGAGCAGGAGAAGTCGTCTTAGTCTCAGTGTTCACATTGAGCACTTTTAGAAGAAACTCTTGCGAAATCAATGCACTTAACCTTAGTTTTTTGGTGTTATAAATGCACATACAAAATTGTATTTATGCTCGCAATATTCACATTTGAGAATGTTAGTGTTATTTATTTTTTTTTGTGTTTCTCAAGATAGTGTAACTGCAAGGGTTAATTCTAGAGTATCATCGCGTGTGATTGAACTCTTGACTACATCTTTAAAAGGTCCAAATATCTATTACTTGTATCATATTATATTGATAGAATGTTAGTGTTATTAACACCCTAACATACATGATGTATTATTTAATCTTTAATGCTTTAGTGCCATATTACAATGAAGCAGGTACAAATCACTGTTTTAAGGTCACCCTTAATTATACACCAAACGAACTACAGGGAGACACAAAACCTCCTCATCACCATTCATTTATTATAAAAATAAATGTGTTTAAGATAGATATGGTATTTATACAATTATACTTTGGGAGAGCCAATTCTGTAACATGATTTTTTTATGCTACTTCCGAATATTACTTTCCTTGAAAGTTTATGACTTTATGTTTGTTTGAATTCAGAAATATTATGATTAACTTAGTAAAGCATGGCAGAAAGAAAAATAAGTCCTAACTTGTCAAAATCTTATTTGTTCTCTTTTTTCAGCATCAGAATTTGCTTTTAAAAGTACTGAAAAGAATAAGAAAAAAAAATACTGTTAGATGTAGAGAAGTATATTGTTGGGATGCCATCATGCCGATAATCAATTCCAAAGTGGCTATACTCATCGATTCTTTCCCCTTCCAAAACTGAAACATGCTCAGTTTTTGCTTCCTTATCAGTCTAATTTTTCAATGGATTTGGGCTTGGACAATATGAATTTTTGAAATGATTGACATAGGAATGGTTATGTAGTTAGAGACAGTTGTTGAATAGTTATTAAGCCCCAAATCTGCTCGAGCGGTTCTACTACAAAACAAGACGCCAAACTGCTCTAGTTCTTCAATTGGTTCGGATGTTCATTCAAATCTGTTAAGCTTCGCCAAACGGCCCAAACCTACCTCATTCTCTAGTAATCCATTTGATCTGAACGACTTTGTTGTGGTGAATCATATATATCAAACACTAAAATAGTAAAATGTGGGCAGTTGTACCCCAAAACTTTCTGTCTTCGTTCACAAGTGTACTTCAAAAAATCATGTTTTAGATTATATTTTTCCATAAACAGATAGTATTCCGATTACAATGTCGTAATTGGAAAATTAAAATATCCTAATATGCGAACTTGAATTCGTTAAGAAATATATCCTAATATGCGAATAATGATATTTTTACAAATTTCTCACACATTTTTATACAAACTATTAAATAATAACTTAATCTCATTGTAACGTTTTTTGAATGATTAAGATTGTATACATATCTCATAAAAATATATACAAGTATATTTTTTTTTTCTTTAGACATAATTAGAGTTGTCGAATGGATTGATTTGACTTGTTTAAGTCCACTTATGACAAGATGCAAATTAAACAAGGCCAAAATTACTCACATTTGTTTTGGTACAGTAGGGGGCCCAAGGCCCAAAGAAGAGAAGGAAACTACAAAGAAAAAGAAACAAGTGAGGTAAGGTAGCCCCTACAATATCAAATTGGATAAGAAAGCTTAAATCTCCAAGAGGGTCTCCAAAACCATGAAGTTGTGATCATGCTGAAGGCTCCAATTTGCCAACCAATTAGTGCATTGGTTGGCTTCTTTGTGGGCATGTGTAAAGACAATTTCCCAATCTCTTTGGCAAAAGAGCTTGATTCTATGGAGCTAAGCATTTCCTATGTGGGAATGAGGATTAGGATTAGTCAGCTTGGTTGTGATAGCTTGGGCATCACTCTCAACTATGATTCTACAATAACTAACATTTCATGTCATGTCTAGACCCAATAATATACCTCGCAATTTTGTTGTCGCTGCATTGCAATGACTAATATGATAACTAGAACCTTTGATCCATGTACCATCATCACTCCTCAAAATACCACCACACCCTGCATCACCTGAAGCTCCTTTGACAACACCATCTATATTAAGTTTAACCTAGTTTTGTAGTGGAAAGGTCCACTTAATGTCATGCCAAGTGGAAATTTTGGACAAAGAGAACTCTGCATTTCTTGCAATATGTATTTGTTGGACATAATGTTGAATAGTTAGGATTGGGTAGGAGGGATGATCAAAACTCTCATAAAAAATCTCTTTGTTTCTCTAAGTCCACATATACTAGCAAGTAACTCTAAAAATATCACCTCAATAATGAGCTACAAAATAAGTAGCTCAACTCGTCTTACATAAACTTGTAAACATAAGCAGATTGACATATTTATTTATTTTTTTAAAAAAATTTGAGCAATCAAAATTCATTAGACATTGTATAAATATTAAAGTTTAACAAATAAGTCACAAATCAATAATAAAATAAATATCAAAGTTTAAGAAATAATCATTAAATCACATTATATTATAAATCAATATTAAAATATAATAAAAAAAAATAAAAGCAGACGACCCACCAGTTAAATAAGTTGGTCCAAAAATAATCACATTTATGTAAATCATTAAAATAAAGAACCAATTCACATAGTTTATATATAGTTAAATGAATTGATGTGAGAGGTTTAACCGCTTTTGACATTACAAATCCTAACTCGATATATGTATATTTGAATTGGATTATCTTACTTATGTGTAGGGGTCTTTATAACCGAATAAAACTGATCAAAACTAAAAAAATCGAACCGAAAAATTGAAAATTGAACAAAACCGATTAATTTTGATTTTGTTTTATGAAAACTGATTGGTTTTGTTCAGTTTTCGGTTTTCATATATGAAACCAAACCAAACTGAATTCATATGATTATTTATATATTTTTTATAATTTACATACTTATAAATGATAATATTTAAATTTTTAGTTGTTTCTATAAATATTTTGGGCCTATTTATTGTTTATAATTATGTAATAATATTTTTATTAGGATTTTATACCAACTTTTTTTTTAATTGGTTCATAAAAAGAACAAAGTGATGATGTGTATGAATTTTTTTTAAAAATAAATATTTAGTGAAAAATCGATTGGACCGAACCAAACTAAACCTATTGTAATTGGTTCGGTTCGGTTCTCCAATTTAAAAAAAACCAATTGGTTCTTAATATAAAAAAATTGATTAGTTTGATTTGAATAACTTTTTTTTTCCCCAAAATCGAATCAATCCAAACTGCGAACACCATTACTTATGTGTGATATGGGATTCTTTAATTTGCGGAATGGGATCCTAAAATCTTCAAATTGAAATATTTATTCATAAGGTCTAAATAAAAAATTTTAATACTCAAATCGAGTCATTCAAAGAAAAATAATCTTGAGTAAAAAACATAGGAGCTTGAACGGTTGGAAGTTGAACAACCAACTCAAAATTGAAAATTGCGCATCAACTACTTCGAACACAAAAGCCTTGAATCAAAGACCCAGAAGAAACGAGAGGAACAGAAAAAGCAACAATTGAACAAATTCGCAGACCTTCAACTCTTAGAGCCATGGATTTCGTAGTCTATGCCCCTTTTCCCCTTGTCTGTTGTATATAGGGACAATACAATACAACACAATACATGGTATATAATATAAGAAACAAGTTCATAAAGATTTGCCATGACAATTCGCTCCTTTCTTCCATCAGCTATAGGAATTCGCTTTCGAATCGCTGATTAGGATAAATTGCATTATATGGGTATTTCTAATATGAGTAGCAATGCCCAATCTTCTGGTGGAACTGATAGTCACAACATCAGATATTTAATCTGCAACGCTGGTGCTGGTGCAGCTGCTGGTAAGTTTTTTTTTTTTTTGCCTGAACCCTTTTTCAATTTTAAGTTCGGTTTTATTGGGTTTCTCTTAATTTCTTCATTTTCGGTTCCCAATTCCTATTTGTGGTCACTTCTCTGTAAATTCACTAGTACTCCTTGTTCTATGACTGGTTTGAGTTTGACAGTGTAACATTTACTACTGGTGGATTAACTTGATTGCATTTCAGGGGCAATAGCGGCTACATTTGTTTGCCCATTGGATGTGATCAAGACAAGACTACAAGTTCATGGCCTTCCTCCAGGGAAGAAAGGTACCCTTTTTTTTTCTCACTTTGCCATTGGAGCAGCCTACAGATTTTCTAGTTAATGACTTAATCGTCATAGGCAATAGTTCTGCACTTCTGGGGTTGAGATTGAATTTCTATTAAGATTGGGAAGAAGTCTTAGAATATGGATAATTGACATGAGTTCGTAAATCAGATGCCTTTACATGATTTCTTTGATAAAGAAGTGCTTCTTCTCCTTTGAGAATTAAGTATGTATCATCAACTTGAGGCTGAAGGTTGTATATTCTGTAGTTGATACTTACTGGATCATGTTAGTTCAACTCGAAGTTTCAATGATGTGTTAGCAGTATTTTTCCAATATGAATAAGTTCCGTCATACATTTGTTGAATGGTTGTTTCTCAAGCCTAACTTTTTTCTGTTCTCTTAGGTAGTGTCATCGTCACAAGCTTGCAGAATATAGTAAGGACTGAAGGTTTCAGGGGAATGTACCGTGGCCTTTCACCAACAATACTTCCAAACTGGGCAGTGCGTTTCTTTTGCTGTTGCCTCTAACGATATCTTTGTGTTGTGATCAGTGATCATTGCAGCAAAAGATGCAAGGTTGTGTGAGGCAGTGCTTTAAGATGTATTTCAGTTCTGATTCCATCTTGCTTCAACATCCTTTTGTCTTCCCATCTTCATATATCATACAAACAAAGACAATACAAAACCCCAAAATTAGGATTACATGGGTCTTATTTATAACTAACTACAATCTTCGTACCAATTCTCATTTTCCATATAGTCCTCTCTAGGGCTACAGTCTTCACCAATCTACTTGTAATGGAATCTAATGATCTGTCTCCACTACTGTTTAGGTCTGGAGGGATAAACAGAGTTTTTCCATCTCTTTTAAGAGAAAATTATTAATTTAGAGCAATCCCTTTGGCCATATTCTTTATTTCTATTCTACTTGTTTAAAATTTAGTCCTTATATTGATCTTTGTCTAATTATTGTTGACTGTAATGGGCTTCATACTTTTTGCTCTTTTTGGTACTTTTATGATACCCTTTTTACTAAGTTGAGTTTATTGAGGTTGGAAGAGGTACTCATTAACAATTATCATGTAAGATGACTGCCTCTTTTGCCTTCTTAATGGAGGAATGCTTAATCCCATCCCTCCTAGCAGCAGAAAGTATATGTACATATACCTTTGTATAAACATATGAAAAACCAATTAAAATAATTCCCAGTTCCATATACTTTATCCACAAAGATCCTTTTTTTTGAAGCATTGATTTTATTTTAAGGATAACATATTTCTTCTATTAGAAGATGAACAGTTTTGCTTTTATTGTTCAATTGTATGTTTGTAACAGTTGCTCTTCATATCACGGCTTTTTTATATTAATATACCTAAAAAAGATTTTATTTATCATTTTACCACACTTTAAAAATTATGTACTAAAATACTCTATTTTTTTTCATGTTGGGAAGTCGGTTTGGCTCAAACCGACTTCTCAACATGTTTTTTTTTTTTTAATTTAAAACCTGTTGAGAAGTCGGTTTGGGGGAAACCGACTTCTCAACAGGATGTTAAAATTTTTTTGAATTTTAATGTTGAGAAGTCGGTTTCCCCCAAACCGACTTCTCAACAAGTTTTTGTTTTAATAAAAAAAAAGCACGTTGGGAAGTCGGTTTGAGCCAAACCGACTTCCCAACATGAGAAAAAAAAAAGAGTATTTTGGTACATAATTTTTGAAGTGTGGTAAAATGATATATAATTTTTTTTAGGTATATTTATATAAAAAAGCCTCATATCACTCCAAGTGACAAAAATTTTATATCATTTGTAGGTTTACTTCACATTTTATGAGCAACTAAAGGGCCTGCTTTGTTCACGTGGTAAATATTATGTAAATGTTGTGTACTTAGTACAAACATTTGGTCTTCTCTTATGTACTTAGAAGTATAATACTAGATTACATTATCTTTTCCAATTTTGATTGCTTCTGAGCCTGAATTGAATTTGTGACTGACTTGGTTTTCTTTAACAATTTTGAATTTGCGACTGACTTGGTTTTCTTTAACATTCTTCATTGGTAATACTGTTGCAGATGGTTGCAGTCAACTCACAACTGTTGGGAACATGTGAGCTCCATTTAACATGGTTGTGTATACTAACTATACTTTTTCTTTCAAAAAAGCTAAAAATTCTATTTTGGTCACAATCACTTGCATAACCAAGATCTATCGTATCATTTTGCAGAAAAAGAACTGTATTTGGTAAGACTGTAAAGTAAGTAATATGAATAACATGTTAACCAGTTAGAGTGAGATTAATACGAGTTGATTATCCAAAATAATTCTAGTACACACACACACACATATATGCTGCTTTTGTTGTCTATCTCCATGATACCAAATGAAGTTTAGATATAAACAAACAGCCTTCACAGAATCAACTCAGTGATTCAAGAAGAAAAAATAATAAAGTAAACTTAAAGCTTGATTGACCTGAGTCTGTCTCTTGTATATTGAGCCATGGACTCGTGATGATATTTGTCCTTGTGAAGCAGTGGCATTGTGCCTTCATTGGCTGGCATAAGTCATGTTGCAATTCAATTTCCAGCGTATGAAAAGATCAAGTCATACATGGCAAAAAAGGGTACATATAATAGCAGTAAACTGTTTATTTATTCAGTGGTACTTGAAATAAATGAATCTTTCTCTGATTTCGTATGTGTAGTTACTGATCAAATAAAAACTTCAAATATTTCAGATAACACAACTGTGGACAAGCTAAGTCCCGGAAATGTCGCCATTGCATCATCAATTTCAAAAGTAACTTCCTCTGTAATGACTTATCCACACGAGGTATGTCCAACCCTCTGCCTAAATTGCTATCAAGATAAGTGCGGGATACCTATGAGCAGCACTCAGCAGCTTTGTATTTTTGCACGTGTTTATGTAGTTGAGCATTAGAGTTTCACATTTCAGGTGATACGTTCCAGGCTGCAGGAGCAAGGCCATGCTAAAATTATTGAGGTCCGATCTGTAGGGGTTGTTGATTGTACTAGGAAGGTGTTCCAAAAGGAAGGTTTTCCAGGATTTTATCGTGGTTGTGCAACCAATCTATTAAGAACAACTCCATCTGCTGCTATTACATTCACCAGTTATGAGATGATACACAGGTTTTTGCAGCGGGTTGTACCTCAGGACAATGGGTATCCACCAGGCTATCCTAAATCCTATGAACTTAACAAGCCCAGCCAAAAGACAGTGACATTAATTTTAAAAATGGCACTGATCGGGGGCAATCACCATCTCAGTCTAATAAGAAAGCTTCTTCAATTCCTCTGGGAAATAAAGAGCAGCTAACCAGACACTGATAGGCACTTACCTTCTTTTCTGTTGTTTGTTTTTTTTTTCTTTTCTAATTTATAATATGGAGGCTTCTGAAAAATTTTGTGCTGGCATGCAAATGCTCGATTTAACCAGAATGGGGGACAAATAGGGAGGGTTGGGAGGATTTTCATTTCACTTCTTCTAACCTAGTCTTTCTTTCGTGTTTGTAGATATATGTTCAATGTCTTCTGTAAATTAATAAATATTTGATCTATGTCCTCACATTCCTATGTCACCTAAATATTATCATGTCCATTCAACAACTTGAGCGGCTGCAGAATAAGGGCTTTACCCCATATGTTAGAATGGTAAATGCATTTCCTTTCATAGCCGCCCGGACCGTCATTATCTGTTTGGGAGAAGTATTAAAAAGCCAGGCCATAACAAGATGTTGGACCCAGAAGGATTGAATGAATTTGGTTAAATAAACAGTAAATAATTAATTACTTATCATTAACTAGCTTCCTTTGAATCTAATATTTTGACTTAGCTTGATTTTTTAGAAATTTTTTCTTTCTATTTGGAGGATAGGCAAGACTGGTGCTAGCGTATACGACTTACATATAACTCCTTGTAATACTTGAAAGGAAAAGGTTGGGATTTCATGGAAATTATGGCAGGATAATAATCAGGACCAATTGCATTTTCAACCTGAACTGAAATTTTCTTGCTAAAACAAACCATCTTGCCAGTGCCATTTAAGCATTTATACGAAGTGTTTGGTACACTGGTATTTTAGATATTTATGTTTGGAATGGTATCACAGAAGAGACATGAAAGTCTTCCAAAAGTAGGTGTTTTAATGTGTGTCGTCTATAAAAGCATTAGATTGTATTTGTATTTGTGCATAAAAAATTTGATATGATACTTTAAAAATTTAGAGAGAAATTTAATTGTAAAAAAATAGTGTAAATGATTATCTTAATAAATGAACTAAAAGCATTGTTGTATAGCTGATTAAGAACCAAGTTACAATTCCCGCCTCAATTTATACCTCGCATGCTGAAAGAAAATTATTATTCTGTTTCAAACTTAAAACAGTAAAACTTTAAGGTAATGCTTTTCAATGCTAAACAAGACCAAAGCCATTGTTTGTGCATATTTCTACAAGCATGCTTGTTTTTATCTTTTGTCCTTTCCCGACATTGATCGTCATGCTTTAAGAAAAGGCATTTGATAATGAGTAACGAGTTTATAACACTGATTAAAGAGTTAAAATTAAAAGTATTAAATGTAAAAGTTAAGCATTTAATATTTTAAGAATATTTAATATTTTTTTCATTAAATAATTTAGAAAAATTATTGAATGATATTAATATCTTTTAAAGAGTACCCTTAGTTTTTTTTTTTTGAAAGAAGAGTACCCTTAGTTACTGGTTAACATCACCCTTAAAAAAATATTCTTCTCTCCCAACTCTTACACGCCTTTCTTTACTCGATTCTACTTTAACTTTTCATTCCTATTTCTTCCTAAAAAAAGAAGAATAAGAAACAATAAAGAATACCTTTTCCACGACACAATAAAAATTTCAATAATTTGGGTACAGATAAATAAGTTAAATCTATAAATATTTATTTTAATCACCACCTACCTCAATAGTTTGATTATAATTTATATCCAAGTGACAATCTGATTGATTTCTTATTGAAAAACACTAAACAGTAGAAATGAATTCATTTTCAAAACTAACTGAATGTGTTAATGAGAATGGGATTATTGGTGAGTCTCACACTATGTAAATTTAAATTCACCGTTTATTTTTTATTATCCTGGTTGTCGGGTCTATGTAGCCTCCAAATTCTGTAGCAATCGTCTTATATTACAAAATATCATAACCAAAATAATACACATCAAGAAAGAGTTTTTTTTTAACAGTGCACATCAAGAAAGAGTTAGCAAAACTCAAATGGAATTATATATTATATTATGTGATCATATTCAAGGTGACTTAAAATTGAGAAGCAAAGTTTTCATATATCAAACTAAATTTTGGAATAAAAATATCAAGAAGATACTAGAAGACTTGAATTCAAATTTTGCTGAAATTGCACTGAGTTTAATTGAATCAAACAAGCGTTGATTCTTCATTCTCGGGAACAGCGAGGAGAAGGGGGCGCCAAGTTTTCCTTTTCAATAACGACCTGTAACGAAAACCCGTCCAACCCGATTTGGCCGACCCGTGTCCGTCACCCCAAGTAACCGACCCGAAACCAAGACCGATGTTCCCAACGGAACGCAACTCTGAAGCATGCTGCACCTCCTTCTCCTCTCTAGGAGGCGAAGACACAAAGAGGTCCTTCAGTGAGTGTCTCCGCATCAGATCCTTCCCCTTCTTCTCCAACACATGTTCCCGATGCAGCGGCGACGGCGACTCTCTCCGGCGACCGCCACTGAGCAGCATTCGCAGGGTGGTTCTCGGCCGCCGGAGTTGAACCAGCGGGCTTCGCGTCGGGCTCTGCGCTGCGAAGAGCTTGAATTTGTGCAGCGTCGCCATCTCCAGGTACACAGTGTCTGCTGCTGTGTCTCAACTCTGAACTTGTATGAGATGAGTTTGAGGGTGAGTTTGAATTTGAATGGTGAGAGTGAGAGTGAGAGTGAGTGATAATGATTGTGAAGGGGACAAAGGGAGTTGATTCCTTCCAAGAGCATTGGGCATTAGGAAGGAAGCATGACATCTGTTTTGGGAATGCTTCCATCTTTTCTTCCAACACATTCATTGCCTTGCTTTTCTTTGTATCTTTCTTTTTTGTTTCAAAGGGAAAAAAGAGTGATGACCTTAGAAAATAGAACTTGGACTGGTACATTTTCCAATGTCTTTTTTTTTCTTTTTATCATATATAAAAAATGAAATTAATAGTTGTATAAACTAAATGTTCAAGACCAAGTTTTTCAAAAATTTAAGCTACGAAAGGAAAGTCTACGAATAATTTTATATAAGTTGCATATGATGAGTGATTAAATGAAGTTGGTAATAAAATAAGAGGTACACTCTTTATCTTAATTACGTGTGTTTGAACTTAGACAAACATTTATTATAATTAGTTTTTTTATACTATTATAACCTATTGATATATTATTAAAAAATTTAAATTTTTAAGTAATATAATTATTTTGATAGTATTTTTTTAATAATTTAATAATGATACATAATTGTATAACAATGTAAAAAAAATTTACAAAAATAAAATCAAATACTTTTTCAATACCCTAAACAAGATCATAATGTGCTACACGATATAATCATCCAATAAACAAGACATGTGAAGATAAATTGTGTAAATTAGTTGTGAAAAAATATTATGTTAAAAATTAATTATATATATAATTAATTTTTAAGAAAATTAATTATAAGAAAATTAATTTACATTTAAATATGTTAATTCATAAGCAATTTTAAGATAAAATTTTTTATTTAGATTATATAAAAAAATAATTTTATATATTAAATTACCAAAAGATATATAAAATAATTAAAAAAGTTCTTTAATTGAAGTCAAAGATATATTTCTCTCCTAAATTTTTTAAAATAATATAAAATGAAATAATCAGCTTTAAAAATAGTAAAATTATAATTTAAAAAAATTAAGAAAAAATAATTAGCACTTTCTTTTAACAAAATCCAAACACAATATTTTTTTAAAAAAATAATTTTATAAATATAAAAATAATTATTCTAAATAATTAATCAAATCTAAAGAACAAAGCATGTTTGGTAATGCTTAAATTTTTAGGATAATCACCTTTTTTCAATAAAAAGCTGTTTTAACTAAAATTTATCTTATTTGTTTAAAGTGTATAAAATTGATTATAGGTTAAGATTATTTTTTCATAACTAAAAATAACTTTTTAAAAAAAGTTGTTATTTTAAACTTTTAATTATTTTATTTTAGATTATTTCAAAAGCTTTAAAAGAGAAATATCTATTTGCCATCAATCAAATAACTTTTTCAATTATTTCATATATCTTTTAGTAATTTAATACATAAAAATATTTTTTATATAATCCAAACAAAACTCTTTATCATAAAATCGATTATGAATTAACATATTCACATATAAATTATTTTTCTCATAATTAATTTATTTAAAAATTAATCATATACATAATTAATTTTTCACATTATTTTTTCTACTACTAATCACACTAACTGAAATTTGACATTTAGCCCTGCAGAAGTAGCAGGACGGAGCTAGAGAAGTTTTATTAGTGGCAAAGTGAAAAAACCACTTAAAAAAAATACATATAGAGAATATTTTAACAAAATTTTGGGACTCTCAAATAAGACTATCCTCTGCCTTACAACGAGGGTTGAACTCATTCAAATATCGGTTTTAAGTTCAAGTTGTGGTAACGGTTTCTGGGCAATTTGGCCACAGTAAAGTAGATTAGGAGACAAATTATTGAAATGCCACTCATTTGAAACATATTACCAGCGTACTGTCATTTTTTCCACGTGTATCACGCCAACACGGGTGGCGTGATACACGTCATCACGTCAACACGGGTGACGTGATACACGCCATCACGCCACCGCTGTTGGCGTGATGGCGTGTATCACGCTATCCGTGTTGACGTGATGGCGTGTATCACGCCAACACGGGTGTCGTGATATACAAAATCGGAAAAAAAAATAATAGATTAATACAACAAAATTTATATAACCAAAGTCAAAACTTGAAAGCATAACTTTTCGTTTGTCCGATTTAGAGCATTTTATATCGATTCCATATAATTTTTGAGTGCAGCAAACCCATAGGAGGTTTATTCATCGGAATTCCAAAAAACCCTTTATTTTGTAAGTTATGAAGCTTTTTATGAAAATTATATGGGTATTTCATGAAATCAAGGTTAAACTCATTTTTTCCTTATCATTTTTATGAACCTTTCCTTAAATTTTTATGATAAGGAAAAAATGAGTTTAACCTTGATTTCATGAAATACCCATATAATTTTCATAAAAAGCTTCATAACTTACAAAATAAAGGGTTTTTTGGAATTCCGGTGGACCAAACCGCCTACGGCGGTTTGCGTTGCACTCGGCCTCAAAAGTTATATGGAATCGATATAAAATGCGTCTAAATCGGACAAACGAGTCAAAAGTTATGGCTTTTCAAAATTTTGACTTTGGTTATATAAGTTTTGTTGTATTAATCTATTAATTTTTTTCCGATTTTGTGTATATCACGCCACCCGTGTTGACGTGATGACGTGTATCACGCCACCCGTATTGACGTGATACACGTGGCAAAAATGACAGTACGCTGGTAATATGTTTCAAATGAGTGGCATTTCGGTAATTTGTCTCCTAATTGCCCGGTTTCTGAATATATCGGAAAACAAAACAAAAACTACTGCATTGTTATTAGGCAAAGTGATTATGCACTGGCATAAGTTGTAGGAGATTCACTTTCCCACTTCTCAGTCACGGAGTTTGGTAAAGATGGTAGCTTTGTATTCATCAAAAATCCAACTTGAACCCAGTCCCGTGAGGCTGTTGGTGGTGGATGTACATCACTGTATGAGATCCCAGCACCATCATCTCTTTTCTCTAGATGCTCAGGCTCGTAGTTCCCACTCTCAATTTTCTTGAGCGCTTTCAAAACTTCTTCCATGGAAGGTCTTAATTCCTTGTCCCCTTGCACACACTGAAAAGCCAATTCTGCCACTGAAGTTAGTATCCTTTTAACTTCATTGTCTGACTCAAAACCAAGGGATGGGTCTACCAGCTCACTAAATGCACCTATTTGAATCTTCTTTGTGGCTAGATTTGCCAAGTTAATTTCATCCTTTTCCCTGGCTATATCAACTGCTGGCATAGATGATATTAGCTCAATGAGCACAACCCCAAAGCTGTACACATCACTCTTGCTTGTAAGCTGGTAGCATTGGAAATATTCAGGGTCAAGGTAACCCGGACTTCCTTGTGGAGCTGTGGATACATGGCTAACATCGTTGGGGAACAATCTTGAAAGCCCAAAGTCTGCAACTGACGGAAAAATTAACGTCAACCAGAATGTTGTTGGTTTTTACATCACGATGAATGATGTCAGATGCATGAAGATAAGCCAATGCAGTAGCAGTCTCTATGGCAATCTGCATTCGAATAGGCCATGCAATTAAGCCAGCCCTTGCTAAATCACCATGGAGATGGCTAGCAACTGTGCCATTTGGAATGTACTCATACACAAGCAGTAGCTCACGGCTGTGACGTGAAGTGCAGCCATAGAGGGACACAAGATTTCTGTGGCGCAAGCGGGTGAGGATCCCAATTTCATTCATAAACTGTTCCACTCGCTTGTAATTGTGCTCGAATAGGTGTTTGACTGCAACTTCCCTTCCATCTACGAGTTTTCCTGGTTTTTAGATATCAATGCTCAAGTGAATCAATAAGATAGAAAAGTGATTCAGTCTATCTCTCAGTATAATTGGAAATGTGCTATGCTGACCATAGTAAACAGTGCCAAAGCCTCCATCTCCTAGCTTTCTTGTTCGGTCAAAATTGTTTGTTGCTTCTTGAAGCTCCTTATAGGAAAAGACAGGTACCCCAAAGAAGACCCTGTCAGTCTCTGTGTTAGAATTTGGGTAGGGCTCAGCACCAGTACTGTCTCTTGATTGGAGTTGGACGTGTGCAGCAGGACCATATTTTCGTTTGCAGTGCCGGATCGTGAGGACCAGCCCAAATATGATCCATGGTCCAACACCTATACCTGTAGAGAGGTTGTTGCAACTTTTAATTTGACAAGTGACCGAGACTTCACATTTAAAAAAATTTCAACATTATAATTACTGAGTGAACAAATAATACACTTGACGGTTGTTTAGTTTAAAATAAATAATTAAAATGAAATGAATAATTCATACTGAGTATTTATTCCCTCAATCTAATTATTCATCCAAAAAGTTCAACTACTATCTTAAATTCACCCATATTAATGGAGGAGAAAAAAAATCTGTACCTTTAAACTTATGCGGCTGAGGAAACTGAAAATGGTTAGGGAAAGGAATTGGAAAAATGAACCATAAGTCAGTTTGGTTAAAAGTGAATTTTATTTGGTTCGTTTTATAAATTAATTAATTAATTTAATTAATAATTTACATATAATTAATTACATATTAAGTATTAAAATAAAAATAAATTATTAATTAAATTAATTAAATAATTGATTAATTTTTAAAATCATAAGTCACTTTTTTTTATGGCATCGATCTCATAAGGAGTGATGAAATTGACATGGCAAAAGTTTCTAAAACTTTAGAAGGGGAAAATTTTGGATTTTTTATATTAATATAGTAAAAATAATTTTTATCAGAATCATCATATTTGTAAATTAAGTATCAAAATAAATTTTTTTTATATGTTAGGAAGTTGGTTTCAATGATACCGATTTCTCAATGTGTTTAATTTTTTTTTTATAAAAAAAATCAACATCTTATATATATATTTTTAAATTGTTGAGAAGTTAGTTCCACCTATACCGACTTCTCAACAGCATTTTCCTTTTCTTTTTTTTTTTTGTGGTTTAGGATTTTACATTAGGTGATTATGGTTTTGGTAGAGTAGTTTAAGGGTTTGGTTGAGTGGTTTAGGATTTTTGTTGAATGATTTAGCATTTTTGTTGATGTTTTAGGGTCTTAATTGAGTGATTTTAAGGTTTTGGTTGAATGATTTAAGATTTTAAATGAGTGGTTTAAGGTTTTGGTTAAATTGTTTAAAGCTTTAGATGAGTGGTTTAAGGTTTTGGATGAGTGGTTTAGGATTTTGATTTAGTGGTTTAGGGTTTTGGTTTAGTGGTTTAATGTTTAAGATGAATGGTTTAAGGTTTTAGATGAGTGGTATAAGATTTTGGATGAGTAGTATAGGATTTTGGATGAGTGGTTTAGGGTTCATGCAAAAAAAAAATAATGACTTTGAGAAGTTAATGTGTAATTAAAACTGACTTCTCAATGTGTAATTAAAGAAAAAGCACGTAGCCCCTTTGAATTACAAAAAAAAAGCACATTAAGAAGTTGGTTTCATGAAAATTAACTTCTTAACATAAAAAAAAAGTATATTTTAGTACATAATCTTTAAACAACATGAAATTGAAAAATAATTTTTTTCGCTATATCAATATAAAAAAGTTGGAAATTTCAGTTTAATTTTAGGGAATTACTCTAGTACATATCTTTTTTTTTCAGAGTACCGGTACCCAGGATAAGTTGTCTAGTATTCATTAGTTGTTATTTATATTTAATAGATTTTCTAATATTTATTGTGAAACCAACAGTCAATAAATAATTAACAACTCACTCTAGATACCAAACTCATTAGAGTACCATAACAACTTCCTCAACTTTAATATCAAAAAAATTGTTCCACTGGGGTTTTAATCATATTCCGCAATTAAAGAAACCTAATAATAGAATTCTCTTTTAATTAAGCTTACCCCCAAAAAAAAAATCTCCCTTAATTACAACATTTGAAAAAAGGAGAGGGTTAAATTAATGTAAAAAATTGATGCACTGGTAAAGTTTGCATAATACACAGTATCGATTAAATTTAAAAAGCACACAGTACTAAAATTGAATATTAACGTCTGTACATTACCTAATACCAATCCTAGCTTCCTAGCCGAACTTCTATCCTTGCTGCACAAGTTCAAAGAAGCAGTTGTTTCGAGTAAATAATAAAGAAGTAAAGTACAGTGCGCCTAGTTAAGTGCCATGACTTCCACCAAAAAAGAAGTTAAAGTTTCATGACCCAAAATTCAACTCTAGTCTGCCAAAGATCCGTGTAGTGTACTTATTAATTGTTTCTAGAAGGTTTTTTATTACATACCTTTTGGCGCAATAAAATTTTCCTTTGCTGTCAAATCGACAACGGCCTCGTGGCCCTCCTGTATCATGGTAACACCGGAAACAGTCACGTGATGAGTGGAATTGAATGAGAATTTCAGCAGTTAAGAATGCAAATGGGTTTCCAGAGATTGGATAGTCTTTAATCAGGGGAAGCTGAACCTTCGAACATGTTGCAAGAGAGCGCAGGGACTCGTCATCAGAGTTTGGAGGGCCGAAGAAGATATCGTCTGGAGGACAGCTTGTATTATTTTTGAAGAAATTTGTTGGAGGGCTGATTTTGGGGGTGCGGTTGCATTTGAACAGTGTTATATTGTTTCTGATATAAAAATAACCAAAAGGAGAGCTGGGAGGGAGAGTAATATTGTTGTTGAAGGCCTTACAACTAACATTTTCCAAAAGCTTGCGGAGATCCTTGTCAATAATGGAAAAACTAGCGTGCCATTCATCAAACTTCGTAACTTCAAACCATCTTCCTCCATTCTCTAACTGGACACGTTTCACTGCATTTGGATTATGATCATCACAACCATGGATTGCCAATGTACCACATTCCTGACGTTCTACCTTGGTCAAAGGGAAGCCAATCATCCCAAGATTTCCACAATCAAACGAGTGTGGACAATCATCATGGTGCCCATTTCCATTCCCAGCCGAGAGAAGCAGCACAATTAGATGGGAAAACAAAAGGAACCGAAACACATAAACTGGAAACATGCTGAAATCCAATCCTCACGTCATGAACAAAATCTAATGGACTCCAGAAACCAATAATAACCCCCCAAGTGTGTCTCACAATTTGTTCCACACTTTCTTCACAGTATATCAGTGCCTTTTTAAACCAATACGCCAGTTGACTTGGAAAATGACTATAGAAATGGAAGTCTTACGAAAATAAATCATTCTGATCCATCCACCATAAATTTGAGGCCGACTTCCAGCTAATTCTCGGTGGCTGACTAGAAGCACAAAACACGCGATTCCTTGACTCTTCAAAATATCTATCACTTTCTCAAAAGAAAAATACAATTCAATGTCTGAATTTTTCCTTGGTTCAACCCCCTACAGAACGGCAAACAGATAGGAGCTGTTAGGAAAATGATTATCACGATTGAGTGGTGATTAAAAGGTTAGTGAATAAGTTGAGAAAGTCTAAAAAGCAACTAGAAGTGGACTACTGAATGTGATTTAGATTCCAACTTCAGTGTTATTAAGAAAAAGTAGACAAAAAGACGGTAAAGGGGTTTTTCACATAACCTCGGATTTTTCACACAAACGGTAAAATCATGAAAAAAACATATTGAAATATATCTTTAATATCATCAATTTGATTTATAACACTTCAATAAGTCAACACATTATAAAAGTACAAAATATTTTACATAAAAATTTCACATGTTACTTTATATTAAATATTTATGTAATTTTTAAACATTTGTATATAATTAAACAAAATATTAAAAGATAAGAGTCATCTATTTTAATTAATATACATTTGAAGGGTGGGTCTATTATCACTTCAAATCATCTATAGCCACTCCTATCTAACTCACTTTGACTTAATTTTCTTAAAATATAATTCATTAAATAATTATTCCTTATTTCTAGTCAAACTATAAGTTATCTATAACAACCCTTATATTTATTTCTAAACATTTCATTATTAATTATAATGTTTAGCTAATTTTATAAATAATAATTGATTTTACTGTGTGTTCTTAATAGTTTGCTTGTTAGATTACTAAAATCTAATTACCTCACTATTATGATTTCTCACATGTTTTTTTATCAATACTTTAATTTTGTGATCATCTTAAGAGAGTAATTAATTAGAATTATTAAATTATAAATTTAATTACTGTTTTTTTACTTAAATTGTATCATTTAATCACATTTTCCAGAGTCAAGATTTTTGTATGCACAAATTAATGTCAAAATTATAAATTTTAATTTTACTATCTACCAATAGAAACAATCACTAAAACATAAAAGTATTGGAGAATATCATATTTGAATAAATCATGGGAAAATGAAAACCCAATTCAACTTCCAAGAATTTATTTCATCGGCATCCATATTTTCCCCCTAGTTTAATTTTGTATTATTATTTTATTTTTCAGAAGCTAAGATTAGTTTGTTTTATAGAAAATAAAAAAACAAAATATAATAATAAGGAGTTTCAATAAATATAAAATGTTAAAATATTTTTAAATTAAATAATATTTATAGTTAATAATGAAGAGTTTGGATAAATATAAAATGTTACAACTAGTTTGACTAGAAATAATGTATCACTATTTAATAAAGGGGATTTTGAGAAAATAAAATAAAAATTAGTTAAAGATGAGTGGTGATAGATTAATATATAGGAGTGACAAGAAACGCCCCCACCTTTAAAATGTGTAACTTTTTAGCATTTCATTAAAAAAAATTATCATTGAATTTTGAAACCATCTAACAATTAATAATTTCAAATGATAGTAATCTTAAATTCATAATTTTAACTAACAAACAGCAACTAAACATGATTAAAATAAACAATAAATTACTATATAATACAAAATATATATGAGACCAATTAACAAGTAGCGCTTGCAGCATTTGCCTACGTTCGAGTCGCTCTGCTTTAAGTGCTCGATTCTACATCAGCTTTCCTATTTTGTTAAACAAAATATCAGTTCTAGACAAACATATCATCTTATTAATTATTAAGCACATAGAAGTGAAAATTCGAGGACTGAAAATGAATCAATTCTCAAAACTTGAAAAAGATTTATTTATTCTAGACAAACATATCGTCTTATTATTTAAGCACATTGGTGAAAATTCGAGGACTGAAAATGAACCAATTCTCCAAACTAGAAAAAGATCGATGTGTCACCATTATTAAAATTAAAGAGATGGAATTGATTTTTTTTTTGTATAATGCTATTAAAACAGTTGAAAATACGGGGTCTTATATAAAAAAAACTTTGATTAAAACTTGAAGCTAGACTTGCTTCATGGGGGAAAAACAGCATCAGTAACGTATTGAGCATTAGTTCAACGAGGCAAGCTTTAAGATTTAAATGTTTGGCTTGTTATGCTCACAAACTGCTTAATTATTAATAAAATAACGGATTTAAATTTTTATCCTTTTTATTTTCCTTAATTCTCAATAAAATATTGATAATTTAGTAAAAAAGTTTATTTTTTTAATTAGTAAAAAATTATCTCTCAATTATTTATTTTTTTCCGAATTATCAGAATTTAATTAAAGAAACTGAAGATTTGATTCTTAAAATAACACTCTTTTAAGTTTTATATACATTTATATAATTTCATTTAAGATCATAGGTATTTCGAATCA
Organism: Styphnolobium japonicum; assembly: GCA_023212625.1. Lineage (NCBI taxonomy): Eukaryota > Viridiplantae > Streptophyta > Magnoliopsida > Fabales > Fabaceae > Styphnolobium > Styphnolobium japonicum. The sequence goes on from JALBWW010000013.1 coordinate 3,350,540, forward strand.
TGGTTTTGCCTTTTGGGCCAAGTCCACGATAATTGATGCTAAGACAAAAGTTTTGATGAATAATTTGGATTCACGGTGTAATATATATGACAACAAATTAATATGAACAAAAGTAACATTCAAAGGGAGGCGAAAATGTTTTCCTTTATTTTAATCGTTATTGTCGTGTAATGCATGTATGTACAAGAAAATTAATCAACAAAGTTGTAATTATTTTGCCGACAAAGTTGACCCCTAAATCATGCTACAAAGCTGAATATTTGAAAGCAAGCAATTCATCAGTCATTACTTGGTGTTGGAGGAACAAGCATGACCAATTCTTATAATTAGATGCTCAAATGTGATTGTTTTTTAATGTCATCCAAACAAGACAGATTGTTATAAAATCATCTTTTAATAAAGGTTCGTAAATATAAAATTAATTCTTTTAAACTTAATTTTACAAAGTCAATTCTTTCTTTTTTTAGAATCAAAGTCAATTATTTTAAAGTGTTTTTTTGCTTTCAAAAATCAATTCCCAAAATCAATCACTTAGGTAATTAGAAATTATGAACTGTTTAAAATAAAAAATATGCTCATTTTTTTTTTTGTCAATTATCTCCCCACAGATTAGGCTCTTTGGGCCGATTAATCCACAGTTGACATCTTATGAGACTAATTTACGATTGACAGCTTAGAATAGTTTTTGCTTGTTCCCAACCAAAACAACTCCCATTAAAATTTAAATTTGTGTCTTATACCATAAAAACATGCTTGCTTGCTAGCTTGATCAAACGTCAAGCGGTAAAATATGCGCATTTTATATGTACATTTCTACATTTCTGATATGCCAGATAATATAATCATCCTATAACAATGCAAGTCCATGAGAGATAATGATCTTTTGACTCGCTCATTTACAATTACAACCGATAGTAAGTGCTGACAAATCATATCATTCTTCCTGAAAACAATAAATATGTTAAGAAGTGGAACCTATCAGATTTGGCTTGGTGATTCACCACTGACATTAGGTGTAGTAGATTTACTATCCCATGTATCAGTCACAGCCTTTGGTGAAGGAGTTAACTTCATATTCTTCAACAATTTCGCCTCATCATGATTTGGTGATGGTGGTTGTATATCACTATGTGACATCCCAGCACCATGAACCTCTACTTCCTCTAGATGCTCAGACTCACACTTCCCACTTTCAATTCTTCTCAGCACCTCCAAAACCTCATCCATGGAAGGTCTCAATTCCTTGTCTCGCTGCAAACACTGAAAAGCCAATTCTGCCACTGAAACTATTTTCCTTCTAACATCACTATCAAACTCAAAACCGAGGGAAGGATCTACCAGCTCACTAATTGCACTCTTTTGTATTTTCTTTATGGCTAGGTTTGCCAAGTTTATCTCATCCTTATGCCTAGTCATATCAACTGCTGGCATAGATGATATTAGCTCAATAAGCACAACCCCAAAGCTATACACATCACTCTTGCTAGTAAGCTGGTAGCATTGGTGATATTCCGGATCCACATAACCTGGGGTTCCTTGTGGAGCTGTGGAGACGTGGGTGACATCGTTGGGGAACAGTCTTGACAGTCCAAAATCCGCAACTTTAACACAAAAACTGTTGTCAAGGAGAATGTTGTTTGTTTTCACATCACGGTGAATGATTTCAGAAGCATGGAGATAAGCCAACGCAGTAGCAGTCTCTAAGGCCACTTTCATTCGGATAGGCCACGACAGAAAGCCAGGATTTGCTGATTCATGATAGAGATGACTAGCGACAGTCCCGTTTGAAATGTATTCATACACAAGCAGTAGTTCACGGCTGCGACGTGAAGTGCAGCCATAGAGAGACACTAGATTTCTGTGGCGCAACCGAGTGAGGATCTCAATTTCATTCATGAACTGTTCTACTCGCCTATAGTTGTGCTCGTATAGGCGCTTGATGGCAACTTCACGTCCATCTTGGAGTTTTCCTAGTTGTTATAGATGAAAGAAGGAGTTATTTAACTAGATAGACTACCAATTGAATCTACTGTTTCAATAGAAGGGAGAGTGTCTGTGACGCCTACCATAGTAAACAGTCCCAAATCCTCCATCTCCAAGTTCTCTTGAACGGTCAAATTTTTTTGTTGCTCCTTCAAGCTCCTTGTAGGAGAAAACAGGGACCCCAAAGTAGGCACTGCCACTCTCTGGGTCTGGATTTGAGTAGGGATCAGGATCACATCTTTTTTTGCAGTGCCATAGGATCAGCAACCCAATTATAATAATGCCAGGGAGTCCAATGCCTAGAACCAGTAAAGGGGGAGAAATCCTATTGAAGATTATCTTGAAGAACATGCAAAAGAGAAATTTGAAACTGTCTAACTAATTGTACTCTGCCTTCTAGCATTGACATGGAAGGTTGAAATGAGACAAATACACAAAAAAGTCATCATAATGGGTTAAAAAAAAAGATCTGGGTTTAAGTCAAGAGACTGGTAGGTAATGTATGATAGTCAGGATTATTAAATTTGAAGGCACAGACCGAAATTGAATAAAAGGCTATGTAAAAGGAACATTACCAAGTCCTAACTTCCAAGCCAAACTTTTATCTGCAGCAGAAGTTAAAAGGAAGCAATTCATTTAGAGCAAACAATAAAGAAATTGTCACGATCAATAAAGCAGAAATTTTAAATGGGGCTAATTCTGGGTATCGTGCTAACTATATATATTAAACAGTCTAGTTACTGAAACTTGGGATTGACTTTCTTCTGAACGTGCATATGTATTTGTGTATACCTTTGGCGCAATGGAATTTTCCTTGGCTGTCAAGTTGACATTGGCCTCTTTCGTGACGAAAACACTTATTGCATTCATCAGATAATCGTACTTCAATGGGGATCTCAGGAGATATGAATGTAAATGGATCGTTCGTATCAGACTCGTCCTTTACTGCAAGCTCAATCGTTGAACATGGTGCTAAAGAGCTCGGCCACTTGAAGCCCGAAAGTGTTTCAGTATTTGGAGGGCCGTAGTATATATTGTAATCAGAACATTTTGTATAGTTATAAAATCGTTTGGGAAGGGAGACACTGAGGGAGTGATTGCATCTGAACAGGGTTATATTGTATTTGATGTTGAAAGAAGCTAAAGGAGAGGTGGGAGGAAGAGTAAAATTGTTGCTGAAGGCTTCGCAACTTTTGGCCCGCAAATGCTTCTGTTGATCTCCATCTGTGATAAATATGGTACGATATTCAACGCGTACAACATTAAACCATCTTGCTGGTATATTGCTTAGTTGGATGGTTTTCGACGCCTCTGGATCATGATCATCACAGCCACGTATAGCCAATATGCCACAGTCTGGGCGTTGTGTGTTTGTGAAAGGGAACTTGATCGGGCCAAGATATCCACAATCAAAAGAGGCTGGACACTTTCCATCGTGGGCTGAAAGAAGAAGCAGAAGCTGAGAGAAAATCAGTGATTTGAATATAAAAAGGGGGGCCATTATGAATGTTGAGAATTGTAAAGTGAAGATAAGGCGAAGAAAGCATGCAATGCATTCAAAGGCAAAATCGCTCACTTTATGTATAGAGATGCTAATCGACTCTAAGAATTAAGAACACGGTTCTCTAATATATGAAAGGGTGTTTTATTTATTTATATTTTACTTCCTTCACATTATATCGTCATTTTGAACTGCTTGATACGCCAGTTGACTTGGAAAATGACTATATACGGAATACCTAAGTGAGATCAGTTAGTGAAACGATAGTGGGAGGAGGATTGCCGTGTGAGAAATGTATGTCCTCGGCCAAAGAACTCCACTTGTTGATCAATCCGCCAAAAAAAAAGCTAGCGAGACCAATTTCCAACTCAATTACAATTATTGACTTCAATCAGAAAGACTTGCTTGATTTCTTTACTCACATCACACGTTTTCAAAGCCACGTTGAAGGTCTGGATTTATTCTTTGGCACATGTTAAACCTCTACAAGACGGCAAAAAGATTGGAACTAATAGGAAAACTTGTATGCACGATGGAGTCGTGATTATGATGTTTGCATGTTCCCCCTCCATTTCTGAAAACCATAGCGGAAAGGTCCATGCTCCACAATGCACAGACTTTAGAAGTTTATTGGAGGATTGGAGAGGAGGAAGAAAATAGAGCACTGAAGATAAATAATAAAAAAATGGTGATGAGAATGGATTTTGACACTCGGTTGAGGTCAAGGTAAGCTGCGGCAAGAGTTCATACTGTGACAAAACGCGGTGGCTTGATTTCCTTGCACCTTGCTCTCTCTCCTCTGTTTTAATCACCTGCAGTGTCTCCTCTAACAAATATTAGATATATAAGAAATTAGACACTTGCTATTGGGTGGAACAAAATTCAAACTTAATTCAATGGTATGCTTGGTAAATATTGAAAATGAGAGGAATTTAAGGAGAATGGTGAGTTACAATCAATTTTCATTTTACTTCCTCAAAAAAAAATTGAAAATGAGTAGGATGCTTCAATTTTCAGCCTCTTACGAAAAAAACACAATGAGAAGTGCTAAGTGCTCTCAAGGTGATCATTATGATAACCATTCTAATTCTGTCTAAGTAGCTTACGAGTTATGGCCAAAGTTAGAGGAAAATTAGACAAAAAGAGAAATAGTATGAAAAGGAGAAAACTAATTAGGCTTTCCTAATAGACATCTTGGGTAAGCAACTAGGTTTTTTTCTCTGTTTTTTCCCATGTGGAAAAAGTAAAAGTTAGACGAAGAATTCAACATCTATGTGAATTAATGTCGTCAATGTATTTGTTCAATAAATTGAGAGGTGCTAATCATTAATTACAAACTATATAAAGGGTCATTGCACAAAATCTTTGGCCCCATTAATCTTTATGATGAATTCCAGGTGTTTTCTTCTTGAACTAGGGGAAAAAGTCAGACACTCCCTAACAAGACAAAAAAAAAGCCTAATTGCGACGAATTTAAATGCTATATATTTTGCTCATCACCATTTTTCGCAGCGGATTTTTTACAGATTCTTTTTTTGAGACAGATTTTGCGCAGTTGGGATTGCTATGGTTGTTGGCTTAATTTAGATATGATAACAACCTAACGGGTTTAAAACTAAAATACGGTTTTAGCATCATTTTGCTTTCATTGTGCTATTATTTTGGGTCTCGTTTTCGCAAATGATCATACACTTCCGACTATTCTATAGTTGTCAATATTATATATACCAAAAGTACATTCCCTCAACCCTTGAAAGGACTATGATGTGCGGCATAATATAATCATCTTATTCACTACAATAAAGTGGATGGGAATATATGATACTTCAACTCATTTACAACGATAAGTGCTATTAAAATCCTATTATTTTTGGAACTAAAAACAAGAAACTTTTTTCATTTTTTCTCGTAGTTTACAGGGTAAGAATGCAGTGAGCAGTATACTAGGCTATGTGACTAACCACTGACGTTAGGTGTTGTAGATTTACTATCCCATCTATCAGTCACGGCTTTTGGTGAAGGAGGCAGCATCCTAATTTTCAGTAATCCAATCTCATCCCGATCTGGTGAAGGTGGAGATGGTGGATGTACATCTACTTCTTCGAGATGCTCAGGTTCATCCTTCCCACTTTGAATTCTTATCAGCCCCTTCAAAACCTCATCCATGGAAGGTCTCAATTCCTTGTCCCGTTGCAAACATTGAAAAGCCAATTCTGCCACTGAAACTATCATCCTCTTAACCTCATTGTCTGAATCAAAACCAAGAGAAGGATCTACCAGCTCACTAAATGCACTTTCTTGAATCTTCTTTATGGCTAGATTTGACAAGTTAATCTCATCCTTATTCCTGTTCATATCAACAGCCGGCTTAGATGATATTAACTCAATGAGCACAACTCCAAAACTATATACATCACTCTTGCTAGTAAGCTGGTAGCACTGGTGATATTCGGGGTCAACATAACCTGGGGTCCCTTGTGGAGCTGTGGAGACATGGGTGACATCGTTGGGGAATAGCCTTGAGAGGCCGAAGTCCGCAACTTTAACACAGAAACTGTTGTCAAGGAGAATGTTGTTGGTTTTCACATCACGGTGGATAATGTCAGAAGCATGGAGATAAGCCAATGCACTGGCAGTCTCTATGGCAATTTTCATTCTTATATGCCATGGCAGGAAGCCAGGCCTTGCTAAATCACCATGAAGATGACAAGCAACAGTGCCATTTGGAATATGTTCATACACAAGTAGTAGTTCACGGCTGTGACGTGAAGTGCAGCCATAGAGGGACACAAGATTTCTATGGCGCATGTAAGTAAGGATCTCAATTTCATTCGTGAATTGTTCTACTCGCCTGTAGTTGTGCTCATATAAGCGCTTGACAGCAACTTCCCGTCCATCTCGCAGTTTTCCTGGTCGATAAAGATCAGATAACTAGTTATTCAACAAGATGGAAGTCCAATCAATCTATGTTTCAATAGAGAGGGAAGTGTGGGAATAATTTACCGTAGTAAACTGTCCCAAAGCCTCCATTTCCAAGTTGGCTGGTGTGGTGGAAATTATTTGTAGCTTCTTCGAGCTCCTTGTAAGAGAAGAGAGGGATCCCAAAGTAGACCCTGCCACTTTCTGGGTCTGGATTTGAGTAGGGATCAATTACATCGGTATGTGTGTTTCTTGATTCGTATTTTCGTCTATAGCGCCGTCTAAAGAGGCATCCAATTATCATAATGCCTAGCAGTGCAATACCTAAACCTGTATGTAGTAGGGAAGTTCCAACTTTTAATCTGACAAACTTTAAAGATATGATACTGAGATGTGAGATCATAAATATATATATGATCACTGAGGAATATCAATTAAAAAATATTATGTACATTACCTATTCCAAATCCAGGTAGTAGCTTCAAAACTTTTCTCTTATCCTCTGCAGCAGAAGTTAATTGAAGAAATTATTTGAAGTAAACAATAAGCAATATAGTGTTAGGATCAAATTAGTCTAAAGAGGAAAATCATAATAATGGAACTAATTCTAATTTCCATGCCAGCAATGTAAAGAAGTCGAGTTAGCGGTGAACTTGGCTTTTGCCACTGGGATAGAAAACAGGGGAAAGTCACTTAAATACGTAAGAGGTAAATACTCAATCAATGACAAAAAAAAAAATCTCAAAATAGGCACAGCCATGTCAAGGACGAGACTTCATCCGTGACAATCTCACTGGTCTTGAGCTGTTAATGATATAAGAACGAGTAACTTGACTAAAGTGTACCTTTGTAACAGTGAAAGTTTTTATCAGTGTCAAGTCGACATTGGCCTCCTTTGTGATTGTAGCACTCATCACAATCATCAGATAACAGTACTTCAATAACCATCTGAGCAGATACAAACGATTGAAGGTCTTTGGTATCAGCCACGTCTTTAGTTGGAAGCTGAAGAACTGAGCAGGCTGAGAAAATGCTGCGAGCTTCGTCTTTATTAGGAGAGGGATTGCCATCATAATAGATATCGTAGTCAGGGCAGCGATGTTGAAAATAATGTGCAGGGGGTCTGACACTGAGGTTGTGGTTGCATCTGAAGAGGGTTACATTATATTGGATATAAATAGAAACCAAAGGAGAAGGGGAAGGAACAAGAGTCAAATTATTGTTCAAAGAATCACAAGTTTTGATTTGAAAACGCTTGTGAAAATCTTCATCAAAAATCGAAATGATATTATTTGGATGAACGGTGCCTGTAAGCGCATAGCTTCTTCCATTCTTCTCCAGTTGGATCCTTTTACTTGCATTGACATTATCACAGTTATGTATCGGTAGCAAGCCACAGTCTTGGTGTTCTGCCTTGGTGAAAGGGTACTGGAAAGTCCCAAGATTTCCACACATGAAGGAGCGTGGACAGTTATCTTGGTACCCATTTCCATACCTAGCCGAGAAAATTAGTATAAGGTGAGAAAACAAGAGGAAGCAGAACAAATAATCTGGAGCCATCCCAGTCCCCACCTTATGAGCAAAAACTAATGGACTCTAACAACAACCTGATTCTCTATTAGTGTTGGTGAAGTTGTGCCAACTGATCTTGCACTTTCTTCATAATATATACGTATCAATTCAACTAGAAGAACAACTTTGATACGCCAGTTGACTTGGAAAATGACCACGGAAGACTTGGTGAAAAAGACAGGTAGATTAACCAAGTGACACATGTCCTTGGTCATGGGGATCCTCTTGATTATCCCAACAATGAAGCATGAGTGCAAGACAAATTTCCAGCTCAATTTCTCCTAAAGATCAAACAGCACAAAGACTAGAATTGACTCTTCCAAAGTTTACACGTTTTCCAAATTCACAGTTCAAAGTTTGAACTTTTTTTCTTTGCTATGGCCACAAACAGATCGGGACTTTTAGGGAAACTTGAGTTTTGAGTGCTTGGTGATGAAGATGACGGCAGAGTGGTAATTAGAAGTGCATGAAAATGAGGTTTTGGAGTCAAAAATTGTAAGAAAGAAGAGAGAGAAAAAAAAAATTAAACTTGGCACTGAAGATAAAGAAACAGGTGAGAGGGGGTTAACTGGTTAAACCGTTGAAGGGAGTGGAATGGATATTGACACTTGGTTAAGGTCAAAGTCGTCACTGTCATGATATATCAACGGTAAGAGAGTACATATTGTGAGTTGATCCGGGTGGCTTCATTTCCGAGTGGTGACAAAGGAAGGAGCAAAAGAGAAAACGCGTCCTTAATTTGACATAGTCATATATGTACATTTCATGACTTCATTGCTGGGCAACTGAGAGTTCCCAATGTTATGTACCAGGTGTTGGCTATTGGGTGGAATAAGATTCAGTCTATTCTAATTCAAAAGTTTGCCTAGTAAAGACAAAATGGAGATGAGGAAGAGAATTTCTCACCACTTCCGCTTAGATTTCAGCTATGCTCACATCAGTTTTATTCTAAGGCTGCAATCTGAGGGGCGGTGCCTATGATGACAGGCACCTAAACCAAATATTTTCCTATCAGGCTGAAATAATTGTTATTATAACTTAATTCTTTTAATTATATAAAAATATAATTGAATAACAAAAAAATTACACTAATTAATAATTATGTTTAGAGGCGATAACCAAACTCCAAAAACTAAAAAAGTAAGTAAAATAAGATAGATTAAAATATAGTTTTTTTCTATTAAAATGACTACAATTAGACTATTATCATATTTTTAATATAATATATTAATATTTTTTTGGTATACTAATATATTAAGATTTTATCAGCATATTAACATTAATCATAATTTTATGACAAAAATATTTCTGCCACTGTCTAAAGGGCAAATACTATACTATAGAAGTTCTAAAAGCCAAACCAGAATGTAGCTAAATGGATTATGGTTAAAAAGTCCAAGAGAAAGAAATCCCCAATGCACCGCCCCTTGCTAAGTGAACTTCTTAAGTCATATTTATCACATCTCTTATCTCTTAGAAAACTAGGATGGATTAAATTTTAACTTCAATTTTGACAAATTTTTTTGAAATAAACTAATTACACTAAATTAATTCAAAAATTCTTGAAAATTCAAAGTAAGTCAAGATGATAGATCTAGAAGGGATTAGTTAATAGCAATTGTTATTATGTTAGTAATTAGTTAACCATTCACTAATTACATAACTAAATTCTCTGTTATTTAAGATCGACTAAAAAGTCTTGAATTCGATTTTTATTGGTTATGCTTCATTGGTAGGTTATCTATAAGTATCACTGTAAGCCCTAAGCCCTTGATGAGACTTGAGGTAATGCCCTAACCTTAAAATAAAACAACCTCTACTACCCCTAAACATTTTTCCACCCAAAAATAATTCATAGTTATTCACTAGTTTCATCCAAATTTAATATCTTGACTTTTCAAATAGTTCTTTCAATTATATTTGAGTCTAACATCTGTTATAATTGCTAGATATAGAAAAATAGCTCAAAATACGATATGGAAATGTAAGTGTTTTAGGGCTTTTAGCCCCCCCTTCTCTCCCCCCACCAACACACACACACACAAAAAAAAAATGTAAGTGTTGTAGGCGAAAAGCAAACTCAGCCTTGTCTTTTTTAGGTCATCAAGGATACAAGAAATGAGTAACTCAGGATGCTCAACAACCCAAATCCAATGATACCCTTGAAGCTAGTTCATTTAACTCTTAAAAAGCATGTTATAGTCCATCCTTTTAGCCCCAAAATTGAGCCCCTAGACTAACAACTACCGTATGTTTGTCGTGGAACCACGGCCCAATAACTAAAGCATTTTTTTCATAGCAAAACCTGCTCCATACTTGCAGTGTCTGGATTAGAGAGGGAACTGGGAAGAACTACTTAATCAAGTTTAAAGAATGTGATCAATGAACCCATTATCTGATTGGGGTTTCTATATCAAGTCTCCAAATATAATGAAGAAGAAAACAAAATTCCGAAGCAGTTTTTGGGCTAAGTGTCAGACTGAATTCAAATTATGTTAGAAATTGTGATAACTGGTTTGGTTGAGCAGCAACAAGATGTGCATATAGATATGCGCAAAAGCAACATTTCAACAATATGCAGATGGTTATAGAATAGTATAGCAATCAATGACATTGTGCCAATAACTTTCATATCCTTTTTGTCTTATTTTTGTACTGTTGTTTTTCAATATTCAAATGCATATATCCTCAACTCTTTGCATGACTAAGATGTGCCGTATAATATAATCATCCTATAAACAACTATACAAGTGGATGAGAAGATAATGATGCTTTGAGTTTGACTCTATATGGTAAGAATGGATCAAGTATCGACAATTGAAAATAGGCCAAGTGATTAACCACTGACATTAGGCGTTGTACGTTCACTTTCCCATTTATCAGTGACAGTGTTTGGTGAAGGCGGTAGCTTCATATTCTTCAATAATCCAACCTCATCCCAGTTAGGTGAGCTTGGTGGTGGTGGATGTTCATTACTGTGTGAAACTCCAGCACCGTGAACATATGCTTCCTCTAGATGCTCTGGCTTATCCTTCCCACTTTCAATTCTCCTCAGGTCATCCAAGACTTCATCCATGGAAGGTCTTAATTCCTTGTCCCTTTGCAAACATTGAAAAGCCAATTCTGCCACTGAAACTATCATCCTCTTAACCTCATTGTCTGAATCAAAACCAAGAGAAGGATCTACCAGCTCACTAATTGCACTTTCTTGAATCTTCTTCATGGCTAGATTTGACAAGTTAATCTCATCCTTATTCCTGTTTATATCAACAGCCAGCTTAGATGATATTAGCTCCATGAGAACAACTCCAAAACTATATACATCACTCTTGCTAGTAAGCTGGTAGCATTGGTGATATTCCGGGTCAACGTAACCCGGGGTCCCTTGTGGTGCTGTGGAGACATGGGTAACATCGTTGGGGAATAGTCTTGAAAGGCCAAAGTCTGCAACTTTAACACAATAACTGTTGTCAAGGAGAATGTTGTTGGTTTTCACATCACGGTGAATGATATCAGAAGCATGGAGATAAGCCAATGCACTAGCAGTCTCTATGGCAATTTTAATTCGTATAGACCATGTTAGTAAGCCAGGCTTTGCTAATTCACCATGGAGATGACAAGCAACGGTGCCATTTGAAATATATTCATACACAAGCAGTAGTTCACGGCTGTGCCGTGAAGTGCAGCCATAGAGGGTTACAAGATTTCTGTGGCGCAAACGTGTGAGGATCTCAACTTCATTCATGAACTGTTGTACTCGCCTGTAGTTGTGTTCATACAAGCGCTTGACAGCAACTTCTCGTCCATCTTGGAGTTTCCCTGGGTTTTAAAGATCTAACATAAGTTATACAACAAGATGAAATACTAATTTAATGTTTCAATTAATAGGGTAGTGTTTGAGTTGCTACCATAGTAGACAGTCCCAAATCCTCCATCTCCAAGTTCTTTAGTATGGTCAAAATTGTTTGTTGCTTCTTTAAGCTCCGGGTAGGAGAAGAGTGGAACTCCAAAGTACCCAATGCCACTTTCTAGGTGTGGATTTAAGGAAGAATCAGGATAAGTATTTCTTGATTGGAATTGACCGCCTGAGGTAGCATGTTTTCGTTTGCAGAGTAGAAGGAGCAACCCAATTATTAAAATGCTTAGGGGTCCAATACCTAAACCTGTGGAAGGGGGCCAAAAGAAAATATCAATTGAAGATTACTTTGAAACATATCAGAGGGCATGACTCTGGCCACTTTTCTGATGCCATTAATAGAATTATACAAATATTTAAAAACCTTTTCATCCTTTCGGAAGAAAGAATCGGAAAAATGAGGGTGTTAAAAGGAGGGGAAAAAATCAGAAGATCCTTTGGATTTAACAAACTGGTGAACTTTCACATTCAGGATCATTCAGTTTAAGGCACATGCTGAAATGAATATCAAGTTATGTAAAAGATACATTACCTACACCCAGTTTCACTTTCCAACTCAACCGTTTGTCTCCTGTAGCTGCAATTAGAAGAAACAATTTAGAGCTAATAATGAAGAGTTGAAATATGATGATAAAGTTATGCAGAGAAAAATATGGTGTGCTAATTCCGAGTGTTGCACTAACAATATTAGACAGTCAATCAATGGAACTCAGCTTTTACCATCTAAGAGTGATAGGAAATCACCTAAGAAGTGTAGTAAATACTAAATTCCAAAGATTAAAGACAACAAGAGAGAACTTAGATTAGGCAAATCAATCTCACTTCACTTCAGCTGTCTGATACTGATTATGAAAGAGGAGAACGGAACTGGGCTTGGGGCGTCGTACAGAAAGGTAGACAAATTTAGAAGGAAATATAAAGAACCTATCCTGTGGAAAGTAGATAAAAGCAACTACAAAATTTCCAGGGTTTTTGTTGCAGTATACCATTGGCACAACAAAATTTCTCTTTTTGGTCGAGTTGACACTGGCCTCGATTTTTATAGTGGCAATTTGCACATTCATCTGATAATTGTACTTCAGTGAAGATATCAGCAGTTACGAATGTAAATGGGTCTGTAGCGTCAGGCACGTCTTTAATTGGAAGCTGGACCTTTGTACATGCTGTCAAAGAACTCGGAGACTTGTCAGTGAAAGTGTTGAAAGGGTGGTAGTAGAGATCGTAGTCATGGCACTTTGTGTAATTAAACATATTTACCGGGGGCCTGACATGGAGGCTGCGGTTACACCTGAACAGGGTTGCATTGACTTCGATGCGAAAGGAAGCAAAATGAAAACTGGGAGGAAGAGTATAATTATATCTGAAAGCTTCACAACTTCTGGATTGCAGAAGTTTATAGAGATAGTTGTCTCTAATTTGAAAAGTAGTAGTAGTAGGACTACGGGGCAACTGAGCAACGCGTACAACCTCAAACCATTTCCCTTTATTCTGTAGTTGGATCCTTTTAGTTTTAGTCTTGTTTGGCTCATCACAATTCTGTATGGCCAATAAGCCACAGTCCTGGCGTTCTGTTTTAGTAAAAGGGAAGCTGATATTGCGAAGATATCCACAATCAAATGAAGGTGGACACTCTCCTTGGTATCCATTCCCATCTTCAGCCGCCAGGAGAAGTAGCAAAAGGTGAGAAAACAGTAGGAAGAGAAATTCATAAACTGGAGCCATCCTGAATCACCACCCACTTTATGTGAAAAAGCGAATAGAATCCAGCGGTGATTTGATTCCCTAACGTAAGTGAAGTTTGTCCTACTTGTTTTCACACTCTTCACAATATAACACCAACTTGAAGTGCTTGATACGCCAGTTGAATTAGACAGTGACTATGGAATACTCCTTGAAATGGGTTTCATGGAAGATGGAAGTGAGAGGCGGGGTGGAAACCAACTAACCATGTGAGACAAACATATCTGAAAGCAGCACACCAAGACTCTTCTTAACTCTTTATAATCTCGTAAACTACTTCAAAACTGCAGTTCACCATCTGAATCTTCTCTTTGAGGCTTACTAAACCGTCTACGTGACGCAAAACATTATGGAACCACTAAGAAAACTTGTGTTCATGGTAATGAAGATTAAAAATAAAATAAAATTCACAACTGAGAGGTCGAGATTCCACAGACTTTGGAAGTGCAGTGGGGCATTGTGGTTGAAAATAGTGGAAAGAAAGAGAGAGAGAAACAGAGCACCCAATGAAGATAAAAGAGTTTGGGAAAGAGACATGGTTAAGGAATGGTCAAGGTCTTCGTTTTAAGCGTTCGTGTTCACACTTCACTTCACACTCTGAGTAATCAACGGGGACTTGAAGAGAAAACGCGTTAATAAGGGTGTCTCTCATCTATGCGCCCATGTCATAATCAGTGACATCAAATTTCTGGGCACCCTCCAATTTCTCCTTTGTCTCAAGCACAATTTCAAGCATCCGAGGTGTCCCCTCTAACAGATATGTATGTGAAATTGTGAAATTAGATGCCTGCTACTGCTACCAGTTGTTCACTATGGGATGGAATAGGATTTAGTCTATTTTTCTAATTGAAAAAGTGTGCTTAGTACAGACAATAATGAGTGGGATATGACAAAATGGGCGAAAATTGGAAATCAACAATTTCCTAGCTTCTCAATTTCGCTCTTAACCATCTTATCCAATCAGAAAATTTGTTGCCCAATATGATTCTCTAAAGTCCAATTCAGTTCATAATGTGTTGAAAACTTAGAATTTATGCCTCTCCTCTACAATTTTCAGCATCCTATGCTAATACCATAATGGAAAGTAGTGTTACATTGGAAAGACTGGGGTTGATTAAAATTTTATCATCAAATCAAAAAAAAGTTTCTTATAACCTTACTTACTTTTCTCTTGTTCAGTATATTAAGAAATCGTTATTATGACGTAAATTTATCGTCACTACTCAAATCTCTAGTCATCTCAACCGTAACTACACTTAGGTGGCAACTCTTATCCTTCTCTTATTGGTTGTGCTGTGTTCAAGTGTTAATATGATGTAGGACTAGAGTTAGAGAGAGAATTCACCAAAAGCGGAACTGTGGGAGAAGGGGAAAAGCAAATAGCACCTGAGTTTCAATTTAGGCATCTTGTATAAGTCAAGTTGGACAGAGCAGAGCCCAATTTGAAAGCAACTGGGAAATAAGAATCAGGAATGATAAGAAAGGATCCAAGGAAAGAAAATGGGTCATGTTGAGTCTTCCACAGGAAAACTTGGGAATTCATAATCAAAGACAAAGGAAGTTAACCTCTTTTAAACTTATCACCAAGAAACACGTTACTTTCGAAGGAGATGCTATGATCCTCTTATAGCTATGGTATTAGGGTGGGTAAATCTAACCCCCCCCAAAAAAAAAAAACTAGGGAAGGGATAATGCTATTAAATGTTTCAACTTTGGGCCTATATACTAAGCAGGGCTCCTTTATGAAAATTAAAGTGATCGTCTGTTGTTGCGACTATGATTTTTTTTTACTGAAAATAGGAGTTGTTATAGTATTTGATATTTAAAGTGAGTTTTTAAACATTGATTGATGGTTAGTTTTTTAATAAATATTTAAATATTTATTAAATATAATTAGCAACTAATGAATATTTGATAACTATTGTTACCCTAAGTATCAGTACTCTTAAAAAAAATATAGGTACTAGATTAATTTTCATTAAAAAATACATTAGCTACAAGAACAAGTTTAGTTTGAAAACTGTAGCAATAACTAATATAAACACTATAAACACCAACGCAAAAAATTGTAAACACTACACACAATAACACAAAATTAACTAGTTGTTACCTGATTGTGATGACTAAGGATTGAATATCTAGAGACATTTATCCTTAAAATTCTCATTTGAGTCTCTAATATTGGCCACAAAGTACAAGAAATTATATTTTACATTTTATGATGAGTTTTCTACATTAGCAGGTTGAAGATGCCAAGATGGAAGAAATATAAGTCTCTAGTATAAGCGGATAGATAATATTATCCTTTATCAGTATTGTTATGCTGAGCCACCTCTTAGACATTTACAACTCAAAAGATTCCAATATTATCAACCAAGATCATAGAAAATGACATTGCATCTTGTAGCATCAAACTTTCAAGCAGATAATCCAAATCATCTCTCTTTGTCAAATTAGTTCAATGTAAATTTATAGGCTCTGTTTTTATGCACCAATGGTAGATTTTAAAGTTTTACGCAAAAACTTTATTTTATATTATTTTGATGGTGATATATTTAATATTAAATAATATTTTTTACAATTATTAGGAACAAAAATTAATACAAAATAGTTAAACTAAAAATATTATTTATAATCAATCATCACCATTAATTTAACTTTTCTAATAATTTTATGCTAAATCTATATTTAAAATAAAAAAATTAGTTTGTATTAGAATATTTATAAGATTATTAATTATAAAATTTTAATTTAATGATATCAAAATCATAATATTTAAATCACTTGTATAATTATTTCATTTTTCATCGCAACCTTACCATACAAAGGCAAATCCTTATTTGCCCTATATTGAATAAAAAAAACTTAAAAAGATAAAAATCTGCATGTTAGTGGTTATTAGCCACCCAACAATCGTGGGCTTTAGATTCTGATTGAGATTGGAATAACCTGTGGAAACCTCCTATTTTTCCCATATAAACATATTCGTATAACAAATAGCTAGTACGTAGTTGACAAAAAAAAATGATAATGGAAATCACATCTTTGGCCATTTCCCTTCAAATATTAGATTTTCCGATGAAATAAAACAAAAAATGGACACTAAGAAGGTGAATCTATAGAAAACTAGGAAGGACAGTTCAAAATATCTTCTTGAGAGAGAGCTTATAATTTTAATTTAGATTATAGCCTAAATTCGATTCTTGTCTTGTGCGAAACATGCCCGCGTGCACTACTATTTTTTATTTTTTGATTTTTTATCTGACGCATACACTATTGTTACAATATTGTCACACCAAATAAATTATGCTGCGTGCTCTTTCCTATTAAACGTCAGTACTAAGAACAATTATATTTTTCACGGAAAATCAATAGTTGAATTAAAGAGAGAATTATATTTAAGGATTAAAATTAAAATTATTATGTTCAAGAAGCCCAAAAGGCCATCGTGTTGTAATCCTCTTTAAAGTAAATATTTTATTGAATAACTGAGGTTTTAAATCGGATAATCACAAGAACTTTTTTAAATAATAAATATTTTTCTAAAGTCTTAAAATATATTTTTCTAAATTTCAATAATAGTTATGTCAAAGTCGAAGGCTGCCTTAGAAAATCATTGCAGGTCAAAAATAATAAAATATATGCATAGAAACATGTTACGAAGTACCTAGAAAGGATGTATGAAAATAAGGGTAGGAACGCGCACTAAAATAATGTCAATGTATCAATCATGGAATTGAAAAAAGAAAACACAACTAGTTGTTTGAACCATTCAAACTCTCTCCTTAATCAACGACTTGCAATAATACAAGTGTGTGTTTTTTTACTCCTATATCTGTGACACCAACATTAATTTATTGTTAATGTAATTAACAAATTAAAATTTTTTAATAAATAAATTTCCTTCCCTTTATCAGAACAAGGTAAAAAATAAACTTTCATGTGAATGATAATTTAGTGATTATTGAAACATGCTTTCTCAATTTTATTTTTGCTTTTTCAATTATTCTACAAAAAATTACAGGAAAAAAAAAGTAATCAGAACCGTACACTATTTTATATTTATTAACCCTTTTAATTTATTAAGAAAATAATTTTCAATATCCATAAAAAAACTTTCTATTTAAAAAAAAATCATACATAGTTGTGCCAAGGTTTTAATTTAAAACTTGCAAACTAAAAGGGGTTGCATTTACTATTTTATTAAGTAGCCCAAAATTCATGAGAAAAATTTATCAATGTTCATTAATTAGTTGCTCCTACGTACTCCATCTCTTTGGTTTTCACTCCCAAAGCATCATTTAAGATTGATTAGACCAATGCTCGTCTTTTCATTTTCATTCTTTCTTTCTTAAACATGTTTCTTCATCATAATCATAAATCATAAAAGTTTTACAACCAAATATATATATATATATATATATATATATAGAGAGAGAGAGAGAGAGAAGTTTGAGGAAAATATAAAATACTATGAGTATTTATGGATCGGGTTTAGCCGGACCTAATTCAGGCTTAAAATTTCGAATGAGCCAAAATTTTAGATTTGAACTCGACTCTAAATTCGACAAACTCAGTTATAGCTGGGCCTAACCAGGTCGACCCGAAGTTTGTCAAAACTTAAACTATAATGTAGTTATATGTATGATATATTATATTATGCGATGTATTTAAATGCTCATATTGTATGTTAATACTTTTATGACTAGCAAGCTCTTAATAAATATAAATAATTAAATATATGTATTTTAAATTAGTGTTTAATGTACATTACTTAAATTCTCCATGTCAAGAAATATAGATATTTATAATTCTTGGGCCGGACCAGATGGCCCAAGGAGTGGCACGAACTTAACTCGAAAAATACATCGTGCCTAAGTCATTTGGTTCGATCCCAACCTAATTATTTCATTGAAATCTTGTCCAACCCTACCCAAACAGATCTTGGCCAGGTTGGCGGGCTAGACCGAGTCTTAAGCACTCATACGCATTACCACATAAAGAAAAGCCTTTCTCAAATGTGAAAAGGAAAAAAAGCAACAACGTTACAAGATCATTAAACTTTTTAGAAAAAAAAAAGGAAAAATGTACATAAATCCCCTCAACTTTAATGCGTTTATAAATAATCGTCATGAACTTTCAATTTTATTAACTAAGTCTTTCAACTCGATAAATTCATGCAATTGATTATTCTATCCACTTACTTACTGTTAAATTGCTAACAACATGTGACCAACAAATGATTATTTAACATATGACTGATCCATGAGTTCAAATAGTAACAATTAAATTTAAAAATTAATTTTAATATGTAATTATTTTAGTGTTTTTTATTTTTTATTTATTTTCTTATTATATATTATTTAATTAATTACATGTTAAAATTAATTTTTAAATTTAATTGTTACTATTTGAACACATGAATCAATCATATGTGGACACTTGTTTTAATAATCATGTGTTAGTTACACATGTTAATGATTTAACAGTAAGTAAGTGGATGAAGTGATCAATTATACAAATTTATTAAGTTCAAGAATCTAATTAATATAATTAAAAGTTTATAGTAACTATTTGCAGACCTCTCAAAGTTTACCAACTGTATGCATTTTTTCAAAAAAAAACAAAAACCACACACACACATACACAGAACTCTGTCATTGATATGACAAATTGATTGCATACAAATAAATGATGCATAAACATAATTATGTACACTTAGTGTAACAACAGAATTGAGATATTGAATTTTTTTGGTAAGCAACTGAGATATTGAATTGTATATAGGCCTCATTTGGATAGACTTATATGTAGTTTATTTAGATTTATCTACTACAATAAGTACTTATAAAATATTATTCTATTTGGATGAGTTTATTAAAATAGCATATGAAACTCTTATAAGTTATTTATTGTTTATTTTCATAAATTAAAAATTTAAGCTTATGAAAACAAACTTTTGCAAAAGTTAAAAATACTTTAAATGCTAGTTTTTTTATAATAATTTTTTATAAAATTAATCTTAAGAGATTGACACAATTCATAATATATTCCTCAAATGTTCAATATTTATCCCAAAAAATTTATGAAAAATATTTCTCAAAATGTTTATTCAAACGTTATTAAATTGTTTTAGATAACGTTTACGACAGTAGAACTTATTAAATAAGCTTTACTTTAATAAGTACTTATATAAGTTATTTATCCAGAGACATCTTTATAAATAATTTTAAAACAATGCTTCTAAGTTCTAACACAGTCGTTGCAATTATAAAGTTAGAGACTTCGTTTTACCAAAAAAAAATTAACCACTTATATGGTTTTAATAAAAAGAACGAACTAGAACCCACTTAAATTTAGATAGAATCATGCATGCAGTACTGTTGCATAGAGCTGTAATTGCTAGAGGTAAGTAAAAGTATTGTTTTATGGATGTTAAAGAGGGTTACTAATCCAATCCAAGCAACCTTGAGTGGTGGTGGTGGATCAAATGGGCTCTCTTACCAAATGCCTACTCATCTCTATTCACCAGAAACATGAAAACAGAAAAAAGTTCTAAACTGAGGTAGAAGGGAAAAAAGCAAGAGACAGATAGACTAACCTTGATCACATTTGGAAGCATGAACTCTATCAGTGCAGTAGCACCTGAAAGTATATATATCTGACTCGAACCCACACCTCCCTCCAGTCCTCCTGCACAAGCTGCAGTTACTAGCCGTCCAATTCAACAAGAACCCTTTTCTCAGCACCTCTTGAATCTCTCCTTTCTCATACCCATACCCATCTTCCACTATCGCATCCACCACCCCACCCTTGCAACTCTTCGACACAAACCTTAAATTTTGATCTTCCCTATAAAATGCCAGAACTGAACTCGTTTCGTTTTCTGCAGAACACCCAATTCTGTGCTCTTGCAGCCCTCTGGGCAGCGATGGTAAGTCGCAGCCGAAGAACAATATCAGCTCCTTCTGGTTCGGAGCAAGAAGGAACTTGTTACCGGAAAGAGTTAGGTTCTGGGTACGAGGAAGACAACCCGTGGTGCTTGATCTTGAAAACGCGGCATTGGACACTCGGAGTGACTGATTGTCGTAGAATATTTCGTCGATGATGTAATGGGTATTAGACAGATTGAGAATTGGGAAGCCATTATTGGCACAAGAGAGACCAAAACCAGGGTAACCACAAAAGGGTTCTTGTGTCCCTTCGATGTAGAACGGGTAGGTTATACTTCGGTTGTTGCCGCAGGTTTTGGGTTGACAAGCTTCGAACTTTGGGTTCACAGAACACGAAGTTGTTCTGGTTAGGAGAGAGAAGAGGAGGATGTATGAGTGAATCAGGGGAGAAGAGAGGGGGTTCATTTGGGAACTTCTAGTTCTAGATGAGAGCAATGGAAAGAGATGGAGAAGTAGCGGAGAAGAGAAATAAATAAAATAAAATAAAAAGTGAACTTTGAGGATATGGGTTTGACCTGCAATTGGAGTTTCTGCCTCTGATATCTTTTGAGTAGAAGGGGGTAGTCCAGTTTTCCTTCTCTGCCTCGTATTTTAGACTTCTGGATTATTTTTTCTAAATGGGGCCTCCTAGGCAAGTTGAGACATACCAACTTGCCACTTTTGTGACCTCCTAGTACAAATGTTTCAGTTTTGGACAGGGAGAGTAAGAACTTGCATGATCTGGGGCTATCCTGTCCTCTAGAAGATAAATGTTGAATTATTGGAAAAAAGAGCATGACGTGAGTTCTTATGGTATTATTGGGTTATTAATTATTTATTGAATGTTAATTTTATAATAAATATTTAAAATTTTATTAAATATAAATAACAACTAATAAATACTTGATAACTTATATTAAGTATTTGTATTTAAAAAAAAAAGAGTACTAGAATAATTTTTAAAATTAATGGAAAATTTTATACAACTCTCATAAATCTCCCTACCCCAAGTATTTTTTATATTATTATGTTCTGAACTGTCCTAATTGTTCTGCTAATCATGGCAATCAAAGCCAATGTCCATTTATGAATGCCTATTACCTAGCACGTCTTCGTTTTCTTGCACATTGAATTCACTTAACGGGCACACACTCTGTAAAATTGGTTCACAGTGAGTTCACCAAACCACTCCAAAAAACTAAAATTCAATTACACATCCAAAATACAATATAGTTCATAAAATAAATTGAATAGTTCATAAATAATAGTCATATTCAGTAATTAATACAATAGTAATAACTAATAAGTCCGTAATTCATACATATATGAAAGTATTAACACTTAATACAAGTAAACTAATTGGACCGGATCAACTATTCCATTGATGCATAATTGATTATGATTCATTTTTATAATTAAAGTTAAAATTAAATAATTTGGCGGGTTATTAACTTTTTAAATAAAAAATTTTATTTTCTTATATTTTATAAATTTTCTATTATTAAATATAATTTTTTTATGTCGTGATTCAGTTGGACTAATCAATTTATTG
Source organism: Styphnolobium japonicum (assembly GCA_023212625.1). NCBI lineage: Eukaryota > Viridiplantae > Streptophyta > Magnoliopsida > Fabales > Fabaceae > Styphnolobium > Styphnolobium japonicum. Next base: position 3,372,655 of record JALBWW010000013.1, read on the forward strand.
GATTAATCTTGAACCATAAACTTTCTTAGTTCCGTGTCCGATTTGGGTTTAAGAACATTGAATAACTAAAACAAAACAACAACGCTTGCCATTGACATGCTAATACTAGAATATTTTAATTATTGTATCAATCTAGTTTCACGAGCACCTTTACAAGTTGAGCAACTTTCATACCAAACTCCACTCGTGTGATACTTAATATCCCGTGAGCGCATGCAATTTTGGTCCCTTTATGCATTTAACATTGAAGTAAAAAGAAATGAGTTTATGTACCCAAAATTTTTTTTGAGTTTTGATGTAACGATAATGAGGGTTAATTAAGACATTTTTCATTTATCTATATTAATATAGATACAAATTAATTTTTAAAAGGAATGGAAATGTCATTTCTACTTTCTTTCACGTATAAATGTCATCACCGCCATCGTCATTTCCATCCGCCATTACCATCATTATCATTATTATCATTCTACTAATTACATCACTTCAACTACTGTCTTAGATTTTACTTTCGATTGAGGATTTTTTTAAGGAAATATTTATTTATATTATCTGTTATATATATATATATATATAAGAATTAAAAATAATTAAATAATTAAAAATATAAGAATGTATCAAATTTGTATGACATGTTATTTAACCGTACATCGAAAGTTGCTTAAATGTATTTTCAATTTTTCATCAAGTAGCCCCAAATTATTTCAGCCCACTAACTGTTGAAGTATGGATTTTTAGCTCAGCCAAATCGTTGATGCTATCCCATCCCAAAACCTCCCCCATTTATGTCCATCCTCCTCAAAAGTCTATTGGCAATTATGAGACAGAAATCAAATGAAATCATTTCCAAACCAAAGACCAACATGAAAGGTTAAATGGACCAATTCAAGGTTCAAACCGACCGCTGACTCCAAAATTTACCCCCTCTTCTTCTTCCTTTCCTTTGTGCCTTTAAAATTCTTTGGCCAAGTCCAAAATGGAGGTTTCAAGTCAAGTCATTTTAACCTTTTAGCCTCCAAGTGCTTCGTTGAAAACACCAGCATTGAATTCTCAAGACCATATTCTGTGGAAATTAGATGTTTAAAGTGCTGTGTTCCTGGGTGGACTATAAACATATTAACTTAAAAAAGTGAAGTCATAGATCCACCGTTAAGGAAGGCAATAAGTACATTCTATAGTTTCAAGAATTTTTTTTATTAAGAAACCGAAACGCAACTAGCATGATCGCATTGTTGAGCGGACCCTCAGTTTTCTAATCTAAAAATCTCATAAATATATAATAATTTGAAGAGGAAAAATGCTATACATCCTCTTTTTTTGTTACATTATTTTATATCACTTTTAACTTTTGCATAAAGATTTTTCTAATTTTATATAATTGATTCACACTCATGCGAATCTTATATAAGAACAAACTTTTCTACTGAATATTAATGTTAAGAATTATATATATATATATATTGGTGTGAAAAAATTTAAATTTCATATTATAATTTTTTATATAGATAGATAATTTTTTTAACAGTTCAATTTGTATCCATTCTATGGTCAAGTCCGGGTAGAGTACTATATTATTAGCTGTCAAGTATTTCAAACCAATTAATATTTTCATTGAATTTTAAGATCAAAATCTACTTTTTTCCTAAATAACAATTATAACTAGAAATTTTTCAATTGTATATAGACTTGAAAAGAAATTATAAAAGAAAGAGGGAGTTCTATTTTTTTCAAGTTGAAAAATATTTGTATAATTAAATAACTTTATTTTATTATATCAGTAACATGTGAGTTATGGGAACTCTAAGAGCATCTCATCAACTTGTCATGTTACAAATTAATGAAAAGCTGTAAAATTTGAAGTAGGTAACTATCACATGGTCTTTTTTTTTTTTTTCTTGAGAACTAAGGATATCTTCTAGTCGATAGTCAAAGACTAATACCTTATAAAATAGAGAGATTACAAAGTGGGTACAACATCTCCCAATAAAGCATTTTCCATACACACAGTCCGATTCCAACTGAGAATAACATAATTAAGTGATCTAACTATCTACTAACTATGTCGGACTTTGCTGGTATTATCACATGGTCTTTGAAAGTAAATAACAAAAGTAAACATAATTTATATCTAAATTTTTAATTTTTTAAAAAATTATGTTAATATCCTTATAAGCATATGATTTCTAAATTAATTTTTTTTAATTATATGCTTATAAGGATATTAAAATAATTTAAAAATAAACTAAAATTGAAAGATAATCATTTCTAATATCTCTCTTTTGGTAAGGTATAATTTACCCAGCTAAAAATTAAATCATCTTAAAAATGCATTTAATATTTTTTAAAATTATAATAATTTCATTTTTATTTTTTAATGAGATTATAATAAAATAAAAACATAATTAGAATATAAAAGTAAGACTATTAATTTAACTATGTATCAAAAAAAATATCAGAATACGTGCCCAAAGTAATTTGGTCTTTGTTTTGGCCATTTATTTATTTTCCAAAATGCAAGTTTTGAAGGCATCGTGATTTATGAAAATTCTTCTAGGGCTGAGCCTGACCTCAACTTGGGTTGGGTTTGAACTGAGCCTAGCCTCTAACCCACTATCCCATTCTCCATTTGTCAATTCTAAAAAATAGTTTCTACTTTCTAGAGACAATTTGAAATAAAATTATTTATATTTTATACTAAAATTTTAACACTACCAGAGCCAGATTCTGTCCAATACAAACTGTATTTATTTAAATCCATGTTCGTAGAGTTTTATTCAAAATATGAGTAGTAATATTTCTATTTATTTTTTAAAAAAAAAAACTGAAAAGTCCTCAAGGGATCATTATCATGTTTCATGTCACGCATTGCATGAGTCGGTCTCTATACTCTATTAGTTAGTTTTCTAATGTTTAAATATTTTCTTTCCATGTCAAATGCCTCAATGTCTTTTATATGCATATGCAACTTAATTAGCCAGGGTGCAAGTGCTGAGTAGGTGATGTATTCCAGGCTTTAATAACAAACTAGCCAAAGTTCCACATAGGAAATTCAACTTATGGTACTTCATTACGGGTAATGCACCTTTGGCATCAAAGAGGGCCGAACTGTGCTAGGACTCCACAGTAGCCAAGGTTATTTTCAGCTAAACTTGTATTTATTTTACAGAAAATTATGGGGTAGATATTTTAATGGCAAACAATATGCCATGCTTGAGACCTAAAAATTTGAGGTATATTCACTGGGTTCTTTGCAGTCATCGTACAAGAAGATTGAGGATTTGGGGGGATCAAATGCTATTCTTGGGAAAATGTTATTCAACATCCTTCTCTGCGAAGGAACTTGGAGTTGGAATGAGTAGCAGTATATATTTCTCCAATGACCTGCTGTTTAAAAGGTATATCAAGTCGTCTTGGCTTCGATAAGACTGATGGAAGAGATTGGGGCATTTTCAGTCTTGACAACAAGGATTTTTTCTTCCACGGTGATATGGACAATTGGGCATACACTTGGTTCACTACACTTTCGTGGTGGTGTCTTAGAAATATTCCTGTGATAGGAAGGAGTTAATCCCCAATGTTTACATATGTGCACTGTTGCCTATAGTACTCTCATTGGCATTTTTCAGGAGCTAAATTGGGCTTTCTCCTCCAACTACTTAAAGTTGGGCAATTTGGCAACGTACAGTAGATTAAGAGATAAATTATCGAAATGTCACTTATTTGAAACATATACCAACATATTGTCGTTTTTGTCACATTGGCGTATTTTTTTTTTTTTAATATTCCACGTGTATCACGCCAACACGGGTGGCGTGATATACAGAAAATCAGGAAAAAAATAATAGATTAATACAACAAAACTTATATAACAAAAGTCAAAACTTTGAAAAGCTATAACTTTTGACTCGTTTGTCCGATTTAGACGCATTTTATATCGATTTCATATAACTTTTCGAGGCCGAGTACAACGCAAACGGCCGTAGGTGGTTTGGTCCACCGAAATTTCAAAAAACCCTTTATTTGTAAGTTATAAAGCTTTTTATGAAAATTATATGGGTATTTCATAAAATCAAGGTGAAACTCATTTTTTCCTTATAATAAAAATGAAATTTTTTCCTTTTCATTTTTATGAACCTTTCCTTTTCATTTTTATTATAAGGAAAAAATGAGTTTTCACCTTGATTTTATGAAATACCCATATAATTTTCATAAAAAGCTTCATAACTTACAAAATAAATGGTTTTTTGGAATTCCGGTGGACCAAACCACCTACTTACTGCAGCACTCCTACTAAAAGTTATATGAAATCGATATAAAATGCGTCTAAATCGGACAAACAAGTCAAAAGTTATGACTTTTCAAAGTTTTGACTTTTGTTATATAGGTTTTGTTGTATTAATCTATTATTTTTTTCCTGATTTTCTGTATATCACGTCACTCGTGTTGGCGTGATACATGTCATCACGTCAACACGGGTGGCGTGATGACGTGTATCATGCCAACACGAGTGACGTGATGACGTGTATCACGCCTTCCGCTTTGGCGTGATACACATGGAATATTAAAAAAAAATATGCCAACGTGACAAAAACGACAGTATGCTAGTAATATGTTTCAAATGAGTGGTATTTCGGTAATTTGTCTCCTAATATACTTTGGCCAAATTGCCCTTAAAGTTGTCGTGGACTTAATTGATTTTATTTCAACTTTCTCTACGTCGGTAGACTGCTTTTTGTGAATAACTTGCATCCTTTTGACATGTTTGTCATCTCAAGTTCATTTACTCATTATTATCCTGTAAGCTTGATTAGATTAAGACCCCTTGCAAGGCTGGAAAGTGGGATAAATAATTGGAGGTTTGAATTATTTACTTGTTTCTCTTCTACTATGGATGGGTACATTTTGTCTAGTTCTCTTAGCCCCTTAACAAACATTAGTGCTACATAGAAGAGAGCGAGGCTTCTTGTTCACTTCTTCCTAAGTAAATACTGTTTCTTTTCTTTTTGTGTGAATTCTCTTCATTATAGTTGATGATGCATGCAGTTTTCCTCCTCAAAAAATGTCCCAATCAAAAAAATTCAATTTAGAAAAATATAAATATTACATGAATGACTCACTGCTCGGGCACGGGGTTATGGGAGTTCGTTCTGAATTTTGATGGTTGCAAACTGATGCTCCAATATGACTGATCCTTTTTTAAGATACCAAATGGTCAATGGCCTGATGAATCTGGCTTTGAGTTGTGGATGTTGGCTTGTTGGTCCATTACACAGAATAAAAAAGAGGAGTTCTTTTCAGAGCACCAGCATCGATCTTGTGGGTCTCCCCCATATGCGTTACAGTTCCATTGTCCGCCACACTTTCTCAGAACAGAACAGAAACGCCTTTTTTTTTGGTACAGACAGAAACACCTTATAAAACATCATAGAACCGTCCTTTGGCATATAACTGATGGGCATTCCTTTATGTGCCAAATTGGTCGGTGCTTGCAAAATATATTGTGTGAACAGAATATGAATAGGATTTAATTTGTGTAAAGTTTCTTTTACATTGTCTTCCACTCATGTGTTACTAAATCATTAAAATAGTTAGACTTTCTAGGTAGTTGTTGTGATAGTCAACTCTTTTACTATTTAGCAATACATGATTATATAACAGTGTAAAGAAACTTTACACTGACAGTGAATAGAAATTAAACTCATATAAATATATAATTGTCATGTCATGGTAGTGACAGTTTATATTAACTAGTGACTAGTAATTAAAACTGATCAAGGATCTTGTATATGTGTTATTTTTCCTTTCCAGGAAACTCCTTATAAATATGATAAAGAAAATAATTTATTGTCACAAAAAGAAAGAAATTTTAATACGCTAATTTGTAAACTTTGCAGAATAATGAAATGAAGTCATTAAAATTAGGATTTGGTTTACCCTATAAGCCCCATTATCACATCCTGTGTGCTCAACAAATCCTCTTAGCGTCTACTAATTTGAAAGTTCGGAGAGCAATTCTAGTAAACTTTGCATTTTAAAACGTGACCTCTCAAAAAGTAATATTTTATCCCAATCCTAATTTTTCCTTTCTTATTTTGAAATGAGGATTGACTCACATTAAGTGTGAGAGTATCCTTGAAAATCAAGTTCACCTGTAGTGTATTTATTTTCTAATTGTATGTGAAAAAAAGTGTAAAAATTATGTGAAGCAAAAATTTGAGAGTATCATTACTGTTTGTTTTTTTTATTTTCTGGGAAACCACAGAATTTGTTTATACAAAATTTACAGATTACATCCATGAAGGTTGATCAAAACTAATGGGATAAAAGATTAATTCAATGTGAACAGAGAGGATCATGTCTCCTATCATACCAAAAAAAAAAAAGTTTCTCTACCTATGATCTATTTTATATTTTTACCAACAATACCCGTTGTCTAAGATAAATTGAATAGAACTTTTAATGGTCAACACCAAATTTAGCAATCCAATTAAAATAACTAAAAGGATATGAGAGATATTTGAAATAGAAAAATATCAGCATGTGATGTGAGGGGCATCTCTGTTGATTATGTTGTAAAACTTACTAATTATTTGGATGCATGAGTGGACACGTGATCAACTTTTATGTCATCCAAAAAAAAAAATTTATGTTCTTCTGTTCTGCTTTATTGGGCTTTATAATTTAATATATGAGCATCATAGATTAAAAAATAAAAAGAAATTAATGGAAGGAGAACAAAGAAATGTAAATAATAATAATGGCATTGTTTTTATAAAAAAGAAATGTTTAAGATATGGAATTCAAATCTCCGTTATCCCAATATTCATATTGATAACTTTGTCATCACTGTAATAATAATAATAATAATTTTTTGATAGCAATGTGATAATTTTATTGATAACCCTTGTCTCTTCCTTTTTTATGATCGCTAACTTTACTCTTAATTTTATTCTCATCTTAAAAGTAACAACTGTATTATAAGATACTTATTGATTTGAGCTTAAGTAGTATTCATTACTCTCAAAATAATTTATTGAAAGATGATGAGCGATATTTTTTTTTATTTTACGTCATTTTTTTTCAATCACCCGACACATACATCAATGAATGGAGTTTTTATGTATCCCAAAAATAATATGCAAGGAACAGTCAACTATGAGCTGAATTGATAGGGAATTTAAATCTGTTGGATCTTTCTTTTTTTTTTTTGTCTTTTTAATTAAATGATTATAACTTAATAAAAAAATTAACTAATATTTCTTTTAGTTGTTAATTTTTTTTGTTTAATTATCATCATTTAATTAAAATGACATGAAAGAAGATAAGAAAAAGAGACAACATATTTAATTATATTCATAGGACTTACTTCAGTTTATGTATAAATCAGGATTCTCTCATGTTAGTGAGTAACATGAGAGATAAGTAACATAAGAGAGTCATGTTAGTAAGTAACATATAAAATGATCATGTTAAAAAGAGAAAAATACAAAATAAGATTAATAAACCTTACACAAATAATAATGAGTTGTCATAATAAAATGTTTATCTTTTTCATAACATAACTCACTCATATTTTTTTAGTGTAAATTAGAATATTTTTTCATCTAAAAAGTAAGAGACTAATCCTATAAAATACAATTAAATGCGTGAAATAAAAACCACTTCCAAATATATTTTCTTATACATACTGCTATCTTCAAATTCGTTTATGTATATAAGTCACGTTAAATTTAAACTCAAATAGTTTTTATTTGTTCAAGTTAACATTTTTTAATAAAACTAATTTAACAATTTGTCTTTAATTATTATTTTTATATGTCGTAGCGTGTGTAAATGCACTCATAACATACGAATTTATCACCGTGATCATATGCTATCCAAGTCGGTCAAATTGAGGAATTGTTCTTTATTACCCAAATAAATTCAACCAAACAAAAATAAATTGTTAATAAATGTGATTTATATTAAAAAATTATTACGGTACTAAAATATATTTAATATTTAAAATAAATTATTTATTATTTATTCATTATTAATTTTATAATAAGTACTAAAATTTTTATTAAATATAAATAACAATAAATAAATATTAAATAACTTATTCTAATACTAATACTCTAAAAATAAATAAATAACAAAATAATCCCCCTCATATTCTTCACCAAAACACAAATAAGCATGTGATTGACAAGTCCTAACAACTCATCCTCAACTACTCCAATCTGAATAACTCGAGTACAATCTTTCCTTTTTATTTTTTGTTTGAAAAAGATTTCGTTTCTCTTTTTTTGAATGATTTCTTTATTTTTTTATAACTAAATTACAAAAATCTGTCGCTATCAGCTTAACGAGTCAAACAAAACAAAGCAACGTGACTCTGCAACTCTCTCTATCCATCTAAATTTGGCGCGTTTTTCCACGCGCTACGATGCTGCGTTTGCGTTTCTCAGCGTCCCACCAATTTCAAGAAAACAATTTAAAAATTGGGCGGCCTTTGTGGTTTTTTTTTTTTTTTTAATTTGGGGAATATAGAAAAACGAAATTTTTTATTTTCTTTGGGATAAGATAAGAAAGGGACAGCTTCCACAATGTTACATCCTTCAATCTCAATCATACACGTGTCCTAATCTCTCTCATATCACACGTGTCACTACCTTGATGACTAATCCGAAAGCCTGAGTTTCCACCAATCGCGGATCCCCTTTTGTCAATCTTGGATCCTTTTCACCAGATAACGCCTCTGCCCAAAATACCCATCATCAAAATCATTTATTACCATCCCAGACCTCAGCATCCTCAATATGTGACTAAGGGGTACATTTATATTTTCACAATCAAAATGAATTCAAATATTAAAAAACGAGATCAGATTCTCCGCAGTGTAATTTTAGGTATAGTAAGAGAGAAAAAGACAGAAAAAGTAAATCTCAAAATATTTTTTTTACATTAGAGTAGCCACAGGCTCAAATTACATATTTATTTTTTATATAAAAAATGTTAAACAACCCGATAATATGTAATTAAATTAGCTTGGATACCAACAAAGGTAAGGTCCATTGGAGTGAGACCCCCATCTTAAACATGTTCACTATCTGTGCTTAGTGGGTAAAAAAGCTCAAGGATCTCTAACAAGATTCCTTTTATATTAAAAAGTAAACTTGGATATAAGAGAAATAATATTTCGTCACACCTTAATTAATGTTAAAAACTACGGTAGCTATCAATTAATATACAAGCTGGTAGGCCTCTTTTCATCTCTTTACTACCCTAGAAACAACCTTCCTATCCTTAAAATGAGAGTTGTTTATGTCTGAATTGAAATGTAACATGTAAAATTTACATGTGGCTGTAATAATGACATTGAATGTTTCATTTTTCGTCAGATCACCCATTCCGAACTCAGTAACATTTTTCTTTAAAATACATTGAATTCTTTTTATAAAAATAGAAAGTTAATAATAATAATATTATTAATAGGTCGGCCATCCATGTATTCAGACTCAGAGCCTGGTTCGCCAATCTCTTTCTTTCCGTCTCCTAAGTTGCTTTGCTTCATTCATTCAAGTTCAACCCTCTCTCTCATATTTGACCAAATTACCCTTCGTCCCCACCAGCTGCCCTGCACTCTCCAACCAGATCTATTTTCTCACTCCCTACACCTTTGGGTTTTTCTTTTTCCCCCTTTTTTTTTATTTAACTCAAAGTCCCATCGCTTTTTTTTTTTCTCTGTCTCTGATTCAGACAAGAACTCTCAAACCCTTCATCAAAACCCCCCATTTTTTCTCGAAACCCTAGAATCGCCACAGATCCTCTGATTCCTCATTGTTCCCATCGAATTGCTACCAATCTCAAACAAGCTTATCCAAATACTGTGGGTTTATCCATTACCAAAACAAAAAGTTTGGTTTTTGTTTTCTAGGCACCTTCCGATTTGAATTTTCCGTTTTCGATTAGCGCATAGGAATGTTGGGTACCGGTTTACACTTTGGGCGTGCCCGCGGAGAGGATCGGTTTTATACTCCGGTGAAGGCGCGCCGTTCCTTGCACAGCATGGAGAACGATAAACTGCGTAGAGCTCACAGCGACGTCACGGCGAGCCGGTCGTCGCCGCCGGTGAGTGAAAAACCGGTCGGTTCGGTAAATAGGGAGCCCGAGAACCGGGTCGGGTCCGATGAGGCCATGAAGCCAGTTGCGGTTCCGTCTTGTGAACCTTTGGCGACGCGGTTGAGTAATCTGGAACGGTTCTTGCAGGCGATCACGCCCTCTGTGCCTGCTCAGTATCTGTCTAAGGTTCGTTTTGTTAAAACTGGGTTAGTGAAGTAATGGCGTATCATTTGTTTTGTTATTTATTTTAGTCTACTTGTTCGATTCATTGAAATTCAGTTTTAAGTTTGTGTCTTTGTTTGTAATGATGAATGAATGAATTCAATGGGAAGTGTGACATTTAAGGCCGTATTTAATTTTGAAAGGAATGGAGAGGGTATTTTAGTAAATAGAATTATCAAAAGAAGCAAAATTTTCATTCTTTCTGGTTAGCTATATCATTTCTGGCCTTCTGGGTAGTTTATCCTAACAAGAAAAAATGATGACATTTTTATGAGTTTCCTTTTTCGATGTGGTTGTAAATGTGTAAATTTTTTTTTTTCTTCTGATTTGTTTAGAAATTGAATATTGCAGACGACCGTGAGAGGGTTTAGGACGTGTGATGTGGAATTTCAGCCTTACTTTGTTCTTGGAGATTTGTGGGAATCTTTCAGGGAGTGGAGTGCATATGGCGCTGGAGTGCCGCTTGTACTAAATGACAATGATAGTGTTGTTCAATATTATGTACCTTATCTTTCTGGAATTCAAATTTATGCCGAGAGTGTAAAGCCATCTGTAAAGTCAAGGTATAGTGCTTTCTTTGGACCCTGTTCGGAAGATTAATTTTAATAGACATAATATCTGCTTTTTGGATGTATTTTGTGCCCTGCAGTATAAGATATTTACCTCATACAACTGGATAGTTTCAAAAGTTGGTTAAACTTTTAAACGGTTTTTTGTTTCTCAAGGGGTTGGCATGTTTTCCAGCCGCCCCCCTCCCTCTTCTTCCCCCCCCGGTTTTGATATGATAGCAGTATGCATTCATGTACATGGCAAAGCATTTTCCTCCTTGCTTCCCTGTCTGAAAAATTATTATGGGAATGGCTTGGCTTGTTTCTTTCCGTTTACTATTAAAGGTCCTTTTGCTTTCCTTTTCTTCTTTTTTTCCCCATTTCTGCTTGAAATTTGTAGTTGTCCTTGTTGCTTTTATTGTGTTGGTACTATTTGAAAGGTTGTGAATCTAAATACAAGCCAAACAATAGGGCAGCTTTGGATAGAGACGGTGCAAATTTTGATTGCAAGGTGTTTATGGATTTCAGTATGTTGCTGGATTAATTTAATACTCATTCCTACCCTTTTTATTTCCTTGTGATGTTGATGCTTACTGTTTGCATAACATAGCAATCTACTGAGTTGAATGCTTTAAGTTCTCAATTTGTATGTGGTGCTTATATGTCAACACTGCCTTGTTCTCAGAGCATGTTTAACAATAATATTGTTGTTTCCCTCTTTGATAGGCAACTAGGCGAGGACAGTGACAGTGATTTCAGGGACTCAAGTAGTGATGGTAGCAGTGATTGTGAACCTGAAAGAGGATTGAAATACTTGAGGGAGCAGAGGAATCTTCCCCATCGGTCAGATGAGGTACCTCATTGGATGGGTAGATTATCTTTGAGAGACCACCATGCTGTCCCACAAGATGGCTTTTCTAGTGATGATGGTGAATCTGTCAATTCTCAAGGCTACTTGCTTTTTCAGTATCTTGAACGAGACCCTCCTTACAGCCGTGAGCCTTTGGCTGATAAGGTGCGCTAACTTTCTCTCCCTTGCCCCATTCTTACCTTCCTCCTCGATTTTACTGGAATAGAGTTCTGGTCATTTGTTATCACCATTATTATTCCTTCCTTGTTAAGCCTTTTGATTATATTTTCTGTTATGTGGTGGGATAGATATTGGACCTCGCTTTTCGTTTCCCTGAATTGGTGACACTTAGAAGCTGTGATATACTATCATCGAGTTGGATATCTGTAGCATGGTATTCTTCTTTACGTTTGTGCTTTGACATTCAGCTTATAAATATGCAAGTGACTGACCTGTTCCATGTGATGCTTGTAGGTATCCGATTTACAGGATACCAACCGGTCCAACATTGAAAGATCTTGATGCTTGCTTTCTGACGTACCATTTTCTTTATACACCTGTGGGAGGTAGGATGGATTTTCGCTTCATTTCTGCTGTAGTGGGTTTTGCTTTATTTCAAAGTTTGAGAAAGATAACAGAACAGTGTATTACCTTAAATAAGACTCTTTTTATTTCCTACTTTAAATGATATTGTTGTGTTAGGCTGTTAGCATTAAGCCATTAACCAGTTTGTCATTAAACATTATTTTAGAATCTCTCCTTCCCTTTCACTATTGATAGATGTATACCTGATATCCCTATTCCAAATTTAGGTTCTTCAGCCTTCCTTGGTTCTCACAATCATCTGATTATATGGCTAATACCTAGGCACCTGATAATTGGTGATCTTTTTTCCACCTTTTTTTGTTTTTGCTTCTTGAGATTCATTATTGAGTACCACAATTCATCATTATCTCTTTCAATGGTACTTAGCAAATTTCTTGGTTCAAATACTGCGTAGATAAATTTTTAATCAAGATATTTTTCAAAAATTTGTAAAATGTGGTCTCTGTATCTCCTCCTTTAAAATCCTTAATATGTCATTTTGGATTAGTTGGGTTCTTTGATTGTCCTCATCTTCTACTACAAAGACTTGTGTTCTTGGGTTCTTGGGTGATGTTTCTATGTAAGTGTACATAGCCAGTTATAGGTGCATAATAATGATTTCCAGAGCTCAATTATTATGAGATGCTGCATGTGTAAGTGATAACCACTACCAGTTGTCCTTTTTTTTTTTAATTTTTTTTGCATCAGACGCTTTAATGAGACATACATTGTTTTTTTCAGGTTCACACAGAGTGCAGGCTCCCATAGTGTCATATCCTAGAGAGATGGACAGTGTCCCAAAAATGTCTTTACCTGTTTTTGGTCTTGCTTCATACAAGTTCAAAGGATCTCTGTGGACTCCTAATGGTGGAGATGAGCGCCAATTAGCTAGCTCTCTTTTGCAGTCTGCTGACAACTGGTTAAGACTGCATCAGGTCAGTCACCCAGATTTCCTGTTTTTCAGCCGTTGATGATGAGTTAAGGTGACTGTAACCGTTTTACTTCAGCCATTTAAGAGGTGGGCCTAGATATTTGCCAGTACTAGCTTGGCTCATTTCTTAAATGTTATACTTGATGAAATCAGAGTTAATCACTTACTTGACAGAAGGAAAAAGAAAAAGAAAAAAAGATGTTTTGCTCCGTCCTTTGTAATTCCCTGTTTGTTTCCTGCTATAAAAGTGAAGAGTCATAAAAGTAATGGGAATAAAAGCTGCAAAGCTCTGGACAAGCATAATTGGTAAGGCTACTTCAGAATGTGTTCATGGTGGATGTACAGATTAAGAGACGCATCAGAAGTGCTGGCTGATATCTGTTATGAGGTTGTTGTTTGCTAACATCAATATGAAGTCCCACATCAGTTGCTTCTCAACTTTCTTGTCTTTTTCCAACTATAGTTATGTTGGTATGGTTTTGTGAAAGAGAAACAGGCTGTATTTTTACTGTCCTGACGATCACTATATAGGATCTAGCTTTTAATTTATGGGGGAATTTTGCTGGAAATGGTGTTAAGGTTACACATATTTGAATTGCCCCAACAATGTATTTGAATTCTAACAGTTAAGTTTCTTAGACGCATTACCTGTAGAACTTTTATGTAGAGTTTTGATACCAATGAAATTGGTTGTAGGACGAAATCTTTGGGTTTTTATTCATTCCCTAACTGCTGCTCTACCATAACTTTAAACGCGAGGGATAGCAATGTCTTGATTGTTCCACGTTTTAACACTGTTAAATTGGATTTTAGGATTTGCTTCTTTCTTTTAACTAAGGATTAATTTGAAAGTCAAAGGAACCCTTGTATGGAATAAGGCTTATAGATAAACAAGATTAATTTTAAGGTAGGGAGGTTTCTATGGTAATATTTTTGTGGTACTCTACATTATTAATCATTGGATTTTATGTCGAGATTTAGTAAGTGATGTGGATTGAATTCATATGGTTCACCTAAGTTGTAGGAAACATCACATTACTCGTTTGAGATTGGGAAAAGCTACTGCCCCAATTTTGATTCCACAAAAGAGACATATGTTTTGTTCTACTAATTTCTTCGATATTTATCTGAAAGCTCAATAGTAAAGAAATAGAATTGTGATTTTTTTAAAAGTGTAAAGTGCGCTAGCATAACTGAGATTGAAGTTTTGTTACTAACGGAGATCATTCTTGCATAAAATTAGTAACGCTAATTATAAAATTAAATTCATGTGAGCACAATCCACTTATAAATATTGTAAAATTTTGTGGGGACTAATAGATATTTTAATTATTAATTCTCAAAAACGAGAAGTCTCGAAACAAATGTTTAATGTCTACAAGTACGACGAGTTTACGACAAAGGAATGAATGGCGGCCCTTCATCAAGGAGGGAGGCAGGGAGGAAAAGTAAGAAGAAGCAGCATTTCACCAATGGAACAGAACAAAGGATAATCTTCTAGAAATAAGCCATTAGAGAAGAGGGGGAAAAAAGAAGAAGCCACCATAGTAGAAAAATATAAATATTTCTAGACACTTACAATTATGCCATTTTACTGTCAAGAAAATCAAATTTCTTCCTGGACTAGCTCATGTATCTTCCTCTCCAAAGTCTCGGAACATATCTGACGCATTAATCCGTAGAAGGACATCAATTCAGATAACTGTTCTATGGACATATTTCCCATCATAGTCCTAGCAACCTTTTCCCTCTCTTGATTCATTTTCAGTTTCTGCGTATAAACTGAACCGTTTCTAATTGTTGCACCAACCTGCTTTAGCCTATTCTCCTGCTGCAAACTCAGTGCTGTATTTGCCTACAAGCATGCATTATAACCATCTCAGATCGAACCTCCTCATCTTTTATTACAGTAAGGAATGATCGTAAAACAAATTTGGATTGGGGAATCACTTGAGAAAATATACAGATGCTGTTAGATGAGGTCTGTTTTCATTTTCATAAACATTCACTAAATGAAATAAAGTGACATCTCATAACTAAAACCATCTCTTCATTTAGCAACTAAGTATATCCTTTTCGGTGATGCAGATGGATAACATTATATAGGAATACCATACTTTACCTGCATCGGCTTGTAGTTTGGGTTAAATTGGCACCAATGGTTTTGGAAGTTTTATTTCCCCTTCAAGTGTTTTTCTACGTTATCATTTCTTAAATTAACAGAGAAACACCATTGTAGGAAGGGGGAAAGTTGAAATAATCCTTGCCATAGTTAACTTCTCTGTTACTATGAATGGGGGTATAAATTAAAACTCCACATCTAATTAGAGAGGATTCACCTAAACCACGTATGGGTGGAGTGTGACTTGTCCTGTTAAATTAAGCTTCTGGCTAACCTGCAGAAAGTCTGCTCCTGCTTCAAGTTCAGAACTTTGGTTTGTAACCACTTGAGAACCAGACCTGTAAATGTTTCTAGCGACTGAGAAGCTTTTCAGGATGACTTTTCTCTTCAGCTCTAGTTCCTCACTAAGCTTTGTGGCACTTGGCACAAATGTTGAGCAGCTGAGTTTTTTCATATGGGCGATTGCAGCCTTCACAAATTCCTATTTCGCAACCAGGAACAGAACACTCAATTTTGTTTCTTTCTTATGGCAATTTACATACATTGCATAATGAGTAGGAAGAAAAAGTGCATTTCAAGATGACAATATTACCTGATAAGCCATAGTGCATCCAGGGTAATCAAATTCATCACTGTCTGGGTGTCTCATTCTCTCTGGATGAAATTGAAGGCCCATAATAAACTTGCCCTCTTCAGGATTAAAAGCTTTAGGATCATAAAACCCTTCAATCAAACCATCTGGAGCAAATGCTGTTGGAACAAATCGCTGAGCCAGTCTCTTGACACCCTGATGGTGGTAACTATTCACCATGATCTCCATTTTCTCATCTTCCAAAGAGTCCTTAAACCAACCATGTAAGGGGGTGTTCTCCACTACCTTTATCAAATGACGATGTCCATCATAATTTTCGTAGTTTATATGAGCTACTCTTTGAAACTCAGGGCATTTCCCTAAGAGCTCTTTCTCTACATCTTGGTAAAGTGTGCCCCCACATGAAACATTAAGGACTTGAGACCCCCTGCATATACCCAAATAAGGTATATTTCTTTCAAGACAGAGCTTTGCAAGCCTTAGCTCAATGGAGTCTTTCTCTTTATCAATGGCAGTATCACTTGGGTGAAGCTTCCTAATGCGCTCAAGCTCTTCAGGTGAAAGTCCAGACAGTTCTGCATCATAAAGGGAGGGATCAACGTCCTCACCTTCACAGAGAAGAACTCCATGGATGGGCTCAAAGCTTTCTAAGAAAGTGTGAACTCCACTAACTCTTGGGACAATCACTGGAACAGCTCCATATCTTACAATGAGATCCAGATGATACTCCCCTGTTCATTTGATTGTATTTCTGCTTAGGTTTTTGTTAAGATAAATTCCATATATTGCAAAGTTAAAAGGGAATTAGGGGGAAGAAAAACCTTTACAGACAACTAATTTAAATGAAGGATCTTTTTCACGCCATTGAGCCATTGGCAGTTATCATCAACTAAATTTTGCCTGACTTAATGTAGGTAATAAAATGGAATGAATTCAAGGTAAATAATGCCCCAGCTGGTGCATAATGTCTTGATGCATGAATTATTCTCATTCATTTTGTTCCATTCATTGGGGATTAAGTTTTACTAAAGCTGAGACTAGTACTATTGTTGAATGCTGACAATTCGTAAGTAATATCATCATACGAAGTTGTTTTGAAAAATTATTTCATTTAAAAATAGCAACTATGGTTGTTATTGACATATGGAGTAGCTTATCTACAAATTCATTTTGTGTGCCCAGAAAAAAAATGGTATGTCCATACATTCCAAAACTTGCTTATAGAGCAGTTGGGTGTTAAGCAAATGTGATTTGCTAAAAGTCGTTCATATATTTGAAAATGTCAATGCACATGTAATGTTAAAATATTTTATTATTATTAGATGCTGTGGTGCTTGGTCTATATCTAAACACAAATGTAAAAGATGTAAAAAAAATAAGAAAAACACCCGGCTCAACATGATCGGTCAGAGTGAGCCAATGATAGACAGGATCTATGTTTTTCTGCATGTGAGAGGGAAGAGATGTGTGTGCCAGTATTAAATGTATGATACAAAAGTAACCACTTTTTTTAAGAATAATTTATGGAGACAAAAACTAGTCAAAATATAAGAGTGTGAGTGCGTGACAAACATAAAAGTACTAACAAGACTGCACACGCGTGATCTAACAGCTTGTTGCAATAACGGCTGCAAATACAGTACTGAACTGTCCATTTGTGTGATTGTGTGTGAGAGACTGAGACTGAGACTGAGACTGAGTGAGTCAGAGATAGAGAGAGAGAGAAGGTTACCAACAAAATCTACAAATTTGTTCTTGCGGATGGTACGGCGAGAGACGATGAGAACCCTTGGCAAAACCAATGAGAGATCGGAATTGGCCATGGAGATGGAGTAAACAACAATGTGGGAGCTGCGAAAGCCAATGTCAAATTAAGAGAAACCAAAAAGAGGATGTATATATATATATATATATATGTTTTAGTTTTAACTGCAACCTCTGAAAGATCAATCACGGTTAATGCTAATTAGCTAATATAGAGAAAAGGCGATATCCCTGAGAATTTCAATTTTCAGGTTGATTTCCATTTTGTATATCGTTAGAGAGCCTTAGAATCCATAGACAGTTCCTTTTGAGAAAGCTACGAGTGGTGACGTTTCTTTGTTTCTTGAGATTGAGACATGCAAATTGTGCTCTGCTGTGTTGTGTTTGTCTTTCAGGAAATATAGATGGATCTGGATCTTCTCCTTTTCCTGAAGAATAGGATATTAAAACTAGTAAACACAATAATGCACACGTAATGGTGTGTCATTCTAAAACTAATAATATTTGAAACACAACACTATCCCGGTCTTAAAATTATATATATATATATATATATATATATATATATAAATAAGCATATTTAGTAAGAAAAATAATTTATTGTAAAAGTGAAAAGAGTAAATTTTAACCATTAAATTATTTATTAGATTATTTATTGAA
Source organism: Styphnolobium japonicum (assembly GCA_023212625.1). Lineage (NCBI taxonomy): Eukaryota > Viridiplantae > Streptophyta > Magnoliopsida > Fabales > Fabaceae > Styphnolobium > Styphnolobium japonicum. The sequence continues at coordinate 3,391,033 of JALBWW010000013.1, forward strand.
TTATTATGTGATTTTTTTAAGTGATCGTGTAACTTTTAAGTAACATTTAATTTGAACTATACATAAATAATCTAATAGTTAAGATTTTTACATCTTACTCTTATAATAAATCTTCTCGTTGAATATCTCATTGAATATGCTACATATATATAAGAGAGAGAATCCAAATCGGTAGATCCGATATATATTCGTATAGGCACCGCTTATTTCATTCACGTTTGTTATACTTACTTTTTTTTTTTGGTTATACTTCTTCCTTCGAATCACCGTTGCTTAGGAAGTAAGAAAGAGAAAAAAGAGGAAAGAATTTTATTTTTATTTTTTTGCAATACTTTTAAGTTTTATTCATATTTATGAATTTTTTTTAAAAATAAATTGCCGTTCTCTTTTAATGTAATAATTTTTGCCAATTTTGTGTTAATTTTGTCGTTGAAATGTTACCTAACCAACCATTAATATAGCTCGCGCGCTCTACTGTTATTTGTCTTTTTATGTTTTAGTTAATATTTTGTAAAATAAATTTATAAATTTTAGTGTGATAGAGTTAAGTAATAACATGAAATTCTGATAAAAAAAAGTAATAACGTAAAATTGTAAGATAATATGTTAGAAAATTTCATTTTAAATAAATTATTTTCAGTGTTTTCATATTAATTTCTTTATCATGGATTTATAGCTAAAATTGAAAATATAAATTATTTTATTATGATTTTATATCATAAGAGGCTATATCTAAGTTTTTGCTCGAAAATTTATATAAATATATATATTAATTAATTAAAAAAGTGAAAACATAAAAATTTGTTTAAATTTATCTATTTATTAGTGGACAAATATTTGAACGATTAGTGTATCAAGTGACAAGGAATTACTCAAAATAATTATTTAAAAAGTTTCCATCTGGGGAATCAATTTTAATCTATAGTATATAGATAAATAAATAAAAACAAAAAACAGAGGTAGAGAATTAAAAGACAACTTTTTGAAATGGGAAAGTGTAATATCATACTGCTGACCCAAAAGTAATAAAAAAGGGCGAATTGCTTGATTGAAAACTATTGTCTTATCTCTAAATCTTAATGCAAGTATGCAAATACAAGTGGGTTTTTTTTTTTATTATCTTCTTTTCTTTAATAACATGTGCAAGTGTATGTATTTTGAGATAATTAATGGACTTAGGCATTTTATATATAGTTTAAGAAAATTATTAGGTTTAAATAAATTTTTAATCTTTATAGTTTATACTCATTTTTAATTTAGTCTTTATAATTTTTTTATAAATTAATTCTCATATTTATAATTGTTTACAAAATAGTCCTTATCTTTAAACTCTTTATGACGTCGTCAGTTTATAGGGATCAAATTAAAAAAAAAATGTAAGGATCATAAATTAATAACATCATAACCAAAACTAACGGTAGAAACTATTTTACAAATGATTGTAAGTATAAGGATTGATTTATAAAAAAATATATATAGAGACTAAAATAAAAATAAATGTAAATTATAAGATAAAAAATATATTTAAATTAAATTATTAATAATGTTTTATATTAATATAATTATTAACAAATATATTTTTGAGTTCCTTCTTATGAATTATGAATTATGTTTAATAAAATTTTAAATATTTATTATAAAATTAATAATATATAAATAATTAACAAATTCATTATAAATAAGTACTTTTCAAGATATCATAACACTCCTCTTCTCTGAACATCTAAAGATTATTATTATTATTTTAATCTAATATTGATTCATAATGTTAATTATAAAATAATAATTGAGGTTAAAAGAAGAAAAAAAAGGAGAAAAAAAAAAAGAAGAAAAAAGTGTGCAGAGAGGGAAAAAGCAGGGTATGTCATATGTGATTATATGCTGATATTGGGAGTTGCGTACCAGATAAAAGAAGAAAAAAAAAAGTAGCGAGCAGCACTGCCATGCCAATCACATTCTTCCATTTGCAGAAATCAGCAAGATGAGTGCGCACACTTTTTGGGCGAAAAGAAGCGTTTCTTGTTTTCTTTTTGTTTATCATGTCCACAAAGTCTTGATATTATTGCAGTTTTAGTTTGGTAACTGGGCAAATGTCAACATAAAGATGCATTGCCGATGAATAGAAAACATATAAATAATAAAGAACGAAGACACTATACGATAATGGCGTGAGACGTGGCCATAGGCAAGAGGTATGTATTGCTAGACGTCTCTTCCTGCATTTGCCGTTTGCCGTTTGCCATTTGCTGATTGTAACCTTTGATAGGTAATATGCGGAAACTTTTGACAGTTTTTCTGTTTTATTACTGAACTCTGCAGTGTCTATAATAATTTGTCCTCCAAATTAGTTAAGTGTGCGATTGAATTAGTTGTAAAAAAAATTATATTAAAAATTAATTTATATTTAAATATGTTAATTAATAATTATTTTTTAAATTAAGAATTTTATTTAAATTATATTAAAAATTTATTTTTGTATTAAATTAATAAAAAAAATATTTGATTAAGGATAAAAAGATATTTTTTTTTCAAAAACTTTAAAATAATTTAAAATTAAATAATCAAATTTTGAGATAATATTAAAATTTTAAATTTTTTAAAAAAGTAATATAAAAAATAATCAACATCTTTTTTAAATAAAATATAAACATGTCACCTTTTTTAATAAATATTTATAAATATAAAAAATTATTATTATAAATAATTAATTAAATCTAAACAAACCCTAAAACTTTATTATTAACTCATTTCTTATGGCTCACAACGATTATGATGGTCATATGGTTAAAAGAGGTACAAATTCTTCGTTAAGAAGCACAAATGTGAGAAACTGATAAGACAATATCATTAGAATTTAATTTTTATGTTTTGACTTGGACAAGACTTATTTTTCAAAGTATCTATAATTTTTAAACAGGGTAACTACAATCCAGTGAGGCAGTGATAGTGAACGAAGCGGGAGGAGTGGTGCTCCGACAAGCTAACCGTGTTCCAGCTATTTGATTGACTCGTCCATCAATCGTAGTAAGTAAATGGGTCCCACCACAAATCACATGAAATGAAATATCTAGGTGGTCCCCGGACCATCGTATGGGTCACAGCTCCACCCCATTAATCACCTAAATCTTCGATACTTGTTATTTTTACTCAAATCTAGATGTATCATGCTGGAACCTTATCGATCTTCCATGCACTTCCACCCACCTGATCCAAGTCCCTATCATTTCTTTATCCAATGGCTTAGATTAAAACAAACTTTCACACAAATGTCAATCCCCAACTCAATGGCTTAGATTATTAATGTTTTAAAAATTAGTTTAACTGAAGAATAAAAAACGAGAGTAGTTCATGTTTTAACCCATTCAATTGAATTAATTGAGGACCAAAACAATATGTATGTTTATATATATATTAAATGAAGTAATAATTACTATTTATCTAATAAAGTAAAAAATAGGACACAAATTTGGTACAAACGAGCTTATCATTAGCTAAAAATATTTGAAGATATAGAAACATAAAATTTAGGTTTTTGAGGCTTTGGTAGTTCAAAGAATACTAAAACCTTAAGATTTTTTAAACTTTTTTTAATAAAAAATCAATTTAAAAATTATTAATAGTTAAACCAGTTGATTTTCATATTTCCAGATTTGTACTTGTTTAACCCATTCTATTTGATTTTTAGTGGTTGAATCCCTCTAGTAATTCTTTAATTAAATCAAAATTAATGGGACTTTCGGTCCATGATGTAATTCATTAAACCAGTCTAATTAAACTAATTTTTAAAATATTAGTTGTTACTTGTCACTGTATATAAAATTATGATGGAATTATATAGTATTTCAATTTTTTTATAAAAGAAATTAAAATAAAGAAAGCTTTTTCATCCTAAAGTTAAGACACATGACACAAGTTTAAATGAGAACTTAAATTGATATTTATTGATAGTCAATTGTAACGTTAGCTCTCTAATTTGTAAATTATAATTTAAATGATTTATACTTAGAAGAGGATGAAATGGATTAGTCAACGATGAAAAAGGAAAACCTAATCCCTTTAGAAAATTAAAAAAGAAAAAAAAAGGTTTGGAAGAATGGGGCGATATTTTTCATGAAAAGCAGGAGCTAAAAGAGGGTGTGTAGATGCTAAGGGTCACTGTACCCTACGTAGTGCTACCCCGAAGTCCTTTTTAATTAAAAAATAATATTAATATAAGGAGGCACACAAAAACACAGTGAAGTGAGTAAGAGAAAGACAGAGAAATATAGAAACATAAAACAAAGAAGCAGAAGAAGGAAAAAAAAAGGGTCCAATCCAAGCCAATGGCAGTTTCTGTAACTATTTTAGCCCTCCTTATCTCTCTCCACCTCATCGCCTTTGTCCTCGCCGTTGGCGCCGAACGACGTCGTAGCTCGGTAAACCCTCTCTCTCTCTCTCTCTATTGCTAATGAATCTGCGTTTGAGCTCTGAAAGATCGTTCCTTTGTCTCTGTTTTCAGGCGAAAGTGGTGCCTGATGAGTACGACGATCGAACTTTCTGCGTTTACGGCTCCGATGCCTCCACCGTCTACGGCTTGGCGGCGTTTGGCCTCTTGCTGGTGAGCCACACGGTGGTTAACGGCGTCACCAGATGCCTTTGTTGCGGCAAAGGCCTTGTCACTGGTTGCTCCGCCACTTGCGCCGTCGTCTTCTTTGTTTTCTCATGGTAACCCCCTTCACTCCTTTCTTCCTCTTCAGTCTTCATTCACTCTTTGCCTCTTCTAATTTGACTGATTTCATTTTAATTTTGGGGGTCTTAAAATAAGGGGGCAAAATTATAGGATGAGTTTTATATAAAGAATTGTATGAAAAAAAATAATCACCCAAAGTCATACCAAATTGACACTTGATGTGGTTTGGGTAAACTCTATTTTACTCCTGTGCCTATCAATTTGTCTTCTTGTATTTCTTTCTTAATTATTAATCTTTTTCGTTAATCTTTTGTTTAAACTCAATAGAAAAATAGCTTCCCTCTTAAAAAGTAAATAAATAATGGATGGTGAGCTGCAAGTAATGGATGAAAAAACACATAATTTTAAATCCATGATTTTATTTTTTTCCATTTTTGGTTAAGATTGAATCTGTAGATTAGTAGATGGCTAAATAAATTGTGGATAATTTGCAGTTAAAAATCAATTGAATTGAATCAAATTTGGCTTCTTGTTTGAAATATAGTGTTGGATTGGGTTGGATAGAAGTGGAAGAAAATTAAATTTGGTTTTAGTTTTTCACTGTAAAATCAGGATTAGTTTTTTGGGAGCAGAGGCATGCTTGTTAGCAGGGTCTGCAAGGAACGCATACCACACCAAGTACCGAGGGTTCTTTGGTGCACATGACTTGTCTTGCGCCACCCTCCGCAAAGGTGTCTTTGCTGCCGGGGCTGCCTTGACATTGCTGTCAATGTTGGCCTCCATCTTGTACTATTGGGCACACTCCAGGGCTGATACTGGTGGGTGGGAGAAGCACCGCAACGAAGGTGTTGGATTGGCCACTTCTAATTTCACACACCACCAGCAACAAGTTGGTGAGTTTGAGAAGGCCTAAAAGTTATCGGTTTGAACTTTGAACAGAGTGGACTTATTTACACAATTTTGGTGGTTTTTTTTGTTGAACATGGGATGTTGGGGGTAAGGGATGAGGAACAGTGTTCAAATCCTTGCTCATGTATTAATGGGAGAATATATAATATTTATGTTGTAATTGGAGAATGCTTGAAACGATATAGATAGATAGTCGTAGTATGGTTGTTCATAATTATATATTCCAATTTCTAGTTCGAAAGCTTGAAACCTTATTGCTCTTTGAAGTTTGAACGTTTAGCCTCCAACTTTGCTTTCCGTTATAACTATTTGCTTTAGCATCCCAGTTGCTTGCATTATCGTCATAAAAATTTGCATAGTAAACTGCCAAAAAGAATAGTCAATTTCCCATCAAGTAGTGGGGTCCGAGCCAAAAATTGAACGGTATTTAGACATGTTGGGATATTTAAATCCATTATGCTTTTCGGTTTCGACCACTGAAACTCCAATTTGCTATTTGAATTGATGATGGTTGTGATGTGAGCTTCACAGGGAAGTGAGTAAAGGAGAGAGACAATCTGTCTAGTTTGATATGTGAGGAGAGATGAGAGTGGGGTTGGGGCGAATACGGACAGGCTTCTAAGGTGGGTAAATAAATTCACAATTTCATTAAATTGTATGGTCATTCTTTCACACTAAATATATAATTTTTTTATGCATAAAATTCAATCATATATTTTTTTTAAATTTCATTTGCTTCTCTTCTTTCAGCTAAAAGCCTAAAATAGAGAGAATAAACAATTTCTCACCTTTTCGTATCCTTTTGTCTTTTTTTTCTAATTTATTTTATTCTTTTTTCCCCTTCAAACCAATCAAAGTCTTAGAAAAATGAGGAGAATAAATTTGGACCAATTAATTCAGCTAAGACAAGACAATTACTCCTCAATTTTATTAATTCATCAGAATGTTTTTAAATTTCTTATTATCATTTATCATCATCATCATTTTACCTCTTATTTTCCCAAGGTTAAAACATGTACAAAATGCAATGCCATGGCATAAGAAAAAGAAGACGAAGATAAAAATAAGTAAATAGATCAATACAAAATAATTGGTCCAAATTTATTCTTTATTCTCTTGAGTAATATTAAACAACCAGGAAATTTTGTCATTGGTGGTTGTTAAATAAATCAAAATAGTATGGATAATTCATTCATCTAAGAGTTCATAATTTTTTTTAACTATGTATGACCTGTTTGTTTGAGTGTTTCTATAAAATAAAATAAAAATACAGCTTCGTGTAAACACCTTTTCAATTTCTGTGTAAATGCTAGTTTACTGTTGAGAAACGTTCAAACAAACAGGCTATTAGTATTTTCCTACAATCCTACCCTTATCATGCTCATTTTTCCCATTTAATGATCACTAATACAAAACACTAGTACAATATATATATGGATGTGTTATTTACCCACCATCTTTCACGTCTACATAAATTACAGCATCTGAATTCATTCCACTTAAATTTTAATCACTTTAAAGTCTTTTTAATGTACTACCTAGATTTAGAGCTAGAACATCAACAAGTGATTGATTGGAGTGATAAGTGGCTCTAATCTCAAATGTTGAGTTAAAGATTTGATTTATAGAATCGTTATTATTAGAAAGACTCGTAACCATTACACTCTCAAGTTGAAATAGAATTAGTTTTATGTGGAAAAGATATAAGAATACTGCTAATTAAAAAAAAAAATTAACACAAGAACACACCAGGCATGCAATTAACAGTTCTCATATAAATATTCAAGTATGAACTGCTTTGCTGTAATGGTTGCTTCAATAGGAAATGATTGCCACATATAACTAGTTAAGTAAAGGGATTTAATTATAATCTCACAGAAGTTGTGAGAAGTGACGAGAGATTATTTGCACAATGAACCAAATAAAAAACCAAGTGCTCCTTTTTGTCTCTACATATAATCAGCAAACTACATTCATTAATAGATGCATTTGTGATACAAGATCAAATTCTCCAACAAGTAACAATTGACAAGCACCACACAGTATTGTAGCACGACGACATCAAACTGAGGGATAAGCGTAGGGACTGTCCCACTTGTTGCCAAACAAAACAGAGTACATTACATAGAAACACATATAAGATACTCCTATTAATCTTATAGTTCTCTCTAATATTTTGGCTGAAAGTGAAACCCTGAGAATAATACTCTAGTCTAGCAAGAGGGAAATGGGGAGCCGCACGCATTAGCAACCTTCCTGGCATTGGGAGAGTTAACAAGCTTCTGGAGGTTGGGGTCTTTCAAATACTGGCAAAGGCAAGGCCTTTGTTCCTTCAATTTACTGCAGCAAACAGCTGTGGGAGGGCTCGAGGAGATGATGGCGCTGGCACATGCACTCAGCTGAAACGCGTTACAGGTCACTGCCATTGACAACTCTGTCTGTGCAAGGAGCAGAGTTAGCATTATACACAACGCTGCATATGAATTCTTCATTTTCAAAGAGAGACTGAGAAAGAGAGACAGAATCAGAAATAAGAGGGACTTTGAGAGCTGAGACTAGGACACACACAGATGGATGCTTCAGGGTATGGCTATCTTCACTATTTATAGTGCGAGGGGAGGCAAATATTACTTTGTAAATATTACCTTGAGGACAGGGTTGCTGACTACTGTAAAAGCTATCAATGGCTTTAGTGTTTCGTGGATGGCAATAGTGCTAAAGTTGGCGCCCCTTACTATCATGGATTTGCGGAGCACTCTCTTTCTATCGCTTTGCTTTATTATGTAGTCATTGCTCATAGATTAGACTAAGGCCACTAGGGGGTTATAGATAGGTTTGGCACCATCATTTGAAAGGAAGGGCTTAAATATAAAAAACGAAGTAAATATCAAAAAAGAAAGGAAGGGCTTAGCAGTATATATAAATAAAAAAGCATAATTTTTGGGTAATTATTAAATTTTATATAAAGTTTAACATATTATTATAAAGATTTAAAAATAATTTTAAATAATATAAACTGTGTTATAATTTTTTTTCCCTCTAGCTTTCTTAGGTGTCATATTACACCATTAGAATTATATCACGTTAGAGCTCTTTCCCACTCTATAGCTATGTTAACAAGTATTACCAACTGTGTGATTACAGTAGCATTTCTTTAATATATGAAGAATTCCTCTACTCAAAATTTTATCAATCCCATTAGCTCAGGTGTAATAGAGTTTAGTTTTGGAATTATCGGGTAAGAGAAAGATTATTAAAAAAAAAAGGCACAAAATTGTTTTTTAATAGTGACTTACATTTTTATGAGAAATTAAGGGTTTTATGTAGAGTTTTAAAATAAACTATAATTAATCAAGTGCATATTTGTTATAATTTTAAACATCATGGACTATAATTGTTTTATATGAAACGTATATTTTATTATGCTAAGTGTGTGTTTGGATTAAATTTTAAAAATTTAATTTTGGATAAACTTAATTTTACAAACTTGATTTTAGTCAAAAACGAATTAGAGTAAAGTAATTTATGTTTGAAAAATTAATTTTATTAAATGAATGTTGTTTGGATAATGTTGATAAAAATAACTTTTTGATGTGTAATTATAAAAAAAGATACGAGTTATTTTGAGTTATATTGTTAAAAAAATAATGTTAAAAAAATTAATTATGAATAAATTGATGGCCAAAAAAATTATTTAAAATGTTAAGTTTATTTTAGGTATTGTAAAATAAAATTACTTTAATTATAAATATAATAATCAAATTATTTAAAATTTGATTATAACTATTATAATATTTTTAAAAATTATTAAGTTATATTTATTTAAATATTATTAAAATAATAATATAACATCAAATTATAAAAATATTTTTGTCAATATACGCATAAACAAATTTTCTTTTATTAAAAAAAATAACAAAATATTTTTTCTGTCAAAATTACTTATTTCTATCAAATTTTCTTCTTCTAAACATATCAACATAGCTTAAAAGCCCATTTGAAATTGGAAACGCTGCTACCTAAACACACTCTTAAATTAAAAAAAAATCACATTAAGAAATTTGGAGGCGCCTAATACTAATACCACATAAAGCAAACATGGTTTGAGCCACTTGAACAACAGAACAATCAGTGTCAATAGCATGCCTCCTCATCAAAGGCAAGAGACGTGGGTTCAAATTCCCTTCTCATTCTATGTAACATGACTCGATCAAATCTGTCCAAGCTAATTTTTTTTCCTGTCACTAACTATCGAGTTACATTTTGATTTTGATGAAAAAATTTTTAAGGAAGATTCTCGAATAAGTTGCATTATTCAAATTCAACCACATTAATAATTATATATAGTTTTTGTTGGGAATAATTGCTTCTTTTCTTTTTTTGCCATGGCTACGAATAATTGCTTATATTGCATTATTTTTAAAAAAAAACAGTAAGAAACCTTCTGTTGCATGTCACGCTGAAGGCCGAATGACTTTCGGCGATGTGAAATGTGCAACATGATGCATGGTCAACATTTGAGTTTTCTTTATGATTACGTTTACTGTTTGGTCCAAGGACGAATGATAAAAGTAAACAGTGAAAAATCAGAATTGCATGCTTAATCCCATTAGCTACTGTGTTTGTCAACTTTCATTTTCACGAAAATAATATCATATAAACAATATAAAGACATATAAAAAATAAAAGATAAATACTTATTTTGATTTTTAAAATATATATTTATGATTAATTTAGTTTTTTAATAATTTTTTATATTAAATTAATTTTGTTAGAAAACAAATTTGATATAAAAAATATCATTACAAAACTAATTTAATGTTAAAAATAATTAATTTGATGTTAAAATTTAATATTGAATGAATATTTTAATATATTTATTATTAAAAGATCTAACTGATGACACTTGTATATTTAAAAGACTAAAATAAGTGCTTTTTAAAAATAAAGTGTAAAATAATTAAATTTTACATAAACTTGTGTAAATTTGTTTAATATGCACTAACTTAAATGTAATTTAATAACTTTACATATTGATGTTTTTTTTATCTCTCTCAAAATTATTTTTCTAGATATTTTCTTAATAATTACTGTTATCTACATAAATAAATTTTTTATATACTCTTCAAAATCTTATTTATGAGCTACTACATAAAAACTTAACCACCCTAACTTTCTATGAAATTCAAATTCTGTACCAGCTCTTCACATGATTATAAAATGTTTATATAATTTTTTGTTTTAAAAATGAATCCATAAAATATATTAAGCGCATAGTAATATAATTTATTTTGTTTATTAATATATTAAATATTAACGTCACAGCTAGCCACATATTGATAACATCCTGAACTAATCAATTATATCTTTCTTCATGTTCTAGTTTTTTTCTATGGCCTATAATCTGTCCCTTTTAAAAAAAAAAATTCACATAATTATCATAATCATGACAATTAGCCAATTAGGGCATCGTGTGTGAAAAATGAATCAGCAATTTACTTATTAAAAAAACCGATGTGGAAAGTAGTATAAAAGTGACATATGATAATTGACACGCAAATAACATTACTACACACAAAACTATCATTTCATTTTATATGTATGTCATATATTTACACGCTTTTTTAAGAACATCATGTTCTTATCAACATACCTAATAGCATCTATGTTTAATTAAATTTACTAACACTTTAATCAAACCCATTTAAATATTTTCTCAAAAAGATTCATTCTTCACTTTAAGATGGTGCAATTCAACCCACGATGCAGAAAGTACAACTTGACATAGATAGGTTTTGCTAATCTCACAGTACACGACTTATCCGTAGCATCAAATGTCATGGGACGTGGGTTGATTTCAAAGGTCGCAAGTTAACAAAACTTCATAGACAATCGCATTGGACCGTTTAAAGTATATCCAACTCTTTTTTTTTTCTGTGTGAATATCCAACTTAATAACTCAACTTTACACGTTAAAATAATACAGGTATTGCACATTCTCTATGCTCCATGCATCATGACAATTTATTATATGACATATCATGACAATTCATCATGAAGCAAATTAAAGTAGATCAAACTTTCTATATGAATTCTTCCCACTAGATTTATGACTGAGGAGAGTCATTGTGAGACATATATAATATAACAGTTCGATGTGGTAATTTAAAATACAAGATATTATTATTATTATTATTATAGATAATTTCCACGAATATATAACTAGTATTGTAAAAATTTTAAGAATTTGAAATTATAAATATATTTTCTTTGATTATTAAAAAGTTATTTAAGATTCTCAAAATGCATTCTCAAATCTGCATTTTTGTCAGGTATAAGATTCCCACAAAAATATGTAGACACCTTAAATACAAGAAAACAAAAGTGTATTAGACATAGGGGAGGGTAAACGTGAGACACTAACAATAACAATGTATCTTTCCACCAAAAAAAAAAAAACAATAACAATGTATCTGAATCCTGCGTGGGCACGTGGAAATAAAACTTGAAGGCCATGCCAAAGCCATACCTTTCCTCCATGCAATGGGTTAAATAATTTCTTGGTTACAAAGCTTAGAACCACAATATCCTTGGGTACAATTACATATATAGGCCTCAAGGCGCATGAATCACAACGGTGCTAGGAAATTAATTGGTTCAGGAGAATCAGCCAACACTATACTGACAATTTCAATCATTGAATTGGTAGCCATGCCAACACGTTCCAATGTTCCTGCACAGAGGCCAGGTTTGCTTGACCATAAAAGACCACTGCACGCAGTGCTTGGCGGAGGAAAGCGTAAGATATTTTCTAAGTTCACCTCTTTTGCTCATTATGCATCCCTTTATGTTTCTAAATTCTAATTGTCATGTTAAATATAGATGATCTTAAAAAAAATTATATCTTATACTCAAATATTTTATATTTTAAGTTTCCAAAATCCTGGAATAAGATTTTCATGTATCAAATTCATCCTTAATTTCACCCAAAAAAAATCCTCATCATTATATATACGTGTGAGTCAAAAGAAAATAATATTAATAATAAGATAAAATATCCACAAACGTTAATTTGGGAGATGCGTTGTTAGAATTATAATCCAACCGTAGTATGTTTGGTTTAGCTTTAAGAATTCCAATTCATGATTTAAGCAAAAGTTTGTAACTTGTTTAATTTAGATTTTAGAAACCCCAAACTATAATTTGGGCAAAAAGCTTGCTTCCCGAAATTTCTACCAAAAACTTGGTTTTGAGATTTTCTTGAGGTAAACCAAGCATGCACGTCCCATTTCGCCACATCGTGCTACATTTGGTACATTTTTGCTCATATTCCAAAGACCAAAACGGAAAACAACCTTTCTTTGTAAAGTTGTTCTTTTTGTGGTATGATTGATCTGATTTTGCAGTTGCTGAAATATTACTATGGAAGGACAAGATATTATCGGCAGCAATTGTCGCTGGGTTCTCCATCATTTGGTTTCTCTTTGAAGTGGTCGAATACCATTTTGTTACTCTGCTCTGTCACATCCTCATGGCAATTATGCTCATACTCTTCGTATGGTATAATGCAGCAGGACTGATCACTTGGTAATGTAACCTTGGACTTGTATTAATTAATTTGTGCAGTCCTTATTTAAAAGATTTGTTTTATAATCTGTGGAGTAAATATTAATCTGTTGCGTTGCAGGAGCGTTCCTGATATCTATGATCTTGAAATCCCAGAATCCACCTATAGATACTTCTATAAAAAACTCAACTGGTTCTTGAGGAAATTTTATGATATTTCAACTGGGAAAGACCTGAGACTCTTCTTTGTGGTATTGAGAAACCATTTTCAATTACTCTCACATCTCCTATTAGACCATTTTCTTTATAATTTGTTAGTTGACACTTGACATCTAGTGCTTCAATTTCAGACAATCGCCGGTCTCTGGATCATGTCAGCAATTGGGACTTATTTCACCACCTTGAATCTTCTATATATCAGTGTGATTCCAAACAAACTCATTTTATTATGGCATAGTCATCAAGTTTCTTATTCGAGCCTAATTAATTGTTGATCTGCTATATATTCTTCTACAGTGTTTCTCTGCCTGGTGACACTTCCCCTTATGTATGAGCGGTATGAAAATGAGGTGGATTATCTAGCAAGCAAAGGCAACCAAGACGTGAAGAGATTGTTCAAGACATTGGATTCTAAAGTTCTCAACAAGATTCCAAGGGGACCTGTGAAAGAAAAGAAGTACCGATGAAGCTTAGATCTGCCATGCATGAAATAAGATATAAACTGTACTCTCTTTAATTTGCCATAAGCAAATCTGTTTCCTGCCTTAAGTATGTAAACGTAAACAATGCTTACAAAATTATAAATTGAATTTGAACAAGAGTTTGCAACAACATATTTCTATGAAATATATAGGATGATGGGGGTAATTGAAGGTTCGTATTATTTAAAATATTTCAACAACATTATAATTGCTTTTGGGATAAGTTTCTGAGTAAATAAAGTTTATATTAGAACTCAAAAATCTGACAAGTTATACTTAAACATGTTTAGAAAAAATGTGACTATTTAACTCCCTGTCAAAATTCATTCAGTGGGCACATCATAAACATTCTGCATTAAAAAGAGATGCCTAGCTACCAACATGACTGGGAGAGTATTAGGGTAAGATGGTACCTAACGGAACAGGTTTAATCAAAATATACCATAAAAGAAAGATACTTAAACTCAATTAGCCAAGTTACTTGACTTTCTTGGCTGGGTGTCAGTATCTATTCTTCAAGTGTTGAGAGGATAGATTCTCCTGCATGCAATATTTGTGTAGTTGAATGTGAGGTCTGCGGCTATTTAGGTAAGCAGCTACTAAGTAATCCATGTGAAGCTATTTATGGCCCTTGCAATTGAGGGACTGGAAGAATGCTGAACCAGATATTAATGGGTAAAAAGGACTACTTCAAAGGGTGGTTGATGAATGATGAGCAAGCACCAGCCATCAGCCACGGGATAGCCTGCGGTGGTCCAAGTTCCAACGGTCCAACCATTAGCGATGCCCCGTCCAAGCTCCACTGATCTCATGGGTAGACATGGCATGCAATAGGGTATTTCTGCACAGTTGATCCCAACTAGGTAGATTTAGCCAGGTTGATAGAGCTCCTCCACCCATTGATCTGTTTGTATGTCAGCAGAGTAGCATAGCATGAAATGTGAAAGATGAGTGTCCATAGGCAAACTCAACATACAAACAGAGGAGAAACAGAGAGATTACTTGAATATGATGCTTGAGAACTTTCAGATATTCAATGGCATCTTCCAACAACAAAGCATGGTCTGACTGAAATTGGCATCCAAATTTGGTTGGCTAATAGTTAAGAATGAAAAAGAAAGCAATCCACCTTAGATGGTAATTGGTAAACTTATTGAAGATTAGAAACCACCGCCGGTACTAAGATTGCACAAACTTTCAAGCAAATATAGATATCAAATATAGTCTATTAACTAAAAAAGAAAAAGTAAAAAGTTTTAGGTAAAGATATTTTTATTTCTTTATTATCTAGTTATCGAACAACTAAAACCATGCTTCAGTTAATACTTGAGTCACATATGTTTTATGTAATTAGCATATGTTTAGAATCAAATTATAAAAAAAAAAAAAAAAAGAGGCGACCATGATCTTCAATCTTCAAATGACCGACATGAAGCAAAATAAGAAACCATGATCTGATTACATTTTTGGGTATTAATTCTTGCAAGGTCATGGAACTTTTCCCTGATTCTTTCTCTGCTTTTTTTTTTCAAACCAAGGCTTACTTTTGATAAAAGCAATAAGGTTTAGACCTAGAATAACATTGGTAGTAGACAAATCACGATTCACTCCTGACTCCACGAATTCACGAATTGGATGCGAATTTGCAAACTGAAGCCGTACTAAGAATATCAATCCGTCTTACTAACGGTTCAAATTTCAATCCACCGAATTGAAAATTATATATATACATAAATTTTGCATGATTAACGTGAGACTAGTGATCACCTGTTACTAGTTTTGTGCATCACGTAAGACCAACGAACTATATCTCACTTTTTCTTTGAGACGATCAAGGACAGCCTTTAGCTTTTCAAACTACAAGATATTTATTTTTTCTTTTGCCAAGGCGCAGTAATTTTCGTTTTTTCTTTAAACGGAAAAATACTTTAATTTTATACAATATTTTCTTTTAAATGAATGAATAAATAATTATATGATTAGATAATTTTTTTTCTATTTATTATAACATATTTTTTATAGTATTTTTTTTAGGGTTTCAATGTTATAAAATATATATATATATATATATATATATATATATATATATATAAACTAAACGTAATCGCCCAAAAGTCCAAGATGTATACATTTTTTTTGTTTTTTTTATAACAAAATTACTCAACAAATAGATTTGGATCATTTTATATTCAGAAGAAGTTCTTTTATGTTCTTAGAGTTGTTGCCTTACCTCTGTTACACTGCATTTTAGAGTAAGGAAAAGAAAACAAAAGAATAACGAAACATGACATATTAGTGATATAAAATCAATTTTAGGCCTTCTTCTATCTGTCAAGAATTAACTATTTCAAAAACTTAAGCTATAACAAGACTAGTTTTATATCATTAACAAGCCTCCTCGTATATAGGACTAACAAGACTAGTTTTATGTCATTAACAAGCCCCCTCACATAAGAGTCCTATGAACTTGAAGTATAAACAATGCACAAGTCCACCTTATCTTGTACTGAAATTCAACTTTATTTAGAAGAATGAGGGTCACAAGGATCGAATTCCTGATCACTTGGTCATAGAGGTTTTAATACCATATCAAGAATCAACTATCTTAAAAGTTTAAGCTGTTAGATGAATGCTCAAAATTAATTTTATATCACTAACAAGATGGGTGGGAGAAGATTCAATGTAAATTCAAACCAGCAAATATGGGAAGATATGATTAATTATAACCACGTGAGTTGAGTCCTTTGATGAATGTTGGAGATTGAAGTATAATATAATCTTGAGCTCAAATCTTTTGTAGCCCATTCAAACTTATGATAAATGCTATTAAGGTAGAAAATTTTGATAGAATTCTCTTACAATTTGTCAAAATTTAATGCTTGTTGTCGGATAAGTTAAAATAATGAAATTAAAATAACAATGTTAACCCATCTTATCAAAAATTCTATTTATCTAATATTTTTTCAAACTTATGTATGAAAACTCTTTCTTTTATAACCAATGTGTCTATTGCTTTTATATCAATTTATTTTGAGGAAATGACCTGCATATTTGGTTTATTTACAAAGTTAAACAATTTAATTCTTTTTAAAAATTAATTAAGTATTCAACTAATTTAATTAATTTATATATAATTAATTAATAATTTATTTTTATTTTTTATATTTTTTATGTAGTTAATTACATATAAATTATTAATTAAATTAATTAAATATTTAATTAATTTTTTAAATAAATCAAATTATCTAATTTTCTCCATTTACTTTCTCACCCACTCGATTCACGTGCGCTAATCTTCAACGGCTCAATGTAACTCCAACCGAGAAAATCGGCTTATAAATCATCACTATTTTTTTACAGTCTTTTGGTGATAATCACCACTCTTTCAGTGACCGTAGAATAATCATCTAGGACAATAATTGGTGGGTCTTCGTCTGGGATTCCGCACTTCTACCACATCTACTCTTTATTTATATGATAAACAGTTATATGTCTTTTTCTTGGTGGACAAAGCCACCTAAACCTCAACTTCAAGCGTAGTTACGACCGTAGAAGTCACTACCATTTTCAACTAAGAATTGACAGCTTGTAAATTCTTCCACCGTTAAATCCTTGGCAGTTGGCATGCAGGAGATAGAATTACAGTACCTACCTGGATTATTGAGATTATAGTACCAAAGGCACAAACTTTTCTTACTGCCAACCACTTCAGTAAAAGATAATAAATATTTTAACTTTTAAAATTAGATATACAAAAAAGACTATAAAAGTTCAAATTAAAAAAAAAAAAAGCTGGTATTACAAAGTTCTCGCTATGTACGGATTTAAAAAAATTTAAAACTCATTATTATGTAAGTCTATGGTAGACAATCTTATTTTATATTTACAAGAAGCTAATTTCTCGATTTGAACTTGTGATTTCAGATTATATGGCGACAATTCTATTCTACCGTTAAAAATTATAATATGCTTATTTGATTACAGAATAAAGAAAAAAAATGAAAAGAAGTAAGAGTTTTTTGTTTTTGGTGACAGATCATAATGATACTTTGAATGTGTCCCCTTATAATTGCAGTGGAATGCAACAACTGACAAAGTAAGGAAAGAAAGGAAAACATATTATAGTTCATAATATTGGTTTTGCAAGGAAGGCAATTTTGATTTGACCATAGATCCATATAATATCGACCCGTCATTGTGGGAATTAAGTTAGCTCATCGCTTTCGATAGTATCAATTCTTTGGTCACAATCTATCACCTTGGCTTTGACTTGCCAAAAAAAAAAGAATATTCGTTGGTCTTTCGATATGACAAAATATCCTTATCCGGTTATATAAATTTGTATCGATAAGATAAAATTAAGATACATCGTTAAGTTTTGTTTTAAAAGTTATTTAAAATTATCTTAACGTCTTTTCCCCCAAAAAATTAATATATTATTTAACAATTTTGAGTATGCCTTCTTGTCTATTGAAAAAGAGTAATGTTTCACTTCACAAAATTTAGTTAGATTTATTAGTAATTATTGAATAAGATAAAGTGATATAAATTATTTATATATTCAAAAGTCAATAAATATGTCAACTCATTATTTCAAAAATTTTAACAATAAAATTCTAGTTGTCTAACATTTTCCCATAGCATATAACCATATGGTAATATCAACTAATTAAAATCATTTTTAAAAAAAAAGAACAATATTTTTTAAGCGTATCTCAATATATAGGATTAGAGCTTGATTCTAAACCTTTTTTTATATATAAAAAAGAAAAAAGAAAAAAAAAGATGGGTTCAAAAAATATGAAAATAAAATAGAATACGTAAAAATGTACAAATTAAGGGTGTAAGTTAGGGCTGAGTTTGACGCCAACAATATAAAATATTACAGTAATTAAACAAATTTCATAATAAAACTATGTTATTGATTCAATTATTACATAAATTACTTTAATTAATTTATATTCGAATCTTATTTTAATTAATTTGTATAATATAAAAATGCAATTAATTGAATAAGAGATACTAATTAGATGTATCTTATTCCCATCTATATTTATTTCTATATTTCATTTGTTGTTAGTTACCACAACTTCCCTCTTAAGGTTTAGTTTATTAATACACAATCACACATCTCCCATGTTTTTTTTTCTACATATGTTAGATATTTTTTTTCTACAAAGATAGCGACATTTTTATAGCAATTATCTAGGTTGAACCAGTATTAAAAAATCAATGAAAGGACCCAAATTCATTAATCATAGCCATAAATAACGAGCGGGTGGACCTCATAAAAAATATAATTTTGTATTTTCAAGATACTTCATTGAGTTCATTACACTCTTTCATAGCAATTTACCTGAAATTCAGACCACAATTTCTCGTCGAAGACTTTTTTTTTCTTTTTTGCTTCCATATACGCCATAAAACTAATACAGCCAAATCTGGATTCCCAGCATATGCTAGGGAGCCGAGCTATATATTATGAATACAGCGTTGAAGAAGTGATCTAACACTAACAGGTAAACAGTTATGCATTAATGTGATAAAAAAATAATTTGAGCTTTGCAGGAACTTACGTGACCTAACTGAGGATCAAAGTTTCTTACTATCTCCATAAGGTACCAAAGGAAAGTCGAGATGTATAAGCTGTAATGCGAAATCAAACCACTGTAGAAACTGTAATAAAGTCTTTCAAATCATAATTTAAGCGATTAAACATGTTGAACAATGATTTTGACCTGGTATAAAAGCCCTACTCCATGAAAATGACAAAGTCCAAATAAGCTTAATTATCATCCAAATTCCAAATAAGCAAGACCAGTATTGAGAACCCAGAGCCTACTTCACAATGGGAAAATAATGTTTGGACTATAGATGTATCCCTATAGCACAGCCTGACTGCAACGGTTGAGAGAGAGAGGCCACCCTATTAGTATAGCTAGAGTGGATGGTTAAAGACAAAAAGAAGGATAAGGGGAAAGGAAAGGAAGATGGGGATTTTACTTTAACCATTTGGGTAATATACCTTCTATTGTACTTGTTAAGCATCAGAATTTTATATTCAACTTAACAGGAGGTATAAACTTCGTTGATTATTGATTTATTTGATTACAAGGTAGCTTTTTTTTTTTTTTTTTGGAATGGTTCAACTCATAACTTTTACTTAAAATGTTACTTATGTTTTTATCATTTGATCTAAGCTCACATAAATTGTAAAATGTTTATTTATCAAACAAGAAGAAGCATATCTTAACATCTTTGCATTGCGGTAGGCAGGTGGCTACGTATAATCTAATGAAAATTATTCTTAAACCAATAAATAAAATTATTTAAGAAAAAATATTAATTATTTTATTTTTATATGACAAATATTAGTCACAGAAAAATTAAGTACTCCAGTATACCAATTTTTTTTACTACTCAAGTAATTAATAAATATTAATATTTTGATTCACTTATTTTCTTAATAACTGCCTCTATAATCTATTGAAGTATTGATAGAAGTGCCAGTTATTTATATTGATAAAGTTATTTGCGATGAGTTCAAGAATTTAAGTTTAATCTTACCTTCATCATATAAAAATAAAACTTTAAAAAGAAAAAAGAAAAGGATGACTAAATAAAATAAAAATAGAAAATAATTGTTGTAACATTTAACTGAGAATGAGAAGGCTAAATATGACGCATGAGTATGGGGGCAGCAAGGAATATAATGTCCCATCGCTAATGATTAAAACTGGTAGCAAAACATATAAGTTGGGTGGACACAATCACTCAGCGTCAGGAAGCAACTAGGCATTTTTTAGAATAATGATAGGCTTATTATATAATAGTGGCAAGCAAATCATTCACACTACCAATACACCCGAAGGTTCTCTCCTTTATTAATCTCTGCTTCAATCGATAACCAAAAAAAAAAAAAAAGTTAGTGTTGTAGCTCTTGAACTCTGATAAACATTTTAATTATGTAATGCTAAGCTATGCCCGATACTTTGAGAGAATGAAATTCGAAATGATTGGCGGCTATAAATTAAATATTATTTAAGTTTTTCAGAAGAAAAAGGAAAGAAAAAAATCATAGGCGTTATTTTTTTTGTTTTCATTCGTACAAATTAATATCGTTTGAATGGTGCCGGCAACATCAGATAAGCTTTTGTTAGATAAAATTCCCCACTACTTAAAATAAGCATGGACATCATTTATTGGACAACAAACCATTTATCTTTTCAGGATAAACAAGCTTTTTTATTTGCTTGCCAAGCAAAGACCTAATAAAACCAATTGATTAATAATAACACTGACATTTAATTAAACTACATGTTGCAGAATTAGCAGGCAACAAGCATATGATTGTTGAGATAAGATGTAATCCTGAACTTGGCCTTGAAGTCACCAACATTCATAATCTTTTTTTTCTTTCAAACTGTCTTAATATAAATCATTGAATCACATAAATTCATAATCACACACACACACACTTGGGGATATATGTACCCCGAATGTGTATTAGTATATTAATTTGCCCGGACCAGAACTTAGAATACAATTACTGATTTTTCATATACTTTCATATAAATTATTAGATAACATTTTAATCTTATTTTTTTAAAATAATCTAAATTATATACATATCTCACATAATTTACTAAAGCCAAAAAAACTCAACATTTAGATCAAATGTTTCGGAGTTGCCTTAGCTGTGTGGTGTTGGTGTGCCAAATTCAGATTACACCCTAAAACTTAAAATATATATTATGCTGAACTCTCTTGATATTTATCAACATACTTCAGTCGTTTTAGGTGTTATATAAATATCTTTGCAAAACATACAATCACATCTCTTCAATTAAGAAATATTTCAAAGATATTTGCAATAACAGGAGAATTGTTTTTATAAGTGTTTAAAGACTTATTTTTGTAAATATTTCAATTAAGACTTATTTTAAAGACTTGTTTTTATAGATCTTTTCACTTATAAAAATATTTCAATTTTTTTATATGAGTGTGTGTGATCAGACCAAACAATCCAACTAATATAACCACTATAGTTAATTCTTATAATCAAATTCACGATCAAATTATTTTAAACTAATCAAAATAATCAAGGTCTCAATAAACTAATCAATCATTAATTTTTTTAAATAAACTTAATACTTCATAGATATTTTTATATTTTATATTATTACATATAAATTATTTTTATAACATTATCTAATTCAATCAAATAATTTAAATAATTAAAATAATTAAACTTAAACCAAAAATCTTATTAATTTTCCATAACAACACTATTATAAACATAATTCTCCTGCAAATTGAAATTGTACTTCAATAATTGTTTTTTCATTTTAATTATTTTTCTTTTTGAAGTCTGAGTCGGGACAACAAATAAGAATGGCTCTCCAAGCTCCACCGTCCATTAGGCGCTTGATGCAATATTATTCACCAACATTGCGCGTGCAATCTACTCAACACCAGATTCTCAGGTCGTGCTTGTCCATAATTTATTAATTTGTGTAAATGTTTTTTAAAAATAAAAAATAAAATTGTTCAAAAAATTTACTTAAAAGTAGTTTAAATGAGTTTATTGAAAATTATTATAATAAAAAACATATATCATACATTGTGTAAATGTATATTATTTTAATAAAAGAAATTAATAAATTATTAAGTGCATCTAGCAATAATAATAATAATAATAAAATAATTTTGTTCAAAATATAATCTAGGAATTAGTCTAGCCTAAAATACATTCTGAAACATTTTTATCAAATATTATTTGATCTCAAATTAATTTTAGAAGTTAGAATATATTTTGACCTTAAAAAACCAGACATGCACTACCTCAACACGAGAATCATCAGGGAATCTATGCTGGAATTGGAAAAATGCTGTTGTGTTAGTAACACGCGCTGTGGTGTACTTTGAGCGTCTCTTAGTGGCAGTGACAACTGACAAGTGAGTTGTGAGGCACCCTCCATTGTTGGGGTTAGGTAGAGTTAATCTCTCATTAAGGAAAACTAACCGTGGTTAAGGAAGTTGGACTTCACTATCCTGTGGTCCTCATGTCATCACACATCACTGAGATGGAGAGTGAGAGTGAGAGTGTGTGTGGAGAGGGAGAGAAGGAGAGAATCAAGTTCATTGGATAAAGACATCAAATTTGTCGTTGGTTGGGTGTAAGAGGCAAAAAAATATCACTATGAAATTTCTGTTTGCGTATACAAAAGTAAAAAGAAAAGATGTTCCCAGTTGACGCCATTGCTCACTAAGGTGTGTGTGAGAGAGAGAGAGAAGAGAAAGGAAAGAAGAATCTTTATTCTTTGGTGTCTGTCTCATCTCCCAACTCACACCACCTTTCTTTTTCTTGTTACCTTCAAGGGTATTTTTTTTTTTCACCCCGTCCTTCATTGTTGTTGTAAAGAGCTTCATCCTTTCTTGGTTCTTTTGTTCATTCATTTATCTTATGTGCTAATTTAAGCTCTTTTGAGCTTCTATGTGCATCAATGGAAGATAGGCTAATCTTGCATTTGGATATAGCTTGCTGTTTGAATCGATTTAAGTGTTCACACAGCCATCTTAACTTTGCTCCAATTCTTAATGTTGCTAGGTGATTTTTTGGTAGGCAAAATTTGTTAGTTGAAGATGGTGTTTTGTCAGATTTAGTTAATGGGTAATAATAATTCTATTAATATATTCAATGTTCTATCTAGGATTTTCTCGAATTGTTGTTATAGGTCTCTTTTTTGGTTGAATGTGGTATAATTCGAAATATAATTTGTCAATGGTCTAAAAGTATTTAATTACTGTCAAACCTAGCTGAAGGGGGTCTAGTGTGAGATTTATCTCCTCCTCTGCTATTTTGTCCCATTTCTCATGGGGTCTAACTGCATATCATAAGGACTATATGCCAAAGGTGAATCTTTTGAAATCCTGAGACGTAAACAAAATCTGTTGAACTTTTGTATGGAATTTTCTTGTAATGTAACATTAATATTGGTTTTGCTAGATTTATGAGTTATTGGGTTATATGATATTTAATTTGCTTTCAGATTTCTGAAATATCATCCTTGTTATGGTTATTTGAAGGATTGTGAATAATCAACCTAAGCCTGTTTCTACATCAAGTCCACCAAAGGTCCTTTGGCTATCATCATAATGGTTTCGAGGTCATATTCTAACTTGTTAGATCTAACTTCCTGTGACTCCCCAACTTTTGGTCGCGAGAAGAAAAGGCTTCCTCGAGTGGCAACTGTTGCTGGAGTCCTGTCTGAACTAGATGATGAGATCAGCAACAGTGCTGGCTCTGATGCTCCCTCCTCCATTTCTCAAGATAGGATGATCATTGTAGGTAACCAGCTTCCATTACGGGCACACAGAAAAGACAATGGTATGTGGGACTTCACCTGGGATGAGGACTCACTTCTTTTACAGCTGAAAGATGGTCTTGGGGATGATGTGGAAACTATCTATATTGGTTGTCTCAAAGAAGAAATTGAGCCAAGTGAGGAAGATGATGTTGCTCAGTACTTGCTTGACACTTTCAAATGTGTACCCACGTTCCTCCCTCCTGAGCTATTTAGTAAATTCTATCATGGATTCTGCAAACAGCATCTATGGCCTTTGTTTCACTACATGCTTCCACTATCACCTGATCTTGGTGGTCGATTTGATAGGTCCCTTTGGCAAGCTTATGTTTCTGTGAACAAGATATTTGCAGATAAAGTGATGGAAGTGATTAGCCCTGATGATGACTTTGTGTGGGTTCATGACTACCATTTGATGGTTCTTCCAACATTTTTGAGAAAGAGATTTAACAGGGTGAGGCTAGGATTCTTCCTCCATAGTCCATTCCCTTCCTCTGAGATATACCGAACACTTCCTGTTAGGGATGAACTTCTTAGAGCTCTTCTGAATTCTGACCTTATTGGTTTTCATACTTTTGATTATGCCAGGCACTTCCTCTCTTGTTGCAGTAGAATGCTTGGGCTTTCTTATCAATCCAAGCGGGGCTACATTGGTCTTGAGTACTATGGAAGAACTGTAAGTATTAAGATTCTTCCTGTCGGTATTCATATAGCTCAGCTTCAATCTGTCATGAATCTTCCTGAGACAGAAAGCAAGGTTGCAGAATTACAAAACCAGTTCAGAGGTCAAACTGTGATGCTTGGGGTCGATGACATGGATATCTTTAAAGGAATCAGCTTAAAACTTTTGGCCATGGAACAATTGCTTTTACAACATCCTGATAAAAGGGGCAAAGTTGTTCTGGTCCAAATTGCAAACCCTGCAAGAGGTAGAGGGAAAGATGTACAGGAAGTACAAAGTGAAACTTATGCCACAGTGAAAAGGATAAATGATACATTTGGAAGGTCTGGATACACACCTGTAGTCTTGATTGATACACCACTTCAATTTTATGAGCGAATTGCTTATTATGTGATTGCAGAATGTTGTCTTGTTACAGCAGTGAGAGATGGGATGAACCTTATACCCTATGAATATATCATATGTCGACAAGGAAGTGAGAAGATAGATGAGATTTTAGGCATAAACCCAGTTTCCCAAAAGGAGAGCATGTTGGTGGTGTCTGAGTTCATTGGGTGCTCTCCGTCATTAAGTGGGGCAATTCGAGTGAATCCATGGAATATTGATGCTGTTTCTGAAGCTATGGATTCTGCTCTAATAGTCCCAGAGTCTGAAAAACAGATGCGGCATGAGAAGCATTATAGGTATGTTAGCACACATGATGTTGCATATTGGGCACGTAGCTTCTTGCAGGATCTGGAAAGGGCCTGTAGGGATCATCTGAGGAGGAGATGCTGGGGAATTGGTTTTGGTTTAGGGTTTCGGGTAATCGCTTTGGATACAAACTTCAGAAAGCTATCAGTGGAACATATTGTTTCAGCTTATAAGAGGACTAAGCACCGAGCAATTCTTTTGGATTATGATGGTACCATGGTGCAGCCTGGATCAATTAGTACAACACCTAATGCTGAAGCTGTTGGCATCTTGAACAGCTTGTGCAGGGACACCAAGAATTGTGTTTTTATTGTAAGTGGAAAGGAGAGAAAGACTCTTACTCAATGGTTTTCTTCTTGTGAAAGGCTGGGAATTGCTGCAGAGCATGGTTATTTTGTGAGGTATGTCCTTTTTCCTTCTGTGTGTGTTGAGGGCAGGGGTGCGAGTTTGTGGTGACTGTGTACTGAATTAATGGTTTTCTTTTTACTTGTCTATTTTATTAATTTTAAGAATGATGAACTTTGGTTCTTTATGTCCCAAATTTGGTGGGATTGAGGGATCATTTTTGGCATTTCTATTGTATAGAGGTGTCTAGTTCACCCTCTCTGTCAGCCAAATAAACTCGAGGCTTCATTTTATATATGAAAGAACGTTGAGGAAAAATACAGAATACTTTTCCTTGGCAGAGCTTGCTTCTGGGCTCAAATTGAAGTTTATCCTCTCTTTTTTCAGGACAAATAATGCAGAATGGGAAGCTTGTGTTTCTGTGCCCGATTTTGACTGGAAACATATTGCTGAGCCAGTAATGCAGTTATACATGGAAACAACCGATGGTTCTAACATAGAGGCCAAAGAGAGTGCTCTTGTTTGGAATTACGAGTATGCAGACCGAGATTTTGGTTCATGCCAGGCTAAGGAACTTTTGGATCATCTGGAAAGTGTTCTTGCCAATGAGCCTGTTTCTGTTAAAAGTAGTCCACACATTGTAGAAGTTAAACCTCAGGTCAGTAATAAAAAATTGTCTTTCCACTTCTAATCTATTTATGTTGAAGTCAATAATATTTGGTTGAAGAAGTTTATATACTGATAGTTGTGACTTGTGACCTGTTTAGTCAGAAAGAATCTTTGAATTTGGACCGTCAAGGTGATCTGACTGTGGTCATGCTCATTACTGGCCCACAACCTTGTTTAGACAACCATATTATATGCTATGTTAGCATATCTGACTTCTGTTTGTTCCATAATATTCTATTAGAAACAATTGAAACACGCTTTGGGACTAGATTGCTTCTAAAGAACTTTTATGGATCACTGAAAACAGATTGCTGAGTTAGTCATGCAAAATGTGATAGGGCCTACTAATGATTTTCCCATTCACTACTACTTGTTCTGTCTTCTATGTGATTTCTTTGTTTTCGAACTTCAAAATACATTATGTTCCAACTTCCAACATTGAAATCATATTTTTATATGCCGAGGCCCATCCCTGAGGTTGACTATCTCCTTTGTTCTACAACTTGCGGTACAGGGTGTGAGTAAGGGTATTGTAGCAGAACGTCTTCTCTTAACAATGCAACAGAAGGGAGTGATTCCAGATTTTGTTCTATGTATTGGGGATGACAGATCAGATGAGGACATGTTTGAGGTAATAACGAGTGCAAGAGACTCTCTCTCCTCTGTTGCTGATGTGTTTCCTTGCACAGTTGGGCAGAAACCTAGCAAGGCCAAGTATTACTTGGAAGACACAAGCGAGATTTTGAGAATGTTGCAGGGCCTTGCCAAGGCTTCAGAGCAGTCTGCTAGAAGTTCTCCTCCCCCGTCTTCTCCTTATGCTTTTTGATGTGTGTAGCACACATTCTCCGTAGGCTACAAATGTACTTTTTTTTTTTTCGTCTATATTGGGATATCTTGTGTAAGATTTCTTGACTGACCCATTTGATTTTCTGGATGACTTGGCTTGATTTATTGAGAT
The DNA here is from genome assembly GCA_023212625.1 of Styphnolobium japonicum. NCBI lineage: Eukaryota > Viridiplantae > Streptophyta > Magnoliopsida > Fabales > Fabaceae > Styphnolobium > Styphnolobium japonicum. The sequence continues at coordinate 3,418,592 of JALBWW010000013.1, forward strand.
CCTAGTCTTACCTGGTCATCCAATATGCGAACTGATATCCCAACATTGTTGCTATCCATCAAGTGTATCTTGGTTTTGTTTTGCAAGTAGATAAATTATAGGGTGTATTTATTGTTTCTTGTCTCCAATATTGGTTCCGACCATTTTGATGAGTATCAATGTGATTCTTGAATGGGAATGAACGCTAGGTCTAGACATGTCAAACGGGCTTCGGATGGAATGTCATATATTGGGCTCGGCACGCAAAAATTATAGTTAATTTACTTAATTATTAAATAAAATAAATATAATTGACTTATACATACACATATTATAAATATTACTTATTAGAGATAATAAATATAAAGTTGTATATTTATAAATTATATGAAAATAAGTTATTCTAACAGATGCCTTTATATACATCAGTTAGAGTGCATTTGTTTAAGTTTTTTTTTTTAAAAAAAAGTATTTTTGTAACATTTTAAAGTGTTTGAATAAAATTTAAAAATATATATATATTTTGGTTTTTTTTTAACTACTAAGAAAAATCTCAAAACAGTTTTTATTTTTTATAAAAGTTTTACAAAAAAAACTTATATCATAAAAATACATTTTTTTAAAAAAATTATCCAAACTATCGTTAGGGTATGTTTGAGAGTTTTAAAGATGATGGAAAAAGGTAGCTCATAATGGAATGAAAGGAAAAGGAAGAGAATGAAATTGAAAAATAGATGTCACTTTATTATTTGATAATTTAGTAAAGGAATGAAAAATACTCCTTACACTCTTGTCATAAAATCATATCACTTTTTCCTAAACACCAAAATTTAAAGGGACAATAAAATTGAGGTTTTTATGTTTTGGAGTCCCTCTATCGTCGCTCCCTTCTATCTTCTTTAATAACTCTCATACACTCATTTTATAAAATTTATTATGTCATTCTATTTCACTCTCTTAAATGTCATCTCCCAAACATATCCTAAATTCAAGAAAAGTACTTATAATATTATGGGCGGATTGTGTGAGTTTAGGGCCGTATGTTTTTGCTTTTGGAAATAGAGAAGCGCTTTCTTTTAATTAAAAAACACTTGAAGTTTCATAAATTAATTGGATAAAGTTTTTGAAAAAAGAAAAAGTAAAAAAAAAAAAAAAAAAGACAGTAAGAGGATTGAAAAGTAGTTTTCATATTTTTATGAAAAAAATTGTCCTTAATGAATTTACATTCATTTTCCTTGCTTTCTTCTTCCATCTTTGATAGCTATTGCAGCCAATATTTTCTTCGTTGCCGTATCTGAAGCCGACGTCACGGCCTTGCCATCGCAGTTCGCCGCCTCGTCACCGTCATCATTTTTGGTTTTTTTAATACTCAGACAACGCAAGTTAGTAATATATATATATATATATATTCATTATTCGTTTAGATAATGTTTAGGAATTTTTTATTAAAAAAAAACAGTTAGTTGTTTATTTTTTTAAAAAAAATTAACTACATTGATAATGACTAATGTTCTCTTCCTATATTATTTTTTTAATATGATAAAAAAATTAATCAAACAAATTTATATTTAAAAATGTTTTTCATGTCTACTTAAAAATTAATCAAACAGATTCCCTGCGAGGCTAGCAGCTAGCTCAGGCAAGACACCATGCCCCCCAGATTCATTCAACAAATCAAGAACATAATGGTTGGCAAAAACCTCCCACAGGTATGTTTAAATGCAATGCTGACGCAGCCATTTTTAAAGAAGATGGGCAATTTGGAATTGGAATCTGTATCCGAGATGATTAAGGTACCTTTGTTTCTGCCAAGACACTATGGCAGTTTGGCTCCCCGCCTGTTCTTGAAGCTGAGGTTATGGCTTTACTCTGCCTTCTCATGGACCCGTGATATGAACTTTTCCAATGTGCTCTTTGAAATAGATTGCAAAATGGTGGTTGATGATCTTTAAAACAGTACACTAAATTATTCTGAATATGGAACTATTCTGGGAAAATACAGATATTTTCTTTAAACATTTCCAAACTGTTCGGCCAGTTTTATTAGGAGAGAAGCCAAACAACGCTAACTAATTCTTTAGCAAAGGAGTCTATATTCTATGCTAGTCCCTACATTTTTCATTATGCCCCTACCTATATTGATGCTTTACTTCTTCATGTACCTTTTCGTGGGTGAAAAAAAAATGTCTCTTTTTGTAGTTTTATTAAAAAAAAGTGCTTTTATATTTTAATATTCAAACAACTTAAAAGTGCTTTCAAACAAAAAATAATTTTTAATATTATATCCAAACATAATATAAAATTTACTTTTTATATCAGTAATAATAAAAAAAAATTTAAAAAAAATTTATTTATGATTAACTTATTTGAACTTATCTACTACAATAAACATATAAAAAATGTTTTGATTTATTAAAATAGCTTTTCAAATTTATATAAGTTAATTTCAACTTATTTGCATAAGATTTATATTTTTATAAGTTAAAAATTAAAGTTTTTAAAGATATTATGTAAAAGTTAAAAATAATTTAAGTAACAGTTGTTTTTATAATAATTTATGATTGAATTAATCTTAATAAATTATTAAAATTATATTATTGTATAAATACTTGTTAAAGTATTTATCAAATATTATTTAACTTATTTTAAATTATACTTATAATAATAAAACTTATTTAATAAATTTTACTTAAATAAATATTTATTTAATAAATTTTACTTAAATAAATATTTATTTAAACTGCTTATCAAAAACTTATATGTTTGATATTTGTGCTTAATATTAAGTGAATGATGTATTTAATTTATTTTTAAAACATGAAAATAAGCGCATTGTTAATAAGTTCTTAAATTAGAATAAAAATCAGAATTAGCTGGCATCAAATTTTGAACTGACAAATTGGAATGAATGAATGTGAAACCTTTGATATTTTAGCCAAAAGAAGGACTATATTCTCTGGGTCACTTCCTCATTTGTCACTCGTGGATAAGATTTGGACTAGTTCAGACACCTGCAGCTGCCAAGCAAACATGCACGTTTGTGATGACATATGATTGGCAAACACATGGTTCATAATTCCTCAACCAAAAAAGTGAATATACAAAAGAAGAGATTTTTATTCGAGTAAAGTGGTTAACTTGGTCAAGGGGATAATTCAAGCCTTATAACTTAAACCAAAAATAAAATAAAATTAAAGCCTTATAACCGTTAACAACTTAACATTCATTTTCCTTTAGGCCAAGACCTTTAGATTAGAGACTGTTCCCATTACTTTTCGTGGCCCCTATAGGACAGGAACTATTTGTAGCAGCATCTCTTTGGTCCTTTCCATTACCCTCACAGGCGCAGAGAGAAAAGATAGAATCAGAAGCGCCAGTACGTTGCTTGGTATAGAATAGATGGTGAGGCAATGGAAAGAGATGGGGTTCATAGGACACCAAGGTGGTGGCAGCTATGGTGAAGAGCTGGGAAAACTCCTTTTTGTGTTCTGGGCAGCATTAGTGTCACTCTCTCTTTTTGCATCTATCATCTTCTTCTGTGCAGATGGAATATCCAAAGACTCAACCAAAGCCTCCGCGGCCAACAACTATGGGCATGACTCAACCAACGCCGCCGCCGCCGCTGGGTGTGGGACAGGTTGTGGCGGAGGCTGTGGAGGAGGCTGTGGTGGTTGAACTTTGTGTATTCCCCTCAGTCCTCACCATCACCATCTCCACCGTGAACTGAAAGATACATAGCTGTGAAACTAGCCAGCTAGGGAGCAGCGTTGTTCTCATTTAATTGTTGCTGACATAGTGATCTGAGAGGCATGCATGTTTGTTTTTGCTTTCAAAGTTGTTGTAGTCAAAATAGGGTGATTGTACAAGGCAAAGTCTTGTTGTTCTTTTCGATTATAAAAATTTGTGTTTCTTCTATATAGTAATGATTGAGCCACAGAGAGAGTCGAGTACGAATAGAAGATAAAAAAACAGAGGTGGTGAGAGATGGAAGAATGGAATTGGAATATTTAGAGTAATGGGCCACGAAGATGTATGGGTTTGGTCCATTGGCCATTTTGGAGTGTTGTGTGTTGTGTGTTAGTGAGTAGTGACTCACAAGAAAATGGGTCGAAACTTAGGTTTTACTTTTGGTTCAAGGGAATGAGCTTTAGTCACGACAAATTTAGAGCCAATCCCAAGCCTAATTTGGATTAAGTTCAAAATTTCAATCATTAATTTATTTATATAAAAAAAATTATTATATATTCGTTCTCCTCTTTTCTTTTCTTTTTTTCATTTTGCCTTGTCTCTTTTTAATGTTATCTCTAAATATGACTTTTTTTGGTAAATTCGAACAATCAAAATGGGACTACTATAATAAAAATTCTCTTATATATGGTAGTACTAACTACTTATATAAATAATAATAATAATAATAATAAACAAGTAGCACTAACTACTAATTTTAACTTGAATTAATCTTGCCTTCTCATTATTTAGATGAATTTATTTTTTATTTATAGAAATTGTATCAGATTTACTCAATTTACTTTTAAAATGTGAAATAATATATGTTCTTGTGATTTTAAACTTGATTCAATCCCAATCTTTGCTCATACTCGTGCCATCACCCAAACACCTAAAGAGTCCAATGTATCTGCTTTTGTCGCAGGAAGATGGTTGCTGAAAACGGCCTCAGCGCGCAGGAAATCATACATCTTTTCCATAGGAAGGGAGGGATGTTCAAAATGACCCATGGGTTTTCTCCAGCCCTAACTAAAGGCCTAAGGCTAAAACAAGGTCCATAGAATAGTTTTATACTAGCTATAGCTACACAGAATAAAGTACTGGTATACATTGTGCACTTGATGCTGGGCTTCTCATTATGATTTTGTTTTGTTTTAAATAGTGTATGCCACTTTTTAACACACATGCAGTTTTGATCTGCATAAAAAAATATAAAAACATCAAAATTTTCAACTACAAGGAAGCTAAGAACTAAGGGTAATTTGGCCAAAGTACAGCAGATTAGGAAATAAATTATCAAAATGCCACTCATTTGAAACATATTACTAGCATACTGTCGTTTTTGCCACATTGGTAATTTTTTTTTAATATTCCACGTGTATCACGCCAAAGAGGTAGGCGTAATACACGTTATCACGCCAACACGGGTGGCGTGACATACGTGGACATACTGAAAGCACTTGCGTGATATACACAATCATGTTAAAAGTACTGACGTAACAGTGCATAACACGCTGTAATAAATGACGTGATAAAATATATCACGCTTAAGTCATTGACGTAATAATGATAAACTGGGAAAAAAAATAATAGATTAAAGATAATTCTAGAATTTAATACAACACACCTATATAATCAAAGTCAAAACTTTGAAAAATCATAACTTTTGACTCGTTTGCCCGATTTAGACGCATTTTATATCGATTTCATATAACTTTTCGATGCCAAGTGCAACGTAAAACTGCCGTAGGCAGTTTGGTCCAACGAAATTCCAAAAAACCCCTTATTTTGTAAGTTACGAGGCTTTTTATGACAATTATATGGATATTTCATCAAATCAAGGTTAAACTCATTTTTTCCTTACAATAATTTAATTTATTTTTATTTCATATTTTTATTAAATATTTATAAATTTTCTTCACATATCCCAATACTGTTAACATATCACTCTCTTTCCAGTATATACACATCATTAACACACATCCCGAATGTTGTTATTTTTACCAATACTGTTAGTACTTTTTTAAAATGTTCCACGTGTGTCACACTAAAGCACTTGGCGTGATACACATCATCATACCAACACGGGAGGCATGATATGTACTGTAACACCAGTGTGTTTAACATGATTATGTATATCACGCTTTTGATATTAGCGTGTCCACGTATATCACACTTAAAGTGTTGGCGTGATGACGTGTATCATGCCATACGCGTTGGCATAATACACCTGGGATAATTAAAAAAAAAATAATGACACGCTGTGAAATAATTAAAAAAATAAGAATGACACGCTGTCAAAAACGACAATACGTGAGAAATATTTTATGTTTGAAATTTGCTGTATTTGAGAAATATGTTTCCAAAGCATAGGCACTGATACAGACACGAACACTCAGCAAAATTTGAAGTGTCCCATCCCATTAGGATTGGAAGTGTCATGTGGTATCGTGTAGTGTCTTGCATGAGTATTCGATACGTGTCTGACATAGACAAGACTCCTCTTTTATAGTGTTTGTGCTTCATAGAAGGAAGTGATTTCGTCCTTGACCATACAGTTACCTTTAACCATAAAAAATATTTACATTCCACTTCTTTTTCTTATCTCAGTGGAGGATATATCCAAACGGAACTGTTCGGCAGGAATAGAGATGAACATGTCTTTTAGTTCCTCTGGAACATCAAAATCATCAAGAACCTGTAGCACCATACAATGGCCTCACTAACATTGAACGTGAAAAATAAGAATGCCAAAATTAAATATGCTCTCTTTTCTTATGCAGTGATACCTTGAAAGCACCATCTACATTCCGACCACCCACAAGGAAGGTACATCCTGTTTCTCTACAACCAATAAGTATCTTCAGCATCTTGTTGTAGTCCCCATCATAGTATTTAGGCTGAAAGAGTAACATAAAAAACTTGAAGAGTTTAGCAAATAAAATATATTGAACTAACAAAGAAGTACAATTATTCTAAACTACAAACAAAGTCAAACTGAGAATTTTGGGTACTGGTTAGGTCAGTTCGTATACCCTTCAGACTGGGTGGTTTGACTTGACATAATAAAGCAACAAAAGTGGGAAACAAAGAATGAGACATTTCCTGCTCTCTTTCTATTTTCTTCTGTTTCCTTCTTTTCTTACTTTTACTTTGTGGGTTTTATGTAAACATAATTGAGTAATGATACTTGCACAAACTTACACTCACACACTCCTTACATACTCCCATGCAAATTATTAGATGACACCTTGGTCCTACTATAACTTTTTCAAAATGGTCCAGGCTTCCAAATTGTGCATGTAAGTCACATAATTTGTGCAAATATCTTTTCCCGTCATAATTATGTTTATTAACTGAACGTTATGTTGCTTCCAAGAGGATACTGACAGCACATAAAGTTTTTGTTATCTATCAAAAATATTATTTTTCAGGTTACAACCTAGTATGTTAGTTAAAGCAACCCATCTGCTACATGGGTCCTTATTCAAAATTAGTCAATCTGTCAGAAATATCCCCTTTATCCCAATTAACTCAATCTAGGACTATAACCTCTGCTACCTCTTTGCCAAACACAACTCTTCATCACTTCACCACCATCAATGGAATTCTTTAATCTCTCCTAGGTCCATTGACCTACTTTCCACCCTTTCATCATTGAAGCACATATATCTCAACATAGAAGGCTGCCAAACGATATCAAATCTCACTTGTCCATAATTTAGGTTACACAAAGCTTTCACAAATTCATTATTCTGAACCAATCTTTCATCATCTTAATTTATCTTATCCACCCAAAACCTCAACTTATCTTTAGGACAAATAGCAATTTAAATGTACAAGAAGACATAAACTACATAAATTGGGAAACATGCTTAAACAAAATACACAACTTTGTTTCACAAAAATCAGTCCATTTTAGGAATGTCATGACATGAACCATGAGACTGCAGACTGATAGACAATTGGAGAGGGAGACATAAGACATGGTCAGATTGCTCTATAAGAAAATGGCATAAACAATATGTTTTCTGAAAGAACATTATAATGAATTAATAACGTGCTTTTCCACATCAGCAAAAGCACTGTCCACAAATAAAATAAACAATCATGGAGGATATTGACATGATACAGAAAAAACCAGAGACTGAGCTGCTTTACAAACTGAGAGGTTACATCCCTAGAAAGCCTGCCAGGCATGACTAATGAAACAATCCTGTACTAAAAATGCTCAGGACATGAAATTGTGAAGTTCATGAAAAATTGTCCAAGCAGCATGTAATTTCATACATTAATAAGCCTCACTGCTGTGTCAGCACCAATTACAAAAGCACTGCCCGGAAAAAGTTCAGCCTTCTTATAAAAATAAGGCTGATTGGATATAATTACCGTCTTTCCTGCCATTGAAGTAGAGAAGTCATTACAGCTTCAGGTGGTACATTAAACAATAACAAACTAAGTACTCAAAAACAGTTTTAAGCTCCAAGTATCAGATTGTCATAAGAGATTATCCTAAATTTTCGACCTTAAAAAAAAATGTGAATCCTATTCACCATGACAAATATTCATTTTTATTAAACATACTGCAAAGGATTTATTACCCCCTCTTTCCTCTCTCTGAGCATGTGGCACATGTATAGGAATGTCAATTTCTACCCGCGCGTGGGGATCCCTGCGGGGATTGCCCCATTCGGGGCCCCCCGAGTAAGGAATTTTTCCCCTCGGGGACGGAGGACAAAATCCCCCCGAAGGTGATTCGGGGACGGGGATGAGGATCATACCCCCCACCCCGAGTAAATTACATATATATCTCTTATTATGTGTGCTATATATCATAAATACTAATAACATTTTGGTCTTTTCATAATTTTTTTATTTAATTTGAATATTGTGATTGTACTATTTAAGTTTGAACTTGTTATAATATAACTTTAAATTTAATAATTTAATATTATATAATTTTTTAAATTTTTATTAGATTTTAGTTTGTAATTTTGCAATTTTTTTATGAATTATCGGGGTCCCCGTGGGGATGGGGACGGGGGAGAAAAGCTCCCCACAGCGAGGATCGGGGACGGGGACAGGGGGAAATATAGGGGGCGGGGACGGGGAGTACTTCCCGCCCCCGCCTCGCCCCATTGACATCCCTACACATGTACCAAGTAAAATACAAGAGCTGCAGATGGCTATTTTCCACAATGGAGGAGCATCAGTGGTCTTGCATAAACAACTTGAGCAGTATGCTATCAATTATTGAATTATATGGTAAATCAGAAAGGAAAGAACCCATTGTTGGATATAAAAATGGAAGCAGAGTCCCATTCATAAATTAGTAGAAGAAAAGATATTTAAGAAACTTATGCCCTTAGAACCTATGCATTTTTAATATAGAACCTGGAAGAGGAAAAAAGAATCTCACCAACTTTTTCAAATTGCTTGACGCGATCTTTAATTTGAGACACCAATAATGGAGGTTTGTCTGCATTGACTGCAGATATTTCAAAGCATGGATACCCATCACCACAAGTGCTGCATAGATGTGTTCTTAATAAGTGAAATCTTGAATTAAAATTACCAACAAATGAAAAGAAATTTAAATAAATCATCATAGATATAGATAACTGATCCTAATTAGGTTTTCAAAATAGATTTGATACAAAAATATATTTTTAATTTATATAATTATAATACAATGTAAACTTTACCCTCTCATTACCCAATTAAATATTGAATATTATAACGTTGACAAAATATTAACTTTGAAATAGAATACTTTATTATCAACTTCAAAATTAAATTATTTCTTTACTCCAATAGTAGCTATTTCTGATAAAATAAATTACATTTTTCAACAAAAAAATATCAATATAATCGAATATTTTATACTAACTTATAAAAGCAAATTATAAAGCTAGCCTCTTGAAAGGCACATATATATAAAAGCATATTAAAATAAAAAATTAAAAGAAAGGAATTCATACTTTATTAGCAGTCCATTAAATAAATAACCTATTAAAAATATTTGCACATTTTTTAATGAATAACAAGAGTTTATGTACCGAGTGGCAACTTCCATGAGCTTGAGATGCCCATCATGTAATGGATTAAAAGAACCAGGCAGTATTATTTTCCTTTCTGCTGGTATCTCTGCAACCCAAAGATAAAAATTATCAATAAGAAAGTTGAATTTAATTGTAACTGTATTAAGATTGATATTGCTCAAAGGTATATCCATACCACTTGGAAATGGATAAATTTTAAAGCATATTTGACCGTTTATAAGTTGTTCTAACTCTTGATCTTCAATGAATTGCTTTTCACATTCATCAGATACATCTGATTCACTCAACTCCGAAACAGATGTTGCTGGAACTTTGCATGCATTTGCAATTGCCTAGAACCAAAACAGAGAAGGGGGCAAAAAGAAAGCCAAAACAACGTAAGATTTTAAAACAAATCTGAAGATAAGGAATAAATTTAATTTTTTCTTCCAAATATTCCTGTTCTCATTTTATGACATCTCCAATGTTCTTGTTGAGATTCAATCAATGCACTGAGTGCTTCGTTGCCTCAATGCTATTTGCTAGGTGTATATATTCCTATTGTTAGTTACTTTAGATATCCACGACCAGTAGTATATATTATTTCTATTGTATATGTTATCTTAGAGATGATTATGTCTTGTATACTAGGCTATATATTCAGACTCTTAAGAATCATTTTATATGAAAAATAGAAGATCAAGTCATATTTCTGTTATTCAATTTGGTATCAGAGCTCACGTTCCGTGGGCCTGATTGTTGCTCAACAAACACTGCCAAACAGTTCTCCGATCAAGCTCCATCTGAGCTAGAAGTCCTGTCACCCATCCACCACTCACAGTGAAACTCCGGCCACAGTCCCAGAGACCGCCGACGAGTTTCTCGTCGGAAACAGACCGCCGTCCAAGCTGTAACGCGCTGTCACGCGCCGTCACAGCATCAAATCCTTCTCCGCGCGTGTAATCCACGGGCCGTCATACAATCCTCCGATTGACTCACCGCCGCTTCCAGTTACCTCGTCGGCATCCCCTCTTTCATATTTAGAGGGGGGTTACCTCTGTCACCACCGGTGGCAACCACCTCTATCTGCACGTGACATCCACGCGCCTTCCTCCATTCCTCCATTCAACCTGCCGTCAGTCCCAAACAGTCACCCATTCACTAGCAGTAACCCTGTCACCTTTGTTATCCCATTAGTTTCAACTGAGACCTTGTGTCAAGGAGCAGCCGAGGCATTTGTGCTGTTTTGGTCTCTGTTTTTAATCTATTTTTATCCGAGGCATATTCTGAAATATCTGTGTTGTCTTTGGTCTCTTTGGTCTCTTGCCTTGGTCTCAATCATTTGCATCTGTGCTGTTCTTGGTCTCTACTACTTTGATCTCAACTTCAACCAAGGCATATGTGCTTTAGTTGATACTTAAGTCAATTTCAGTCACCTAACAGTCCTAGTCATCTAAGTCAGTCCCAGTTAACCTCAGTCTTATCTCAAATGGCTTCCACACACGAAAATTCTGCTGCAACATCCGATTCAACCTCTGGTACTCCTAACCCATCTTCACACAGCAAGAATCCTCTTTCCTTTGTCTTCTCTGGAAATCCATCTATAACCTCAGAGAAACTTAATGGAAAGAACTACATGGATTGGCAAAATGCTGTGGAGATTTGGTTCTTGGGGCAAGGCCTCTCTGATCACTTGACCAAAAAGGCTGTAGATGTTGATGCAATGGATCAAGATCAGTGGAAGAAGGCAGATTATCAGTTAGTTTCTCTCTTATGGCAGTCAATTGACCCAAAGTTGTTGGTGCATTTTCGCACCTACAAAACATGCTATGACATCTGGAAGAAAGCCCGCAGTGTTTATTCCAATGATATCTAACGCTTGTATGATGTGGTACACAACTTGGCTACACTTCAAATGACGAATAATGATCTCCCAACATATTTGACCAAGGCTCAGTCTACTATTGATGAAGTCAAGTTGCTCTTAACTGGTAATGATATGGAAAACAAGGTGGATAACATGTGCATGGTGTTTGTTCTTCACGGTCTCCACAAAGACCTTGAATCGCTCGAAATCAAATTCGACTAATCCTAGCGTTCCCACAAAGAGAAAACCTTATGGATCGCTCTACGAGTTCCCCTCTAAAACTATGACCTGAATCGGTTCTTTTTCGTGCTCAATCATCTATCTTTTTTCTAACACCACCAATCGTAATGTGGGGGCCGAGGTCGCCGAGGAGGTCGTGGGCTTTGGCAATCGCCCACAATGTTCATATCAGAATCGCACGGGTCATACCAAAGACAAATGTTATTCTCTCATTGGATTCCCTGAGAAATCAGCCCATATGACATACATGCAACCTCAAACTTCAGAAAAGCAGACTTGGAATGATAATCAGAATGTCTTGTCCGACGCTGAATTCAAGGAATATCTGCAGCTCAAAGGAGTCCAACAAGGTCAATCTTCAGCCGCGGTAGCTCATACTGGTAAATCTACTATTGTCTCACAAATATTGCCTATTGGATCTTGGCTTTTGGATTTTGGTGCTTCTGATCATATAGCTGGTAATCCCTCTCTTTTCTCTACTATAACACAGCCTAAAACACCACATTATATCACTTTTGCTAATGGCTCCAAGACAAAAGCTATTGGCATTGGTCAAGCCACTCCTCTTCCATCATTCTCTCTAAATTCTGTTCTCTTTATACCAGATTGTCCCTTTAACTTAGTCTATGTTAGTCAACTTACTCGTAACCTTAATTGCTCCATCACTTTTACTAATAACTCATTTTTCATCCAGGATCGGAGTACGGGACAGACGATTGGCACAGGATCTGAATCACACGACCTTTACTATTTTCAGCCACCATCTTCAGTTGCTTGCACCATTGTTGACTCCCTAGATCTCCTTCACCGTCGTCTTGGTCATCCTAGTCTCAATAAATTAAAGAAAATGGTTCCTCATCTGTCTCACTTACGGTCCCTAAAGTGTGAGCCATGTCAGCTTGGCAAACATGTACGAGCTTCTTTTCCAAGAAGGAATCCTCGTCAGACAACCACTCCCTTTGCTCTTGTTCATTCTGACATATGGGGCCCTAGTCGAGTTAGCTCTATCTTAGGGTATAGGTATTTTGTTATTTTCATTGATGATTTCTCAAGATGTACTTGAATATTTTTAATGAAAGATCGTTCTGAACTATCAACCATTTTTCAGCATTTTCACAAAGAGATTCAAACCCAATTTGGACATTCTATCCATATTTTACGAAGTGATAATGCCAAAGAATATTTTTCTGCATCCTTTAATCAGTTTATGAACTCTCATGGCATGATTCACCAGTCTTCTTATCCACACACACCCCAACAAAATGGCATTGCTGAAAGAAAACACTGTCATATTATTGAAACCGCACGTACTCTTTTGTTACATGCCAATGCACCTTTAAAATTTTGGGGTGATGCTGTTCTTGCTGCTGGTTTCTTGATAAATCGGATGACATCTTCTGCTTTGAATAACAAAATACCATTTTCCATCTTGTTCCCAGAGAAACCACTGTTTAATGTTCCCCCACAGATATTTGGTTCTACATGTTTTGTTCATGATCTCACACCAGGTCTTGACAAGTTGTCTGCCCGTGCTGTCAAATGTATCTTTCTTGGTTACTCTCATGTTCAAAAAGGATACAAATGCTATTCTCCCACTACTCATCGTTTCTACATATCTGCCGATGTTACCTTCTTTGAGGATACCCTTTATTTCACCTCCTCTGTAACACCGACGTCCATTTCCCAGGTATTACCTATTCCTTTGTCTATCCCGACTGTTGTCTAGGCTCCTACTCCACTTGTGTCTCTCTCTCCTTCTTCCCAACCTATTATTACCTACCAGCGTCGTCCTCACCCAGCACCATTGAAAGATGGTGTACCTGAACAGGCCGGTGATTCATCTCCCACTCCAGTTGATCTACCTGCTCCGGATCCACATGAGTCTCCTACCGACTTACCTATCGCCCTTCGTAAAGGTACACGTTCCACCTGCAATCCTTATCCCATTTATAACTTCTTAAGTTATCACTGTATATCTCCTTCCCATTATGCTTTTGTCTCTGTCATTTCCTCTGTTTCTATCCCTAAGAATGTACAGGAAGCACTCTCTCATCCAGGATGGCGGCAGGCTATGATTGATGAGATGGCAGCCTTAGAATCCAATACCACATGGACTCTTGTACCCAATCCTCTTGGAAAATCTACAGTTGATTGTCGTTGAGTATTTACTATCAAAGTCGGTCCAGATGGTCAAATTGATCGCCTAAAAGCTCGTTTAGTTGCTAAAGGATATACTCAGATCTTTGGGCTCGATTACGGTGACACTTTCTCTCCTGTTGCCAAAATGACTTCGGTTCGTCTTTTCTTAGCCATGGCAGTCATGCATCGTTGGCCCCTACATCAGTTGGATATTAAAAATGCTTTCCTCCATGGTGATTTAACTGAGGAAGTTTATATGGAGCAACCACCTGGTTTTGTTGCTCAGGGGGAGTCTCGTAGCTTTGTTTGCAGGTTACACAAAGCTTTATATGGTCTCAAGCAAAGTCCTCGGGCATGGTTTGGGAAATTTAGTACAGCTCTCCAACATTTTGGCATGATTCGCAGTGAAGCGGATCACTCTGTCTTTTATAAATGCTCATCCTTTGGCCAGTACATTTATCTTGTTGTATATGTAGATGACATTGTCATTACAGGGGATGATCATGATGGCATTAAAAGTCTCAAACAGCATCTATCTCAACAATTTGACACCAAAGACTTGGGATGATTATGATATTTCCTTGGAATTGAAGTTGCTCAATCTGATTCAGGGATTGCTATATCTCAGAGGAAATATGCTCTTGATATTCTGGAGGAAATTAACATGCTAGATTGTAAGATGACCGACACACCTATGGATCCCAATGTTAAGCTTATGCCAGATCAGGGAGAACCATACTCAGATCCAGGAAGATATCGAAGAATAGTTGGAAAACTGAATTATCTCACTATTACCAGATCTGACATCTCCTTCGCTGTCAGTGTGAGCCAATTCCTCAATTCTCCTCGTGAAGAGTCATTGGGATGCAATAGTTCGGATCCTTAGATACATTAAAAGTTTTCCTGGGAGATGACTAATTTATCAAAGTAGAGGCCACACTGACATAGTTGCTTACACAGATGCAAATTGGGCTGGTTGCCCAAGTGATAGACGGTCAACCTCAGGCTATTGTGTTCTCATTGGAGGCAACCTCATTGCATGGAAAAGTAAGAAGCAAAGTGTTGTAGCTAGATCAAGTGCAGAAGCAGAATATAGAGCTATGACCCTTGCTACATGCGAGCTCATTTGGCTAAAGCAACTCCTCTCTGAGTTAAAATTCTGTAAGATTGGGCTCATGAACCTTATATGTGATAATCAGGCAGCCTTGCATATTACCTCCAATCCTGTCTTCCACGAGCGAACCAAACACATCGAGATCGATTGTCACTTTATCCGTGAAAAGATTATATTAGGAGAAATCACCACAACATTTGTAAACTCCAATGATCAGCTGGCAGACATGCTCACCAAATCACTCCGGGGTCCGAGGATAAAATACATATGTGACAAGCTTGATGCCCATGACATATATGCACCAACTTGAGGGGGAGTGTTGAGATTCAATCAATGCACTGAGTGCTTCGTTGCCTCAGTGCTATTTGCTAGGTGTATATATTCCTATTGTCAGTTACTTTAGATATCCACTACCGGTAGTATATATTATTTCTATTGTATATGTTATCTTAGAGATGATTATGTCTTGTATACTAGGCTATATATTCAGACTCTTAAGAGTCATTTTATATGAAAAATAGAAGATCAAGTCATATTTCTGTTATTCAATTGTTCTTATACATAATCTGAGAAAGGAAAAAATAAAATAAAATTGAAGAAAATAACTCATAAGTGCAAACAGAATAGCAAAACATAAATATTGACAACTGTTCTTCACACCTGCCACACACCTTGAGCAAAAGATGACTTGAAACTCTGTCCTCTTCTTCTCGAGTACGAAGCCCCTAAATTAAAGCAGTTTGCAAAATAAATAAATATAAATATGTACATAAATAATATAACATATATGATTATCACATGTTTAGCATCAAGTTCAGAATAACATATAGAACAAAGAAGAGGATAACAGTACCTTAGTCAAGGTCACTCCTGATACCCAAAGTCGGTCAGCTGTCCTTGTTGACATATAAAATCTATAAATGTACATAAAATAAGAAGTTCAGATGGGATTAGTCATCCCCCAAAATCACATTTATGGGGACAGGGGGACAGCACTATCTGAAAAGAGCCTCTTTAAAGAAAATGTGACCAATGAAAAAGATCCAGACAGTCATACAATCAAATTGTACAAAATAAATCCAAAGGTAAATTGAAATGCAGCAGTAATGCACTTCTCTACAGTTGAGCTTGGCATGTATTAAGTCACATGTTTACCAATGACTAATACAACTTGCTGCATTTAGGAAATATATAACTTTACAGGAAGTCATAGGCTAAGAATAGCAAGCCAACATTGAGTAAGAATTATATGTGCTTTAATAATAAGCTCACATGGTAGATGATAAGCTTTCTATCATTTTTTTTAATATTATTATCAAACCAAGTTGGTGCCTTATTATGTAATTTTTGTTGTAGTTGATAGTATTTTGTATTATCTTATTGGTGAACATGTACAGTCTACTAATATATCCTGAAACATAAGTTTTAATATTTAATTGCTGACCAAAAGGTTCCAGCAGCTTGTTTTCTATTTACTTCAAATTCCACCCGACTTCTCAGTACTTTCCAACATAATTTAATCTACAAACCCAAGCATGTTATAATTTAACCCAGCCCCTAAATTTATAAATCTAAAACCTGATGATTATTATATTGCATCACTGAGCAATTCCTAAACTCTTAGTCTACATATACACTGATATGATTACTCAAAAACAAAACTAGTGAAGAATAATGTATTTACATGAAACAAAATTGTGTAAAATATCTTTCAGAAGAAAAATTCAATATAGGAAACCATACTATAATGATAAAATCCTGTTCTCATCACAAGTAATATTCACTTATTGCAATCCCTAGGTTAGTTTCGCAAGGTGGTGCCAGCTTAGTTTCGCAAGACTAGCTTGTGAATGCGAACTTATTGCCATAAACAGGAAAAGAACTCTGTGGGTATACCCATGGGTACAATGTATCCAAACAGAATTTGGAATCCCTGATGGCAATAAGCCTGCAACTTGGAAAGTAGTATGCACAAAGTAATGCGGTTTACTGGTCAATGGGTAACCTCTTCAGAAGTTAAGCAAATCAGAAAACCATTGAAAAGCTTATGGATGAGCTGAATACAGTGAGGTTCATTGAGCACTTTTGCAGATAATGTAAAATAAGATAATACCTGTGCTCCCCAAGTTTTGGACACGTGCTAGCCAAAGAACCAGTGAAGCCCACACCAAGAACTGGGGATCCTAATCAACAGGTAAATGCAGACCACATTAGTTCATATAGCTGGCATTTTGCACAGCACACACACATTGGCTGCAATTCATACAAATGGTAAGAACATTTCTAAGCAAACAAAGCATCCATTTTTGCACAACAATGAACATGTTACTACGCAATAACAAAGATAAAAATGATTGGTAAAGGTGTATGTCATCAATGGGTCAGAACCAAAAAAGCATGATTTTCATTTGGATTAGTCAACCTGGCCTGGAGAGCTTAAGAGCACGATTGTAAGCCAATAAAGCCATATCTTCAGCAGTCTGTTGGCTACAAAACTGGGGTGGAATCTGCAGGAACTAAAAACAATGAGAAAATAAGAAGGGGACACAAAAAACTAGAAACACAAAACTGGGTTGCTTAGAGAATAATCCAAAGAAGGACCTTGCCAAGTAACTGGATCATAGACATCTTAGAGTAAGGAACCACAGCTTCAAGCACAGTATTTGAAGCTCCAGGAACTGATAGCAACCAACCCACAACCTGATCACGTTCAATATGACTCCAATTACTACCAGGTCACCATTTTGCATCACAAATACTGAAATAAATAAATAAATATATATATATATATATATATATATATAGAGAGAGAGAGAGAGAGAGAGAGAGAGAGAGGACCTGAGAAGCTCCACCGGCGAGATAAAGGACGGCTTGAAATGGAGTGGAGTGTATGGCTTGTACTGTGGTTCGGATGCAAGCTTCCGTCATTCTCTCCTTCGCGTCTCTATTCAGCCACCGTTGCTCTCGCTCTTCCAAAGATAAGACATGACTAGGATGTCGTTTTTCTACCACACAACACAAGATCCTTAAACGACAACTTTGATTAGCATGTCATCACGTTCTGGTGACAGGGCTAAAGTGGTAGCAAATCAATCATAACATGACATACAAAATGCAAGATTTTATTTTTCATTTTGTTTATAACAAAATTTGGTAAAATTAATGAGAACTTATTCAAATTCCAGTTAGCATTTAAGAGTTAAGGCATCATACATAACATCCTTCAACTTTATATATGTATGTAAATCTTATGATAATTTTTTTGGTCGAACTATTTACAACCCATTAATTTAGGGCTTTTTTTATTAATTAAATTTTAAATTAATAATGCAGGCAAAAAATTTTAATAAATAAAAAATTAATTTTTTTTCTTGAAGATGTTAGTTATGTAAATGAATCATACATTTGATTTGGTAAATTCAGCGGTCAAAATTTTGGGCAGGGAAACGATGAAATTTAGATGGCTAAATAAATAAATAAATTTTATAAACAGTAAAAAGAGTATGTATGGTGAATTGAAGACATTTAACCTTTAACAGATTTGAGAACATTTTTTTTCTTTTATTTTAATAAGCCTTAAAAGTTTGATATGTAATTAAAGGATAGAGATTTTCAAAAAAAAAACTTTTTCATTTTTTGACAACAAAAATAATGTATCGGAAAGTTATTAATTTAGTATTACCTATAATTACTTTGAAAGAAACTACTTCTATGAAAGTAGGAATTGTTTCATAAGATTTTGGACTTTGGTTTTATCTGTAAATTAGCTTGAATTCAAATATATAAAATAAGTATAAGATTAAATAAAATGTAATTTTATTTTAATAATAGTTACCTTAAAAGAGTCAATATCTAACATATTAACATCAATACTAAAAAATAACATAAATTTAGACTTATTTTGATAATAGCTACTTCAAAAGAGTCAATGCCTAACATATTAACATCAATACTAAAAAATAACATAAATTTAGACCAATAATAATATAATAAAACACACATCCTTTATTTATATATATATATATATATGTGTGTGTGTGTACCTCCTCCTGCCTTAAAGAAGCTCTGCCACTGGATAAATCATATATAGCTTTTATAATCTTTTTGGTGAAATGATGATGTAAAGGAACCGTACTCTACACTGAAATTTAAAATGAAAATATTAAATGTAAACATAAATAAAGAGTAAATATTTATTTTAAAACATAAGTTAAGTCATTTAATAATAAATACATTAAATTTTAAACAACAAATTAGTTATTTAATATTATTTTTTGACATAAAATTCATCTTTTAATGTCAAATTTTGAAATGATTAATTTTAAATAATCAATTTGATATAAAAAATTATTAAAGAACTAAACTAATATTATTTTTACCTTTAAAGAATCATAGTAAATATTTACTCTGTAAATAAATTATTAAAAATCTTTGTACAATGTGATTATGGACAGTTTCCCCTCGTAATATTACAAAAACATGTAGTGAAATATAGTATATCTTAATGATAGATGTAACAAGAAAACTTATGATTGACACCTTAAAGCAAGTGGCATCCTCGGAAATCTCAGTTCCCATAATTTTTTTACTGTTTTTTTTAACTCCATCTGCATCTTGTATGGTATAACCAATTAACCACTTAGAATAATTTTTTTTCTTCTTTCAATCTACATAGTATAACCAAACCACTTGGAAGACCTCTTTCTTTTAATCTAGCAATGATAAAGCAAAATTATATGCAAATTTAGAGACACTCCTTGTCATTATTCTAACAACGTGCCAATAATGAAGAAATCAAAATAACAAAATATATATATCTAAAATAAGAAAAAGAGTAATACTATTTATAAAATTATTTTTGTATACATTCACATTAATATTTAAGGATAAATATATTGAGAATCACAGTAAATTTAATAAATAGTTTTATGGAAGAAAAAGGAGTTGGCATTTTAAGAAGAAAAAAAATAAAAGAAGAGAAAATGAGTAGATTTAGACATTTTCCCTCATTTGAATGTGAAAAGAAAAGAGGAAGGAAAGAAAAAAAAGTCCATGTGACCCACCTAAAAGTTTTCTTCTCCCAACTATGAAGAAAACTTAAATCATGCACAGACAATGAACTTAAATTACTATTTTACTCACTTTTATAGCATCAATGATTGACTATTGCACCTTATACGACTATACTTACTTTTTCAACAACAATAATAAGAAAAATTTTGATTTTGTATTTACTTTTATGAGAGATGAGAAAATACTTGAAGTTAGTTAACTTACTTGATCCAAATAAAACATTTTTTTAATAAATAAAATCATATTTTTAATTAATTTAGGTGTCAAAATTTTAATTTTTTAATATTAATACTTGTAGTAGAATTTATTTATTTATCTAATTTATAAGAAGTGTGCTAAGGATGTAAAATGAAGAATAACAAATATTTATATTCTATTACATTATATTAAGAGTATATAAGTTATTTTATATAATTATAATTTCTTTCTTTTTAATTTTCTACACAACCAAGTAAGAGAAACAAATATTTTTCATTTTTTTTTCTCTCCATCCAAACATTAAAAGTGAAAATGTACTTTTCTCTTTATTTTCTCAACTCTTTATTTTCTTTCTTCCCATTTTTTCTTCCCATCCAAACAAAAGCTAAGACACAATAAAAACTTACATATTGCTCAAACCAAAAAATAAATAAATAAACTTACATATTGTTCGCGCACAACAGCCTATATTTAAGAATGTGCTCCCATCTAGAAGAGTTTCTACTATGACACAGAGATGTCATACTCCCAACAGAATGTCCTAATGCGAAGGCACATACCAACAACTGTGAACCAGTAAAATAATATAGGCATGTAGATTATTTAATTTTCCCTTTTACAAAAAAATTACTTTTAAATATAATAATATATTATTATTATTTTGGGCTGCAAAGTTGTTCCTTTGTACTTTTTGTAGCAGCTATCAGCTCTGTGAGCTCTGCAGCTGTTGGCATTATTATGGTGTTGGGGTGGGCTCTATGGAATGAAACTTTCACGCTCCTGTTGCCCGTTACTGCTTTTCTCTGTGCCCACGTCCTAATTTTAAGTATTATTAGAACTTTTTTGTAAATATATTTTAATACTAAATGTATAAAAAATTGAAAATTCTCATATTAATATGTTAAAACTAATATAAGAATTTTAAATTTATTGTGCATCTTGTATTTAAATATGTTATAAAAAGGTTTTAAAATATTTTAAAAATTAAAAATGCTCATTTATTAAGCATTTTTTCTTAATTTATGTTCCATTTCAATTAAAGTTAAAAGTTTAAGATTATACCATAAAAATTGATATATCTTTATATATTATTATATTTCTATGAACTTTGTATAAGATATCGAAAGTTTGTGAGTGATTTAATAATGAAAATAAAAAAGGAAAGTGGAAGAAAGAAAAACAATGAGTCTTTTAGTATAGGGAAATTAGATAATAAAATACTTTCGGTGTTTATCATAATCACTTACACTTAATTATTGTAATATAGAAAATTTTATATAAAACTTATGTACTGCATCAGTGAAATAGAAGTACATATAATAAGCATTACTTATTTAAGAATATTTCAGGTATAAAATAATAAAATAGAAAAATAAAATTATTTTAAGAATGAACTTTTATCCAAATCCATTTTTCTTTATTTTCCGAGAAAAGTATACTCTACATACGTAGCAGAAAAGGCAGCTAGCGTAGGAGAAACGGACCACTTGAACTCTAACGTTAACGTGGGTCGTGGGTTACCCATACCTAGCTTACCCAGTAGCCACCCCCATAAACGGCCACTTACGATATGGGCCACAAATGAATAGAGTTAACATGAATTATTTAAGAAAAATGATTTAAAAGGTTAGTTTGATAAAAAAAAATATTTTATTTTATTCGTAAAAAATTAATTAAATATTTAATTAATTTAATTAAAATTTTATATATAATTAATTAATAACTTATTTTTTTAATATTTAATAAATAAATAATTATATATAAATTATTAATTAAATTAATTTAATATTTAATTAAATTTTTTTCTAATTAAATGGAAATACTTTTTTTAAGCCAAAGTCATTCTCTCAATTATTTATAGTTCACGCTCGGCTTAATAAAAATTTGAGTTTATTTATTTATATTTAAGTTTGATTTATTTTAAGTTCATGAATTATTCAAATTTTATAAATTAATATCAAATTTTATATTAGATTTGTTATTCAATAAATTAAGTTCAAATTTAGAACCTAATTAAATTTATTTTATTTACATATATTTAATTAAAAAATGATTTAATCAAACTAAAAATAAAATAAAATATTAATATATATTATATTAAATTATTATTATTATTTATAAAATTTATATATATATACTGAATCAATTTATAAGTTAAATAATTAAATACATACAAATTTAAATTTGACTAATTTAATAAATAAATTAAAAATTTCAACTTATTGGACCATTAATAAAGAGAAAATAATTAAAAAAAAGTTAATTTGGTAAAAAAATATCTCTATTTAAGTTTTAAATAAAATTAATAAAATATTTAACTAATTTAATCAATAATTTATATATAATTAATTAATTATTTATTTTTATTTTTAATATTTAATACATAATTAGTTATATATAAATTATTAATTAATTTAATTTAATAATTAATTAATTTTTTTCCCGAACGAAATAATACTTTTTCTCAAACTAAATATATGTGTCATTCTCCCATTAATAAACTGAATCACTAATCGAGTCAACTTATTTCCAGCCGAACTTTACGGCTTCGCCCTTCACATGCCAATTTATCCTTCATTTATCGTTGTCCTCTCCTTTTCATATCGTGATATTTTGCAAATTGAGAATGGGTGGGTTCAGTCTTGAGCAGTGCGCTGAAGCGTGGAGGTGGCATTAACAACGTGTCGTGACTGAGGGCCCCACTAAGAAGAAGATCAGAACCGTTGCTTTATTTTTTGATCCTACACATTTCAATGGTTAAAGCTGGCGGGTTCCTATGATCATCAGTAATCACAGGTTTCATCCGTATCTTCATTTTTTTTAAAAATAAATGTTAATTTTGATCGCATTAATTTTTATGTAATAAGAATATTAAATTAATTTTTTAATATCAATTTATGTTTAATATATTTTTTTATTTATCAAATTCATTATTGATTCTCGTAATAATCCTCTTAATGTTATTATAAAAAATTGAAACTTTTAATAATGCATTTAATCATACATCACATATCTCCATAAAAAAAAGTTAATCCTTTAATTTATTTTTGTGATTACGAATAGTAGCACAAAGTTCTCCTTTACCAAATTATATATAGAAACAGGATTCTTTACGTTTTCTTAATTTGACAGTGGTAAAAAGAATGATAATAACAATCACCAAGTTTTTTTTGAAATATAACACTCACAAAGTTTGGCTCAAGTAATAAGTGTTTGTTTGTATGTACATTTTTTTCATAAAAATTTATTTGATTATATTTTAATATATTTAAATGATTTTTTTATTAAAACACTGAAACACTAAAAAATTATAGTTTTTTTAATTAACTTTTAATGTTTATAACATTAAAAATTTGTTCACATAAAATAATATCTTTTTTAAATATTATATCAAAACATAAAAAATGTTTTCATTATTTTTTTAAAAAATATTTTAAAAAATTTATGATAAAAAATCATTTTTAAAAACTCATTAAAATTAGTTATAAGTAAATTTGAATTCAATAATTAATTTTTTTTATAATATCAATGATTTAAACTTGTAAAAAAATGTTTATAAAATGAGATAATTTTAATACTCTAAATAAGATTAATCTTTAATCTACAAAAGTATAGATACTCCAACCAAGTTGAAACGAAAGATGTTAAACTTCATTCACTGAGATTGAGTTAGTGCTTATAGAATTGGAGAGCAAGATGGGCTTTTTTCTTTTAAGAGATCTTACATGAATATAGTATATAAAAATATATACAATAAATTATAATGTTTACACCATATGTATAGAATAATATAAAGTTAATAGTGCTCAGTCTATCAGAAAATTAAATTCTACATGAATTGTTTTATCATTAAAAAGAAATAAATCAAAAAAATATCATATTAAAAAAAAAGAAATCGAAAGGGCTACATCTGCATCAAAGGCACAATGATGATAAGTAAAAAAAAAATAATGATAATAACTTAGATTTAATTTATATTTATTATTAATGTGAAAATTTTTTATGTTATTATTTAATTATATGTTAATATATTATTAAAATAATTATATTTTTTAAATAATAATTATAATAATTAAACTCTTTTAATAATTTAATAATACATAATAAAATGATAATATATTTTTTTTTTCAACAATAAAAATATGTACAAAAACTTATTTGAGGAATGGGGAGCACAAAGTGGCCATAATTATAGCCATGTCTCCCTAACGGTTCAGAAACAACAGGGAATAATCATGACTATCTAATGTGGTCTTCCTAAGTACTGAAGTCCCCTAATCATCTGTGTATCTGACTAATGCCACGTGCAAGTACAGAATCTGCAGTAATGTCTAATGTATTTTATTCATTTTATTAAGAAAGATAAAAAGATACCACATTTGATTATTTCAGATTATTTTGATATTTATATATTTTTTAACATTAATATTTAAATTAAATTATTAAATATTCATTAATTATTAAAATTTAATAAAATATAAATAATAAATAATAAATAATAAATAATAAATAATAAATAATAAATAATTTATTTTAAATATTAAATTCATTAAAAGACTATAACAATTCTTTTTTAAATGAGATAAAGGAAGTATCACTATCACCTTCCTTTTACCAGTAGTGTAATTACTTGGGTGGTCTTGAGAAAAACTTGAGTATGCATGATGTACCACCACAGAGTTATAACCTTTTTTTTTTTTTAAATTAAACAAATTTAGAGAGAGAAGAGATTGTTGTATTTCAAAATCACTACATGTTACTAAGATATAACGGAAATTTATAATAATACTTATAATTTATATATCAAACAAAATTAATGATAACAAGAATTGAATATAAACCTTTTAAATAAATTACCTTGAGTCTTACCACCTCTTTCAACCTCTGTTAACATTTGTTCACTAAATTAATAAAAATTGACAATTATTTTGATATGTAGTTCTATCATGTTAAACTTATCAAATTAACTGTATTATGTCATTGGTATTAACAATGTTACAATGATACTTATATATGGCCTTTTAAATAAGATTGTCATAAAAAAATTAATTTATAAAATAATTTTTTAAAAAAAATATTTTATTGTGACTCAATCAAAAATTATTTGAATTAATTAAATATTGAATTAATTAATTAATAATTTATTTAAAATTAATCAATTATTTTATTTTAATACTTAATATATAACTAATTATATATAAATAAATAAATAATTAACTTTAATATTTAAATAATTAAATAAGAATTGAAGCACTTTTTAAGTAATCCGTACTAAAGTATTATTTTAAAAAAAGAACTGAAAACTTTTACAAATTTAAAATAATTTTATTTTAATTCGTTTTAAAAATTAATTAATTAAAAGAATAATTTATATATAATTAATTAATAATTTATTTTAATTTTAATATTTAATATGTCATTAATTATATATAAATTTTAAAACAAATCAAATTAAAAATATTTTCAAACACGTCGAAAGTTTTCAGTGCTTTGCCCAATTTTTTTTAAGAATAATTTAAAATTTCTTTTTGATAAAGGGTTGGGTAATTTAATTTGTTTTAAAAATTAATTAATCATTTAATTAATTTAATTAATAATTTATATATAATTAATTAATAATTTATTTTTATTTTAATATTTAATATGTAGTTAATTATATATAAATTATTAATTAAATTAATTAAATAATTAATTAATTTTTAAAATAAATTAAATTATTTAACATTTTTAACAAACTGAACTTTTAAGTTATTCTTTTGATTTTTTTTTCAAAATTTTATCCAGCTTAATTAATTTCGTAAGCTAACTTTTGTTTTCGCGAAAATTTCAAGTCATACTCGTGTCGTGTGTGAGTTGTCTGACTTGTCTCACCACACCAGTCATCAAGACACCATCCTTCTTTTTCTTTTCTTTTTCATTTCATCTCATAATCTCTCTCTCTCTCTCTCTCTCTCCTAGCCTAGCCCGAGGTCTTGCAAAGTTGCAACTTGCAAGCTCAACCTTTCCCATTCTTCAACAGTTACTCTTTTCCATCACTGTTAACACTTTCGTTCTCTCTCTTTCTCTGACCTCACTTACTTGCATTGTCTTTCTCTCTAGCTTGTTCTCTGTTACACAAAGAAACTAAGGTAACCTCACTGAGCTTCTTCTTCCTTTGTATTTTGGATTTGCTCCAACGGTCACTAAGTTGGAGGAGATGATCCCTTTAGTTTTGTTGTTTTTTCTTCTTTGCTGCAACTTTCTTGCACCTGTGAATTCTCTGAATGTTGAAGGCTCTGTGCTTTTGACACTTAAGCAGTCCATCACAGACCCAGAAGGGTCTATGAGTAACTGGAATTCTTCTGATGACAACCCCTGTTCATGGAATGGGATTACTTGCAAGGAGGAAAGTGTTGTGTCCATTAGTATCCCAAAGACGAAACTTTATGGGTTTCTTCCTTCTACTCTAGGATCTCTTTCCCAGCTCCGTCATGTAAATTTTAGGAACAATAAGCTCTTTGGAAGCTTACCTGCAGAGCTCTTTGAAGCGCAGGGACTGCAAAGTTTGGTCCTTTATGGCAATTCCTTTTCTGGGTCTATTCCAAATGAGATTCAGAAGCTCAGGTATCTTCAAACTCTTGATTTATCACAAAATTTCTTCAATGGGTCTTTACCTGCTAAAATTGTCCAATGCAAGAGACTCAAAACCCTTATTCTCAGTCGAAACAATTTCACTGGTCCTTTGCCAGATGGATTTGGTACTGGTTTGTTTTCTCTGGAAAAACTAGACCTTTCTTTCAATCAGTTCAATGGTTCAATTCCTAGTGACATGGGAAATCTGTCAAGCCTACAAGGAAATGTTGATTTGTCTCATAATCATTTTAGTGGTTCAATCCCTGCCAGCCTTGGTAATCTGCCTGAGAAGGTTTACATTGATCTTACTTACAACAATTTAAATGGTCCAATACCCCAAAATGGTGCTTTAACAAACAGAGGACCAACTGCTTTTATTGGAAATCCTGGTCTATGTGGCCCGCCTTTGAAGAATCCATGTGGCTCCGATACTCCTGATGCTAGTTCACCTTCCTCATTTCCATTTCTGCCTGATAACTACCCTCCTCAGGATACTGGCAATGGTTCTGGGAAAAGTAAGAAAAGCAAAGGGCTAAGTAAGGGTGCTGTGATTGGCATTGTTGTTGGTGATTTAATTGGAATTTGCCTTTTAGGCTTGCTGTTCTCTTACTGCTACTCAAGGGTTTGTGGTCTTAGTCATGATCAGGATGAAAATGGTGTTGATAAGGGAGAGAAAAGAAGGAAAGAGTGCTTATGCTTCAGAAAGGAGGAATCTGAGTCCCTATCTGATAATGTTGAGCAATATGATCTTGTCCCATTAGATGCCCATGTGGCCTTTGATTTGGATGAGCTTCTTAAGGCTTCAGCTTTTGTTCTGGGTAAGAGTGGAATTGGGATTATGTACAAAGTGGTGCTTGAAGACGGGTTTGCCTTGGCTGTGAGAAGATTGGGAGAGGGAGGTTCTCAAAGGTTTAAAGAGTTCCAAACGGAAGTAGAAGCAATAGGAAAGTTAAGGCATCCAAATATTGTGACTCTGAGAGCCTATTATTGGTCTGTTGATGAGAAGCTTCTCATCTATGATTATATTCCCAATGGAAGCCTTGCTTCAGCAATTCATGGTAAGTTTCATTTAGGGCAAGCCTATTATTTTTTCTTCTAATGGCAATTTCTGATCTTTTCTTTTAGCTGTCTGACACTTTGTTCATTTGATTGTTTGGTTCCATTTAATGTCTTCAGGGAAGGCTGGACTTGTCACATTTACACCGCTATCTTGGTCCTATCGATTGAAAATCATGAAAGGAACTGCAAAAGGATTGGTCTACCTGCATGAGTTTAGCCCCAAAAAATATGTCCATGGAGACCTGAAGCCAAGTAACATACTTCTTGGGCATAACATGGAACCCCACATTTCTGATTTTGGACTTGGACGCCTTGCAAATATTGCTGGGGGGTCCCCAACCTTGCAATCCAACCGAGTGGCTGCGGAGAAACCCCAAGAAAGACAAAAGAGCTTGTCCTCAGAAGTTACAACTAATATTTTGGGAAACGGTTATCAGGCTCTAGAAGCACTGAAAGTGGTGAAGCCGTCACAGAAGTGGGATGTTTATTCATATGGTGTGATATTGTTAGAAATGATCACAGGACGATTGCCCATTGTCCAAGTGGGTAACTCAGAAATGGACCTTGTGCAATGGATTCAGTTCTGCATTGAGGAGAAGAAGCCACTCTCAGATGTATTAGACCCATATTTAGCTGATGATGCAGATAAGGAAGAGGAGATCATTGAAGTTTTGAAGATTGCAATGGCTTGTGTCCATAGCAGCCCCGACAAGAGACCAACAATGAGGCATGTGCTTGATGCTTTGGATAGATTGTCCATATCCTCTGATTGAAAATTTCCAGGAAGCTGTGAATTGAATCCAGTTCATTTGTAACGCTTTTACTCTTGGTCACACGTTTAAGAATTGTTTCAAGCTGCTAGGATTGTCAAGAGTTTCGCTAGAAGTATGAATTCTTGTAATTGAAGCACTGGAAGAGAGAATGAAGCAATTTGTTTGAGGCAAACCAATCTTTCTAAGATTTTCTTCATTGCTTTTTTGCCATTATATAGGAACTGTGTAGTCTGTGTTGGTCTGCTCAGCCTACAGCGCATGCTTGAGAGAGACTTGTTTTTTTTTTTCTTTCCCTTTTTGTTTAGTTAGCTGGTATTCTATCTATTAAAAAAAGCATATATAAAAGAATGTCTTCATCTTAAAACCACAGTATCTTGGTTTTATTGGGCCAGTGATTCTGTCAGTGAGAGTCTGTTCTTTTGTTATGTCTCAACCCTTTGCCTTTGTCCTGTTCAATTTATTAAGGTTGATGGTGCCATGACTTGCTTTAGCATCTGAAACCCGTGATCTTCTCGTCCCACTCACCTCACCAAGGAAAAAAAAAAGGGTCGTATGAAAAATTATAATTATAAACTTGGAATAATTGTTTTACACAATGGTTATCGGATTGGACATTTTGTTCTTAAGCTATCTGAATCATTATCGTAATTGAGTGAACGGATATGATTCGCCAATACTGTTCTCTCTTTTAGCACTGATTTGAACCATAAAAGCATACATAATCCGACAAAGAATGCCAGGTTGCATGTTATACCTCAACTTCGTGTCATGTATTTGTACCCTTCTTTCTCAATCTTTATCAGTCATACTGTTGAACAATTAAGTGAAGGAATAATAAAAGACTATCAAAATAAAAAAAGGAATAACAAAAGACAAGCAAGAGTTTTAAGTCAAATCCCTCACACTTTGTTTCATTGTTTTCTCATTGGCAACTGATTGAGCTTAACATCGAATATCTCTATAGGAAAACTATGGATGAATAGAGGGGGGAGGGGGATATGATATGTTTGTGCTTTTGCCAGTATGATTTCAGTTTTTTTTTTTAATTTTTACAGGCTATAAGTATTGAAATTACAACAAATATAATAAAGCTATTGTGGGAGTACTATAAAAAAGTCTCTTTCGATAAACAGATTTTCTTCTCATTATTTAGTTGATTTATTATACGTAAGACATTAAAAAGAAAGTTCCAAATTAAAACTGTTCCGACTCAATTGATAGTTCTTTATTATGAGTGCAAGAATTTAGAACTGAATTTATCATAATACGAGTGGTTTTTTTTTTTTTTTAATGAAAATCACAATATGCGTGGTTTAGAGAAATAAGAGACTTATCTCTATTTATAATCACATCAATAAATAAATAAATAAAACTCAAATTTTCTTAGATTTGATTATTATAAAATGTAAAATTAGAAAATTAAAAGAGTTGTTTTTCACAAATATATTAATTATTAAATTTTAAATTATTGGCTTTTTAATCAATTATATATATATAATTTTTTTTTGTTTACATTAAAAATACAGGTACTTATAGGTGCCCGTGTGGAAGAGCTAATCTTCAACATCATCAGTACCACTTTGGCTTGTAAATTCATTGGCACTCAATTATAAAAGTACTTTTATAAGATTTTGCTGACTTCACATGTAAATTTAACAAACAAGATGAGGGACCCCACATATGTACATTAATTAAGCAGTCGTTGGACTTGGGATGGCCAAACCATGTGACGCGAATTTAGGGGAAATGGAATCCAGCAGTCTGTGGGAAAATTCTTGGCTGTCATTTGGATTTACTGCTAATTAATCATTATTCTTCTGACTTCGATGACAGAAACAGCATTTCGAGTTTCGCGTGGTTTGTTGTGAATTTTAATGCCAATTTCGCTGTAGCATTCAACATAAAAACTTTGGGGGCACATTTGTTTTATTTGTGATTTTCTTTGACCAATGCTTTGACCAATTATAAACTATATCTCTGTTTTGTACCTAGTAAAAGAGATAACCCAAAACATGGGAAAATCAGCGAAAGTTTTAACTTACAAGCAACAAATAAGTTGAGGATGAAGGGGGAATCACAAGAATGTTAGACAAGAATTGATATAATGAAGAACAAGCCAATGGAGGGAAACATGTCATTGTCATGTTTAAAAGTGAAAGCAACTTGAGACAGTTGTTTTTGCCAAATTAAGAACATGCTAGAGAATAGTTCTTATCCCAAAAGTCATTGCTAGGCATTAATTAGTGCAACACTGGCACTCAGCTGAATTATAGCAAAGACACCAGTGTCACCCATGTGAAGATGAAATGTGTTATGTAATCATTAACAGGAATATTAATAATCACTTTTCAATTGTCTAAAATACCACGTGGATTCTATAAGAGCTTAATCCATCTAGTTTTATGTAGACAGACAACTTAACGGAAGGTCCTCAAGACAGTTTTGCTTTCGATTAACCGAATACAGCATATAAGTAAGACAGAAAACTTAGGTATATCTAGATGAACGGGAAACAAAGTCTGCATCCTTTCTTGCAATCCTTAACCGCTTCACACATTCTACAAACTCTCTGTCAAACAAAAATAAAGTGAGAAAGAAAAAGTGAAGTTAGAATTATTGTTCAATTAGTAAATCACCTAGAATAAAATGTAGAAAATTGGTTAGTCAAACAAGATGAAGACAACAAAGAGAACCTACTTCCATGGGACATCACCTACAGTCCTCCAATTATCTTCTCTGTCCTTGAAGAACAATGAGTACTCTGACCCCGTTTGGAACAATCGTAAACCAGAAAGAGATTGGCTGCCTGAATGGTACAACCATTTAAAAATATATTACTAGTAAATAAAAGACTAACAATGTCTTGCAAGAGCATTATTGATTGTGCCTACCAAACATGTCTTCTAACTGGGTTGCTAGACTTGAGTAGCCTCCATGGTCAAGTACACAAATTTTCCTACCAATGGCAATGCCATCCATGTTAACCTTGACATAAGCCCATCTCTCATTGCTCTGGACCCCCTCTATCTCTTCATTAAAATTTTCGGAGACAGATCTAGAAGGCATTGTGCTTGAATTCTTGAGGTTGAGATTAGAGCGAGGCCAATCCATAAGGTCATCATATCCACTTAGACTTACCACTGAATCACAACATAATTTCATTAGATTATATATGGCAGCAACCCTATCTAGAGAGGAAAATTAGAGAAACTCATAATCAGTTGATCAATTTCATGTGTTAGAGCAATATAACTTGGATAAATAATCTCAGAATATGTACCTACTTAGACCTTGTTTTGTATTTATTGTTTGTATCACATCATTTTCTTAACCCCGAATGAGTCATCCAGAGACCACATTGGGGGTACTGTTTTTGCTTAAGACAACATACCAAAATCTTCCTACCTGACTGAATTCAATTGAATTATGCTTGTTTCTATTATTAAAAAAAAGGCCTTGTGATAACATGATGAGTGAAAAATAAGAGAAAGAGCTCAAGAATTAAAAGAATGAACAAGGGGATGAACGCATACAGTTGCCAGAAGAATGATATGCTTCAGGTTGCACAGTTCTGAGACTAAGACCCAGATCAATTATGCCGTCATCCTGTTTGTCTTGGTAGAAAACTGAGTGAAAATTTGAAGAGTTCAAAAGAAAGCTTGATGTGTTTGAATCCATTGGGATGATGCTCTATTAACTGCTGGACTTTAAAATAGCTAACTCAATGTAGGTATTGGTGGCCAAGGCCTACTGAGTTGCATTGGTAGACTAACCTATTTATAGTGACAATTTGAGTAATGACCTAATTATCTAAATGACATGTCCAAGAGCACACGGAAGACAAGGAAGCATCCTCCATTATCAATCATTAAATGCACAAAGCTTATCTTCTGTTACTGTCAACATGGAACACAAGGTAAAAACAAAACACCACAAGAACAAGGGATGGCCAAATTGATCCTAACAGCAGTTATTATGGATTCTGCTTCCTGACATTGCTACAAAAGCTCAGACTCTTCTTATGTCAATATTCCATGGTGATAGTAACCCGAGAAAAGCAAGTGGAAAATACTATGTGAATATTGAACTGGCTGAACCAACATATAAATTCGTTAAGAGTAGTGCTAGGCTAATTATATAGGAGAAGATAATACTTTACCCTTCTGGCCATACACATTTATCTACCTGCAGTCTTGGCAATCTACTAGCAGCAGCTACAGAGCAATTGAGGCACAGAGATGGTGCGTGTTCTGAAATACATCTGCGAGCCCTGCTAGTATTAAATTTAGAATGATTATTTTAATGATTTATAAGCTTGAATCCTACAGTGAATCCTTTTTATTGTTCATAGGTTAAATACGTTATGAATATTAATATTTGCACATCACATTTCTGTACATCACTTTACATCACTCCAATTCTTCTATAGGGGATCCACATGTGTGTGGGTCATGTAAACTGTAAAGAAATCAATCATTATACAAGATTTTGATGTAAAAAAGTGATGAAAATGAGAAAGGATGTGCATAAATAATTTCCAATACATTATAC
Organism: Styphnolobium japonicum; assembly: GCA_023212625.1. Classification (NCBI taxonomy): domain Eukaryota; kingdom Viridiplantae; phylum Streptophyta; class Magnoliopsida; order Fabales; family Fabaceae; genus Styphnolobium; species Styphnolobium japonicum. The sequence goes on from JALBWW010000013.1 coordinate 3,451,964, forward strand.
AGATACGAAAGAGCAATACTTTCGAAAAAAAAAATATTGATTAGTTTTGGCATATAGATGTGAGCAGTGCTACTCACTCATAGACATTTTTTTGTCAAAAAACCTCTAGCAGAGATTAATGAATCACTTGCACAGAAAATCAATTTCACATAATTATAGGGATTCAATAACTTTTCATAAAAGTGTAAGTTTTGATAATAAAAAAAGGTATATAAGTAGACTTGATTATTGGTCGAGTTTTGGGCTTGACCTTTTGAAGTCTCACAAAATTTAGTGCTGGAGCTTATCAACTCAGTGTAGGCAGCATGACAATATAGGCACAACCCTCACCTTTGAATATTTGTTTATCTTCTTAGATGACAGGACTGCCACTTTTCAAGGGAACAGCGATCTGGTCGGATCCCAACATCCCACGCCACCCTGCTTTAGCAGGAGGGTTTTTCCCCCCCGTTATATGGATAACAATTAGAGAGAAAAAGGTGGGGTTACTACTGGTACTGAATCACAATAGATTAACCTGTGTATTCATCCCAACAAGACGTATATAGTAGGACTGAGAAAACTATTTTCTGTACTAAAACATCTTAGCATTCCTGGATTAAATATATTAACGGAGGCATTTAGTAGGCTGGTATTTTTATACTGATATGTAAAATATCCCAATATTTGAAATGCATACTACGCTTGAAATTTGGATCTTGGCAGGTTTAATTAGCAAAAGAGCATTAGAGATGTCAACTTCTTAGAGTGCTAATCCTGGTTTATAAATCTCAAGGTGTAACAATTGGTTTTAATAAAACTAAGGAGATAATTCTTGAGATGTCAAGATCAACACGACTGACTTGTTGAAGGCAACCTTACCAAAGGCCTGTGAACACAAATGTGGAAGATAAAACCATTATTGAGATTTCTTGTTCTTGATGCCACAGACACAATTGTTTCACCCTTGTATCTGCTTCATCTTCTTGCTCTTGACCTATTGATCTACCCAACACCTTTTCTTCTAATGACGACAGTTTGTCTATTTCAAGAAAAGATGTTCACAATCACCACCAAAGCTACCTAAATATGCCGCCCAAGGTGTAAATCAGGCCTAAAGGGACATAAATACATAAGAGAAAAACACCCTCTAGGAACCCTGTGGCTATGAGAGGCTATAGCCTTATAAAGGTGTCATGTCATAGAATAAATTAACCACTAGCGTCACAATAACATTAGTCATCATTCTCTCACCAAAAAAAAAAAAAAAACATTAGCCATCATTCACAATCCAACATTTAGCCAGTTTTTTCCCCAGTGAACATCCAACTGTTCCTCTAGAACTCAAACCTATTTTTTTTTTTCATTTCACTGGAATTTTTAGATGGAGTTTAGCTTGGTCAGGTCAGGGGATGACAATTGACATCGTCTCATTTATTGTTATCAACCCAATCAATGGCTCAGTAGTTTGGTAAAGTTCTTCTACTATGCTATCACAAGCAATATCGGGATAGTCATGTTCTCAGCAGCAAACGATGAAAGAACAAACAAGGAGTAGGGACCAGGTAGTCAGGGATCAATGACTAATAGCATATTTAGATTAGAGTTTAAAATTTTTTAAATTATAATTTGGACAAAAGCTTGTCTTTTATTATTTTTACTCAAATCATAATTTTGAACTTCTAAATTTCAATCCAAACATGCACTAAACACGATTTAAATTCACATCAACTTTGAAATTAAAAAAACAAAAAGAGTCTTTCAAAGTACACAAGTTAAGAATCATTTAAATTCTCTTAAATTAAGAGAATTTAATGCATTTTGATATTTGTAGTTATTCATTATTAATACTTCTCTCATTATATTTTGATGACAAAAGTACAACCCTTCATAATATGTATTGCTGTCTTATTTTTTTGTTTTTTTCAATGTGAGTTATATAAAAAAAATATTTTACTTATTATATAAAATAAAAATAAAGAATGAAGGTAAAAAAAAAAAAGATAAGTCCAGGAGCCTTATTTCAAGTGGTACCAAATTTCTTTAAAGATTACTTAATTCTAAGATTGAATCTTAATCAAGCTACTTTACGTGCACCTTAGCCTATTATCACCATCTCCACACAAGCCATATAAAAAGACAAAAGTGGTCCATATCTAAAGGAGTTGGACTCAATAGTTGACCATGTCTACCAATATAATTAAACAAAATTTAAGTAAAACATAAATAAGTAAGTTTAAACAAGTTGCATTAAGTTAATTATCTCAAAATTTATAATATCTGAAACAAAAATTTTAATTTTCTTAGTTTCTAATTATTTATCTTTTAAAAAGAACACGAAGAATTAGACAATAATAATAATAATTAGTTGAGTCACTAAATAAGAATATATTAGGCAAATGTAATCAGTTGAATAATTAATAAAGTATTAAAGCACCTAAAACATGAATGGTAAAAAAACTTATCGATTATTATACATCACATTAGTAATTTCTCTTCATTATGTCTCCTTACACATGAATGGTAAAAAAAAAAGTAATCGATTATTATACATCAACATTAGTAATTTCTCTTCATTGTGTCTCCTTAACTAGTACCCGCAAACGCCTTAAAAAAGAAAGGGAAAAAAAATTATGCTACCTGCCCATAAAACAAGAATAGCCAAGTCGCCTAGCTTTTTTAAGTTACAAATACCACCATCAAGCAAATATAAGGTCACCTAGACTGGAAGCAATAGGGTGAGCTATACATGGAGCATCCAGTCCATGCACACAGATCGGAAGAGCCTTATCAAGCACACCAGTTCTATAGATGACAGTTCATATAATTAACCAAGTGGTGCCCATTTATGATACAATGCGTTTTAACAACTTCTTCCAAAACATAGGAGGAAAGTAAGAAGAAAAAATAATCAACATTAGAATATCTTAGTGGTATACATTAATGACCATTATCATCCAATTCTAAATGACAAATTAAAGTGGGCTAAGTAACATTCACTTAAACCAGATCACGTTGTAAGTAGAACAAAAATAAACAATATAAATGTTTCATTTGATACGAACTTTGAAACTGCCTAAATGAGAGGACATAGTCATCCCTACAAGAACGATCAGTTTCAAAGAGCTGAGAAACCCACTGAACCCCAAAAACATTATAGGTCAAAATACATTCAAGAAACTTGGGCAGGTTATAGTCATAATAATAAGAGTACATGTAAAAAATTCTGTACAATTCAGACTCAATGATGAAAGCAAATATTTTCTTACAGACTCCTGAATTATAATTCCTTTCACGACATCCTTGGTGGTAATTCAGAGTCCTACCTTTACTGCTATGGTTAGAAAATGAATGTGAAAACTTCATACTCCAATGTACAAAACGTCTGATATCAAGCTTTCAACTTTTCTGCATTCGACTATGTACCCAGTAAAATAACCAGATAAATAATCTTGTGAGTACCATCAACAGCCACATAGGTGAGTGCTGCATAAACTCTAATGGGATGTACTTTTGGAAACAAGAGAAAGGAATCTCATGCCTGTTTGGAATTTAGTAATCAAGCATGATCAAAGAATGTATTTGATGAAACTGATGGTGTGTATCACTTGTCGTGACAATTAAGAAATTCAATTATACAGGGATACACCTGCTCCACTGCCTGCACTCAAAATATGCATAGGAAAAACATCACAAACAAAGCAGCAGTAGGCATAAAATATAGAGCAATTATGTGTGTCAAACATGCCTAGATGAAACAAACAAGCAGTGCTTAAGTAAGACAAATAAAAATGGATAGAAGGACAAGAGTGAAGTATAAGAGAAAAACATGACAAGAGTAAATGAACTGGAGGAGATAGCCACAGATAGGACAGAAAGCTATGAGAAAATTCACGTGTGGGACATCAATAAGGCCATAACCAATTAATTGAAATTTGCAACTGAGTATGTTATACTTTTTTTTATAACAATTTTCTAATATGTAAAATAAAATTAACAATAACAACCACGGGGGAAGTTCATACCAGTCTTCCTCCAACCAAATCATAATGAGCATAATGTGGGCCTCCGGGTTCTCCAAATACTTTATAGGTAACCAGGTGCTCAGGAATCAGCTTAACGGTTTCTGCTCCATAGAAAACCTTATAAGAATATTCACTTCTTGAAACAACAGGCAAATAAACTATCTAGGATTGAAAAATACCTTCCACAGCTTCAGGTGGGCAAATCAGATCCTGGTCTCCAGCAATAGCTAAGATAGGGACATTGCTTTTGTGTAGATAGTCCTTGTAAAAAAAGGTCCCGTTTCTGTTACATAAACCACGCTCTCGAAATGCTGTTGTGAGCTGCAAGATAAGTTTTGCGGGTATGGTACCTACCAGTTGTGATTGTATCATATGAAGCTTAGTTATAATCTTGACAAGTCAATATATAATTTGCTTAACTCAAGAATAAAAATTTATGTGCACTATTCCAGTCTTATTTCAGACTAAATAAGTTCTGATCCCAGATGACTTGCTGATTGGAGCAAAAGTGGCAATATCCAGAGAGTACATCTAGCAGGATTATGGCATTCGTAGCCAATAAAATTTAATGAAACCACCACTTTTTGATCATTATATCATTCCTTAATAGTTGAATATCTTACCCTCCTATCCATGTCTTGAAGGTCCAAAAACCTAGCAATTTTTGTGTGAAAGCAGATGATTATTTTGCTTTTTTATTAGCCCATTCATCTTAGCATGCTTATATGAAGTTATATCATTAATGCTGATCCATCTCTAATATCCTCTCTCGAGATTCTGTATAATAATAATGTATAACGTGCAGTTCTTAAAATCTCTAAAAATGGAACCACCAGGACGTTTACAACTACCAGATAAGGGCATGTTAAACCTAGGTTCTGGAAAGAGTCTAAGACAACTAGCATGTGAAACCCAACTGTTAAGTCCATAAAAAGTATGTATAACACAAGATTTGACACTTACAATGCGCATTAGGAGAAAGGATCTCGCATTCACACTTTCTTAAAAGAATAAAAAAGACCAAGCAATAATTCAATATTTGCATGATAGTATTTAATCCAATGGTCAAGCTGTCGGCACCAGACCCTTTAAAATGCCAAGCGCACTTTGGAAAATGAATTAAATTTCAATAACCACTGAAGAAAAAGAGTCAATAGTTTGCAATTTCAACAGCAACAGAGTTGTCAAACGATAACCCAGAGATTTATTTTTCACTGCTGGTTCCAAAATGAAGTTTACTTTCTAAAGCGACCACCCAGCATTGTAAAGGAACTGAATCCCATGCTGTCACAATAAACAACCCTCTTCACTCTTCCTCCCCCAAATAAATTATAAACATATGGATAGTGTCAAGAACTAACTCTCTCAAAAGCTTAAGCTATTAGGTGGAGACCCATGAATGATTTTATATCTCTAACATACTCCCCTCATGCAAGAGTCATTTGGGCTTGAAGTGTAGAAAATGATAGGCACATTTTAACTTGTGCTGAAACTCAACTGAATTATGAAGAATGTGCAACAAAGATAGAACTTCTAATCACTTAGTCATAGAGGCTCTGTTACCATGTCAAGAATCAACTCTCCTAAAAACTTAAGCTACTATGAATGATTTTATATCTCTAACAAATACAATCACAGAAATACTTACAAAAATTATTGAAGACCAGCCTTTTTAATAAATCCGGATCCATCATGTCCTCAGCTGAAATCAAAGCATTTAACCATGACAACACATATGGTGGACGAGATGAAAGAGGATAAGCTGCTGCCAACATTGCCCCTAAAGGAACAACAGGGACATTCAGAGCCTGGGCAGGATCTGCCTGTTTGACAAGAGACCAAATTTAGTACCTTAACATAGATTATGCCAAGTTAACCACTAAATCTATAAAGGAAGTAACCAGAAACAGCTAAACCATCCACCTACAAGGGGTAAGAGCAACTTTAGAGTTGATTTGGATGATGTGTAGTCCAGAGATGATGCCAGTGTAACCACTGCGGCCAATCTGGGTTCTTTTCCTTCAAAACCTTGCATGAAATGATAACATATGCTAAGTAAATAACTTACGTATTATACAAGTCTATGCAGGTGAACATATATGTGTGTCTGTATATGTAAAGGGATAATGCTACTTGCACACCTGGTTTACACCTCTATGCTTACTAGTAACACATGCTATTCTATGTTGACAGCTTTTTTTTAGAAGTTACTATCATAGTTTAAAAATTATGAACATAGAATAGTAAGGGTTATAGCAACAAAGAAGGGTAGAAGAGGTTTGGGAGTAGCATCGCTCTATGTAAGAAAGATAGTCTAGCCAGAGTTATCCAGCTGCCAGTAGATATAATTCATATTTGAGTCCTACTTGCATTAAAAAACAAATCATAAATTTCATAAAAATTCCCTTGTTTGACTTTATTTTTGCCATCTCTTATTCAGAAGACTAATCATGTGTAAAGACTTAAAAAAATGTCATCTACCATGATCCTTGATCATATGCTCAATCAATATATGGATTAAATCTCAAAAAGTTATAAGTTTGATCCTGTTGTAATTTGTCAAGATTTATAGTTGCTTCTGTTTGAGACAATAATTAAACGTCAATCAGCAGCAAAGCTCAAGTTGGGTTCAGAAATTGATCTGATAATAAGTCTTCCATTACCCTCTTGTTGATAGGGGTACAAAACAAAATCTGATGATGATAAATGGAAAGAGAGGGGCAGCGGTGTACGCGCAAATTGCTACTGAAGGGAGACCATCTGAGGAAGGAAACCATTCAGCTAACAAGCTTTATTGGAAGCAAATAAGCTTTCATGTATACTAAAATTCTCTTGAATTAGTTAGCATGACCACAGGAAATCAAAATAAAATCATCTAGTAATTGTAATTTCATGCTACAAGGGGAGATCAGGAGGTTGCAACAAAAGGGAGGTGGGTATGTTTATTTCATTCCCAGGAATGTAATGTAAAAAGACATCATTTCCCACCCCTCATCACTTATCCCACCTACCACTGCCACCCTCACCACTGCCATTGCCACCACCAACATCGCACCCACCCCTGCCGCCACACCACTGTCAACACTACTACCACACCACCACCACATCACACTATAGTTGTTCATGAATTTCTCTAAGCTGACTAGGGGCATTTAGGGAAAATGTCTAAGATTCCCGGGAATGTTGTCTCCAAACTAAATACATAAATATAACATTCTTGGGAATTTCATGAAATATTCTCATGAATATTTTTGGCAAACCAAACACTATTGTCAACATTCTGAGATTACAGGAAATGAAAAATCATTCCGCAAACCAAACGCTACCTATAGAAATCTCAGAATTTGGCGCATCTAAAGTTCATGATATACTTAAAAGAGAAAAAGTTTATTTTTGTAAATATGGGTAAAGGATCAACCAAAAGGATTATCTTCAGTGACTTGATCAAAGCTGAAAACGTAGATTTTAGACTAATGATTTTCATAGCCAATGTTATTCCCAAAGTAAATATTGGACTATAGAGTATAGACAGATTCAAAGTCTTGATATCTAATAACAAATTGAATAATGGCATATTTAGTCAACCCAACACCAGAACAGAAATTGCCCACCAGCCATAGATTAACATTATTATAATATCAACCTACTACAGGGATTTTCAAATCCTACACCTTTTTTCCCCACCATTAAAGAGTGATTTGACATTAGAGTTTAGAACATAACGAATGTCAAACAGAGTACAAAAATAAGATTGATAACAACGCAAAGCAAAATGGTTGATGCTCAATTAACACTGCCAAAAGTTGAAAACTTACCAAACTGTGACAGCATTGAGTAAAGCAAGATACCACCCATGGAGTGTCCAATTGCAAGCAATTTACCATCTTTCGGCTTGCTTTCTTTCATTATGTATTCTATCTGTAAGGTAAAACCAAAAAAAATCACATAAGGGATATGCAACCAGGGAAAGTTTCCTGTAAATAATAGATAAAATAATAAACAGTCATTTTGGTCCTCAAAAAATACAAGTGTCAATAGTTAGGTCCTCCATTGATAAATACATTAAAATGGTCTTTCAATGTCAATTTTTAACAACAAATTAGTTTTAACAACAAATTGGTCCTTCAATGTTATTTTTTAACATTAACTTGGTCTTTTAATGTCATCTTTTACATCAAATTGGTCTTCCAAAAGGATCAATTTATGTAAAAAATTATTGGAAGACTAAACTAATGACACTTGTATTTTTGAAGGACTAAAATAGATGTTTACTCTAGATAAAAGAATGGGACTGCTAATGATATAATTGTTAATCACTGTCAACCAAATAAATATGAATGATGAATATATAGCTTCCCAACATGATAAGATGTCACCTCACCGCAGCAGGGACATCTTCTTCCAAGTAATGATCAAAGTCCCAATCATACTTCACCATCAAGTCAAGTTGCTTCTGAAAATCTTCTAATGTAGAAGTAAAGCGACCTTGTAGATCAAATAATGGAGGAGAAACAGATAGCTGACCTTCCTCAATAATATTTACTAGCTTTTGACTCAGTTCAGTTATTTGACTAGTAATGCCAGAGTTTTGCCTTGTTTCCAACAAAGTTGAAAGCTTTCCCCTTATCTCATTGAATTGTTCATATAATGGAGAATCCACCAAAAGTTTTGAAATTTGATCAAGTAATTTGGCAGACATGACCTTGGATTGATTTTCACTAAGAAACCCAGACACTCTTTCTGACAAACGCATAAAAGTCTCTGTCAACCCTGCCACCAATTTTGATTCATCCCAAACAGTAGCTAACCTAGTTAGGTCTCCTTTGACAGCCACATTCTCAGTTTCTACTCCTTTTGAGGCAGAAATGTCAGATTCAGATACTGCACACGAAATGTTATTCAATTCTTTTTTCAAAGGCACAGCTCCATTGGTTGCACTTTCTGCAGCAGCCTCCATCTTCTCAGACATTGCATGGGCAGACTGTTCAATATCTTTGGAATTTGAACCATGAAGACTCAGCCCAGCTCCTCGTACTTCAAGAATCCAAGTTTCAAATCCCTGACCAGACATGTAACGTGCAAATGATGACTGCAGTATATATCATGTGTTAGTCGGAAGTCTGATGTACAAATCCAAAAAAGAAAAAGAAAAAAAGAAACAGATGTAATAGTCAAGAAAATACAACTAACCAGCTATGATTAGGCAGACAGCATCACTGATTACTCACGCGTAGGTTAATTGCATAAAATAATATGGAGGAAAAAATGAAACTTTAACCAGAAAGATATGGAGGAAAGTATAATATAAATCAAAAGATGTATGTTCATGCATGCAGAATGAAAAAATGAATATTATTAACATTTTTTTTGGTGCATTCCAGAATTTTGCTATCAAACTGCAATTTAAAATAATAAATTAATATCAAAAGCCTCCAGTTCCTCCTAATTAGCTCATAAACATTGCTATCAAGCTTTAAGATCTTATATTCATAATGCTAAAGAAAAATATTAAGGTGCGAAAAAACAAGGATAAAAAGATGGGCAGTTACCTATACAACGGCAAAAGGATATGCATAAAAATAAGTGCTAATCAGTTATAAGTCATAACATCAATTCAGAAATGTGATTGATTTTATCACCATACCTGTGAGACTTGTTTATGTTGAATCATCCAATTCCATACACCAAATATATTTTTTAGCTTCACGATTGTCCACTAAACCCCATAATTTTGCAGTTGGCAAGTTTACCAGCACAAGCAAATCATATACCAACGATAACAAAATGTAACACTAACAAATTTTGAGATGCAGAACGTTATATGCCAAAAATGAAAATGAAAGAAAAACAAGCAGGAGTATTCAACTAGTAAACACAAAAGACAAGTAACTACATACAGAACAGAAACCCACACAATGCACAATTATGAAGGAGGGAGCTCAGAAAATTCTAGATACAAATTAGATTACAAGTAAAGTAAAAAAAAATTATTACCCCAGGGGAAAGGTCATATCCAATGGCGTTAGTCCCCACTCCTGACAACAGCAACAGAGGGTGATTCCTGGGAGGTGCCTATGAAACATGTATTCTATTACTCAGAAAAACGTAATCACCATAGAATAGATATGATGGCGAAATGGCTTGTGATTTGGATGAAGATTTGAACAATTCAAACTGAGAAAAAAAAAAGGTTGAATTTTGAGGTAGGTACCTGAGGAGAAGGGTGGTAGCGCCAGAGAGCGAGTCTCCAATCGGAATTGGAGACGGAGACATAGTGGAGCTCGTCGGCGGTGCAAACGGAGGGCTTATCGGGGATTTTGACGGCGGCGGCGTCGCCGGTGGAGAAAGCCCTGAGGCGGAAGGGCGACGGAGAAAGGAGGCGGCATGCGGCGGCGCGTGGGAGGGGAGCGAGGGAACGGAAGGTTGAAGAGGCTTTGCAGAAAGCAGAGAGTATGTCGGATTGGATGGTTGCCATTTTTGGAAATTATAAAAAAAAAAAAAACAACACAAGTGTCGTTGGTTTTGGTTCCCTCCTTCTCTTCTGGTTCTTGTACAACAACTCTTTTTCTTTGGTTTAGTTTGGTTTGGTTTGGTTTTATTTATTTATTATTATTTGTAATTTTCAATTTTTATATTTTCTTGAGTCAAAAGTTGTGGCGGTTTACTCTGCTAGAGCACCAAGAAATAATTTATTTAGAATGAATTTATGAAAGGAAAATTGTTTCGTTGTTCAACTGACACCATGTCGTGGTGATGGCGTGGCGGTCTGCACATCACCATTTCTGCCTTCTGGTCCGCTTTGTCTCGATAGAGTAACATCGATCTACAGTAAGTTTAGTATTTTAATAAATTTTTAAATATGAATTTTTTCATTAAATTATTTTTTAAAAATTATTTATTAATATTAAGTTAATCTCTAAAAAAGACTAATTTAATATAAAAATTATTAAAAAATTTAATTTTGATTTAACTTTTAAAATTTAAAATTATAATTTAAATAAAAATATTAAAATATAAGTTTTTATTAATATTATAATTTGAAAGTTTTTAAAAATTAAATCAAAGTTGTTAATAGATTAACATGAAGTATTATTATTAAGACACATGTTTTTCTTTTCTTGAATATCGGTATCATTAATGTGTTATAAAATATTTATAAATTAGTTATTAAATTTCATAATAAATATTTAAAATTTTACTGAATATATTAACAATGACTGACATTTGTTACGGAAGGCATTGCTGAAAAAATTAAAATAAAATGTATTAAATAAAAAGTATAAATATTTATTATTTTAAGAATTTATAAAACATTTAATATATATTTTAAAGAATTATTTAATAATAATATGATTAATGGAAAGTATTAAATCTTCCTTAAACAAGTTACACACAGTATGTCATTTTCCCAATAACACAAGGGATAAAACCGCTTAGAAATTATACAACCAATATATTATTTAGTGACTTTTGAGATAGTCTGTAACTTGGTTAGCGGTAATGCATGCATAGTAAGGTTGTGCCCGAGTCCCAAGTAAGTAAGGGAATAAGAATTTTTTCAAATTCTTTTAATTAATGTGCCTAATAAATTTTTAAATTATTTAAAGAAAAAATATTAAATACTTTTTATGTTCTTAAATTATTAAATGTTACAATTTTTTATTTAATACTTTTTATTTTAAGTAATTATAAAAATATAACATTTCTCAGAGAATAATGACCTATAAAAAAAATGTCTAATCATAACAGTAGGTGTATAAAACATCATATACTTATGAGTCGAGGCCCTATGAGCGTAGAGGTCACTAAATATAATCGGTCATGCTAACGCATTATAGTGTATGACTCTTCTCTAAAGAGTAAGAGCAAAGCGGACCATATAGGGCCGAATTAGGCCTTTTAAATGGGGTCTCTAGGCTCAGTGAGGTATGTTTGGTCCCAAACATACGAGATATTGTCTTTGTTAAAGTTAAAATAACACAAACTATTTAAGGTATATGTACAATTCAGATTATTTTTAAAAAATTACAATGTGATTAGAGTATAATCCAATAATTTTATAGAAATATGTAAAAAGTGTGTGAGTATTCAATAATTTCATAAGAGTTTATGAGAAATATCTTAATGTAAATTTGTGCAATTACAATTACTCAATCTAAAATACTAGCTATATATGGAAGGGCTTAATTAGCAGCATGCATGAAACTGTTCGATAATGATACTATTACTTCCAAAATAATTTTTACATCTATCAAATATTTTTAAATGGATTTAATTTCAATCTATCATCAGTATCAAAAAAATTTATACTGTCATCCAATCATGTACAGACACATCATTAAAAGAATTGAACTTTTAAAATAGTTGTTGTAATAGTCAAATTTTTTAAATAATTTGACAATAAATGATTAGATGACAGTGTAAAAAAACTTACACTAATAGTGGATGAAACTTAAACTCTTTTCAAATTGTGTTATTGCCACCCTTGTACCATTACTCAAACATGAGAACTGGTCTATATTCCATGGTAGAATTAGACCACCTATTTTGAATTTTAATTTGTAATTTGACAATTTTAAATGACTAATATCATTTAAAAATTTAAGAATATACAAATTTGCATGGCATTCAACGGTGGATTTAGTCTCGCAAATATTATCCAAACTTAGGTACACTTTCTCCTCACCAAGTATTAAAGAGAGCGTGTTGTCACGACCTGACTTTTTGGACACTCTTGGAGTTTAATTTTTCTCATAAAAGCTTGATGCCTAGATAATTCTAGATCTTTTGAGAAGAATCTAGAAGACTCCAGAATGTTCTAGAACCTTGAAGAACATTCTAGAATACTCTAGAACGTTCTAGAACCATGAAGAATATTTTAAAACTCTTTGGAAGACTCTAGAATCTTATGGAAGGTTTTAGAAGACTCTAGACACCAAGAGAGACCTAAAAGTCTCTAGACTCTTGGAGAAGACTCCAAGACTCTCTAGAAAGTTCTATGTAAAATATCTTAGAGTAAGGAGGTGGAAAGGTTCTAGAACCTCATCCCCACCGTTCATTTGGCTTAATCTCTACCGTCCATTAAGGAGGTAGAACTACTATAAATAAGTGAAGCTTCCCTAGTGTTAGGCATAGAGATTGATAGAGATTGATAGAGAGTGATAGAGGCATAGAGTGAGAGATTGTAAGAAACTCTTGCACAAAATATTATTTATCAATACAAGTTCTCTTTCAAGTACTTCTTGCACAATCTTGCTTCTCTAGTCACAAATTCCTACTTGGTGAGAGCGAGGCTGACTTGGTCTTTGCTCAAAAGGTTGAGAAAGTCACCAAGTCTTAGGCACGGTTGCGTTGGAGTGTGTCCAAGGCCGTGACAACGTGGTATCCGAGCAAGGTTCGTGAAGGGGCGAATATTGACTCAGTAGGAAATGTCTAATGTGATTGAGGAGCACGTCGAGGTTCCGAGGGGGAGGGATACTATTATTTCTCCTACTGGTGGCAGGAAGACACGAGGGTCTAGCAAGCCAAGGGGAGAAGACATCACACCCTTAGAAGAGAAGTTATCCTTGCTAGAGAATGCCCTTAGCACCATAGACGTAAAGGTTCAAAAGGTTGAACATGACAAGGAGACATTGGAGTCTCATGTCTTGGGGCAATTCGACCTTTTGAAGGAGGATGTCTTGAGTACTCAAAAGGGTGAAGAAGAGAGGGAAGAGCGCCTCGATACCCTTGAGAGCAAACTCGAGATTGTCATGAAACAACTCGAAGAACTCAAGACATCTCTTGAGGAGGTAAAGACACGTCCTACTGGGATCGCAAGCTCAAGTGGAGTACGGGATACTCCAAGAATCGACCTTCCTAAGCCAAAGGAGTTCAAGGGCGTAAGGGACGCCAGAGAGGTGGAGAACTTCTTGTGGCAGATGGAGAGGTACTTCAAATGCATGAAGGTTAAGGATGAGCAGATGAAGGTACATACGGTTTCCCTCTACCTCACTGATAATGCAACTTTATGGTGGCGAAGGAAGCATGCCGATATGGAGAAAGGCTTATACACCATAGCCACATGGGATGATTTCAAGAAGGAGTTGAAGAAGCAATTCTTCCTTGAAAATGTGGTATATGAGGCAAGAAAGAAGTTGCGAGAACTTAAATACAAGACTACGATAAGTGACTATGTTAGGGAATTCACCACTCTTACACTTCAAATCCCTAACTTAGCCACTGAAGATGCTCTTTTCTTCTTCATTGATGGACTTCAGTCTTGGGCAAAGCAAGAGTTACAACGAAGAGGAGTGAAAGATGTGGACGAAGCCATTGCCGTGGCCAAGTCACTCACTGAGTATCAACGAGGTGAGTCCAAAACTAAACCCTCTTCTAAATTTAATACTAGCAAAGGTGAGGGAGAAAAAGGGAAAGGTACTTCCAAGAAGGAGAACAAGTACTATTTAAAGAAAGAGTACGAGGAGAAAAAGAAGGCCTTTGTGACTAGAAGTGGCTGCTTTGTGTGCAAAGGGTCACATCAAATGAAGGATTGTCCCAAGTTAGGGACATTAGCATCTATTGCGGAGGAGCGAGAGTCCCAATCTCATGAGGTCGATCATGTGGGATCTCTCCAACTTTTAAATGCCCTAAAGGCAAAAGAGCCTCCACAACCAAATGAGAGAAATGGGTTGATGTATGTTGAAGCCTTACTAAATGGGAAGCCGGTAGAAGTCATGATTGACACTGGAGCTACCCATAACTTCATCACACCCAAAGAAGCTAAGAGGATAGGGTTGAAAATTTTCAATGGAGTAGGATGGCTAAAAACCGTCAACACCAAGGGCTTACCCCTTGCCGGAGTGGCTAAAGGAGTAGAGTTTACTTTTAGCTCTCGGAAGGGAGTTGTGGATTTCTCCATTGCGAGCATGGATGACTTCAAAATAGTATTGGGCATGGATTTCCTAAGGAAAGCGAATGTGGTACCTATGCCATTCTGTGACACCGTGTGCATCATGGAGAAAGGGTCTCCGTGTATGGTTTCCACATCTTCTAAACCCAAAGAAATCCAAATGATGTCTGCCATGCAAGCCAAGAAGGGACTCAAGAAGGGTGAACTCACCTATTTGGCTACACTTAAGGAGGAATCCATAAAGGAGGAAAAAGATCTACCAGCTATGATCGAGGAAGTTCTTAAGGAAAATGAGGACATCATGCCGCTCGAGTTACCGAGACAACTTCCACCAAGAAGAATGGTAGATCATAAGATCGAGTTGGAGTCGGGAGCAAAAGCACCTGCCATGGCGCCTTATAGGATGGCACCGCCAGAGTTGGAATAGTTGAGAAGACAACTTAAAGATTTACTTGATGCAGGGCACATACGACACTCTAAAGCACATTTTGGCGCACCACTTTTATTTCAAAAGAAGCACGATGGATCGTTGAGGTTATGCATCGACTATCGGGCACTCAACAAGGTAACAATAAAAAATAAGTACCCCATTCATTTGATAGCTGATCTGTTTGATAGACTTGGAAAAGCCAAGTGGTTTACAAAGTTAGACTTAAGGTCAGGTTATCACCAAGTGAGGATTGTCGATGGTGATGAACCAAAAACCACTTGCGTGACTAGATATGGGTCTTATGAATGGTTGGTGATGCCTTTCGGCGTAACCAACACACCAGCCACATTTTGCACCTTGATGAATGAGATCTTCCATCCTTATCTTGATCGGTTCGTAGTGGTGTACTTGGATGACATTGTCATTTATAGTACCACTCTAGAGGAACATGTGGAGCACCTTCGAACCGTATTCAAGGCATTGAGGGAAAATAACTTATATGTCAAGAAGGAAAAATGCTCATTTGCCAAGAATGAGGTACACTTCTTGGGGCACATCATCAAGGATGGGACCCTAACGATGGATGAAGCAAAGGTAAAGGCTATCAAGGAGTGGGAGCCCCCAACTAAGGTCTCTGAATTGAGATCTTTTCTTGGGCTGGTGAATTACTATAGGCGGTTCATCCAAGGGTATTCTGCAAAAGCAGCACCTTTCACGGATCTTCTGAAGAAGAACCATGCATGGGAGTGGAATGAGAAGTGCCAAAAAGCTTTGACAGGTTAAAGGCTGCAGTGGTGAAGGAACCTATGTTGGCTCTTCCAGATCACTCAAAATTGTTTGAGGTACAAACAGATGCTTCCGACTTTGCAATAGGAGGGGTCCTAATGCAAGAGGGACATCCTATAGCATATGAAAGCCGTAAGTTGAATGAGACAGAGCGGCGATACACAGTGCAAGAAAAGGAGATGACAGCAGTAGTGTATTGTCTGAGGACTTGGCGTCATTACTTGTTGGGATCACACTTCGTCATCAAGACAGACAATGTGGCTACAAGTTATTTCCAAACTCAAAAGAAGTTAACCCCCAAGCAAGCAAGGTGGCAAGACTTCTTGGCGGAGTTCGACTTCAAGTTAGAGTATAAACCCGGGAAGGCGAATGTTGTAGCCGATGCGCTAAGTCGCGAAGCAGAATTGGCTGCCATCTCTGAGGTCAAGGGAGACATCATAGATCTCATCAAGGAAAGGTTAGATCATGATTCATTGGCTAACCAACTTATTGAGCTAACTAGAAAAGGTAAGACTAAGAGGTTTTGGTTAGAGGATGACCTTCTCTATACAAAAGGGAAGAGACTTTATGTCCCTAAATGGAACAACTTGAGGAGAAGCCTCATAAAGAGGATCAAACTAGAGGCGACTCAAGGCGAGCTCCACCTGTGGTTATTAAATCGTTTGACAAAGATGTGGAAGAGGTACTAGCTGATTAAGTCCTGAGAAGGAGAGGGGTACCACCAAGTACCCAATACTTGATCAAATGGAAGGGATTGCCAGATAGTGAGACAAGCTGGGAAACACAAGAAGACCTTTGGCAATTCCAAGATCTCTTGAAGCTCTACTATGACACGAACGTGACGAGGACGTCTGCGTTATAGGTGGGGAAGAGTGTCACGACCTGACTTCTTGGACACTCTTGGAGTTTAATTTTTCTCATAAAAGCTTGATGCCTAGATAATTCTAGATCTTTAGAGAAGAATCTAGAAGACTCCAGAATGTTCTAGAACCTTGAAGAACATTCTAGAATACTCTAGAACGTTCTACAACCATGAAGAATATTTTAAAACTCTTTGGAAGACTCTAGAATCTTATGGAAGGTTCTAGAATACTCTAGACATCAAGAGAGACCTAGAAGTCTCTAGACTCTTGGAGAAGACTCCAAGACTCTCTAGAAAGTTCTATATAAAATATCTTAGAGTAAGGAGGTGGGAAGGTTCTAAAACCTCATCCCCACCGTACACTTGGCTTAATCTCTACCGTCCATTAAGGAAGTAGAACTACTATAAATAGGTGAAGCTTCCCTAGTGTTAGGCATAGAGATTGATAGAGAGTGATAGAGGCATAGAGTGAGAGATTGTAAAAAACTCTTGTATAAAACATTCTTTATCAATACAAGTTTTCTTTCAAGTACTTCCTGCACAATCTTACTTCTCTAGTCACAAATTCCTACTTAGTGAGAGCGAGGCTGACTTGGTCTTTGCTCAAAAGGTTGAGAAAGTGTCAAGTACCGACACGGTTACGTTGGAGTGTGTCCAAGGTCGTGACAGTGTGCACTATATTCATATATTCCTTATACTTTGCGTAACAACTTTACAACAATGTATAGAATTGTTCGTACTTTTGAAAAACAAACGAGATGCAACATCGTAGTTGATGTATTTCTAGCAACTTTGATACGCAATTATTGAACATTTAGTTAAGGTTTAAATAAACATTTGGTCATTATAGTTTATATTTATTTTAATTTTAGTCTTTATATTTTTTTTTATAAATCAATTCTTATACTTACAATTATTTATAAAATGGTCTTTATAATTAATTTTAATTATGACGTCATCAGTTTATGATTTTTATAATTTTTTATTTTTTTTAATTTAGTCTCTATAAATTTTTAATTTAATCCTTATAATTTTCTCTTATTTTTAATTTAGTTTCCATGATGTCATAACAAGTTTAACTATATTAGCCATTTTATAAATAATTATAAATATAAGAATTGATTTACAAAAAATATATAAAAATTAAAATTAAAATAAATATAAATTATAAGGATCAAAATTTATTTAAACCTTTAATAAATTAAGAAGCATCATATATGCTCATTGAATCCATGGTTTTTTTTTTTTTTCTATAGCGTTATTCTATCGGCATTAATTTATGATGTGTTTTCTTAGTCTGATCCTCTTTTCTTTTTGCATATTAAAAAACTTAACGTTTTTAATATGGGATAGAACTATCTCACTCCTCCGTCAATGAACATGTATACCAATTTGGATCATTTCCTGGAACAGGATCATCTTGTTAGGAAAAAGAAAGAAAAAAATATATTTTAATAATTAAAATATAAATTATTGTTCTCTCTTTCTAACTCTTACTGGATGGTCCTGTTACATGAGATGATCCAAATCTCGTGTATACTTAATAAAAGGGATATTTTTTTATTCTTTTCAAACAAGACTTCAATACATTACCAAGAGAATTACATTATAAATCATTGTGTGATTTAGAAGCCCCTTAAAAATATAAACAGAGACTCAACCACGATCTTAAATATTAAGAATTTAATTTTGACTAACTCTTGCGTAAAAAATGTTTAATTATTGTTACATTATTAAAAAATTATTTCTTAAAATTTTTTGTTATTATAATCAAACTCATATAATAATATAATAACACATACTATAGTTAACAAATTTTATACTCACAATAGATAAAAAAAAATTCAATTTTAAATTTAGGTAAAGTTAGATGGCTTTAAGATTCCTCCTGTTTTTTTTTTGGTAATAAAGATTCCATTTTTTTCAAACTTTTTTGGTATTATAATATTATAGTAAAAAATTCATAAACCTCGTACCAAAAAATAATGCATAGCCCAAAATTTCGTAGTGCTAGCCCAATGGGAATTATACAAAAACGAAATAGGCCACGACACGATTTGTGGGCTCATAAGCCCACTGCTGACCCAATTCACCCAATTCTCTTCTTCCTTTCGAATCATCGCCTGAGAAAGCAAAAACAAAAGCTTTCGCCGCCTTGTGGAGGACACCTCTCTCTCTCTCTCTCTAAACTCTTCTTTCTCTGCGACAATGCATAGCGGCGGCGGCGTTGAAGTGAAGAGAGTGTTTATTGGAGCAGGATGCAACAGAATAGTGAACAACGTGTCATGGGGTGCTTCTGGTTTGGTCTCTTTTGGAGCTCACAACGCCGTTGCTATATTCTGCCCCAAGGTCACTTTCTATGTCTTCTACTTACCCAGTTACTCTTTTCAATGACCCTTTTGTCTTAAACATCAAATTCAGAGAGCCCCATCTTTATTTTTTCTTCTATTGGGTTTTTGCAGAGTGCTCAAATTTTGACTACTCTTCCGGGTCACAAGGCAGTTGTGAATTGCACCCACTGGCTCCCAAGCAGCAAGTTTGTATTTAAAGGTAGCTTCTTTCTGAATCTGTTGTGGACTTGAAGTCTACAAGTTAGTGTCTTTTCTACTGTAACTCCAAACATGTTCATTTAGTTGTACTTGGATTAGGCTATCTGGCATAACAATCAGATGGGGTCATATTGAAATGATTGGATAAATGCTTGGAGTGGATTGGAAATTTAAATTTTTATGCTTTCCCCTCTTTCAAACTGA
Organism: Styphnolobium japonicum; assembly: GCA_023212625.1. NCBI lineage: Eukaryota > Viridiplantae > Streptophyta > Magnoliopsida > Fabales > Fabaceae > Styphnolobium > Styphnolobium japonicum. Next base: position 3,471,690 of record JALBWW010000013.1, read on the forward strand.
TTTTGGAAAGCCGATTTTGTGTACCTCAGCTTAGAAGTTAATGTTCATTTGCTTTCTTGAATCCACTAATGCAGTGGAAGGAAAAGGCCAAAAGCATTATTTGCTGCCTTTATCCACACATGGACTCACATGCATGCACATCGACACACACACAAGGAAGAAGGAAAAAGTCATCTTAGAAACTTGTTTCAATGATAAAAATGTGATTAACAACCCCCCCGCCCCCTCTTCTCTCTCTCTCTCTCTCTTTTATATGCAGGAAAACAATTAGAGCAGCATTATTTGCTATCCGGAGATGCAGACGGTGCTATTATTCTATGGGAATTGTCCCTTATTGATGGAAAGGTACAGTATGTTCCTTTCTTTTTCTCAATTTTGCACAAATAATTTATGAGATACACATGTCAGTTTGAAGATTTTATTTACTGTTTCTTGCATTTTTCTCTTTTATCTGTACGTAGTGGAGGCAAGTGTTACAAGTGCCACAATCACACAAAAAAGGTGTTACATGCATTACTGGAATTATGGTTTCACAAACTGAGGCAATGTTTGCATCTACTTCTTCAGATGGTACTATTTGTGTATGGGAACTGGTGTTCCCACTGACAAGCAGAGGTAAGCCTTAATTCCGATGACATTGACCTTATTTACTGTCATGCTTGCATTACATTAAATTTAGGATTGATATTATTCTTGTTATCTCAAAGTCTACATATTGTGGTTTGTTAATAAGGGACATCTGCTGTTTACTGACAAACCTGTGTCAAACATACATTTAAATTCATCGGTATTCCAACTGATTTAGAACATTTTGGAATGTATTTTTGTTAACAATCTGCTTTTAGGCTTCAAGAGTTTTAATGGAAGACTAATGTAATCCACATGCATGAGTTCCCAATTTAGTTCCCTGGCTTGTTCATCCTACTATTTTGTTCTTCCTAATCTACATTAATTGAGATTTGCTTCATCATTTTAGGTGACTGTAAATTATCATGTCTGGATTCTTTCTCTGTTGGTTCTAAATCTATGGTAGCCCTAGCGTTGGCGGAATTGCCTGGAAATAGTGGGCAAATAGTCCTTGCAATGGGAGGATTGGATAACAAGATTCATCTGTATTGTGGCGGAAGGACAGGAAAGGTATTGTCATCCCCATAATTATAGATTATTAACATGAACTTTCAGTTTCTTATATGGTAGTATTTTTTTTTGTGTTTATGTTATTTTTTACTTTTCTTTTACACATGAACCCAGCTTGTACATGCATGTGAGCTAAAAGGGCATACAGATTGGATCCGGAGTTTGGACTTCTCATTACCTATAAGCATCTCTGGGGAAGCAAACAATATTTTTCTGGTGAGTTCATCTCAGGATAAAGGTATAAGAATTTGGAAGATGGCACTATGCGGCTCTATGTCCAACGGACATGGTATATACCGGAAGGAAGAAATAAGCCTATCATCCTATATAGAAGGTCCTGTACTTGTAGCTGGTTCATCCTTTTTTCAGATATCCTTGGAATCTCTTTTAATTGGACATGAGGATTGGGTATATTCAGTGAAGTGGCAACCCCCTTTGGTTGTATCCATGGAAGGGGATACCTATTACCAACCACAAAGCATCTTATCTGCATCTATGGACAAGACTATGATGATCTGGCAACCTGAAAAGACTTCTGGTGTCTGGATGAATGTGGTCACTGTTGGGGAACTAAGCCATTGTGCTCTGGGGTTCTATGGTGGTCACTGGAGCCCAAATGGAGATTCAATTTTAGCACACGGATATGGTGGATCTTTCCATCTTTGGAAAAATGTTGGTAATGATAATTGGCTGCCACAAAAGGTTCCCTCTGGTCACTTTGGTTCGGTGACTGATATTGCATGGGCTAGATCTGGTGACTATTTTATGTCCGTCAGTCATGACCAGGTATGTTGCCCAGAAGATATAAAATCTTGCATAGATTGCCTAATCTGTAGAATGTGCTGCTTAATGCTTTTACTGCCTTGTGTAGTCACAAGTGAACATAGGACACTGGTTACTGGGAGAAAAACAAAATGTAGTCTTTGTTCATTAGAGTGCTATTCATCTTTCCAACCAATGAGAATTGGGTTCCGAGATAGCCATGAATTTCTATTGCTCAAATGACATTCAGTTCAAACACTCAGGAAAATTTTCATTACTTTATAATTAATTATAGTTTTGAAATATTCCTTTCATTAAGTTTACAATTTCTGGAGAAAATAAGTTTACCGAAATAACTATTTTCCATTGACGAACATGAGTTCAATAGGGGTGCTATAAAACATTTTTTTAATTTAGTTTATATGTTATAAATATGGCTTTAGTTTCTATACACTGGGGGCGGAGTTGAATGTTCCACACAATTGACTTGTTTTATAAATTCTTGTTGATAAGCACTTGATATAAACTATCTCATTGATTCTATAGTCAATATTAGAAATTTTTTTATGATTAACTTAAAAATGGATTGCACTCAGATGTCTAACTAGTTTAAGAATATTGGCTATATGAATTTTGCTTTTTTGAAGAGAAAAATGATGAAATTCAAGCCAAATTGTTTTAGTTTCCACTGCTGGTATATCAAATAATAACTGTTATGAATATTTGCTTGAAGTTGTTTCGGCTCTGAAAATTGATGTTGCTACGTATAAAAATTGCAGACAACTAGAATTTATGCTCCATGGAAAGTTGAGGCTTCCCTCCAAAATGGGGAGTTTTGGCATGAAATAGCTCGCCCTCAGGTTCATGGTCATGATATAAATTGTATGGCAGTTGTTCATAGTAAGGGAAATCATCGTTTTGTCAGTGGAGCTGAAGAGAAAGTTGCCAGAGTGTTTGAAGCCCCTTTATCATTTTTGAAGACATTAAATAATGCCACTTTGCAGAACTCTAGTTCTTCCGATGATGTCCTGATAGACGTTCAGATTTTGGGTGCAAATATGTCTGCTCTTGGATTATCACAGAAACCTATTTATGTTCAAGGTCAGTTATTTCGTTGAAAGTTGAAATTGATAGTGATTTGACACATAGCAGTCAGATCTTTGAGATTACATTGTCGAATGTTAGTGCTGTTTCTCTAGTTCTATGAATGAGTGCTACATGGTTTTCTACTGGTGTTAACTTTGACAGCTATGCTATGGCATCTGGTCATAGTTGATCGATATGGAAAGGAAGACTAAAAAAGATCGAGCCACTGGTTAAGCTAAAAAAGGATGTAATTGGTTAAAAAGTCAGTTTATTTGTCTGGATAGTTGGGTAAATTTTGGCCCAACTAAACTAACCAAGTTAGTTTATAATTCCAGGTAGTTTATTTGTCTGGATAATTCAGTAAATTTATGCCCAACTTATTAACTTAGTTAAATCTTTCAGTATTAGCCTGGATGTAGCTTCTAAAATGCAAATATTGCATGTTTATTGAGCAGTACGGATAGAAATCTGATAACAGCTCAATTAATACATCTGGTTCTGTTTGTTCCATATAGTATGTTAGCTCTTGGAAAACTGCACCTTTAGATTTTCCCTTGTGTGGCATTGATGTGAACCTGCATCCCATCCTATGGTCATTCTACTGCCTGGTCCTTTGGAGGAGGGCCTTCAACTTAGAAATGAGAGCTTTAGATAATTTTTTGACTATTCTTCATTGGTTTCTTGTATGAATCAATTAACACTCTGGTTAATTTTCTACAGTAAATTCCCTGATTTCTCACAGATTAGAGATATAAGGTACATTTTTACTGAACCAGCTATCAAGATAAGCTGACTGATATACTGGTTACTCGGGAATTCAATTGGCTTATTTGGTGTAAAATTATGTTGTAACCAAAGTAGTTAATGGTGGAACATGGCGCGGAGCAGCCACTCTCAAAAATGCTATAGTGGCATAGTGGATCGCGAAGTGGCCGTTATAGCGAAGAAAGCGGACAAGTAGGGAATAGGAAGAAAAACAGGGGATTATCCAAAAGAAGTATGCAAGAGAGATATAGAGTATAGAATTAGAACCCAAAAAACAATGGACAAGTGGAGCAGAACAGCATAGACATATAATGAGTATGCACACAGAGATATAGAATACATAGGACCACATAGACATTTAAATATGTTGCTGCTGGTGACAAGAGAGAGAACAGAGAACCATGCCTTGAGTTGCTATCGATGGTGAGGCAGAAAACAGAGAGGCAGAGAGCCACTCCAATCCAGTCTGAAAGAGCCAATAGACATGGTGGAAGAGAGTTTGGGGCATTTTGCCTTTTTTTTTTTTAAAAAAAAAGAGAGAATAGTGGTCATAGTGGCTGCTATTGGTGTCCGCTATCTCCCGCTATTGCGGCGCTCCAGGCTGCTACACTGAAGTGCTCTGCTATGAGCATTGTGTAGTGGCCAAGCTTCGCTTGGCTCCACTATGCTGCTATTGACAACCTTGGTTGTAACCATCCCTTAAATTTATGTTTTAGGAGTTAGGACCTATTGCATACGTACTTGGCTGTCTGTCTTTACTATTGGGGATATGGACCTACCCAAGCTTTGGCTGATAGTCATAGAATGGGAAATTAATAAATTTAAATTCCTTGTTTCTTTTCCTATGTTGAATTTGAACATTTCAAACAATTATAAATCTGTTTGGTGTGTTGGTCTTTTAAAAATTTATAATTTTGAGGGTTATTCTATAATGCAGCTGTTCACGAGACCCCTGAGAGAAGTGGGACCAATGGTCTTGACACACTTGAAACTATTCCCGATGCAGTTCCAACTGTGTTTACTGAACCTCCAATTGAAGATCAACTGGCTTGGCATACGCTCTGGCCTGAATCACACAAACTCTATGGTCATGGAAATGAACTATTTTCTTTATGCTGTGACCATAGGGGTGAGCTTGTTGCTTCTTCATGTAAGGTATGTGTGTTGTCACCCTAGCTGTGCACCTGTATAATTGGACAGAAGATTTAGTGCTACCTATATAGAAATCCTGTCTGCTTGCAAATCTCATGACTTGCGGGACTAGATGCTGTTTATTGCCGTTATTTTTTCATTCCACTTTGTTTTTTCTGTCATTGGATACATATTTACTTCCACCTAGTTGGCTTAGATTGTTATGGGAGTCACTAGTCAGGTTCTACCATTGTTCACTTTTCTGCTTTATCACTGCTATTATATGGTAATTATTTCACGTTTTATATATTGCAGGCTCAATCTGCAACTGTGGCAGAGGTATGGCTTTGGCAGGTGGGTTCATGGAAAGCAGTTGGCCGCCTGCAGTCCCACAGTTTAACAGTGACACAGATGGAATTCTCACATGATGACAACTTTCTTTTGACTGTCTCAAGGGATCGCCAGTTTTCCATTTTTACAATCACAAGAACTGGTAGACTGATCATAGTCATTTATAGAATGCATGCATATGCATTTGCACCTTTTCTGCATTTTTTTTCCGGGTGATTTCTCTTGGTTTACAGCAATATATATGGCAAATAAGAGTAAAAATAATGTACAAGTTAGAGATATAAAACTGTTCATGGGCTTCTACATAACATCTTAAGTTTTTGGGAGAGTTGGTCCTTAACATATCCCTATATTACTGCAAGAGTTCCAAGTCTTTTAATAACTAATGCAAGTTGACAGAAATCATAATCACTCAATTGTGGTTTGTAGGCACTGGTGAAATTAATTATAGTCTTCTAGCGAGGCAGGAGGGGCACAAACGGATTATCTGGTCATGTTCTTGGAATCCACATGGTCATGAATTTGCAACAGGTTCACGGGATAAGACAGTGAAAATCTGGGCTGTAGAGAGGGAATCGTCAGTCAGGCAGCTTACAACTTTACCTCAATTTATTAGTAGTGTGACAGCATTATCTTGGGTTGGTCTCTATGATCGGAGAAATGATGGACTTCTAGCCATTGGAATGGAAAATGGCCAAATAGAACTATGGAGTCTGTCTTACATCAGAGCAGATGATGGGAGCTTTGCAGCACCAGGTTTGGCTGCTGCTCTTGTTGTACGTATAGATCCTTTTATATGCCATGCCTCTACTGTAAACCGTCTGGCATGGAGGAAGAATGGGGAAGATCACACGAGTATGCAACTTGCTTCTTGTGGAGCTGATAATTGTGTAAGAGTGTTTGAATTAACTGTTGAGTAATTAGATTATTTTTCGGCTTATTTTTTTATATATATATATCTAGAATTATTTTTTGATCTTTATAGCTATGTCTAAGAAAAAAAAATTATATGTCCCTGCATGCATTGTTTATCCTGAGAAATATTTATTATTATTATTATTATGTGATTAGGAAATTCTTTTTGGCTAAATAAGCAATTGTATATGTTTGTAAAAAAAAAAAGCAATTGTATATGATGCACTCAAAGAAGGTATAATTGCCTTTTCATAGTCATAGTTTTAATTTTAAAAAATAAAGGTGTTAGCTCAAACTTTGTAACAAAAATATTCAAATTTCATTAATGAAATATATTTTATGCTTCGGTCTCTTTTTCCTTCTCTATATAATTTTTAAATTTTCAACATAATATCAAAACAATATCCTTCACCGTGAACTTTGTGGGCCATTATTTATGCGGTGTAGAGCTCTAGGCATATGGAACTCCTTTGTTGTGTTCTTTTATATTTTTACTCTTGAACCAAAATTGATGGTATAAAGCCCGAGAATTCTCCATTCAACATCGATGCTCACGTCGTCAAGGTCTCTCCACCACTTCTGTTATTGCTCATCATTGTGCGCTAGTGAGGTGAGGCATCTAACATCATGATTATGCATGGTGTGTCAATTTTAATGTTTGTAACCTTACCCTGAACAATATTGTTAAACCATTGTTTTCGTCATTGGAAAATTTTCCCCGCATGGGTCATCAGTTGATCACTTTCTGGTCATTGTCTAGAGAAATCAACTCTACCATTGTGATTAAAGGGCATTGATGGGTAGTGCCTTGAAATCTAGTCGACAGATTCACTCGCAAGTGCTGCCACACGCACTGTCTCTTTCGTGACGAGTGCAGTCCATGTCAAGTTTTTGTGACCTGACCAAGCCATGCTACATAGCCTATATTGATTAATAAGGGGGAAATGACAATTTAATACGGCTCTCTCAAGTGTTCTATTTCAATTCATATATTAAATTAATTTAATTAATAATTTACCAATAGTTAATAATCTACTTTTATTTTGATACCTAATATTTGGTTAATTGTAAGTAAATTATTAGTATAATACTTAATTATGTAACACTAAAGTGTCATTTTTCCATTAATAAGTTGTTCATTGAGCCGGTTCAAGTTGTTAATTGAAGCCTATTTGAGCATTTTTTATCCTTTTCTTGAGGTATAATACGTTTTTCACATTTCAGATACATTTTGCAGGTTTCAAGTCTTCAAATTTAGATTTGATGTTACTTGTGTTGTCTGCAACTTTTAAATGGTAATTTGATATTATTTGATTGATCGCAATAATCTTAGGGGAAAGTATAAAAGATTGTATTTTTACCTTGTTTTTATGAAGGGAAGAAAAATGTAGAGTAAAAAATGAATATAATTTTAGAGTTGAGTGCTGCAATGTTCATCTCTCATATATATTATATGGTTGTTATGAAATTATAAATGTTCAGTTTGTTCTTCCTTTTCCAATTCTATATGTTTACTCTGAATATAGGCAAATGCTTTACATATCCCTGTGAGAATATGTGAACGTGGTATGTTCAATACAACACAAGTATAGTTCATTTTCTAAAGCGTACAATTCTGATTCTAAATTTGGAACTTCATTATCTATCATCTTAAGTGGGCCCCTTGGTGGGGAGCCCATTACTTAGTGCCCTACGCAATTTTGAGTATTGACAGCCCACCAATCCATAAAACCTTAGGAGGCAGAGAATCAATTTTTTAGCTAACGACTCCGAATTGATTCAGCTTCCATCATTATGGAATTATGTTCTTGGAAGCAAAGGGTAATCCCCACCGAAATATGCATTAAATTCGGTGGGGTTCACATACACACCTTCCTTCCATGCCATTCTCATGTGGGTTTCCAAGACACGCCCAAGTTCCCAATTTGGAGTAAGAGAATCACTAGGCCACTATCTTGAACATTGAATGGAGACTCCCTCGGTCAGCAACAATGCACCAATTATGTGCAATTGTGTATTGCATTGGAAGCATTCTTCTAAGCAAAAATCAACTTATGGAATGGTGGGGGACCCTGACTCCATGAAAAATAAATGTAGACTGCCTCCATTAATATCTGGGTAAAGGGGAAGAGCATAAGGAGAGGGAGTTTCTACGATACGAATTTATTTTCTTAAATATTGATATTATCACGTATTGTTAAATATTTATTGATTATTGTTATATTTGGTAAGCACTAAATATGTAAAAATTATTAATCAAAAAATATTTAACAGTTTACCAAAATATCAATTAAAAAAGAAAACATGAATATTTTAACAATTCGCAAGTAGAGAAATGAACTTCACTACGGGTAGGGACCAGAAGTCCGTTGACAATATCTAGCTCCGTCATTTTGGTGGATGATAATGTTAATAATGATCTCCTTGGCTCTGAAGGGTACATTAAGTTGTTTGAAGCAGAGTCAGCATCAACCACTTGTCCCAAAATTTAAGTCAGGGATGACAACATTTGAGTGCATGCAGCGGCTTCATCGTGCAAACGCGTAGCTGAATAGGATTGAGATTTAAGTATAATTTTATGAATTTAATTTTAATCCACTGCGTATAGTTTTGTCAACATAAAACTATTTTACACTATTATTTAATTATGTGTTTACAAATTATTAAATGAGTTTGATTATCATAATAATTATGTAAAATGTTTAACTCTTTTAATATGTCAACACATCATTAAATAAAAATATAAAAAAAATATTATACTGACAGTTAAATTCTAATTTTATTTGTTTTGAATCATATCTATTTCTGTTTGGTTGAAGCGTTCCCAATCATACAAGCACCTCAATCTCACACATACCTAAATCCTAAATAGTGGCGGAGCTTTTAAGGGACGGGGGTGGCAGCTGCCCTTCAAAATCCTAAGTTCCACCACATGAAGACATGAACAAACAATGGAGATCTACAGTGGTAGACAACAGCCAAGTGGTATAATTCAGCAACTGCCTCCCAAAATGCAACGTACAATTATTCTTAAATTAACCACTAACTATTACTTAGTACATACTTAATACAATAAAACGCCGAATCTAATGTACTTTACCACTGAGTTCACGTGAACTTCAGTAAAACCAACATATGCAACGTGCAATCTATCTGTGTTATGCAGGTTTTATTTTAATCTTAAAGCTCACTATACGTCAAAGTTTCCCATCGATCAACTATTGCTTAACGTGATTATCGTACGTTTGTGTCTGATTCAAGAAATTGGTCACATTTCCTTGAGCACCAGCTTTTATTACACTTTGCTCTCGCATGCATCATAAACCGTTTAAATTCCAATGCCCCTGGAAGTTGTCTTAACAATGCAAAAGAATTATATCTATGATAGTGTTCTTGCATAATATGAAAAGTATGCCACTAAACGAGAGTCAGATATTACACAGTGTTCTGCTGTGTGATCATTGTCTTTCGGTAGGCTGTGAGATAAATTTTTATAGATCAACCTAATCTCTGTATAAAGTTGTACTCTGCTGCGTGGAATGATCATAAAGGATCCACTTGATGATCGAGAAGCCCAAAAAAGAAGCTTTTTATTTTATTTTATGTTATGCATTTAAAAATTGGCATCTTGATGATAATTCAAGGTGTAGCTTTCATGAAAGAGAATCAAACTCAAACTTGTCAAGGACATTTTTGTTCGGTCATGCACAGAAAAAACTCGTAAATTAGCAGAAATATAAGATTTCCCATAGAAAACAAACAAGACTAATGAAAAGGCCAGATAAACGTGTTAATTATTCAAGACTACGCAAAAGTGCAAACTTGTGGTCCTTCACGATTGAGGTCGTATAAGGGGCCATGGACAAACTCCTAGTCCAAGACTCCAAATAGCCACATCCATTACACTTGCCAAAGGAAAAAATTTTATGAACCGTGAATCATAGACCAGAGCAAGAAAAAATGCCCGCTAATTTATATGACAATCATTTCAGGAATTGAAATTTGAACTTCACAATACAATGTTTGGAACTTGAAACTTTTACAGTATAACCTTGGACCAATTTCCTTTCCTATAAATATGACATACAAGAAAGAGTACAAGATGATAACAGTTTTTTATTATCTATCACAAATACATACCACAAACAGGCACCAAACATGAGGACAGGAACTACACATAAAACTTAACGGGAAACCAAACCCATTTCTTCAAAATTGTTTCATTTTTTAAGGACTAGTTTACAATGGCTGTGAGGTTCTTATCTGCTGCTTCATGCTGTCTGATGGATGCTGAGCAGAAACTTCCGGCAGCACTACAGCAGCAGCTGTCATGGTCTGGTACTGTGAAGGCATCGCAGGTGCCAGAGGTTGAGAGTAGTATATTTGAGCATGAGCAGGATCCGCATAATCATAAGCATAATTAGCAGGGGTAGCAGAATTAGGGGCGATGGACTGAGATGGATGGTGCATCTGGGAGTAAGCAACATATTGTTGCTGATGCTGACTAGTAGGAACTTGAACTAATTGAGGGGTGCCTGCAGTTGCAGTCCTGTATGCACCTGCAGTCATTTCAGATTTAGGCAGGGGAGCATTTCTAATGGGGTTGTAAGCTGCAGATGGTGGAACCATTGCAGCAGGATTGGAAGGATTTTGGGGCCGGCTAGAAGGGATGTTTGTGGCAGATTCACCCATATTAGCCTGCTGCACAGATAGGTTGTAAGCTTGGGCCTGTCTTGCAGGCACATAGTAAACCTGGTGATGCTGGGGATGGGGCTGTTGCTGGGAAGGATATACAGGATAGTATGCAGGGATTTGCATAGCCCCTCCAGGGGTATGGTGAATGAAGTGTGTGCCATGCATAAACTGCTGCTGTTGAGGTTGCTGCTGCTGCTGCTGTTGTTGATCAAATTGCTGTTGCAATAAATATCCTGGATCCTGTACATGTTGCTGCATCTGGATCCGACTGTGCGGATCAGACACATTAAGTTTTGGATCAACAGGGTTACTAGGAACCCTTGTAGTTCCAGATTGAATCTGAACTTGGTCTTGATAGATTACAGGTTTTTGACGTGACATCGCATTTGTAAGACTACTATCACTGCAGGATTAAAACAAGCACCAATAACCTAATTCAGAAAGCGTTAAGCCAGCATACCAGAAATATAATCAAACCAAAAACAAAACAAAAAAAGGATAGAAATGAATGATTCAATGTAAATTTAGACAAGCCCCTGCCAAAACCAGAGATAGAAAAAAGAAAGGGAAATTGAAAATCAAAATACCTTGAAACTGAATCTGGGGAAGGCAAATCAGCGCTTCCAGTTGACTTCTGTTGAAATTGGTGATACACAGCCTGAGGCTGTGACTGTGTCTGTGTCTGTGCCTGAGTCTGTGCCTGAGTCTGTGTCTGAGGCTGAGGAGTTGGTGGTTTTCTATATCCCACAGGCACCCCATGGTCCGATCTCTCATCATCAGAGAAAACCCGGTTCTGGTATTCACCAGCCACCACCGCCGAACTCATCGGCACACCCACCGCCGCCGCAGCCGAAAGGGTAGCCGGCACCGGAGGCGGCGGCGAAGACAGCATAACAAATCCCTCATCTTGCTTCTGCCCCACACCAAGCCCCATTTGAGCAAACTGTTCCTCAATCCCCAACACCTTCTGATCCTGCACCCTAACCCCACCACCACCACTACCATCCTCCACATGAACCCGAATCGGAGGCAAATTCGCCAACGAAGGCGACGAAGAAGTAGACCCAAAAGACGAAGTAGTCTCCAGCATAGGCGAATCAGGAACAGAGTGAACATCCTGCCCCTGCTTCAAATTCTTGCAATTCCCAAAAGATCCAGGTTGCGAAGCCTCCACCTCTCTGGAACCCGGTTCCAAATTGTTACCAGCAACCTCATCATCAAGACCCAGAAGGCAATTCACCGAAGCAGAGTCAGAAAATCCCCTGTTCAGCAATCCGGCGCCGTTTAGCGCGTTGAGGAACCAATCCTCCGACTTCGCCGAACTATCGAGAATGGGCCCCATCGACTGGGACGAATCGGGCTTCGAAGGAAACAGAAAGAGACGAATTCGCGACGGTTTCACCGACGGATTGGAGGAATTCGCGGCGGTTCGATCGTACTCGTCGATCATGTTATCGAGGTCTTCGTCGGTGGTGACGGAGATGAGGGAATCGAGGTCTTCGCTGGGGAGCTGGTACTTGAGGGTGAAGGGGCGTCCGTTGAGGAACGTTTTGGAGAGGCGCGTGGAGATGTCGTTGAGGGAGGTGTTGCGGTCCACCACCACGATGCGGGTGTCGCCGCCCACGTAGCAGAGGGACTTGTCGTGTGGACGGGGGACGATGTGGCCGCCGTAGCTGCACATCAGGCGGAGCTTGGTGGAGGCCGCCGCCGCCGAGGACGCAGGGAATTGCTCGTCCCAGGAGTCCGTGTTTCGGGAGCGTGGGGAGGAGTCCACCGAGTCTGGGTAGTTGAGATGGGTTGGCGGCGGTGGCGGCGCTAAGGAGGATAACGGCGGTGCCGTAGGTGGCGTTGGAGGTTGCGCCTCCATCGGTGGCGGCGGAGGGAATGGAAGAGGTTTGGGGAGGTTTTGGTGTTGTGTTGTGCTGTGCTTGCTACTGCTGCAGGTGGTGTCGCCTCCTTTGCAGCGCAAAGAGAGAAGAAAAAGAGGGGCTAATAGAGTCCCAGTTAATTCTCTTATAGTTATTCCACACATGATTCCTCTTCATTTTTATTTTTATTTTCCTCGTAATTTTTAAAATTATTTATTTGATTTTTTTTATATTAGTTTTTGTTAAATAATTTATTAGTGTTGTGTTTTTCTTTTGGAAAAAGTGTTGGGATTGTATATTGTACTGTGGGAAAGGGCAACTTGAAAAAGAGAAACAGTGTGCGGGCAGGGTTTGGGTTTGGGTTTGAGTTTGACAGCTAGTTTACTGGTCGGACCCAGTTGGGTTTGGTTCTGTGTCCCTGAGACAATAACTCAACCGTGCAAAACAAGTAACTTTACCAGAATTTATTAAAATTATGAATTTAGTTACCAAAAAAATATTATGAATTTCTTGCCAAGAAAATTATTAATCATGGATAACTTTAATACCTCTTTAATATCATATTTATTTTTTTCCCTCTGAGGTTAAAAAAAAAAGTAAACGCAAATAATAGCATAATATACTAGTACTAGTAAAAACAGATATAGTAAATTCGTATATGCATAAGTTGTTACCGTTTTTTTGGGGTTTGAGTAGTGTCTACGTTTCTCATGTGCGATTTAGAACCAATATTTAAATACAAATGGCTCTTACAATAAAATTGTTATGGTGTTTTAATAAATATGATATGTAAGGTAATTGCTAATTATTTATTATTTATTATTTACTCATTTTATAATGAAATTGTATTTATTTGTTAAATATAAATAATTGATAATTTGTTTTAAATATTAATATTTTAAGAAAGGATGAATATGGAAGTAATTTTCCTCCCACAATAATTAGCCAAACAGAGTGCTAGCCGCCATTGTGAGTAAACAAACATAAAAACACCCAAGCTGACGCAAAGTAACAACGTAATTTGTGAATTTTCACAAAACAAGCGGATAGCATACGATACGGAATGAGTTACAGAAACGCATTAAATGGTTTGTTGGTGCAACAACGCTCCTTTGCATTGGGTGGGTTGCTGCGCGTTGGAGAAAAGAGCGTGGGGAAGGAAGGAAGGAACTCGGCGAAACGGCGCCCATAAGTTGCAGCGCTGTAAAGTCACAACTGACAACTGCCACGGTAACGTTTTCCCCTGACGTCTCACGAGGAGAGGGGGATGCTTCTATTGGAAGGGGACACCCATCGAGGCTTCTGTTTTTTTTAATTTTAATTGAGAGTATCTTCGGAATTTATAAGTGTCAAAATGGATCGGTTCATTGATGAAAAGGCAGTGTTAAATTAAGAAAAAATTAATTCAAACCAGTTTTGAGTCGGCTTAGCTTAATACATTAGTTTGATAATTTAATTTTTTTATATTATATATTTAATTTTATTATTATTTATTGATATTTTTGTTTGATTAACTTTTTTTTAATAAAGAAATTTAATTTAATAAATACATTTCAGTCTTTATTTTTTTTCATTTGTTTTAATTTCTTAAATTGATTCAAAACATGTTTTATGGTTATATTTTAAATTGTTTATGTTAAAAATAATATAGTAAATATTTATTGTTTATTTTGATGAAATTTAATATAATCTATTATACTTATATTTAATTTACATATATAATTTTTTAAAACTTGAATTGATATAAAATTTTTATTATTATCATAAATGCTAAATGACGAAAGTTTTTTGAGAAAATGAATTATGAATGTGTTAATTTAAAAATTTTGGTAACCTTGAATGTTGATGATGTCAAAAAAGAATAATTTCATTGCTATAAAGTCGCGTCATTCTTGGATGAATTCGTTAAAAAACATTCGTAGGATATAACACTGCTGTATTATTATACATACAAAAAAATATGAAGAAAAAAAAATAAAAATAAAAAGTGAAGGACATGGCTCATAAGCAAGTTTGTAACCCTTATAAGGTCAAATTGCACTAATTATTTGTTAACCTACATATGACATAAGTTAACTCAGCTCAACTCAATTCAAAATTAATTAGGTCTGAATTGACATTTTTTGTTTATACAAAAGGAAATTAGAAAAGAATTGAGACTAATGACAATTTAAAATTTTTAAATGAAAAAATGTTTTAACCTTTCTTACTTTTCCCTTATATCCAAACATGCCCTACAAAAAATAATAGTGAAAATAAGTTATTTTATGTTATCGGTTAACATGTTTGAATTCTCATATGTTAATATTTTTTTTTAAATTTAAAGTGATGACAAATCAATAAATCAATCGAAAAGGAAATTCGAATGCATGCACATGAAAAATACAAAATTTTATCCAAATTCATTGAACTAATTAAGTCTACATATATTTTTATTCTTTTGTAATCTTTAAAGGTTTTCATTTTCATTGAAATGGAACATAGTTGAAAATTGAAACAACTATCTTAAGTATGAAAACTTTTTTATAATATCGGTACAGAGGATTAAGATTCTTATAAATTATTTTAATCTCTTATCATTAATTTGCTTTTCTTAGCTTATACCTAAAGTAAACATTAATTCATCATCTCAAGCTGATCAATGTGCTAAAAGCATAAATAGTAAGATACAAACACAATTACCCAAAGTTAATAGACCATGTAAATGTAAATATTTTGAGGCAGGACGGATCATGTGTGCACATTCATACACATATCTTGAAATGGGACCCAACTAGATACGGAGATGGTATCACATCTTTTTAAGGATCAAATCTTAAAACCTTAAGAATAACTCCTCCTCCTCCTCCTCCTTCCATTAACCTCCAACAATTATAATCCTGATGTTGTCATAGACTTTATTTTTTAACAATTGAGGCAGGACGGATCCATTTTAGTATATGAGGAAAGAAAATCAAGAGGTATCGAATTTTTAAGAAATGCTTTTATTTAACCTTTATTCCTTCAAAGAAACATAGGCGGAAAGGGAAAGTAAAAAAATCAAAGGTTAAAATTTTTCATTGTATCCACCAACTAAAGTGAACTTATAATTAGAATGGTAAAAAAAATATATGTAAAGTTTAGAATGATCAAATTCTGTTAAAACACCACCTTTTATGTTTTTATTATTCCATTGTGTTCCAAAATGATTTTTTAAAATTTTATTCCTTTCCTTAAGAAAAAGTGTCCAAACAATCTGAGTCTTTTCTATTCTATTAAATTTTTAGCGATAATTTTTTTTTAATTCATTCCTTTCTATCTATAGAGATTACTATTCTAAGTTTTTAATATTCTTATATATTTTTAAGAGTCGAATTAGTATTTTTTTAATCCTTGTTTAAATATTTTCTTTAGATGTGAAACTAATTTCACTACAAATATTGATGTTGATTCTCCACAAAATATTTTTCCATGAACTCAAACATTTGACATTGCATAGTCTTATCAAAACAATATCTTGTATTCTTGTTCATGCATCCACATAAAAAACTCTTCACTAACTTTACATAGATTTAAATTGTAAGTTTTTGCAATATTAAAAATTTGAGCTTGGAGAAAAGCACTTGTGGGGGAGGGGCACATTTAATATCTCAAATATAATTAGTCTCACATCAAAAGAATATGAAAATAATCATACAATGACAAAAAAATATATAATTTAATGATACAGTGCTAATTTAAAACAATTATCAATTGGCTATAAATGTGAATGTATCCAAACTATTACGCATAACAACGAGTAAAGACATTGCTTTTCAAAATGTTTAATCTAGTAAATACATGGCATGTTTTATTGACATTTTGCCCTAAATTTAAAGTATATCAAGTATGTATTGAGAAGCTCTTAGGTACATATTGGTTCAACTAAACAGTTTACTAATATGTTTGGTTTAACTTTTAAAAATTTTTAAATCATAGTTTGAATAAAAGTTTATCTCTTAATGCTTTTATTCAAATCATAATTTTAAGATTTCGAAAACTAAATCAAACACACACTAAAAGAGTGGATTGGATTGATGTTTCTCATACCATTTCCCTATAACTTTTGAATATGATCAAATTTCATTGTGATAATATCTTATATCTTAATAATTAAATAGTAAAGTAAATTTTGATAGTTATTGTAAAAGGAAATATTTTTCATATGTAAAATGTTTTTTAATAAGTGTATTTGAAAGTGATTTATATATGTAATCAAGATAAATTGATATATATGTAAGAATTTTAATTTTACACTAATTTCTTATCATTCATTGTCTTCTTTTCTAATGGCTAAAGTGCATTTAATTATTATTAAACTTTGACTTAAAGTAGGAAAGAGCATAAGAAACATATCCCCATTTAAATGCTTTCTGTCTCTTAAATAAATATTAAATATTGTATCAAATAGCGTGTTTTAGACTCCTCTTAATTATTCTTTGTTTGTGAAATCTTTTTTAGTTTTTTCTGTTGATTTCCCTCTCCCCCATTTTTGTCTTCTTTTTTCTTTTTATTTTCTCTATTTTTTGGATCTATGCACTAAGCACATTTGTTTTTTGGCCATCACTTAAGAGATATATTTCTTCTCGTTATGGCATCATTGATATTTGCAATAACCGTACTATTTTTAAAAATAAAAACATTGCATTTTTTATATATCTGTTTGTCTTTAATTTTAGCTATATTTATCTCATATTTGAAATTTGTAGTGCAAAAATTACGAAGCAAAAGTGTGTATTCTCTCGTTATTGGAGAAATTGTAAATTATACAGTACTCATTGATGAGCAGATAATTCAGTTAAGATTTAAGACGAAAATTGCCAATTCATATAAGGCACACCTCCATGCAATGTTCTGAATACAGTCTAGCAAATTCATGTAGTGCATTTCAGCCATTAGATGGTAACAAATCAATCATAAAAAATTGGTGTAAGTTGAAAGTAAATTCATGTAGAAAAACAAACACTAAATTAAACGAGGTCACTTCCTTCTCTCTATGATGCTATAAATTTTGTTTTGTAAATAACAGTTAATCAAATTAAATAATTTAATCTTTATCATTTATATAAAACTTAATAATTAGGATCAATTACTCTCACTTTAATAAAAAAATTAGTACTCTCATTTAATACGATTCTAAGTTAAAAGTATTGTAATTGACATGTAGTTTATTATTGAAAATTATCATTTCTTATAAAAAAGAGTTTGTTAATAGTTTTATATTATTAAAATTGTGATATAAATATACTAGTGAACAAATTAAAGAAGAAAAACGTCTTTTTTAAGTGAGGGTAATAAGCATATTTTGGCTTAGAGCCAAACGGGTTGGAAAATAATGTCATTTACGGACAAAATCAGTCTTCAACAATTAAATATACTAGTGACAAAATGTAAAAAGAAGAAATGTGGGGCTTTACCAGAGGCATGTTAAGATGCATCATCGAAGGGCAGTAGTCAAGATTGAAATCATAATGATGATCTTATATTTGAGCAGAAGATGAGCAAAGTGAATTGAATTCGGACTATACTTGATGTGTAGGGGTTACCAAGTCTACTAAAATTTAATATTTACCCTATTATTGATGCTGCTTTAAGACAAACCCCATGCTTTCGTAAAAGGAGGAGGAAATGGCCCCACTCTCCCAACTTTGTATGGAATTTCCATGTCAATGACATGGATGATGATGTGGGTCTAGTGTCTGACTGTGAACTCTGGAACTCTTTTGGTGGGTCCATTATGACTAATTTATTAATATGTTAGGCTTTATATGGTACCTAATCTAATCCTATATCACTCATAGTGGGTGGCGAGGAAGATAATCCTTTCATGTGTTTGGATTAAATTTTATAAATTTAATTTTAATTTAAAATAAATTTAAGTAAAATAATTTATGTTAAAAATTTTTATTTAAAAATTAATTTTATTAAATAAATAATATTTAGATAATATTAATTAAATTTTTTTAAATATACAATTATTAAAAAATATATGAATTATTTTAAATTTGATTATTAATAAATTAATGTTAAAAAAATTAACAATAAATAAATTAATATGTAAAATAAATTTATTAAAAAATTAAATTTATTTAAAGTATTATAAAATAAAATTATGTTTAGTATAATTATATAATGTTTTTAAAAATATTAGGTTATATTTATTTAAATATTATTAAATAGTGATATAATATTAAATTAAAAGAATATTTCTGCAATATACAAACAAATCTTTTTTCACTGTAAAATAACAAAATATTACTTTTATCAAAACATAATTTAAGATGAAAATTTTGTTCATTTTTTTCTACAAAAATTTTACCTAAAGATAATAAAAAACCTTAAAAATCTATTCCCACCTTACAGAGAGCTTAGGTGAACGACACACGCTCTGTAGTTTTAACTTTAAGGTCCTTCTACAAAACACTTATTCAGAACGTGAAGGGAGATGGTTGGGACTGGGAACAACTGCTAATAATTGTGATGTAACAATTTATGATATTGAAGTTTTTAACTTTGATGTTTTTTATACAAATATAAGAATGTTCTTGTTACTAAAAATATCGTAGCTTAATAGAACACCATTTTAAAGTTAAATTTTTTTATAGGTAAACAATTAAAAAAAATTGAATAGTAGGTTTAATTATCGCAATGAAGTTATTTACTCTAATCTCTATTTTGGTTCTTATGAATGGTATATAATTTTTAACATTGATACTATTTGCTTTTTTGGACAAATACTATACTATAGATTTTTGTCATTTTATATTTCAACTTCCATATATATATATATATATAAAGAATTTAGAGTAAAATATTATATTCAAATCATAATAACAACTGCATAATACATAAAAAAATTTAACAATTTAAAAAGGAATCGATTTAATTAAAAATACATTAAAAGTATTAAAAATAATTAATATATAAATAAACAAATAAAATTACTAATAGCTGGAGTGTTCTAAGTTGTAACAGTTGGAAGTTGGAACTTTAGCAACCCAAAAGGCACGGTAGAGGACCTAGAGGTTTCAACTTTCAATGTTAGGAATGGGACATACAGGAAAGAGTGCAATGTGTCCCTCGCAAGGGATGACGGAGTGTGTGCTCTTTAAGGAACAACCATCAAGTTTCTGGCTGGATTGGGCTTCTCTTTAACACAGCCACTCAGAGAAGTCAAAACGAAGGGAGAAGAGCACTTTTAATTTTTTATTGTAAGTATAAATTTTGTTTATATTATTATTTAATTATATATTAATATATTATTAAAAAAATTAATTATTATAATAATCATGATTTTTAAAATCGAACAGGAGCAGCGGATTTGATCGTGACCTAAGTACTTGGCCAATCCGGTTAATTTAAAAAATCGTTTTAACTATTGAACCGGAAAGAATTAAAAAGAATCGGTGACCCGGATGAACTAGACCGGGTTTTTGAAAACCAGTCGGTTTTTTTTTTTTTTACTTTTTTTATTACTTTATCATATTTTTAAATTAATTTTTTAAGAGTTTTTTTTCACATTTATATCTCAAAAGTCATAACTTTTTATTTGTTCGTCTAATTTGGATGCATTTTGTATCAATTTCACATAACTTTTTAAGATTTATATGATGAAAAATGAATGAATGAAGTTGAACCAACTGATTTTTAATAAAAATAATAATTATTTTCATAGTTATGAGTATTTTTAAAAGAAATAATAATAATAAATTTTTTAAATAAGGATTAAACTCTAATTTTTCTCCTTAAATTTCTGTTATTCTCAAAATTAGGCTATTTTAATTGAATACAATAATAAATATTATCATATGTAATCAATTTTTATTATTCATATTATTAGATTTATTTATATATATAAATAATTATGTATATAATTATAATTATGTCATCCAGTTCAACTATCGATTCGACCAATTAAATCAATCAAATCATGATCCAAAAATCTTACTAATTCAATCTCTAATTCAATTATTAAAACATTAATAATAATTACTTAAAAAATTAAACTCATTTAATAATATTTCATCACATATTTCTCTTTAACACAGTCTCTCGGAGAAGTCAAAACTGAGGGAGGGGAGCCCCTTTCATTTTATGAGCCCCAGATGTCGCAAACTAAGTGCAAGACTCTAATGCCATTTCTTTTACGGCAAAGGAATCTTCTTTTGTTTTATTTTATTAGAATTTTTTTAAATGATGTAATTTTAATTTATTTTTAGTATAATTTTTTTAAATTATATTATTATTTAATTATGTACTAATACATTATTAAATTTTTTTTACTATCACAATAATTATTTAAAAATTTAACTCATTTAATAATATATCAATATATGTTTAAATAACAATTTAATTTATTTTTCATATTTACAATAAATCAAAGTTAAATTCATTCTAAAAGTAACACTTTAATTTCTTAATACTAAAACTTACACTTTCTTCATACTTACTTATTTGACTATTGACTAATATAGTTAAAAGGCGCTGCTTACACCACATTACAATTATGTGTGCCATTGAGTCTATTTTTATAAGACCTATTTAAATCAGATGGTAATGAGTGTCCTAATATCAGAAAGAAGTTCTTACACATAAAATAAATAAGAATTTCTCTACCCATTGAAATGAGATGCTACCCAACCGCGTTGTTTTATGTTTTTTTGCTAAACATCCTTGAGCGCTGTTTAAAATAAATTAATAATAACGACTTTCAGTATTTTAATTTTTTGAAACATGTTTCTTGCGAGAAACTGGAAACGTTTCTAGACTTATCATCTGCAAGCACATCATACTAACCTTTCAAACCTTTTCCATAAGATTTGGATTTTCTAATCAACTTTATCCCCAATCAACCAAATGCACGATCTCTTTGTTTGCTTGAGATCAATTTCCAATAATTTGCAGAAAGTCCTATAGGTTCAAAGTCATTGTAATTTAACCAATTAACAAGGGAAGAGAATGAGAAGCTCATTCGGATACAGCAAACGCATATACACAAAACCCATAGGCCACCAGCCCACCAAGTTATCAAATCAGAGCTCTTTTGGGCTACGCCTCGTCATATATGTATTCACAACTTCAATAAAGCCCAACTGTAGACTAAACATAATGAAACGAATCTCTCAAGGTAAAGAAGAATTTGAAGGTAAAAAGGAATTGACCAAAAAGAAAGGAGAAGAAGGAAGGGTTTTTTTTTTATTAATATCAATACTAATAATTATTTATTTATTTATTAAAATATTATATATATTTATTTTTATGTATCAAAACATGTTTTTTATTTTTCATTTCTATTTAGAAACTGTTTTGGCGCATGACAATTTTTTAAAATGTTTCTCTCTTAATTTTATGTTTTTAGATTTTAAAAAGATAAATGAAAATTAATGTGATGGGAAGCGGTTTCTGAGTTGTTTTATCTAAATTTCTCCCAAACTTTTTCATGAAAATCACTCTTGATGGGGTGATTTATGACCTATAAAATGAAAAAAAAAGTATGTTGAAAAATTATATGGTGATTTCTAAAGGTGGGGTATTTGATAAATAAACAAAATAGCAATATTATTATTAAAAAAACCCGAAAAAGGAACATATAAGAAAATTTTAGTGACCAGAAAGAATTAATCTTGATTACATGTCTTGCAGGTATTTTTTCCCAAGAAAAATAAGTGAAATTCATTAGCCAACAAGGCAACATGAAAGTTTGGAGAATTATCAACACACCCAAAATATTGAGTACTGAAACCCAAAAACAGAACACAAGTCTCAAAGAATAGACATCCATTTAATCTTTGACAAAAATTTACTGTTAAGTCAATAATTTGCTAGACCATGTCAGCAAAATCTTAGCTACCTCTTCATTATTCTTCAAAAACTTAACTGTGATATGAACCCAATTAAATTTTTTTTAGGGATCTAATTAAAATGAAGTTTTCAAATACTTTTTTTTTTTAATGTTTTTTAAGAACTATGTAAGAAAACAATTTGAAAAGACAAGGACAGGTAATAATTATTTCTTATCGATATAATATTAAATAAATATCTAATTTGATCCTTTAAATATATATGAAACATCAGTTTAATTCTTTAATTATTTTTTACCATCAAATTGAGCTTTTTTGATGACTAATTTGATATAAAAAAATTGACATTAGAAAATTATTTTGATGTAAAAAATTATTAGATGACCAAACTAATGTTACATATATTTTTAAGGATTTAATTTCTATCTACTGTCAGTGTAAAGTTTCTTTACACTGTCATTCAATTATGTGTTGACACATCATTAAAATAGTTAGACTTTTTAAGTAACGGTTGTGATAGTCAAACTCTTTTAATGATTTGGTAACACATGATTAAATGACAGTGTAAAAATTTTTTACATTAACAATAGATAAAAATTAAACTCTATTTTTAAAAGACCAATTTAAGTATTTAGCCTATAATATTTATTGGTTGAATAATGTTTTGTTTAATACATAGCAAACACTTACAAGTTGATTGATGAATGATGAAGTAAACACTAGACACCAATGACAACAAGTAATTATTGGCAACCAGAACATAGTGGATATATAGTAAACCATGAATCATGGTTGAGAAAAATGGCACTGGACATAGACAGCTCCGAAAAATCAACTTGCCTTTAAGCTGAGAAAATCATGGCAGAGACCAATCTAAAACAAGTGGACGGCAGAGACGGGACACCACCAAGCCTCCAATTTGTGACTTTCCTATTTTTGGTGTCGAGGGCAGGGAAAAGGCATCTCCACTTGCCACGATCAAACAGAGGCTGCCATTTCAAACTTCTTGACCATTCCTGCACATTTTTGTTTCCTTAGGTTCATAAGTTTCCAATTTTTGGTGACACCATACCTATAAGGGACGTGGTATCGCACGTCATTATTATTAATTTATTCTTAATACTTTCCAAAACCATCATTGTTTAAGGTGAGAATGTATAGATGAAAATTTGGCTTCAGCATGCTAATTTGTCAAATACGAAATTCGTCAATTCTTTAATCGATAATATTGAAGTTTTAGTTATCAATCTTAAAATGGAATGTCTTCCACTAAATTTTTACTTTCAAATGATTGAAAATGTCAATTGAATAAAAAATGCAAAAGAAGATGAAGATGAGAGATAAACGAAAATCAAATATGAAAATAAATAAAGAAAGCAAGCAAAGCAAAGCAAATCAAAAGTAAAGAAATACAATAAAGAACCTGAACGTAAATTGTAAAAATGAAAGTGACATTTGAACTTGATTGGATCCTTTTATCCTTTGAGCATCATAGGGACTTATCTGTAGGATGTTTCAAGTCACAACCTCTTTTACATTGTTTTAAGTGATATTTATAGAAAAATTCTTATATCTAAATCCCTAAGAACTTGTCATTTATTAGATAGGTGATTTACATGCAACTAGCACATGCTTATTCTTTACTAATAGCCTAAAAACTATCAGCAACAACTGCACATGAGTCAGCATCAACAATTTCTTCATCCATGGATGCAATTGTTACTTTGAAATTTAAAATGGTAAACATCAGCTCTTGGGTAACCATCAATGGTTTTGTTAACGCACCAATTTAGTCAATAATTTGTAAGTCTTTTTGTCGGTTGAGTATATGCTTGGAACTTTGTCGACTTTAGACATTACTCGAATGCAACTTTTGTTGAACATTTTTTTGGGCTTTGATTTGTCGAATGTAATATTTTTTGTCGACTTCACACATTTGTCAAATGAAACTTTGTTTGTTGAACACCCTTCTAAGCTTTAATTTGTCGAATGTAGCACTACCAAGTGTTGGCTTAATTTTCTTCACAAATTTTGTGAACTCAATTTTTAGTAATAATTAATGATTTTAACTAAATGTAAATTATCGAATAATACATTTACTTTATTCTAGACCTACACATTTTCAACTATAACCTTATAAAATCTTCTAATTTATTGGTTATCAATTTTGTAAAAAACTAAAATTTTGGTAGGAACAATCATATAATAACATGGCTATTTTCGAGCTTCCTACTTCTTTGCCACCTTGCTTCTTACGCGGGTACAAAAATCCATTACAAATCCCCTGCTATAATGACAAGAGATTGTCCCTCTCCATGCATTCTTTAAGTTGCTACAAGTCTACAACTGCTGCACATATGCATAACCTACGTGATTTTTGCTTGGATAGAGAACTGCGAGTACCTCATAATCGAAATCGATATGCTATCTTCTCATCCCAAACACAGTCCTTCCACCGTTCTGCGTGGATCCACAAAAAATTAACATGTTTTTGACCCCGTCACTCTACATGATTCTATGAACTCTAAACTATATGTTTGCTTGTTTCGATGAGAAACAATACATCACGCTTATGCAATTTGGATAGACGTTTGGCAATTACACCAAATAAACCACTCTTTGCACTGCCAAGATTCCAAAGAATTTGTTAATTTGATTAAATTAGTATATGAACTTGCCATTGCTCTAATGGATATAAATAATTTGATCAGTCAACACACACACACACATATATATATATATATATATATATTTATCGGACTTCGACTTTGAGCACTGATCCCATATGATTTCCTAAGCTGTATGTATCTGTTGCGCATGCAGATGGAATTCAATGATATTTTATTCAGTTTTAACTTTGAAAGGAACTATATAACCATAAAAAAAAAAAGTAATTGAGTATGCACAAACCCTTATGACAAATTGTTATTTTTTTATTTTTGTAATATAGTCTTATGACATCAATGCATATGTAACACCTGGTCCCAAATATACAAAGACTTATGACCTTTTCTCATGAGATTTTATTTGGACTGACCCCGTCTTGCTAACGAGGGATGGTACGCCAAATGGTTATCCACCGTATATAAGACTTCGATTATTTAAGATATTTCACCTACTTTTAAATAATAATATTTAAAAAAATCACTTGGTCAAGTGTAGAGATTTAGGTAAAATTTAATATATCCAATAATAATATATTACACTTGACTTGACGGCTATATTAAATTATTAATAGCCAAATAGTCATTCATCATCACATCAATTATTTATTTGAATATATTATATTAACGGTGTGTTTGAATTAATTTTTTTGACTTAAAGAAAAACTTATAATTAAAATGTCTAAAAAAAATTTAAATTTTTTTAAGTGTAAAATAATCAAAATTATACATACACTAACTCTTTTGAGATCTTACAAAATAATACTCCTTAATTTACAGCATGGCAGGAGCTACGAAGTCTTGGTAGAGCATGATGGAAGTCGCCAGACAGTACAAAAATAAAATACAATAAGAATTGTCAATAGGCAACAATTGATGATGAAAAATATAAATTTTCTCAAAAACTAAAAATATGGCTAATTATTAAAGTAGAGTAAAAGTATTGCATCTCATTGTCAACATATTCGATCATTAGTGTGTATTGTAATTTTGACCGTAAATTAGAGTAGAACGACATCTCACAAAACTTCAAGAGTTAATGCAATTTATTCTTTTTTTAAAAAAATAAATAAATCCTTTATTTATTGACTTAGAAAATAAAAGAAATTATGGGTTCGTTGCCTCGGTTGTAGGATCAGATGAACTGATGAAGTGTAAACCGGCCCGCGCCAAACCATTTCATTTCAAAGTTGAGAAAGTTCCTCTTTTTCTCTCTATCTCACTGCATTTTCTCGGAAAAATTCAAAATTTCCGAGAAAATTTTCTGTATTTTTTGTTCTACCGTCGAAAATTTTGAGACTTTCTAAAGGTAACAGAGCAAGCTGCTTTCCCCTTTTACTTTCTTTTCTCCTTCCTGTTTGGGATTAATTTCTCTCTCTCTCTCTCTCTCTAGCTCTTACAACAATGATTCCTTTCGAAACTTCACTCTCTCACTGTTGGCTTAATTTCAAATCTCTTTCTATTCTATGCATAATGATCAGAATTTGGTGACTGCACTCGTAAATTGTCTGGTTTTCTACACATGGCGTGGCGGGGTTTGTTTAATTTTGGAAGATTTTGGACTTCGTTTCAGGTTATTGAAGTTCTCTCTGATTTTCTTTCCATTTTCTATCGTTTTCCTTTTTGGTAGGGAGTGGTTCCACTCTCTTCAATTTTTTATCAGCAAATTTTGCTATAATAATAAAATACAGAATCTCAAGGTTCATTTCAATATTGTCATAGAAAAGTTTTAATCTTTATAGGCTTTTAATTACAATTTGATGATTATGCTAAAGCGAGGTAAATATAGAATGTTCTCTTTTGGTAATTTTATTTTTATTTTTCAGGGGCGGAGACCTGATTATGCTAATATTTATACTGAAGGATCAAATAATCACTCAAAGTGATTATTCATTTCAAAGTTCAAACCACTTTGAGTGGTATTTGGTTTGGTCCTTCAGCATGAATCTTATGCTAATCAAATACCCACCATCAATTCTCGGGAGTTGCTATGTTATTCTCAGGATCACGATCACAGTTAATTTTACAATAAATATTTAAAAATTTATTAAATATAAATAACAACTAATAAATTATCACTTAAATATTAATACCCTAAAAAAAAATAAAAAGATGGGTACTAAATGAATGCCCTGAATTCTCTCTTTTATGGTTATGACTAATTATTTATAATTATTCGTGTACAGAGAGAATAATCTGGAGAGTTTCTTCAATTTTCACTTAGATGATTCCACATTTACCAAATTATAATTTGAGAAATTTTCTGGAAGTTAATTAATGTATCATCAATAGTTAGGGACAGAATGAGACATGCTTGTGGAACAGAACGTTTTCTTGTACCAAGAAGAGAAGAAATTTGTGTGTGTGAATTTTTAGTTTCTTTCAAAGCAAAGCATTTTTAAATATTAATAAGAAATCAATCAAATTCATCTGAAAAATAGATTTTTTCCAGCACAAGATATGAGCTCTCCCTGGTGGGTATATGATTAGTATGCAAAACCAGTCATGTACGGCAGGAAATGCTTCTAAGTGGAGACTATGTATCGCCTTGTTAACTGGTTTATGTGCCAATTTCATACTCAAATTTAGCCTCCCAATTTAAATCTGTTTAGTTAGACGTTGTTTATTACGGCAGGGAGGCATGAGGCAGGTTGATCCTGCAGCTCATACTATCAAATCCCATGGAGCCACGCTTGCAAGAAATCACATTCGTGATTGGCTTATATTGCTGCTTCTTATAGTAATAGAGGTTGTCCTCTTTGTCATTCATCCATTTTACCGCTTTGTGGGAAGGGACATGATGGAAGACCTTAGATATCCCATGAAAGACAACACTGTGCCCGTATGGGCTGTTCCTGTAAGTTCTTTTCCTATTACAAGAATTAAAAATTCTCAGGGTTGCTTGCATGCCAATAGATCTTTTCGTTTGTTTTTGGGTTCATTTATGCCTGCAAAACATTCAATTATTTAATTGTATCAATTTAAAATGCTGACTGCTAATTGTGCTCATTTTTTGTCATGGTACTTCTTTGAAAATTGAATCTTGCTCAAAGAGATGATGGAACAAATGACTGGCGTCTACCTTGTTTTCTTTCCATACATGTCTTCTGTATGAGAAAATTGCTTATTTTTATTTGATGCAAGTAATTGTTGTTAAAATGGTTTTTTCTTCTCTTATTGATCAGCTATATGCGGTTCTGTTGCCAATGGCTGTTTTCCTTCTCTTCTATATGCGTAGGAGAGATGTTTATGATTTGCATCACGGTATTCTAGGTAACCTTTGCATTTCTCATATGTATATATATATATATATATCTTATTCCTCAGTATCTAAAGAAATTAAAAGTGTTGGAGAAGAATTGGTATTAATGTACTCCATTGTTAGCAGGCCTCCTATTTGCTGTTCTGATCACTGGGGTCTTGACCGATGCAATAAAAAATGCAGTTGGTCGGCCTCGGCCAGACTTCTTTTGGCGTTGCTTTCCCGATGGAGTAGAGGTAAGCAAGTATCATTTATTTCATTGTCTATTGGTCTATATATACTAACATATAACTACTTCATCTTTTCCCTTCTACAATATCCTTTGTTGCCAAGTGCTTATTAGTTTTTACTTCTGTCTTAAGGTCAAATTCTCAGGAACTTGATATTTACATTCTCCTTCACTTGTTTATACACTACTTATTACATTGACATTGGGTTTTTTCACGTGAGATGATTTAGTCTCATCCAAAATGTTTTGGCCCCTTGTGCGTATATATAAGGGTTTAAAGAGGTATAAGATCGTTATGGGATGTGTCCATCTGTAGTGAAGAGCTGCCAGATTATATCTTCTATGCTAAACTTCTCTAAATCCACTTCTGTATCTTCTTAATCCTTAGTTTTTCTTTCTTATTGTCATAATTGGATCCTTTTATCTGTGATGTGGATAAGGGTAGTCAGATGTTTTCAAAAAATTATAACAACTTTCATTTTATAAATACGGTAATATGCCTAGTAATGTGGTCATTACTAATCATCTTCTCTTTGATTACCCTTATAGGTTTATGATAAATGGGGAGGTGTGGTATGTCATGGCAAGGATAGTGATATAAAAGAAGGACACAAGAGTTTCCCAAGCGGTCATACATCATGTGAGCAACAATATTTCTATTGCTCTAGTCCTTCTCTTCTACTGATTGCTTCAGTGTGAGCAGATTGGAATAAACAATGTATTTTATGTATATTGGTCGAATCTGAACAATGATTTTTTTTCTCTTATCAGTAACTGATTTTGGTGAACATATTAGAAGCACAACATTTGCTAAACACGGCATTGCTTTTGCCCATATAAAAAGAATATTTGGAAGAGTAGGAAATTGCTAAACATTATTTCAATTCAAGCTTATCAGAGTGCAGTAAATTCTTTCCAAGTTGAGTGCTAATTTTATTATAGTGATACATCTAGTGCGGAGTTAACATACCAATATACTAATTTTCTCGTCAGATTACTGGCTAATTTGTTCAGAAAATTGTTTATGCATGGACCTATTGATCTGATAAATTCAGTTCTGCAGGGTCCTTTGCAGGTTTAGGCTTTCTTTCTTTGTACCTATCCGGGAAGATTAAAGCTTTTGATCGCAGAGGGCATGTGGCAAAATTATGCATTGTGTTTCTTCCTCTACTTGCTGCTTCTCTAGTTGGAATCTCTCGAGTAGATGACTATTGGCACCATTGGCAAGATGTGTTTGCTGGAGGCCTTCTAGGTTTGTTTTACCTAGTTAAAAAAATAAAGTAAAAGGCTCTGGCGCTGAGCGAAGTATTAAATATCAGAACTCATTTTGCAATAAGAAAAGTGAAACTCACGTTGCCACTTTGTTTCTTCCAGGGATTGTTGTGGCAACCTTTTGCTATATGCAATTCTTCCCTCCCCCCTATAATGATGATGGTAACACCTCTATCTCTCTGTTCGATTGATATTGCCGGCAGTATTTCAAATGTTGTTTATACCTTGATTTCTCCAAAGCTTTATTATGTTGTGATCATTCGAAAATGATTATCAATTATTACATCATCGTATTTGTCTCATTCTCTGTTGATTTCTTGTCTTGCTCTACCCATAAAATAAGTCTGTTTACATATAAAATGTGCCTGTCACTTCCTATACGTATTAATTTTTCTTGACAATTAACCTATGTAGCATTGCAAACGAGACAATGGACTTAGGCATTTAATTAGACATCTTTCCTCATTCCAAAGTCATTATTCTCTGAGGCATTTTTGTTTGTCACTTGTTTGGAAAAACTTCTATTTTACCAGTTTCCTAGAACTTGCTTATTCTCTTACATGGTGCAGCATATTTGACTATTATTGCAATAAACTAGTTTATAACTAACTCATTCTTTGTTAGTGACAATATTGCCTCTAAATTATTTGTCAATTCTCCTCTTGAGTTTGTCTTGAAGAGCTTTTCATCTGAGTACAAGAGTAGAGGTTTCTGGGCTAAAAGCCTGGTCAGGTGGAAATTAGTAGTATTAGAATAGGAAGAAAACTGAAAAAGCTACACAGCCCACTCGTGTACCCCATACCCCACCTTTTATGCCTGTAGGGTACATACCTGGGCTGTGTAGCCCGGGGTGTGTAGGGAACTCATGCATGTTTAAATTCAGCATGATTTTGGCCTTTGGGTTTGGCCACCTCTATTTATGGCACATTATGAGGAATATTAAGGTGGATCTAGCCCATCACTTGAGCCTTGAGGTTAGCCCAGGTGGCTGGGTTCGGCCACCTTTCCCAATCAGTAAATTGTTTTCCATTCATGTTATTATTCATTTTTTGTTGTCTGAACCTGTGCAGCATATTTTGAAGTATTCCTTAGAGCTGCTTTTAAATTTGCTTTTTCTTTTCTTTTCTTTTTCAGGATGGGGTCCATATGCATATTTCCAGGCAATGGAGGAATCAAGAGCCAATTCAAACATGAATCAGAATTCACCCGCTGTGCAGGCCATGGAGTTTCGGTTTATGAATCAAGAACCAAGGAGAAACAGTGATGCATTCAAGCCTTTCTCCTATCATAGCCCAACCTTGGAAGCCATGGAGTTGGGACAGAAGTGATCTTATAACCGTCTTTTGCTCTAATGTTCTCCTAGTTCCTTGTGACTTTTGCTTTTGTATATACTTGTAATTAAACATGAGGTTTTCTACACGGCAAATTTAGCAAATTAGCAATATTGTGCAGCTTCTGTTGTTGGTAGCTTCATGCACCACTGCCACTGTAAAAAGAGAAATGGTGCATGCTTTCCGCTGAATAAGATAATTTTAATTAGATAGCAGCTTAGTGGGAGAAATTTTTTTCTACTACTCGTTTTTATTTACATACGAGCTGAGTCTTACGTAACATTTAGATTGTGACTTAACTTGTGATCCAGTGATCATGACTCATGAATTCCAGTCGAGTCTCGTACCCTAGATGAAAGCTTTTTCATTGGAAAGAACCGGAGAGTGAAGAATTCATTAAAAAGGAAAAAAGGAAAATGCACAAATAATACCTAAACTTTAACTCGTTTTAAAATAATCATTATAAACTTTTAAATTTGGATGAAAGTCCTTGAATTTTCTAAAACTTGTAAATGTCTTTATATACATAAGTTAAACAAAATTATTTCATTGTATGACTTGGATGTATTTATTAATATACATGATAATCTCTAACTTGTCTATATATATATTTTTAAATAACAGTTCTAATTTTAATATATTTTTAAAATTTTCCAATATTTTCTATTTTTTGGAAATAAGAAATAAATAAAATGAAGAAAAAAAATAAATTTTTTTAAAAAATAATTATGAACAAAATAGAAATTGTCATGTGTATTAATAAATAAATGCAAGTTACGGGATGACTAATGTTAACTTAATTAGTGAATAGAAGGATCCAATTGCAGGTTTTAGAAAGTCTAAAGATTTTTCATCTTAATTTGAAAGTTTAAAGTGACTACTTCAAAATGAAGTAAAATTCATGAGATGTGTTTATATATTTCTAAAAAAGAAAAAGCTTCCGTTACTCGTAATTAATATATCTTTATCATAGAAGAAATATTCTAACAATTTTATTATGTAAGGTAGGTATTTATGATATAAAGTCATATTTATACCTCACCAAAAAACAAGTCATAATGATGGTTCCGTTACCAACGCCCTCTCTTAAATTATTTCTGACTTCAAGTTCCTATAGCTAGTTCGTCACATTGTCAGGTTCATGTAGTTTTTTACTAGTACCTAAAGTAATGGTGTTGGATACGAATTTTTTATCTGAGGGTATTACATTAATCTATTAAAAATATAATACATGTTACAATATAACAATACATATTATTAGATTTAATTTAAATCAAATCTAGTAGATTAAGAAAGTGTAAATATTACTCTCAAATTGACAACACAGTATTTTCTCTATAAAATAAGGCATATAGGCATAAAAAACAGACATTTTGAAGTCCCTTTTGTAAGGCCCAATGATGCATACCAGTATGGCAGCTGTATGCTCCAACGAATTTTTCTGATATAGGAGTTTGGGGGAAGAGAAAATAAGGGTAATTTTTTATTTTTAAATAAAAAAAATGATAAAATATTTATGAAAATAAATAAGAGATAATTAAAAAATTATATAATAATATCTCATTTTATTTATTTTATTTTAAAAAAATATTCAAATAAAAAATTACTCTTCTCACTCCTTTCTCCTCTAAATTCCTTCATCTAACATCTTCTCATAATTTCTTATTTCTTATCGTTATATGCCAAGTCTCCATGACGAGTAAATGATATTGAACTTAAAAGGATTTTGACTTAGGACTTAGGACTTCATAAAAATAATATTGTCATGGATGTAAAAGTAAAAAGCTTCTAATTGTACTGCCAAATATATCCTTTAAGGAGTCTTTATAACATGTTTAGATTGAAGTTTAAAATTTTTAAAATTATAATTTAAACAAAAATTTATCTTTTATTATTTTTATTTAAATTATAATTTTGAGTTTTTAAACTCTAATCTAAACATGTAAATATTAACCTTATTAGCCCAATTAAGGATGATTACGTTGGTGAATTTGTAGATGGCAATAGTGTTTTATAGTTACGAATGCTATTTTTTGAGCCAAGTGTTAACCTTTCTTGGTTTGATAGGAATCAAATTTATTATCATTTATATCCTTTACTAATTGGAAAGTATAAATTAATATCAATGGCAAGGATCTAACAATCTCGCCTTTACAAAGATAGGTTGAGAGAAAAGAGAATGTTATTTTCACCGATAAAACAATTTTTAAAAAAATGTCCTTTAGTAATTCAAGTGAACAAAAGATACTGATACTATGGTTTTACAGGGGGACACAATTGAATGATTGAGTACTATATATTTTTTTTTAGAAATATTGTGATCGAATGAGGTAAAATTTATGAGAAGCGAATAGACTATCCCTTATTGTGCAGCATCTAATTAATTTTTTAAAAAAATACTATTAATGATCTCCCTTGGCAAGTAAAATAGATGATAGATTTTACTTCATTCATAAGAGGTTTTGGTTGGTTAGTAGGGCTATCTCTTTTATGAATTATTTTTTTAATGTATTTATAACTAATATATGCTCTTAAGATTTGCTTCAGCATGTTTTGGTATGGAGACGGCATGATCTAGTGTAAGCGTATATGCCGACTTAACGCGTTTACGCGTAGGTAACTATTTGTAACAACTTCAATTAAAATTTTACACGTGTTATTGTATTTTTATATAGTTTAATTTTAATTAACTGTTATTGTAAAAAAATTATATTATTATTTAATAATGTATTATCACATTATTAAAATAGTTAAACTTTTTAAGTTATTATTACGATAGTTAATTTTTTTTAATAATTTATCAATACATAATTAGATGATAATATAAATTAATAATAAATAAAAATTAAATTTATATATATGTTAAAGATAAATAATATATTAGTATAAAATTATATTCTTAATTATTATATTTTTTTAGTATTGATTATTATAAAAATTTAAATATGATGATTATGCACAAATCGTCCAAGTATGCATTTAAGTTATGAAGGAATTTGTTATGCAGAATCTTGGAATGTTTTTCATAATGACAATTTAGAATGTGTTAACTCGAACAATTTAATTAGTATTATTATATAATTTTTTGAGTTTAATTTTAATTCATTATTAGTTTAAAATTTTTTTATATTATCATATAATCATATATTATCAAATTATTAAAAAAATTTGACTATCATAATAATTATTTTAAAATTTTAAATATTTTAATAGTGTGTTAATATATGATTGAATTATAATGTAATTTTTTTTTATACTGACAATAAATTAAAATAAATCTTAATGTTTTTCGTTTAAGTAACATGTTACTCTTACACACGGCACGGGTGAGAGGCTATGTGGTGTATTATCTTTTCTTTGAATTCATATTTTTTTCCCACCTTTCCTTCTAATCCATTATTCACATACTTTTTGTTATCACTTACCGCCACATCTTTATTCCAACGTTAGATGCCTCAAACAAGTAAAGTATAGATAAATAGATTACAGTATAATTTTCTTTTACATTTACAGTAAATAAAAATTAAACTGATAAGAATAACAGGGTCATTTCACGTTAGATACCAATTAATACTGCGGGAAGGAACCCGAGAAAGTTAACTTTAGCAGGAATCAAATAAAATACAAGGCAAATAAAATACAATAAGTCTTCGATGCTCATGTACCTTTTCAAATTCTGAAATCATGAATCTCCAACCAGGTACCTTGTCTCCTTGCTTGTATAACTAATGCCCCAAATAAACGGCTTGTTTTTCAGCAGCCTAAAAGTATTGTATCTATCTTAATTCTTAAGTCTTAACGAAGTGGCAGTTCCAATGTCTCATTTTGTACCCCTAAAGGGTGAGCAATGCATATGAGACAATCTTCTGCACATTTGGAACATAAATAAGCCTAAACTTTTGCCCTTTTGGTTATTTTATAATCTTGATCTAATTTCAACTTTTCATGATGTTATATAGCTAGACATTAAAAAAAACTTTAGGAATTCTTATGAAAAGGAGAGGATTTTTTTTTAACTATAATATGAATTTATTTTTTTTAGAAAATTTTTTGGCAATCAATTTGTCATTTCTTCTCAGCAATTTTAAAGTTGCTCAACTAATAATCACCCACTTATATATATATATATATAAAGGGAGTGACTACTATAAGGTGCATTAGGTGCTGAAAAAAAAAAGAAGAAAATAAAAATTAATCTGTAATTCTATATATTTCAGAATTAATACTTGTTTTAATCTCCTAAAGATATAAGTGATATTAATTTAGTCTTTTAATAATTGTGCGACATCAAATTAATTATTTTAGAAGATAATTTTATATCGCTAAAAAATTAATTTGATGTCAAAAATATATTAAAAGATTAATTTAATATAAAAAATTTAATATTAAAATATTAATTTAATATTATAAATTATTAAAAAATTAAAATAATATCAATTATATTTTTTAAAAAATATTATTTTATATTTTATTAATTGCAACATCACATTTTATGAATGGTGAAAGGGGAAGCATTAATAAAACTAATAACGAAAGTAGTCAAAGGAGGAAAAACAAAAGGGTAAAGGGAGAGAGAGGAAAATAAATGTTAATAAAACTCAATTTTTTAAATCTTGTTATCAAAGATAGCATTCTTTTATGGACTCTTCTACAAATGTATGGTATATTTATTGAATTTTAATTTTGATTTATTATTAGTGTAAAAAAAATTTATATTTTTATTTAATTATATGTTATTAAATTATTAAAAGAGTTTTACCATCATAACAATTATCTAGAAAGTTTAACTATTTTAATAATGTGTCAGCACATGATTGAATAATAGTGTAAAAAAATTTTACACTATGATACGATTTCGGCAAATATACCTAGTCGAAACAAGTAATACGGTGGTAAGACCAAGTATCGTTCTTTAAGATCGTGAACAATTATCACTTCTCAAATTAGGCTACTATTTAAATGTTCATTTAAATGAAAAGGTCTTAATTATAATAATTCGAATTAAGTAAGAGTAAAATAGTTTTGAGTTCTTTGGGGAATTTTATCAAACACTTTATGGTTGAACAGAAAGTTGATTAGTAAATGGATAAATTGTCAAGGTTAAATTATACTAATCATCCCTTAATTGCTATAAAATGGTTATTAATACAAGTTCAACTTCAATTATGAAAATCAAGTCTTCTAAGTACCCAAACCCTAATTTCTTAGAGAGATTTAGCCTAAAACCTCAAATTAAACCCCTAATTCATTAAGTGAATTGATAAGAAGATTTGCATTAAGAATGAAGACTTAAATATTACTAGCACTCCAAGATCTATTTCTAGATTCATGAATTACTAGGTATTTAATTCCATGAGCATGCATAGCATTAATTTTCCAATTGTTTACCAAAACAACAAAGCATTCCAAGGTTGATCAAGCCAAGAAAAGCATTAAGAGTAGAATTAAATACTCATAAGAAGAAAGAACTTACATTAAAACCAATCAAATTACAATCAAGTTTTGAAAAGTAACATCTAACCTCAACAAAGGGATTTAGCTAGACATGATATAAGAGAAAACAAAAGAAAATAGAAAGAACAAGAAGAATGATTCAAACTCTATTAATATCTTCCTCCAAGATTGTTCAAAAGCTATTTTCGTGCAGTTGCTGACCTAAAATTACTCTCTCTTGTCTCCTTTTTAAAGTGACTTAAAAACAGAATATATAAGTGCAGCAAGTTGTCTCACGCTGCGGTGCAGATTAATGTATGCCGCGATGTTCAAGCTTTGAGTCTCTGCATGAATTTGTGGCCGAAACTTCCACGCCGCGGCATGAATAACTATTTCACTCCAACATTCTTCTTCTTCCACTGGAGCTCAAAACTCATTCTAAATGCTAGATTGGGATGTTTCCTGTAATAAGGATAGCATTAAAATTAATGCAAGTGTAAAACCAATTGATTCCTCAAGAAAATATAAGATGTTTTTGCAAGGTATTAAAATGGAATCCATTGAAAGTGATTGAGAATTCATCTAATTAGACTTAAAAAGAAGAACTTAGCAACTAAAGTAAACAAAATTCAACTCCAAATAAGTATAGTTCACACAATTATCACATTAATAGTAGATTGAAATTAAATTCTTATTTATTTATATTTTCTGAAGAAAATCTAACACAACTTTCATCTTTTATATGAGCTTTTTTGGTACAGATCTTTTATATGATCTTGAGACTGGCTATGTAAAAATTAACAATAAAGCATGACATAGGTTATATTTTAAAATTAATATCTGATATACTTTTGTCCCTAATAATCAGCATTATTTCAGAAACTATCATCAGTTTAATATAATTGTAATGAATTTTTCGGTAAACAATTGTAGTGAAGATTTTGTTTCTCACTTAAATGCAACTGAATCAATCTAGTTTAGAACTGTCATCAATTTTTACCCCAATTATTAGAATAAATATACATTTTAATTTTTTAAAAAGAGTAAACATTTTATTTTAACATTTTAAAAATACAAGTTATTTTAGTCATCTAAATATACAGTGATATTAATTTAATTCTCTAATAATTATTGTCATAAAATTAATTTTTTAAGATGATTAATTTATGTTATTAAAAAATTAATTTGATGTCAAAAATTAATATTGAATGACCAATTTAATATTATTAATTATTAAAAAATTAAATTGATGTCACTTATATTTTTAAAGGACAAAAATAAATATTTATTCTTTTAAAAATAATGCAACATTATATTAATCTTAAATTTATCGATGATATCATATAAGTTATTTAATGATAATTAATATCATATATTTTATTCACATTAATTTGATATTATTTTAAAATTAATTTAATAACAAAAATGTAATATTAAATAATTAATTTAATATAATATATATTTTTAAATAATCAATATGATGTATTTATATATAAATAATCAATGTAATATTATTTATAGAACTAAAATTAACATTTCTTCTCAATAATTATGTAAGCAATATTTTTTAAAAAAACCATATTAATTTTAATTTTAGAAAAGCAATTATTATTTAACTACAAACAAAAAATAAAGCTGTTAAGATTTTATTTATCTGTATTTGGTGGCCTATTTTAAAAAGGAAAATTCACTGGGGTTCATTCTGTACTCTCTGTCACCTTGCTGTCCCGTTCCCTCCCCTCTTTTCCTCTACAGTGAACACTGATTGAGAAACAAACAAATCCAATTTCATTTTACTCCACGCGCCTTCTCCTTTCATTTTCCTCTTCCTTTTTTGAATTTCTCCTTCGCCAACACACACACACACACTCTCTCTCTCTCTCTCTCACAGTTCCATTCTTGCCTTCTCCGTGACCTCGAATCTCGTGCAGGTGAGTTCATCGCTCGCTCAATCTCTCTCTCTTCTCCTCTTCGGATTGTGATCCTCTTCGTTCGTTGCACGTTTCACTCTCTCTGTGCTTTTTTGCCTACTACGCATGCTTTCTTTTTCTCTTTGCTTATCACCACTCTCTCTCTCTCTCTCTAAAGTTAAAGCCGCGAGTTGAGTTCGCTTCTCCTGTAAAATACATGATTGTTTGCTTTTGTTTGAGACGATTCTTGTTCTTTTTTTGTTCTTCCCCTTTGCGTGCGAGTTGATTAGTTTCGTCGCAAGTTACCGATCAGAGATTTTGAGTTTCTACCTGTTACATTCAGTTTTTACTGTTTACCGATGATTCTCGCCACAATATGAGAAGCTGTCCATCCAGATTTTCTGTCTCTGTATTTTGGAAGGAAAAGAAAAAAAGAAGAAGGAAGAACCCTTGCCAGAGAGATACAACTATATGCTTGTCATTGAGATTCTTTTGGCTTCACATTTCTTTTCTTGCTGGAACCGTAACTAATACTTCTACGTTCTGTCGGTGATGAAGAGAGTAGCTTTTTTTTTTTTTTTATATAAATGATTTTGATAAGGAAATGTGTTTATGCTTAAAGCTTTTAGGTAGGTAGGGCAGAAACAAATTGACTCTGAGCAAACTTACATGATTGTTCTGAATTTTGTGGCTGAAGCGAACTGTGTGATTTTAGATGGGAGGAGAATATATATTTGAGGAGCTAAGAAATCATGCATTGACTCGTGGTTGGGTGATAAATTAGATTTGGAAAGGTGTTGTTATGCCCTTGAGGTGGATTAAGAGAAGTTTGAACCTGTGACATAGTTTTGGGATATGTCAAGGATGGATTACATTTGCTTATATCAAAATGGGAAGCTTGTGAAGATGTTTTCCACTTCATTTTGTATATTCATTAGCTAAGTATCAAACTAATTTAACCAATAATCTACTTATTATTAACCAATAAAATGATGTATCAAAATGTAGTTAGATTATTGATTGGTTAAATTAGTTTGATACTTGTTTAATTAATATATACGAACTGAAATGGAAGAAAACATATTCAGTAGTTAATTATGTTTGTATTTTGGGTAAAATTATGTTAGCATTTGGTTAAAAAATTTATACAACTAAAATGAAAAACTTTTTGGTGAGCCAAACTTTAGGGTCATTTTCCCTATCAAAATTGAGATCCTACCTAAGATTAATCAAGAGGCTCGTAGGATTGAATTGTTGGTTTGACCCAAATTCTTGTCTTGATAATTATTGTTAGTTTCTTATTTTATTGGTGGTTTCCTATTTTTTAGTTATAATTAATATCAACATATTTTGAGGGATATGGGAGGTGCTTGTTTTTAGCAAACTAATAATAGAGCCCTTATTTTATAAGGAAAGTGTAGGGGTGGTTGGTAGTCAAGCAAATGCTTGTGGCTTATAAATTCTTATGAGAAGTGGTAAGAAATTAAAAGGATTTGGTAGTGGATTTGTTGTCTTCTCATTCGTGGATATAGGCATCTCGTGTAGAACCACATTAAATGTGTGTGTGGTTTGTTTGTGATGTTTTCTTTAATTACAAATATTTATCAAATCAGTTGAAGAAAAAGGGAATGTAGTATCCCCAACATGAATCCAGGATTAAGATCCTACCTGTTATGGAAATATTATAT
Source organism: Styphnolobium japonicum (assembly GCA_023212625.1). Classification (NCBI taxonomy): domain Eukaryota; kingdom Viridiplantae; phylum Streptophyta; class Magnoliopsida; order Fabales; family Fabaceae; genus Styphnolobium; species Styphnolobium japonicum. The sequence goes on from JALBWW010000013.1 coordinate 3,512,006, forward strand.
ACAACTATACATATACTTCATGCTTGTAGAAAAAAAAACCACAAATATGCAAAATATAATCAAAATCACCTCCACTAATATAAAACTGAAATCTCGGGCAAATAATAAATAACAGAAATAGTATACATAATAAGATCCTAGGGCATAATGTTAATGGCAATGCCTTGATACATCACTACGTATTTGTCATACATGATAATAAGGCACAAGATTACATAACACTAATAAAGTGGAAAACTGGAGCAATATATTCAGGTCATCATCACCATCATCATCACTGCTCCCATGAACACTACAAAAATGAACTTGTCACTGTGTCTTGTCCTACAACCTTCAGCAGACATGACTTAACTCTTAGGGTTGAAAATTGGGGCTCTGTGGGGTAAACATTGGAACAAAATTCTTCAGCCACCAAATTACATTACATAGTATTTGGGTTGGGATTTTGGTTTTCTTCTTGGTCCAAGATTGAACCCCCATCCGAAAGCAATGAAAGACACCTCGAAAATCAGCTGCAGAAGTACACATTTATTGGATTGATAGGATCTAACAATCCCACCGATGTTCTGTTTTTTTGGGATCACTGTATAGCAGCATATGTATTTGTCACTGACATTCTTTTTGTTTTGTACTCCTTTCTGTTTTGCTCTCACTCTATTTCCTTAAATTTGTGAAGCTTTAATTTTTAACATAATTCCTGCTAACCTTCCTATTTTCTTATTTGCAGCAAAAAAATGCCAGAAATTCAGCTGGGTACACACACTATCAGATCACATGGAGCTAGAGTGGCAAGGACGCATATGCATGACTGGTTGATTCTTTTGCTTCTTGTAATCATTGATGCCGTCTTGAATGTGATAGAGCCATTTCACCGCTTTGTTGGAGAGGGGATGATGACAGACCTAAGATACCCTTTGAAAGATAATACTGTTCCCTTTTGGGCTGTTCCGGTATGTTTTGCTTCCAAGAATTATATCTTAAAAGAAATATATACCCTTACTGAGAATATATGTTGGGTTGACCCATAACTTGATCAACATTCAAGATATAAACTCTTGAATTTCAATTTTCTGAACAGATAATAGCAATATTGTTGCCACTGGCTGTCATTCTTGTTTACTATTTCATTCGAAAGGATGTTTATGACTTCCACCATGCTATATTGGGTACATTTCTGAACCTTATAAAGCTTTTCCTATCCTTCTTATTTGCTCATCACTCTGATATACCCTTTCCTTATGTATTGCCAAATGCATATTCAGGACTTCTATTTTCTGTACTCATTACTGCGGTGATAACTGATGCTATCAAAGATGGTGTTGGACGGCCACGGCCAGATTTCTTCTGGCGTTGTTTCCCTGATGGAAAAGGGGTGGGTTCTCAATTTTAAAAACTTCAAAGATTGTCTTATTAATACCATTAGCATGTGATACATATTGCTTAGTTATGCGCTCAATAAATATGGCATTGGTGCATGACATGTTCAGGTGTTTGATCCAGTAACAAGTGATGTTAGGTGTACTGGAGATAAGAGCGTTATTAAGGAAGGGCACAAAAGTTTCCCGAGTGGACATACCTCTTGTAAGTACTCTAAACAATCTTAGGGTCTCTGTGCGACTTGCTTAGTTTTTATTTTTATGCATGTTTTATATCCTCAGGGATCTACATTTCCTTTGACTGGTCTTGTTGCCTCCTGATGTCTATATAATTGGCAATCCTATTCCTATATGGATCCATATGTCGAGAATGAAATTATTCTGGATTATAATAGAATTACAAGGTCAAAAATTGATGTTGATGAGTTAGGTTCAAAGAAAAAAATGTTATGAGAATCTTTGTACCTCCTTATTTAATCATACTACTTCTAAAAATTGAAGTATTTGGTGCTTTTGGAAATATTTAGTTTCTCAACCTTTTGAATTTACCTTGTTGCATGGCCAAAAAATATGCTTGGGATATCATTTGCATTTTGTGTCATTGGTCTATCTTGGGAATGACCTGTTTCTATTGTTTGTTCTCATTTTGTAATTTACCACTAAATATATGAACTACCACAATATAAGCTCAGAAAGACTCAATTTTGGGTGTGCAGGGTCCTTTGCTGGTCTTGTTTTTCTTGCTTGGTATCTATCTGGTAAAATTGGGGTATTTGACCGTAGGGGCCATGTTGCAAAGCTCTGTATTGTTTTCTTACCGATCCTCATGGCAGCTCTTGTTGCTGTCTCTCGTGTTGATGATTATTGGCATCATTGGCAAGATGTGTTTGCTGGAGGTCTTATAGGTCTGTTTGTTGAAGCCGGATTGATTAAATATTTAAGTAAACCTTTTTGCAAAGTTTCTTATATGAACTTTTTTTTTTGCAGGGATGACAGTTGCTTCCTTTTGTTACTTACAATTCTTTCCACCTCCATATGACATAGATGGTATGTCCAAGAATTGTTCCTTTCACCCGTTTTAGTAGTGTTGATACTGTTGTTGTGACAATCTGCTTTTGAGTCCTGTCCAAGCCCGAAGGCCCCGAATCAGCCTAGCCTTATCCTATATGGGTCTGAAAATTGAGGCCTGGATTCAATTTGGGCTTTTGGCCAGGCTCCACTTGGTGAAAATATTTGAGTCTGACCTGAATCTAAAAAATATATACTGTATTATTATATTTTACTTGTATTACTATGAATTTAATTCACTTTTCAATATACAAATCTCTTATCTCATATACAAGTTTGAAATTTTAGTGTCCTAATTTATAAGTTTTAAAATTCATTTTATATCAATTTTTTATTTTTATTTTTATTTTATTTTGATTTGGGCTTTGAGCCAGGCTTGGGCCCAAATTTTTAAAAAAAATTGGGCTAGGCTCAACCCTGGAGAAAATGTGTGTTTTCAACAAAAATCGGTGATCAGGTCTCATGGATTTTTCTTGGAGGGGCGTGTTTCACTTTGCTTTCCAAATTGTAACATGGCTTTCAAAGCTTGTAGTTGCAGAACTTTCCCTCGGTAAAGTTGATATATTTAATTTCTTTTAGTGCTGAAACCCTAAAGGACCGAGGAACTCGGTGAAAATTTGTCGCTGGATATATTCTTTAAGTTAGATTATCCTGTAGATTGGCATCTTTGTTTATGTGGTCAATCATTTATCTATGAAGGACTAAGAAATGAGAGTTTTTGGCTTTGCTATGTAATGGGAGAGTTGTGTAGCCTAGGTGGCTTTTTATGTAGCTTCATAATGCTGCAACATGTGTGGTTAATTTGGATGAAATATATGTGCATATCAGTGCTTATGGCATCATTGGCATGTCAAGTTGGTTAAACAATTCTATCAACTTAATTTGGATAAAATATATGTGCATATCAGTGCTTATGGCATCATTGGCATGTCATGTTGCTGCTCAGTTTTTGCTAGTTTGAGGTCTACTCAAGGGCATACTTAACCTGTTGGTGTTTATACTCCTATGCTTCACTGTCATCTTCTGAGCACGTTGACTTGCTTGTGGGCTTTAAAATTAAAGTTAGTCTAATGTGGTTTATAGTTCAGATTTTGAAGAAAAATATTCATTCATAATTTTCGTATGTGTATATATTTTTATATCATTGTATATGTAGGTTGGGGACCTCATGCATATTTCCAGATGCTGGCTGAATCTCGTAATGGTGTTCAGCCCTCTTCCAACAATGACAGTCTTCGTGCGCAATCTGCTGAGCTTCAGACTGTATCTTTGTATATCCCACCTCAACACGGTGGGGATACTCGAGGCAATAGCTGGGATTCAAGCCCAATGTTAGATGGATCACAAAATGCAAGGATACACTGACTTACATTAAGATTGCCGTAAAGACATAGGAAACACCAGATGTCCATAATCAGTAAAAATCATAGGCGTTTGTGAGTTTCAATTGCAGATAATCAACACTAGCATCGTTGGCTGTTAAAAATGCGGTATGTCAATTGCTTTGGTTCTGAGATGGTTGTTGCATTAGGATTAGGAATATCTTGTTAGTTGTCTTTTTATTTTTTTGGCCTATCTATACTTGTTAGTTGTCAGTGTCACAGTACTGTTTTGATGTCCATATGGCATTATAAATGAGGATGATTTAATGGGCCCCACAGGATGAAAGTCATGATCTCAAAATATACATGATTTTGTGGCACAAGAAAAGAAAACGGTGAGCCATTGAAAATTTTGTGTTGGAACTTGAAGCAATCGACTGGTCACAAGCCTATAATAATTGTTGATTAACTAATTGATGAGTTTAATTTAATCTTTATAAACATGCATATTATTTATATTATTACTTTTATATCACTTTAATTTTTACATTTTAAAAAAATCTATAGATTTGTAAATCCTAATAAAAATAATCACTTTGTACTATTTTAATGTTAAAAAATTAATACAATAAAAAATAATGTACAATAATTATTTTCTTTAATTTATTATTCTATATGATTTATGCAACTGCTACCTGTCTGTACTCCGTAACTAATAACTATACGATAGTGATGGAGCGCCATTGTCAGTTATAAATAATGCGTTATAAATAATGCGTCCTTTTAGCACCAGTACCCTTCTAGTTCTTTTTTTTTTTTTTTGTAATTGTACCCTTCTAGTTCTTTACTCAGACACTTAGCTGTTAATAGTCCAAAAAAAATAAACGTGATTGATATTTTTCATAGAATTATTGGTTAGCATATGATATTTCCATACTGAACCCAATATATATATATATATATATATTTTGGGACTTATTTAGGACGCACATAAAGTGAGACTGCACTTTGGCACTCATCCATGAAAAAGGTTAAATAGAAATTTATGTATTTCATTGGTTGATTTCACATTGGACTTAAAAAAATATTATGCTGTAGGTTATAGATCCGTGCAGGTTAATGAGAAATTGAGTAGATATTTAATTTTATATACTCGAAAAGAAAATCAAATCATTTTGGTATATAATACTTCAAAGGTTGCTTTCACAGCTCACACAATGATGATAGATAAACAAAGTGAATTATTCAAGTGGCCTACAGCATTGCAGTAAAGGGAGACTTATGATTTAGGAAAATAACAAATATACTCTGGAACAATTAACCCAAATCGGATGAGTCCAAAAAATATCGGAAAAGTGATTCATTAATGTATTCATATAAAATTTCATGATTAATTATATGGGTTGGTTTGAATGTTTAGCATTAAAACTAACTCGATTAACCTAAATAAATTGAGCAGATCTATATCGGTTGGTATGAATTTAAGTATGATTTGGTTTCGTGTGTTTTTTTTTAAAAAAAATTGTGTATTTGGATTAAGTGATGTTTTTTGTTATGGTTAAAATTAATTTTTGGTAACTATTATAGAAGCAATAGTAAATTAGCAATATTCTCTTTATTATTAACTATAAAAACATGCCGTGATTAATAAAATGTTTATCTACTAGAGCGTTGATATTTATTTTTTATACGTAAATCATTATTTTTAAAATTTTAATCTAAAATATTGGCCCAACTCAACTCAACTATTATTAGGTTAATTTGAGTGACAGTTGTATTGCATAATTGATTTAAATTTCATTTTCACTATTAACGCAACTAATTCCAATTAACTTTTATATGAAAAATATTTTGTACTCTTAAATCAACGCTCTTGCGCATTGTTTGGATTATGAGAAAATGGAGGTAAGATTGGAGTTTGCAAATGATTGAAATTTTGAATGCAGTGCTGAAGACAAGGACGAAATAAAACTGGCATGAGGCCCACCTCTGGAGAGAAAGTCAAGAGTAGAAATGTATTACACACATAATTTAGAGTTATTTGTTATAAATGATTTGATAAAAAAATTATTTTTTTAAGTAAAAAATTATTTTTAATAATTTTGATTGTATTTATTTAAGCTTATTTAAAAAATTATTTGTTTAAAAAAATTATTTTTATGGTTAAAATAGAAAGTTATTTTTATTAGTTTTTGAAAAAAATCGCTTGTGATAAAAGAGAGAGAAGTTACTATCATTTAAAAAATAATTTTTATAATTGTAAACAAACACAAAATAACTTCTATTTTTCTTAAAAATCTCTAAAATTTAATCTCTCAATTATTAAAAGTCAAAATTATTTTTTTAATCTGTAACAAATGAGCCCTTAATTGTAATTTCAAAATTGCTCTTGCTAGGGTAAGATTGAAAGAATAAAACTCAACCAATTACATTCCATACTTCTTTCTTTATTTTTTATAATTTTATTGTGATGCATTTAATATTTGTTGTATAATTTATTTGTGTATGTATTTTATAGGAAATATGTTTAGTTATGTAAAATGAAAAAAATTAATTTATGTTTGCATTCCACCATATATATGTTATTTTAAATAATTATATTTTCATTATTCTATTTTATAAATAAGAAAAAAAAAAACGAATCATTCAACTCATGACACTCATGTACATACATATTAGTATTTTTAGTTAGGCTTTTAAATTTTAAGACGAATAACCTCACTTTAAGCTTTCAAATCTTATGATCATTGTTGATATTTGCATCATCAACAAAATTGTACCAGGCAACCTTTACAAACACTAAAATGAACACAAAATCAATTCAACAAGATGAAGAAAATAAAAACAAAGTAGATAAAAAAATATAATGACATTCATGAAAATTCAATGAACATAGTGTAATAGTATTGTGTTATCATTAATGACATTTCTTGTTCGAAAAGTCAATGAAGGTTGAAAAGATAAGGCACAATAAAGCAGTATATCATAGATTGAGTGTGTTCGCATTCAAGTATATTAAATGTGATAATGAATGTTACATTTTAGAAGTTGAAATAATTTTTGAAACTTTGAAAAGTCAAATAAAATTTGTATGTTATAAAATTGTCATTTAATATTAAAATGTTTTGATAAGTTCAAAATTTATTTAATTTTTAATTAAAAATTTGACTGTTTAATTAATGACAAAGTTACATATAAAAATGTTAGGATAAGTTTAAATTTCATTTAATCTTCAGCTCCAAAATAAAATTGTTAAATTAATGACATAGCTGCATCAAAGAAACAATAATTTAAAGTGAGTAACACATGATATTAGCCCTCTTGCATAAATTGTACTTTATGTAATATTATATAGATATATAAAGATATATTAGTTTCATTCTTTTTTTTCTCTCTTTCTTTGCTTCATCTAAAGTTCTAAACAAGGTTTTAAAAAATTAGATGGTTATTAAACAAGTGAAGGGACCAATTTATAATTCAAGATTTCAACTTTAGTTAAATCGTGATGGTTATTAAACAAGTGAAGGGACCAATTTATAATTCAAGATTTCAACTTTAGTTAAATCGTGATCAAATCAGAGTATATATAATGTTAAAAATACTATACTAATGTTAAGTACTTTTTTAATTTTTTTCAAAGTTAAAACATTATTCTTTTAATATGAATAACATTATTTTTTCAATATAAATAATGTTGAATAAACGAAGTATTCAATAAATAAATAAATAAATTGAAGAATTAGTAAAACTGTTTACAATATTATTAATAAAAGATTATTACAGTATATAAATAATTTAAACATATCGTACAGTATATAAAATATATTTTACATTATATCTCCACACAAAACATAATATAATATAATAATATCATCTCAACATATTAATGAATAGAAATTAATTGTCTAGTAATTACATGCTTCTATACCTAGTTTTTAGTCGTATGTTCAAATCTTGCATTTCTCAAATTGGAACATTTTCTGCTAATAAATTTTGAACTGGTGAAAGAAAACTGTGACTGGTTTCACAGCACAGTAGTTCAGAAGGCTTCAATGGACCGACCAAAAATCTAATTCACAATTTAACCTATTGGATCTGCCAGTCCAATCTAATTTTCATATTTTACATGCATTTATTTTTATCTCTTTTCATTTTCTCTACTCATCCAAGTTGCACAGAGCACACAGAACCGATACATAATAATTGCGCGGAATGGAATGCACTTTGTTGGTTTTTTAAGTGAAAGGAATCCTAGATTAATGCGGTCCCTGTCAAAGTCTATTCGTTACCTACACGCCACAACACGCAACGCAATCCAAGAAAAATATGCTGCATGTCACGTGGCAAATTCCATATGCGTGTGAATGTCAACATAAGTTTTTGGTATCAGTATGTATTAATATATACAGCCAGAAATCTTGATTTTTTTTCAAGACCATAAAGGTGTCTCACACCTAATGTTTTTCATATTAGCATCAAGCTTAATCTGTCAATCTTATCATATTTCTTGTTTAGAAATCTTGATTCTTGAATATTTGTATTTAACACCTAATATTATTTTTATATCAAAAAATGATACTCATACATATATTTTATTTTCCAGATCTTATATTTTTTCATTTTATTTAATTTTTTTAATATTAAAAAAAAGAGAGAGAAAAAATAAATATATATAGAGTATGTAAAATAAAATATATGTATAACTTTCATTTTCCGTTATGTAAAACTTACAAAAATATAAATAAAAAAGGAAGATTCTTATTATTGAAAAGAGTGCTACCATTACACTATTTTTATTTTTAAACTTACAAGTGTACCCAATTGCAAATACTGATTAATATGAGTATATGTAATATCATTTAAGTTTTTTTTATGCAAAACACAGATATAAATACTGTTCCTCTGTGAAAAAAAAAAGATGATTTAATTTTAATCTGTTGTCACTGTAAAGTTTTCATATATTGTCATTTGGTGATATTTTAGTATATTATTAAAGAATTAAACCTTGTAAGTAATTGTTATGATAGTTAAACTCTTTTAATAATGTAGTAATACATAATTAAATATAAGTATGATTTTTTTACACTAATAATGAATCAAAATTAAACTAAAAATATATATAAATACTTATGAAGTTATATATAATTTTTATATATATAAAATGCAATCATATATAGCCATTACTCTAAAAGTTGTGTTACTTGCGTAAATAATATTATTTTACTAGAAAAAAGTTAAGTTTTGTATAATGAAATGTATCTTTATCTAGGGAAAATATATAGAAAAAATTAAAGTAAACACTTATTTTAATCTCTTAAAAATATAAGTATTATTAATTTAATATTTTAATAAATTTTAATATTAAAACAATCATTTTGAATGACTAATTTGATGTAAAAAGTAACATTAAATGATTAATTTGATATCAAAAAATAATATTGAAAGGCCAATTTGATATCAAAAGTTGATATTGAATAACCATTTTGATGTATTTATCATTTAAGAATCTAAATAATAACACATGTATCTTTGGAGGATCAAAATGAGTATTTTATTTACTCAAAAAGTTACAACCACAAGTAATAATTTAATAGATATTTGGTTCAAGTTGCCAAAAAAATATTTCTATAAATAACATATATAGAAATGATATTCTTAATAATAGTAACACTGAGAATGATGATTATCACATTTGATTCATCAAACTCATTTTTGAGAATGACTTCATTCGTTGGCAGCCATTGTCCGTTTGAATGGTGACTAAATTCTAGTGAATAATGATATTGGCTAGGGTTGTCGACATTATCAACTATAAATAGTGGCCTTAGTAGTTGCCATTGACAATGATGTATCAGTAATTAGTTGATGATGTAGTAATAAAAAGGTAAGTATATTAAATATTTTATATGAAAAAATATTTTAATATTTAGGAATATAATAAATTCATTTTCGTTATCGAAATAAAAGTGTGAAAATATTTTAAAAAAATTATTTTTAAAATCTCATGCCACATAAAATTTAATATTTCCCATGTAAACATTCACAAAAGTAAAAACAACAGTCAGCTAACCAACGTCTATATCCAACTATAAAATCATACTTTAAAATATATTAAAAGAATGATTTGTTAGTTGTGGTATTTATTTTGTTGTTGTAGTGTTATTAATGATTGTTTTTTACAATGATATTTCGCATAGTAAATGTAGAAATACTAGGTAAAAGTTAAAAGAAAAATTTATGTACATAAAAAGAAATTATATCTCCACACCCAAAACGAAAAAGTTATATCTTACTTTTGATAAGTAAATATTCATAATTGAATTATCTTTTGCCCTTCTCACTCTAATTATAATAGTCAAATAGTTATTTAAACTTAAGTAGTTAAAAAAGGTAAAAACAAAATTGAATAAAAATAATGTTTAAGTTATGATGTCTTTTTTTTTGGCGTTAAAAATATGATAACAACTTTTTATATGAAATAAAAAAAAAACAAATTATTAATGACTCAATGTGAATCCTAAGATGAAACAGTCTACGTAAACTTGTGTTTTTTTATTTCTTTTTATTTGAACATAAATAATAAAATTTTAGTTGATAGTGAAGGATCACGTGCTTATAAGAATCTCTTATTTAATTCATTTAATTGATAGTCAAAGATGCTGAGCATCATAATTGATAAATATTCCTCGCTATGAGGAAAGCACTTGCCAGTTGCTGCTCTCTTGTTTGACCGCACTAGAGTTAAGGTTGCATTTCGTTGATCACATTATTTAATGTAATTATTATGCTATAAAAATGATTATTTAAAAAAGATTTAAAAAATGTCTATCAAATTTGAATATAATGTTTTTTTTAGTTTAATTTTAATTTACTGTTAATGTAAAAAAAATTTACACTGTCATTTAATCATGTATAATCAAATCATTAAAAGAGTTTGACTATCACAACAATTATATAAAAAATATAACTCTTTTAAGGATATGTTAATATATAATTAAGTGACAGTGTAAAATTATTTTATATTGACACTGAATTGAAATTAAATTTTTTTCTTTTAGGTGCAGATAAATTTTGAATACAATATTTGATCAGACATCATGTATATTGCTTTAACTAAGTTACGTGATGATGAAATAGGATAACAGTATTTTTCATCCAAATAAAAAAATATTTCAATATAAATATTAAATCTAAATACTTTCTATTGAATGGATCTGTCCAGATGAACCATACTTTAGCTGGCTGGAATACATTCAACCACGTGTCGATGCATTCTTAAATTAGAAAAGTGAAAATCAACTCGGAAATGTCTAATTACCTTAAATATCATGTTTTAGAGTTTGATTATTAAATAATGTGTATAATAAAAATGTAGTTGAAAAAGATTTTCACTTTATACATCAAATTATATTTGATGAGATTAGTCTCTTATATTTTAAGTAAAAAAATATCTTTATTTACACAAAAAATAAATAATAGAAAAGTAAATCAATATAAAAAAATGTTATATGGAATATACCCCATCATAAGATTCATAACCGAGAAATTAAAATAGCATTCCATATTTTGTAACCTTGTTTTATTTTAATGGGAAAATCATATTCCAAATTTTAATTGTCTGAATCTGAATCACAAAAAATTCAAAATTAATCCTTATTTATCGGACTAATTCTCATTTATTTGTTTCACTTTCTTGGTAATTCTTAAACTACTATAATTAGTCTACACAAAAAGAAAAACTACTATAGTTGGTTATCTAATTTGTTGGGAATTACGTTGTCTAAATTTTTTGAATGTATATTAGTATGTTGATGAGTTGTGAAACACTTATTAAGTGTTGATTATATTTTATGAAAATTAATAATTATTAAATATTTAGCAACTCGTTAAAAACATCAATATCTAAAAGAAAGACTAAGACAGAATATTAACGCTATTTTAAGGGTGCATATTTCATTCCAACATAATATATGTAGATAAATTAATTTCTTTAATGATTTGATTTATAAATGAAATTCTTTATTTGTAAAGTTATAAAATAATATTTAATTTAATTTTAAAATTATTTTGATTTAAATTATGTGCTTTTAAAAATCAAATCAAATTTAAATGTATTTGAGTAGATTCAATTTGATTTTAGTTTTAATTATTTAAAATTAAAATGACAATTTTATCCTTATTAATTTATCCATATTACTTATTATAAGTGAAGGTAATAAAGCAAAATTATGTATCATCACTTCTATTTATCTATTGTCGCACCTCTCCAACTATTCTTTTTTATTTTTTTTAAAATACTATTGAATAGCTATTCATTTAATTGCTTAACTACTATGTTATTTCTTCTTTATTTTTTTAGTAGTGTAATTTTAGGTTCATCTTACCAGAGTCAATATTTATAACAAAGCTCAAAGTAATTATAATTATTAAATAAAAAATTTAAAATTTTAATTATATTTCTTCTCATATTAACTATCACATAATCACCAAAAAAACTATCACATAATCACATTGTCAAGAGTCAAGTTTTTTATATGCGGCAATGTTAAAATTATGCAAATTTAAATTTTCTAACAACTAATGAATTGATTACTAAAAAAATGAAAATATAGGAAAAATATTAAATTTGTATTCAAAATTAGCTAATCTTTATAATTAATAATGATAAGTTTAAATAAATATAAAGATTAGTTTGAATAGAAATAAGTAAACACAATTTAATTAAGAGTATTTTAAAAAAATTAAATTAAATTTGATTGGTGAAGAATGATAACAGATTAATAAAAGTGATAATATACCTGTTTATTTTAATAATGAATTCTAAATATAGAAATTGATTTTCCAAATCAAACTAATTCAATTAAAATAAAATAAAAGAAATTTAAGGAGAGTCAAAGAAAGGAGGGAAATAGAGGGAGACTCCAGGAAAGGAGGGAAAGACAGCTTACAAAGAGACAGACAAGTTATGTAATATGTCTGGTTGACAAAAAACCACTGCAACTCCCATTCTCTCTCTCTCTCTCTCTCTCAAAGGGATTCGTTCTCTTGGTTGCAATAGCCAAAAGACGAGTCCCTTTGATTCTCTCTCTCTCTCTCTCTAATTCTTTGCTTCTCTGTTTCTCGACTGCAAGATCATGGGGTCTGATCATGTGGTTGGAAACATTGATGCTTCCCTTGATTCTGGGCATGCCCGCCTTCATGAGCTCGGTTACAAGCAAGAGCTCAAGCGTGACCTATCGTAAAGTTCTCTCCTTTATTTGCTTTCTGTTGTTGCTTTTTGATTTCCAAATTCATTTTGGGTTCGATTCATTGGAGTTGGTATGGATTATGTTTTTGTTTTTGTTTTTTGGTTCCTTCCTTTGTTTGCCAATTGCAGGGTCCTTTCAAATTTTGCCTTCTCGTTTTCTATTATATCAGTGCTCACTGGTATCACCACCCTTTACAACACGGGGTTAAACTTTGGTGGCCCTGTTTCATTGGTATATGGGTGGTTTGTAGCTTGTGCTTTCACCATGATTGTTGCGCTTTCAATGGCTGAAATTTGTTCATCTTATCCAACTTCTGGTGGTCTTTACTATTGGAGTGCCAAGCTTGCTGGCTCGGGATGGGCACCATTTGTTGAGTATCCAGAACTCATTTAAGCACGAAAATGAATAAGAATTGAGAGAAAAACTCACTCTATTTCTCTGAATAGAATTTACAAGAGAATTATTCTCTATACAAAAAACTCTCAAAATCTCTCAAGCTCTCTGGCTTTTCTCACTCTCTCTGGATACCCACACTTCTTACCGAATGCATTTACAAGAGATGAGTGATGTCTATTTATAGGATAGGGTGTGAAAATTGTCAAGTTTGGCCACCAAACTTTGGTGGTTGATGACTTTGAGCTCCTACCTACCATGCTACCATTGTTGACATTTGGAGTGGGTGGCATGGGTAGGTGGTGGACTCTTCAATTCTCCTCCGGCCACTCTTGGAGCAATTGTTATCTACAAGCATTCCAAATTTATGTCTCTCGCATAGCTCTAGCTTTTCTTGTAATGCTGACCTTTGTTAACATGTCACCGATTCTCTTTTGTGTGGATCTTCACTAATTTCAATAGTTCTTTATCTATGATCTCGCTGTATCCAATGACAATAGCGGATATCAATGTGCTTTGTGAGAATGATACATTGAATTCTTTGCTTCAAATCTATAGCACTTTGATCGTCACAATGTACCTTGTAATCCTTTTGCTTGATTCCAAGTTCTTGGAGAAAACGCTTTAACCACAACATTTCTTTCCCGCACTTCTCCCGCAATATACTCGCCTCGCTTGTGGATAGAGCAACGCACTTCGCAATCTTGATTGCCATGAAATGACTCCCCTGCCAAAAGTGTAGAGAAATCCTGGCAGATTTTCTACCATCAAGATCTCTGCCATGTCCGCATCTCGTATAACCTTCCAAGATTGGATCGGCTCCCCGTAACAAAGACATATTTTTGATGTACCTTTTAAATACACTCGAGAATCCATTTGATCGCTGCCTCCCAATGCTCCTTTCCGAGATTAGAGAGAAAACGACTCACGGTACTCCACCGCATGAGCAATATACGGTCTTGTACACACCATTGCATACATCAAGCTTCCAACTTTGGCCGAAGAATAAGGTATTGTGACATCTTCTCTATCTCTTTCTTGGATGAGGGCACTGAAATCTTGCTCAACTTGAAGTGATTGGCTAATGGAATGCTTCTTGGTTTGGCATTGTGCATATTAAACCTTTTGATCACTCGTTCAATATACTTCTCTTGGGATAGCCATAACCTCGCTTTATTGCTCTTCCCTGCCTCGAACTATATGCATTCCAAGAATCGTTGGCGGTCCTAGATCCTTCATGTCAAAAAGACTTGGAGAGTTCCTTCTTCAAGCACTTTTCGTTGCATCTTGTCCCACAATCAATATATCATCTACATATAGTAGAAGAGCAACGCAAATTTCCATCCTAAAAACTCACGAGTATAAAACACATCTGCTAGTTGAAGCTTCTTTGTAGCCTTGACTCACCATACACGAGTCAAACTTCTTGTACCAATCGCTCTTGGTGCTTGCTTTAAACCATACAAGCTCTTTTTAGCTTGCAAACGAGGTTCTTGTCCGAGACCTCAAAACCTTAAGCTCGCTGCATGTAGATTTCTTCATTCGATCTCCATGAAGAAATGCTGCTTTGACATCCATCTGCTCAAGCTCTAGGTTTCAGCGGCTACCAAGCCAAGAATAACCCTTATTGAAGTCATTTTTACTCTGGTGAGAAAATCTCATCAAAAGTCAATTCCCTTTTCTCATTGGAATCCTTTGACTACCAATCGAGCTTTGTGTTTCACCACTTTTCCGTTGCCATCTTTCTTCAAGCCTGAATACCCATTTGTTTTTCAGTGGCCTTTTTCCTTGTGGAAGATTAATTATCTCATAAGTATGATTTTTTCCTGCAGTGATTCCATCTCCTCCTGCATTGCAAACAACCATTTTTCTTTATCCTTATGAGATATGGCTTCTTGAAAATTTTTAAGTTCGCCATCTTCAAGAAGCAAACTGCATCGGATTCTGGATATCTTTTGACTAATCCGACCTCGCTCAGAATCTTCGAACTTCACGGATTAGGGAGATTCACCATCATCGGGTTCCTTGATGGTCCTACCTCTTCTGGTGGATGAGGTTGTGTCTCCCCCTGCTCAACACCCTCTTCTTCTTCCTTCTCTTCTGCTTCTGGTATTTCCTCAGGCACTAGATTGTTACCTGTGGCAAACTGTGCTGGTGTTGAACTTGAAATATCTTGGGCACTGGATTCTGGAATTTGAGACATTGTGGGCTTTTCAATGTCTTTTATAGTCTGATTTTCATGGAACACTACGTCCCTGCTTCTGATCACCTTCTTCTCCTTTGGGTCCCATAACCTGTATCCGAATTCCTCATCTCCATAGCCTATGAAGATACAAGTGGTTGTCCTTGCATCGAGCTTTTGTCTAAGCTCCTTGGATACATGCGCAAAAGCTAGACAACCAAATACTCTCAGATGAGAATATGAAGGATGCTTACTGCACCATACTTTCTTCCGGAACTTCAAAATCAGCCGGTCTTGACGGTGATCTCGTTGATTAGGTAGCAGCGGCTCGATCGCTTCTCCCGAATCGGCTTTGGCGGCTTAATACCTGAGCATGCTTCTGACTCTTTCCATAATGGTCCGGTTCATTCTTTCGGCTACACCATTATGTTGTGGGGTGCGTGGGACCGTCTTCTCATGTGCCTTGACTCCTGCAATAAGCATCAAACTCCTTGGAAGTGTATTCGCCTCCATTATAAGACCGGAGACACTTTAACTTCTTTCCGATTTCACGTTCTACCATGACATGAAATAACTTGAAGTAATTAAATACCTGGTCCTTTGTTTTTCATGAAGTACACCCACACCTTTCGAGAAGCATCATCAATGAATGTCGAAAAGTACACATTTCCGCCTTTAATGATTCCCGCCTCCAAGGGACCACAAACATCGAGTGTACTAGACTGAGCAACTCGATCTTCTCGTTGAAGAGAAACTGAAGAGACTTTATGTTGCTTGCCAAACAAACAATGATTGCAAGGATCCTGGAGCAATATTCTTTGGCAATAGTAATAAGCTCCTTTTTCTCCAGTAGACAAACCTTTTTCACTCATGTGACCAAGCCTGCAGTGCCCACGCAGTTTTGTGAAGCCTCTTTTTCTACTATGTTGAGGACTGCTGCACATATCTTCACATAAGTTTTATATAAAAGTACCACAAATATGACCTCGAGCGATTACCATGGTGCCCCTTTGTTAATTTCCATGCGCCATTGCAAACCGATGACCATAGCCCTGCTTGTCAAGAGCTACTCCTGATGAAATTCAACCGAAGATCCGGCACATGTCCGACATCCTTCAAGGTGATTGTGCTCCCACATTTGTTTGGATCTTAACATCACCTATTCCAAGAATCTCGGAGAAACCGGAATTTCCCATCTTCAACTGTTCCAAAGTCACCACTTTATATGTTGTGAAGAAATCTTTGTGGGAGTCACGTGGTAGGATGATGCGGATCTACTACCCATTCTCAGGTTCTCTTGAGACGTGTAGGCATGTCTCATTATTGATGGAACGTAGCTATCTCTCCAGGGATAGTGACAAAAGTGTCTCCATCATTATTCTTTGGTTGAGAACTACCTTGCCCTTGCTCTCTGCCGCAATCTTGGCAGTTCTTCTTTAAATGACCCTCCATTCCACAAATGGTAGCACTTGTATGTTGGCCTTCTTCCATCTCGTGGATCTTCCTCTACTCATGCTCCTTCCCCCTTCCATTGCTTCGACCATTTTCTGTTGTCTCCCTCGGCCTCGACTACTTCTTTGTTGTCTCCCTGCGGTTTTTCGTTACAAAGGCATGAGATCGGTTCGTGCTCATATCACTCTTACGGCCTCTTCGTTGAACAGGCATCTTTAACCAAGGACATGGTAAGTTTCCCATTTGGAGCCGAATTCGAGAGAGACTACTAGCGTCTCCCAAGTGTCGAAGTGAGAACTGAGAAGTAAGAGCGCTTGTGTTTCATCCCCAAGCTCCATTTCTACAGACGATAATTGGTTTATCAAGCTCAAATTCACTTGTGTGCTTTCGGCAATCGAAGTTCCACTACTCAGCTTTGATTAACTAATCGCCTCATTATTAAGGCTTTATTCCGGCAGTCTTTGATACATACCTTCCGGCTTTGTCCGAGGAGGTATATGCCTGCCTCTTTTGCAATATGGTGGAAGACACTATGATCAATCCATTGACGATCGACCAATAGTTTTTCTCGTTTGATTTCTTCCACTCTTGCTTCCTTTGTAGGATCGTGGTTTACACCTCCTTTAATTCTGTGGGATCGTACAAATCTTTACAACTAAGGAGATCTTCCATCCGAGGTCTCCATAATGTATAGTTGGTAGAGGTGAGCTTTAGCATTGCTCCTGATGATGCAGATTCCTCCATTTACACTAACTTGTTCAAAAACAAAGTTGAATTCCTTCGAAAGTAAAAAACACCGTTGCGTCTGGAACGGCAGCCGAAAATGGGAAATTTGACTCTCTTGAGTCAATTTGCAATTTCTAAAAAATCAGGGGCTAAAGTATAATTTCAGAAACTTTTGGGGTCAAATTGTAATTTCTGAAAGATCAGGGGCTAAAATATAATTTCAGGAACTTGAAGGATCAAATTGTAATTTCTGAACGATCAGAGGCTAAAGTATAATTTCAGAAAATATAGGGGTCAACCTGTAATTTTTGAAAGTTCAGGCTGGATGCTGACGTGGCTGTTGACGTGGCACTCACTAATGCTGCGTGGCGCTGATGTGGCGCTGACGTGGTGCTGACTGGGTCGTCTTCAACCTTGGTTTGGAGAGTGGGGAGAGTGGGGAGAGTGACGCCCACTCTCAGGCGAAGCTGCCGGAGAGTGCGGAGAGTGCGGCTTCGTCCGGCGTCCGTTTGGCCTGCCGAAAATTCCGTTGTGCTCGTCTTGACACCAGGAATCTATTGGAGTGGTCAAAACACCAAATGGAGGTGTTTGAAAAATTCGAATTTTAAGAGCAGAGACTTTGTGCTTTCAAGAAACCCTCCCAACACTCAACTCAAGCTCTGATACCACTTGTTGAGTATCCAGAACTCATTTAAGCACGAAAATGAATAAGAATTGAGAGAAAAACTCACTCTATTTCTCTGAATAGAATTTACAAGAGAATTATTCTCTATACAAAAAACTCTCAAAATCTCTCAAGCTCTCTGGCTTTTCTCACTCTCTCTGGATACCCACACTTCTACTGAATGCATTTACAAGAGATGAGTGATGTCTATTTATAGGATAGGGGCTGCTGAAAATTGTCAAAGTTTGGCCACCAAACTTTGGTGGTTGATGACTTTGAGCTCCTACCTACCATGCTACCATTGTTGACATTACAGCTGGAGTGGGTGGCATGGGTAGGTGGCTGGACTCTTCACCATTTGCCTCCTGGATTACTGGCTGGTAATGTACCCAACTCATTTTTTCCATTATAATTTTTGTTTTGAACTATCCCTATTGGATACTAGCAATATCAGAAAAACGTTCTCCAATGAAAGGGTCTTCATTAGATGCAATGCAACATGCATAGTTTTTCTATGAACACCAGACATACTAGGCAATTAATTGCTCTGGGCCTGACATGAATGACAAAGTGACGATATATACAGAAATTTTATTCATCTTGTACAAATATCATTGTCTCTTTCTTCTACATCTTCATATCAATGGTTTTTGATTCATTTCTAATCACTGTCCTTTGAAGAAGATTTATAATTTTTCAATTCAGGTACAGCTTTTTAATGCTTCTTTCCTTTTAATTTTATACCTTATCACTTTGGTTTTCAAGATAAGTTTAAAAGTGGCTATAAATGCTTGGGGACTCTGCACTTACAGGGGAAGAGGTATCATTAGACTTTTGATGAGCGATTTTTTATTTTATTTTTTTGTTTTTGTTTGTAGGCCATGTTTTATTTTGCATGACCACCAACTATTGTTTATGAGCATGCAACTTTGAAATTTATATAAGGATCTTATGTGGACGGACCTGATTGGATTCAAATATTTGAAAGTGGCATTCTCCCCTTTGTTGGTAATTCTTAGTTCGAGATGAGCATGCCATGCATTCTGCTAAACAAACTCGAATTTTAGAAACTTTGAGCAACATAATATTTTATACTTTAATGGTTGAGATTTGGGTGTTTGGAAGGTAGAAAGAGTCGAGATAGGTTAATAGAAGATTTATCTATAGAATAATAGAAGGATTTTATTTTGGACCTTAAGATAGGCAAAAGAATCTGTCAAAAAAAAGATAGGCAAAAGAAGAATAATCATTTGATCTTTTTTATGGCTGGAAGTAGTAAACAAGGCACTACTGTTTGGTCTTGTACGGTTTGGAATTCAAGAGGTTACTTAAAGGAAAAATAATACTCGATTCTGGAGGCTCTTAAGGGCAATGGAGATGAAATTATTTCTAGATGAATGAAAAGCATTCATCATGCCTAGATCTTTCTGGACATAAACCAAACTTTTGGTTTAATTAAATTGAAATGATTTTATGCATATGTATATGGATCACTACTGTACTGAATCCAACTAGGAAAGTTTTTTCTCCCTTTGGTTTTTTGGCAAGTCTCACTCACAACTCCAATGGGTATTCAACTATCATCTCACTACAAAACTAACTGTTTATTATTTTGTTTATTTATCTATTATTTCTTGAATTAATCTAAATCACATCAGTTCTCTAAAGAAATGCTAAAATATACTAAATACCTAAATTACATTACAAAATCCATGGAGAACATAATTACTATGCATTGAAAATAGGAATACTACGACACCTGTTTTGTAAAATAAGGAAAGCTCAAATAAAAATTTGCAATTTCTACTTTTCTAGCATTAAACATTGAAACTCCATTGCTGAAACTGAGCTATCCTATAGCTCTATAGTTAGGCTCTGCATAGAACATAAATCAAGTTCATGTTTCTCTAGGCCTTTAGGCAACATTTTCTTGATTTAATAATGCCTTGGTCATCTCTTCACTTAGACTTTACATTAATTAAGATGAATGACTGACCACTGAAGCTACATAGAATGATGTTCATGAGAATGACTGCGGGTGATGCGGAGGAAGGTTATTTTGTGGTACTTTGTGTTCAATATTCTGTTATCAACTCAAGACTACAGTGACAATTTTCTAATTCATAAATCTATTGAACAGTGAGCACTACTTTAATCTTTTAACGTGGAACAGGATAGCAAACAATAGAATGAACTCTTAGATATGTGTGCCATGTTGAAATTATTCATGGCATGTCTCAAAAGTTCTTTCAGATGAGGAGAGACATTTGATGTTTGTAATATGCACCATTATTGTGCACAGCAGACATGTCATTCGGCTAAGAATTGATATTAATTGATAGTTGAATCTGTCATAGGAAGTTAAAGATGAATTCCTTATTCCCTTCAATCTCCCATGGTCTCATATTTTCCATTAGCCATTTTCTAGTTGTATTTATACTTCAGTATGATTGGTGTGTCAAAAAGCCACATCAATCATGAACACGCACATAACATTTTGAACAACAATTTGGACTATATTTAAGAGACTTAATTATTCGGGAGTATAGTCATAAAAATCAGGGAAAAGATGGAATTTCTGTTAAATTGACTTGCAAAATCGACAGTTATAATTAACGACATGCCACACAACTTTATTGGATTTCTTACCTTTTTTCTTTACTACTAAATTATATTATGTAAAATTTTCAAACAGGTTTTTGAAAAATTAATGCTCTTAACCAGCATGCAATATTTCTTATGTGCAACGTGGTTACAAATATATAATTTTGTAGCATTCCCTTAGTGCCATATAGCTTGAAACTGAAGTTTATTCTTAATCAGCATGTCAAGTCTAATCACAAGATACATTGCTATGTTTGCTTTCCTACAGCAATTCCTCTGACGCGTGTTGGATGATTTTTCTTTTCTTGCAGGTTCAATATTGTTGGCCAGGTATTCTTGAGACGTCACACATTCTAGAATTTCAACATCCTTCACATTTCACTGCGAGGTCAAACTTTGTAGGATATAGATTTCTAATAATCCTTTTGAAGCTCTAACTTTTGATTCCTTTTCATTTGCAGTGGGCAGTGACAACAAGTGTAGATTTTTCACTTGCACAACTGATTCAGGTTATCATTCTCCTTAGTACTGGTGGGAAAAATGGTGGTGGATACGAGGCATCTAAATATGTAGTTATTGCTTTCCATGGCGGAATTTTGATCCTACATGGTATAATAAACAGCCTTCCTATCTCATTGTTATCATTCTTAGGACAGTTGGCTGCTATCTGGAATGTTGTAGGTATGAAGAATAAATTTCCTATTTTTTTCCTTTCTAAATTCAGTTCTCAGGGAAAAGCTTTTTTGGATCTCTAATTGGAATGGGCAAATTTTTAGGTGTTTTTGTGCTTATGATTCTCATTCCATCTGTTGCAACGGAAAAGGCTAGTGCCAAGTTTGTTTTCACTCATTTCAATACTGATAATGGGGATGGAATCAACAGCAGACCCTACATATTTCTCCTGGGACTTCTAATGAGTCAGTATACCCTAACTGGGTATGATGCATCAGCTCATATGGTAAATCTTCTCCACTTTATTTTTTTCCCCACAGGATTTGTTGCCTTGAAAAGCTTCTAGAAATTTCCTTGTCTGATAAACGATACACTTCTTTTGCATTATCCCTTTAGAGTGATGCTCAAGAAGAATCATGTACTGTTAATCCTGTGAGTTCTTGTTGTCAGCTTAAACCTGGAGACTGGTTGTGCATTTGCATAGCTCCACAAAGCCTTCTGATTTGTCTTCCGATCTGGGTTAGATAATTACAGATGAGTTAAGATTTTGTTAACTTTTTAGCAAATTATACAAGAATAATGAAATGTGTAATAAGATACGAGTATAAGAAAAATTAAACTGGACAATGAGTTGGGGTTTACATTTTTTGGCATCTTTTACTAGCTGGGGTTCTTGAATTCAGGACCTGTCCCTGTGTTGTGGCCCAGTTTAAACTCTTTCTGTGAGATTACAAACGTTTGCATTGCCTGAGCTTGTAGGACCCATCTTTTGACCAGGTCTAGATGTAATAACATGAAAATTTATGAGCCGGAACTGATTTTCCTCTTGAATTAAGTAATTCATTTGACCTCTGTTAATTACCTCAATTTAAGTATTGTTTAGGAGTTTCTAAGTTGCTCTTGCTTTTCCACTTTGAAATTTTGTGCTATTCATTTACATTGATGGGTTGAAGTTACTAAATGATTTAGACTAAGACTTGGTGTTTACCGTAAACTTCTATTTTCAGACAGAGGAAACCAAGGATGCTGATATAAATGGACCAAAAGGAATTATCAGTGCTGTTGGGATATCTATTATTGTTGGATGTGGTTACATAATAGGCATTTCCTTTGCAGTTACTGACATCCCTTACCTTTTGAGTGAAAATAATGATGCTGGTGGGTATGCCATTGCTGAAATATTTTATCTGGCATTCAAGAGAAGATATGGCAGTGGAGTTGGGGGTATTCTTTGCTTGGTAATTGTTGCTGTTGCCATATTTTTCTGTGGTATGAGTTCAGTTACCAGCAACTCAAGGTAACTGTACCTGCTCTTAGTGCGCTTTCCATGAGAGGGGTTTAATCTCTCTAGTTACTTATAACGCTTAAAATTTACACAGGATGGCTTATGCTTTCTCTAGAGATGGGGCCATGCCATTATCATCATTGTGGCATAAAGTTAACAAGCAGGAGGTCCCCATATATGCAGTTTGGCTTTCCGTTTTTATATCATTTTGCATGGCACTAACGGTATGTATTTATTATATGATTTCATTTTTAAAAAGCTGCAAATTAAGTTTTCTCTGATTTGTTGGAAAAAGTGGAAAACAACGTTTCTTATGTTCTTTGATAACAGCAAAAAGGAACTAAGATTTCTATCTCCGCTAAAGATATCTTATGTTCTATTCATTTTAGCTCTGCCCAGTGCCCATGTCTTCTTTGAATCTTGTTAAAGAATCTTTTAACTCAAAAGCTGAAGTTGTGAGGTAAGGGGCCAAGAATTGGTTTTATAACTAATCCTGAAGAAGCTAGGTTTGAAAAATAAACATTATACAATTACAAACTCATAACAACTGTGTGATGAAGTGGAACACTTTTATACTGAATTTAGTAGGGTGGCAAGGATCAAATTCTAGATCACTTTACAGTCCTACCTAAAAGCATAGATTGTTGTTCAAAATTCCAAGAGTTGGTTTTATAAACCTTAACCAATCTTTTCTTGGTCTCTAAACTATTGCAGCCTCTAAAATACAAATTTATCATCTGATATGAACAGATTCTGATTTAAAGTACATCCATAGCAAGGCCCTAGTTATGTTGTCATTTGTGATCTTAATGTAGACAAGCTCATAGCTCAATCTAATCCACACTAGCCATAGTTCTTTTCGTTCTATTCCTGCCACATGTCTCTGACTTAATTCTAACCCTACTGCAGTCTATTGGAAGCATAGTGGCATTTGAAGCCATGGTGTCCATAGCAACGATTGGCCTCTATATTGCTTATGCCCTTCCTATCTTCTTTAGGGTGACCTTGGCACGCAAGTATTTTGTCCCAGGGCCTTTCAACTTGGGTCGTTACGGGATCATTGTTGGCTGGGTTTCAGTTCTTTGGGTGGTGACCATCTCCATCCTCTTCTCATTGCCTGTTTCCTACCCAATAACCATTGAGACACTTAACTACACTCCTGTTGCAGTTGGATGTTTGCTGCTTCTTGTAGTTTCTTACTGGATATTCAGTGGTCGGCATTGGTTTAAAGGCCCCATAACCAATATAAAAAACTGAAGTTGTGTACAAATTTAGTGATTTCATTGAGAAGCACATGTTCAATATTGTAATTTTTTAAACCATTGTTTGCAATTTATTTTTTCTATCAAATGTTAGATATCCATCTCTCATATTATGTATAAATATGGTGAAGCCCACGCTATTGAGATGCATGCTGGTAAAAGACTATGTGTCTATCTCTCAATAGATTTCAGCTATGCTCTTTGCTCAAATTTAAGATTGGGCTCAGCTTGAGCATCCACATTGAAACTCAAGCTGGACTCGTTAAAGATTGCATAATATGAGCTCAGCGAAGTTTTGATTCTGCCGATTTGCATCTAAGTTAGAATCAAATTTGACATGAAGCTTGAAATCATCATATATACATGCAGAATAACACAATGGTTTGTGATTTATCGTCCTATGTTTAATGTCTAAATACTTTTTGACATCATCTGTTGAGCTTAGATGAGCATGGACTGGGCGTGCTTAAGGTCACGGTCCACATTAGTGGTTAAGTCCATTAGTTTCCTTGTATATTTATTTTCAAAGGCTAGTTCTTTACTCATGGCATAAAGTTTTGACCCTTCAGTGTTGAATAGTCTATGCTGTCTACAACGAAACGCAACGTGTGGCATTCTTTAGTTACAGTTTGATTAAAGAAACCTACCCCGGCTTAACGTCTAGTAAACTGGCAATTGTTACATGATTACAAGGACACAGACCCAGTCATTTTATCAACCAAAATTCTTTACCTGACTCTTTTCCATTTACAAATGATAGCTTTTTAAATTTATAAACTGAAATAATTTCATAGTCATACCTTGCAGAATCTATTAGAAAGAAATACGTTGCACTTTTAATGTAATATTTACACAAGATTATGTATGTATACATGTGAGTGTTTGCATATAACACATTTGAAATGAAAAGTTATATTGACAGATCAACTTTTGAACATTATACTTCATAGCAAGCTTCTTCAAGAGAGTTCTGAATTGCTACGTAATAAAAAGGTCTTCATATGCTCTGAATATGCTTTCAATGTGAAGGTTCAGTCAAACCTGCATGCACTTGGAACCAAAAAAAATATTGAGAAATTTAATATCTCACGGGTCCCAAAAACAATAGTAATAATTATGATGAGGAGGAGGAGGAGCAGGGTGATGATTAGAGATATCAAATGATGATATAAGAGAAAATACACGACTTTGCTTTCATAGGTCTCACATTACTTGGAATCTGATAAAGGGACAAACCTTATGGTCTGCTGGGGTTGCAGATATCATAATCTGATAAATGAGGACTGGAGCTGTTTCCATGGAGAACTTCCCTTAGCATCTCACTGTATTGATCAACATCACCTGTAATTGTTTCATTTCCAAAATAATCATAACTGTCACAATCTTCCTCAAGCATTTTTATGAGATCATCACATTCTGTTACAGGTTGGTTTTGATCCATTGAAGCATCTGCCACAGTGTGTCCCACTGTAGCATCTAGACTTTGGCTTCAATAATTGGCCAATTCAGTTGGAAATTCATATGTTAAGGTTGGATTGCCTGGGGTTTCCAGCAGTTTGAGAATATCTGATTCTTGAGTTTCAAAGTAGTTCATTAGAAACTGGTTTTGATTCTGGCTCTGATTCAAGGAGGCAGTTGATGCAGGGAGACCTGGATTAAATTCAGCTGTTGATTTATGTACAAATACTCTCATGTTCTACGGTAATGACTAACAAAAATGACAATTTGCAATCTAGATCAATGAAAACCTAAGGGAATTTATGTTGTTCTACTACCTTTTATTCCTAAGCTGTACCTCTCAAGTGGCGAGGAAAACTTGGTTTTGCCCCTGAATTTTGATGATGTACTTACTGGAGGCAAATCAGAATTGCAGGCCTTCTGCAGACGCTTTATCCGAGCTTTGTATTTCTGTGTAGGAAGAACATTAGTGATCTTATAGAAAAAGGTAGACAAAGAAGCCTGTGGGAAATGATGCATGGTAGGCATTGCCATTCAAATAAGAATCGAGAATGTAACTACAGTTATGGGAAAAAGAGAAAACAAAGTAACAGCATATTGATAATTTCTTTCGGGTCATTTTGCATTTATGTAAAACGCTCCTAGCATCCTACTTTTAATAGTGATGTTCTCTTTAAACTATTAATATTACTCGTTCACCCTTAAAAATTATAAGTGGCAATGAAAAGTAGCAGCTATATGATAATAAGCTTTTGCTATCAGGTCTATTTTCACATCACTGGCTTAATAAGTAGTTACTATGTTTTTCTTAATGATGTCTGAGCTAGTACAGGTAGAAATACTTTTTCATATTTGGCTAGAGATCTCATACATTTGAGATACTTCCTTTAACTCATTCTTGCTGAGTTGTTGATTGATATTTTCCATGTTATATGATCTAAGTTTCTTTCAACTCTCTGTACTGTAAAATTTTTGTAGTCAAACTTACTGAATACAAAATCTTCTAGCAATTATTTACAGCTATAGTAATTCTACGTGATTTTCAGATTTGAATATAGAAAAGGTGAAGATAGTTGATCTTTAGGAAAAGACTTTTACTGTAGGTTTACTTACCAACAACAAAGTAGGAAAAGCGTCAAGGAGGACATTTTTTAAAATAGATATACTATATAGACTTCAATAAACAGTTCTCCTCTTGAACGAATATAATATGATAACAGTAGCCCCAAGAGAATCAGTAATCAAAGATAGTAAATGATACAATAAATCTGGGAAGTAAGAAGTACAAAAGAAATAGGATTTAAAGGGAAGGATTTGATAATTTATTTAATCAAAACCCAAAATCTTACACATTATATCTTTTAAGACCTTTAAATTTTGGTTTCAGCTTAGTAAGAGGACAATGTAAAATCCTTTAGACAATCTGTAAATTTGAAACAGTTGGAACCTGAAATATTAAGAAAAAAGGGAAAAAGAAAGTAGTTGGCGTGTTCGTTTGAAACTTGAGGCAGTTAATGTGGCATAACTCAACCCTAACGGCTAACAGGCAGATTCTTGTATAATGAAATTGATTCACTTGGACTTGCATATCACAAACGACCTAGTATATATAGTTATTGGCTTCGAAATCTACAAATGATTTAGATGATTGATCATACAGAGGTAAGGATTACACACTAGGTTTACTAAACAGAATGTTAAAAACTTCACAAATGAGGAAATTCTTAGTATGAGTCATGGAATCAAGAATGATAGGTAAGAAGTATCATTTACCAAATAAAAGCACACAATATACCTAATAAATCATGGTGGAAAGCAGAAGATTTTAAGGATTTGCACACATTTACTTAATCCAAATTGATAATTATATCAGCTTACTAAGTAAACACCATTAAATTCTTAGCCAAATCTGTGGGTTGAAAAAAGTAGTCATGGAACTTGCTGTCCTAATAATATCAAATATAAAAGGCAGAATTGAGATAAATGAAGTGGGCTAACTTCGATGCATATATTAACAAAACACCTAATATTAGCGTCAGGCATCTACAAACACTAATTTGTGCAACATAAATTGTGAGAAACTATTGTATGTCTAAGTTGAAGTGACAGAAAAGAACCTGCAGATGACTTGCAACCTGGCGAGCGGTCAGATCAAGCACATTCATCCTAGTTAATATCGCTTTTGGACGAGCATCTGAATACAAAAGGAAACCAAGCACTGCATTAAATTAGTAATTAATTACCTTATGTTTCATGTTGGGTTACTATACACCAAGAAAACGTGTCATAGTGGGGTCTAACCTCTAGTGAGCAGTAAAGAGAACAAATAAAAGCACCAAAAGCAAGGTATGGGTAGGACAGCTTCGAAGAGTCAAGGTTGCACGTTCAAAGGGAAGAGGAGTACTCTCAGTGCGAGACACTTGCTTTCTGGTGTGGACATACAGGGCTTCCTCTTGTGGAGTAATGAGTGAGCGTTAAGCAATTGGTTTGTTTTAAGGTTGCAGGGAATGTCTAAAAGGTTTTTTGGAATAGTAATTATGTCTGGGAGTTCGAGAGTGAGAGGTGAGTCTCACTGAGAGGACTCCACTTCTCTTCAAACGTGCAGCCTTGGCTCTTTGAAGCTGTCCTACTCGTACCTTGCATTTGGTGCTTTTGTTTGTTCTCTTTACTGCACACTAGAGACTAAATCCTACTATGATACGTTTCCTTGGTGTATAGTAACCCAGCCTGAAACACCTTATCAAGAATGAAGCTTAATCCATAATCGATAGCTATTAGAGAAAGTAAAAGAAAAGAGAAATAAATTGAATATATGATGAGAGAAAAAGTAACAGTACTGTTATCGCCTAGCACACGTATGGCTTCTGTAAACTTTAGATGCAGCTCAGGAGTCCAAAGCATATGCCTTTTCTCAGCAGATCCACTGTTATGATTATTGCTGTAAAAGTTCATCTGGGCTGAGTTAAGTTCTGCTCTCTTCTCTTTTTGCTTGCCCTCATTATCATCATGATTTCTTGTTTCATTTGCTCCATAAACCTGGCATTGTTTGGTTATCAACTGTTCAATGCAAGTACTTATGGAATTCCCTCGATAGATTTTCCTTAACCAGACCTACTTTTATTTTTCTCTATTTTTGGATCCATTGTCATGTTTAGAATGTTAATGCCATGTAAGTTATTTACAGTTTTATGCCTAGATAAGTCACCTACCTGTGTCTTGGTATGTTATATTCCCTTTGCACAACAACATACCTTGTCCTTACAGTTTGCATTTTGAGTTTCTTTTGCTGAGTTGAGTTTTGAGTGGTACACGTGTTGCCATACATATTTGAGATCCTTTAAACGGATTGGTTCCTCAATGAAATAACATGATCCTTTAGCTAAAGCTTTCCGGGTTACATCATCATATCCTCCAGTGGAGATGACTGCACATGATAAATAAGATAGAAAGAAGTATTAATTGAGACTAGATTCTTGGAGAAAATTAAGTCAACTGAAAAATCTGAACTACAGCTTACAGATGACAGGAATGTCCTTTTCAAGCAATATGTGCAGAAAAGAAAGGGGATCCATGCCAGGCATGTTAGCTTTAGCCACGATAAGTTTGAACCTGCCTTCATGATCGCAAATCATGGATGCAGCTACCGAGGTTTCATCTGTAGCAGTAACTGAATAACCAAACAATTATACAGTTATCTATTGTTTACATTAATCAAGCAATGGGAATAGCACCGGATCTTTTTTTTTAAAAAAATTCAAAACTTTCTATAAAGATAAACTCTTGCAGACTAGCTCCTAAATTCAATATAGATGTCCTGATTTCTCCATTGAAGAGTGACAAATTTCTCACGTCACACTACTATAGATCAACATATTTTGAAATTTAACAAATAATATTAAGAAGTAAGGTAATAGCAGAAGGGATTAATAACGATCATGCCATAAACAGGGGGAAACATAAAAAGTCATACAGAATCAGTTGGAGTAAGGTATTTGTTGATTTATTGTTGAGAGCTCTAAATGAATAAATAGATAGGGAAAATGCAAATATAGTGAAACAATTAAATTGAAGAGATGCTATGAAAAAAATATTTTTATCCTCATATGCTGAGTTCAAAACAAGGATTTCAGAAATTAATGCTGTTATACACTTGAGCTACAAAGACATATCAGAACTAGTAAATCATTAATGGTTTGACAGTGGTAAGGCTAACTTGACCAAACGAATTTCACGGATGACGGGCACAACTGTAAAATTTAAGGACAATTATTAAGTGAACCTGGAAAACACGGGCTAAAGTATCATATGTCTCAGCTCTTTGATAATCTGAAAGCCATTGCAAATGATTCTCTTTCTTTTCGCAGCTACCTTTAATCTTTGGATCCTAAAGACTAAACCTTTTGTATCTTAATTTTTTCCCATTTTCTGAGTCTATCTACGTCTTAGCAAACAGCCAAAGTAAAAGACCTCCATTTTTGTCAGTCTAGTAACACACACACACACATAATGAGTGAAGGTACAAAAGAGATTCAAAGTCAAACAAAGTAGGACTAAAACTGAGAATGGGGTATACCAAATGAATAATTTTAGAGGAAATTACATTGAGAGGATACCAACAAGGGCGGGAGAGGAGAGGGGGAGGGGAATGAAAGTCACAGAGAGGATACAAATTTTTTTCAAAGTATACCATTGAATGAGTATTGCTTAAGCAGTGATGACAGGTACAGGAGAGTCAATGTGTCATCATGTACTAGCAGAAGGTTAAAGCCTCGTGCAAAG
The DNA here is from genome assembly GCA_023212625.1 of Styphnolobium japonicum. NCBI lineage: Eukaryota > Viridiplantae > Streptophyta > Magnoliopsida > Fabales > Fabaceae > Styphnolobium > Styphnolobium japonicum. The sequence continues at coordinate 3,542,497 of JALBWW010000013.1, forward strand.
CTAGGAACATAATTGATCAGTGACATCGACTTATCTTCCATTTTCAAGGTAAGTAAGAAGCTTGAGGAACTGAAGAGAATGAGCTAAGAAAATGTTTGAAGAAACCAGAAAAGGATTAGACCACAGAAAAGAGACAGAGGAAGCAGTTTGAAATGTGCCTAAGGATTCTGAAAAAAAGGGGCTTAAATTGAGAGCTGGGTGGCAAGTGGCAACCATTGCTATGGTATGAACGTTTTTCAATAGCAGCATCATGAACTTTGGCTTCAATTAAGGTAGGCAGGTAAAGTTCCAATCCCTCCATCCCAAAAGAAAAAAAAGAACAAAAATAAAAAGCATTTTAAGGGGATTCACCTTTGCATGCTACTATAAAATACATTACCTTCCATAGAACCATAATTGGTACTTACTGCTGACTTTGAGAATTATGTTTGGAAGTACCGTATTAGTTATTACCGAAGTGAAACAAGCCAGCAATTTGAAGCCTGTTGACCATTTTGAAAGACTAATGCATGCCTACAGAAACACCTTATTGTTTTTTAAAAGTAAAATTTAGGTTGAGGAGAATATCTGTCTTAGTCGAACATATTTTCAATCTCAATTAAGATTTACAGTGAAATTTATAAATAATTTATTAATAAAGTAATTTTATATTTAAACTTAAGTCATGACTAACTAACATAAGCAAAAGATTCGATTAGCTGAACCAATACCATTGACTTGCTTACACATTACTTACAAATGCATCATTCACACTTGTCTAGAATGACCAATTTTGAATTATTTACGTGTGTACATGAGGCTAACTCTACACCAATCACAATTTGTCACTTTACACATGTAAAAATAGTGACACTAAAAATTTAAAGTATATATGATTTTTTATTAAAGTATTTATATTTTATACTATAGTTTAATAGAACCCTTTTCAGATTATGAGGAAAAAATTGTTGATTGTTATGCTATTCCCCAGAGTATTTTTTAAAAAAATACTTTTGCCTAGTTTATTTTGTGGAAAATTGAAAGCCTGTGAAGAATTTTTTTTCAATTAATAACAAGCCAATTTAAAATTTATGAGGAAATATGGTTTTATATGAACAGTCAAAAAAGAAAACTGGACTCATTGACTTGAGAGTAGTTGCCTGGATTTTATGTGCTAAAATAAAACAGTTGTCTCCATTTTGCAACGACTATCGCTTCCTTTCATTTACATTTGATAGAATAACACTGGACATGATCGAAATATGTTCAAGTCTCTAAGAATCGACAATTAATGATAATGATTTCATGTGATAGATTTATTTAAAAAGAATATCTATTTGTTCTTTTAGGTGGATTTACGTGTTGAATTTATTTTGGTCGGCGTCTTCTTTAGAATTTGTGGGTTTTACATCTCAGCCCATGACACTTGTAATATGAGCAGTCCCTTAATGTTTGATGCAATTTTGAGAAGTTATAAGAAAATAAAATTGTACCGTTGCCATTAACTATAACTTTTAACCTAGTGATTAGCGTTTGATCTAACAAGTATTATTAGAGTAAGGTTATGGGTTCGAATCCTTCAAGTGACACTGAGGGGAGATTATTGACTTTATTTTGGTTAGCATATCTTTTAAGATTCTTGGGTTTAACATTCTGACCCATGACACCTGTAATGAGTGTAATCCTTTAATATTTAATGCAGTTTTAAAAAGTTATAAGAAAATAAAGTTATACTATTGCCATCAGTTATAATTTATAACCATTTAAAGCTTAATGTGATTCTAAAAAGTCATAAGAAAAAAAAAGTTATACTATTGCTATCAGTTATAATGTTTTGCCTAGTGATAAGTGTCTTGATCTAACACTGAACTTTAAAGAAAGGCACACTTTAAAAAGTTAAATTTATTTATGTAAAAGAAAATTTTATTTTATGATATGAGGTGGATATGTGTACTTGGCTTCCAAACAAAGCTAATTTGCATGCTTGATACGTGTAATTAAATTAACCTTATATAATGTTCAAGTTCTCGTATTCATTTAAAGCCCTACGACCATGATCAAAATTGAGTAACCACTTTCACCCACACAAAAAAAAGAGAGTAGCCACTTGTTTTAAACTTATTCCACTTTTATAGCTTAGTATGTGGTGTAATTAAGTGATATTAATGGCTATTGCTTGCAAATCCTAAATAGGACTTCTAATTAAGGCCTTGTGTTGCCACGTTATACAAGGTTGGATAGGATAGTATACATGCAGTGGTGTAACTTGATTGAAAATATTGAGGGAGCAAACATCTTCTATTTAACAAATGTAAGGTGACAAACTGAGTTGAGAACCTTTTCACATGTCATTAGAAAAATTTTCTATGTAGTATATCCTCTAAAATCATTACCTAAGAAGCAAGGGCATATTTATTTGTTGCCATGTGTCAAGAGATAGATATTGGTTTGCCCTTGCAATATGTGTAATTACACACACATGATTAGCAATTTCCTTAAAAGCTTGGTTAGCGAGAACCAAAGACTTTTGGCTATTTCTATGTAAAATTAAAAGTCTCAAAATTTATTAATACACAAGAATCTGACTGCAAAAACTTGAAGGGAAAAGCCTTGCATGTATATAGACTTGCTCAAGAATTAATGAAACTGGGAGAAAAATTAGTTGCCCCCCTCTGCCCCCATTATATCTCGCCAGTGTATATGTGTAATATCATTCGGTCTTTGGTGCATACACCGAATAATATAACTTTACTAGGATGGTAATTTTATAATATTTATCACATAACATTATCTTGTCAAGGAGGTTAGATAAGATCAAATAGAACAATTAGTTTGTCTCACCATTGCATTGTTATCAACCCAGCTAACATCAGTATCACCATTTCATTATCATTGTTGTTATTACCACTTTTGTTATTCTCGTCACCACCACAATTGCATCACTAATTGTATTACTTTTATTATTAGCGTCTTGAGTTTAAATTAAAAAAATAACATTTTTAAGCAAATATTTGTCACACAATTAAATGTCTATACATTTGTAATTAAATAACAGATATATAAGACTTTATCAAATTTTAGCCTATCCTCTTATTCTATTTTCTTATTTGGAGCACCAAATGAGATCTATATACAAAAATAGGGTGGGATAAAGAGCTAATAAAAAATTATTTAAGATACTGAATTTTAATATGGTATAATATATTATCATATCCTATCTAACAACTATTATTTTATTCAATCTTATACACTCGTATGATTATTGAGTCTTTATTCATAAATATGTTCACCCGCAAATATCAATGATCGTGTATCATTTTTTCTCCCCCTCAAAACTCTCCCAATGTAATGCACTGTATGTTCAGTTATTGGACTGTTATACTGAATGCACGTAAATTTTGGCTCAAGCCTCACTTTATATATAAAATAAACACAATGTATCACCGAAGAATCTAATTTAAGTGTCACCAAAACTCGAAAATTGCTTCACGGCTTACATTTTATATATCTTCTTCCTTTTCGTACAAAACTCAAACATCCTTTATACATATATATCTATAAACAATACATTTCAAAGGTTGTTTATTGGAAAGTTTTTATGGCCTTTTTTCCCTCCAAAAGTATTTTGTTTCCTTATTTAGAAACCATTTATTAATTGTTTTTAAGTTGGTCCTACTCACTAACCTTTTTCCATTAGGTTCACGGATAGGAATTATTTCAAATTTTCAATGAGGACAATTTTGTCATCACTGAATATTTCTCTACTCTATGTGCCAGTTGTAAGCAACCATGATAGAAACTTTTGACTCAAAAGCTATGTAATGGGCCTGTGTCCAAATTTTATGAATTAAAATTTTTAAGTTATTATAAAATTTTAAAATAATTTACGGATCTAAATCATAAACCATGTAAAGAGATGTTTTTATTATTAATTTGCAATGGGCCCATTATAAATATTTAAAATATAAAATATAAAATAATAAATATATAGTGGGCCTGTGTCTAATTTTTATGAATTAAAATTTTTAAGTTATTATGAAATTTTTAAATAATTTACGGTTCTGAATCATAAACCATGTAAAGAGATGTTTTTATCATTAATTTGCAATGGGCCCATTATAAATATTTAAAATATAAAATATAAAATAATAGATATTATAAATGCATCCAGCTTTCTATCATTCATTGCATTGAGTCCATTCTACGTTTCCAATTATAACATTGTGTGATATTTTCAATATTTTGTTTTGACAGCATATATTTTCAATATTTAAAATTTAAAATGATGCATATCATAAATCATAAATATACTGATAAATAAAGAAACGTATACAACTGTAAAAGCTTTTGATTGGCGAGCAAATGAAACGCTTTCATAGTCTCACACCCTACTTTTTTTCTCTAGGTTTTCATTGCCCTGCCAGAGCAGCCGCTTCAGGGAATGGAGGCTCACTTCTGACTCTTCCTTTCGCGGGCGCATGTGCAAGATCTCTGCCATATTTATTCATTGTTCTTGACAATCTCTATGCGGCTGCTTATTAGATTTCAAATACGTCTTCTCATTTCAGGTGTATTGAATGATTTATTCTTTTCCTTTGCTGTTCGTTCATCTATTTATGATCTCAATGTTTTTCCTTCTATATCTTTTGTTTATTCTTTTCGAGACCCAATCCCATGAAATGGCTTCTTCTTCCTCAGGTGCGTCATTATTTCTGAAATTGTAATTTTTTTTTTTAATTTGGTTTGCTTATACTAGGCTCTTGAAATCACTGACTCTGTATCTTCCTTTCTCTCTCTCTCAGTTATTGAATGTTTGCATATCTTATTTATGTGTTTGATTCTCTTAAAGATCTATGTGGTTTTTTTAATATATTTTTTTGAATTTGGTCTGCTTATACTGGACTGTTAAAATCAGCGACTCTGTATGTTCCCTTCTATCTCTCTGCTATTGAATGTTTGTTTATCTTATCTATGTGTTTGATTCTCTGAACAACCTATGTGATTTTTTTCTTCTTTTCGAGATGATAAACACAATCAATTGGTAATTTATCCTTTTTCAGATGCATCATTAATTTTGAAACCCTAATTTTTTTTTTACGATTGTATTTGGACATCTATATATACATTCTTAAATGGGGATTGACAGTCCTACTTTCATCATCAGTTGGTTTTCTTCGTCTCTTCTATTTTGTTCTGTTCTTTCAATTTACTGTTTGGTTGTTATCATGACTACCCGATTTGATCCTATTGACAAAATCACTCCTGTGCGTGAGCCTTGGAGGTTAAAGGCCCGTGTCTTACGTTTATGGAATCTTCCCAGTTTCAATAACCCTTGTGTGGTTAATTCCATAGAGATGGTTTTGATGGATGAATATGTGAGTTTCAAAAATTTTGTTTGCCTTCTGTTTAAATTCTTTCAGTTTATATGGACTATTCTTATTGTTTCATAATTTTGTCCTTTATTAGGGATCTAAGATTCATGCTTCCGTAAGAAAAACTTTGGTTTACAAGTTCAAGCCTGTCCTGTCTGAGGGCAATGTATATGTGTTTGCATATTTTGGTGTTGGTGATAATTCTGGGTTCTTCCGAACCACAAGACATGAATTCCGTCTTAATTTTCAACTTCGAACCTCTGTTAAACCGTGTGAATCTTCTATTATTCCTTGGTATGGTCTCAGCTTGGTTCCTTTCGATGATATTTTCCAAACAGAAGGAGAGCTACCTTATTTAGTTGGTAAATTTAAATGTCATTTTTTAGTTTTATTACAATTTATATATATATATATATTATTTCTAATATTTGTTAATTTTTTTTTTTAACAGATGTCATTGGTCTATTATCTGGTGTTGGAACTGAGAGAGAGTATGACAAAGAGGGCAAGAAAACGAAGATGAATGTAATTGAACTCAATGTGGATAGGTAAATATTTCTCTTCTGTAATTTTATAATATTCTTATTCGTTAACTTACTGAAATAATTTTTTTTTATTTAAGTTATTAACTAAACAAACAGTGTTAATTTTCCCCTTACATTGTTTTTTCAGTGTTAAGATTGAGTGTGCTCTTTTCGGAACCTACGTTGATGACCTCAATTGTTTTCTTTCATCTGGTGAAATATCTCAAGCTGTTGTTGTTGTCCAGTTTGCAAAAGTGAAGACTTTTAAGGGTTCGGTTGTCTTATTATTTCTATTTGTTAATACCTTTTTATAATAAGTTGATTGGTTGATTAATTGTTCTATTCAATACATAATATTTTAAATCTTATTATCTCATTTTTTTAATAGGAAAAATTGTACTACAGAATGTCATGTATGCAACTCGATTATTATTCAATCCAAATATCCCAGAAGCTGTTGACTTCAAGAATAAGTAAGTTCATTTTGTGTTCTTTAACAATTATTTAATATGTGCTGTCATGTAAGGTATACTTAATATTTAATTTCAATTTAAATTTAAATGATTTTATTGTAAGTTAACTTTAATTATGTTTGTGTTTAGATTGCCTCAATTTAATGAAGCAAATTCCCAAACTTTGTCCCATTTGTCTGAAGCTGGACAATACTGTTTGGAGGAAGATTTTCTAAAGCTGACTGCCAGAAAGTCCATAGAACAATTGAAGGACTGCAAGGAGGTTCTTATTTTTTTATTAACAATTTTTTTTGTCATTGTTGTCATTATTTGTTTCAGTATGTTGAAACATTCCAATATTTTCAAATTATAGGAAGGGTTTTCTATAATCTTAGCTACTGTTAAGCATGTTAACAAGGGTGGGGACTGGTGGTACACTGCTTGCAAGTGTAACAGGGCTGTCACTCCGGACTCGGGAATGTACTATTGTGATGGCTGCTACTGCCATGTTGTGAATGTTGTTCCCAGGTTTTCATCTATTGATGTTTTGATGTATTAATGGTTAATAGATCCTGAAATATAGGTTTAGTAACTATGTATAATATTATTTTTAATTTCTTTAATATGCTCTTATTGAAGGTATAGGATAAAAGTTAGGGTCATTGATGACACCGACAGTGCTAGCTTTGTTATTTTTGATCGTGATGCTACCTTGCTTTTGAAAAAACCTTGCTCTGAAATGTTAGAGCATCTTCAGAAGGTATTACATAAATCAGTTTATGCAATAATTTATAATATTTAATATTTGAGTAATTGATTGAACCTATTGTTATCCTATGTGAACCAGAATGGAGGAATGTTAGATTATCCACCTGATTTTGATGATTGGATTGAGAAAACATTTTTATTCAAAGTTGAGGTTAAGACTACCTCAAGTTCTCAGTTTGAGCCTTCTTTTCGTGTTAGAAGGTTGTCCAATGATATGTTGCTCATTAAAAGGTTTTCTGAAGCTGAGTCTACATTCACTCCCAAAGAGGTTATTTTAATCCTTTATTTTTATTTTGAATATATTGTTTAAGGTTTTTTTAATTAATTTATAATTCCAATTTGAATTTTTTGCTATTTTAGGCTATCATAACTCCTGGGTTATCTATAACTGATGCTATTGTCAGTACAGAACTTGCTGATGTTGAATCTGGCATTGCAAAGGTAATTTTCATATATTTTCTTCATATATATAATTGATCATATATGGTTTTTAATAAATATGATTTTTTGTTGGGCAGGATTTGATGTCTCAGTTTTGTGACAATGAAGTTGTTCTGGACTCGCTTAAAGATAACTCTCCTCCAAAATTTACACCTGCTAAAAGGAGTTCTGATGAAGATTGCAAAGTTTCCAGTGGTGATTTGTCAACTTCTAAGTTGAAGGAGGTCAAGATTGAAAAAGATTGAATTGTGTATTGAAGTTTTTTATTGGGAATTTGTTGTTATCAATTTCCATTTTGGATATTTTGAGACATTCTGTTGTGATGGTTTTTGCTTGGACTAAGTTATGATGTTCTTTTTTGAACGTGTGTTATGATGAAGAGGCATTTGTAATGATCTCTTTTAAGTGTTATCTTTTTGGAATATTTGGCTTGGTATTGTCATATTCTAAAGTTGGTTGTTACTATTATTTCTTTTTATATTTTTTGTTGAGTATTCTTCTTTTTATATTTTCTATTATTCTGCTAAGTTTGATATGAGGATTTTTAGAAGATATTTTTATTTACATAATTTATTTCTAATCGATGAACAGACATATCATATGATGTGTAAATTAATTCATGACAGTTACAATAATATCCTTGGATTCCTTATTGGCTTGACGTTAAATATGTTCAAAATATTATCAAATTGAAGGTACTTTAACATTTCTTAACTTGATATTTTCTTTACGTGAAATATGTTTAAAATATCCTTCAATTGAAGGTTTTATTTAATCCAGATATTCATTCAAAATAAATATAATATTTCATGTTTTAGTAACAATTAAATTTTACAGATACACAATTATAATTGTGATACACATATTTTATGAAAATTTTAAATTTAAATGTATTTAATTAATTTTGGTCAACTTAAATTTAGCAAAAAAAATTACATTTTAACCTTAATGAAATCCTAATTCACTGAATTTTTTAACTATACTTACAAACACTTATTTATCCATTCATATATCGAAATTTAAAATTTTCCAATTAGTTAAATTAACTTTTATTAATCTTTTTGAATTATTTCTACTTAATGGAAAATTAAAAAAAAAATTGAATACAAAAATTCAAACCTTCATGGTAGCACCAGAGTGTTCACACTGAATCAAGTAATATTTGATATATTATATTTTTCAAAATATAATAAGATATTATTAAGGGTAATTAATAATTTCAATTTTTATTATAATCCTACACTTTTTATAGGTTCTATAAAGTTGATATATCTTTTCTAATATAAATCTTTATATTTAAAATCCTTTTAAAAGTTATTAATATATTAATATTTATGAACCTCAAAATTTGAACCGTTTTACATGCTGGAAAACATAATTAAGTAACCTTTATAATCAATTATTACCACCTGAAATTTTCCTTTTGTAACTTCCGAAATTTTATTTAATATCTCTATATGTTGTAAAGCTCTCCTGATGTAACATCTTTTGACTTTTTGGTTTTCTTATTAATATATATAGCCTAGATAGAACACAGTTTACTCCATTATATTTGTTCGTCCATCTGTATTTCTGTTTGAGGATCTTCAATATGCAGGATACTACAAATGGAGCGAAGAAGCATGCTAGGTTCAACGGAGGAATAAATACTACTGAAAGCATAAGAAGATCTAATAAGGAGAATTTAGGTAAGCATATTAACATACAAAAATTTAAACTCCATTACTTATTTAACATGTAATAGACAATATTGGAATACAGATTTATGTTTCCAATCACCTAATGCTGATATACCCAACGAACGTGCTGAAGGGAATTTGACAAACAATTTTATAGAGTCTTCCAATTCGTTTTGGTCCCCGCTATCTGCATTGACAAATGGTTAGTATTTGATTTTCTATGTTTCTTATTCAAATACATTTAAATAGTTGTCTTCAGGAAATTAAATATATACATTTATGTTTCAGTTCAAAGAAAAGAATGTTCTGTAAACAAAAAATTTCATTACGAGACTCCAACTAGGAAACGAGAAAGACTCAAAGTTACTTCTAATTCAAAGAGGAAACATTGCAATCCAGGTACATAGTATATTTAATTCAATTTTTCTATTCAAAAATCTATGTACATTAAATATTTTTCCTTATTTCAGAGCATATAAATATAAATGTCTCTTACTTTTCATTTTAATAATAAAAATCCTTTTCCATTGTATTAATTAAAAAAAGTTTAATTACAAATCATATATGCTTCTTGATTAATGTTATTCATTCATTTCCATCGTAATTTTTTTAAATAATAACTTCATTTGCCATTGTTATTAGATTTAAATAGTAAATTTATACTCAATTAATAATTTTAATATAAATTTTGTAATTCCTCCATATGCCATAGTAAGATTTTTAAAGTGTTGTTTAATTTTGAATTTAATATATAAATTTTCATAATTCTTTTGGAGATTTGTTATAGGTTGTTCGTTATCAAGTTCCCAAATTCCCTCTCTAGATTTTCCATCATTATCTCCTCCATCTACTGTGTTTGATCCAAGTGTGCCATTCACGTCTGGGAAACATATTATTCAGAGGTCTTCTATTATTGATTATGTTAAATGGAATGGTACAAATGCATCCATGGAAGATGAAAGGCAAATCCTCCCTCTGGATACAATTAACGAAGGTATTCCTAAGAGTGGAATTTTTTTAAGGTTGTTTGTTTACATAATTTTAGGTGGTTAATCTATATGATTTTACTTACAGGCAATGAGAGATGCAATAATAACGTAGATGATGACGCTCGAAAAACTGACATTTACATTCATGAATCTAATATAACATTACTAGACCATGTTTTGTATGAAGAGAGTGAGTACCAAGGTATTGATAAAAAAATATATAATTTACATTTTAATCCTAACTAGATATTTAAAATATAAATATGCAACATTTTTTAAATGTGTTATTGTTTTCAGAATGTCTGGATTTTGGAGACTCTAATTTACGTTGTTCGTATTGCGGAGCTATCGTTTGGTATGAAGAGAGATCTGAAAAATCTAAGTCAAGTCTGAATCCAGATTTCTCTATTTGTTGTATGAAAGGAAAAGTACAATTGCCATTTCTACAAAGGCCTCCTGATCTTATATGGAATTTGATGAATGACATAGATAGTCGAAGTTCCTATTTTATTGAAAATATTAGAAGATTCAATAGCATGTTTTGCTTCACATCTATTGGAGGAAAAGTTGATACGAAATTAAATGATGGAACTGCGGCTCCACAGTTCATTCTAAGTGGGCAAAACTTTCACATAATTGGTTCTTTGGTTCCAATTGAAGGACAACAACCAAAATTTGCTCAGCTATATATATATGATACTGAAAATGAGATATCAAATAGAATGAAGCCATTCAGGTTAGTGTCTTGAATCCTATGTCTATTTATAATTTTTGTTTGCAAAATTTTTCCCCTATATAAATGAATAATATTAAGCCAAAAATAAATTTCTTCATTTATGTTCTGTTGACAGTGTCAAAGAAAGGAATAACAATCTAGAAGGTGGCTTAGTCAAAGACTTGAAAGAAATGATAGATAACCATAATGTCTTGGCTCAATCATTTAGAAGGGTTAGAGATTATTTAGAACAAGGACAATGCAAAAATGTTAGTCTTAGATTGTTCAGAAATCGGTCTCATGATGCAAGAATGTACAATCTTCCAACTGCTGATGAGGTGGCAGCTCTTATAGTTGGTGATTTTGATAATTCTGAAATTGGAAGAGACATCATTGTTCAAAGTCAGAATGGTGAATTGAAAAGAATCCATGAAACTCATACTGCTTTCATTCCTCTACAATACCCGTTACTATTTCCATTTGGAGAAGATGGTTATCAAGAATCAATTTCAATTAGACAATCAGAAAACAATGTTGGCAATAGGAAAAGGACAAGAGTTTCATTAAGAGAATTTATTGCTTTTAGAATACAGGAAAGAGAATTTGAATATGGAAATATTGTAAGAAGCAGGAGACTATTTCAGCAATTCTTAGTCGATTGTTACACAATGATAGAATCACAAAGACTCACATTCATTAGGTATAATCAGGATTCAATAAGATCAGAAATTCTGAATGGATTGGAAGAGGCTGTTAGTAGGGGAGAAACAGATCCTGCTACTTCTGGAATGAGAATAATTCTACCATCTTCTTTTACCGGTGGAATGAGATATATGTTCAATAATTGCCAAGATGCTATGGCTGTATGTAAGAGATATGGGTATCCAGATTTATTTATCACTGTAACATGCAATCCTAAATGGCCAGAAATTAATGGCTTCGTAACACAGAGAGGTCTCAAAGCTGAAGATCGCCCAGACATTGCATGCAGAGTTTTTCAAATGAAATTAGATGAAATGATGCAAGACTTCAAAAAGGGATGCTTCTTTGGCAAAGTTATAGCAGGTATGAGTTATTTTCATTTTGAAGTTATTGCTTTTGTTTTCTATATTTAAAGATTGTGTCATCTTCCTATATACCTTATACATATTTCATATGCTTTTAATAATACATGGCCATATACTGACAGGAATGTATACAATTGAGTTCCAAAAAAGAGGTCTTCCTCATGCTCATATTTTGTTGTGGTTGCATCCAAATGACAAGTTAGAAACAGTGGAATTGATCGATAAGGTTATATCTGCCGAGTTGCCCAACAAGAACAAATATCCTAGACTTTTTAATGTTGTTACTGCATTCATGATGCATGGTCCTTGCGGTTCAGCGAAACAAGACTCTCCATGCATGAAGGATGGTCATTGTTCAAAGTTTTTTCCCAAAAAGTTTGTACAAAGAACTTCATTTGATGGAGATGGATATCCAATATATAGAAGAAGGGACACAGGATTTACAACCACAAGGAAAGGAGTAGAGCTTGACAATAGGTTTGTAGTGCCATACAATCCCAAGTTGTTAATGAAATACCAAGCTCATATAAACTTGGAATTTTGCAATAAATCCAATTCAATCAAGTATTTGTTCAAGTATGTTAATAAGGGACCTGATAGAGTTACTGTTGCTATTTCTGCACAGTCTCAACCCGGTGAAAATATTTCTGTTGTTGATGAAATAAAACAATATTATGATTGTAGATACTTATCTCCATGTGAGTCAGTGTGGAGGATTTTTGGATTTGACATTCATCACAGGTGGCCTCCTGTTCAGAGGTTAACATTCCATCTCCCAAACCAACAAACTGTGATATTCAAGGATGACGAAAGGATTGATGATGTGTTGCGCAAAAACAAGGAAAAGAAAACTATGTTTCAAGCTTGGATGGAAGCAAACGTGTGCTATGCTGAGGCAAGGCATTTAACTTATGCACAATTTCCTAGCAAATTTGTTTATAATAAGGATAAGCAACAGTGGTTCCCTAGAAAGCAAGGTCAATCAATAGGCAGACTTCATTACGTACCACCTGGAACAGGTGAGTTGTATTACATGAGGCTTCTACTAACAGTTCAACAGGGATGTTCAAGTTATGATAGTTTACGGACAGTGGAAAACAGGACCTATAGTTCTTTCCAAGATGCCTGTTATGCTATGGGTTTATTGTCAGATGATAAGGAATTTGTAGAAGGTATTAAGGAAGCAGCTGAGTTAGCTTCTGGCCATTACTTGAGAAAACTATTTGTTACGTTGTTGGTCTCAAATACAATGAGCAGGCCAGAATATGTTTGGGAGCAAACTTGGGAATTCTTATCCGATGGGATTATTTATGACCGAAGGAGAATGTTGAACAACCCAGGTATATATGAAATCTCGAGTAATGATAGTTACTTAATACAACTAATTTTAGATTTTAAGTTAATCAAAATATTTGATTACCATGCAATTTTGTCTATACATTAATTTGTTACATGATTTCTTATGTTTCTAATCATGTATATTTGCTATGTTTTATAGATCTTCAAATTGGATATTCGGATTTGAAGAACTTGTGCTTGATTGAAATAGATAAGTTACTTCATTCAAATGGAAGGTCATTGAAAGAGTTTCAAAGTATGCCATTTCCCAAAAACTCTCCAATAAATCAGTTTGAAAACAGATTTATAGTTGATGAACTTAATTACAATAGAGAAGAGCTGGTTGCAGAACACAATAGGAATTTTTCTTCTCTTACAGAAGACCAAAAGAAGATTTACAATGAAGTAATGGATGCTGTAATCAATGGTAGAAGAGGGTTTTATTTTGTGTATGGATATGGCGGAACTGGAAAGACATTTATATGGAGAATTTTGTCATCAGCAATTCGAAGCAAAGGTTTAATAGTTCTAAATGTTGCTTCCAGTGGCATTGCTTCACTTCTTCTACCTGGAGGAAGAACGGCTCATTCTAGATTTTCTATTCCATTACAATTGACAGAGTTCTCAACTTGCAATATTAAACAAGGAAGTTTGAAAGCTGAACTTCTACGTCATACAAGTCTAATCATTTGGGATGAAGCTCCAATGATTAACAAATGGGGTTTTGAAGCTTTGGATCGATCTTTAAGAGACATTATGAGATTTTCAGATGACAGTAACACAGAAAAACTTTTTGGTGGAAAGGTTGTTGTGCTTGGAGGAGATTTCAGACAAATATTGCCTGTAATATCAAAAGGAAGCAGAGAAGATATTGTTGGGGCCACAATAAATTCATCTTACTTATGGAGTCATTGCAGAGTTCTTAAATTGAGTAAGAACATGAGGCTTCAAACTGAAGCTTCTACATCAAATGAAGCAACAAGTAAAGAGTTTGCAGAATGGATTATTAAAGTTGGGGACGGAGATTTAGGAAGTGTAAATGATGGTGAAGCAGATATTGAAATACCAAAAGATCTTCTCATTCTACAATCCACGGATCCTATTGCTGATATTGTTCAATTCAGCTATCCTAATTTGTTGGATAACATGAAAAATTTCAAATTCTTTGAGGAAAGGGCAATTCTAGCACCAACTCTAGAAGTGGTTGAGAGTGTCAATGAATACATTCTTTCTTTAATCCCTGGAGAAGCGAAAGAATATTTAAGTTCAGATTCCATTTGCATATCTGATGCAGATGTAGGTTGTGAAGTAGAATGGATTACAACAGAATTTTTGAATGAGATAAAATGCTCAGGGATTCCAAATCACAAGCTCATACTGAAAAAGGGTGTTCCAGTAATGCTGCTAAGAAATATTGATCAAGCTGCTGGATTATGCAATGGGACCAGGCTAATTGTGGATGAATTAGGAAATAATGTCATTGGTGCAACAATTGTGACTGGAAATAACATTGGTGAAAAGATTTACATACCTCGGATGAACTTAGTACCATCAGATCCTGGGATTCCTTTAAAATTTCAAAGAAGACAATTTCCTTTAACTCTTTGCTTTGCGATGACCATTAATAAGAGCCAAGGCCAATCACTGTCTCATGTAGGTTTGTTCTTGCCTAAGCCTGTCTTTACTCATGGACAACTTTATGTTGCAGTTTCAAGAGTTAAATCGAGAAGTGGTTTGAAAATATTGATATGTGATGATCAAGGAATTCCATGTCAAACAACCAAAAATGTTGTTTATAAAGAAGTTTTTCAAAAGATTTAAAAAGGTATTTCTTTCAAACTCTTTATTCTTAGTTATTGATTTTTTTCCTCTTACAATTTGTTATCAAAATAATTGTGCAACATTAACCTACATTAACCTATGTTAATGTTGCAATTTTACCAAACCATTCTTTGTATACTTTTCTTAAAATGAAATAATATTGAAATTTTCACTATAGCCATTTCAACTTATGATATTATTGTATGTTTTGATTCTTACATTTCTTTTAAATATTTTTACAGGTATACCTCAGTGTCTCGGTTGCTCACCAACAATTCCTTTCATTAAAATTAAATATGAGAATTTATTGATATTGTGTCAATCAAATTTGTATATTTAAGCTTAACGTTGCTATAGACTACATTTTTAACGTTATTTCAAATTAATTATTTTCATTCATATTTTAATTTTAATACATTTTCTATCAATAATTATTATTGCCATTGACATAAATTCTAATATTTCATACAATTTTTTTTTATTAACTCCGTACATTGCACGGGTCAAAACACTAGTATATATATATATATATATATATATATATATATATATATATATATATATATATATATATATATATATATAAAAGACAAATATGAGTCGGTTTAGAGGTTCAAATAGTAAAGTAAAAATTTTAAATGCCTGTAATACTGAAAAATTAGTTTTTTTTTTCATTTTTAATAAATATAATTAATTTAAAATTTTAATATTCAAAATAAGTTATCTATTAAAGAAAGAATGAAAGAAATACCATATTACGATTACCAGAAAAGTTTTCCATCAAATATTCTTCGCATCAAAAAAACTAAACATCAAAATATTCTTCAGAGCTTGAATTTCAAGCGGGATAGTGCAATAGAGAGAGAGAGAGAGAGAGAGAGAGAGGCTTCTCAAAGGTTGGTGATGGTGAGGCTCTCTCTCTCAAATTGTTACTGCAAATTAGAAACCCTAGGGTTTCTTTAAATTCGCCATCTCAAATTTCTGGGTTTTCTTTGCAGGCGGAATTTACCGAAGAACTCGAGCCCTTGTTTGATTACAGTCGCGTTCAGCCTCTCAACCTCGTGTGCCTCGATGGTTCCTTTCTCTTCTCATATATATATATATATATATATATATACTATTTCTCTGGTTTTTTCCTTTGGGTAATTTCTTATCTGGAAATGCAGAGGATTTGAGAGCCATAATGGTAGAAAAGTTCCTTTTTTTCTTTAAATTTGAAGGTGGGGGGGGGGGTTTAAGCAGTATTTGAATGTCTAGTTGTTGTTAATGAATCTGGGTGTTGGGTATTTTTTGAATTTTGTTTTCCTGGCAGATGATGATAATGATGATGACGACGAGGATGTGGTTTGTGCTGCTAAGAAGAGGAAGACTTCTCAGCCTGTAATAAGAATTTCACTTCCAACTTTTATCTATTTGCACCCAGATGATTGCTTGCTTCTGTTTTTAAAACTTTTTGAGACTGTTATGGGGTTTAGGTTGAGAATGAGAAGACTAATGTGAAAGCGGTACCGGTGGTGGACATTGATGAAAAGGACGATGATTGGTTGCCTCCTCCACCAAAGGTCTCAATTAATGCACAGATAATGATTGATGAGGATTCAACTTTAAAGGAGTTGAGGTTGAGCATTTTACTCTTCATAGAAAATTTCAAGTGTTAAATTCTAGCTGCTTGCTGTTGCCTCATTTTTTGACAGATCAAGATCCTCTCATGTTACTCACTAATATGAGAGGGTCAAAAGAGAAAGACACAAAAAATAAAATTAATGAACCCTACACAAATACTTATGGGTCCTACCATGATAAAATTTGTATCTTTCTATCTCATAACATGACCTTCTTATGTTAGTGAGTAAAATGAGAGGATCTAAATCCTTTTTTGACCACTGTTAAATTTATATTATCCTCAGCTGGAAATGGTTGCCCAGACAGTGACATTGCAGGATAAGCATATTGCATACATCTGTGTATTTCTTCTTGGTATTGAGGGTGATATATTGGGGAGTTATTCTCTTGGGTATTACATTCATCGAACTTAGATTTTAGCCCCAACCAGAAAATGCAATGATGTATCTCGACTGATACCTCTCTCTCTTGTGTTAATGTGGAAGGGGACCAAAAAAAAAAAGAAGACATATTAGAGGTCATGAAATTATAGAAGTTAATTATCTTTGATTTCATCTGGAGCTGGACTTGTTTTTTGCATTGCTCCTATATGTCTAAGTAACATAGGATTTAATGCATTTATATAGGTGCTCTTATAGAAACATTATGCATTGGGAGAAGAAAATGGTTTTAGAACTAATTAAGGCAATTATTGGTTTGACAACATTGTCATTCTGTAGTAATACTAGCCTTATGTTATTAGTGCAATGCTGATGTGGTTACTTATATTCTTTATTTACCATATAATTATTATCCCCCCTTCCCCCTTTTTTCTACAGTTTCTTATAAGGTGTGATTCATGAGTGTAGATTAAAGAAGCAGGAGCTTGTCTCGTTTGCTGAATCAGCAAAAAATTTGATGCAAACTGTTGAGGAGTGTGCAAAAAGAGAAATTAGTAATTCATTGCAGTCTTCCGTGGATGGTATAAGTGAAAAAACATCAAAACCTTCTGAAAGAGCTAAGATTCTCATCTCCGTTCAAGACAAGGATGAATTGAAGCAGATTCGTATGTACATGGTATATAATTCATTCAGCATATACACTTTATAGAATCAATGTATTATTATATTTTCTGTTGTGATTAATAATTTAATATTAGTATTCAGGTAGAGTCAAGTGTAATTTGTTTGAAATATGACACAAGAGTTGTGTTTCTGATGTGATTTATTTCTTTCAAAGTTGCATTTTTTTTAGTCATTGAATCTATTTCCAAAACAGGAGACAAATTTTATTGTTTATTTTCAGTTTGATAAACTTAATATCTATTGAAGTGTTGAGTCATCCAAAAGTTATCTAAGCTTTAGGGCTTGATCAACTCACTTTTTACTTTCTTTGAACAACATCAACTTGAAGTACCCTTTGTTTATATAGATCTACATGATAACATGAAAATATGTTGGTTCAGGAAATTATGTGATATTCTGGTATGCTTTGTTAGCAACAACTAGAAAGCAAGATATAGATTATTTCCTTTTGCATGCCTGCTAATGCACTTTATGAACAGCAGTTGCAGGCAAATTTAACTTGCAAAAAGGCAAGTGTCTAGGTCTAGGTTTCTGGCACTTTAGAGAAAGATACTAATCTACTTAGTCAACCTATTAAATTATGTTTCTCCGTCATCTTCTGTTTTAAGCCCCCTTTTATTATTAGTATTTCCATTAATGTGAGTAACATTTTAGCCCTTTGAATAATTTTTTCCCCCTGTAAATAAGATCTATTTTTTTAGCAAGATAACAAAGCATTTTTAGAGAAGCTAAATTTTAGCTTCTCAAAAAATCATTATAAAGAGTTGTTTTCAGCTATTGCTAAAAGGTGAAACTTGTAACATGAAAAGCTTTCTATAAACCCAAAGCACTTTGGGCCTTTTGCAATAAAAGCTCATCCAAATTGCCTTGATTGTCATTCTCATTTTCATGCCTTTTTTCCTAAAAATGAAAAGTGTGTATGACATGTTACTCTCCTTTTTCAATTCTCTGTAGGATGACAAATTCGAACGGATTGTCAAAATGTATGCAAGTAAAGTAAGGTGTGACCTGAAACAGATAGTCTTATCTTTTGATGGTGATAAAATAAGTTTGTCTGAAACCCCTGCTAGCCTTGGGATGGAAGACAATGATATTATTGAAGTTCATGTGAAATCAAGCTGATCAAGGTGAGGAATGTTCAAGCTTATAAGAATTCTATGTTTCTGTTCATGTCATTATGATATTTTGTACTGGTTGTGATGACTTCACATCTGTCATAATGATGAATTTTGATTCATGTGTATAAAAAGAGAGGGCGGGATAATAAAAAAAGTAAGGAGCTTTCATCCCTAAATTTTACCAACGTGCAAGTTTTTTCATTCTATTTATGAGAGATTGAACACCTATTTTATTGACAATAGAAATAGGACTGTAGGAGTGGATTCATGTCCTGTACATTGTGCTGGTTCACCAAGAGAGAATGTTTTCAATTTTCCCAACACTGATCTAGCGCAATGAGGTTGTTTGAAAGAATAAATGTTCATATTTAGGTTGTTGGTAATATCACTTCAGAGGAAAAGTATTATCGATGTATTCTTCTTAGCTGGGGCTGTGTTCTATTGTTGCTTGAAGATGAACTGCATTTTGTCTGAGGAAGCATTTATTCTAGAGGAAAATATTCATTATTTGATTTGATGATGGACTCAAATTCAGGAGCCTTCCTGGTCCTGCTTTTTTGCTTACTTGTTTTTGTCATTGACTTGTTTCTGCAGTCTAGAAGTATCATTTGTCTATAGCTCTAGTAGTCTTTCAATTGATTACTTCATTGGTTCTTTGATGCTGCTTTGTTGGAAATATATTGATCTTCTAGATTTCTCACCAATGCCTTTCTGATTCAGGTTTTGCTTCAATCATGGAGCTCAAACTGACATCTTGGGGCCTCTTTTGCGAGTTACATGACCCCTGAAGTAAATTTTTTCATATCTTTTGTAGGAGAAAAAACAATGCTAGTTTTTTAATGTAATCGCAATATTTGGCCTAATTGTACAGCATGGATTTTTACGTAATTTTATAGGAACACTTTTTTGGTAGAAATTTCTTGGTCATATGGTATAGGCTTGTGAAAATGTAGAAACCCTATTGTTAGATGTGCAACGTTGGGGTTTTTGCAATCTTTTTGATCAATTTACGATTTTTTGCCACAAACTGATTGAATGGTGTTGATGCAAATTATGTCAATAGCGTTTGGAAGATACTACAGAAGGGGAAACCCAAATTCAAGTTCCGATATTATAATTTGGTAGGATGAGGATGCTGAGCTTGCATATACAAATACCCTTTTTTCCTTTTAATTATTATTTTTCCTATTAGGGGTAGTTTTGTAATTTTAGTGTTTGGTCCAGTAGTCTAGTATTTAGTCATATTAACTAATGTTTGGTCAATTGTTTTGTGGGCTTTTCTTTAATTTGTTTTAAGTTTTGTGGGAATTGTTTTAATTTGTTTGGGTGGTTATTTAACTTAAACATCATTCACTAATAAACTATTCACTTAAAGGTAGCAGTGCTCATGAGACATCAGAGCAAATCCCAGAAGGCTTTTATGCTACCTTTATGCCTATTACTTGTGGGATTTTGTAGCTGTGCAGTGCTCATGGGACATTGGAGAATTGTAGTATATATCAAGACTACAATTTCTGAGGGCCCAATAATGTGTTTGTGGGAGTTGTTATAATATTCTGATGAGTTTGATATTTATGTTAAGTTGTCAATCATTTATTGATTGTTGATTTGATAATAAATGTTTAAAAGTCTATTAAATATAAATAACAACTAATGAATACTTGATAACTCACTCTGGGTACTGGTACCATGAAAAAAAATATGAATATTAGAATAATTTCTATGTTTGTGGTTGTTTGTTTATATTGACTATTACATTTTTCCAATTCAGTTCAGGGTAGACCATTCATATTATAACTAAGAAATTCATAAAAATTTCTTTGTAGTTTGACCTCAAGAATTAGTGTAAAGTTAAGATTTAAATTTATAGTAGTGCGTTTAATGACACATTACATGTTAAATACACACTTTTGCTATTGGCCAAACCCTTGGACCAAAACTAAAATTCTGCATCTAATTTTTTTTAATTCAATTCTTGGGTCGTAATTTGGTGGAAATGAGAATTATTTGGTTATCAAAAGCATCCAATATCAATGGCAAATCCAAAAACTCCTTAAAATTCTTCAAACAACATATTTGTTTTTGGCTTTTCAAAACTGTTTTGAAAATGCTTTAATCCAAAGTTTATAAGTCTTTTCATTTTTTGAAACTTTTCTTAAATCTTATTTTGTAATACTGTTTAAAAATAGGAAACTAAGAATAGAATCAACAGGCCTAAATAGTATAGCATTTTATGTTTCTGGACATTCTTCTGCACTGACCCTGACCAGGGTCTTCATTAAAAAAAAAAGAAAAAAGAGGCATATCTTAACCTTAGATGGACAGAAATAGTAAAAAAAAAAAAAAAGGAAAGAAATTTTTGTACTGCTATTTATCAAGAATATCATGCTCAGAAACACACACTGGATCTGAAAATTCACGTCTAGTGGGGTAAGCTAAGTTGAGAGATTCGGCACAATTTTTTTAGTTTTTTCATCCTAATGTCATACTTTAAAAATATTATAAAATACATTCATCTCAAAATATATTATTAATATATTAAAAATTTTAATCATATTTATAATTTTTTAACTTCACGTGATGACGACATTCGAACAATATGCATTAATTGGATCATCTAAAATAGCGCAACATTAATTAAACAAGTCAACAACACCGACGCTTTTCATGTCTTAGCAACTTTTTTTTTTTCATTTTTGACTTCGCCTGTAACTTTTTTTTTTGGGTATATATAAAGTTTTTGTTCTTGTCTGTATATTTTTACATTTTTAAAATATAAGATTAATTTTTTTGAGGTATTAAGAATATATTTCTCCACAAATACTTTACATATAAAGTTTAAGAAAAGAAAAAAATTATTCATATTTTAACGTCAAAACATGCAACTGGTTACTTGTGACATTTTTTTTATCTCCTCTCTTTCAAATGAATGCTCAGTCTATAAGCTTCAAATAAATCGGTCTGCTCGGGCCAACATTCTTTTTGGCCCAGATCGATTTGATTTTTATGGATTAAAAGTTCGTTTGTTTTACCTTTTGGCACAAACTCGTTTCTCAACAGCTAAGGGGAAAAAAAATTCTTCTGAACGCAGGTTTGCATTAGGTAAAAGGTAAAATAAACAAGCCATAGATAAGTCTGGTTAAAATTAACTTTCAAAATTCAACAAAAAATAAATGATGCGTCTTGAATGATCTATTCTGGTTAATATCCATTTTTTATAAGGAAAGTGTTAAATGATACGAAAATAAATTCTTAGATTTGTTACCAAACTTTTCGTGAAGTGCTTTGGTTTCATTACGTGTTATTCTACTTTTTCTTTAACTGTTTCACTCATTTGTTTTTATCTTATTATTTTTCACGTGAATTCGTGTGAGATTCGTAAAAAATCTTTCGATAGCACTGCTGTTTTTATGAAGTTATATGTTTGAGTTAAACGGACGGATTCGTGAAACTAAGACAAAATTAGAAAGAAAAAGAAAATAATAATCCATTATAGTCTTGTGAAAATATATTTTTACACTATTAATTTTTTATTTATAAATGACTTTAAATTTAATTTTTAATAATAATTAATAGCATGCTGTCAAAAAAAAAAAATAATAGCATCGGTTTTATTTATGAAAAAATTAATTTGATGACACTTAAAGAATTACTTTGATAGAATTAATTTATATTGAAAGACTATTTTAATTTTATTATAAATGAAATATCAATGTTATATTGAGTATAACATTGGAAAACAAAATGAAAGTTCACTCTAAAAAAATACGGAAACCAAAAAAGGAAGCGTAAATGAGAAAGTTTTAGTAATTAGGATGTGACTTAACTAAAAATTTAAATTTTATGTAAATAAATTTTATCTAGTACATGATTCAAATTTTATTTAAAATATTTTATGACGAAGACTAAATTAACACCTATACAAACAATCATATATTCAAAGAGTGTGAGTAGAAATTGTAATCTTACCAAATAAAAATAAGAAAGTTTGGGTGCCTCGTGATCCTCGAGGGTGTCCCTGCTGTGGGCCCGGTCACTCCCTCCGCCCATCCCGGTGGCCGTTACAGACAGAAGAGGGAGCCGTTGGCCCATGGCATGGCCAGCTGCGATTGGTCCAACGCGGGTAAACTTTCGGATCACATAACCACCCTTCACATGTCATGTATCGCGCACATACACATATATTGGATAACGTCAGTGGGGCCCCACCACTCGTTCTACGTGTTCTCATCCACGCTGGAAAGTTCGAGCTCCCAAGTGTACACGTCACCCCTCCCCCAACCCCAAATGGGGTAAAGACTAGAACAACCGAACAGTACACAGTACACAGTACACGAACACAATCCACAGCTAACCGTGAAAGCCAAAAAAACACATGACTGAGAGAGAAGAAGAAAAGCGAGAAGAGAGAAGTTCGTACTCAAACCGTTGATTTTCCCTTGAAAATTAATCATCCTTTGCCTCCTTCCAAACAAGTAAAACAACACTCCCTACTTTCTCTTTGCTTTTTTGTTTTGTTTGCTAATTTTCTTGGGAAACAATCACGGGTACGTCTCTTCCCTTTTCAGTTTTCGAAGTAATTGTGAAGTCACCCCCAACTGCGTCAACGCTTCATTTTTTTTAACTGCTTGCTTCTCAAAGTTCACAGGAATTTCATGTTAATTGTTGCACGGAATGCCTTGTGAGTTCTGTATTGGTGTTTTTTTTTTTTTTTTTTACTTTTATTTTCTTTTTGGGTACTTTCTTTGTTGAGATCTCCTTTTGTTTACTTTAAATAATGATAGAGGCTTGTGGTTTTTCTGTTTTCATGTTGATGATCTTTTCTGCTAGTTTTTTCTATTGCTAAATTCCCATTCATTTGGATTTTGGAATCTGGGTATGTGCGTGCTGAGTGCGGACAACTATCATATCATATTATAAGGTATATTTCAAATGCAAGAGTTACCAATCATGTGTGTCAACTATGGAGTTTTTAAAACTTTTCCTTTGGGATTTCCAATAAAATTGGAGCTACGGGAGTGGGATGTCCTTTTGAATCACTTTTTCTCAGAGAACTGTTTACAACTTCTTATTCTCTTCATAATGTGTTGTTATGGTTTCAAGTGTATGCAACTGTATTTGATGCAAAGTTATTGTCTTTTTGCAGCTTTAAATTTTATTGACTCCACTTCTTATTGATGTGTTTTTCTTTAATGTCTTCTAAACTGACACAGGACAGCTTCAGATATAAGATGAGATTACCTTAGCTGAAAAAGGTCTCTGCACCCATTTGTTGACCAGCTGAGCTGATATCTGGATTCTTCTATATTCAAATGGCTGTCTATATAATATGAGGTTTTACAATTTCAGAGTTCGTTTCATGTTTGAAAGCTAAGGAAATGGAGAAAGTTTGTGAATTCTGCACAGCTTTGAGGCCAGTTGTTTACTGTAAGGCTGATGCAGCATATCTTTGTCTATCCTGTGATGCAAAGGTCCATTTAGCAAATGCCTTGTCTAGCCGGCACCTCCGAACGCTTGTGTGTAACTCATGCAGATACTGTCTTGCTTATGTACAGTGTTTGGAACACAAAATGTTAATCTGTCGTGGTTGCGATCAAAAGCTGCACGACGTGTCTTTACCACATCAGAAACGAGCTATCAGAAGTTTCATGGGTTTCCCTTCTGCCAAAGACTTTGCAACATTGTGGGGTTTTGAATTGAATCAGATAGAAAACAGTGCTGATCAGGATAAGTTTGCAGCTATTTCATGTGTTTCTGCAGATCCGAATGTGGTACAAGTCTCAGGACAGCCTGGCATTCAAACTGGAGTCCCTTCAATGGTATCTGGGGCCAAACTTGATGGGGGATCAAGCAGTCAACAAGGTCAGGTATGGAAGATGGAAGTTTCTGTACCTTTTTTCTTCTTATTATTATAGTGATGAAATCTGTAATTGTAGATTGCAGTCTTTTAAAAATTACGATGATAGTTGATGCCCTCATATACATATGGTAAAGTTCATTTCTACCTCACTCAATTTTACATCCAAAATAATTGTGGAAGCACATTATATTCTAAAAGCACATGTAACATGACATTCATATTACCATTTAATTAATTTCTAAAGGTACTTATAAACCACATGGTACTTATAAAGTGGTTGACTAAAAAAAAAATTAAACAAATAAATACATTTTAAAGCAAATATTCAAATATACAGAAGTTACATCATAAGATACAAGTTTACTTTCCATATTTTTTTGAAGATGTCTATCAGTAGAGGAGTGCTTATTAGTCAAGAATTGAAAAGGATGTGCACTTTTTATTGCTTGCATATATTTATTTATTTTTGAATGGGTGTGATGGAAGGATATTTGTATTTAAGGTGTTACTAATATTTGGTCAAATGAAATTGAGAAAGTACAGATTTTTTTATCTTGAGCAAATCCAAGCAAAGGTTAATGCATTCTTAAATTAGGAATTTGTTACAATTATAGGAAGGTGTAACTTAAAATACACTCCTTAAAGTATTTAGTTAAAGTATGATATTTCTTATTTTTGTTTCATCTAGTCTTGATTCAATGAATCAAGATAACAAATGATACAATTTGAATATAAATGTCAAATCCAAATGCCTTCGACCGAATGAATTTTTCCGAATGCAACCCACAAGATTTTCTTTTTTGGGCTTTTAACTGACAAGTTCAAACCTGGCTACAACTTATAAGTATTTAATTTTGTCTTGCAGATATTGTACAGTGATCAAGAGCGACAAATTATTCTGCGGCAGATTATTGATTTAAAACGGCTTCAGTTAAATGAGGAGAGTGATCATTCCCCAAAGACAAATGTGCAACGAGAAACAGACTTATCTTCTTCAGTATATCATACTCTTAAGAAATTTGATGAAAAATTCAACCAGAAAGCACAAAATTCCCAGGATCTTGCTACTGATCTTCTGGAAAAAGACAGTCCCATGGTGGAGCTGAATCCTGAAACTTTGTCTTCTACATTTTCTCAACTTGATAATTTATCTTCATCTTCAATTATAGACCTTCCCTTGCACGGAGAGTTGTTCTGGACATGCAAAAGTCCACTTCGAAGTAATCAGGTCAGATAATTATCTGTCCACTGTTGTGAGTCACAGTTGGACCATTGGTTTTAACTGCTGTTCTTCTAGATATTAACAAGTAACCGCAAACTTATCCTCCTAGTTTGCACTTTGCTGTTGTGAGATACATGCCTTTGGAAGTGAATTTTCACTGCTAAGCATCATATGAGACTTAAAGGCAACTTCAATGGAAATATGAAGAGGTTCACTCAAATATGCAAGAACTGTTTCAGATAAATTACATCTTTTTTATCTGTTTCATAAAAGTACAGTTCAAAAGAAAACAAACTTCCCTCCCCACCTCCCTGTACAACAAATGTGTTATTGAGATGCTTGGAAATATGTCCACACATGTTACTTTTACAACAATTCAGTGAAGCTTAAAGCTTGTAAGTTGATTATAATATTTGGGCCAATTGAATTTCTCCTTTGGTCTGTGTACATCCCTTTGGAATCTATTTAGGGCTATGGTGTAGAATTGGAACAAGGAACCAAGGAATAATCTAAAAAACACTCAATTCTCAGTATTTGATATCAATAATTAGGTACCATCCCCAAGACAGATAATATGCCTTATATAGATGACTCAAAGGACCCTAAATCTTCTAAGACAATTAACCCAAACTTAATACTCAAGTAATCCTGATCTAGCATAGG
This sequence comes from Styphnolobium japonicum, assembly GCA_023212625.1. NCBI lineage: Eukaryota > Viridiplantae > Streptophyta > Magnoliopsida > Fabales > Fabaceae > Styphnolobium > Styphnolobium japonicum. Next base: position 3,569,192 of record JALBWW010000013.1, read on the forward strand.
AAATAAAGCCATAATCCAACTAGGGATAAGATATCCCAAGACCCAAGCAACTGAACCCTAAATTCTGAAATTATTGATAATTAATCCCTAAATCCCTTAGTACAAACCCTAATTCCCAATTTACTATGACATCATAAATTAATATTATTATAAATATCATCTCCTCATACTGCATTAGGCTGTGGAGCTCAACTTCTATTGGTGAGAACTGCTATACCTGTCTAAAGCATTTTCCATGCATACATATTAAGCAAATAGAAAACTTCATGTTGATGCCAGTGTAGCAAGATGGACAAACACATTAACATCTTGACGAAATAGTTGAAAGGACATACTGGAAAAACAAAAAATATAAATTGCTTACAGTGTTATCTTGATTAAGTGCCTAGAAAAACAACCAGACTCATGAAAATGTAAAAACTCATACTGTGCAAGAAACGAAACAGGAGGAGATAGGGTTCCAAAAATTAAGATCTGCTTCATGTACAATTTGGACTTTTTGGTTTCAAACTTCTCATTCTGATGTCTTAAACTTATTACTCACTTCCAAATCTTTGTCAGTGACAAGAAACAAATGAATTGAATGTCTGACTTCTAGTGTAAGCAAGCAAACACTTTTTTTACCCTTTGTTTTGGTGACTGTATTAACATCTGATTCATTTAAATGAGATTGGTTGACATTATATTGGTTGTTCAGTGGCATGCATCTGGTTAACATTGTACTTCTGGTCAAAGTGGAAATTTCTTTTTGATTAATGTTTGCAGTTGTGGTCCCAAAATATTCAAGACCTTGGGATATGTGAAGAACTTGTTTGTCAAGATGATTTTAACATACCTGATGTTGACTTAACATTCCAAAACTTTGAGGAACTATTTGGAGGAGATCAAGATCCAATTAGAGTACTGCTTGGTGATACAGATGTCTCCTGCTGTTCTTTAGAGAAGGATATGTCACTTGATAAGTCAGACATTGACAATCCAAGTGCAATGGAGGTATAAATTTCTACCTTTCTTCTTTCAGAAATTTCTAATTATCTTAGTTTTTTAGCGCATTATCACTACCTCTCAGTGTATAGATAATTAGAGCAATACATATACGATAAAGATGATAGAAAAGCATCATAAATTTTATATGAACTTCAGCAGAATATGAACAGGAATTTCTTCTCATATGACTAATTTTAAAGGATTAGAGACAATGTGTCAATGGAGAATAAGCATTATGCGTAGAAAAAGTGCACTCTATTAGTTTCCTTTCTGTGACTTAGAACTTCTTCCCTCAAAAGAGGAAAATGTGAAACCCATCAAGTTTAGACTTGAACTATATTGGCGTAAATGCATTCTTATCATTCACTATTATTGGTGATACCAAGAATTTCTTTGGAAAAATCATTCAAACATGTAAAGTGAGTCATAAAGGTACCTTATATACTGTAAACATTGTTTCATTCAGGATTCCGCAAACGCAGTAAAGTAGTACTTTATATGGAACATTGAGTTTGCTTGTAGTTGCATTTCCTATCTTGATTTTTTCAGCTATTTATAACTATTACAGTTCAGAGAATATTATGCCATAAAGAATAATTGTGTGGCTACTGTAGCTTTCGACATATGATGCAATGGGTTAGATGCATAAATGTGTAGTATATAGTGCACATGTTTGGAAACTTGCTATTGTTTCTAGTATTGTAAGCTTTAGAAGGAGAAAGGAAATTTGTGATTTAAGGTTAATTCCATTTGATCTTCAACAAAATCCTGTAATCAATTGATTGAGACAAGGTGTGAGATGTCAATGTAACATCAATCATATATCTTGTGTCTGAAATAAAGTTCTTTTTAATGGTATTGCTGTTTTTTATTTCATGAAAGGATTCTTCAGCAGCTGCATCCATTACTATCTCCCAATCTGCTCATGAGAACAAGGATATTAATCCTCTCAACCAGTACTGTCCAAGAAGCATGGATCCTCCGCATACAATTCGACCATTTGAGTCAATTATATCATTCTCTGTTTCAAGATTCAGTGCTGAAAGCAGTCGTACTGATCACGATGACAGTGCCCTTTCTCCCTACAGTGAAGGGAAGGATTATTCAGGCAATTCAGCTGAAATGGAGATTGCAAACGTGGAGGATAGAAGAAATGTCACTGTGAAGTATAAAGAGAAGAAGTCTCAATTGTGAGTACTAAGTGTCTCCCTTCAGCCTTGTTTTTTTAACTGAGTAATTTAAATTTGCTGTCCAGTCATCAAGTACCTGTTATATTTTCTTAGTTCACAACTAATTTGCGTCAATCTGTCTCAGTATTGTTGTAAATCTTGATATATGAAAATTTATTTTTGGTACCATATTGATTTGCAGGAACTTTCATAGCTTTTTGGAATTAATACTTATAATGAGTCATAAATTTTTGCTCAGTTAGGTTCAGATCTACTGATAGCATCCTTCAGGTCATCATAAAGTAACAGTGTGCTCTGCAAGACTTAGAGCAACTTGTGATGTGGAAAGTGGAATACTTTATTTATATTTGAACTTTAAGGAGTTATATTTCACATTGCACTGGGGAAAGGCACCTAATTATATCTGAATTTAAGAAGGTGCTAAAATAATGCATTTCATAATTCAGATGTGCTTTAGGCATCGACTTTTTTACTTCTTTTCAATCGTAATATTGTGGTTACACATGCACATAATTTCATGTGTATAGGTTCTTTTTTTATTTTTTTAATTTATCTCATTAACAGAATTGCATTAAATTAATTACATTAAAAAATAATAATAAGAAAAGCTTTACTAGAACTATCTTGATCATCATTCACCAGTGTTAAAAATACAGTAGCATTCAAAACCCTAGTCTGCGATTTGGACCACACTGCCGATGCTTCTTGAAATAAAATAAAATGGATATGAGTTATATTTTAAGAAAAACCTTAGGAAGTTAATTTGTTTTTTTAAAAATAATAAATTTCAAGGACCGTTTTAGTATATAATAAATGTTAAATATATGAGTTGTCACTTGGCTCCATCCTTTGGTTGAAGAAATAAAATTGAAAGTGTAGCAAATGGAGTGTTTACATGCAAAATGTGAAAGCTGTTGGTTATAATTTAAGCATTTGTTTACCACTACCATCTATTTGTGAAATTGCAGGTGCATTTTATCGCTGGAAATATTAATTAATATGTATTGTCACAATTTTCTCATATTTATATTCTTTTGCTTCCAGGCATGAGAAGCAAGTTCGACTTCCATCCAGGAAACCTGGAGCTAATGTAAGAAAGAGGGTGAAAGGCCTTGCCAAGGCAGAAAGCTATTGACCTTTGCATCTGAATGCTGTAGATATATCTATTCTAGACTCCAGACTGTTCCTTATCATGAGGCTCATGTTCACTTGATCAACTGATTCTTTCAATTCGATGCACACATTGTCTGTTTATATTTTCAAACAAATATATCAGCATAATACACTACTTCCTATTCAGAGGAGTTAATCTGTGTGCGTGTAATTATGAATAGATTTCACACAAATTCTTCCCGAAATTTGGGTTGACTCCCTGTTAGAAGTCTAATCATCATGGCCACACATTTCCTATGTCTATCATCCACCCTATGCTGTGGACACTATTTAATATTATACCAGGAAAAAAAACTCTATTGTGGCAGATGTAACAAGCATCCATGGAAATTGACTACGGTGGTGAAAAAATCTGTATATATCAATGCTGCTGATTTGGCCTAGCAAAAGTTATGATGGTTCTTGATTCTTGATAAATCATACTGTCTCTTGCTACATGCAGTTCTTGTGGGACTCTTTTGGTGTCTCTTGATAGTTGAGTCAACAACTCGTGTTTTAGCCGGCATTTGAAAACAGTTCATAGTGTGTTCCTTCTCTGTTGCTCATCTGAACCCTTTTCATGGAACGATCTAGCAATACTCACTGTTGTGTTCCTGTGGTGATGCAACCACGGAACCAATTCAAATCAAGTTTATGCCTATGTTCTGCAAGCAGCCATTTTCACTTGCAGCTCAGTAATTGACCCTAGTAGAGAAAGGGACATTTGGTCCTTAGGCCTTGATAAAACCCAAGAACAGCTACATCAGCTTTTAGTTATAATAGCAGCATGGCCAAAGCTGTAATGAAAGGGAAAGGTAATCTGACCATTGTTTGTTTTATGAAAAGCTATTATTTGAGAAGAATTGTGTGGCTAACTTAACAACCATGATACAGGAGAAGGGCTTCTTCTGTTGGAAGAGAAAGTAATGTGGGGATCTTTGAGTGTGTTATTTTATTCACCAAACGTTTTGATATTTGATTTGGATAGAGTAGCTATTAGAGGAAGAGGTTGTTGTAAATGTGATAAAGAAGCAAACCCTATACCCTCTCCCCCCAAATAAAAAGACCATGATGGTCTTGATCTTCCTAAATGACAAATGTCGTAATCCACTTCATGACTAGAAAATTGGAAACCCAAGCCAAGACCACCAGCCAGCACCCTCCTTTGAAACTAACTTCAAATTCAAGCATTACATAATCAAATGCTATTCTAACCGCAATTGCACCTTGAATACGCTCTTGAAACTGTCTCGAGTTCTTATTATCTTTCTGTTAGAACCGAAAAAACAATTAGTTACATCTGTTCAAAAGAAATAATACATCATATAAGTGGGACCCTAATGTGGGATTTTGATGTGATTGAATTTTGATTAGAGCAGACCATTTGATTTTGCCAACTATATATATATATATATATATATATATATATTTGTTAGTGTGTGTGTTTAATAATAACATTGATCTAACTTTTACCTTGATTCATACATTAATTTTAAATTCTTAAAAATGTATAGTGCACTTAAAGAAATTTTTAGGTGGATAATTATTAGTAAAAAAGTCAAATATGCCAATTCATTGAAACTATATATATATATATATATATATAATTCTTGATATTTTATAAAAATTTAATTACTAATCTTTTATCAATAATTATATATGCAGTTTTTTACTTTTAACTGTTAAACACTTAAACGGAAGCTTAAAATTAAAAGAATTTGAACCCGTTCAACTATTTTGGTAATCTTTTTTTGGTGAAAATTAGGATATCTCTTGCCCGAAAAGTAAGAGATTAATTTTAAGGAATATGAGAAGACGCGTGAAGCAGGAATCTCTCCTAAGTGCGTTTTTCTCTATACACACCGTCCTAAGAATCAAATCCGGAACAAGATACTTAAGGTAATCGAATCTCTTCTACTCGAACTAATGCAAGTTAATCTATTTTTGTCATTTAAACAATCTTGAAGTGTTATATCTATATAAAAATTGTGATAATGATTATTTTAGAAAAATATTGCTTACACAATTTATCTTTAAAAAATATTGATGTGAGTGCATCTGAATTTGACATAAAAATATTTATGTCAAAGACTCTTCGGTAGACAATATTACTCAAATACAAATGGGAAAAAAGGATGCATAATATTGTGCTAAGATAATTGTACACATAATTTTGTCTTGTTGTAAGTTACAATTTAAAAAGAGAAAAACAATTTGATAATAGGATTATAATGAGTTTTAAGATGAAAAGAAAAGGCTTGTAGACAGTGTTGTCAAAATTGGATATGATGTCTGACTGTGAATCGAACACTTAGACAGTTATAGTTTAATATCATAATTGATTCACGGACAGATCACTTTGGATTATTCAAAATCAATCAAAATCTGATTAAACCACTTAATTTACCCAGTTGAATCTCTTATAAGTTGGGTTTGGGCTTAACTCAATCCCAAAAGCTAGCTTGTGAAGTGAGGGTTGCTCCCCACTTATAAACACTATTCAGGTCATATCACTATCTAATGTGAGACTCTCAACATACCCACCTCACGCTCAGGACTGGACATCTAGAGCGTGAAATTTGCATTACTGGACATCTAGAGCGTGAAATTTGCATTACTGGACATCTGCAGGTGGCCCAACTGATCTCAATAGGCTCTGATACCATCTTAGAAGTTGGGTTTGGGCCTAACTCAACCCCAAAAGCTAGCTCGTAGAGTGAGGGTTGCTCCCCACTTATAAATACTATTCAGGTCATATCACTATCTAATGTGGGACTCTCAACAGAATTAACCAACAATTAATTTTTTTCTAAAAAAAATCAATATTAAATAGTTGATTTTTTTTATAAAAGTCATTTAATTACATATAAATTATACATTGTCTAATTCGACTAACTAATTAAATCAATTAAACTTAAATTAAAAGTCTCGTCATCGTCGATTTACTTAACAATATTCAATATACATATTTATTATTTTATCACTATTCAAACCTAAATTATTTCATTTTCTATGAGAAGGGGGGGGGGGAATGAAGGAAGAATATACATAGAGCCCAAGAGGTACCTTACAAGTCACAACACAAAAGTAATTCCAAATTTGATTGGGACCCACCGGAACAGATTTTCCTTTTTTACCGTCCGATGAAATGTCAAGGGCAGGTGCTTAGAGATGGAACACACCAATACGATACGAGTGACCACGTTCCCGCGATGTTAAATTACGGGGAAGCCCCTAAAAGGATGCAGGATCCTTTGTAAATGGATAGTGGCAATTCGGAAAATTCATTTTCCCGGCCTCGAAATTTGCATAAGGTCCAAACGAGCATTCTGTTAGTAAGTGTGTTGGAGACGGTTTTCCAGATTGGGTTTTCCCTCCAACCAAACAGACTCGGTACCCATGCGCATTCCCTTCCCACTATAAAACCATTTCTCCACCCTTCTCTCTCATATCCTCTCTCTCTCTCTAAAGCATAGCTTCCCATTGGTGAGGTAAGGCTTTCATTTCTTTCTTTCTCTTCATCTTTGTTACCTTCAGATTATTCCACAAATGCAACGTATTTTCATCGGTGTAATTTTCCTTTTTCTCTTTCAATTTTCTCATCCATTTGTTTGAATATGTATGTTCCTTGAATCCTAATACTTACTGCATTGTACCGCATGAACTGAGTCAGTGAACCATTACGATCTGAAATTGAAATGAACGTGCTCCAACGAATCGATTCTTGAATGATTTTCGATAAAATGAAAAAATTCAGGAATTGACAGTAGCGTAGTATATTTTAATATTCGGAGAATTCATTCGAAAGAAATAAAAAAAAATGTGAATAATTCGGTTAATGGATCGTCAAGTTTGTGAAAATTTTATTATCTTTGCCTAATTTTGCAGCATCGATCGAGAAAAATGCTTAATAATAAGGACGCTTGCTCGCCCTCCTCCAACGGCGGCAGTCAAATGCAGTCGAACGGCAGCGTATTTGCTTCCCTCTACTCTGCTTTGTTCAATGAGAATCCATCCCTGTCAGCCAACTGCAGCAATGGCGGCTCTATTTACCAGTACGAAGGGAACTCTGGAACTCAGAGCCACCCGTATGACTCATGCGCCATACAGAAACACCAGGATATGGTGAATCGTCACAGCATGTGCCTCAGTCGCCTCGTGGAGACCTCCAAAGAGGTCGAAGCTCTGCGACAAGAGAACACACAGCTCCGTGCAGTGAACAAAGAGCTGCAGAAGCAGCTCAACCTCGTCATTCAGGCTTCGCTGGAGAACCACTTCGGTGGTTCCTCCGGCCAAACGTCGCCGTTTGATGTCGTGCATGGGTTCCGTGGCTTCCACATTGGGGACAACTGCAGGGAAGGGAAAGAGAACTGCGCTGATTGGAATAACAATAATAAGGACCAAGAAGTTTCGGACGAGAGTCCAACTAGCGTGATTGAGAATAACGGTGTTGAAGTGGAAAGGTTCTCACTGCCCAAGAGCATATCTGTTAGGTCAAATGGGTACTTGAAGATGGCTCAGTCTGCTGCCGTTACAAGCAATGCCAATGCCTGTCGCACCAAGGGAGCGACTCGCCCACGCACGACCTCGACTCCACCTGATCCCGTTGTAAGGACCCACTAGACTTGCTATTACAGTTTTTATTATTGAAAAATGCTAAAATGTCAAAATTTTGTTGTCAATTTTTAATTGAATGAGTTGGCATACTTGTTAATAATCATGAATCATTCTATTTTATTTAATAATCACCCTTGATGATAGCTGAATTTTGTCTGACTAATTTTTTCTGGCTGTGTATATCATTATTTTATCTTCTCCTCTTCCCAGTGTGATTATTGCTTTTATCGTTATTTACCGAACATGACTTGCCTGTTAGTTGCTAATCCTTTTTCTTTCAAAAGAAGTTAAAGCTTGCTTGTCTACTTCATTACCTGGTAGCTGCAACGAACAAAGTAGTTTGGTTGTTTTCCATTTGCGTGAGCTTGTTCGGTAAGGGTGCAACTCTAGTTCGTATTGGGGTTCATATGACCCCTTTAGCTATAGTTGCTCTAAGGCCCAAAAAAAGTACCCCAAATCTGAAGCCGTTGTATGCTAGTGGTAAGGGGGTCGATATGTGGTGGGGTTCTGGCTTTTCCCCAGTTTCCTCCTTGTCTTGTGGACGTGCTATGTATTATGTGCTACCAGAGTTTGAAATAAAATTGAGGAGTGAAACTGTGAAAGTAAATATTTAGTATGTAAATTAATTTATAACAATATATAATTTCTAATAAATTTATGTTGAATAATTAAAAAATATATATGATTAAGCATTATATATAAAGTTTAATGTAAAAAATTATTAAAAGTTAAAATAAATATTAAATAAAATCATTAGAAGTAAATTTTTACAGCCAGACATTTTTTTTAATAAGATTCAAAAGTAGGCTTAATGAAAGTGATCGAGCTTCACATAAATTGAGGTTCTAATTGACTACTCAAAGAAAAATGAAGTTCATACTCATAAAATATATAAAGTGAGCAAGATTAAAAATAATATAGGGGTCATACAATTCTACATCTCTATAAATTTTCCTAATTTTTGGGCGAGTCATAGGCTCATAGCTCTCCAGTCCTATGAAGATCCACCAGTGCTGCTGTTGCTGCTGGTTTGTAAGTTCAAACTTCGAATTTTAATAGCCAGAGAAAAATACCTTTGGTTGTGAGGTGGCACTACCAATGTAAATTTGTAGACAGGCTAAAATGGATGCAAATATATATATATATATATGATTAAAAATCTTAATAGCTTGAGCACCCTGTAGGCTTAAAGATAAGGGATTGAGCATCCGATCCAGAAAATCATTTGACAATTGAATACAGCTTATGGTTTCAAGATTGTAAATAGGACAATTAATGATAATATATGAATGATATCTAGATTTGATTGTTTCCATCCATAAGAAAGCCACGGCCGCCCCCCGGGGGGGGGGGGGGGGTTGGGGGAGGAGGGGGAGTTGTTATTTTTTTTATTTGTTGATTTATGATATTTGCTTATTGTTGTTGAAATTTTGCGTATGTTGTTGCTATGCTACAGCAAAAGGTATATGTGCGTGGAGGGAAGAAGGAGGAAGAGCCTCTTGAGATGGTAGTGTATAACCAAGGCATGTTCAAGACTGAGCTGTGTAACAAATGGCAGGAAACTGGCACATGCCCATATGGAGACCACTGCCAATTTGCTCACGGTATTGGGGAGCTTCGCCCAGTCATCCGCCACCCACGCTACAAAACTGAGGTCTGCAGGATGGTCCTTGCTGGGGTTGTATGCCCATATGGCCATAGATGCCATTTCCGCCATGCACTCACTGAACAAGAGAAAGCTATAGCACAGCCTAAGCCGAGAACAGTGAAACTGGAAAGATAAGATATCATCAGTTCAACTGCTGATGACAACGGTGAGAAAGTCTGATGGAGGAAGTAGAGATGTTTATATGACTCGAAACGAAAACAGTACATAATAATATTCTTGATTGTGTAATTACAAACGTGGACAAGCATAAGATAAAAATAATTACTTTCATAATGAAAAGCAAGAAAAAAATAAATAAAAATAGGAGGCTTGCAGCAAAGGTGAGATCTAGAGCAGGATTCTTGGGGAGAAAGTGGTCGGTCGCCATATCCTTGTTTTTCTTTTCCCCCTGTAAGTATGACATTTTGAACGCCACATACCTAAAACGTTTGGTGATTCCAAACCAAGCAACCAAATGGAAAGTACTCTTCGTAACGATGTTATTCGATACTATGCAAAGTAAGCAATTTCTGATTGTGGTTGTCATGTGTTTCTAGTGTAGTATATTTCTTAGTTGCCTTGTACTTTTTCTTTTAATACAAACATATTTGACTTGCATTTGGCTTTCTTTGTGCTTATCAAGTAAATCTTTCTCTTCTAGGATAAGAGTTTATGAAATAAGCTTCGCACTATGTAATATTCTCAGGGTGTCTTCTGCCAGGAAATGGTATTTTACCTGCATTTAGCTGAAGATTCCTTGGCCCAAGTATACCAATTTTCTTTTCAGCCATTAGTCCTGTGAATCAACTAGCCCAGAACTAGTATTATCATGCTTATTTGGGCTTCCTGGTGATAGGATCTTGGAGGCCGAGACCCTTCTTGGGTTATGATATATATGTAGTCTCCAATAAGATACTGCAGTTCAGTGCATCTTTGGACTGGGCCAGGCTCAGAACCCCATAAAAGAATATACTTTTTTTATCCATTAGTCTATAAATTGACAATGACTCATTGACAAATGATAGTTAATACTGTAATCTGCAGATATTATAAAAATAAAAAAATAAAAGTCGAACGAAAATGAGGAATATATTAGGCCGAAAAAGGAACACGAGGATCGTTGGATACTGGATAGAGATAGCGTGTCGCGTAATACGTGTCCATGTGCTTTCTCTTTTGTCTTCGCTAAATTAATAATGGATGCTCCTCTTTCACCCACCGTTTTCTCCCCTCTATTTCCATTGGCTTTGACCATCCACATCCCCTCCTCCTACCCCCTCCTCTGATATTAATTTGTGATTCGTGCTCCAAAATGCCTTCGTTCAGACCTGAGATCGGAGAAAAAGAGAGAGAAGGGAAAGGGGGAAGAGCTTGTGGAAGTTATGGGAGATGGGAGGTTCGGCAAGCAGATCCCAATCTTGGATATGGATATTGGATATATATCATTCCTTGAGGATCCTTTGCCGATTCCACCCATTCCTATGATTTCCTTTGGTTCCTCTCTTTCCACTCTGCTCTCCATCACTACTACTGCTATTCTTTCAACCTTACCCCTTGCTGGTATGCTTATTTTACTTTTGGCCCTAAAGAGCCACGTATCTTCCTTAATCTGATCCAACGTGTTACTACTTTGTTGCTGGGTATGTCGCTACAAGAAGCGTGATGACTGCGAGTTACATTCAAGACAAATACAATAAATTTCTTCTTTTTTCTGCTCGAACTCCTTGTTTTAGGTTTAATCAATTAGTTCAACTCTTTAATATCTCTGTTACTTTTATAAATTGATGATATACATTGATGCAAATTAATTAGCTTAACAAGGAGTCTAAATCTTCGATTGATCCATAGATCCATGATTCCATTATGATATATAAATAAACTCGGTCGAATGCTACCATGCGAGTGAGAGACAACTCCTCTTGGTGGGAGAATTTTTATTAACATTTTTTTCTTCCTAAATTTGTATAAAAATGCAGTTGTTAAAATTTTTAATTTTTCATTTAAATATGTAACTTTTTGGTTTTTTATGTTTTTGAAAAAATAATCAAGTAAATATTTATTTTAGTATTTTTAAAAAATATAAATATTAATTTTTAATTATAAATATATTAAAATAATTTTTAAATATTAAATTAATTATTTAATATTATTTTTTAACATTATATTAATTATTTAATATTTTTATTTTTATTAAATTATTTATTTAATTTTATTTTTATATTAAATTATTTATTTATCTCAAAACTTATTAAAAAAGTAAACTAATATTTACTATAAAAAAAAATACATACCGCATGAAAGTGAATGGCCTAACTTGTACTTTTGTAGTTATACTTTCACTGGATAGTAACAATAATCATGGTTAAGAAAATCAAATGTACCGGCCGTCGAATTGACAATCGGTCAATTTGGATCGGTGTAATTAGATTTAATTAGTTTCTGTTTTAAAAAAATTATTAATTCAAATGATATAATTTAAAAATTAAATATAAGTTAATTTAAAAATAATTTTATATAAAATATTTAAATTTAGATTATATAAAAACTTTAAAATTGTATATCATTTAAAATAAAATAAAATTTCTTTTGAATAAAAATAAGTTATAATACACTTTATTTTTTTTATATGTTTTAGACTTTAAAAAATAAGTTATAAATTTTTTTATTATTTATGTTATTTTTTATAATTTTTAATTTATTTAATTAATATATAATATATATATTATTTAATTATATTTCGATTCAATCATAATTAAACTTAGAATTAGTTTCATAACAAATTAATTTTTAGAATCTTGATAACAATAGTCGAAAAATTCCAATATTTAAGAAAAACTTCCATATTTTAATTGAAAAATAAATGAATAAAGTAAAAAAATTCATTAAAAAAGACGAAGAAAAGTACTTAACAGTTACGGGTATTTACATTCTAGTTTAGTCTAGTTTGCGAATCAATTTCGAACTAAATCATACTTTTATTAATAGTTTATGAATTTTATAAATCAAACCAAATTATAAAGTTTTAAAAAATTGAATAAAATCGAATTACAATTTACAGTTTAACTCGATTCAATAATAATAAAATTATTATAATAATAGTACATAGTTATTGTAGTTTGCGGTTTAGTTCGACTTCAAAAATAATAAAAAAATAAAGATAACTATAGTAAAACTAATATATAATAAAAACATAATCTGTTTCATTATTTCATAGAAAAATAAAAAATAATAATTTCAATACTATATGTGAAATATACATATTCCAAACCATTCAAAAAAAATTTTATAAACTAAATCAAAGTTTCATTTAATTTAACCTGCTAGAACCAAGAGGGGTTCCAAGATGGTTTCAAGATGGCTTCGGTGATGAAGGTTTGTGACCATCTTTTATTTATAAGATTGATTTCATTTCATCCTGATAAGAGTTGTGACCAACTTTTAGTTATAAGACTTTCAAGTTATTACCATGCACTTAAGCCGACAATTAACTTTTTTATTTTATGTAAGTCTTGAGAGTGGATTGTTCATGATTACCAGGATTGTCCATGATATAAACATAATGAGAGGTTTATGCTCTTATGAAGGTTTATGCTCTTATGAGTAGTGACTGAGCTATAGACAATTTTTTTTAAAAATTATTTAGGGGGCTATGCTTAAAAATAATAATAACTAAAAATATTTGTATTTAAACTCTAATAGAGTTTTAAAAAATTTACGAGCACAAGACGCTCCGCTCCGCCTTTGGTTATGACAGTTCCTTTATGATCATAACCTTGTAAACATATCAGGATAATAGAGTAGTTTATTTCTTACACACATGCACTCATTATTATCAACATGATAATATCAAGTGTGCTCTTAAAATTGAGATTAGTCGATGCTATTCGTTTGTTTTATCGAATTAAAATTGGTAATTGATATCAGAACCAATTAATCTCATTCATCATCTACTTACAATTGTTTAATATATATATATATATATATATATTTGTATAAGATTATTTTGGTATTTTTTTAATTATAAATATTAAAAATAAATTATTAAGAATTTATTAATTATTATTTATATTTAATAATTTTTTAAATATTTATTAAAAAATTAATATTCAATAAATATTTAAAAATCTGAAAGGGTGCCAAGTATTGCCAACGACCTTATTTAATACATAATTGATTGCTTAATCAAAAAGTCTAATGATTCCACGGACAGAAAGGCCAAGTTTGCACCGCTCAACAAGGCAAGTATCCAGATTCCACACACGCGTGGCCCGTTTATCACCACAGGGTCTTTTGGTCAGTCATCTCCCACTTGCAGCCCTGACAATATCAACGTGTCTTACTCTCGAGCAGTGTGACAACTATTGTTTTCCATCATTTTACTGTCTTTTTATACCCACTCCACTTGTACAATAATGGTGCCACCATCACTTTTCCCAACTGCCCCACCTTGCTATGAGTTTCCCTGGCTCTTTCCTGAGAAATGAAGGAAAGAGAGTTGTGATCGAGGAAGCTTTTGGTAATGGGTGGTCTGGTAAAAGATGCATCCAATCGCTCCGTTGCCTTGCCCCTCCACCCATTTTTTGCCAGAACCTCCCATTCCAACTGCTTCCTATCGTTCCTCTCTTTCCTGTTTTGCTTCCTATTATTCAAGAATCTTGTTTCACTTCTTTCTTGGCTGGGGACCTGAGAGATTTGTGTATAAGGACGAGTGATAGGGAAAGGGAGAGAAAGGTAGAGAGTTTTTGGATTGAAGGTGCTAGGAAAGATTGAAATTGGTGAAGCAAATGGGCTTGTGATCTTTCCTAGACCTCCAATACCGATGATTTTCTACCATTTTTCTCTCCCTTTCCCCGTCTTCTCAAGATTTTGAACCACAGTGCATGTGGTGTGGTAACTTGGTAAGTCTCCCTCTCTTATACTGTTCGTAGATTTTTAGATCAATTGTTCTTTTTAATGTGCTGAAATTCTTTATATGTGAGTATGCAACTGGGTTTGGATTCGTGGTGGGCAGAAGTATCTTCTTTCCTTTTTTTTCTGGTGATAATCTTCTTTCCTTGTTTATGCGCATGTGATAATCGAGCACAAGTGTGTTTAAGGATGTTGGTGTTAAGCTACCTACAACTACTTTGAGCTACTTATCACTTTACAGTTTACATTATATCCATTGTAAAATATCCATATGTTTTTACTAACTCGGCATCTACCTGCATGTTTACTCTAATACCATGTGGTTTGTATGTTATTTGCCTATATTTTTGCCCCTCGACCCTTTCTTTTGGTCATGTTATACTCCAAATCTCTTTTTTTTTGGATAAAATGATTTACTCCAAATATTGTAAAATTTTTTACTTTAGAATCAATGTTATATATCCTTAAAAGTCGGGATGAAGACTTCTTGGGTGAAATTTATATTAATATTACCTTAAACACCAATCCCTTAATTTATACAGTATTTATATGTTGTAATTCATGTGTGTTTAGGATGATTGTATGTGTATTGTGTTGTAATTTATTATATCAATCGCAACTTGCAAAGACAATCGTTTGAGATATTCTTGGAGTAAATGACACACTTGGGCTCAATTAGAAAACTATATATGGTGTAGACGAGCAATTGCGTGTATTTTTACGTGACAACATTTAAATTAATATTTCGTTGATCATACTCTAATTAAACCTGTTGGTGTAGAGGTCTAGTACTTTCAATATATTCCTATAGACAACGTTCGATTCTCGACCAGTTTTTTTTATGCTGGAATATCTAGCAGCACATTTTTTTTAGCATATTCGAAAATAGATAAAGTAAAGACACCGTTGATTATGCTGATTGCATCGGGCGGATCAGCGTAATTGTCATGTTTAATTTTTTATTTTTAAAATGGCATGAAATGCGTCTCAAAAGTAACCTAAATTGGTAAATAGTTTGACCCCAAGTCTCAAATACATTTTTTTGGGCCAAAGTTTAGTCCAAATTTATGAAACTTGAATCTAATTTTGACGTTAGAAACTCGATCTTTTATTAGAGAATAAATATTTATTTTACTCGTTTAGATATAATTAATATTAGTTTAATTTTTTAATAATTATGTGATATTAAATTATTTTTTATAGAAAAAATTAACATTGAAGTATTAATTTAGTTTTTTTAATTATTAAAGAATTAAATTACGTGACTTATATTTTAAAATTAAAACTAATATTTACACTTTCACAAAAAAAAAATACGTACTGTTTTATTTGAGGGCAATTCCTTTGTCCGTCATCACAGCTCGTTTGCCTATTACAGGTTATTTAATATTCTTTTCCTTTTAGTTTTTAAAATTTTAATGTTATATTTTAAGAGTTATCGAATTTAATGTTGAATATCAAATTAGAAGTATTCGTTGCGTGATACTTACAATTTCAATATCATTTTATTAAAAAAATGGTTTAAATATTTCTAATATTTCGTGTATATAATATCTCAAATAAAGTCAGATGTAAATATTATAAATATGTACAGACATACTTTACGAATATAGAATAAAACAAATGGAATCCTATTCAAAGTGGTACGTAGCCGGAACAACTTTCGTGCTTACGATAAAATTGTTTTTAAAGATTATTAACGTCCTTATTTTGATTTTTAATTACAATTATTTATGAAATATCCTTGAAAACGAAATAATAATTTTTTTGGTAAAAAGTCTATTGAACAATAAATAAATTATAGGTTGAGAAGTTTGAAAAAAAAAAGCGAAAACTGACTTTCACCATGGCAAAAATGTAGACATGACTTCCCACTTTAAAAAACATTGCTTTTTGAAATGAAATAAACTTTGGTCTTTCTTTCTTTCAATCCTTGACCTCAATGCCGTGGAAGGCCACTTAAAATTGTACTCTCAAGTCATGGATGGAGAAGGGGAAGTGTGAAGAAGGCTCAAGATATATGCCTACTTCACGGGACGCAAGGCTAATGCGAGGAGGAAAATGTGAAGAAGACAAGATGCCATCCTTTTGTTTTGTTGTGTTTCTTTTGGAAATTATTTATTAATTATTATTTATATTTAATAAATTTTAAAATATTTATTGGGAAATAACCTATGTAACAGAGCAACTTTAGTTTAGACTCTGGATTAATTGTATTTTTTGTTGTGTTGTAATTTTATATCAATTGCGATTATTTTCATAGTGAAGGCATTTGAAACATGAGAACTGAGGGGACTTATCTGTTTTGGAAAGAGGCAACAGTGTGAGATATTATATTTAAAATAATGTAAAAGTGATATCATACCTGATATTTGGCGTGATGGTGTCCTCAAAAACAAGAAGGAAGTTTACGAATTTATTATAAAGTGGGTGATCAATTTGTAATTTAAATTAGAACTTCGCATTTCATTTCTTGTTCCACCAATCGAATGATGCCATCTATAATAAAAACAGAAACGACACCCCATTTATATTGCGTTAAAGCTTAATGTTGTTATCAAGGTTTTCATGTTGCAGGTGCTAATACCCTTTTTTTTTTCTGATTAATAGTTGCCTTGTTCGCATCGCAATGAATATGATGGTCTGCACTTGCTGGTACAACTTTAAAACCTTGATAATGGGATTGACAGAAGAAAGAAAAGTTTAAAATATTTTTGACAAAAGAAAAAATCAACAATTAATATGAAACTGAATATGATGAACACCTGCAGCGAGAGAGTACTGAGAATACTGTAATCCTTGTGTGTGGTGCAGGATCGAAAGTGAGAAGAAGTACAATGATATGCGGTGTAAGATCGAAAGTGGGAAGAAGTGTACTATGAAGACGAAGATAACGGTATTAAGGATTAACGGATGGAAATAGAGAAGAGGGACAAATTTTAATGAAGATAGTAAAAGTGTACTGTGAAGACGAAGATAACAGTATTAAGGTTTAGAATTTAATTTTAATTTATTTTAATATAAAAAATTTTACATTTTTATTTAATTATTTATTGATATATTATTAAAAAAATTAAAATTTTTAAATAATTGTTATGATAGTTAAAAAATTTTAATAATTTAACATATAATTAAATAATAATATATAAAAAATTATATTAATTAAAATTAAATTCTACAGTTTAACGGATAAAAATATAGATGAGGTCACAAAATTTAATTAAGATATCAAATTTTAATTGAGAGATGAAGGACGAGGAGAGGAAAAAAAAGACAGATTTCAATCCTATCAATCACACCATAATGCGTACAACGAAGAAAGTGAAGGCAAATCAATTTCTTCCTCATGTGACTGATAAGTATAGCCAAACAAATGTAGAAATGGTAGAGGTTGTGTGGTGGACCAAACGGTCCTTGACAATGTTGTACATGTAGGTCCTATTGTACGCCACTGATAAGCTCTCTTTGAGCATTATCCTTCACTGGCTACGCAGTCTGATAAATACAAGTAAAAATGTTGATATTTGAAGCAAATATTTAAGTGGTTAAGAAAGTGCGTCTTATTATTATTTTGAATTTGACTTTTATATTAATATGTAAAAGAATTTTTTTTTAATATGCCAAATTAATATAAAATTAAGTTTTTAAGATCGTCTGAGAATGAAATATAATCTTCATTAATGCAAATGTCCTTTATCCTATAAAAAAAAATATTAATTTTTCTGTTACATTATTTTTATACAACTACTGTTTGTTGTAAAGAGATCGATCCGTTATCTTCATAAAGGATATAGTGCAAGTTTTGTACAAAAGTTGATCCATATACTAAGTTTTACGGGGAAACTGTGATATAAGAGAAAATCATGCACAAAATCGTTTTCCATTAATTAATGTTACTCATCTTCATTTTTTCATTTTCTCTCTAAAACGGTTTAGTGATTAGTCATTTTCATAATTTTTTGTATTGATATGTTCTAGTAATAATTTCTATTTGGTGTATACTTAAAAAAGATAAGTCATGAGTATACGAATCAAAAACATTTTTTTGTAATATAAAAGTGATAAAGTAAAAGAAGGTAAAAAAAGAGCATAATGAAAAAATATATTTAAAATAGAAAAATATAAAATAAATATAATCTAAAATAATCACATGACTTTAGAGGTAATAAATGGATAGATTTAATATATTTTAGATTAGATCATAATAAATAAATAAATAAATAATTATTGATTCATTTGAGATTCATTACAAAATTATTAAAATCATTCAATTTATTTATAATTTATTTTAATAAATAAATATTTAATACATTTATTAATTCATTTTAATTGATATGATAGATGAATATCTGACTCAATTATTTAAACTTATTTTTTTAGAAGAAATAAAATTTATCTCTTAAAAAAATCAATTATTTCTTTCTCTAAAAAATAAATAATTCTCTTTTGAAAAAATTATTTTTCTCACTTTATAAATTTTTTTCTCTAAGCAAAAATATTTCTCTTTTCAAAAAATAAATGAGTTAAAATTTTAAAAGAATTATGAATTAATTGAATATCAAACCAATTATAAGTAAATTAATAATTAAATATTTAATAAATATTAAGTTTAGTTTATTAACTATTTATTAATTAATATGATTTAATTTATTTAAATTATTATTATTAGATAAATAAAATAAAATATAAATATAAATAAATTAAATAAGTGATGAATAAATATTTTTTTAACACTCCTACATGACACATCTAATTTAACAATTTTGATAAATTTAATATTTAAGGTGAATTGTTAATTATTTATTAATTATTAATTTCACAATAAATATTTAAAATTTTACTAAATATAAATAATAATTAATAAATACTTAACAATTTACTCTAAATATTAATATCTTAAAAAAAATATAAGTATCAAAATAATCTCCTCAATTCTTAAATAAAATGAATTAATTTTTTAGGTCTTTAAATTAAGTCTTCCCTACTTACATGTAATAATTAACTTTTACTTCCTTCAAGAAAAGTGGGCTACGGGCGGGAGTTGGTGGTTGACAGTGAGAGCCCATTATTGTAAAAGATTCTATCTTATTTATCAATTCTTTTTAGGTATTTTTTTGAAATTATTTTAATATTTTTTTAAATATTAATATTTAAAATAAATTATTTAATATTTAATACTTAATATTTATATTTAATAAATTTTTTAAAATTTATTATAAAATTAATAATTAATGAATAATTAACATCTTATTATAAATATTAAATACATCAACATACCATATGAAGTTTTAATGTATCTCTATATCCAGAGTTAGAAGTATGAACAAAGAACAATCAAATTATGTAGATTGTTATGTTTTATTTACAGAAAAATTATTTTTTTTTTGGTTGAACACAGAAAAATTATTTCATTACTCTTGCGATTGTTTCATTTGTAATTTTCTTATTTTTTGATGACTTCACAGTTAATTTGTTAGATCTTTATTACTGATAGATTATTTTATTATTATATTAATATGTATTAAATATTTATTTTTTAATATTGCTCGTGCATCACGGGTAATTTTTAGTAGTAATTAGTTTTGAAATACAATGAATTAAATTTTTTGGTCGTCAAATCTAATTCTCCGGTGTAATAATTAATTTTTACTTCTTTCAAAAAAACGTGGGATACGGGTGGGAGTTGGTGGGTGACAGTGAGAACGCATTATTGCAAAAGATTCCATTATATTTATCAACTTCTGTCCGCATCTTATCTCACGAATCTCATCTTTATCGTGAAGACGCGTCCTTTTCTTTTCGGTGATTCCACTTGTGCACTATTTTATTCGGTGATTTGTGTTTCATGATCACATATTTTTACCACCCTTATCCTTATCCATTGCCATTCAAACTTCGAAGTGTATGTGTGTGCTTCTCTTGGGCTCATCTCAGAGAAAGAGAGAGAGACAGGAAAAGGGGGACAAAGTTGGGGGAAGCCATGGGTATGGGAGGATTGGGAAGGAAAGCTAATAGCTATTAGCATATCTGCTCCTTCTTACCTACACCTCCCATACCACACTGGTTTCCCTCTGTTTCTCCCCTTCCCTTACTTTCTGCTGCCTTTCCATCTCCAGCTCTTTCTAATCTGGTAACACAATATTTTCATCTCTTCTGCCTCTTGTTCTAGTATATTTCAGTTTATGCTATATTTCGACAGTCTCTACACTTTATATTTGAATATAGTAATTTTTTAAAAATTAAATCACGTATAGTTACAAATTATTTATAAAAAATTGAGTTTAATTTGTCGTGAAGTGATAAACTTTACTCTAATTTTTTTAAAATATGTTCAGAATTGGTTTCTAATGTAATATTTTTTAAAAAAATATTTAATAAGTCAAATTTTATCTTTCATGAAGGCGACTTTTCACCCAATTGTTAAAATTTAATTTTATTGTTAATAAACTAAATTATATTCAAATTATTATATAGTCTGAATGGTTGCGTAGGCTGAATAGTCTGAAAACAAACAAATGAGGAGTCTCATTCTATCTTTTATATGGGACAGATTTTATTACATATAGATTTTTGTGCGGACTATATATTTTAAGGTGAAAGAGAACATTTTAAAAATATTTTGTTGATCTTACTGCAATTAGACTTTGTTGATATAGAGGTTTAGCGCTTGCAATATTCTACAAAGTTCGAATAAAAAATAAAAAATGACATGAAAAGTCAGTGCGTAAAAAATAACCTAAATTATCTAAATTGATAAATAGTTTTAAAATTACATTAATGTGGTAAATAATTTCCTAATTGACCATAAATTTTAAACACGTACTTTTTTTTTTTGCCAAATTCAATTGCCATTGGTTTAAATTTATAAAACTAGGATGTAATGTTAATGAAGGAAAATTAATCCTTTATAAGATCATTTGTCTTTCCTTACTGTCCTTGTACTTCTAGTGTTATAAAAAAAAACGTAATTTTTTATTTTATCTAAGCCCTCTGTCCGCGCAGCTCGTTTACTTATTACAGCCTATTTAATATTATTATTATTTTAGATTTATAGATTTTAGTTATTATATTTTAAGAGTCATCGAGTTGAATATTAAATATTAAATATTCGTCACTCAATGCATACAATTACAATATCATTTTTTTAAAAACTTGACAAAGTTTAAATATTTGTAATATTTAAAGTATATAATACTTTAAATAAAGTAAGAAGTAAATACTATAAATATGTAATAACATATTTTACGAATATAGAATATAAATAGAATCCTATTCAGAGTGTTTCATAGCCCGAACTGCTTTGTAATCTAAATTGCTCGATTTTCTTACGGTCTGCTCACGATAACTTTTTTTTAAAATTATTAGCTTGTTTATTCTGATTTTTTATTATTAATAATTTTTAAATATTTATTTAATTTCCTTTTAAACAATTTTTTCATTTTTTGTAAAATCTGTTCAAGAGTTTCTATTGAACAATAAACAAAAAGAAACAAAATATAGGTGATAAGTTTTAAAAAAAAGTCGAAAAAAACTTTTCCTAAAAAAGTAATAAGTAAACATGACTGTAAACATGACTTCTCACTTTAAAAAACTTTGCTTTTTAAAAAACTCTTTCTCAATCGGAAGGGCACTTAAAATTGTACTCTCAAGTCATGGCTGGAAGAGAGGAAAAAGTTAAGAAGGCTCAAGAAGAGAAGATGGCATTCTTTCTTTTTGTAATGATTCTCTCCAAAACTTACCTAATATTCTGTTTTAGTTTGGACTCTCTAGGTTAATTGTATTTTATGTTATGTTGTAATTTTGTATCACTTGCGGTTAGTTTCATAGTGAAGCCATTTGAAACATGAGAACTGAGGGGGACTAGTTTTGATATGTATATTTAAGGTAAAAATTTATTTAAATATTTATATTATTATTTTTTTAATTAAAAAATATATAAAATAAAATATATTAAGAATAATATAAATTTAACATATTTAAAAATAAAAAAAGATGAATATATGAATGAATTTATAGCGCTCAGATTAATATTATAACATGGTAAAATGTTTATAAATGTGATAAAATTAAAGTGATTAATATTATAACATGGTAAAATGTCTATAAATATGACAATTAAAGTGATTAAAATATTTATGCTTTTGGATTTGTAACGTTAAATTTTTAATTGAATTTGTAATGAAAATATTACTGCAATAAAACGGGAAACTTAATGATGTTGCAACAAGACGATAAATAAAATACTGTTGCACTCACAATGAAAATATATAAAAGCATAAAAAAAAATTTAGATTTATGTGAAAAATTATTTATTTAGATAAAATAAGAAAAAATCGAAGTAGATAAATGATTTTAGGTCAAAAGAATAAAAAAATGACTTCAATTGTCCTCGTAGAGAAAAAAGAAATGAAAAATTATTTATTTAGATAAAATGAGAAAAAATCGAAGTAGATAAATGATTTTAGGTCAAAAGAATAAAAAAATGACTTTAATTGTCCTCATAGAGAAAAAAGAAAAATATAAGTAGATGTAACTAAATATGTTATATTATTACTTAAACAGTCACATTATTTTATATTACCACTTATATATATATAATTTGGTGAAGGAAGGATACGAATTTATTATGAGAAATTGATGAATAATAATAATTATTTAGTTTATTTTAAAAATTAAGAATAATATTTTATTATATTAATTATTAATTTATATATAATTCATTAATAATATACTTAATATATAATTATTATATATAAATTATTAATTAATATAATTAAATATTTAATTAATTTTTAAAATAAATGATGATACGTTCCGAGTTATTTTCTCATTTGTTATCAAGTTTTATTAATCCTACCACTATGCGTCCAACAAATAAAGTGAACGCCAATCAATATCTTCCAAATGTGATTGATGAGTCCAAAACCGAGAGTCCGTGAGAAAAGGGTGGGTAGAAAGTAGAACAGGTAGGGTACACCAAAGAAGAACAGGTAGGGTACACCAAAGAAATGTGGAACGGTAAAGGGTGTGTGGGTCCTCAACAATGCTGTACATGTGGGTCCTATTGTACGCCACTGATAAGCTTTCTCCGTGTAATTATCCTTTACTGGGTACGCACTGCACATGGATCCGATAAATACTGTTCTAAGGAAAAATGTTGATATTTGAAGCAAATATTTAATAGGTTGAGGAAGTGTGTTTTAGTAATTATTTCAATTTGAATTTTAGGTTATTATTTAATAAAATTTATTTTTTTGACTATGTTAAATTAATATAAAATTATATTTTTAAGATCATCTAAGAATGAGATATAATTTTCATTAAAGTGAATAATAACTTAGAGAATATCATTTATC
The DNA here is from genome assembly GCA_023212625.1 of Styphnolobium japonicum. NCBI lineage: Eukaryota > Viridiplantae > Streptophyta > Magnoliopsida > Fabales > Fabaceae > Styphnolobium > Styphnolobium japonicum. The sequence goes on from JALBWW010000013.1 coordinate 3,593,050, forward strand.
CTATAATAATAAAAAAATATTAAATATTTTTAATTAATTTTTCAATTACATTATTTTATGCCACTAATGTTTGATTAATAGAGATTGATCCGTTATCTTCACAAAGGATTAGTGCAAGTTTTGTACAAGAGTTGATCCATATACAAAGTTTCAGGGCAAAAAGTTTATATAAGAGAAAATAATGCTCAAAATCGTTTTCCATTCATTGATGTTACTCATATTCTTTTTTTTTTTCTCTCTAAAATGGTTGTGTGATTAGTCATTTCATAAACTTTTATTGATATATTCTAGCAAAGTAGCAATAATTTTTTATTGGCGTATACTAAAAAAAATAAATCATGAATAAACGAATCAAAAACAATTTTTTTAATATGAAAGTGATTGAAAAAAAAGAGAATAATGAAAAAAATAGTAAAAATGAAAAATTTAAAAGAAAACCTAAAATAGTTACATGATAATCTTTTATATTAATATTGCTATATTTTTTATTTTTTATTTCACCTCATGCAAATTATTTATCAATTTTATTATTTTTATGTTGAAAAATCAGTTTGACTTAAATCGACTTTACAACATTTTTTTTATATTAACATTCACAAGTTAGTTTCTCAACATGAATGTGAATATTTGTTTTTTCTTTATATATGTTGAGAAGTCAGTTTCTCCTAAATTAACTTTTCAATATGTTTTTTTTATTACACACTTACGATTTAGGTTTTAAGATTTAAGTTTAGGTATAGAGTTTAAGGTTAATAAAGGGTTTATATTTTTAATTTAGGGCAATAAATGTTGATTTTATGATTTTTTTGGAATCTTAACTTTTCAATATGTTTTTTTTATTACACGCTTAGGATTTAGGTTTTAAGATTTAAGTTTAGGTATAGAGTTTAAGGCTAATAAAGAGTTTATATTTTAAATTTAGGGCAATAAATGTTGATTTTATGATTTTTTTGAAATCTTAACTTTTCAATATGTTTTTTTTATTACACGCGATTTAGGTTTTAAGATTTAAGTTTAGGTATAGAGTTTAAGGTTAATAAAGGGTTTATATTTTAAATTTAGGGCAATAAATGTTGATTTTATGATTTTTTTGGAATCTTAACAACGAGAAAGAATCAATGTGATTTAACAAGAGGAAAGGAAAGGAATAGAACGAGAAGAGAGTTAAGAGTGAAGCCAAGGATTACTAAATCAATACAAAACATAGTTATTAAAACCAACTCGGATTAATAATCAAATTGATTATGCATGCGAACCGGTAAAATTTGGACTCGATCAGCTTGGCAAGTTGTTTTCATTGAATGGACAAATTCATGCAATTTTTAAAACCAAATGCCTTAGAAAGGACTTCATCGCCCACTTTAAGAGAGAAAAAAAAAGGAAAACATTGTAAAAACTTTCAAAAGACATAATTTTTTATTCATTTATCCAATTTAGATGCATTATATATCGATTTCATATAAATTTTTAAGATTTATACAATACAAATGCCTAAGGCGATTCGGGTCAAATAGTTTTCCAAAAAAACTTTATTTTATGAGTTATGATAATTTTTATGAAAAATAAAGACTTTTTTTTATGAAATGAAGGTTAAACTCTTATTTTTTTCCTTTTAAAATCTTAATTTCTCTCAAAATAAAGATATTTTAGTTGTTTACAATATTAAATATCATTATATGTAGTGTGTACTTTATGTATGTTTTTGTATATTTTATTTTTATTAAATATTTATATATTATTTTATTTTATATAATTCAACCAATTACTTACTTGTTAAACAAGTAACCCATGGATCTAATATCTTAATTGATGTCTAGTATCAATTTGAGTTTAATAACTATAATACAAAGGAAGAAAAGTATGTATCAATAAATACATGCAGGAGGGTGAGGTATGCTGATTTCAATATATTGGAGGGTTCATGTATTAAAAAAAACAAAATTTCCTATTGAAAAGTTGAATTTCTATAATTTGATTTCTCATCGTTAATATATATATAATATGCTTATTGCGAAATTAATTTGACCAAAACAAACTTTTTAACATTAAATAAAAGCATATTTTAATAATTAATTTTATAATTATGATAGAATGAAAAAAAAGCAATATTAATGTAAAAAAGCTTCACCTGACTCACATTTAGTGGATGTTTGGATTAGCTGTGAAAAAAAAATTATGTTAAAAATTGATTATGTATATAATCGATTTTTAATAAAATTAACTATGAAAAAATTATTTTACGTTTAGATATGTTAATTCATAATCGATTTTATGATAAAGAGTTTTGTTCGAATTGTATAAAAAAATCACTTTTATATATTAAATTATCAAAAAATATATGAAATGAATGAAAAATTATTTGATTAAGGGTACATAGGTACTTATCTTTTAAAACTTTTGAAATAATATGAAATCTCATAATTAAAAACTTAAAATAACAATTTTTTCTAAATTTTTTTTTAATTATGAAAAAATAATCTTAACTTATAATTAATTTTATACACTTTATATAAACAAAATAGATTTTAAACTTTTAATCAGAGAAGTGATTATTCTAAAAATTTAAGCAAATTCAAATATGCTTATAATCTAACGATGAAATCAAACTCTAGAACAGTAATTAATTCTTAAATGCATTATATTAAATTTGAGAATTATTATAATACTTTGACGAGTATGATAAATACTATAAATTGTTAAAATTTTTTAATTATTAATTTTATAATAAATATTTAATAATTTATTAAATATAATTAATCTATACTACTAATAAAGGAGATTTCCCTGTTTTGGTCTCCATTTTTTAGTTACCCATTTTGCCATTACTATCTATTTCACCACAATTTAAAAAGAGGTGAAAATTGTAAAATATTCCACGTTTCACTCACATAGGGATTTTCCTGTTTTGGTCTCATTTTTTGGCTACCCATTTTGCCATTACAACCTATTTAACCACAATTTAATAAGGGGTGAAAATTGTAAACTACTCCATGTTTCACTCACATAACAGTTACAACTATACTGCTACAACTGCTTCCGAAAAACATTCCACTCTTTTAAGAAACACAATTTCAACTCCACAGCTTCAACTGTTTCTTCTACGTCCTCTCACTCAACTCTAGAAATCCCTGATCGAAAGGCTTTTTCTGTTTCTCATTGAAAGCAAATTGATTACTTGCCTTTCACTTGGGATTGTTGTAACCAGGTTTTTCAATTATCTCTCTTTCTCTGATTCTCTCTTTCACCTGTTAATGATTGGCTTGCAATTTGGCATGGCCGGCAATTACATCTTCCAAAAGGATATTCTAAACCATAGGATGGGTTGTTTTGTATTCACTGTCTACCGTAGTGCCATGGTTGCAATTGCCCTTTTTCGAAACCAAAAAATGATAGAACCAAGAATTTCCCCCTCTCCAAACCATCACTTTTTAGAAAAAGTACTAACCCCCTTCCCATAGCCGTGGGTCGAATTTGAGCTTTGCTTTCTTTGGTCGATGGCCACCCTTCCGATAATCCAATATGAAGAAAAAATCATAAAAACTGTTAAGCGGAACGTCGTTGTTGTAATCACCGGAAACCGGTTCCAGAAAGAGCACTCAACTCTCTCAAATGCTTCAGCACAGTAGCTATCCGGATTCCGGTAAAATCAGCGTCACGCAGCCCCAACGAGTTGCCGCAGTCTCTGTCGCCAAGTAACACTGTTTTTTTATACAATTGAACTCTAATTTGAATAGTTTCTCATAGTGGTGCTTTATTTTCTTACTTTTTGGATAGTTGATTTCGGGGATTTTTGTTTAAATTGAAGTGTTAGGCTGCTCCTTTGAGGGTCTCAAACCCAATCGCTCGGTAATTTGCTTGCATTTTTCTAAGAAAAAAATTGTCTTTCTGTTATTTTTGTATTTCATAGAGAAAACCTATTTTTCACATTAATGGTTGCAGGTGTGAAAATAAAGTGATTCTTAAAATTCTACATTTGTTAAATGGGAACAACCCCCCAAATTCTGCATTTGTTAATGGGAAGCAAGACACCAAGTTGGTCTGACCAATAGGGAACGGGAGGGGTTTGCTAGCGACCAAGGGGTTAACAATACATAAAAGTGGCATCAGCAAGAAGTTGGCAGATGCCAAGGCCGCGGCATCAAAGTGAACCAAAGGTATAAGCAATGTTCTTCTGAAAAAAGTTTGGTATGATATCTTCAAATATATAGATCTCTTTACACCCTTAGTTCTCCCACAAACACACAATGACACATGCTCTGTGTGAGGGGAATGTTGAGGGAGGCATAACAGGAAAAAGAGTTTTTTTCTGCACCATATTAGTTGATTCCATTCCATTCTTTTTCTTTTCTTATGTTTAATCTTCTTTTTTTTTAATATAGAAAGCACCCACTAATTATTTGAATTGAGTTGGTGGCAGAGAAAGGGAGTTTAGGGAGTGATCTTACTTCCTAAACTCTTCAAATTATAGATAGATCTCTTTGCACCTTTAGTCTCTTATCTAAGCTTTTCTGTATAGGTAAAACATATCCTGTTTCAAAAGAGAAAGTAAAATGGCATGTTTCGAATGATTTCCACCCCCTCTCTTTTTATCTACACTTGACATATTTAATTTGAAGAACACAGAGTTCAAGCACTGCCTCTAGACATACTGGTAAGTATGGAAATTTGAAGCTTTGATTTTGATTGCAAATGAGTTTTCGTTTCTGATTGTGTAATGGGTCTTCTGAAATTTATGGGTTTTTTTTTAATGAATCGCAAATATGGAGGCGTTGTGTGGTGTGGACCATGAAGATTTGGAGCAACTTTAAATGGTTGCAACTCCCTTAATCAAATGATCAAGAGTGGAGCTATTGGCCAGCCTAAACCACAAATATATATATATATATATATATATATATATACATATATATATTGTGAGAAAAAGAAGACCACAATTCATGAATAGATAATAAGAATGAGCCTGTTGCCTGCAAACAGTACCTATGTTACTCATCATCTGAGAGTTCTTAATAAGATCCTGCAACTTATTTCTATTCATATAGGCCAGTATGGATTCTTTTTTTATCACCTATTGGTTGTTATGTCTTATAAGGCACCAAATTGCAATTTACTATTCTAATCTCCTATTATTCTTAATAGCAGCAACTTAAAAGAAAGCCTATATTGTTTCCAATAAATATATTATGAAACGCCTCAGTCAATTAAACTTTAGCCATTTGTTAAAGTTTAAATAATATTTAATGTGACTAATTTGGGGGGGAAAAAGCAATACTTAGGTGCTTTATCTGTCTTGGGTGTTCAATTAACTTCAGCATATTGTTATTTATAGACATTTGCATTGTTAATGGTTTAGAAAAAAATGAAAAATTGTAAAACATTGTGGAAATGTGGTTTCTAACCAGTTTTATTTTATCTCTGGCTGAACTATAACATCATTGATTATGAAGAGAAAAAATTATGGATGGATTTTATGATGTTTATGGAATCACCTCCAATTTGATTGAATGAGGAAAGATGCCATTGTTGGTGGATCTACAAACTAGACCCATCTCATAAAATGTTGATTGTGAAGTGATTTTGGTTGGTGAACTGCATAGTTGATTTTGAGCTCAAGCAGCTCGAGAAGGAAGCCTGTACTACATACAGTGAGTGTTGTGTTTCTAAAAGAAAGACTAATTTTAAGTAGCTTACTTCAGAAACTTGCTGATATTGTTGTTAATAGAATGGGTGGGCCAGTTGGTAGTGCTGATAACATAACAAAAAAAGTGGGCTACAAGGAGTTAATTTGAGATTCTTTAAGAACCATTTTTCCCCCTTGGTTGTCTTGATGTTGGACTTTCATGTCACTGAGCCCTGTTTTTAAGGTTGGAAGATTCTCTCAATTTATCAATTAAAGAAATTTCAACTAATAAAGCCAACTTCATTCTTCTGGTGCTTAGGTACTTGCTGATAGGATTAATGTTCCCTGCATGCTGGTCAAAGGGAACTATTACACTGAAACTGATGATGGAGCTATGAATTTGATTAAAGTTGATGATGGGAGATAATTATCTTATGAGGAATGTTAATTCTCTTTTTCAATATTGCTTTTAAGGGAGTTTAATTCAATGAACACTTTTAATCAGCCTTTGATGTAATTGATGTTTATTGGTATGTATTCTATTGAGTTAGAAACATATTATACTTCATTTGACATGCACAGACCACTTAAACCTTATAAATAAATCTGTTGTCAGCCCAGAAAACACAGCACAAACCACATTAAGTACCTTGCCGCATCAGCCACCAAAGCCAAGGTGCTCCCATCCATCTCTCTATCAACTGAGCAATTCAACTTGCTCACTTTGTCATGAAATTTGCTGACTAGATAGACCCCAAGCTCTCCCATGTATTTGCAGCGGTGGTGCTCTAAAACACACCAATGAGAATGAGAGACATTATGCAGATGGGTTATTATTAGTGAGTGGAAAAAAAGAAAAAAAAAACTTTGAAGCTTCTGTTTGACCACTTGAAATAAAAGAGGTCCTAAAATCAAGTTTTCCGACATCATCACAGTATTTATAATTCTCATAGCCACAAGATTGCATTTTTTATGTAATTAATATATTATAATTATGCCTCTATGCTTTATGACATTAGTACAATATTGATTGTAGTATTGATAGGATTTGAAAATTAGGACAAATATTAAATAAAAATTACAATTAAAAGATAATCCAAAAAATTGTAGAAAAAGCAATGGCTATATTTATAACCTGAAAAGAAAAATACATTATAAAAAGAAAGCTCCAAGCTTAAGTATACAAAAGACTAAAAATTATACCGCTAAAAGCCACCAAATATTTTACAACTTGAAATTATAAATATTACATAAATCAAATTGGTATCACAATATTTATAATTCTCATAGCCACAATACTTGAAATTTACTTATTCGAACAAAATAAACAACAATAAAAATGCCGATTCACACGTTATACGCTAAAATAATATTATTGAAATTGAAATTATATAAATCAAATCTGCAATATTTGTTGAAATTGTAATATTATTTTTTACTTCTCGAAAACTAATAAATTTATTAATGCAAAGACATATACAAAAAATTGAATTTAATATGATATCAATTTGACGTAGGACAATGACAGATGCACTAAAAAAATAATTAGAATTTGATCTTCCACTAAAAATCATAAATGAATAAGGGCAACATAAGATGATTTAAATAATTTTAAGTATAGAAATTTATAATTAGGCACATGTATGTTTTGTTATTTTGGTTGTTTGAAGTTTAACTATAGGCATACATATGTAATTTGGTACATATTAGTGTTTGTAGTTATTTGTGTATAAAATAAGTATTTTTTTATTACTGTTTTATACAATAACTTTATGTATATTATTTTATCTAATTCTTCAATATAAAGTGAATTTTTTTACATAAATATTAATGTATTCATTACAATGATGATATTTGTGCTTAGCTATTATAACCAAATAATTAACAATAAAAAATACAAATTGCGTGCCTGTGAATTTGCTAGTAATTAATAAAAATATTTAATAATTCATCATAAACTTCAATATAAACGAAATACACAATAATTCCATTAAAATTTTAGGTCTTTAAATATAAGTCCTCCTATATCCACTTAATAATTAATTTTACTCTTTAAAATAGTTTGTATTTAATTTGACTTTTTGAAGGGAGTTGCTATGGTATTTTGATGGGTTTGATATTCAGAGTGAGTTGTCAATAAGTTATTGACTGTTAGTTTCACAATAAATATTAAAGAGTTTATTCAATATAAATAACAACTAATGAATACTAGACAACTCACTCTGAATATCGATACCTTAAAAAAAAAAGATAAGTACCAGAATAATGTTCCTTTTTAAAACCTTAAAATTATAGTTAAGATAAAAACATTAAAAAAAAAAACATTTACTAAAAATCGTAGTTTAAAATTTTTAAAAACTCAAACCAATCGCGTTAACCGTTAATAATGGACTGCGGGTAGGAGTTGGTGGGTTGCAGTGAGATTGCATTATTGCAAAAGATTCCATTCCATTATTGTGCACATCTGTTCTCACAAATCTCATCTTTTTCCTGAAGACGCGTCCTTTTGATTCTACTTTTGCATTATTTTTATTCGGTGATTTGTGTTTCATAATCACATATTTTCACCACACCTATCCCTGTCCATCCCCATTCCAACCTCAGATTCAAACTTCAAAGTGTCTGTGTGTGCTTGTCTTAGGCTTATCTCAGAGAAAGAGAGACACAGGAAAAGGGAGACAAAGTTGGGGGATGCCATGGGTATGGGGGGATTGGGAAGGAAGGCTAATAGCTATTAGCAGGTCTGCTGCTCCTTCTTCCCTACACCTCCCATACCACACTGGTTTCCCTCTGTTTCTCCCCTTCCCTTACTTTCTGCTGCCTTTCCATGATTCCATCTCAAGCTGCTTCTAATCTGGTAACACACTGTTTTCATCTTTGCTGCCTCTAGTTTTAGTATATTTGAGTTCCTGCTATATGTCTGAGTCTTTATATTTGAATATAGTTTTTTTTAATTTAAATCACGTATAGTTACAAATTATTTATAAAAATTTGAGTTTTGCGGTGAAATGATGAATTTTAATTTTTAAAAAATATGTTCAGAACTGATTTCTAATGTAATTTTTAAAAATATATATTTAATAAGTCAAACTTTATCTTTGATGAAGGCGTTTTTTAACCAAACTATTAAAATTTAATTTTAGATAATACACTAAATTATATTCAAATTATTATATAATCTGAATAGTCTGAAAAAAATAAGTGGGGTTGGTCTTACCCGGTGAGTCTCATTCTATTTTTGGAGCTCGTCGGATGAGACCTAACTGTTTTGTTTTCCTTTCCTGGTTGTCCGGATTTAGGGTTGTTAAAATGAGTTGAACTTGTATTTCTTCACTAATTTAATTGTATAAATTATTGTATAAATTATGTGAGTTAGTTTCTATTTTAATAATCCGTATAAATGGATTATTTTTAATCTATATAAATACGATGATTTTTGAACCGTCTTGTATTTATTTATTATTCTTTTATTATTAATTTATATCTAACGGCGCAACAATGTTAAAATAGAATAATAAATACAAGACGGTTATGAGCTCACATACTTATTTTATGTTAATGATGAAAATTATATGAACTCTTAATAAGTGACATGTTATGAGCTCTTATGGTTTCTATTATACGACGAGCGCTTCAAATACGATTATTAACAACGTTATAATAATTTTTAATCTACTTTAAATATAAGACTCACTTTCTATGATCTCTTTCATATACTGATCATACCTCATATATATGGGTCTTTGAAGCCCTCGTCATATAATGTTCATCATCGTCTCGTAACATGTCACTTATTAAGAGCTAATATCATATAATTAATATCGTATACCAAAAGTTCTATCTATTGCTTTTAAGATCCAAAGCAACATAATTAACATATTTCGTCTTAGCATAAAGTAATTCTTTTTTGTTCAAAATGAGGTTTCAGATCTCTCTATGGCCAAAAAATGTCCAAGATAGCCTAAAATTAAGTTAAAGGATAAATCTATTGATACCTTTATAGTTAGGGTTTTCTTCTAAGGATCGGGTATGAGTCACAGTTTTTGAAAGTCTGTCTGAAATTTTTTTTTACAGTTTATCAGAGAAAAATGGAGATTATTTTAATATTTATATATATTTTTCAATATATCATTATTTATGATAAGTTATCAAATATTTTTAAATATTTATTATGAAATTAACCATTAAATAATTATTGACAACTTATTATATTAAACCTATTAGGATATCAAAAACAATTCTTAAGAAAAATTTACTTAGGCATAAGCCATCATGGTTAAAAGTCATCATAATTGAGCTTAAATTAATTTGATTAAGTTGTCTTTATTGATCTTGTAATTCTATAAATAGGAGATGTAGGAATGAATGGATCATGGCAAACCACTGCACTTCAAAAATTAACAAAAACAATTTAACAAAATTAATTTAGGCAACTATTAATTATGATAACTTTAATCATGATAACTAACAATCAAAATGATTAAGCAAAATTTTCTTGACAACTTCAATTTTGAACTTGACAATCTAAAACATTTTAGTAAGAGATAAGTGAACGAAAATAACAATTTTTATATCAACAAATTCTAGGTTTAAAACTTTCTTGTAACACTGATTCGATATCTGGATAGCTTTTATGAGAAGATGGAGAAGAGATACGGCATATGTCTTGAAGAATTTAAGAGATAATCAAGATTTCAAAAGGGATTTCATCAAGAGTGTGAGAATGAAAGAAATAGCAAGAAATGAAAAAAAAAAAAATTAAGGTTATTGTACCGTTATTATTCATTACTGAAGTGTTGTATTAGAGCAATATCATCACGCAGTTCAGTTATTGTTCACACGTTTGCAGAATTATTCATGATGCCAGCGCTTAAGCTAACAGAACTATTCACGAAACATTTTTGCACGAAATTATACGAAACGGTGACATGACATTTTTTTGGTGTAGCCTTTTATTTTCAATTTAAATATAATATAAAAAATTATGAAAAAAAAGGGTGAAGAATTCTCCTACAAGCTCATTCGTACTGTTTTTACGAAAAATATTTCGTACCAATAAGCATTTTCCTTGTAGATTTATACAGTCATATTGTACTTTTATAATGTCATAATGTACCTTTAGCTTTATATCGTGATATTGTACCTTTATACGGTCACTGTTGTTTTTTATATATTTAAAGTTAATATTTAAATTCACCTTTCAAAAATATATAGAAAATTAGTTTTACTTTATAATTATTTTTAATATTAAAATAATTTTTGATATATTAAACATTAATTTAATTTTTTAATGTTTTTTTTAACATAAAATTAATTTTTTAAAATTAATTTTGACATTAAATTAATTTTAAAAAATTAATTTATAAATAATTAATTTAATATAAAAATAATTAAATGATGAAATTAATATTTAATATATTTTTTAAAATTTAAATTAAATATTTACTATTTTTATTATATTTTAAACTTCTTTTACGGCATGAACAGTATTATTGACGTAAGCGCTGTCGTCGTAAATAATAACCAATCTGCTTAATGCTACAGTCAGTTAAAGGAAAAGGCGAAGAGGGCTGGGAGTTGGCTCACCCTTTCACGGAAAGCAACTTTTGATTATCATTATTTTAAAAAATAACTAGGTCAGAAGTCGACTTTGTTCATAGTAATTTTTGACATATTAAATGAGTTTTTTTTTTAAAAAAACATTATGTTCATATGTTACTTTAAACACGATGCTTGTACATATTATTTTAAAATTTTGGTTTTTTGTTGTTAGAAGCATCTTGAGTTTTAAGAGCTGTATATGTGACTTTCCACTTTTTTATTATTATCACTTGAAAGTCTTCCCGGATGAGGGTGACATTTATTATTATTATTTTATTAAATAAAAATTTAAAGTTAGAAAGTCCTCATTTAAGAATCGAAATTCAACAATGGGATTATAGTAAATAAAGAACACCATTTCTGTTTTCGTTGGTTCAATGGCTTTGACAAGTAAGCATTATATTATTTTGGTATCCAACGTTATTTAAAATAAATAAAATACTAGTAAGATGATTTCACACCTTTTAAAATTAAAAAAAAAACTGTCAAACCACCAACAGTTACATTTTAAAACCTTTAAAAGTAAGAAATCACCTACTTTAGTATTTCAATCTTTTTTACCAAACATAGGATGTAGAAAATGAAATCAATCCTTTCAAAGTAGGATATGGCATTGTTAAGCATATTGAGAAATGCACGCTTTATGTGTGAATGATGTTAGATTTCAATTTTCAAATGATTTAATTTGAACTATATTTAGTTTTTTGCCCTTGTAATATGTTGGAAGTCATGTTGGAAGTCATCTTAGATGAAGGTTACTTTCCAATGGATTGTGGTGATATGACATTGTATATGACTTTTCCATGATAAGGAAATTAACCTGTATTATAAATACAAGAGAGACTCATATTCTTATTCTATATATATATATATATATATATATATATATATATATATATTGTGGACTACATTGAAATCATAAGTATTTAAGGCATACGGGAATGAGATGAGTTTTTTCTAGCTTTTGGATTGATCACACCATGTATTTAACAGTAAGCCTTTGAATTCAATGTTCTAAGTTTCATATGATTGTTGTATATATATATTTTTTATCAAATTGAATTGATAAAACAAAATTCAACAGCAGATTATATGAAAACATAGAACACTTAAATCAAAGACTTACTTGTTGAATTTGTAGAAAGATCGACTTGAGATGTTCTTGAATTCTTGGAGAGAAAATTCTTCTCAATCTCATATCCATAAAAATTAATGGTCTCAATGGAAAAATCACAATATATAAAGAATAAGATTAAAGATATTTATTGTGCTTACAATATGGGTTAACTTATTAATAATAAAAAATTCATATACTACGCCATATTATCATAGTTCATGATAAGTTTAAGAGCTTATATGAGCATGATAACTTAAATTATTTCTGTCATTTTATGCTGGGAAGTCATATTTAGTAAAGGCAATCTCCCAACTTTAAAATAAAAAGGTTAAAAATGGCCTTCATTAAAGGTGATTTATCATTAATGAAAAAAATAACGTACATTAATAAATAAAATAATTACAGCAAAATTAATATTAAAAAAATATGGCACATATATTTATTGTTATCTTGTATAAATGTCAACTTCTACAAATATAAAATTATTAATTATATTTGTTATAAATAAGAAAATATTTCAATATCATAATGTAATATTTAAATATATTTTAGAAAATAAAGTAGATGTGATAATTATTGACTACTAAAATTTTAAAAAATTATAATTTATTATCCATTACCTATATTTTATTAAAATCTACACTACTAGAAACTCCTTAATTTGCGGCGGAAGTTTTGCGGCAGATACATGCCCATCGCAAATTGCGGCAAATTGCTGCTGCTGACACTATTGTGGCAAAACATCTGTGGCGAAGCAACACCCGCAAAACAGGTAGATCAAAATTCTTTTTTTTTTTTTTTTGGTAATAGGTAGATCAAAATTCTTTTGCAACATCCATAGCAAAAATTGTTTTTTTTTTATTTAAACTATTTAAGGATTTGTTAGATTTTGGTGTTTTCTTTGATATGTTCGTGGCTTTTGGGGGATCAGGTTTGTTGTTAGAAAACTAAGTAAGGATTTTGTGCATCTATGAATTATTATAATTTTAATCTTTAATTTGTTTTGATTGGAATGTTAAATATGTTTGGATTATTCTGATTTATATGTAGATTAGAATATATATTTAAAGAATATATGGAATAGTTTTATGGAAATATTTATATATTTGGAGATTAATATTTGTTGTTTGAGACATATATTGTTTTATAGAAATATTGGTTGTTTTGATTATTGACATTTGTTGATAATTATGTTTGAACCTTTTGGTAATTTATTTGAACATTTTAAATTTGATGATTTATTTTTTTCTATTTAATTAATTTGGTGTGGACAAATCCGTCACAAAATAATTCATACTGGTGAAAATTTGCCACAGAAAATTACGCCAGCATTTTGCAGCAGACAATTGAAACGCAAATTTACAGCGGTATATAAATATCTCCGATGAGTTCTCGGCGTCAATTTGCGACGATAGCAAATAATTTACCACAAAAATATTTGCGACGGGCGTTTTTTCGACAACTATGAGTCTATTGCAAATCCACAATAAATTGGTAATTTATGGTGGAAAATCTATTATTTGCAGCGGAAATTTGCACTCCAAATTCACAAATTTCTTGCAATGCTAAACCATTAATTAAAAAATTAATGGTTATTAATATTAGAATTTTTTAAAAAATTAAGTGCCCCTTGCACTTTATCGGCACATGATAATCCTTTTTCGCGCCGATCTATCATGTAGTGTAAAAATACAACAATTTATGGTCAATGCATCATTGCATTTTGTACCAACTTTTACATATTTCAATTTAAGATATTTTCTTACTTTATATCAATCACAATTATTTAATTTCTTTGTGTGTTGCTCCCTAACCCTCAAGGTCTCATTTTTAGAATTTTAATATATTTTTTAAAAATTTCATATAATTTTTATATAATATTATGTTTTGGCTGCTGCAAAAATAATAAAATATAATTCTTGGTCCGTAGCTCCACCCCTGTATATATCAACATCAAATAGTGGTAATTGGCACAATTTATATATGGAGATGAAGTAGGAAGTTTCATATTTCACCCTATTCAATTGGCACCCACAACAAATGTTGCTAGGCTTCAGGTTTAATGTTTAATCAATTAAAATAATTAATAGAACTAATGATGTTATAAAATAATTTAAATATAATAATATAAAGTTCCTAAATACATTCATTAAATAATAAAAAATTAATAATTTTTTTTAAAAAATAATTTATTAATTTTGATAGATCTAAATTGATTTGATTATGAATTTAATTATAAAATTAAATTATAAATTACCAAAGTTTTTGAGTCAAAATAAACGGGCCGGTCTGGTCCGAAGAACACTGGCCCTAACCTACTGCCTATCCTATATGCACTATGCAGGCCTCAATCGAAAACTACTTTTTTTCACAAACCAGCATGCTTGTGCCACTCAGTGACACATGGCACGGGGAGAGGGTTGATAAGCATATTGTGAATCTAGGTCTAATATTCTTGGGCCAAGCTCTTGTGAGAGTGGATATTAGAGGGCATTTGTTGGTGTCGGCCTTTGGTGGTTCACAAGATCATAAGATGATAAATGGATAAAGCCATGGGATTCTATAGATGCATACCAGTTGACTATGATCGAATGGCCATTAGTCAATACGAGGCATGCTTAATTATGCCATTCTCAAGGCTGAAATTGTTAGGCTTGGGAGATTTTTCTTACATCTAACAGTCACTTAAAAGAGCTGTTTCTGAAGAGTTAAGGCTTAGAAAAGTATTATATTAGGTGTTTAAAAATCATTAAAAGGGCAGTTTTAGGAAGTTTAATTAACACACTCCCAAGTGTCAAAGCTTAGAAACTAATCGTAGATAGCCATGCAGAACTGCTACGCATAATTGATATTTGATAGTCTGGACTCCTATAAATAGCAAGCAGAATGAAGATGAACGGACCTCTTTTTTGGCCAAAAAAGATAAAAGCGTCAGGTCAAATTTTTTCAAAAGAATCAAAATCCCTTATGAGATTTCTTTCATACCTAAAGCACTTCTGCATAGTTTATCTTCCTTTGTTTTGAGGTGCAAGTTTCATCCGTCTTCATTAATCTTTTTAGGGGTTGTTGTCCACTTTCTTTTAATCCAACTTATTTCTGGAAATCAAATTATTACCCTCACATGCCCACTCAAACACTGCATAATTTTTTTTTTACGGAAATGGTTTTACTTCTTGCTAATGACTATAAACCAGTAACTATCATAGTTTATTAAATTGAAATTATTCCACAGACATATAAAAAAGAAAAAACAATACAACTTTTTAAGATTGTGGAATGTTGATAAAATATTCACACCTTAATTGGTGCCCAAGATATATACTTCACCATATTTTGCCTAGTGTTTGTAAAGCAATAAGGACCTGCATATGCCCTAGCTAAAGACCATAGTCATCCTTTAGTGAATTGATTAAAAACTAGCGATACATACTTAGTCTTAAAGGCATGAAAAGTATGTATGACTTAATTAGATTCAAATTTAATAGATGACTTTATGATTGTTATCATGGATTTATTACTATTTCCTATAAAGAGAAGATTTGTAGTCACCAAAAAAAAAAGCTTTGTAAATGTTTTCCGTACAATTAAAAAGTGTGTTGTAAATACTAACTCTCTCTTATTAATTTTTTTATTTAGTGAATTGATTAGAGTTGTTTATAAAATTATGTACAATTAAGTGCAAATTGGCTTAGACGTTATTAAACTGTAAAATATAAAAAAAAAAAATTAAGGATGCTTTTCATATAAGAAACGTGACTTAGTTTATGTGAACATATGAGAGTTCTTAAGAAAAAGAGATTGGTTTAAATTTAATTTTCTTTCAAAATAAATGAAGCAAGTGTGTACATGACCTAGCTTGTTAACATTAGAAATTGAATGAATATCGAATTATGTTCAAACCAATTGATAACCCATAAACCCAGAATGAAAACCTTTCTACATGGTTAGACAAAACCTAAACTTAATTTAGATAATTGAAGCAACTAGAAACCTAGATTGAAGGCATTTACTAAAAGAACCCTCTTTAAACCATGATTTAGCGAACTTTGGATTGTGTTGTGTATTGTGCTTAGAAACACCAAGCTCAAAGTTAAGGCCCACAGTGACAAAAGCAGAGCTTTCAATTCTGGATTAATGTGAAAATGCACAAAAAAAGGATAAAATCGAAGACAATGAACAGTGAAAAAGGGTGGGAAAAGCAGAATTTACCATTAGGATTCGAGGCTTAGGAAAGGTAAAAAGCCGAAGAAAGAGGATGGTATTGTTTGCACATGCAGGATCCAATGCGTTCCCGTAAAAAAGCTTGAAACGGGTGGGCACGGGCTGGTGTTAACGCATCAAAGGGTCCCACCAGTGTTGCCTCAGATACACTCTCGAGGCCTCACGCGCCGCTTTCTGTTCACCCTTCGTCAGACACTGACGACATCCTTTGCCATTTTTTGTGCATTCAATTTCCTTTTCCCAGCATTCACGCATTCAGTATCCAATCATTCAACTCTTTTTTTACATTTCAATCTTAATTATCTGTTAAAGTTTGTTTCTTAAATAATAAGAATGATTATATCATCTTAAAACTCTAGCTGTATTCTTAACCTTTCATCTACTCATCTTTTTTTTTTTCTCATTCACTGGAAGGGGATGGTTTGAGTCATTTTTTTGGCATAAAATCACCCTTCTATATCTTTTTTTTTCCTCATTTTATTTAAATAAGTGGTTTTCCACATAGATCTGGGTTTTCTTTCGTGTTTTTTAGATTTTCGTCGTCTAAGTGCGGCGGTATTTTGTTCGTCGTCTTGTTGCGGCGTCGTTTGATTTCTCGTCTTGTTGCGGTGTTCGTTTGGTTTAGATTGGTAAATCTGCTTCGATCCATTACAGATTCAATCAAGAGTTGGGCGTCAATGTTATAAATCCGAAGACATGGGTATTCCAGTCACTATGATTTTGTCACATTTGTAGGCAAATGTTATTAACCTGTTATAGATGCCGTGTTATGCTATTAACTTGGGTGTTATGAGTTTGTTCGCAGATTTATCCTTTTCTGTTTTTAGCGATATTGAATTTGTGTTGTTCTCAATGTATTTTACCAATTTGAATGAATGAATATTATTTTTAATAAAAAAAATGATTATATCATCTCATTAAATATACTAATATATTATATCAAAAATTGTTTCTTAAAGATTTTTTCATAATAATAATATGAAGTTATTATGATATTCTTATGAGTTTGATATTCATGATAATTGTTAGTATAAAAAATATATTTAAAGTATATTAAATACAATAACAACAAATAAATAGTTAAAAAATCATTTTAAGTATTGATATCTAAGAAAAAAAATAAATATCAAGATAATACCCATAATAATATGTTAAAGTTTTTATCTAACATGCGAATGATTTTGATTTGAGTTATGCTACTAATAGATCAAGCGAGTCCTTATGCTTGTTTATTTTTTTAATTTTTTTTATTATAACTAAAACACAAATATAAAAAATATTTTAAACATCCAATGGACATAAAGTTTATATCTCATATCACATTAGTTTTTTTTATTAATAATATTAAATTAAAATTTTAATAATAACTAATCATCAATTTTGTCTTTTAAGAATTAATTTAGTGTCATTATAAAAATTAATTTAATGATAAAAATATGATATTAAAAACTTAATTTAATATTACATATATTTTAAAAAAACTAATTTAATATATTTATATATAAAAAACAAATATAATATCACAATATTTTTTTCTGATAAAAGTATCACAATATATTTAAAAGGATTAAAATGAGTGTTTTTTATTTAACAAAAGGGGGATGCATTAATAAAAGAGCAAAACCCCACGTATAGTCATCCAGAAACCGCTATTATTTTCAACTTTTGAAAAACCAAATCTCATATAACATTAAAAACTAAAAGAGAGTGAATTGTTAGAAAATGAATTGGTAAGGCTTTCGATTTATGTTTAATTATTTGTTTCAATTCATGTATAATTATTTGAATTGATTGATCAAATCAGATAATGTTATAATAATATTTTACATGTAATAATATGAAATATATGAGAAAATTTATAAAATATAAAAAATATTAATTTTTTAAAATAATTAATGATCAGTTAATTTAATTAAATGAATTTGTTGTTCAATTGATTTTTAGTTAATTTTAACTAATTTTAATTAATATAAAGTGGTTTCACTGTGAATTAAATTATAATTTATAAAACTGAACCGTAATTATCTAAATGTTTGATTTACTATCAAATTAAACGAGTCATCCTATCTAATCTAATTTTAATAATGATAAATAGCACTTGGTGCCCGAGAGTAAATAGCATAATTGAAAATTCTTTTGATGGTCATGTGCAGCTTTGGCAACAATATAACTCTCAATAAATATATCAAATCTCAATTCCTTGCAACTAGAGCATTAAATCAGAGATAAAGCCTAAGTGATGATTAGAAGTTAGGCCATTGGACTGGAAGAGTGAGACAGCAAATCGAGTCTTCGTTTAATTTTTATGAGGTGTTCAAGTCTCAAACCCATTGTGTGGAGCACCTCTTTAAGGCCTGAATCGCAGCACAATTAGCCCAACTAACTAAAGCTGATTTTCTTGTTGAACCTAGGTATCCATTCTCCAAAAATTGTTCCATTGCATTTGCATATTTCCACCGGCGAAGTTCCTTTGGGGTTACTCTAAGCATAGTCTACGTATTCAGTTTATTGACCAACTTGTTTGTTTTATATTGTGGAGCGGTGGAAACCGGCTTTAAACAAAAGTAAAAACAATTTTCCTTCTTAAAAACTTACCTTGGAGTCAGTAATATTACCATTTGGGTTTTAAAAAAGTTTAACCAAGGATATTAGCTATGATGATTGTCATAATCGTCTTAGAGGAATTTCGTGACAAGCATGACAATTGAATTTAAAAAAAATAAAATTTTAAAGGAATCATTATTAATTTTATTTGATTAAGTAAAAATTAAAAAAATCTTTTAAAATATTCAAAAACCAGTTTGTACATTCAAGTTGGATTTAAGAATGATAGAAATAAGAAAAGATAAAAGATTTAAAAATAATTAAAGAAACTGCAAGACAAATAAAAAAAAGGTAATAAGAAGATAATACCCAAAAAAAGGCCAAGTAAATATATAAGACAATTCTGGAAGAAGAAAATACAATTAAAAGGAAAAGAAAAAAACCAATAACAAAAATAGAAATAAAAGTAAAATAAAAAAGAGCATGATACGATTGATTTAGGGTCAAAAACTAAGGATAACAAAACACCTCCTTTTCTTTATGTCATAACCTCTATTTGATATCAATAAAACAGAACAAAAGGTTTATACTTAGAACTTGATATATGTTCAAATGTTAAAAATTTATGCTGAAGTTTGAGGAGTCTACAAAAGATCACTACAAGAACTCCTTATTTGACGCCAGATTTCGATCACAAAATCAAATGGAGGTGAATATAAAATTACCCCCATTATCATATAACCATTCATATTTTAAGCTCAAAATAATGATTCCACAAGCAACAGTCTTACAAGATTTAATTAAAAAAAAATCAATTGGGTAATATGAGAATTTGAAGGATTACTTCTAACCACCTTTGGTCTTTTTGAGATATTCCTCCTTTGCCTTATCTGATATCACCTCAAATGCTCCCCTTTTTAGATTTGCCTTTTTTCCCTAATTGTCACTCTTCTTTTCTCTCCCCTTATGCATAGCCACCCCCTTTCAGTTTGTCTGATTTCTCTCTTGTTGCCCTAGCCTCCTTGTTTATATATGTAAATTAAGGTTTACAGAAAGATATTAAACATTTTCAGAGTCAATTTTTAATAAAATTAAGAAGTTTTGACTTTTGAGCTTTGAGACTAAATTCAAAAATAATATTATAATTGAGGTTACTTATTATTATTCAAATTTTCTTTAAAAAATAATAAAAGAAAAAAATGTATTATCTTTTTTTTTTAATTTTCACTTTCATTTTGTTAACTCAGTTAAAATTGGGTGCTAACAATGATTATTCTCATACTTTTTTTTAATATTGTTATTCAGAGTAAGTTATCAAACATTCATTAGTTATTGATTATATTTAATAGACTTTTAAATATTTATTATAAAATTAACATTCAATAAATGTTTGACAACTCATCTTCAATATCAAATCTATAAAAGTATAAAGTTGTTATGGTACCATAATGAGTTTGATATATAAAGTGAGTTGTCAATAGGGATGTTAATGGGGTGGGGCGGGGGCGCGGAGTACTCCCCCCTCCCCGTCCCCGCCCCCAATATTTCCCCCCGTTCCTGTCCCCGATTCCCGCCGTGGGGAGTTTTTCTCCCCTGTCCCCATCCCCACGGATCCCCGCAGATTCCCACAGGGACCCCGATAATTCATAAAAAATTGTAAAATTACAAACTAAAATCTAGTAAAATTATATAAAACTAAATTATTAAATTTAAAGTTATATTATAACAAGTTTAAACTTAAATAGTACAATCACAATATTCAAATTAAATAAAAAAGAATTTAATTTCAATCTACTATCAGTGTAAGGTTTCTTTACACTGTCATCTAATTATGTGTTGACACATCATTAAAAGAGTTAGACTTTCTAAGTGGTTGTTGTGATAGTCAAACTCTTCTAATGATTTGACAACACATGATTGGATGACAGTGTAAACAAACTTTACACTGACAGTAGATCAAAATTAAACTCATAAAAAAATTATGAAAAGACCAAAATATTATTAGTATTTATAATATATAACACACATAATAAGATATATATATATGTAATTTACTCGGGGCGGAGACCTTACGGGGCGAGGGGTATGATCCCCATCCCCGTCCTCAAATCACCTTCAGGGGAATTTTACAAAATTTCCCTCCGTCTCTGTCCCCACGAGAAAAAATTACTCATGTGCGGGACTCTGAATGGGACAGTTCCCGCTAGAATCCCCACACATGGGTAGAAATTGACATCCTTAGTTATCAATTATTTATTAATTATTAATTTCATAATAAATATTAAAAAAATTATTAAATATAAATAATAATTAATAAATACTAAACAGTATTCTGAAAAAAAAGAGTTATCGAAATAATTCATAGAAAGAGTATTATAGCAACTCTATTAGCTATACTCTAGTGACATATTTATGACATAATGCTGAGGTAAAATATGACACAAATTACCCAGCCACTGAGATTACTACGTGGGACACAGTCCACATTCCACCCGGTCTGGGTCCCATGCTGTTGTTGCCTTATCAAGTTGGAGTCAACTCTGTATAGCCGTCAGATGAAATAGCCGCACTATATATGATTGGTCTTATCACAAAGAAAGACAAATTAACACGTATATCCGTTCGATCAAGATCAGAAGGCAGTGCGTGGTTGTATTCCCTATGATGACAAAGATGACCTTTGATTTCGACGGTCCATCTCATAAGGCAACAAAACATAATGTCAACTAATTAAGGATTATTTCGGGATCTATTGTTTTTTTAATATACTGATATTTAGGGTGAATTGTTTAATATTTATTAATTATTATTTATATTTAATAAATTTTTTAATATTTATTATAAAATTAATAATTAATAAATAATTAATAACTCACTCTAAGTATTAAACCTATTAAAATATCATAACAACTCTCTAAATATTTATAGGATTTAATTTCTATCTACTATTAGTGTAAAGTTTTTTTACATTGTCATTCACTCATGTGTTGCCAAATCATTAAAATAGTTAGACTTTCTAAGTAGTTGTTGTGATAATCAACTCTTTTACTGATTTAGAAATACATGATTGAATGACAGTTAAAATTTTTTTTACATTAACAGTGAATAGAAATTAAACTCATATTTAAACTCCATAAAATTATGGATGATGCTGTTACATTTTTTTTACGCTGTAATTTTTTTTTAGTTTAGAAATAGTTAAAAGAAAAAATGAAATCAAAAGTTAAAAACCTCGAGTGCCCATTTGATAGCAAAACTCTAATTATATATAATACTCGTGTAAGACTAGGTAGCATTATTGCATTATTTTAGGGGAGTTGCTATGGTACCCTGATGGGTTTGATACTCAGGGTGAGTTGTCAATAAGTTATTGACTGTTGGTTTCACAATAAATGTTAAAGAGTTTATTCAATATAAATAACAACTAATGAATGCTAGACAACTCACCTTGGGTACCGGTACCCTGAAAAAAAAGATGGGTACCGAAGTAATACCCTTATTTTAGAAGGCAAAGGCATTTCGTTTTCAACTAACAGAAGAACTTTGCTTGTTCTTCGAGATTCTAAACATGTCATTAACATCATAATTGTAATACTGGAGTAATTTATTCATACTACTACAAGTTTATCACCCAAAGAAAACACAGATAGAGAGAAAAAAAGAAGAAAAGGCAGTAAAGGAAAATTGGAAAATAACAAAAGGAAGAGGGAATCTAAACCGCTGACTTATTCTTGTGCTTTTGTAATCTCTTGCTTTTTCTAGTCTGATGGCCAAATCTATATTAAAGTGATGGCGGTGCACATTTTGTTAGCACAGGTGGGTTCTTTCTCTATCATGATAAAAGGGTGTTTCTATGTGTCTCAGTCTTTATCATACCAACAATATGGTAGACAACGACTTTGGTGTCCATTATATTTCTTATAATCAAAGGCCTTGTGCCCCAACTTCATTTTCACAATGTCTGGCATTTCTCATTTCTTTTACTTTTCAATGTCTGGCATTTCTCATTTCTTTTACTTTTCAATGTTTTCGTTACCACTCCCATTGTCAGTCCCTATTGTTCCTTGCTAGAGGACAAACAAGATAATCATTAACCTTTTTGAAACAATCTTAACGATCATTACACAATAATTGGGAAAATATGCTTATAAGTTAGCTAGGCACATTAATTTTAGAAGGTTTTATTTTGATTTTGTTGATAAAAAGATGACATATTCAAATGAGGAAAATTACTAAAATTAGTATCAAACAAGTAATGCAATAGTATTAAACATCATAAATTCTGCATAAATTGGAACCTTTATGAGTGGGAGTAAATTCTTTGACTGCAATAGTCGTTGTTGAGAAAGCAAAGGAAGATTGCATGAGCGCAGGGTAGAATTTGTAAGTGTCTTTTTCTTCTTGTCTTCCCATTTACTGCAACTACTCATGGATTTTCAAATACGCATGCCATCGTGATAGCCTAGTTCAAAATGTTGACGTTCATTGAGGAGTCCACACTAGAAATCAGGAAATGCACGTTGCCTGGATTCGAAAAATTGTTCTGTAAATGCCATGACTGAAGTTGTTTGCTTATTCGTGGTGTGTAATGTGAATGTTTATTGAACTATTCAAACAAACACACTTTTTCCGTGTGAAGGAAAAATGAAGAGGTAGAGAAAGGACATGAGAAAAGAAAATTGATCTTTAGAATCTAATATAACTTCAAGAAGAATTATTTTCGTAATCAAGTGAACCATGATTTGTGAAATTTTGACACTTGTGTTGAGCAACACAATAGGGTATTATTTGAATTGTGTTAGGCCCAAATTTTGACCCTCAAAGATTCAAACCTTAAGCATAGAGTTGATCATAGTAGCAGAAATAAGATGTAGAAGATGCTAGAAGAAGACGAATGAGAAAGTATTTTGACAGAATTAACATTCTGAAGCTTAATTTCAAATTTGTTACTCGGAGGGAACTTGGGGTAATTACAACCATGTTACTTTTGGCTTTTTTGTTTTATCTTTGTTTCCTTCCTTGACTTGGTGGTGTTCATTACTCAATCATCCACGTCAGATTGGACGCACAAACTGGTGGGGTTAGCTGCACCTTGGGCCAATCATCCGCCCCAATATCCATTCACTCCATTCTAGGTTAATGCCCCACTACACACGACGCATCATCTTTCCCAACCCTCAACCTCAATAATAAGGTAATAAGTCCAAAAAGTTGCCCATAAAAGCTTTTGTGTTGAGCTAATTGAGAAAAAATAGTTAACACCACCAAACACCAATTTTCTATCCCACAAACAAGCCACGTTCACATACGCAGACAAACAAACCCCATCAGACCCCTACATTTTTTTCTTTTCCTCTTCTCCTTTCCTCCAAGAAAAATGATATGAAAATTCCAAGAGCCTTGGAAACCGAGTTAGTGGAGTTTTTTGCATTCCCCACAAACATGCCCTTAACCATATTAGACCAAGAATTTTCAACTCCACTTTTTCCTTCACATGCATATTATAAATGAGAAAAAAATAATAATAATAATGCAGAATCAAAAGCTAAAATCTCACCTTTATATACGACCCATCATGTCACCCCTTGAGCCTATGCTTACTCACTCATACTCTCTCTTCAAAGTCTTTCTTCCGAGCCCTAGTATAGCTAACAGCTTTAGTTTGGTCATTTCCATTTTCTTGAGCTTTTGCTGTCTTGGCCACTCATTCATTCATAGCTTTTTCCAAGCACCCACAAACATGGCCTCTAAAAGGGTGTCTTTGATGCTTCAGGCAGCGGCGGCGACGGATGCACGCTCCTTCGAGGACGGCGGTGGTTCTGTAAATATGGGTGAAAGTTGATGGTGAAAGAACCAACACAACAAAGGCTTTGCAATTGCACTCTCCCGAGTTTCTAGCCCATCAGAAGGTGCAGAATTGGGAGAGTGTCATCATTGCATCGCGGGGGAATTGAGGGTAGCGGTCCGAATTACCTTTAACTTTAGGTTCTTCTTCTTCATTTTGTATTATGTTGTCTTAATTTTTTACGTATTTGCCACTGATTTTCACTTCGTTTTTTTCGGTTCTTTTTATGTTCTGATGGAAGCATGGGATGTAAGAGATGCATACGAGGTTGCTGGTTGTTTATGGTGGGTTTGGTCAAATGGGGATTATGGAGTTTTGTCTCAAATTTGAGGGGTTAGTTTAGGGACTTGATGCTTCTGGCATGCATCACTTACACCCATCAATGTATTTTCCTTTTGTTATGAATTTAATATAAACGAAATGACTTTGGTTTTCTTCTCTCCATTGTGTCTCTCTTCCGCTTTTGATTTCTCTTCCTTCAATAGGAGATGCAAAGCAGACAATGATAAGATACTAGACGACCAAAAGAAAATAAAAAGAATGAGAAAGAGGCAAAGCAATAGAAAAAGCAGAGTATGCCTTTGGTGAAAGAAAGTTGTGAACTTTGACCTTTAATCTCTCTTGATCTTAATCTTAGATATTGAAACAATTGATAAATGAATATTCCATCAGGAATTTGAATCACAAGAAATGAATCACAAGAAATGAATCAAATTGGATACATGAATTGTCCTTGTCAAAGCTAGCTACAAGCTAGTTTTTCGTTTAACTCATGTATGTACTTGCGCACGGCAAACAGAAATGACCAAAAAGATTAATATGATTTCAAAAACTTGTGGGAATTTTTTTTCTTTGACAGATGGCATAATGGAATAAATATTATAATTTCGCACCACATGTTTGTCTTTTATGTTTTTTTTTTTAATTTTATTTTTTAGCTTTTTGGTTAGCTGTCTAATAAAAAGGGTAGGGTAGTTATAATGTGGAAAAAGAATGGAAAGAGTAGCTCTTTTCTGCTGGTGCCTGGGACATATTGTACAAACGGTTCTTCTAGTGAGCCAACAGAGGTAAAGTTGATAAATTTGTTCGGTCTGCAAAAAACAAAAGAAATAAAGTGTCTTTCCTAAACATTAGTTAGCACTAGCATTATTAAGCGAAAGACCTTTTGAGTTTTGACATTAATCATCCGTAATTACATGATGAACACTGTTGATGGGAGGCCCTTCTCTGGATTATATGAAGTGGGGCTTCTTAATTAATCAGACTCCTAGGATTAAGGAAAATGAGGACACTTTATGAGTGGAGACTATCGTGTGTTGTGTATATCACATTAATTCAGAAGCTAATTACAAGCTAATTCTGATTTTTATATGTTCTTTATATAAGATGGCAGTAGCGATGGATAGTCTTAGTTGCCACGAGATGACAATTAAAATAATCGTGATGATGATAATGGGGTTGGGTTAGGTTGAATCTAAAATTACTCATCTACAAGGGTTGAGTTAGTTTATGGGTTGAGACTCTCCCAACTTACAAAAAACAATCAAACTCAAATATATATATATATATATATATATAAAAGAAGGTATGACTTAAAACAACATCACTTTAAGTTATAATTTTTTTCGTTAGCCTTAAGTGAAGCAACGTTGTTACACTTAAAGTTTTTTTTTTTGGTTAACTTTAAGTGGAATGATATCGTTTCACTTAAAGTCAATAATAATAATAATAATATAGAGTTGAACAATATTGTTCCAATCCAAATTTGATTTCAGGCTTTTAGTCTTCTTCTTCCTTAGTCCTCAAGTTGCACACTCACTTAAGGGCATGACTCTTTCTATGAAGTTTAAGTTAGATAAATATTAGGATGATATAGAGGGTCCTCTAAATTATTTATTGTTTGTGATAATTGTTCTTAATCCAAAGTATAAAATGAATTATGTTGAGTTCTGCTTTGACATGATGTATGATTTAATTTTGAATTGAGTAAGAAAATATTGGTGAATTTAAAACTTATGTTTTATGTTATGTCATTTGGAAACTTATGTTATGTTATGCGGAATGAGTTTTTATTTCTATTTTATTATGTTAATTTTTTTAACTTCAAGTTCAACTCATGTTTTTAACTTAATTTAATCCACATATGAGCATGTCATGTTAGTTTGGGTTGAAAGAAAAATCTCTTTCAACTCAACCCAGTGCTTTTATGAATGGGTTAGATCCAAAAGTTCTCCAAACTCAACTCATTCCACCGCATGCCCACCCCTAGTTGGTAGCATTAGTCATGAACGTGACAAATTTGATTAATATTTAAAGAAAAACAGTCATGAGACAGGAATCAATAAATCTTATGGTTATGTGTAGGAATATATATTTTATTCTCGTCGACACGAATTAGTATTTCAGGAAAACTAATTGTCATTAAAAATTTAAGAATCTAATTGGAAATTTCAAAATAAACATAACAATAGTAGGTTTTACGTATCTTACAGAACTCTACAAATCAAACCTCACCAAGGGATCAGGTAGCCATTCTATATTCTGATGAGAAGATTTTGGAAAGCAATTTGTTGTTTTCAACAAAGGGTTCAAAGTTTTGGATCTAGGAATTCTTTTAGGAGGACGAGGAAATGTACAAGCAAAGAGAGGTTTTCTTTCTCCAACAAGCCATATAAAAGTTTTTTGCTTTTCATTTTTATAGATAATACATATATAGAAGGATATGAAACATCATTAGCTTACAAATTTATTGGTACACTACCCTCGTGGCCTATGTTTAGTAAAATCTCCTCCTCAAGCAATTGCTGTCTTATGCTTTGACTCAGCGTGTCAAAATTTCCAATTCACTAGAGACATCGTTGTAGTGTGGATTAAAGCAATTGGTTTCTTTAATTCTTATATTTGAAGGAAATTTCTATGGTAGGTCGTGTTTAAGATAGACAGTTGCATTGTTATTGGTGTCCTATACAAGTGTCTATCTTAAGTATTGCTTACCTAAAAATATCTCTTGTAGGAAATGATCAGTAATAAGAGTTCAAAGTAATGTTAGATTTTCTTAGTAATGAACTTGTGTTTGTTTGATGTTCTGTCATATATAGGCTGAAAGGGCAAAAAAAATACTCTTCATCATCTAATTTATAGATAGCTATATGATTGTTAAAACTTTATTTTATTTACAAAATGAATTTATACACCAGAAAAGGAAAATTATTTTAAATTATAATATAGTCTCACTAGCTTTTCTCAATCGATTCAGATATCACAACTCTTTGTTGAAGAGTCTGATTGAGTCTCTACCTTAGGGTATGTTTGGAAGCAAAGGGAGGGAAAAAGTAATTTTTCATTTTAAATAAACATTTTCTTTATTTGAGAATTTTTTAAATTGAGAGATTATCATATAACTTTTCAATTATTTCTTATTTATTTTTATAAGCATTTTATAATTATCTTAATTTAGAAATAAAAAATTAATACTCTCCTAACTTTCTCTTGAAACTCCTCAATTCCAAATATACCCTTAAGGAACGTGAAGGAGCGGTTAAAAAAGTTTTAGGAGGCATTTGCAAGCATAATAGAATCACTTCCGGTGCAGCTGCTATGTACCAAACTTACTGTGCAGTACTAACTGCACACAAAATCACAGTCCTCTGGATAGAACATTCTAAGGTAACAATATGAGATTTTCAAGATTGAGCACTGTTTAGGCATGATGTCAAGCAGAACAAGCTGCTATGCACCTTAATGGTTTGTCTTTGAAATAATGTCAAGTGTAGTTATTTGGTATTCCAGACTTCGTAGTTACCAAACCAAGGAAGCCATGAGAGGCAAAGAATCTTCAATTTCAATCATTTCAGTCCTTCTCGCTTCTTTGTTGGCCTTTCTTTTTACCACTTAAGCTCAAGCCATAGATATTCAGCTTAGTTATTGTACTGCCACATGCGGAGGAGATAAATAAGATATTAGCAATCCTTTTCGCCTAAGAGGCCATCCACTAAACTGTGGTGATCCTGACTATACACTTTCTTGTGAGGACAAGAGAGCCATCCTGGAATTTAATGCTGGGATATTAGGATATACTACGTAAAGGCAATTCACAATCACAAACAGATAAGCCATATATTCGTATTTGTACTTAGCTAAAGGAAGTTGCAGCCTTCCTTCTTACGCCATGACATTCATTACTGGAATTTAGTTTACAAGAAAGAAATAGTCTACTTGAATTGCTCAACTACAATTGATGATCCAACTTTTCCATGTATGAGTGGAAATGGGTCTATCACTTATGCTGTTTATAGCAGACCCACTATGTACGACAGTGCGAATGCCAAAATTCATGCTCCCTTCCAATTTTAATGACTCTTTCAGTTTCTGATGATAATGCTACGAACCCTTCTTCTTATAAAGATATCCAGAAGCTGCTTCAGTCTGGGTTTGATCTTGGATGGTCAGTTGAGTGTGAGGATTGTATTCTTTCTGGAATTCTAGCCATTAATGCTATGTTTACAATGATAAAAAAAATTATTACAAACGCTATAAACCATGTAAGGCTATCATTTCCTTCTGCATTTAATTGTATGCTGTTAACAAACTTAGATTTAGATGCTTATGCTTTTGCTTAATAATGCTTTTGTGTGTGCAGATAGTTACCATGATAGTACTATGACTGCAGTTGTCCTTGATCTCAGTATCTTAGGCACTATTTCCTCGCGGCTATTCTGATTAACTTTTGGTGTTCAATTCATTTTGATCCCCTCAATTATGAGACTCTCCTTTTTCTGGTTTTTGTAGCCCTTATTGTTTTTGTTAGATTTATCTGTCTTCCATTGGATTAAGTTGCAGAACTGGAATTTTACTGAACTCCAAAGAAAAGAAGCTGTAGCCATCTTTCATTGTTAAATCTATATTCTATACTAATACAAAGATTTTTATTTTTTATATTTTTTTTAATAAAAAGATCCATTAAAAATTGGACTCCACATCTCCTCACTCTCTCCCCAGTCCCTTTTTTTATAATTAAATTAAAATTTTAACTCACTGCCACTGCTATTACTCCATAATATTGGAGGTGCCAGAACATTTGTTGCTTGAATCATAAAGTGTTTTAGACTTTTAGTGATGTAAAATAGTCAATATAGATTGAGGAATACAATGAAATGTGAAACAAATATTTATTTTGGGTTCTAATCATTCCCCAAGAATAGAAAGAATAGGAAAATAAAATAAAATATCATTCAATACAATTTTTAGTTTTTAAGAGTCAATTTCTGTTGCTAGTCGGAGTTCTTTTGTTTAATGCCAATCTAAGGGCCACTCCTTGAATTTTTGCCGGTTGCAATCATTGTAAAAATTTGATAACGTCAACCTACAAATGGAATCAGATATCTGAGTACGTGGAGTGCCAACTCAAGCACAGGATGTTCAGCACAATATTAAAGCAAGGAAATCCTTCCTTATGCTTTGTGTCTCGGATTTCATGCTTCCAAAGTTTTTAATCAAATGCAAGGGGATATTCTATTTTGTAATGAGAAAATTTTGGGAAACTACTTGTTATTCTCCAACAAAAGTTCGTAAGTTTTGGATAATGTCAGTTCTTCTAGATGGAAGTGTCAATGTAAGTGCAAACTGTTATATATTTCTCTGATAAGCATCTTTTTGTGGTTAGTTCTCTCAGCACAAAGAAATACATGTTTCCTATGAACGAATTCACTAACCAAGGTATAGGGCATTGATAGATATATGATTGTTAGACTGTTTTCTATGAACAAATGAACTTACAAATGAGAATGGTAATGAAGACTACAATTGGACATGGATTCTGAAATGGTCTCTGCCTCAGGGATATGTGGAGAGGTTAAGAAATTTTAGGAGGGATTTGGAAAGTCATCAGTGCCAAGTTCCAGCATTTCCACTACTTTGGACATTGAAGGACGCTCAGATGGGTTCACTTGGATGCACCACAATCCTACTATGCACAATTTTCTTGTTATTCTGGCTTCAGCTTCCGTCACATTCCCAAGCTCCAAGTCTTCACCCTTACCTAGACGCTCATAAATTCACGATACAGAATACGAGTTACTTGAGCTTGGATCTAAATTCTTAGTTTTCCCAACCGTTTTCAACAGTAGCATACCAAAACTATAAACATCTGACTTGCTACTAGCAGCTGCATTGTTCCTTGACATTAGTTCAGGAGATATATACTTCACTGTTCCACTTGCAGTACTATTGCCACAAAATCATAATTCTTTGGGTAAAACTTTGTAAGGCCAAAATCTGAGACTTTTGGGATCAAACTTTGGTCAAACAGGATATTATTAGGCTTAATGTCAAGATGAAAAATGCATGCATCACTTCCTGTAAGTAGATGCTCAATCCCTCTAGCTGCACCTAGAGCAATTTGATGGAGTTGATCCCAACTTAATGACTCTGCCCCTGCCTTTGACAAGAAATGCTCATCAAGAGAACCATTAGCCATATATTCATATACAAGTGCCGTTTTGGATGCTTCACAACAGAAACCCTCCAACTGTATAACATTGACGAGTTACTCTATAAGTTCTTGCAATTTCATTCATAAAATCTTTCTCTTCAATCTTGCACTAGTGTACTTTTTTGGCATCAAGAGTTGGTCTTTGTCCAGAACCTTCTCTCTGTTGGTGCCGGCCTTCATTTTCTTAAATGTATCTGTATAGAAGGAAGACCAATATACCAACAACTACTAGTCCTGGTAAAAACAGTAGAGAAAAGGCTCGTCAATTGAGGGATCAAAATAAACTAAACTACAAGATTAATCAGTATAGTCGTAGAGAATCTTACCAAAGATACTGATACCAATTAAAGAGGAGTAAATTTTAATCAGAGTATTACGGTAATTATCTGCACATGGACAAAAATAAGCATAATTAGCATCAAAAGGCAAGAGCTTAAGAGCTCAAGGAAATGAACTGATAGCCTTACATGGTTTATGGCATTTAAAATATGGTTTTGGGTCATTGTAAAATGCACATTCACGACCAGAAGCAATACAATCCCGGCACTCTACTGACCATCCAAGATCAAACCCGTTCTGCGGCAGCTTCTGAATATCTTCATAAGAAGATGGGACCTTGTCATCATCATGAGAATCCAAAAGGGTCATTGCAATTGGAAAGGAGCATGAATGCTGATACTCGTATATATAGGCCCTGCTGTAAACAGCATAAATGATAGACCCATTTCCACTCATACAACAAACTCTTTTAAAAGTTGAATCGTTTATGGGTTTAGAGCAGTTTACAAATCCTATTTCGGTTTGGGGAAGTAGCTTCAGGTATCGAATGTCACCACATGTATTCCTGAATCTAGTGACTGTGATGGTAGGCTGCAACTTCCGTTGGCTAAGTTGACATCAACAACTCTGATTATCTGCTTGTCATAGTTAATTGACTTCACATGGTATTTCCCTGCACCAAACTCCAACATGGCCCTGTGGTTCTCACAAGAAAGTGTATAATCAGGATCTCCACAGATTAATGGTTGGGCCATTAGGTGAAAAGGGTAGCTGAAATTTTTCAATTCTCCTCATTCTGCAGTACAATATTGTGGAAATAATGGCATTTAAGTGCTATTTATTTCTTTCCCTTTGAATTTCAACATGTTCAGATTTTTGCTTTCTTCTTCTGTAACCCCTTTTGCTATTTTAAACGCAATCAATTGCTTTGTTACCGTTGGCATATTTGATTGCAATCAAATGGTTTTATTAGCCTTCCATTTATACTAATCTGTTTTATTAGAATTAAATTAAGAATTGAAAGTCATTCATAGACCTATGCCAATGGTCTATTTGTACGTATGCTATATAAGGATTTCCAGCTTGAGTCTTGAGGTATGCGGAGCAAGTTTCTCTATTTCCATCACTTCTCTATATCTTTTCTTCTCTTCTACTTGTGTTCTTCTAGGCATTGTTTGTGAGGCTCCAACGTGTTTTTGGCCTTGAGTGCACGGGTCTACACAAGCCGCTATGTAAACCTTGGGGAGTAAACCGAATATCAGGTTGCACCGGAGGTCCGCTGGAATTTGCTTTCAGGCAGTGATTATTGTCACGGCACAACATTCCTTCCAATTCATTATAACAAATATGAGTGAATCTGTCTGGCTTGAGATTGAGCTAGTAAGAGAAAGGCCAACAAGGAAGATAGAAGGAATGGGATGATTGAAGGTTCTTTGTTTCTCATGCCTTCCTTGGTTTGGACTTTGGATAACTTCGAACTTGGATCAGCTTGCAAAAGCAGGAGATTTAGCTGTCTTTTTCTTTATTAAATACAG
Organism: Styphnolobium japonicum; assembly: GCA_023212625.1. Classification (NCBI taxonomy): domain Eukaryota; kingdom Viridiplantae; phylum Streptophyta; class Magnoliopsida; order Fabales; family Fabaceae; genus Styphnolobium; species Styphnolobium japonicum. The sequence goes on from JALBWW010000013.1 coordinate 3,626,302, forward strand.
AACTCCGTAAGAGAAGTGTTACGGATGTACTAGACCATAGCTGCAAATTGACTAATTGTGTTTGTGTGTATACATTATTAAATCCTTCATGCGATCGAGGATATCATTGAATGGTACTTGGTCTGCGCCTATCTCCTAGCTGATCATCAAAATTGTGCAATGAGTTTTGGTCAAAAGATGCTGCTCGAATGAACTTAAATTAAATTGAACTTCAGTCGCTTGCAAGATTTTATGACCTTTTGGCTAAGATCAAGTTTTTTGTCCAGGTCAACATATGCGGAAGCATACTGAGGATTCTTTTGTTTCGGCTCCAATCTACCAAGTATATAGGATACATTTTTAGAATTGACGTTTTGTTTACTCCAATATTTTCACTCAAATAATAGCTTCACTCGAACCTAGAGTTTATCTTTATTCCCCCCCCCCCCCCATGCAAAGAGAAGGATGATAAACCAAATTTAGAATATCATTTTCCTACCAATTGTTGGTTTGTGGTTCTAATTTTAGGTGTCCAGTCAAAAATTTAATTTTTGAAATTGTCATTATTAAAATAACTCATAACTATCACATTTTCAAGCACAAACGATATTAGTCTCACCAAAAGGTATGGTGATATTTGTAGTACAAAAAAAATCATTTTCCTACAAAATATGGAAAATGAAATAAAAAAAACAAAAAACACTGTAATCTTATTTTGAGTTCTAAGTTACCAGTCTCTGTTGCTAGTGGATAAATAGGCTTCATTTGCAGGTCACTTTTATCTTATAAAACTGATAACATAAAGCAACACATAAATTATAAAGTCAAACATGGAAGTGGGTGATGCATAATCTTAAGTCTTAACACTTGTAGTTTGGAAAGTCAACTTAGCCGGAATTATTATTTTGTTTGGACTGAAATATATAATAATAAATATTTTAAAGCGTGTTGAAATACTTAAACTAAAAAATCTAATTATTGCTCACATAAAAAATAATCTAATTATTGCTGTGTGATTTCTTAGAAGTTTAGAAAGAATAATATACTTGCACAATCCTTATCTATATATACGAAACTATATCTGAGTTATGTTCGTTCCACTTAAATTTTTTTATTTTATTTTTTTGGTTACAGTTTTCTTAATAGTACTAGCTTTTGCATTTACAATTGTGCACAAATATACAAAATAATTTTGTGTTTCATAATGTTGTGTGAAAACCTAAAGGTATGTTTAGATGAGAGGAATTTGGAAAAGAAGGAAGGAGATGAATAATTTTTTATTTTTAAATTGAGTGAATTATAAAATATTTATAAAAATAAGCAATAGATGATTAAAATATTACATAATAATTTCTCATTTTATTCTTTTCATGTTAAAAATTCTCAAATAAAAAGAATGTTTACTTGAAATAAAAAATTATATCTCTCCTCTAATTTCTCCTCCAAACTCATTTATCCAAACATACTATAAACATCTCTCTTTGTGAGGGCACAATGTTGGGGCCTTCGGTGTTTCCCACAGTCAAAGCTGAACCAAATTGCCCAAGCATTATTGGGAGCTTTTCCACCATTCTTTGTCAAGAATAAAACAATCCAGCGATACCTCCTTATACACCAAACCCTTTCAGTTTTTGCTTCAATAATTCAAAAAAATAAACACTGTTCTTATTTTGAAAAACAGTTCCCATATATTACAAAATTTCAAGTGTATAGCTCTCGAACACTCAATTACAGGAGAAGTAAATTCTCTCAATATACAGATAAATTTTTAAATAGGCACATGCTTATATAGTTATTTCATTTAATAATTAACATGTGTAAGTGTACTTTTTTAAATTTTAGAAATAAGTACGTTTATAATATAACTCACATATTCTTACATGTGTCAATTATTAAATGTAATCCTTATATAGGCATCTACCTACTTAAAAATCTTCCTCCACACACTTTTCAGCACACATGAAAGTTGAATCCTTTAAGTATCCAATTTGTCTTTACAGGCTCACAAAGGAGGCCCTTACCACAACCCATGATGAACTTGGCCTTAAGCAGTGTGCAGCGTTTGCTTTGCCTACCCATTATGATTCAGATAATGATAGCCCAAGCTGGTCTTTCTCTTGCCCCTCAGCCGCAACTCAAACTTGTCATTTTCCCATTATTTTCTTTGTTAAAATGAGGATGAGGTGAAAAACAAAAGCTAATTCATCAAACCTAACAATCATTTGAGTTTGGAATCTTAATCATATATTTTTTTTACCATAGGCAAAGAGCAGCTAGAATTATCTAGCTGAAATATTAGCGGATTTGGTGTTTGAACGTGAGTCTTCTACCTTTGTGAGAAACCCTTTGCCAAGTGTGCTCTCTGTATGCAAGTGTTTGAATCTTAAATCATTTACCATTAGAGTTTGTATAGATTTTGATTTGATCCTAACTAGTTGCTACTTTATCTAAGACTTAGTATACACACATAAGCTACTTTTATTAATTGGTCTCCCACAAAGTAAAGTGTCTCACATTCTTTCAGTATAAGACTAATCTCTACTTGAACGTCTAATGACGTAACCTTTGTCACAAAGTACTTTTAGTGAGATTCGAATGACCACACATGTAAGTTACAGTTTACCCTTAATTACAAAATAGTTCAAGTATAGATAGCCTTAGTAAACATCAAAATTTAATTAACAGAGTATTTCGGAAGATTTTTTTTAATAGTTAATAAAGGACTTTAGTTATGTATACATCAAAGAAAAAAGGACTAAAGTTATGTGGGATAGTTCAGTGTAAAAATAACATTCAATCTTAAGCATTAAACTTAAATATCTTTCAATTATATGATAATGCAGTTTAGTGCCTAGGTAGCTGCATATGAAAACATTAAGAGGATATGTTACTGTACTTATTATACGTAATAGCCGTGAAATGAAATCGATTCATTAGCATGTTAATTATTCTTTTGTTTGCTTGCAAATCGTTTTAATCCTTTTTGTCTAACTGTGGATTACTCAATAGAAAATAATTCTTTCCCTTCTTTAAAATTCTTTCTTTCTGATCTTAGATCCTTACACTCATTCGAAAGGACTTTACAATTAAGTCGACTGACATATTTAGACTATAATTTACATAAGCTTTTAATGGATTCAACATATTAGGAAAAAAAAGTGAAATGAGAATTATGGCATACTAATATTTCAAGATACTTAAACGTAAACAACTTATTTGTCACCTGTGTACCCACTTATATAAGAATTATTGACCCGTTTAAATCAATGTATTTTTGGCCTAACCTGTTTAGCTCGCCAATTAAACGGGTTAAACCCATTTATTCGCGGGCTGATCCGTTGACTTATGTATTTTTTTTTAATTTTTTTTAAAATTAACATCATTTATGAATGCCCCTAACTCAGGATTCAAACATTATATGATGATAATATTACATATTTTAACATAAGACTTTAATTTTAGACATATTATTTAGTTATTGATACATATATATTGGATAATCTTTAATTTTTACATACAACAAGTAGATATCATATATGATAGATGCTGCAAATGAGAAAGAAGCTTGTAAATTTATAAAAAAAAATATGTTTTAGAGTGAATACTTTTAGATTTTGAAATTTGGATTAAATTCTTATTTTAGATTTATGTAATTTTTATTTTTGTAAATTTTATGCTTGTAGTTGTTGGTTGATGTTTGTTTATATTTGGTCATTTTGATTATGTATTAATGTCTGATTGAATTTGTTTTGGACGATGACTGACTTTGTCTTTGAGTTATTTATGAATTTGATTCATATATTACATTATAAATTTAAAGTTCTAAAAAAAATTAATTAATTAAATGGGCCCATTTATACCTTCAAGCTAACCTTAAACGGGCTAAGCTAACTTTTTATCAACCCATTATTCTTAACTCATTTTTAGTTGGCCCATTTGAGAGCCCTACTCTTGTAATACCAACTAGCATTACAGTCATAATTAAAATTTGGCATTTTACGAGCCGGAGATGAAGAATCTGCTACGAATTGAAGAATATGAGGTGTGATTTATGGTATTTCTTTAAATCTATATAATCTTTATATAAAATATGTTCGTAAATTTTCTACAACTATTTTCAAGGATACATTGAAATTTAAATTGAGCTCAAAATTAGTGTAAAAAAACCTTTATGCCTCTTCTGCTCTGCATCACAGAGTGAAATTGGCCTGTTAATGGCCATGAATTTTGATTTCATTGAAGGGAAATAGAATGGCAGGCTGGCAGCACCATCAGTGTTGGGGCGGAACCCAGTTTTCTACAAGGTGAAGGAGATGCTAGTGATTAGTGGAAGTGGACATTTTATGATTTGCCAAGGGCTATGTGGAAGTTAGAGCTCAGCATGAACCTAGCGGCTCAAGTCTTTGTGTTTGCCAAGAACGAAAGAAGGGAGTTCTTATCATATCGTCTTTGGAATTGCCAAGAACAAAAGAAGAGAGTTTGGTATTAAGGATAAATTATTAATTATTAATTTTATAATAAATATTAAAAAAATTATTAAATATAAATAATAATAAAAAAAATTAAAAATTCATTTTAAATATCAATATAAAAAAAAATAGGTATCAAAGTAATTTTATGAAAAAAAAAATGGTAAATTAAGTTTCTGATTTGTTTCTTTCTTCACGTGGCAGCGAGGAACCGCAAAAGATTTTGGTAATTTGCCAATAAATCAGTTTTCCATTTGTTTCGAGATTCACTATTAGCACCATTGCACGGTTTGCACCAACACCTAACCATGGTAACTTTACAGCATGTAACATTTTTGGGTTAAAACCTGATTCTCATACTATTCTTACAACCAATAAATATATAAATATAGAGGTAAAAGATTATACTAAATAAATCAACTAAAAAAACAAAGTCGACAAGCCTTACCTTTGTATAAGTGATTGGGTAGACTAGTAAGGAAATTGAATAGTTTATAAAAAGTTATAGGTTTAAACATTTGTGCTCTCGTTGTAAAAGAAAATTTAACTTTGGTATTATTTTAACAGCAAAGTGGAATGATTTTTAATATGATTTTATATCAATTTTTTATATTTAAGTCTATACTTAATTTAATAATTAATGAACGCGTTAGATGAGTCTTCAAGCACTGCATCATAAAAAGTAGCCCTATTTAACTCTAATGATTTTAAAATATAGAGCAACAATAATGGTCCAGATAGTGAAGTGTGGAGAAATATAGGACCATCCCTTGTTTTCAGTCCTAGCTGTTGGTGTCTCTCCAGAATAAAAGAGGCCGCCGCCGAAAAAAAAAAAGAAGAAATGCTTGCCAAATTCTCAATTGTTATCTGCTCATTCAAACTAGCAATTAACAAAAAAAAATAAATAAATCCCAGAGATCTTCGATTCCTGTCATGTTTTGCTTTCATGTAAGACTTGAAATTTATTTATACAATTATCCAAATTTTAGAATTTTTAATTAAAATTTAAATTAGAAAAATGTTGTTACAAATCCTAAGTCATTCAATTCAAATATGATTTGAATCTTGAATATTTAAGTTAATATACTAACATGCACTCAGTTCTAAGGTTGAGAGGATGGATTGAAGTTCAAAATTTGTGGGTTAAGAGTAAGTTTATAAAAGATTAATTCTTTTTTAAAACAGTTTTTTTTTAATAAAAAGTTGTTTTATCTAAAATTTATCTTGTGTGTTTAAAGTGTGTAAAATTGACTATAAATTAAAATTATTTTTCTATAACTAAAAATAGCTTTTTTTAGAAAAGCTTGTATTTGGAGTTTTTAATTATGTAATTATAGATTATTTCAAAAACTTTGGTAGATAAATATTATTTTGCGCTCAACTAAATAAAATGTTTAATTATTCCATATCTCTTTTAGTAATTTAATACATAAAAATGATTCTTTTTATACAATCCAATCAAAATTCTTTATCTTAAAATTGATTATGAACTAACACATCCAAACATATATCAATTTTTTCATAATCGATTTTTTTGAAAATTGATTATACATATAATTAATTTTTAACATAATCTTTTTTTCACAACTAATCCAAACACACACTAAAAATTTAGTTTATTTTAAGGTTGAGAGGTAAATATATTTGAAAATATCATATAATATATAATAAATATTTTACCTTTGTAAAATATTCTCTTTACTTAGATTATAATATTTAATGTCCATATTTTAAAATAGTACTAATTTAAGAGATGGATGGAGTGACCTACGTGGCATGTACGTGCCAATGTTAAGACATATGGTGAACCGCTAACATGTAATGATGATATACTTCTTAAGCTGTTATGTCATGCTCGTCTAATGCAATTAAGATAAAGCATCTGCGAGTTTTTAATCCGATATAGTAGCTCAAGAAGTAGATCACGCGCAACACAAGAGGCTTGATCCACGTAGAACTGCTAACACGTAAAGGTCACGTCATTTGCCTTGGCGTTGCCACGTGGGTCATGTCATTTGTCTTAACATTGATGGGTCACATCATTTGTCTCAGCGGTGCCACGTGGATCATGCTACGTGAGTCACTTCAACATGGTTGACGTAATTAATTAACTAGGTCATTCTAACACGATTAGCGTGATACAAGTAAATCACTCTAATACAATTGACGTAATACAAATATATTACTCTAACATAGTTGACGTGATCCATTGAATTATGCTAACTGCATTGACATAACCCACATGAAAATAAATAAAAAAATAAAAAATTTTACCATGACAAAAACACAGTATATAAATAAATAATTTTAAAAATAAGATATTTTAATAATTAATTTTAAAATGAAAGATAAAAAGTTCAAAAAACCATCTTCTAAGTTATATTTCGAACTTCGATATTCTTGCTTTCGTACATTTGTAGCATTAATTAGTGTGCCATTCGGATCAAATCACAAATTGGAGGTGGTTGCAGCCACTTGAGGATTTGGATGGAGTTAAGCTCCTTGCCGTAGCACAAGAAGTTTCGACATTATTGCAACGATTGCGATATTATGAATAATTTTGGTCACATTGGGTCCCCAACACAAAACCCCTCTCTTTCCCATCACTTTCACAAATTTTGTTGTTTACATCGTTTTAGAATGGATCCAATTCGTTGCTTAAGCCACTAATCTGCATCTTTCATAGAAGTAATGGACTGTCTTACAACAGTCCACGATTTTTCTCTGATTCAATTTGTTAATATTGTTTTTAATTCAGATTGGTAAAAAAAATTGTGTTTTGTGTTCATTCTTGTCATCCCATGCTTTCCAAACAAACAAGTTTATAGCCAAGCAAACGTCCTTTAGTTCTTAGTCATCCTTATCAATATCATTGAATAAAATATGTTGGAAGAGACTAACTTTTTAAAAAAAGTCTTAATGATTCGAAAAATGAATTTTTGCAATCATGTATAAAAATATCTAAAAAAACTAAAAAATAAAAAAATAGAGCATGTTGTAGAAGAGTCAATGTACACACATGGTAATTCTTTTGAAACTCCAATCTGTCAATTCTTTAGGTATGTTGAAAATTTTCGCATTTAAACACATATTATATATAATTTAAATGAGAATGAGACATAATTTTTTTTATAATTATATGTACATATTGAAAGAATAATATACTACTTTTAATTATTTAATGATAAGAACATAACTGAATATTATTGTTGTCATTTTTCTTTTTCAGCCAAAAAATACTTTATTTCATTTGCCAAAAACGAAAAAAAAAATAAAATTTACTCTGTTCCGCCAATCGCACACTAGACTTAATAATATTCCAAATAACAGCACACTTTCACTTGCTCGATCGTCACCAAAAGTCTTGTTGTCTTTAGGGTGCTCATTACTTGTCATGATTCAAAAGTTGGGCTTTGTGGTAAAGCATTTAGGTTGAATTTCGGTCTTTCTTTATATCTATTGTGTTTTTTAGGTTGGTTTCGATCACTTTTCTAATCAGTTAGTTATTAAATAAATTATTATTTTTTAATATTTTATTTTGTATATTATTGTAATATTATTTTAAATATTAGACTTTGATTAAATATTATGACTTTCAATAATTTTAATTATTATATTATTCATTTATTATGTAACTATCAATTAGATACTAACATAGTATAGTACAAGTGATAGATATTTAGGCCCCTTAAGCATGTGGTTAGAAATTTGATTCCTGACTTATGTGTATGGAAAAACATCTGTTACAAAAAGTTAACCCTTTAAATGGATCTTCATACCTTTCGGAGGATACCCAAAAAAACAAAAACAAAAAATTAGATTTGATCTTAGTATGAGCAAAAATTAATAAATATAAATAAATTTATACGAATAAAGATAAAATAATCAAAACATTATATTTAAAAAATATTTTATATATCTTAATCTTATTGACTCAATCTCTGCTCAGCTCAATATAAACCTTAATATGCTCCAATTTAAAACATAAAAATTAATCCAATTAAACTTTAAATAAAAGTCGAGTCATATTAAATCCAACCAAACTTGATTACTAAGATGAAAAGTGAAAAAGTGCTCCAAACTGTTTAGAATCTTTAGATAAATATCAAAAGTATCGAAAGAGTTCAGAGTAAAATATCTACCATCTTATACATTGCAGTCGAAGCGAAAAACTTCTTCAAGGAGATCTTATTCTTGGTCTCTTAGGCTTCGAAGGAAAGCTAACAAGAAAAATTTCTCATTGTATGAAGAATTATGAAAATATAAAAATAAAATTATAAGAATACACGTATAGAGTTTAAAGTTCAAATTTTATTATATTTTTTAAAAATAAATTATATATTATTAGAGTCTTACAACACCACAAGAAGTAATCCTTCGTTTAGTCTTCAATATATCTTCAATATATCTCTAACAAGATAATCAATAACAGAAGTTGAAGGGGCCAAAATCGATGATGGCAGTGGGAAAGATTAAATAAAACTCCATAAGATGAAGGCATGCAGAAGACAATACGAAGCACTATTTTAAAGAAAGGTAAAGAAAAAGAGTTTACTATTCTGATAAAGAAAATTTAGCAGACGAAAAAGAAAAAAAAAAGAAAAAGAAAAAGAAAAAGAAATAGCCATCCTTGTTTCTGCGAAGATTTTGATAGCAACCTCAATGAGAGAAGGATTCGAGCTCAGATGGGTTTTAATTTGAGACTAAAACAATGACTCATTACTTAATGAGGCGTATTTTGTTGATGGGTGAAACAAGGACTTCTTCAAAATTAGGAGTATTTGAGTATAACTTTTTTAAATGAGAGTATATTAGGTATATCGAAAATTTGTAATTTATACTTTTAAATATAGAATGTAAACTAGACTAGAGACTATGAAAAATATTCTCTTGATAATATAGATATATATATGATCAGGATGCAGATTGGATAGATCAAAGGGCTATGTATGAAAAAAATTATCATCGCCAAACATGGACTTTGCACTCAATAGAGTGGCATCATATATGGCCCAACTCCCATAATTTTAACGAGTAAACGAGTTAATTCGACAGATTTAATCCATTTTGAGAACAATTTCTATTTTCTACAATATATATATATGTATGTATCATTTTATTTAGCCGTCCGACATATATATCAATGCCATTATTTACTTCAACTCGCCCTTTGACTTTTTTATTCAATTTTTTTTAGAACAACTTTTTTATTTATTGTAATAACTAAAAATAGCAGTGAATAACGAAGTCTCTATTCTTTTCTTACTTTTCCATTTTTTTTAACATCAGCAAAGTTTCTCACAAAAAGCTAACCCAAAAAAGAAAGTCTAATATATTCTACTTCGGAAATTGCATAAACTTCCTAATGTCTCCACTTATTACCCATAAACACAAAGGAGTCCAAAATTTACAGCACCTCCAAAAGGAATCTCAAACATCAGAGAGACCTTCAAAAAATAAAAACCCTTAAGCAAAAATACTTCAGTACTCTCAAGAAGAAGAAGAAAAAAAGCTACGCTACTTTAAAAGAAAAAGTAAAAGCCTAATATTAGAAAAGGGTTAAAAAAAAAAAAACACCGCCATGAACTCTGTAACTAAAAACTAAAAAATGAAAACCACCGCGAAGAAGGGGAAAAAAAAAGGAAGGGGGGTAAAATTGGAATAACAGAAGATTCAACAATGGAGTCAATTTTTACAGGGGGAAACGACGGCGCATCACCGCAGAGAGAACCAGGAGACGAGTTCGCGACCGACGCGCTGCTCCGTGAGGGCCACGCGCTCGCCGGAGACGAGAGGCGAACGGCAGAGGGGGCATGTGAAGTTGCAGTGGCGCAGCCAACCGTCGAAGCAGCGACGGTGGAAGACGTGGCGGCAAGGGAGCATGCGAACCTGGTCTCCGTCCTTGAAGGTGGTTTGGCAGACGACGCAGTCGGAGGGGGCGTGGGCGTGGAGGAGGGTGTAGGTGTAGAAGAAATGGTTGTTGATGGTGAGCTGATCGGAGAGGATGATTAAGCCGGCGAGGCCGGATCCGACGGCGGAGAAGAAGCGATCGTCGGCGATGTGGTTGGGGTGGAATCTGGAGAGACCGAGTGATTGGAGGAGAACCTGAAGCAGGGAGCGAAGGTAGTTCACGCAGGTGGCGATGTGTGCCAAGAGAAGCAGCGGAATCGAACCCGAAGAGACGTCGTTTAACTGGTTTTGCAACCCCATCTTTCTCTCTTTGATTTTGGTTTTGTGATTGGGAATGGAAGAAAGTGGGAGAGAAAAGGGGGAAGCAGAGGTCTTTGTGTGTGTGTGGATTGCGAGAGCAGAAGAGGTTCTCGCGGATATAAAAGGAGCTTTGATACAGGCGAATTGAGATTTGGTATTTTAATTATTTATTTATGATTAATTTTACAATAAATGTTAAATATTTAAAAATTTGTTGAATATAGATAATAATTAATAAATATTAAATAATTTATTTTAAATATTAATATTTTAAAAATAAATAAATATTAAAGTAATTCTTTTAGAAGCTTAACTTTTTTTGTTTGTGTGCGTGAGAGGTAAAGAGGGGTAAATTAAAATGGAAAAAAAAAGAAAAATGAAGAGGAATTTGCTGTGATGGTTTGGGTCTTTAGGTGATGAAATTGAAATGTGAGGTAGGTTTCCCTAAATCTATCTATCTATGGCTGTCTTTTGTTTTTTATGAGGATTAGGTGCCCCAATGGCAAGGGGGGCGAGTGGGAGAGGGACATAATAAATAAGATGATAAATTCTTAGATACTTTGATGATATGTTTAGATTGGTGGAGGTAAGGGGATGGAATAAGGAAAGTAAATGATGAATGATATTTTTATTTGAATGTTTACGAGAAATGATAGTATGAAATGAAATTAGGTCCATCATATTATTTTATTTTATTTTTCTTCCATTCTAAATTAGTGAATAAAAAATGGAATAAATTATGAAATTATATTTTTTTTTTATATTTTTGTGTTTGAGATAAGTACAATATGATAATAATAAATTTATAATTCTTATCATTTAATTCACTTTCACTTGCCATTTAATTTAAAGAAGGATATGAAAACTTTATTCTACTCTATTATTAAACATCCAAATAATAATATGAAAATTTTATTTCATATTATACTATCCCTTTTTATTTCATTATGGTCTCGTTTAGATAAATAACTTATATAAAAATTTATTAGAATATAGCTTATTTAATAAGTTTTATTGTCATAAGTATTGTCTAAAATAAGTTAAATAACGTTTAGATAAATACTTTGATAAACGCTTTTCATAAACCATTTAGAATAAATATCGAACATTTTAGGGATATGCTATGAATTGTGTCACTCTCTTACGGTTAATTTTGTTAAAAATTATTATAAAAACAACTAGTATTTAAAATATTTTTAGCTTTCACAAAAACTTATTTTTATAAGCTTAAATTTTTAGCTTATGAAAATAAGTCTAAAATAACTTATAGAAATTTCATAAGTTATTTTAATAAGCTTATACAAACAAAATAAAAATACTTCATAAGTACTTATTGTAGTAAATAAATTCAAATAAGTTGTATATAAGTCTATTTAAATGAAGCCTATATACTATTTTATTTCACTCATCATAAAACTTTTAAACATAGACTAACACCTCAGTGCTTTTTTAATTATTAGATTTGATTTAAGTTTTATTTTATAATATTTTTATTTTATTTTATTTTAATAATATACATATGATTATGTAATACCAACTGTTATACTTTTAGTGAAATAATATAATACATTCGGAATATATAAAAAATTCTCTTCGTTAAGAGACGTGTTTGTGGGCCCTATTCTTTTTTATATGTGCTAATTTAATTTGGTTAGTATTATCTATGATAATAATTGTGTGTTTATTACGTGGAATTTACTTTGTCAGAGGATTACCCTTAGGCATGAATGGGTAACACAAAAAATTTCCAATTTCATATGGACCTAACAGACTTTTCTTGATTTACCAACGAATAAACAAGACAAAGCAAGGTGATGATTTGAAAGGGAGCAAATTTAGCAAATGGACATGGGATCGTTATTTCTTACATTGAACAAGTTATGCTTCTAAAACACGTAAAGGTGGAGGGGATCTTTAAGATGATAATTTTTTTAGTGTATCCATTTAAGTTCATTCAAACTTAAAATGGTGATTGTTTTTTTTTTTTAATATAAAAAGGTGATTTGTTGACAACAGTTTAAAACTAAATAAATCACTCACAATAGATGACTTAAATGCTAAGTAAACTTAATTTTAATGATTGAAGAGTATATGTAATGTTAAATATTTGACTCCACAAAAAAATATTTGTGGAGAGGAATAACTTCAATATTTCAAGTAAAATTAATTTTATATTTAAAAAATATAAAAATATTCAAATAAGAAAAAAAAACAATAACCCATGTTGTTTTAGTTATTCTAGTGCTAGTAACACGAATTTCAGTCAAAGAAATAAATAAGTGCATAATAAAATCCTTGGTTTATTCTTTTACGTCGATTACTTTAAGATTTGGTGTCCCATTTATTGGTAGCTAAATCCCTTTTTCTTTTAGTAGTAAAGCATCATTCCCTTCTTAATTGAGTTCCCCCCCCCCCCCCGCCCACGCGTAACTTTTTGACTGTATTAGAGTTATTTTTGAAAATTATTATTGAAATATTATCATTTTTAAACTTATTAAACTTATTCTTCATATATTATTATTTTCTCCATATAAAAAATTAAAAATTTCACGTGCCACATAAAAGGTGTTAACACGTTAGCGCCTTTTACATGTATATATTTAGTGTATTTTATATAAGATATGTCAAATGTATTGACGCCTCTCACCCAAATACATTAATATACTTGACGTATTTTATATAAAATGTGCTAAACATGTTGACATATTTGGAAGGCACCAACATGCTTGATGTATTTACGTAAAAAAATTATTTTTTTATGTGATAAAAATAATCATATATTAAAAATAAAATTTAAAATAATAATATTTAGATAATAATTTTTGAAAATAACTGTAATACGTTCAAAAAACCCTTAATCCTACACATCTGACTTATGTACTAATTACATAATTCAACATGGGAAGGATCTATCATCTATTCATTAACGGATTGCCATAGACTATAATCAAATGCGCCATAATAATTAATTTTTTATCTTAAGAATTATGTTGGATTAATTTATTATTTTTTAATGAGAGAAATCCACCGAAAATACGTTCTGGTCATTGCCAAACCAACACTATGTGATCTTACCCAAAATAATAGTAATAATAATAATTATACCCCTTTTCTATTTTAGTATCCTAACTTGCCGCCTGCATTCTTCTTGTTTTTATAATTCCTTTATTCGGTTTAATAGTTGATTCTATAAATGATATGATATATTTTAATAAATTTTATAATTTTGTTTTAAAAAATTATAATTGTTCATTGGAATAAGATAATTTAACCCATAATACAAAGGAGCACTAATAATTGAGTATTAAACATCTTAAAAGTTTTTTATGTTTTTATTTCGTTGAAAATAAATATGGCATCATTAATAAGATCAATATACTCCATCACTTATCCTGTATTCTTTAATGGATTTAACAAAGAAAAAAATATATAAAAATCTTGAGTACAAATATTCTTGGAATGTAATGGGTGGAATTTGTTAGAGGGGAGGAAGTTAGTCTTTTTATGTAATTGATATCCTCTTTTTTTTTTGCTTTTTTAAATGGATATTTCGTATTCTATAATAATAAAGAAAGAAAAAGTAAGGTTAAAAGTATATTTTCTATGAACTAAAAAAGGTATATATGTATATTTTTTAGGACTTTAAGTGATATTTATTTATTTAATGATGTTAGCTCATTTAGTCAAACATTTAGCTGATTTTAATCATAACTTGAATTTGAATATAGTGTTTCTCGATAGTAAGTCATTTGAAACTTAAATTTTTGTTTATATATATATATATATATATATATATATATAAAAGTTACATCTATTTTCTTTTATATCCTCATTTGTCCTAACTCCTCACTGCCGCCCTGGACTTAAAAGTTCTTGTACTCACATATCCGAACTTCTTCTCAGATCGAAAAAACGTACAGCACTATTTACACTAAACAACAAGCGTCCATACAACCCTGTCCCCACACTATCTTCTGCATCTCTGCCTTCTTCTCTCCTTTATTTTTTATATTTTCTTTCTAATTGTGTTCTTCGTGTTGCTTTGTCATCTTCTCTTAAAAGTGGAAAATGGTGTGGCCCCTTGGTCTTTGAAGGGAGCCCCACCAAAGGGACACGAACCCTACTGCCATATGCGGTGGTTACCCGAGGGCCAAGGCAAGCCTAGCTTCGCTTTATAGAAAGAACAACATTTTTAAAAAGAAGAATTTTATGGTTTTTCTGCCCAATTAGTAATATTATATTTCTAATGTATGGCTTACCATTTTTTCCCCCCTTCTAATGTATGGTATTTCTGTTCAATTAGTAATTATATCTTTAATATATGATAATTTTGTCTAATTAGCAGAAGTATCGTACATCAAATTAGAGTATCAAGAAGAAAGATCTTTACCTACAATTCTATTATAGCTAGGCGCAGTTTAGACCCCAAAATGTGGCGTAATAAACCATTAATGAATAGTTGAGTTTATTTGGTCTATGTCGGCGCTGATGAAGTTTGCATACAAGAACCTTCGAGAACGAATTGGAGATATTCGGTTCGGAAACTTCCCCTTTTTCTCCATCCCCTTTTGTATTTTCCCATTCAAGCTGGGGAATATTCAGGTACATCAAGCAAATATCGGTGCTTGGTCATGGAGGAATTTAGTTTGTAACGAGTGATTCGTTCCTCTTCCATATATAGATTACTCATCCTATCTCAATGGAATATGAATGTGAGATTTTGCTTGTAAAGCTTTATACACACTTCACAATCAGTGGGGCATCATCCCCATGAAAAAGTTAACAATGCTGCCCTGTATAACACTTTTTGTCTCAAAAAGAATGATTAGGGGTTATAGAATTATGTATATGAGTAATGCTTATATAACTATCCATTTTTTATTTTTTAATATAAAATTAAAAATTAATAACTAAGTTGGGAGACATGCTGCACTATGGGTGGCAACGAATATAGATTATATTTAAACCAAATAAGCAATCCATATGCCTGAGTTATTCTATACAGTATTTGCTAACAGAAAATTTTAAATAAAAAGTTAATATAAAACTATTAGATAGGAATTTTCTAGAAAAATCCTAATTAATTGTGATTAATCAGAGACCAATCATGCTTGTCTACTAATTTTGTGACTGCAATTTGCATTAAATTAAGGATGAGTTTGGTTAGTTGTAGTTGAAAAATCAAAAGAATCTCTTTGCCAACTATGATCTTGTGGTATGAATTAATGTATCTAAGTCAATTAATGAACTAATTAATTAAAGAGTAATGCTACACATTAATAAAATTCAGTCAGAATTTATTAAAATTTAAAAGTAATTATTGGATAAGTTAAATTGGTAAGAACTGCACATTCATCCAATAATATGTCAACTTATTTTGACAAAAAAATTGACAATTTTTTTTGTCTGTTTAGTATTTTTCTTAATTAAAACAAATTTAGATTAAGAAAAAGTAAGGAATTGACAAATAAACGAGAGAGGGCCAAACGAAATTGTCACCAAGATTTGCAACACACAGAGATTTTGCAAGATCTGCGGTAGCTGGGTCGGTGACTTGTGTTCAGACTCTTAACAAATTAATTTTATAACAGAACAAAATTATTAAGAGTTTAGAACTACTAATAAATTGATAAAGCAAAACAATTAAATTAATGAAGCTTATAAAATTCATCCTCCTTGATCCATTCTCCGCCGTCCATTGAGATCCGCGTATCCGCCGACCACACTATTAATGGCTTAAACTAGTCTAGCAATAGACACAAAGCACCCCACTTGTTTTAAAGCAATAGGAAATGAATAATTATTAGTTGCTGGATTTTTTTTTTTTGAGTGAATTAGTTGCTGGATTTAATTTTAATTTATTCTCAGTGTATAATTTTTCTTTGTTATAGGTGTTATTTACATCATATCAATTAATTAGGTTTTAATGCAAATAATTACCTTTCAATTTTAAATTTTTGACAAATAATCTCTTGTAATTTTAATTTTGAAAATTATTTCTATTTTAACCTATTAATTAATAAGTATACCAAATTTATAAACAAATATCTTTTGAGAATGTATAACACAAAGCCAAATAAACCTAAAAAATACACACAATATAAAATTTTAATATAATTTTTCTGAACATAAAATAAGTTAATCTAAACACACACACATCTTTGGTTTTGATTATTTTATATTTAAAAAAATTCACTTAAAATTTGTTAATATTTGATTATAATTTTTTAGAAAACAAAATAAGCTAATTAAGTTTTGAACTGAGTCTTGCATATCTCAAGTCATAAGATTAGGTAAATGCAAGTGATTTCGTGTATATTATTTTATAGTGAGAATTATTGTCGTAAACGAAACTATAAATCTGTAATGTATATTTTGTTTTTACTTTAAATAGTAATGGTTAAGCAATTATTTATAAGGCAGGAGTACCCTATTTGATAGATTTAGTTCCTATAGTCTAAATTTAAAGTGTAACTTTGAGGTTGCAATAAAGTATTTGTAGGGAAAGAAAGACTTGTAGGAGGGAAAGTCATAATATTCCAAACAAAATTAATTTCACACTCAAAATATACAGGACTACACAGGTAAGGAAAAAAAAAGTATAGGATATGTTGGTAACTAAAAAAAAAAGTGACATGTAGGCAAACTTGCAATCTAGTCAGTGCAAATATAAATCATCATTCCTTCTCTATCATTCAATTATTTGTCAACACATCATATCAAAAATTTAACTTTTTAAGTAATTGTTGTCGTAATTAAATTCTTTTAATGATATATCAATAAATGATTAAATGATAATGTAAAAAACTTATATTGATGGTTGATCAAAATTAAATTTTTTAAGTTAATTTGAAAATGATAAATATATTATCACACTTAAAAATTGTGATTAAAATTCAAACTCAAAGGTTGAGTGAGGTGGGCGATCTATATACAGCAAAACCAATCTATTAATATTTTAATATCATTTTTCTTATCACTATCTCAAATTTCCATTATATATATATATATATACAAAACGCTTTCGACTAATTACAATCTAACTTAAGAAACGTAAAAAAAAGGTTAAAAAAAATCATATTGGCAGGTAAGACACATATAGACTAGTAGGGAAACAGGTTTAAAAGTATTGAGTGCTGGATTTAAGGACAATTTTAATTCGCAGGCCTGTCTTCTAGTAGACAAGTCTACATCTTAATTATATGGTGATGATCCTAATCTCTTGGCTCTGGCCACTATGAGAGCAAGTAGTCCAATTATTAGACTGATATAATTATCTATCTGCATAAAATTTATACAAAAATAGGCTAGTCTATGAATATAATAATCTTCCCAAAAAATCTTGATTAGGCTCATCACTATACAAGTCAAGTTTGGAATGACAAATCTGGTTTAGGTACAACAGCCATACCCTAACAACTTTTCTTTATTATCCTTTTGTGCTTGACCTTGGAATGCTCTTGATATATTAGCTCTTGGCTACAGAAAAAGTGCTTTGAAGAGATAAGTAAAGAAGAATTTAAAATCAAACTTTTACTCTATAATAGCACATACAGCCAAATGCAGGAAGGTAAGAATGTTCCAAGTATAATAATTCTCTGATTGATCTCTCTCTCTCTATTTTTGCATTTTTTATATTATTTTAGGTCCCCTAAATCCACAGAATGGGTACATACTGAATAGAAACCATGGAAGAATGGAGATAGAATTTCGGTTGAAGACAGTGGCAACAGAGAAAGCAACAATGACAAGGACACCAAAACATGGTTGCTTTCGAGGTGACTAGCAAGAATAGTAAGTTGGCATTATTGCAGGTACAATAGATTCAATATTAAATGAAAAGAGATTACAATATATGCATAACCTAAAGTTTAGGAGAAAATGATAATATAATCTTAGGAAGATTCAGGAAGTGTTATGATGAAAACTCATTACATTAGCACAATTAGTAAGTGGAACTAGGAGAGGCCAGAAGATTATTCTTAAAATATTAGCTAGGTACAGAAGACTCTGTGAGAGCATAGTGCATATTCATTGTACTGGCAGGTAACAAATAATAAAAAGAGCTAAAAATGATAAACGTTAAAATCAGTATGCCACAAGTGTATTACACTATTACTCAGAGGCACCTTCAAAGCCACGCTTTGCCTTTCAGATTAAGACTGAAAAATAAACAATGTCTACCTATTGGGTGTCTGCTATGTAGTTGCCCATGATTGAAAAAATAGGAAAAGAAAAGAAAGAATGAAATTTGGGACAAGACTAGGTAGATGCATTGGAAGACTTTGGAGGGATGGTTTTGACTCTAAAGATTAAGTTAATATTTGGTAAGAAAAGTGATTATGAAGTGATAATTGGTCAATTCAATTAGTAATCTCCTTTGGAGTACGAAAACATAATATCAACTTCGGTTTTTTTTTATTTTTATTTTTAATCTTTTAGTTATGTAATCTAAACTCATAAATTAGTAAAGAAAATCTGAATATCAAAAAATAGCCTAAACATATAAGTTGCAGCTGCAATACTACTCACACAATCGATTGAGCTTCAAATATATTAAAAAAAAAAACACTTCTATATAGCACTAAAAGAACACAAAATCATTACTCTAGTCCTTACTTACCCTTTAAATTAAAGCATGTGCAATCGTATCAATGTCTATTATAATTATGAGCACTGTAGCCCTGGCATGTGGCCTATAAGGTATTATTTGAATGAAGGAGTTTAGAAGAGAAGTGAGTGGATGAATAATTTTTCATTTTAAAATTACATTCCATTTATTTGATAATGTTTTAAAATGAGAGAAAGGAAATGAAAAATTATCATGTAACTTTCTAATTATACATTTTTTTATTTTTATAAACATTTTATAATTATCTTAATTAAGAAATAAAAGATTAGCTCTCTCCTCCCTTTTTCCCCAAACACTCTGATCCAAATATATTCTAAGAGTCCGGTGTATTTGGGCTGCAGAACCACCCATGAACTGTGTAGCATTTTTGTGCAATTAAAAAGAAATAAAATAATTTTTAATATTTTTGTTTTCCTATAGATATAGACGGTCTTATCTCATCATTTGAATATTTAGTATATGAATTATGGCAAATTATAAGATAAAAATATTATCAATTAAAAAGAAAACTAAAGTAATACTTCAGAGAAACTTCTCAACCGATTTCTCTTTCTGCCCATACTATCTTATTTCTATAATTTTATTTTAAATCTAACTCTTAATTTAAATTGAAGTTTGTATAAATTTTTTTCTTTAATTTTTCAATGAAAATTTGTATGTCCTCAAATATGCTTAGCTAGATTATCAGTCACTGATCTTGGGATAAAATTTTAGAGTTCCATATAATATTTTAATCATATTTAGATGATTAATATGTAATTTTATTAAGTATTCATGTAAAAAGTTTCAACCTTTTAAAAGATCATATCATATAATATTTTAATTATATTTAAGAGTAATATATAATTTTCTTAAGTACTCATTAAAATTTCTAAATTTTTTAAGCACGCACAGTCAGCAAGAAGATCTGCCACTGTAGATTACATTTTGATGAGCACATTTCACTTTCACTCAAGTAAATTATGGAGAAGCTGCTGGATCAAGAAAAAGATAACAAATTTATTGAGACGTATTGGTGACTAAGGCTTGACAGGTCCCCTTAGCTAGTCTTATATTAGGAATGCACGGGTGCCATAAAATATAATAAGTGTCGATATCTCATAAAACAGCAATTGACTGGTTCATGCACACACAACTTAGCTTTTGGCACATTTCGATTGCTAAAAATAAGAAGGTATTTGGTATACTTGTTAGCATTTTAATATGAAATTGTAAGCTACTCTATAATTTCTTGAACATATGAAAACAAGAAGTTTTTACGTTTAATATGAAAATTAAAAATTATTTTTCTATAATATAGGATGTTAAATAATAGAGACATATATTAAGTTCATATTTGAATATAACGTCAGAAATGTTCTATTATATTCATTACCCTCGTATTCTTTAAAGCTTTCAATTGAGCGATATGCTTATCTAGATTATGTTTCCGCATAGAAGTCTTCAATTATTGCCCTTGTAAAATCATAGCTTTTCACAATCAAGTTGTCCGTTCGGCTACAGTGAAGAGTGAACTTTTCATGGCATATCAATGGCCTTCTTTTTATGCTTCTAGTTGCTGGGTTGCTTTCTGTCAAGGTGACAACAACGGAGAGCTTGAGAGATGAGACGGGTTAACACTTAAAACAGCTAAGCTGCCCGATGCAGAGATATATGATTGTCTGCTGAGAGCTCATCCCATGTATCAATGCTGGTGGAAAGCAGTGTTTTCTTAATTTTTCTTAGGTGCTGGAAGCAGAAAACTTCGTTTCCATCACTTCATTCTATCTTTTCCAATTCATTTTTTTTCGTTTTGGCTTTTTGCTAGAAACCTAATTTCTGAGTCACTAAGACTATCCAAGATTTAATATTTTTACAATTCTAGCCTCCACAATGGGGACCTGATCATGATTTACGAAATATAATAGTCAGAAATAAATGAAAATGAAAGGCAGCTTTGTTCTTCTAAGGGAAAAGATAATGGGTTATATAAACTCCTAAAATTTTAGTCTTGTGCCGTTCTTCCTTTAATCTTCTGAGCAAGTAAAAGAGGTGCAGCCCAAAAAGGGAACAAAAAATAAAAAACAGTAAAGTAAGGCCATCACTCTAATTCCTTCCTACTTATCATTAGAACATTAAAATGCCAAACTATAACTATTTTCCTTTCCATTACCTCCCTTTCGAAATACTTCTATCCTTCCCATCAGATCTTTTAAACATTGGCATTATGAACTGCATGCCCTATTACTTTCAACTCAAATCACATTTCATTTCATTTCATTAACTACAAACTAAAAATCACATTGGCACCATATTATTTTAATTACTTCTATGTTCTTGCAAAATTTGAAATGTACAGCAATCCCGAATCAAGTAAAAGGAAAGGATCACAACAGAGTAACAACATTTACCTTTTGTACCACCAGTTACAATAAGAGACAAACTGCAACCTGCTCATCATTGGGTGTATTCTACATATCAAGCTGACATTCCCATGAATCAACTATACAAGCATGATTTGCATGTGCAGGTTCACGAGGCTGATTTAACTTCCCTCTTCAGTAATTCCTGGAAAGTGAAAGACACATACTGAATGAAATTCATGGTAGATGACAAGATTACCCTTTATGTTCCTTTCATCTCAAATGCTTGTTACCTGTTTGGTGGCTGCAATTGATAGGCGCTCTCTCTCCTTCTTCTTGCGTCTGCATTCTCCACACCAGCTAGAAAAATCTTTCTGATATTTCTTCAACTCTCTAAAAGCCGAACTACAAGAACAAGGCTGATGCACATTAAGCAAAGAGATGTAACTGACCATAGATAATGTTCATGGAATTGGCAATGGGACTAACATTTAGGTCAAGCTCAATAGAGGATAGAACAAAAAAATAATAATATTCAGAACCCAATAAATTATGTCATTCCCTTGAGATTGCAAAAGAAAACCTCTGTAGCAATCTAAAATCACAAAAGGGACATATGAGAAAAATCGCTACTTCAGTGAAGCAAGGGTCTAGGCTGTCTCCATTTCCTTAAGTCATAAAAAATGTGATGCAAATACCTTCTACACCATAGAATTAAATTAATTCGATGCCCAGATGTTGTAGGTCTAGCACCATGCCGATGACGACCACAATGAAGAACTGCATGTCCTGGAACATGGGAATAGTCGAAGATCTCCTACAAAGATTTGATTGGAAGGAAAAAAGAAAAGATGTCAACATGAAATTCATATATTTATACTTGGTCAATATCATTTCTAATATCAATATAATGCCATTCAATATTCAGTATGAATTATATGAAATGGACAACTCAAAATTCATAATGTATTTGTCCATTCATGTACTTTGGAAACAAATAGCAAATCTGGATGAGCCTGGGATTGCATTACTGCATCAATCATGCCCCCACCAACCCACTTTTTTTATTCTTGCTCTCACTTCGGATTGTCCCAACTGTAATACAACAAACTTTCCATATTACACTTCTATCCAAAAAATTCAAGTTCTTGACATTGGAATCACTTAAAAAATAATCTTTAATTTAAACTTCAGAACAAGTTTTTCTATTAACAATCACATGACAAGTGGAACAGGAGTACATCTTTTTCAGCTATTAGAAAGAGGAGAGGGAGACGGGAATATGTACCATCCAAAACATTGAAAGGATATGAATCATCAATATACACACTGGAGAATAATGTAGCTAAATATAAATTAATTAGGCTAAGATAATTTTCCTATAACAGTAAACATACCTCTGATTGGGTTTCTGTATTCACATGTTCATCACATCGAACACCCCGGAAGAACAGTTCTCCACCAGAAAATTGTTTTCCCAAGCAAATATTTAAGGTGACTTCTGAGTCATCCACATGGAAGCCTGTAAAAATATTGCTCTTCAGATTTCAACAAAAGCTTATAAAGCTACATGGTTGAGAGGGAGGAAAACAAAAGACAGCTGGCAAAGAAAGTAAAGCAAACAGGATACACAAGTGTAATAGAGGAAAGATTGAAAGCATCATATGTAAGCAATACAAGAAGGAAACAGATTTAGTATAGAATTGAATCTATGAGAGAAAACTACCTATGTCATGAGAGATTAATAAGTAAGGCAACAAGAATCAATCTTTCATTGAATATAAAAAGTATAGACACATTCAATTTTAAGAGCAGATAAGCCAAAATAACCAAAGTTAGAGAGAACTTGAATTAATCAAGTCGTCATAATAAAGTTGTAAATATGACAGTAAATGAATTTCAGTCAACCAACTAGTGATTTCTGAAAATCATGCTAAGCTCTAATGCTTTTTTTCTATTCTTTCGGGTAATAGAAGAAATAATATGTGAGACAAAAGAGAATAGATACAACAAAGGGAAAGATACGATATCCTACTAGACAGAGAAATTAAAAGACTACAAAGGGCCCACAAGGCTAAAAAATGCAACAAAACTGACCAATCTCTCTGCATTTCAGACAATTGTGCTGAATTCTAATGCATTTTCATTTTCTTTTTTCCCTTTGTTTTGGTCAAAAGAAAAGAATCAAAACACACAATAAAAGGTAAATGTAAATAGCGTAATGAGTATGATTAAATGTAAATTAATATGAAAACCATAAGTATATTTGCTTAAACACCGTTTAGCTTCAAATAATTTAATTACAGATTCCAGGCAATAGCAAAGTCACAAAACTAATGACATAAGTTTGAAAGACCTACCAAGTTCAACATCCCTATTGGTTCCATATTCAACAACAAAACCATGATGAGAGTCCAGTGTGGATCCACCAAGTTCAGTAAAGAAAACTACAAAAAATTCAAATTGCAAAAGTGAGCTTGTGCCATTATATTAGTTTCTTTATCTCGGTCCTAAGTTTCCCCTCCATTCACATTAAGATAAATATGAATAACCTCGAGATATAGGACGTATGAAATCATTCATCAATCTTTCAAGCATGGTTTCCAGGCCAAAATCATCGAGAACAGCACCATATTGGTTCATTGTATTAGGTCGCATGATTCTGAATTTGGTCTCATGGACCCATCTTTCAAAATGATCCACCTAAGTAATCAGAACCTGATAAGAAAACATAAAACACATATATAGAACGGATATAATGATATATGCACGAAAAGGAAAAGAAAGAAATGTGATACCTCAGACACCAACAATTCACAAAATTGTGGTTGAAGCATTTCAAATGTATAAATTCCTCTAGAGGGTTCAGCCATTACACTTCTAAAACTCGCTTCTGTATTTTCTTTAATTGCATTGAGAAATGAGGGTGCAAAAAAGTTTTCAGCGTGCATAGTATATATCTCCTTATGTAACGGCTACAAACAAAAGTGAACAATTAGTAAGATCGAGTATGATTGGTACACATGTGCTACATACAGAAAAGAAGACAAGATAATTGTTCTCAGGTTAGCAAATTCTGATTTCAACATGTGCTGATTCCAAATTTCATAGATAACAACAACAACCAAGTCTTATCCCATTACGTGAGATCAGCTACATGGATCAAACAACGCCATTATGCCCTATCAAAAACTAAATTCTCATATTAAGTACCAAATAAAAGATGCCTCCCATTCAAAACTCTAAGGGTCCGTTTGGATGACAAAATTGGAATTGCATTTCAAAATTTCAATTTCAATTCCAATTCTGCATTTTCATTTCAATTCCAATTATGACAGAATTGGAATTGACTAAGAATCTTAATTTTTATGTTTGGAACAAATAAAGAATTGAGTTATAGAATTGTATTTCTAATCTTAATTGGAATTTTATTGTTTGAATAATTTATCAAGAATTTATAAGAACATAATAAATAATTTAAATTAATAAATTTAAAATTTAAAATTATTATAAATAAAAAAAATTAATGGAGCTTGCGCTGTCATAATAGGTTATTGGAGGACGCCAGTGGCGATTTAGCCAGAGCACATGTGTCTCGACGGTGACCATAGGATGTCAACGATGATGTGGCCAGAGCATGCCGGCAGCAATGTGGTTGAAGTACACCGATGATGATGGTTGCCAATGACAATGGTTGATGTAAAGTTTTTAACCCTTTCCTTTTAATATTCTTAAAAATAAAAATTGGTGCTGGGAATTGTAATTTTTAGGGTCTAAGCTAATGTAAGATGATAATTAGAATTGAGAGGTCCAATTCCAATTGCAAGCCCAATTGTGTCTGCCAAACAGGGCCTAAGAGAAATTATCCCATGGACGGCATCTCCCACAATTTCCAAAAAGAATCATAAAATGAAACCATTGAAATTTTCAATAACAAAAGGACCAAACTGCCATTTGACGTTCATTAGCAAACTTACTGGATAATTCAATATGATCTTCTGCCTGTATTCCTTGTGCTTTTGAATCTGTTCAATCCAACATAGAACAACAAAAACTTAAAAAGTGAACAACAAAAATTTGAGCCAGTGACAAAATATCTGGTAAAAGAAAAGGAGCTCCATCCCATCTGTCATACTAAGAGAGACAATAACTATCACAAAACAAGAAACATAGGGCCTATTTGTCATCACTTTTTCAGGTTAACAAGTAATTTTTTTATACCAATAACTTTAACAGTTTAGCAAGTGTCTTGACACGCACTCACACGCATGTTAATCTGCTATTTTCTTTACTTTTGTTTAGAGAATAGAGGAGTTTTGATACTTAAAATAACTAATCACTATTCATAACTTCCTACTTTCTAGGTTAAGCTTTATATCTTGGAGAGACAATAAGACCAAAGCCTTGCCTGAAGCTTAAATATTATTATAGATTACTTTTTAGCATTTGCCGTCTACAAAACTTTCAAACAGTGGTTTTCATCTAAATTTTGAGAGAATAAGTGATCTATAAGAAGCTTGAGCTTGGAACATATAGGAATGCTCTTTCCACTCATTCCCTAGTGTAACAAACTGGCTCTTAAACGAGCCTTACTTCTTGGCAGTTTGCAAGACCCAAAAGACATATAATATAAGGAATTAACTTGAAAAGTGAAACAGAACTTCAGAAATGGCTCTAGCAAAGGCAACCTAGCGATGCCATCATGACCAAAATTACACTTCCTACAATAATTGCAGACAGCAAATTCAGACCTTCCAGAATCCAGACCATTAGACTCACCCAAAGGAATATTAAGCTTCCATAAAATCCATCAATATGCCTAGCGGATGTATAATTTCTAGAAAAGTACAAGTAAGTATATCTAAAGAACAAAATGGTATGCAAACTAAAGATCAGATTGCCATTATTCTAAGAAGACACGTCTGATAACATGAATGATTTGGGACTAAGTCTTAATGCAAGACCAACTGGTTAAACAGATATCACCGTCACTGTAGGCGTCTACTCAGCAGTCAGAAGTATATAAGGATCCAAATTGTTAGCCACCAAGGGGGTCAAGCAGAATACAGATTTCTACTTTCCCAATTCCAAACAAACAAAAAAATCAACATCTTTCCCTAAATTCTCTCACAATTTCTCTAAGTCAAGAGACAATACAGCAACTAGAAAGCATTATGCAGCAAGAGCAACAATGCATTTGGCCATATAGTCAATGCCCTTGAATTGAACCTTAATGATTAAGGGTAATATTAAAAAATCAAATTTTATTCAAAAAAATCAAGAGACACGGCTTCCAAGTTTCAATGGCCTTCTGGGTATCTCTTCAATCCCATTATCTTGCACAGAAAAACAAAGCAAATGATAAAACCCCCAAAAACTCAAAAAAGAAAAAGAAAAATGTCATACCCGAGTGCGCTCACTCTCAGGTAAATAGCGGAGCAGAATGCTTCTCATGAAGTGGGCTTTCGCGTCACGTGAAAAGTTGAGCATGTGCAGAGGCAAATACTGCTCAAGGGAGCTGAAGAGAAGCGGGTTGAACTCCAATTGGAGGTCTTCATAGCTCTCGGGCTTGTGGTCCCGTTTGGGGCTTGTACGGAGCCTATTCGAACCAGACAACGTCGGTGCTACAACCATGTCTCCGTTGCCGGTATTTGAAGCGCGATGCTGGGTCCTGCGGTCCAAGGAACCATTCTGGGACATGGTTTTCGGAGAGGAACAGAGAAAGGAGAGAAGAGTGTGTGTGAGAGTGTGTGTGTGTGTGTGAGAGAGAGAGAGAGAGAGAGAGAGAGAGAGAGAGGATATGACTTATGCGAACAACATTGAAATAAAGATTGAAACTTTGAAGAGGAAGAACGAGACTGAAAGTTTGAAGAGGTTGAGAGAGATAGCGTCGTAGGGTTCTTCTTCTGGTTTCGTTAGTTGGTTGCGTTAGAGATCCAGGTGGAAGATCTTTCTTGTACCCACAACCACAACAACGTGGAAGATAACTAAAAAGGTTAAGGTGAAATTAATCGTCTCAAAATGTTTGGAGATAAGTACCTTTTGTTATTTATTTATTTAAAGATTTGGAAATTTTTACCAATTTTTTTTAATTGGCGAAATAGCTAAAATAACTTTATCAATAATTAGAATTTATGAGTTTTATTATTTTAAAAAATAATTAAAATGAGGACCCAAATAATTAAATTATGTTAGTTTAGGTAATTTAATAATGATTTAATTTTGATTTATAATAATCAAAATAAAAATATTTTAAATTATCATCTAATAATGCATTATAACACTATTAAATAAGTTTGATTATAAAAATAATTATTAAAAAAGTTAATTATTTTAAAAATATGTCAACATATAATTTGATAATAATATAAAAAAAATAATTCTATTAAATTAAAATTAAAATATTTACAAAATATTTAAAGATAATGACTAAATAAAGAGGACATGATCCTTATACAAAAATAAAAGGAAAAAAAAGCCTTTTTTTTAAGCAAACAAACTGAGACCTGAAAGGAAAACTATGAAACTACAACGAGATCAAACGGGACATGATTACCCTAGTTAGATCAACAAATAGCAAAAAAGATAGCTATGCATGATGGTATACACCCTCATGGAAACCAAAAGGATGGGTTGCTAGTCATTAAGTCAATACAGAAAGTGTTCTGTGATACAGCGAGAGTAAAGTTAATGGTTATTAATTCAAGGATTTGTCCTTGCTTCCTTATAGTTCCAACGATTATGACTCCATCTAGGTGATTGCAGATTGTCTTACTAATTCGGCACACTTTCTTTTGATTAAATCCACATATTGAACCTCTCAGTATGCTTAACTTTAGTTAGATGAGATAGTTTATTTGATTAGCGCATCTTTCTCCAATATCTCAAATTGAGAATTCCAAATTCACATTAGTCACGAGGACACAGTCATATTTCCGACTTTGGAGGATATATTTAGAGTTTCTTTACTAGATTTCATATGTAGATGGGATTGATATTTACCCATTATATAAGTTTGCTTGCAAGAACAATTATCACTAGGTTTGCTTGGTTTAAGATTCATTGGAGGAAGTGAAGATAGCCCCAGAGTAATAAAAACTCTACATAGATAACTAGAGGTGAAAAATTCTTCACATTTGATAAAAGGGCAAGCTCAAGTCAACCCTATATAAGTAGGACTATGCCCAATACTAAATAAAATTGGTATTAATTGTTACTTATAGAGCTCTACCATTGACTCAGTTATTCATGTTTTCAAGCTCATAAAGTACATTCTAGATTATCTCAACCAAAAAAATGTACATTCCAGATGATTCTCAGGTGCTCCTAATATAAAATTGGATCAAAACTTATGATCGTGAATAACCAATTGCTGTCTTATACAAGCAAGTCAGAAAATTGAGTTCTAAGAACATTCCATCCATAAAAGTGTTGTGGAAACATCATAAAAGCCAAGAAGCTATCTGGGGTTAGAGTAACTCATGAAAGTGCACTTTCCTAACCTACTTTGGAGGAGGAGAAAGGAAAACATTGTGCTACTTAGTTAACACATTTGCAAGTGTAGACACAAAATACCCTTAAGTGCCATGTCGATAGCTTCTATTAGTCATACTAATAGAATTAAGGGTTTGGACAAAATTGACGATACTTTACAGGATAAAAGAAAAGTTTGAAACATGAGACCAAAATGAAACTTGATTCAAACTTTAAGAAGCAAAAAATTTACGTAACTTTATAACAAAAAGTGTGTTTAATTCTTTTTAAAAATTTGAATTATAAAAAATTAATAAAACAATTATTATTCTTCATAACAAAATATTCACTTTTTGAATGTAGTTATTGAAAGAGCAATTCCTTTATAAAAAAAAGTTCATTTTTTATTAAATATAATAAAAATTTTGCGCGAAGAGTGTGGTATATTATAGTTTTGATTCCTTTAACCACCAAGAATGGGAAAAAAAAAAAAGAAAAAGGAATTTAATTTTTATTATAAAAAAAATAAACCCCGGGTTAGAGTGTTTGGAGTCAGGTGAATTGGTATTGCCGTAGGATGGTTGTTGTATTAGCACCAGCATCACCAACCGCGGAGTGCCCGAGAAAGTAAAAGCTTTTCCCTCTCTTGTATTCTATAAGGAAGGAAAGGCACGTTCCTGATTCCTCACAACACCCAAACAACATAAACATAGTTTCTTAGTACCAAGTTCTAACTACAAACACTCTTCCATTCTTCAACCCAAGCCATGGCGGCATGTGCCAAGCTCAACTCTTTGTCGTCCCACTGGGTCGCTGGTCAGCACTCATTCTCTCACCGCCCTCGATCGTCGTCTCGCTTCGCCACTCCCCGAGTCTCCCTCCCGATCCGCTCCAGTTCTTACGCCCACGAACTCGTCCAAACCGCCGTTCGTTTTCTACTTGTTTCTTTTCAAGAGAACCCTTTTCATGCCCATTCAACCTTCTTCTTCTTCTCCCCCTTGTTGTTTTCAACCTTGGTTTGGTAGATTTGCATCTTTGGTTACCCTCTCAGTGGTTTTCATTTTGTTCATCATTTTACTGATACTTTAATATGAGATTACCTTGATTTATATATATATTGCTTATTATTACATTGTTTGACCTATGGATGCTGGTAATGTATGGTAGGTAGCATGAGGAGATTTTTTCTTGCAAGTTGCTTTGAGTAGTTGTTCTGTGTTGATCTAGATTCTAGTTTTGTTATTGAAACAACATTTGTACTGGCTTGACTATCACTTTACCATTCATTTCCTTTAATTGGTTTGTTTCTGGATGGTAATAGAAATCGATTGCATCTCCTGGTCGTGGAATTCTTGCCATTGATGAGTCCAATGCAACATGTGGAAAGAGGTTAGCATCCATTGGATTGGACAATACGGAGGTCAATCGTCAGGCCTACAGGCAACTTTTGCTGACCACACCTGGCCTTGGTGAATACATTTCTGGTGCCATTCTTTTTGAAGAAACCCTTTACCAGTCAACAACAGATGGAAAGAAGTTTGTGGATTGCCTTCGGGACGAGAAGATTGTACCTGGCATCAAAGTTGATAAGGTCTGTTGTTTATGAGTAATTCATGACTGTAATCTCTGACATTGGATTCCTGTCTCACTAATTATATACACTTGCTCGGTAGTCATATTTTTAGTTTTATTCTGTTTAGGGTTTGGTCCCACTACCAGGGTCAAACAATGAATCTTGGTGCCAAGGGTTAGATGGATTGGCTTCAAGATCTGCTGAATACTACAAGCAAGGTGCTCGATTTGCCAAGTGGTAAGTCATTTTTCATTTCTTCTTTATGAAACTTTCTTGGTCATAAGATCCTTTGAAATTGAGTTGGAATAGTGTGGTTTGCTTTTGTAATATACAGGCGGACAGTCGTTAGCATTCCATGTGGTCCTTCTGCATTAGCTGTTAAGGAAGCTGCATGGGGACTTGCACGTTATGCTGCTATCTCTCAGGTATTCTTTCACCCATGAATCTATGTTCATTGAAATTAGCTCATTCTTAGCATTACAAATGTATTTTCTTAGTTTATCCTTTTGGTCCCCTTCAATATACCCATCTAAAAAGGGAGGTTCTTTCATTTGAGTGGAGTGAAGGCTGGTTGTGGGTTTAGTTTGGGCTATGTGACAACATGAGAGGAGATTGTAAGCATGTTCACTTGTGCATAGGTTGTGTTCA
Source organism: Styphnolobium japonicum (assembly GCA_023212625.1). Lineage (NCBI taxonomy): Eukaryota > Viridiplantae > Streptophyta > Magnoliopsida > Fabales > Fabaceae > Styphnolobium > Styphnolobium japonicum. The sequence continues at coordinate 3,657,628 of JALBWW010000013.1, forward strand.
AATCTGATTGAATGCCACTATATAATTCTTGCTAGGTAATTAACTTTTATGGTTTGATGCTTGGTGTTAGTGTGTATATAGAACATTTGTTTGGTGTTCATCTCAAGCAAGGTTTTTCTGCACAGTAGACTCATCCTTCAGCTCTGTAACCGCATTCGATTAATCTGATTGAAAATAAGTAAAAGTAATATAACCAAGGAGGGACATTACACTACATTTTGTTTTCAGTTTGTTTGATATTTTCTTATATTACATTTACGGACGCCATTTGTGGTCCATTGCAGGACAACGGTCTTGTTCCAATTGTAGAGCCTGAAATTCTTCTTGATGGGGACCACTCAATTGAGAGGACACTGGAAGTGGCAGAGAAGGTCTGGGCTGAAGTCTTCTACTACTTGGCTGAAAACAACGTCATTTTTGAGGGAATTTTGCTCAAACCTAGCATGGTGACACCTGGGGCTGAACACAAAGAAAAGGCTTCTCCAGAAACCATTGCCAAATATACACTCACAATGCTTAGAAGAAGAGTTCCTCCTGCAGTCCCAGGAATCATGGTATGACTACTGTACCTTTTTTGTTTCTTCTTTACATAAATTGATATATCATATTTCCTCTGCACAAACCGTTTCTAGGAATACATGAATTCAGAATCCAAAGATTCATATCACTGATTACATGTATCATGTGTTCTTGATTCTAGCTAATTTGAATGGATGAGATTTTGTTGGTATCTATCATGGCATGCACATTATGGGGATAGTAATTTTAATCCTTTTTTCATTTAAGATTGCACTGAAGTTAAATATTTGAAGTGTAGAACCATTAAACAAAACTGGAATTTATGTTCTATTTTTATTCTCAGTTTTTGTCGGGTGGACAATCTGAAGTGGAAGCAACACTAAATCTTAATGCAATGAACCAAAGCTCCAACCCATGGCATGTTTCGTTCTCATATGCACGAGCTCTGCAGAACACTGTGCTTAAGACATGGCAAGGGCGCCCTGAGAATGTGGAAGCTGCTCAGAAGTCTCTTTTGGTGCGTGCAAAAGCAAACTCATTGGCTCAACTTGGAAGATACTCTGCCGAGGGTGAAAGTGAAGAAGCCAAGAAAGGAATGTTTGTCAAGGGCTATACCTACTAAAAGTTGAGGTACTCTGCGCCTTTGGCCTTCAGTTGATCTGTTTTAACTTTTTATCGTATTCCTTATTGGCTGTGAATGCTGAGGAAACTTAGACGTGTTGTATTTTTTTGTTTAAACTTTTAGTAACTGAGTTTGAATAAAGTGTGCGAGAAAGAAAGCTTTTCTTGGTGTAATCGAGGTTTGGGATTGGTAAAAAAACCAAAAGGGAAAGAACAAAAGAAAAACAAGGTCTATTACTTTGTCATTGTTTATCTGCGCCGTTCGTAGATTTTGCATCTTGATGACTTGATAGTCCCATTTGTGGTGGTAGACTTCATATTGGTATATTTTATCCACATCAGGTTTCTGTCGGTACCATATTTAGTATTGAAAAGTGATAAAAATATTATGTCATGATTCTTTTCTATAGTTAATAAGCATTGCTTCTGCACTTGCCAAGTTGCCATGATATTTTTTACGATCCCCAGGGATACTGCAGTGTTTGATCTTTAAGTACTCTAATTTCGATGTGGGCGGGTGGTAATAAACTTACTCCATTTGTGTGGCACAAATTCTGAAGTACTAAATATAAACGGACGGAAGCATGTCATGTTCCTGCCATTGTGTGAGGCATGAAACACCAGCCTTTAGCCTGTTGGTGGAAGAAACAGATGTAACTAAAACTAACAAACTGTAGAGAAGTGTTAACAAGCTAAAAGTAACTCTATATGCGAGAGACTGTAATTTGTTACTTTACTCCGTCTTTGAGGCGTGGCGTTGTCTTGCATGATTCCTTGATCGCCTTTTTTTATTGGAGGCCAGAAAGTATCCATATTCTTGTATGTTCATGCAATGGTGTTATAGAGTGGATTTATCATCTTAATTCTGAGTGGAATTCTTGATCATCTATTCTATTGTATTAAGCTAAATGTTGAACAACTAAATTACTTGCTACTTTTCATTCGCATAGCTGAAAAAATGAAAACTATTTTCTGCTGATGATTGCTTTACTGTTTAACTAGTGTATTTTTAGAAAAAAAAAAGTTTATTTTTCACTTTTTCCATGACTCTTGAGTAATGCTATTTTAACAAAAAAAAGCTCTCAACTAGTCACATCTGCAAAGGTGTCTCATCTTAAGAGTTTAATTTTAATCCATTATATAAAATTCTTATATAATATCATCCAATCATGCATATCATTAAAATCTCATCCTGTAATAACACATAATTCAATGAGATGATATTATAAAAATATTTCTAAATTCGTTACTAAAATCATTCTCTATCAGCCACCAACACTCCCGAGTTAAAAAAATTGAAACATATTGACAAAGTTGAACCATGCTCTATTTGCGTGGCGGCTCAATGCTAATATAAAACCTAGGCGCAAACGAAGTTTCTACGCTTAAAATCGCATCTAATATGTTTGCTATTTGTAGCCAACGGTAGTTAATAACTAATGTTGATAAAAAAGATAGGTAATGGCATGTACCAAAAACAGAAAAAAGATGGGCAGTGGTCAATATTAGTGGTAAGAGTTGTTACATGACGATCATTGATAATCAACTGTGATAGTTGTCAATGAAGGCGATTGATACTGGTGATTAATGACAATACTTTAATCCAAAATGTTATTGGATTAATCATAAACGTGCAGAAAATGTTTGATATGATGATCATGTATAAAGTTACATTTGAGATTCACAATGTAATCTGTAGTTCAAAATTATATATTTTTCACTTTTCATTTTTATTAATGTTAAACGATCAATGTTACATTTTTTTCCCCCAGTTCACCTTTCATTTTCAATCTCATTTTGCTCCCAAACATAGAACAAAAGCCCTTCAGATCCAAAATATGTCGGAATCCAAATTAAAAATAACCAAAGAATTTATGGAATGAAAAAGATATTGAAATTCCCCTATAAATGAATGTTATGTATTACATCCTCCTTCTATTGTAAAAGTACTCAGCCAGTAACCATCTATTTTCTCATCAAATTGGACAGTTAATACCATCAAGTTTTGATTGGCGTTTCCTCCTTCAATCAGGAATTAGTATCTTCCAACTTCAAATTGAATCCGTGTGATACATGCTTGATTGGATATGGCTGTTGTCACGAGATCAAAATTGACTCAAAGATCCAGTACTATATAGTAACAAAGCCGCCACACCTTTCTGCCCTTCTATCCCAGAAGAGAAGAGGGGAGTAGGAACCAGAAGATTTGGGTCAAGTACATTCATCTTGGGCTCCGTTACCTTCCCAGTAAGCTCATCATAGCTGATTGTTTAATCATGATCCTTCTTACTTTTCTTTAGCAACATTGACATGTGGTTGATATACTCATTGCCTATCTGCCTTCCACCCATCAACCACTGCAGCGCCTCAGCCGCAGCATCTTTTTCTGCACTCTTCTTATTGTTACAAGGTTGGCCCATTATCTGCATTCCGTTAATCTCGACTGTAGCCCGAAATTGATTGTTCTTCAACTGCTTAATCTTGTAGATGGGTGCAGCATATCCTGCCCTTGTAAGCAATGTTTGGAGCTGACTTTTAGAATTATCACCCCCAGGTCCACTCTCAGTCCTTGAAACCAATGCTGGCCGTGAGGCCATTATAGATGGCTTTGATGGTTTAAGGACTCGGCGACCAAATACAAATCTGCCTTCACATTTGTCGTTGGAAATCAGCAACCGTACAGCAGATAGGAGCTCATGATACGACTGTATGCCCATCCTTGGAAAGAGTAGCTGCCAAGTACAAAAGTGTAAATTTAAAAATAACTGTTAAGTTCACCAATGCAGGTTGGCCCAGAAAAAAAACTAGAAAAAAATGGTACTGGCATTTGCATTAGCAAACTTAGTTCAAGTATTTTGTTTTCAATATTCAAAATCAATAGGAAGCTGGTAGGAGCATGAAATTAATTTGCACCTACTTTGCTTTGAATGAAGTCATCAAGTTCCCTCCTTATACTCAGGTACATGTCAGAAACAGCAGGTTCCATGAAAAACTCCAGATATCCTCCTAACATTTTTAAGTGACCATCCTGCTAGAAAGGATGGAATTCCAGTAAAACATCATTTAATTAAAACTTCGAAGGAAATTTAAAACTGTAACATTTTATAGAACAAACATGACAACCAATAAAAAAATCACAAGGCACTTACAGCATTTCCTTTCGAGATGCTTCCACCAAAAAGAAGCACCACTGAATCAGACACAGCTGTTGAGTCACGAAGAAAAACTGAGTTCACTTTTATCTTCTCATTAAAAACTAGCCATGGATATGGAATTTTAGTTTCCCGAGCATTCACTGAGTTCTAAGCAAAATGAACATGCAATTGAAAAAGAAAAGCAAAAAAAATAAATCAAAACATAGATTAAAATCCTGAGTACAAGTATTTACAAGTTTCACAACCAGCAGCAAATTATAATGACTTGAATGGACTAACCGAATATAGGAGCACTTGGCCATCCTCCATTGTTTTCAGAGAAAATGACTTCTCATTATGCTGCAAATGAAATTACATCATACTTATTTTATAGTCCCACAACCATAAGTATTTACTAGATACACAATATTAACCCAGATTTTACAGATCCAAGCAGTAAACTATTTCTCTCGGGCAGTGGCGGAGCCAAGACTAAACTTCAGGAGGGGAACAGTTTAATATGAGAATTTGATGACTAAAAATTATTTAGATAATGATAGGTTTTTTACAATACAATTGAGTTAAATACAATAACTAAAATATAAGAAATTATCATCTTGTATTATAACTTCACTTAATGAAACACTAATTATTTTGAATTGTAAATTATATTTAATTATTTATCTGCATCTAATAATCATGTAAAAAAAATTAGAAATATAAAAAGTACAAGGCATATTTTGAGCAAACTATTTTAGAGTAATGCTATAGCCAAAACTATAAACTCACAAAAAATTACAATTAGGCTCTGCAAGCCATTAGATAAATAATTGTCTTTTAAATCAATGACTTGCAGAACCGCGTTGTGGTTTTTAAAGTGTATGATTGTGTACTAGCATCACTCTTTTTTAACACAGTAAAAGATAGAACCGGAAAAAATAAAATTAGGATTTAAAGACAGATAAAAGTATTGAGGAAGGGCACATTACGGGAAAATTATTGTGAACATGTTAAAATGAGATTTGATGTTAAAGGGAAAAGAGGGGATGAGCAGGGGCACGTGCCCCTCCTGGTCCCAACCTCCCTCCGCCACTGATTAGAGGGGAAGGGCTTATGTAATAAATATATAATATTTGTCATATATAAAGACATACCACAACAGAGCAAATTCCAGGATATAGGCCATAGCAAATAATTGCCCGGATAAGATGCACATCGTGGCTCCATGTATTACAGCTGCTTGTGTTGTTATCAACTAATCCAATATCCTTGAGCAGGGATATGAACTCCCTCCGAAGAGCATCAATAGCTTTCATGGATTGTGCTGAAAGAAAATTTTTCCAGCAATATTCATATCCAGCCAGGTCTATTTCAGCATCTTTCCAACCCTCATAAGCCCTCACAAGTGCAAGGTGGTCACTGTGTGCACGGGAGAATTGAGATTTTGCTGCCTCTGCAAGCTACAATGAAGAATTTTGATATAATGCATATGTAAATGGTTATTATACACCAGGTCTATTTCAGCATCTTTCCAACCCTCATTAAATGTATGTATGTAATGAAATAGAGCACCAGTTCAAATAACTTTCAACACAGCTTGGGTTCTCCTGGTACAAAATTCAATTGAAATGGTGTCTGAATAATAGAACCCAAAAGAAATTGCCCAAGTTATTAGTTATGCCATATGTTCATGCCAAGAGGGAGGAAGTGAGTAAGAGAAATACAAGTAAATTTCAAATGACCTCTTATAAAAAGGATTCGTTTAAAACTGGAACAGCTTACATCTTTTTTATCCAATGGTGTTAGAAAAGGATCTCTCACACTAAGGCCAGCAGCAACAGTTAATATGGGATCCAGGCAGTTGAAGATAGCACCTAATATAAGCATCTTGCCAAGTTTGGGTTCCATTGGAAGCATTGTCAGATAGCGCCCTGTCAATTGACAGACCAAGTATGAGGCTTCATCATTATGAGGAAAAAATTAATAAGCCAGATTTTCATGTATTGGGTAGGGATCAACCTACCTAGAATAGTCAGATTCTCATTCTCATCCAAAGCCCCAATTATTTTTAAATATTCAATTGCATTTTGCACCTATGAATAAAATAATTGAACCAAAGTGAGAAATGCAAATTTATATACAAATAATCGACGCAAGAAATGAATAAATGAATTCATTAAAAAAAATCAGGAAGTAAAAACAGGAGTGCATGAATTGTTCGGAGCTAAAATGATGGCACTGAATAAAAGTATCAAATTTATCATTACCGCAAGTATCTCAGGAGACTGCAAAGCCCTAGACAAGAACTCAGATATACTTCCAAGTCTTAAACTTTTGATTTGCAAACAGAGAGATTGCAAAGGTGTCCTCAAAATTTCTGGCAACTGATACTCTGCAAAAGCATCATATACACATCTTGGATAGAGATAGTAACACTCTCCTGGTTGAACACGACCAGCTCTTCCTCTTCTCTAGAAAAATAGGATTCAGGGGAAAAACAGACAATAAATAAACGTTAGAGGCCCCAAAGTTTCATGGTTAATATTTAGGATCATGATTCACAGGTGTCCATATGAAGATTTTTGGGGATGTACACTTTGCTGCCATGATATTTTAGTCCAATTCATTTCCATACACGATCTTTAAGAAAAATGACAAATTGCAACCTAATCTGTCAACATGGTGGCAATTTCCACCCAATCTGTCTAAAATTGGCAGACAAGGTTAACATTTAATGGCTACACATGATCTTTGGGCAAGAATACACAGGCCAGTCGAGTGAATGGACATGTTCATAAGGTCCAGGCAAGGCTTTTATAATTGCTTTCAGCAGCAAATGCATCCATTCACTTGAATGACATATGCATTCTTTCCCAAAGTTTGCATGAAATATCACAAATAGTTTTATTAGACATTAACCTTGATAGCCAATTCAGATAGACTGGGTGAAATTGCCACAAAGTTGATATATTAGGGTGCAATGTACCATTTTTTAAAAATCAAGAGGAAACTGCAATTGGGCCCAAAGATTATGGTGGCATATCCTGGAGAATAAAACGCCAATTTCTAATTGAATAATTTAATGATGCACACAGCACTAAACATGGAATCATAATCATGTGCCACAACATTCCACCAAACATGGAATCATAAATTTTGATGCACAAAAAGCACTAAACACTCTCTAGGGTTTTGGCCTACAATTTCCATTATTCCACTTCAGACTTCTTACCCTTTTTTAGTATTCATGTACTGTTTGGCCTACAATTTCCATTATTCCACTTCAGACTTCTTACCCTTTTTTACTATTCATGTACTGTTCTTCCTTTATTATTACTATTGCTGTGTCACTCATGCTCTTGGTGACAATAATGACTGATAAGTGAATACAAGGTCTATCAAGCTCCATTAGTATGTCCCCATGCATATTTCTTCCCAGTTTGATAGACTAATACAACAGACTCCTCTCAATGCCAAGTGCAAGACTAAATAAGAGCTAAGCCTAAATCTAGCATAAATACGCAGAGTTGTTATGATACAAAAATTCATACTCAAACCCAGAATACCGCCCATATATCCCTATAACTAAGTATAATGCCAGATTGACAGTAGTCTAGCGTCAACAGTATTCAGCCAATTGAACTGCTATAAACTAAGCATAAACTTTGCACAAAATGAACTCAGTATAAATATATCAAAGATGCTAGAAGCAAATATGCTGTCTAGTAATATAGAACACATTATATACAATGATTAAAGCCAGAGCCAAACACATAATCAACTAGAATATAATCTTACTTGTTGAGCAGAAACCTTAGATACCCAGGTAGGAAGCAAACAAGGCGTGTTATTCAGAGCATCATACGATGTTTCTTTTGCCTTTCCGCAGTCAAGAACAAAAACAACGTCATTTATCGTGATACTCGTTTCAGCAATATTTGTTGCTAGCACTATTTTTCTTACTCCATCTTTGGGCTCTTCAAATATTAACCTCTGCATAGCCAATATATATAACCTTTCTAAATATTGCTTGTAAATTTGTAAGCAGGAAGATAAAGCACATATTTCCTTTCCTCAATACCAGACTAAGCATGCAATAAATTTTTAAAAGTAATTTTCAGACAATCATTATGTTCTATAAAAAAAAAATTACTGGAGTGCCTAACAGGTTAGGAGATGTGTGCAGATTACTAAATCAACTCAAACAATGAGCCATCAACAGACAAAACATTACCTGCTCCGAACTAGCCATTGAGCCATGGCACGTAAGCACCAAAACTCGGTTTGGGTCTCCCAAGACAGGATGTGTCAGAAGCTTCTCTTTCAGAGAGCTTATATCATCCCATCCAGTCATAAAAACCAAAACGGCACCAGGCCTTTCATTCTCACATATATTGCATAAGATATATTCTATGAGACCAAAACCAATACAGTCAGGGTTCCAACATGACAAAGACTCCTGTGTCTGTGGGCTGTAATCTTTGAAATCAGCAACTCTAACTACTTCCTGATCACATTTTCCAAAAATGAACTAAAATTAAGAAAATGCTAAACAACTAATGAAGCAACTGCAGTTCAGAAATTCTTAAATACCTCTACAGCGGAAGCAATTTGGCTTTTCCTCTTTCTTGGGGCCTGTTTGTTCATTTTCCACATCCTATCTTGACCATAATCATCAATTTGATTATAGGGAGTCAATCTGTATCCCGTCATTTCGAGAATGTTCTCCAAAAAATGAGTTCTGATGGGGTATGTGAAGCCCTATATTAGCAAGCACATCCACCCAACCAATAAGAAAAGGGGAAACTTTTAGCTTTTGGCACGACAATATTATCCTTTCTATCAGCAAAGTAGAACATAATTTATAATGTCCATCCCCGTTTTCCTCCCCCCAAAAGAAGAGGGAAAAAAAAACCCTTCTCAAAACTAAAACAAAAATTACTTGGTGTCCTCAACATGAATTCTTGAGCTGTTTCATTTCCATCTAAGACAATATTATACCCAGTTTGCACACATATACTCCCTTAATACTTCCAAATCATGTCATTTTAGTTTATGTTCCCTATCCTGAGTTCCATTTGCTTTAATTTTCTCACTCACCCCACCAAACCCCGTGCCCCTGCTGATGATAAGGGCAAAGCAAATACCAATAGACCATAAAAGAGGAAGTAAGCATAATGGGAAATAAAAATCATAGCTCAAATTTCAAGTAGATACAAATACCCCACAAAATCACTAACTACCAATAAAAACTAAGCAAAATCCAAATTACCACTTACTAGGGCTACATTGTTTAATTCAAATCCCATGCTTTAATAACTCATTCCTATCTTCATTAACCCCTCAAACTCACTCCAGCTCTAACTTCTCCAAGATACTCTTCTTAGATCTAAAACATCCTTCAGTTAGAGTTTTCTTGTTCACCAATTCAATTTTCTATATTCTATAAAATAAAAAATAAAAAGATCATGCCACCACCAAGGTGAAGAATAATAAAAATTACAACTGTGCAGATATTTAGTCAATGACACTCAATGTCAACTCTTTTTGCTATAGGAAGTAATGAAGGTTCAATAACCAATCCATTTCCTGGAAACAACACTAAAGTTTATGCCCGCAGTTAAATGTTAAATCAATGCTTTCTCCCCAAAGATTCATGATCCATTGACCACAGGAAATTCCCAAAGATACAACTATCCCCCATCACAACACGTACAAGCAATATCATTCACTTCCTGTAACGCACCGGAATATTCATAATTGGAGCTCCATTGAAGTAAGAAGAGTAGAGCTCTGCATCTAGGGTAGCACTCATCAAAATCAATTTCAGCTCTGGTCGGTGGGGAAGGAGATCTTTAAGGACAATAAGCAGAAAATCTGTCATAAAAAATGCAAGAACAACAATATTAAAAAATCTTCTGAAAGCCAAAGACTCAATCAAGTTCAGAATTCTACCTTCATTCATCCCACGCTCATGAATTTCATCTACAATAACATGAGTTACACCTTTTAAGTTTCTATCAGCTAGTAATCTTCTTAATAAGATGCCTGTGGTGCAAAAGAGAAGATGGGTATCTCTCCCTTTCATACCCTCCAGTCGAACTTTATATCCAACCTTTCATGAGAGAGAGAGAGAGAGAGAGACTTCAAATTCTCAGAAAACCAAATAACAGAAAAGTAATGTGTTGGGATTGGGAGAGTAATTAACAGTAATTGTCTTTGGCAGAGGAACTCACAGATTCACCCAATTTCTCCCCTCTTTCAGAGGCAACCCTTTCAGAAACAGACATGGCTGAAATGCGTCTTGGCTGTGTGCATATAATATTACAAACAGCTCCACGAACTGATTCTATCTCGGATTCTAAAATAAATTGTGGAATTTGTGTTGTCTTGCCACAACCTGTTTCACCTGAAATGATAACTACCTGCAAAATATGTCATTTAATAATTAACAATTGAATTCTAGATGTCAAGCTTAAAAAGATTGAAATTAAAACTACAAACTACTTTTAAATCATATATTTACCAGCAATTGGCCGGCACATATGAACCGGAGTATAGGATAACCTAGAATTTAACCCAGATGCATACTATATTTTGTACAGGTGAGGACACTAATTTGTTCTTAAATGAGAGATTGTATCACCTCAATTCATACATCAAAGTCCAACATCACATGCTGAAATGTGGCAATATATGCTATTATAGAAATTATATAAACCAAAGCAGGTCAAATCTCAAGCTTTTTCTGAATATTGATTTGTGGCATTCTACCCACCTAAAACCAAAGTCTTTCTTGATTGCAGATAACTCTACTCAAGCTAACAATATGATACAAACAGTCTGAGATATAGCTGTCTGATAAATTGATACAAACCTTGGGAGAACCACACCCCAAAAGCTAGCTATTAAGGTGGGAGAGCCCAAGGCTATATAAACCTCACATCTGAATCCCATACTTCCGATGAGGGACTCAAGTCCCATACCTTGCAATTGGATCCTAACATAAACATAAAAGCTTGAGCACCGCATTATAGCAAATCATCTATAATAGCAACTCACTTATTTTCTGGACAAAATAATAAATCATATCCCTGAAAATTTGTACTTACACTCATCATACAATTATTCACAACACCACCACTGCCACTCTCCACCCCCCCTCTCCTTTTTCAATGACCACTGCTGCTGCTGGCACAGTAATTCAAACCATACCACTATCATGTTTCACCATTTATTCTCCAATAAAAAGATAACAACTACATTGTTTTCAGCACTTATGCATTCCACAACAAAATTACTGAATTTATCCTCTGAAGTCTGAACAACCTCACAACTGCTCCACAATGCATCAGCCAGTCAAACTGGCTAACGGGAAAGGACCTACCACATTGCTATGACACAAGACTGACATAGCCATACATGTTATAAAATTTTGGGCGATACACAACTCAACCTATACTACAATTAATAAAACAAAGAGGCTTAATGCTCTCTCAACCTAATTAGTACATTTCCCTAAACATACCCCTAATGAAAGCAAAAGGAGAATTAAATATAAGGTGTTATTAAGTAGTGATTAAACAATAACAAAACACAATTATTCAATAAACCTGATTCCTTGATATGACTGACAATATTGATTCTTTCTCTTTATAAGCAGGGAGACTGCTACGAAATCCCAGCATTCTTCTTCCTTCTGGAGATTCCTGAAATGAAAAGGGAAGACGTCAAAAGCATTCAAGCCATTTTCTTTTCTTTCAATGATTTTTAAACCTCATTGGATACTTTTGCAAATCATTAGTAGAGAATTAGGGCCAACCCATCTATATATAAAAAAACTGCTACAATGCACCTTCAAATCTATTTCCCCAACCTTGTGCTTGGGCACCATATTTTGGAGCAGGTGGAGGCAACTTCAGATTTCAATCTATCAAGTTAAAATCTAGAAAATGCATTGATGTGGTACATAAAAACTAAAAAGACGTGCAGCTTGCCCTTCAAATATTTTCTTTCACATCCCAGCAGTAGAAATGGAAATTCCAAAGGTACCAAAACAAAAACAAAAAATTATATTCTCCCTTCCCTCTCCTGCTTCTGTTTGTCCTACATCATTACAGCATTAACTTCCTAGTTCCTAGTTCCTATTTCCTACTTCCTAGGTATTCAGAGAGAAATAGTATTCCACACACTTTAGTTCATGAATTCTACTTTATTTTACAAGACTTGTCTGCATGCCATAACTACCATATGATATGATTTCCACCCATCAACCTACTAATTCCCAGCTCAGTTCTATATTATACTTCAGAATTAAGAAATATATTAAAAAATTCCAATTTACTTCTTATATATTGCCTCTTTAGGCCAAAAAAGTAAATTGTGGGTTAATCAGAGTCCTTGCTTAAATCAAATTGCAACATGTAATGACTACCTGTACTTCTTAGGGTTGGGTCTTTATGAAAGTTTCTAGTTATTGTGCTCGTTTGGATGAGCTTTTTTATATAAAAAAATGCCAATTTTTTTATTAGAAAAAACACTTTTTATATTTTTTAGCATGTTTTGATGAACATTTAAAAAAGAACTGAATCACTAAAAAAAGCTCAAATAGTGCTTTTTTTTAGCTAGATTTTTTAGCTTCTAAAAGAAGATCTTTTTTGGGATATGGAGAAGTTGCTCAGAGATAGTTTTTAGAAAAAAAAAATATCCCTGACTAATTTAAAAAATAACATTCCTTATCCTTCATTTTGTAAACTCTACCAATACCTTATTTTCTCATACATCTCTATTTTTTCTTTGTTACTGCAACACTGCACTCCTCACCTCATTATCTTCCCCCTCTTTCTTTTCGTCAGGTATGTCCATTACCCCTTATGGAGTTCCTAATCATATTTTACAATATCTGATCAAACAAGAAAAAATGATTTCAAAACTCTCAGGACATTTGTGGGTATTAGATTTAAAGGGAGTGACAAGCGGTTTTTTGAACAATTATGAACGAGAAAGCCAGTATTTGAACAATTATGTGATGACTTGATCCAAAAGTATGGTTTGAAACCTACATGAAGTGTTAATATAGATGAGGTGGTAACATTGCTCTTATACATGCTTGGGCTCTTAGCTTTTGCATACCCTTTTAAGTAATTGTATAATTAAAAAAATACTTTTATATTTTTCCATCCAAATAATAATAAAATTTAAAAAGTACTTTTTGAGTATTGCATCGAAATATAAAATAACTTTTACTTTTACAAAATATCTTTTAAAAAAATTGGTAAAAAAAGAAGATCTTTTTTCAAAAGCTCATCCAAACGAGCCCATTATGTGATACATATAGAAAAAGAAAATTCTAAAGAATACACATGAAATTCTCGTTATTATTGTTCCCTTAATGTTTTTAACACTCAAATGTTGTCCCAATCTGCTTCAACTCTCACATAATGTCTTTAATCATATTTTAATATTTTTCATCTCATTTTTTCAATTTACAATGCCAGCCTTTCATATCCCAACCCATCAAAATGCAGTGCACATAGAAATCCACAGATTAGACGTGGCAAAACCTTCTCTTCTTATTCTTTTCCCCCATAAAATCCTGCAACACCTTTTTTAACATCTCACAAGGAATGTAGACTAGTAAGAAGTAACAAGGTCAATATCAAAATCTTACACAAACAGACTTAAGAAGTTGCTAAAGAAAATGCCTTCAACTCTGCATTATGAAGCGAATATAAAGTAACACAATAAAATAAGCACACAAACTATATCACAGAATGGGAACACATATGCCATAATTTTATATTTTCAGGGAAGATAACCTGCCAAGCTTGCTGTTGATTGCGCATTTGTACGCTTCTTCGCCAGAGAATTTTCTCCACAACAGCCTTACTGGATGCTAGTGGCTCAGGTTGCTCAAAAAGCCCTTCATCTGTACCAATACTACCGCCACTGCTTGATCTTGCAAATGACGAATCCAAAAAGCTTTCCTTCACCCTGGACTTTTGGCCTAGGTATTCTTCAAGATATGCATCAACTTGTCTTAACATAGTAATAGGCATTCTCACCTGTCAATTCCTGAAAGTCTTACTTAAGTGTCTCTCAATGAGAGATAAATTTTCCAATGATGAGATTCTTAGTGAGAAATTTGACCTAAATTCCTTAAGATTCAATTACGTTCAAATTCAGAAAGTCAAACAGTGATGGTGACAATAGAAGGAAGAACATTTAAGGAAACTTTAGTTTTTGTTTGATGTCTGCAATCAGATCAAACAGGAAAGTAGAGAGCAGATCATGGAACAGGATAAATATACCTCCCTCTGTGGCCGCCGATCGTCCAAATCATATCTGTAGTTTGGAAGTGGGACCTTACTGAAGACAACAACCTTTGCATACATATGGCTGCCATAAATAAATGTAATTGAGATTCCCCACAATAAAGACCAAGACTTGTGGCTCAAGCATTAATAGTCAGACAAAGAAAAGAGAAAGAAAGAATAGAAAAGATACCTATACAACCCCATTTTGCTTGCCAATGCAGCTATTTGATCAAAATCACGCCTATCTTTTTTCTCCCTTGAGATCAACTCTTGCTTACTCTTGTCATTTAAAAACATGGTTAATTTCTGCTTCCACTCATCAGTGTCATCATTGGGGGAAGCACTCTGATAAGCAAATTTTGAAGCAACCGGGAAAAAAAAAAAAAAACATCTTCAGTATAAATGAGAAAATATACATCAAACTCAAATACTTTTTTAATAAGTAGAAATTCTACACATCTTATCAATCAAAATATTTGACACAAAGCACCTTCACAGGTAATTAAAACACAATTAATAAGCAAAATGCAGATTGATATAGTAAAGCGAAACCACCATTAACAGGAAAAAAAAAAAACAAGCAATCAGAGCAAAACTATGAACCAACTGCGTAAACAAACTCACCGGTTGTGGAGGGGCCTCAAATTCACGGTCGGACCCATCCTCGGAAACCCCGTCGTCATAAGCAGAAACATAGCGCGAATTCCCCTTGTTGGGAACTTGCTCCGGCAAGGGGGTTTGCGAGTGAGGCAGAGTAGTAGCAGCAGCAGGCGCAGCGGGTCTAGGGTTTAGAACTGCACCTTGGTTTTCACGGAGCTTGCAGCCGATCGGAGGCGGCGAGTTGTGATTGGCGGAGGTGACGACGGAGCGTAGGCGGTGGTGCGGCGGAAGGTAAATGGCGCCGTAGGAAGAGAGCGAGGGGCGCTCCTTCATGGCGAGAAATGGAAGCTGAATTGTGGGGTTTAGGGTTTTGGGAGTGGGCGAGGGTTGCAGAGAAGAGTGCATGTGCATGCAAGCTCCCACGGCGTCGTTTCGATTTGATTGATGGTTGTTGTTGTTCTTCTTCTCAGGTTAACTCTATTGGGTTCGGTTTCTGAGAATAACAGCGGGGGAAGTGTCACTCAAAAGGAGATGATGGTGAGATCTCTCTTTCACGCGCCTCGTGGCGCGTGCTTTGTAATCCTGCCACGTCGGTTGCCGTTGGATTCTCCCGATACGCACACCAAATCTAACCGCCGCATCAAATCCACACCACTCTGGCATTCTGCCAAGCCGAGTTGCCTCGGCTATAAAATTTTGGAAGAATCACCGTTTTCAAAATAAATTATTGGTGAGGTTGTTTTAAAAATTAATTAAATATTTAATTATATTAATTAATAATTTATATATAATTAATTAATAATTTATTTTTATTTTAATATTTAATATGTGATTAATTATAATTAATTGTATATAAATTATTAATAAATATATTTAAATATTTAATTAATTTTTAAAACGAATTAACCAGTTATTTATTTTAAAAAACTGACTTTTACAGTTATTTTTCTTAAAATTTTAAAAAATGACTTAAAAGGTTAGTTTAAATAAAAGTATTTTTAGTTAGTTTATTTTTAAAATTAATTAGTATTTAATTAATAATTTATTTTTATTTTGATATTTAATATGTAATTAATTGTATGTAATTTATTGGTTAAATTAGTTAAATACTTGATTAATTTTATAAACAAATCAAATAAGAATATTTTTTTTTCAAGATAACATTTTAGGTCTTTTTCCATAAAATTTTACATTTTTCATTTAAGTAATGCTAATCATAATATTTTTACGTAATTCAGTTAAAATATGTAAAGATTTAAATGTAGTTGTTAAATAAATAAAACTAGTAAGAACTACTTATTTATTTAAGAGTTAATAAAAATATTAATTCATTTTATAAAAAATTCAGTCTAAAAAATTCCTGCTATTAAGTATTTTTCATATAAGTTTAAACCATTCTTTGATTGGTCATTTATTTGTACGTCATTGCTTTTTTTGAAAAAAGCATTGTACCAAGGCTAATTAAGTAATTTTGTTTAAGATTTTTTTTAAAAATAAAATCATAAAGTATTCTCACACTTAAATAATGTGTAACTAATCTTTATTAAAATGTTAACTTAACTTTGAGCATAAGGTATTTTTAATAAAATTTGAATCTTGCACTAATAAAATTCACTCACATAGACTCAGTTTGTCATGATTTTTCTGAATGATTATTTGGATGAACATCTACTTGTCTTTCTAAGATTTCTTACATCACTTAACCAACCATATTAAACAATCTATCATTACTATCATTCTCTTATATATAAAAAATTCACTTCATTCTTTCCTCCCAAAAGATAAGTAGCTAAGATTGAAAATTTCAACCCTATTTGGGGTACCCAACCTAATCCCGCCCCATACATGATGGGTTTCTTACGGGATATGTGAGAATTGTTAATCTTTTTTATACAAGTTCGAATTTAGGATCAATTTACTCTACCTTGTCCCTATATATAAAAAAAATTCTAATTTAATTTTATTACTTGTTACTTATTTTCTTAATTTTTAGATGTATTTATTTACTTGATTAATTATATATAAAAGTGATGTAAGTATTCCTATATCTTTCAATTATAAAAATTGACTTTTTAAATTATAATTAATTATATTATTAGTATAAATTTATATTTATAATTTTCATATAAATAAATAATAAGGGGAAAGGTGCTGATTTTAAATATTTTTATAAGGTCATATTTGAATTTTGGTCAAGGTGGGTTGTCATATAATAATACCTAGAGATTATATTAATTGAAATTTACAGGATTATGGGCCCACCCTCCATAAAGGGCAATGCCAATGTGATCAGATATAGATTTCCACCCTAGAGTTCATATATATGGGCCTTACTTTCAACTCCCAACATCGTGCTGTACTTAGTGGGCTTAATCCAGAGTCCGCCTAGATTTGCCAGCCCCTCTTACCTTAAGTTTACTTTAAGCTCTTATGTTTTCTCTTAAAGCGAAAGCACAGAAAATAAAAGAGATACAATAATACCCACACACACACACAAAAAAAAGAAATAAATCCATCCTAATTTTTTTTTTCATTTTTTGATATATTTAAAATTATCATAATTTAGATTCCTGTCTTTGTTTTAGGAGTTCTTCCATACACTTTTTTCCTTATACATTTTTCTAAACGATTATATTTTTATTTATTTCTAAAATTATTTTTAGACTTATACGAAATCACATCAACCTTTAAATTTACATGCAATATAATAACACACAACAACTATTAATGTGAGTTTTTGTAACCACAAGGGTTGGAACCCCAACATTTTTCTTATCTACATCCTCGGACGTCAATCAACCCATGTTTTCGAAATCGACTTCTATTATGAAACATATTATTATTATTTTGGTTAATTACGCATATCAAATTTAATCCATTTAAGGAAATCCAATTATGGAAGATATTTGAGAAAAATAATAAATAAATTTGTTTAATTTAAGAAGTGCCCACCATCAGCTCCACCTTCACCAGCCAAGGTTATAGGGCTCTCTAATTATTATTATTTCTTGTCCTATAAAAAAGCCTGAGTTCGGAAGAAACTGAAGATAGAAGACAAATGACTATAGATGGAGATTGGTTGCATGTGAATGTGACAATTATATTGGCGGTGAAACGGCTAAGGTTCATTGACCCTTATACTTTACAGCAACGGATTTCTTTCCCAAGGGCATTTTTATATTTCAAATTAGATTAAAATAGAACGTTATGTTTTAAAATAATTTCTCCAGATCAAGTCCATCTTTGAATATCCAATCCCATTATTTTTCTCCCTCTTAAAGAAACAAAACCAAAAGCTTAAAGAAAAACATATTTCTGCCACCGTCTGGAAGTAAAAAAACAACCTTTCTATGCCCTAACTGTGATTAGAGATGTCGGATCAGTGTTAATAATATTTTACTTATTTTGAGTATATATATTTATTTTTAAAAAAAGATATATAATTAGACCAATATTGAAATGAGACATTGATTTGGTTGTCAGGGTATGCTTTCAGATTAAGTAAATAATTTCGAAAATAATGGAATCTGATCCATTTGAGTATGAGACAGGCTGGGGAGGGGTCTGTGTGCCCCCCCTTTTAGTGTCCTAATGCTTCCTAAGAAAAGATTTGAACCTCATTAAACTAGAAGAGATCGAGAAAAGAAAAAATCTATTCTTGCTGGGGTATTAGAGGTGAAGTTTTGGAGTGTTTTGTTGTTGTTCTGTTGTTGTCTGAAGCTTTGGCAAACGAACTTCGTGGTTTATTTGTGGCCTTAACTTCAAACTGTTACGAAAATGACCCTAAATTACGCGCTGGTGCTGGGCCACCATTGGGGTCGCCGGTTGTGGCCAGGGAAAACTTCGGCCATATGCAAGTTTGTAATTGGCAGCATGCAGGTTAAAGGGACTGAAAAAGTGGCACTAGTGTTTGTGGTGAGTGACTTCTTGTCTTGGACCTGTCCAAGTGTTTCTTCTTTGGGGCATGTCCTCATTAGGTGCGTGAATCAGAAAGCTGTTATCAAAATGCTTATTATTAGTTGCAGTGGACAAAGATTTAAATAAAATTGGTAAATTTAAATTGTAATAATATAAAAAAAGAAGTCATGAGAGTTTTTATCTTATTTTTTAGAAAGTCAGTTATTGGTAAAAATATATTATTTTTCATAAATGATTACTAAATTCGTACTAAAAGCATTTCTGATTTAATTTTATTTAAGTTTCATTTTTATTATTAAATTTATCTTTGATATATCCTTTTAATTTAAAATATTGTTTTTCAAATTTGTACCAAAGAAAGAACAATTAAACAAAGGTAAAAGCATCTCAAAATTATGATAAAAATGAAATAAATATATTTTTCGGATAATATTAAAGCTTACATCAAATATTCAAAATATGAGACTTTACTTGGAATTCTGATAAACACAATGGGCATTTCACTATAACTTAGTAAGGCAGGACAAGATGATATGTGAATGACACAACTCATAAATAATGTTTTAATCTCCCATACAGGGCCTCTTGAAGGAGATTACTTTCCAAGTCGTTAAGGTTGACATGGCCAAATTCAATGAGAATATCATTAATTGGACGTAAAAAAGGGACATTGGACCAAGTGGAGTGTGGAACAACTCAAAATGATATTCCCCCAGCTGGATTATTCTACCTTCTGGTTCATTTCTATCCATATCCTCATAGGGGGGAGCTGTTGTATTTGTTTGTGTCTGAGACAGAGATGTTCCCTTCCAAAAATTAATAACCGAAAGAGTGGACACATATATAAGTTTGATTATAAATAACCTTGCAGGTTATTGGTTGTACGAACGTTTTTGTATCTTTCTGCCTCTATTGTCACTTACTTAAAAGAAAAAAAAAAAGAAAAAAGAAAAAAGAAAGAGGACTAAATTTTCAAAAATGATTAAAAATTGGTAAATAACAAAGAATGCGCGCAAAAGTTTCATTTTATAATCTTCTGCATATTATGATGAATATAAATCAAAATTTAAGCAGGCCTACTATATATACTCATATATAGGTGGTTGTTTCTTGATATTCTCCTAATAATAATTAGAAACCAAAAATTCTGAAATTTCAAAATAATATTTAGAATTTTGTTACTGGCCATATAATTCGCACATTTTTGTTGTCTTTGTGAACTAATTAATAAAACAGAGCAGTCATATATAGCTTGGGGAAACACTACTAAACATGTTTACTAATGAATTGTAGAGACTAGAGATTAGGTGTCGTGAAAGTTGGGTATTTCAAAATAATGAAATCTCACATTGTTTAAAATAAAGGATTTGAAAATGTTTATATATTAGCTTGTGAAATGACATGGTAACAAGCAAGTTGAAATATGACTCTTGCGTGCTCAAAAGTGAGCCCAAGAGCATTAGACTAGTTCGAATATCTAATTTGCCACCGTGAATAATATTCAAGTGACTTAATATTTTGGAAATTAATTATTTTGAATTTTGAAGCTTATGAAGGTATTTGAGGGGATTTTTTTCAAAGGCCTTAACGTTTTAGATTTTTTATTAGTTCAAAAGTAAGCCCAAGAGCGTTGGGCTAGTTCAAATCTCTAATTTACCACTTTGAATAATATTCAAGTGGCCCAATATTTTGGAAATTAATTATTTTGAATTTTGAAGCTTATCAAGGTATTTAAGGGGATTTTTTTCAAAGGCCTTAACGTTTCAGATTTTTTATCATTTTAAAAGTGAGCCCAAAAGCATTGGGCTAGTTCAAATCTCTAATTTACCACCCTAAGCGATATTCAAGTGGCCCAATATTTTGGAAATTAATTATTTTGAATTTTGAAGCTTATTTAAAAATCAAGGTAATTGAGGGGATTTTTTTTCAAAGGCCTTAACATTTCAGATCTTTGACCAGTTCAAATATGTGTTGTAATTGACTGACCCATTACTTCTGTTTCGGATAGTTTAACCTGTTCAACCCATGATTTTCGAGATGTAAATACTACTTATTATTCTTGAGACCTCAATTTACTGGGACGAGCTTGCTATATTTTTCAAAAAATTTGGCCGCACCAAAATAATTCTTGAGGGCAATGCTTAGCACTCATCAGCCTGATACTTCCTATTTAACGTGTTCACTGTTTTGCAAGTTCTACTTTCCTACATTAAGTATATGCGTTTGATGGGAATCACTTGACGAAGTTCAAGTCATTTCAAGAGTTATAATCTATAAAACTTTCCGATCATGCATGTTTAGACTTTTCCTTTCATAAAATAAAAATAGTTGAAAGATAATTTCTTAGAAAAACTAAAAGGCACATTTTGTGTTTAATTTTATTATATAACATATGAATTGATTTTAAAAATATTTATTGTGTACTGCACAAATAGACAAGCAAAAAGAAAGGATAGTTTTTTTCAACTTTTATTTGTAATTTACCTTTTATTAAAAATAAAATAAAACTTCATATGAATTGAGACTGTTCAGGATTTCGTGAGAATCGAAAATGGTCAAATGGCGTCTTATGTTGTTAATGATTGAGTCAACAATGTTAAAAGTAGTTTGAAAACTAATTAAAATTCACTTTGTAACATCTAAAGGAGCGAAAGGAAAAAGCCTTTTAAAAGGGGGAAGGAGTCATCACGCGGGGGGACTGAATTGGACATAGGAGTCTCTTTTTCTTTCTTTCTTTTGGTGGTCATTCGAAAGATTAATTTAAAGGTAATTGACATATTAAAATTAGTAACAAAAAAAGTCACTCGGAATGTAAAGAAAGGAATGTGAAAATGGAACTTCTTAATAATTGAAGGACACTGTAGTTGAAAAAGGTAGGTATATCATCAATCAAACTAGTTCTCATGATTTTTTTTTTGAAAGACTAGTTCTCATGATTAAATGATACCATTTTTAACTTTTTATTTTAGCCGGGAATATTTTAAGGTACAACTAATTATAAGCATAACCACTAATCACAATAATAATTGGGAGTCACACTAGATTCTTAATTTATAAAACCCTTTTACTTATGTTACAAAAAAATGCTTTTACTTCAGAGACAAGTTTATATCCACACATGGACATCGTGAAGTAGAGTTATGCCATTCCCATATCAATGTTTGTATACTACCATATATGTTTTTTTTTTTTTTGACTAATACTAACATATATGTTAAAATTGAAATTTATTACACGTTTATTACAGATTAAAAAAATAATTTTAACTTTTAATAATTTAAAGATTATTTTTAAAAAATTTAAAAAAAACAGAAGTTATTTTATATTTATTTATAATCATAAAAATTATTTTTTAAATAAGAGTAACTTTTCTTTTTTTTATCGCAATAAATTTTTTTAAAAAAATTAATGAGAATAACTTTTTATTTTAATTATAAAAATAATTTTTTTAATAAACTTAAATAAATACAATCAAAGTTATTAAAAATAATTTTTTATTTAAAAAAATAATTTTTATTAAATAATTTGTAATAAACAAACTCCTAATCTGACTAAATTTTAAATATAAACTTCAACTATATATGAGTCTAATTTTATCCACATCACGTAATGTGAAAAAACATTTCTCCTTTAAATACTATCACTATGATTGAGATGCTTCACTAGATTAAAAATTAATAACTTCTTTAATTTATTATTATTATTTTTTGTCAAAAGCGCACGAAGATGGCCCCCCATCCCTGTTGATATAATGCATTTGGTAAAATTCTTTTGCTTTTTGCTTTTCTTCCTTTTATCCTTAGGATGTATAGACTTTAAGAACGAAGGCATCATTTTCCTTTACTTTCGATTGTTTGAAGTCAAAATTAAATCTAATTTGATATGACATACTATCGGATATATTGATATTTTTATCTCTAATTATTCCTCTCAAATCTATTAACCAAAATTCTCCAAAGATTGGTCATTTTTAGTCAAAATCTCATGATTATGAATCTTTGTATTATTTTAGAACAAGAAGTATGCTTTAACTGCATCGAGCTTTCCAGCACTATCTAATTTCTCTTTCAACTAAAGGGTAGGATAAAAAAGCACAATAATAATATTTATATAACATATAGTTTAAATTTTAAAAGGGTGATTGATTGATGAAAATGAATTAGGGCCCTTAAAATGAGTTAGCTTGTTTACTCATTAAATTTATGTTGGTTAAATTTTAAAATTATTAACATGTTTAAATCAATTTACTTTTAGCCTAGTCTATTTAATCTAGGCCCAACAATAAGTGACTCTAGACACTCAATATTTAGTTTCAGTCCAAAATTTAGGCTAGTTTTTGTCTTTAATTTCTTTTCTTATAGAAATCTAAATAATATCTACTAAGATCTTATTTTGTTTTTTGTTTTGGTTTCTTGTTATAATTTGTTATATTTTAATATGATTTTTTTATCGTTTCTTTTATTGTTGCATGTCAAATTAAATCTAATAAATTTGTTGAAAAGTAAAAAATAAAAGGGAGGAAGTAGAAGAATCGTTTATTAGTATAAATTATAAAGTTTTGGATGATAATTGACTTTACCTTTAAATAATTTATGAATTTGATGTTACATTACAAATTTAAAATTTTAAAAAAAAGAAAAAAATGAACATGCCATTTAGACCCCATGCTAACCTTAAACGAGTTGAGCTAACTTTTGTTATCCCGTCATTTTTAACTCATGTTTTGCACAACCTATTTTAAGCTGGGCTTAAATAGGCTAGACTAACGCGTTTGACTTCCTTATTCATATGCGCTTGGTAGAATTAAAAAAATTGTAGGTGGTGCTAAACAATATAATTTTAGAAGAGGTGTACAGATTATCTAAAAATTGTGTATACTACATATAACGCATTTTTTTGACTTTGAATCAATTTAATCCGAAATAAAAGTATTCATGCTACAAAACTCTCTTAACCTGTTATGCTAAGCATGAATTAATTTTGAAATAATTCAGTGTTTGACTATTCTAAATAAGAGTGGTGCTATTTGGTACAATAGATTTCTACAAAAAGCAATACGAAACAAATGGACTAATCATGTTAGTTTAAAAAACAAGAATGGTAAATGAGGAAAAAAAATTAGAGGCCGAAACATACGAATAGATTTCTACGAAAAGCAATACAAAACAAATGGACTAATCATGTTAGTTTAAAAAACAAGAATGGTAAATGAGAAAAAAAAAAATTAGAGGCCGAAACACACGGAAGCCACGTTAATTAGTATGTCATTTTGTGCAAAAACAATTCGTAACATTTAGCATTTTTGTTCTAAATAATTCTCAAGGAATAAAATCGAAATTAACACAATCCTCAGCAGGAATACGAATCATCACAACTTTGTCATCCTTAGTAATTATTTAAAAGCTTTTATTGGAAGTGCCTTTATAAATAAAATCTTTTATTGAGTACTAAATTCAGCAAAGTAACAAAAATAAGATTTGGCCCAAGAACCCACCCGTAAATTCGAAAATTAAATGACTTCCGCGATGGTTAATCAATCGCTGCAATTACTACTGTAGCGAGAATGTTTCATGGCAATTTTGGAGCACCGTTGGAATAATCGTTGGAAATAACCATGGCTTTTTGCGGCGGTTTATAACCGCCACTAAACACATCAATAGATAAACATCTAAAGTTCATTGAGAAAATTGATATATTTACAAATATCATATTGTTTTTTTTCTTCATAAAATCAAAGCCTCAGCCCATAACTTGATATTAATTATATGGATTTTACATTCTGTAAATCGCTAGAGGGAAAATCACATTCCAACTAAACTAACAATTTTATAGCTTGCTAGGATTTTTTTCCATAACAAACAATTTCCCTCAATTGTTAAAGATCTAATTGCATTATAGAGGAAATATATTTCTTAAGTTTTTAGAAGATAGACAAGACATATGAAGGTAAAGGAAGTCTAAAAGAATTAAAAGGCTAGGCAGTATACTCCAATTTTCACCCTTCAAAAGTTTGTAACTTTGTACTATCTGTTTGCTTTGGGAATCTCAATTAACTGCTTAGACAGGGGAAGAAGTTGGGTTATCAACCAGTTCCTTTTAACCAAGTATATTGATTTCGTGAGACCCTTTCAGATCTTGGTTACTCAGGTCATCCGTTTATGCAAACATCCAAGAGAGACTAGATAGAGCATTATGTAATTTGGATTAGTGTGCCATGTTTGGCTCTTCTATGGTGCTACATTACAAACATGATCATGCTCCTTTTCTTATTGATGTTGCTGATCGGCAAAGGAAGAAACACAGCAGGAAAATCTTTAGATTTGAAGAGATGTGGCTGAGAGATGGAAACTGCTGAAACGTTGTCAAGGAAGCCTGGGTAGATGATAGTTTACAGCAATGGAGTTTGTATCAGTTTCATGATATTTTTAGGCAAAGAAATAGGAAAAAATTTTCTTGGATTGGAATCACAAATGATGGTGGGCAAGTGTTCTCTTTGATGAGGATCAGAGGATGCAACTGCTCTTGTTATGACCAGTGTTCATAATACGAAAGGGTAGCGTATCAGTGGCTAGTGGTATGTTAAAAAAATAGTCTAATTCACTTTAACCTCTATGGATAAAAAATCAAATAATCTAAATACATATTCTAAAAATATTAAATTACTTCACACGTTCTGGAGCGTGTGATTCGAGGGGGAGGGCCGAATTAGGTAACATTGGTTCTAGTTATGACGACTTGTGTATTATAAAGGACACTTCGAAGAGGGATCCATGCCCTGAATAGATAATTCTCTAGGGAAGAGGTTTACACTTCTCTCAAACAAATTCATCCTGCAAAGGCACCTGCTCCCGATGGTATCCCAACCTTGTTTTACCAAAAATTTTGCGATATAGTTGGTCATGACATGGTGCATATATACAATTAAGGATGAATTCAGAAATTTTATCTTGTAAATTAAAGGGTCAAGAGCTAACTAAGAGGTTCAAATAGAGGAATTTCTAAGGCTTGGGGCTGCAGCACCCTGTCACCCTTCCCCCCGCCTTTTCTTCACGCAACTTTTGAAGTCACTAGCTAATATAGGTCCTTCAATTTTTATTTATTTATTTTACAGAAATTAAGTGTTTTTTTTATAACGATGACACATAAATTTAAAAGTAATGATATGTACATATTATTTTTTTACACTATTTTTACACTTTGTTAACAATGAGTAAATTTTTTATTAATATAGTATATTATTTGGTTAATGAGTTTTGGTAATCGATTATTCACAGGCTTAGTTAATGATAAACAAATTATTAGTTAATGAAGTATATCGTTTGGTTGATAGATTACTAGCTTGTAAGTGATTGGTTACCAAACACATTAACCAAACAATATACTTTATTAATCAATAATTTACTTATCGTTAATCAAGTGTAAAAATAGTGTAAAAAAATAGTGTGCAAGAAACATTTTCCTAAATTTAAACTTATAATCTCTTGTAAATTATCTAAATTTCTTATCACTATCCCACTGCTAATACTAGATGCCAATTGTTTCCATCGATCCCCCGTCAATTGATAACTGATAATTAATGCTGATCTCATTGCATATGACATTTTTCATTACACTAAATATAAAAAAGAGCAAAGGGAGGAAGGGTAATGATACCGTTAAACTAGATAGGGTTAAGTACACTTTTGAATAAAGAGCACGTAAAGAGGTGTTGAATAAAGCTATGGCTCAATTTATTACTAACTACACAACGGGTTTTTTTACTACCTATCTCTATGTTTCATCATATCGAGTCAATGATGATCAATTTTTTGTGAGATAACAAAGGAGGGGAGAGAAAATTCTACTAAGTTAAGTGATATTATTGAAAGTTATTATGGTATCTTGATGAATATGATATTAAAAATAAATATCCTAAAAAAAAGATAAATATTGAAATAATGTCAAGTATTCATAAATAAAAGGTGGATTTGGATATGTAGTTTCTACGCATTTAATTTGGCTTTAATTATAGGAAGCAATGTTGGAGATAGACTATTTAAAATAAAGAGTTGTTATGGTACTCTGATGTGTTTGGTATAAAGATAAGTTGTCAATTATTTATTAATTGTTGATTTTATAATAAATGTTTAAAATTTGATTAAATATAAATAACAACTAATGAATATTAAACAATTATTAATATCTTTAAAAAAAATCAATACCAAAATAATCCCAGATAAATATAGTGATTCTTTGATGCCTAAGGCCATTAAGACCAACTACTTCCCGAGGACACCTTTTTGAAATCGGTAGTGGGATACAATCCACGCTCTAAAGGCTCATATATATTGGTTCGTTGAGGACTGGCGCTCCATTATTATTTGGGGTGATCATTGGCTCCCACAACAAAATAGTTTCAAATCATGGGCCTGATGCTTGTTAGTTGTTATCCCAATCAGAGGATAAAGTGTGTGAGCACATTGATTATGATCCTAATTAAGTAACAATTATATTAAAGCAATTTTCTACCTATATATTTGAGACAAAACAAACGATTAATATACCTTTTTTGTTATGAAGATGGGACCTATACAGTGAAATTAATCTGCATTGAAATACCACTTTATTATTGAATATGAAGGGGTAACAGCTAATTAAATCAGTTCCTTCTGCCGAGAAAGATCATGTTAACCGGAGTAAGATATGGACTACAGAGACTATCCCACCAAAAGTCAAACACTTTATTTGGTGGGGCTTAGTAACGCCTTGCCTAATATTGCTAACTTTGGTTATGCAAGATGTTGGACTAAACATTTATTATTAGGTAAAAAATTATAACTAATGGTAAAGGTATAATTTTATTTTCTTATAATTTTTCATAACTATATCAAGTATTAAGGAGTCACACTCATTACAAGTACCATAACCCGATATGTTAAGTTAATGAATCCTAAAGGAGATGCTCGCCAAATAAAGTCAACAATTTTCCCGTAGTGTCACCTGGGGGATTCAAATTCATGATCTTATTCTGATATCATTTGTTAGATCAAGTGCTTAGCATTAGGCCAAAAGCTATAATTAATGACAATTGTGAAACTTTATTCCCTTATAGTTTTTCAGAACTGCATCAAACATTGAAGAGTTACACCTATTACAGGCATCATGAGCTGGGATATTAAGCCCAATAATTATAAAGGAGATGCTGACCAAATAAAGCTAACACAAGATGTTCAAGTATCCAATCTTTGCCCTCCATGTCCGATACATGATGAGATTATATATATATATATATATATATATATATATATATATTAAATGCATTGTATTATATCATATGCTATTATATATACTATTTTCAAAATTTACAAACATGTCTGGAGTTGTTATGGTACCCTGATATGTATGGTATTCAGGGTGAATTGTCAATCATTTATTAATAGTTGGTTTTACAATAAATGTTTTAAAATATTATTAAATATAAACAATAACTAACGAATATTTGATAACTCAGCTTGGGTACCAATACCCAAGAAGAAAAAAGGGTACTGGAGTAATTCCCAAACATATCCCATTTGCAAGCAAAAGAGTAAATAGTGTTTAATTTATTGTAAAAAGATTGAAATACTTTTAATAATTCCAATTAATTTATTGTACTTGTCAAGCATTTTTTTTTGTCTATGTTATACATTAAATACAGTTGATTTATATTTATTATATTATTATATAACAAATAAAATTAGTTTTATTTATTAATCAAAATAAATACAATTAATTTAGATCAACAGACTGGTCTTCTTTAGTTATATATATAGTAACTAAAAAATATATAAATTTCGGATATATATATATATACATATATCGATACTAAGTTAATACGCTTTTAACAAAACACAAATAGTTTTTATTATGTGAAAGCTAAAATTAAGACATGTATTGTATGATTTGAAAATAAAAAGTCTAATGTGTAAAGTTTTAATTTAAAAAGAAGGTGTATGTAATTTATCTTTTTTAATTCCTTACACATGCATGATAAATAAAACAACAAAAAGAAGAAAGAAATTAAAAGCATCGTTTCATGTGTCCCACGAGATATAGCATTGTACGATATGTATGAGAATGGACCAAATTTTCTTTTGGCTCTATAAGCCAAATGGTTTTTAAATAGGATAATGGGCATTGCTAGGTCCAATATAGATTTGGAGAACGGCACACTGGATTGAGAAATATATGAATGGTAATTACGTGAAGCAGACGATGTTTTGATGTTGGGACTAGAAAGTGTGACGTATTATATCCCTCGTCTCATTTTTGTGTTTAGATTTGCAGTGCACATTCAAAGACAGTGATATTGATTTGTGTTGCTTGTTTGACGAAGTTCCTGAACTATGCAAAAGCAAAGAAAGCAAGAGATACCAGAGCCTGTTTGCGTGCCGTTTCTTGATTGTTCCGTGGCGAAGGTTACATGCAATTTGCCTTCCAAGAGTGGAATTTCTTCATTTTCCAGTTTCCACGCAAAATATTAATTAATCATGTCATAGTTATTTACCTTAGTATAACAATTGTCGGTTGATTGATCCCTGAAATCATCTTTCCCACTCAATGCTTCAAGTTCAAATCTCAATTCATTGTTGAGAATTCATTTGACCTTTTTAATTCCAAGTATTTGGTTCTAATTAAGCTTTGGCTCTGATTTTCGTGGGGAAAATTTTCAGTCTTATAGTACTGAAAAAATATTTTTTTTTTGGGATATACTTAAAGAGTTAGAATTCGAATCAGGGAGGGGAATTTCTTTTAATTTTTGACAAGTATGTAACTGTTTTGTAAAATTTGATGTCTTATATCCCTAAGATAAATAACATCAAAACCCATTTTTAATACTATAAAAAGAACTAAAAAAATTTCTTGTTGTAATTATGCTAGAAACTTTTGCAAATTAACCGTAAGCGTTAGGTCCAATGGTTCTTGATAAATATGGAGTAGCCGCTCTATAAGAAAAGAAAACATTTACCAGACAAGCATGTTATTTTCTTTTCATTACATGTTGAAAAGATATATAGGGGCAGAGCGAATTTATTGTCCCTTCAATTTATATAGTGTTTTATTTTTTCCCCCTAATTCTTTAATTTATTTTAATAACCTTATAATTTTTATATAGGGGCAAAGCGAATTTATTGTCCCTTCAATTTATATAGTGTTTTATTTTTTCCCCCTAATTCTTTTATTTATTTTAATAACCTTATAATTTTTATGAATGATGAAGTATTTTTTTCAGGCTAACTCCATTAAGGATCAACAATGAAAAGTGTTCGTCAAAGCAGAAGATAAAGAAGAAGAAGAAGAAAAATCCCAAATAATATCGCGGGTTTTTCTTCTTTTGAGATTAGAGTTCAAAGTTAAAACAAAGAAAAATAGAGTTGGAATTGTAACACACTCCTAAGCGAGATATGTTTTTTTAAATAATAACTACCATGTAGCCCATTGATTTATGTAAAATTATCAAATATATTTGAAAGCATTAGAACATATTTAGCTAGCCAGTAGGGCTGTCAAACAGGTTGAGCCAAGTTGTTTAGTGATGGAGGCCAATGAAGCTTAAATGGAAGTCCAACGGGCCCAAGGCCGAAAGATGCACTACGAGGACTTAGAGGCCCGATGACAAGGTCAAGAGCTAATAAGGCTAAGAAAGTTTTGGGTAAAGAAGTCAATTACTTTTTCTCACTCAAGCTCATTCCAGAAGAAGAAACACTCAAGATGGTCTAAATGGACTAAGTTGATGAAGGGTCTAATGTGGGGGCATGATTTCTTCTTAGTAATTTTATTTAATTATGTATTTAAACCTTTTAATCTTTTCAGTTTTGTTTCTTATTTTCTTTTTGGGATATTTTGTAATAAGGGCCTTTTGTTTTGGCTTAACTAAGTGCATAACATAGCTAGGGATATATGCTGCATTCTAATTGGGCTTGGGCCACTTTTGTGCTAGGATTATGGTTAAAAAGGTGCTAGCTTGCTGTCTCCTTTTAGCTAGACCTAGTCGCCAACTCAATCCCTATAAATAGGCTTATATTTGTTGCTTTTGTCACTTTGAATTTCAGAATACAATTATACTCCTTTGTGAGTTTTGAGAGCTTAGTTCTCTTAGGGTTCTTGGGTGAACCATCTTGGTTCTTATCAAAGGTTTCCTTACCTTTGTGGTGAATCTTCACTTGACTTATCACTCCCCAAGAGTGTGGCGTCTTCTTCCTTCCACCCCTCTTCTTCTTTCCATCTTTTCCAATTTTTTTATTATTTTGCACTGTTCACGTTACTGTTCATCTCTTCTTTAAATTCTTTTTAAACAAGAAATCAACTTAAGGACGATCCGTAAAAATAATATGCATCCAACTTGGATCATATCATTTAGGCCCGCTCACGACAGGTTGCAGATTAATTGGGTCAGACTAAAATTGCTCGCATTTAAACGGGTTGCAAATTAGCCAACCCGACTCACCTTGCTTCAACTCGCAAGCTTAAACGGGCAGGCTCACGAAACTTTTTGTTTTTTTACTTATAAACTTTAAAATAAATTTAAATTTAATAAAAATTTTAAATTTAATAATCTCAAATCAAATATTACATTATATAAACATAATATTTAATACTTTAATCTCATTTAAAGGGTTAAGGAGAATTCAAACAAATAAATAATATAAATTTATGGAGTTTGGCGAATGTGTTTATATATCATTTGTGCTAGTGTTAATCTGTATAGTACATACATTTTGTACTTTTACTTGAGAAAATAGTATTTAATTAACTTTTAAGTTTTTAAATTGATTTTTTTGCATAATCAAATTGAAATTTTTTTAAAAAAATTATGCGGGCAGCCCATGGGCCTCGTGGTTGGTCCGTTTTACTTGTGAGTTAAACGAGTCGATCCAAAATTACACGTATTTTTACGGATCACTAATTTTGATACCCAACTCGTATAATTTATACAGATAAATAAGCTAGTTTTAACGGCCCTACTAGCTAGAATCCATGCTGACCATGAAACTTTGTGGAATGGGACACAACTAATTAAATTCAGCTTTAGTTGTAATAATGCAATTAAATAAAATCAATTCATGCTAATAAGTCAAACAAGCAGTAACAAAACTCACAAAAATAATTCACAAGCACACAGATAAAACAAACGAAACAAGCCTTTGATAAGTGACCTTGCATTGTTAACCATAATTAGTGCAGCACCAGTTCCTCTTGAAACGAAACTAAACCACAAATTGTTAAGAAACTCACAGATAAAACAAACACAAGCCTTTGACAAGTGACCATACATTGTGAATCCCAACTTTCTTTATTTTTCGTTCAACCAATTCCTCAAAATTTGATATTTGAGATGCTTTATAGGTCACATTCACATGAATGTTAGCAATAGTTGTACTGTAGTTGCATCATACCTGGATATTTATTTCAGTACCAACCCATGCAGACCTGGCCTCGAAGTCTGAGAGGTCACATACTCACAGAGGCACCCAAGCACAAATCAAAACAGGTAGGGCTTCTTAATGACTTTGTGCCATTCAAACGCTTCCAAAGGACACACCCATTTGAAATGACATCAACATCTTTGCCTCAAGGGGTCGTGTCAGACAGCTGAGTGCAATATTCCCCCATTCATACATACCATGGATTCTATTCCAATCCCCATTTCGCTGTCAGATTGCCTAATTATTTGGGTTAAACAGAAGCAACTGCTTGAAGCTGGAACATAATCGAAAGAAGATGCTGACATGGATGGTGTAGTGATAGCATTATGTGCTAATTGTAGAGGGTCACGATCATGATCATGTGTGAGGGTACAGAAAATGAGTAATTAAGAGACCCCACACATCGTACATGTATTATGAGGAACTGCAAAACCGGACACGTAGACACCAAAAGCATGTCTGTGTCACATGCCTGAAGCAGCCTATGTGCTTATTAATTCAGTGCCTGCACGTGAACAAAGCCCTTTGTTGGGTGAGAGATAGACTCATCGTTTACCAGATCTTAGGAAAGTCAAAACTGTGATGTGTAGAATATTCTTCCACATGAAACTCGATGTTACATATGTCTAATCATAGTTAAATCATGCATGTAATCTAAATAATTTGAATCGATCACTATTACCAAACAAACTTGAATTTACGATTATAACTTTGTGTCAAAATATTTTATGTAAAACTTCTTAAATGATGAATTAGTAGCTTGCTCATCCAACACTCACGTATTTGAAATGCAAATAATATTATCACCATTGGCACATGATGCCTTGGATTGAAGTTGAGAAACAGAAAACCATTTGTATTTTAAGATACTAATGATGCTAAGAAAATTTAATAACAACTATTTAAATGATACAATCTTAAAAAGAAAATTCTCAGTTTAGTCTCCTATTTATTTTGGATAAAATAGTTCTCTATTTTTTGCAGAAAAGTAGCAGACGGATCATTGAAGAAAACCTCAAGATGCAGCATTTTAAAAAAAAAATTATGGTTTGCCTTTCAAAGTTTCGGATCTGTGTATTTCGAAGGAAATTTTATTGTCCAAGTTGGTAGAATTTCATGTTTTTTATACGTATATTTTTTTTATTATCTTCTTATCTTCGATTTTCTAATTTCTATTGTTTTATAATCATTGCTAAATGAATAAAATACCTCTTATCTTTCGAAGTAAAAAATGTAAAATGTCATTTATAGCTCAAAACTTTATTATCGTGGTTCTCACTTTACTTTTTGCTTTTTATTTTTACAATACATATTTTTTTTTTTGGTTATACCGTAAAAATATTCTTGTGTTAATTTTTGTGTTATCCTAAATTAAGTTTCTTTTTTAACATCATAAGAGCACAAACTTCACGTTCGTTTTGTGCATTTAGATGAATTAATAATTCTCCAAGTTAGGTACTGGACCAATGTTTGAACCTAGTACGATATATATATATATATATATATATATATATATATATATATATATATATATATATAATGCACTCAACGTCCTTATATTCAATTATTCTACTCCTTGATAAGCTATTGTGATGGTGAAATTTGAGCAAACGACATATTTATTATTTGATGTGCAAATAAATTATTTTTTGAGTTTATTGCTTGAAATTAGAACTAGGGTACCAGAATATAAAACGAGATGTAACCCAAATAAATACAAAGAGATAATCCTAAATACAAGATAAATTATGTCCTACTTAAAATAGAAAATTAAATTAAGATTTTATTATAATTAAGCCTTAAATATGAAGATTCTACAATTAAGAGATAAGAAAATATTTATCAGAGTTAAATAAAAGAGTCTATATTTGATATAATTATAGATTTTTATAATTATAGCCTTAAATCTACATAACTACTAGGTCACAGTATCATCTATATATTATGTGTTTTAATTTGTATTTGCTTTTTTTTTTTTTGAAAAATTGGTGTTGATTCGTGAATATAATTATAGATCTAAGAATGGTTGATTTGCTGTAGTTCAATTCATTTTTGATAAATAATCTTTCTCTGAGTAAAATGAAGTTGATTCTATTCCAATATAATGAAAATTTGATATAAGTTTCTTACGTTATGATCTTTCTTAACAGAAAGAAGAAAACAAAAAGTGAAAAAATGGAATCGAATCAAATTCTGTACATTAATATATATTCATGGCTTAAAAATAACGTTATTTTCTTTTGAAAGAGGTGGGAATTATGCTCCTATAGTCAGAATATTCTCGGAAAATCTTAATATTAAATTAATAGCATCATATCATATCTCTTTTCCAATTGAAATATGATCACAAAAGAAAAAGAAAATGGCGTAGAAAGCTACCTTTATTTAACAAAGATAAGATAATGATATCCAACCATTTGGACGTGCGGTAAGTTCTTTCTACTTTCTACCACTACTTTGGCAAAGCATCAAATTAAATGTCAATTTATATTGTAGCCGTTCATAAACCAGTTATACCAGCAAGCCTACGTAAGTGGAAAATGATTTAATTTCTATTCACTGCAAGAAATTTTTTTACATTGTTATTCAATCATGTGTTGCTAAATTATTAAAAGAGTTTAATTATCACAACCAATATTTAGAAAATATAACTATTTAATTATGTATTAACACATGATTAAATGACAGTATAAAAAACTTTTACACTGATAATAAATAAAAATTAAACTCCTTAAAAAAAGGACTATAGTTACTGTTATAATTAATAAATAAAAATTAAATTCATTTTATACTATTCATTTATTTATTCAAGCAGTCAATTATTATCTTATTTTTAAGTTTTAAAAAAATTAAATCTATTACTTCTACCTAATTTTTCCTATTACAAAAGAAA
Source organism: Styphnolobium japonicum (assembly GCA_023212625.1). NCBI lineage: Eukaryota > Viridiplantae > Streptophyta > Magnoliopsida > Fabales > Fabaceae > Styphnolobium > Styphnolobium japonicum. Next base: position 3,693,074 of record JALBWW010000013.1, read on the forward strand.
TTTTATGAATTAATGAAGAGATAAGGAATAAAGAACTTAAATTGAGCGCTGAGATTGCAAAGATTTAAAAAATATATATAATGATAGATGTATTGAATTGTCTCGATGTCCCAATTGGCATGTACCACCTTGGGTTATCTCTCCTCTCTGAACTTTGAATGTACCAAAAAAAACATTGTCTAGCTCAATATAATGACTCTTATATTAATATGTCTGTTATGTTTGTAATTTATAATTAGGGGTGAAAATATGTTAGGTTAAGTTTTACCTTAAATAAATTTGATTTATTTTTAAAAAATATTAGTGACATATTATTTATCATAAGTATTTTTTGGAGTTTGATATGATCTTTTTATAAAAATATAAAAGCTTAACTTAAAAATTTATTTAAAGGTTTATATTCAGAAAAGTTTTCAAGTAAATCAATAAATTTAAATTTAATAAATTTTAAATATATTAGTATTCAAAAAAATTATTATATTATGTATAAAATAAATAAATAATATTAATTTATAACTAATAACTTATATAAGTATTATAAATTTTTAATTATATATATATAATAAATAAATGAATTGATCTATTAGGAAAAATATTTTTTTTAAAAGGTTTAAACTTTAACTTATTTAATTAAATAAATTTTTTTAAATTCTAACTTATTTAATAAATAAAATAAATTAAAAGGAAACTAAGTCATGAACCCATGTTTTACCTGACCTATTTTTAGCCTTATTTATAACAAATTTTCTAATGAACAAGAATCACATTGATGGATTGAGGAAAAAAAAAGTGGTTGACATGAATCACACAAATAGTTGTATGAAAAAGAAGAAAAAGTACAAAAAAAATTGAAAATTCAAAATAGAGTAAAAATGGAAAACATTTAATGCAAAATGACAAAGAAGTGTTTAGGTTGTATACGATTAGTTGGCCCGATCGTGATATATGTCATTATTCTATCTATAAAGATCACTCCACTCACTAAAATGTTGCATACTTTTTTCACTAAGAAACAGATTTTTTGCATATATACTTTACTTGCCAGTATAATTTGCTGCATGCTTTTTCGTTCACACATCAATATAATTTGTGCATTTAATTTTTTTAAAACTGATAATGCTTTTCTAAACATATCGCATACATTTATTTGCCCCACTTTTTCATTAACTAAGTTTTTTTTGGGTGAAATTTTCTATGTAGCTAGTATTATTTTTTTTGTCATAATATTTTGTCTCTGTAGGATAATAAGTACTATATTCATATGATAAAAGAATTAAATTAAAATATTTTTTAAATTATTGTTATACTTAAATATAAAAAATCTAATTTTTTATGAATATAGATTTATTTTTCTTCTTATTTATTCTTGTTTTATTAAAAGTAGGAATATTATATTACAAAAAAAAATTTGGTTACACAAACGAATTTAAATTTACGCACTGAAGTTGATTTGAAGCAGAGTTAAACAAATTTATACACAGTCACATGTATGTAAATTTCACACTAATTTTTTTTTACATAAACAAAAATCATTTAAATAAAAAAAGCAAGGGTGGCACGGTCATTTCAGTGTCCCAACATAATGAGTAGAAATGTAGAATCAAACATTCAACATTAATAATATTCTGCAATTAAAGAAGACTGAGGGGGGCATTTTTGTCACAACATATTTATTGTTCATAAGTTTTGGTTTGGTCCATGATCGATGATCATCGTCATCATCATCATACGGCGTATCTAAAACATCTTCAAATCTATCTTTGACTGTCGTACTCTCTCTCTCCTCTCTCTCTCTGCACCTTTTTAATTTCTCTCATCATCACCCTTCGCCTTTTCGCCGCTGTTGCAGACTCTGCTGCGAGCCAAAACCAAAACAGAGGGAAGAAAGAGAACGACAACAACAAGAAGAAGAAGAGCTACACCACACCCACATACACATTCACTCCAAGAGAAAGAGAAAGAGAAACAGAAACAAACACCCACGTAGACATAGATATCAACAGAGAGATAAACTTTCAAAAATCTCTCACTTTTCCTTTCCCCATCACTGCAAAAAAACATCTTTATCTATATATATAATTTTCCATCATTCATTAGCAGCAGAAAGAGAAACAGAAAGAGAAACACTTATCTTCTTCTTCCTTTCTGATTTCGATACCTTCTTTCATTATTATTAAACGTCTTCTCTTTCTCTTTCTCTTTCTACCTCCCCCTCTACTCTGATCCGACGGCTGCGATCTTCTCGTTTCTCCAATCGTACGGCCAGGGGTCCTTTGTCTGCCTCTTCCCACCTTCAACTCTCTCTGTCTGTGTTTCTCTCTCTCTCTCTCTACGTAAGTATCTCATCTCTGGAACAAACAACAAAGTTATACATGACTTTATAACCCGCTTTTTCTCTGTATATATCCCCTCTTTTTCATCACGAATCATATCCCTATAATATCACCAACACACACTGTCTATCTCCCTCTTTTGCGCCTGTGCAAAGTTCTGTGTTTTCTTTTTGGATTGTGCCACTGCTTCGTTTCAGTTTTGGACTCCTCACATTCAGTGTACGTCATTTTCTTTTTTCTCTTTCTCCATTTCGGGTTTTTACCAATTCTTCAATTTTTTTTAAAAAGCTTTTTTTTTGGGTCCACCCCACTTAACCCTTCCACTGGATTCAGGGTTCAATCGGTTTTTTATTACATGCATCGATACAGTGTTGAATTATTCTTTGTCGTCATGGTTTTTTTTTTTTTTTTGTGTGTTCTGGCTGCGGATGCCAGATTTAGATCCATCATGATGCTATAACCATCATTGGCAAATGGGCTGGATTGAAAATTTAAATATTTTATTTGGTTTATGATGAAATGCATTCAAAATGTTGTCTGTTTGGAGTTCTTCTTATTTACTTTTTTCTTTATAACCGTTTGCCAAATTCTTGTTTAAAGGGTTATCTCTGAATGGGGCCTGTTACTCAGTCTGCTTCTTTGTGATATGCATGTGGGTGTCATCTGTATTAAGGTGCTGGGTTGTACTGCTCTGCTGTTGTTCAGGAATGATATTCAGACTTGCATAATATTGTAGAGTACTATTATATACCTGTAAAATTTGTGATGTACTCTTGGGCTCTGAATTAGTGATTTTAATAAACAATGTTTGAGATTACATTGTCTACCAGATACTACCATAGGTTACACAGTTGGGGTTTGTTAAGTTGTAAATTCAGTAGATTTGTGCGAGTGTCTAGTTTGGTCTTTTTTTTTTTTTTTTTGGTAATTTCTAGTTTGGTCTTTAATTTAAAACCCTAAGATGGTTTTGTTTTACGAAAGTTGTAGGCCGGTTGTATATTTTCCTTGGATCATTTTGTTTTACATTTCAGGGAATGTACTTTATACTCTAAGGATAATACCCGTGGCCCACTGCAAAAAAGATATTGTAGATAATTTTGTGAAAATATTTTTTTGAAACTCTCTTCGGGTTGTATGTTTACATGGAGTCCTCTTGTTAACTCCATTTACAGTTTTAGTATTTATTATGCATTTATAGAATTTACTCTTATACAACAATATATGTGGACTTTTTTTTGTATAAGTCTCTTGTTCTTTGCTCAATATCTTTTTCATGTCAAGGGAGTGCTCATGTAATGTCACTGAAATACAATTACATATGGCTAATTCGCAAGAATCTTGTCAATGCAATATGTGTTATATTAATGTTTGGTGTACTTTTTAATTATAGAAAAAGAAATGTTTGTTGTGCTTTTATGATATAGTTTCTCATTATTTCATATGATGGTTTTTGATTTGCATTCAAGTGGATAACTTTTTTCTGACCATTTGTTGTTCTGTGTGCTTTCCAGGAGTGGTCTTTTAAGAAGCATAGAACTCGGGGGGCTATTTCTCATAAGCCATAACATCAGTAAATGATCTTACTTCTTTGATTTCGATTGTAGTGAGAGAGTAGCTTCTCTGGAACACTGAATATGGAGTCCAATGGTCATAAAAGAGTGAAGAGACATGATTCTCTTGTTAAAGAAAATGGTGGTTTCCATCTATCAAAGGTTGATGATGAACATGATCCATGGACTGCATGGGCATACAAGCCTCGCACGATCACATTGTTACTTATCGGTGCTTGTTTTCTTATGTGAGCGCTCTACTGGATAAATTATTACTAATAAGTAAAGTGGTGTATTCTCATCAACTAGGAAATTTGTTCTTTAATAAATTTAAGTTTCTTCCCCACTTGAATTTTTTTATTTCGGTTGTATATGCCAGTTGGGCAAGTGGAGCACTTGATCCAGAAAGAGATGCATCCGGTGATCTTGTTACTTCCGTTAAAAGGTTTGGTATTTTTAGTTTAGTTAGTGCTCATATTGCTTTGTTTAACATTTTTCTGTTTGTGCAATATGCTAAAAGCCCACACAATTGTTTCTCTGTAGGGGTGTATGGGCAATGATTGCTATTTTTCTTGCTTATTGCCTGCTGCAAGCTCCTTCCACGTGAGTAATCAGAGTGAATGTTTTGTATTTTGCATTTACTTCTATTGTAATTGGATGTATAATTAGCCTTGTTGCTTTTATTCTTTTATTATTAAATATAGTTGTCCAGTATATTTGTTAAGTTTAGATATAGAATCATAGATCTTAAGTTTGTAGTGAGGTACTGAGGTCTTCCTTGTTTTCCCTGACTTCCTCTGTGATTGGATTATTTTCTTGCCTATATCTGGTAGGGGATTGTGTATCTGATTTTTTATTTTCAGGTTTGAGAGATGATGTTTAAGATTTTAATTCCAGACTTTCTCAGTTAATAGATTTCATTTTTTTTAGTTAAAAGAGTTTATATGAAGAGAAATGACGCCACAGCTCTAGATATTTTTTTATCACCATTGAAGAACATAATGTAATAGTTCCAGGTCATTTGACATAATCAAGGTCTCATTCTAGATTGGATGGTTATGGGGTGTTTAACTTTAGATTTTGGGAGCAAAGTGAGAATAACTTTCTGCAAGTTTACTAGGAAGAAAAGTTACTGGAAAATGCTTCTTTTCCGAGGTTGGGGCTTAGGGAGGGAGTATGGGAGAGATATATGGAACTGTATGAAGAGAACTGAAAATCCCAGGTGTTTAATAATATTGTTTTATGGAAGCTCATTCCATACAAATTTTAATATAATCCTGCTTGAAGTTGTTCTGCTAAGTTATGAAACTGGGACAATACTAACTTAAATGAAAATATAAATATTAGCTGATTACTGGCTCTTGTAGTATAGGAAATGATGATGGACGAGTAATAATATTAGTAGGGTTTTAGTTCAGCTAAGTTGTAGTAAATTCATCTTTTGAGACCATTATCTCTGTATAATTTTTTTTTGTTTTACTGTTTTCATTCAGGGTTCTTATTAGGCCACATCCTGCAATTTGGCGCTTGGTCCATGGGATGGCTGTTGTTTACCTGGTTGCCCTCACATTTTTGCTTTTCCAGGTTGGTTGTCATGTTTGTGAAGCTTAAAGTTTGCATTTTTGTGGTGCATCTTTGCACTAGATTTTTGCGTGCTTTTTGGATTTGCATATGTTTGTTGGCTTCCTCCAACTTTGTCTGTGTCTTCTGTTGCATAATTTATGTCATTTGTTGCTCTGTTTCCTGTAAGTGAATGAATGTGGACTAATTTGTATCCTCAATTTGTTTTTCACAGAAGCGTGATGATGCTCGGCAGTTTATGAAGTTTCTTCATCCTGCTCTTGGTGTTGGTAATTCAATCTGATTCTTTCAGGGATTAATTCATTGTTGAACTGTGTTGTATTTGAGATTTGAAAAGCTTTATTGATTGGTTATGGATCAACCTGTTACCTTCATGTTCAAAAATCGTAACTATTTTGTATGGTTTTAGCAGAACTTCCAGAAAGATCTTATGGTGCTGATTGTCGCATATATCTGCCTGAAAACCCTGCAAGCAGGTTTAAGAATGTTTATGTATGATTTCTTCTTTTACAACCTTTTATTTTTTAGTAGTCTCTCCTAATATCATTTTGTTCTTTGCTTTATCATATTTGGATCTAACATGGAGCTTATATATTATGCTTCATTTTTGTAGGAAACACTTTTTGATGAGTTTGTTCTAGCTCATATTATTGGGTGGTGGGGGAAGGCTATATTGATTCGTAATCAGCCCCTTCTTTGGGTTTTATCAATTGGTTTTGAGTTGATGGAGGTTAGCCCTTGATCTAATTCACAAACACTTTGATTTTTCACATAGGTGTGGTTGTGGGTTAGTGCGTCCTTAAAGTTTTGTTTTTTTATTTTTATTTTTATTTTTTATATCTTCTATACTGTTTATAAACCATTCTATGTTGGCAACGTCAGCTTACTTTCCGCCACATGTTACCAAATTTCAACGAGTGCTGGTGGGACAGCATTATTCTTGACATCTTGATCTGCAATTGGTTTGGTAAGAGTTTTGATTCCATTTTTTATTTGGCTTGTTGGCAAGATAGCACGTGGTTTATTAGTTGAAGCATGAGCTTATTTGTTGTATGACTTGTATCACCATGTCAAAGATTGCATTATAGTCATTGATTTAATCTTTAATATCTTGTGAGCCAAAAACATTTTTATTTTGAAAACAGGGCTAGCCACTTAAATGCAGAAAGCTTGTAGGACTATAACATTTGTGGATGTCTCATTACTGTTTAAAGTTTGCGGCAGTTAAGCTTTCAGCGTTAAAGGGAATTTGGAAATTGTGTGTTTGCACTATCTTGGATGAGAACTGTTAAACTATTACGCGTATGAAAATTTTGAGACCTTTTTCATGTGCCTTGAATGGAATTTATTTTCAGCTTCCACTGAATCCTCATTCGACATCAAAATTTCAAAGATTTAAGCCTAGTAGTTGTAAGTTGTAACTTGCTGAGGGTCATGTTTGTTATTAGGATGATATTCAGGCCTAAAATTGTATACTTCATTTATCATGAATTTAAGATTTTTTTCCTGCAAGTTCGTTTGTTTTAATATATTTGAACTAATTTTGTCATCCTGGAATGTGTTGAATTTGTTAAACTTATTCTCTCTCTCTCTCTCTCTCCCCCCCCGGAAAACAAAAAAAAAAAACAGAAAAAGGAAGCGACGTGAGGGTACTCATTTTATTAAAGAGAATGGAGGGTTTCATCTTTGCTTGCAGTATTTTTGTAATTAATGCCTTCTGGCGTTAGAATTGTTACAGATGATCGTAACATGTTTTACTTGGTTTAATATGCAGGTATTTGGGCAGGAATGCATACTGTTAGGTACTTTGATGGGAAAACGTACAAGTGGGTTGGTCTAAGCCGCCAGCCTAATATAATAGGAAAAGTATGTTTTAGCGATTTGATTGTTTTTTATTATCACATTATGCTTGAATCTTTGTTTTGTATTGAAGTTGAAACCACTCTGACCTGTATGGTACTCTTTCTTTGCCTACTGGGTCGATAACCAATGCTTATTTTCTGATAGTTTTCACTAAAATTATTCTTCTGATAGTGTTGTAATACTAATAACTACTACAATAACTTCTCCATCAGAAAAAGGATGAATTGACTCTGACAGAATGTAGTTAATTTGTATTGTTATTAATTTATTATGATTGCTAAGGAGGCTGAATGTGATTTTAGTGCTCTTAGCTACTCTTTCATTTCTTATCAGGTGAAACGAACATTAGGCCAATTCACACCGGCCCAGTGGGACAAAGATGAGTGGCATCCATTGCTTGGTCCATGGCGTTTTATTCAAGTGCTTAGTCTTTGTATTGTATTTTTGACAGTAGAACTCAACACATTCTTTTTGAAGTTTTGTCTCTGGATACCTCCACGAAATCCAGTTATTATATATAGGTTGATTTTGTGGTGGCTACTTGCAATTCCAACAATTCGTGAGTACAATTCATACCTTCAAGACAGGTACATTCTCCATCTCTCTAGTTCTCCCTCCCTCCCCCTGCCCAAAAAAATCGTATTTTTCTGTTAGCATATTGTATGTTGAGTGTTGATGAATGGCAGCATCCCAATGAGTTTTTAACATTTTATCCGGGCATATATTCATTGTGAATTTTTCAGAAAGCCAGTGAAAAAGGTTGGAGCATATTGTTGGCTCTCTCTTGCCATTTGCATTGTCGAACTTCTGATTTGCATCAAGTTTGGGCATGGTAGGTATCTTCTTATCTGTTGTCATATTTAGATATTATTTATGTACTGATGATACTTTGTTCACTGATTATATGCTGGTTGTGTTTCACCAGGCTTGTATCCTAAATCAATGCCTTTGTGGCTGGTAATCTTCTGGTCATCTGTTGGAGTGGCCATTGTTACATTTCTGCTTTTTTGGTCTTGGCACCTCCATCGAAGTCTAGGGAAAAAGAGGCGATAATTATTAGTATTGCAGTGCATTATTCTTTGATTCCTTCCTGATTTTTATGGGTATCCATATCCATACATGGTGTAAATACTATCAACCTCATAATTGTAAATGTTTATTCTCCTAGGGATCACAGTTTCTTTGAGCGGCAAATATTAAGTAGTTCCAGCTGGTAGAGGGATGTATTTCTTATGAGGCTTCTGAATAGGTTTCCGCCATTCGTAAATTGGCCAATTTCTTCCCTAACATGCCTTAGAATGAATCATTCAGAAACGTGTATTTTTCAGTCATAATTTTGTTGAATGTTGTTGATGAATCATAGAATGTCCCAATCGTACTAAATGATGAAATGATGTTGCTTCATGTCTTGATCAAGTTTCAATAGTTGATACCCATTGGAGAACATTGGCGTAATTTTTAACTGTACCATGATACCATATAGGCGTGTTTTATCAGGCGGTTCAAAATAGATGCTTGATGATTAGGCATACATTTTCAGTATTACTAATTTTCAGATTTTGTAATATCTATGATGAAAAAAAAATCCTACAATGTACAAGAAAAAACTATTGATTTGTAATTATTTGGGTATTTAATTCCAATATTACCTGCCGAGGTAGATTATTTATGGATTGGATAAAAGTGCATGTTCTACTTTCACGAATAGAACCTTTGTTTAGTCAGTGATGAAAATATTTGAAGATCAAAATTTTAAACCAATTTATTTGGAGAAATTAGAGCTTGAATAGTTACATAATGCACGCACTTTATATTGTTAAGTCGTTAGGGGAAGGGCTAAACAAAATAAAGAAGTTACAGAATTCAAATATGGGAAGTTTAATATTCCGAATGTATTATGTCAGTTTGATGGACTTGTACAGAAGTTTTCAAAGAACATATGGATGATAAATTTGGTTGATCAAATTTAAGTTACTATTGTTGCTGCATTAGCGATATTGAGCTAGTGAATTTTAAAATAAATGGATTATAAAACTTGAGGGTTCATATAACTTTAGGGCCATGATCTGTTGCTAAAATTCAAAAACCAAATATGTATAATAACAATAATAACTTCTAATTATGAAAATATAAGATAAACATATATATAATTTTAGTTTAGGAAGTCCGGGAGGGATGCAAATGACAGGTGTTATAATTGAGTAGTTTATCTCTCCATGAACGTTTTGGTATAGAATCCGTTTTTACACGTTTTCTTTTTCTCTTTTTTAATCAATGTATATATTTTGAAGTTTTTATTTTTATTTTTTAAACAAATGTGTATGAGAAATATATGTGCTAATAACATTATTAGTTGTACGCTTAGTATATTACATTAAATAGTTTTGTTTCTGTTCCTAGGGACTGCCTTGAGGGAATTGGTAGTATTCGACCTTCTTTTTTCTTAGATTTACAATGCTTTCTTCGCAATGGGATTTAAAACCTTATATGGAGAGGATGGCTTCTCAGTAATCTTTTATCACTCTAATTAGGCTTGGATGAATTATAGAAAAATAAGAGATATCAATAATACTGTAGTTGTCCCCGTTCCAAAGATTGATAAGCCAAAGTTCAAGAATCAATTTAGTAAAATATCTCTTTATAACGATATCGACAATGAGATCACTAAGATTTTGGTAAGCATAAACTTTGTGAAAAGTTTGAGCAATCTGTTCGTAAGCATAAAATTACATTTTTCTCTAGCAATGTTCTGGGTGATCTTGCTGACAATGTTGTTAATAAATGTGGTGTTTTCCTGAACTTTCAAACTTGGGATGATATTTGGACAGTTATTTCCAGTAGGGTTGCATTGACGAGACATTTTAAGCGTATATTATTGATAAACTTAATGCAAAGCTAAGTGGTTGGAAAGAAAGTAGTATTTTGATGTTAGGGAGAGTGACTATGGCCTAGTCTGTGTTAGCCACTGTTTGGATTTTGCACATGCAAGCTTCAAAATTACAGAAAACTATATGTAATGAAATAGAGAAGATTGAATGTGGATTCATTTGGTGCGATGATAATAGAGGTCGTAAGCCTCCCTTGTTTTAAGCTGGGATACTATTTGTCGGCCACTCGGCCTAAAGATGCAAATGGAATGTCAAGACAAAACTGTATCATATTGTATTTAGGTGATAAGAAGGAAGTATGCCAATGACACAGTTCTTTTGCTGGATATTGTCTTGAAGTACGGTTCTTATTCTCCTCTTTGGAAAGGTTTGGGAAATATCTAGTCTAACCCACTTGATAACCAGATTTGGATATTGATCCTTTTTCGCTGATTAAGCCATTTTAAAATGGTTATTATTGAATGTACCAAACAAAATTGGTTATTATGGATGGTCATGCATGATTTCACCACGAAATTCCCAATCAATTAGCTATCAAAAGATAAAATATGGCTGTTTAACCATTTGTGGGATTTAATTGTGATGGTTTCTTAGCTGTGCTAATTTTTTTTTGTAGGGAGTTGCTCAATATTCCTGTTTTTTTTATGTAGATTATATAATAGTTAGCAAATTTGTTTTCAACCAATTTTTTTCTCTCGATTCATATAATTGCTTGTACATGCTATTAAATACTGATTATTTTATCAAATTTGTGTGAATATGTGTTAGTGTGAGTAATTTTACTTTAATTTTAAGCAAAATTTTACAAAATGAGTTTTTTTCCCCGGTAAACTACAAACTTAATGAGTTAATACTTAATAGTTAATATGATATCGTCCATGAGCTTGATTCTTATTCCTATGTTTTTCCCTTTTTCTCTTCTTATATAACAAAAAATTACTAAATCAGTTTGATACTATCCCATCATACTGGCCTTATGTTTGAATTTTATCTACTGGTATTCATTGTAAAAAAATGTATACCATTAATTAATAAAAATGAAAGTTTCATAACATTAAAGTAACTAAAGTTTTTAATTTTTAAATAGGTGACACAAATTTCTTTAAAAAAAATACTTGTAAATACAGCCTTAAATATAACCCAGTTCTTGCAGATATAATGTTTTTTTAAAAATAATTCAATTAAACGTAAAATTAAAGTTAATTAAATATTATTTTAATTTATAATATATTTTATGACCATATAACTACAATTTATTATAACTAAATAATCATATTTTATACCGACACGATATGATATAAGTGGTAAATACTTGGGCTCCTTAAGTATGAGATCAGGAGTTTGATTCTTGAATCATGTGTATGGAAAAATATCTGTTGGTAGAAGTGATCAGGAGTTCGATTCTTAAATCATGTGTATGGAAAAATATCTGTTTGAAGAAGTCAATCCCTTAAATAAATTTCAGTACCTTGAGAGATTAGTCCCCGTAGTCACGCACATGGATACCTTAGGAAACCAAAAAATAATCACATTTATACTATTTTCATGAATTAAAATAGCAACATATTCGTAACTTACACTTAATTCAAATTGTTGCTTTCTTTTCTTTTCATAATTTTGTTTTTTCTCCGAATGCTTCCTGGTTGTCTTTCCCATCATGACGTTTAGGCCAAGAATTTCTTGGTAAGTACACCAGAGCATATGTTAATGTTTGTTACTTCCCAGTTCCCAATGGCTACTTCCACATAGATTACTAGGTGGAAAATGGCATTGTAGCGAGCTTCCTCTTCCATGTAGTCCTTCCTCTGACAATTTCATCATTTTGTTTCTCCCCTTTGACTTGTAGGAGGTGTGTATACCTTATTGGCTTCTGCTCAAGGCAGACCAGGACCCCACCCCCCTTTATAATCTCTGATGCCAAGGAAAACCCATTGAGCAGACTTGTGCTGTAATCTTGTTCCACTACACCATGAAGTATTTCATCTTCTTCAGGTTCACAGAGTGATTGAACTATGTCTGAGCTCCCACACTCCCTTCTGTACTCTAGTGTGATACCAGATAGTTGGTGGCTCTCTAGAACTTGGTCTGGGATGGTCTGTAAAAGCAATCAATAATAGAAATTGAGAGTTAACTATGACATTCATAATGACTACTGAAGAATGAGGAGATCAATTTTGTAATTTACCTCTAGCATCCATCTTACATACTTCACATTATTAACATGGTGGTTCATGTCCAAATCACTTCTTTTGGGCTGCAAAGTGGACAGGGCAAAGAGTCATTAATTGCGTACATTTTTTGAGCTGTGGCAGCAGCATTTAACTATAATGCGTAATATGACATACCTTCAAGTCAGAGTTCATATATTTTGCCTCTTTGTCCAATTTGACAATTTTTTCAGGAGCATCTTCCTTTATTGCTTGCTTCTCTATAAACCAAGGTGCAACTTCATCCCTCACCTCTTCTGGCATTTTGGAGAGGCGTCTTGTCTTTTTGTTCATCATCACCCATGTGCTGTTTGATGGCTAATCTTAATCAGTACAGGTATAAAGGGGGAAACTCAGGAAAAATTCAAGTGTTAGGGAAATTGTCCTAGACATGCATACCTTGTTGCACGAGCAAAAATGTGGCCTGTGGCTTGACTTCTGATCAGCCAGTCCCGCCGCATTCCATTCTTTCCCGATGCTCCAACCCATGTGTCAATTTCAACTACCTCTCCCCTGTCACATGTTATGTGCTTTACTAGTTATTATGGTTCTGTATTATGCCATTATGAGGCTTGGTTGTAAAACTAAAAGTTCATTTGATTAAGTTTTTAATTTTCAGCAAATTTGCTAAGATTATGGCCAGTCTACGTCTTCTGAGTTCTGATGTGCTGACTTCTTTGTTTAGTTGAGTTTGGGGTTGCCATGATGGACTTAAAATTGGAATATTTTAATGAAATTCTATGCATATCTTGGCCAATACGTATCTCTATTTGAAGAGATGCATATCTGTAGTTTTCTGCTGCTAAAAGGGTAGAGGACAAAATATCTTGAATATGGAGAAAATTCCTAGGAGAACCTTCAAGAAAGAGTGCAATTTTGTCAAGTACGAATTGTCTGAAGTGAGGTGAAAATATTTTTAATTTGATTCAATCTTTCAACAAAAATTTATTTGAAGGATACAATCATTTATGTCCTTGTTATCACAATTATCAAGGACAGGGACTTACCAGATGGGATAGTAATCAATCAGAACTTGCATTCTTGAGACAACCCAAATGAGATTGTTCCTCATCATTCCATGTGTTGCCCCAAATCCATCACTGAGCAATCCAGACATCCATACATGGTTTAATGCTGTTTCCTGCATATAATACACTGTAAGATTGCATTTATAGCTCCCAGCTATGGCAACAATGAAGCCCTTGTGCTTTTGTGAAGTAAACTTAGTTAAATAATATTACTTGTCTATTTAATCACCTGAAGAAGATTGAGGATGCTCTCAAGTGTTGCAGTTTTATCAGGGCCAACTTCATAGGACCTAATGACAACAGTTTGTCTGTAACCAACTCCACCTTCAACAATGAACCCCTGACGATGAGGATCAACCAACTGCTTCTTTGTTGGGATGTTTTGGCGTTGGCCATTTTCAGCAAGAGGAACAGCCTGACCGAGAGAGGTAGCTGCTGCTTCAGCTGTTTGGCTGAGTGACTCAACTTTAATTGGGGACCTAAAAGCCCCATTAATTCTGATGCTTCTGTTCAGTTCTTGCTTATGCTGCTCATGGTTTTCTCTCATGGAACAGCTCCTTACGATTTCTCTCATGGAACAGCACCTTACGAGATAGGCAGAGGCTGGACATGAGAAAGTAGCAACCATTCTTCTCTTTTTTTTCCTTTTCTCCTGATGATATGGAAGGAGAGAGGTTGGAAGAGAAAAATGAGCAATAAAACTTCTTTATAGGTAACTTTAGGCGGAATTAACAAAGGAGGATTTGGAAGTGAACCTGTGATAGAGCTGACAAATCAAAGAGGCCTTGTGTTTGCTGCGGAAATAGGCTTTAGTTGTCCCATTTGAGAATGGAAACGCCCTAGAACTGATCCATCAGGTGAAGTGGACAAAAGGGTGTTTAGTTTAGTTTGTGTCTGGCTGTTTTGTGGATTTGTGAGATACAGAGAAGTTGGAATGTTTCTGAGGATTCACTAGCTCTACTAGCTTGACATCATAAGCTTTGTCTTCTTCCATTACCTGGGCTCGGAGTTCAAAAATTGGTCAGCTAAGAAGTTTAAAATAAAGATGCAAATGCCTTCTCTAGAAGTTGACATCAGACAAATAAGAGAATTGATTCAGACCACCTTTTGGTGAAAAGTGCATTGTTGCTTAGGTTTCCCGTTATTAATTGCTGCCAGTCTTGTGTGCTCGAGGCTGCAAGGAAGCAAATAGAAATGTTACTTCCAAGAAGAAAAGTTGGTACTGGAAGTTTGTAATAGAAAATTCATGAATGCTTTAGCCTGTTGTGAGGAAGAATCCGAATTTTCTTGGAATTACTATGTTTTCTGTTGTTTGTTTGGAAGGTTGGAAATTATGACAATTATGACAAGAACTAGGTGAGGATCAACTGAAAATTTGTAGAAGTTTTCCTCTAATTAAAAATATAAACACAGTAGATCAATAAATGCCAAAAATATAAACACTTATATTATAAGCTCAATACAATTTATTAAAACTTTTTTAGCTGTATGTAACTTATTTGAAATTGTAATTTTTAAAATTTTTATTGTACTGTCTCTTTCACATTAATTGTTGAAAGATTACTTTATAAATCAATTATAAGAGAAAATTTAAAATAATTTATAATTAAAGTTTAATTTTGATCTTTAATGTAAAACTCTCTGACATTATTATTTAATCATGCATTATCACATTAATGTAGTAACTAAGGGTTTTCACTTACAGTAAAAAATATTTTTTAAAAAATTCTTCTAATATTTGTAAAAAATAATTCTTACCCATCAGATATACTTTCACAAGTGTACTACAAGGGATGTATGTAGGTATTGCACGGTAACTTTCCCATGAACAATAGTTTAAAATTTACTTGTTTTAATAATATATGAATGTAGGGAACAAAAATAAAACTGCGGGATCACATTTTACAATTTACTTGAAAATGTTACTGTCATAATCACTCTCGAAGGTAACATAACGAGAAATTATGCAGCAACTTATTATTATTGCATAGTTAACTACTATATCTCGAAGGTATCTCGATCTTAATTATTTAAATTTTTTTGTTGCTATAAGTTGTTCGGCTTTTTTATATCAATATATCTAAAAAAAATTTTATTTATCATTTTACCACACTTTTAAAATTATATACTAAAATATTATTCTTTTTGTATGTTGGGAAGTTGGTTTGGCTCAAACCGACTTCCCAACATGCTTTTTTTTTAAAATTTAAAATCTGTTTAAAAGTCGATTTGGGGGAAATCTACTTCAAAACAGGATGTTAAAAAAAATTGAATTTTAACGTTGAGAAGTCAGTTTCCCCCAACTGACTTCTCAACAGGTTTTTAATTAAAAAAAAAACATGTTGGGAAGTCGGTTTGAGCCAAACCGACTTCTCAACATAGAGAAAAAAAAAAGAAATATTTTGATATATAATTTTTAAAGTATGATAAAATGGTATATAATTTTGTTTTTAAGTATATTTATATAAAAAAAAACCCTAAGTTGTTCTATCCTTATATTGAATAGCACACAAATCTTTGCAGTATTCTTGGAAAAATTTAATTAAATCATATAACTATTGAAAGTAGCAAATATAGAAGTAAGTAACTAACGTCTGCTTGGCTTTTCTGCAAGTAAAAGAGGCATGAGTTGCCTTTTGTAGTCATTGCTTATCTGTGCACTGCATTTTCTTGGGCGATTCTGTGGATATCTGCTGTGTCTTTTTAGACTTGTTGATTATATTTCCTTTCGTCCATTAGGCCTATTTTAGTTTCTTTTATTGTCTACATTTCGTCTATAGAATCTCCAGAATCCGGTAAATGGAAAATAGCTCTTGAAAGATTGTATGTTAAAATATGCATAACTCAGTTTTGCTATCAGCATATAATGCAGATTTTGCTTTGATAATCAATATGCTTAAACTTTTAATATTTGATAATCAAGAAATTTTAAATTATAAAAAATTTAAAATAAATTAGAACAAAGTTAATTTGATAATTCTTAGAGTCAGTTTAGTGTCTTTCTAAAAATATAGGTGGAAATTTCAAGGATGGATTTTATATGAAAAAATCAAACCTGAAAATTTCACTTCTAATTGTAAGGATTGACTAACTTTATATCAAAACCAATCCCTAAAATTTTCACTCCCAATTAACGAAATTTTATATGATCCTAATTATAAGGATTACCAAACTTACTCTTAACGAGAAAATCAGAAAATTCGTTTTTACAAAATCATAAATAGATATCTATACATATATAAATGAAGGCATTTTAATTTCTTCTCATTTTCAGGGATATATAGGGTTCTCATTAATTTTCCCTGCGGCTGCTTAACCTAGTTTTGTTGTGATCAGATACTACTATACTAGCACCAACCAGAATCAAGGTGGAAGCACAAACACAAACACAAACATCAAATTTTGGTTCTTGCATTACCTCAGAACTCAGGAGTGAAATCCTGCTAAGCTACCAGTGAAGTCCTCAAAACATGACAGTTTTATATTAAACATCTTACTTACTTTGTGATCAGTGTAAAGTTAATGCCTAAATTTTTTTTTTTAAAAAAAGTTAAAGCATTGAAAAAAAGTACGCTAAATTTTTGTGCTTTTAAATAAAGACATTCTTTTGTAACATAAAAAGGCTTTGATTTTTTTTTTTTAAAATGCTGAGTAGCCCGGTAATTTAATTCCAAAAGTTGACCGGATAACTATAATAGATAATTTAAGTAGATTCCATTAAAAAAAAATAACATAATTTTCTTATTTTTTAGGTTATTTATTTTCACTTAATAATTTAAGCTTTGGGGGAGTTAGGGAATTTGTTATAGGCAGCTCCTAGGTTTGGGAATCCGCAGAACCGGAAGACCGTGATTTATTCCCTTCGGAAGGGCCCTTGGAGTGAATTTCCTGGTGAATCACCTACTTATTATGGCTGGCAGGATTTTTGTTTGGACGGTGTTATCTATTGGTTTGATCATAGCAGTCAATCGGTTTTGGGATTTGACTTGGGTGCTGAGGAATTCAGAAATATAAAGCTGCCTCATTATTTGGCCCCAAGAAAAAGAGAAGGGCTAGAACTTAGCGTGACTGGGGAATCGCTTTTTGTTTTCTAATTCACTGATAAAAATGCTTTAGTCCATGGCCTTTGTGGTATGTGGGTGATGAAAGAATGGGATGCATGGACTAAGGTATGGTCCTTTCATAGCCCACTATTATTCGAGGTGTTTAGCCTTAGAGCAAATGGTGAAATCCTGTTAGCCTCCGATAGACATTAGGGCACATATCATATCAGAGCTGACTTCATATGATCCCAAGACAGGAAGGCATAAGAATCTTGGAATAGATGGTTCTATTTTGCATGTGGATTCATATGCGGAGAGCCTAGTTTTGCTTAATTACCCAGATATTGATGTGCTTACATATTAACAACAATAACTATTGAACAAAAGTTATCTTCTGCATAACATTTTCATTCCCAATGTTATTTCCACCTGTTTTTTTCTCTTTATATTTTATTTTCAAACATCATTTTTACTTTTGAAGTTGACTGTTCCACATGGAGAAAGGTCATGAAACAGAATGTTGGTCTGTGATGATGGGGAAGAATGGTTGAACTGGCAAAGAAGGACAGGGAGTAGCGTTATATTAGTAGTGCTTCTAATAGGTCGAGTATATGACAGTGTGGTATGCTTCTTCGAAATTCGATATAAAATTTTCATTGTGCCTCCATTTGTTTGATGAATTAGTATATAAAAAGCCTTTCATGTGCTGTTTTTGTCAATTAGCAAGCATAGTTTTTCATTGGCTTTATAAAATCTTGCTTCCAAGGTTCAATGTGGTATTAAGGAGAAATATAACTATAATTTTACATCGATGTCTGACTATCATGGATTAATTCTTTGCTTCCTAGGATATTCTAGTGGCTTATCTTATGTATATATGGGCAAGGCTGCACTGGTCAGGAATATTCTAGAAGGAAAAAAAAACGCAGAATTAATATCTAGGAACATATTTCCTATGTGAGAAAAATTATCCAAAGTTAGAAAAGAATGGTTAATCAATGTTTAGAGAATGATTAATAATTAATCAAAGACTAATTAGATTAACCATTTCTCCCTAATTTTAATTCAATTCTTTTTTGTAATTGAAAATATGTTTGCCAGATTTTCGTAAATTGAAATTCTCCCATATCACGTAATGTAAAACTATATTCTGTAGTCCCGCATATTGTTCCCTTTTCTTCTTCCTTTCTTGGTTACATTCATAGGACTATTGCAATTTCCAAATTACACTTCATTTTGCCGTCATGTCTTGTCTCCACTCTGAAATGATCCATTAAACAACTGAGAAATCACACCTTAACGAGCAACATAGTTGGCCAATATTCGTTGCCATCCAAAAAGATCACTGACAGATGCACTAATAGAAGTGAGGGGATTATGACGGGATAATATTTCAGATGATAAATTGAAGCAAGTATACTTTGATAAGCTTGTGTCCTTTTTCTCCGGTATTTTTATGATTTGTAACTCTTCTTTTGTGGGGGAGGGAAGGGGGATTTGGGTCCTCTTGATTCTTCATTATATCGGTTCAATGTACTGGCGTAAATCTGAAAATCAACAAAAGAAAAAATGTACTATAATGATAGAGCAACTCGAGTTTTAAGATATAACAAAACTTGAAATATGTTTGTTCAGAAGAAATGAATACAAAAATAATTTCATTTCCATGTAAATCAATTATAATCACAAAAGTGTTGACTAAACAAAAAGTTCTTTGAGAGGGAAACAAGAGACAATGGTAGTCAAGCAATTATTTGATCATTATTTTCACTACGGGAGAGGATATATTAGGTATTGGCAACTGGCAAGGAAATTTCACTCAAGAAGAGCACCTTCCATAGAGCAGATGCAGCTACAACTGAAATTGCTAATCTCTTAAGTAATTGGTAGTTATCCTCAGACAATCCACCACACATTATAATAGACATTTGCTTTCTTCACACACAGGCTGAGCTTATCAGAATTTGGAATCATACCACTTACTTAAATGTCAAACATGAAGCAGCGAGCAGAGTGTTTTAGCCTTAACGATCCATTAACTTTTGAAGGATAGCCTGCCAAAACATATAAAGTAATAAATTATGCTCCCATCACCTACCTTCACAGATATGACATTTAAGCATTGAAAAATGGACAAGATTTATAACAATGATTGAAAGAAGCTACATATAAAGTAAACCAGAAAATGAAAATAACCCAGAAAAATACCAAATGATTTCAACAAAATCCATGCAATTCTTAATGTGGCACGTAAATAAAATACAGGTGGGCTCATTCTGTCAGTAACTTACAGGGCATGAATGATATGCTCTTAGTCCCTGATGTAGTTCAGCAGATGAAATTAAAAGCTTTACAGGACGGAATTCAACAGACAAACTATGTCCTCTATTTTCTGTGAAACATATTAATTCACGATGTATAAGGTGTTCAAATGCCTGCATACACAAAGTAAAAATACCACCAAATAAGCTTGGGATTGGGGAGGAAACATCACCGTAACCATCATTTGCTATACATTACACATTTGGCTTAAATAAATCATCAAGGCAAGTGCACATACCCTTAAGCAGACATTTCGTGCATAATAATCAGAAGTCTGGAAGGAATCATGTATACTTTTATACTCTGCAAAATATGGCAGACACGTTAAGGAATAATGTAATAAGAAGAGAGAAATAAAAACACAACAAATATTACCTTTCATTACAGAATTGAAGTTGCATAAACTTTGCTCTTTAACTTCCAACCTCTTCACGCAAACCAAAATATAAAGTTCTAAAATGGAGCAATCTGCTTGACCAAGTTGCAAATATAACCAAAAAGCAATTAATTTCTCCATAAAGAGCAAAGGGAGAGAATTGAAAACGAAGTTGATTTTTTTTGGTTTGCATCAACTAAAGAAATATAGCAATTTCTGGCAGACTTCTAATTATATGACTTTAAAATGTCCCTCCAAACAGGGTCAATATGTCTTTATCATAGAGCTTAGATACCCAAGAATTACTTAATTGTCATCCAAAGGCATGGAAAACCGATGAGATTCATATGCTACCATGTCTTATAAGTTACAACACTCGTATGTCATGTCTTCAGCTTGGGCAAAACAAATACATGCAATTGTTAGTGATCATATTTTATAAACATCAGACACATAAAGTCATATAAACACGATCATGTATTGTTAGGAGTGGCCCAGTAACTTTAAAACGTACACAAGCAATTTTAACTATGCCTATGCCTTCTTCTCTTCCAGTCATGTAGTGTCATAAGAGTTTTCCATCTACCTGTTTGTAATATGTTGGTACCATGTCTGATATATATCTGCCTGCTTTCTAGATCTCATGTCATCCTTGTATTAAACCCCATAAGTAACTATCAAGGTTGGGTTCTCTTAAGACTTATGTACATGAAGCAAATGATACCTATTTCTCTATCTGGTTAAAATATGTTTTTATACCAGTAAACTCAAAAGTCTTGATGCCAGCAAAGAACAAGATCGTTGCTAGGCCCCAGAGGAATTAAGCAGTGAGGGAGGTACATATATATATATATATATATTTGGGGGGCGGGGGAGTATAAATCAGATCACTATTAAGTGATTTGCTTCTTTGTTCCTAGTGCTGAAGTTATGTAATTTTTTTTACTAGTTACAATATGGTAGTTTCTGGAGAAGATATGACAATAGCAAAGATGGAAAAGAACCCTAACACAGCAATTTTTAAACAAAACCAAATGCATAATGATTATAGCATAAAAAATAATCCATCAGTGAGTATAACATGAATAAGCTTATAACACCAAATTATGGAGAAAACTCTGAGAAGAAAAACCAGGATCCATAAAATCTCTAATACAGAAAGAAAAGCATATTATAAGGTCTTTGAATGTGTGTTGACAGACACATAGTAAACTATCTAAAATTGCCATACTTTTTAAACATTCCAGTTTGGGCTGCCTCTGGATACTTGAAAATGCAGTTTCAAAGTTCTCATGGGACAGAAACCCAGTCTGTAAATCCATATGAGAGACTGCACAGAATCTGGAAAATCATTAAACTCGCGCAAGTCAGGGAGGATAGTCTATTTGATATTCAGTAGCTAACAGAAGTGTGAAAAAATACTTACAGGAACCTCAGCAAATGTTTAACAGAGGAGTCAAAATTTATATATTTATTGAAGGTTTCTTTGAACCTTCTGTCTTCTATAATATTCTGTAATTTGTCAAGGATTTCTTAACCAGGTACAGAAGTGTGAATTTTCATTATGCAAGAAAAATAGTTATATTTTTTATACAAAAACAACAATTTTTATAGACGCGAAGTAGCTGTTGTCATTGAAATCAATTACTCACAGAAGCAAAAATACAGTGAATGCAAACAACTGAAAAGGTTTGCAACAATAGTTCTTTCTCCAAACATGAACATCTGGACAAACATGCAAAATTGTATGCATTATGAGTTAGCATACCAATTATTAAGTCGTCATGATTTCAGAATACATCAGGCATGCAAACTCCAAGTGGCTTGTGACATGAATAAATTATTCTGGGTGGCACTCCTATTCATTCTGAAGGCCCACTAATCAACTAGATTCATTGATATGAAATAAGATCTACGGGTGGCAATCATCAACAGAGCCAACAACCACTAAGAAGATAGAAAAACCTTGATCTAAGAAACTTCTATACTTTAATAGAACAAATCCAGAAGAAAAATATACAAGAACCTTATAAGCTAAGAAGCAATTTCTATACATAAATGTGTTTTATCGAATATAGTACATGACTTTAGTGTTGGCCACCTTTTTAACAAAGGTTTACAAGAACTTCAAAACATGCAATGATCCATAGCCTTCATATGCTCCTTGCCCACCTTTTTTCTCTCTGTTCTCTTTCTGAACTATAGCTGCCAAAAATATTTTAATAGCCAGTATGGAATTTTTTTATTAATGAGCCATTTATGCAAATAGATAATTGATTTGACATTCTGCTCCATCAATACAAGAAAGGGAAATATGTAAATTATCATGAAAGACATCTGACATTTTTCTGATTAACCATATATGGTCCATCTGAACGATTCAGCATAAAAAGGATACTTGGACCTTTCCATTAAATTCAACAGCATAATCACGTGGAAAGGTTGAATCTATTGGTAATGTTAGCATGTGCACCAGCAATCTGCATAGCAAGAAGTCAAACAACAGTGTGTTTATCGTCATATTCAGCATGGGCCAGTCCAGAGGAAATTACAATTTATCTACCTCTGTGAGTCTTCCATTGAAGGTGGTAAGAACAACAGCTTTCTATGTGAAAAACGAGATCGTACTCTTTTCTCCAACAGCTGATCTGCATCCTGGAAGGTGGGTTAGCTTGATTTATAAGTTTTCTAATAACCTACAAGCACCTTATGCAATGATAGATTATATTTTCTCAAAATATATACAAGCGAAACAAACCGGAAAACTCCCAATCCAATAATAATAATTTGTAAATCACAAAATATTATCAATTTAAAGGAAGCCTTTTTGTTTTCTTAAACAATCATGTATAGAAATTTAGACATGATGATATTCATAGCTACTTGAAAGTTTATAAGAAAAAGAAAATAACTGCAAAGCACCCACCAGCCGGCAACTAATGCCAAGTACAACAGCCTGTGATGTTACTGATTGCATTGCATCTAGCAAGCTATAAAGTAACCTCTGTTTACCCTGCAGAGAATCAGGATGAAGATAGTAGCAAATGTATGATTAAAGAAGTTAAACCAAAAAAATATAACAGAACCTATTTCACACAGGACACAAACAGGATTATTTAATATATTAAGAAGTCGATCATAACTACAATTATAACCCAGAATTTACACTACAAGATTTTAAGAAATGATCAAAGGGGAAAAGAAAATGGAGCCTTACCTGAGCAAAGAGGTCAAACTCATCCAGAATAAAAATTACTGTTTTATGTGCTAATCCGCATTCCCTAGAAAACAAAGATAATAAATGCTTTAGAACTTCAATCCATTTTCCTTTTTTTACCAAGAAAAACTTTACTCACTTTAGCATGGCTACCATAAATTGGGAGTTGTCATCAAATGACGCCTACAAAAGGTGCATATCAAGATCGACAAATCATTGTACCATCGTTGTGAATGCATAGTATCAATCTCGTAAAGGTAAGTCTTATTACCGCTTTTGAGAATAGCAATTGATGCTCCATACATAACTGCCTAGCTATTTCCTGATTGATCATCAATTGTAACAACAAATGAGACATTAAACAAGCACAGGAAGCAGTGCAACTGCAACCTAAATCAACTAGTTCAAACAATCTCTATAATAAGATTTATAAATTCTATAATATGCCTAACTGAATCCTCACTGCTTTTGCATATCCATAAATAATCTCAGGAGCATTGTTCAGCTTGGTCCATCATCATCCAATTCCTTTGTAGATTCACAAGTTCTTAACAAGAGAAAGATTTATTCCACATTTTTAAAAGAAATTCAGAAAGAACATTGTCACAGTTCGTCAAGGAGAATCTTTAAGATCCCAAGCTAACTGATTGTTGAAGATTTTCTTCTGTTTAATTGTCCTTTTTGTAGTAAAATTAAGTAGTTAATCACTCAGCTAGACCAAACCCAGTGTTCCTTTATTATTTAGGTAAGAGTAAGAAGTTCACTGGGATGGCAAATTAGTCAAATAAGAAGCCTTCGATTGTAAACAAAACTTAACTAGCATCATCTATCTCATCATCAGCAGTAAGTGAACATAAAGAGCTTGGAAAATCAAGTTAAAAAAAACAATTTACATAAACAAAAAAGGGCAATATTAATATCATAGCTGTTTCAGTTCGTATAGTCAGGAAACCAACCTTGAATGCAGAGATGTCATCACTATGTAAAAGCCCACTCAACCTTATCTGCAAACATCCATGAAAATGTAACTCAAAATGAGAACAAACAGACTTAATGTCTGGCATATCCAACATACACGTTGGTCTATCATGCATCCTAAAACAGAAATGAATTTTTATATTGAAAAGTTTAGATTTTACTATCACTTGAATGTTGAAATATGCCCCAGAATAAAAATACTAGTACATTCAATCATCCCTGACCCTGTACTTATCACGATTCATGTCACTGTAAGTTAGCACAGGATCAAGCACGATTACTACATTATTAAAAAAAGAGGCATTAAATGTGATTTTAACAAAAACACTAAATCAATTGCAATATGAAATCTTGAAGGCTTCAATGGATAACAACAGAATATGTCCCTATCACCAAGATATTGAAGGTTTGTATTTCATCATTGGTTGCTTTTACCATGGGTGGAGCTTTACACAGAACCCACTACACTTGTTTTCAGTTCCAAGTGATATCCCAAAATTATAAGGAAAATAAAAATAAAAAAAATAAGCCAATACCACTGAAATTGTGTCCGGATAGTCCACCAATAAATCTCCAATGACAAGCTCCAAAACCTAGGGAAAAAAAAAAGGAAGACATTAAAACCAAATTGAAGAAACCCTTAACCAGAGATTGCTCCAAGAGATGTATCTCTCCACAAACCGCAATCTTGCCAGAGCCACGGGGACCGAGAAGCAGAATAGAGTTGTTGCATGCCTCCGTAACTGAACTTGATATCATGAATTTCAGCTTGCTGAAAAAATCACTAGTTCATCAATTTCGGAGAAATCCGATTTGGTCTTTTTTTTTCTGCGATTAAATAAACTTAAAAACGAAACGGTAGTGGAAGAAGACCTGTAGTTGGTGTCTGGAGAATCGTAAAGAGGGTTGAAGATGAATTTGGGGTCACATATTCTGCTTCGAAGAAGATTCAGTGCCTTCGTTTTGTGATTTTCTCGCCCCATTGTCAGAAACCACGAGAATTGGCGGGAAAAAGGCAGGGAGTGTGTCTGTCTGCAACGGAAGGTGGAGGAGAACTATTTAGAAGTAGACTGTACAACTATCAAACGCAGGCCCACCCAAAACCTGACCCATCAGTTCACATATAACTCAACCCTGTAGTATGGGCTTGGCTCAAGCCTTCCATTTTTATTTTTTAAATGTATATAAATTTAACTTTATTTTGATACTTTATACGTAGTTAATCGTATATAAATTATTAGTTAATGTAATTAAATACTTAATTAATTTTCAAAACGAACCAACTGGTTATTTATTTTGAGAAACTAACATTTACAATCATTCTCCCTTTTTTATAATGTATAGTCATATTATTGAAAGGGAAAATATTGCACAAATAAATCCCTTACAAAAGTCCTATGCAAGTTATTGGGTGAAATTTGGTCCCATTGTAATTTTTTTAAGGATTTAATTTCAATCCATTATCAGTGTAAAGTTTATTTACACTGTCATCCAATCATGTGCTGACACATCATTAAAAGAGTTAGACCTTTACGGTCATTCTCACTTTTTTTAAAATGTATAGCCATATTATTGAAAGGGAAAATATTGCACAAACAAATCTCTTACAAAAGTCTTATGCAAGTTATTGGGTAAAATTTGGTCCTATTGTGATTTTTTTAAGGATTTAATTTTAATTTACTATCAGTGTAAAGTTTTTTTACACTATTATCTAATCGTGTACTGACACATGAGTTAAACTTTCTAGTGATTGTTGTGATAGTCAAACTCTTTTAATGATTTGGCAATACATGATTGAATGACAATGTAAAAAAAAATTACATTGATGATAAATCAAAATTAAACTCTTTTATTAAAATAATTCATATAAATTCATTTTAAATTTTGTGAAGAGTTTGTAAGGATAAAAATGATACATGCATCCTTACACTATAAAAGTTCATTGAGGATTAGAGGTACACCACTTTCACTAATCATATTGAAAAGTTGGCGATTTGCCCACTTGGCCAGTTTGGAGTTGTTTTATTAGTTTAACCCAATCAATTCGTTTACAATTATGGTTGAGTGGTACTTCTCTATTTTAACTCCTAACTTAGTCCTCAAACTTTTTTTTTTAATCATTTTCTCTCTACTTTTTAGATCCAAATATTTGGCTTTTTATTAGGAGTGAAGCCAGAATGAAGCCGCTTATCATTTCAATTAACCAATTATTGGTATTTTTTTTTTTTTTACCACTTCAACCAACTAAATTATTGATACTCTATTATTGGTTATTATTACATTATTATAGAAACTCTCTTTATTGTGAAATGAAATTAGACACTATTAATCTTACTAAGCAATTAAGGGGTATTTACTATTTAGTAAACAGGCATATTTTATGCTTGGGTCAGATGCCATCCTTACTGTATTTCACTTAGAATCTCCATTTTCGACATAATCAAATGACATGAACTTTTCATATTACATTTTATTTTGTTAAAAAATTTAGATACAGAATATAGTTTATGAGATCAATTATACTCACAAATAGCGTAACAACTAAAGTAAATTTACTTTAAATTTGACCCAAAAAAATCTCAATACAATAGAATTCATTTATATTCAGGCAAAAGTTAACAACATAAAATAATATTTAAAGTTTTGAGTTTAATTTTAATCTAACTTCAGTGTAAAGTTTTTTAACATTGTCATTTAATCATATGTTGTTAAATTATTAAAAGAGTTTAACTATCACAACAACCATCTAGAAAATCTAACTCTTTTAATGACGTGTCAACATATGATTAGATGACAATGTAAAAATATTTTACACTGACTGATAATAAATTGAAATTAAATTCTAATTTTAATTACTATTAATGTAAAGAAATTATACATTGTATTAAATAATATATTAGAGTTAGATTTATTAAGTAATAATTATATTAGTTAAACATATTTAATTATGAATTTAATTTAAATTAACTGTCAGTATAAAATTTATTTATACTGTTATTTAATTATATTCTGACATATCATTAAACTAATTAAACTTTTTAGATGATTATTGTAATAGTCAAACTCTTTTAATAATTTAACAATACATAATTAAAAGTGAATTAAAATTAACTCTTTAATTATTAGTACACACGTTATAAACATTTGACATTAATATTAATACTAACCAAACCATGATGGTCCCGCAACTGTAAATATCAGCCGGAGAGGGGCGAGGTTACATAACCAAATCGTATCTGATTAGAGCCAACCGTTCGACGGTGAAAGACATTACGCCATGGGAACCACCACTGTTCCTATGAATATCGTTTCTCACTTGGAGCTCCGTACATCCTCTTTCACCCGATTCGCCTCCATACGGGTCAACAACTCCTCGAGGAGTCCCAGGTTGAGCTTCGGTATCTCACGGAGGAGGCGTGGAAGTTTAGCTAGAGTTGTTTGCTTCGCTGTTGATGACGACTTGAGACAGAATCAGCAAGAGTTGAGCACTAGTGCAACTGGGGTTGGCTCAGCTATCGAAGAAAGGCCTGGTAAGAGCAAAACCCACTTGTGAAATTCAACAAGTCTCAATTTTTTTTTTAAATTTTTTGTGTGTGTCTTTTTGGATGTCTTTTTTTTTTTTTTAATAGCAGAAAATAGCAGAGGATTCAATCAAGTATATATGTAATTGTATATAACATAAAACAAGTTCATTTTGGATTGAAGAAATTATAGGGGTAAGGCATGGTCAATATATAACTCTTAGGATTTAAATTAGATTGCAGTATTGGTATCCTCTCCCAGGAAGTCGACTGGCCATCAATTTTTCTATTAAAGCATTAACAAGCATACTGGAATGGATTATCTAAATGAATTCATTTTCCTCTTGAGCCTTTTTGTAAATGAATCTTAACCTTTTTTTAATTATATATTTCACCATTTTTATCTCATTCTTAGCTTCCCTTTTATTCGCTTTGATTGTCCTATTTCTATTTTCTTTCTTTCTCGTATCCAAATAATTTGCACTGTGTTTTGTGTCAAAGGATGATTCTCCTCTCCTTCATCTTTTCTCCAATTAAAGGTCTCCCATATTTGAATTGATATCTTCATTTACTCTCCCATCTTTATATCTCTTATGCACGTTCCTTCACATTCAACTTCTTTGAATATTTTTTTTTCCTTTTCAAAACTGTACATTGAAAAAATTGACCATGTGGAAGACATATAAACTTTTTCCTTTATCATTAAACTAATTATTTTTATCGCACAGCTGCTGGATGAATTTATTCATTTTAATGTACAGGTTATTGTTAAGTTTGAACTTGGAACCTTTCTTATCATATTTCCAACATATATCAACTTTGATCATCAACTTGCATATTATTATCTGCAGAACATAGTGATTGATCTGGATTACATAATGGAAATATTTGATGCCTTAATTGTACAATGTCTCATCTTCTGTAAGGATGGTACGAGGATAAATTCCAAATGTTGATACTATTCAACTTAAAAAATCTTAGGGTGGTTTTCTTTTAAACAATGTGTAAATGTAGGTGTTTTTGAAATAATGTTTCCAAATGTTGAATGATGATTATGGTGATTCTTTGCCATAACTGTAGTAGATACAGTTAAGATTTTGACATCATTTTTATGTTAGACAATACAGATCTGCTTGATAGTGCAAGAGAAGAAACCTGGGAAAATTCTAAGCAAGATGGTGAAGGAGGCGCTCTCTATGAATTTCTTTATCCTAGTAAAGAGCTACTTCCTGATGATAAAGAAATGAGCATATTTGATCATCTTGAAGAGTTGCGACAGAGAATCTTTGTATCAGTTCTAGCAATTGGAGCAAGCATTTTGGGATGCTTTGCATTTTCAAAGGAACTGATAATGGTTCTTGAAGCTCCTGTTAAATCAGAGGGCGTAAGATTTCTTCAGCTAGCTCCTGGCGAGTTTTTCTTCACAACTTTAAAGGTAAGATTGCTTAATAAAACATCTATCTCTGGGGTAATGCTTCCTCCCCACTCTGGTGACTTGTGATACTCTATTTCATGGTACACAACACATTTAATGTAAAATTAAACAAGTGCTATACTGTTGGCTCTTGCTTTATGAGGAATGTGCAGAGCAGCCTTAATTCTTATGTGTGCCTTATAACTAGTCCTCAAATAAAGTTTATGGCATATGATAATTGAAATTTGTTTGTTCTTAGACAATTTGTTTTGTCAATAAGACCTAGCTTAAATTAAAATTCAAATAAGACAAATATGTGAATAAACAGTGTTTTATAAGAACAAGAACTATGGAAAGTTTTGTGAGGAAAAACAAGATGGTCATTTCTACTTGCATAACATTAATTGATAGGATCATTGGCTGACTCGTGCCGCAAAGTATTCCTGGGTGAATGGCCTAAATCTACTTTGTGTGTGTACTCCGTTAATCATTTTCTGTCATTATTAGTTGTTAAAGAAAAGTATTAGTATTACCTAACTTCCAGGGAATAAAAACTGCTGAACATTACGTGATGTTGTGTTGTGCATTAACTTCCCCATTTTGCATACCCATCTAAATTGAGATAAAAATCTATTATTACAAAAGAAAAATATAAGAAGCTACCTTGCTAGAATTAATATTTTGTAATTTTGTACTGCAGGTGTCTGGATACTGTGGCCTCCTCTTGGGAAGTCCTATTATCCTCTATGAGATCATAGCCTTTGTACTCCCAGGTCTAACAAAAGCTGAAAGAAGGTTTCTAGGGCCAATTGTTTTAGGCTCATCAGTTCTTTTCTACGCCGGAATAATCTTCTCCTACTTAGTTCTGGTACCTGCAGCCTTAAACTTCTTTGTTAATTACGCTGAAGGTGCTGTTGAATCATTGTGGTCCATTGATCAATATTTTGAGTTTGTACTGGTGCTTTTGTTCAGTACAGGCTTGTCTTTCCAGGTAATTTTTCTTCCTGGTTTTATTTGTCCTTTCTTTATGAATATATGGTGAATGGCACCTTCTAACTCGCTCCGATACATGCCAGAAGGCCATTGGCCCAATGCCACGCCCTCTGATCCACAAAAAAAAAAAGTTCAGATAATAAATATACAGAAAGGAGAAAACGATTACATTTAAATATGCCTTGCTTCAGGACATTTTGAAGTTATGAACAATATGGATATTCCAATATGCTTCTGTTAGAATCGAGGGAAGGTCATCCTTATTCTCATGAGATAGTTCTTATTGCACCCCATTTATAATCAACTATTCATTTGGATAGTTTTGCATAAATGATTGTGCTTTTAACCAGTGCTTGAGGAAACAAAAAGTACTGTTTAACTATATTTGTATTGTATTACGCTTTGCTTACATGCAGTCATTTTTCCCCCGCCAAACTTTTAGTAGTAATGGAATATAATGGAAGTCATATTGCACTATTGCAGGTACCTGTTATACAATTTCTATTGGGACAAGTTGGATTGGTGTCTGGAGACCAGATGCTATCAGTTTGGAGGTATGTTGTGGTTGGCGCAGTAGTGATAGCTGCTGTAGTTACGCCTTCCACTGATCCTCTCACTCAAGTTCTTCTAGCGGGGCCCTTATTGGGTCTTTACCTAGGTGGCGCATGGATGGTCAAGCTTAGTGGACGGTGACCGTGGCCCCACACATCTTAATATGTGCTAGCATTTTCAGTCTGAACAAATGTTAATGTACATTCACAAAGCAATCTAGTGTATATCTTTATTTGTACCAGAGCATTACGCTTCCCATATTATGATTGATTTTTACATTATAATTCTGTAACTAGTTATCCCAAAATTCCATCAGGTCTTGGCATTTGGTATTGGTTTTCATATGAATCCTTAGAATTAGAATTGGCTTTCAGTTCTACATTTCATAATAGTATACTTTTAAAATTAGAATCCTGATTTTTTTTATAACAATTTTTAAAAAATAAAAATAAAAAACTAAATAAAGCTTTTCAAGATGAATTACATCACATATATTGATAGGGATTAGTAGTTAGCCAATTAGATATATAGTTAGGCTATAGTAGTATAAAGAGGAGTTAGTGAACTCATTATAAAGGGAAGTTGAATTATTTGAAGAATAAGATTTAAAATCTTATGTGGGTAGAGGACAAAGTGTTCTAGATTTAGCCATTCCATTAGTTTGATTCCTATCACATATGGTCAGAGTAACAAAGCTTAAATTTGACATGATAACTTCACTAATTTCAATTTTGCTATGGTCATATATTTAATTTTAAAATTATGATGATAATATTATTAATTTAAAAAATAAATTATACATCAACAAAATATAATTATAAGTGAATTTAAAATGATTTATTTCTTCTTTTTTGTAATCCAAACAAAAAATAAAAACTCCTGTACTAATTCCAATTGTGATGGAATTAGAATTGAAATCTTAATTTTGGACCCCAATTCCAATTCTGTTTTACAATCGGAGTTAGTATTTAGCAGAAATCTCATTGATATGGCATCCCATGGTCACTAAAAGCTCAAATCAGGGATTCACCAGAAACAGTAGTACACTTACATATATAAATTATAAATCAAAAGGATCATTTCATAAATGCTACACACTCAAATTCATTGCACATATATCACCCCTCCCCCCCTAAAAATTACACACATCAGAGTCTACTAATTGCTTAATGTAATATTTTCCACTTTGGCTTCTATATCAGCAGTACTAGAGCTACTTAGTTCAGACGCAAGCTGTCTCAGTGAACTCCTCAAAACATCGCATGCCTCCAGAAATACATGTGATGCACCTTGAAGTCCTCCTACCTCCACCTGCACAACATCAATAACGCTGTGGATTTTCTCCATGGCCGCCTTTATGGCAGGAATCTCTTGTGGGGGATAGAGGCAAGCTCCAATCTCATCAATCTGTCTACCAAGTTCCTGACACAGCTGCAACAATTTCTCCAGCGAATCTACAAAACTGCTGTTGTCATTTGGTTTTTCCAGCTTAAGCAAACCTGTGATGGAGCGAATAAGTTCTTTTATGACCGAAAGTGTATCAGACACAACCACAATTGCTATTTCAGCAACTTTCATCTCTTCAGGTGACAGGTCATTCCCCAGATCACCTTCACTTGAATTATCATCGTGCGGCTTACACTCTGTTTCTGCGCAACTCTCGTCTAAAGCTTTGTCAACTGGATCATCAGATGAACCTGGCTTCAATTCTTTCATCTCGCGAAGAACATCCTTCACTGAAACCGCAACCTGTGTCATTCCTCGCCCAATTGCTGTAATATTTGTTGCAGGAGTCTTTTTAAGGGCAGAACATGCTTCCCATACAGCACCAACCAATTGTGGAATTGATAGTTTCTGGTCTTTACGATGGGATCCTGTTAGTGCTCATTAAAAGAGAAAGTAAGGTTGCCAGCATTCCAACAGAAGATTAGAGAAATAATTTGCTGTTGAGTCGGGACAGAGGTAGTGGGTAGAAACATGATCATCTAGTCAACCCAAAATATATAAAGGAACAATGAATTAATGGGCATATCAATGATGATAATGATAAATGTCAATGTAATCAAAATGAATCACAAAGGAGATTAATGAGCTATGCTTAACAGCACAATAGCAAAAATAGCTAAACACAGAGTTAAGGGAAGTTCATCCTACCACATATTTTGTCCTTGTTGAGAATGATGTGGCTGCTCACCTTAACAGCAGTCAGATTGTATCCAATGTGCAAGGAGACTGATAATTTAAAGTCTATTCACAAGAGCATGTAGTGCGCATTCCAAAACCAAAGAGTATCCTTATTCCTTAATCAATACCTCTTCTATATAACCTTATCCAATGCCCAAGATCAATCTCAGATTTCTTAATCTATGTATTTTTCATCCTACTTAGGTAAGATTTTCTCAAGGTCAGTGCTGTACCAAATTGGACTATTATTTTAGATAACAGTTGATCCAGTTTAGTGAAGGGAGAAAACTGCAAATCACAAGTATTATGATATATCAGAGTCAGAAGTTATGCTGAGCTTCCTAGAAAATTGGATAATAAATTACGAAATTTGTTTAGGAAATCTTAACATTCTAAAATTCCAAATCTTAAATGATATGATTTAGGTAGACAATTGTTCCCCAAAGTTCTCTGAGTTAATGCAAGTAATATTATGTTTCGGCTATGGGGTTTGGTTCAACAGAACGAATTATCAACAACAAATTTGTTGAATAATATTCTAAGACCTTATGCCCATAAACAAGTTTACCACATATCTTTAATTTGAAAAAGCAGTGATTTTGTATACACTTACACAACACCATCACTACCAGATCAACTAATGACATGACCATCAGCATCCCTGAATAAAAGGGCATAACAAATTTTCATGAAAATGATGAAAACATGGTGTTACAGGAAAGACTTAAAAACACCTCTACCACCATTTTGGTGTGTGCAGTAAAACTACAAAGGTAGACCAGCACCATCATGACCACCTCCTTCACCACCAACATCACCTATATATCATGAAATCATTATCAGGATGCATGCTTTTTCCTTAACTTTCAATGCCTTAGTCTCCCTTTCTATGTTCCTAACAGAGGAAGTGGATCAAACTCAAGGTCTAGAGATTAGCATGTTCTCACTTGTTTTGTTCTCATGTCATTTCTCTCTTCTCTCTATCCACAGTCTAGTGCCAATCAAGGTGAGATCTTACTGATTCACCCATCATGTTACTAATTAGTCACAGCACTAAATTAGTACAAATTAGAGCAACACTGCTGTAAGTTAAAGGTTGAGATAGATCAGCTATAAGAACTGTTATATAATTTTTTAATGTTGGCAATCAATACACTGTTCAGAAATTATCTTTCCAGATCAATTATTAAAGGTTTGTCATGCTTTTCTTCGTTTATCTGAGTGTGTATAAGAGAGAGAGTTTACCATATAAAGAGATGGATTCCTTCATCAACCTGAAGCTAGAATCAACAACTTGCTTCACAGATGCATGAATACTGGAAGACAGAGTAGGCCCTGCACCTACTGTACTGCCATGGGAAAGTAAAAGGAAACCTTGTAGCGTGTTGAAGTATGATGCCATATTTTCCTCAATTGCTTTAGACTCTGGTTTTTCTCCAGTCCAAAGCATTCCAACTGCAGAGAAGATAGAAGATATATTTAATTACAGAAACTCAAGCCTGCTTATGTCTACAACATATGGAAAAACTGGATGGTATAATAATTTTGCACTTCTCAATACAAAAGGCAAGAAATCTTGAAAGTAGATACCCATTGTTCTCCTTTCACATATATAACAAAACTGGACCATTGCCAGTCTATTAATAATGATTTATTCACGGAATCTTCCCCATGAATAATGAAAACTGTTTAACCCTTCGAAATTACTTGATTCAATGACAAATTAGTGTTTTAGAGCGGTAATTATTATCCATAGATACACAGACAGATAACCGGCCTCATGAGATTATTATATGCATTAGCATCTGGTCTAAACTGAAAAAAAGAGGCAATTTTCATGTGAAATTCATGCACTCTCTCTTTCACTCTTTGAAAAATCCTCATGAATCATGACACTAAATAAATAAAAGAAACCAAATCACAACCGGGAAAAAAGAATGAACTTTTACAATAAGCAACCTATATAACGCAAAATTGAAAAAACCCATCAGACAAAAAAGAAAAAAGAAAACGCATTTTTAAGAATAGTGAACCTGTGGTAGCCTGTTTTGTGACTTGGTCACCCATCTTTATGACCTCTTCCCAGCTCACTTTGTCCAAAGAAGAAGATGCTGTTTGATCCAAAACCTACAAGGGCACACAAAAAATCATGTGATGTCATCAAAGTACAGAGCAGGGCATGGTAACTGAGAGGCAAGCACAGATAGATGGTGTTGAATATGGTATACATGGAGGGTGTCATGGATGGTGGTGAGGTGGGAACCTAGGATTAGGTTCAGGTGCTCTTTCTCGGCTCTTATGGGCATGATGCTCACCCTCCACACGTCCACGGCCTCCGCCACTAGCTCTGATGGATGAAAATTGTTGGTGGTTTTGACGGCGTTCACAACTTCTTCTATGCTTACGGCTTTGTTTGGATTATGAGAGAAGCCGTTTGGATTACGAGAGAAATAGAGTAAAAAAAAATAGAGTAGAAAGGAATAGGGAGAAAAGAAATAGAGTAGAAAATGAATAAATTTTTAAGTTGATTGGATTAAGAGAATTAGGAGAGAAATAAGAAAAAAAGAAAATTAAATTTTATTGTAAATATATATTTGTCCCTATTTAATTATTTATAAAATAATAAAAAGAATGGTATATTAATCAAATTTTCATCCCTACTCATTTTTTTTCTATTTCTTCTCATTTTAGGAGAGAAATGAAAAAGTTATGGGACCCATTATTTTTTTTTCTTTCTTTTTTATTTCTTTTTTAACCAAACAAGATAACTTCCTCATTTTTCTTCTATTTCTCTCCTCTTTTCTCTATTTCTCTCTTACCAAACAAAGGCTATAAGTCAGGGCCAGTGGCAATGGGCAAACATGTTTGTTTATGTTATATATTAAAACAATTAAAATATATATACATATTATATAACATTATTTTAATGAAAATTTAATTTTGGTGACTCTAGTTTACATTTTTTATTTATTTATAAACAACACAAGATGTATAGCAATTAATGAATGTCTACTAATAAAGGATCCATCACAGCAGGAGTTAAATTTTTTTTTGCTACAGAGGAAAAATAACAAGGGCTAAGCCCTAAAAAAAAAAAAGAAACACCAGAAAGATTAACTAAAAGTTGAGTAGATAAACCATGGAGAGGCTCCTGCCAATCCTCCCAATTAGATCAGTGGTTTGATCTCCATTTTGCTAGAAAGTCTGATTGCCTTAACGCAGAATGTGTGTTAAGCTAATATCTTAAACTGAAACCATATGTCCATAACATTAGTTTACACTAATCTTAGGATGGTAAGGCACACAAAGAATCATAACATTAGTCACCATAAACCATTAGAAAACTAGATAGCATTGCGCTGATAAAAAAAAATAGATAGCATTACGACAGACAAAATTGTTTTGGTTAGTTAGATAGTGTATTTTGACTTTTCTACAATAAACACTATATTTTTAGTTTTATGAAGAGGTGTTATGTGAGAATTTTTTAGAGTTACTATAATGCAACAAAGGTAAAATAATGTGATATAGTTCACCAAAAAAAAAATTGATGTGATCTATAGAATCAACCATGCTTAATTATAAAAGGAGTGCAATAACTGAAGAAAATAACGTACCTTTTGTCAGGAATTAATTAATCAGCAAAAAAGAATTTTTAAGTAAGCATAATTGAATTGTAAAAAGAAATTAATAAGTAAAAGCAGAAAGAGGTAATAAAAATGTCTTGTAAAGAAGTGAGAGCCTATGAAATGTGATTCTTTAATATTAATTAATAGAGGGATGAAGAAGTAATATGAAGTTGAGAGATGTTTATAAAAAAAAAAAGTCACTCGAGCAAGAACTGAGAAAGGTTAAAATATGCAAATGACTCTGATAGACGAGACAGACAAGCTAATATGGGTGTAATAAATGGTAACTGGAGAGAGTTTTAAGAGACTGACTTAGTGTCAGAAAAAAACTTTTAAGAGGCTGACAATTCCTTTGTGCTTCAATTTTTATATATTATAAATAGAATAGATTAATTATCCTTTAAATAAGATTTGTATATACAATTTTACATTTATTTTGTGTAATAATAAAAGAATTTAATTTTAATTTATTATTAATATAATTTTTTATATTATTATATAATTATGTATTTGTATATTATTAAAAAATTTAAATTTTTTAAATTATTATTATAATAATTAAATTTTTTATATTTATTAAATAATACATAATTAGATGACAATATAAACTTATATTAAAAATAAAAATTGCATGATGTCTCTTATTATTAATTTTTCATTTAGCAGTACTGTTGTATGTTTATTAAAATGAATATTAGATATGCTTACCAGGAAAAAAATGATTATTAGATAGACCAAATGGTTAGGTGGATGATGGATCTAACATACATCTTCAATTGGGTATTTTCTAGTTAGACATCGAAGTCTAAACCCATTAAACTCATCCAAATTGGGACATCTTGAACTTGAGGAACCCCCACCAAGAACGCCAATTTTGATTGTTCGAGCTCAATTTTGATTAAATTAAACCAATTCGAGTTTGATTGGCTTTAAACTTGAAGATGATTCAAAACTCAATTAGTAATTGGACTCGAATTTGAGATTTTTAATATTTGGCTTGGAAAACTCGGAAATATGCTCGATTATACGTCTAATATAAATATCATTTATATATTTTTAAAATTCTTATATATTTTAATTAGAAATACTGAAATATTCTAGAATTTATAGAAGTAAAGATGATGTAAAGTTATATTATACACAAGGCTGTTAATTGAAATTAAAGTGCTGCTCGTGAGTTCAGCCAAAGCTTGCTTTGACATCACATGATAAAAGTTCTAGGAACATAGCAGAATCTTAACCAAAAATGAATTGAGAAAAAATCAATTTATTATTTAAAGTAAATAAACTTTTTCTTTTCTGTTTATTTTTTGGTGAAGAAGTGATACACTTTTTTTCTTCCGATCTTGGTATCAAAACGTTTCCCTCCTTAACAAAATTGATCTGGTGTTTCTGCAACCAAAGCTAGAAGCTTTACCAATATACCAACTAAACAAGCTGACAGCTTTAAGGAATCTACTTTATTTGCTCAAAAACTATAATCCATCTTCTACTGCAATCTTCCCTGAAATATCCTTTCTCTTGCCTTACTTGCCTGCAAGCTCAGACATTCAAGAAATGAGAACATTTCAATTAGCAGAACATGTTCAAAGCTGTAGCAGAATCTTAATAAGATTGCATAGCTTAAGATGCTACTTTTTGATTGACTGTGAAAAAAACTTCTCTAGTTTAACCTATTGAGTGACTTTCCAGTGAGTTCAAAATTTTTAGTTTGATAGCATTTCTTGATCTCAGAAGATATACATATAACATTATAAAAGATATATTTTTGGACCATGCCAAGTGCAGAGCCACGAAGACTTGGAAGTGGAATCCAAACCTGTTTTTCCCAGTCTGTACGACTTGTTATGAGAGATAGCAGAACTGTTTGGCAGAAGGCACCAGTCAGTATTCCAATCCAAAGGCCTTTTCCTCTCAACTGTACCCAGAAACCCAACATAGCGGCAGTTGGAATTCCAAAAACATAATAAGCTCCAAGGTTCACATATGCTCCCAAGTGCTGCCACCCACATCCTCTAGCAATGCCTATCATGAACAATTATTAAATTTCATGGCACAGCTCAGATCCCATTGCATAAGAAGAGAAGTATTGTGCATTGAATAATAGAGGAAAGAAAGAGCCAACCTGAAAGGGTACCATGTAAGGTGTCCAGTATCACAGACAGACATAACAGAGGAACCATATCTGTGACATAATCCACCACGTCCTGCTCATTGCTAAAGACATAACCTAAAACATACCGGCAGGCAAAAATGATTGAGCTCACCAGAAGAGCCTCTGAAGCTGCAAGAGTCATAGCAGCAGAAACAGACACTCGCGCTGCTTGTGGATTTCCAGCTCCTAATGCATTTGAAACTCTAGTGCTGAATAACCCACCCAAAAGAAAGAAAGAAAGAAATTGCTTTACTGTTGTACAGGAATTTGTATATGCACAAAGTGATGAAGGTTATATGAAGCAAAACCTTGCTGCTGAGCCAATTGCTTCTGCTATTGTATAGATTGTTGTGATGGTTGACAAACTGATCACAAAAAATTAAATTTTTATACAATAAATTAGCAACACTCGTATGAATTGAGATCAATATTTGACTATGATTACCAATTTCAATAGAGATATTAAAACACACAAAGTCATTCATGTCTGAAAGACTAAGAAAAATCCTACCATATGGATAAGACTGAAGTTTCAAGCTCTGGATTTGGCAGAAGACCAGAAAGCAAGATAAGCAGCTCAAATGACCACCATTCAAGGCTGCGATGATCAAATATGTAAGAAACAAACCATGGTTGATAATTTAAAAAACACACACACACACGCAATATAAAAGGTCAGGCTGTAAGAGGAAGGAACTTACCAAATCATTACAGCTGAAGGAATAGCATAGCGGAAGAATTCTCCGATCCCATGGAATAGCTCCATGGAAATTGGAGCCCGAGTCCTTTCACAGGCGGTAGAGAATTTCATATATAATCCAAGTAAAATCACATTCAACCAATATGAAGTACCAATAGAAAATGCAGCTCCTAAGTTACCTAATCCAGATTTAAAAACTAGTAGCCAACAGAAAGCTATGTGGAAGCAAAGAGCAACACAAGAACTTATGATAAGGGGCCTGATCAAACTTTGCATCAGAAAGTATCGAACCAGGACCTGAAGTGTTGCATAAGCAAAGAGACCAGGAATCAGGCACAGCGCAAATTTTCCAGCTTCTTGTGAAATCAAAGGGTCTTGGCCAAGTAAACTGAGTAGCTTCCCCAAGTTGATCCACAAAAGAGACAGAGGAAGACAAGCTAAAATAAGAGAGACGATAGCGGTGTAAATTTGAACACCAAATTTTCGATATTGCTGTGCTCCATAGGCTTGCCCACATAGAGTTTCCAGTGCACATGACATTCCAAACTGTTTGATATGTACAAAATATAAAATGCGATTAAAAACTCAAATAAAACTAAGAACAAGAACCAAGTAGCCTATTTATTTACCAAAAAAAATAAAAAGAACTAAGCCAAGGAGCCTAGTATGCATCCTTTTCATCTCCATTCAGTTGAAAAATTATTAGCAGAAATGCAAAAATTAACAAACTAGCAGGTAACTCTTGAGTTCTGCCTCTATTATATATGACATGTACAAAAAGATTATTTATCTAATTATGCCCAACTACAAGGCAAATTGCTGCTTTTATTCTTCTTGATCGTCCCTATTCCATAAGCAACGGTTTCATATTGATTGCCTGCAATTGTTAGTCTTAAAATTTAATGAGGTAGTCGTTATTAAGGTGCCTAAGAGAGAAACATAAGCATGGGAAAAAGAAGACTTACAAGAACACTGAAGCCAGAGACAGCACAAAGAGAGATGGCTATCGCTGTGCTAGAGAGAGCAAGTTTACCCAAGTGACCCACCATCATGATTGAAATAATTTGTAGAAAATACTGTGACAAATTCACAGTTATCATAGGCCCTGCTAGATAACCAACCCCTTTCACCTCTCGAGCAAAGACACCCCATGTTATGCCTGAACGACCCTCTCCCCCTGCCTCTGCCTCTTTCTCTAATAGACCCTTTTCCATATCCTCTCTATGCTTCGCAGAAGACTTGCACCCTCTTGAAACTTATAGAAAGGCCAGAGCTTTGGCTTTTTGACTGCTTGTTTTGTAGGTAAATGTTTGAATATAAATCTAGCAATACTTCCAAGTGTTTGTGTTCGCCTGGAAGATGGAATGCAGAGGAAAATATTAGTCCATATGTATGTGATTATTGTTTATTGGAATGATGTCTCTCTCCAATGGGCACCACTTGTTGTAGCAGTTTGCTCTGGAGACGTAGCCAAGAGTTCTCGTCGGCTATAACCCCTTCTAGGATGTTGGAGGAGGAGAACAAACCATCTTGTTTTATATTATTTTATTCTACATGCTTTTCACATGGACTCGGATGATATCCTGTTAGCAAGTGGCGGGGACACACATAAATATGGTGGGAAACACAATAAAAGAAATTAAAAATAGACAAAAGACCAGTTGAAAATTAATGAGATACGGCGAAGGAGAATAAATTTCTTCTCCTACTTACGAGGAGGAAGCTGGCAGGCGAAAAATAAGGAAGAAAATTGTTGCGGGAGGATGAAATACGTTGGGTTTACATTGTATATTTTCTTATAAATAGACGCAAAGTTTTTCATTTCGAAAGAGGGGATAAGGGAGAGTTGAGACAATGTGAAATACAGAGTTGAGAGTGTATGAGACTTTTTTTTTCTTTGGACAGAGTGTATTTTGAGTTTTGATAATTCTTTCAAAGATATTTTGAGTTATACAAAGTTTTTTATAATAAAATCTTTAGTGGTCGTTAAACAATAGTCGTGAATGTAGACTAAGTTTGAGCTGGTTTGGGCCGAACCACATTTTATTCTCGTGTGTTTGTGTCATTAGTGTATTTTTTTTATGTGTTTATCTAAACTAGTTTCTACACTAAATTTTTGCTATAGGTAATCATTTGTTGTTTTTCATAATAATTAATATGGATTTCCCAATAGCAAGTAACATAAGAAGTCATGTTAGATGGAGAAAGACATAAAAATAAAATTAATGAATTTTATACAAATATTAGTAAGTCTTATTTTTATAAATTTTATATTTTTTTCTCTCTCTAATACATAAAGATATTCTTATGTTACTCACTAAGATGATAAGGTCATATTAGAAAAAAAATAAAAATAAAAATAAAAAATTATGATAAAATCTATCAAAATTTGTACAGAGTTAATTAATTTTATTTTTATTTCTTTCACCCTCTAACTAATTATGTAAGATGAGAGTATCCTATTCCCTCCTATAAAGAGTAAGGGTGATGGTAATACGCCTCTTTTTTTTAACATGTTTAATATAAAGGCAAGGGTGTTTTAGTTTCATTAAAATTTAAAATAAAATAAAATAAAAGCATCAGTGACACGAGCGCATAACCCATATATTAATAATATTAAATAAGATTTAATTTTTATCCAATTAAAGTATAGAAGTTTTTTATATTATTACTAAAAAATAAGCTGTATTAAATAATATGTTAAAAAATACATAGGCACTTTAATCCATAAAAATATTTATTATTTACAATTTAATTTTTGAATTTATTTTCACATATGAATTAAGTCTTAAATTTATAAAATTTGTATTAATTTAGTTATTTTGTTATTTCTGATTGATCAAGTTAAATGATAATCTATAACATGACACATTAAGAAAATTATGGTTTATTAAACTAAAACAACGTCATATATCAATAAAAAAAGTTAAATAATGTGTCATATAACATTTAATATTACATATAGATACTTAATGTGTTACATCAAATGTTACTATTTAATTTAGTCAATTATAAATAATAAAAAAACTAAATTAATATAAATTTTATAAATTTAAAAACTAACTCGTATAGTAAAATAAATTTAAAGAATAAACAATAAGTGATAAATATTTTTATAAACTAAATTTCCAATTTACCCATTAAAAAAAACTTATCCCAGTTTATACAACATGTAAATTGAACTTTGAATCTCAAGTTTGCAATAGTTAGTCAAACGAAATCTCATTAAAAAAAATTAAGCATACATTAAATCATTATTTTTAAGTCATTTACAAAAACGTAGTATCTAAGTTCACATCTGGACACCATCGTGCAGGGGGAACAATGAACGTTAAGCAGTTCTAAAAGTTAAAACCAACCGAGATTGTTCTGGAAGGAGGTTTCTGCGTATATAATATCATATAAGAATTAATGTTTGATTTATTTTTGTCTAATTTTTTTTATATTTTTATTCAGTCATATTATTAAAATAATTTTAAGTAATACATAATTAAATAATAATAATTTTTTATTAATATGAATCATAATTAAACTCTACAATATGAGAGCTTAAAGTTAATTAGAAAACATTTTATCATTGTGATAACTATTTTTTTTTATTTCTAGATAAATAACATCACATAATTTATTAAGAATTTAAAAAAATTATACTTCTAATAAATCAAAAATTAAATCCACAATATAAAATGGATTGAAAAGATTCAACATAATATTAATTCATTATTCATTATTCATTATTATATATATTATCTTGGTTTTGTTGTTTTCTATCAATCAAGTACATAAGAACCTACCAAAAAAAAGTACAAAGGATCCTGCTACGTGTATATCAGGCACTGCTTCTCATTCACCATCTGTACCATGTAATCTGGTAAGCCTCACAGGCAGATAGAAGTATCCATTCAAACCGGCTCAGCCCATTCAGATTGACCCGCTGCTGGTTAAGTTAATTTCGAATTCAACCGTATTAGATTAATATTAATTCAAGTCAATAAATTATGAAAAAATGACCGAATAGTACAATTTGATAAAGATATTGACCGTTTAATTTATTTTAAAAATTAATTAAATATTTAATTACATTAATTAATAATTTATATATAACTAATTATATATTAAATATCAAAATAAAAATAAATTATTAATTAATTATATGTAAATTATTAATTAATATAATTAAATAAATAAATAATTTTTAAAACAAAACAAACAATCATTATTCTTACCAAGTCGCACTCATTTTCTCATAAATTACTGGTCCAGCTAAGCCTTATGCAAGCTACAGGCTTCCCTAGCTAACATATTGGTCCTTTATTATGTTATTATTATTACTTTTTCATAATTTTAATTTTAAAAAATAAATATAATATTTTAACACAATAATGAATGTATTGTTGTAAATAAAATAAAGAGAGATAAAGACAAAAATAAATATAAACTCTAAAAGTCTAGTTCTTAAAGAATTAGCTATACCATAAACCTTTGTTGCATCTCTTCTTGAACAAAACATGTTATTATATAGGACCTCAAACATAAATAAAAAAAAGAAGTTACATCTCTTAATAAAATACATCATTATATGTAGGGATTACATATTTATTAGGGAGACCAAATATTATAACAATAAACTCTTATTAATGGTACCCTTAATTTCTAATCAATATAATCATTCATTACATATAAAATATATATATTTTACAACATGGATATAATCTCAGTGGATGTCAGAAAGCATTATCCTAACATGTTCTCATTTTCAACTTAATCATATATATATATATATATATATATATATATATAGGGGAGTGATCAACTTATACTGGTGTAAGACTTGATTACTTTTACATTATTCAATAATTTTTTATTAAATAACTCTCACAAAATTTACCATTAAATTAAAAATTTTACATTAATCTAAAATTATTTTGTGACTTATTGATATACATCAAAATAAACGTAATATAAATTATTAAAATATATGAAAATATGAACTATTTAATTATGTTCTTATTGATATTCAAATTTTTCAAAATTTGATACAAATAATCTACATGATAAAAACTTTTAATCTAACGGTGAATTTTATAAGAAAATTATTCAATAAAAAGTTATTAAATATTGTAAGAGTAATTAAATCTTATACTAATATATTATATATATATACCCCACGCTCCTGTTAGCCTGTATTGCTAACACACCAGTACCACTCTACTTTGTTATTAATACTATCAATTTCTTGGTGTGGATGGTGTGTATATA
Source organism: Styphnolobium japonicum (assembly GCA_023212625.1). NCBI lineage: Eukaryota > Viridiplantae > Streptophyta > Magnoliopsida > Fabales > Fabaceae > Styphnolobium > Styphnolobium japonicum. The sequence continues at coordinate 3,737,867 of JALBWW010000013.1, forward strand.
TATATATATATATATATATATATACCCCACGCTCCTGTTAGCCTGTATTGCTAACACTTAATGCTACCAGTACCACTCTACTTTGTTAGTAATACTATCAATTTCTTGGTGTGGAGCTACTAGTACCACTCTACTCTGTTATTAATACTATCATTTTCTTGGTGTGGATGGTGGAGCGTATGCAAACAGTAAGTTAGGGGTCTTTATAGGCTGCATTTAGTCAAGTTATATTTGACTCTGTCTTAACTTAAGATTTGATTGGATTAATTTTTATAATTCATATGGGATCATATTAGAGTTCGAATTGGGTCGGAACATACTGAACCAACTTGATTAAGATATACAAAATAATTTTTTTATATAATGTTTTGATTATTTTTCTTCTACTTGTATAAATTTACTTATATTTATTATTTTTTGTTCATATCAAGATTTAATTTAATTAATAATTAAATAATAAGTTAATAATATAATAGTTAAAATTATAAATAGTCATAATACTTAATTAAAGTCTAATATTTAAAAAAATATTATAATAATATATAAGAAAAAATATTTTAAAAAATAATTTATTCAATACCGAACTAGATCAAGATGACCCAACGAGTGATTCGATTTTGGCTCAAAAAAATACATCAAATCTAAAATAAGAATCTAGACCCAATTCAAACACTTTGAGTTAGAGTCAAATTTCAAATAAGACCGAGTCATAAACACCCTTACAATAAATCATCAATTTCAAATAACAAGTGCTGGACTTATAGTAATTATTAATTAATAAGAGCTTGCTAAGTTAAAAATTATTAAAGATGTATCTTGGGCCAACGGATTGACTTAGTCTCCGTGTCGTATTGGGCTAACCTTCAATCGAGTTGGATCGGATCATGTCAAAAAATGTTTGGACCTTAATTTAATTGACTCAATTTATATTTTTTATCAAGCTATTCAAGTCATTATACTCAACTTATTTTAACACCTCTACATTCATATTTATTTTGTCTTCAACATCTTGTTTTGTCTCTTGCCTCCCTTTTATATGAAAATAATATTCTTCCCTTGATATCTTATACTTAAATTTTGAAACAAAAATATGAAAAAGAGACGTGAGAAATACACGTGTTAAATTAGCAGTAAAAATACATTTTTATTGTAGTAAGTTAGAGAATTGTTAAGTAACCGAAGTGAATTAAATATCTATACGGTCTCTCTCAAATCTTTTGAGTCGGTCAAATAAAATAATAATAAATATATTATTATTTAAATTGATTTAAATAATGCTGGAGGTATTCTCACTGAATCCAGATAGGATGTCTTTTAGTTTATTATTATTATTATTTTTACTTTGTATTAATTATTTATATACTTTTAAGTGTAAGATTACACTCATTCAATATACTAGGTTTATTTTTCCTACAAGTGTTGTTTTGCAAACAAATCTCTAACATTATAGAAGCCTTTCAATTAATAAACTTAAACTTATTTATCATTTAAGTTTATGCATATTATCTTTTTATTTAATTATTTTTTAAATAATCACATGCCATAGAATACCTATACTATAATCGTGCCTTGCACGAGTTTCTTTTTTTAAAAATAATAATAATTCAAAATAATGACTTTTTTTTATCAAATTGAAAGTAATTATGAAAAGACCATGATAACTTATGCAAACACACAGGAGAGAGCATATTATACTTTAGAAACTAGTTGTAGACCCGCATTGCGCTGCTGAAATATTCATTAGCAGCCAAGTTTTAAAAATAGTGAAAGGGAACCATACCTTGTGCAAAGCATTGGTGACCTCGCCACGGGTGAAATTCAAAGGAATCCGCCATTATGGAATTGATACCTTCCTTGAAGCTTATTGCATTACCTTTTCATTATCACTAGTGAGTAGCGCGGATTATCAATACATAATTAAAATTCAGGTCCCAACTTTGACAAAACGGAGTCAATTCATGTCTAGTAAAGAATTCAACTACTTGACAAAAAGAAATATGTTTTCCTGATACTCAGCTAGCTTTTCATCAGTAGCTTTTCAATCTTAGATTTTCAACCTATCTATAGGACTCCCCCGATTCCCATACACATTATGATAGCTCCACTCTCAAAGAAAGGTTTAGACTTTTATGTATTAGGGTGGATGAGAAAGATGTGAGAGGAAAGATGATACCTTGTAGTAGTATGAGGGACTGAGACAGTGAAGTTTGGAGAGCATTTGAATGTTGAGGGAAAATGGTGAAGGTGGGTGTGTCAGACAGATAATTATCTAACTTGCACAATTGCTTTAACAGTTTTGTTTTCTTGTGCACCAAACTGACCATGTTATGTGTCAACACTTCTTGTCATTAGTCGACAATCCTCAACTTCAATTACTTTAAGGATATAATTTTAATTTATTGTGAGTGTAAAGTTTTTTACACTTACATTTAATTATATACTGATATATCATTAAAAGTGTTAGACTTACTTTTGAGGTATTTGTTATAATAGTCAAACTATTTTAATGAGTTGATAATATATAATTGAATGATAATATAAATTTTTTTTACACTGACAATAAATTAAAATTAAAATCTTAATTTAATATATTTAGGCCCCTATGAATGTTTTGAAATTCCAAGCAAATTTTAACATCAAAGTTTTATAACTGAATGATAAGTTTCAGATTGATAGCTAAAAATCTAAATATTAAAAGATAGGCTAAGCACATATTTTAGTTTGTCAAAAATACAAATAATCTTAGTTAAGTTTTCTAATAATTTTTAATATCAAATTAGTTGTTTTGAAAGACCAATTTAATACAAAATATGTTATTAAAAGACTAATTTGGAGTCAAAAAAATAACATTAAAACACTAATTTAATGTCAAAAATTGACATTGAATGACTATTTTTAGGGGTAAACAGTGGGTCGAATAAACCCACAAACCTGCACGTTTTACCCAACCCAATCCATAGTTGACGGGTTGGTTTGGGTCTGTGAGTTAGGTTGAGTTTAAAATAGTCAAATTTACAAAGTATGGGTTAGGTTTTGCGAGTTGCGAAAGTCTCAACCCGCAAAACCTAACCCAATCTACTGGTTTTTTTTATATAATATTTTATGATATGTAATCAATTTTTATCGGGCTTCGAAAATCTTATATAAGTTTATAATTTTTTTAGATAATTAATTCTTGAGAATTTTTAAATTAAAGTTACACTACATTTAGTATTGAAAGACGGGTTCTGAATCATTTTCTTAGTTCTCTACAACCCACCACTGTTGAGATATTGATTTGTACTCATAACTAATTAAGAACTCTTTATAAAAACGTTGATTTACATGCTCAACTAGATGAAATTGAAAAGATTGAAGTAGGTATTGTACTATATAGAATTTGCTTAATTTGTTTAGTTAATTACTAATAGTTTAATCATTAATGTTTGCTAATGATTTATGATTCTTTTATGTGTTAGATATGTTTTCTGCTAGAGATGAAGTTGTGGATCGTAATAATTGATCATTTTAGATGTTTTCTATTTAAACAGATAGTTTAATCATTAATGTTTGCTAATGCTTTATGATTCTTTTATGTGTTAGATATGTTTTCTGCTAGAAATGAAGTTGTGGATCGTAATAATTGATCATTTTAGATGTTTTCTATTTAACTGTTTAAAATTCTAGTTCTTTTTAATTTATTATTTCACTGTTAGTTTCAATTTTTCTTTATTTTGACAATTGTGTTGATTGAGGTTAATGTTATTGTTTTATTAACTTGCAAGAAATCAAAGAGGAAATTAAACATTGATTATAGTATCATTGATTAATTGTGTTACATGTATCTTTATTATTTGTTTTGTGTTGATTGCAATTGTAATCCTAGATTTATATGTACTTTGAAATTTATGTTTTATGTTATATCATTTGGAAACTTATGTTATGTTCTTCAGAATATATTTCAATTTTTATTTTAGCATGCTAATTTTTTTTTGATTTGTTGAACCCACAGGTTTAACACAACCCAACCCACATATTAGCAGGTCGGGTTGGTTCGAGTCTGAAGGAAAAAATTTCCAAACTCAATCTAACCCAACTCATGTCCACCCCTAACTATTTTGATGTATTAATCATTAGAGGACATGACACTTATATTTTTGAAAGATTAAAATAAGTTTTTACTCTAAAAGATATAAAAAAATAAATATGAAAGATGATATAGAATCTCGTTAGCAAGAAGGTAGCGTACATTATATTAAAAAAGAAAAAAGGTAGACCTTTGGAAAATTCAGGGGAAGAACCTGTTAGGTACCAGAGTGACGGGAATAGTGCCTCACAAGTAAAATAAGAGATGAGAAAAGAGGAACTGAGCACACAATATTTAACGTGGAAAACCCTCAATGAATAAAGGGAAAAACCACGGGGCAAGACTAGAAGAATTTCACTATAGGAGAAAATTACAACACCTCTATCTAAATACTAGGAGAGAACAACCTCACAAAGAATACAAGAAAATATACAAGAGAGGAAGAGAAGATTTTGGGATGAATAAACTCTTCCCCTTAAGCTCCTTTATATAACCCTTAAAGGACAATCCATTCAATGGATTGCCCGATGTGAGACTAACAATTCTCCCACTTGAAGATTTGATTAAACCAATCATATCTTCACACTACTCTTTCTGGCTTGCCATTCCATGTTGCTTACGTTTCTGATAGACCACAGGAGGATCGACACCAAATAAACTTGTCAGCATTGATCGGCTTTGTCATCACATCTGCTAGGTTGTCTTTGGTGTGAATCTTCTGCATATCCACACTTCCTTCTTCTACTACTTCTCGAATGAAGTGATACTGGATACCTATGTGCTTTGTTTTGGAATGAAAGGCTGGATTCCTTGCAATGTACAAGGCACTCTGACTGTCACAATACACAATAGTTCTCTCATGCTTGTGCCTGAGTTCTTCCATTAACCTTTGTATCCATACAGCTTCCTTACAAGCTTGGGTAGCTGCCATGTATTCAGCTTCTGTAGTAGACAAAGCTACAACTGTCTGTAACTTAGATAACCAGCTTACCGCTCCTCCTGCAAGTGTAAACACATAGCCAGTAGTAGATTTTCTTTTATCAAGATCACCTGCAAAATCTGAATCAACATAACCCCTGACAACAAATTCTGATCCTCCAAAACATAATGCAACATCTGAGGTTCCTTTCACGTATCGTAGGATCCTCTTCACAACATTCCAATGCTCTCTACCAGGATCTACCATAAACCGACTGACCACTCCTACTGCTTGTGCAATGTTCAGTCTTGTACATATCATAGCATACATTAGGCTTCCCACCGCTGATGCATACGGTACTCGAGACATTTCCATCCTCTCCGCTTCACTGCTAGGACTCATACCTGAGGATAATTTACAATTGACAGGAAGCGGGGTAGATATTGGCTTACAGTTTTGCATGTTGAAGCGTCGCAAGACCTTCCTTAGATAATTCTTCTGAGAAAGTCAAATCTTCCTATCTTTTCTGTCTTGGTTAATTTGCATCCCTAAAATCTTGTTTGCGGGTCCCAAGTCCTTCATATCGAACTCCCTAGCCAACTGTGCCTTCAATTCTTGGATTCGATCTTTGTTGGGGCCTACCACCAACATGCCATCCACATACAACAACAAAATGATGAAATCATTATCATCAAACCTCTTGTAGTACGTACAATGGTCTGAACTCAGCCTGTTGTATTCAATGCTAATTATGAAGGAATCAAATATCTTGTACCAACATCTGGGCGCCTGCTTTAGACCGTACAGAGATTTGGTCAACCTGCAAACCAAGTTTTCTTTTCCTTGTTCTTTAAAACCTTCTGGTTGGAGCATATAAATTTCTTCTTTAAGCTCTCCATGAAGAAAAGCTGTCTTTACATCTAGCTGCTCAAGATGTAAATCAAATGCAGCACACATCGCTAACACTACTCTGATAGTAGTAAGTCGAACAATTGGAGAAAATATCTCATTGAAATCAATGCCTTCTTTCTGAGCATATCCTTTTAACACCAATCTAGCACGGTACCGTTCCACTTGATCATTGCCATCTCGTTTGATCTTGAATACCCATTTGTTCCCGATGGCTTTCCGACCCTTTGGAAGTTCAACAAGTTCCCATGTTTTGTTTCTATGTAAAGCTTCCATTTCTTCCTGCATTGCTATCATCCATAGAGAAGCATCTGAACTGCTCAAAGCCTCTTGAAAGGTTGACGGTTCACCTTCTTCAGTTATAAGACAGTATGCATCATGGCTTGCCATAACATAGTCTGAGTGCCATGATAGTATTCTGATTTGGCGTGACGATCGCCGAACTTCTTCACCATTGACCTCATTTGGTTCTTGTTCCTCATGCTCTGGTTCTGCTTCAGAAGAATCATCTTCTCGAGAATTTCTCTCCATCTGCACTGTAGCAATTTCTTTTGAAGTGCTGTCATTTGTTTGCTCACTTTGCAGTTCATTTTCTGCAAAAACTACATCTCTGCTGACAACAAGCTTGCGGGCAGTGGGATCCCACAAGCGATACCCCTTAACACCGTCAGCATAACCCAAGAATATACATTTCCTGGATTTTGGATCCAACTTTGTTCTTTCTTGGGAGTTGTACATCACGTACACAGGACATCCGAATACATGTAGAGAAGAATAATCAGCTGGCTTTCTGTTCCACATCTCCATAGGTGTCTTCAAACCAATCGCCGTTGATGGTGATCGATTTATCACATAACAGGCGGTTTTGACTGCTTCTGCCCAAAAAGATTTGGCCAATCCCGCTGTTCTCAGCATGGCTCTTGTTCTTTCTAGGAGAGTTCTGTTCATCCGCTCTGCTACACCATTCTGCTGAGGCGTATGTGCAACCGTGAATTGTCTCATAATACCCTCTTGTTTGCAGAATGTCAGAAAATTGCCATCTACATATTCTCCTCCATTATCTGTCCTCAAGCACTTGATTCTTTTCCCAGTTTCAAGCTCTACTTGTGCTTTGAACTCCTTGAATACTGGAAACACATCTGACTTCTTCTTGATTGGGTACACCCATAATCTCCTGGAGTAATCATCAATGAATGACACCAAATACTTTGCTCCTCCTAGGGATATTTCCGGTGATTCCCATACATCAGAATGGATCAAGTCCAGTATGTGTTTTCTTCTAGTAGTTACTTTGGCAAATCTCAATCTATGTTGCTTGCTTATCACGCAGTGCTCACAGAAGGGTAAATTGACCATCTTGAGCTCGGGCAAGAGATTGCGTTCCGCAAGGACTTTCAAGCCTCGCTCTGACATATGGCCTAATCTGCGATGCCACATCATCGTTGTTTCTTCTTAGCTGGCTGCTGCAACTGATGCATCTGCCTCTTGCAACGTCTCTCCCAAAAGCATGTATAGATTGCTTGTGATCTTCTTTGCTTTCATCACCACAAGGTTGCCTTTTACTACTTTCAAGATTCCACCTTCAGTGTGGACCTTGCACGTGAGGACATCCAATTGCCCAATGGACAATAAGTTCTTCTTCAAGCCCTTCACATGTCGTACCCCTTGAATTTTGCGAACAGTACCATCATGCATTTTTAATCTGACAGTACCGACTCCAGCAATTTCTAAGGCGTGATCATTTCCCATGAACACAGATCCTTCCAAAATAGGTTCATAAGTGCAAAACCAATCTCGGTGTGGTGTCATGTGCCATGTTGCGCCTGAATCCATTATCCAGACATCATTAAGTTTCTTTCCGCCTTTAGAACTGGTCGCTGCTTCACTATACAGGATTTCTCCATAATCTGAGCTACTTGCAACACAACCTTGGGAGGTTGATGTTTCAGAATTCTTTTCTCCACTCTTCTTATTATGCCAACACTCCTTCTTCGAGTGCCCTCTCATGCCACAATTGTAGCATTTAAGATTCTTCCTTCTTCGAGATTTTGATCTACCATGATTCTGACTCCCACTAGAGCCACGTTCCGTTGATCTGCCTCTCATCATCGTCAAAGCCTCTGCTTGCTTTAAACTTTCTGACATTTCCTTCTTATTCTTGCGCTTGGATTCTTCTTCAAGAATAGCACCGGCAACATCATCAAAGTGAAGAGAGTCACCAACATTATTATTTGTGATGTTGATGATGAGTTGATCATACGAATCTGGTAAACTCTGAAGTAGAAGTTCCGCACGTTCATTTTCCGCTATTTTGAAATCTGATGCTGTGAGTTGAGCAAATAGCGTATTTAGAGTGTTGATATGATCCGTTACTGACATGGACTCACTCATTCGAAGAGTGTAGAGTTTCCTCTTCAAGAATATTCTGGTGTGAAGTGACTTCACCTCGTACAATTTGTTAAGAACATCTCAAATCTCCTTTGCAGTCTTCTTCTCTGCAACACTTGACAAAACTGAATCCGCCATTGCTAGATGCAAGTTGGCAACAGCGTTGTCATCCTTCTCTTTCCACTTTTCATCACTCATATCTGTGAGTCTACCTTCAATTGCTTCTAAACAATTATCCTTCCTCAAAACTGCCCTTATCTTCAATTTCCACAGGGAGAAATTACTCCCATTGAACTTCTCTATCTCGAATTTTGCTGCCATAGTTGTACACTAACGGAACCGAATTATACTATTTCACCGTAAATAGTACCGTATACGTAAACAGTATTGTACGTATTCCGTATACTAGAACAAATCCAGTATACGTTAACAATCACTGTAAAAGTATACAACCACACGTATGAATAGTAACCGTATCTGGAACAGTGATGTAGTCCGTAAATAGTGCATCAGGTAAGTTCCCAGGAAAGAGAGGTGAGTCACTAATAGACACGCTTAAATACCAAGTCTTTCCTAGCCAGAACTTCCCTAAACACTTTCACGCTACCACACTTTATTTCCAACAATTTCTTTTCTGATGTGGAAGATCAGATAATACTGCAACCACAGAGCATACTAAGAATCGACACCTTCCCAGCTTAACTGCAGCGGAATACCACGAACCAATGGCTCTGATACCACTGTTAGGTACCAGAGTGACGGGAATAGTGCCTCACAACTAAAATAAGAGATGAGAAAAGAGGAACTGAACATACAATATTTAACGTGGAAAACCCTCAATGAATAAAGGGAAAAATCACGGGGCAAGACTAGAAGAATTTCACTATAGGAGAAAATTACAACACCTCTCTCTAAATACTAGGAGAGAACAACCTCACAAAGAATACAAGAAAATATACAAGAGAGGAAGAGAAGATTTTGGGATGAATAAACTCTTCCCCTTAAGCTCCTTTATATAACCCTCAAAGGACAATCCATTCAATGGATTGCCCGATGTGAGACTAACAGAACCGCCCTATACAACCAACTTAATGGATTAGGATGGGATCAAACTATACCAAGAAATAAGGTTGTCTGAGAATACTTCAATGAGGCTGAATGAGCCCTAAGCTGCAAATATCAAAAAAGGAGAAAAAAATATATCATAATTAGACCCTTGGGTTATGTTTAGACACTGTAATCCAAAGAGCTTGAACTCAAGTATCGTATTGAGAGGAGTGAGTGCATTAGAACTTCAGGGACTTGATATCAGAATAGGATGTGGTGTTAACTGTAGCAAACAGTAATACTTAAGGTTAGAAAGAGCAGCTCAGTTTTATGATATGATTTTCATCATCTGATATATCAATGAGTGTCTTGGACCCATATTTGGTTACTTCATTCTTCTCATAGCAAATTGAAGATACTCAGGAACAAAATGTATATCAACAGCAAGTCCAATCACATATAGTCAGGAGCATGCATAACAATGGAGAGCGGACAAAATTCTACTAATCTCAGCATATGATTCTAGATGGCAAATGCTACATAACTGGAACAAATAAAGCAGAAACTCAATCCAACAAATATTTAGAGATTATTAATTTGATCAAGTCAAGTCCCTTTAAAACAAAAGTGTCAACATGATGTGTAAATCACAATTTGGCCAGATTATATATATCTGTCATCCTGCTAAGCAAGATTTTCATGAAATAGCTCCTCAATTTTTTTATTGTCACCAAACAGGGAAAAATATAACTAAATAAGACAATACTATAATCATGCTGTATGAATCGTGTGGAAGTTTTTACTTCTTAAAAAAATATAATTAAAATTAAAATGTTGAAAATAACAACTCATCAGCAAAATAAGAAACCTCAGTTAACCTTTCCTGTCATTGGCAATGTAGCAACGCCAAGTAGGTTCTCCCTAAAAGAAACAGAGACCTGGGTACATTATTTATAGCCATGTTGAATAATCACAACATTGGTTGAATCATGTGGTCATTAAGAAAAGCTTAGTTACTACAAGAACACTCAAATACTTAGCTTTGGCGTTGCTAATGCGGTGAGCATTGTCTTCAAGGCGACCCAATTTTCTTTGAGTAGTAGGCGGAGCAGAATTCAATTCCAGGGCATAGATTATGTCCTACCATCTGTGTGACAGAGAAGATAATCAAATCAAGAGGGCAACGATGAATTCTGGATTGAAGGCGAAGGGTCCACTGCTGGATAGAAAGTGGAAAAGATGGAAGAACAACAGAAACTGATGGAAGACCAAAGAGAGCTATGAAGTCACTGAATAAAGAAGAGGACGCTAACGAGGATTCAATGAGTTGGAAGAAAATCATTTACGTAATTACGGACGTCTGAGTAACTGAAGAAAAGAAGAGAGATTGAAGAGTAGATTAGCTGAGGCGAGCATAGAGGAGAGGAAGGAGAAGGTGAGATAGTAACGTGGATGGAGGGAGTTGAAGGGATTGAAGCTACATTTACCTCCATGAGCTGTTTGATAAGGTGGCCTGAGGAGAAAGGTGAGGAATAATTACGTGGCGAAACTAACATAGTTGATGTGGCGATACACATTCTTGAGCCTATATTTATATATTATAGATAAATATAAATAGAATTTTGAATGATACTCATAAGGATTGCTTAATGTTGGTTTATTGGAGGGAATTTACATGAACCTCATACTAACAAGTGGTAGGGGATTTATTCAGGCACTCTTTGTTTAGATTTTAATCCCAGTGATATCGAGCCAATAATGCTTTAGTATTGTTTTATTTTTTAACCAATTATAAACAGTTGTCACTATTATATTTATTCATTTAAATTAAAGTTGAGAAAAATATCACATTACATAATCACAATGGTTGTGTTTAGAATCAATTAAAAATAAATTTAATTTGAATTGAATTGAATTGATTTGATTTAAAAATTAAATTTTATGTTTGGAATTCATTAAAAAAAATTAGATTTAAATTGATTTAGAAATTAATTTTTATATTTAGAACTCATTAAAAACGAATTTGATTTGATAATTTTACTTTTTTAACCTTATATAATTATAAATGATATTATTAAGTTAGTGAGATAAAATAAAAAAAAGTTTGTAAAGGTAAAATAATTAATCTAAATAATTAAATTTAAAATCAAATAAATCCACTTAAATCCAACTAAATTTAATTAAATTTCTAAATGCACATAACTTAAATAAAAAAAATTTCAAAATCAAATCAATTCTTATTTTTTAACATTTCCAATATAAAATTTAATTTATAAATCAAATTAATTCATATTTTTTAACGTTGTAAACACATTCAATATTAATCTTTCCGGTTGCCTCATGCATCCTTTTTCGCATGTTGTGGCAGCAATCATAGAAGTAAATGAAATGTGGAGCGAAGTGATGAGTAATATGCTTAAAATGCTGAGATTCTACGATTAAGAGAATCTTTTCGTGCACCACTCTCTATGTTTTCAGAGCTTTTCTCAAAACTCTCTATTGAATTCTAAGCTAATATTTTTCAACTAATCATGACGAATCTTGATTACTTTTTTCTCAAATTATATCCTTAATTGATTTTTCAATCTATCAGGATCAATTTTCATAATTTTTACCCTAAATTAAATTCTAAGTTGATTTTCTAATCAATCTCAATCAATCTTCATTAATTTTTATCCAAATCAGATCTTAAATTGGTTTTTCTATTCAATTAGATTCAACCTTTCAAAATTATCACTATTAATGGGATATTATTTTCTTTATTATATTATATTATATTTTTTTCTTGTTTAATATTAGTTTATTTTTATTTCTTGTGAATTATATATATACATATACTTTCCTGTTATTATAATTAAGTATCAAATTTATACCCAAAAAAATTAAGTATCAAATAAAAATTATATTTGGTTTTGATTTAAATATATATTGTTTAAATATTTATTAAAAAATTAATATTAATAAAACAAATTATTAGTTTTACAATAACATTTTCAGAAGTTATTAGTTACTACCTACTAGCCTATAGTAATACTTATAAGAATAATACTATTTGTACAAACTTATACTCATACACTCTTTGTATATTATCATGCAAATCTCTAAATAAAGTCCTGAATCCAGGATAACTTTTTTTAAAGGGTGTCACTAATAAGTATATTTAGGGCACGTTTTAATAAATATTTAATACCCTATATTGATAATACTATTTGATAAATAATTACTTAAAAAAGCCAAAATTAAAAACCTTTTGGGTTCTTAATACATTAAATGCTTCTATTTTTTCATTTAATACTTTATATTTTGATTTCTTAATGAGTGTCTTGAAGGCACTCATTAGCAAATGCCTTTTTAAATGATACAAAGAGTAATACTATATTCTCCAAACAAATCATCCTTACATTCTCGTAAATTACTTAAAATAGAAAGCATTAAATGAAAAAGTAAAAGTATTTAATATTTTTTCTTTAAATAATTAAAAATATTATTAAACTTATTAGTTAAGAGGATATAAAATTATTCATGATACAAATTATGCACATATTTCATTAAAATAATTTTATATCTTCCTAATCAATCAATATAATAATTATCATAATTACTTAAAAAAGAAAATATTAAATATTTCTTAAGTTCTCAAAATATTAAATGCTTTTAATTTTTAATTTAATACTTTATGATTTAAATAAGAGTAATGTTATATCCTTCTAACATCCTTTTAATTACTTAAAATAAAAAATAATAAATAAATAAAGTATAAGCATTTAATATTTTTGAAAATTTAAAAAGCTTTTAATACTTTCTCTTCACTCTTTCCGGTTTACAATATGTGACGTTTTGCTAAAAACAATTATTGGTTCATATTAAGTGACATTTTTAAAGACTAATGAAACATATTTTTTTTTCCAACTCTACTCTTGTATTCTTAAAATGTATCAAGTCTCAACTACTTAAATAGTCAACTGATTGAGTGAGGGTAGTTTAGTTTAAAAAATTCATAATTAAAGTTTGGCTTGCTTTTCTAAATCATTGCGCCTTTCACCAAATGTCACTCATTGTAAATCGAATAAAGTATATAGTTTGAAAGATTATTAAACTAATTCATTCATGCATCGTTTTATTTAGCAAAAAATGAGAGGAAAGAAAAAAATGAGAAGAAAAAATAAAAATAAAATAAACCTTTCTCCCATTTAAATATAATGAGAAAATATAGAAGGAAAAATAATAATAATGGGACCACTTAAAAAAATTTCTCTCCTCATCTGAAAAGAAAACGGGAGTGGAGAAGGGTTAAGTTTTCAAATTATAATTTTGCCCATTCCATTTATGCATCTTCTTTTGAGTTGTCTTGTCACTCACTAGTAGCTCCTTCTCCTCAATTTTCATGTCCGAACGAAGGAAGGAGATTTGCGGTAGAGACTCCGCAGCCAAGGTTGTGGGTCTTATTTGTGTTTTGGAGTTTCATGAAGCTCCACCGTAGCTTGCAAGTAAAATATTGGTTGTTAATATTGAGAAAATCTCTGAATATGCCTGTTATTGGTACTTGTTAATTTGTTATGATGGGTGTTTTCCATGGTTGATTCAGGTGTGGGCTGTGTCTGTGTGTGATGCCTTAACCTTGGCACGGTGTCAGCCCAAGTCTATATTGTGGTATTGAGATCATGTCTTAAATTAATTTGGGTGTCAACAAGTTTTTTTTTATAGTAATATTTGTTGTAGAATTTATTTATTTTATTTTATTTATTAAAAGTGTGTGTTAGAAATGTAAAATGAAGAAAAATAAATAATTTTATTCTATTACACTATATTAAGGGCATATAAGTCTTTTTTATATAATTATATATTTTTTCTCCTACTTTTTTATACATCTAAATAAGAGAGGTAAGAATTTTAGATTTTTTCCCTTCTCTTATTTCTTAATTCTTAATCATCTAACATAAAGAGAGAAAATATTTTTTTTGATTTTCTCTTATTTTATTCTCTCCCGTAATATAAACAAAGGCTTAAAGAATATAAACTTTTTTTTTAATAAATGATGAGGGCCCCACTATTAGAGTGGGGTCAAAAGAACCCTTGTAGGGGCTATGGGGAGAGGGAACTGGAGGAGGGAGGTGGGAGAGATTAGGGAGGATCAAACCCTTCCTCTCTCCACATATATCCTGTGCCCAAATTACTGGAACAACTTCAAAAGAATATAAACTTATTTTTTAAATAATTAAGAGAATGATTAGATGATTTGTTATAAGATATATCATTATTTTTCATAAAAATTGTGCAATATCTTTTCACAACATGTAATAAAGTGCTCCATGGCTACTAGTCATTAGTCAACATTATCAGCTACTAGTGATGCCACGTGACAATGCTGCAGGCTTTACTTGGCATCAGCAAAAGTTAACCTGCGTCCTTTTCATTATAAAAATATCAATTTAATTTTTTTTATATAAATTTGCAATTCTTAACATGCTGGCCCAAATTTTGTGATAAAAACTTATTTAAATTTTTTATATGAAAGTTTTTAAAATGTAAAATCAAAATTATTTCTTAATATTTTTAAAGAAATATTATTTGACGTACTACAACTAATAAAAAAAATAAAAAATAATAAACAAATTTAATTGTAATGAATAATAAATTAATTTACAAATTAAATGAGTTGATTTATTTAACTCTCAAGATAAATAGTAAGATAAAAAAAGTTATATTTATATGAATTACTTAAATAGAAATTAAACCCACATAATTTATACAGGTAGATGCAAGTACGCAACCCGTTTTAATTACTTTACCAACAATTCATAAAGGTATGGTTCATGGGTGGGTCCCATCTGTGTGTCCGCAATAAAATGCGGGACTAAATAAGATTATTCATAATTTCATATAGTTGAAATAGAAGGGATCAATATCAAAGAGCATAATTGACACTTAAATTGATTTCATGGCGTGTTCGTTCAATATATCTCAAAATAAAATAAAATAAAGTCTAAAAGTGTTTAAAATATTTAACATATGGGAGATCATTAAATATGCTCAGCAACTTATTTAAATTGTTAATATTATTAAATGTCCATACTTTCCTTCAATGTATATTCAACATGTAAAATGAATATTTTCAAACACTATAAAATCCGTGCTTAATTTTTCATCATTAAAAATTCCAGTGTTTTCATTACTCAAATTTTCAGTTTTATCAAACATACCCTACATTTGATACATTTTAATATCTCTTTCCAATGCAGTATAATAATTAATATATCCTCATAGGCCTTATAATTGCAAAAGGAAACTAATTTATCAATTTGAAACTATTCATTTATGGAGAAATAATTAATTCTACCCTTGCTATATATAGTGAAGGTAAAGCTGTCATATATATATATATATATATATATATATATATATAGTGAAGGTGAATTAAATGAAATTTCCAAATACTTTTAATTTTAATTTTTGTTGTTTACCCTATACCACTGTGAATTATTATAAGAAACTATTTTCTAGTGAAGGTGCTTTTATAGTGAGAGCCTGTGAGATGCCTATACGATACCCTGGTATTATGCAGATTTATGCTTGCGGTGCCATCATCATAACATAAGAATATAGGATTAGTGTTGTATCCGGTCGATGGAACTGAAAACCCGGTTACTCGTGTTTTTAGTCGGTCCGGTCAAATATGTTAACCGGTTTTTGGCCAAACTCGGTGGTCAATGGTCATGCCTGATTTGTCAATTTTTACAACTATGTGTAGGATTTCAAGATTTTCACATTCTTGTCCATGTATGTTTTGGATTCATACCCAATATGAGATTTAAAATACAGAGGTATTTAATAGTAGAGTATACCGTATGCACGCAGTAGAAATCATTTATATCTTTTCAGTTGTAAGGAAGTATTCCAAGCAGCACAGCGCTAGTATAACAAATATATTGCTAGACGTTTTATCCTATTATCATAACAAAAATGCTACGACTATTCCTAGTCAGATACAGGAAGATATAAGCTCATATAGTTTAATCACTTCCAAAATAATAAAAGCTTTAGTTCTAATAAAGGGAAAAAGCTCCTACTCCTAACTCAAGGAGAATTGTCCCCATCATTAGAAAATTGGCCTCTAATTATTGGCTTCTCATACCTGTCCATTGTCTGCTGAAAATTGACCATCAAATAACCTCTTTCTTGCCTTGATTGCCTGCATTAGTAAGACCGCACAATTGAAACAAAATGCCTAAAGGGAAACCATCACAACAAGGGCAGTCAGCTTTATTGCCCTTTAATTACTTATCTGCAATAGAACACTGCTGATCGCCAAGAAGTTGAAATTGTCTTAAGCAAAACCAAAATGGTAACCAGCAGACGAATTCATATACTTTATTGTCCTTTTAACTTCTTGGCAACCAAGCATAGTAAATTTGAAGTTTGGGGTTTCAAGATGAAGATTAGAGGGCATACCTGCTGTTCCCAATTTATGCAACTTGTTATGATAGAAAGTAGAACAGTTTGAACAAAAGCACCAACTTGTATACCAATCCAAAGTCCTTTTCCTCTCAGTTGTACCCAAAATGCCAATGTGGCAGAAACCGGAATCCCACAAAGATAGAAGGCCCCTAGATTGACATAAACCCCTATGTGCTGCCATCCACAACCTCTAGCAATTCCTGTGAACCAAAGAAAAGTTAAAAAAACTGAGAGAAAGCTTGTCTTTTATATAAACTTTACTCAAGGATAGACAAGAGGGAAGTTTACCTGTGAGAACACCTTGTAAGCTGTCCAGTATAACAGATAGACAAACCAGAGGAGCCATGACAGTGACATAATCAACAACTTCCTTCTCATTGCTGAAAACATAACCATAAACATGGCGGCAGGCAAAGAGGGTTGTGCTTACTATACTTGTCTCCAAGACTGCAAGAGACATTGCAGCCAACACAGCAACACGAGCAGCATGTGGATTCCCAGCTCCTAATTCATTTGAAACCCTTGTGCTATAATCAGAGAAAATAAAGGATAATTAGTTGACATATATGCTCAAAGGTAGCTATATAAAGTGACATGTAACATATGTAGAAATGTGAATGCGTTTATGATGTAACCTTGCTGAAGCACCAATTCCAAAGGGAATAGTATAGAGAGTTGCAATAGTATTGAGACTGTAGAAAAATGACAAAGAATTAGTACAATCACATTAATCTTACAAAGGAATCTCATAAGAGTAGATTGGTCGCAAAATGAAATTGTAGATCATGAGTTGCAGCTTAGAAGGGACCTGAAAAGTCTTATATATTGGGGCAAAAAGAAAAAAAAAAAGAAAAAATGTAACGAACATACCAAACAGACAGAACTGAAGTTTCAAGTTGTGGATTTGGTAACAGGCCAGACAGCAAGATAAGCAGCTCATATGACCACCATTCAAGGCTACAGTCATCAACATGAAAACAACACATTATAGAAAATTTTCGGGAAAAGGAAACTTTTTATAATTTGAAAAAATGAATATATGCAATTTCATTTGAACAGGAAGATACATCACCAAATCATTACGGAAGAAGGGACAGCAAAGCGAAAGAACTCCCCAATTCCTTGGAACAGCTCCACAGAAATTGGAGCACGGGTTTTTGCACATGCAGAAGAGTATCTCATGTATAATCCAAGAAAAATCACATTTGACCAGATTGAAATGCTAATTGCTAATGCTCCACCAACATTATTCAGTCCAGTCTTAAATACCAAAGCCCAACAAAGAGGTATATGGAAACAAAGAGTGACACAAGAACTTATGAGCATGGGAAGAAGCAAACTTTGCATTTGGAAATATCGAACCAACGGCTGCAGAATTGCATATGCAAAAAGTGCTGGAACAAGCCAAATTGTGAACTTCCCTGCTTCATGTGCAATTAGAGGGTCCTGGCCTATGAAAACTAGTATCTTTTCCATGTTGATCCAAAGGAAAGACAGGGGAAGACAAACCAATATGAGAGAGAATATAGCAGTGTATGTTTGCATTCCAATTCTTTGATATTGCTGAGCTCCATAAGCCTGTCCACAAATAGTTTCCAGTCCACTAGCCATTCCCATCTGTTGGCATGTGCAAATTACCAATGAACTAAGTAACTTGCGGAAGAAAATAATGATGATTTTAAGCAAGCTAACGTGTTAGAAATATTCGATAAAGAAGATCAACTAATTAATATAAACACAAGCATTCTATATCATTTTGTCGATTCTATGCTTTATTGATACCTTCTAGTATCAGTGAATTTGGACCACCCTAATATCATAGTTCTAGTTAGATCATAAAGTAAGCCAGGTATTTGGATAGTCTGGCAGGAAATTCAGGAAAACCACCCTACAAGTTGAGATTTTATGATCTATCCGAAAAGATAGCAGCCAGTTTTTTTTTTTTTTTTATCCCATTTTGTATTTGTTTTTATTTTTGGGGGTGCGGGTGGTAAAATTGGATGCATGTTTCTGGTTTAAAAGAAGAAAAAAAGACATGAAATAAATGATTCTTTTCTTCTTCTTTTTTGCTTAAGAGAAGAAATCAAAGAAACTAGAACCTAGCAAACACGGTTCCTGCTAAATCAGCAGTAAGATCCAGACTCAAACCCGGAGGGGGAGAAAGCCCCACAGTCCAAGTTTCACCATGACTCGAACCCCAAGGAAATGAATTTACTTAAGTAATATATGTATCGAAGGTTGAGTAATTTTTGTATATACACTAGACTATTCTGCAATCTTTTAATATGAAAATTCATTAAAATAAGACAGTTAGAATGCAATAGAAAACTAGAGCGCAAAGTTCATAGATGAAACAGCACATTTTCCTGGGATACTGCAGCCTCCTATCATATGTAGTACTTCCAGTGTAGTGACAATTTTCTTTTTTTCCTCAAAGTGTAGTGCCCGTTAAAAAAAAGTAATGTCAGTGTCATAAATTCTTCGTTAAAAAATTGTAATATCTCTCAGTTGGTCATTAGATAATTTAGATGATTAATTAAATAATGTTACTGTTCTCACAAAATCATTAATTTAATTGGATTTTAGTTATCCAATGGAATGTGGAGAGCAGTGGCAATTTTTTTTAACTCCATAACAGATCCTAACAATACTCATAGAATCACACAAAATTGCAATGACGATCTACATAAGCCACAATTCCAAAGAAAGTCACTAGCATATCATTCATATCCTTTAATAACTTGATCTCCTGGGAGTTTGTAATATTTTTTTTATTACTCATTGAGATGCTTATCAAGAGTAAAGCTTAACGACAATATTGCTTTCTATCTTTGACTAATTCAATTCCACAATCCATAATATTATCTAATGGAAATCCCCATATAATCTATATTTTAAAAATGGAAGTGTCCATCTTCCTGCCTAACTTCATCCCTCTTTAATTTGACGGGAGGAAAAAAAAAACAAATGACACAAACTATCCCAAAAAATTACCTATGATCTTTTACATATTAAATATGTAGAAAATTACATAAGGAAGGCTCATTTTTACCATCATAGCTAACGAATAGAGCCAATCAATCAAACATCATTTACGTGGTAATTGCGTGGACCACTAACTTGTTAATATCAACGAATGAGATCCAATCACACAGCCACAGGAGTCGAACAACTAATGGTCTACCCATAACCCACTAGTCTTCTACAAGTTAAAATAGAAAAGTACAATGTACCAAAAAAAAAATAGAAAAGTACATAGAAAAACATAACCTAAAAAGAAGGTCTTGTGACAAAATAAAAAGAACCGACTTTTATACCAAGTCATCATTCAGTCGTTTAATCAAAAGCCATTTGTTTCTATCACAAAAAAAAAATGTATCTATCTTTTTGGTTGCTTTTCGTACACTATCAAACTGTCTCTAAGAATGTGAGGCTCACTTTCTCGTGTTAAAAAAAAAAAAAAAACAGATAGTAGCTAAAAAATAGGCAATCAAATAAGGGACTAATCACAAAAGGGAGAAACTTTAATAGAAATTACTGATATAGATGAAGTTGCAGAGCTTAGTAGCTTACAAGAAAACTGAAACCAGTGACCCCAGCAAGGGAGACGGCTAAGGAGGCGCTAGAGAGATAGAGCTCACCCAGGTGACCAACCATCATGATTGACACAACCTGTAACAAATATTGGGAAGAAACCACAGCCACCATAGGCCCTGATACATAACAAATTCTCTTCATTTCTTGACTGAAAGCATCCCATGTAACTCTCTGCTGCTTCAGCTGTTCACTCTCTCTTTTCTGCTCTGTCTGTTTAGGTAATAGATTCTCTTCCATGCTCTTCTTCTCTGTTTCAATGATAAGTCGTTGCTCTCAGCCTCTGAAGTCACCGCGCGTCCTCAGTTAGAAATGTATATCCAGAGACATTTCAAGAGAGAGATATGTTCATATGCCAGGGTTTTGGCCCTTGTGCCTCAGCATCGTATTTTATATGTTATATTTACATTTAATAGTGCGCGAGTGTGGTCCACAAGACAAAAAACCAATGTTGATAGGTTTACGATTGGCGGTGAATAAAATCAAGGATTTAATTTTTATTTACTCTAATTTTATATTATAATTTAATTATTTATTGATATATAATTAAAATAGTTAGACATTTTAAATAATAATTGTGATAGTCAAATTCTTTTAATGATTAGATTTAATTTTAATTTATTATTAGTGTAAAAAAAATTTATACTATCATCTAATCATGTGCTGACACATTATTTAAAGAGTTAGACTTTTTAAATAGTTATTGTAATAGTCAAACTCTTTTAATGATTTGATAACACATGATTAAATAATAGTGTAAAAATAATTTACACTAATGGTAAATCAAAATTAAATTCTTAATAATTTAATAACATATAATTAAATGACAGTATAAAAAATTTTTACACTAAAAGAAATAGAAATTACACTCTAAAATCAATTTGTATTTCTTTATTTTTAGTATCAGAGAAATGTATAGTTGTGTCTCGTCACATTTTTTTTTATTTTTCTTTTCAATAGAACTGTCTTTAAAACTAAAAAAACGTAAATAAATAAATAAATAAATCATCCCTCGGCCCTCGGGTGTGGAATTTAGCATCCGGAAATGCTATATCCGAGTACACGTGCTTTTATTTTTTTATAACTTTAAAATAAATTCTAAAAATTAATAACAACTTAAATTAATTAGATTCGCATTAGCTTATTTGTCTTGTAACATAGAATAAAGCTTGATACTATATTATTCAAATGTATTAGACTGTATAAGACAGCAAATTGATTACTTAAATTATTAGTTAATATAATATATAAGACAGCAAAGTGATTACTTAAATTATTAATTAATATAATATATAAGACAACAAAGTGATATCCTTAGACTTGATAAACCTTTTGGTGATATAGTAATAGTACTAGGAGGAGATTTCAAACAAATTTTACCTGTCATTCCTAAAGCTTCTAGGCAGGATATAGTTCATTCTTCGATTAACTCATCAATTTTGTGGAAGTATTGTCATGTTTTGAATCTTACAAAAAATATGAGATTGTAGTCATGTGTTTCTTTCAGTAATTTAGAAGAAATCAAAGAATTTTCTAATTGGATTTTGGAAATTGGAAATGGTGTAGCTAGTCCATCTAATGATGGAGAAGGGAATCTAAAAATCCCAGAAGATATGCTTATACAGGACTTTGAAGAATCATTTTCTGAATTATTGCACTTTGTTTACCTTGATGTGGTTGATAATATAAGTAATGCAAATTTCTTTCAAGAAAGAGTCATTCTTTGTCCAACTAATGAAAGTGTTGAATATGTTAATAATATTTTGTTATCTATTATACATAGAAAAGAGAAGGTACATTTGAACTCTGACAATATGTGCAAAGAAGATTCAAATTCAGATGTTAGTGTTGAAATTTATTCTTCTGAATTTCTTAATAACATCTCATGCTCTGGACTACCTAACCACACATTAAAATTCAAGGTTGGAGTTCTAGTAATGTTGCTCAGGAACATTAATCAAGTAAGGGGATTATGTAATGGCACACGATTGCAAATTACTTGAATGGGCCATTGATCAATCAATTTGAGACACACATGTTAGCTTTGTATTAGGCATTATTAGATGTTTATTGTGCC
Source organism: Styphnolobium japonicum (assembly GCA_023212625.1). Taxonomy (NCBI): domain Eukaryota; kingdom Viridiplantae; phylum Streptophyta; class Magnoliopsida; order Fabales; family Fabaceae; genus Styphnolobium; species Styphnolobium japonicum. The sequence continues at coordinate 3,760,322 of JALBWW010000013.1, forward strand.
CAATATTAGTACTTTAGATGAGTTTAATGTTGTTGGGCTTCATTGGGCTTTAATGCAAATATTGAATAATTTTCGGATTTTGATGCATTTTGACCTTTCTTCCTTACTTAGGTCATAACTTGGGACTCGGTGATCCAATTGAGGTGATCTTGGTGTCTTTGGAAAGCTAAGACAATGCTCTACAAGTTTCATGAAGAACTCAAGAGCTGGATCGGAATGATAAGGGTCCAAAATATCCTTGCAATACAGAGTGAGTTTGCTGTCACGGAACCATCTGGGCAGTATGTACATATTGGACTATATAGTGGGTTATAGACCTCCTCTTGGGCTGAAACTTGGTCACTTGAAAGATAAGACCCATATCTCCAACTTCACTGAAGATCATTTTGTCAATAGATGTCGTTTTAGGCATGATAATGAAGCTACAAGTTGGTCTGAATTTGGAAACACGTTCTTCCAACCTAACTTGAGGTAGGTGCAGTGTTTTTGGCATTTATGGAGTTCTAAAAGTCCAAATGACATGATTCAAATTGGAGATTTTCAAGGAGACAACTGGCTACAACTTTGATGAAGACATCCAAGCCAAAATGCACCGTCTAGGTGATGAATTTGAAGCCAGAAGTCAGATAAGAGTTGTTGACTAAAGCCACCAACCATACACCAACCCACCTACCATACACCAACCCATCTACCATGCATCAAGCTTCCATTTTTGACAATTTTCATATTCTTGTAGCTTGTATTCAGATTATGTACATGTACAAATTGGCTTCTAGGATTAGTATAAATAGACCCAACCTCTTTGTATTAGATAGATTCAATTTGAAGTAAGTTAGAATTCAATTTTGTAGTAAGTTTGAGTATTTGTTAGTTTTCTTTCTCTTCTTCTCCCTTCTCTTTAGAATTTCATTTTTGTTCTTTATTTTCTAAGTTCTTCCTTCCCATCCATGGAAGGCTAGGCTCTCATAATCAATCCAAGGGATTAGCCATCTTGATGTTTAATTTGGAGATCTTGTTTTACTTGTTCATATTGCTTAATTGTTATTCAAGTTTCTCTTCTTCCTCTTTTAATTTTGATCTAGATTGAATTGCTTAATTTGATTTGGATGTTTATGTGATAATAGCTTTATTATCATGTATTCAAGAGGATCACATAGAATAAACAATTTATTAAAGCTTTTTGATGGATTGTTTAGCTTGGTTAAATTCTTGATCTTAAGTTAATCTATGTTTGGATGGTGCTTACTTTATCTAACCTTGGTTAATTAAATCCTAGATGCTTATCTAGTAGAGGATTCTTGGATCATGTTGAGGCATCTTGATATGATCTAAGGCCAAGAACATGGTTAGCAATTAAGTGAATTCGTTGTGATCAATGATGGATTAAACTCAAGATCGGTAAAATTTCCTTGGATTGGTTAATTTGTTAATTGCATTTCTTTAATTCAACTAGTGTATTATCTTTTCAAATCATCAAAACCCCCTTTTTATTATCTTGATCTGATTAAATATTTGTTCTTTTTTGGATCCTTGAGAGACGATTCGGTTCATGCTCTATACTACAAATTAGTTTAAGTAACCTAAGACTTTTTTATTATTTGACGAGGTCTCGACAACCTCTTGTCAAATTTGGCGCTGCTGTTTGTGGATCCAAAGGCAACTTTTTGATCATTTCATCTAACTCTAACAATTGTGTTTGTTTTGTTTTTGAAGCATTTTCAAGTGGAATTCGGCTGAAATTGGGTAAAGGGCATTTGTGTTAAGAATTTCGGTTCGGTAACGTATCTCGGATTGACTTGAATTTTGGTAGACTAATGGAAACCGTTATTTTGAGAAAGGCTCACTACTTGTAGTGAGGTCACCCTTATTTTTGCCAAATTCCATCGTTTAGACCACTTTTTTAATTTTTTTTTAAGATTTTTTATTATTCTGTTAGATAGAATTTTTGTGTAGATTTCACTCTGTGTTAGTCCCATAATTTTTAAAAATCTGTAGATATGTTTCCTGTAATTATTTTGTGTGTATATTTAGACTTGTTTTTGTGATTTTGTGTTTGATTACTAATCTAATGGAGCACAGACTTGATGAGTTGGCTTATCTGGTGGGGCATTTGGCAGTGGAACAACATCACTTACCTGTGCAAGAACCTGCAAGATTTTGTAGTATATGTTGTAGTTCTTATCATCCCGCATATGCTTGCACCACACTACAATATGATGGTTCTGTATTTCATGACCATTCTATTGATGCAACAGGTGTATTTCTTGGTGAACCACAATACCAACAAACTTGATATGATCCTTATTCTACCACATATAACCAATGATTGGGAGATCATCCTTGGTTGAACCTTATGTCAACCAATCGGGCCTATACCAAGAACCTATGTCGCACTTTAAAGAAGAAGCCCCAATAAGCATGGAATCGAGCCTACACTAGAGATTTGGTGAAACAATTTGCTCGTAACAACATCCAATTCCCAGAGAACAAGCTATAGTACAAAACGGAAGACCTGCCGGGTCAACTTACATCTTCATTGAGTCATTGAGCAAGCAACGATGTAAATCGATTCTACAAACCATGAGATTAGTGATGAGAAAAAACCAATTGAGGATTGTTGTTATTAATTTGCTAGTTTTCATCGATTTTGATGATTACTGCTTTGTGATGGTGATATATTGTGTAATGCATGTGTTGAGATTTGCCTTTTTGAGACATGATGAATCTTTTTCAGACATGATTATACAATTCAATCTACAAAAGTAGTGCAGCCACCAAAATTGGAGTTCATTGTGGCTAAAAACTTCCTTATCGATGAGGAGGAGAGGTTGTCACAGATTTTCAAGGAGAATCAAAGAGCCATCATACTTGCAGACATTCCTAAGCGTTAGCCCTTCCATATGCATGCGTAGATCTTACTTGAAGATGGAGTTAAGCCAATAAAGCAGCTCGGCAGATCGAACCTCTAATTCTAGATGTGGTGATCCATTACACCTGGGCTACTACAGTGGTCAGCCGAACGTTAATTCTTTCGCTATCCATAGGAGTTTTCTTTCCACACTTTTATTTCATTTTTTCTAGTTGTTGTTTTCTTTTGTTTTTACCGTTTTGCTATTGTTTTTAATATTGTTTCTGCTTTTATTTGATTGTTACAATTTACTCTTTTCTCGTTGTTGTTTCACGTTTTGCCATTGCCTGCTTCTATTTCGCTGCTTTGTCACATCACGATGTTTGTCTTTTATTACTTTTTTTTTTTCTTCTTCTTCTGTTTCTGTTTTTATTTTTTGTTTTGTTTGTTGTGTTTATTTTCTGTTTTCTATTTAAATTTTTGTTTTGAAAAAAAAAAGATGCGATTTTCGTGTGTTTAGTCCTTTCCAATCATGTTTTAAGAATTATGAAAGTCATGAGTTCAAGTTTCCTAACATAAATGAATGAATTGTCTTTCCCCTTGAATTTCACATGCTTGGTGTTGGATTTTGGATTAGTGGATTGAGTTTGGTAGATGCATCCATACCTTGTGAGATTTTGAACTTATTGATGAATGGATGTTGCATCTATGTCATTTTCTTCCTTTCTTATGTGAGTTTCACTCATGGATTTTGTCACTCTAGAACTTGCTTTGATTCTTTTTTTTAGGCTACATTTTCATATGCATGCATGAATATGATTGAGGCATTTTTCTTGACTTAGCTACTTTGGCCAAATAAGCCTACCTTCCATTTATCCCATTGTTAACCCCCTTTGAGCCTAATTGTCCATTCGTTATTCTTAGCTCACTACAAGCCTTGAGTAAAAAAATCATGTTTTACCTCATCTTAGCAAATAGGAGAGCATTGGTTTTCTTATTGGAGGAGCTCTTTTTGCTTGAGGACAAGCTATGGTTTAAGTGTGGAGGGTGTTTATGCAAAATGTTTGGTGCAAAAGAAAGAACAAGTAAAAAAAAAAAGAAAAAAAAAGAATAAAGCCAAAAGGTTGTAAAAGAAAAGAATAGAAAAAGGAAGGAATGTGTTAAGAGAATGTGTATTTTATGGTTTGGGGGTAAACTGTGTTGTTACTTCGAGTTCCTCCCCATTGCTCTTTTATTCTCTTTGGTTTTAACTTGTTATATCCATATTGTTCCATTCCCTTACCTTGACCCAATTACAACCTTGAATAAAGTCCTCTTGATTTGTGTGTGCATGTGTTTTGAGTAGTGGAGAAGTAGAAGATAAGCAAGCTTATGGTAGTGCAATTTTTCATGAGGTGATTTGAGTGTAAACACAAACCTAAACACTTGAGAGATTGAAAGTGTATCTTGTGAGATTCTATCATGCTTGATCCATGATTCTACTTGAATTCACCTTGCTTGTTAATTTAGGATGTAAAGGCATATCACTTCATGAATGTTTGGAATCCTTGAAACTGTGGTTATTATTAACTCTCTTGTATTTAAAAATTAGTTGAATTGATTGAATAAAGTATTACATGTTTGTGGGTATCATCCTGGTAAACCTCACGAGACTATAACTCGTCCACTGGGGACACCTAGGGGTTTAAAGGCTTGTGGCACATGCTAAGTGCCATCGTGTTTTCCTACGAAAGTGGATTAGATTAGGTATAACTGGTTTTTATGCTTAGTTTAATAATATGATGTTTCTTGTTTTCTTTAGTTTTTTCTTATTGTTTTTGCCAGGAGTGCAAAAGCCTAAGTGTGGGGGAATTTGATCAATCAATTTGAGACACACATGTTAGCTTTGTATTAGGCATTATTAGATGTTTATTGTGCCCAATATTAGTACTTTAGATGAGTTTAATGTTGTTGGGCTTCATTGGGCTTTAATGCAAATATTGAATAATTTTCGATTTTGATGCATTTTGACCTTTCTTCCTTACTTAGGTCATAACTTGGGACTCGGTGATCCAATTGAGGTGATCTTGGTGTCTTTGGAAAGCTAAGACAATGCTCTACAAGTTTCATGAAGAACTCAAGAGCTGGATCGGAATGATAAGGGTCCAAAATATCCTTGCAATACAGAGTGAGTTTGCTGTCACGGAACCATCCTGGGCAGTATGTACATATTGACTATATAGTGGGTTATAGACCTCCTCTTGGGCTGAAACTTGGTCACTTGAAAGATAAGACCCATATCTCCAACTTCACTGGAAGATCATTTTGTCAATAGATGTCGTTTTAGGCATGATAATGAAGCTACAAGTTGGTCTGAATTTGGAAACACGTTCTTCCAACCTAACTTGAGGTAGGTGCAGTGTTTTTGGCATTTATGGAGTTCTAAAAGTCCAAATGACATGATTCAAATTGGAGATTTTCAAGGAGACAACTGGCTACAACTTTGATGAAGACATCCAAGCCAAAATGCACCGTCTAGGTGATGAATTTGAAGCCAGAAGTCAGATAAGAGTTGTTGACTAAAAGCCACCAACCATACACCAACCCACCTACCATACACCAACCCATCTACCATGCATCAAGCTTCCATTTTTGACAATTTTCATATTCTTGTAGCTTGTATTCAGATTATGTACATGTACAAATTGGCTTCTAGGATTAGTATAAATAGACCCAACCTCTTTGTATTAGATAGATTCAATTTGAAGTAAGTTAGAATTCAATTTTGTAGTAAGTTTGAGTATTTGTTAGTTTTCTTTCTCTTCTTCTCCCTTCTCTTTAGAATTTCATTTTTGTTCTTTATTTTCTAAGTTCTTCCTTCCCATCCATGGAAGGCTAGGCTCTCATAATCAATCCAAGGGATTAGCCATCTTGATGTTTAATTTGGAGATCTTGTTTTACTTGTTCATATTGCTTAATTGTTATTCAAGTTTCTCTTTCTTCCTCTTTTAATTTTGATCTAGATTGAATTGCTTAATTTGATTTGGATGTTTATGTGATAATAGCTTTATTATCATGTATTCAAGAGGATCACATAGAATAAACAATTTATTAAAGCTTTTTGATGGATTGTTTAGCTTGGTTAAATTCTTGATCTTAAGTTAATCTATGTTTGGATGGTGCTTACTTTATCTAACCTTGGTTAATTAAATCCTAGATGCTTATCTAGTAGAGGATTCTTGGATCATGTTGAGGCATCTTGATATGATCTAAGGCCAAGAACATGGTTAGCAATTAAGTGAATTCGTTGTGATCAATGATGGATTAAACTCAAGATCGGTAAAATTTCCTTGGATTGGTTAATTTGTTAATTGCATTTCTTTAATTCAACTAGTGTATTATCTTTTCAAATCATCAAAACCCCCTTTTTATTATCTTGATCTGATTAAATATTTGTTCTTTTTTGGATCCTTGAGAGACGATTCGGTTCATGCTCTATACTACAAATTAGTTTGCGAACCGGTAATTTTTATTATTTGACGAGGTCTCGACAACCTCTTGTCAGCCATCATGTTCTTCATTGTAAGATCTTATTCGGCAAATACACTGGTGACATGGTCTTCATTCCTATAATGACATTGGTGCCATCTAATTCAAGCTTGCCTATTAGATTTCAAAGAAGGCAATTTCCTTTGATAATGGCTTTTGCCATGACAATAAATAAAAGTCAAGATCAAACACTTTCCCATGTAGGCTTATACCTACCAAAACCAGTTTTTAGTCATGGGCAACTCTACGTAGCATTGTCTAGAGTGAAGAGCCGAAATGGCATCAAGATTTGGATAAAGTCTTGTGATGGTCAATCATCAAATTCTACCAACAATGTTGTATATAAGGAAGTATTCCAGAAAATATGAACGGTAATTTTATTACTCAACAAAGGAGTAAATTGGAGAAAGTAGATGCTTATATATCTTAAATTTATATCTATATCTTTTTTCAAATTTCAGGTTTAAAGATTTCAAGGAATCATTTCTACTTTCCAACAGCAATTGCAATTATTGCATTACAGCAGGTTTTGTTCACATTTTCAATCTCTCTATGTCATACTTTCTTACAATAGTGTTATTAATTAATTGTTGGAACTTTTGTTTACTATCTCGGCTAAGAGTCAAAATTTAGGGAGAAACAATGAGATTTGACAACAATGGCATGGAGAATGTAGTTAATATTCAAATTAGGTAAGTGTATAGGAAAAACATGTTTGTATGACTCTTAATCGTATTGGGAATTTTGCTCTCAAATGTATTACAAATATCTAATTATAGATTATTCTGGAAAAATCTTTATTTTTACTTTAATACCAAATGCAATCTGAATTGTGAGTAATATTAATCAAAAACTTTTGGTTTAGTTTCCACTCCTAATATTGTACTTACTGAAAGTCTCTTCGTTCATTTAGGTAGGATTTTTGTAATTTTTATTTTTCTTATTTTTGGTCAATGAGATTGTGACTGCAGAAGAAGTTAAAGCTACCCATTCTCCTAATTGTTTTACACATTATGTTGATCTGTCCGTGAATTCTCTTAACATATAATCCTTTCATTTTTCTGTAGGTACCAATTGTTCTATTTATTTGCCCAATTGTTCTGTTAATCTGCCCAACAGTTGTTACCTTGCTGATGATGGTTTTAAATTTTTTTATTTTAACACATATAATTTATTTGTACTGTTGTCTAATAGTTCTGAAGTACTTTTGGTTGTTCATCACTGTTATGAGTCCGACTTATGCAAGGTAATTATATACAACCATAATGTTGTTTACAAGGTTGATTTTTACTGTATTTGATTGGATAATATATATATTTGTATATATACATACATTTTTATATGTATATTTGTTTTGGATTCATTTAGGAAGATCTGTTGTTACATGTCTCTCTTAAACTAGACACTATATTTCTTCTTTGAATGGTTTTTTTTTAGCTAAGAGATTCTATTCTATCTTAAATTTAATTTTAATTAATTGTTAGTATAAATTTTTTTTACATTGTTATTAAATCATATACTGATACATTATTAAATGAATTATATTTTTTATGTAGTTCTTAAGAAAGTCAAACTCTTTAAATGATGTGTTAACTAATGATTAGATTATAATATAAAATTTCTTTACACTAATAGATATAAAAATTAAATCTTTTTATATATTTAACCCTCAACTAAAAACTCCACTACTCTTACTTAACTTTCATTAGTTATTTGTCTAATTCAACAACAATCCCATAATACTATCTTTGCGTTTCTATTTTAGTTTTATTTTATTCCTTTTTAAATTAGAATCCATATCTTAATTTTATCCGTGCATTGCACGGGTGATTCACTAGTAAATTCTAAAAATTAATAACAACTTAAATTAATTAGATTTGCATTAGCTTATTTGTCTTGTAACATAGAATAAAGCTTAATACTATAAATTATATTACTTTATATCATATAAATTATCTTTGTCACGATTGGAAAAATCGTGATGGGAAGTGGCGAGAGCAAAAAAATATAGTTATTTTTTTTCAAAAATAACAAAATAATGGAGTTGCCACCAATCTTTTATTAGGTAGGAAAAATGATTGGCAAAATCCTTTTAAAGATGGATTTAAAATAGTAAAAAAAAAAAACAAAAGGTCTGCGAAAACCAGGTAGGGTTCGGGAGTCGATTATGCACAGGGAATGATGGAAACTTAATCCCACAGCACCCCTGATACATCCGTTATAAAACGTTACCTTAAGTTAGTTGTGCAAATTTAATAACCTTATCAATATTTGATTTTACCCCCTAAATAAAACAAGTCAAATAATTAAAATAAAAATTAAATTTTACAACTTGCAAAATTTAAAGAAAAAAACGTTTACAAGTTTGGTAGAAGAGAATAAAAATAAAAAAATAAAATGAAATATTTACATATTTGGCTTGACTTACGAGCCTACGTATCCCTTGGTGCAATGAGAAATTCAAAGCCACGTAGTTCTTTAAAATATAATATTGGGAAATGGTTGATTTAAAATAAATATTTACATAATTTTTATTAAATAAACGGTTAACTTGAATTTTAAAAAAATTGATTTGAATAAAAATAGGTGAATTTATTAATAAGTCTTAATTCAAATGGAATATGGTATTATGCCCACAAAGCCATTCTAGGAAGAATTGGCCAGTAGGTACTTGACCCCTCGAGACCATTAAGTGATGTTTAATTTATTTTATTTTTTTGGAGTAAGTCCTAAATGAAATGGAACATGATACTATGTTCACAGAGTCATCCCAAAGAAAATTGGTCAGTGGGCACTTGACCCCTCAAGACTATCTAAGCGAAATTTAATTTATTTAATTTTAAGAACGAGTCATAAGTGGGATTGAACATGTCAATAGTCCACAAAAGCAACCCTAAATAGGCTAGTGAGTACATGACTCCTCGAGTCCTCTAAGCAGATATTAATAAATTTATTTTTAATTTAAATCTTAAATAAGATTGGTCATGACATTAGGCCACAGAGCAACCCTAAAAACTTGGTCAGTGGGTACTTGACCCCTTGAGACCATTAAACAGATATTAATAAATTTAATTTTAATTTAAATCATAAATATAATTAGTCATGACATTAGGCCATTTAAAATTAAGTAATTCTTTTGAAAGTGATTATATGTTGAACAACTTTAATAAAAAAGATTTATTTGATTTTATTGATTAAAAGAAAATGAACTGACTTGATAAAAAAATGATTTAATAAACAGTGGATTAGTGCATCCTAAGTGAAATGACGCATGGTACTATGCCCACAGAACCATCACACGAAAATTTGGTCAGAGAGTACTTGACTCTTCAACACCAACTAACGAAAATATTATAGCATTGGACCATGTATTTAATTATTATTCTCTTTTTTTTTCTTGCATAATACAAGTTCAAATAATTGATATCAAATGTCTAAAAAATAAAAAAAATAAAAATACTTAAACGCAGTAAAATCAAATAATTAAACGAACAAGTAAAGTAAACAAGAACAAATAAAATAAAAAATGGTGAAAGAAATTAATAATAATAAAATTTGTACCAACCCAAGCTAAAGAGAACCAAAAATTAATTTTTTATATTATTCTTTTTATTACTTCATTTTTTTTTTCCAATTTTTTTCTTCTTTTCTTTCTCCTCTTTCTTCTTTTTCTTTACTTTTCTCTTTCCTCCTTTTTCTTCTCTCTCTTCTACCCTAATAATTTCTACGACCAACCCAACTTTTAAAACTTATATTTTCTCTTTTTGTTTTAATTTATTTTACTTATCTTTCTTTATTTTATTCTTTCTCTTCTCCCTTCATTCATTATTTTTCTTTCTCACTTTTCTCTCACTCAATTCTCATGGTTAACCCATTCTTTTCTTCCTCTATCTTTGTCTTTTATCTTTCTCTGCACCTACTTAAAATTCAATACGTCTACCAAGTTTGACAACCCAAACCCATTAACACCCAAAAGAGAAACGTCTGAAAGGCTGAAACAAATACAACCTAAACCAAAATAACATGCAACCTAAAAAGAATCTGCTCCCAAAATTGAAATGCAGGATAGACTCTCCACACGCATGCACCCACTATTCCTTTTTTTTTTTGAAAACAAATGAGTGTTGTGCAGTTGGGTGTGTGTGTGCACAGCGTGGTGCCCTAGGTAGTGATGGCTTGTGGTGACCATTTGGGTGGCGTAGTGGTGGAACGAAACTACAGGTTGGTGGATCTAGTGGTGTTTGGGTAGCTTGAGTTCATTGATGGTGGCAGCTTGATGGAGGCGAAATGGGAGGCTCTTGTGGTGGTTGTTGGGTGGTCGATGGGTTGCGGTTTGGGTGTGGAGGTGTTATGGGTCTGTTGGTGAGGTAGTTTGGGTTGTTGATTTGGAGCGAAGGTGCGCGGATGTGGATGGTGGTGTGGACGACTTGCTTGGTTTATGGCATGGCTGGTTATGGTTTCGGTTTGGGTGGCAGCGTGGTGCAAGCGTGGTGGTGCTGCGAAATGGAAATGGGTCTCGGTTTGGGTGGTGGAGTTGCGGAATGCTATGGGTTTTTCTGGTGAGGTGGGTTGATGTTTTGATGTGCTGTGTTGGCTAGGTTTGTGGATGGTGGTGGTTTGGTGGCTGTTGCAGGTAGTTTGTGTGTTTGTGGGGGTGAATTTTTTTAATACTTTGTACGCCTGAAAATGGAGGTTGGCATGGCGGAAGATAGCTTTGTTTATGGCAAGGGCAATGTTTTCGATTTGCAGGTTTCTTATTGGAAGGTTGCAGGGATTGTGTGTTACCAAGTGGCTTCAATAACTCAAGAGGGGGGGTGAATTAAGTTTTAAAAAAAAACTTTCGCAAAGTTTGTTTTAATGATGCTAATTATATTGAATCAAAGGACTTGTCAAGGATAATGACTAAGATTAATGAGCTTTTTGATACAGAAAATATAAGACAAGAATTCACAACATTAAAAACATCAAGCTAGATAAGTTGATAGAATATAACTTATAAGTAAAAGATAAGGGTTGAGAGAATGCAAACAAGATTTATACTGGTTCAATCACTTCTAGTGATCTACGTCCAGTCCTCGAGATCGTCCACCCGAGATTTCAACTATACTTCAAGCTTCTAACTTGGGTGCTTGATAAAAACCCTTACAATATAGAGCACTCTTCACTTAGTATGGGATCCTCCACCCTCTATGTGCAAGAGTCTCCCTCAATACAACAAGGAATTTCTCTCCTTGAACTTACACAAGATAATCTAATGGTTTTTGGTAGTTTGTAACTCTCACAAGAGCAGATATACAACTTGATGAACAGATGAGTATTTGATCAAATCACTAAGCAAGCTTTTTCAAATAGAAAACAGAGTATGATGAACTGAAGTTTAGAAAAAGCTCTTTAAAAAATGAATTTATGATCTTTGATATCTTGAAACTTAATTTAGATGAGCTATAAATAGCTCTTACTAGTTTTTGATCCGTTGGGTAGTAGGTAGGTATTAAAACAATATTCAAACTAGCCGTTGGAAAAGTTTCTGGAGCGTGTGTAGTCGACTACACAATCAAGTTTGTAATGACTACCATGCCTCTCTGACTTTTAAAAACATGAGAGTTTATAATTAAAAGAATGCCTGTAGTCGACTACACTTAAAAGGTAGTCGACTACGATAGCTCTCGGACTCTTTTTAAAAGCAAGGCAACTGAAATATATTATCAAAAATAATATGTAGTCGACTACAGAGCTTATGTAGTCGATTACATGTCTCCTTTGGTTTATACACTTTTAAAAAGGAACAATTTTTTAAAATGATGTAGTCGACTACAATAATTTTGGTAGTCGACTACAAATGTCCTGGTTAACATGTATTTAACAAAAGTATTTTTATCAAAGATCAGAGATCACTCAAAGATTGTAGCTCGACTACAAGCATCCTCGAGACATTTATAAATGACAGGCATTTCAAGGTTTTGCCTATTTGTAGTCGACTACAACACTTGTGTAGTCGACTACAAGTTTGTTCTGACTTTTGGAAAACGTTGTAAACTTAACATTTTCCAGCTGTGTAGTCGACTACATCAACCTTGTAGTCGACTACAAGTGACTTAAAAACTCATTTTTGATAAGTTAAAAAATCTTTCTTTCGAAAGCATTTTTAAAGATAACTTTCTTTTTATCAAACCTTATTTTAGGAATAGTTTTTGTAAGATTAAAATAAAATGCTTGCTAAGTGATTTAAGCAATTAATTACTCTTACAATGATAAGTAAAAGCTTATAAGTCTTGAGTACTTCTTGTGAACTTGTTCTTGTCTTCTTGGTACGGAAACCTTTGTTTGGTTATCATCAAAATTCTATATAACAAATGTTGTTCACATTGTGTCATAGGAAATATCTTACTTCATGAAGTAGAATCCATTATCATTGGTTAGGAATAGAACCTCATACCCCTTATTACTTAGAAGTAGAATCTCATACCCCTTATTACTTAGAAGTAGAATCTCATTCTGCGTTAAATGAATAAGGATAAAAACAGTACAGGGAGTAAAAGGATTTTACCTCTCAAAGATGGTTTTCTCCCAAACAATTCGGATGTGTCACTCTTTTCTTTAGACCTTTCTCCAACCTTCGTCTTTCTCTCTTGCTCTTTCCAAAAGAACTCTCTGAAAAACCCCCTCTTTCTTGCAGATGTTGCCATGGGTATTTATGAATGATTAGTGAAGTGCATGTGTGTGCTGGTGAGATGGCGTGTAGTATGAGTGTAGGGTATAGGATATCATTGTAGTGTGTGGAGTGTGCAGAGGAAATGTGAGGGAAAAGTGAACTGGCCAGCAAGCGTGAAGTGTGATAATTGTGTATTTTTCATTTTTTTATTTTCTTTTTCTTTTTCAAATTTTTTTTTATATTTCTTTGAACTCTTAAACTGGCTAAAAAAATTGAACAAATTTAGGTGTTCACAATCTCACATTATTGTATATTTGTCATATTGCATAACATAATCATATATTTTATTATTCAAATGTATTAGACTATATAAGACAATAAAAGTGATTACTTAAATTATTAGTTAATATAATATATCATTTAGGTAATGAGTTTTTATAACAAATTATTTATAAGCTAGTAATATATTAACTAAACGATATATTATATTAATAAAAAAATTACTAATTATTAACTAAATATAAAAGTGTTATAAAAGAAGTATATAAGTATCATTTTTCTTTCTTCAAATGCTACTTTCTTAATTTTTAATTATACAATTTTCTCCTTATAATGTTCTTTCAATTTTCTCAAAGCCAAAGGTTCGAAAGATCTAGAACTGAAATTATTAAAGTTCTACTTCGCACTAGTCCAAGAACTTCCAATAACGGGTGTTTCTTTTCATGCTCTCTCTCTCTCTCTCTCTCTCTCTCTCTCTCTCTCTAAATTAGAATATCTACTCATCTAGAAAATAAGAGACTAATCTCACAGGGTACGATTAGGTACGTGAAGCGGGGATTCTTTCCAATTAAGTTTTCTCCATACACATTATCCTAATGATTGAACTCACCCAAAAAACAAGAGACTAATCTCACAGGGTACGGTTAGACACGTAAAGTGGAGATCCTTTCCAACTGTGTTTTCTCCATACACATTATCTTAATGATCGAACACAGAATAAAGATGTTTAAGATAACCAAATCTTTTTATTCAGACCAATGCAAATTCGTTTTTTTCCATGCTTATTGAGTATATATTAATACCCGATTTTTTTTATGATCAATTATTAATATAGAAATTTTAAAGAAAGTGTATGCTCCATAAACAAGCAACTACTAGTGCGAGCTTTAGTTAATTGTTTGTAATTTTTTACAAACACATTATTTTCTTACTACTTGATTGTTGTTGCGATTCACAGCCTTTGTTCTCAACTCATATTTTTACTAACTCCGACAGTGTTAGAATCATCATCCTTATCTGTGTTTTAATTATTATCCTCGAACACAAAAGGAGTGAGCGATTAGTGGGTGACTCAACTTGAGGTTTCAACTAGTGTTATGCTTTTAGTAATAACATGGGACAATTTATTGTAAACAAATTATCATTTTTAAGAGGGTTCTATACTTATTAAGAAAGAGGTCATTAGTTAGGACACTTACAATATCTACTCACTTTTGCATAAAAACGTACGAACGAAAGACAGCTTGGCACATACTAGGCAACCCATTTGCAGGGCCAAATGCCCCACTCACGTGGCTCAAGGCATACATACACCTCACTTGTTTTATCAATTTCTCTTAATATGAATCTCGCCTCCCCCTCACTCTCTCGGACATCACTCTTCCCCAACACCACACAACCTTCAAAGCATCTCATCTCATTTGTTATTAGAATTTTTTTTAAGGAAACACTGTCTATTATAAGTATTTTATTTTATATTAAATATGTATAAAATTATACAAGTCATATTATAAATGTATCTATTGATAAAATATATTATTATATATGTCAATTTAATTGAGTGTTTATATAAACAATCACTACCTAAGAATTTATTTTATTCACTTTGTGCATATCACCCGAAAGTAACGCTCATGATTATTTCCCTTTCTTCTTCCTCGCCGCCCACTTGATCTCCCATGCTTCTTTCTCATGACATTTCTTGAGTCATCAAACCCAAGAAATAAGAAGTAACTCCAAACTCCATATTGATATATATATATATATATATATATATATGTATGTTAGCAAAAAAAGATTTTATACAAAACCAGATGTCTAGTTAGTTCATCAGTTATTTACTTAAAAATGAAAATTCAAACCATTTTTGAAGGACAAGGACAAAGACAAGGGAAAATATTGTTAATATACTAACTAGTAAACCACGACAAATTAATTAAGATCTTGCAATCAGCCTAAAGTCATAGCTCGATCTCACTTGAGAAAAATTTCGTAATACTAACCCTTGAATATTATGTAGATTATGATATGATGTTGAAGGAATTAATATGTCTATCTTCTTTTTTGGTAGGAAAAAATTGTACTAAGAATAGGTTATTCCAATACTATTAGTCAGTACGTGTGTGACATGCCTTCTTCCAATATGGAGGGAGCTCACTTATAGTCTTTGGGTACAAACTACTGGCCAAGAAGGGGGGTTATGAACTCATGCCCTTAGGGAGAGGGGCACTTCATCCGGACCTTTGAACCAGTTGAGTCATCTCAATGTGAGACATAACATTGCATACCTCGTGTCGGCCTAGACCTATTTTTACTATTCAAGCTTAAGAAGACAACTCATTTTAAAAGACTAGCCTACTGGGAGAAAAAATCTTTTGATTTAAGTACCAAATTGAGCTTCCTTTTTTATTTAATGCGAGACATAGCATTTATTTGAATGGGAATTGGGGATTTTGGTAGGAAAGTTTTAAGTTAAAATTGTAGTAGTAATTCCTAATTCTAATATGTAGCAAAAATAAAAATTATCACTTGCCTAAACCTTTCTCCCTTCTGAATAATTTAGTTATAATTTCTTACACCGCATATTAAATGAATTTCTTATTTTCAACTTAATTGATTTTCTTGGCTTTGGGGATAGCCAGGCCAAAAGCATATTAATGGCAAAATGTGGCTGCATTAACAACTCTTAGCTTTTAGTTGATACAGAAAATGGTACCTTAACTCCTCTCATCTCTCGTTGAAGGTGGGAGAAAATTTTGCGTGCATGTAGCTCTACGGCTCAGATATGAGACTTATGTATGCCGCACATGGGGTTCGTTCATATGGTTCATATCTCAGCTATTAGGTATATAAGTGCATGTGGTGAACATAAGAAATTCTCTTGAATGTGGTGGCTTCTGGGAAAAATAATGATAATAAATTCATATTTGCTTTGCAAATAACAATTCCACTCAAAACCAAAAAAAAAAAAATTCACTCACTTGAAAGGATAGAAATCACTAATTTCTATCTAGAATATCCAAGCAGAAAAGGATCCCTAAAAATGCACTCAATCTGTCAATTGTAATCACTTATCTTTACTTCCCTAATACCTTGATTAATCTTTTCGCTCAGTAGTAGTAAATAAATATGCGAGAGCACATTATTATTTCTTTACTTTCATTGTTTTGAGCTCTAGAGAAGCAATGAAGAACATTAAATCAATGGTTTAATGAATATGACCAAGTCTCATCTAATATATAACTGAAAGTTTCAAGCTATCACAGTGGCTGCCTTTTGAGCGACGCAAGAATCGAAATAGTAGTGCTGACTAATGTACAATCTTTGACATTCTTTTCTTTTTATAAATGTATATATGATACACTAAATCGATTTCTTGTAATCATATCAAGATAAAATTGTAGAATCATTAATTATCTGAAGTTCTAAACTATCAACGTGGAGGATGGAGTGCCAAATTTATATATTTCTGCATGGAAAAGGCATGAATATAGACACAAGATAATGTGGTCATGAACATGACACAAAGCATTATAAGATAGTATGCTTCATTGTAAATAATCCAAGGAGAACATACAAGCAGAAGCATTGTCAGATAAGAAGAGCTTTAACGACACTTGCAATAACAGTTTAAATTTAAAAGCCAAAGAGAACATGGGATGCAAGCATCCTTATTAATAGGAATGATACACAGAATTAGGATAACCTATGCCCAAGAATCCCTATGTGGTTCCAATAGAGAAAAGACTTTCATGGTACATACCTACAGGTGAATAATCCAGAGGCACATCGATATCTAGTATCTTGTGTGTATTTTTCTCCAAGTTATAGAACATTAAACAACCTTCAGAGTACATTATCATATCTTCGTCTTGAAGATATATAGGCTTCATAGGCTCCAAGCAATTCGGCTTAGTTTCTCCAAGAGGAATTGTGTATCCTTTCTCCCAATTGGAGCCACTAGGATCTTGTAGCTTCCATATCACTATAGTAAAGCATGCCTGAATTCTTGAAGCCACTGCTAACCCTAGCTTGCCCTGCAAATCCACTAAATGCATGCTTTTGGTGACAGAAAGATGATCTCCATTTGGATAATTTATGCTTCTGAATTTCTCATTCTTGATATCAAAAGAGACAATAAGATCCTTGCATCAGGCCTTCCAGTATATAGTGTTCTCAACAAGCACAGGAGAATGAAAACAGTCCACGAGGAAAGGAAGATCTTCTTCCACCATGCTCCAATTGGAATAGTTTCTACTGCCATCCCCACTATTGCCAATTTCAATGACTTGACAATTGAAACGAGGAAATGGATGAATGCACTGATTGTTTTTCATGAACAGCAGCGAGACTTTGTACTTTTCGGTGGAGGAAAGGTACCCAATTCCGAAACCAACAATTGGACCCCTTGAGCAGCGCAAGAAGCTTTTTGGTGCTAAGGCAATACAAGAAAACCTGGGTTTCATTCCCATCCTTTGCACCCAAGAAGCACACCACACCTAGGCAAGTGACCATCATATTGACTATCTCGCACCTTGTGGTGAAGCTATTGCCTAGTGAAAGGCTTTTAGTGTTGAAAGAATTCCATTTAACACTCCCCTCATCCCTTGGGTCTGCTCTATGATGGAGGGGACTTTTGCAAAAGAGAAGATTAAGGTTCTTCTTTGACTGCTTGTGATACATATCTCAAAAAGAAGGGCCTGGAATCTGGTTGCCCCAAGACTTGGACATGCTCTTGAATCTGAAGAAAGACTTTGTTGGTAGCCTTAACTGTATCTCAAGCACAAGATCATTAGGTAAGTTGCCATTCTTCTGTTGAGTTGAAGCTGTATTCTTCATTGTTCTTTTTGTCTGGGTTATCTCTCCTCTTTTTTCTAAGAGGATGCTTTTCTAATACAAACAATATGTTCTTTATTTGAAAATTGGAATTGGAAGCACAAATTTCAATACGAAAGAAAGGACACAATAGATAGACGAAGAGAAGGATAGAGAGGCAGGGAGACAAGAGAAGAAGTAAGAGGCCAAATTGGATTTGATTTCAAAATGTATATAAACCTAGTATTGGATTTGAGAGATGTTTATTGGATCCAATTTATTGCACCATTGAAATGAATATCTTATTGATAGATCCTTCAAATTCGTGCAATTATTATATGTCTTTTAACGAATGTTTCCATTCTCTTCTTTATTTTCCTTTCTAAGAAAGGATGTAATAGGAAAAGAAATTATAATTTCTATCCCAGCTGTGATTGATAAAATTTATAAAATTTAGCATTAAATGTTCATATTAAAATTATTAGTGATGAAGAGTTAAGTATTCAAATTATAATTTTTAAAAGAGTATAATTTTAATTTTAATTGTTGACTATGAATTAAAAAAAGAATTGACATTTAATAAAATAATTAAAGAAAATTATTAATATAGAATGATTAAAATGGGAAAATTTTGCTGTAAAATACATTCAATGACTTCTCATATAACCATTTTTCAAATTCACTTTTAGAAGGTATAATAAAAGCATTACTAAATCAATTTTAATACTAAATTTTCTCATTTTCAACTTTAAAATATTAAATAAAAGAGAGGTACTATATATTTGCCCAAAAAAGAGAGGTACTATGTATAAAATATTCTCCATAAAATTTTGTTATTTGATAGGGAGAGAACTAGTTGTCATATATATGAAGACTATATCTAAAATCTAGCATTTCAGAGGCTTAGAAGTGTAAAGTGTAAACACAATTTGACTCCGCGGGATTTTTTAAATTTACGTTTTCTTTATTCCTTCCCAGATGCAATAACTTTGAGCGTGCAAGCACTAACAAGAAGTCATTAAGGTCGTTTATATTTACTTTTTTAAGAGTGAAAATGTTTTTTTTAAAATAATAAAATATTTTTTTAAAAATTAAAAACTTTAAATTTTTTTTAAAAATATTTTATGTATTTTTTTATTACATAAAAAGTATTTTTAAAAAATAATTTAAACTTTTAAATTTTTTAAAAAATATTTTTATTATTTCAAAAAAATATTATTTTTTAAAAAAATTAATACAAACAGAATCTAATTCCATTGACCTATGAAATATGCTCCGCGTTTTGTCTCCTCTCTTCTCACCCCCACCTGCGCGGCCGGTCGGGGCAGGAGGGGGGGGGGGGGGGGGGGGGGGGGTTCCCTTCCTCCATTGGGTTTAACCCACAAGAAGTCCCTCTAGTTATGTCCATGATTTTGGAGATTAATATGAAGCAAATGATATTTTGTAAGACTTGTTCAGTTTTATTGATTAAAAGGATGAGGTTAAATTTTGAGGGTGATTATAAAGATTTTTTATAATATTATCTAATTAATAATATGTTGACACATTATTAAAAGAGTTAAATTTCTTAAATAGTAGTTATAAAAGTTAAACTTCTTTATTGATATGACAATATATGATTATATGATAGTGTAAATTTTGTTTACATTAACAATAAATTAAAATTAAATCCTAAATACCAACTTGCATTAGTTCGAGTAAAAGATGCTCAATCACTTTAAGCATCTTGTTTCATGTTCAATCTTTAAGGCGATGTGTGTATATATGGAGAAAACTTAATTGGGAGAAGTCCCTACTTCACACGCTTAACCGTATCTTGTGGAATTAGTCTCTCATCTCTTTGGCGAAAGAATACTCTAGTTTACACCTAAAAAAAAATTAAATTAAATCCTAAAAATAGTTTATATTTAAAGAGGAATATAAAGTGCATGCAAAAACAAGTTTGGGGAAATTCGATTAATTACATTGAATACGTACATGATACAAAATATATAAAATTGTTAATAGCGTTATATTTAAGTTTAAACGACTATTTATTTATTTTTATCAAATTTAGGTGCAATAACGTTAATAATCTATACACAATAAAAAATCATTTTTAATATAGCTTCGAGATGCCCATCCCACCATATAATAGTTTTTTTTTTATTCTTTGGTTAAAATTATCTTTAAAGTGACAATATATTTCATATTTAATAAGGAAAAAGATAATTGTACACTATTTTTTTATACCATTTTTACACTTTGTTAATTATAATTAAATTTTTAGTTAATATATTATATTGTTTGGTTAATGAGTTTTGGTAATTAATTATTTACAAGTTAGTAATCTTAATTTTAATTAAATAATATACTTCATTAACTAATAATTTGATCATCGTTAACTAAGTTTATGAGTAATTAATTAACAAAACTTATTAACTAAATGATATATTGTATTAATAAAAAAATTATTTATTGTTAACTAATTATAAAAATAATGTAAAAATTTAGTGTGTAAACATCATTGTTAATTTAATAATTCAATAAAACGACAAAACACAAAGTGATACGTACGTCGTGACGTTTAAACAATTGCGTGTATTAGTGTGATATTGAAAATTTCATAGATGCATTCGGCGTGAGAGGGGAGCTCTACACCAAATAAATGGAAACTAACGGTAGATTTAAAACTTTTTAAATTTAGATTACTAACATGTAATAATATTTTTTTGAACTGACTATAGGTTTTTATTGGGCCATGCACAAAGCACAAAACCATAAGCATTCACATCCCTAATAATGCATATTTTTCATTTTTATTTATAAATAAATAGAGAACAAAAGTTTCTTTCAGATATGTTTGCTGACTCTGAGCTTTTCACAGCCTATTAATCATAGTTTTTAATTTTATTAGATAAAAATTTAAATCTTGAAGACACAATGACCCCAAATCCCAACTACAGATGTTATTGTTTATGGCTTAAAAGCTCCTGTTGCCGTTTGATTAATATTAATTTTCTTTTCTTCTGTGCTATAAGACTGGTTTTTGTCCTTTTGTACATGGTACTAGTATTTCTATTTTAATATTTAGAATGATTGGGGTAGGTTTGGTCTTACTATTATGTTATTGTCACAAACACATAAATTCAGATATATTCAGTGGTGTGGAATGCCTAGTCCTCTCTTCGACAATGGAAAGAGCAGGAAAATCGACTCTTGAGACTCCACTGTGTCCAAACCAATATAGAAACCATGAATTCGATGCCCAAACATCTGAACAATGTTGTTGCCTCAGAGAAGATATTGTTGAAGAAGCTAAAAAGCAACTACGGCTAGCAGGCCCCCTTATTGCAGTTAGTCTGCTGCAATATAGCTTACAAATGATATCTATCATGTTTGTTGGCCATCTTGGGAAACTGCCTCTTTCAGGTGCTTCCTTGGGCTCCTCCTTCGCTTCAGTCACCGGTTATAGTGTTTTGGTAGGTGGGTTTTGTTCAATTTCTGTAAATATTGCCTTGGCAATACTGGATAAATCCCAAGTGCAAAAGAAACCAGTTCAAAACTTGGGCGGAGTAAATCTCCTTGATTTCATAAAATGTTAACGTTATTCTATACATATTTATCTATCAATTTTTGTACATGTCTTGTCTTCTAATCCTTCACTGCACAAAGAGCCTTGGAATTTAAACTAATCCCAATCAGATAGGATTGCTTGCAGAATTCCAGAAGGTTAACACTTTCTTGATGAAATTCTTTACAACTTTTAAACACTAATCAAATATGCCACTCCCAATCTTAGTACACACATGTATACATCCTTCAACATTTTAATGCAACTTTTACCTCATGAGTTTGTAATTGTATTACATTGATTGCAAGCTTCTCTGAACTTTCTGTGTTTAAAGTTAGGAATGGGAAGTGCATTGGAGACGCTATGTGGCCAAGCCTATGGAGCCAGGCAGTATCACATGCTAGGAGTTCACACACAAAGGGCCATGCTTGTCCTTCTAGGATTGAGCATTCCCTTATCATTAATTTGGTTTTACACAAGCAAGCTTCTTATAGCAATGGGCCAACACCGTGAGATATCAACCGAAGCAGGAATATTTAATCGGTGGATGATCCCAGGCCTTTTTGCTTATGGCCTCCTTCAATGCTTCAACAAATTTCTGCAGACCCAAAACAATGTTTTTCCAATGCTGATAAGCTCTGGAGTCACAACTTTGGTGCATATTGTCTTTTGTTGGGTTTTCGTCTTTGAATATGAATTAGGCGGCAAAGGAGCAGCCTTGGCAATCTCCATGTCCTATTGGTTTAATGTGTTCCTGTTGGTAATTTACATAACTTTTGCTACAACTTGTACAAAAACTTGGGATGGGGTTTCCAAAGAGGCCTTAAATGATGTTCTCAGTTTTATAAAGCTTGCAGTTCCTTCAGCAGTTATGATATGGTAATTTACATCTACCCTTCTCATGCTACTAATAAGTCAGAACTCCTGCCCCTCATCTCCATCAGGAATCTCAGCGAAGAAAACACATTTTATGGTGTAGAACATCCATATTACTGCAAATTGTAATACACTACTTGGGAGAAAACTTTCAAGTCATTTTAATTGCAGTATTCTCGTTTCAATTCCAAGCAGAATAATTGAAGAGGGTAAGAGATTGGTAGATGACACAACTAGCATAGTGAACAACAAAAACACCAGGGATAACCTAGGATCTATATAATGCCTCTGCCAATCTTTAGGAAGCTTACTAACAACCCAATCTTCAGATTATATATGATTTTAGCCTCCCATATTTTGCTCTTCAGTTTCCTAATTGTTTTTTGCTCGACAGTTTTGAATATTGGTCCTTTGAGATGGTTGTTCTCCTCTCAGGTCTTCTGCCAGACCCACAACTAGAGACATCTGTATTATCAATAAGGTAAACCGTTAAACTCAATGATACATTATTTTAAGACTTCATCCTGGCCAAGGAAAAAGAAAAGAAAAGAAGAATGAAGACTGACAGGGATTGATTAACATCTTTTTATAAATTAATAGCAACTCAATAAAGAACCGATTAACCAAGATTCCATCATATGTACCCGCATTTTTGTAGCCTTAATACATGTTGGATGGTCTATATGATCTCTGTTGGTCTTGGCGGTGCCATAAGGTCAGTGACAATATATGTTTTTTAGTAATACTCGCATAGTAGTGCTGCAAGGTTGTTACTTTTTCCTTGGATTTTTCTTCTGTTAATGTTCTCGTTATTGATTTATTGGTACCACTGAAGCACCCGTGTGTCAAATGAACTGGGGGCTGGGAAAGCACAAGGTGCACTTTTGGCTCTCCGTGTCATGACTGTAATTGCCATATTAGAGGGTACAACAGTAGGACTGGTTACCATTTTGGTACGGAATGACTGGGGAAAGCTCTACAGCAATGAAGATGAAGTTATAAAATATGTTGCCAAGATGATGCCTCTGCTGGCACTGTCTGACTTCCTGGATGGTTTCCAGTGTATGCTTTCAGGTTCTAATTCCTTACAACAATGAAATCATTTGCTCATATGATTATTGAGTTGCACATAGTAATGCCTATTATACTATAACGAACGGTTTCCATTTAATATCTGCTTTGGCTTCTATAGGAGCTGCCAGAGGGTGTGGTTGGCAAAATCTATGTGCATTTATAAACCTTGATGCTTACTATGTTGTGGGAATTCCTTCTGCTATCCTATTCGCTTTTGTCTTCCATATTGGAGGGATGGTGGGTCTCTTTCTCACACTTTTCTGAGTGTTGGGGGAAGTTGCTTTTGTGTTTCTGTGTTTGTGCACGCTAAAATGAAAATTGGTATTAACAGGGGCTTTGGATGGGAATTATATGTGGACTCTCTGTTCAAGTGATAGCACTAGTTACAGTAAATGCATGTACTGATTGGGATAAAGAGGTAAGCATATTTTGTGCTTCAACCATTTCAATAGCTTAAAGGAATAAGGTGACAAGGACCTAACATAACGAAAAAGATTTCTTGGCAATTACAAAGACAAGCAAGAGGAATCGATTGGAAGCCAAAATGACCATTATTGGGGTAATGCCAAACCATTGCTGTAATTGATTTATTTGTTCTTAATTTCTTGCAGGCAAGGAAAGCAGTTCGCATAACCCAGGAAACTAACATAGTTCCAGAACCGTAGATTACAATGACACAAACATTAGACAGCTGACAACTTTTTGGTACAAACAACTTCCCTTTCAATAATTTGCATATGAGGAATGCTGTACAATAATTGAATTTTTATTTCCAATAATGACACGTAGCCCCCATTACAAGTTCATATTATTTTATGTATTTAGATTAAATTTTATAAACTTGATTTTTGATGAACTTAATTTTGTAAACTTAATTTTATTTTGAAGTAAATTTCAGTGAAGTAATTTATGTTTGAAAATATTTTTTTGAAAATTAATTTTGTTAAAATAAATATTGTTTGAATAATGTTGATAAAAATAACTTTTTGATGTTTAATAAACAAAAATAGTATGAGTTATTTTGAATTAGATTATTAATAAATTGATGGCAAAATTTTTTTAAAAAAAAGTTAAGCTTGTTTTGGGTATTGTAAACTAAAATCAGAATATAACTACTAATATTTAAAAAAAATTACGTTATATTTATTTAAATATTATTAAAATTATGATATAATATAAAATTATAAGAATATTTCAGTTAATACATACAAAAATATTTTCTTTCACCATAAAAATAATATTACAAAATATTACTTTTATATTTGAGGTATTAGAATCACGTTGCATTTTAATATAATTATAATTTAAATGTTACCTAACATGTGTAACACGACTTTTGAAGCAAATTGTCACTCCAAACTTTATTTTGCGAAACACTCCCTAACTATGATATTGTGAAATTAGGGATTCTCTAGGTACAAAAGAAAACTTAGGCTATGCTTCAATAGAAGAGTTTGATAGGGAAGACAGAAGAGGAATAACTTTCATTTTAAGTAAATATTCTTTTTATTTGAATTTTTTTTTGAAATAAAAGATTATTACGTAACATTTCAATTTTTTTTATTCATTTTTAGTTAAATTATTCTATAGGTCCTTGAACCAACATTGTAGGGCACAAGTGGTAAATATTTTATGCTCCTTAAGCATGTGGTTAGAAGTTCGATTCCTAACCCATGTGTATGGAAAAACATCTGTTGAGAGATGTCAACCTTTTAAATGGATCTTAGTACCTCGAGAGATTACTCATCGCAGTCGCGCGCAGAGGATACTCTACGAAACAAAAAAAAATTCTATAAGTCCTTGAACTTTTTGGAGAAATTAAAATGGGTCTTTATGCTTTAAAAATTTATAATTAGATCCCTATAGGTTTAAAAATTTTTGTAATTGGGTTTCTACCATCATAACACTGTTAGAAATTGTTAATGGTATACTAAATTCAGGTACCTAATTATTTTTTTTGAAAGTACAGAAACTTACAAAGCTTGTAATGGTCCTTATAGTTTAAAAAATTTGTAATTAAGTATCTGAATACAGCTTACGGTTCAAGTATCGTTAAATTATAAATTTTTAAAATTATAGGGACTCAATTACAAATTTTTAAAGTATATGAATTTATTTGAATTTTTTCAAAAAGTTTAAAAACCTACAGAGTAATTTAACTTTCATTTTTATAAACATTTTATAACTTCTTCAATTTAAAATAAATATTTCTTTTATTTAAGGATTTTTTAACATAAAAATAATAAAATGAGATATTATTATTTAACCTTCAAATAATCCCTTATTTTATTTTATTAATATTTTATAAATATTTTAATTTAAAAATAAAAATTTATCTCTTATTTTCCTTTCTTTCTAAACTCTTCTACCCCAAATATATGGTAAATGACATACTGGAATTTTTTTCCAACCTATGATTCATTCATTCGAAAAATAAGATTTTCAATCATGCCAATCAGAAATACAAGATGGGAATGTGTTCTGTCTGCTGTTTCAGTAAACAACATTTAGAATTATGTGCTAATTTATTTTTATAATCAACATTAATTTGGATTATGCTAAAACAGCGATACCAATTGTTAAGCCATCACATACCTACTCTAACCAAAAGAATTAAATTCATTTTTTTATAAAAACAAAATTAAGATATTTTTCATTATTTGCATATACTAAAAAAACTATTTGAGAGATAATTACAAAAATTTACCCCCAAATTGCAGGGTTTTCCTCCCATTTCCGTGGAGATAACGAGGCAAGAGGAGAAGAGAAAGTGATATAGCCACGTCACGCACCGAACGCAAAACCTTGTCAAAGTCAAAATCTTAAACGACAGATTAGAAAGAAACCACATTCCACGACAGGCACTCCAAAAAACGACGTCCAAGTGTCTCACGTTAAAAACTTAAAATCTCAGAACAAGATGAAAAGGTAAAAATATAAAAAATAAAAATAAAAAATCGAGGTAAAAGGTGAAAACGCAATATTCCCATTTTGAGCAATGTAGCTTTTGCATATAGTGCCACTCTCTTCACTCCACAAACCCTACCCCTCTTCTCTCTCTTCTTTCTCTCTCCGAAGATGGCTTCACGCAGACTCGTATCATCTCTGATTCGATCTTCCCTTCGTCGATCTCCATCCAAACCCTCCATTTCCACCTCAAGCCCAAGGCTTTCTTCCCCAACCGCTTCGGGCCGTGCTTCTCCCTATGGCTACCTTCTCAACCGCGTCGCCGACTATGCCACCTCAGCTGCCGCCGCCGCTGCTCCGCCGCCTCCGCCGGCGAACAAGGAGGCCGGCGGCGTTGGGAAGATCACCGACGAGTTCACTGGCAAGGGTGCGATCGGGCAGGTGTGCCAGGTCATCGGTGCCGTCGTGGATGTTAGATTCCATGAGGGTTTGCCACCGATCTTGACTGCGCTTGAGGTTATGGATCATTCGATTCGATTGGTGTTGGAGGTGGCCCAGCATTTGGGTGAGGGCGTGGTTCGAACCATTGCTATGGATGGGACTGAAGGGCTCGTTCGAGGGCGGCGCGTGCTCAACACTGGGTCCCCTATTACCGTAAATTTTGAATCTCTTTCCATTTCTTCGTTCGAAACTGCATTTCGTAGTCACTGTTTAGCTAGTACTGTAATTTGATTCGGTAGCCATGTTGGGGTTTCTGCGAAATTTTGACTTGGTTGGTGTCTTCTGGATCTGAGTTTATATTTTCCTTCTTTTGAAATTATTAAAATGCGTGTGAAGAAATTTTGCTTTTTGAAAAATGTTTGGTGATTATAAATGTCTTGTGATGTTTATTTTGGGTTTATTATTTAGTAAGATTTATACGAAATATTTTTTATACTTTGAAAGTATTTTTTTTCTTTCGAACTGTGGTTCATTGTTCAATGTGGGTGACTTTATAATATTTCTTCCTGACTGCACTTTCCTGTGTATGTTTTGAAACTGAATTTCAATTAGGTGCACTTTATGGTGTTATTGTCTACAAAGATACTGCTTCTGCTATTGTACATAGCTGTATTTGGTTATTTGATTTTTTGTTATTTTGTTCAACTGGTCCAATCTCCTTTTTTCTTTATACTTGCATTTTCCACTTACGGATTTTGCTTACTTGGCCTTTTTTATTTTTTGGTTTGTCACTAGCTTTTCTTTTCTATTTTCTGATATACTGTATGCATTCCCTTTAGGTTCCTGTTGGCAGGGCTACCCTTGGCCGTATCATAAATGTCATTGGAGAGCCTATCGATGAGAAGGGTGACATAAGTAAGAAACCCATAAAGCCATTTTAAATCTGATCATAAGAGCTTGTTCTATCATTTCCGTAGGATATTTCTAATTAGTGGTAATTTTTGTGAATTGCTGTAGAAACCGAGCATTTTTTGCCCATTCATAGAGAAGCTCCTGCTTTTGTTGACCAAGCAACTGAACAGCAGATTCTTGTTACAGGGATCAAGGTATTTTCCCTCTTTTTTTTCTTACTTTCTTTTTTCTGTTTATTTGTGAATGCGTTTTAACTTATTTTATTTCATTTTTTTGACAGCCTATTATTCTCCATTGTTAGGGGTGTGTGTTTGTGTGTGTGTCTTATAAATGGGTACCAATTTTGCTGTACAGGTTGTTGACCTACTTGCACCATACCAAAGAGGAGGAAAGATTGGGTTATTTGGTGGTGCTGGTGTAGGAAAAACTGTGCTTATTATGGAACTTATTAACAACGTTGCAAAGGCTCACGGTATTTGCATAATGCACTTAATTTATTTTTGGTAGGATGTTCTTTTACCTTCCTATCTGCATGCTGACTGTATGTATCCTTTGTTTAGGTGGTTTCTCTGTGTTTGCTGGTGTTGGAGAACGAACCCGAGAGGGTAATGACTTGTACAGAGAAATGATTGAGAGTGGTGTCATTAAGCTTGGGGATAAGCAGGTGAACCGAATGTGGTTCATGATAATTGTATATATGGTGATATTCAATATTCTTCCTAATGTATTTGGTTGTTTCATGAAATCAGAGTGAAAGCAAATGTGCCCTTGTGTATGGTCAAATGAATGAGCCCCCTGGTGCTCGTGCCCGTGTTGGTCTTACTGGGCTTACTGTGGCTGAACACTTCCGTGATGCTGAAGGGCAAGATGTGCTTCTTTTCATTGACAACATATTCCGCTTTACCCAAGTATGGGTCCTTTGGACAACTAAACTAGGATGAATTTTCTTCTTTCCAGTACATTGTTCCTGTTATTATTGTTCATTTTACATTGTGAAATCGTGCAGGCTAACTCTGAAGTGTCTGCTTTGCTTGGTCGTATCCCATCTGCTGTCGGTTACCAACCAACATTAGCTACTGATCTTGGAGGTCTTCAAGAGCGTATTACAACCACCAAGAAGGGTTCAATTACCTCTGTCCAAGCTATCTATGTGCCTGCTGATGACTTGACAGATCCCGCTCCCGCTACCACCTTCGCTCACTTGGATGCTACAACAGTGTTATCGCGACAGGTTTGATTGTGTTATATAAAGTGGCTATTGCACTGATATCTTTTCCTGTTATCAATTAATTAATTTAATTTTGTTGATATTGATTAGATCTCTGAGCTGGGTATCTATCCTGCTGTTGACCCCTTAGATTCCACATCTCGTATGCTTTCCCCTCATATTTTGGGTGAGGACCACTATGAAACTGCTCGTGGTGTACAGAAAGTTCTTCAAAACTACAAGAATCTTCAAGATATCATTGCCATTTTGGGAATGGATGAGCTCAGTGAAGACGATAAATTGACTGTTTCCCGTGCCCGGAAAATTCAACGGTTCTTAAGTCAGCCTTTCCATGTTGCAGAAGTCTTCACTGGTGCCCCAGGCAAATATGTTGAATTGAAGGAGAGCATTAACAGCTTCCAGGTATTTATTTTTTCTTTTTGTTTATCTCATTTTGCTATTACTCATATTATTTTTTGTTTCAAAGCTGTGTACACTCCCTTTTTGTTTTTACTTTCATCAATATCATCCTAGTAGAAATCAGTAATCTGCACCCAAAAAGTGAAATTCTTTAGTTTTTCTAATGTTTCTCCATTTTTCAGAAAATTTAGTATGCTTCTGTCCTATAAAGCTTATAGTAACTTCAGTTTCAAACTTAATTATAAGCTGTTTAATCAATTTGCGTTCATGTACTTAGCTATTTGGTCCTCTTTTGATTTGAGCTGTTCCAATTGCATATATTCCTTATTTAGGATTAGAACTTTCTTTTCAATAGTTGTGGCTTATTTTTAGGGTTTCTTTTTACTTTGCTTGCACAATACCATTGCGAAGGTAAAATCCCCTCCCTGACAGAAAAAGGGAGCAAAAATCTGGTTACGATGGTAGTCTTTAGTTTTATATACAGTTTGTTTCAATTATTTTGGATGGCTGCATTTGCCTTGTCATACTTCAACCCATAACCTGTTTACCTTGGTATTCCTACTGAACTAATGCGTGATCAATGATTCTTTTGTTGCTCTGTAACTGACAGGGTGTGTTGGATGGCAAATACGATGACCTCCCAGAGCAGTCATTTTACATGGTTGGCGGTATCGATGAGGTCCTTGCAAAGGCAGAGAAGATTTCCAAGGAATCAGCTTCTTAATCACATATACCCCTGTTCCCATCTTAATCCTTTTTGATAATTGCTAAATTTAATAATTTAGGTACTCTTGGCAATGCCAAATGACAGAGTTTTCCTCTTTTTTTTTTTTGGTATTAAAATGCGTCAGGTTATTTCTTCCATTTTAATGTTGTTGCCGAGTGTGAGATGAACCGAGCCCTGTGGCCAAACTGCCCCCCCTTTTTTTTTATTCATTTGTGTTGTTGAATAAGGGGAAAAGGCAAGAGGATGTACATTTTTACTTTCCTGGTTGTGAACGTTGGATGCATCAATGTTCAAACTTAAAATTGTTCCTTCCATATGAAGCGTAACTTAGAGTTCCTTGCTGACTTTTGGATACGCATGTTTCAGTGCCTCCCCTTACCCCTTTTGGGATGTGATTGTGGGAATGAAGTTAAATGTAATGGATTTGTGTCCTCTAGACAGGCTGCGAGCGATAGTTGGTATTATCAGTTGATTACCGTTAATAAGCAGTAGCCTTATAGATGTGGATAAGATTTCTCCTTTTTTTGGTAGTAAATTTAACGTTCCTAGTGTTTTTTTCAACCATTTTGTATCTGGCGTGTTCTTTCATTTCTTCCTGTGCTAAAGGCTAAACTAAACGTCTAAATGTGTGGGCGACACCATACCTCAACGTAATGCTCAGACGATGCATTCATTTTATTATAACTAATTAATAATAAATAAGAAGATTTTATTGGTAATTAGTGGTTAAAATGTAGTTTTTTTATAGTTAAAATATAAATAGTAAAATATAATGAAAGTAATTATGTTTTAATAAAGTAAGATATGTAGTCAAATATTAATAATTAATTGTGAAACAGTATTGATATTTTTATAAAAAAAATAAAATAAAAATACTAGAGAAATCTCTATTAAATAATAGTAATTAGATATAGTATTATTTTATTTTATGTATAATAATATAATATAAAGATATTAGATGTATATTGTCTCAATTTTAAAAAAAATTGATTTTATAATTAAATTGTTTACATATTTTATATGTAAACCAAGATTTACAAGTATATATAATGTGTTTAAAACAAATAAATAAAAATAAAAATATTTTTTTTGACAAAAATAATAATAAAAATTCGGATTTTACACAAAATATTTTTATATAATAATTTATTATCATCTAATTATTTTTATTTTTTTGGTATTTGATGTCACTGGCACAAGCCTCACTATTGGGGGAAGGGAGTCTCAAAGAGGGGGAAGAGGAAAAAGAAGAAAGAGAAATGAGTGTGCACTTGCAAAGGATAAAACTCCACACTTGACACTAATATCATATGTCCCTTATCAAGTGAGCTAAGCTCACGAGTTTTTTTTGTTTTTGGTTTTTTAGGGTATCCCCTACTTAGAAGATGAGTAACCAATCTCTCGAGGTATTGTCTGGTGTTAGAAGTGGAAACCCATTCTAACTGGATTCTTTTCATATATATTGCTCCAAAGATTAAACTCAAGATAAAATATTTATGGTAACTAAACTACTTTCACTCAAATCAATACAAGTTAATGTAACTATTTTATTTTTATTTAACCAAACAGAACTGAAGTCTATTTGGCCCAAAAAAATTCATTAATCGAATTCGGGTAAACAAATCCATGCCCATGATCCAACCGGGTCAGGCACACAGGGAAACCCCCCTTTGAAACCCTTAGCCCATCGCAGAGACTCCAGTCCCGAGTGACGAGGGATCATCGGAGAACGTCTCTGTTTTGCAGGTATTTACCTTTCTCTCTCTATCTCCACATCTCTTCGGTAATGCGAACTTGGAACGTCTCTGTTTCAATTTGCAAACGGTTCATTGAACCCTCTGATTTTATTTTAAAATTTGATGTTGAATGCTGTGTGATTACTCATTTGCAATGAATGATGTTGAAGGTTGTCTAATGTTGTCTTATTTCCTCGATTGGTAGATGTCCTACACAAGGAGAGGAAGGTTAGTTCCCTCTCTATTCATTTTAAAGAATGTTAGCATGACTAATCAGTAATCACTCTTTATATAATTTTGAATGAGGTTGATTAAAAAAAAAGTTAATCACAAAACTGGACCTATGAACCTTTTTTTTTTGTTTTTTTTATTAAAATATTATTATATCACTATAATGATGCTTCTCAATCTCATAGCTCTCAGTTGCCTCCTTGTTCTCCTAGGTCTGCTTCACCAAATGACTCTGTTTCTCCGGCGAGAGGCCGTCGATCAAGGTCAAGGTCAAGATCATTATCAAGGTCTAGGAGAAGTCGTTCCAGGTGTAGCTTCACTGAAATACACTTCTAATTTGCTGAATAAGTAACCATATCTCAGACATGCACACGCGCAAAAGCTAAGCTATAATATGATATCTTAACACTGCCAAACATCTTCTATGTGATGGTTATGTTTGTTTGTTCCAGGAGTCAAGATTCTGCTGATGCAGGGAATCCTGGAAATAATTTATATGTAACAGGCTTGTCCACAAGGGTCACTTCCAGCGATCTTGAGAAGTATTTCAACAAAGAGGGAAAGGTACAATTCCTGTTGTTTATGCTCTTGTACTTATGGTAGTGAAGATCACAAGCATGCATTTAAGCAAGTAATCAACTATAGTTTCTGTAAGTTTGGATGCATAGTATGTAAGAAAATTTGATTTCTAGAATTTATTGCTTGGTTACAAATGTGGTTTTCTGGACCATGGATTGCTGCAATGTAATTTTCCTTCTTTTTGTTAAAGTACACATGTTTTGGCTGAAGTTTTCAAGCTGCATTTGAAGCAGCAACAAACCAAAATGTGGCTTATTTGATGCTTCTCTCTTTTCTGTCTGTGTAAGCATACAACTGTACAAGTCCTTTTATGGCCTTGACTTCTTAGATTTTATGGATTAATTTGTAACAATGGATATAAAGAGTATTCTTGTAAGTGACAGAACCCTACTTGTGAACTGCGTTTTACAAATGGCACAGCATATTACTAGCTTGGCCTCCATTTGTGTTGCTTGTATGCGGATGCATAATGGTGACTTGACTTTTGCCTTAGACAGGTGGATACCGTGGATTATTATGTGGAGAATTTGATGAAAAAAGCTATGAACTATTGATTTAATTATGATAGTTTTATTTCTAGATCCATGAGGTTGAGAAACACTTTCTGTTGCTCATTATGTGATAGTTTTGGTTGCCATTGTATTGATACATGTTTCGCATATCAGATCATGTGCTTTGGGGAAAACAAGAGGGACTTGGAATCTTTCTCTAGTGCTTTTAGAAGTCGTTGTTGGGCTTCTTATCTGACAACAAATTCTGTGTTTAAATATTAATTAAATCATACTTCAAGAAAAAAACTAATCATAATTGTAAATAGGACTCTATTTTTACGAAAATTTCATATAGCTTTTGCTTTCAGGTTGTCGATTGCCACCTGGTAACAGATCCTCGTACCAAAGAATCTCGTGGATTTGCTTTTGTCACTATGGAAAGTAATGAGGACGCTGAGCGCTGTATCAAGTATTTGAACCGCTCTGTTTTTGAAGGTCGACTGATAACTGTGGAAAAGGTAATACACCAATTGCTCCACTCTGAGTCTAACCGAATGTTTTTTGTGTAACTTCTACCTATTACTCTTTTCTTTCTTTCTTTCTAGTTCTTCTCCCCCCCCCCACAAAAAAAAAAAAACAATCTTCTGCTTTCTGAGAAACGTTGCCTGATAAGTTTTGGCAGCAGGTCTGCTCTGTGTAGCTACATCGAATTCACAATCTATGCTCTAAACAGTTGAACCTATCCCTTCACAGCATGAGTTCTGCATCAACATCTAAACTCATCGATTCAAATTCGAGTATTTGGCAGAGGGGTGTTGCCCTTTATTCCTTTTCTTTGTTAGTAGCTGTAACAGACATGGTTGTATTTTTCTTTTTCTTTTTATATTTATAATAACCTATATTGCATAAAATGCCCATGCTTCATGAGTCTGTTGGTTTTATCCTGCCATTAGTTTTATAGAAAACATATATGTACATATATAAATCATAGTAAACATGCATTGTGAAAAAAATTAAGGTGTTGAAATATTCAGCTCTTAGCTAGCAAATGCCATTATGGTATGGGTATAACCCTCAGAAATTGTCAATTAACCTCGCAACTGTCTAGTCTCTGTTTCTGTGATTATATCATTATCCTGAACGGCAATTTGAAGTTGATTTATTGAACTGCAAAATGCTTCAAACAGTAGTACATTGCATTGTAAACTTTTATCAGTATGTTCCAAATGTCCTTACCTGTTATGATGTTATTTGCATCCTTTATGATTTGCAGGCAAAGAGAAGGCGTGGCAGGAATCCAACTCCTGGCAGATACTTTGGTTTGAGAGATAAGCGAGGTGAATTGGAGAATCATCTTGCCTGGACTTTGTTTTACAATTATACCACAAGAAGCTATTATCTTCAACACTTAATTTTTGATGTTGCCATTTCTGATATCTGTTCATATATTTGATCTACAAAATCCCATTCTCGTTTTATGAAAAACTAGAATAATGCATTTGTAGTCTAAAGCAGTCCTGCATTAGGATGAATAGCTTGCACGCTATGGGCTATTTTTTCTTTTTTCTGCCTGTTCCTTCGGACAGATTTTCCTTTCTACTTTAGAAGAACTAATTTGAATCAGAAAAATGTTGAGATAATGTTGTGATTGACTGACTCTACCTGCATCCATGGGATGGCCAACATATGCAGGACATGGATGGAGACGATCTCGTAGTTACTCACCTAAGCGAAGGCATGACAGAGATTATTATTCTAGGGACCGACGAGGAAGATCTCGTTCACCTTACAGTAGGAGGGTGGATGATTACTCTGAATCATATAGGAGGCGGAGGGAGCGATCCTCGTCAGCTGGTGATAGTCGCTATCCGAGATAAAGCAAAACTAGCTGCATCCATGGGTTGGCCTGTTGGGACCAACATTTCAAATCGTATCTTTTTGTGTATAGAATCATTATGTATGTTGAAGAGTTCATTAATTATGTTATTGGTACTACGCTTGCCTTATCCTAGAGAGGGGCGAGCATTCTGCAAAGACTTTGTTGATTTTCCTTGCCATTAATTGGGTTGTTTCTCCATGGTGGAATGATTAGTTAATGGTTTGAAACTCTGAAAAGACACCTGGAAGCAACGTCCTTACTCGTGTTGTTTAAATTATATATGAATTTGTTAGTGTCACAGTATTTGGCAAACCTTGCTGGGTCGTGTGAAGATTCCTTCTAGATCAAAGCTATAGAAATTCTGTATTGTATATGAATGAATATATGATGCATAAAGACTCCCAAGCAAGCCATATTAATTGGCAAGTTGTTGGTATAGCATGCACCTATTAGACTCTTAGCGTCCTTATCTGGTATAATGAAATGGCAGATTGTACGGTGCAATATTATCATTTCGTTAAATTGGTGCACAACATGGCATGGCATGTATTGCCACACAAACTTCAATCTAATTGGTTTATAATCATTACATTCAGATATTCATTTTTTTTATTAAAACAAAATTCATTTTAATTGTTTAAAAGTCATATGTAAATATAACTGGTTTCACTTGTAATTTTTTTGTATCAAATTAAAATTGAAACTTTTAGAACAAACTACACTATAGGAGCATTGCACTGTTTGCAACGTAAAGTGAACCGCGTAAAATGAAGTCAACGAATATAAGAAAATGAAAAATACAAATAATCTCTGATCTCTATTGAGTTTTTGAACATGGAGTTAGAAATGTTCAGGTCAAATGTAGTAGAAATTATATATTACCTTCCAAATTTTGAAGTATTTCTTTCTGGTGATTCTTTCTCCTCCTCCATTGTAATTATTGGGGAGAAATTGTTTTGACTTTTATGTATTGATTGGACGTAGCTAAAGAAGGAAAATGGAAGGAAAAAATAGTCTGAATTTTTGTTTAAATAATTTTTAATGAAGAGTAATAAGGGAGAAATGATTTATTTTTAATTAAATATGTATTAAACTACATATATATCATATATTTATGTTATAAGATTAACAATATAATGGTTATATTGAAAATTTAATTTTAAAATTTATCATTTCTCTTTACTTTAATTTTAGAGATTTTCTTTTACTTAAACATCTGGGAAAAAATTCCACTTCATGCCTTCCATTTCCTTTTCACCTTTTTTTCTCTCCTAAACATAGCATCAGTTCAACTAGAACAGTGAGGCCAACAATTTAGTAATAATAATAATATAGCTCATATCTGTTATAAATATAACGTTATTTTGTATTCAATTATTTAATTGGCGAAGTAACAATTATGTAACTTTTAAAACTAAAAGGTGGTTTCTTTGTAAGTCACGCAACTATCTATTATGAAGACATCGTCAAAGTTTCATAAACACAATGGACGTTGCCATATCGTGGACATGCTTTAGTATTACCTCAATATTTATTATAAACCTGATAATGTGTACAAATAAAAAAAAATAGTAATAGGTAATGTCAGCACAAAAAAATAATAATACATATACTTAATATAAAAACAAAAGATGATATATAATGAGAAACATGTCAATGAATTGGACTGGAACAATTCTTTTAAATGAGTAAAGGAAATAAAAGTAAACTAGGTTGTCAAATAATTTTTCATTAAAAAAACACTTCCCAAACTATGTATTTATATTTTTTTTATCATTATTAAAATTATTTATATAGAATATTACATCATTCAATTTAAATAAAAATTGACAGTGTTATTTAACATAACACTATATAATTTTAGTTATTAGTATTCTAATAATTATTATACAGTAAGAGACTTATCTACCTCAATTTATAAAACACTTATTTTTATAAACAAAAAAAAAAAAATAGAATGTCTTTTCGTTGATTCTTTCTCCTTCATCGTTGTGGTTTTCGGGGAGAATTTGTTTACATTTTTAGTTAGATATTAGCCCATTATTTTTATGTGATATTGCTTAGAGAAAATATATATTATATATCAAGTAATTTTTTTTTATTTTGACATTAAAATTTTAAAATAACCTTTAACTATTTTTTTGGGTATAACAACTCTTTTATAATATTATTTTTAATTAATTTTAAAATGAAATTTAAATATCTTTACCAAAAAGAGTTACCCAATGACTCAAAGGTATGAGATTGAGAAGTGTGGAAAACCTATTTGTCTATTAGTTATTACTTAATGTCTTATGAAATATTTAAATAAATTGAGAAAAGTTTAATTTTGATGTATTGTTAGTGTAAAAAAATTTTATATTATCATTCAATCATGTATTATCAAATTATTAAAAGAGTTTAACTATTACAACTACTACTTAGAAAGTCTAATTTTTTTAACAATATGTCAGCACATAATTTGATGACAGTATAAAAAAATATTACACTAACAATGAATTAAAATTAAATCCAATTGAGAACTTATGCATTAATATAATGTGATCCATCACCTTATTAGGAAATTCTCAGGCCACCCAAATGCTGTCTTACTACTCTACTTGGGCGTTTAGCCCTAAATTTTCGAGGGCTTACAAGCTAATGTTCTAGTTTTTAAATAGTTTGGTTAAGTTAGGATAGTATTATTTTCATAACTCTCTTTATAAATTACACAAAGTATGTCATTGTGAGACAGGCCTTCAAGTCATGACTTGTTATGAAATTTTTTTGGGCACAAGGAAAAGATAGAATATATGTCCTAGAAAAACCTGCACCTACATAGAATCCATCTCAGGTAGAGGAACATACCAAATCTGAAGACTAGACGTGATTTGAACCATGTTGTGCCAATAAATCAATTCACACATTGGTTTCCTTAAAGCAAACAAAGCTCAAGAATAACTTGCCAATCCCTCTTGAGAAGATGGTTATATCAGCAATGATAGCCCTACATGAGTGATAGTTCACATCAGCTGTCTTGATCATTCGGATGGATCAATCGAGGGAATCAGAGATCCGTTATGAAATTGACTTTGTAAAACTATCCTGACTATGAAATTATAAAAATAAACTGTTCACCTAATAAACCATTATAAGTGAATTCTTGAACTGATATATTCTTTCATAATAGGAAGATCAGTACAAAGTTTTTTATTTTTCAGCTACGCACCAAAACTCCAATTTAATGTATTACATTGCCAAGTTTTTGAGTTGGATGTATGAAGCCAAATGTATAATTCCACAAATTTCACTAATCCCCCACCCCCCCCCACCCCCCCCAAAACATTCTCTTACTTTTGAACATCATGGATGATAAACAACCTGCAAACAGCATCCAAAGTTAACACAGAATAAAAGAGGAGCCAAGAGTAGTACAACAATCGCAGAAAATTCATCTTATTCAAACTCTAATTCTTATGATGTGAATGGTCATGTGACACATTATACACGTTCTGCAGAAGCCTAAACTATAAGTACCGAATGTGTGACTTCTCCAATAAAGAATTCATATATAAATTTGACTACTACAATACAGTCCTTTCCTCAAACTCACTAGACACACGTAAATTAAGGCATTTCTTTCTGATTATACATCAACAGATGAAGCCGATTACATGATGATCTACCATTAACTCCACAGTATGCGACTGTTGTTCATGGATGTGGATGACGACCACCATCAGGTGGTGGAGGGGGGGACTGTAGCTCATCTTGCCAGCGTCCTCCGGGCTCCTCTCTCCTGTCAACACATCATACATTTGTTATCTGATTGTCGTTAGTATAAACTATAAAGTATGAACTAATAAATTCTCAACTTAAATGGAAGAAAAACGATGCCAGCCATCCTAGTATATGTACTCGTATACCTGGCCCAAGTGGTTTGGAGGAAGAGGAGAACCAAACAGCAAAAGTGTAGAAGAAACCAGAACAGCTTCATTCTTTCTATTTCCCTCTGAGCTGTATGTAAAATGATGTAAGGAGCCTAGTCTTCTCTGATATGCGATATTTCACTTGTGAACTTTAATAGATGGTGCTGAAGTGTGTGCAGGACCTGCAGGTCAAAATCAGAAAATTTAGGATGATGAATAAAGATTTAATTAATACACACAAAAAAGGAAAAAAGAAAAAAAAACGAACAAAGGATAAAGGAGACATACTTAAGTAATCTCATAGTAATACACAAAGTAATGATAACATAAAATGAATGAATATGCGCTGTCAAATTAACTATAATATTATATAATTAAATTTAGATAAAATCTAGACCGCTAGGAATTTTACTCTCAGACTACATGTAAATATTTCTTGGACTAAAGGAGCTGGTGGTGCAACGAGCAATCTAAAGGGGAGAGCCTAATTAATATTAATATTTTCGAGCGATACAGATGCTATCTTTCTTGCTGTCATCGTGTATCAGGAGGAGTATATTATATATCGCTTAACTCTCCCCTTCGTTTTTAAGTTTGCTTGTCCTAATAATCCTTTCGCTGTCAGTTTCCAAACATGAATTGACAAAACTGAATGACATATGCAGATTACTACTCAAGTCACTATAATTAGGCTACAAATTTCCAATGTCAGAAGAATAATGAAGATGAAAATGTGGAAATCCATAAGATATTAAGGCATAACGATGCGCGCCTACATTTCTCATTTTCAGTTCTCTTTGTTTATTCTTCATATTTTCGTTGACAAAATATTTGTTTATCTTTCATATTTTCATTGAAAACGATATTTGTTTATCTTACACAGAGCTCAATTAAGCACAGCAAGCATATTTTCAAATGCAATCCAATTTTAATATATTCGGAAAATCTTAAACTTCTAATGCTATCTGTTGGGAAATTGCTACACAAATAAGGTGGACAATAGCATACGAGTGAATGGATGAGAGAAGATAATAAACTATATATTATCAAAAAGAGATTACAGAATAAAGTGTATTTGATTTTTCCAGACTCGCAAACTATCATACCACCATCCATTTCAATTGAAAAAGTCCTATCGTAGTTATTAAAACTAGACTGAACATCAACTTACAAGTTTCTAGTTCCGTTTGATACAAGAAAAAAAATTAAATAAAAACAATTGTACCTAGATGTGGCTTTTAGACTACTAAAATTAATAAGAATCTGATAAAACATTTAGATTTGTGATTGAGATCGAGCTTCCCAAGGTAACAATCGAAAGCTTAAGCACTAGGAAACTGGGAATGGATGGGTATTGAAGATATCCTAGTAGACACCAGCTTCTTTTAGCTCCCTGTCCTGATTTTCTATTGTTTTGTATAGGAGATTTGAGCGAGAGAAAAGCTCAGGGAGTCCTTCATCTTGCTACAAACTGGTGAGAAATAGGTATTGATGGTGAGGGCGTGTTGGCAAAAAAGGTTAAAGAGACGAAATGAAAAAGATGAGAGGGATATTTTTGTCAGCAATTTTTTGGCCAAAAAAAAGTAAGAACTACACCATTGCACAATTTACTTGCCAACTCAAGATATTTAGAGAAAAGTGTTTTACAATAATCTTGATAATCAGACTACAACTTTATTATGATAATCAATTAAGGATGTAAATTTTAATAACAAAAGAAAACATTCTGATGATATTTATCTATTAGAAAAAAAATTAAATTATATATGTCATGTGTTTTATACATGTTATAAACTGTTTTTATATGTTAAGTTGGATATTTTTATCTTTTTAACATTTTTTATTAATAATAATATTTTTAATAAAATTAAGGTTTTTAATTGATAATAATAAAAATTCAATACCTTAATTAGTTTATTATAAAAAATTTAAAAGTTCTCAAATAATACTTGGATCACAATTTTATAATGGCGGACAGGAAAGAAATGCAAGTAAACAAAGACAAGGAGACACTTTTTTCTTTTCAAATTAGATTATATATATATAGACTAACGGAAGGAGCTGTTAACTCAAAATTGAAGATTAAATTTCTTAATTGATGTAAAAATAATTTAAAGGACTAAATTGAGGTAATTAAAGTATATATCTTCCATATGAACTGAAATATTATTTACTCAAAATTTTATGTTTGAGTAAACAAAATTTTGTGTCATACTAGTTTACGATATTACTATAAGAGAACAGAAAAAAAAAATCTTCTAAGGAGAAAAATTAATAAATATATTTGAGATTCCATTTTTTGACCTATTTTTGTGCCACTCATCATTCATTCATTCATCAGGCATCATCTTCCAGCTCCATCGGACCACCAGGAAAGCTTGACACGTGGAACTCACATCAGACTGAATGCAATAATAATACGCACCCAAGGCGCATTTTATCACAACCGCCACTTCCTCCCACCTTCACCGGCGCCCGTTCCGAATCTCAGTCCCACTTTATAACTCACCACACCCAAAAATAAAAACATGACGTCACTCTCTCTCTCACCGCCACATTCCGTTACCCTCCACCTCCATGCGCACGTTAGCCCCTCCCCCCTTCCTATGTCCATCCTGCGCTGCCTCAACCTTCGCAACTACCACCACCACCGCAGCCGCCGCCGCTTCGCCACCGTAGCCGCCTCCGTACGCCAAGACACCACCGTCTGGACCCGAGCACCGCTCTCCGAGGTCGAACTCGCCGCCGAGTCGCTCTTCCACGTCGCCGTCGACCTCTCCGACGCGCCGGACCTCTCCGCGTCCCACACACGCGCCGGCCAGTACCTCCAGCTGCGTGTTCGCGACGCCTCGAAGCCCTCGTTTCTGGCCATCGCTTCTCCCCCGAAGCTCGCTTCGGCGCGTGGGGTGTTCGAGTTCCTCGTGAAGAGCGTGGCGGGGTCCACCGCAGAAGCCCTGTGCGCGTTGAAGAAAGGAGATGTGGTGGAGCTCAGCCAGGTCATGGGAAACGGGTTCGATATCAGTCGGATCGACCCGCCCGAGAAATTTGGTACCATTCTTGTCTTTGCCACCGGATCCGGAATTAGGTCAGTTTCCACCCTTTGCCCTATTTGCATTTTCGTTTGCGAATGTGAAAATATGTTGGCTTTTTTTTCATGATTGTGTTGTGTGTATTTTTATTTTTATTTTCAAATTTGATTTGATATTGGTGGTGGGTATGAATGGTGGATTATTAATTCTCATTCCCATCGGTGCAAGTAGAACTCATATAAATATACTAAAATGGTTATAAAATATTTATTTTTACTAACAAATTAGTCTTTTAATATTGTTTTTATATCAAAATGGTTTTTTAAAATGACAAATTTAATGTCAAAAGTTTATAAAGAGTTAAACTGATGTGATTTGTATGACTAAAATGAGTATTTAGATTTATTAACAATAATACAATGTGCTATGAATCCTAGATTTTCTCTTTACTCTGTATGGTATTTGGTGTTATGCATTTGCTTCCTTGTGGGCAGTCCAATTCGGTCGCTTATTGAGGAGTCAGGATTTGGTGCTGGCAAGAGGTCTGATGTGAGGATATATTATGGGGCCAGGAACCTTCAGAGAATGGCTTATCAGGTTTGTTCAGTTGTTTGTTATTGTTGGCTTAACAATATGAAACCTTGTACTTTCAATTAGAGCTTTGTTCTAATGACATTATTCTTTTGTATTATAGGATAGATTTAAAGACTGGGAATCTTCCGGTGTGAAGATTGTGCCTGTATTATCTCAACCAGATGATAGTTGGACTGGGGAAAGTGGCTATGTACAGGTAAAGTGTGTGGGCATGTGGGATTAGATTTTTCACATGATTACCTTCACGGGAAAAAGATTATATTTTCACACATGATTGCTTTCACAGGCTGCTTTTACAAGAGCGAAGCAAATATCTAACCCTTTATCAACCGGTGCTATACTTTCTGGACAGAAACAGATGGCTGAGGTGCGCTACTTTGAACTTCAATTGACTGTCTACATAATTATGAAAGACATGTATTTTCATTAATTTGTCCATCGCTACAACCTTCTGGTCATTAGCCACTGCTATTCCTAGTTAATTTATAGGAAGAAAGATTTATATTAGAGCTACCAAAGTATTTAAGAAACCTATGATGCCTGTGAGCTGTATGTAGAAGGCCTTCCCTTTCCTACTTTTGACAGGGAGCGAGAGAAAGATAATAGTAATGGTTGCTTTGTGGAAACCAAGCCTCCCAGGAATAGCACTCTCTAATAAAGAGAAAATTAGTATGTAGTTTCTTAACTGTTTCCTCCTTAGATAGACTTCAAATAAAGCCAAGCATCTTAAGGTGGGATGATTCATAACACAACGAAAACTTAAAACAGTCAGATAACTGAACGCAATGAATTACTCAAAGTTCATTGACAAGGTAATCTCCACGAGTCATGCACCGTGTTCATTCCAATCTACTAGTTTTGTTTTCCTTTCCCTGCCCTCCCCTTTCTTGTATAGATATCTTAATTAGATTTTCAAACTTGGCAAAAGAGTTGTGCAACTAATAGATGAGAGAATAAGATGCATAAGAGAAGTTGACGAAATATTATTATTTACCAAGATGGGATTTGATTGTTGTATCAAGGAATTGGTTCTTTATATGGAAGGGATTCTTATTGCATATCATTATCATTGTGTGAATGTGTGTGCGCGCATGTCAGCATGTGTGAGGAAGAGGGGTAGATTGCAAGTAACTTTGATAGCCAGTGTCTTTGCAGTGTTAACCATTTAGACAATTTTATACACACAACAAGGGATTTTAGCATTAAATTTAAAAATGAAATTTCAAGCAATACAACTGCAAAAGCACAGTAAGTTCAGGCCTTTTCGGCCCTTTTCTCTACAAAAGGTTTAATTTAATTAGCTTCGGAATAGACTTAGCTTCTTGTCGTCCCAGTTTGTAAGCAGTTGTCATTGTGTAATTCTACATCAAAAGTCTTGTTCATTATAATGACACACTTTTACTTTGCCAACAAGAAGTGACCAGTATTATGAC
This sequence comes from Styphnolobium japonicum, assembly GCA_023212625.1. Classification (NCBI taxonomy): domain Eukaryota; kingdom Viridiplantae; phylum Streptophyta; class Magnoliopsida; order Fabales; family Fabaceae; genus Styphnolobium; species Styphnolobium japonicum. Next base: position 3,804,441 of record JALBWW010000013.1, read on the forward strand.
GTGTGAACAGGTAATTTTGCTCCATAGCCTCCTAGCAAAGAGATGTTCAACATTTTTCTAACTATTTTTTTGTTATCATTGTTTGCTAAGAATTTTTGTAGTTTACGTTTTTCTACAATGCCCTGGTTCCAATGCATGACCTTTCAAACTCGATGCTATTGTTGCAGGAAGTTACATCTATTCTTGTTGCTGATGGAGTCTCGGGTGAGAAGATATTGAAGAACTTCTGACCAAAATGGAATATTGGCATTATTGTATCATTTGAGTTATACTTGGCATTGTTCATTGCCGTTGCTGAGGATCAAGCATCTCAGCATGGAATGTGAAATGAAAAAAACAATTTTGGAATTTAGTCCATATATCAGAATTTCCATCCCTTGACTACTCTCAGCATCCAAATATAGGACAGAAATCTCAGGCTTAATATTATTTTTTTAAACTTCGAAGGGTTGATTTGCTGCAGCCTGCACCCTTTTGTTCTAGGAATGTCTGTATTACCACACTGCAATATATTGACATGAACTCTTGCAAGCTGCACTGCTGCAAGTTTCTGAATAAACATAACTTGGCATGGGCTTCGTCCCAAAAATGCTCTATTAAAACTGCCAGCCAAAGATCAAGTTCACTCAAGGATTCTTACTTATTCAAACAAAATAGATAAATAAATAAACAAGCTTCTGCAGTCAATATCAGCCTTCTAATATGTGTTTTGTTTTCTTGGGCAAATGCTTGATAAAAATTTATCATTGTTGAATCGCACCGAGATATTCACTCCCCGTTCATATTGATAGTCGAAACAATCCTGGCCTTCTATGGGCCTTGCGATTCATTTGTATTTGAACGAGACAACCGCTTAATGATAGGCATCAACGACTTGTTAAGAATGACTCAGTTTCTTTATTCAAAACAGGGTTTTGAAGGATTTAGAAAACACGTGCTGGGTGTCTATTAATTAATACTATATTTGATGAGGTTTAGCACATGTTTAGTTTTACATAAAAACAACTTTTCAGCCATTCCCCGAAACATTATAATTATAAGCTTTTTTTCAACACAAAATAAGTTAATCCAAACTTGCACTGCTGCAAAACCAAGCAAAAGAGAAAACAGAAATCACACGATAACCCTCTAAAGAATTTTTATAACCTTCTAACGTAATTGCTTATAGCTGAATATGGATCAGATTAATGCCATTTAGCCAACAAGAACCCTATCAAAGTTTCCATGGTCAATAATACCGCTGATAACAACAGTACACAAGACATCAATAATGAAATGTTCAGCTAACTTAAAAATGAATCACGGAGAGTCACCGCCAATTCCAGTGAAGAACAACGACAAATAGATAAACAGAACATCAGATTCATGAAAATCAAACAATTTGACCATCATTATTCTCAGTCATAGCTCTGCTTCCATGATGACCACCATCCTTTTTCTCAGTCACAGTTTTTATGTAATTCCACCTCATGCTTTCCGTTGATTTTTGGTGAGTGCAGGGGTGAATGATTTCTCTCCTCATCCAAGTAGTGTCGATGTTTGTGGTGATGATGATATTGGTGGAGGCGGTGATGGTGATGGTGGCCAGACTTCTTATGTGATCTTTTGCTTTCTTCTTCAGAATTTTCATCTGATGACTTCCTTAATGATCTGCTTCTTCGACCCCGACTGTGAACATCAGAATCAGATGACCTCAACTCCACATTATGTGATCGCCTGTGATGTTTATGGTGCCTTCTGTGTCTTTTCTTATGGTGAACACCATCACTGTCATCACTTGACAAGTCAGATTCACTAGATTCTGATCGTCGGTGGCGTTTGTGATGCTTTCCATGACTTTTGCTCCGAACTGGACTGTCTCCTTCATCACCAGAGAAGTCTAATCCACTAAATCTTGATGGACGTTGCCGTCTGTGCTCTCTTTCATGCCTTCTCTTGCTCACTTCATCAGCACAAGAATCTGAATCAATGGAATTTGATCTTGAACCTCGATCTCTTTGCTTCTTGTTTTGCTTCTTCTTTCTTCTCCTCTCAACCTCAGAGCTAGTCTCAGATTCATCACTACTAGAATCGTTGGATTCTGAGGACCATTTCTTTGTTTTTCGCCTGGAACTCTTTTCTTTCCTTTTCTCATGGTCACCTGAGTCAAAGTGAGAATGCTTCTTGTGCGTCCGATGAGCTCTTTTACTTGTCCTTTTACTCTCATCATCAGTGTCATAATCACTGTCATTGTCAGAGCCGGATCTTTTCTTATGTTTTGCAGCCTTCAGCTTCCTCTCTTTAGCTTCAGCATCGGCCTTGGCCTTAGCAGCAGCTTCCAGCTTCTGCTCCCACTTCAAAGGTGCTTCCTTTCTCTCCATAAATTTCTTCTTCTTATCCTCAACCAGCTGGATGAACCGCTTGGTGTCCATTTATATTTAATAACCAACTCAAAAACTGCATTTTGGTAAAATAATGACCGGAAGTGCATCTCACAGAAGAGAAAAAACAAAGTTAGTTCTACAATCAAATCAAGTTATAATATTGAATATTTCCAAGGACAAGACACGACTAAAAAAGATAACACTTTGCACTTCTTCCACGTTACCTATGCAAAATATATTTAAGACATGTTCTTTGCAATAATAAATAGAACTTGTTACCAACATGATGCAACAATAGCAAGAACAGGCCGCAGAAAAATAACATATTGAGTTTAATGCTTTTTCTCTCTTAAGCTGATTAATCAAAAGAACATCCAATATGACCCTGCAACCATCTACTTTGTCATATAGTAGTTTCAAACCATACATGGGGACAGAAGGGTTTAGAACTTTAGGGCTTAGTGCTACAAAAAATCATCACTCAATAGACAGGCATTGCTCAGCTACTACAGTGAAGATTGTGACTGTTGAAATTAAACGCATTTGATGGAAAAGGAGAGAAGAGAGACAGAGTCTTTATAATTGATATTAGTATGATATGAGATGTGTGTATGATACAAACCACTTACACTCCTACATTTTACACTACTAATCTAGCTCAAGTACTGGTGTAGTACAACTAGTACAAGACCAGCCCAATAACACTGCTAACAAAATATGACTCCTAAAACAATAAGAATCCTAATATTCTAACAGTGACAACCTACTCTTCCAAATACAGGAAAAATGGACCGTACAACAAACGACTGCAGTTTAATACCAGCTTTCAGAATCATAACCCTATCCCACCTAAATAAGTGTCAATTTTCCACCAATATTTTATAAAATTCTTGACTAGCACCAATAGCCAAAGCAAATTGATCTCATTATCCAAAAGAAGATTAACATCTTCAAATGCTAAAAGCCTAAAACAGGACTACAATTGAAGAAAATTTTTCCTCAAGCATGTGTAACGGATGTGCATTTAATGCTTCTCCTAGGAATTTACCCTTGCTCAAAACAGATATATTTCCTTGGTAGACAATGAGCAAATGCAAGTTGCCCATGCATTACCAACCCCATTATAAAGAATCAAAATCAAATAGCATCCAGCGACATAACAACACATATTTTATATTTAGCCAAAAGAGAACCATGAGATATGGACACTCCGTGCTAGACAAACATCTCCATCTAATCACGGCTCTCTGACAGATAGCAAGACATATAACATTTAAGTTGAATGCAAAAGTAAAACAACACTGAAGAAAAGTGAACCTTTACTGTAGAAAGTTCCAATAAATAACTTCTTTCTAAACCCCTTGTTTACGATAAGACTAAAACAAAAAAAGAAATAATAATAAAAAAAACCCTTTATTAGAAGTAAAATCAACTACAACTTATGACCAATGACCAACTATTCTTCCTTATCCACTTTGGCAATAACTTTACATGTACCATGAAACATAGCATGTTCATAGATGTTGTATAAATGTCAAGTTCATTAGCATTACAAAATCACAAAGGAAAAGTTCACCGTAGATTACTGAAAAAGCACTTACAGTGGGAATTTCATGGGAGATGCTTAGAATAAAATATAGCAACTAAATCATGTAAATCTACAATATCACTTTAATATTTTTAACCTCTCTTTCTTACCTTATATGAGCAAGAGGCAAAGAAACCCGTTAGCAGGAATCTACCCCAAATACAGTAATTACAAATTCAGAATAAAACTGCATAAAATCATATGGCCGATGCTGTAAAACAAGTCCCAACAATCAAATCAAATGAAATTGAAGGGGAATGGAGGCCGTACCTGAAGGAAGAAGCAGAAGAGAAATGGAAGAAGATGAACGAGAAGCGTCAAGGTTAGGATTAGGGTTACGAAAAAGGGTTAGGGCTTCCGACTCGCTCCTTCCTTCCAGAAACTTCTGATAGTTGGTGGCACCTAATTGAAATTGGTGGCACCAAATTGAAATTGGTGCCTTGGCCTGCACTTATACGCACTTCCTCTGACCTTGAACCGGACCGGGTTCACTCTACACGCATAAACCCGGTTGGTCCACAGTCTTCTAGGTGTTTTATCAATTTTCTAAATTTAAATATTAGATAATGAATAATGATAAAAATAGATTTTTAAGTTTTAAAATTTTAAAAAACGTTTGCCTTTAAATGTTTAAATCTATGAATTATTTCAAATCCTATATATATATATAAGTCACACGTGTGCTTAGTAGAAAATTATAATAACAAGAATATTTACAGCATATGAGAATTTTAAAAATTATTTATCAATTGTCATAAATTATTTATGAATTTAATTATAATACATTGTTAGTGTAAAAGTTTTATTATATTATCACTCAAACATATATTATTATAATATTAAAAAAATTATATATATATATATAGGCTAACACTAATTATTTTGCAATTAGCTTTTATTATACTTGAAAAATAAAAATAGTCATTTGGTTAATAAACTTGTGTATTTCATAGGTTAATTGGTTCCCTAACTTAGTAATCAAACAAATAAAATATGTTTTTGTCAAAACAGACACACACAGAATGTCTATTTATCTTATTTACGTTTTTAACTCAAAATCTTCTTCGGGGGCATTGTTTTTATTGGTTAGTCTTAGTCACACATTTTTTTTTCAAACACAATAACAGCAGTTTTAAGTCATTTTTTACGTTAATTAATACTAAAAATTTTCATAAGCAATCTTTAAGGAAACATCTTCACATTCACGTTTATTAGAAAAATTAATGAATTTCCTTAAATATTGACTTAAGATTTAAACTTAAATTATTAAGATAAGAAATACATTTCCTTATTCATTAAGTAAAGTTACTTGGTTGATCACATCCACCCTTCATGTTTGAAAAAAGAAAAACCAAAAAAATGAAAAAAGAAAAACTAAAATTTTCAAATAATAATAGCATAAAAACTTTCGTCCACCCCGAATGATACGACAAATTTATTTCAGTCGATTCCAAACACAGCCTAAAGGTAGAAGAGGACTCGGCAACTCCGAGTAGCGAGAGCAGAGCAGAGAGAAGATCAGTTTGGCTGAAGAATTATCTTGTGCTCCAATTCATCCAATTCATCCAATTCTCGATTCTTCTTCTTCTTCTTCCTTTTCCCTTCTCTTTCTCTCTCTACACTGTAATCTTCGCCGACCATGGCCGGGTCGCCGTCGCCCTCCGCCTCCGCGAACATCATGTTGGCCATCTTCGAGAAGAAGACGAACCCTCTCGATCTCTATCGCCCCCTCCGCAACTACGTAGTCTTCCACTACTCAGAGCGCGAGGCTCAGAACCTCGAAGACGATCTCCAAACCCTAAAGGAACTCCGTTCCGACATGGAGCGCCACTCCGATCCATCCCTCCCCTCTCGCCGCGACCTCCTCCAATCCTACTACAAATCCCTCTGCCTCGTCGAAACCCGCTTCCCCATCTCCCCCGACCAGGATCACGTCAACGCCCTCACCTTCGTCTGGTTCGATGCCTTCAAGCCCAAACTCAAGGCCTCGCAGCAGAACATTCACCTCGAGAAAGCCTCCGTGCTCTTCAATTTGGGTGCCGTTTATAGCCAAATTGGCTTGTCCCATGACCGCAACACCGTCGATGGCCGCCGCCTTGCCTCCCATGCGTTCATTGCGGCTGCTGGCTCCTTTGCTTACCTTAGGGACAATGCGGCGATGAAGGCTTCCATTGGAAGTTCCACCACCGTCGATTTGTCGGTGGACTGCGCGGGAATGTTGGAGAGGTTGATGCTGGCTCAGGCTCAGGAGTGCGTGTTTGAGAACACCATTGCGAAAGGGAGCACCCCCGGTGTTTGTTCAAAGATCTCTAGGCAGGTCAGTGAGTTTATTTATTGGGCATTCCATTCATGCTTGTTAAGTAATATTTGATTTTGAGTTTAACCATGTAATTTGTCATTTAAGGTGTGAGAGATTTTGTAAAGGGTCGGTTTCTGCTCCCAAACTATATTTGAATGCAAGATTGTAATTTCTTTTAATAATTTTAAATATCAATTGTGAATAGGAGACATTATTTTATGCAAATGGTGCTAGTTGTTTGACAATTTTGATCACTGCTCTGTTTTTCTTCTTGTGACGTGCATTTAGTTTTTGGGATGAGAACTAACTTGCACTTGAGATGCTGTAGGTTGGGCTGTATTATGAGGAAGCTTTAGCTGCACTGAACGTTGCACCTTTAAGCCAGCATTTTGATAAATCCTGGATAGCTCATGTGCAGTTAAAGGCAGCTCTATTCTATGCAGAAGCTTGTTATAGGTATGGATTGGAGCTACATGATAAAGAAGAAATAGCAGAGGAGATTGCACGACTGAGGAGTGGTGTTAGTGTGCTAGCTGAGGCAAAGAAAAACACGAAGGGTGCTGCAGCACAAATTCTAGATGCAATTAGCAGGTTAGAGGCCAATATTAACCGAAACCTGGAAAGGGCTGTCAAGGAGAATGATAGAGTTTACCTCATGAGAGTTCCTTCTCCCAATTCCTTACCACCTCTTCCAGCATTTTCTATGGTGAAGCCAATGGCAATGAATGAGGTGTTAGATGCAAGCAAAGAGAAGATGTTTGCAAGTCTTGTTCCTGACAGCAGTGCAAAGGCCCTCTCCAGGTACACTGAAATGGTGGATGACATTATAAGATCACAGGCTGAAAAGTTACAACAAGCTAGTGAGCTAACCCGAGTTAGGCTTAAAGAAATGGAACTGCCAGATTCTATTCTTGCTTTGGAAGGAAATTTTACTCTACCAACAAATCTCAAGGAAGATGTGGAGGCTGTGCAGATATGTGGGGGTCCTGCTGGTTTGGAAGCAGAGTTGCAGCAACTTAAGGACCTAAGGAGGGTAAATCAAGAATTGCTGGTCCAGACTGAGGAGCTGTTGCAGAAGGAAGCAAGAGAAGATTCTCAATTTAGAAGCCAATTTGGGACAAAATGGACTAGGCCTCAATCAAGCACTTTGACAAAGAACTTGCAGGATAGGTTAAACAGGTTTGCAGGTAACTTGAAGCAAGCTGCCGAAAGTGATGTTCGGATTGAGCGTTCAGTTAGAGAACATTCAGCTCTGATGGCAATCCTTGATGCCCGTCCGGTAAATTGTAGACCTATTTGTTATGACTTATTTGGTTCTTGGAGTGGTCAGAATACATTGCTAGGTCGTTGAATCTCCTTTGTCTTTTGCCAGATTGAATCTGCACTTCCAACCTTGGCAAGGCCGATAATGTCTTTCGATCAAAATGAAGATGCTATTGTGGGGTCTCTCAAGCAGAGCTTGGTATGTTGTTGACTTTCAAGGAATAAAATCTATAACCATTTCTTGAGTCCATAATTTATATAGCTGTTGTTTCTTGTTCTAAGATGCAGTGTATTAATTTCTCCATATAAAGATCTGGTGAAGTATAATGTTTTAAAACTAGTTGCGGAGAAGATCTGATAAAGTTGTCAAATGTGTTTTCGTGGTTAGCATCATAGTTTCAGCACAATGTTATATTGCATTTGAAATATGTAATGCCTGGAATTTGGAGGTTTTTGCATTGATAAATATTAGTATGTATTTTCTGTAAATATTAAGCAAAAAGACATATTTGGGGAGGCTTATGTTTTTAATAGTGTAAATAGTTACAAACTTGAGCTTGCAATTATAAAGTTATGGATTTTTCGTAGCATTCATGCTATTTGAAATTTTTATTTGGACTGGTGTATATAATGGTAGATTTTGTGTAATATTGGCAGGTTCAATGATCCTTTTCCTTTTATACTTTTCAAAATTCTAGCATTTGGAATGATCCTAACTTTCCCTCTTTCCTCTTGTAATTATAAAATTTACCAATCAACTGAATACTGAATAGTTTTCTTCTTCATTACACTCTTAATTAAAAATGCTTATCGAAGTTAAGAGATTCTAGGACAAATTTGAGATGTGAAATTGAATGGAGTATTGATTAGAGCTAGCAACAGGAGAAGGCATTTTAATGTACTTTGGGAATATTTATAATACAACTTTTAGTTGTTTGATAGGGCTGTAATATTAAAACTGACTACAATATTTTCATTTTCCTTTTTAAAATGGTCATTTTCTGTGTTTATGATTCTTATTAAATTTTTGTGCTCACTAATGCAGAGGCAACTAGAAACTCTGGGAGCTCAAAGGGCTGGACTTGAAGACATGCTTAAAGAGATGAAAAGAAAGGTATTCCTGATAAATATGATTACGTTTTTACATTTTTCAGCTCTTCCTGTAGAAGCTAATTTTTCCCGGATTTTTTTTCTGAAGACATGAAACATGCTTGCCTTTCCTGTGAATTATATGCATCATGTATACTCAAAATGCTGGTTTTCTGGCGACCTTCAATGACATCGAAATAATATTACAAAGTTCACTCCTTGTGTTTGCATATAATATGAATGCTTCCCTCCTCCGGAATTCAACTACAGATGTCTTTAGTCCAGTATGTTTTTTTAGGGCTAAATAGGGATTACACATGGGCTACGCCCAAAAGAGTACTCAACTTTTGTACCCATTGAAATGCTGACTACACAAACACAACCACAACCACACACGTCCCTGATGTGGGAGAAGCCAACCTGGCCCCTTTAGGGATTTTAGTCCAGTATGTTTATATTTTTATTCCATTTTTATTGTAACTTCATGCATTGCTCCACTCCTATATCTCGATCCTGTGCTGCGTGAGGCCGATAAGAGTCTTTATTATTGATGGATATCTGTATTCGTTATTTCCCCTATGTTCAGCTATATTAAAATTCTAAACCATGCAGTGGTTGGGTATATTTTGTGACTGCTTTTACTTTTTTCAATATATTTTGTTCATTGGGGATCATATGCTGTATAACCTTATTATGTACTTGGATTAAAGCTGCAGAAAGTATTAAAATAAAAACAAAAGGAGTGGATTTTTTTTTCCTGACTGTAATTGTATGTGGAGAGCATGAGTACCCTGTACCCGTTATTAAACCCAACTTTACATTTATGTAGAGTCTAGTTCTGTCTGGCAAGAAGCATTATTTTCTTTGTAGTGATTTTTGTGATGATATCGAGGAGTATGACTGCCTGGGATTTACTGGTAATAAATTGTCAAATTTGATTTCTTTTACCTTGTGCACCCAACGGGAGATATGTTCCGACATGAGGATTGCAGAAGGCTAATGTATTAAATAAAGCATTTTGTTGTTAGTTGATGTTTTATGTGGAACACTGATGATAAACTCTTTTAAATACTTTCTCGTAGATTTTTTTGTAAGATGCTAGCCTTTTATGCAACTTGCTATTAATGGAATGCAAGTGATTTTGCTGGGATCAGTGAAATCATTCTTGGGCTGAAGAGGACTGTGGGAAAAATATTATATAATGATTTTGCTTATGTCAGAGAACTTAATATTTTAAGAATTTCGAGCTTATGCCTCCCAAGTGTGAAGGCCCTATTTGCCACTCTATTTATTCTATCATTTGAATACAAGATTCTCTACAAGTAATGTGAAGTAAAAGCTGTACTATAATTAAGAATGAGAAAAAGTATATGGTAGTTTGCTATTTGGAATTTGCATTTCTGTTATCTTATCGTGCAAATTTGAATTAGTGGTTTGGATTTTGGTTTCTTCATTTTGAGATTTCTAATCTATGATGCATGGATACGGGTACGGGTATCGGATATGACACCGGTACGACACAGGGATACGTCATTTCTTAAAAAATTAAGATACGAGTATGGCAGGATTCGACATAACATATATATCAAAGATGGAGAAAATAGTTGAGTCATTCCATGATTAAGGGAGAAAAGTGGAGAAAATACTTTATATTTTCAGCATTAGTCACTACAAGCACAATAGAATACTATAATTTATCAAATTCTTATGATATCCCACCCATATTGGCACAAAAGTTAAAAAATAAAAAATAAAAATTATAGGAAATAGGCTCTAGTAGTGTATTTGGAGTATCCAGTATCGGATACCGGTATCCGATATGGGTACGTATCCGATACGGGTACGTATCCGACACGGGTACGGCAGATGTTTTGAAGTATTGGTACTTCCTAGTTTCTAATGCTGTGGCTGCAAAGGATTGATGGGAATATGTTTCGTCCTATGTAGTCTGCCATTCATGGACCAATTACACACAAATTATCTTGGCTTATTTTTAAATATTTTCAGGATGATATACTACCCAAGTTGATGACATCAACCGGTTCTTATGAAGATCTTTTCAAGAAGGAGATAGCAAAATATGACCATATTTGTGAAGAAATAGCTCAAAATATTGAGGCACAAGAGCAGTTGTTGCTGCAGATCCAGGTTTCTCTCTCTGTGCACCCTTCTTTATAGAACTAAGCATATAAGAAGGGAAATATGTCCCAACTATCTGGTAGATTCTTTTTTTCTGTTGTTGTTGTGTGTGTGTTGGGGGGGGGTGTCCTTTTATACTTACTATTTTGATTACTGTGAACTACTCTTTCCTATGCCGTGGTTAGTCACGTGGGACTATACTCTTGAGATTCTTGATTTATAATGTGACCTGACTATCACTATTCAATGCCAATGTATTTACTTTAGCAGCAAATGCAAACTTCCCATTTTTATATTTCATGCTTCTAGAAAGAGGTGAACTCATGCCTGTGAAGGCAAAAGTGAAAGATTATATGCCTACCAAATTAATCAATATAGAAGCAAGGGCATGATTGACATCCCTTTCTAGTTGTATTGGTGGTTGCAGAGTTTCTTTCTAGGTGATTACTTCTGATAGCAATGGTAGAGGAAACGAGAAATTTCAATGATGTAATTCCAATAATTGTTTGCCATATGTTCACAGGCTCAAAATGATGACTTCTCTGTTATCTTCAATCTTGAAGATTACAAAGGTAGGTCTTGTTTGGTTGTTCTCCTCTAATTATAGATTGAATCTGGTTTTTATACCCTGTCATCATGCAGACAAGGTTAAGTTTGTTTTCAGATTATACTTAATAATAATGTACATGAAATTTCAATATTAACCAGCAAAAGAAAATTTTCTCAATTGTTATATTGATTTACATACAATTTCCATTTTTGCTTTTCAGTGGTAGTGCTTGGAATTCCATTTTTTGAGTACACCCTTCATGTATGGTAGTTGTTGATCTTTTGATGGTTTCCTCTTAATTATTCCAGCTTCACGTGAAAAATCCTACAAGCAGATTGAAGCTGCTATAGCAAAGTTTCGAGAAATAAAGGACAACATCAATGAAGGGTTAAAATTCTATGTTACTCTGCAGGTAAGAACTTATCAAATATGTCTAGTATGAACAAGTTATTTGATTTATTGTTTGATATTCCACCCCCCTATGGGGCTTGCTAAGCACTTTATCATCGTTGTTAATTTAAATCGTTTCCAGTAATTTTTGTCTGTTTGGAAGATACTATTAAAATCATGTAGTTAACAATATGCAATTTCTTTGTTCAATAGGATGCAATCACAAATGTAAAGCAGCAGAGCAATGACTTTGTAATGACAAGAAACATCCAGTGCAGGGAAATGATTGAAGATGTTCAGAGACAAGTGGCTGGTCTGAGTTTCCAGGATAACAAAAGCACAGGTGCTTTTAACAGCAACTACCCTTCAGTGGGAAACCAAAACCAAAGATCCAATCCACAACAAACAGATCCTCGTCCCCAAACACCTTATTATCAGCCAGCTGAGCAGCCACCAGCTCCTGCTTATGTTCATCACCCTCCCCCGTATGGTCCTCCACATCAGCCTCCAGCTCCATACCACATTCCACCATCAGCTGCTCCATACCCACCTCCTCAGGTCCATCAGCAGCCACCATCAAGCCATGAGTATGGCCAACCTGCATATCCTGGATGGCGTGGTCCATACTATAATGCACACGCACAACAGCCTGCATCTGTTCCTCGGCCTCCTTATACCATTCCATCTCCATATCCTCCGCCTCACCAAAGTGGCTACTATAAGCAGCAATAGTGTTCATCCTCTAGGATAAAAGATAATATTCTTTCTGATGTCACTATCTCTTGAATAAATGGGATTCAACAAAATCTAGCCTTTGATCTTAAAGCCTTAGCATAGCGTGAATCTTCTGTTTTTGTTTTTGTTTTTTTGGCTGTCATGGTATTTCTATTCTGTTGGTTTGTAATATCATTGCATTGTGAATAGTTTAGCTTATACAAGAATGTTGTATGTACATTGTTGACTTATACTTTACGGGGGGGATTCTCCCAGCTATAAGTGCTCACTCTTGAAAGGAAACACAAACGTGCATCGCTAAATATTTGAAGCATATTTTATAGTTATTGCGTTATGCTGATCGATAGTATCATTTATTGTCAGAATTGTCCGTCTTTAAATACCCGGAAATTTTTTTTATTCATATGGCCACATTATTAACGAAGAAGAATATTTCGTTGGTATTTAATTTTTGTTTGGTATTCTGCGTTTACAGAGTTGCAGAAACCTTTTGAAGTATATGGATTGCCCCTTGAGATGAGTTGTGTCACCGTGAAATTCTCATTCTTCTCTATGTTTGTAAGTTTTATGGTGAATAGAATGAAATATAATATAATGTAATGGAGAAGGATGATATGGAATAAAGTTTTTATATTATTGATTGAATATATAGAAAAAAGTTTTTATTTTTTTATTTGAAAGATTTAGTTAGTGGAAATGAATGAAATAGCAAGAATTATTAGTCTATTGTTTTTATATTATTTTTATTTCCAACACAAAAAATAAAAAGATAAAAATAAAAAAAAATTTATAACTTATTTTATCTTTTATCTCCTAATTTGGAAAGGAAGAAAAGTATTAGAAAAAAAAATGCCCCTTGCTAATTTGCACATGATATTTGAAACGTGGACACATTGGATATCTAAATAGTAAATATACTAAATAAAAATGTATAAATATAAGATAAAACATCGCATTTAGTTAAAAGCAAGCCATTTAGGCTAAGATTGTTATATCAAATATCTCATTATGAGAATCTAGAATACTGTTTGTCACATATAGTTTGATTCGTCCGAGTTTAATATTTCAAGTAGCAAAGAACTGCTAATCATGTTACTAACTCCTATTTGGAACTAGACTGATGAAGCCAGACCCAAACCCCGTCAACAGGTATGGGGTTCATGCTTTCCAAAACCTTTTAAGGGTTGAAACTGACAATTTCCCATCTGAAAAATCTCAGGGCAAGATGAAGATAAACCAGCATTTGCAAGCGAGCATAATCTTTTCCAGGGCACACTCGAGGACCACCTCCAAATGGGATATTCAAGAAACGTGGGAGTTCACTCTCAAACATTGTCGTATTAAATTTATCTGGCTCTGGAAAAAAATTTGGATATTTATTGGTTGTGCTAACCGTCCAATATATATGCCGTTAAAAAAAAATAGCAATGTTAATGATGAGACTAATATTTTCATCTATTATGTCGAAAGCAAAATAATGTAAAACTATAGAAGAAAATTAATGTTAAGTTTAAGGATTTTTAATAATTTAGTGGACATGTACTTAGTATTAAGGTTAAAGAGTGTTTGTGTTAGTTTGTGTGGTGTTTGCAAATATTACTATCCTGTTTTCTAAATAGTTATTGTAATTATCTAATTTATATATGTAAATATTTTATCTATAATAAAAATAAAGAAACTAACTCGGTTTATCATCTAATCCTACCTTCCAGCCTTTAGGAACAGTGTAGCCCTCGTAGGTGATCATGAAGTCAGTTGTGGCCTCTCGGAAGGTTCCTTGGCTAGGAGGGACGAGTCTCATGACTGCTAATAACACATTTCATGAATATTATATTTCATCCTCTGTATGTCATCCCAGTTCAGTGGCTCACCAGATTTCTTAGAGTTGGCAATCTCCAGTTGCTCTGGTTTTAACCATCAATACAACATCAATTGAAAGGAAGGGGAAAAAAAGAAATAATGAAGAGAATATATAATTTCTTTAAATAAAACAACTAATTTCATGGACAGGTAGAACTATATCATTAATAAAATTAGGTTTTCAATCAATTTTATTGATTGAATTATTAATTAAAGTACTAAGTGAAAATCTTAATATGTATCTTATGCTACAAAGGTTCAATCTCTTGAGAGGCTCATTTCTTTATTTCTTTTTAATAAGGAATCAATTGTCTAATAAGATTAAGTTGTTATTTGTAAGTTTAAGAACGAGCTTTACATATCCTTTCACTTGATTAGTTTTCAGCTTAAGTGTAAGCCAAACATTGGACCTCCACTATATATCTTCAACTAGGATATTGTTTGACTGTGAGAATGACTGTGGCAATACTTAAAACTCATGAGTCATGACTTGGTTATATATGCTTTTGAAGTTAAAATTCAATTTAATAGAAATGATGGGACACACTTGATTACTTAATCAAGAGCTTTCAAACCATGTAAACTAACTAGTAAGTAGTAACCGGCCAGTCAACCTAAATCAAAACTTTAAGGATTGGTTTTCAAAAAAATGATTGTTCCTTTGCATTGGTTAGAATTCTTAGGGTTCACAGAGTAAGGTGGGCTATTGTTAATAAAATAGTTGAGGCCTGCAGACATATATGCTACTGTGGGACCCTAGGTTTGAAGTCTGATCTATTAATAAAGAACCAACATAAAAATCGAATTTTTTTCCCCATTAATCCAATCCTATATATCCGTATTAATCACTTCGCTCTCTATGCCAAAGAATAAACTGCTTGAACTACATATCAGTTTTAACTTTAAGACATGCAATGAAAGTGTATGCATATAAACATATATGTGTGTATACTTGTGTATATGTTATAAACATGCAATGGATGGTAATTTATGAAGGATACCAGCTCTAATCTTTTCATAAATATCAAGTTTTTCACAAAGATATTTCATGAAGTACGTCTAAAAAGCCGCAAAAAGCAACCCCGTAGCTTTATCAGCCATTCTCTGGCATAAACCTCCCTGACTGATCAGCGAACAATCATGTAGGAGAGGAAACAGTAGTACGCCATGAGGTCATGAGTTTTCCTTCATTCAGCGATAAATTTGTGCCCGGAAGTGCCACAAAGCACCACCATGGGCTCACCAAACAGATTGGTTTTGAAGATTTTTAAAGAGTACTCATTCATCCTATCTTTTATAAAATTTTCAGGGTGCTGGGAAAAGAACTGGTGGGTTTCGCCAATAAGTGGTCAGCTTTTAACATCCTCCAACACAATGTTGGTGTATTGATCCACCAACACTGTGACCGGTCTAAAATTATATTTCAAGTTCAAAAAATATTTATTTATAAAGCACTCTATTTTTTATATTCAAAAAATTAAAATTAAAATATATTCAAGAAGACTTAAAAAATTATTAAAAATAATAAATAAATAAAATACAAATACAAATACAAAATGTGAAATGGTGACTTGGAAAAAATAATAAAAATTGATATTATAATAAATCAACAAGTTTTATATAAAAATAATAATTTGAAAATTTTGAACAAAAGAAAATACAAAAACAACCAAAATAGAATAATAAGAAAATGAACATAAAAACTTAAAATATATATTTGAATATAAAATCTGAAAATAAAATGATTTTAGTACAAATTTAAATTTTAAAATAAAAAAAAATGGATTTAATAAATTAAAAAAATTCAAAATTTTTAATACTTGGTCTAATTTAAAAATCATAACAAGTTCTTTATTTTATAATTCTTAAATAAATTTTTTTATATTTTTTGAGCAACTTTTAAATAATTTATTATATCATGAGCTATTTGGTAAAAATTAAACATTATTTTCAAATAAATACAGAATATTTTTACAAAGTCAAACTTTTATCATGGTAACCAATAATATAAGTATCCCTGAAAAAAACTTGGCTATAGATTAATTTATAGACAAAATCAATGGTGTATATAAGGTGGTAGATGGATCCACCATCTTTTTGGTGGTGGATGGAAAATGTACCCATCCAAACCTACCAGGTAGAAGCTTGGGTTTGCTATGGAGTTTAGATGTGTAAGCATAGAAGATGTTGTGAGAGATTTTCAAAATACAAGTTGGAAAATACGTTGTATGATATATATTTGACAGTTAACAACTTTCATCAAATGTTGTCTTGGTTCAATGGTTAGACTTTGGATTAGTAGTTATTTGGGACACGGTTTGAATTAGAAGTGGTGCAACTTTTGGGTATTCGTACCTGGCACCTTGTGGTGACAAGGTGTGACTATTTACCATTAGGCCGAACCATCACATCTGTCATAATATGAACGCGAATATTACTTAAAGGCTTCAGTTTGATCATTGTTAAATTTTTTGAAAAGTTGTTTCCCTTCACCAAGTGGTGTGAGTTGCTCTATAAATAGAAGCACTCTGCATGCAGAAAAAATACCGAAAAATTGAAGTGCCTATGCATTACTAAATCTCTCTTAAATTTATCTAAGTCATTTCCTTTCTTTTCTAGTGCACGAGAGTGAGTAAGAGAACTTTATTTTGTAAAATACTATTGATTGATAAGCTTGGAGTGTGTGTGCAAACCACTTTAAGGAATCCAAAGTATCCTGAAGGGGATTTGCCAAGAACCCTATTGCATCCAATATATCAAGATTGGTGGGGGCGAATCGAACCTAAAGCTTAGTGTATCCACACGCTTTGGATTATTTGTGCAACAATCATCATCTTATTCATCTTTCAAGTGCTGCAACATCTCCCACAACATCACCAACAAATTCAAGGATCTCTAACAGATGTAGGCCAGAGCTAGAGGTAGGAGGATGAGACATAGAGAAACAGACTCCATGGTGGTGGCAGTGGCCGACTTTAGAATCATATGATTGTTATCATATATATGGGGATTCACTTACACTGTGTAAGTCTTGATACATTTATCATGTTTAATAACTTTTTGATCATTAAATTTCTTACAATTAAAAATTTATTTGATATTTTATCTCATTATTTTATTTTATTTAATGTATAATATAATTTTAAAATATAAGTAAATTGTTTACTATTATATTAGATACTTTGTTTGATTTATCTAAAATTTGGTATGCATGATCATTAAGATAATATCATGTGATTCAATGGTTGGATTGGTTAAATTCATATTCTACAAAAAAAAGTTATTGAATGATGTAAGTATACAAGACTTAGACTTGGTATAAGTGGATCCCCATCCTATAATATACATATATATGTGTATATATATATATATATATATATATATAGGGAGGGATCAATGTAAGACTTAATCCACTTACATCACTTAATAACTCTTTATTAAGTATATTTTTTTATCAATCTAATAATTAAATTATAATTATTCATCATGTAGATTATTTATGTTAAATTTTAAAAAAAATGAATATCAATAAAAATGTAATTAAATAGGTCATATTTTCATATATTTCAAAATTAAAGTTTATATTATGTCAATATTGATATATATTAATGAATTATAAAATAATTTTTTATTAATGTGAAAATTTATAGGTATAATTTACATGATAGAAACTTTCAATTTAACGATAAATTTTGTGAGAAAGTTATCCAATAAAAAATTATTCAAAGGTGTAAGAGTGATCAAGCTTTATATATTGTGAATTAATCTCTCCCATATATATATATATATATATAAGGGATGTTTTTGTTTTGTTAGACATTGAGATTTTTCTAGATACTAAGCTTTGCTATAAATATTTTGCATTTTGATATAAAATCTGCTTTAGTTGGGTAAGTTAGGCAGAACTTGATCCTTATTTCACGGGGTAATGGTTCATACATTAGTAGTTAGAAAGGTGTGTTGATTATTATTTTGTGGAGATTTACTTTAGGTTTGATTTGGTATTTAGCAATCAGAAAGCTACGTAAGCCTCTTTAGATCATATTATGATATGTTAGCCATACTTACGGCAAGACCAAATTAAAAAATTTTAAAATTATAAACTCAATTAGAAAATTTCAAAATATAAGGGTCTAAATAAAAATTTTCAAATAATATAAAAACTTACATATTAATTTAACTAACTTTTAACCTTAGTGAGAACTGTGCAAGTATTATAACATGGAAAATATATTAATTAATAGCAGTTACAACAACTGTACTTTCACAGCTAATTAAAGATACAACAATGATATATTGGTACATCATTTTTTTATATCATTTTTATATTTGGTTAACAATAAACAAATTGTTTATTAATATAATATATCATTTGGTTAATAGGTTTTGATAATCGATTACTTACGGACTTAGTTAATGATGAACAAATTATTGATTAATGAAATATATCGTTTGGTTAATAGATTACCAACTTATAAGTGATTAGTTACCAGAACTTATTAATTAAACAATATATTATATTAATAAAAAATTATTTATTATTAACTAAATATAAAAATAATATAAAAAAATAATGTTTATTTCTCTTTTTTCTTTAAGGATATAGATACCTAAGAAAAAATCCTGAATTCAGTAGCAAGTAGCAACTCCAAGCAATACGAGTCCATCTTTATTGTAAGAAAATATAGAGCCCCAGTAGAAAGGAACAACATTTATTGCACGTCCTTTAGGTCATCTCATGAGTAGGTTCCAACCCACACTTTTTACCTAACTCAATCTATAATTAATGAGTTAATTTAGGTCCGTAGATTAAGTTGAGTTGGATTTAAAATAGCTAAATTTACGAAGTATAGGTTGAATTTTGCTGGTTGGGAGAGTTAAACCTAACCCAACCTACTGAAATTTTTTTTAATAATATTTTATGATGTGTAATTACTTTTTATTAGGGCTTTGAGAATCTTATATAAGTTTATAAATTTTTCGGATAATTAATTTCTTGATAATTTTTAAATTAAAATTACACTACATTTAGTATTAAAGGCGAGTTCTGGATCATTTTCGTATTTCTTTGCAACCCACTACTGTTGATGCATTGATTTATACTCATAATAACTAATTAAGAACTCTTGATAAACACATTGATTTACATGCTCAAATAGATGAAATTGAAAAGATTGAAGCGGGTAATGTACTGTATAGAATTTACTTAATTTGTTTAGTCAATTACTAATAATTTAATCATTAATGTTTGCTAATGCTTCATGATTTCTTTATGTGTTAGATATGTCTGCTACTAGAGATGAAGTTGTAGATTGTAATAATTGATCCTGTTAGATATTTTTCATTTAATTGGTTAAAATTCTAGTTCTTTTTAACTTATTATTTCATTGTTGGTTTCAATTTTTCTTTATTTTAACAATTGTGCTGATTGTGATTAATGTTATGATATTATTGACTTGTAAGAAATCAAAGAGGAGATGATGCGTTGATTATAGTGTCATTGGTTAATTGTGTTACATGTAACTTTATTGTTTGTTTGTGTTGATCATAATTGTAATCCTAGAGTTATATGTACTTTGAAATTTATGTTTTATGTTATGTCATTTAAAAACTTATGTTATGTTATTCAAAATAAATTTTAATTTCTATTTTAGTATACTAATTTATTTTGTTCTAGTTCAACCCACGGGTAGAACCTAACTCAATCCACATATGAGTGGATCAAGTTGATTTGGGTCAAAGGAAAAAAAATCTTCAAATTCAACCCAACCCACTACTTCTAAGAATGAGTTGGGTCCAAAATTATCTCAAACTCAACCCAACCAAACTCATATCCACCCCTAGTCACGAGTGTTTCACTTATTAAATTTTAAAACTGATATAAAAGTTTATTGGTTGATGAATAACAACATCGTTGCTGAAGAGAAGCCAGAACGTGTTGAGTTTGCTTTATGCACTTAATTATGTTGAAGGCCCTAGCTAACTATGCTTTCGGCTTGCGCTTGAGAAGAACAAATAGCATGACTATTTTTAGCTTCTCTGGATTCATGATATCTGGAAAATCCTTAACTTTCTCCGTGAAGCGGTCAAAAAGCTCATCAACGACTCCTCCTCCACCAAAGTGCTTCTCAATTAACTCTTCCAGCACAGCTCTGTACCATGAAACAAAGATCTGGACACTTGGGAATACACAAATGTTTTTGATATGCAATGAGTCATCCGCTCCGTACTGAAACAGCCATTTCTTTCAAGAATTGCCTTCACATTCTTAACAGGTGAGTTAAAACATAGGCAAATTGAAAGAGTCCACTTTTTCTTCACTAACCAGTCCCTGCATCAAAGCCAGCCACATGAGGGCAAAGTGAAATCATCTAAATTTGATAAGCATCGAATATCTTTTTGGTTATATGTGCTTATTATTCTTTTTCTTTAAGCAAAGTGATACTAGGGTATGTTACTAATAGTTTTCCTGGCATCCCAAACAGCATGAGCCTGAAAGAAGATTACTCAACTAGCCCTTGGGCACCAGGAGATCTCCCTTGGGAGAAACGGCCACCAAGCCAAGTGGTTTACCAGTCGAAGGAGGGATTCGAACCCATGCATACGTAGAATGTAGAGTCTTATCCAGATCTCTTCAACCGGCCATGTTGGCTTATATGTGCTTTGTGCTTATTGTCACAGTAGTTTCGTAACAGTGTTTGTAGTAATGAATTATCTTAAGTTTCTTAGTTAAGGGAATAAAAAATAACCCGATTGAAAAAGTAGAAAAGTTATTCATTGGTTTCATTCATAGCCTTTTGGCTTAAGATATAGCAAAGGTTTCTTAATTCTTACCACTTTGGTCGTGTCCACCAGGCAAGATCCGGTCTATTTCTGAATCAAGAATTACGTCAGGTGCTACGGGAATTTGAAGTAACATTAGCCCATTGACAACAAGTTCTTGTTCTCAGGCATGAAGGAAAGTTTTCGTCCATTTTATACTGAGTTGCATAGGCATGCATCTGCAACTTCCTTGGGAGCATTTGTATGATGAATCCTCCCCTTGTTCCAGTCACTAGAAGTTCTGTCTGTGATTTCCTTGGGCACCTTCGAGAGCCAGTTTAGAGCTGAAGAAGAGTGGACAAAATGAAGAGTCTCCATTGGAAATAAGCGTCCATGGAAAGAGCCAGCCACACCAGCTGCAAAATACTTCCTGTTGGGGAGAAGATTTTTAAGGAGTGTGTTTAAGTCATTTGAGACCTGGTCATTTAAGAAAACTTGGAATTCTGGGATTTGAGCAGCAAGACCCTGTGATTGAAATTGGAGCTCTATTGCGTCTATTATATTTTGCATTGCAAGAAATGTATTTGGTCCTGTAGAGCAGCCCAAGCCTGCTATACAAATGGGGCTTGTATGTTCAGCATGGGCTGTGGGATCAAAGTTTTTGGCTATTGCCTCCTGGATCAACTTTTTATTAGCTTCAATTGTATCTCTCTGCAAATAACATATATAGTGGTTAACTGTATACAACTTAGCGAATTGATGCATAGCCAAAAGACAAGAAAGCAGATGAGTGCATGCATGCCAAGATGTCACCATCTTTATCCAGGCTTAATGTCACAAACTGACATCCTTGTAGGAGGTTACTGAGAAGAATAAGATGAACATGAATCAAGGCGATATCAGTCTATTTGCCAATTAATATACCTGAAAGGTGGAGTTTTGAGCATATCTGTGAGGATCCTCTCGTCCTTTCATTGCATATGATTCATCCTCCATCTCTGTTAATGGGCTGGTGCTATCTACTTTCACGTACTTCTGTAAGTTTATCAAGCATTCAATTCATCCCACCCAAAAAAAATGTGAAGATTTAATATGAAAAACTTAAGAACTGGATTTGAAGTGTTAGATACTATCATACTATACATGCAATGCAACTACAGTTTTGTTTGAAAAGCTTCCTCATTCAGAACTAGTACGCGGGATCTGAGCTTCTAGTTAATGCAAGAAGCTAATAGGCTATTTATTCACACACACACACATATATATACACACACTTCAGTTATATTATAGCCTTAAAAAATGGCCAAAAAAAGTTACAGCCTTAAAAGTGAACCACATCGCTGTAATTTGCCGATGAAATGAATTGTGTTGTGCCACTTGCTATCATCTGCAGGTGGGTGTGTACTCTTTGGCCAAATTGTCTTAGTTTCGATGCAGCCTTTGAGGCAACATCGGTTCTTGAATATCTTGTGATATGCACGGATCAAAAAGAACTTGTCAAACAATCAAGCAAGGAATTAATTTGTTTTGGAGTGGTTTTACATTAAAGATGTCCCCCTCACTTGGACCCCAATAGCTAAATTTCATTTGGTGATAATTGATAAACTGTATATATGTTTTTCTTTTTAACGTTTTAGCTATTTTCAAATTTTTTTATAATTAAATAACTATTTTTTATAACATGATTGCCACACTAAAGTTATGTTTATTTTAACAAAAGCAATCATTATTTATAGGAGAGTGATATTTACATACTCCATTAACATATTTTTATAATATAATAATTATATTTTAAAAATAATTATAGTATGTTATAAATTGTAGGTGCAGAAGTACAGGAAGGTGTGCCATTTCGAGAACCTAAATAAATAACCTTCTCAAGGAATATAGAACAAATTATATAATTGTTCAATAAGGAATTGGGATGTTCACTTTTGGCATGCAATTGCGTGATTAAAGGGGAACAATTGCTTGCAAAATATTTCCCACTCTTCATTAATAAATTATTTAACAAAATAAACTAGTTTATTAAGTGTTTGCAGTTTGCACGTGGATCATTCTTGTAATAATCAGAGCTTGCTCTTTTGCCAAATGATCTGGGGGCCACTGCATTACTTCCTTGGGGTAGAAATACCCAAACCCAATACTGGGTTGTTCTTTTTGCCCACAAAATTACACTCGATGTTTTACATGAAGCAGGGATACGTATACTGATAGTGATCCATGGAACAACGCCTGAAACTTAGTGATACTGAATTACTGATAGTGATCCATTAGTACATCTATCCCAATATCTTCACCTAGCTATGAAGTTGATTTATCTCAGTATCACTATAGGTTAGACATTCTTCATTCAGTTAACATACCATGTCAGTTTATGCAAATTGCAAAGTCCTCGCACACCGCACTTTGATGCAACTACTCTAGTGCTTCATTATCTAAAAAGCAAACTAGGACAAGACATTTTATTATCTTCTCAAAGCCCTTTGAGATCTACACATTTGGTGACATTAATTAGGCTAGTTGTCCCCTCACAAAAAGCTTTAATGGTGGCTATCGCATTCTCTTGGGTCGCAGTCCTATATCCTAGAAAATCAATAAACAAAAAGATCGGTTCACACTCCGTCGTAAAAGCTGAGTACTGGTCCATGACTCAAGCATCTTGTGAGATTGAATGGCTTCATTATCATCGCCAAGACTCAAGAATCAATTATTCCAAGCCTACACTCTTATTTTGTGACAACCAAAATGCTCTTCATATAGTTTACAATCCTATGTTCCATGACCGTACAAAGCACACTAAGTTTGATTGTCAATTTGTTCAAGAATCAAGTACTGATTTACACCTCCCGCAGCTCTTCAACCAACCAGGACATGATCGCTTTTCTTATCTCATATGCTATGCGAGTGGGGCGTGCTCAATATTGACACGCCAACTGGAGGGGTAGTATTAGACACATGATTTTGACATTTACCGCACTTGTGTAAATGTATTTAGCAAACTCTAATTTCTCATAGCATCATGCACATAGTAATCTCCTTATTCTTTCCTCCAGAATCGTGTACATAATAGGCTCCTTAATCCTTATTCTTCTTACTTTTTGCTAGGATGATAGTAAACATACGACATGCTTCTATAATTATATAGAGTCATCCTAGAGAGACAACACATGAGACACGACACAATTTACACTATTAGAGTTATCACTGAATCAGTGTGACATTACATTAACATTTTTCTTTTCACAAATTCACATTTTTTTTCTTCATAAATTCATATATAATCAAATGACTTTGCACAAAATTTGTGCTTTTTTAATGAGTAATGATATGTGCACACTATTTTTTTCATACTATTTTTCTACTTGGTTAACAATGAGTAAATGTTTGGTTAATACAGCATATCATTTGGTTAATGAGTTTTACTAGCTTGTAAGTAATTGGTTACCAAAACTCATTAACCAAACAATATACTGTATTAATCAAAAATTTACTCATCGTCAACCAAGTGTAAAAGTGATGTAAAAAAAATAGTGTGCAAGAATTATTATTGTTTTTTTTTTATCTATACAACTTTTGTCAAATTAACATTACCATATAGAAATTCTGCTCTCGTACAACATTTTCGATCAAAGAACCCATACACATGCTTCTGCAGTTTAATATAAAATACAGGCAAAGCATTATGAGATTTTAAAGTTTTTGTTTTATTCATTTTAAACAAAAACAAAAAACAAAAGTAATGAAAATAGTTACAGCTGTTATTTATCTTTTACTTGATTGTTTATTTCATTTAGTATTTACTCTTGCTTTGCAACTGGTACAAACGTGGCAACTTCTTGAAGATATGATCTTTTTATTTTGAGATGAAACAACTTTCAATTAATGTTGCTAGAAATATAGTAAGATATGTATTACTGGAAGTTTGATATGGATTTAGATTTTAGAAACTGAATTTTTTAGGACGATAGCTGGTCTCAAACAACTAAAAGTGCTAGCCAAACTACAGTATAATAAAATTAAAACCCATATTATTGAAGACACTAGTTATAAAGAGTTCAAGTTTGTAGAAAACTTCATGAAATACTCATTGTTTATAATTCATAAAACTACTACTAGTTATACTGAACTACATGATGGAGTTCAAAACCTGTGGCCTGACAAATACCAATATTGTTGCTGAAGCAAGACCAGACTACAGCTGGTCTCTATGGATTTAGATTTTAGAAACTGAATTTTTTGGGACGATAGCTGGTCTCAAACAACTAAAAGTGCTAGCCAAACTACAGTATAATAAAATTAAAACCCATATTATTGAAGACACTAGTTATAAAGAGTTCAAGTTTACAGAAAACTTCATGAAATACTCATTGTTTATAATTCATAGAACTACTACTAGTTATACTGAACTACATGATGGAGTTCAAAACCTGTGGCCTGACAAATACCAATATTGTTGCTGAAGCAAGACCAGACTACAGCTGGTCTCTGTGGATTTAGATTTTAGAAACTGAATTTTTTAGGACGATAGCTGGTCTCAAACAACTAAAAGTGCAGCCAAACTACAGTATAATAAAATTAAAACCCATATTATTGAAAACACTAGTTATAAAGAGTTCAAGTTTACAGAAAACTTCATGAAATACTCATTGTTTATAATTCATAAAACTACTACTAGTTATACTGAACTACACGATGGAGTTCAAAACCTGTGGCCTGACAAATACCAATAGTGTTGCTGAAGCAAGACCAGAAAATACTGAGGTTGGTTTCTTACTCGATACTGAAGCTTTACGTGTGCATCTATTCATAAAGCTTGCGCTTAAGAAGGACAGAGAGTACAACTACTTTTAGCTTTTGTATATCCATTATATCTGGGAATTCCATAACTTTCTTAGTATAGCGATCAAAGAGCTCATCAACAATTCCATCTCCGAAATGGTTCTCAATTATTCCTTCCAGCGCAGCTCTGCGATGGGAAACATACATGTGGACATTTGGGATGAACAAGTTTTTAGCATCCATTGTTTCCATTTGCTCGATGCTGAAATCTCCACTACTTTGCAGAATTTTCTTCAGATCCTTAAGGGGTGAGAAAAAGATGGGCAAATTGAAAGAGTCCACTTTTTCTTCACTGACTTTTCCCTGCAATGAAAAGAACCATCAGAAACACATATAGTAACTTCCTAAATCTGTATGATCACTAGTAATCATATTAGATTACTTTTTTAGTCATGCTTCATTCTTTCTTTCTAGATTGAGTTTCGTACACGATAGTATGGTTTAAAGAATTCTCAAGAGTGAATGTAGGCCACACACCACTATAAATTTGGTTTGCAGTCCTTTAATTTACAGCCCTTTAGATTGTTTGATTGAAGTGATCTTACATTTGAAACTTAGTTTTAAACTTATTTCCTATCATATTTCTTCAACTTGGTTGAAATTTTCAAAACTACTTTTGTTTCAAAAAAATTGTGTTAAGAACCAATTCCAAACCCCCCCTCATGATTCCTATTTTTCTATCAGAAAAGCTATTCTTTCATAGCATTTAAGATAAGACAGAGAGGTTTCTTTACCTCCTTGGCCATGTCCACTAGGCAAGTTCCCAAAAGTTCTAAATCTTTACCAGGGTATACATCCGAATCAAAAATTACATCATGTGCAGCAGGAATTTGAAGTGCCATTAGCCCATTGCCCACAAGCTCTTGTGCTCTGGCATGCAGGAAAATCTCCATGTCCTTTTGATACTGACTTACGTAGGCATCTACAACTTCCTTGGGAGCATTTGCGTAATGAATCCTCCCCTTGTTCCAAGCAGCAGAAGTTCTGTCTGTAATCTCTATGGGCACCTTAGAGATCCAGTTTAGCGATGCAGATGAGTGAACTAAATAAAGACTCTTCCTTGGAAATAATCTTCCATAGAAAGAGCCAGGAACTCCAGCTGCAAAGTACTTTCTGTTGGAAGGAAGTGTTTTGAAGAGTGTGTTGAAATCATTTGACACCTGGTCGTTGAAAAAAACTTGGAACTCTGGGAGAGCAAGACCACGTGACTGGTATTGGAGCTCTATTGCTTCTACTATGTATTGAACTGCAATAAAGGCATTTGGTCCTGTGGAGCAGCCCAAGTCTGCAATGCAAATTAGGTTCATAGAAGAAGCAGAAAGAGTCTTGGGGTCAAATTTGTTGGCTATTGCACCCTGGATTAAGCTTTTGGCAGCTTCAATTACTACTCTCTGCAGATAACATGTAGTTAATTATATCCTTCAGCATAACTGTCACTATGATATATATTATGGGTGCAGTGCACTATTCATAAATGGATTATGAGTCCTGGATCACTCATTCGACCTCTAAACAACATAAAGTTATTTGGCTTCCACTTATAGCTGTTATCATAACACAAACAATAATTGATCTGCTGAAAATCTCCTCTGGTGTAAGTAATGGAGAATAAAACTCAACCTGCTCTTTGGCTGGAACAGCTATTCATTATGAATTATGTATTCTCTGTTTTTTTTTTTTCTTCTTTATTTTTTAAATTAATTATGAAGTGGATCAATACATAAAGCAGATCAGTGCGTGTCAAGTGTGTATAGTGGCATTGTATGTTTATCAATTGAAACAAGAGAAAGTATAAGATTAAGACTGATGCCTGAGCGGTTGAGTTTTGGGCATAGCTGTGAGGGCCCTCTCCTCCCTTCATTGCGTATGAGTCAGAAAATGGCTTAACAAATTCATTCTCCATCTTGCTGTTAAAGGGTGCTATCTATATCTGCATGCTTCAAATAAGCTTATCAGACCCAAAAGCAAGTAATCAATAGGAAAATAGAAAGAAAATAAAATAAAAAACCAAGGCGAAGACTACTGACCCTTCAATCTCTATGAAGTGTTTCCACAATCAAAGCAAGTATGAATCTGAGCTTCTGGTTGATGCAAGAAGAAGCTAATAGCATATATATATATATATATATATATATATATATATATATATATATATATATATATATGTATATATATATATATATATATATATATATATATATATATATATATATATATATATATATATGGGACGGATGAACTTACATCGGTGTAAAGTTTAATTACTCTTACATTACTCAATAACTTTTTATTAAATAGTTTTTTTATAAAATTTATCGTTAGATTGAAAGTTTCTATCATGTAAATTAAGCCTATAAAGTTTTATAGAATTTTAAAATTAATTGATACTTCATTAAGTACTTTATTTTAACGTATAATATGTTTTTCAAAATATAAGTAAATATTGGTTCTAATATTAGATACTTATATATGTTCAATTTATCTTAAATTTGATATGCATAATCTTTATAATAATGTTACATGATTCAACAGTTATATTGAAAAAATTATAATTATATGAAAAGTTATTCAACGGTATAAGTATACAAGACTTACTTATAAAGTAAGTGGATCATCACCTATATATATATATGTCTATGGGGAGGGATCAACTTACACCGGTGTAAGACTTAATCACTTTTACACTATTTAATAATTTTTTATTGGATAACTTTCTCACAAAATTTACCGTTAGATTTAAAATTTTTATCACATAGATCATACCTATAAATTTTCACATTAATCAGAAATTATTTTGTAATTCATTGATATACATCAAGATTAACATACTATAAACTTTTGAAATATATGAAAATATGAATTATTTAATTAAATTCTTATTGATATTCAATTTTTAAAAAAAATTGACACAAATAATCAATATGATGGATAGTTATAATTTAACAGTTAGATTGATAAAAAGTATACCCAATAAAAAGTTATTAAATGGTGTAAGAGTGATTAAGTCTTACACAGATGTAAGTCGATCCCTCTTAATATATATATATATATATATATATATATATAGACACACACCGGTGTGTATATAAATTTAGTGCTTAATTTAGTGCTTTATTAAAAGACGTTACGTAAAAATCATGAAAAAACAAAAAACAGTAACGACGTAACGTATGCATTGAAGCCAGTGCTGAGAATACAAACATTGTATGACGAAGCTCACCAACAAACTTGTTCGATTAATTAAAGTAGAGGCATGGACGGTAAGAGTTTTTGAACTTTATATAGTAATCTCTTTCCTAGAGAGCTCCAAGTAGAGTTTGTTATACGGGTTTAATTTTGATCCAACCTGACTATAAATTTTTTTTATACCATTATCAAATTATATATTATCACGTCAATAAATAATATCAGTATCATTTTGACAGAGATATTGATGATACTGATACTATCATCATAAAGGGGGCCACGGAAACTAGGATTAGAGATGGTCAGATTATCAGCTATATAATGTAAGTTCGCAAACACAGGAAATCTTGCAGTGGTAAGTGACCTTGCGCAGGGTCCAAGTAAGGACAAGGTGAGATAGTCTTCCAAACTGGAAAAACAGATGAAAGAAGCAAAGTCAAACTTAAACAGCAGGCAAGGGAGAAGCATAAATTAAGGTTCAAATGTAGAGAAGGTAGTTCTGAGAAGAAGCGGTGTGGCAACACCCCAGGGGAGACGCCAAATTATTAAATGGAGGGACTTTTTATCTTTATATAGTCCAGGTGTTGGGATTGGACACCTATTGAGTTATTTTTGCTGTTTTTCTGAATCCTTGTAGCCATGGTCATGCTAAGTACGTATTTGAGTATTTGATACTCTTAATTTTTTGGTCCCTTGCAATTCCAGGATTTGAAAAACATTTCCATCTTTCAGAAAACTGAATCAATTAGCATGAATAAGTACGGTCCAATTTTCTGTATTGCTAGTTTGCTACCGAGCTTTAAGTGGATGATTTCAAAATGCTACCTTCATCAATCTGTGTTTGTGAAACCGGTGCTGAAATTGGTATTCAAAGGTTTAAATTAAAGACATTCAAATAGGTATACAAGTCAAATTGTAACTCCCAAGCATAATTTCAGTAAAAAACCACACATGAATTAACTTCCGAAGTCAACCCCGTTATCTGTATTTGTCCAATTAGTCCATTACTACTGCTCACATCAGTTTGGTATTATATTATGCATTCTGCATTTACTTCGTCATTAATATAGCCACATATGATCAATTTGGTATTTTGCATTATGCAATTAATTAGGAGTACCTGTAGGAATTGTCTTGTATTGGGATGAATATAGTAAGATTTCTAGGTTAGGAGATAACAAAAACCTGTATACTCTAAACTACCAACTATTGATTAATCTCATAAGAGATTTAAAGGACATAACTTTTAAGAATACACGGAGTGTCACTGGAACCAAAAGACTAATTAGGTATATATATATATATTACTTTGAAACAACTGTCTTTTTTTTTGGGGGGGGTAATTCAAAGGGAACAACTGTCTTTTTCTAGCTTTAAATAAGCATTTCCAACTAAAAAAAGTAATAGTTCTATCAAGCTAATACCTCACATGGCACTGGCCATGGTCTTTATCATGGTGAGTTTGATGTCATGGATTCGGACCATTCGGTCCATGTCCCGTCTCCTTTCCCTTTCCCACTTCCCACTTCCCACTTCCCATGTCTACAAGGCTTCCCTTGAAACAAAAAAGTGATAGTTGTATTTGTTACAACTCATTTTTACATTTTCAATTAGTTTTTCTTAGTGTACATTTTACCATTATTTTAACATTCTAACTATTTTCATTTAACTTTATATCTTTTTAATATTGGTCTAGTAGTGTACATTTTTACCACTAATCATGCATTTAATTTGGATGAATGAATAAAGTACAATAACTATTTTTTTTTTTATTTTAGAGATCATGACAGTTGTGCTACAGCGGATAATGGAGTAGAATGCTTATTAAGAAGAAGAAAAATGTTCGGAAAATAATTCTTACTTTTGAAAGCTTACCTTCAAGAGAAAGTACAATAATACATCAATATATATATATATATATAGAAGAATACATGACAGAAAAAGTAACATGGGGGTTCTTCCTAAAATTTAACAATCTAACTATTGTTTGTAAACAGTATGTCATTTTAGCGTAGGTAGCTTAATGCGAAAACTCATCCGTCAATTTCTACCTTCGTTTAAAATACATATAGTGCATCTATACGAAGATTAATTAGATCATTTCGACTTTTACTTTTGTTCCACTTTAACTTTTCCATCCATCCGAACGAACAAGAATCCATTGGAATATTGTAGAAACGAATAATGCACAGTTCTCAAGCATAAGTCAAAGAAAATAAGATCACATACCATCTCGTCTTGGCCATACCTAGAAACTAGAAAGCAAGATCCCAACAGTTCATATTGCATTGGCTGTAGCAGACACATATGCTTAGCGTCATCGCCCTCCATGTGTACTGTGAATTTTTATTTTATAAAAACTAAGCTAACTATATGATTTTATTTACTCTGTGAGCAGTGCATACTAAGAATGACTGAGACTGTTGATTTTATAGTATACTATAACAGTGACTATCTCTCTGTATAGACTAGGTTTCCTCTTTACTTCCACAAAATGTGAGAGATAAAAATATTTGACTTGTCCAATTAATAGCCGCAAGAAGTGAGAAAGTATCCCAATTAATGACCACCTGTTATTAGAAGATAGAAAAAAAGAACCTAACCTAAGGTGTTCACTTCCGCTTTTTTAATCGCTTATATCCCATGAATGACTATCTAGTTCTAGTAAAATTTGAGATGAATTAACCTTTATGTGCTCATTCTGTTATGGATTTAATGAACGGTATAAGTTAATTGCTACAATTGATAACACGAGGCTATTAGCACATTGAGTAAAGTTGAAAGGTTTCTATGCATTTTTACCCATTTTCTTTTCTTGCCTAGAAGCAGGAACTTAAACCAGATGAAGTATGTGCAAGATTACAGAGTTTGATACAACATAAAAACAAGATTATTTTACATAAACATGCTGTTGAAGCACCGAAAAAGATAATAAATCTTGAAACTACCATATTTAACAAATGCAAAACCTGATGACCAAAAAAGAAAATCAAATGCAAAACTTTCCTCTCAAGTATCTTTTTCTATTCTCTGATTGTGACCCATGAGTTGGGCAAGAAATTCACCTGTATACACGTATCAACTAATCTATTTACTAAATGAATACGGCATCCAACATCAACGCACCAACAGCCAAAGACAAGCAGAAGCAGAGCTCATTTCTATTTCGCATTGGTCTGTTCAGGGTTTATGTTGTGCATATATTGATGTACGAACAGCTTGTTGAGGAGTCAGAGCTTTTCCATTTACAAGCACTTGTTCATAGAAATCCAGGCGTATAGATTTGAACTGGTAATGCTATTTTTAAATATACATGAATACCAAAGGCAAAACCTTAATCAGAATGACTAGTTCTATTATAAAGACATCGAGGAATTAGCAAATCATTGCATTACACATACAACCAGTATATAAGTTCAATGTTCCATGAAGCAAGTTGTCACTAGCAAATTGAAAATCCAAAGAAAGCAAGAATAATTGATATACAAGCGTACCTTCTCTTTCCAGGACAAATCAACGTCACGAAAGTAAGGGTCAAGCAGCGTTAGCTGATCTCCTTCTTTAATCTGGATGATAAGGGATCAATTAGCTCCACAATAATTCTTCAATTGATGAACCTTACCAGTAGGAAAGAGAAAAATAACCATCTAGACCAAACTCTTATTCAGTGCTACTAAAGCTGCATACTTGGTTGCATACGGTCACATTTGGTCATTTCTTTTATCCCTTTTATGTCTATAGTTGTTGATCACCATAGCACACAATGATCATACGGTCACATTTGGTCATTTCTTTTATCCCTTTTATGTCTATAGTTGTTGATCACCATAGCACACAATGATTTTATGGACATGCATCTTAATTGCACAGAAGTCCATATGCTTAAGCATAGACTACCCACCCCCATTGATTTTTTCTTTTTTGTAAAGAAGAAATATTATTATAGATGAGAAAGAAGGAACCATCCAACCGGTTTGTCACCCTTGACATTTATCCAAGAAAGACAACTAATTTTAACTTTTGAAAAACATGATTAAGAGACAATAGGAGAAGATGACATAAACCTTCAGCAGCAGTTCTTACCACATCATTACGTACTCCATAAACTGAGAGAACAAAGCAAGTTTGATTTGAATCACAAAGCAAATAGTATCTGCAAAATGACAAGAACAAAATTATATGCATCCAATTTCTGTATACATTGCAACAATTCTCAAGACTTTAACATAAAGGATATGGAAAAATCATTTTTTTTCTGCTACATTGCAGCGACACTCCAGAGTCCAGACTACAATGTACAGGACAGTAAAACCATGATTGATATTTTCTTGCAAAATAGTTGGAAGTATTATTGGGAACAACAATTGGGGTATATTTATGGGAAAGCAATTATTATATACTAGGGACTAGGGTGGTTAATCCTGTTACCACCCACAGGTACTTAGAAAAAAAAATGTGCCAAATTGACCCCAAAATCAACATAAGATTTGAAGCATAGTGTTGCATGACTGCCCAGTGCTAAATGATGAAGTTGTCTTCTGAATTGGTCTGATGAGCTCAATTTACTACTTCTAGTTAAATGAAAATTCAAAATTATATTATATTATATTTTTAAAAATTATACTGTATTTAAAGTGTAAGACAAAATAAATATTACTAATCCAATATTAGTAAGGAAAATACATTTAAACAAGTAACTTCATGAAGAAACAGGAAGAGATTTTATTTTAAACATTCATATGTGGAATTAAAGGAGCAGAACTATTCAACAGAGGGAAAAAGTAAACTAACAATTAAGAGATTGAGTTTTCCACCTTAGTTGCATTAGATGCAAAGTAATAAAGGTTAATGTTTGTATTTAAATTAAACAAGTGATCCAACAAAATGCAATGAAATTGTAATGTTAAATTGCAAAAAACATAGTTCCAAAAACATAGTTTAGACATACAAATGAGAGATTATTCAATGCATTGGGTGCAACAATTAACCATTTCCATAAATATCAACCCACTCCCTTACTTTAAACACTAATCAAATTTCAAAAATCCAAAAAGGGGGTTACAAATGCAAGGGAGTAGGTCACTATTTATGGAAATGATTAAAACAGCGAAAAAAAAATACTTTTCTGGAATAGAGGACTTACAGGGGAGCAACACTCTCACTCCTAACAAATAAAAACACCTTCCCCTCTACTGCTAGAGCTCTATTCAGACCCTCTGACAGAAGGTCTATAGTAACTCTTTTGTATGACGAATTCACTTGCACCAGAAGGTAGATATGAATCTAGTCAGTATATTCGTAAAAACACAGATCTAAAAGCACATGCTCAACAGAATTTAGAATGGGCCATGAACTGAAACCCATAGGACAGAAAGGTGCTTACAATTAACAGCAGCCAACGATGAGGCCAACGATGCCATTCGCTTAGCTCTTACATGTCCCTGTATATAATAAATCTCATGTAAACCAGCTGCATCTCTCAAAATAAGATGTTGAGTACAACCCAATATTTTCTTATTTTTTTGGCCCTTGAGGAGGGGGAGGAGAATTGACTTGAATGTTTTTTTAAATTACCAGATTCAGTCAGGAAAAGAATCCTCCATGCTAGGAAATCAAGCTATTGAAAAACCCATATGAAAAAATGATTCAACTAATTACTAGCTTTAGATTACTACTAGCCTACTACCTAGCCAAAGGAAAATTTCATTACCCTCAAAAGATTCTCCACTTTGTCAAGTAAATTGACTATCTTCTGAACCTCCTCTGCAGCATTAAGACCTGGATCCTTTAAAGCAGCAGCCTCAAATCCACTAAGGGCCCTCTTGTAGTTCTCTAGATATTTGTTAACCTGTAACAAACTATTTAGACAAAAAAGCAAAACTCTACCCAATACTCTATTTATGCACAGTACGTAAAGTATACACTATTATATAATTTTTGGGTTTAATTATTATTCTTTTATATTATTTCCGGGAAGTTGGGAACTGATAAACTGATAAATGACACCAAAAATACCCCCTGGGGGGGAAGAACTTTCTTCTTTTCACTACAGAAATCATGGGGAGTGGGAACAGAATTTTTTTTACTTATTTGACACAAATCTGTTTAACTGTATGAATTTTGGATAACTAATCATGATAAAGCCAATATTCACTTATCATTGACTGTTAGTGAATGTACACGCAATGAGATTTTTTTTTATTAAAAAGGAATTTCATTGATACGAAGAGTAAAAATTACAAAAAATTGAAGGATAAGGAATCCTCAATGACATAAGAGCAAGACACAAGACAACAAAGAAAAAAGAAAACATCAAAAGAGCAAAGCTGTCCAATCCCTAGTCATATCTGTTAGGGAAATCTCCTTAAAAAAACCATGTGCTTTACACCAAATAGAGGTCATAGCAAGAATAGGAAGGCAAACAATGGAATAACACGAGTAGCACAAAAGGAGAAAGGAAAGAGAAAACAAGACACATCAAAGAACAAACCGTCCAACCACATGAAACAACCATTACAGCAATATCCCTAAAAACTTAATGCATTAATACAAAACATATGCCAAAATTATTATCCTCTACCAAAATGAATTTAATAAAAAAATATTTGGATAGAACAAAAATGTATTAGAAAGAAAAGGGGGAAGTACAAAGTGGTGGAGGATAAGATATCCTCCAAAACAAGATGCAACAAGGAAAAAGAAAAAAAATCAATAATGTAGCAAGACTGCCCAACCTTTTTTCAATTTCAGTTTTGCTTAGATTCATCTTAGCTCTCTCTGTAACATATACACTTTAGAGGGAAATGTTTATTATTTATTTTAATTTTTACATAATTTAAAGTACAAAATAACTTCATTTATAAGGACATGTGAGTGTCACATGACTAATCTGTCAACAAGTTTAACAAAAAAGTTGATAGAGCACAATCCACATTATTTAAGTGGGTTTATTGCCACAATCAATTATTTAGGGCGTTTTATGCACATGGGATAAAATTGAAGGGGGTTTGGTGCATTTTAACCTTTGGATGAAAAGTAAGCTAACATGTCCAATCTCCAAACTCTTCTCTAATAGAGACTTGAAAATAATGAAACACAATAATGGGATCAAAATGGAACTTACAGTGGCACTATTAAAATATAGATCTGGATTGGACTCCATACTTTCATCTTTCTCCTGGTACATATTAACCAAACATTAGGTCTTCCACATTTCTAAAGGATAAGTCTATAATTCACCAATAAATATTAGATACAATAATAATCTCAATGTATAAAAGAGTATAATAAAAGTAACCAAAAGGAATATACATTTCTTTCTTATGCACAATATTGAGGCTAAATTCTAAATCCTTCCTCTTCATACTCACAGCATTTTGATATGCTTTTAAAGAATGTAAAAGTTTGCTATGATCCCAAGCTCCAGTGACAAAAAAACTTGTAAGGCATGCATTTCCAAGATTATCTGTCAAGAAGATCAGGTGATAAGGATACAGATCTTGTGTCTTATATTAAAAAAAAATACAATATTTAACCCAAAAAAAAAGAAGAAAAGGAGAATGGAAATTAAGGGTCGTTCTGTTTTTCTCATGTATTCTATTCAGTCACAAAAGTTGACTTTGAAGGACAAGCATTGAATATAACAAGTATCTTAGGAAAACACAACTGGTTTCTTATATTCAATTTTAATCGTCACTGTTCATTTCAGGAAAAGAAATAAAAGCATTTTCAAATTCTATGAATGCCGTAATTTATAATGTCCTTTCACTAAAATATTGATGAATAGTTTTCCCGCATCATACATGCCAATATCTGTACTCATTACATCAATGTGATTGTCAGTTTAGAGAGGAAAATTTATATAATGGCACTCTAACCGAGTCATCAAGGTGATATTAACATCAAATAGTAATGTCAAGTGGGGATGTTAAAACAGAGAGTATTTGAGAGAAATGTGTCTAGGCTACACACCAATCTCTTATTTATAGTGTAATTACAATCAAACAAGGAGTAATCAAGGGCTAATCAGTAGCTAACTTACAGTTACAGCCTAATCACTAGCTAATTTACAGCAATCATCATAATTACAGTCGACCATATATTTACATGTGCTAAATCTAATGGGATATGCCAAGTGTTATTCAATAGAAAAGCAAGATTCATTTTTTGAAATATATGTTAGTAACAATTTATTTAAGATCTTACACCAAGAGTTCCCATCCTTGACATCCAAAGTGATTGCTTGCTTGGCATGTTGAATGCTTTCCTCAACAAGTTCTGCCTGATTCTCAGCACCTGTGTATAAAGCAAGCACAATAATACATCTCTACTATTAGATAGTTTTCCATTTTCAGTTTTCACCAGAAAAATCGAAAAATAGTCCTTATTCTAGTCACATTTTTTAAGATAAACATAAAAAATTATAAGGTTATAGATGTAAATATAATAAAACTTGAATACAACCCACTTTCTCTATCCACTATCCCCATTTTCCTCCTTCTTATCGGCAACACTTTTCCTCTATCATCCCACTCTCCCTCCCATCTTTTCATTTCTATGCACACAAGCATGTATGCTCAATTTTTAGTGCATTATGAAACAAACTAAAGTAACTGCTCTACAATCATATTCCTTATCTCAACACCACAGGTTTCTTTCTCTCTTTTATGTTTGCGTTGAATTATTCATCTTATGTAATTTGATGCTCAAGTAAGCAATGCAACCCAGAACCTCAAGCGTCATTACCTTACAAATAATTACATCTTAGACCACTAATAAAGCAGTTTCGTATAACTGGCAGCAATCATAACATATTGCTCCTCTCGGAAGAAATAAGACATTCTTTCCAATTCTAAAATCTTAAGAAGGATCATAAGCCCGTTTCTCTGGTGAATAAGGGAGATTTTCTCCAACTACTACATCATAAAGAACACATTAAGAATTAACCACTCTTGAAAACCAACCAATCTGACCAATTAGTATAAAGATGACTGACTTCAACACAGAAAGGACAAATGAGGAATAATAAGGCTCCTTTACCACAAGTGCTCAAAACCAAGTTACAATGACTAAAGAAATTAGGACTAGTGAAAAATGATAGATCTTCAAACAATAAAAAGTAAACAAATCCCTTACCTTGAGACATTCTTCTTTTAAGCATTGATAATTGACAAAGAATCTTTTTGTTAGGACCCTGCATAAACAACCAATATCTATCATCACTTCACTACACAGAATCTCAACCCAAGCAGAGTGAGCCTGAGACTCAGGAGAGAAAGGTTAAAGCCTCCAGTAGATTTCCACTATTTTTTTCAAAATATTGAAAACATTTTAACAATAAACATCTTTTCACAAAAATATATTCTCAAAAG
Organism: Styphnolobium japonicum; assembly: GCA_023212625.1. Classification (NCBI taxonomy): domain Eukaryota; kingdom Viridiplantae; phylum Streptophyta; class Magnoliopsida; order Fabales; family Fabaceae; genus Styphnolobium; species Styphnolobium japonicum. The sequence goes on from JALBWW010000013.1 coordinate 3,842,878, forward strand.
ATTTTCACATCTAAGACCGTGAAACCAAGAACCAACCTATTGTGTCAAGAAAATACCATGATTTGCAAAAGAGACATTACTGGAACTCTTAAGAAACGAAATAGCCACAGTGGAATAACTTCACAGCATGGGAAAAAAACAATGCAACATGTAGCAAAACCATTTTTCAAATTATTGTAACAAAACATAATACATAGTTTAGTCCCGCGAGGGGGTGACAAAATGATCCTGGGCTCTGCAACTGATTGCAACTATTACAAAAAGGCAACTTCAGTATCAGACTATCAATCATGTAATGTAAGTCGTGGAAATCTACTATCAACAACACTAACAGGCAACTTCAGTATCAGACTATCAGCCATGTAATGTAAGTCGCAGAAATCTACTATTGACAACACTAACCTTGTTTAATGCAAGACTGAGGCAGTTCTTTGCAGCAGATAAATCTCCTTTCTTCCAAATGCAGTTACCTAAACATAGCCAAGCATCTGCAAGAGATGGGTTTAACTTAACCTGGTGCATAGAAGAGTCAATTATAAATCAAGCACTTAAACATCAGTAGAAAGGCACATTAAACCAGAGAAACTAACAATTCAGTCTTGCTTACAGCTTTTGATAGATGATCCTCAGCTTCTTTCCTGTAGTCAGGAAATACATCCAACATCTTCCCTCTAAGATATTCAAATGTTGCACGTTGCACAGGTGATTTTCTTTGTTCTGGCAGAGGAGACAATTTTAATAACAAAAATTTAATTAAACAAATGAGATATTTGGGAATCATTTTGACTTCCAAGAACCAACTATCAGTTATCAGCTGAATTATTGGTCAAAACAGTGTAAGATGCCATTCTAAGTAACTGAGAGTCTGAGACAGCAACAAAGAATAAAAGCAATATGAAAACAAAATTGTTTACACTTACAAGTAAACAATAATATAGCAGTTTCTATGCAAGCATATCAAGCTTTATATCATCTTACTGACAAGTGACAACTAATTTTTCATACACTCTGAAGCACTGATACACCCCCTCTACCTTGTTATTTGGATCTTGATGTCTTATTTTCCATTTTTTGAGGCTGATCAGTCTCAACTAGTTGAATTTAATAAGCCCTTGGGATTGCTTATCTGGGGCATGAAGCTTCAGTTGACCTTGGATTTTGCTATCCCCGAGATGGTATCCTTTCTTTAGGGGTATCCTTTAATAAAGTATAGAAGTCCATATCTTTCAGTGTAATAATAATGACCAATAGGGCTAATTGTGCATTTCCATACCTTCCAATGATTAAAAAATGAAACTGAAAAAAATTCTCAATCTATGCAGAGATAGGGGGTAAATAGTGTTTAATGCACTTCCTTTACATTTTAAAACCAAAATCTATTCCTCATTGTCAATCTCTTTATAACTATTTCTCTTTTATTATAAAGTAGTACACTGAAATTTAATAGAGGGCAGCCCAGTGCACAAGGCTTCGACCATTGTGAGATCTAGAGAGAATCAGATGTAAGGAAAATTCTTAGGTAGGCACATTGTACTAAGTAGTTTGTGCACTGGACCAGAAAGTGACAATTGGTTTGACATTTTTAGATTTGGGTCCCACTAAGTAAACTTTGTCAATTTAATGCTTCTATTGATCAGTGCACAAACTAATTGTACATCATGTGTGCCCAAAAATGTCTCATTAGTCATTAAATCTTAATCATGCTCTGCAGTATAAAAGCGCTCTTCCTTGGACTCCTCTTAGGCTATTGGAACTGTGATCTCTGAAGCAAGTGATCTAGTTTCAAAACCTTTTCTGCACGTCTCATGTTGTCTAACACAATAACTAATACAAGCATGGTTGATGTTATCTAGCTTCTCACCCGTACTGTATTGCACATTCATTTTCCATGTATTGCAGTATCTATCCTATATTCAAATCTTCAATTACTAACCAAAGCAAAATTTTCAAACACTTGCAAGGCATCTTAAAACTCATGAAAAATCTGACTTTTCAAATCCTCAATTAAAACCCCAGAAAACAGAATGCGGTCAAAACTTTTAACTTGATGGGTTATTCAACAAGCATGAGAACCAGAATTTTCAAGCCAATATATGAAACAAGAAAAAGAAACACAAAGTGCAATATAGTAAATATAGGGTCTAATTCCCATGTTGAGTTTTGATCTATAAATTAAACAGCAGAGATTATTGAAAGAAGGTGGTGGTATGTGGGATTGAGAAGAAATTGACCTGGAGGAATGGAATCGAGGAGTTTGAGAGCGAGATCGGATTGTTGTTGCAATTTAGAGATTCTGTCATCAGGGTTCGATGGGAAATAAGTGTCTCGGAGATGGTAAAGATCTTCTGCTGCTCTTGCAGCTTTCGCTAATGCTGCTTCTTCATCTGGGTTGCTCATCTCACTCACTCACTCTGCCACCCCCAGCCGAAGACTACCAAATTGCGCCCAAAAAAAAAAACACACAGATTGAAAAGTTATCAACGTTTGCTTTTTGGACACCAAAAATGGGTGGGTTTTGGTTTTGGTTTTGGTTTTGCGAGGAAGATGATGATGGGCCAGTGGCCTTGTCTACTACCTCCACGTCAAGAGTTCATTTGAGCTTATGTTTCAAGAGTTTTTGTCAGAATTTTCATCGTAATGAATTTGCATAATTATTGATTCTTAAATAAATAAGTGGTCTATATTATTTTGTCTCATCCAGTATAACTATTATTAAATTTTGATAAATTTTGACGGAATTTTGTCAATTTATTTTTAACTGTATAACATTATTCGTCTATTTTAGATTTTTTTTGTTTTTCTTTAAAAAAAATTGGCCAATGTTGAGTCTTCATTATTTCTAAGCTTGGCTATCATTCAAGAAGAATAAGATGTTGACGTTTTGAATGATCTCAAATGAGCTATATTTTAGGACCTCTAGAATTATAACTATTTATTCAATATTTTGTTTTATTCAAGTTTTGTTATTAAGTAGATAGAAGTTACATTTCACAACAAAAAAGGGCAATATAGTGCTACAAAACTCCCCTTATGCGCAGGTTCAAGGAAGAGTTGAAAACCATTATGTGTGTATATAGTAGGCAGCCTTACTTTGTATTTACAAGAGACTGATTTCACAACATTATAACATTATATACTATAAGTTATGGTTTACAAAGTTTAATATAAATTTATGAGGTTTTAGAGGATTATCAGACATTAAAATTTGTTCAACCAATTGAAAATAATGATGAATATATCCAGGATTTTACCTCTAAGAATGGAAGACTGCCTTTAAGAGAAATCCTATTGTAATTTGATGAAACAAAAAATATAAGGAACCTGCAAAGATCCTGTAAAGTCATGTACTCACTGTTTTAGTTTTATTTTGTTTTTCTAAAATTTTGTTGTCAATGCTGTTGCTGTGTTTTTCTTCATTATTTCTAAGCTAGGCTGTCATTCAAAAATAAGAAGTTGATGTTTTGAATGATCTCAAAAGATATATTTTTTAGGACTCTAGAGCTACATCTGTTATAAAATGAGATGCATATTGATTTTTGTTTTAGTCAAGTTTTGTTGTTAGATAGAAAGAAGTTTTATTTCACAGTTTAATATAAAATTATGGGGATTTACAAGACAATTAGTCATTAAACTTTGTTGAACCAATTCAGAATAATGATGAGAATTTTTAAGATTTTTGCATTCATGATTGAAGATTGTTCTATTTATTTTACTTCTCAAAGTAGCAAAATTCCTTGCAAGAGATCCTAGTTGATGCTATATTTGAACTTTGAAGACACTCCTTCGAAAACTTTATGATGATGACATACAATTTGCAGTTTGATTGAATTTATGTACATACTTCCTTTCTTCTATTATGATTGAAATTCGATAACATCTAATTATGATATCTCATTTATTTATAATTGTTTATCAGTTTTTTTATATACAAGCTTATCAGTTTTTATTAGCTTTAATGAATTTCCTTTGAATAACAATAGTTTGCCATCATGAAACTGAAGTTATGTATAAAGTAGGTTGAACACCCTTATTAGTAGACAACAATAAACTCACACTTTGGCTACTAGAATTTTTTGTTTTCTTATCTTTTTTTTTTATTTCATAGGGTATCTTCCCGCGTGATTATGGAGACTAATCCCTCAAGGTACAAAAATCCATTCAAGGAGTTGACATCTCCCAATAGATGTTTTTCTATACACATGAGTCATGAATCGAAGTTCTAACCACATACTTAAGAAGCCTAAATATTTACCATTTGTACCACATTGGTCTTTTTTTTTATCTTTTATATCTATATAAGTGTGTATTATTTTATCTATTTTTTTTTGCAGGTTCCATTTCTTTTTTATTATTATTATTGCAACAACTATGAAGTTGTGTTTGCAAGATACAATTCATATATTAGAATACAAAATTAAATTTAATTTTAATCCACTGTCAGTGTAAAGTTTTTTTATATTATCATTCAATTGTGTATTACCAAATTATTAAAAAAGTTTGACTACCACAATAACTATCTCGAAAATATAACACTTTTAACAATATGTCAGTACATGATTGAATGACAATATAATTTTTTTTTTACACTGACAGTGAACTAAAATAAAATCCTATGAAACTTATCCAAGTAAATCTATAAGATAATATTTTACAATAAAAAAGTATCATAGTCACATTTTATATTTTTATTCCATTTTTTCCTTTTTTAAAAAAATATTTAGAAGCGTATATTGCTTCTTTAGTTTTTTTATTAATAATTTTATTAGAGATATAAAATGTTCTAATTTATTTAGATCATCCATCTCTAGTAATTACACTCATCATCACGGGGGTTCAATTTATAAACAATTTAAGGACTTCTTTTTATGTCTCTCTAACATATGTTATGTCTCATTAATAATTTTGGGCGACCATTTAGAATAATTAATTAATTTTTTTAAATACATTATGTGGAAATGTTTTCTCAAGATTGTTCGGATAGAAATTTAGTTTTAATTTACGCAAAAATTGACTTAAAAATATCCTTATATATTATATAAAACAAAAACTTAACGCTCTTTTTTGCATCATTAAATTATATCAAAATCTGCCCAGAGTTATATCAAAATTTTTAATCGTAAACTCACCAAAAAAAAAAAAACTTACTCTATGTTCTAATACTGTGGGTTGGATTTTGTATGAAACTGTGTCCCATATGACTTTCTAAAGCTTACCTTGTTCCCAAGAAACCTTGTTTGAACACTCATGTTTTTGTTTCGTTTTACAAAATTCACCCATCTTTTATTTGTCATTGAAGTTAACGTTTTCCATAACTCAAAGTCGAGTGACCTCAATCTTATAATTTAATGGTTATAGACCACTTTTTTTAGGACGTGGGAGCTCTTACCGTGTGTTTTTGAACTACAAATTTGACAAAATATGTTATTCTCCTCTTATGTTGCAAGACATAAAAAAATAAAAACATCGTACTTTATTTTTGTCTTTCTGACTTTCTGACTTTCTCCATAAAATTTCTTTTATAATTTGAATTGTTCAATTTGAGCATTACAATTTTATGTTCCTCAAGTTTTTTTATTTTTGGTGTACCAAATATTTAAGGATGGTATCCCTTAGACTCACCAAGAAATATTGGGCTCAGTAATTAAGTATGGCTGCTAAATCTTCTTAAAGGCCTACTAGAAACAGTATATTCCATGAGTACATCAAAGAAATAGCAGGAACAAATAACAATACTCCATCGATCTTATTTATGAGAAGTCAAATTTAAGTTCTAATGGCAAAATGAACGATTCTCTACTACTTCAACCACAACACTAAGCGAGTTTTCGTTTATGTTTCGAAGTAAGAAATGCCACTTCCACAATCATATTAGCTATGTCATGTTGGATAAGTAGCAATTGTTCGTTTAAAATGACGATTAATTAGGGGATGAGGAGTTTTAAAATGGTTGGCATAGAAATGAATTTTTTTTTTACTAGTGTTTGATGAATAGAAGTGACATTAGTTAGGCAGGTTAAAATTCCTTGATTAGGTTTCAGTTAGATTCCCATTTTAACTAATTTGGATTGACCCATCCTCAACCATCAATTATGGATAGTGATGTCTTTGGTTGTGAAGGATAATTAGTTGTTGACTTACTAACCATAACGAATACTTGTTGACGTTCAATGAGTGGAGAAAATAGCTATGACAAAGTGTAAAAGAGGCACTCAACAAAGGGAATTCAAGATGCTTTTAAGTTGAAAAGGAAAATGCTAAATGATAAAATTCAGAATGAGTTTGACTCCTGGATTGCTAAGTGATTCTAGTATTTATGGGGTTGAAAATAAGTTAGGTGGCTGAAGAGAGGTTTATGATCTAACTTATCTTTAACCTATTTTGGCCTAACCTATTTATTATATGTTTGGATTTGAAGAGTTTGAAGGGAAAGAGAAGGAAATAGTAATCTTTCATTTCTAAATTGAGAGAATTATAAAATATTTATAAAATTAAAAAAGGTATGATTAGAAGGTTATATGATAATCTCTCATTTTATTCATTTCATTTCAAAAAAATTACCAAATAAAGAGAATGTAAAATTAAAATAAAAAATTATCCTTTCCTTCCCTTTTCATTTTAACTCCTCTATCCAAACAATGTATTATTAAATAAGTCAAGCTTAACTTTTCAAAAAGTTTATTTAGTTAAATAGGTTTAAGTCTAGGTCTTTAAAGAATCATATTTGACCTAACAGGACGACCTATTTATTTATTATAATAACATATATTTAAAAAATTACAATACTTATATAATTTATTAGTTATTTATTAATATAGTTTATTTATTTTATACACAATACAATAATTTTGTTAAAAACTAAGTATATTTGAAACCTATAAAATTTAAGCATGTTGGATTTTTTTAAGGCCTTTATGCAATGTAGACTTTCAGGTCAGATCAACTTTTATATTTTCATAAAGAAATCGGGTTAGATAAAAAAAAAAGCTTATAATAAGTAATAGGTCAAGTTAAAACTAAGGTTTTTCAAAATTGGTCAAGCTTAGCTATTTAAGGTAAAGCCTAATCTAATATAGAACCTGTTTGTATTAGCTTTTTTTTAGTAGAAGTACTTTTTTCAAGTAATAAAAATACTTTTTTTAAAAGCTAAAGAGTTCAAGCCTTTAAAAATAACACTTCATGTGCTTTTTTGTTACACATGAAGTGTTTTTTTTTAAAGTTTGAACTCTTTAACTTTTAAAAAAAATACTTTTCTTATTTCAAAATAGTACTTATAATCCTAAAAAAATTAATACAAACGGGCCCATAATCTAGTCTATTTCCACCCTTTTCATTCAACAACTACTATTAAATCTAAATAAATCCTAACTAAATTTTGTAAATTTATTTTAACTACATAGCAATACTCCACACAAAAAATGTACGAGGAAAATAAAATTAAGAAAAACCTAATCTAAGTTGTGTAGCTTGCATTTGGATCGATTTCTATTTTGATTTATGGATCAAACTTATTTTTCATATTATTTTTTGAGTTTAATTTTAATTTCTTATAAATATGATAAGATGTTCACAATTGAGCAAAATTATTATTATTACTTTTTATTTTAAAAAGTAATTATTACTATTTAAATATATAGCATCTCCTTAAGTTTTCACCATATTCCTGATATCAAATAAGTCATAATGTGACTTTAAAAAAAGTTATATTATTTTGGTTTGTGAATTAAATTAATTTAATTAATAATTTATTTATAAATAATTATATATTAAATATTAAAATAAAAATAAATTATTAATTATGTATATATAAATTATTATTTAATTTAATTTAATATTTAAATAATTTAATTTATTAACTAAAATAAAATAATTTTTTTTCAAATTACACTAAAATGTCTTTTTTCCAAAAAGTTACGCACGCGTAGAGCTGAGGGACAAACAAGGAAAAGAAAGAAAACGAATCTTAGAATTGCGCTTTCTGTGAAATTCCAGTTTCAAACTTCTTTATCTCTTATCTATTCCACATCTTTATCGGGAAACGTGTGACCAGACTACTTACTCTCTGGTGCCTATCATTTTGACAACCACAATCAATTATTTTCTTTCTATCTCTTTATTTTTTATCCTAATTTCACCATCAATGTTACACCAAAATTTTCTCATTTTTAAGGGGCCGAAGGAGGACAAGAAACAGCTAATTAGGCCATGGCAAAGACAGCTATATGTTACAATTTATTTATTTTTTGGTTGATTTGTATAATTTATCTTTCATTGTGTTAGTAATTATAGCCATATAAATAAAAAAATTTAATTTTAATTTACTATTAGTGTAAAAAAATTTTACATTATCATTTAATCATATGTTGCCAAATCATTAAAAGAATTTAACTATTACAATAATTATTTAAAAATTTTAAATTTTTTAATAATATATCAACACATAATTAAATTACAATAAATTAAAATTAAATTCTAAACAAAAATCAGGTACACGATCGAACCCCACTAAATTTGACTTTCCCTTCAATTCACACCTGCTCGAATTCGAACCCCACTAAGTTTGACTTTCCCTTCAATTCACACCTGCTCGAATTCAAATGTCCCTAATTAAGTTTCTTTAATTAAATATTGAAATTAAACTAAACAAAAAAATATTTATCTCTTTTAATTAATAATAACTACTTTTTAATTAGAGATTTATTATACTGAATTAGTAGTATTTAATTAGAAACACAGGAAAAGATATGAATCACACATGATGTCTCTTCCCAGTTCCCACTTACGATATCTAAATTTAATAAAAATAAGTAAATTGAGTTATATAGCATCACTTTTACAAGTATAAACAATTTATAATAATTTGTTTTAATATTGTCGTTGAATCACTTTGTATAATTGACACCCTGCCAAAATCAAATATTAAAGGGTTCCAGTTTTTGTACACTTCTTTTATTTTAATACTTATTTTTTTTAAAACATTAATATTTATAATGGGTTGTCTAATATTTATTAATTATTATTTATATTTAATAAACTTTCTAATATTTATTGTAAAATTAACAGCCAATAAATAATTAATAACTCATCTTAAATATCAAATATAAACTTATAAAAATACCATAACAATCCCTCTTAAATACAAATTTATAAAAATATCATAGCAATTACTCTTAAATGCGACTCTAAATTTTTTTTGTCAGTAGCTATATAGAATTAAAAATGTAAGGATCACGCAGTAATTAGTGTCAGTCAAAAATCAAATAAGCAAAAGAAATGAAGAAAAAATGATTATTTTCAAAGTTTTCTACTCGATTGGGGTTTTTATCGCCATTAACTCAAGCTTGAAAGTTGTAACAGCAAGACATCAGTTGGTCCCCCACGCATTCACAGCGAAATTTCAGCCGTGTGGACAGCCATAAAACTATCTCCCAAGTCCTAAGACCAAAACATTTGCACCTTCTTCCCATTTTCCCCCATACTTGCAAACCCAACACGCATTCCCAAAGTCTCAATCCATCACCACAAAAAACAAACAAAAATCGCCACAGCCACATGGTCAACAAATCTCACCCTGACACGCACACGCGCAATGATACCTCTCCCTAAACAAAACGTTCAATTTCAATATTTTATTCCCATATTTTTGTCCTTTCATTTGACTCTCCCCAAACAAATTTTCTTCACCTTTATATATTCTCCTCTGCATTCACCCCACACAAACCAAAACCTACAATTCCATTTTTTTCTTCCCCCATAGAGTTTTTCCTCATCAAACCAATACCCATTTTCTCTTCCAAGACAGCTTCTTAATTCTCGTCGTTTCACGTAATGGGTAATTACATTTCATGCACCATGGCTCCTCCTTTGATGAAGAACGCAAAGGCCACGAGGGTGATCTTCCCCACCGGTGAAGTGAAGCAGTTCAGGGAGCTTGTGAAGGCTGCGGAGCTCATGCTGGAGCACCCCAATTATTTCTTAGCCAATTCTCGTTCTCTGCACATTGGTCGCAGGTTCTCTGCTCTTGGCGCTGACGAGGAGTTGGAGTTTGGGAATGTGTATATCTTCTTTCCGATGAGAAGGGTGAACTCTGTGGTCACGGCGGCGGACATGGCGGTGCTCTTCATGGCGGCGAACTCGGCGGCCAAGCGGATATCCGGCGGGAAGGTATGTGTCCTGCCGGATAACGGCGAAGGAGGGTGGCAAAAGGATGAATCTGCGGAGGAGAATTCACAAGCGATGGGTGTTGAGAATAATGGAGTTACAAGGTTGAGTTTGGAAGGAGTGGACTCGGGGTTTCAGTATAGGTTAAGTTATTGTAGGTCAAGGAAACCTGTGTTGGAGACTATAAATGAGGAATCGATTTGTTCAATTAGGTGAAGTGAAGAGGAGAGGAGGCAGTATAGGTCAGTGTGCTAGTCTTGATGTTCATAACCGAATTGGTATGTGCTCTCAGAAAATTTTTAGCTTAAAGAGAGATGTGGTAGATTCATATGACACTTTTGATCCATTTAAAAAAAAAAATTGATCTGAGGTGGTGGCTAGCCAGTATCAAATTTGTACAAAATACATTTCTGGAAAGAAGAAATTTGCATGTGAAATATTGACTCCTTTTATTTGGAACGAGTTGAGACTTTTTATTTTTTGGGTGCAAGGAATGAGATGAAATTTGGATGGTAGGATGATACTTGGGTTTGGATATGATTCTTGCTTTTTTTAAAGTGTTTAATTTTGATCAACTCACTACATCCAATTATGTATTATCAATTTATTAAAAAAATTTGATTATTATAACAACTATCTCAAAAGTCTAATATTTTTAATGATGTGTCAGTACATAATTAGATGATAGTGTAAAAAAATTTTATATTAATAATAAATTAAAATTAAATCTTTTTTAAAATTAAAAAAATTAAATGAGAACATTAATATTGTACAAATTGTTCAATCATTTGTGACTTTAAATAAAGGAATGAGAAGTGGGGAGAGCCTCTCGCACCATTAACTTTCTCCCACCAAAAATAAATAAATAAATAAAGGGATGAGACCGTAGACTGAGTGTAGACTAAAAAGCAGTCCACTTTATTAAATCTAACGGTTTGTAATCGATGGTCCACCGATGAACCATTTAATTGTTGGTTCACCTTAGACGCCACCGTTAAAACATCTTAAAAGAATTTAAGTTTTTAGTTAGTTGTTATCGTATTGAAATTCTTTTAATGATATAATGATTAAATGATATTATTATATATATATTTTTACAGTAAATAAAGAATATTTAAAATAAATGAAAAATGAGGCCTAATTAAACAAGTCCGAGATTCATGCAACCAAGAACCCAAATCATGACGTCCACCAGAAAGTGGCCCAATTACCCTAAACCCAAGACCTCATCCACCCAGAATCCCAATCAAGTTTAAAAGTAGTAATTCTTCTCGAGGTCAACTTATGTCAAAAAGAAGTGTATTTTCCAGCCAGAAGCTCGTACCCAAGATTAAGGAAATATGAATCATCTCAAAAAGAGAGGGGGGAAAATTTTAAAATTAAGCCAACAGACGGCTCTAACAAACAGATTTGCTGATAAGGAGATCAGATGATGTGTATTCATGGTTTACAAGTACAAGTATATGCATGGGTATTGTGGTTGGGAATACGTCAATTTAAAAAATATTTAAAATTATATGAGAGCGTAAATAGATAAATCGAAATGCAAATACCTTTTATATTAATCTAGTTTAGCTTTAATTTAAAATAAAAATATCGATGATTAAACTCTTGACGTACAACACAAATGCAAATGTCTTAATATGGGTGGCGTCTAAAGTGAATCAACAATTAAATGGTTCATCGGTGAACCATCGATTACAAACCGTTAGATTTAATATAAAATAAATGGATGGTTTAGATCAGAGCAAATCAGATACCATTAGTATAGGTTACCTGTAATAAAAAAATTATAAGTTAGACCCCAATAAAATTTATTATTTTTTTTGTAAAATATTACAAGTTTGTTCTTAATAAAATATTGTTATTTTTTGTTCTTCTTTCTCGTGTGAAAAAGCTCTTATGCCATAGCCATTTTTTTAAAAAAAAATCATAGATTGTTAAGATTGTAGCAGCTCGCAATATTATTTTTGCTGTTGCACAAAAAGAATATTATTTTACACAATTTATTAACATTTTTCAAAATCTTATCTTTGTATTGATTTAAAATTTATACATTCTATTGAATTAAAAAAGAAAATTAATGATGTGTATAATTAATTTTAAATTATTATTTATTTAGCCCAAACCATATAGTAAGAAATCTAATTAAACATATTTAAAATGTTGGTTTACAAAAACATAAATATTAGGCCGCTTTCAGGATCAATGAGAGATATACTTGATTATTCTAATAATTAGTATTTTAAAAATATTACAATATCGATATTATAGATTAATTTATAACATTAATTTTTTATTATTTTAAATCTCTCGAAATTCAAAAATATCTAAATATTAAAAAATATAAAATGTCTCATGAAAATGATTTTCTAAACAATTGTTGTTATATTTTTTTAAAATTATTTTATTTCATATTATTTAATAAAAAAATAAATTTATATTATGGAATAAGTTACTATGTAAGAAATAAAATTTGGTAACATATGAATAAAATACTATAGGTTGGAGCATTAATTTAGTGAGTGTTTTGTTTAGATTTTGTAAACTTAATTTTAGATGAACATGATTTTACAAACTTGATTTTAGTTAAAAGTGGGTTTGTCCTAACGTGATTTATGTTTGGAAACTTATATTTTAAAAGTTATTTAGGTTATTAACTATTTAACAATTATTAAGGTTTAAGGGTCTAATTTGTAAATACAAAAGGCTTTTTTTAAAAATATGTAAAAGGTTGGCAACCTACTATTGCCTGTTATTTTACTGACTCATGAGTGGACCACATGTTATAGTTCTCTACGGTAGAAGCCATCAGACATAAAACATAAGGGTTAATACTTAGCACATGGCCAGTCAACAGAACCATGTCCAAAAAAAGCCTACAAGAACAACCTTTAAAGTCGGTACAAAATGGTATTACTTCTTGCCCTTTTGTTCAGCATGCAGACCAGAAAAGTAGCCTTGAGGGTCTTTCTCAAATTCCTCCCTTGAAATGTACGATCCATCTCCACCAGGAGCTTTCATCACCTCTCCCACAGAATCGCTGCCAACTTTCTCTTTGGGGATACCATTTCCACCTCCCGGTGCAATAGCGCCTTTGCTAGCAACACCGCCAGCACTACCAACATCTTTGCTAGCACCACCACCAACATTGCCACTACCTTTGCCGTCCATGATTCAAATTAGCACAACAAAGATGCACTATTAAGTTGAAAATTTTTTGGAGTAGAATATGGCTAAAAGCTTGAACTGGCTGGCTATTTATATATAGAAGGGAAATGGTGAAGCTCTCCTTAATGAATGGCTGAAATTCCTCTCATACATCCCAAAGCATGCATGGATCATTCACGCATACGACCAGGAAAAATCTTAAATGTATTTGACTGGAGCTTCAATTTTCAATTATCTCTGCGCCCAATTGTTCTCAATTCTGATATTTACCAAGGCATATGTGGATGGTGAGTGTTAAGTGCATGCATATATGCATGCGTAGCTTGAATTCTCTAAACGTGTAAAAGATTGAAAAGAAGATTCAGAAATCAAATATATTTGGGGAGAATAAAATATCTAAGTTCTAGATATATATCTTCCTAAGATACCAAAGATTTATGAAGATATATGCAAAATTCATTTTACTCTAGTATTGGAGCTCTTTTACTGCTGGTCAAGAGTTTACTCCTGATTAGTTCTTTTCTTATAATTAAATTTTAGCTGGTTTAATGTAGTAGCTTGCAATCGGTCCCCTGTTCTCTAGATTTAGGCTTAAGATTAATTACTACTTGTCCTTATTGCCTTAATTGTATTTTAACTTCGTGAAATCTTGACCAATTTCCTTGCCTCAGTAGTGACTTCAAGGGCAAAGACTGACAATTTTTGACTAATTTCCTTGTGCAAGTTATAATTTTAAATGCTAATTATTTCAAAAAAGATCCAACATTATCAGAAAAATATGAAGTTGTAATATAATATAATGTGGCTACATATATAAGATATTTTATCGCTTAATACTTTTTAATGAGATGACGATTTCCATTCATATATCCAAAATTTAATTTGTTCAAGGAAGTTTCATTTTTTTGGTAATCAATTTGTTACTTGAATTTTGTTTGAAAACTAAACCATGATTTAGAAAATGATCTACTCTAAAATCTTCACTTCATACCATTATTTTAAGCTTGAGAATCCAATAGGTTTAATTCAACAAATACAAAAAGAAACAAGAACAAATGAATTTAATTAAGGTCAACTATGACCAATTTTGTATATCATTTAAATTTGAGTAAACAATCGTTTTGATCATTCAAAGATACTAATGTCATAAGTTACTCCTTCAATAATAGATACATTATTGGTCCTTCAATATCAACTTTTTACATCATATTGGTCCTTTAATATTATTTTTTGACTTCAACTTGATCATTTTATATCACTTTTTACATTAAATTGGTTCTAAAAAAGGACCAATTTGTTGTATAAAATTATTCTAAGATTAAACTGATGTTACTTATTTCCTTAAAAGTTCAAAATAGTTGTTTACTTTTTAAATTTTGGTCCAACAAAATAAACTGAGCATTTCATTTGCTAAGATAATTAGATATCATAATTGTTTTGGTGGGCATCTTTCAAGAGAAGGCTATGATATTATTACTCGAGATCGATGCTTCAATTTGGATTACAGAACGATTAGTTTCCCATATGAAATTATGAACGTCTCTTATATAATCCCGATTTTAAACAACAACAAACACTATCACAAATGAAATTAATCATAGACAATGAGATAACAAAAAAGTATAAGAGCAGCAAGACTTTTTTTTATAGTAATACTAGTGGCAGAAGTAGCATCACCACCATTGTTACATATTTATGTAAACCTCCTAAACACAATATAAAATTGCACTACTTGTTGCCCTTTTGCTCAGCATGCAGATCACTGAAGTAGCCCTGAGGGTTGTTCTCAAATGCTTCCCTCGAGATGTATGCTCCACCACCACCAGGAGCCTTCATTGATCCCCCAGAACCACTGCCGCAGCCACCTGAACCTTTGCTTGAATATCCACCGCCACCACTTTTTGCAGCACCGCCGCCACCTTTTGCAGCACCACCACCTCCGCTACCACCTTTGCCAACCATGTTTCAAATGATCACAACAGAGAAACACTAAATTTAGGCTGAAAAAGTTTTAAGAAAGTTCAAAGAGATTGAGATTGTATACAGTTATAGTTGGTTGGCCATTTATAGAAGAGAAATGGTGAAGTTCTGTTTAATAAAGTGTAAGGTGAAATACTCTTAATTAATGACAGAACTAATTAAATGCCTCTCATAATTACCAAAGAATACTTAGATTCATGCTATGACCAGGAAAATTTTCAAATGCATTTAACTGGAGCTTCAGTTTTCAATGATCTGAACTACATCTGGTTCTAAATCCTCATACTTCCCAAGGCATGTCTACGCTTAAACGTTGGACCAAAGGTCGGTGGGTGTTAAATGTATTAGACTATTCATGTTGGAGCTGAATTAGAACATAAGGGACATATATGAATTTCGGGTCCTCTCTTGGAAATGATCAATGGAGTCTCCAAAAGCAAAGGGTGCTGGTAAGAAGTGCAACATTATTCAAGGAACATTTAATACTTTGTATTGATCATATTATTTAATAAAAATATTAAATAATTTAAAATATTAAATGTTTTTACTTTTTATTTAAAACTTTCTACTTTGATTTTTTAACCGGTGCCTTAAGACACTCATTAACAAATATAAAAATAAAAAATACGAAAAATACCAAATTAAATATGGCCCGAGGACAAAAAGTTCTAGTACCTTCAGCTACCAAATATGTGTTTAAGATATATGTGGATGTTTATCTAACGGTGGCTTCTACCGTGGAGAACTATAACATGTGGTCCACCCATGAGTCAGTAAAATAACAGGCAATAGTAGGTTGCCAACCTTTTACATATTTTTAAAAAAAGCCTTTTGTATTTACAAATTAGACCCTTAAACCTTAATAATTGTTAAATAGTTAATAACCTAAATAACTTTTAAAATATAAGTTTCCAAACATAAATCACGTTAGGACAAACCCACTTTTAACTAAAATCAAGTTTGTAAAATCATGTTCATCTAAAATTAAGTTTACAAAATCTAAACAAAACACTCACTAAATTAATGCTCCAACCTATAGTATTTTATTCATATGTTACCAAATTTTATTTCTTACATAGTAACTTATTCCATAATATAAATTTATTTTTTTATTAAATAATATGAAATAAAATAATTCTAAAAAAATATAACAACAATTGTTTAGAAAATCATTTTCATGAGACATTTTATATTTTTTAATATTTAGATATTTTTGAATTTCGAGAGATTTAAAATAATAAAAAATTAATGTTATAAATTAATCTATAATATCGATATTGTAACATTTTTAAAATACTAATTATTAGAATAATCAAGTATATCTCTCATTGATCCTGAAAGCGGCCTAATATTTATGTTTTTGTAAACCAACATTTTAAATATGTTTAATTAGATTTCTTACTATATGGTTTGGGCTAAATAAATAATAATTTAAAATTAATTATACACATCATTAATTTTCTTTTTTAATTCAATAGAATGTATAAATTTTAAATCAATACAAAGATAAGATTTTGAAAAATGTTAATAAATTGTGTAAAATAATATTCTTTTTGTGCAACAGCAAAAATAATGTTGCGAGCTGCTACAATCTTAACAATCTATGATTTTTTTTTAAAAAAAATAGCTATGGCATAAGAGCTTTTTCACACGAGAAAGAAGAACAAAAAATAACAATATTTTATTAGGAACAAACTTGTAATATTTTACAAAAAAAATAATAAATTTTATTGGGGTCTAACTTATAATTTTTTTATTACAGGTAACCTATACTAATGGTATCTGATTTGCTCTGATCTAAACCATCCATTTATTTTATATTAAATCTAACAGTTTGTAATCGATGGTCCACCGATGAACCATTTAATTGTTGGTTCACCTTAGACGCCACCATGTTGCCTTCAAGAAATACTGATATATAATAAAGCAGTCCACTTTATTAGTTTATCTTTCTACTGGTTTTATCTTACAAATTTATGGGTTGTATCTTACATATTATTTTACTTGGTGTTGTTAAATTTGATGGGTGAACAAGAGCCATTTTGAACCCTTTTAAAAAGTAAACTTTCTGTTAACAGCTTCAGAAGGAAAATGCTAAAATAATTACGACGAGCTTAGCTTTTAAAGTGAAATGGAAAAAAAAAGGACTAAAATATTATGTAATGTAGAGTATGTTTTTTTTTTTTAATGATCTGGCATTATATTAATTAAAATCAAATTCTTTAACATTCAAGTTAATTAAAAATAATAAATACTGAATGAATATACCTATGCTTTAACACTTGTTAGATACTTAAAATTATTGAAATTGACCAACCTTCTCTCACCTAAATTTTTTATTCACCAAAAAATGATACTTGATTCTTCTTTGCTCTTTTTATAAGAGAACATCTGTCATCGTTCTTTCCACTTAATTTCTAGGAATTTAAACGCTTCCATTGATATTAACGGTGGAAAATTTTGGTTAGTGTTCTTCATAAAGAGGACCACCAGAGTTTGGATCACATTTCCTTAGGATGCTGCTTCATCAATCGCATAGAAAAGTAAAGGCAATCAAGAAAATAGGAGTGTCCTCTAAACCTTTATCCTCCAGACTAGTTTAGAAAACGAACAAAGAAAATGATAGTAGTTGTAATTAAATAAAAGATAATGATGCATATGTTATGTATTTGGCGTGATGAGATTGGTTCTCACCTGTTCGCCAGCACCTGAGGTAGGTGCATGTCAATTTTGACTTATGAGTGGTTAACATTTTGCGAAACATAATTTCGTCATTTTAGTGTAAAACCCTTCAAGTCCATAATTTTCAGTGTGCATCTTTGCCTTAATTAGACCTCAATCTTTCACCAATCTAGCCTACCCCACTTGACTAATTTAGAAAAAGGAAAGCAGTTTGACATTTGCTTAATTTATTCCTATAATCTCTGCCACCGTAGCCAATTCATGTATGCGCCATTCGAAAACTGTGAAGTGTTAAAAAAACAAAAATTTGTGTATTTTAATTTATGAAAGATATATTTTAAAACTATATATTTTTAGTGTTTCGTGTAAGAAAATATTTTCTCATATTTTCTGTAATAGCCAATTTTTTTTTTTAAATTAATAGTTTACCACCTTTTCAAAAGAAGGAACTAACATATAAGAAGTTAAGCTTTATTAAAAAAAAATTGACTATTATAACAATTATTTAAGAAGTCAAATTCTTTTAAGGATATTCAAGACATCATTGGATAATAATTTAAAAAAATTACAATGGTAATATATTAAAATTATATATATATATAATTGATTTATTGTCAATGTAAAAATTTTTTACATTAATTATCATAACAAATACGTAGGATGTCAAACTCTTTCAATAACATGTAACACATTATTGAATAATAATAGAAAAAAATTTATGCTAAGAATGGATCATATATATATATATATATATATATTACCCCAAACTAAATGAAAGACTACGAAAATCAAGTTTTTAATTTCTGTAAAGCAAAAAGTGTAACTTTCTTTTTAGCCTATCCCAAATTACACATGAGAAGAAATTCCCTTCTTCAAACCACAGATCATATGTTCTTAATACAGTATGTTGATTCTACCCTTAAATCCAAACAACCAGAAACTACAGACAAGAGGATATGGTACTTACATATCATTTGTATATAAGGACAAGGAGGGACACAAGGCATATGCTAAGAGAACCAATGAGGAAAACAAGTCCAATTGCACCACATGCCAAACCCATAATCTCTGCAGACTCTGATACCATAGCATCTCTCTTGTACTTATTATGGTCACAATTATGCTTATAATTCCACCCACATGTGCTTATAAGCTTCTCCCTATTTCTCACTTGCTGAATTCTTTCCTTTAAGACTCTCAGGTTTGCATCAACAATGTTTGCTGGCCTCTCTGCCAAAATAATCAAAAAAACTGCATCAGTACACTAATTATAACATATAAGTTTTGGGGATAGTGAAAAAGCTGAAATCATAGAAAGAAGAGAAAGAGAGAGAGAGAGAGAGACGGATTTGTTGATAAGAATTGAACAAACAAATTAGAGGATTATTTTGTGGAAGAAACTCAAGAAAGCTATTCATGAGCATTAAAATCATCTTCTAGTGCATATGCAGTGTTCTTTCCGTACGAGGAAGTCTTCCACTTCCTTTGTGTTGAAAGAAAATACAGTATCTATTACCATTGTCCCTAAAGCTTTGGGATCTTATTTTTGGGTATTGGAAGAGCTTATGCCTGCAAAAAGCTTGGTTTAAGCTGCAGAAAGATAGTGATAGGGAGCAAGCCATGAGGTGTTGGATGGACTTGCTCTCCTGATTCTTGTATTTATAAAGAATCATCTACCTGCCACGAAATATGAGAAAAACTTGATTTTGCAACTAATATTTTGTGAAAGTAGCCATATATAATATTTTATATGAAGATGTATGATTTGTGCTTTGGTTAAAGATTATAATAAGAAGTTAAGAAAGAAAAAAAGAAAGTAGGAGTCCATGTGTATTGTTGTATGGACTTACACATGGTACCACTTGACCTAAGTTACATTACAGTCACAGATGATTGAGATCTCGTACAGAAACAGACAGAGAATTGAGAGTATCACATGATAAGATTACTCATGCGTGTAATGCGGGCTACATGTCAATGCCACGGGAAATTACAAGGTGTTTCTTATATCTCTCTTGGTATATTAATCTATTTTATACATTTTGTATGTATGTAAACTTCATTTTATATACACAACAAATCGGCACAAATATTTCAGTCAAAAAAATTGTACATAAGACTTTAAAATTAGGACAAAAGTTTTGGATTTATTAATTTTAAACAACTTTAACGAAAAAAAATTATAATCGTGAAGTCAACTTTAAGTTTTTTTATATAAATATACCTAAAAAAAATTATATACCATTTTATCACGCTTCAGAAATTATGTATTAAAATATATATTTTTTTCTCATGTTGAGAAGTTGGTTTGACTCAAACCGACTTCCTAACATACTTTTTTTTAAAAATAAAAACTTGTTGAGAAGTCGGTTTAGGAGAAACCGACTTCTCAACATTGAAATTCAAAATTTTTGTAACATCTTATTAGTTTCTCTTAAACCGACTTCTCAACAGGTTTTAAATTAAAAAAAAAAAAGCATGTTGAGAAGTCGGTTTGAACCAAACTAACTTCTTAACATGAAAAAAAAATAGAATATTTTGATACATAATTTTTGAAGTGTGATAAAATGATAAATAAAAAAAATTAGATATATTGATATAAAAAAGCCACCAACTTCATATCGTTTGAGAAATATTTAGGGAGCTTTCATTTTTAAGGGAGATTCCGTGGAAAGCTTTGTGAACTGAAATATATATCAATATATGTGTTTTATTATGATATTTGAGTTTTATAGCTTTCTTAATTAAAAGTTTGGGTTTGTCAAAATTTATAGAATTAAATATATTCTTTGCTTCTAACTGGTTAGATTTGGGATGTGACAATATTTATCCTGCTTGTAAATGTGAACACTCAAATCTAATAACCAAAAAAAAAAAATGTTAACACCCAAATCTGATAGAGGTTTGAATTCTACACCACTTCATCAAGAACAACCTGCTTATCAGACAATTGTTTTCTAGAAGGCGTGTTTCCCTATGGATTAATTAAATTCCCTTTACAATTAATTCAGCTTTTAGGCTAGCATTGTATCTCATCTATTTTAGATTGATAGCCTGTTCATCTCCCACAATGATTTTACAATTTTTATCATCATGACCAATGTAACCGAAGTAGTGACAGAACATTGGTCATTTTTCATATTTAAACACAGTCCATAACATATAGAATTTGGGTTTTAGGGTTTTAGAACTAACAGTGAATTCTTAAACAATCAAGGGCCATATTTTAGAGGAAATTGCTATGGTACCCTGATGAGTTTGGTACCCAGGGTGAGTTGTTAATTATTTATTGACTGTTAGTTTCACAATAAATACTAGAAAGTCTATTAAATATAAATAACAACTAATGAATGTTAGACAACTCACCTTGAATACCGGTACCTTAAAAAAAAGATGGATACCGGAGTAATGCCCTATTTTAAAATGTTCATTGCATCTAGTTCAACTTCCGAGAAAAACTTATAGGTGTTGGTACCCAATACTTCTATTCTAAATCGCTTGCTATAGGAAGCCCTAGCCGCATCACTTGGTAGTGAAATAAAAAAGGAAAAACACCGGTATCCATTAGCCACTGCATTAATCATTAGGTAAAATTATACATAAATAAAAAGTTATACATTTATGATAAATATATAAAATTTTACATCTATTAATAATCAATAAAACTGCACTACCTAAATGTTCTAAGATCTTTTTTTTTCCATGATAGTTCTAATTAAATCATGGGTTTTGTTCGATTAAATAAACGAGATTAAATTTTTACTAAGTTATAATAGCATATTTGGATTAACTTTTTTTTATTTAAAAAAAGCTTATAATCAAAATTTTTAAGTGATAGATTTTGAAAAAAAAAATATTTTTAAATGTAAAATAATCAAAACTAAACATAACTAATTCATGTGATAAGCCTGAGTTTGATTTGCTATTATAGACCTCCACCATAACATTGTGGGCCAACATGGCAAAAGGGAACGTGAAGATGGGGCCTCCAAGAACAAATGAAACACAGGCTAAATAAGCAAACGGCTCATATATTATTGAATTCATTAATACTTCTACTTGGGCTAAATTAAACTCAAAAGAACATCATCATAAGTTGTTGTAGTGAAAGTGAATTTTTTTTATGAGAACCCTGTTTTAAAATTTCCAGTTAGTTCTAACTTTCCTGTTTATTTTCAAAAAATTGTAATAATGTCATAACTCTATACACGTAACACACACACACACACACACACACAAATTTACAACTAGGTTTATGTGTTATTTATATATGAGGCAATCTATAACCAATGGTATCGAATATGATCCAGTTGTCTTTTGTCACTACAAATTTGTGATACTTTCTTCATTCTGAAAGGTTTCCAAATTATCAAGAACAAGTTCGATATTAAATTCACATCATTATTTAAGTTTATGATACGTTAAAGTCAATATAACAATAACAGCTAGTTTAATGGAAACATCTCTACTCATATCAAATAAAAAATGATAAAAACTCCACCAATTAATTACTGGATTTTTACTCTTCCTATAAATAATTTAATATTATTAATCAAATTATAACTTAACTCGTATAGCTCACTTTTTTCAAAGGTCAAGGAGGTGCCATCAAAATTTGAAAACAAATTTTATTTAAACTTATATTCATGTATGTCATCCAAATGATCAAATTTACTTCTTTTTTACACATTTTTCATATTTTTTTTTATAAGTTGTTGAATTCCTTTTTAGATAATGTTTACTAGCTGCCATTTAAATAGACTAGTTGGCTACAACATGTAATCGCTGCCAGCAATCGTGGCAGCCAATAACATGAAAATTTCCATTTATTCCATTAGGTACGAAGTTAAATGTGGAGGGGAAAAAATGCCTAGTGACACAAACCACTAACCATGCCAATGCCATAGAGAGCAAGGCCTCCTATAAGATTCAATTTAAGTCTGATTAGTTGGCACAAGAACACCAAGTGTCGTCAAATAATGTCTTCTCGGGCCTAGGCCAGATTCCTTTACAAATTCGCAATCGTATCTTCATCTTTATCTTTACTGCACGATATTGGTAAGGCCCTCCCTTACTCATGAAATTTGAAAAGCGAAGACAAAAGGAAAAAAATTAATAATAACGAGGGATAAAAGTACATATGCATGTTCTTGTCAAATGATTGTGTAAAAGTTGACATGAAATATATCTTAATTATATATATATTGTTTGCTTTTTCTCCACTTCTTTAATTATTAGGCTGACGGACACGTATGCCACTACTGATAGACTTTTTTCACTAATTGATGTAACCAAACCAGTAATTTACTGACAAACGATAGTAGTAGTACACTATTTATTTTGATGAATAATTAATCATTTAATAAATTATCAGTTATTCAATAACTTTGACAGGACTATGTGTGTTTTTCTCTTTTTGTTTGATTTGTTCTTTTTATTTATCTTTTGTTTTCTTCTTATTTCTAATAATTAATCAACAAACTTCTATAAACAAAGAGAAAAATTAGCCAGATTTGGGAGACAAAATGATGACACATTATTATTTTTTCATCACGCTCCGCCCGAACATATGGAAGTGATATTTTACGTTGTATTTGTGTACGTCACTCGCAAATCGCAATTATAAGGGTGTTTACATATTAATTTGAATTAATTTTGAGAAGTAAAATTATTTGAACTAAATTAATTAATTTATTCATATAGACAATTAATTGGTTTAGTTTAAATTTAGAAATTAAATTAAATCGAACTGATATTAATTGATTTGGTTTAAATCAATTTTTTAATTTTTGACCATTTAAAAGAAAATAACCTTATTTTTTTATTTTTTTTATAACCCAAAAGATAACGTAATTTATTTATACAATAAATAACATATTTATCCATTTAACACAAACAGTAACTCATTCAAACAAAAATTAACAATTTTTAAGTATAATGATCAAATACAATTACGATCAAACTTCTAGTGTAATAGTCAAGTACAATCATATAATAAAAATATGAAATTTCAAACTAATTTTCAATTATATAAATCAAAACTTCTAGTCATAATTATCAAAAAAAGTAACCATCAAGTGAATATATTCTTTAAATAATAAATATCATTTTGAAATAATTAATATGAATAATTTTAACAAAATAAAAAAGTAAAGCTTTCAAGATATTCAACAACACATACTAAATTATTTAAAATATATATATATATATATATATATGATATTCTAATCGATTTGATTTAAATTGATTCGGTTTTGAAAATTGAAACAAAAAACCAATCCAAACCAATCGATTTTTTATTAAAAAAAACTAAACTAAACTAAAAAAGTTCAATTTTAATTAGTTTTTTATTTTTCCATTTGATTTTTCAGTTTTGTTCAGTTTAGTTTGGATTTGAATACCCATACATATAGGACATATACACATATAAATCCTGCAGAGATAGCAAAATTCTAATACAAAAAGTGATGTAAATAAAATGTAAAGTGCAAAAATCATTTCACAATTTTCTATCACGATCTAGTGATATACCTTACCACGTGGTATATAACTATTTGATCAAAAACAAGCTCTACTCCTTTGTTCATCTAAGAATGAGCCTTACCTTCTGTTGACCTAAAACCAATTTGGCAGTAAAAATCATAATAATATAATTGTGTCATTACATCAAGGAAAAAAAATGAATGTCATAAAGTAAATCCAAATGGGAGATAAGGAAACCTTCTTGGATGCAAAATAATTAAATATGAAATATAAGGCATGCGCTGGGGCATAACATACCATATACACATTACCCGTCTTGCGTTCTCACCCAATTTTAACACTGCTCAATAAACATTTTGCACGGCCTATGGTCTAGCCTTCACTTTGGCATCAAAGATGCTTGAAACACAAATCAACTATTAGTTGATCCACTTATTTGTGTGTGCCTCAAACTTCATCCCCTTACTTTAACCCACCGAAAACAAAATATAAAAGGAAAAGGAAGCATCCTTTTCAAAGGAGTGTAACATCATATCCAGCAATCATTACTCCAATTCCAAATAGGCATGTCTTTGTTATTTTCACACCGGATGGTCCCTAACTACGATTAGTTATATGCACATATGAAGATACATATACTAAATCTACTATGTGCACATGACTATAAGAGGTAGATACAGATGCTAAATCTACTATATCAATACAGGAAGATACAAATGCTATATCTACGACTCAGGCGTCAGGCCTCGCAGAAACAATCTTTATATTACAGAACTACACATTGGTAACCATTTTATATTACAGGACTACACGTGGGAATCGAGAGTCTCCATATGCAAACATAACAGATGCAGTATTGCCTCATATATCCATGTCAGCAAATATTTCTCCATCGTCCTCATTGTTTATCTCATCCATGAGAAATCCATCAGCGAACAAGTTACTGTCACAAACAGCATTGTGCTAAGAATGAATATAGATGCAAAAAATAAAAAATAAAAAATAAAATAGTCCAAGACACAATGAAGATTATGAAATCTTCAACAAACCTAAAACAGCTGAAACGAAAAGTCACAATCCGCTTAAGCTTTCTATTATAGAACAAGAAGTTATAGGACCATCTGAAGAAAAACAGAAGAAACAAACTTATTAGAATAACCTAAAATAGGCAAAATGATGGTGACATTTTTATTTTTTGCATATGTAATAAAGTTAACTTTACATTGCTCCTCTCTCCAGTAACGGATCTGCCTCAGAAACCGGGACATAACCATAAATTTCGCAATCCACTAACTTCACCACCTGCATCAAAAGGTATCACAAAAATGCCTCTTGATATCACTTGCATTCACTTTTTAAAGGAAACTAACCTCATCGAGGGCCTTGTACAAGGTGTCCAGCAGAGAAACACCCCCAACAGTTTCAATCCATTCCTACAGTAGACAAGTCAACCAAAACCAGTGGTGAGAACAGCACAGCAGCAAAACTAATCATGATTAACAAATAACAAAAATATCTGGCAACTTTTGTATATAAAAAAAACTAATCACGGATAAAATGACATCAGTAATATACCCCTCCACATCATCATCAGTCATAACACCATGTACATATGATAGTTTAGAATGTCAAAGGAATAAAAGGGACCATGGGTGTCTCATATGCCCTCTACTCCACTCAGCTAAGATGTTCATTGTGTGTGGGTATGTGATGCCTTTTAAAACCCATGAGAAATGAGAATCTTAGATGCCTAGGTATGATGGGGCTTCACCTTTTTTATGAATTTCCATTTTTACCCTCTATTAATTCACAAATTGATAAAAAATTATATAATAATAATGAGAAAAACCTGCTATAGATAACTGTTTTTAATTATTAATATATTATTATCATTATTGTTATCAAATAACCGTAAATGTTTTATTACTATTCTGTTATTAGACATTGTATAATATATATATATATATATATATATATATATAATTATTTATTAGTTATGTATAAAAAATTAGGGAATGCTATTTTTAGAAATTCAAAATTGCATGTCTAAGGCTATTAGGTGCATCCAAACAAGGTCATCAAAAATGCCAAGGGATCTAAGTTGTCATACCAAAATGGGAATCCTTGAATAGCAAATACCCAGGCATCTGATGCCCAAAAATCCAAGATGCCTAGGCATCTAAGATTTCTGTGTACAAAACACCTAAGGGGCAATGCAAATACTACAAATAATTCTTCAAACAAGAAAGAGACAGTGTTCATAGTAGCACCTTTGAGGCTTCAAACATGTAGGTATCAAAAATCTGCTTAAAACTGTCCCATGATTCCTCTGTGAAAAACTGGTGAGCTTTAACTGCACTAAAAACCATAATAGGTGTATGGTATTATAGGAAAAACTCAAGAATACAACAGCAGAGACACTTAATAAAACTTAGTAGTTAAAGCAAAACAGAACCAACCACATAAATGACCAGAACAAGACTTGGGAAATGGAGAGACTTGAACTCTCAGCTCCTTGAGCAACAGTTTTTCTGAACTGTCAGTCAAACCTTTTGACAACACTCCCAATGCAATGAAAAGAGGATTATATAGTGGGTTGCCATGTCGCCAAATAAGCTGACAGTAGCATTACCCATAACCCTCCTTTTTATCCTAGACAATATAGAAACATCTTTGATACATCATAAGATACTGAGGTACCTGAAGTCATAATCTGGATACACGTGATAGAGGGTAAGAACCAGGTAGATCAATGTCCTTCGGCTGGAATTAAAATATAATGAAAACATGTGAAAGAAACTCCAGTGATAATTCTCACTTTCCTAAACCTATCTGGATAGTAAAGGCCACCTTGATCTGGTTAATAAGAATTCATCCGGTGAGGAAGAGTCAGACTCAGATGATTTCCCAAGATAATCAAGAATCTGAAATTGAAGAAGTTCAAATAAAAAATTGACAACATAAGACTTTTTCTAATAAATTGATGTAGGAAGGGGACGCTATTAGCATGAATAACTTAGTTTAAAACATAGTGAATTAATTTTCCACTCAATTCTATTTTTAACGTATACCAAATCAGCTTCGGCTGCATCAATCTATTGCAGAACAAAATTTAAGTGAAGTAAAGGACAGTATAGACTCTGTCAGATTACCTCATTCTCTAAACTGAGAGAGAGTTTTTTATCAGTTCCAGCATGTTTACCTAGGAAACAAAAAAAAATTAACATTTTAATTACTACACCAGCCAAATCCAAAAACAAATTTTTTGAAGCCACCAATTCCTCCTTACAACTATAAGCTTCAAGGCATCCATTGATGGTACGTTCTCCCAGATTCAAATGATTCCAGAAATCGTTAAGCCTGAAAATGTTTAACCAGACTCTATTATACACCAAAATATATCCAACAAAAACCCATAATTTAATTTAAACTCATTTGAATTTACAATTACCGATCCAGAGGAGCACATTCCAGGAACTTCATGACGAATTATTTTCAAGGAGCACAAAAGATTCCTATTTGGCCAATGAGAATTGCAGCCAAAATCTCTGTTTTCCGTCTTTGCAGAGTGGATAATCAAACTACAATCAGAAATTACGAACAATTCGAAACAATTCATCACACTCAGCATTAGAAATGCATGAAACAGAGCATAACACAAGCATTAGAACTCATACAACAGGTCAAAATCAAAATTTGGAAGTCAAAACGGGTCAAAATGAAAGAAATCTACGCAGGAACCAAACACCAGAAAGAACAATTGAATACCGAGAGGGGGAAAAAAAGAGAGACGAAAATTGCTTGATTTGGTGACGCTTTGGAGAGATCACCTATCAATTTGGACAGTTAGGGTTTGAAAATTTGGGGATAGAAAAGGGTTTCGAAGTGCTGAAATTCGAATATTCGGTTTCTTTATTTGATTTGAGAATATAGATTGGTGGATGAGAGAGAATGTTGGGGTCGGTAGTTAATAGTTAGGTAAGGAGAAAAAACGAAGTGAGTTAGTGAACCATCGTTCATGGGCCAAGGGGAGGTGAAAGCCCGGCCCAATGTTTGATAGCATCTCAGGTCCAATATATAAGTTTTTGGAAAGAAAAAAACACAATTCAGTGTTGAAAATAAAAATCTTAGAATTGAAAAATGAAAATGACTTAATGGTGTTTGTTTCATTTCATATCTTCTGAAAGTAAAATGAAAGGTGCTGAAAGCATTTAATAAATAACATGTCGCATAATGCATTCAATACTATTCCTTTTCTTATATAAATTATTAATTAACTAAATTGTTTTAATGTTACTTTTTTTTTTTACTAAAAAATATATTCATTCATTTAAATTAATAAAATATATCGAGAACAACACAAATTTAATATTGTTGAAAACAAAAAATGATGAATTTGGGAATAAACTCACAACACTCAGGTTAATAGCATAATACGGTAAAATGCCTACAAATGTGACAAAATCAAAGGGACTGGAATACCCATGCCACCGGATCTGTAATATTGACGCTCAATTCTTGATTGAATCTATAATGGATCGAAGTTGATCTATTAATCTGAACTAAACGAATACTGCACCAAGACGAAAAACCACCGCATCAAGACGGAAAACCAAACGACGCCCCAACAAGACGATGAACAAAACACTTATTTAAATAAAATGAGAGAAAAAAATAATGTAAATGAGTAATTTTAAACCAAAAAATAACCTAAATCACCTCGTCCATAGATAAAAAAAAAAATAAGTAAATGAAAAATTGAGGGAATGAGTAAGGTTTTTTTCCTAATCTAATATACACTTTTAATGTTACTTTTAGACACAGCGAAATTGTACCCAAAAAAAAGACACAGCGAATTGAATAAATTAATAACTCACACGATACTGATCACAATTTTATTGCAATTAATGTGCCTCTTTCCAAGGTTGTGCGTGCCTAATTTTTTATGCCAAATTTTAAATAAATTAATAAAGCTTGGATACCGAATAACATGAATTATAAAGATAGAATAATGTTGTGGCTAGAAGCAGGCGTGTTTCCAATTTTAAAATAAATAATATATATAATTTAATTTAATTTCAATTTATTGTTAGTGTAAATTTTTTTCACTAAAAGAATAAAATTTTTTACATTATTATCTAATTATGTATTAATCAATTATTAAAAAAGTTAGACGTTTGAAATAATTATTGTGATAGTAAAATTCTTATAATAATTTGATAATATATAATTAAATGATATTGTAATAATGAATCAAAATTAAATTATATATATATATATATTATTTCAATGTATAATCTTAAAAAATTTCCCCTTTAGAACTTAAATTATTTCTTACAAGTCTCATTTTTCACTTTACTCCTCGAAGATTTTGATTATATTTCCACCCATGGTGCTAATGAGGTTAAATGTTCATTTGTATTAACTTTTTTAAGAATATAAGTGTTTTTTTTAAATAATAAAAATATTTTTTTAAAAGTTAAAGAGTTCAAATTTTAAAAAAAAGTATAAAATACACATAAAATAATTTTTTTAAAAGTTTAAACTCTTTAACTTTCTTAAAAAATACTTTTATTATTTCAAACAAATATTTTTTTTTAAAAAAATAATATAAACAAGTCCTAAAATGTTCATTTGTTTAAGTTGTTGTAAAACGCCAACCCAACAATTTGTGGGTAGGAGAAAAATCCACCTCATATATATATATATATCCTTCAACATAATGTCACGTTAAATTTATGTTTAGCAAAAGTAAAAACAAACAGACCCTGACTTAAAATGAAATTTTTAAATCTCATCTATTACATATAAAATTATATTAAAAAAAATTGGATTGCCCCTATACTAATTCTTTATCCATTTGATTCAAAATTGAAATCTTTCACAACCTTGAAACTATTTAGGTATTACCTACTTTTTATTTTTCAATTTTAAATATAAGTTTTTTTTTTTAATCTTATTCCATTACATACTTATTTGGATATTATTTTAATATTTTTTTGTACCAATAATGAATTTTTAAGTATTTATTGACTATTGATAATATTTAATAAATTTTTAAATATTTATTATAAAATTAATAATTAATAAAATTTTGAAAATTTACATTAATACTATACTCTTAAGGGTATTATAATAATTCTTTATATATACATTAATTATATACATAAATGATTAATCAAAATAATAAATAACTTACAACCTCAATAAAAAGCTAAATATTTTAAATCTTAAGAAACATAAATATAAAAAAAAATTAATAACCATAATTAGTGCATGGGATGAGAAAAATCTCACACCTTTTTAAGTATAAGAATACCTCTTTATATATATATATATATATAATTATTTTACCAACCCAAATCAAATTGAGTCATATATGGAGCCACCAAACCCAACTTATAAGTTTTGATAAATTACAAATGGCTACATCACAGTTTTATATATATGAGCCATGTCAATTTATTTTAGGCCTGGGAGTAAAGGATGATGACAAGATTAAACTGCATTACAAATTGCTCTATGTTAAACTCAATTGATAAACTAAATTGAGAGGGGAATGATATTTTTAGAGTAATAAAATGAGAAGACAATAAAATAAAAGGACAGGGGGGGCAAAAAATGAAATGAAGGAAAGACGAAGAAGAAACAAGGAAACTTGGGAAACGTATGAAATGGTTTGGTGCTGAGAGGGCCCTGGTTCCGCCATCTCCAAAGCAAACGTAATTGGCACGCTTTTCCGGTTCATGTTTCCCTTCCACAACAACACCCTCTCCAACCCATCAACATCATCACATCAAATCCAATCCCAAAAGCCATAAGAGTTACAACAAAAGCTTCAAAAGCTGTTACAGAAAATAACAGCAACAGATCCATTTCTCTCTCCACCCCACCTTCAAAAACCTCACCTTTCTTCCATTTTTGCCAATAACCCACAAAACCCTATTCCTCACACATCGTTTTCCGCTATCTTTCCCTCATTTCCTTGTTCGGGTTCTGTGATCTGCCCATTTCCATGTCTGGGGTGTATTTATATTTGGGTCTGTTTCTGAGCGTGCTTTCTGTGTGCTGCTCTGCGACTTCCGCTTCTTCCTTTGGGTCACGTCGTTCGATCCTTCGAGAGGTCAACGACAATGATAAAAGCGGTGATCTTCGAGATTATGCCGTTGAGTTGAATGCGACGAGTTTCGATGCAGTTCTCAAGGATACCCCTGCTACTTTCGCTGTTGTTGAATTCTTTGCCCATTGGTTAGTGATTATTTCTATAAAGTTTTCATATTTATATGTTTCTATTCGTGAAATTGATTGAATTCTGTACTGGGTATTGAAAAAGTTTGGGTTTTTATGGATTGTACTTCGATGATTGGAGTATTTTTTTTTTTATTAATTTTTTTTGGGTAAGTTGAGGGAAGGTAAAAGACCCTTTGACCGAAAAATTAGATCTGCAGTAATAATAGTGAGGGGAGATAAATTTGTAAGACTGTTATCTGGACGCGAGCTATATGAAGCATTACAAGTTTACAAAGATTTCGGAAAATTTAGTTGACTCACTGGTTTGTTGAGTTTGCTGTTACAATGAGGTGTTGTTTTATAGTGTAACTACTAATTTAGTTAAAGGTGATTGGAGCTGTAGAAAAACATTCAGGAGAGCTAATGGTTTATGTAATTGAGGCTATGAGCAGTAAAGAAGAAAAAAAAAGGAAAATCTAGTGTGATGGATCAAAGATTTCACTTGAAAATGGCCTTTTTTATTCACATTCACTTCACGTCATCCTCTTTTACTCCTCTATTAATCAGCCTGAATTTGTTGTTTATTTTACTGGTGCCTGTTAAGATGAAAGAGTTACCAAGTCCAACCTATGACGAAGAATGGATATGCAAAACCTCCATCAGATTTTTATACCCCTCTATTACTTGATCAAATGTATTTTAGACTCCTATTTACTAAACTACTTTGTAGTCTTTCAACATGCTTCTAAGATGCTGTTCGAAGACATCTACAGGATATGTTTATGGATTAAGTCATTTTTAACTTCACAAGTCTTAGGGTTTTATTTATGATTTTAAATCTCCCTTCTTGAAGTTTGATTTTTTTGAACATATGGGTCAATTTCTTTTGTTTTCTTTATTCGTTCTCAATTCTCATCCAAAATTTTTCACTTGATTCAGCCCCTAGTTTCCTTCCCTCTTCACTTTAAACTTTTTCTTATTTTCTCTCATGTTCCATGCTTGTTTTGCATTATTATCTTACTATGAGATACCATATAGCTTATGAATGATATCTATAGGAATAATTTTATTTTCGTCTTGATCTTGCTGTGGATTTTATGCTCTAGCCTATATGATAGTTTTCACCTCTTGGCATCCTAATCTTGTCTTCTTATATTATAACCTTATTTTCATGCTCCTTTTTTTTAAAAAAAAATAATGGGAGAATTCTGAAAAGGGAACTCCGGTTTATAAATTTTTTCTTGAAGGAAAAATAACCACTTAGAGTGGTTACTGCATATTAGCTTAAATTGGCTTAAATAATCACCTCAAACAGTTATTATTCCTTCATGATAAATATTTTTATCAGGAGTTCCTGTTTTGGAATGCTCCCAATTTTTATTTTCATACATTGTATTTTGAACTGTATTCCTGTTATTTCAAGAACCACGTGGTGAATTATAAATTACTCATCTAACCTGTATCTCTAGTGGTATAATATTTCATATAACCCAGCTGCAAATAGCCCAGTTCATAAAATGCTTAGTGACAAGGCAGTAAATTTGAGAAATAATGATTGAATATGTACGACATAAGTTCCCACCCCACCCCTTTTGCAATTTAGAAGTCTCCTATATTTCAGAAATCTGGTTGGTAGAACTAATTATTTTAGTTAACAATGTACTGGGTACCACTGGCTTAAATATTAAAATGACATTGACTACACATTTTTCCACTAGTTTTTTATCCTAGGATTTATGAATGTTCTCGTTGTCATGAAGAACAATTGACTTTTATATAGTCAAACCTGAACCAGTAGTTTTTGTCAGTTTGACCTCAATCTTACTTCTTCTCCACCCAAAAATTCATATTGCTTTGTATGTTTGAGGAGCATATTATTTTATTTTGGCTTCTGACATTTCTAGTCTCAGTTAAGATGTTAAATGTTAATCTAGGAACAGGAATTCGAAAGGAAAAATAAAACATATTGAAGTGTTTTTTCTACCATCTATTTGAAATTAAATTTGTGCGTTCCTTGATAACAAATTATTTTACCTATTCTTTTCTGCACTTAGGTATATATATATATAAGCATGACATATGAGTTCAATAAATTCTAATTTTCCTTCTGTCCTTTACTTCTCTGTCAGGTGCCCTGCTTGCAGAAATTATAAGGTATTTTTTGCTAAAAAATATAATTAATTTTTTAGGCTTTTTTCAATAAATATTTCAACTCATAATTTTTATCTCTCTGAATTTATAATGCAGCCTCACTACGAAAAGGTCGCAAGGCTATTTAATGGACCTGATGCAGTGCATCCAGGAATCATATTAATGACAAGGGTAGATTGTGCATCGAAGGTACGTGCATCTTCTATTAATTTCTTCATAAAGGTGTGGTTTAATGTTTATACAAAAGGTACTGCCTACTCTCTTGATGTTAAATATATTTTTTTCCTGCGAATGATATTTGTCTTTCAAATAAATTTTGCCTTTGTTATTAGGAAAATGTGTTTCTGAAGCAAAATGAAGTTGATTAATTTGATAGAATGGATGCCCTCCATTATTGAACAACTGAACAATTGTATTTAAAAGCATTGGCAAGCCCTCCATGAATACACACCCCTTACACTTATCAAATCTATGGGCTATGACACTGGCACTGCTCAATATACAACAACAGCAACAACCAAGCCTTATCCCAGTAGATGGGGTTGGCTACATGGATCATTCGATCAACGCCATTGAGCTCTATCAAAAACCAAAATTTCAGTAAAACCATTTAGAGCAAGGTCTCTTTTAATGGTTTCTCACTGCTCAATATAGAAAGAGATAATTTTGGCTGCCCTAGATTATCTGAAATTAAGCACTTAGCCTGTAGTCAAGTGTGTGTACGATTGTAGAACTGAGCATATAAATGTAAGTCAAAATTGGCATAACAAATGGTAAAACCAAAAATATTCAGTTGTTTTGAAATGTATATTTTAGGGTAATTCAGCCATGGTGTAAGATCCAGGGAAGAAAATATAAATACTTCACATGAAATTATTATTATTTTTTTCAAATTCTGAAATCCTGCAGTTCTATCTACTTACATCTGAGATGATTGGAAGGTCATTTTTGTTTAAGTCAGACTTCCATAATATTACAACTGATATTCATTTTCCTTAGTTTTGCTTGATTTATTCATATTCATACCTACCGTAATTCTTAATTGATTGTTAATATGTTGTTTCTACTCCATCTATAATCATCAAATTTTGAAATAGGTTCCCTTTATTTGAAACTTTGATTGATACCTCTCTGTTCACTTTTCTGGCAGCACAGATAAATACTAAACTCTGTGATAAGTTTTCTGTTGGTCATTATCCTATGCTCTTTTGGGGCCCTCCTCCTAAATTTGTTGCTGGTGGTTGGGAACCTAAACGAGAGAAAAGTGATATACATTTGATTGATGATGCACGCACAGCTGATCGGTTGCTTAATTGGATCAACAAGAAAATAGGCAGGTATGAGGTATACGTGGCTACATGCATTTATTTTTAATGCGATTATGATTTTGTATTTGAACAAATTTTATTTAAGCCAGAGGATGTGTTTGAATTTAGAATATCAACATGGTGGACTGAAAATTTTCTATCCTGTCCCTTGAACTTCTGGCCCAAAATACTTGAAGGAAAAAAGTTCTGTCATTAATATGTGGAGATGCATTAAATAGGAAGTTCTCTTTTCTATATCTTGATTTGCATGAAAATTCTCGTTGTTTTCTACCGTGTTGTGTAAGGGACAGGAGAAAAAAAAAGAAGGAAAGAGAATTAAAAAATAATGACCTGCAATGGTGCATTGAAACTAACATGCTAATCCACGTATAAATTATTAACAAATAGGTGCTATAATAATTCGAGGAGAGAGATGCCTGACTCATCTTTTGTTTTTTTTTTTCTTGGTTGTACTAGGAAGATTTTTTTTTAATCCTCCTTTTGTATTTCTCTTCGTTCTCTTAATAATTCTTCTTTTATTAAAAATGAAAAAATATTTGAAGCCTGCTAAGTCATTCAAGAAACTCGGGGGGAGGGGGGATTTGGTGCAGTTTTTAAAAGTTTATAATTTGTTTTTAATACCAATGATTCCCCATTATTTGACAAAACTTCTAGTCAGCAAAGCAAATAAGTGATTGTTAAAAAGCCTGGACAATTTCACTTGTAACTCTTGCTTTGTCTTCACCTTTGAAAGCTGACAAAATATGCCTCCAAGATCTTTCATAAAACATTCAATTATTCAAATGATTCTGGTGTTAGATTCAGCTTGGTGGAGTCGTGCGACTCAAAATGTTAGTTGGCAAGGCTATAACATCTAGATATGACCAATGCAGAGAATTGCAATTTGCTAACTTAATGTTATTATCATTTTCTGACATAATCAGTTAGAGAGATATACAAATAATGAATGCATATAATTTACGTACTGTAAACTAAGCAGTATGGAAAAATCAAACTCCGAAGTGCAAGAGTTTAGAATCGTGAGGAAGCATTTCAGTTGTGTTTGATGGATCATAAAAATTGTCATAATATATTTTGCTTAAGTCTGATATAAATTTAGCTTGAACTTATTTTCTTGTTTGTAACTTATAATGTTCTTTATGTTACAGTTCATTTGGCCTGGATGATCAGAAGTTTGAAAATGAGCATCTTTCATCCAATGTGTCAGACCCTGGACAGGTCCTTTTCTTCACATGTTCACGTGTTCACATATTTTATTTGCTTTTGTTCTAAATCAAAGTTGCTTTTTATATTTTAAAGTATTGACATATATGATATGCATGGCTTGGAAAGATTGCAAGAGCTATCTATGATGTTGAAGAGGCAACTTCTACAGCTTTTGACTTCATCTTAGAGCACAAGGTAGATTATCATAATTTCTCCCTGATCGATCTTTTGTTTTGTGCTCATTCTTTTGGATGATGGAACAAATACTTTCTGCTCTACAGATGATAAAACCAGGAACTCGTGCTTCACTTATAAAGTTTCTTCAGCTTCTGGCAGCTCATCATCCTTCTAGGAGGTAAGATGAGCCTCTTACTGCTCACATCTTCTCTGTCTGTCCAGTATTTAGTGTCACAATTTTTT
This sequence comes from Styphnolobium japonicum, assembly GCA_023212625.1. Lineage (NCBI taxonomy): Eukaryota > Viridiplantae > Streptophyta > Magnoliopsida > Fabales > Fabaceae > Styphnolobium > Styphnolobium japonicum. Next base: position 3,879,687 of record JALBWW010000013.1, read on the forward strand.
TCTGTGTTCTGGATCATTTGTTTCAGATGCCGGAAGGGTACTGCAGAATTACTTGTGAGCTTTGATGACTTGTACCCAACAGATATTTGGTCAGCTAATAAGCAGGAAGATGATAAGGGATCAGTGAAGAACTTACAGATTTGTGGAAAAGATGTGCCTCGTGGATACTGGGTAGGATCTCACTACCTGTATTCAACCTTTTAGACATTTCTATTCTGTTTTGCTTGGCTTTTGTATGAAGTATTGTATTTTCAATAGCGTGGACAACAATTTAAAGTCTTTAAACTCTTACATGTTTTATGCATGTATTTTTTGTGGGCTACTGTTATCAAATGAATCTTTGAAAGATCTATTCACAGTAACCAGAATTTATTAACATTATAATCTTTTTGCAAGTTCCCATATTATGTTAACTGTAGTTTAAGTGTTACGGAGAGAATGATCTCATTGTTTGTTATGAAGTATACAATACCTGCCTATATAGTCATCTTGAAATCCTTGAGAAAATAAAACCTTGTTATTTGACTATCCAGAGTTAGTGTATTCTTTAATCTTATGTTTTGTGGGATTTGAATTTTGAAGATACTGCTCAATATCTTTGTTGCCATTGTTGGCCTGCTATGTGTGAGTTTGGAGTGATCTAAAATAATTTGTTCTTTGCATTGAGTTTCCTTATTTTATTATACTTATTAATTTTGTCTTCATACATGGAATTTTAAATTTTCTTAGAATGAGACGGTTCCTGATTGTTTTGATTTATTTTGATTTTTCATTGGTAGATGTTCTGTCGTGGCAGTAAGAGTGATACCAGGGGCTTTAGGTAATGCTTTCCCTACCATATTTGTTCTAGTTCCATATCCAATCCACTTCCCGATATCAATTGCCCTTGTTTCATTTTAAATTTAAGATGGTATGTCATTGAGTAGTTTCACTTTTCTGTCACTTGTGGATATTCTGATATGTGAATCCTTGTGTCCAGTACTATTAATCTATCTGTTTTTGAGCATCGCCATTTGTGTCATAGTAGTACTCATTTTATTGTGAGATATAAATCAGTTACTTCTTCCCTTTTTCAGACAATTCTTTATTCAAAATTATTTTATAAGAATAAATCTATGGTATTGTAAGTAGAAGTACTGTCAGAGTTAATCATTTGATTATTCTTCTAATTCCTATATCTAAATGTCACAACAATTGGGAAATGCAATTCATCACAAGGCATCTCCTTTCAGCAATACATTCAGCCTACCACTAAACGTCTCTAACGTGGAATATGATTGTGAATATTTTTTAGATATTAGATGGATAATTTTTCGTATTTAAATATAGGAATTAGAATAATGTTTTCTCAAGGTTCTTGAGATATTAGATGGGTACTTACTTTTTCATAGTTTCTTCTGAGGAGAATCTTTTATAAAGGAGGCTCCAATAATTTAAGAAATGAAAGTGAAACAGAATTAGGTATTTGTTAGAATCTTATAATATGATACATTGTGGTGATATTTTATTTATATTTAAAAATAAAAAGGATGTTTGACACCCATGTAATATACGTGTCAAGGCGCTAGTTTAATTTTATTAATAAACTTATCTAATTATTTAAGTCATGAATGGATGAAAAGCGGAAAAGGAAACTAAATAAATTAATTCTGCTATCAAACAATGTACATGCATACTCATTAAATATAATCAAATAATTTTCTCCTATTTCCTATTCTTTTTCAATGTTGACCCTCCTCAAATGAACTTTGGATCCTGGGTTTTACTATTGGATGTGGGTGACGTGATTGCATATTAGAACATAGGTGCTGTTTGCTTGTCATGATATTGGTTGTTAATGACTATGGTGATGGTGGTTAATGTGATTGTGCTAAGGAATAAGGATACTAGAATTGTGTGTTGATGCTGATACTTTTGTATGTGTGCCAAGAAAAATGTATATACCAAGGGTGGAGCTTCACCCCTCTAAGTAACCTTGGATTCTGCACTGACTGCAAACCATAACTATAACATATCTTAACAGTATACCCTGTCTTCTCTCTCTCTTTCTCTGCTTTTCCAGCTGTGGTTTATGGGTTCTTCTGCATTCACTCTCTGTGAGAATTGAGGATGGAGAGAGTCAGTTTACATTTAATGCAATATGTGATTTTGTTCACAACTTCTTCATCTGTGAGGAATGTCGACAACATTTTTACAAGATGTGTTCAAGGTAAAGGAATTGAGAATTGATCATGTCAATATTATTCAAGCTTCTTTTTTTCCCCATCTAAATTTGGATTTAATTTTCAGTGTTTCTAGTCCTTTCAACAAAGCCCGTGACTTTGCTCTCTGGTTGTGGAGTACCCATAATAAGGTAAATGAAAGGTTGATGAAAGAAGAAGCATCTCTAGATACTGGTGATCCCAAATTCCCAAAGAGAATTTGGCCCCCAAAGCAGCTTTGCTCTTCCTGTTACCTAGGCCATGACCAGAGGAGCAACAAAATTGAATGGAACCAGGATGAGGTCTTCAAGTTTTTGAACAGTTATTATGGAAAAGTGCTTACTTCTCTATACAAGGACAAGAGTATTGTTGGAAATGGCGGGACTGATGTAGCTGTTGAAGATTTAATAGTATCAACTAATGCAATTGTGGTGCCTGTGGGAGCTGCATTGGCAATTGCTGTTGCTAGCTGTGCTTTTGGAGCACTTGCTTGCTACTGGCGTTCACAGCAAAAGAGTCGGAAGTATTTCCACCACCTACACTCTTTAAAGAACATATGATAATTAGGAGGGTAATGAACTCTTTTCAAAATTAACTAATAACTGGGGCCAGAAGAATTAAAAAGGGGGGAGAGAGAGAGAGAGAGATTGTTCTTTAGGAGGTGTTGAGTTTCTAATTTCTTTTTTTATTTTCTTGTTTGTATGCTGTTTCAGGCCAAGGAGAACATGGAAGTAGGATTAGCAGACAAGCACACAGAAAGGCATATGAGGTGCACAGTAGCTTTCGTAGGCATCCAATTTATGGTCTCCCTCCACAGAGCCTTGCCGAGGTCCTTTTTGAAGCTTTCCTTCTTTAATAGCCTCTTCGAAATGTACAGAATACAATTCTTGCTCTTGGAGATCATCATTGATCTGTGCTACTTTCTTTCATTTTTATTTTTTTTTTGGGTTGTGCTCACATCTAGTCTAGTCTGGGAATTTGGGGGAAAGGAGCACATGACGTGTAACATTTTTGCTCTGTAATTTTGGGTTACTTTTTATTATCAAGGTAACTGTATAAGCTATAAGCACGAATTACATTATTATGTATGGTTCACCTTTTGCCAAACATTTGAATGAAATCACAGGAACCTATAGCAGATTAAGATTATCATTTGGTGGAAAAGAATAAATACCGTTTTGAATTTTGGTTCAACTGCTGACATTTTGGGTACTTTATTGGTTAGGCGTTCATCCCAAACCAATGCACGCTATACTTCTCACCTTCATAATTCCTTCTTCTGTAACTTCAATTATGGACAAGAGTGGTCCATTTAGACTACCACCCAGAATGGTCATTCCTTTGGTTGAGAGGGTCATATACAGAAGTAGAGGATGACAATGTCTGATTACAAAAGGAATGAAGGGGAGACTGGAGACAGACCAAGGTATCAATGACTCAGATTAGGGCTTCAATGCAACAATGCTGACTAGCAGAGCTCAAATGCCCATCTCCTGGTGGATAGCATCATAAAGGAAATCAATAGAATACCGAGTGTCCATTGTCTACATAAATGGGAGGGCTATATTCGAGAGTTGAAAGGACAGTTGAAAGGACTGAGGCAGGCATATTCAGAGCCTGGATCATGTGTCTCAGCTAGTGACAAGGACGCAATGAGAGTAGTACTGCAGACACATTTGTCATTTTCTATGGCTTTTCATTAATTAATGAGGTGGTGATACAAATAACATGAAACCCAAAAGAAAATAGACGATGCTAGCATCCTAAAGTGAGATAAAAGCCACAAAAGTACCTATTTTTCATTGCAATATACACAAGTCATCCATCCTTGATATCTACCCATGTAATTTTCTCTAAGTAAATTTTATATCTATACAGTGAAGATATTGTTCTGAATCTGGAGAATTCCAAGCAGTAAGCAGCAAGAGTAATGTAAATGTATAACTTGCTGCTGCCAAGACTTCCCAAGGAGTAGTTATTACAGGAACTTGGAAATAGAAGTGGCATGCAATGCCTCTTGTGAGCTATGACCACCTGTTGCACACCAGAATTTCAGTGTCTTCAAACCAGTTTTATTCTCATTCCCCAGCAAATTCAAGGTTCTCAAGGAAGTTGTCTCCATCTATTTTGCATCATAAATCAGAAGACAAATTGCAGCATCTCAGAGCAACTTTTCATGCTGCATTAACTTCAAATGGCTACAGCATTTTTTACAATACACGTATGACATGAGGCTGCAAAGCTGCTTGTTCGTTTTCATTGTCAGATAGATTGACCGAGGCATTAAGGGGCTCCTAATAATTACCCATGGCCAATCAGGAAACAAGAGACTTCACTATAAATAATTATACAGTTAATCATGGAAAAGACAAAAGGTCAATCTATGGTAGAAACTTACTCGTTGTTGTCGCCAAAGCCGCTGGATTAATGCCACTGCTCTAACCATAAAGTATATAGGAAGAACAATTCCCACAGTCCGAAATAATAACAACTATCAAAATTCAAATAAATCAAATAAACCTTAGTAAGAGTATCATCAATGTGCTTACTAAAATTATATGTTGAATCATGCAAACATACCATAAAGAGTGGGAAGGAATACTCCTTATTTCCACTAATTACGAGGGGAAGAGTATGTCTTAGAATCAGTAGAACCATGAACTGCACATGAGAAGCAATGAAGATTGGAAAATGTCACAGCCAGTAGGTGTAAGCAGGTGTAAAGGCATACATGCACAAGCAGAGAAAGAGAGAGATTACAATGAGAGCAACTGAACGACAGCATATCAAACTTCCTACAGTAGAAGCTGAATACTGGTTATAGTTGGAATTGATAAGATTCTGGTCGGTGGAAACCATGCTAACCAAATGAGTACTATTTAAGTCTCTTCTTGAAATCTCCCAATTTCCCCTGACATAAACAGCATAGGAGAACATTGGAAAATGGAAAAGAAAAATCATGGTTTAAAGATCAATTGATGGGAAAAAATAATGAATATTGTACGGAAGTTACCTGAATGTCATTGGAATACGTCCAAATTGAAATAGTGGAGGAGGAGCAGTATAACCAGGCTTGAATTGCTGAAATTTACAATGTAGGGAAAAATCATCAATTATAACACGACCCAAACCCAAATAATCCAGATACAATTTCCTCACATTCATTATCGATTGGTCAAGTATGTAGAAAGTAGATGAGAACCAGGAACAAGGACAATTTTTAGTTACCTGGTGGCATATCTCACAGATGGTGTCACCCTTCTCATTACACCACCGTTGTATACACCTGCGGTGGGCGTACTGCAAAAAAATTAATAAAAATGCACAAGGTTTGAGCCATCAACTTTAGAAGGTAAATAAAATAAAATATGGGCAAGATATCCAGCAGTTCTAATAATTCTAGGAACCAAAGCACAATTTTCATATATATATCACAATAATCCTCACTCCTAATGATCAGATCAAAAATCAGTTGAGTTTGGTAAATATCAAAAGTGAGTATACGTGCAACTTCTCAAGTGGTATTTCCGAAACTTGCAGCGTTGAATAAGGTGTCTACCTAATGATAGGATGTCAAACTACTAGGGATAGGAGCTTGTATAATGCATAAGTCACACATATCTTCAAAATATTGTGTAAAATGAGCATGCTAATTTGTATATGAAGAAATTAATCATGAAGGTAAAGGATTCTAATTGATCCCACCTTGTAAGTTCTTTATCCCTATGCTATCAAGGATAAAATGGAGAAAACAAGTTATATAACTTGCCAGACATACTCTTACCAAAGACCTTTGTTCCCTAGCATTTCACTAAAATTCTTTGGTTATCTTTGGTGGAAGGAGTCTTTTTTAGTGGTCCTCATCTCTCCAAGTGCAACCATATAAATGAATTAGAAACTCACTAAAATTTCTCGATGGTTAAAGATAATCAACCAGGTGACAGAAGTATGTCAGTAAAATTTGGCAATAGACACTTAAAATTCTTCAAGAAATTTTATGTGTCCATTCACAATTGACTTGGTTTTCCATTAAATTTTAAAACATGGATTGCATGGATTCAAGTTACAAATAACAACAATATAGATTAATAAGCTTAATCACTCTCACATATCAAAACATATGAATGTACTAGTAAAGAACTAACCTTCAAACTACCACAACAGAAGCAGGGTGTCTCCATATTGGAATCTTCATCCTCGTCATGACATATCCTGCATTCTACCAGTTTCCCTGGTGATTTTATATCATTCAGTTCCAGACCCATCTTCATCAAAGAGAGATCAGCTTCTGTGTCATTCACTGCTGAGGATGCAGCCTGCATTGAACGATTCCTGCTTTCAAGTGCAGCTTCTAATGTGGATTCAGTAAGCAATCGATCAACCAGCAATACAAAGTGATCCCCCATCCTCAATTTTTTTACACCTTATACCAAAGTTCACTTCACTATACTCCAAGGAAATTTTATATTTTGTGTATGTCTAAACTTCTTGGACAAGCAAATCTCCTTCAGAACTCCTGGAAATGAAACCCACATGCAAGGGGAGGAAAGAAAAAAAAAATGTAAGCAACATCGATAAGCATATTTAGAAAAGGTCTATCTTTTTGGGTGCTCATAAAATTGGACGAACATTATCTTCATGCAGAAATTCCCGGTTCCCATTACAAAAAGCTGGACCCCACATAACGCTTGTAGAGAAAACAGGAGAGAGAGAGGAGGGGGGGGGGGTTCAATTTCATATACATAAAGCTCCAAAACTGGAACAAAAGCACCCCATCCACGAGAATAAAAAACAACAAAGTTAATCGAACTGCACAAAGAGATGCAAACATCAACGAACTGAAAATTTTAATTGAATGAACAAAGGCAATTAATTCCAAATGTTATCTGAAAAGGATGAGGAATCTGAATTTATAGTGAGAAACACAGCAACCAGAAGAAGAAAAAATGCGTATACCCCAACAAGTTTAAACTAGTGCATAAACATTCCAAAGACATACAAATAACAGAGAAGAGAAGATACCCAGAAAAAAGTTAATGGGGAAAAGGGGAAGATGTAACAGACCCAGATGAAAAAAAAGAAACAAAAGAACAAAAAGCGACCACCTTTACCCACAGAAAGAGTTGAAGGCAGAAGAAGCATCAGAACAACGAAAAGGGGTGCAAAAAAAGGGTAGAAAGGAAATGGGAATCTTACAAGAAGGGGATCGCATTTTGATCAAGCTAAGAAAGCTTTCACCTTTTTCTCTGAATTAACCATAAAAAGAATGGAGCTTTCACTTTCTACAAAATACTTGGGGGGAATCTGTGTTTTGGGAATGAAGCAAGAGATTGAGTGTCGTCCATGACAAAAAGCAATTACAATGACATATGAGAATTTCCCTATGTGTGTGTGGTGATGTGATGTCTATTCATGCCATGCGATTGCGAGCGTTAATATATTCATTCATTCATTCAAAGGGTGGAGAAGGAGAAGGAGAAGGAGAAGGAGTCTAACTGCATGTATGGGGCCGCCACGATTCGATTCTTATTTCACCGTTATTGCCATTTCGCATTTGCCTCCTCGACCCACTCTCTGTTTCTGTTTCATCTTTTCTCTACCTACCATTACCATGTTTGCCCATGAAATGTCCCAAAAGAATAAGCACCAAAAAATAAAGTTATTTCAACCAACGAAAAATAATATAAAAAAATGTGTGTAATTTTTTATAGGAAAAAAATAAAAGAAAAGAAAGTTGTAATGGCTTTTTTTATATGGAAGAGAGTAATAAAGGCATACATGATCGACGAAATTTAGTAATCACAATAAAATATAATCGAATTTTTTTTAAAAGGATAAATTTACTTTGCAGGTTTGCACCCTCTTTTTTGGGGGATATCATTTTATCATTTTACCGCCTTAGTTTGTTTGCTTATTACTTTATTTTCATGTGATTTCATTACTAGCATATTTGTTAGCTATTTGATTTTTTATTTTTTATTTTTGGTTATATCAACTAAAAAAGTTTATTTATGTTATAATCACTTAAAAACTGTCAGCTGTCAAATTTAAATATTAAGACATATTTAATTTATACACATTAAGACATCAAGATATATTCTTTTGTCAACTTTTTGTTAAGATTCTTAATTTCAACGAAAAAAATTATTTTTAAGAGAAAAGAAATTTTTAATAGATATATACTATAACTTTTATTAAGTTATGAATTTGTAAGTTAAGTGAGCGGAATAAAATTACAAGAGAGCAAAATATTATTAGAATTAATCAAAGAAGCAAAGTGTCAAAGTGATATTGTCTCGAACTACAAAAGACTACAAAATAAACCCCTAAACCCCCCTTTTTTTTTATAACTTTTAGAATTTAATTAAACATTTTGATGTTTTATTATTAATAAAAAATTATTACACATTCAATTCCTTTTTAAACACACTATAAAACACAACTCCAAACAGTTCTGCAAGTTACTTTTCGGTATTCTTTCACTTTCAGCATAAATAACATCTTCTATATTCAATCTTTAGGAAATATAGGATATCGGTGAAGTAAAAGTTTTGTACACAGACGGCATTTCATTCGTGCACGTGAGGCATGCACCCAATTAGAAATACTATTGGACCAAATCAAAACGTCACGCTGAGTATTATCGATAGAAAAATGAATAATGAACGTGGCACACTTTAGTACACCCTAATTCACGTACCTCTTTGATCAAATTTCAAAGTTTAATGTTAAAATTTTAATGATAAAAATAAAAACAATTTTATAATTATGATTATGTATTCTTCCTGACCAATTATCAAACTAAATTTTCATCCATTAAATGAGACGACTGGTCGTGTAAGTTTTTTATATAATAAGTCAAACTTGTTAAATGAAATTGAAGTCGTATATTATTTTCCAGATGCATTTCAAGCTTTCAACAAAGGCAACTACTGAAAAAATTTCAAGTAGATTTGATGAAGGCTTTTATATTTATGTTCTTAGTTTTGTAGAGAAAAAGGGTTTTTTCCCCCACTGATATTAAAACATGTATTAATTATTTAAAATATTTATAAGCCCCGTGTAATAATAATAATAATTACTATAATATAACAATAATATACTTTAGAGTTTGTAACCCATTTTAAAGTTGCCTTGTTTGTGTGCTTATAACTCAGTAATAACCAATGGTGTCTTCAAATTATAGAATTCTTAGCGGATGGGGTACCTCTATTATGTTGTTCAAGATTGGCCAGTATTTTTTATTATAAAAAATAAATAGGTGTATAAATTCATGGCAAGAGAAGAATTGAACAGATCAAAGACAAACAAAAAGAAACCATACGACTGTTGACCTCATGCGATAGATGTACCTATCTCAATTCCCAACCATATTATACAACATATAAGATATAAGGCTTAGACAAATTCATGTTTTTCCTCTCACTTAGGAGTAGGACAATTTCACTTCTACGCTTCCCATGATATCATTTTCCTCTATCATCTACTCCACTTAAAAAAATAAAAACCTAGCTAATAATTTTCTCGATTATGTAAAACTTTCTCTGCTCAAATGGAAGTTAAAATATCAGCTGTGACATAAGATAATTAAAAATATATATAAAGGCATTATTGGCTTTGTTATAAGACAATAAAAATGGTGAAGTATTAAAAAAATTCCATAAAAAAAAGTTAAATATTTTTTCCTTTTCCAATGGTACATCTTAATTAGTAGCTTAATTAGACTAGATTGAGATTCCTAAATTTAAGTTTCATTAAAATGCATGAATTGAATACAAGAGGGTTTATACCATCACACGCAATCCAAAATACATTAAAAAATGCCATCTGGTCGTTGAATTAAATGACTCCTTTAGTCATTGACTTTTAAATTCATGAATGCCATTATCATAAGAATACACATGCATTAGGTTGACCCACCAACAATTATGATATTTGACTGGTTTTGTTGGGCAAAGTCCAAAAGATATGGACTTTCTCATGCATAATGTCAATATATCCCATTAATATATGATCTCACCTTCTCTCTCTATATGTATATTTTGATGATTGGTTCTTCTAGCTCATGCTTCTTTTTTTTTTTGTCAATTAACTTAATTAATTTTTTAAGTTAAGTGGCGTCTTATGATATTTTTCCTAGTTAGATCTTTTTAAATTTTTTATGAGACTAATTTATGATTGATAACTTAGAATATAAATTTTTTTTATTAACTTTCAACTAAAATAACTTTTAATGAAATTTAAACTTGTGTCTTCTCCCGTAAAAGGTGAATCTACTTATCAACTTGACCAATTCTCAGTTGGTGCTCCTGCTCCATTCTAATCATGGAGGACACATGCAAATCTTATGGGTACATTTACTCATATTTGAATTAATGTGTAGTTGAACAACCAAATTAATTTAGGAGTTTAAGTGCACGGAAGAATATAAGAGATATTGGTGCATGATGAGATTGATTTTAACTTAACTATAAATATTTAAGTCAAAAGATTGATTCTTAATTAGAACAATGATTGTGAATAAACCTACAAATGAAAGGCCGACATGGCAGAGAAACTATATGCACATATATTGTTAGTTCGGGGATCTTCCCTTTATTATATTATTAAAAGTAAACATCATTTTTATATTCTAAATATATATGAGACATCACATTTATTCTTTATTTATTAATGATATCAAATTAGTCATTTAAAAATAATTAATGTCATCAATGATTAATTTGATGTTATTATATGAACCAATTTCGTCATCTATGGAGTCAGTTGATTAGTGTCATTAGGGTGCCATAACCCATAGCCAATATAGTCCACTTTTGACAGTGTACTCACCATGAAAATTGTAGTGCCAAATAATCCTTTCATTACCCAAATTGATTGGAGAACTAAGAAGTTCATCTCCAATCTAGTTTGGGAGTAGATGTTTGTCCTCTTAAACCTTCCAAAGCGTGTGCCAGTGTCAATGAATTGGGCTAAATAAGGAGAGTAGAGATGTTCTTGTTGAGAGCTATCCAAACTCCAAAGTAAAAGAGGGCACCAACGGGCACCAAGGTCCTCAAAGACGTCTAAACAAGATCTACCTTGGGGATAAGATAGATGATTGTGTGGCAGATATTAGGGAGGATATATATGACCAGAATGGAAGAAAAAGGAAACCTACTGAGAGGAAAATAGAGAAAGCAGCTCTCTAAATTACATGTAGAGGTGGAGGACAAGTCAACCATCTATTCATTCCTCCATTGATCATCGTGGTAGGTCAACAATGAACTCAATTGGATTGGAAGTAGAAGAAGTGAAGAATTGTTCAAAGATTGACTACAACATTAGCCACATTCTTTCCTCCTAAAGTCCATTATCTAGAAGAGCTAGTCTTGAAATCCATGCCATACTCATCAAATTTGCCCCACCTCCTTCATACCACGTATCAATTCATGAGTAGTAGATAGTGATACTTTTGCGATCTGAAATGCTGTGAAACGCGATCCAGATCGCCAAAGTTGGCATATCTCTAATTGCTTATAGAGAATGAATGAAAGAACGGTTGGCTACCAGTACCATGGCTGCTTGTGTTGGAAGTGATGAAGCGCAGCCAGAAGAAGGTAGGAGGTAGAGTAGAGGCACGAAGCTAGAGCAGGGAGTATGAAGGAAAATAAAACCTAAATTCTTCTTTCACTAAGGCTATGTTTAGAAGTTTTATGATGAATGGAATGGAACGAAATGAGATAAGATGAAATGGAGTGGAATAAAGTTCTTATACCATTGTTTAGATGTTTAGTGATGAAATGAAAGAAAGTTTCCATTCCATTGTTTAAAAGTTCAAATGGAATATGATGAAAAAGTAAGAATTATAAATTTGTAGTTATCATATTACCCTTACTTCATATATATTAATCTTGATTATTTATTTTATAAAATTTAATTTTTTGAATAACATTTTATTTTCATATACATTTCCATAAGCTCTTATAGAAATGTGAAAAAAAAATTTCAAATTTATTTTAAGTTAAGATAAATTTGTAATTTTAATATTATATTTTATAAACATTAATTGATTCCATCTCATTTCCCCTAATTTGGGGGGAAGAAAAATAGAGGAATATGGTGATATGAAATGGAATGGAAACCCCCTCATGTCATTCCTTTCCATCCTCTTTTAAAACATCTAAACAATAGTATTTCTTTCCATCTCATTTCATTCCATTCCATCATTTACCACCAATTCAAACATGGCCTAAAATGCGCAGCATCATTTACTTTTAATAAAGAAAATAAAACAAAATAGAAATTATAGTAAGTATTCTCAATATGGGAAATTTTAGTCATTTCATCTATTTAATTATTGGAGCAGAGAAAATAATAGGGTAAAATTTAAAACTTAACAAAAAAAATTATGAATTAAAAATAATTAAAAAATATATCAATAAGTATATAATTTAATTTTGATATACATTCAGTGAAAAAAATTTATACTATCATTATATGATGTTTTAGCACATCATTAAAGAGTAAGACTTCTTAGGTAATTATTATGATAGTCAAACTATTTTAATGATGTGACAATATATGATTAAGTAATAATACTATAAAGAAACTTAATATATACGATATATCATATATGTATATATGGTTAAAAGAAATTGTGATAATTTAATTAGGGAACCAAATGTACCAAAGAAATATTAAAGAAGTCTACGCTAATAATGTACACTATTTTCTTGAGTGAAGTTCCGCTTTCCCGTTCTCATATCGCGTACCTTATCGTCCTGCTTTCCAAGTATCTATGGTGCATGCAATGCATTACGTTGTGTTAAAAGCCTCAGAATGTTGTGTTGCTATCACCTTTAATTAGCCACCAATCCATACCCTGGAATTTTGTCTCCAATTAATACTTCTCATCATCACCTACGGCAGGCCTATCTAAAACTCTTCTGTAAAGCCTTTAACTGAATTCTGTCTATTTCATGGTCCACTGGAAATCAATTCTTGAATCAGATTTTAAACTACAGAAAATTGGTGTTGAGAATTGAGAACAGTGCTTCCTTAGTTCCTTTACTCAAGCAACCAATATATATGCCTCACCAATTTGAGTTTAGAGAAAACCTGAAACGAAACATTTTAGACCCAGTAAACGTTGCCTGCTACGCCATTCTAACTGTTTCTCGCACCTCATGATGAAACTATAGGGGCGTTTCTGTCTTATCATAAACGAAACGAAACGAAACGACTAACGACTCCTTTAACTACTTTTTTTTTTCTCCAATAGCAGAACGCCACGTTTCTATCTCCATTTTCCCGCCAAAAACTCTTCTCAAGCTTCGTCAATGGCGTCCTCACATCTCTACCTCTTCCTCCTCTTCTCCTTCTTCTCTCTCTCCTCCGCTCTTCCTCGCGAAGCCATCTTCGACGCCGCCGACGTTCTCTCGGATTCAGGCTTCGTCTCCATGGCTCTCACCCTCGAAATCATCGCCCAAACCCTCCTCGAACACTCCCCTTCCGCCACCATATTCGCCCCATCCGACACCGCTTTCAAAAACTCCGGCCAGCCAACCCTCGACCTCCTCCGCTTCCACTTCGCCCCTCTCCCGCTTCCGCCGCAGAGCCTCCGGCTGCTCCCCGCCGGAGCCAAGATTCCGACCATGTCCGCCGCCCACTCTCTCATCGTCACCACGTCGCCGTCCGATCTCACAATCTCTCTCAACAACGTCAAGATCACCGGTTCCCCGATCTACGACGATGGGATTCTCCTAATCTACGGAACCGAGAGGTTCTTCGACCCCAATTTTCAGTACACAGGGCCCAATCGAAGACCTAATAACCCTAACCCCTCGTGTGGGGTGAAGAATCAAACCCTAAGTTCCTCTGATTCCTTCGATGAAGCCACTGAAGCCCTGAATTCTGGTGGCTACTCTGTGATGGCTTCGTTTCTTGGTTTGCAACTCTCTGGTGTAGCGGACCAGAGTGCAGTCACCGTCTTTGCTCCATCTGATGAGATGGTGCTGAATTTTCTTGGGAATTTCAGCGAATACCCTTCGTTCTTTCGTCGCCATGTTGTCCCTTGCAGGCTTCTCTGGAACGATCTGGTCGGTTTCAGTGATGGGTCGGAGCTTCCCACGTTCTTGGAAGGGTTCACCGTCAACATCACAAGGTCTTCTGGCGTTTTGATTCTAAACGGTGTCCCGGTTTTCTTTCCGGATATATTCTTCAATGACAAGCTTGTTGTTCATGGTGTCAGTGATGTTCTCCCTGCGCTAGAGAAGACCCAAGATGTTGTGGAATCTTTCTCTCACTTTGGAGCCAACCCTGATGAGGCAAATGTGTTTGACCCTGGTGAATTTTGAGGTCTGCTCACTGTTTTCTAGTGCATGTCTTTGTGTAAATTTTCAGTTACTGGTGAATATCTTTGATGCCACGAGCTTGTGATTTCACAATCTATGCGTTAGATAAGTAAGCACTTAATGTACTTTGAGGTGTTTTTTCTTGTAGACTGGGTTTTCATTTTCCATGCGTGTGATATGAGAAGAGTGAGAGCCCTCATCAGATTTGGTTTTACTGCGCTTTATGAAGTCGAAATTTTCATCTGTAACTTTCTTTAGTGCACTGCCTGTGGTTTATTAACTTGTTTGATTGTTCGAAATGGCTTCCTGAAATGCAAGATTGAGCTGACAAGAACTAAAGTGGTGGACACGCCCTACTAATCCTTTGCTGTATTGCTTTAAGAAATCAACTCTTTATGTATGCTGATACCCAAGGTGATCATCTAACCTCCTTCGATTGCTGATAATGACTTACTGATATGCAAGGTTGAGATGACAAAGAACGAATGTGGTAGTCGTGTCCCCCAAATTCTATATGACAAGAATTAATTTTAGAGAATAGGACCTTAAGCGAGTTCACATTTTATTGACTATTGGCACCCTTTATCACTTTTTTCTTATCCAACAAACACTCTTGAATTTGGGTATGTTTTAACTAAATTATATCTTTTGTAGCACTACTATTGTCATAATAGAACGGCGATAACGGTTGCAACAATAAAAAATGATAACAGTTGAAGTTGCAAGTATAGCATCAATCAAAGCAATCATAGAAAGTGAGTCGTGCATCTATAGCTAGAAACATATCAAATTGATCTTTCTTTATATGGATACTTATGTGTATTACACCAGCTTTGGCTATTATCTCGGAACTCAAGATGTAGCTTCGCTCCACCTTTGTTTCTTCCCCTATTATGGGGTACAGTAAAACAATACTAGTCTACTTTTTTCCAACTAGTTTTCTATTATACAACCTATACATCACTATCTGCATTAGACAATGATGAATTTGCGGTGTTGCGGTTCTTATTAAATATGTTCTTTAGTTTTTCTGGTAAGGATAGCTTCACAGACACTTCCCCCCTTCGGGGGCGGTTTGCATAGAGTATCCAGAGAACAAGGCAGAGCAGGACACCAACTGAAATGAGGCCCAGTCCTGCATTGATAATCTTTAGATAATGGTTTAATGGAGGACAGTAATTTGAAGTGATTCCTGCGAATGCATCCCTGACAAAATTGCAATTCTGAAGGCTAAGTAAAAGTGGAGTATAATGTTCTAATGCATAGCTTTCGTTAACCGCAGCTACTAACTGCAAGTAAATCTCTGGGGTCACCCTGCCAACATTGGTGCAAATACCAGATTCAGATACCTCACATTCATAGTTCTTCCAAACCTGAAAAGTTTAAACAACGGATTTGATGAGTTCTTTGTACATCAGTGGCAGAAATAGACACTAGAACATTATAAAAAAATTTAGAACAGTTCAAGAGCAAAATTCAGAGATTCTTCTTTTCATCCCACTTCCCTCCTTATTTTTTATTTAGTTCAGTGATTGGCAAATAATCAAAATGGTTATAAATTATCTAAAATGTTTTAAGTTTTAACCATTTAGTAATATACGCGAGTCAATCATGCATGTACAGAAACACCAATAAGCCTAGGTTTCAAATGCCAGTAGATCATGTACACCACCCAAATGAGATAAAAAAAACTTAGAGCCTAACCTCCAAGCTTCATCAGGTTCAGCTGGTTAAATACAAGTAATACTTAAACCCATTTTAAAAAGTGGTGCGAGGCCCTATTTGGACCAATCAACAACCAATATATATATATATATATATATATATATATATATATATATTTAAGTTTTTAGAATAATTTTCAACTTCCAGCAGAACGTATGTGTATATCATTTCCCATTAAACACGTTATTTGATATACAGATGTAGTTCATTGCAGTCTAATCTTCCCACTTTCACAATATATTCAACCAAAAATCCAAACCATAAAGAACTACCATTTCTCATTCACTCTCTCTATCTCTCTCTCTCTTCTCTTAATTTTGTTGGGTTGGATGAGAGGGGAAGAGAAAGACAAAGAAAGCTACGAAAAGCCAGCTGGTGGCCGAGCTCAATATTCAAGTCAAGTGATGACAAACATACCAATGAAGCATTGGCAGAGGAAACTTCTTGAGCCGTACACTGGCGCTCTTGAAACTGAGAGTCAAAGGGATAGCACAAAGCTGGCATTGCAGGTCCAGACTGATTGTAATAATGCAGACTACCTTGTGTTGCATTTATGTTTGCAGTGTCATAGATGAACCGATTGACAACACTTACAATATTGGTGACCACTTGTTTACTTTGAAAAAGTGTCTTGTTTGTGGTTCTCTGGTCAACACATGGAAGGATATTACCAAGAGCAGATTCTGCGTGTGGATTCGCCACCCATTCTCCCATAGCCATACAGGTATCAGAAATTGCACTGTAATAGATATAATTTAACTCATGTCAGGTCCTTTGGTTGCTAGTGTGAGCTTTTGAACAGAAAACTGAAATTTCCAGAAAATAGATAATTGGATTTCAATTCAGCATTATCAGTTCATGTCAGGTTTTGTTATGGATTAAGTTACAACTTTGAAGAAAGCTGGCGAGGGGTCACCGGATGCAATGAATGCAGATAATCTTTCCAAGGGTAAATGAAGGCCCAGAGGCAGCCAAGAAAGGGTATAGTTCCCACTTAAAGAATATGTTAAACTGAAATCTCTAAGATATAATGGCTTACTTATTAAGGATCATGAACACTCCACAAAGAATGAATGTGGTTGCAACCAGTAACCATCCACTGATAACAAATCTGCAAAAACATTTTGAAATCAAATATAAGAAGATGAAAAGGGTCCTTAGGTAGATAGTGGCATGATAAGCAAAGGTAATAATATCAACAGACCATAAGCAAAGATAACTTACATGAGGATTGCATGTTGATGTCCAAGGATAGACAGGACTGCAGAAAATATACAAGACAGTAATAAGCAAGAGCTCCAGAATATAAATATAAAATTAGCTCAATTTATTTAAGATGTTATCATCCATACATACATAGTCCAATTAGAGCCAGGAGAAGCATCGCTGCTGCCACGACAATCAAAGCTAGACGCCTACAAAATGGACACAGTTTAGCATCATATGTGGATGCCAATATTAAATTCAAGAATAAAGAGTTATCAGTTTTAGATTGCATACACATCATTGAATACTCTTCTAATTTTAACGGAATTTTCATTTGTCTTCTCGGAAAGTGTATTTGCTGCAGTATTTAGATCCACATTCAAATTGTCAATATCATCCATGACATCAGATGGAAGAAGCATCTGGGCGACATTGATAGTTTTTGCAAGGGAGAGATACTCTGTAACATTTCTTAGAGTCTGCACTGTATAGTCTGACTGATTGACAACATAATGGAGGGTATCCAAGGCCTCACCATGGAACTTATCCTGCCCAACAGAAAGGAGGATACATCCAGTCCTGTGTGATTAAGAGAACGGGACATGTTAGCTCAAGACAATAGTAACCAGGAAAGGTTGAATGCATCTACAAGTACAACTGACATTGAAAGGAGATTCAAAATTGAAGAAACAATGAAGCAACATAATATTTGTCAATGGATTGCTTTCTACCTAAAAATTTTCAGGCCAAATGCAGGATAACTAGAAGCGGAAAATAAAACCAGAAAGTTCTAGGGTCCGTAAATTTTTTAAATATTTCCTTTTCTGTTACTAGTGTTTTCAAGTTCCAAAGTCTTATTTACTGGTAACAAACGCTGATAGTAAATTTGTGATGAATGAAAGTTTGAGCTAGCAGTGTATACAGAAATTTCACTTGTATAGTGTTAAAACTGATTCTCAAAATTTCTCAGCAATTAAACGATGAAATTACCAAAATATCATCAAGATTGGTATTTATCAATGAAATTCAATTAAAAACATCCATAACATGTTTATGATATAGAATTACAAATACAGAAGAGTATCTGGTAACCAATCATGAGAACAGATGACTAAAGAACCAACTTCATCTACCTGTGATGAAAAGGACAAAAGAAGGGGGATTGCGACGATATAAAGCATCCTGTGAAGAAGTTAATAGAGGAACATTAAAATAAAGTTCAGAGAATTACGCTGCAGCACAGGTAAATAATATAAGCAGGATAAGACAAATTCTTTGCGAATGATTTGATCCTTTGTCCTTGATGTTAATCCCCCATCCACAGCATAGATGAACCACAAGCGCCAAGCCAAATGAAATAAACCATAGGACAGCAAGAATAAAACCAGCCGCACCAGTGAATCCAACTGACTATACATATCATGGTTAAAAAATGGTTAGTTAAAGTGACTAACAGAATTGCGAGGTTGATAGGAACAAGAGGGGGAAAAAAGAATCTTCTGAAAGTAGAACAACAAAGTAACTGAACAATAGGCGCATAACTTAAGGTACATAATTTCAAGGAGAGAAAAATGCAGATGGAATGAAAATTAAGCTCAAGATAGAAAGACAGATTAGGTATAATTGTACATCTCTAGCTTTTAATTATACAGCAGTGGCCATGACTTCAATGTGCAAAGAACTATACTAGTGGTATGTTATGTAGACGTATACTAAGATTAAAGGAAAAACTAAACATCGCTCATTCATCCCACCACTTCAGTTTTTGGAAATGCACCATTTTTACCAGATCTCAAGCATGATGGAAATTCACATTTCCTCATTATAACCATATCCAAAATTCCAAATATTTCAGAGCAACAACAGACATACATACACAGCACCCTTCAAAGGTAAAAAGAGAAAGAAGGATGCCATCCGATATAGGTATAAACAGTTAAAACATGTTCTACAAGAACATTCTCCATTTCAAGCGAATAGACCAAAGATCTAGCGTGCTAAAACTTCACTTGTCATGATCGAATTGGCATTGAGAACAGAATATATCATCCATTTGAGAACATGATGAAAAAAGAACCATAGCACTTACGGCCCAATAATGCTGATCTGCAATGTCCCAACCACCTCGATATCGTCGAAATCCTCGTAGAATGTCAGGCCTTTTCGTCCTGTTTGCCGCCAGAACAAGAGTATCCTCAGGCGCATCAGTTTTAGGCCCTGGTGCTAGAGCCACTTGTGTCACTTCATTCTTCCATGGACCCAAATTCTCATCTCCTGGAAACACAAAAAGGTAGAAACACAATTCATTACAGACACTTGCTAGCAAATGTGCCAATATGGAAATGGAATGTGTCCAAGTTTCCATTTCTTGACTCCACATAAGCATTTAGCAACAAAGTTCCCTATTCGAGCTTAATTCAGTTTATATGATCCAATTTCAGGAAACCCGAGATGAAATGAAGCATAAGTTGAAACAAGTTTTGATCTTTCCTTCCAATTCCTCAGCTTTTCAAGCAACCAGACAAGTAGGATAAAACAAGATCTACACCTAACCCATCACCATATTCACAATGAATGAGAAAAAATGCCAACGATAATCAAAGCTGCAGACACTTGAAAGACGAACCTAGGATAAACTTCATGGGATGCCTGATCGACCCAGATGGAGACAAAGCTGAAATCGAGCTCAGAGAGATTAATATGGAGAAGAAGAACAAGAACAACGATGACCCATCAAAGGAAAGGGCCTTCATTGCGGGTTCCCTGCAAGAAAAGTCACTGGTCACGGCAAAGGAAGCCACCCCACCCCACCATTTTGGATTCTGAGTCCAACCCCAAGTCTTAGAAACAACAAATCAACACCACCAACACAGAGACAGAGCATCCATAGTGAGTGTCAGAATCGGTTAATCATTTGTGTTTGTTAGGGTTGTATCTAACTATAAAGAACTGAACTTTGGAGATTCGTAGGAACACAGAGAAACGAGAAAGGGAAGAGAGTCACATGGGGTGGGTGCTGAATACTGATGGAGACTGACGTGAGGCAAACGAAAAAGGCGGGTGTGATTTAATTAAGTGCAGCGAAATTGACCTTACACTGTCGCTAGTCTTATACCACTGAATTAAGTAGCAAATTGATGGTTGCTTACACCACTTGTTTTGTCTTTTCTGCATTTTTTTATTATTATTATCATTTATTTATGTTCTCTTTTCTTGACTATTTTGTGCTCCACTCATATTGCAATTCATTAATTTCCCTAAAATGCTCTTCCCAAACTAATTAATTTCCTTAACTGATACAAACTAAACTCACTTGTGTTGGTGGAAGCACTGATTGGTTGTGCGGATGTGGAGTCATTCACGCTTCTCATTTTTTTTTATCTGTCCATTTTTACTCACCAAATGAGCAATATTTTTTTAAGTAATGTTATTAGCAAATTACCACTTGCACACTTATTTTATGCTTATCCACATGCTTTAAATCTTTCTAAAAGGTTCGTATTCATCATTCAACACATAATAACTCGGTGTAACTATCACTGTTTATTATCATATATACAGTAATATATTAATGTAAAAAAATTGTGAAAGTGCAAGTAGAATCACAGCTCTGAAAGCAGTAGGAGAAGGACAATATGGGCAGAATGGAGCTGGCAGTAGCAGCGAGTAATTCAGAGTGGTGGCCAGCCTCCCAAGTGGATGAAAACGAACAAACAAGTATTCTCACAATGGAAACTGAACGGCATGTTGATGTGATTCTTTAGGATACTTGTGAACGTATAAGAATAATCAATCCATGATAATAATTAATAATTTAATAACAAGAATTATCTAGTGCTATTAGGTCCACCGTAGCATCATTATGTTTGCCTGGCTTCGATTTCATGATCAGAAAAGAATCAGATTAGTTGAAGGGTGGGTCCCAGTGACATCGTACAGTGCAATGCTTTGCTAAATAAATTGCTGTGGCTTTGCCTTTGCATGTTTTTTGGGGGCGGGGAGAGGCCAGGCACGTGACCACTGGCTAGGGGCATGTGGGGCCCTATGCTTTTCTTACCTACACTATGGGCCTAGCCCATTTAAAGCAGCTGTACTTTAAAATTTAGAGTTGTTAATTAGGTCCACAATTTGGGCCGAACCATTTGGCCCAATAACTTTTGTGGGTCGGATTCAAATACTAACTATTTATTCTTTTGGCGATATAATAATCCAATAAAAGAAATTCACCCGATCGGTCATTACATGTAATTCGATCCAATCCAACAATTTTTTCAAGTCATGCCAACTTTTCATAATTTAATTTTGTACGATCCACCTGTTTGACAAATCTACTTTAAATAAAAGATTTTGAAAACTAAATAAATGATAGTTTCAATTGAAAACTCTTTTAGTATACATGACAATGTTTTTTTTTATTTCTTAATTAATCAAAAATAATAGATAGTTCAATAATTTTAAATTTAAATATTGTTAAGAAATTTTGTCAAATTAACTATAAATTATTATTTACCTAAAATATCATTGGCATATGCATGCATAAGAATGATAAAATGATACCAATTGTTAGTGTATAAATTTTTTATATAATCATGTATTGTATAACATTTAAAGAGTTTGAGATCTCAAGTAGATATTATCATAGTTAAATTCTTTTAGTGAGTGACAACAAGTGATTGAGTAAC
This sequence comes from Styphnolobium japonicum, assembly GCA_023212625.1. Classification (NCBI taxonomy): domain Eukaryota; kingdom Viridiplantae; phylum Streptophyta; class Magnoliopsida; order Fabales; family Fabaceae; genus Styphnolobium; species Styphnolobium japonicum. The sequence continues at coordinate 3,901,836 of JALBWW010000013.1, forward strand.
AATATGTCATAGTAGATCAAAATTAAATCTAAATAATATATATATAATTTTAAGATTATTAGTCATAATAACAAAAAGTTAAGAGTTAGTTTAAAATTTGTTAAAATAAGGATATAGAAAATTATTTTAGAATTTTGTTTAATAGTAGATATTATAATAATAAAGCATTAATTTTTGCATTACTCTTAATGTTATAATACCTATTACTTGTACATGCCTTGTCTGCGTTAAACCTATTACTTAATTTATAAACCTGAACATGTGAGTGTGAACATGTTTAACTCACTTTACATTCTTTTCTAATCACTAAGATGATACTCTGAATCATTGCTTGAAAGGGCCACTGTGCTCTCAGAATCAGCATATGCAGGAGCAGGACACTTGGAGACAAATTTACAGAACCCACATTTCCATCGCTCTTCCTCAGCAGCATAAGTGGCTTCTCGCTCTCCAACCCAAAGCTCAAGACAATACCGAATTTGTTTCTGTATCCAGCCATCATCATATGCAAATCTATCTTCACCCAGAAGTGAATGATCTTTCTGAGACTCATATCTCAACAGGAGCTGATCATGAGCAGGGGCCAGCATCCTACACGTGTTTTCGAAACATATCACCACATCATCAAGTGTCAATGAAGAGAATCCAGATTCAGCAGTTGCCATTTGGAGATCTTCACATAAAGTACGTTGAGGATTTAACCCAAAATAATCAAAAAACTGTTTAGAAGGGAAAACATGATCAGCAACTAAATTGTCCCACAAATACTTATAACACATCAATTGAATCCTTCCATTTCTTTGTTGTGGTTCTGCTGGAAGTGTATCTCGGAAACGAGTCTTTGTTTCAACTAGTATTGGATTGTGATCATTTTCCGCTGTCGGCATCCGAATCTCATCAATCTTTCCCACCATCCATATACCTTCTGCAAAAGCAAAGCCAACTATTGGCAGCTCACGGGTCAATCCCTCAAACAGCAATTGATTCACACCATTGATGAAGTTAACAAGCTTCAGTGCCATATAATCTTCACATGACTTCACCTCCACTTCCACCCGTTTTAGAACCTCTTGTTCAAGTTGGTCATGTCGAGCCACACCAGCTCTAATAGCTTCATTGGTCTTCCTTCCTGCTCTAAAAACAAGACCCAAACCCATTTGTTTTTGGCTGAACCATTCCTCACTAGGTCTCTTAGCTTCGTTGTTCTTCCGTTCTCTAAAAAGGAGAGAAAATTCCATTTGCTTTTCGCACCATTCTGTCGAAGTAACATCAGTGACAAACAAGCCCCTCTTGCTCCTAAATCGGTGCAGAAACGAGTTAGCTACTCTGGACTTCTTCTGGGTAGTCACCAAATTGCCATAATCCTCTATGTCAGGTTCGGTGCACATGAATAACCTTCTCTTGGCTTGAACTGAAACTGACCGAATGGATTTGGCGTTTCTGTGCAACTGAGAGGCAGAAGTGGGAGAATGTACTGCAGGGACAGCAGCAGAAGTGACAGGAGAACAAGCAAAAGCTAAAGCAGCGTCAATGGAAACCATCACTTCATCGCTTACGATCATCTCAATTGGGATCTCTGGATTATTATCCTCCTTGTTAAATGGAGACTTGGAGGAAGTTCCGAACATTATGGCTGACCCAGCAAGTTCGTGGTGATTCAAATGACCGTTTGGAATAGCCACAGCTGCTTATCATGAGGTTGGAGTGCAGTAGCTAGCATATATTGTTCCCATTTATATGTGTCAATTCTTAGGGACTAAAATCTATGCTTAGCTTTTCTTTATCCGTTTCCTGATAAGTTTTCTTCACGGGGAAGATTGTTAAGACTTAAGAATCTTAATTTTTAAGTATCATCTTTTATGTTAATTTTTAACTTCAACAACCCTTGCATTTTTCTAGTAATGCACAAGGATTAATCATGTAGTAATTGATAATGTGAAAGTGATCTAATGAAAAAATGTTGTGTAAAAATCGTTTTCTAGCTGATACCCCTATGTTTGCAAATCCGTTTTGGACACTAGGCACATAGGATTTCTAATTTATGCTATTCTTATTGGAAGGTGTCTTATATATTCTCTATTGAATTAAAAGTTAATTATCTCTATATGATACATAATTGGCAACTCTCACTATTTAAAACTTTAAGTAACTCTCAAAACAATTTTAAAGGTATTGAAATTTTTTATTAAAATGCATACCAAAAATTGTAAGGGAATCTAAGAAGAATTGGATTTCTTAATCAGCAAGAAAGGAAAAGTCATTAGAACAAAAGAAAAGAAAAGAAAAAGCTTGGGAATCCTAGTACAAGCACTAATTTGAAGAAAGTAGACAAATGAGGAAGAGAAAGTAAACAAAAGATAGAAAAGAAATATTGAGAGAGACTCTTCGGAGGATTGGGTACGTGGGTCGCATGGTACATTTAACAATTCAGAATGCTTTCGGACACAGTTCTTATGTTCAAAACTATGATCGCGTAAGGCAATTACTGCACATTGTGAACAGAAGATTACAGATATTAACAGGAAAGAAAATATACATTTCACATTTGAAGAGTGTTTGTTGAACATTTCGCCTCCAACTCCAGCATTTTTATCCATCTTGCAATTGCTGCTTTGGGAATTGGGGTCAAATTTACTCTCTTTGTTCTTCCCTACTTCATTTGGATGAAGAAAGAAAATGAAAAGAAGAGAAAATAAATTTAAAAAAAAGTAAGTTTTTTCTTCATATGCTTGGATAAAGAGAAAAAATAAAGAAAGAAAATGAGATTAATATTTTCTCTTATTTAGATTTATAAAAAAAATAAAAAAATAAAAAGAAAATATAAATCTATAAAATGACATATATACCCTTATTATATATGTAATTGAATGCAGACATATATTATTTGTAATTTTACATTTTCTAAAACACCTTTCTTAATATAAGTTGTATAAAAAATAAATTATACAAAAAATATATTAATTTAAAAATTATTTATTGATACTCAAATTAAAGTCACAAGAAGTTAATTAAGTAATAAGTAAATTTAAGTTCAGCGGTTAAAGAACATTTCTAATGTTAGATGTTTGAGCTCGAAAAAAAAAGAATTTCTAAAAAATGACAATCTCAATAATCTAAATGTGATTAATTTTACACTTAAAGGATATTTGAACAAGTACCAAAAAATATATATAATTTATTTTTAAATATTTTGTTCAATTTTTTTGTGTATTAAAAACTTAGAAATGAAAGATAAATCTCAAAAACTTAAATTTCTTTATCTATTTTATATTAATATAATTATTACATAAACATTTAAAAATAAAAAATGACATGCCCATCTCCCCCTAGGCCTTCACCCATCTCCCTCCTCACCCACCCCGTCACCTTCCCATATCCTCACCCATCTCCTCTGTCACCTACCCTTTCACCTCACCTTCCCTTATCAACCTTCATCTCTCACCCTTCACCCTTTCCTTATCAGCTCTCACCCATCCCCTCCATCTCACGCCTCGTCCCTCCACCCCCATCCACCCATTGCCCACCTCCCTTGCCAGTGCGTTTGCTGGGTTTGTTGTGTAGCGTAGTAGATATTGTGAGAGAAGAATAGGTTTAAGATGGGCAGAATTGAAAATAATAATAATAATAATTAAAGAGAAAGGAGAATGATTTGGATATTTTCTTCCATTTGGATATGAAAAGGAAGGGGAGATATCAAGTGAGAGGAGTGGTTTATTGTAAAAGTGAGAGGAACAAATCTTGACCATTGGATCATTCATGTATGGTCAAGATTAAAACATAAAGTCATGTGACTTTTTTAAGTGGTCATGTGACATTTAAGTAACATCTAATCTTGACCTTACATTGATGATTTAATGGTCAAGATTTGCTCCTCTCACTTTTACAATAAACCACTCCTCTCATTAGATATCTCCCCTTCCTTTTCATATCCAAATGGAAGAAAATATCCAAATCATTCTCCTTTCTCTTTAATTATTATTATTATTATTTTTTCTCTCAACCCAAACAAAGTGTATCTGCTTGCCTTGAACAAGTGACTTTTAATACATCTCTCATGCACATGGGTTTGACCAAGATTATTCCATTATCGATTCTTCATTATCTCTTCGTAATAAGAGCTTTTGGCCTTTCATGCAGGCTGCAGCCACAGATGATTTTCATGCGTGTACAACTTGCAGTATTCGGTAGCAGTAGGGATGTCAATGACACAGGGTGAGTCCCCACATTCTATATTTTTTCTCGCTCCCATCTCCAATCTTTACTGTAAGGAACTTTTTTCTTTTGTTTCCATTCTCACGAATCCCTATAGTAACCTCAATAATTCATAAAAAGAATTATAAACTATAATTTAAAAAAAATTAAAAAAAATTATATAAACTTAAATTATTAAATTTAAAGTTATATCATAACAAATTTAAATAATACAATCATAATATTCAAATTAAATAAAATATATATAAAAGACCAAAATGTTATTAATATTTATAATATATATCATATATAATAAGATATATATATATGTAATCTACTCGGGACAAAAATCTCATGGGGCGGGGGGTATGATTCCTATTCCCGTCTCCGAATCATTTTCGGAGAGATTTTGTCTCCCGTCTTCGTCTCCATGGAGAAAAATTCTCCGCTCGCAAAGCCTCAAATAGGACAGTCCCTGCGATGATCCTCACACGAGTAGAAATTGACATCTCTAAATAACATATGTATATAAGAGTGAAACATTATCTTTTTTTCTTTTTTCAACTGAATCATAATGAAAGTGTTTGAAATTAATATTCAGCTCCTCCTTGAAACATTTCAGTATCTAAATCTTTTTTTTTTTTAATGATAACTTTTTGAACTGAATTTTGATTCACTATATTGTCACATTCTTTCATGTAGTTGTTATCAAAATTAATTTTTTTAATAATCTAACAATACATAATTAGATAATAATATTTTAAACATTATATTAATAATAAATTAAAATTAAATTCTCAATTTTTTAGTTAAAAAACGATTCAATGGCATTTGGTCATATCATTTGAAGAGTAAAGCAACTTTTTGTTCTTTTTTCCACCGTGATCAAATGATAAAGTTGTTTGGATAATTTGTAATACAATTATTTTTTAAAAAATATTTATGAATTTTATAAGTAATTATGAAAAAAAAAATTATTTGAATATAATCAAGCAAAATTAGTACTTTTCAAGTGCAAAATTTGCTAACAAATAAAATTAATTTAAAATAGCTTTATTGACGCTTGCTTCCATTTATTTCTTTCCCCGATTAATGTCACTTGCTTCCATTAATTTCCTTTGTCCCTTACTTTTTTTCTCCTGAACTATAAACTTTTATAAAATGCTTTTTGCTATATAGGATAGGGAAAAGAAGAAACCCTGCTCTAGTTGCTACAGAATTGCCCATGAAAACCCACGGTTCAGAATCAGAATATGCTAGAACATATTCTATGGCTACTTCATTAGTAAAAAATCATTGCTAAGCTATCTAATAAGCCACGTACCCCACAAATATCATGCGCAGAACAACGTTACACTTTAAGGCATGCTTGATAAGAGTGAAAATGAAAAGAAAAATACAAAAAATGAAAGAGATGCATCTAAACACCCTGTTAGTATTTAGACTTTTATTTTGGTCAACACACAATTATAGTTTATTCACTCAACTCCAGGATTCAAGGGATTCTCAAGGCGACATAATCTTCACAGAAGTGGGCAAGGTCTTGAGGTGCTATCCTATTCAGAAAATAAAAAAAGTCAAAACAGAAAATTTTAAAATAGAAACATATGTTCATACCTGAACCATATTGGGCCGTAAGGCCCAGGGCTCTCAAGCCCAATAAATAGCCCTCTCTCTCCCTCTCCCTTTCTTCCAATTGGACCCTTCTCTCAAAATCACTTGCAACCGCCCCTTTTGTAAAGGTTAAATCACCTGCTAGACGTCGCAACAGAGCGTGACACACATCAACAAGTGATTAGCCACAATAGATGGAGGTGATCAGCTGTAAACAGGAAGAAATATATACGGAAAAGGATGAAAGAAGAAGGTAGATTCTCTGTTCCTTCTTTACATAATCTAACTTAAGCTTTAAATTACCTTTGAACCTACCCAACCCCACCAATTCGTGATTAATACACCAGAATTCAGAAATCTACCAGAGTGGATCAGAACAATACCCCATGCCAGAAAGTATCCCAAGGCTTCTTTTCAACGTGATAATAACATTTACATATGACCTAGCTCATAGATAGAATCAAATACATTCCATGGAAAACCTCACCTTATTATTACCACTGAAAATAAGTTAAATTTTACTTTAAATTAGTATAACACTTTTTGTGAAGAGGCACCTTATTATTTATTATAAACTGTCTTTTAACATAATCTTTATGTGAAGACATAAAAACTTGACATGACTTGTAAATTTATTTAAAAATTTATATTACATAAAAACTTTAAAGAAGTTAATATGTTCAAACTTTATATATTTTAAATATACTTAACCTTTAAATAAAATTATTGTATTGTATATCGAATAAATAGATTATATTAATATATAACCAATAAATTATATAAACATTATAAATAAATATACTAATATGGTAGGCCAAATTCGTCATTTTAAAAGCTTAGATTTTGACAAATTTAACTAAATAAATTTTTTTTAAGGCTAAACTTAATTTGTTTAATAAATAAGCTATAATAAAATAAGTCATATGTCCTTGTTAAACCATTATACTTATTCTCGCCCCTATTTGCAATTAGAGACAGCATTTTAGAAAAGGACCGGCCATATCATTGTAAATAAACGAGTTTTAGGATAAAAGGTATATTTTCCATAGCCAATAGTTTTGGAAGCCTACTACCAGTAATACCTAGCTCAACACAAGAACAAGCTTCACATGGGGAATCTGGAATCAATTACATCTCCATAGAACCCACAACCGTATCAAATCAATTTAGTGTTCAATTTAACATCATGAAAGTAAAAGACATTGCTTTGCTTCTTTGAGGGAAGGAACTTTGAAAGGAATTGAAAACAATCTTGTACTTCCACTAAAATAATTGCACAGGTGACAACGTTGCATTATGAAGAGACACAAATGTATTAACTTTGACAACTTGATATTAAGTATACTATAACTTACTAATAATTTTTAGAGAAACTAAGTATAGACAAGATTGAATACAATTGAGAACATATTACATAAACATCCCAATATACAGCAATGCTAGTACTGCAGCTTGCTTCTCAATGCACCAATGAAGTAAGGTAGGAGGGAAGGTGTACACAGGAATGAAGTAAAGGTTTGATCACATCTACTGTTCAAATAAGCATGTATAAGAATTAGGAACTGAACTGAACTGAACATCCTTGCCAGCTAACCTACTCAACAACAGCAGCATAGGAAAACAACAAAGTTGCAGTTTAGAATTCTCATGATCCAACATTTAAAAAAGCATCCGGCCAGACAAGGAACAAAATGCGAGTATCAGTAAGCTACAAGACAATTGGAAATTGAATGCAATGATAAAATGTAAAACATGTCCACAAAAACTATCATGCTTCACCAACGTTACATTAATAAAGTAAGCAAGCCTTAATTATTCCTGCATTAATTACTGAATAACAGTTTTCTGTCAAGCAGTATTTCCCAGCCAAAAAAAAGGTGACTACCCTGAAAAATAGGATGCAACACATAACTGATATGAAATGACACCAACAATAACGAGAACTACCAAATCCCTGGCATCCCCTATCTGTCCAGAATCTAAAGAAAACAAAATAGACATAGTTTGCGAAGAATTATCAGCATATAGGTAACATGTATTTGCATTCCATACATAACACTTTGTCTTTTCAGCTTCAAGTAAAACTGAGCGCTAGTTGTATGATGACAAATAAAATTGATCATATAACACTTGAGGCAAATTTGCAACACTTTCACATGTCAATCTTCAATCATCTCCAGATATGCCACAAGGGCAGTAATTTCGGCAACTGTAAATAAATAATAATAGATGCTCATTATGTCAACACATACTATGAACTTAGATAAGATATCTAATCGAATTAGCTCAAAAAAAAATTTAAAAAAAAACATGTAGTCAAGTAATTGGATAATCATGAATTACTAAAGTGCAGTATAATATTATAAATGTTATATATACATATATACTTCTGAAAATATCTTATGCTGCAGGATGTGTTGAAAATTCAAGAAATCACAGAACAGAGGCCAAGAAGTAGCTAAGAATTTTCCAGCCAAACAGTGTTAAAAAAGAAAACAGACCAGCTCTCAAACTAATTAGAGCTCGCCCTGTATCCCTTGAATCCTCCTTTCAAAGATCGCAGGATCCTGTCTATGGAAGCAATCCAACACTAAAAGCAAAATCTCTAAGAAAATTCCATTAATCACCAAACAACCTGGTATTACTTTGTGGTTGGCCCTATAGCCTTTTCAATGAATTAATAAGTATTTCAGCTTCTAGATATTTATGATGGAATGTTTTACTTACCTATGGCAAATGCAGGAAAGCTTGAGTAGTTTCTCATCAGAAAGAAGTTGGTGTATAGTACTGACTAGCTTCCATTCTATTGATGTTTCTCTATCAAAGTAATAAGTAAAATCAACCAGTGGAGAATTTGGCAACTTAATAATAGAAGTTTTGCTAGGCAAGGTTGGTCTAATGACAAACGTGAAGTTGTGAATGCAGTTGAAATCTCCTATTCATAGGGGAGAAATAAATGTGATAAAGTAGATATAAGATAGAAAAACAACCAATCCATTTGAAAGTCAATGAATGAATAACTACCATCTTCTTCAACACAGTATCCCCCACAATTGTTCACAAACACAAGTAACAAACTACAACAAAGAGAAATAAAAAATAAAAAAGTTGACAATATTTGCAAACCCTGTTGTCAAGAGTAACTCCAATCAGGTTGCAGAAGCAGACTTTAACTATTGACCAGCAATTAAATGGATGTAACTGGCTCAAAATGATTTCTGAAGCGCAGATACATATTAATGACACCAGAGAAAGTATCTTTGCAACTTCACAATGACTAGGCAACAATTATACAATTCAATAATAGCAAATCAAAAGGGAAAACAAGAAAATTTGATCAATTCAACAACAAATAGTGTGGCCAACTCATTCGGGAACCACATAACAGCCATTATATGAGCTGAATATTCAGCTTTCCAGCAAGTGTCAATTTCTTTCTGTTTGCTCAAACAAGGTAAAAAAAAAATAACAAATTGGCTGAGAAATAGGATACTTTATCCATCAATTGTATCCACTAATAATAGGACATGGAAAATCCCCCCCCCCCTCCCCTTCTACAATAAAGAGTAAAGACCAACTCTACCCATCAATTCACTGAATAAAAATCTTTAGTACTACTACATTACATCATATAATGTGTTAGAAGCTCATGACAAAGTATCAACCCTGACCAATTAAACTACCTTCAGCCTCCCCCCATTCACCTACTTATTCTTCTCACCTCTGGTCTGAATTCAACTACTTATTTTTCACCGTTAGCCCAAGTTCACCTGCAACAATAACCGTAGTTGCCATGTCCAGGAACATTCCATGCTCCACAACACCAGCAAGTTGCAGAATTGCATCATTTGCAATCTTCAAATCACCAATACTCTCCTTAAAATACAAATCTACAATAAAGTTTCCATTGTCCGTAACAAAGGGTTCGTCCTTTTCACCAAAAGTCCTAAGCTTGGCAACACAACCCGATTCCACAAACAACTTTTGCAACCTAGCAGCAGTAAATTTCCAACAAAATGGTATAACCTCAACAGGCATAGCCAAACCACTACCTCCCAAATAGTTCACCAATTTGGACTCATCCACAATGACAACAAACTTCTTGCATGCACCCTCCACCATTTTCTCCCTCAAAAGCGACCCACCCCGGCCTTTCACCAAGTTCAAATAAGGGTCAACCTCATCGGCACCATCGATGGCAAGATCAACAACAGGGTGCGAATCAAGATCTGACAAAGGAATTCCCAGCGACAAGGCTTGTTCGTGGGTCATCCTCGAAGTGGGTATGCCTATAATGTCCTTCAGCTTGCCCTGGCTCAGAAGCTCGCCGATTCGGTTCACCGCGTGCTTCGCCGTGGACCCGGTTCCCAGACCCAGAACCATGCCCGATTCCACGTACTCCACGGCCTTGTAGGCGGCGATTTTCTTCAAATCGTCCTGGCTCAGAATCAGAGGGTGTGGGGACAGGGACGAAGATGGAGAAGAAGGAACCAAAAGACCTGCTTCCATGGCTGCTTTCTCAGTGGCAATGAAATGGGGATAAGGAATAGCCATGTTGGGTTGGGCCCTTCAAACAATCCAAAGGACAAAACTTTTGCAACACCCAGAAACTGAAAATGGTAGTGAACTCGAGATGGAAATCAAATCAAGGCAAAAAAATTCATGGGGAAGAAGTAAAATCAGAAATAAAAGAAGCCCAGATATGAGAAAAAGGCTAAAATTGAAGAGAAAAATCAGAGAGAATGGGAGAAAGAAGGAGAAAAAATAATGAGGAAAAAAAATAGGAAGATGTGGAGAGAGAAAAGACAGAGATTGCGGTAAGGTTTAGGAAAATGTGTGTGTGGTGGTAATTGAGTGAAAGAAGGATAGGAAAGGAAGATAGGGTTGGAGCGCAGAGGAGGCAGAGATGGGCTTGTTTGGTTCTCGAGAAAGGGTTGGGATAGCATTATATAGGGAATGGAAGAAGGGAAGAGAAGGGTGGTAAGAGGCTGTTTCAATTCAAACATTGATTTGTGTAGTTTGAAGGAAATTCACGTATTTCGCGCGGCCCAGAAGAGAGATTCCTCGAAGGAACACAATCCTAAACTTCCCGAGTATATAAGACTACATTAGTATATAATTTTTAAATATTTCTTCGTCATCTTTTGTTTTTATAAAATATTAGTATCATTAATAATTAATAATTAATAGTTAATATTTAATTTATTTAAAATATAAAATATTCATATTAAATAAAATAATTATATTTTAATTAAATAAGACATTGACTACTAATTATAAAATTATATTGATATCTTAAAAAAAATATTAGATAAACCTCCATAATTTCTTATTTGTTTTTTTTTGTTACATTTGTTTCTCGGATTCTAAACATATCTCTATCTTTTTGGGAAATCATAGAGCCTGTTTTAGAAATGAGACATCATTATTTCTCAGAAAAGAAGAAAGAAATCATCAAATAATTTACTTTATACATTATATTCGCTATTTTGCCCAAATTTGTTAAGTTCATACAGTCTAAACATATAGATCTATTTTTGCAATAGTGTAAAATTGTGCAAACATAAATTTTTTAAGTAATATAAAATCGATTATCATCAAGTCAAATATTTGGTAGTTTATCAATCTAATTCTTTTATCATAAACTAACCTCTATTTTTTTTTTAGCAAATCTCACGTTTCCCTCTATTAGGGAAACGTCTTGTAAAAATCCACTTATTCATCCCACTAAAACTCAACCTACAAATTGTGCATCTTGGAGAAGGAGGACCGGAGGAGGAGGTGCTGAGCAAAGTGCAATCCCTGCACCATCTCAAGCAAGTGGGACATGAAAAGGTGATACGAGCACAAATAGAGCAGGCTACACGGGTAGTTCAAATGTGAGTACATACGTTCATTTAATTCAGTTAGTATTATATAACAATTAATGGAGTAACCATTTCAAACTGGTGTTAATTTCTTATTGAAGGGAAGACGCAGAGAAAATGCTGCTCGAGGTTCGAAGGGCCAGTCTAGGACAAGTGGTAATGTCCCTCAAGGCAATGGCCCCAAGAAAGTGGCACTCAATCCTATAGGCCTGTCACACTTGGTGGAATTAGATTTGTAGCATGGAAATGAAGAGGAAATCCCCGTATCATTAGGGAGTAGTTGATTCAAGCCACTATGTGTAGGTCAAATCTATTTTCCTTCTGAAAATGTTACATAAAGAGAGAGGCAGAAAGGAAAAAGAGGTTCTCATTCATCTCCATGCATTTTAAACATTCAACTTTCAAAGTCTTTATGAGACTCCCTTTTGCTAAATTCTCCCATTTTTAGCGTTTGACTGGACCACAGGCATGCCAATAGAAATTAATTGATCGGATAGGAATCCACTAAATTCATAGAAACTGTAATATATATATATATATATATATATATATATATATATATATATATATATATATCCATGGGGCTACGTAATTAGAGTGTTATTTACCTTCTACTTTGTCCTTTGGGTAGCGTCTATGTGAATGGAATCAAAATGTACTTTTCTTTATAGCAATGTAGTGGCAAACAAGGCATGAAGCTTGCTTTTATTACGAATCTCCGCATATTCCTGTTCAATTGATATCCATTCATTTCTGAGATTTTATGATATTGTGCTGTTTTGCAATTCAGATTTTTTGTTTTACTATATTATTATTCTTTTAAAAGCTAATATTCTAACAATTTAGTAATATCATTAACCTTTTTCTACAAACCCTAACCGTTTTCTCAACCTTTCATCTATTCATCTTTTTTTTTTTTTTCAACCACTGGGAGGGGGTGGTTTGGACCATTTTTTTAGCCTAAAATCACCCATATATATCATTTTTTTCTCTTTTTATTTAAATAAGTGATTTTTCACATAAATATGAGTTTTCTTTCGTGTTTTCGTCATCTGAGTGCGGCGGTGTTTTGTTCGTCGTCTTCGTCTTGTTGCGGCGTCGTTTCGTTTCCCGTCTTAGTGCGGTGGTTTCCCGTCTTGTTGCGATGTTCGTTTGGTTCAGATTGGTAGATCTGCTTCGATCAATTATAGATTCAATCAAGAATTGAACGTCAACGTTACAGATCCGGAGGCATAAGTATTCTAGTCACTTTGATTTTGTCACATTTGTAGGTATTTTACCGTGTTATGCTATTAACATGGGTACTGTGACTTTGTTCATAAATTCATCCTTTTCCGTTTTTAGCAATGTTGAATTTGTATTGTTCTCGATGTATTTTATTAATTTGAATGAGTGAATATCTTTTTTAGTCAATAAAAAAAAACAATTTAGTATAGTTAAACTAATATCTTTCGTGATCTTTATTAAGAAATTATGGTTACCTGATAGGATTTAATCTTCCACATTTTTGTTTTTTTATTTTTCTAAAGTTTAATAGAACATTCTTAAAAAAAAAAAAAAAAGTAAATAAGTTACTTTATTTTTTTATCAGATTCTTTTCCTTCTTAGCCTGCGGTGGCCAGAGATGGTCCAAAGAAGAGACTATATACCACTTTGCTTGTTTGACAAGGGAGTTGTTGTATTTTAAATGGTGTAATATTTAAGGTAATTTATTAATTATTTATTAAATATTAGTTTTATAATAAAATTTAAAAAAATTATTAAATATAAATAATAAATAATAAATAATTCACTTTAAATATTAATATTTTAAAAAAAATATAAGTATATGAATAATCACCTTTTCATAATGACTTACGCTGCGTGCAATTTGCTTGGTTTTAAAAAAGGCTTATTTTTATAGTGCTTTATTTGTCCAAGGGCATCTTCTTGGGAAAGGTCAATGATTTGGCTCCGCACCTTTGGTCTTACATATGGCCCTATGGGCCATCTTTGTCCGTTTGCATTTTCTAAGGTGCAGAAACAACCAAAGGGAATTTGATATTGAGAATTGGGACCTGGATGACTAGAAGTATACAAATCAAGTAAAAACATAACACATAATATAAAAAAATAATGCGTGATATCAAATTAAATTTATAATATTATATAATAAAATTTAAATAAATTATAATTCGTTTAAATATTATTTCCAAAGTTCATAAATATTTCTTTTGGAATGGCATGCTATGCATTTTGCTGCAGGATCAGGGTCAAGAAAAACCCTATGTCACTTCACTTTTTTAATATTAAGGTTTAAAATAATTAAATTTTTATATTAAAAAATTATATAACTATGCATAAATTAAAATTATTTTTAATTGTATATAAATGAGGGCAATTTTGGTGTAGGTTTTGGTTTCATTGGATAAATGAAAAAGAAAAATTGAGGAGTATTCGCTTCCTCTATTTTGTTGGATGAATTTCAAAAGAAAAGAATATAATGAAGAGATCAATTTGTTGGGTTTGAAAGATAATTAATAAAGAGTAGTAAAGAAGTGAGTACCAAAACGAAGTAGTAAGGAATTTTGCTAGCTACGTAAGTTTTTTTTTTTTAAAAAAAAATCTTTTTAACTTTATTTTCTATGTAGTTTACTCTTTTAAGGTTTTGGTCGATGTAATTTATTTCTATAATTTATTTGAATCGTGTAAGTTAAAACTTTCGTCTTAGTATTGTTAAAAATAATAACAAAAATATAGCAATTTAGTTCATCATTTTTGTTAATATAATTTATCCTTATCTATTATTGAAATCTAGTGTGTGTGTGTGTGTGTGTGAATTTTAATAGCCTTATGATGAAATGTAGTAAATTACACATTCAAATTCATCACAAGAGTAAGGTGCATTAATCAAAAGCTGGAGTAGCAGCAGTTGAAATGTATGAGGAGGAAGGAAGCATAGAATTTTGGTGGACTGACGCTGAGGAAAAAGACTGACTTGACCATGTAATGTAATGCAATGCAATGACACATGTTTCCCATGTGGAAAAAGCAGATCGTGGTCTAATTAAACTTGGCCACCTAGTGGTCATGGTCTTCGTCAACATTCCGAAGGATTTGGAGAATAAGCTTCGTCAACATTCTGAAGGATTTGGAGAAAAAGTTTGCTTAATAATGGGGCTGCTGGTCTAAAAATGTGTAACGAAACTCACCTGTTAGTGATAAAATGCATCATAAGCCAGTTCTTTAAAGAGCTATAACATCCACTTACATCTATGTCAGATTGATAAATATATGAAGAATTGTATAACTCTTTAAATTGCATTGGAATAAAGAGGATTGGGTTTCACAGCAGAGCTAAGCTTCTGCTTATAACCCAATTTTTTAATGGAAGTACAAAGATCAGCCCAACTCGATTATACTCAAAGAAGGTACAGAATTAAAGCAATAGTTGTGTGACATTTACCGTGCTCATTGATTTCAATCTGGAAATTCGCAAATCAGAAGGCTTCCTTGCTTCTGCAAGCAGCAAGGACAAATTTTATAAACTTTATTTTAGATGAATTTGATTTTATAATTTTAATTTTATTTAAAAATAAATTTATATGATTGTAATTTATGTTTAAAAAATTTTATATAAAAAGTGATTAAATTTTGTAAACTTAATTTTGTAATTTTAATTTTACTCAAAAATAAATTTGTATAACAGTAATTTATGTTTAAAAATATTTATTTATATTGTCCTTATATTTCATTTTATTATTTTTGAATTATATTTTAAAAATGACATAAATGTTGTTGTAATAATAATTTTTTATTTTTGTACTATTATTACTATAAAAATATAAAGTTTACATGATATCTTAATTTTTAAAAATTACTATATTTTTAAAAATTGATAATTTAAATATAATATTTTATGTATTAGACAATCTAATACATAATTTTAAAGAAGTTCAATCAATATAAATTTTAATTAAATAGTTCTTGAATCCAATTAAAATAAGCATGAATATAAAATATGCATTTTTTAAAATTAAAGAAAATAAAGACAAAAAATTTTAGCCACAAATGTGATTTGCTTGAGGACTTTTTAGGTCACTTATAATGAAAAGTAATAGTGATTCTATTAATGATTGAACCAAAATTCCTCAGAAGAAACCCATCCATCACAAGAGTTGTTATGACATTTTGATGGGTTTAGTATTTAAGGTAAGTTATCAATTATTTATTAATTTTTAGTTTTACAATAAATATTTAAAAGACTATTAAATATAAATAATAAATAATGAATGTTTGACAACTCACTTACCGAATTAGACACCTGCCACATAAGTTTTGTCTTGCCACCTGTCAATGAGTAACATAAAAGCAATAAACAAAAGCTAGCAAATGAAAAAATAGAAAACAAAGGCAATAAACAAAAGCAAAAATGAAAAACATAGAGAAATTCAAGAACCAACTCTATCAAGCTCAAGAACC
The DNA here is from genome assembly GCA_023212625.1 of Styphnolobium japonicum. Lineage (NCBI taxonomy): Eukaryota > Viridiplantae > Streptophyta > Magnoliopsida > Fabales > Fabaceae > Styphnolobium > Styphnolobium japonicum. Next base: position 3,917,969 of record JALBWW010000013.1, read on the forward strand.
ATCACCTAGGAGTTCAGTGGTAGCAAAACTCGAGAGTTAAGAGTGATGCTAAGAATTGAGGTGGGTTATTTCTTACCTTTCATCCAAAACTTTGCTCCTTAGGAACATTTTGTGATTGGATTGGAAAATTTTTGTGATTGTAATATTCTGTAAAATGATAGAAAGAGACTCTCTGAGAAAGAAAAGAATCGAGTGGAGGTAGGGATACAAGGTTGGAGTGAAGGTAAGAACTAAAACAAGACGGAAAAGTGGGTATGGAGAAATTTATCCAGGTGTAAACTAAAGTTTGTGAATGAAGAAGCAAGATGGTCTCACTTCAAACCAAAAGTCAATTTAGGCTAGAAATGAGTTTGAAATCATACTTGAACCTGTAACCAAATAAGATGAAACTCGAACAAAAGTTAGCTTGATGTTACAAACGTATGTTTAGGTAGTTTAAACGCCTACTTAAACACACACTAACTCAATCATCTGAAATGTGCAATATCAGCCCACAGGAAATGAAAGAGAACTTCCATTCTAGAGAAGCCATCATCCTCACCCTGTTTCTAGTTGTTCATCACATTTCACAAACAATTTCAATTCCTCGTATCATCTTTTATTAAAATCGGTGTACATTCCGTATACCTTTTTTTTTGGGAAAGACATTTTACTTTTGAAAACACTAAGCTATGCCAGTGTTGAGGAAAGTTTTTAAGGAGTTGTTATGGTATTTTAATGGGTTTGGTATCCAATGTAAGTTGTTAATTATTTATTAACTGTTAGTTTCACAATAAATGTTTAAAAGTCTATGAAATATAAATAACAACTAATGAATACTTGACAACTCACCGTTAATATTAATATCTTGAGAAAAAAAAAATATGGGAACTGATACCCTAAAAAGAAAGATAAGTATCAAAGTAATACCCAAGTTTTTTATATACAAATTATTTATTTAGGAAGCACTTAGCTAAGAAATTGTATCAAGAAACAAAACATTTTTTTTAAACCAGAAGTGAAGTTCACCTGATACAAGAACTTCTAAACATCTATAATCATGTACTAGCATCCTTCTAATGATGAAATATTCAATAAGGCTATGCCATCTCAAAATCGCTCTCCAGACATACGTGGGATAAATCAGCTGATACAAAGTTAATGTAGGACCGTGTTTGGTTTGTCTTTTGTTTCCATTTTTAATTAAATATATTTTAAATATAATTATAAAAATGTAACATTATTTTTATTTTATTTTTTATTTTTAAAATTTTGTGAAAGAAATAATAAAAATAAATTTTGTTTTTTTCATCATTTTCTTAACAAAAAAATGTCAAATTTTTTTTATTTTATTTATTATTTTTAAAATTTTGTAAAATAAATAGTGAAACCAACATTTTGTTATTTTTAATTATTTTTATCATTTCTTTCGCAAAATTTTAAAAATAAGAAACAAAATAAAAATAATGTGATAATTTTGTAATTAAAATAAAAACATAAACTAAACAGGTTCTAATATATATATATATATATATATTTTCTCAACTCTGAAGTAACTATTTTATTTATAATTTCCTTTTTCCTGATGTAGAATTACGACACGTACTTCCATCAATGGAGAATCCTTATCAAAGTAAAGCATCCATTCGAGTAGCCAAGATAAACAAGCCAGTAAGGTTATACAAACCAACGTGTCTCTCCTCTTGAAGCTTGAGTCTTTCATAATAATATCTTTTTGGTAAGGATTTCTGTTATGCTATGTATCAGAAAATAACAGAGAATAGACTAGAACTAAAGTAGCAAAGATTTGGAAAATGGACATTATTAACCCAGTATACATAGTAAGATTTCTCAACACAACCATAGTAAAGAATTCATTTTACAGTTTTTGTTAAGAAGAAAAAGTTGACTGCTAAGCTGAAGTTTACAGTTAAATTAACTTCATAGTCAATGAGAAACTTAAGAACACCAGAGCATGCAATTACTAATATGAAGGCATTAACATATACGCTAATTATACTCCTAAGTCTAAATCGTAGAAACTACACCTACTGGTTCTACAAGAAAAAACTTTCAGATAGAAGAGAAACATCATTGACCTGGGAAACCCAGTTCAAAAACATAAGAAGAACATTATTTGCATCCATTATCAGTACCAATACCGTTTCTTTCTCAATTATGCCCTGTACCCCAAAGGACGACGCAATGGCATTAGCAACAATCTGCTAACCTTAGAACCACACAACGTTTAGGGGGTAAAATATGCAGCAACTTTAAACATACACAATTATTCTAAAGTAAATTATAATGTACACGGAAAGCGTGAAAAGGGCAAACACATGCTGCCAGAAGAGAAGTGCTGAAGCTTCGCTAACTGCATAACCCCTCAAGCTGGCAATTGCTCCCAGTAAAATGGCACTTGGTGTTGTGTACTGTAACAAAAGCACAAATCTAAACATAGCATCGTTCTCAACCAAGAAATTTAGTTTATCAGCCAACGCTACAATCCCAATTCCTAGGAGAGGAAGCACCAGGAGTCTTGCCACAATTATACCAATTGTAGTTCTAAGTCCAAGTGTAGACTCATTTGGTCCTTCAGCAAGCATACCCCCCAGTATAAGCATCACAGAAGGTACCATTGCCCCAGCTAAAATCTTCAAACTGTCTGTAATGAAAGATAGTGGAGCATCATATCCAAAGAAAAAAGCTTTCAGCTGAGGCACTGTGCCAATGATGATAGCTAATAGAGAGGCAATTGTTGGGGGTTGAAGTATGTGCTGAATTGGAGTTTGTTTAGCAACAGTTCTGATCCTCCTGACAACTCTAGGCTCAGCCAAACACCTAATTGACCTAGGACTGTTGCCACTGCTTTCTGCTGTGATTTCAAGGTCAGGAATAGTGGATGGGGAAATACCTGAAATGCTCTTAAAGATCCTGGCAATAAAGGGTGTCTTAGAATGTTCAGTCTCTTTATCCTCAATGCCAGGCCACTCAGCTTCTACAAGGAGTGGTCTACTGATATCGTTAAGTACCTGTTCTTCTTCGATTTCAGCCTCTTCCTCAACAATCTCATAATACTCCATAGGAGGCTCCATCATGTGATAAACAAGGGTGTAAACAAGAATTACAGCAACCCATTGAGATAAAGAGATATAAGCCACCCCACTTGAGTTGCAATGATGTCCAAATGGATTATTTTTAGTATGGCAAACAGATCCAACTAAAGCAAGAAGGAGATTTCCAGTGTTTCCAAATCCCGTCATTATAATAGTAAATCTGTTAAACCGTGGAGGGGGGCGACATATGGCCACCACTATGAACCCGAGTATGCAACCGAGAGCTGTACTCACTAGCACATTAACAGGGATAAACCACCACTCCACAAAGTTGTTAAGAGTAATGCTTTCACCCAGTTCACTAAATATTAGGCACGGCAAGAACAGAGCAAATACAAGTTTACTAAGGAGTTTAAATGTAGTTTTGGGGATGAATTGCATTTTTGGGTTTGCAAGAAGTAGTCCTATGACTGTTAGGCAGAGCAGCTTCAACAAAGGTTCTACAGCACTTCGAATATCTTCACTGCTAGACCTCATATTATTTTCATACAAACCACCAAAGTCTCCTGACATGTTTACCTCAACAACTTGAAGACTAACAAAATCTCCTGAAATAAAAAATGCATATAAGAGAATTTACATAGCCCATAAAAAAGGCATAACTGTAGTATACAAACTCGACCAATAACAACTCGACCAAAGTCAATTGCACAAAATACCAACAAATCATCAAAACATATAAAAAGATTAATAAAAAAGACAAAATGGGTGTCACAATTACCACAAGAAGAAACCAAACCAAGAAAATGATAATGGATTTTCAGATAAAAGCCAAGTGCAGGAATATACATATAAGAATACCTGGGTTGTATGAAGTACCACAATGGGGACTAAAATCAAGGAAAACTATGATAAGATCCTAAGACTCTGACCATAGTTTTGGCAAAAATCAATGAGACAATGGGTGATCATCGAAAAATGACAACTTGAAGCAGAAGCCACTCAAGGGATGAAGAGAGAGGGAACTTACAAATAAGCAGATACAGAAAATTCGAGACCCACTTGGGTAAAGTTCAAAGCTTTTACGTTTATCCAGCTGCAGGCAACGGAGAAAAGATTGAATTCACGAACTTCTTAACAATCTTCAGGGAAAGGTGAGGTCTGATAGCATGATAATTGATGCTCAGGTCTTCATGATCTGGACTTGGTAACAATTTCATGTAGTTTTTTTCTTTTCTAACAATGCTTAATCTTTATTTGGAAAGTAATAAATTAAATTTTTTTCTTGGCAAAATGCAAATAAGAAAAATGATTAATAATTTCTTAAAATGTCTTTAATTTTTAGAAAATGTGAATTAATTAATAATAATAATAATAATAAATGTTAATAATACCATACTAATAATAATAAACCTGTGTATTTAATAATTTTTTATAAATTACTTAAATACTTAAATTTTGTTTGAATAAATAGCTTATATAAGTATTTATTAAAGCTTATTTAATAAATTCTACTATTATAAGCGTTATCTAAAATAAGCTAAATAACGTTTGGATAAACATTTTGAAATGTACTTTTTATAAATTTTTTTAAATAAATATCAAGCATTTGAGAAATAAACTATGAATTGCGTCAATTCCTTAAAATTAATTTTGTCAAAAATTATTATATAAACAACTATTACTTAAAGTATTTTTAGCTTTCACAAAAATTTATTTTCATAAGTTTATATTTTTAGCTTGTGAAAATAAATTCAAAACAGTTTATAAGAATTTCATAAATTATTTTAATAAATTTATTCAAATAAAATAAAAAATATTTTATAAACTCTTATTGTAATAAATAAGCTCAAACAAGTTATTTATAAACTTAATCATAAAGTCACGTCTAATAATTTTAAATTATTTCACATTAAAAGGTATATATTGGCCAGCAATCATACCAACAAAATAAAATTAGATTAAATAATTCAAATTCCATTGGGACATGTGGCTTTTGTTTGTTTCTGACTTTCTGGCTACAATGGGTAATCACTCATCAGTCATGAGGATAACTGGGTAAATAAATGACGGGTAAAGGGTTAATTAAGACCACTTAAATACTCATACTGTAAATATTTAGAGTGGTAAAGTATGATTTGTTTAACTCGAGAATTAGACATGTTAGATTGGGTCAGTCATGTCATATTTTTTAAAAACAATAGTTCTCCTTTACAAAATATTTTTAATTAGTAATCTAATTCAAGTGTTTAATTTATTTAATTGTTATGCTAAATTAAAAACTTAAAAATTTAGACTAAAAAACTTAATTAATAGTCTCACGTTATACTTATATATATACACATTTTTTTTGTTCAAATTATTAAAAAAATAAAATTAATGAGTTAACTAACTGACCCACTAACTTATGGGCTTAGAAAGGTCGAGTTGAAACTACCCATATGCCTAATCGTTAAAATAAGTTGGCCCGATCTAAAACAAACCTGTGGCAGCCGCGTATATCTACCTGTAGGCATGAGTCATGACTTGTAATTATATCCTCTGTGATTACAGGAAATATTCAAAATTTTAATTACTGAATGTGAAAATATAACCAAATGCCATTTGAACTGGTATTTTGCTAACTGGTAAAAACCCATCGTAAACATGTCTGTTGAAAATGTTTTTTGATAGGCATATTTTCGTCTAAAATCAGTTTTTCCTAAGAATTCTCCGTGAAATTCGTCGACAATGGCCTGGTTTCTTAGAAGTGATACCAACAGTGGTGAGGTATCATGAACACCATTACTTGGGGGTCATCTTCAAACAAAAAAAATTTGTATGTAAAGTGTTAAGTTTTTTTAAAAAAATTGAGTAACACAACGGGCCGCCACTGAATACCAGTACGGTTTCTATTTTGATCAACAAGTATTTAAGAGAAACATGGACGACTTCAGCAAGAGTGAAGTGAAGGAGGAAACAATTGGCCATATGCAGGCTGCATGACCCATTCAAATATACGATGAACCATTATCGAAGTTATAAACTTGAGTCTCTTACGTATTCTCAATTTTTCATATTGGATATATGATCCGTCAAAACTATTACTCGTTGTCTTAGAAGTTTTATCTGTGCCAATTATCAAAGTCTTGCCTTATTATTGCTTCCCATAAAAACTGTATATTTATTCAGTTCATACGATGTACGGAAATATTTTACCAATGACAGATAAAATTAAGGATTTAATTTTTATCTATTGTCAGTGTAAATTTTTTTTACACTGTCATTTAATCATGTATTGATACATTATCAAAATAGTTAGACTTTTTAAGTAGTGGTTGTGATAGTCAAACTCTTTTAATGATTTGGCAACACATGATTAAATAATAGTGAAAAGAAACTTTACACTGACAGTGAATATAAATTAAACTCTAAAACTATCTATTAATACTCCTTTTGTTTTAGATTTTTGAAAACATAAACGGAAATTTCACGCTTTTCAAAGCACGTTTTGCATGTGAGAGGAAGTTTTTATTTCTTCTCTTCAATGTCTCTTTACGTCACCTGAAAATTTTAACCAAACAAGTATTAAGTTGTTACATTTAAAAAATCACCACAAAATTTTATTAGCCGCGACTAATTAAGTTGACTGTTGATATGATATATTAATTTCGATAAATTTAGGATTTAATTTTAATCCATTTTCAGTGTAAAGTTTATTTACATTTTCATTCAATCATGTATTGACACATCATTAAAAGTGTTAGACTTTTGAGGTAGTTGTTATAATAGTCAAACTCTTTTAATGAGTTGGTAATACATGATTAAGTGACAATGTATAGCAGTAAATCAAAATTAAACTCATAAATTTATGTGTAGTTTATTTAAACTTATTTATTACAATAAATATTTATGTAATAATTTTATTTTATTTAAATAAACTTATTAAAATAACTTATGAAACTCGTATAAGTTATTTTGAGTTTATTTTCATAAGTTAGAGATTTAAATTTATGAAAATAAGTCTTTACGAAAATTAAAAATAACTTAGGTATTAGTTATTTTTATAATTATTTTTAACAAAACTAATCTTAAAAAATTGACACAATTCATAATACATATCTCAGATGCACAATACTTATTTTAAAGAGTTTATAAAAAATATTTCTTAAAATGTTTATTTAAATACTATTTAACTTATTTTATATAACATTTATGAAATAGAATTTATTAAATAAATTTTACTTAAATAAATACTTACATAAATTATTTATCCAAACAAAACCTTCCTCAATTAGAAATGAGTAAGAAACATCAAAGGGTACTATCACTGTCTCTAACAAATAAATTAGTAAAGTTTAATTGCTTATTTGCATACCAAAGACAATGATGAAGTGTAATTGACTCAATATCTTTTGACAAAAATGAACTTTTAAGAATTTTATATTAGTAGATTAAAGTTGTGAGGAATGATGATATAAATAACAAAACTTGTTTATTATAAAATTTATGCCAAAGGATAAATAATCACGTAAATTGAGTATTTAGTATGTATTTTGATTAACTATAAAAAAAATTATATTAAAAATTAATTATGTATATAATTAAATTTTAAAATAATTAATTATGAAACAATTAATTTATGTTTAAATATGTTAATTTATAATTAATTTTAAAATAAAGTATTTTGTTTTGATTGTATAAAAAAATTACTTTTATGTATTAAATTACTAAAAAATATATAAAATAATTAAAAAAGTTATTTAGTAGTTATTTAGTTGAAGAAAAATAAGTATTTTTCTCTCCAAGCTTTTAAAATAATTTAAAATTAAATAATTAAAAGCTCAAAATAATTTTTTTTAAATAGTTATTTTTAGTTAATAAAAAAATAATCTTAACTTATAATCAATTTTATACATTTTAAATAAACAAGATAAATTTTAAATAAAATTATTTTTAATTAAAAAAATATTTATTCTAAATAATTAATCAAAATTAAACATACTCTTAATTTAAACTTTAAACTAAATTAAATTATTTTTATTACATTTCAACATAAATATTAACCTAATTTTGTTTGGTAGACAATGTAGTGATATGCCTGGAATTTTAAATGATAGATCCACCAAAACAATTACATGAAAGATACTTACATAGAGACTTTTTCCCCACACGTCAGTAGTCGTTTGACATAAGGGGATTTCTTTAGGAGGGGATGAACTAATTAACCTAAGTTCCTCCTTTGTAATGCCATGAAAATAAAAATCCATGAAGATGGAAGAAGAAAAATGTGGATGAACGGAAACTACAAAGCAAGTGAAATGACAAGACACGCAACACAAAAAGATTCCCTTGTTTTCTTAGTTCAATCATAAGTCCAGGCTACGAGACTGTGAGTGAGACTGACCAATAAATGATCTACAACATCGAAGGCTCCAACCAGCACAGCTTCCCGATATGACAAAATGTACTTTTCCTATTTCTTTATAAAAGATGTGTTTTCTTTTGGGGTCTGATTACTCAGGAGGGGGGGGGGGGGTGGGCTGATGAGGCATGAGTACTTTCTTACGCTTCTGCTGAGTTTTCTTAAGAGAAATGATATACGTAGATATTTTTTTCTTCATTATCTTACATATCGTGAGTTACAAGTTACTCATATATTAAAAGTGAAAATAAGAGTAGAGATGATAGCAATGATATTTATCTCACCATGTAAGATATGTGTATATAAAATATATATATATATAATTATATATTTTTTTAAGTAAACAACATGCCCAGTTCCCAAAATTTGCTGAGAATGCTGGTTGATGGAACTTGACTGAGTACGGTTTTTACAGAGGGAGGAAGAGGAACCATTAAGGACGAAGCATATGGTTGGGAAGGAACTAGGTTGGCAAGAATTTGGGGTTGCAATCATTGGTTGGGATTGGGAATGAACCAGGTTGGCTAAGCATACCTTTTTTTATAACAAAACATCCCCTGGCACTATGATTACGAGGGATTTAGATTCTTTTAAAAAATATGTATTCTATAAATATTTATATAACAAATTATGAATATGTAATAATTTATTTTTTTAATAATTATAATTTTATATTTTATTTTTTAAAATACACTAATTCAAATCCGTGTATGTGCTGGGACTGCTACTCTGCTAGTACGTGTTAATCATTTGTCTACGTTGTACGTTTAAATGTGTGCTTAATTAGGTCTGTGCTAGATTCAGATAAAAGCCAAAGTAATTTGGTGAGCTTAATTTAATACAGACGGTTTAGATACTTGTAACTGGGTACTGGTCTACAGGTAATATATAATTAGTGCATGGGTGCCTACTAATCGAATTTGAACCTTTCAATTTTTCATATTACTTTGGAAGCCTAATCAACGATAATATAATGTTTACATATATTTTGAAATATTGCATCTACCTATCACAATTCACAAACACAACTTCTTTCTCGAACCTCCTGTGCTTCGTAGCTTTTATAGATTCAACAAAAATTGGAGCTTGTCACGTAGATTTTATACAGTGTACACAATCATTAGTTGGCCCAAGCAAATCTTGATTCAGATTTGTTATCAGTAATATACTCTAATTCACATAGCATTTTCTTACCAACATTGAGAATGAAAGGGAGTTGAAATGACACCTTACAAATAGAATATCTTTTCACTACATGGCGACACCCTTTGCCTACAGACACCCAAGCCTTATACTAAAAAAGAAGATAGCAGTGAGGTCATTGACAAAGAGTTGAAGTGGAAGCTCTCGATGTACAATTGCATCCAATTCCAGGACCTCACTGCCGGGGAGAGAGCCGCTATATACGCAGCAACGGTGATGGCAATCTCGTATGGTGATGGTGGCGGTGGTGATCTCAAGAGAAAGATGCACGTTTGATATGGATTTTTATGAGTAAGCCAATCTTCTCCTTTTAAAATATATTTCTGTGCTTTAGTCTTTTTTTTTTTTGTGGGCCAGTTGCTTAAATAAATTTTGTTGTTTTTCTTTAAGTTTACAAAAGGCGTGCTCGATTAAATGTGAGAAAGATGAAATGGAAACGCAATATATAACAGTCTTTGTTGCTCTGATCAGTTTCTTGTTTATTAATTTGAGCTGAAAAAGAAGTAACGACTTAAAGTAAAGGAATCAATAAACAGAATATCAGAGTATTCTAAGATAGGAATGCTTACCAAGATAATAAGAGATAGCCGTGGTAGTGTGGTACAATTTGACAGTGCAAGCTTCTCATTTGTTAGGCGTTACGCGCGTTTTACAAATGGTGTAGACAACCTTTTAGCTAATAATATAGATGCATAGCATTCTTATAATGTTGGTCAAAATAAAAGATCTTGTAGCTTTAAGTGGCTTTCATAAGAATAAGAGAGCAAGGCAATGCACCAGAGATCAATGCACTGGCTAATATTTGCTTACAAAGGTCACGGAAAATCACCCCAAATCAGCAACAACCCATATCCATGAAGAGAGCTGTATCCACATTCACCTTAGGCTCCTTAAACGTCTTCCCAAAACGAACTATATATAGCAGCTACCATCAACTCTTCACATCTCGCTCTTGTTCATCATGTCAATGTGCAGAGCTTCCGTTTTGCTCTTGTAAATGTAAGCGCTTCTCATGTATCTGTTTAATTATCATTTGTTGATAAAATAAAATGTTTATGTTTCATGCCATAAACAACTTATAATTAAGGGTGGTAATTTCTATTTGTATATCAAGAAATCGTAATAGACATGAATGTATTTTAGAAAACTTTTTAAAATAGGTGTAACAAGATATATAATTTGATATTAATATTATCCATTTAATTACTGACGATTAATAATAGTTTGTAACATGAATTAGATATCTATAAAGAAGTAATTTTAGATATATAAAAAATTATGCAATACAAACTTTAGTATATAATATAGAAGTTTAATTTTGATCTATTGCGAGTGTAAAGTTTTTTTATATTGTCATTTAATCATGTATTACCAAATCATTAAAAGAATTTGACTATCACAATAATTATATCAAAAGTCTAACTTTTTCAATAATATGGTAATACATAATTAGATGATAGTGTAAAAATAATGTAAATTTTTTTTACATTGAGAATAGACTAAAATTAAATTTATATTGTAAATATAGATACAAAACAGAGATAGATATTTATCAATAAAATCCATACTTATCTTTAATGAAAAAAACGATAATAATTCTGTAAATCTTTTTCAGCAAAAATGAGTGATGAATATATTTGGGTAACTTGCAAACTTTTAACTCTATATTTGAATTATATTTTGTAAATTTGATTTTAATTAGAAATGAGTTAGAGTGAAGTGATTTATATTTAAAAATTTTTATCTGAAAATTAATTTTGTTAAAATAAATATTGTTGGGATAATATTCATAAAAATTACTTTTAAATGTGTAATTATAAAAAAAATATATAAATTATTTTGAGTTAAATTGTTAATAAATTAATGTTAAAATGTGATTATAAATAAATTGATGGTAAAAAATATTCTTTTAAAGTTAAGTTTGTTTAAAGTAATTACTTTGAGTATAACTATATATAATAATATTTTTAAAAATTATTAGGTTATATTTATTCAAATATTATTAAAATAGTGATATGATATCAAGTTACAAGAATATTTCTGCAATTTATACATAAATGAGTTTTTTTACTATAAAATATTACTTTTACTTTTAAAGTATTAGAATTATATTTGTACTCAAATGTAATTCTTATCTGAAAATTATTAAAATATAATTTTGAAATAGCAAAAAGCTACTCTAAAGCAATGTTGTTAGAATCGGAATGAACTATGAATTAAAAAAGCTTTTGAGTCAAGTTTAACCGTTTGATCGAACCAGATGATATTATAATTACATATATATATATATATATATATACATACATACATATTACTCATATCACATATTATCAATAATAAAATACATAATAAGATTTTAAGATTTCAATTTTCAAGTCTCATATCACTCTCAATTAAATAATCAAATGATTGATAAATTTAAAAAAAATTAAAAAATAACTAATTTATATAACATCAACTGATTTATCAATTTTTACCAGCTCAATTTAACCTAATCAAAAACTTGATTATAACAATAAACTATAATGAAATGAGAAACCGTTTCAAGTTACTGGTCGATCCAGTCCAATACTGATAATACTGCTCCGAAGACGCATAAGTTTTAATTGACAAAACATAAGTAATTTATTAGTGGTATTCACCATACCAGAATTCATCTTACAAGTCAATTGACGGAAAATACAATAGTTCTCTAGGGTTACCGAGAAATTGTAGGGTCTGTAGAACCCACTACCACTAGTAATTGTATATCAAAGGTCTGGCAGCCTTGTGCAAATGCAACTGGGACAGCTATGCTTGACCCTAGCCATAGTTGTGGCAGATAATGTTAAGCCTTCCAGCTGTTTGATTAGATATAACCACGCGTACGATATAAAGAGAGTTGTCTTCCTGAATTGAAAGGGCCTCAGTGTTTATTTTCAAAACCATTATCATTCAATGCCTGCCCCAAAATCTCCATCTCAGGCTGCCTTTAGATTTGCATGTCCCAAAATATCCCTTTCCATTTGTTTATTTATACAAACCCTACTCGCCTCCTGATGATTCCTCGTACCGTCTAAGATACCCGCACTCCATCTCCCTCAGGCACGTCTAAAATGGAATACTCAAAGCCCTAGCTGGCTAATAGCTATAGCTAGCTTTCTTGTTAAAATAACCTAGACAATAGTTACTTTCTCCACAAGATATGTATGTTGGCCATGGCTATGTTGCTTTGTCGATGGGTGACTGCGACTATTCTTTCTGTAACTAATGCTCTATGTGAAAGGGTGAAAAAAATTATATAATCGTTTCTTGCTTGTGTTGTATGTTATGCTTCAGATCCAAGCATAATACACAACTGCCTTGCTCTCTTATGCAAGGCTGGCTTTTCACTACTTTGTGTGAATCAAATAGTTGTTTATATATATCTTGTTGAACAAACTAAATTATTGAGCTTGGTATTTTGCTTCGGCCAGTGTGATTGCTTGTGTATGAGGTGTTATTGGGGTTATGGCAGAAGGGGCTCACTTCAGTCCAGTCCGAGGCAGTTGAATAGGGCTGACACTCAGCTGCTGACTCGTTGGTTCGAGAGCTCACCAATTTGTTGTCATGAAATGGTGTGCTTCTGATCCAACGATGCGGGAGCTGCATTCAGTTGTGACTGTCATGTCTTGGACTGAAGGGGCCTCTTCAAGTCCACCACCTTGTGTGACGCTAATTATGTTTGAACATAGATTTTATGCTTAGTTCATAATTTTGTAGTGTAGTTTCCTCTTGGTGTGAAAATTTCCAAAAATATTTTATTATTAGCCAAAATATGAAACTATTTTTATGGATTTTGTCATGTATTTGTTGTGTAGTAGGAAGTAGTCTACACTCTGCAGCAACAGAAAACTTAAGTGCTTGCTTGTGCTGGAGAAGAGCTGTATGTTGCATCTCCCTACACGAAATTGCTCATCATTAATCAGTTTGCAAAGTGACTTAGGAACTTCACCCTGAATCACTTTAAGTTGTACTTTTGTTGAGCTTGATGGCAAAACAAAGCTGAACGAATTAGTCTTAAATCTATGTTCCATTGACATTCTTCAAGCAACTTAGCATCTTAAATGACCAACTTGTGCAATGCTAACTAGACGCCTAGAGGTATGTCATCTTTTGCCCTTTTTCCCCCAGGTAAGGCGTGCTCTTCATACAGACTTGCACTATACATGAAAAAAAATTACTCCTTTTGTAGATCAATGGTTTCGCCAACATTTGTCATACACTTTTTACAAGGAATAGAAGGCTCATACAGACTTGCACTATACATGAGAAAGTTTACTCCTTTTGTAGATCAATGGTTTCTCCAACATTTGTCATGCACTTTTTACATGAAATAGAAGACTCGTCTTGTACTCTTGGCATCAAACATGTCCCCATTTTGTCTTGTTTGCACAAAACCTGCGTGTGATCAAACATTTTGTGCCAGGAACCTATTAGTAGGGAGCAAATTTGTTGCGGGGATGGCAGAAGTTGCAGCAAAATCTCACTTTCAAGTGCAAATCTGCTTGGAGAATCTCAAAAATTAAATTTGAACTTAGATGCAGCAGCGCTTTGAGAATCTTGACAACTTCTATTATTCTCAGAAATCGCCAGCTGACATTCACCATACATCTCTCAGTTCCCCGGTTAAACAAGCTACTGATAATTCTGAGACCAAAGGCACAGAAGGCATAAGCTGCTTGCATTCCAGGAAGTAATTTCAACTATGTAATAATTCCATACGGATTAAATTAATTACCAATGATCTTCATCCTCTTTTGATCTTTTAGTTTTACAGAAGATCTGTAGGGGTTGCAATATTCTGGGTGTGTTTTATATTGTTTAATGAAAATGTTGTGAATGTAATGTTTTTCTAATTTGTCTTTGCTACATATCAGATTCTTATAGAAGTAAACTTTGTTCCTTCATAATTTTCACGTCTTTCATCCAATGATCATTTTTTTCCCTTTCAAATGAAAGATCTGCCTTGGGGCGCAGGTTCAAACTTCAAAGAGTAAGGAACCATTTTATTTCTTGTTGGATCTGAAAAGAGTCTAATTAGAATTGGAGGTCTAAAGATCTAATACCTTGAGTTTAAGTAATTGTAGTTTATGGCTTGCCCATAAGCTAAAGAGAACTGATCCGGTGATAACTGCTAAATGCTAATATGAACAATCAGATTAAAGACAATACTCTGATTTTGTGAGTTTGGTGTAATCAATTCAGGAAGAGAAAAAGTAGTTTTAATTTTTTTATTTATTTCATTTAAGAGTGTGGTAAGAGAGAAACAGTAGCTCAGGTGAGCTCCCCCCCCCCCCCCCCCCTCTCTCCAATCTTTGTTTTTGGCTCGCTTAATTATGACGAGGTAACTCTTTATGAGATGTAGCATTATTACTGGTAATTATTTCAGATGATCATCTAGGGAAGAAGTGATTATAATTGTTAGAATGCAAGGAGAAAGATTGGAGAATGGATTTTTAAAATTTTCTGGGCCATGATAATAAAATCAAGTTAGTGAAAAATGATCATTATTAGGAAGTGATTCACAGATGGCCATTTGAGTTGGATCAGAAATGGCTGCTGCCCTTCTGACCCTTATTACAACCTGATTCAACAAGCTCTACATCTGTGGAAGGAGTAGTTCAGATAGTGTTCACATGATGGTCTGAACATGGCAAGTCCAGATAATTCACATCTACAGGCAAGGCAATAGGGTGATCGACTGGTTAGCTGGCCTGAGTCATGATCTAGGTCTGGGGTATCATCATTTTGTGAGCCATCTTAATGGCTGTGGCAGGCTTCTCCAATGAATTAGCAGGAGGTAATCTCCCTCCTTTGGTTGCTGCTTAGTTTGGGGTCTGTCCCTCTATTTAACCCAAAAATAAAAGAGTTTATTATATGAAGACAGTGCTTGTATATTGTAAACTTTTATCCCTTCTATTTCGTTTTTCTCAAAATATTTTACTCAAGCCAGACGAATTCACGAATTTCAAACCCAATCTTATGGAATCATTTGATTTTTAAGCTTTTGGCTTTGTTGCTTTTAAGTGTTTCCATATGGCTAGTTTCTTGGTCACTACAACAGTATAAAAGCAAAAGAATAAAAAGAAATAAAGAACACGTGTTTCTACTAGGACGTCTTTTTCCGTAACAAAAATTCAATCTCTTTCTTTTTTGTGGTTTAATTTTGAAATTGTCAGTATAATTTTTTATATATTATTATTTAACTATATATTATTATATTATTAAAAAAAATTAATTATCATAATAGTAATTTAATAAATTTATTTTTTTAATAATATGTCTAAACATGATTAGAGTGGATCAAAATTAAATTTAAACTTTATTGACATGATATTCATATATATAATCTAACCACTTTATACACGAACAAATAGACCTTTGTAATTCCAGATTTTTCTATTGTTTAGGAACATCTACAACTAGACAAAATTAAGGAAGTGACAATATACAAAGTTCATCTATTTCCAAGACTCTTGACCTTATGACAATATCTCCTCTAGTTATGAACGCCATTTCTCTCATCTATTGTTGCGGACAATTGATGCCCCTGCAACAATGATTTAGGATTCTGTGACATCGATCTTAAGTAGTCTATGAGCTCAAGATGGATATGATGCTCCGACTACAGTTTTCCTAGAGAGATACATTGGTCGCAATGTCTTGCATGTTTCATGTTTGTGTTATTTTGTTATTTTCGTAGTCTGTAACTTGCCAAAAAAAAAGAAACTAGCCCGTAACTTTACTGATGTAATTGAGCCTCGTATATGTTGTCATGATTTTCCTTTTCAAAGGGAAGAAAGAGGAAAAAGAAAAGGCATATTATTGAACGTCGCATAGAATTATTTAGGTTTAAAAACACGTTACAAATTCATAAGGTTGATTAAGTGGTAGGCAAGTTTCAGTTCAACCATTAATATTCAAACCTAGAAAAAAAATACATGTAAGAAAAAATAACTTTAATACTTCGAATGAAATTAATATCACATACCTGAATATATAAAAATAAAAAATAAAACGCTACACTCTAATGAAAAGCAATACTTGTACCAAAAAAAAAAAAAAAGAGGCAATACAAAAAGAAAAATCACAGTAAGCGGTTAGATCTGGAACAGTCGGATAATTTACAATTTTCAATACAAAAATAAAATAAAATCACATTAAAGCGGTTTATAGCATACCTAGAAAAGATTAATTTTTTTTAAAATATTTTTTTAATTTAATTTAATTTAATTTAATTTAAAATTTATCTTGATTGTTTAAAGTATGTAAAATTAATTATAAATTAAAATTATTTTTTTATTAACTAAAAATAAATTTTTAAAACTTTTTTATTTTGAGTTTTTAATTAAGTAATTTTAGTTTATTTCGAAAGTTTTGATAAATAAATACTCTTTTATTTTTAATTAAATAAAAAATTTTAGTCATTTCATTTTTTTAGTAATTTAATACATAAAAATAATTCTTTTTATATAATAAAAAATTTGTCTTAAAATTAATTATGAACTAATATATTAAACATAAATTTATTTTTTTAAAAATTAATTATACACATAATTAATTTATACATATTTTTTTTACAACTAATTTAAATACACTTTTGATTTCAAAGAGTCACAGAATTTACAGCTTTCACAATCGACTTGACCTTTTATATTATTTTGGATGAATTACAATTTCTCCCTTTATGATTTGACTCAAAATTACTTTCCTCCCTCCCTTGTGATTTAAAAAGTGACATTTTGCCTCATTGTGGTTTGTTATGTTATCACATAACTATCTTATGATTTTTTTTTTATCTATTTTTTTAAAAAGAAAAACATGTATTAGAATTATGAAAAATGTGCATAAATGGTTTTAAAATGTTTATTGAGAACATAAAATATTTAATTACCAAAAAATAGATAAATATAATCAAATCTTACGTAAAAAAAAAAAAGAAGATAAAAAATATCAATTATTTATTCATGTTACAAAACAATAATGCTTTACTTTTATTGTAAAATAAGTGATATGCATAATCATACTTGAGATTTTGTTAGTAACAAATTTTTAAATTCTAACATATGTATTCTATTAAAAAATTGATGAAAAAAAAAATATATAAAATAATTAAGTAATAACAGAACAAATCACATGTAGATAAAATGTTACCTTTTAAACACAATAGTTCAAATAATTTTGAATCAAATCATAAGGAGATAAATTTTAATTTACCCTATTATTTTTAGTTGTACGTGTAGTATTACTGTTATAACAAATAATGTAAGAACCTTAAAATTCAGCCGAAAATCAAACTTAATCACTATATAATAATTGTTTGTATTGTAGTTAAAACGGTATCCGAATTTGGAAGCGCGGATATAGGCAAGGATCTGAATTTTTAAAAGGAATGGTGTATTTTAAATAATAAAGTGTAAAATTAATTAATAATTGTGAATAAAAAAATTAACAATTTAAAATTTCATAAAATACAAACACTTTGATAATAAATCATAAATATACAAGAATTTTCTCCCTTATTTTTTTTTAATAGTGGTCACTAGTTGTATTTTAGAAGAGTTATAAATCCTTTTGTCAGACAAGCAAAGTTTTATATTTTTACTTGTTGATTCATCTTATTTATTTTAACTATGCTACTGTCTCATTCTTTTTAATATATGGAGACGTTTTTTTTCTTTTTTGAAAGGATATATGGAGAAGTTATTACTACAATTTCAATTTAGTACCTCCACCCAAGACAATCTATTTCAATTACTTGAGTTGAAGTCAAGGTGACCTATTTTCACTTTTATTGCAATTCTGTAAACGTGGTTTGATTTCAATTTAATATAATAAAATTCATGTGAAACCAACCAATTGAATAAAGAAAGAGCCACCAGCATAGTTTGAAGAATGAAAGAATTGAGTAGGTAACTTTGCTTACATAAAGTTGATTCGAACTATCACTAATAACACGCGCATGTAAGAGATGATAATAGAAATTAAAAATAAAATAAAATAAAATAAAACAGGCGCCATACGAAGAAAAGCAAAGCAAAGCCAGTTTCATTTCAATCAACTAAGGACGAGTCCCACCTGCGTGAAGGGTGTCAAAAAATCAAAATAATATATTGATGCGCAATCCTTTTAAAAATGATTTATGCAATTAGTGCTGATATTTGCACATCATACATTTTATATTAATTTTATTTGTATAATATTTAATATATTTCATGCACACAAAAATTTACAAATATGCGAAGCGTACACAAAAATCAATTCCTATATAAGAATGTCAAGTAAAAATACAATGCTAAAAATATTATTTACGTGTACACAATAGTTTTCAAGTTGGAGTTAAATTGGGACTACTATAATTAGCCAACTATAACTAGACCAAATTCATGTCTCCACTCTATTACAATAACGCTTACAAGTTTTTATGTTTTTGTTACTCTAAACAAGCAAACAAATACAAATAAAATATATTATCAGTATCTTCAACAATAAAGTTAGTTGCAACTCGCAAGAAATGCATAGGGTGTTAAAAGCCAGAAGCATAATACTAGTACACTATGATTGAGTGTATGTTTAGGTTAGTTGTGAGAAAAAAATTATTTAAAAAACTAATTATATATATAATTGATTTTTAAAAAATTTAATTATGAGAAATTTAATTTATGTTTAGATATGTTAATTTATAATCGATTTTAAGACAAAAAGTGTTTTGTTTAGATTATATAAAAAAATTACTTTCATGTATTAAATTATCAAAAAATATATGAAATGATTAAAAATGTTATTTAGTTGAGAAAAAATAAGTATTTTTATCTCAAATTTTTTTAAATAATTTAAAATCAAATAATTAAAAGTTTAAAATAAAAGTTAATTTTATTTAATAAAAAATAACAGAAACTTATAATTAATTATACACACTTTAAATACAACAAGATAAATTTTAAATAAAATAAATTTTATTTAAAAAACTTAATCTTCCTTAAGCATACTTTAATTATCGTGGAGGCTTTAGCTATTGCTACGTAAGCTGCCATCATTCCACACAGTAAAATAAATCATTAACTGGCAAAAAAAGGTATCAGCTTCTATTTTTCTTATTTTCTGTCTAAAATATTTTTCACACTTAAAACAATGCTATAACGTTTTGGCAAATTATTATTTATATATATATATAATAAAACCTATGCCAAAGTGTCATTAATAAATATTAAAAACACTTTTACTAAAATTAATCAATCGAAATTTTTTTCTAAACAGAACTGTTTCTCATTTATACTTGACTCAAGTCTCACGGGTTAAAGGTAATTTGGACGGAGAGACCCCATCTTCAATCTTTATAAAAATCAGAACCTCCCTTTTTCACTGATATATATATATATATATATATATATATATATATATATATATATATATATATATATATAGGAATTGAAGCTTTGCAAACTTCGAAGAATATGTCTTAGATAATATTTACATACTTGTTGTTTGATCTTAGAAGGGACTTAAATTAGATCTGGAGATCTAAGATCTAAATCTCAGTACCAGATCAGAAATCAACTAATTATGTTCACATGCTTGGGGCGCTGATTCAGTAACTGCTCATGTATGAGCTACACTCATCTTAAGAGCATTTTTTTATTTATGTAATCAATTCAGGCAAGGAAAAACACCTTTTTTTTCTTTTTTTCTTTATTTCGTTTTAGGCTCGTAAGAGAAAGATAACGGTTATGAGGCAATCACTTCTCAAGTGAGAGTTGCCCCTCATCTTTTGTTCAAGAATTATCAATTGGGTTACTTGAAGCTGCAATATTTGGGAATCGGACAAATCATACAATCTTCTCCAAGTGAAAGTACAAGAGAGTCAAATCAATAATATATAACTATATGTGCCTTGTATTGATCACAAATCACAGACAATTACATTTGGGGTAAAAATATCCTCATATCCAGATCTGTATCCTTGCTTCCATCTATTCTGTGTATAAAATGAATTAAATGGTTTTCCAAATATCAAACCACTAATTCTATATAATGAATAAGCTAGCTAAGATGAATCCCAACCAAAACAGCCTTGGTGAACTCCACCAAATGAAACAAAACCACAGCAGTAGAAGTTGGCACACTCATTGCAACCAAAGCCATCACCCCCAGAGCCAAGCTTGGCCTAGTATTCATCAACTGGGTCTGCAGAACTCCCATTGCTTCACATATCATGGAGTCATAGCTGGTATAATAACGCTTCTCCCAATCCATCCAATCCGAAGGTGGCTCATAGTTCCTCTCTATCATGTTCATCTCATGAATTCTCTTCCTGAGGACAATCATACTCTCATCCACCAACCGGCCGCCAAAGTTCTGGTCTGCTGCGCCTCTCCTGGACGCCATAACTGGAGCAAATGAGCTGGCTTTCCGGCCATTAGAGCCAGGCTTGGAGATTGAAAATGGATGGAATAATGGTGAGGAGTTTATCAAAGAAGTGGATTGCATTGTTGATTGTTGAGTATTGGAAAACAATAGACTTGCAAATAGTATGTGCTTTTTTTTTTCTTTGGCAAATGTTCTATGTGATGATGTAGTGATGGAAATGGAAGAGCAATCATATCATATTTATAAGCATTGGGGGACCATTTCTTTTTTTTGTGCTTAAGTAATTGGATGAAGGAAGGATCTTAGAGAAGAAGTAACGTGGCAAATCCGTGTTTTTTTAACCAACAGTTAACATCATTAAACCGCGTTTTTTTTATGGGAGTCGGATTCGAGAAAGAGCCATGTGTCAAAGAATGAAATCGACACGTGTCCTAGAATGACAGGTAATGGTTTGCTGCGGTCAGGTTCATGTGAAGGGATTCAAATATGTTGTGTCTTTTTTCTATCTCTTCCACTGTCTCAAATGATAACAATTTAACAAAAAATTCTTTCATAATCTTAATGATAATAACCTTTTTCTTAATTATTAATTTTTTTAATAAGTTATTAACATTTATTTATTAAACAACAAATTTAATTCCCATGTGAAGATATTCTTAAATACACTATTCTCACTCCATCATTAGTGTCTTTAAAAAAATTTATGTAGTTGAAATTGAAACAGTAAAAGTAATGCTCATGGCTGCTTGAGTTGAGTGCACATGTGCTGCTCGCGCTATCAAACCTTAGCGGGGGTTTAATTTGTGGGTTATTTTTTTTTTTTTTATGAATTTTTATATGAAAATGTTAAATTTTTATGTTTGATATAAGATTTTAAAAAATATTTTCATCCAAAATTATTTATAGAAATGATTTTTGTCTAACATTTTCACACTTTTATTTTTATTTATTTGGGAAGTGGACTTGTTATACTCTCATAACATGAAAATATTTTTACCCATGTAAAATGTACAAAGATGGTGCTGGAAGAGCTCAAACACACATGCACTGGAGTCTCTATTGCTTAATCTTAGGATTTATTTAAGATTTACACGCATCAATAAAAAAAAAATCATCCAAAGGTTAAAAGTCTCAAGCGCACACAAGCTCAAGGGTTTACAAACATTTTCAGTGTACAAAATACTTACCATTATGCTGCTATGTTATTAATTAACCATCATCACGTCATTGTTAATGTTCGCTATAACCAGCATCTAAGGGGTTAATTATTGGAATTCGGCTACTTTCCACTTACATGGTCCTTACATAATTTATTATTTACCGATGAGAGAACTTCTTACTCATACTTAAATTTCTAATAAATATATCACTGGTTGAATAATATAGTTTGAAAAAAGGATTATGCTAAATAACACCCCTGGAGGAGTCAAGTTTTTCAACCGTGTGGTCGAGCATTTCGTAATATTACTTAAGAAAAAACTTACGCTAAGCATATTTAAAAATCAATATGTTGATATGAGAACCTTTGTTCAATCTCTTAGGAAATGTGGGTTTTCTATCTTAATTTTGGACATTATATTTAATAAAATTATGTTAGTTATTTAATTAAAGAGGTTCAATTTTAAGTGGTTTAATTTTGGTAAATCCAAAGACTTCTAAATTGATATAGGCTTAATGAAGTGGATACTAGTATTGACCCATTAAAGGATTATGGAAACCTTAATGGAACAATATATTAGTGACTGATGATTATAGTCCCCAATATACAAAATCAAAAAACAATTTCCCTTCTCCCATCTAGAAGAGAGATGAAAGTTTCATTAAAGAACTAAAGCGATTTGGTTGAAGAAGATCATAAACCACACATGTTTGTATTTGATTGTCAAAGTGATTTTGTAAAAGACGACGATCAATTGTTATAGATTCATATATTTTTACTATATTCACAAATCTTTAATAATCTAACATGATGTATCCTAAGCCTTTCGGTATTTTATTTTAAGATGATTGCATTTAAAATTATGGCTGGTATGATTTTTCTAACACAATCAGTTGAAGAAAAATGCCCAATTCTTGATCTGGTTTTGATCAGCATCATGTATGGATGGATAGATGGATGTTGTAAAATTGGAGCATATGTGTGTGCAGCATAAGAACACTGCCCATAAGAGAAGATTCCGGTGATTAAATATAATATATAAAAGTAAAAAAATACCAAGAAGGCGGTGTGAGGAAGAGTTAAGGGCAAGAAAGGATGGTAGAGAAGTAGGGTAGGCTTGACCATATTATAAAGAAACAAAGAGGACGGCGCTTTGTTAATTTCAACTTTCAGGTACTCTGCATCTTAACTGTATATATTAACATTTTCTTATAGCTAGGAAGATGAGCTTTTCAATTTCCAAAAGGACAACAATTAATGGCAAAACACCAACCTCCCAAAGTGTTGACCCAAGTAATGGTCGACTCTTTCTCATTAATTAAGTGTTCATTAACATGAGAGATTCTTCCAGTGCATATTCTATATTGAGCCTGCTTAACGGTTTATTTGGTTTCTTTGAACTACTCCAATTATTAGCATTATGAAGAATCAATAATGTCATCTACAATTATCTTTTAGGCTTTTGTTAACAGGAAGTTATACAAATAGTTTTTCTTAATGACAATAATATAAATTAAATTAGTCATTTAAAATTTTAAAAGCAAAAAATGCTTTTGTTAGGATACTTTTAGGTCAACTTTTGAGAGACAAAATGTTAAAATAATTATTCTTTAATTTAATCATAAAAAATCATTTTCTCTACATTATATCTAAAACAAGCGTTAAGCATACTTTGTTGTCAACTGTTCAACAAAAATTTAATGAGTATAAGAAGTGGAACGTATTCATGGTTATTATTAGAAAAATTATTGAAAGAATTCAAGCTCAAATCTGTTAAAAATATTAAATATTATAAAATCAAAGTCAGACTGTCGACTTCTACGTAATTATAATGACATTGTAACATGGTCTCCAAACAGATCATGTGAGTACTGGTTCCAGGTTTTTGCAGGTAATTCCAACGTAATAAAGATTGAACGTGTAGAAGAAATTGTCAAAGTGAAACTCATAGATAGTGATAGGCTGATAGCTACTGCTTTGGTGAGAAGGACAATATGCCGTTATGCTTCTAGAGGGCACGAGCCATTCTCTGGTTTGTGCATATGGCAAAGCCGAAGAGGCCTACATGCTTTAGCATAAAAATTGAGATTCTTACACAAATTCAAGTCCAATAACTTTTAAAATCTAAGTAGGTTGGGCTAAAACTCTTGCGTTGTGTTGCATATGTAGAAGTTAAGATAACTGGAGGTGTAGTATAAGAAACCATAATATTTTCTTTTTGGAGAAAGATATTTTAGTTTGATTTGATAAAAAAATATTTTAATTTGGTTCACGTATAAATTAACTAAGTCTCAAATTATTTTAATTAATAATTTATTAAATATCAGTATTCCAAATAAAATATAAAATATTATTTTAAAATTTTTTTTGTTGATATTCTAAAAAAATTTAGTACATGAAATTGTAATTTTTAAAGTTTAAATTAAGAATTGAAAATAATATAAACTAAATATTTTCTAATTTCATGAAATTAATACACGGAATTTGAATTCTAAACCTATTATATAACTAAATAAGATAATTATAATTGAAATAACTCAATTCAAAATCTTTTTTTGTTTTTTGGTACATCATCCACCAATTTTTATTAGCTGACTAGACGCACATTTAAATGTCTAGTCATTTTCATGGTAGGTATAATATCAATGTTTGAGTATTTAAAATATTTCTAATTTCATTAAATTAATACACAAAATTTAAATTCTAAATTTATTATATAATTAAATAAAATAATTAGAATTAAAAGGACTCAATTCGAAACATTTTATTTTTATTTTTTGGTACATCATCCACCAATTCTTATCAGCTGACTAGACACACATTTAAATGTCTAATCATTTTCACGGGAGGTATAAGATCAATTTTCGAGTATTTAAAATTCTCATATTCCTTATCATATTTTAAATGTTTAGGTACGCGTGATGCTTTTATTTGATTTCACTTATTAGGTGTTATTTGATGTGCAGAATTGAACATTAAAATTAAAATTAGACATCTCAATTTCAATTATCTTATTTGGTGTATATATTAAAATTAAAATTTTAATTTTGAGTCTAATTTCATAAAATTAAAAAATAATTATTTTATATTACTATTAATTTTTAACTTAGACTTTAAAAAGTACAATTTCAAGTACCAAGATATTTTATTTTTTTAGAATATTAAAAGGCAAAAAGTAAAAACTTTTCAACAACTATTAACATAGGCAACCATTATCATCAACCTAGTCCAACAACATCGTCGTTGATGTGCTAGCTGTTAACGACCTCTGATCACTTTTTTTGTCATGCATGCTATGGCCAAATCATTGTCAGCTTCCTCTGATCACTGTCTCCAACCACGTTGGTGTGAGTGTGCTTCGATCATCATCAGTGTCTTTTGGTTTGGCATCCATCATCATTGTTATAATTCGACAACATAAGTTCTATTAAATTTTTTTATAATTTTAAATTATTATTCATTTATTTTAAAAATTTTATTATATTTTTATAAATTTTTCATAAATTATTCAAACAATAAAATTATAATTTAGTTTAAAATTATAATTTTAAAGTCTTAATTTTTTATTTGTTTAAAATATAAAAATTAAAATTCTCATAAATTATACTTATGTTAGAATTAAAATTAAAATTAAAATTTTAAACTATAATTTTAATTTTGTCATTTAAACAACCCCCACGACTTTGAACATTCAATAACTTTGAATTTTTAAAAGTTCACTTTCTTAATTTTACATGCATAACTATTAAGTAATGATATTTAATCACAATTTATTATACAATACAATTTCTGAATTTTAATGAAAATAGAAAAAATTATTTTCAAGAAGATGATTAAAGCTGAAAATTGTTGGCGTCTAGGACTTCGTGTTAAGTTCATCACTATGTTTTACACCAAAAAAATAAAAATTAAAACCTCAACTTGTCTATTGGAAAATTACTTTTATAACAAAACAACTACACAAATCATGCATGTCAGAAGCCCTAAATCACGTCACACCAGCCTTGACTTCTAATCATTCCCTCTAAGAAGTCTTCAGTAGTTATAAAGTTATAATTGATATGTAGCAAGTGGGCAATATGTGGTTCCTCAGGATCATGGGCTGGGTCAACCTAGCCACATGGTTGTACCTATTGAGCTCACCCTACTTAGGCTTCTAGATGTTATTGCGCTTGAATTTCGAAGAAGAAATCAACTTCGATTCTAATGGAAAAGGATGAGAAAGGAAGGGGATGGAAGGAATTTTTTTTTACTAAGTAAAACTGAATAAGAGAAGGGTTTTTTAAAATTAAAGTATGGTGAAGAAATAAATTTTAAAATTAAATTTTTAATATAGTTTATGTTATTAATTTTATAATATAAATATAAAAAAATATATAAAAATTAATACATATTTAATTAAAAATAGATCATTTTTCCTTCTTTATTTCTTAATTTAAGGAAAAATAATTTTTAGGCTTTAAAGAAGAAGGAGAGGAAACATTTCTTCATAATTTCTCCTCCTTTCCCCTCATTAAAAATATTCAAATAAGAGGTAGGTCATTTTATCTTTTCCTTCTCCTTCCATTCTCATTTTTTACCTACATCCAAACAATACATAAAAGTTTACCCATACATGTTATCCAACAGTCTAGAAAGATTGACCTTCTCTACAAAATTTGTAGCTTTTGAGTTAATGACCTGCTCATGTTGAAGTTGCATACACATGATCCAATGGCACGTAATAGGGCTGATATTTCTTCTGTAGTAGCAAAACTCAAAAATATAGAATGCACTAATCTGATCTGTTTGGAAATGTGATGACAACATAAGCGTACGTCAACTCTCGAACATTCATTTAATAGTATAAAAATTGAGCGGAGTTTTCATTATTTTGTTGAAGTAACCTTAGATAACTACAAGTTCTAGCATTTTTAAACAAAAAAATTGAATGTCTGCTTTATCAACTTGTTATTGTTTACTTTTTAATTGTTTTAATCAGATTTGGAGTCCATAGTTCATGATCTCCCATATTATGCATGCAATGATGCATGTGTGATGTGTCACCCTGTTGAGGTAAATAGGTTCTAAACTAATTCCAGTTTCCCGTCTAAAGGATCATAATTGATCATAATATATATATAATTTTTAAATACGAAATGATTGAACACATTTTCCTATAATTATAAAGTGCTAGCGTATTTATATACTTGTCATTCTATAGAAACTATATTTTTTCACGTATTATAATAAATCTCCCCGGGCCCTCTCGTGGTGACTTGTGTTGCTTGAAAAATAGACTCTATTATTTATAATTTGTAGAAGACATTGCTTTCATAAAATGTTATACATTAAAAAGTCTTTTTATACAATTCAATTTATATATAAATTTGTGCGAAGATCATTTTAATGATTTTTTTACCAAATTTACAAACAACTCAATGCTAATTGTATTTTTTATATGAAAAAATCTTTCACAATATTTATAATTTATATAGTTTGTTACGTTAAAATACTGCAAAGGTATGAGTTCCTCCTTGTAGGTCCTCCATGTGTAAAATTGAATTAATCCCTGCAAGAATTGGGATGATGTAAAAGTGATCTAAAGAATATGATATGAAAATATCAATGTTTTTTATATATTTAAAAGTTCGCTAATTATCTAGCATTTTTTTCTTTTAAAAATCATTTCAAACACTATATCAGACTTACGTATAAGGTAATGTCCTTTTAGAGAACTACAAACTCATACATCGGTTTTAGACCATTGGATCATTTGCCTCTCAACTTGTATAGGACTGGCATCAACACTTTTTCTTACACATATATCTATATACAATCTAATAGTTATATAGACCAAATGTGTTCTTCTATCTCTCTAGAAGTTATTTATCTAACATTTTCTCCGTAATATATTGGGAGACAAGGGCGACGCCTTACGTAAGCTGAGGGGCCTTGCTCCCACAAATTTATTTAAATCTTAATATTTTACATACAATCTTTTTCGAATTTGTTTTTGAAGAGACCCCGCAAACAATGGTGTTCATGATACTCTAGCTCCACCACTGTTTTGGGAGAATCTAAAATGCATGTAGATAATATTACTTTCAATGAGCTTGACAAAAATGCACTAATAAACTTCTGTTGTAGTCTTCTTGATTGGAAGAATCTATAATTATACGTACAAAAGTAGCGTGGATGAAAGAACAAAAATGGCAAGCTAATTAAACATGAATCCCATCAGATATATATGATCCCCTTAGCCAATTCCACCAGATGAAACACAACGAGTGACATTGACATTGACATGCTTAGGATAACCATAGCCAGCATGCCCAATGCCAAGCAAGGTCTAGTGTTCATCAACAATATCTGCAACAATCCAACTGCATCACATATATCCGAACCATAATTCGCAAAATACTTCTTCTCCCATTCCGTCCAATCCGAAGGAGCTTCACTCTTCATTTCCACCGTCTCAATCTCACGAATTCGCATTCGAAGAAGGATCATGTTTTCATCCACTGACTTGCCATCATAATGGTGACCATACGAGTCTCTTTTTGATGCAGAGATAACACTCCTACCAGTGGTGGCGGTGAGCAGCTTGTGTGAAACAAATGGTAATCTCCAGCGCAACAAATTGCCCGAAACAGGGCGTGATTGAAGCGTAAGTGAGCATAAAGAGGTTGCTTGCATTTTGTTAGACTTGAAAAAGCTTCGAAGTGATGAAGGGTTGCAATAGCTAGCTTTGAATTGATTTTGTGATTGGAACGTATTGTTGGACGTTTTATGGGGAGTGGGGCGATTACGTTGCGTATATATAATATGTGTTGTTGTTGTCGTTGCAGCGTGAGGAAATTAAAGGACGGTGGAGTGGAAGTTGGGGCGTAAGATAAAGTAGGATTCCAAGAAAGAGAGATTGCGGATTACGGCACAGCATATATTTTGGAAGGTAGCGTGCGTGTTGAATCATTTGAATGTTTCTTACGCTAAGAACCTTCTTGTCTTTCTTACAGCACCAGATTGGATTTGTTTGCGTACAGGTGCTTGATATTATCACCATAATATATTGGAAGACATTTCAATTTTTAAATATCATGTGAGTGAATTGCCATTCCTATTTATTTATTGTTCTAACAATTTTTTATATAATTTTTTTAAGATATCCTCCATTAAATAATTATTCCTTATTCTTAATTAAACTATTAGTGATCTATTTCCACTCTGTTGTTTATATCTAAAATTTTCATTATTAATTATAATTATTAGTTAATTTTAAAAATGAAAATGTTTTTAATGTATGTTCTTAATAATTTGCTTATTTATATCACTAAGATCTAATTATTTGATTATTATGATTCCTCCCATTTTTTTATTAATATTATAACTTTGGTTCATCGTACAAGAGTCGTTACTACTAACAAGCACGATTAATTAGAATTAGTAAAGTAAAATTCAATTATATTTGTTTTTCTTTCTCATATAAATCACACTTTCAAAAATTAAAATCTAAAATTGAATACTAAAACATAAAAGTATATGAAAATATCGTATATGAAGAAATCATGTAAATATAGGAATGCAATTCATCTTTTAAGATTTGATTTCATCCACATTCATTTTTTTTCTAAATTTGATTTTCTATTATTATTTTTATTGAAAAGTTGAGTTTAATGTGTTTTATAGAGAAGAGAAAAAAAAAGAGAAAATATGTCACATAAGTGAGAATAATTAAGGTAATTGGGAGACTACAAATATATAATATTTTTTTAAAAAACTAACTGATCTTTATAATTAATAATGAGGATTTTATATAAATATAAGAATTATTAGTTTAACAAGATATAAGGCACTACAACTTAATGAAGAGTATTTTGAAGAACTAAAATAAAAGTTAGTTAGAAAAACGTGGCAATATAATAACCTTAGTTGAAGGTTTTTTTTAACATGATATATCATTATTTAATAGAATAATTTTGATAAAAATTACCATAAGAACAACATTCGATATAATTGATAAATTGAAATACAAAAATACTACAATGAACAATTTTTTTTATAAAAAAAAAAAAAAAAAAGCCTAAAATGAATACAGAACAAAAATTTAAGAATTAGCAACCTGAGCAGTAGCTCGGGTGTTGACTCTCCATCAAGGTTGATAATCTAGTTTATATCCCTCCTCCCTAACAATGCAAGCTACTTAAAGACCAAAAAGTACATATGAATTAAAAACAACTTTTATAAAAACAAATTAATTCTACCCTATTCTATTTACACAAACACAAATCTCAAAAAAATATATAATTCAAACTTATACGTAGATTTTCAAAATTAAAATGAAATTTACAAAATAAAGACAATTTAAAAGTTTTTTGGTGTGAGCAAGAAATAGCAAGCCATGAACTTACAATTAAGGGATAATTAGACTACGGCATATAAAGAAAGAGAGTCCATTAGGCCTATGTACTTCAGAACTAAGTTCATAAAAAGGAAACCAGCACATGCCTCAATTTTCACACATCGCTGGTAATAGCACTGTTCACAATCAAGAAAAACCCATCCCATGGATGATTTCCACATATATTGATCATTGAATGAAAATAGTTTCTACATTCAAACGAATCATACATGATACAGCCCGAGATTATCCACTATCACTGTTATTATTACAAGTAACAACCTGTAAGATATTCCTAAGCTGATTTTTGGATGTCCAAAAATCACATCACGATTGTGGTCCTGTTCTATAGGAAACGGCTTACTGCCTCAGTAATTGCAGGAGGTCATCCTTCGCAAAGATATCTCTCTACTTAGCACCTGTATTAGATAAATCAATAAATAGATGAATATCTGATAAGAACAGCATTAGTGCCTAGCTGATTACAAACCTTCTAGGACAAAAGGGCCAACAGGATCAACTTCAGGTGATTCAAGGGGCTGGTTGGATCCAACTTGGCTGACCGGTGGAGGTTCAAGTGTCTGATCAATTTGTTTAGGATTAAACTCCTCTAGTTTTAAATGCGGTTTGCTGTGGTCAAGAGGGGGTGTCTCAAGTTGCTGGTATTTGGGCTTGTTTTTCTCAAGGAGAAGGTAGGTGGTGCAATACCAAAATAACAGTATTCTATTTTGTGCTACCACCGTATCCCTAATCCTACTTCTTCCAAAGGAAATGCGCTCTAGTGCCTGAGAAAGACGGAAGGGGGATAAAAATGTGAAATGAATCAGCATTCAAGAAAGCACATCCAAATAAACTACTACTACTTCACAAATTCTTACAGTCAAAAACCAGATAAATATTTTGTATAATTGTGTGATAGTCTTTTCTACAAAAACAGTTATCCAAGAAACATTGTCGGTATATCACAATTTAATTTTAACTCAAAACAAAAAATGGTTGAATGAGGGCAGAGTACAAGTGTAACAATATACTAAATTTTAGCACCTAAATGATAGTGTGAGTGCAAAAGCACTACTACTCAAGGAACAACTATATTTACATTGATGTAATATTGATTGCAACATACAACTTGATACAAACTGATTGTTTTTAGTCTCTTCCATCAGGCCAGATTACAGGGTTACAGGTTTCTTCCACTTATACATCCTTGTCACAACCAAAAGTAACCATGTTTTCCAGCTTGGTTGTTTAAATCTTTTTTTTTCTTTTTTAATACTTGCTAAATTTTCCCTTTAGTTTTGGTGTGCACTGGTCATAATATATCTCATTTTGTTATTCAATTCTATTGAACTTTATCTTAGTTCCAATTGAAAAAAAAAAGATTCATGGCTCTACCCTCACCTGTTCTCCAGTTTGAACATCAAATGAATGCTGATGATCAAATTGAAGACCACTAAATTCATTGATGCAAAGTCCCTGAAAGGCCCTGAAAGTGTGCATAAATCAATTAGGTATTCATCAGTATCAGAGTAAGGGAAACCAGTATTCAACTTTGCAAGGATTTTTAGCCCAACAAAGTTCTGTTTCCTAGTATGAGCTATAAAGTTGAAGTTAACTCCTCTTGCTTACTCATAAATCAGAATTCTGCTTACCATCTAATCAGAGAAACACTAGGAATCCAGCGGAAGATGATTGGGGTATTCTCAGGATTGACATAGTAGCCTCCAAATACGATAAAAACTGTCATAAGAGAGGGGCCTACTGCCATTGCTGCTTCAGTAGTTGGAACCATAGCACCAACAGTGAGACCCATTGCAGATGCAGCAAAAGATTCTACAGTGACAATTCCACAGAATTTCCCAAATCTAGAATGTCAAACTAGTGTAAGTCAATAATATTTGAGATGAAAAGAATTAACTGGAATAAAGCCCTCCAGAGGGCAAAGACAGAAAGAGGAGGAGGGAAGACATAGTGACATAGAGGATGGACTTTTTTTCCCCATTTCCCCTTGCATATCTTTTTTTTTTTTATCTTTTTTATAATGAAGACAAAAAAGATCAAGAGAAAAATATTTAATTTGTTATTTCTTTTCTACAGAGCATTCATTCATCACCTATATATATATATATATATATATAGAACCATATACATAATCCTTGGAAATGAAACAAGGGCATATATAGTGTATGGATAGTGAAGGACAATACAGAAAATCATTCACATTTCTTGGCCCCTTAGGAAATTATTACAGTTTGCATATAGAGGGAACCATTTATTTTAATAACCCTGCCCAAGGACTACTATAAAGAAATTTTCACCATATTCAGCTCTATTTCCTTATCATATAGAGCATTAAAGAAAACTGCAATCTACTACCAAAAAACAAAGGCAAAATAAAAAGAAAAAAAGTTGCAAATTGATTCAAACTAACTCAATAGAGGCCAAGATAGGAAACTGACCTCTGCAAAGTAGGATGAAGACGTGCCATGGGGTACAAGACAGCACCAAACATTAATGGAAATGCTGCTCCAATGGGAATCTCAGCCAACAATTTTGAAAACAGATAAGGACCCAAGGCATAGGAGCCCTTTGCACGTTCTCTATCAACAATTGCCCGTTCCTTTGGAAACACACCTACAGTCTTTGTGAGAGCAGCCATAGCTGTGTTTATTGCAGTAACCTGTGAGTGCCATCCATGTGAGGGATTAAGGAAGGCAAACTTCGCCAAGTGAAACTGTCATTCTAATAACATAACAAGATTTGCGTTTAAAGCATTCCAAAGTGTTTATCAAGACAATTACAATAAAAGATGGAACTCAAGTGTACTGAAATTTTGGATAACACTTAATCCCCATAATAAAATAAAATCATATATGAACTATTAAGCCAAATAAATAAAATAGGTGATGAATGAAAATTTAGTAACAGAGAAATAACAAATTAAATATTTTTCGTTTTTCACCTTAGATTTATTGGCCTTCATCATGAAAAGATCAATCAAACATATACAAGGTTGGTTACCTTGTCATTACTATCTTCTTCCTATTAAGTTCATTTTTCTCTACATAACTATTTGATACAAATAATCTATGATGCATGGGTACTTCTATATGGTTTTCGTACACATACCGGGTACATATTCGGTACCGGTACTCATCGGGTACTCATGGGTACGTTACGTAATTATTTTAAATTTTTTTGCTATCAATATGTTTCGGTACAGCTTAGTACAACTCAAGTACAAGCCGGTTTGTTACTAAATGAAACACAAAACTACTTCAACCTATCAAGTTTCAAATATGAAGTGGCTACCTTAGAGGCTGTATCATCTTTAGGTATATTTGGCTTGCTCAATGTACTTTGTGGAGTTTTGTTGAAAACTGAATGTTGTCGAAATGATATTTATCTCTTGATTTAATTACTTGATACTTATATTTTTATATAATATACCCTCTAGTACCCATACCAGTACCGGTATGGGTATGCATACCCATATCCATGCAACCTAACTAATAATTAATTCCTTTAGTATCTAATCACAAAATAATTGGCTAACATAGGATCATCAGCATTCTAGTGCAT
The DNA here is from genome assembly GCA_023212625.1 of Styphnolobium japonicum. NCBI lineage: Eukaryota > Viridiplantae > Streptophyta > Magnoliopsida > Fabales > Fabaceae > Styphnolobium > Styphnolobium japonicum. The sequence continues at coordinate 3,952,120 of JALBWW010000013.1, forward strand.
AGTTTTGTTTAGGTATATGTTGTTTATTCATGTGTAAAATACACACAAAACACGAACACATGTAATTCAATATGAGATTCAGTTTTATGCTAAACAATAATAGTCAAAGGACTTAGTATACAAAGCATGGTAACTGATGACAATAATATAACCTCATAGAAGATCATTATAATATTATGCATAATAAATTCCAGAACAAACGACCAACAATATGCATAACTTTACACGTAGACATGATTTTCTCTACTCATAACAGAATAAAAACTGAATATATAACATAGAAACACTTCAAAATAGTTCTGCAACGTATGCTAGCAGCAGGCCAATATGAGAAACAAGCAAGCAGGAATCAAGAACATCACAAACCTGAAGTAATCCCATTCTATCTTGTATTGAAGTCTGAGAATTTCCCATTCTCCAAAAAACTGACCCAAAGATAATTGCTGATGCAATTGACATCCTTGCCCGAACTTTGTTTGTTGGTGCGTCACGGGAAGCCTACTCAGCCAAAGAATCATGAATCAAACGAAATGAGAAACATAAGTTTCATTCTCCTTACACTGTGAAAGAAATAAATTACTTGCACACATCTTTTTTATGTTGTTCCAAAACTAGAAGGTTATATAATATCTAGCTGTCAGGAATGAAGAATTAATAGGTGATATTGTTGAAGCTGTAAGCAGATGGGGGCTGCATCACATACAAGGTGTGAAAACGACAAACAGTAATTTCATTTTGATGATTATGTCTTTCCAAATGACGTCAGCAAGCCTCGTATGTCATATCTTTTCTTAAGATACATCAAATTTGTTCATGGACAAAAGGGAAAACTTTCTCCAGGTCCTATCATGCAATTTAAGCAGCATGTCATTAGACGAGTGGACAGACAACAAAAAGAAAAAGGCAGACCTGCATCCATGCTCGCTTAAGGAGCAACCAGAATTGCTTCCACCAACCTCCTTTCTTCTTTCCTACAGTTCTCTTACTGATTTTCTTTCTACTTTTCGAGAGTTCATCTATAGTAATTGGAGTTGCATATATTATTGTAGATAGTCTTTGTGAGAATGACTCAACAAGACCATCGATCCTTTTTTTAGAGGAATAGACACTATCAGCAGAACTGTAGTCTATGGATATAAGATCAGCCAAAAATTCAGCAGGATTCACATGATCTGGGCAGTGGTAACTGTTACATCAAGAATTATCAACCAATTGTTCAGAACTAACAGTCAAAAAGTCATAGCTAAAATTTTAAGTTAAACAAAATTACCATTTCAATGCACTATGTCTTACTTCTGTCAAGATATTAACAACAAACAATTGATATGAAGAAAGGGACTATGCTTTTGATTGAATGAATACAAGATTTTGGTATAATCTCCAAACATATGGATTGTTTAACTTGAATAATTGGACAATGAAGAAAAAGTCATCAGACTATTGCAAAATATATTTTTCAACTACCATCTCAAATTGAAGCCAAAACAGAAATATCTACCAATTGCATAAAAATTGGATATTAAGCAAATATTGAAGTTCAGAACATGATGAAGGCATCCTTCCTTTCAGAGAGTTAGAAATATATCTATTCCAATTATTCATGTTAGGATTCATACACTACTTAACATCATTATGTTTTCATTAGAAAAATCCTTAGACGTGTGACAAACAGCCTCATTCTCAGACTGGTTTGCAAGTAAATACGTTAAGTAGGATAACTATAGGTGCATGATGTGACTCCAGGAATGTAGTTTATCAAGCTTCTATAATCTGGATTTCTTGGCTTTCTAAAAGCCTACTGTTTCAAAGTAAGATTCTCAAATAATAAACAGAAAAAGTCGTGTTACCAACTTGTTATAAAGAAATCAGTTAAAATGAATGAATGAAATGAGTCATTTAATAGTATATGAAGTTAACCCAGCCACAGTTTCTTAAATAATATAATATTTGAGACAATTCCCACTGTGAAGAATGTAAGATGGCATAATAGAAAGAAGGTTAAGCTGACAACCCAAATTTTGAGAAGTATGCCAAAGGTTCGTCACGAGCAGGACCAGCATAAACAAGTGAACCCTCGGTTAGCAAGACAATGTCATCGAATTTAGTATACACTGAACCTCTTGGCTGATGTATAGAGCAAATTACAGTATGACCATCTTCTGCAAGTTGTTGGAGAGTTTCCACAACTTTCTCAGCCTGGAAGGCATCAAGTCCTGAAAGTACAGCAAGTAACTTTATGACAAAAAATGTTTTTCTTTTAAAAAAATGTAGTTATAATTGTCTGTACAAATTTACCGCATTTGTCAGCTGCTACTGGCAGGGAAAAGCCTTTTACACATTAACACATCAAAGATTTACAAAGAAAACAAGAGTTTTAAGATTAAAAAAATCATTAAAGGCAGAAAGGAAGTGTTATCTATGCAGATTATTACACTATATACTTTATAATGTCAATAGCTATGCAGATTGAGCACATGCTCCTATGAAGATGAATAGATGATGCCTTTACTAAATAGTAATGGGTCATGATCTGACAATCTCCCTTAACCCCTCCCAACCAACAATTATTCCTGTTTTGAATAAGACAGACCCTAGGTTCTTTATCTCAAGAAAGTAGGAAACCAAATTAGAAGCAATGAGCTCATTTACAATGGGCCAACTCACCTGGGATTATATCTTCAGGCTTTGAATATAATACAAGCTAATTATATCAATATCTTAGACTTCCAAAAGAAAGTTTTCATATATATTATCAAGAAAAATGCAAGGAAATGAGAACCGAATCAATTGATACATTGTGAGAATAAAATAGTATATCTACAAGACCACATGGAATTATGTCCATCCATTATTTTTCTTTCCTTTTTACTTTTGCAATACACATTGAAACAAAGTTATTTCTACTCGGATACTACATTAAAATACTTGAAAGGGAATTCACAAGTTCTGCACCTTAAATGATAACTTGAACTTTATTCTCTGATAACTGGTTCAAGATTAGATAACTGTAATGTTAAATAACTCGTTAACTAATGGAGATGGTCAGCACTCAGCAGCACAATGTGAGTAACCAGTGACAAAGGTTAAACCATCATCAAAGAAGTCTTCCCAGAATTACAGATGTTAAAAGTAAATACTGAACAAGCAGTAAGTTATACAATAAAACACTGGCTTTTATTTTTTTGAGAAGCAATCCAATAATTTCAGCATCCCTAAAGTGACAGCAGATACACACAATGATAGCATGTTGAAATTGAAGTTCTTAAACCACAAGTATCAGATTGGAAAAATGGTCAGAATGCATCTGAAACTAAAGTTGCAGATAGAAATTTCATACTGCTCTATTTTTATTTTAGGAACACATACAAGGAATCCACTTTGTGTATGCAAAGTTATATTATTATTTTATCAACCATACACCAGAGCTATATTGTACACAAAGTTCAAATCCTACAAAGCAAATTCTACAAATGCATGTTACCTGTTGTGGGTTCATCAGCAAATATAACAGATGGACTTGCAAGCAGTTCACATGCCATAGATAAGCGTTTCTTTTCACCACCACTAATGCCACGAACTTTAGCATCACCAACATTGGTATCAGCACAACTGACCTTTTGAAGAAAAAGCATAAAGTTGCCAAAGGAGTAATATCAGTAACAAAAGACTATCTAACCGGAGTAACACATTTTCAATCATAAAATTGAAAGGAAAAGCTGAAAATAATTAGATAAGCTACACGTAATTTCTAGGGGTGATTCTTATTCTGAAACATGAGGAGAATGGAGGGCAAGCATCTAAAAAAGGAAAGCAAAAAACAGAAAAATAATAGCTGTAGTCGAGCAGAACAGATTAATTAAAATTCATTCTTCAAGGAAGATATTAAGGTTTAGTGAAAAAACCTCCTTAAACTGTTCTTATATTCCAATATATAACCAGCAATTACTTTGCCACTAAGACAAATTACGACATACGAGGGAATCTCACCAAGCCTAGTTTGAAAAGGAGATTGTTCACATATTCATCTCTCTCTTCCACAGAAGATATATTGGGAAGCTGGAGTTCTGTAGCAAGAGACAATGTTTCCCGCACAGTGAGCTGTGAGAAAAAGAGATCCTCCTGTCTCACATAAGCAAACCTACAGCAATAAACAACATTTTAATTGTTCTCCTTAGCGACTTAAAAAATAAATATCAAGAAAATTGCAGTAAGTAAAATTTCCTAACACGCATACTTGTAAGTGTTCTTTGAACTAGGCTTTCCATTGAACTCCAGAAGGCCTGACAAATGCAGCCGTGGCGATGCTGCCAGCTGACCCGCTAGAACATTAAGCAATGTCGTTTTCCCTGAACCTGAAGGCCCCATTATAGCTAATAGTCTTCCAGGTTTTGCTTCTCCGCTCACATTTTTAAGCAAAAACCTTACCTATCAATTTAACATAAAAAATAAACCATTGTCAACAAAAATTAAAACAGAATACTAAAATTCCAATAAAGCAATAGAACTATAATAAAGGTTGAACCAAAATGTGCAGGTAATTCTATTCTCACCCACTGAAAATCGAACTGTGAGGAAGGGAATTATGAATAGAGCTAAGCTACTTAAAAATCCAAAATTCAACAATCAATAAAACCAGATATCCATTTCCAAGTGTAGTTAACGACATAATAAAGCTTACTTAAACATAAATATCCAAAAGCTAATACTCGAATTTTTCCTCCCTGATTTTCTCAGCAACCAAACAGGACTTCAGCATTCACAAAATGGAAAGAAAAAAAATTGAAAAAAAGAAGAAAACAGGAACTCACGGACTTGGAGGATTTATCAGAAAGGGAACAAGTGATGTTGTTCCACCGGATTGTGACCGGAGTGACCTTGCCGGAGACCGGAGCCTCACCGTCGTTGAAATCGTTCTCCGGCACATCTTCGCAGTCCTCACTATCGTTTTCCGGCGCAATCGCGGGGCCGGGAGCGGAGAAGAGGCGGATGAGGAGGGAGACAGCCACGGCGGCGAGGACCTGACCGAGGCCACTGCCGCCAACGCCAGCCACCACTTGGCGCACCTTTTTCCCGCCAAAACCCACCATTATCTTCCTTCTCTCTGTTTGGTCCTTCACTTCACTCCCTCTGAACTGTGAAGTGAGGAAGGTTGATTTTGGCTCAGTCTCGAAGGCAATGGTAATACCAATAATATCCGACTTGAACGACGGCGTTTTCCTTCACCGAAGCGAAGGGCATGGGTGAGGGTGAGGGTGACGCGTGTCCACTTGTAGATAAGATGATTGATAGGTAGAAAAAAAAAAGTGGCACTGTTTTTTTTTTTTTTTTTTCATTTGTATGAAAGCAATTTCCTTATCTTTTATGCTTCAAGCCAAGAACAATCTCATGCTGTGACGAGAATGGTCATCTATCGTATCTTTTTCCAAGAAGGTACTCCTTTTAGTTCAAATCTGCTACAACTACAAAATTCATCGCTCACGCCTAACTATCGAATGCATAGCATCATAGTTATAAAAATCAGATTGATAGTTAATTTGATTAAGGTAATGGGTTAATGAGTTATTAGTTCAATCAATAAATTACTAATTTAATTAGTGAATTATTGGTCAAATCGCATAAAATTAAATAAATATATATATAAATACACATTATATATGATGATAATTATCATTATAAATAATTAAAATATATTTATTTTAAAAAAAAATATGATCTGTAAGAAAAAAAATAGTTTAACCCTTAATTCATAAAAAAAAACTTAATATTTTTATTAAAATGCTCATAACTTAGAAAATAAGTTTTCTAAAAAAAATTAAGACTACTTAGTGTAGATATCGAAAAGTTATATGAAATGAACATATAATTAGTCTAAATCGAATAAACGAGTCAAAAGTTATGATTTTTCAAAGTTTAAATTTTTTTTTTAATTTAGTGACCCGGCCAGTTCCAGTTCAACCAATCGGGTTATCGGTTTTCATCCAAAATCGGTCGGGTCGGACCAATTCTAAAACATACTCGATCTAACTAGCTACTCGAACAAGTTACTTAATCAGTTCATCAACCCATCTTGTTCGAATTTTATAACACTGGATAGGACTTCAGATGCTGTTCCTATATCCAGAACTAGGAGCAATGCTGATAGTATTCCACTAAAGTCTGAAGGTAATAATTATATCAACAGGTGCAACACAAGACTGGTCAAGTAAGAAGATAAGATCTTAATTAAACATAAAACAGAGGACACAAAAGCAAACGTTCTTCAAATTTTATAATTTCTCTCGTTCAAATACTACCTTTATGGTACTTGATTATGAGTACCCTAAAAAATATCATAACCGTCAGCCATCTTAGAATGAAGAACCTGCAATCTTGTATGCATATACTGTTCCATTAGTGATATGCATGGTTCGACCACATTGTGCCATTAAGGAAGTTTGGCATACAAGCACAGTTCAGTCATATTATCCCTTGGTTAGTTAGAAGTACTTTAGAGAGGGTGGAAAGTGAGAGGAAGGGTACAATATGTTAAAGAGTAATATTGATTAATGGAGATTCTTTTGGTATCATTTATGTTTATAAAAGTACATATATTTTTAATAATTAATGATTAATATTTAATTACATATATTATTTTATTGAAATATAAATATTAAAATATAAATAAAATAATTATGTTTGAATTAAATAAAATATGTGTCAAAATATTACTTTCATAAGAAAAATACTAAAAAAACTTCCCTAATTAATATATGTACGAATGAATAACACTAAAGCTATCCGTCAACTCATTAAGGTTGGAATATTCTCTTGTATAACTTAAGTTTAATTATCTTTATTAACAATTTTTTTAGTAGACGATTTAAAAGTATTATTAGAAGCTGTACTAAAATTTGTGTCATGTTTGGCCTTCAAATGAGATAACTATTTTTTTCTAATAACAAAAATACCACATATGTTGGATGCATGAATTTGTTGTTCTACTAACAACATCTTATTTCTTTTTTAATTATTTGGATGTGCAAACATCTAAGTATGAGAAGAAAATATGCCTTGGTAAAAGATAAGAGTTCTAACATTAACATCACACTCAAGTCTTAAAGACTTTGGTTAATGTCAATTGAGTTAGAAGCTTTTTCATTAATTCATGTATATTTCTTCATATTAAATAACATTTCCCTATTAAATTAATTAAGCTGAATATAGGATAATGAATTAAAAAACAAATAGAATTTTATGCATTTATATATGTTTCAAACAATAATTTAATTTTTCACTATTAATATAAAGAAATTTCCTATTATCATTTAATCATGTGTTGACAAATCATTAAAAGAACTTGACTATCATAACAACTACTTAAGAAATCTAATTCTTACAATAATAATATTTTTTTTACACAAACAGTAGATTAAAATTAAAATTTTCAAATAATATAATATAGTGCATGTTTAGAAGAGTAAATTAATATATATTTTTGGTACATAGTGAATTAATATTTGATTTTAATGAAATTAATTTTATTGATTTAACCTTTTGAAATATATTCATAATACTTGATCACATCAATTATTAAATCTCATTCAATCAAATTCCTTATAGATTATTTTGACATAAATTTAATTTTTAAGAATTATATTTTTAAAATTGAATCAAATTTAAAGAATAATATAATCATCTAAAAAAACTAATTTTAAAAAAACCAAATCAATATAATTATATGAGCACAGAATCAAAATGATAATTTATAATTTTTACATCAATTGCAACTAAATCTCTTATCGAAATCGTGTTTTCACATTGACTTAATATATTTAAAATAATTAATTATTCTAAATGCTAAATTAAGGTTTCAATTGACTATAAAACAGAAATCTATATATATTTTTTTGGTACAAATACGATGTGATTATCTATTTATTTATCGACAACTTTTCTCCCATACAACCTAGTGCTTTTTGAAATTCCAAAATTGCCCTCTACCTTCACTCATCCTTTCCCTTGTGTTCTGTAACTTCTGTTCCACCCGATTTCACCACCGCCACGGACTCCAACCCCCACGGTCACCGTCCAAGCTATTCCTGCGAGAGGAGTTCCGCCGGCGTCACCACAACCACCGAGCACCTCCGTCTAAACGATCTTCCAATCTCTTCTCAATTTCCTTCACCAAATTCTCCGATTTAAGTTCATTCACACATATGTGATTTCCTCCCATCAGGTAAATTATTTTCCTCTCAATCCCCTTTTCCTGCCACCTTAATGTGAAAAAGACTATGACTTTGGAAAAAGCAATAGGAAATCTCATATATATAGTTGCTGGGTCTTTTACCTTTAGGTTCTTCTATACTCAAATGCTCTTGTGGAGCCATATCAATGTAAAAAAGAGATTGATTACAAACAGATAAGCCAAATGGGATATCAGTTATCCTTTTTTTGTTCCTATAAATCCGTAGTAGATAACTCATAACAACACTCATCCATGATACTAACGAGATAACTTCCCAGTGGAGTGGATCAAATACACCCTCAAGTGGCAGGTACAATCCATGATAGTAATGAGAAAAACTTACCACAACCAAGTGATGGGTGAAGCAAAGCTCATGTTAGCCTTCAAATAAAACAGGTCCATTGAGTTGTCTTAGAGCTGCGGCAAACAAATATTTACATTTTACAATGAATGCTTAAATTTGGTTGGTTTACTGCACTGTTATATGGGAGGAAGTGTTGTACCTGCTCTCGGTTAGTTTGCATCAAGGTTGTTCCCTTCTGATTCAATTTTTGCCATATTAGAGTTATGTTAGCTGATGCTCTCGTTTAAGTTTGACTGCTTTATTGGCATTTGGAAAAACTGCATTTGCTTCATATAAACGAATGGGTGATATTGACTGCTGAAATACTTTCATGTATTTGAAATTCAATGCTGCTAAAAAACAAACAAAGAAAAAGAGGGTGGCCGGGAAGAGAGAGACAACTTGTTCATAGCACAGGTCACACAACTAGTTTTGTTTGTTTACTTTACAAGTTGATTAAGTTGAAGGGGTACAGAATTATAGACTGGCTTGACCATTGTGAGAAATTATGAATATATCTATCTGAAATTCTCTATTTCATTTTTGCTTTTCTCGGCTTCTTTTATGAAATTAGTTTACACCATTTTTTGTTAAAGTTTTGAGAAGGGTCCTTTCATTTACTGATGGTTTAGTATTTCATATAACATGCAGCCGTAAAGGATATAGAATTATAGACTGCTTCACCTTTTTGAGAAGTAATGAAAATATATATCTGAAATTCTCTATTCCATTTTTGCTTTTCTCAGTTTTATTTGTGAACTAGTTTACACTGGTTTTTTTGTGCATTTTTTAGTAGGGTCTTTTATTTACTTCTGGTTTCTTAATTCATGTAACATGCAGCCATATAAATCTCAAAGGCAATAATAATAATCATGAGAAAGGATCAAAGATGCGCTGATAATTATGACCATATGTAGGTTTCTATCCCACTTTCTCTTGTTGTTTAATGTGCTGCATCTGACAATGGTCATGGATGTATTATCCATTTGAGATTTGACTGTTATTTTTAGATGTATTTTTATGTAAGGAAGGTGTGACAATGCTCAAGTGTCTCACAATTCATAAGCTCTATCATGTTTTTCATCTCATAATTTTATGCTTTTGACATAATTGAGATTATGTAGGATTATGCCCTAGATGGATTTAAGTGGTTAGATAACTGTGGACGAAATGTGGTTCTTCTATTTTGATTTTACTGGTAACATGGTTATCCTTGGGGTGTGCTAAGACCTGAATACTTATGCTATTCTGGTGATACAGAGTGTTTTTGTTTTGTGAATGTAATGTGGCTCTGGTATTTCAGTTTTAGTTTCCCGTTCAAAGGAAAACAATAATGGAAATGCTATATGGAAAACTATTAGAGAGACAGAAAGAGACAACTAATGTATAGAAACATTGGATTCCATATGGATTTGTGCAGAAAAGTTTGATCTAACACCACTAATCCAGAGGTAAACCCAATGGTGTAGGAAGAGGAGTGAATTTTTGTATGTGCAAGTGTAACATGTTTTTCAAATAGCATTGCCCAAACAATAATGGGGACTTTTGGTATTGTATTAAGTTTGACTGACAGTCTGACATATTGCCATTTCCATTGGCCCAAACTGTTTGGCACTGGGGCTGTCTCTTGTTAGTTCCTACCCATGCGTTTTAAACCTAATATGGGCACAATTGCTTTGGGTCTTGTGACATCAGTGCTTTGTTTGAGCCAACCAGAGCCCTCAGAGCTGTAATGTTTCATGGGAAAAAAATATCCAAAACAGTGGGGGAACATTTCTTTTATTCACCATAGGACATGACAACTAAGGTCCAGTTGTTAGGTCCATACCTAACCCATTATTTTCACCCATTTAAATCTTTAGTTCCTTTATTTTTTATTTGCCTGATAATATGGCATTTTTTGTTTTCTTGTAATTATGTTGACTTAGAGAGGAGAATGTTGGGGGGAGAGAGAGAGAGAGAGAGGTGGGCAAGGGTATACTATGTTATACTAATTAGGTTGATCTAAGGGCAATAAAATAAAAATATTATTGAAAATTGAATTCTATGCATTTTATATGTTCCAAACATTAGAATATATTTTTAAATTAATTAAATTCATTCATTTTTAAATGAATCGAATAAAAACTTGTTTCAAACAGGCTGTGTCAGGTTCCTGAACTTTCTTTCCACCATGGCCAACAAATCCAAAGAAGAGCCCAAGACTGCTCCTGAGTCTGATCAGTGGTACAATCTCACCCTTGGCCCTTCCTTCAAAGATGAATCCTCTAACAAATACTGTACTCTACGATGTAAGTTACTGAATGAAAAATCCCTTTCTAATCTTCCTCTTTGTCTGGTGGGTCAGTATTTGTTTTTCTCTTAGATCCTAGCAGCCAAACGGGGAGCTTTCATGCTTGATTTTGCAATAACTATATTGTTTATGCTTTTGAAATTGATTTTTTATTCTGGGTTTTTCTTTTTTCTTGTCTATTTTGGGTTTTCATCTTTGAAGTCTTGATGTGTAGATGAATTTAAGCCTGCTTCGGTTGATAAGACTAAGTCAGGATTGCTACGCAAGACCAAAGAGAATAGGGTTTCTGTGGAATTTCAGAACAACCAAATAGGAAAACCCAAGGTGACATTTGAGGGGAATAGTGAGGAATACAAGGAAAACGATGCTGTGTTGTTCTTTGATGGCGAGACATTTCGATTGGAGCGGCTTCATAGGGCTGTAAAGCAACTGCGGCACCTTCGAATGCCTGGTGAATCTGCAGGTGCTGCAGGTGCAGTTGTGGCTGCTCCATCTGGGCCAGCTTTGGATACTCGATCATCTCCTATTGGGAAGTCCACAAAACCAGCACCCTTAGGGAGGAGCTCATTTCAGGGCGTGCCAGTAAGTGCTCACTAACTATCTTGAGCATAATTGTTAGTTTGGTAGTTGAGTCCCTTACATCATAAAAATGTACGCAGTTGGAGACTTTTCATTATAAACATGGTTATTGTTTGCAATACATTAAGGTTTTTGCATTTTTTAAGGAAGTTAAAAACTGATTATATGTGGCACTTTGTGTATGAATAATAATGCACTCCACTTGATATCATCATGGATAAATTCTATTTAACATGTTTTTAGGTAGAGAAGGAATTTGATTGGAAAGGGGAAATAGAAATGGCCCCTTCATGTCACTTTGTTGTACTGCATTACTTCCGATTTCTATGAGATATGTTCTTTCACTATCTCCCCTCGCCCCCCAAAAACAAAGAAAAAAAGGTGCTTCTTAATTGAGGGAAAGAAAGAGAATTTGAAAAGGACATGAAGCCTGTAATTTTATATTTTTTAGATTGGTATACATGTGTTTCTGAGTGAAGCATAAATACCCTACAAATCTCTTTTCCAATGTGTTGACCATATTTTTCCTTTTTGTCTGAGTCATTGCTTCTGTGGTAATGGAAGGAAAGCAAATAGTTTGTTTTCTTTTTATTTTCTTCTCCGTTTTCTTTCCTTAATACCGTTAATGATATTTACATTGATTCTGCACAGGTCGAAGTGGAACGTATTGATATTGGTGAACGTGAGAATACTGGTATGTATGATGTTAGAAGGTTTCTGTAATTGCATATCTGGACTGTGTGTGAAGTTCCTAGATTAATTGATTTTGTGGTAGTGTCATGTGAGGCATCCTTAACAAGGTATGAGTTTTTACGACTCTTTTTTGGTTTTTTTTCCATTTCAATTTTGTTTCCCCTTTTGTAACCTTTTTCCTTCGACTAGGGGCAGGGAGGATGTACTGAAGCTTTTCATTTTCATCATATGACTTGATGCTGCAAGATATAATCTGTTAATACGCTTTAGATGTCTTCTATGCTTGCTCTCCAACCTGATGATTTTAGTGTTGTCTTGCTGCAATTTTCCATTTGGTCTTCTACATACCAAAAAAAAAAAAAACTTTTTGCTTGATGTTTGCTTTGTTGTGACTTCATTAATTTCAGAAGTGGTGCATTCAAAATTGATGAAATGGTTTGCTGTGGCTTTGCTATTTATCAAGTTATCTGAGATTAATTTAATGTTGTACTTATCATATGACAGGCATCAAATCTGGTTCTAAGAGGTCATCTGATAATCCAACTGAGCCACCCAATATTTCTTCTACCTCACCAGGTGCCAAAAATGAAGTTGAGGAACATCAAGATATAGATATTGTTGACCTTTTTGGTAGTGGAACACCTGAGGATGACAATAATGCTGAAGAAAAAGATAATGTTGGATTTGATATGAATGTTCCGCACACTGATGATGAGATCGCTGATGTGGATGATAGTGGTGATGAGGTGGACAAAGGACCTAATGCTGCAGAAGCTCTCAGAGCACAGGTGAATGCAGAAGGGAGGGATGAGCAGACGTCTACTTCTAGCAGTAGCAGTGGAAGTGGAAGTAGTGAAAGCGGTAGTGGTAGTGGGAGCAGCAGCAGCAGTGATAGTGAAGGCAGTGATGAAGACTCGGTTACCTCAATCTGAGATTGTATAACTCTGGGATTTCTTTCATGTCCTTTTGTCCTTTGTCATTATTTTTTGCAAATAGTCCAATACATAGAACAAGTATGTATTTATTAAGTTATGCCCGGCTTAGAAGAATGTAATAAGCCATCCTGATTCTAAAGGTTGGGAATTTTGTTAACATTAACACTAATGTGACTATTAGTGTGCTTGGGGTGATAAATGATATGCTATGTCTCATGTGTTTGTGTATTCCTCTTTAATTTTGCTTTGTCATTTAACATGTGAAGCAACTTTTATAGCATGCAAGAAACTCCCTATTCACAAGGTGTGACTCAATTGGCAAATTAAACTTATTTTATCTATAGTACTGGGGTTTTGAAACTCATTGAAAGAATTTTGTGATGAGGATTAACTTACGTCTGTTGGGGATTAGTCTTATACTTAAAAGGTATAGAGACAAAGAAACCCCACAACTTTTCATAGGTGAAAAATTGGCGAGGAGGTTAATCTTATAGTAATGTCTGTTGACACTTAACGAAAGGAAACTGATATTGGCCATCGAATAAGGAAACCTGGAATTAGCAATGTGGGGCAAAAAAAAAATGGACGTGGATGCAGCCTCCTTCGAGGTTGGTAATGGAATTTGAGTGATTGGAAAGTGAAACCCATGTAACGGAAGTAGGTGGCGATGGCAAAGCCTCAAGCTGTGCAATTTTTAGGCTAATGTGGATCTAGGAATTAGAAGAATGGATCATAGTCATTCGTTTACTTATTTGATTGTGAGTAACAGATCATAGATCCAACTCTAATCAGGTATTTAATTAACAACTATTATATGTATGGACTCGAATAGAATGAAGAGTTATGTAAATTTTGTTATCCGAAATAGGATTGGTTGAAGACCACGATTGGTTGATTTTTTTAGGTACATTAGAAGTGTAAGTAACTAGGTAAAGGGATTGATGCCCTACTATAATCGAACTCCAACATCATAATCACACTCAATCTTAGAGATTGAACCCAGTTTGCAATTGAGTTATAACCACGTTGGTCACAATTGGTTACTATGAAGATGGGAGATACGATGCAAAGCTGTTATGAAAAACATGGGGAATAACTTAGGGTATCGATCCAATGAAGATTTGTGCCACATGACCTAACTTGTAACTGTCCAGATCTAGCTGAGACAGCAATACAGAAAGGGCTCTTTACATAATCCAATTATCCATACTACTTGCAAGCATTCAAGCAATTTGTTCCATTTGCATTTTGTTTCAAGTCACTACCATTTTACAATCATTCCCTTTAATTCTTTGTCATTTAGTTCTGTTTAACCTTGTTCATCTAATCTTTGTGGGCTCCTATTTTAGGTTTTTTGTTTGGATATTTGTTCTTGTTGAGTGTTGGTTTGGGTAAACTCCAGTCCTAATTAATGAAATTCAACAATTTCTAACAAATTTATGATGCAAAGTCTTCTTTTCATGGTGATTTGGTGTATAACTAACACTTTAAAGTGTTAAGAGCCTATAGTAGAGTAGTTCCCTCCTTTGCGTTGTTTTCCGCCAATCTCGACATACTCGTTTAATTATTTTAATTATTGTCAATAAACCCAATTTTCACAAAACAATACAAAAAAATTTAATTATATTATTATTTCTTTAATATAGCTATCAAATTAAAATTTTAAGATATTACAATTTATTTTAGTAAAATATGTGATTCAAAAAATTTTCATGCCAATATTTATAGTCAAGATTTTTATTTTCTCTAGCTACTTACATGGATGCAATAAGAGAGAAAGAAAAAAAAAATTGAGTCATTAATCTTAAAATTGTGAGACATTTATTTTTTGAGTAAACATTTATTTTAGTTTCCTAAATATACAAATAATATCAGTTTAGTCTTTTAATAATTGTGTGACATCAAATTAGTTCTTTTAAAAGACCATTTTATATCATTGAATGACTTATTTGATGTCAAAAATACATTAAAAGACCAATTTGATATCAAAAATTAACATTAAATAATTAATTTGATGTCACTAATTATTAAATGACTAAATTGATATCATTTGTATTTTTAAAATATTAAAATAGATATTTACTCTTATTTCTCTCTCTCTATCTCTCTAATGAATTGAGCTGTTATAATAATTATTTTTTAAATAACTTGTCAAATTTCGAGTTAACCAACACTTTTAGAAAAATGAAATGAAGCTTTAAATTAAATACTTATAAAAGAATAAATGTCAGATATTAACAAGTTTCAAGTCATTAGCATATTAAAACCAACTTTAAAGTTGAATTCAAAGACCTAATACAGATAACTCTAACGAATGACTGAGCATAGGGAGACAAAAAGAATATAATGAAAAGGAGGAGAAAAATCCAACCTCTTTATAGGTGAAAGTTGAAATGACTCTAGCTACACCATAAAGACAAAAATAATGAAATTTTTACCTAATCAACATTACATGATTTCATATGAAATTGCCCAGAAAGAAAACACAAATAAATAAATAAGTTGTCTAATAAGAAATGCAACAGTTATCTGGTCACAACAATAATAACAAAAGTTTTTTCTCGTTAGGTGAAATCGAGTACATGAATTTAGGTGAAGTTGGGTACATGAATCAAACAGTATCATTATATTTGGTTGAAAATCATATTTTTGAAAAAGACCATTTAGGTCAAGATATTTTTTAATGATTAAAATTAGAGCTTTTATGTGTCTTCTTCTACCTTTATTTATTGAACTATATATCATTTGTATGGTCAACTCTTCTTACCAGACTTTTATTAGTCTTTTCTCTATATGACCAAATCATCTTATATGAGATTTTATTATCTTTTTATTAATAGGTACTACTCAAACTTCCCATTAAATATATTTATTCATGATGTTATTTATTTTTAAGTATTTGCTAACGAGTATCCTCAGAGCATGGTTAGAGAATAAAAAATGAAAAATATTAATCATTTAATATTTTGAGAATTAAAAAGCATTTAATACTTTCTTTATTTAGAAATAAAAATCATTTATTAAGGAATATTAAATTATTCTTAAGCAATGTTCTTATGACACAAATTAGTAAGACCCTTACTTTAATATGTCCACTCATAACATTCTTATTTTCACAACCTTTGATAATAAATACAATAGTTATGTGAGTAAGACGAATAGATCTTATAGATTACTTTGATACTCATTTTTTTAAAGTATTAGTGATTATATTTAATAGACTTTTAAATATTTATTGTAAAATTAATAATTAATAAATAATTAAAAACTTACCTTAAATACCATATCCATCAAAATACTATAATAACGCCCGTACCACAAACATAAATTTAAATCTATTTATTCAATAAATTCGATGGCCTACATGGCCTTCCAGTCAATTGCATTGCAACACTTGTATATAGTCAATTCTTGTTGCACCACATAAATGAATAGGATATTCTAAGTCATAAATATTAACTTTAGTTTTATTATTGTAATTATGTAGACCTTTAAAAAGTTAAATTTAACTTAAGAGCTGTAGTTGAACTAGCATCAAGTTTTTTTTTTTTTTAAGATTACTCGATCTCAAAATCTAAACTTTAGTCTTCCTAAATTCCCCCTTAACATTTAAAAAATATTTAAAGATTGCAATTTATTCTTAAATATTAACAACTTAAAATAATTTATATAATTACAGAACTTACAGCATTCATAACCTTTCTCAAATACAACTATCATACTAATTTTTTTTTCAGATTCATATTAAGAAGAAACACTTATTTTAATTCTTCAAATATACAAATGATATCAATTTAGTATTCTAATAATTGTGTGATATCAAATTAGTCCTTTTAAAAGATAATTTTACGTCATTGAAAGACTAATTTGATATTAAAATTAACATTAAAAGCTTAATTTAATGTAAAAAATTAATATTAAAAAAATAATTTAATGTCACAAATTATTAAAAGATTAAACTAATATTATTTGTATTTTTAAAAAATTAAAATAAATATTTACTCTAATATTAAATCCATAATTCATAACGCATTATATATTTTACTGTACAAGTTTCGAGCAGCCACCAGAGAGAAACAAATGAATTACAACCATGTAGCCAAACGATGCTATCAAATTATATCAATTGGCCTAATCATGTTCATGTTTACCTCAATTACTAAGATGATATCCAACGTAGGAGTGCAAGAATACCTACTGCCTACATAGGTCCCAGCAAGTAATGACACGGACCGATACCTTCAATGAGTTCCATGATTCGACAACGATACATTTCAACATTTTGCATTACGTTGCCATTAACCAAATTTCAATCTCGACAATTATTTTTTTTATTAAAATCCCCTATCAGAGTCGTATCCCGACACGTCTCTTTTGTCTGATTTACGAAACGTTTTTTTTTTCCCAATGCCTACGTTACACTCTTTTTCCTTGTCCTCACCCACTACCCACTTTCCGTTTCCTAACTCTTCGGTCAAATTTTCTTTTGTTATTAATATAATTCCCATCACCATCTCTAAAAATTATTATTCTATTAATTTATTTGGTCTTTTTCTTCTTCTTTTTTTTTAGTTTATTTTTAAATTTTTTGGTCACCTGATATGTTTCCTTATTTTATCTTTTAAAAAGAAAGTCATGCATCAATCATCATTCCCTTTTAAAAAATCATATTTAAATATTTTTTGACTCATTTTAAGTGCATGTAATCCTTTGATTAAAATATTATTTTATCACAAAAAATAAAAGATATTTTATTTAATTTTGAACTTTTTCAAATAAATTTTAAAGTTTTATTCTCAATAATTAATTTGATTAGACTTTAGTATGTAATTAATTATAATAAATAATTAATGTACTTTTTTTAGGTACCTAACTCCTAGAACCAGTAGAGATCCCACCCCGTAGGAGGAATAGGGAGGGGAAAGGGAGATGGGGATGGGGATGGAGATGGGGATGGGGAAGGGGAAGGGGAAGGGGAAGGGGAAGGGTGAAAGTGGCACTACCAACATATCCTTTGACCAACAGAGCCAAAGGGTCGTGGACGTTAATGTAATTTAATTCTGATAATTAATACGCTCAAACTTTTAACATATAGCAAATAACATATGTGATTTCAAAATAACTCTTAAAGGTTAATTGCTAAACTGTACAAAAAAAAAGGTTAATTGCTAAAACTTAAAATGTAACGAATTATTTATTAAATATTAAAATTTTAAATTAATTAATTTTTAAATTAAAAAATACTATTTATCATTTATTAATTATTTAAATTATTTAATTGCTAATGTTAAAATCAAATAAACTTTTTGTTAAATGATGAAAGTTGAAAGGATAATTTATATTTCAAACCTAATTTTTTCTCGAAATTATTTTATTAAAAAATAATTATCGTGTTATATTTGTTAAATGAAAACAGTTGGAAAAAATATATTATATTAAATACAAAAATTAAAATAATTTCTTACTTTTTGAATAAACAAATTCGAAGGTTTTTTTTTTATCTAAATGTTTTTATGAACAACTGGTGTCTTGTGCTAACTTCTTTGATTTTTATGAGGGCCTTGTGGAGTTTGATGTATCACATATCTATTTTTTGTTTTAGTAAAATATTTTTAATTATTTAAAATAAATAATATTTAAAAAATGAATATTAGTATTTAATATTTTAAAAATTATTAAGCAAATTTATTAGAAAAATATATAATTATTCAATAATTATATATTCTCGTAATAATTTTTTTAACAATCTTCTTAATTATTCAAAAAAATATTAAAGATGTTGTAAGTTTTAAGATATTAAATGTTTATATTTTTTATTTAATATATTTTTTATTTTAAATAATTTTAAAATATTAAGAAGATTTGAAAATATAGAATTAGACAATTTTTTTTTCTGTACAATCAAAATTATTCTTTTTATTAAGTTTAATAAAACCTCCTTAAAAAAATGTTTTCATCAACTTAAAAAACACAGCCCTCAGGAAATTTATTATGATTGTCAAAATGGGTAAAATTTGCTGGACTAGTCTATTTACTTGCATAATTTATGCGAGCTGGGTTTCAAAATTAGTAACTCGTAAAAATATGAATAATTTTAGATCGACTCGTTTAACTTGTAGGGCTCGCAGGTCACCCGCATAGCCTGCATAATTTTTTTTTAAGTTTTAATTTGTTTGTACCTAAAAAAAATAATTTAAAAACTTAAAAGTTAGTTAAACACTCTTTTCTAAAGTAAAAGTACAAAATGTACGTACTGTATAAACTAGCACTAACACAACCCACATATAAATATATTTGTTAAAATCCATAAATTTATGTTATTTATTTATTTAAATTCTCTCTTAACTCTTTAAATAAGATCAAAATATTAAATATTATGCTTATGTAATGTAATATTTGATTTGAGATTATTAAATTTAAATTCTTTATTAAATTTAAATTTATTTCAAAATTTACAAATTATAAAAAAAATTTATAAACTGACTCATTTAAGTCTATAAATTTATGTAAGACAAATTAAACTGACTAATTTATAACTCATTTAAATATGAATAATTTCCACTTAACTCCTTTAATCCACGACCCGTAATAAACTGATCTAGACAATCCAGCCCGACCCGTTTGACTGTCGTAAAATTCATGCTACAACCCACCTTCCGAAGGAGCGTGTGTGAATGAAGTAACCAGAAGCGAGGAGCCGAATCTCCAAACAAAAATGCACAATGCAGCACGTGTCTTTCAGATGGAAAGTGTATTTACGCGCTTTCATGGCGCGTAGAACTATGGTAAACTACTCCCCAACAAGTAAAGTATAATCAAATCCTACTTTTACTGTGTCACCATCTTATTTAAGGCTCGATAAGTTTATAAAAAAACATTTTTTATAAATTAATTTTCTGTAAAATCTTTTCTTTTTTTTTGAAAGAAGTAAAATCTTTTCTTAAAAAAATGTTTTATATTTAAATATAATATTTGATAAGTATTTTTAAACAATATTATTAAAACCAGTTCTTGGTTAAATCGATGAATCGATTACCTGATCGGTCTTAATTGGTCATTAAAGTGGTTATACAAAAAAATCAATAAAAGGCAAGCTTGGCTATAACTTGGTCGACTTAGTTAATTTTTTCATTGAATTAGTCTGGTCTTGTAGAATTAAAAAATGAAACCATGAAAAAAGATGAAACGATGTCATTTAAAAAAATAAAAAAATAATAATTTTTTTTAAATTTATAACTTTTAACTGGTTTGTTTAATTTAAATGTCTATTATATCAATTTTATATATATTTTTTGAAATCAATGAGATGCTAATTATATTATCTTCTGAGTTATGAATATTTTTATAAAATAAAATAAATGTTTATAAAATAAAAATTAAACTCATATTTTTTTAAAGTTGTATCTAAATACAACTAAAAGTTTATAAAAGTATTTTTTTTAAATAATTAGTGTTTAAAAGAAAACCAAACGCGCTCTTATTTGTTTAATTTAATCTTTTGTTGGTTTCCTCCTAAGTCGTAATAATAATAAGCCTGAATTTTGACATCAAATAAATGACAATCAGAACATAAGAGAAAGAGAAAGAGAAGGAAGAATCCGTGATCTCCATGTTATTTTTTTCTGTATCCCCCAACAACCAATCTAACCTGTGAAAACCCTACCCTCCCACCAAGCACACATTTTTCACAAAGATTTTAGTAAAGGTTGAGATTTGAGCATTGAATTGGTGAGAAAGAGCAATTCTGAGGGAAAATTTTGGACGTTTCTGATCTGGGTTTTCATTTTTCCATCACCATTTCCGTTTTTTAAATGTGTCTTAGTCTAGTTAGTTTGATAGCTCCCATGCCCATCATCATCATCACCAAACCAGGAAAAGGCAAGATCTTCAATGACCCATTAACCAAAACAATCTCAAAACCCAGGCTTTAGCCAGACCCAGTTCTCAAAATCCTTCCTTTGACCAGAAGAAGCCATACCCATATGCCCCAAACACCACCAGAGAGACCAGTGCCATTCTCACTACTATTATTATGGGAGCTGAGAGAAAATGGCTTTTCACACTATTCACTGCAGCATTCCTATCCCTCATGCTTCTCTTGACATCTTCCCTCTCTGCCTTCAGCTCCCCAAAGCCTTTTCCTTCTCTTGTTCAGCATGGTTCTCACTACCCACCTGCTTTTGCATACTATATCTCTGGTGGGCACCAAGATAAGGACCGGATCTTGCGCTTGTTGCTGGCAATCTATCATCCCCGGAATCGGTACCTTCTTCATCTTGGGAAAGATGCCAGTGACAAAGAGAGGCTCGGGTTGGCTGCAGCAGTTAGGTCCGTGCCAGCGATTCGGGCTTTTGGGAACGTGGATGTGGTGGGCAAGGCTGATTGGGTCACCTACTTGGGCTCCTCCAATATTGCCATCACACTGAGAGCTGCGGCTATTATGCTGAAATTGGATAGTGGGTGGAATTGGTTTATCACTTTGAGTGCTCGTGATTATCCTCTCATCACTCAGGATGGTATGCCAATTTGGTCATTTTTGTGTTTGGTTCATGGATTTGTACTATGAATTTGATTTTGGGTCATTCAATATAAAGATTGTTGTATTTGTAGTGGCTTGGTAATCATTGGAAAGTTTCTGCAATTTTTGAGTTTTGTTTTGTTTTGTTTTTTTTCATTTTCATTTTTCCTTTAATTCACCTTTTTTTTAGTTAGGCAATCAGGTTTGCTAGTTTTAGGAAATTTGAGATGTGATATTAATTGGAAACTTGACTTCTTTAGAATTATTTTTCAAATCAACGAGCTTACTCTAAGATGCCTGTATTCTCTCTTCACTTATCCTGCCAGATTATGGGAAAATAGTGTCTTATCATTGCTGGTCTTATTATTGAATATTTGATATGATCAACATGAGTTTATGTATAAGTTTCTTCATAGATTCTCCCCCACCCCCCCCCCCAACCCCAAATTTGGGTGTCTTAATTTTACTTCCTTGTTCAGTTTTGGAATTTCGTCAATTCTGTTTGATTAGGTCTAAAAAGAGTGTTGGATTGAGGTCCATGTAGAATTGCTGTTATGTGATAAAAATAATTTATTTATACTTTCTGTAAGTTTTCATCATTTTTAGATTTCTTTATATATATATATATATTTAATTTGAAACCCTGAAGTTTAAGGTTTATACTTTTTGAATGAAATTGAAATGTCTTCACTCTTCAGGTTATAAGGCTATATTGGTTGCTGCAGGTTAATTAAACTAAGGCCTCTCCATATGTTACTTAGAATTCAAATTTTGGTTTTCCAAATAAATTTACAGTTTACTGGGAACTGACCATGGTTTAGGCTATAGTATTGAATTTGCATAGGACACTAAGGTGAAAAGACATGTATTCCAGCTGATTACTTGTCCATACATAAGAAATGTGTGGTTGCAGCCAGGAGTGAAGCCAAGACGAGAAAGTTGAGAGGGGGCCCAAAAAAGGGAAAAGAGCTATCAAGTTGAAAGAGGGGTCACACATAGGGAGAGAGGAGTGAGGAGGTAGAGATAGTAGAAAGGTGTTTAAGGGGGAAGTAGGGGTTCAGAGGGGGCAGTCATAGAAGGTTGTTTAAGGGGTAGGTGTCAGAGGGGGCACTTGCTTGGTTGTGCCTCTGGTGGTTACAGCCAAAAGAAAGAAGTTATTGTTCCTATCTTAAAGAAATAACAAATTCTGCGGCAGAGATTCTTCAAACCCATCCCTCTACCAAAGAAAGTAAGAATCCCAACTGAAATTCCGCGTGTGATCTGGTTCATTTTACTAGTGAATGATTTTAGGTCATCTAATGCATTTGAAGTCACTTTATATGTTTACCCTTGCTAAGTTTATCCCATTTGTGAATACATTTCACACTCCCACCAAAATCGATTTTGCCTGTGGATGTTTGACAAACTGCTTTGATATTGCATAGTAGTTTCTAAATGGAAGAGATTGGTTTTAAGCTGGAGATGCTATTTATGCCTTAGATCGTTGAATGTCTTGAGTACTTTGATCGCAAAAATCTGAGAAGGGGGCAAGTCATATTCTCTGATTGCATGGAATTTTGTGTGATTATTCTTATTTGCTCATGATTTGATAACTTGAAATACTGATCTTGTTATACAGATCTAATAAGACTGGAGGCATGGGCTTCTAATTGGAGGGAATTTTTAAGCATCCTTAGAAAGTGGAATTTCAAGGTGGAATGAAGTTTCTAATGGTGAATTAGTAGGTAGTCTGACTGATATGGTGACAAGAGGATGTAATTTAGCTTGCTGAAGTGAATAAGTCAAAATAGTTTTTGAGCCAAAAAAGTTATCATAAATAACAAAAATAACATGTAGATACTAAAATGTTTCAAGTAGGAGCTTACAATAAGAAGTTTTAATATTTCAAACACTTTCATTATGATTCTGGTGAGAAAATAAAAAAATTGCATGTGTTTTACTCTGATATATACATCTGTTAATGGATACAGCAAGTTGTAGATCAAATCTTAAGAAGTTGGACCATCTTGAAAATACTTAAGAGTCAGAGATCATTTGAGGGCTGCATGGAAGATCTTATGAAGAGTGAGAGAGATTATTAAATGGCACTTGTCCAAGGCAAGCAGTAAAGAAAGGACAAAGAAAGTGACAGTAAAATTTGATTGCATAAATCACAAAAAATATAAGGGGTATACTGACAAAGCAATGGCTGGGTGGAAAAAAATGTTTTAAGATTAATTGTTCAACTAACACTCTTCAAATGTGACATGTGTATTTTGTTTCCTGTTAATATCTGTAGAAGATGTTGACAATAATTGCTTTACACAATCGGACTGTTTAGTTCTTCCCTGCCCCCTGTGCTGGGGACTGTGTGTACTCTTGAGGATAGATAGTTTCCATTTCTACGAGTTTGAAATAATATCTAAAAACATTATGTTTGGGAAAAGCGACATGATCGAAAAGTTGTTTGAAGAATTTACATTCTATTCTGATGTCTGCACAGCATTCTTCTCTCCTGCTGCCCCCATACTATCTCTTGCAGGTTTCTGTGTTTCTAACTACAGAGATGGGCTTTCGAAGCCCCAGTATGTCCTCCCTCTTAGAGGTCATTAGTGAGGCATTCAACAACAGACACGTTGCTTTTGATAGAATCTCCTAAGACATTTCAAGTCTTGCAAGTAACCCCCAGAACCCTGCAGGGCCTTTGGGGCCGGCTGACCTGAGAGTCTTTTAAGTATGGCTACAGATTATCATTAGCCTCTCGATTGGCAAGTGGCACATTCTATTCTGCATTGGTTCTCCTTGTTGTGACATGGCCCTGTTGTTTAAAATAAACTTTGGTGTTCCTCAGATGCCAATAGACCTGGGCATCTATACTGATTTTGCTCTATATTATTTTAGTTGCAGTACAAGAACTTTTACAGTCATTATTTTATTTTATCCCTTTATAGGTAATGAAGTGCGCATATTGTTCTGAATTTTTTTCACTGAATTATGCTTGTTTTTAGGTCCATAGATTTCTCATTCATATTCTCATATTTCAGTATGATTTTTGTCTTCTTTCCACAGACTTATCTAAGTTACTGATCCATGCTCTGTTATCTGTACCAGATTTGTCCCATGTTTTCTCTTCTGTTAGGAGAGACCTCAATTTCATTGATCACACTGGTGACCTTGGATGGAAAGAGTATGAAAACTACTGCTAATTCTAGCTGGCACTTATTCAGTTAGTTCTAGATCATATATTTATGTATTTATTTACCTGTGCAGGGGCGATAGATTCCAGCCTATTGTAGTTGACCCAGGGCTATATTTAGCAAGGAGAAGTCAAATTTTTCAAGCTACAGAGAAGCGGCCAACACCTGATGCATTCAAACTCTTCACAGGCAAATCTTTTCTCCCATATGCTATCTGTGCAACACAATCTATTCCTCTGAAGGTTTTTATGTTGAATGTTTTCCTTGCCATGCAGGTTCACCATGGGTCATCTTGAGTCGACCCTTCCTGGAGTTCTGCATTTTTGGTTGGGATAATTTACCTCGAACACTACTGATGTATTTTACAAATGCAAAGTTATCCCAAGAAGGCTACTTTCACACAGTCATTTGCAATGCACCAGAATTTAAGAACACAACCGTAAATGGTGACTTACGATATATGATCTGGGACAATCCTCCAAGGATGGAACCGAACTTCCTTAATGCCTCAGTTTATGATCAGATGGTAGAAAGTGGAGCTGCTTTTGCAAGACAGTTCAAAGTTGATAACCCTGTGCTGGACATGATTGATGAAAAGATCCTCCAACGAGGTCGTAATCGAGCTGCCCCAGGGGCATGGTGCTCTGGGCGGAGGAGCTGGTGGATGGATCCATGCTCCCAGTGGGGTGATGTCAATATTCTGAAGCCAGGTCCTCAGGCTAAGAAGCTTGAGGGGTCTGTTTATAGCCTTCTTGATGACTGGAACTCACAGACCAATCAATGCCAGTGAATATACACAAGAATAGAAACATTTTAGGAAGCTGTGCAGTCTCTTGCATCATGATTCATCGACCAGTAGAAGTTGCCATTTACTGAAAAACACATTCTTTGGTCACCAAAGTGTAATTTCAATCTTTTGGGGAGGGGGGGGGGGGGGTTAGGGGAAGGGACTCCTGTCGTAGCAGCCTTTGCAAGTGATTGTTCATAAGACAGCAGGGTTGGAGTGGGGAAGGGAATATATTTGAGTTTTTGGGATGTATTGTTTTGGAGGCGTAATATTTGCGGTGGATCCTCCAATACCATCAATCAATAGGAGGATATTCCTCCTGCTTCCATTTTCATTTTCTTGTATGTTCTGTATGTCTCCTCATGACCATAGGGATTCTGGACGACTAGATCAGAAACTTCATTCTTTTTAAGATATGATTGCCATTATTTTCCTTTGCACCTTTTTATAATGGATGCTTGTTGGTCCTACAGGCTTCCGCGTGCCAGATGTTACTAACTTGCAAGCTTTGAGGTGGATGGAAGAGTTGTAAGTTGCGGATCAGCGGTCCCTTTGTTGGAGCTGAATCTGGCAAGTGGAACAGTGACTGGTCTGTCTTACGCCACCTGTTGCTAATTCACCAACCAATTTTGGAAGTTTCTTTGTTCTCTTTTCACTAAAAATGATAAACCTTTCGTTAGATTAAATGGATAATTTGCAAGTCGGAGGATCCTATTAAGAAATTTTGAATTGGGTTAAAATAAATAAATAAATCTAATTCTTTATAAAAGATTAATTAATGAAAGTTTGTAATAAAAAAAACTTGGAAAGTGATTGAAAGGGTCCGTTTGAAAAAAGTTATTTTTATTTGGTTTGTTTTAAAAATTAATTAATTATTTATATACAGTTAATCAATAAATTATTTTTATTTTAATATTTAATATGTAGTTAATTATATATAAATTATTAGTTAAATTAATTAAATATTTAATTAATTTTTAAAACAAATCAAATGAAAATTATCTTTCCCTGACCTTTGAGTTATTTTTTCAAAAAAAATTTCAACCGAGCCTCTTGAGCATTTAAAAAAAAAATACTTTTTTTAAAACAAAATAAGCTAATATAAAAACACATTAATAAATCATTGATTAACAAAGAGTTTATGATACGACTTCTAAGATATTAGGAAATGTGTCTTTGGTAGAATTGGATAGAGAGAATCTCATCTTGATGGATACAACTTGAGGGGCCAGTAGAGTGAAGATAAGCAAAAAGGTTGAGGCAGTAGGTCAAATGTAGAGAAAGTAACACATAAATTTGATCATAGTAGCAGCATTTCCTTCACGAGCTGGTGTAATATCCCCCTTCTCATAAGTTACAGGAAGAGGTTAAGTGGCCACTAAAGCTGTTTTGGCCTATAAACAGGCCTCCAGATAAAGAGTCAATGGATTCCTTAGATGGTTGATGCAGATGGCTCTGTTGACCTCAGGTATCCCTTCACAAATACCCTTGGGATATATTCCTGTGTCAAGCAATTAATGGAGTTTTCCTCAGTTTATCAATTTTTAGAGCCAAATTTATCGCAGTTTTCTCCATCCCCTCATCAATTAGAGCTTGCTTCAAGGTACTAAACATTTGGGCAGGAGGTCGAATGCCCATATCCAACATTTCTTGAAAGTATTTACAAGCATCATCTAACTTATTTTCATGGCACAAGGCACCGATTAACGTGGAGAACATATGCATTCCAGGAAGGATTCCCTTGGCATTCATCTGATCCCAAACTGTGATTGCCATATCCACTCGCTCTTCATTACAAAACATCCTCACCAAGATCTCATACGTGCTTAAAGTTGGCTCACACCCCAACGCACTACTCATTCTCTGGAAAACTGAGTAAGCCTCCTGGGTTCTTTGAGCCTTTATCAGGTGATGTAGTATTATGTCATATGTTCGAGAATTTGGACCAATCCCACATTTTTTCATCTCATCAACCATCCTGTACGCACCATCCATCTGCATTGACCAGCAGTAAGCCCCTACAACAGCATTGTAAGTGGGAGCTTCTGGGGCAAAACCGCTAGCCTTGGATTTTTCAAAGAATTCAAGAGCTTCATTCAATCTCATATCAGAACCCAATCCATTAATCAAAGTACAATATATATGGGGACTCGGCCTCATATTCTTTGCTTCCATCTCACAATACAACCCAATGGCCTCATCATATTTTTTAGCCTTACAATATGCATTGATGATAATACCAAAGGTAACAACATCCGGCTCAAAACCCTCATCCTTCATCTCCCTATACACCTCATTCACCCTCAACATGTTTTGTTGCTGACCCCACCCTTCTAACAAAATGGTGTAGGACTTGACATCAGGTGCTAACCTTGTCTGCCTCATTTTGTCAAACAGCTCTTGTGCTTTCTCAACACACTTAGACTTGCACAAAACATCAATCAATCTATTGAAATCCGACACTTGAGGCTTCATCCCATAATGTTCCATCTTCTCAAACGTCTCCACTGCTTCTTTAACCTTCCTAACTCTTGCATATCTCCGAGCAACCAAAGCAAACGTGTCCCTAGCCAACAACTTTCTGCGCTTCATGTCATCCACCAAATTCCAAATCATCTTGAACTGCCTGATCTTACCCAGTGCCTCAATCAAAGCATGGTAACTCTCTGAACTGTACTTGAACCCATTTTGCTTCTCAGCCCAACGGAAGAACGAAAGTGCAAGAATACCCGCATTGCTTAGCTTCTTCAAGACCTCAACCACCAGCTCCGGCGACACCTCCACCGAAACGTTACCCAGAGAGACGTCAACACTAGAATCACGCATGTTTGATAAGATTTTACAGATTCTTTCTGCAGCTGAGCCTTTAACGTCATCTGGGTTGTGCTTGTTGTTCGCTTCAACCAACGGTTCGGATTGTGCTGTGCCCGTGCCGCCTTGAACCGATGTGTGGAAGGCGAAAGAATGATTTTTTAGAGACCCAGATGGGTTTTGGTTGGTGGGTATGAAATAGTGATCATCAAAATTTGAACTTGGTGAAAAAGAGAGCGATGTTATAAAAGCAGTGTGAGATGTTGGGAGTGGAAGAAGAAGATTGGGGAAGTTGAGGAAGAAGGAGTGGGTGAGGGTGAATGTTTTGGATGCTCGTGCTAGTGCTAGTGCCATTGGAGAGCATTAGCACAAAGTGTTTTTAGAGGTGCAAGATTGCTGAGGGGTATCAGGCTATGCTCGCTTGGGGAGTTGGGTGATTGAGCGTTGCGACTAGCGAGTGCTGATCTTTTGTACTAGATCATACCATTATACAAATTGAAAGAGGCGTTTTTTTTTTTTGTTATTATTTTTAAGAAAGGTGAGTTTGGTTCAAAACTTCAAATCACTCATTCCATGCTTGTAATTATTGGGAAGAGATTCTCCGTAGTTGTGTAATATTTAATACTTAATAGAGACATTGTCAAAAAAAATTACTTAATAGAGAATGAAGGTGATATTTAATACTTAATATTTGGATGAAATGAGAAAACGATAAAATATAACATGCAAAAAAAAAAAAGGTAATGGATTTGAGTAGCTGTCTGGATGAAAAGAAAACGAAAAATTAAAAAAACAACAACACATTGATAGAAAAAACTTATGTATATTGTCGCTCACTTTTTTAGGAATGTGCATAAGTCTCATTGGCCATTTTTCTTCTCATTGACTAATTTTGGTTGGTAAAAAAATTGCCAATCCGGGCTAGCACATTTAACCCCAAATTCGTATCCAACTCGATCCAAAATTTTGGAATCGCCTTTGCTTTTGCCATTTTGGATCCAAAATCCAATTTTATGTGTTTTTTTTAAAAATTATCCCTCGTTTCAAAACTTGATTAACTTTTCAATAATTTAAATATCTTCACGTAAGAGTGGTCATCAATAATTTTTTTCTATAAAATGAAACATACAAAATAATAAAATAAAAAGCAAAATATCATGTTTAGATATCGCCACTAATGTGATTGTTGGTATTGTTTTCTTTATGTTAATTCATAGCAAAAGTTGTTACTTCAACTAAACAACGTTAAAAAAAAATTGATATAAATTTCATGCAAATCCTAAGGAATTTAAAACTCTATGCACATGGTGGTGAAATATAGAGCAAAATTTCTTGCACGAGTAGTTGTTTTTATAAATGGAGATTCCTTTAATATACTTTGTTTTAATGAAAGTAAAAACACTCTAATGGAGATAAAAATATGAGACACATAAATAAATATTAATTAATAATGATTAAAAGATATTAATAATACCGTCACAAAAAAAGTATTAGAGAAACCTCCTTTATAATATCTCATAACAAAGTGAAATATATACATCTACTTATTTTTAAACTTGGATATTTAAACTACTTCTATGGCTGGTACATGTCTACCAAGTTAAAGATCCATGATGAATGGGCCAATGGGGAATTGTCTATCACTTAATTCTATATATTTTGAAGAAAATGATTGGGACTGGCCCAAACCCAAAATTATTCTTTCGGGCCTTATCCAGCCCATTATTTCATACCGACCCAAGTGACCGACTTGTCCTTGCTCCATATAATAAGAAGCCTCTCTATCTATCTCTCTCTCTCTCTGATCGAGGAACAGTGGAGTGTGTTCTGGAATCAGGAGATCCCAACCCACCCTTTGGTTCGCAGTAAGTGCTTCTCTATAGTTCCTCGAACCCACTTCGTTTTTCGTTTTTCCTCTTTTTTTGAAGATAGTTTTCATGGTCTTTTGCTGCTTTTTTCCCCCTTCTGCTATGTGTTCAAGTTGTAGCACCAGTGCCCGTAATTTGTTTAACGAGTTGATGTTCTTCTTATTTCACTTCATTTTGTAGATTGATTTTTTTTTAGGTTCTTCTTTAATTAAGTGTTCGGAAGAATCTCGTATATAAGAAGTTTTTGTTTTTTGTTTTTTTCTTCTTCTTCTTTCGATTTGAACAACGGGAGACTATGAAAATAAGCCCTTTTTTGTTTTTGTTTTTTTCTTTTTAAATCTCAATACAAGTGAAGCATATATATTATTTATTCATTATATATAATCTATGCCATTAATAATCTGGTTTTCATTATGATAATTTTCGTGGTTTTTATTGTTATGTCAAATAATACTTAGTGCCTTTTCCATTTACACTTACATGTAAAGCATGATTTTTACCCATTTCTTGAGCTTGATAAATTTAATTAATATGGGCTACTTTTATCATTTTCGTTTGCAGGGGGATTTAGTTACCAAGAGGCTGCTTTGATGCTTCATTCGCTTTCTCTTTATATGAATACATAAAAAAAGTTTGAAGTGTTTTTGGAATTCACATCATGCTGGGTTCATTGCCAATACTGCCCCTTCCTGCTCCTCCTTCTGATGGAAATCTAGGTCCCCTCCCTGAGTCTCAAGTGCCTGAGGAGGAGGAGAGGGATGAGAAATCCTCAAATGAGGAGCAGAACAAATCAAATTTGGCTTCTGCTTCGACACCGGCAACAGTTGCTACCCACACTAGAACTATTGGAATTATACATCCCCCTCCAGACATTAGAACCATTGTTGATAAAACAGCCCAGTTTGTGGCTAAAAATGGTCCTGAATTTGAAAAGAGGATTATGGCAAATAACACTGGCAATGCCAAGTTTAATTTCCTGAATTCATCAGATCCCTATCATGCATATTATCAACACCGGCTGGCTGAATTTCGTGCTCAGAATCAATCTTCTGCACTGCAACCTCCTTTGCAACCTGCAGACTCAGCTGTCCCTGAATCTGCCCCATCTGCACTGGCCCCTGATAGCAATGATGCAGCGGTAGAAAAGCCTGATATCTCTGCCCAGTTTAAACCTGTAAGGAAAGTACTTGAACCTCCAGAAGCCGAGCAGTATACAGTTCGGCTTCCTGAAGGAATTACAGGGGAAGAGCTGGATATTATAAAGCTTACAGCACAGTTCGTGGCTCGAAATGGGAAATCATTTTTGACAGGATTGACAAGTAGGGAGGTCAATAACCCCCAATTCCATTTCTTGAAACCAACCCACAGCATGTTTACGTTTTTTACTTCACTTGCTGATGCATATTCAAAGGTTTTGATGCCTCCAAAGGGTTTGACAGAGAAGCTGAAGAAGAGTGTCTCTGACATGACTACTGTCCTTGAACGGTGTGTGAATAGGCTGGAATGGGAGCGTTCACAAGAGCAAGCTAGGCAAAAGGCTGAGGATGAGGTAGAGCAGGAAAGGGTACAGATGGCTATGATCGATTGGCATGATTTTGTGGTGGTTGAAACAATAGACTTTGCTGATGATGAGGATGATGAGTTACCTCCTCCAATGACCATTGAGGAGGTTATCAGGAGAAGCAAGGTGTCAGCCATGGAAGAAGATATCATTGAGCCAGGAAAGGAGGTAGAAATGGAAATGGATGAGGAAGAGGCCCAGCTTGTTGAAGAGGGCATGAGAGCAGCTAGTTTGGAAGACAATGATGATGGGAAGAAGAATGCAGTCAGGGTTACGGATGACCCCGAACCACCGATGAGGATTGTGAAGAATTGGAAGAGACCAGAGGAGAGGATTCCTGCAGATAGAGATCCAACCAAGTTTGTTGTTTCTCCTATCACTGGTGAGCTAATTCCTATTAATGAAATGTCTGAACATATGCGAATTTCTCTCATTGATCCCAAGTACAAAGAACAAAAAGAAAGGATGTTTGCCAAAATTCGGGAGACAACTCTGGCTCAGGATGATGAAATCTCAAGAAACATTGTTGGACTTGCACGAACCCGTCCAGATATCTTTGGTACTACTGAGGAAGAGGTCTCTAATGCTGTCAAGGCAGAGATTGAAAAGAAAAATGATGAGCAACCTAAGCAGGTTATATGGGATGGTCACACTGGTAGTATTGGCCGTACTGCAAACCAAGCCATGTCACAGAATATTGGCAGTGAGGATCAAAATGATGCTTCTAACAATGAAGCCAAGAACCTTCCTGGTCCTGCTGCACCTCCCCCTAGACCTGGTATGCCTTCAGTTCGTCCTCTTCCACCACCACCTGGACTAGCATTGAATCTTCCTCGTGTTCCTTTCAATACCGTCCAGTATTCTGCTCCTAACAGTGGTGGCCTCCAAATGCCTCCACCCAGACCTCCAGTCATTCCCATGTTCCCGTCTGTTCGGCCAGCTCCACCTCCGATGCCAATGACTTCTGGACAGCAGTCAGTTATGTCTGGTCAACCTTCCCCAATGCCTCCATCAATTCCTATGAATAGCCAAGGAATTCCCATACCTCCACCACCAGGATCTCAGTTTACACCAGTTCCAGTTCCCCGACCTTTTGTTCCTCTCCCTGTTCCCCCATCAGCGTTGCATATGATGCATCCACCACCTTTGCCTCAAGGAGTGCCACCACCACCGCCACCCGAGGAAGCTCCTCCCCCACTGCCAGAGGAACCAGAACCGAAGAGGCAGAAGCTTGATGATTCAGCTCTTATCCCTGAAGATCAGTTTCTGGCTCAACATCCGGTATGGAGTTAACAATCACCTTTTTTTGCTTATTTTTTTTTGGCTTTTTTTAAAAAATAGCATCATATATACTATCAGTGCTATTTATGTTTATCCAAAATGACATTTTGTTTTCTTCACCACTCCAGGGACCTGTTCGCATCAGTGTATCTGTTCCTAATGTTGATGAAGGAAATCTCAAAGGACAAATTCTGGAAATTACAGCGCAATCTCTGTCTGAAACTGTTGGTAGTCTGAAGGAAAAAATTGCTGGGGAGATCCAGCTCCCTGCTAACAAGCAGAAATTGAGTGGAAAACCAGGCTTTCTCAAGGACAATATGTCACTTGCCTATTACAATGTTGGTGGAGGAGAAACACTTACCCTCACCTTAAGAGAGCGTGGTGGTAGAAAGAGATGAGCGTACTACTTGCATTGCCGTTCAAGAAGGTTGTTGTAACCTTTGCCTTATTATGAGGCATATGAATTCTTATACTATTGATAGACTACATGATGCTATCCTCATGAATTTTATGTTGAATACATTATTTTTTATCGTATTGTGAGGTTTCCTGAATTTATTATTGTTGTCTTCAAAACTGATGTTAATTCTGGAATACAGATTTTGGCACCTTGGCGCTTGTCTCTTGAGGGGAATGGAAAGTAGTGGAGTTCCTTTATCTAATCTGATCAAGTCAAATTTTGTAGATCATTGATTATTGTTTCTTTTTCATTTCAGTTGATTTCTTGCAAGCTTACTGATTTGTTTTTATTTGAAGTTCCTTTGCTGTCAGGGAGGGATCATTTACATTAATTTTTTTGTTATTTTGTTCATTTTCAGTTTTCTTGTTGCAATTATCAACGTAAAGTAGTGATCTAGGGTTTTCTTTCTTTTTTCTTCTTCTTCCTTCTAGTGTTTAGGTTTTGTCTTATATCAGATATGCTCATACAAGAGCGAAGTTGGACAGTATGTTAGAAGGCCTTTTTGGTTGCTGAGCATATGTACCTATAACTGGTGCATCTTGTTTGGGGTTTTAGTTATGAGAGGTTGTTTTATTTTGTTGTTATTTTTCCTTAACATAAATAATTACAAATAATGGCTGGGATGGTGTTTGTATTTTGATTGTGTTCTTTTGTCATAACAGAAATTCTACTTGGACTTGTGGGGAGGGCTCTGCAGAGGCCTGATGTATCTTTGAATGGGATGAGGCAGGTAGAATTATCTACAATGTTTTCTGCACTGCAATAATCTTTATATTGAGATCTTTTACTTTTTATTCTTCAAGTTTTGTTCTGATGGCAGTTTATGCCTGCCATTCTATTGCAGCAGAATGAACTAAGTTTGGTTTCCAGTCTCATTTTTTAGAGAAGGCACTGATTCATGAGTTCATCTTATTGGGGATATCTCACAAAATTTTCAGTTTTAAGATCACTTGCTGTTGATCTTAAGATTAGTTGGTTATGTTAAATCCTCTTCTGCTATAGTTTATTTGAACTTCTATTTGATCTGTGTTTCTTCTTTTAATTTATTTATCTTTTCATTGGGTTGAATCATAGCTCTTGATTTCTTACTGGGTGTGTTGGTACGACGGATTAGAGCCACTTGTTTGTCGCTCTACAGGTTCACAAGTTTGTGATTGGTTAGCCTGTTAGCTCGAGTGGTCATTCATTATTTCCTTTTCATTCATTAGCCTACTTGTGTTGTGGAAACTGGAGGCAACGACATTGATCGCTGAAGTTATTGAAGTTTGTCATTTGTTTCTCATCTTTGGTGAAGTATTATTTTACAATCACCTTTTTTGTTAAGTCTTTTTAAGTTTTAACAGATTTTGTAGTTGCTGAGATTATAATTAAACTGTGAAACACGGCTGTTAGGTTCTTTTATAGTGTTTTAGGATATCCAGAGCCAAGTTTCCCAGTTGTCATTTGTACAGTGGATCTTAAGATGGCCATTGATGATAATTGGTTTTTCATTTTAGATTGGTTGCTAGGTCTTAGTTGAAAGCTGCCTTTTATACTAGACTGAGATCTGGTAGTCTCTGAATAGAGCTAGAAATGAGCTGAGTGGGGTCTAGTTCAAACTCAGCTCTTCAAACTCGGTTTATTAAGAAATCAATCTTATTTTCTTAGTTCGAGTTTGACTTATTTTGAACTCATAAGTTATTCGAGCTCAATAAGTCAATGTCTAACTTTGTATTAATTGAACTTTGTATTATTCAATGAGTTAGTCTCAAATTTGCAGTTCAAGAAAATTTATGTGTTTTTTACATATTTATTTAAAAAGTAATTATCAAACTAAAAATAAATGTTAATATATATTAAATGAAAGTATTACTATTATTTGTAAACAAATGACTATATACGCATATTGAGTTGGTTTACAAATTAATTAATATGATAGCAATTTTGGTTCATTTAGCAAACCAGTTAAAATTTTCAGATTATTTAGTCGATGAATTGAATCCCGAGCAAATTTACAAGCTAGTTTGATTCATCGTGTCCTATCTCTAAACAAAGTGTTCAAACTTTTGAAAGATTCCTGTCAAACTCATAATTTTTGTACTCCGGTTTACAATGGGGGCTGAGTATTCAACTATTAATAGAGGTTCGAGTGTTGAATGGATGCCTCTTTCAGTTTTTATGTCCGGGTTTGGACTTAGCTCTTCTGCTGTGCTGCATTGTTTTGTCATTTGCTTCTGTTTTACATTTATATTCATTCGTTGTTTGTGAAGTTATCGGTTTAGACTAGTTCATCAAAGAACTCTATTTTACCTTAATATATAATAATGATTAACTCCATTTTATTTTGGTTAACTGAAATAAAATTATGCATCATGATAAACCCTCAAACCCCAAAATCCAGTTTGGGTATGTTGTAGAAGAGTTGATTGTAAAAGAGATGTTGAAAAAGTTGTTTTTAAAAGGATTATCTTAAGAATTTTAAGTTTGTTTAATTATTTTATTTTTTTAACCTTATATAATTATGAATAATATTGTTAGGTTAATGAGATAAAATTAAAAAGTTAATAAGGGTAAAATAGTTAATTTGAATAATTAAATTTGAAATTAAATCAAATTCATTTAAATTTAATTAAATTTAATTGAATTTTTAAATATACACAATTTAAATTAAAAACATTTTAAAATCAAATTAATTTTTATATTTTAATATTTTAAACACAAAATTTAATTTATAATTTAAATTAATTTTTATTTTTTAACATTTTAAACACACTCGAAAAACATCTCTCTATCCAATTACATTATAAAACAAAAGCCTAATATAAATACAAAGCAACATACACGGAAAGGGTAATTTTGTATTTTTAATTTTATATGAACCATCAAAATTAAAATTACATGGTTATTTAAAAAGTTACATTACTTTTTTATTTTATTTTAATTATTTATGTAAGATTCGTGAACAAGATTTGTTTCTTGTACTCTTACCATTAATCATTATCTCACTTAATATGTGCCCTATATACGTGTGTAAATTGTGGCCACCATAATTGTTTTTGCATTTTACGACGACTGAGTCGTCTGTCTTCGTTGTATTTTGACTTTGAATGGTTCGTACTGGTACTGCTAACCTTTGATATCCCCATCTAAAATCACTGACTTTCACATTTCCAATTTGTTTCTCCTTTCGTTTCACAAGTGATATAGCTCGGCCAGTAGGTCAATATATCAGCAATTCTCCAACCAAAGCAACAACATGGACAGCGCTACGACCGGAGCAAGGGGCAACTCGGAGTTACTAGATGATTTTGAAGATATGTATGATTATACTATATTGTTTAACAAAAGCCGCGATGAAAATGCTAAAGAGCATGAGGTCTCAGAATCAAGAATGTCAGCCTTGAAAGAAATTATGGAGGCATTGACAGATCCTAATATCTCTATGATGGGAGTGTGGGGAAAGGAACATAATGATATGGATTATCTATTAGAGAGAGTTATAAGGAGAGCTAGGAGGGACAACTTATTTGGTATGATCGTGATGGTGAGCATAAGTAAGGAGCCAGACTTGAGAAGAATTCAAGACGATATTGCTGCTGAGTTAGGTTTAAGCTTCGAAGGAGAAGGACAAGAAGAGAAGTGTGCATTTTGTATCTTTTCTAACAGTAATAACAAGGCTGCAACTGAAAATGCTAGACAACTATCTGATCGGATCCGGAGGGAGCCAAAAATTCTTTTTATCTTACGTGATCTTCAGACCAGACTTGATTTGGCCAAACTAGGAATTGCATATGGTGTGGATCAGCGAGGTTGCAAGTTGATACTGACATCTCAGGGTGAAGAGATACTATCCAACCAGATGAATACTCAGCGTACAATCAAGTTTTGAAGCCAGCTTCTTTATAAATAATTAGAGTGCATTTGAATAGATTTTTTTTTATTAAATAAAGCACTTTTAAGAAAAATATTTTTATAAGTTTTCATGTATGTTTAGATGAAACTTTTAAAAAAGTAAAAGTTAAAAAATAAAACTCAATTCTTGCTTTTTTTAAAAATTAGTGATCCTCCGCTTCTGGAAAAAAAAAAGAAGAAGTGATTTTTAATATAATTTATTGATAAAAATATATTTTCTTTATTAAAAATTATATCTCTTGTCTTCTTTTTTTTTGTAAATTCTACTTCCTTTATTCTGAATACTTTATATTTTTAGTAATTTTGCTATAAATTTTTTTTTTATTTTTTTTTATCTAAACAAACTTATAAGTCCTTCTATTACTTAAAAGTACTTCACAAACATTATATTTAAATGTAAATTAAAATTTTCTTTAAAAAAAAACTCTACTAAAAAAAATATCTACAAAAAAAAGTCTTTTTTTAAAAAGCATTTCCTGTATATGTCTGTTATATCTATGGAGTCTATGTAGTAAGCACTTTGGTTGGTGCTCTGTTTATCACATCTCCTGTAAGCCAGTTTAAGATGTTTTGTAGGGTTAAGGATTGTTCTGCCCAGACTTTACGAACTATGATAATGTTTATGTTCCTTTAATCCATGACGTTGAATCTCCAAAAAGAAAAAGCTGAGTACAGTGTGTGTTCTTACTTTAAAAAAAAAAAAAGAAATTAACAAACATGCTTTTTAGAATTTGCATTCAAAGGAATAAGTCTCATGATTGAAGGGGGAAATTTCAGTGTGTTAAAGCTTTAGAGAAGCAATAAAAATGGCCAGATTGATAAGCTGCAATATGAAAAAACAAAAGTCATCATACTAATGAAAGCCCCATGAGGCCATGACTCTAAAAACGATAATGGTTTTCCTTCAGCCATTTTATCAAACACGTTGTAGCCACTGATGCTGTGACTCTAAAAACCTAAAAAGAATCTCTACCCAGTCACGTTATAAAACAAAAGCCTAATACAAATACAAAGCAACATACACCAAAAGAGCAATTTTGAATATTTGATTTTATATGAATGATCAAGATTAAAGGATATTTAAAAATTAAAAAGTTACATCACTTTTATATTTTAATTTTAACTATTTTTATACGATTTAATGGTTTTTCTAACTCTCACCATAAATCACTTATCTCATTTAATATGTGGCCCTTTATATGTGTGTAAGTTGTCGCCACCGTAATTGTTTTTTTCATTTTCCGACGACTGAGTCTGTCTCCGTTGTATTTTAACTTTGAATGCTCTATACTTCATACTGCTAACCTTTGATATCTCCGTCTAAAATCATTGACTTTCACATTTCCAATTTGTTTCTCCCTTTCGTTTCACAAGTGATATAGCTCGGCCAGTAGGTCAATATATCAGCAATTCTCCAACCAAAGCAACAACATGGACAGCGCTACGACCGGAGCAAGGGGCAACTCGGAGGCAATGACACCATCATGCGTATAATCCACAATAAATCTCAAGTCCACCCCTCGATGGCTGTATCTATATCTACCATACCATAAATATTGTTTTGACACAATAATAGCTTCACAAACAGTTTCGGTCAAGACTCAAGAGTGATGGGTTTGCCCAT
This sequence comes from Styphnolobium japonicum, assembly GCA_023212625.1. Taxonomy (NCBI): domain Eukaryota; kingdom Viridiplantae; phylum Streptophyta; class Magnoliopsida; order Fabales; family Fabaceae; genus Styphnolobium; species Styphnolobium japonicum. Next base: position 3,991,164 of record JALBWW010000013.1, read on the forward strand.
TTAATTAGTAGAGAAAATTTTAGTCCAACCTTCAAAGGCCGGAAAACACAGTAGCATGAGGATTAAACGAGTTGATATACCTCAATTAAAAAAAATACTAAAAATCATAAATAATTCAAAAGGCCAGGCAACACACAGTAGCATGCAAAAAGGCTATTACACTTGTATAATCATTTCACGAGCTAATATCATTTTGCTGTTTTTCACTTGTATGTCTACCTAAATTCATCAGTTGGCAGCAACCACCTTTTGTAACGGGAAATTTTCAAATGTGACAGCAAATACCTTGTATGTGTACCCGGTTTCATTCACTCTGGGAGGTGCACCTTAAAATGGATATCCTCCTCCTCCCAGTCTTTTATATTAGTGGATTTATAGTTTATTCTTAAATCTCTTTTCATGTGATAGGCTATTTCAGTATTTTGACAAATTTTTATAGTAGGTGAAGGTTTGTAACTTGTATCTATTCTCCTGGATTTACTGTTCAAGCTAATGATATCCTTGCAGGATCAAGTCAAATAAGAAGTGAGTAACCAAGGTGACCCGGTTAATTCCAATCTACTTGTGATTAGCATGCTTGATCCAGTTACTTCATCAAGCTACAAATTAAGGGTCCATTTCCATCCTAGATGCAAGGATTTTTTTAAACATAGATACAACTATACTAGGATCTTTACTTTGCTCACCCAAGTTTTTCCACTTAATCTTATTTGCAAGTACATACAGAAGTTTGCTGCCTTGTATGGCTTAGTTTTAGACTATTTGTCAAGTCAAGTTTGACACATGATTTTTTTTATTTATTATAGAATGTTTTTATAAAATATTTGTATACTCTTATTATCCATAATATAAGGTCTATATGTATATATAATATACATTAAATAGATAATAAATAAAAATATTAAATTGTAAACTGTGATTTTGTTCGTATTATATTGAAATTGCCTAGAATTAGTAAACAACTTTTTTCGATCAGGCGATATGGGTCGTCTGCCTTCTTTGTATTTTGACTTGGACTATAGTAGGAGAAGCAGGGAAAAGCTTTGGTTCATACATGATACAAAGCGTGATCATCTTCATTGACTTTGAATTTGACTATGTGATAACCTTTCATTTCTCTGTATAAAATCACTTGCATGAGCATCTTTCTCTTTACTTTCACAATTCCAATTTCGTTCTACTTTTCGTTTCACAAATTATAAAGCATTTCTCCAACCAAAGCAACATGAACAGCCCTAAGACCGAAGAAGAGAAAAATAGCATGTTACTAGATGATTTGGAGAAAATGAGAAAGATACTACTAGATGATTTGAAAAACTTGAGCCTTGATTCTAAAATTACTTCCCATGGCTACAGTGTAAATGCAGAAGAGTATGCGGTCTCGGAATCAAGAATTTCAGCATTGAAAGAAATTATGGAGGCATTAACAGATCCTGATATCTATATGATGGGAGTGTACGGGAAGGATGATAAACATATGGCTTCTCTATTACAGAGACTTATAAGGAGAGTTAGAAGGGACAACTTGTTTGGTGTGATTGTGATGGTAAGCGTAAGGAAGAAGCCAAACTTGAGAAGAATTCAAGAAGCGATTGCTGATGAAATTCAAGAAGAGATTGCTGATGAGTTGGGATTCAGCTTTCAAGGAGAAGGACAAGAAAACATGACTGCATTTTGTGTCTTAACTGATAGTAATAACAAGGTTGTAACTGAAAACGCTAGACAACTTTCTGATCGGATCCGGAGGGAGCCAAAAATTCTTTTCATCTTAGGTGATCTACAGATCAGACTTGATTTGGCCAAACTAGGAATTCCATTTGGTGTGGATCACCAAGGTTGCAAATTGATATTGACATCTGAGAGTGAAGAGATACTATCCAAACAGATGAATACTCAGCGTACAATCAAGTTTTGAAGCCTTATTTGAAATGTTAAAAAATGGAATTTAATTTAATTTGCAAATCAAATTTTGTGTTTAGAATATTTGATTTAATTTTAAAATCTTTTTTGATTTAAATTATATGTATTTAAAAATCCACTCAAACTTAATTGAATTTGAGTGAATTTAATTTGATTTTAAATTTAATTATTTAGATTAACTATTTTACTCTTACTAACTCTTTCATTTACTTCAATAACTTAACAATATCATTCACAATAATACAAGGTTAAAAAAGTAGAATAATAAAATCAAATCAAATCAAATCCTTTTTTAATAAGTTCCAAACATAAGAATTGATTTTCAAATCAAGTCAAATCCAATTTTTTATAATGCGTTCCAAACATAAAGTTTAATTTTTAAATTAAATCAATTCAATTCAAATCAAATTAATTAATTGATTCTAAACACAACCATAAAGAAATCATTCTTGAAATAAAGTTGTCCATTGGATGTCCTGCATATGTCTGTCATATCTATGGAATCTATGTTGTATGGTATGTGTGGATTTTAAGTATTTTGGTTGGTGTCACTGTTCTGTTTATCATGCCTCTTGCAAGCCAGCTTAGATGCTTGATGCGATCTAGGCAATGTTTTGTACGGATAAGGATTGTTCTGCCCAAGGTTTACAAACTATGATAATGTTTGCGTTCCTTTAAATAATGTTGAATCTTCACCAACAATCATTTGGTTGGAGTGGTAAGCGAACTCTAATCTTAGGTGTCAGACCAAAAGTTCAATTTCCGAAATCACCATTGTTTAGTAGCAGCCTCATACCCTTGACGGGATTAGTCTCGTACTCTAATAGGGTGTGTGTGAAGATACTATGAGAAACAAAATAAAATAAAATAAAATGTTGAATCTCCAAAAAGAAAAGGCTGTATACAGTATGTGTGTGTGTATGTTCTGTGTTCTTTTTTATTTTTTTAGAAATTAACAAACATACTTGTTAGAAATTGCATTCAAAGGAAGAAGAACCCTCGTGATTGAAGTGGGAAATTTGAGTGTGTTAAGGCTTTAGAGATGCAATAAAGATGGCCAGACCCATAAATGAAAGCCCCATGACTCGATAATCGTTTTCTTTCAGGCATTCTATCATACATGTTACAGTCACTGACCCCGTAACTCTAAAAACTAAAAAGAATCTCTCTACCCGGTCACTGACCCAATAAATCAGAGAGAATATCAGAAGGGTTACAACTTAGGTTGCTTATCCTACCAAAGAACAAAAAGCATCCTGTAATTGGTTGAAGATCCACAACTTGATCAAAATTTTCTCCTGTACAAGCAAATGGATTCGACTAAAATTCTCGAATGAGGCTACACAACGCATCATCGTAACTCTCGTACATGACCACGAACCACCACATCTCTTAAACGGAGGAGAGAGAAACTGACGAAGAATTCAACGGAGAGAGAGCAGAGCTGAAGAAGAATAATGTATTATTGAGTTTTTTTATTAAGTATTTATATATATTTATTAAATTGTAAAATGTGATTATAATTTTTTTTATTACATTGCCTTCAATATAAACAAAAAAAAAAAATTAAAATTGATCACGAGATGAAAATGATTGGGTCGTCTGCCTTCTTTGTATTTTAAATTTGACTATAGTAGGAGAAGATACGGACACACTTTTCACGTTCATTTCACGTTCATACAAGGCGTGATCATCTTCGTTGTTTGAATTTGACTATAGTGAAAGCCTTTCATTTCTTCATTTTAACCAAAAGCTTACATGTACAAAGAAGAGAAGCTAAGCAATGGCAAGGCGGAGTTACAAGATGAAGATGTGTATAGACATTCGCTGCAGCCGCAACATGAACGCTGAAAATCAGTATGAGGTCTCGGAATCAAGAATGTCAGCCTTGAAAGAAATTATGGAGGCATTAACAAATCCTAATATTTATATGATGGGAGTGTTTGTAAAGGATAATAATCATATGGGCTCTCTATTAGAAAAAGTTATAAGGAGAGCTAGGAGCGTCAACTTGTATGGTATGATTGTGATGCTTTATAAGGAAGAAGCCAAACTTAAGAAGAATTCAAGAAGAAATTGCTGATGAGTTGGGTTTCAGTTTTCAAGGACATGGAGAAGAGAAGACTGCATTTTGTTTTGTGTCTTTACTGATAGTAATAACAAGGCTGTAACTGAAAACGCTAGACAAATATCTGATACGTGATCTTTGGTCCAGACTTGATTTGGCCAAACTAGGAATTCCATTTGGCATGGATCACCACGGTTGCAAATTGATACTGACATCTGAGAGTGAAGAGATACCATCCAACCAGATAAATACTCAGCGTACATTCAAGTTTTGAAGCCTTATTACTTTTATAGAATTCATTCTTGAAATAAAGTTGTCCATGGGATGTCCTGCATATGTCTGTTATGTCTATGGAATCTATGTTATATGGTTTATGTGTAGCTTTTAAGTACAAAACAAATAGTTGAAACCTCGCATAAAACAAATATTTTGAATCATATTATCTTTTGCCAGTAGGATTTAGTTCAAGGTAAAAAAGGTTGTGTTGAGGTTCAATTTCCTTCTAAATATTTATATTGGTGTGCATATCAAACAGGTTTGAAAAGATATAAATGATTCTCACACTTCACACAGAAAAACACCTCATGAAACAACTGTTATATATATTACTGTGAGTCTGATTTAGGATCAGGTGATTACATTGTTTTCATCTTTGTCTGTGGCAGGTTTAAACAAAGAACTCCACATATCAGTCAGTTGATATTGTTATCAGTATTCACTGGAAATAGCAGGGAAAAAGGTGATTAAAATAATGAAAAAGGTTTTGTTCCGTTGTGACCCATATGCATAATATGAATTGACAAAAATAAATCAGTGAGCATATATATCAGAAGAAGGGTTATCCTACCCAAAAAAAAAATTAAGCATCCTGTAATTGGATATAAGATCGACAACTTGATCAAAGTTATTCGACTACAATTCTCGAATGAGGCTACCCAATCATTTTAATTACAGCCATACATTTATTTATAATTATTATTATTATTCTTTTAAAAAAAAATCCCATATTGAACAATCTAATCTACTTGCTGCATGAATCTTTATAAAATAAATAAATAAAAGATAAATGAAACACAGTTGGATGTAACATAGTTGGGAATTGAAATGAATACCTGGGAAATTGGAAGAGCGAGTCATCGTAAATTATGTTCATGATCCACGGCATCTCTTCAATCAAGGAAACACAGTAGACAAAGACACAAAAAAAGGACTTGAGTCTCTCGACTGTGATTTCCTTGATTAAAAATATGCAATACATCAAGAAGAAGAAGAAGAAGAGACTGCGGAATTGTGTTCGGACTTGGGAGTGACAGGTGAAGAAGATGTATTTATAGTGAGAGTGCGCCCCCATGGCCTCTTCTGCCTTCTTTACCGAGTGCTTCACAAACCCCAAAACCCTAGACACATAAGATAATTACAAATGTGTTTATAAAATAATTAACATAGAATTATTTTTTAGTATAATAATTTTTTAAAAATTATTTTTTTAAGAATATATTTACACTTTGAATTTTCTGCTATAAACTTTATTTTTCAAAATAAATTTATTTTAAATAGTGTAAAAAATTTTTAGTATAATAATTTTTTAAAAATTATTTTTTTAAGAATATATTTACACTTTGAATTTTCTGCTATAAACTTTATTTTTCAAAATAAATTTATTTTAAATAGTGTAAAAAAAATCGGATATTTTTTATGTTATTATTATATTATATAAAAAATTTAGTACAGACTTTCTTTGTATTATATAATTTGAAAAGCGTCTCTAGTTTTTTTTCTTCGAGAAAATAATGTTTCCTCTGAAAACTAACCTCCGAATATTATGATGTTAAATTAGAAGAAAGAAATTTGACTTTCAAAAAATGAGTAAATATCAATTTTAATTTTTTAAAAATATATACGACACCATTTTAATTTTTTCTTTATCAATAATATTAATTTTTTTTAAGGATAATAATGACATCATTTTTTAAAAATTAATTTGATAGCAAAAATATAACATTAAAAAATTAATTTAATATTATATATATCGTTAAAAAACTAATTTAATATATTATAAATAAAAATAATTATAATATCACATTTATATTTAAAGAATTAAAATAAATATTTATTCTTAAAAAATATACCACTTAATTATGGGGACTTGATATAATAAAATTATAATAAATGATAATGATGTGAATAAATAAATAGAATTTGATTTTAATATACCTTACCCATCATTAAAAGAATTTATAAATTAAAAGTAAATATAAATAAATAGGAATAAATAACTTCACCATTAAATACAATATAACTTTTTAATAAGAAATTACATAAGATTAGTAATCAAATAAAAAAAATTTAAGAAATTTTAACCTATTTTCTCTCAAATTAATTTTGAAACAATAATCTAAGCTGAAAATTCTGTCCAAAAATTGTAGATTAAATGTACTGTCAAACAACAGTACCAAATCTTCTAACATAATTTAAACGTAAAGCATTTTATTTCCTGGTACATAGCAACCATTTCATTTTTTTTATATTACATAGGAAAATGGATAGAATGATCAAGAATAATTAATTCGTAGCATTTTATGGTTGTTGGAGGTCTTCCTGTGAGTGTATTCTGCAGCTCTCCCACTCAACATGTTTACTACGCTTATACTTGAAACAGTCAAATGCAGCTCGCAATTATCAAAATCTCTTGTCTGACTGACTATTAAGCCACTGCACCTGGTAGTAAATGCAGAACAACTAACTCTTGTAATGATTGCATGGAGCATTGAGCAGGTATGACCAGTGAGCTGAACGCATACATGAACAACAGAAGCATTGAGCAAAGGTGAGATTCGACAGATATTGGACAGATATGTCATTACAAAACCAAAAAATTGTGGTATGCCAATGGTACAACTGTCCACAGGGATACAAATCACATTAAGACATGACCTCCAGAAACCATAAGGACCCATGGGTTGAACGTTGCTACTGAATAATACCTTTTTAAGTTTTAACTCCTGAAAGAATAACAAAATTCATTTCTGTTAGTATGCCACGGTGTATAAGCAACGTCGACCTATATCATAAGTTGTTAAGATAATTCCTAAGTAGCCAAAAGCAAACCTGTACAATGCATTGTTAAGATGTTTCATGAAGCTGTTTTGTCCAGTCAAAATGTTCCCACTCCTTAGAAAAGCTAGCAACTGCTTGCTTTTGTACCTCCACTGCGTCATACTGTCGGCGCCGATACATGTCTTCCTCCGCCAAATGTAGCATGCCTCTTATGACATTCAGGCCAAGGTTGCTCTTAAACTGCTTTTCATCATCAATAACATGGACAAAACCCTTGTTTAGACCAAATTCAACGTGGAAATATGGAAAGTGCTTGGGAATTGAATTGCGCAATCCCTTTTGACTGGTATCAATAAGTTTCTTGGCATTGTGCTGGCTCCACTCGTCTTCAGCTTCATCAATTGCCTGTGATGAACTCAATTTACAAATACACAATGAGTTTATAATTTGAAATACACACAAATAAAAATAAATAATTAAATATTAAATGAAACAGAGGATATAATTCAAAGTAAGTGCCGGCAACAACAACAAAGCACACAAGATACAATGGATTTATTTCACCAAAAGCACTAGAATACAAATAATCTCCAATGAAAACTAGGTGAGTTGGGCGATATAGAAATATTACCATTTAAAAAAGAAACCTATTCAGATTCTGGCCGGTATGCTTTTAACCATATATGCCACTCATCAAAAGACCATATATAATGGTAGTATCAGCATCCTTTCCCCCAACCAATACATAAACAATATCTAGTATACGAAGGGAAAACAAAATGGACCTTATCATAGCTATAGTCTAGGAATTGGTAAAGAAACCAGTCCTATAATCCTTAAGTGTCCTCACCACATGATCCGACAACATGTGAATTGTGAAAGAACCATTTCTACGAATCCTCACCCCATGATCCCACATCCCTCAAATCCCCTACACCAATTCTATTCATTGTAAGTTATAACAGAATCCAACCCCAGCAAGAATGTTAGCATTCCACTAAAATATAAGAGATATCAAGGAAGATATAGCAAATTTGTTAATGGCAGAAGGCAGCGTGGAGCAGCCACCTCAAAAAACGCTATAGCGGTATAGCAGATTGCATAGTGGCTGCTATCAACTTAAATTTTTTATGAAAAACGCACATAATAAATAATTCAAATGGTTTAAAAACTTTATATCATAAACAAAACAATAAACAAAGCTTTCAAACTCAAAAGTCAACGACGACTTCATTATTCATCTTAGTCATGTCAATTAGAAAATGGTGTGATACAAAGGCTGGGTTATCAGTCATGGGGGCTAAGGTTATGGATGGAGGAGGAGGAAGTATGGATGTTGGCTTGAGGATGACTTGCGTGCAATACAGAGGCAGAGGAGGTCATGCTAGCAAAACAGAGACGGGAGGAGGTTCTGTATGCGAAATAGAGGACCTGCAAGCTGTGTTCGAACGAGATGGGTGTGCAAGTGCAAAGTTGGTGAAACAAGGGTTGGAAAGAGCGAAGTTTGAGATGAGGCTGCGACGCCAGATTTGGTGCAATCTGTGTGAAACAGAGCTGCTAGGAACCCTAAAAATTGATCGCAGTGTGCAATGGGTGATGGAAGACCAGAAAACCCCTCAGTCGGTGGAAGTAGGAGAGTTTAATTTAGGGGTAAAACAGAGATTTTGTTCTCTGTTCAGCAACCGCAATTACACCTGCGATGAGCCCGCAATCCCATCCGCCATGCCCGCGAAGCTACGATGCTCCGCTCCTAGCATTTGGTGGTGGACGAGCTGCACTCTGCCCCACACCACCACTATAGTGGGTGCAAAGAGCGCTATTGACAACTCTGGCTCAAAGTAGGAGACTATCACAAGAGAAACTTCACATGGCAGATCTTAATCTATTATTCACAAGGATCCCTTTAAGTGTTTTAAATTGAGGTCTACAACTGCAATTGCGGCCACAATATTGCGGTTTTGGAGAAGTCTCCAAAACCGCAACGCAGCCGCATCATCCACATTTTTCTGCAATTTCTGCAAGCGCAACACAACCGCAACTACAATTTAAAACCCTGTGCAAGCCTAACCATTAGCTAGAGAGGTGTTTCGGAATATAAGGCTTCTTATTTGCAAAGTTGGGTCTCTTATATCATATGGATATACAATCCCAGCATCTTTTGACATGCATCAGATATGACCATATAGATTGGTATAATAGGTCAGCAATGGCCCGAGAAAGAAACACTAAAAAAATATTTTCAAGCTGGCTTCTAGAAGACAAGGTCACGATACAAATATATGCAAGCTAATAGATGAATGATTCATGGATGCATAAATGAAAGCATTGATTGTGATGATGTTTGGCATTGTAAACTAATAGAGAAGTAAGCAATGCAATACGACATTGTAAAAATGATGTTTGGCATCTCACCTTTTTAAAGTATAAAGGAGCCTCTTTAGCAATATCTTGGGGTAAAGGAATGCACTCAACCATACAATGCCGTCGTTGTTGTGCCAATCCCATCACAGTTTCAAGAAACACTACCTCCTTCTCTTGCTTTGCAAACATCATAATTAGGCATTTCTTGAAGTTTCGAATTTCTATCCACACATTATCATCCAAAGTTCTTGTAGCTGATTCATGCTGTCATATAAAAGGATAACACAAAGTTGCAAATGTAAAAGTCAATAAAAATAATAGAGAAAATTCCTTATGGCACTAACCATCTAGCTCAAAAATCTGTTGACCCTCTTTCATTTCATATCACCTTTATACAACTAAATGTTACTTTCAATACAGGCAATAATACTACACCTTACCATCCTAATTTCCAGAAGAAGGCACCAAGTACACTTCAATCCTCATTACTATGATCTATTTCAATATTTTCCTGGATCCAAAACATTTATTTGGAAATGGTTCTAGTTGTAAAGGAAAATCTTCAACTGTTGAATTCTTTCTTAAATAACGTCTTTTTCCATGAGAAAAAAACATTATTTGAAGGTATTAAATTATTAATCATTCATATTGCAGGGGTTGTGTTCAATAAACAACAAGCTCATGCTGCTTTCAACTGGCTTCAACTCTGAAAGAAATACTGACAGTAGTAGAAATTAAATTCACCTGAATGGGTAAAATGCAGCAATGACCAGGCACCACAGGCTGCCACTGTGGCAACATAAGATATGTGAAATTTGCAATTGACACAACAAGATGCATAGGCCGATTTGGATTCTCTAAACAACAGAGGCAGCGCTCTTGCTGGGTCAAGAATCGATTTGCATGAGTGTTTTTTTGGATGATCTTGTGATGATCACCTCCTCCCTTCTTTCTACTCTTTCTGCTTTGACCATCTTCAAAGTCATATTCGTCATCAGCCTGAGTAGAAACTCTAAACTGCTTGTTCTGCATGATCTTGTGAGCAAGATGCATGTCAGCATCATCCTCTCCTTTCTTCTGTTGAGAAGATATCTTCTGCATAGCATATCTTGAATAAAGCAAAATGTCACTCAAGAAATCATAAGAAATCATGAAATTTTACAAGAATATACAAAGCTGTAGAAACCAATAATAATGAAGCAACACATCAAACACATTTAGGAACTTGCAAAGAATAATAAAGAAAGGCAAACAAAATAGAATGCAATAAGAGTTGCCCTATGTTCTGTAGCTATACAAGAAATTTAACCTAAAACACAATGTTTTCGCATCAGAAATGAATAAATCAAGCATGTACAGGATTAAGGGGAACAGAAAACATATACCACAGAATTCCAAGACAGCAAAATACCTGCTAGAACTTCCCTCAGTTCTTGATCTAATTGTACGATCTTGATTTCCCTGCTTTGTGTTCATAACCTTTGCTTCTTGCTGCCCACCAAAAAGAGAACCAAAAACCAGACAATGGAATCAAATTAATCACAGAACCAGAAGGATATGCTTTTGTAGACAATAGATAAACTCAACAGACTAAGATAACCCCACCTCCTCCGGTCCTCCCAGAGCAAAATAAAATAAAAGCAAAAGGCAAAAGAAAGAATTTGTAGTCTTACAAAGCTAGAAGCTTTTCAACTCCCTAACCTCCTCCCATCTTCTCACAAATTCCCCTCCCCAAAAAAGACAAGAAAAGATGGAACACAAGTCCCACAAACGAAACACAATTTCAGGGCAAGTGATACAGCAAGACTGACACAGAGAACTTAACAAACAAGTAGTGAATACTGATGGAAAGCAAACTTCTTTATACTGACTGAACCAGAGAAAACCACGGAGACCATTATAATTCATTCTAGAATTTTCAAGGCTTCTGCCCTGGTTTGCCCTCATTCTGGAGGGAGGAAGGACCAAAATCAGCAGAGCATCTGGCAGTTACTAATAGAACGGCCAGAGAGAGAGAGAGAGAGAGAGAGAGAGAGAGATAGAAATGAAGAAGAATTCTTTATTTGATTGAATAGAATCAGGTATCAATGGAATACCCAATCCAAGAACACACTGTACAATTTTGATTACAATGGAGCACTTCGAGAGGCTCCCTTCTCCCAAAACCAAACACTTTAACTTTCCATAAGTCCCCCCATTATTCTGTTCCTCCCCTATTTATACTGACCTAACTAACTAAAGTTAGTTAAGACCTCCTAACATATGCCCTCTTTATTAACGGTCTCTTATCAATACTCCCCCCCAAAGCTTTCACCTTGTCCTCAAGGTGGAAAGTTGGAAAAGCCTGCTGAATGGAATCTAGAGGCTCCCAAGAGTTCTCACATTCTGGCAGATCTGTCCATTTGATGAGGCCTTCTATCTCACCTTCTGAGTTAGGTCGGAGGGCTACAATCTGTTCTGGTGTCACTTGTAGTTCTAGTTCATCGGATAGCATAGGTGGTAAAGGTTGAGGCTCGTTGTTGTGTGAGACAGCCTTCTTTAGCAGAGAGACATGAAAGGTTGGATGTATTCTGCTTGTTTCTGGTCATTGCAGTTTATATGCTACTGCCCCCACCTTCTGAATGATCTCATAAGGTCCATAAAACCGAGGACTCAGTTTTTGGTTGATCTTCTTAGCCAAAGAATTCTGACAATAGGGTTGTAGCTTCAAGTAAACCCAATCCCTTACCTGAAAACTAACTTCTCGTCTGTGTTTATCCGTCTGCAACCTCATTCTATTCTGAGCTTTAGCTAAGTTTTCCTTCAGCTCTCTTAGTATCCGATCTCTTTCCTCTGTCAGTCTGTTTACCTCCTCAATGTTCTAAGGAAAAGTATTTCCCTTGAATAACAGTGGAGGATCATGGCCATATAAGGCTTTGAAGGGCGTGAGCTGGGCTGAACTATTGTAATTCGTGTTAAACCAGAATTCTGCCCACCCTAGCCATTTAGCCCATTGCTTCGGTCTAGCTCCTGTCATGCACCTTAAGTAAGATTCCAGGCAGCGGTTTGTCACTTCAGTCTGGCCATCTATTTGCGGATGGTAGGCTAAACTGAACTTTAGTTGTGTCCCTGCTTGTTTGAACAATTCTGTCCAAAAACGACTAAGGAAAACCTTGTCTCGGTCTGAAACAATAGATGCTGGGAATCCATGTAGTCTCACCACCTCGCTGACAAATGTTTCTGCCACCTCCTTTGCTGTGAATGGGTGGGCTAATGCGAAAAAATGAGCATATTTGCTAAGTCTATCCACTACTACCATGATTGTGTCCTTATTATGGGATTTGGGTAGCCCCTCAATGAAATCCATCAAAATATCCTGCCATGTTTGTGTGGGGATAGGCAATGGGTGTAGGAGACCAGCTGGTGCAAGAGTTTGATACTTGTTTTGTTGGCAAACATCACAGGCTGCAACATATTGGTGAATCTCCTTTTTCATACCTTCCCAGAACACCAACCCTGCCATCCTCTTATAGGTGTGGAAAAACCCGGAATGTCCTCCCATAGGAGAATTATGAAATTCGGCTAACAGTAGAGGAATGTGGGCAGAATTCCTAGAGAGGACTAGTCTGCCCTTATATAATAGTTTGCTCCCTTGTAAGTGATAACCTGGGTGTGAATTTTCATCTTCAATTAGGTCTTGCATAATCCCCTTCAACTTTTCATCTGCTTGTACTTCAGTGTTCACTAATTCCAAGTCAGTAGCATGAACTGTGGAGATTGCAGCATAAGTCATTTTTCTGGATAATGCATCTGCAGCCTTATTCTCCCTTCCTGGTTTATAACGGATCTCAAAGTCAAAACCCATCAGTTTTGAAGACCACTTATACTGCTCCTCACTCATTAATCGTTGTTCACACAAAAATTTCAGGCTTCGTTGATCCGTATTGATGATGAAGTGCCTCCCTAGCAAATAGTGTCTCCATTTTTGGACAGCCAAGACTATGGCCATCAATTCCCTTTCATACACCGATTTCAGTTGGGCCTTTTCCTATAATCCTTGGCTAATATAAGCGAGGGGCTTACCTTCTTGAAGCAAGACAGCCCCTAACCCTTTATTTGATGCATTTGTCTCCACCACAAAGGTCTTGGAAAAATTCGGAACAACTAAGACCGGTAATTGGGTCATAGCCCTCCTGAGAAGATCAAAGGCTTCCTGAGGTGCTTGTCCCCACTGAAAGCTATCCTTCTTTAATAGTTCAGTAAAGGGTTTCGCAGTTCTGCCATATCCTTGGACAAATCTTCTATAATAGCCTGTGATGCCTAAGAATCCCCTTAGTCCCTTAATATCTTTTGGGACTGGACATTGTAACATTGCTTCCACCTTCTTGGGGTCTGCAGATACCCCCTCTGCTAAAATCACATGACCCAAATATTCTATTTGCGGATGCCCAAAACTGCATTTTTTTCTATTGACAAACAACTTATTCTCTCTTAGCAACTGCAACACCACCCTCAAATGGCCCAAGTGAGCTTCCCTGCTGCTGCTGTACACCATCAAAAAAGACTAAAACAAATTGCCGCAAGAACGAACGTAGCATTTCATTCATTAGTGACTGAAACGTAGAAGGTGCATTAGTCAATCCGAATGGCATTACTAGGAATCTGTAATGACCTTCGTGAGTGCGAAATGCAGTCTTTGGTATATCCTCCTCCTTCTGATTCCTGTTCCAAACTCCATTCCTCACATCAATCAACTGCGCCAGGTCCATCAATTCAGACAAAGATTCGGCTGGGTGCAGTTTCAACTCAGCCCTCACCTCTTCCTTTAACCCATTTAAGAAAATCCCCCGTAAATACTTCTGGTCTGTGTTTCTCAGTGGCCCAGCATAGAGCTCAAATCCCTCCCGCTACTCCTCCACAGAACCCGTTTGTTTCAGCCCTAAAGAACCTCATATGGGTTCTGAATCATGGCGGGTTGGAACCTCCTTATCACCGCTGTGCGAAACGATTTCCATGTCGCATTCGGTGTGCACATCTCCCACCACTGGTACCAGCTCAAGGCTCGGTCCTCCATGGCAACCATCACTGCTTCCAGCCTCTCTATCTCCGATACCCCTTTGATCTGGAAATAGCACTCCACCCTGTTTACCCATCCATATGCATCTTCCCCTGAAAAAACAGGGATCTTGAGTTTTCGCCACCTATCCTCCATACTCTTGTTTCTTGATCCTTCCACTGACCCTTCCCCATTGTCTTCCTCTTCCTGTGGGTTTTGGGTTGTTTCTGGGTGTGTAATTTTGATCCGCCTCCTAATATCCTCCAACGCTTCCTCTGTTCTTTTCATTCGGGCCTCTTGCAAATCCATTCTTGCTTCTTGAAGTTCCTGGTTTTCTTGAAGGCTTTGGACCAGAACCTCAATTTTCTTCTCCAAGGATTCAAGCCGATTCTCCATTCTTGTCCGCACCATGAAACACTCCCTTGGATTTAGGAGCTCTGATACCAGTAATAGAACTGGCCAGAGAGAGAGAGAGATGAAGAAGAATTCTTTATTTGATTGAATAGAATCAGGTATCAATGGAATACCCAATCCAAGAACACACTGTACAATTTTGATTACAATGGAGCACTTCGAGAGGCTCCCTTCTCCCAAAACCAAACACTTTAACTTTCCAAAAGTCCCCCCATTATTTTGTTCCTCCCCTATTTATACTGACCTAACTAACTAAAGTTAGTTAAGACCTCCTAACATATGCCCTCTTTATTAACGGTCTCTTATCAGTTACTTTTGCTTAACGATGGAAATGGGTCATCTTGACAAACATTGAAACCATTATCTGAAAAAACAGTTGGTGATGGCTATTTCTACTCTCTCTAATATGGTAAGAAGGAATAAACTAATTGAACATAATGCCAAATTCAATACTGAATATATGCATTCTACAAACTGGACTGAAGGGGTGCACAAAATGGATAAGAAAGAAGAAACAAGATGCATTAGTTTAAACCACAAAAATGATAAGAGGCAAACAAAGTCTAGGAAAAGGGCATATTCTCTCATATTATGGTCTTACCATTAGTTTCTCAGCTTCTTCATGCTTTCCTTTCAAACGAAGTTGCATAGCCTTAGCTGCCAACTGGTTTGCGCTCATCTCATCCTTGACCGCTGCACTTCCTTCACCAGGTGTGTTTGCTTCTGATGAAACCTTTTCCAATTCAACACTTTCCAAAACAGAACCATCAGAATTATTACTCTTCTTGCTAGCAAATCCATGCATAAAGCTTCCATCATTAGCAAACTTATTTAGACTAGATGCTGCAGCAGAGATGATCCCAGCATCCTCAGCTACAAGTTGACTTTTTCGCTTTCCCCAAGATAAAGAATCTTGAACTTTAGGTGCTTTCATTTCACGGTGCCGGGCAGAAACATCCTTTAAGTAATCCTGCTAGTGTTTCATTAGCCATACTCAATAAAATGCAATGGAATATACTTCTGAATTCCAGAAAAGTGAGATTAACTCCATAATAAATTATTGAAAATAAAATCCATCTAAGAAACAATAAAAAAATATGCAATAGTTCTCTCTCTGTTCTCAAAGTTACCCTTTTAGAATCCCTTCGGCTATGCTTATCTGAATCTGGTGAATTTTCTTCAGTTATCCCTCTTTTTCTACTTTTTATAGCATGTAGATGAGCACGAGCTGGGGCAGCTGCACGAGATGCAACGGATGCAGTCAAATCACCAAGAGAAGCCCACCTTTCTTCCACAACCTGTACATATTCATGCAGTGAATAGAAATTTTTTTACAAGATGGACAAACAGAGAATTTATATTTTTAATAGAAAAGAACATCTGAAAAGCAAGGTACAATACCTCTTGAAAGTTTCGTCCTTCTCGAGCTGCTTGCTCTTGTGCACGCTTTAAAGCTTTAAGTCTCCAACTTGCCCCTCCATCCCCAACAAGGGAAGAAGATAAAAGTTGGTCTGCACCAACTTTAGCCCCATCACTATCTTCCGGGTAACCACTTCCATTATCCTTCAGATATGGATTCAATTCCTTAGGATTCACCTTGTTTGACTGAAAAAGAAAACAAATTATTTCGTCTTTTTAACACCTTATATTGGCCATGAGATTAAAAGATGAAGACAAGCTGCAAATGCAATGAAGACACTTCAGACAGACCAGACATGGACATACATCTCACCTATTGGAGTGTCAACAGGGAAAGAGAAACACAGGTCACTCATTCATCACTTTAAACAAAAACATACCACAATAGATGAGCCAAATAGGTTGTAGAGAAGCAATAAATCATTGATAAATATAAAAAAAAGTGCTTATACGAACAACATCAGACATACATGAATATAAACTGATTCTCCTGCAAAAGAAGGCCAAAGGCTCAAATCATATTATCATCAAAAGTCATTAGCCCACCAAGTCAACTATCTGATACCTTTTTAAGTTTTTTCATAAAATATCTGATACACTTTTTCCATTTGTTTCTTTTCCTCCTTTTTATTTTATCTTTTCCTTCTGATTTATCCTTTTCTTTTCTTGTGAGAAATAGAAAAATGACACCAACAAATTTTGGTTGATTAAGAGAGGATGGTAAAGGAACAAAAAGTGAAAAACAAAATAATGAAACTTCCTCTGAGGGCAAAAAAAGAAGATAAATACAGAACCTGACAGGAGAGCTAGACATTTTAACAGCTGAGGGGGAAAAAATTTAAGATAGTAAGACATACTTCCTCAACTGGAACTTCCTCTGGCAATTTCTCCATTGTTTCTGCAACTGCAGGCCTCTTACTTTCAGACCTAAGCATCCAATCCAATCCCATTTCTTTTCTTGCAATGTCCATCTCACTTATAGAATCTACTGCAACATTTGTAGCTTCACCCTTTATCTTGTTCTTTTTACTCCCATATTTTCTATTTGACTTTTGGCGCTTCCCTTGTCGATCTGAAAAACTATCACTACCATCAGAAGAAGATGAAGAGCCTTCCTCAGATGTATATTCTTTTTTACCACTCCTCGATCTCGATCTACATTTTGACCTTTCACCAGAATCATCTGAACCATCGTCCCTTTTCTTTTTTGCTTTCCTCCTACACTTTTTTTCATGTTGCACGCTTTCACTTTCGGTTGAGTAAAATGAAGAATTCTCATCCGACGAATACCACTTCTTCTTTCTAGAACCTTTCTTTATCTTTTCAAGCTCTTCACCATCAGAAGAGCTGTTCCTAGAGCTCTTCCCTTTCCTCTTATTCTTCTTCCTCCTACTATCTGATTTTTTTCTTTCTTTCGAGATAGAATCCAAGTCCTCATCTTGCATCTAGGACACATACAGTAAGTAATGTGGGTAGAAAACACACACAATCAGACTTACCCCAGATCAGATAAAACACAAAAAGATAAAAGAAATAGGAATAACAACAATGGCACAATGATAGAAGTATGCTAACTCTTCTGACCTCATCACGGGGAATGAATTTCAGCCCAGAAAGCATTTTCTAAATTGCTAGACTGTACCAATGCCTGTATAATAATAACAAACCAAAAAACAAAAAAACTCATAAGGGTGTTGTTTATTTGAAATATCTATCACCCACAAAAGTAAATGCATAACACTCCAAATAACACAATTAAGCATGCAAAATCAAAGACAAAAAAGAACATGCACAAATTAATAACAAATCAACACAGAAAAGTGTAGAATAGAGAAACTAAGACTAGCTAGGAATGTATAAAATTGAACTTCATACTGAAAACGTACATTCCAGAAGGTTTTGGGAAAATTAAGAGCACAATTTCACTCAAACACCGACTAATCATAGAAAATTGATTGATAAAAGAATTAACAAACTTACCCAAAAAAAAAAGGTGCCAGAAATCAAACTGGGCTCGGCCAGCGGTGTTCACAGCCAAACTCGAAAGCTTTGGGCTCCGACGGAGAACGAGATTTCCTACGGCGGTGAGATGAGAACCGATGAGGGTGGAGAGAAGGACCAGGGGCTGGGGGAAAGGGAACTTAGCGATCGTGCCTTTGGTTGACACGCCGTCGTTTTGAATTTTGAAAAAATATTTCCACATATTTGGGCTGAGCCGGGTTGATTTTCGTTTGAACTAGACCGCTGGGCCTTCACCTATATTTTTTTTGGTGCATTTATGTTATGAGCTTGGACCGTTAAAAGTTCAAAGCTCTTCTATATTTCTTAATCTTACAGTGTAGTTACAAACTAATCTATGAAAGCCTTCTTGAACAAAGCCGAAGATAAGAGACTATACGTATGCTATAAATTCAGCACTCATTGGAAAATAGGTGTTTGGTAAAAAGTAACAGACAATGAATAAGTTAGTTGATAATGGATGAATTTATAATAGATAATTGATAAGTTAGCAAATAACGAATAAGCTAGTTGATAGTGAATGAGCTTATAGCGAATAGCGGATAAGCTAGTTGATAACGGATAGCTTACAGTGGATAGCGAATAAATTAGCTAATAGCGGATGAACTAGCAAATTGAATTTAAAGTGTTTGATAAAATTAATGATTGAACTAATTGATAAATGTAAAATGACATATTTCTAATTAATGTTTAAATTTCTTTCATTAATATTAAATATGACAAAATATTTATTAATTATTTATAAAAATAAATTATGTTAATTAAACTAATTATTAAGATAATTATAAGTTAAAATTTTGAAATTTATATTTTAATAATATAATTTATTTGTTTACTTATTTATTTATTATCATTAGAATTTTTTTATTGGTTAAAAATATTATTTTCAATTTTATTTTCATTTAATTTTTCATGCTTTATAAAAATATATGTATTATAAAAATATATGTAACAACATAAATGTATATAATTTTTTAAATATATATATAAGCACAAAAAATATACTTAACAATATACATAACATAATTTTTGTAGTGCAATATAATAATAGACATATAACAATAGTATTATAATTAAAATAAAAATTAAAAATAATCTCAATTACATTTTATTATATTATTCCAAAATAATAAACAAAATAAATCTATCATCTAGTATTTCATGATAAATTGGCAATATTATTACGAATCTCTTTTTTCTTTGTAGACCCAAAACAAGAATTGATAAATGAGAAAGAAAAAAATTTGTGAAAAAAAAATGAGAGATTTGTGAAAACAAGAGTAGTAATCGACAAACGGTGGAAGAATAAGGGGCTGCCAATAAACTATAGGAATCGTGAGACTTAAGTAGTGAAAGTATACCGATTAATATTTTTTATTTTATTTAATAGAGGATAAGAGAGAAATTTTATTAAAATAATAAAAGTAAAAATGAGAAAAAAAATAATATACTATAAATTATTAAAAAATACTATAAACTACTAATACTAAATAATTTCATTTTTTTAATTTCATTATCTGCTAATTAAATCTAATTAAATCTATCATAAACTAGTGAATTAAACTTACTAAACATAGCCTTAGATGATATACAGAACTCCACTGCTGTAAGCCTGCAACGTCTACGAAGGCAAAAGTAGATAAAATGAATTTAACAAACTTGGGTTGATATGACTGAAGAACATATAAATCAAGCCCACATGAAATTTTGTCCAAAAAACTCAATAATCTACATACAAATGCACAACCATTAAGGAAATTTTGCATGCTTACTCCAATCATCTATTATGAAAAGTTAAAAGCCAATACATAAAAAACTATATCATAGTCTATGATAGAGGGATAGATATATAATACTCTATTAATTAAAAAGGATAAAAACTTAAACCAAGGGAAAGAAGAATCACCCCACATGTCACTTACTGCTAATTTGGATGTATTTTTCCTGTTACAAAAATATTTTCTTTTAAAAAAATCAAATATTTTAGTATATTTAAATAAGCTTTTATTATATATATATATATATATAAAAGTTAAAGCGTTAAAGTAAAAACATATTTTATACTTTTTTAGCTAGATTTTTAATTTCTAAAAAAAGGTATGTTTTATAATATAAAAATTTATTTAAACATAAAGAACAAATATTTTCAAATATTAATTCAAACATAAATAGTTTCAACTTATTAAAAAAAATATCTTTTAAAAAAAATTAATATTTATTCAAACCAACCTTTATATTAATTAACAATTTGGATATAAAAAAGAGTTTGAGTTTAGATTTTTTTAGTTTAATTTATATATATTTTTTAGTTTAACTTATATTTTTTTATTTAATTATTCAGGTCAATTCATTAAATTTGACTCATTTTAACATTTTAATTATTTAAAAAAAAGTTATAATAAGATTTAAAATATTATCTAATAATTTATATGAGTATGTGAGTATAAGTTTATAAAAATCCCATCGCTCTTAAATTTTGTATTCGTGATATTAGCTCACCTTTGATCACTGGTCAGGGTTAATAAAAAAAATTGTTTTTTTTCCTCTTACTATTGTTTTTTTTTTTGTCTTTTTCTTTTTCCTAATAAGTGGTGGTAATGATGAGTTACTATTCCATGATTATTGGTTAGCGTGTGAATTTAATCAATTTTGTCTCTCTTACTTTTTATTATTTTTTTATATATAAAAATAATAATAAGAATAAATTAATATTTTATAATTACAAGTTAAAGTGTCAATAAAAAGTTTAAGATTGTGGATGATTTACTACCGAGCGAGACTACAGATTAAAATAAATTTGAACCCATGTATTTAGGAAGCGAAGAGTCTTACATATACCTTTAGCCAAGTTGATCCAACCTATGCTGACTTTTTTTTATAGTATTATTATTAAACATTGATAAGACGGATTAAAATGAAAAAAAGAAAAAAAAAGACCATTTGCATATTATTTCGTCTACTTTTAAATTAGAATTTAATTAGAATATTTAAAAATTTTAATTAATAATTCGATGTCATTTATAAATAAATGATTAATTTGATGTTTAGTATATATTTAGATGACCAAAATTAATATTTATTTTTTATTTATATATTTTCACATCACATTAAATTAATGCTAACAATATTAATATTTTTTCTTTCATGCATTAATTGAATAATTTTCATTAATTTCTTATCAAGCACCGTAAGCTGAGTTTTAAAATATTCTAATTAAATTTTACTTGTGCAATGTTTTCTTTTATGATTTAAATTGATTTTATTTCAACAGTTTAAAATATAATAATTTACATTTATTATGCATAATTTAAAGAAAAACTCATATAACAATTTATAATACATAAAAACTGTAGAATAAGATGGAGTATAAAGTCACCAAAAAACTAGAAGCTTTCATTTATAATTGAACTTAATGGGCAGGTTGGTTATTACTACTGTCTTTGCTTTTCCATATATAAGTGGTCCTTACCATTTTTTTCTTATCAAATAACAACTCTTTAATATAATTAAATTTTAGCTAATTTTTTATAATTATATAGCCCTACTCGTTTATTTTTTTTAATCTTGTCATTCTCGTGAGATCGGCATGAGGCTAATACGTGGAGAGCTTAAAGCCACTCTTAATAAGTGTCACATCTAAAGTATTGACAGGTGTTAGTGAACATGTGATGAAATCTTGACAAATATAACTTGTAAAGTGATTATTGATGAAATATTAATAAAAAATTAATATATCGAAGAGAAAGTGATGATAAGAATGAATGCATTAAGTTATTAGTATTAAATAATAAAATGCCACTTAAAAAGTAATGATTGAAGAAAGATTAATAAGTTTAAGAATTTAATAATTTTATATTATTATTTAATAATGTGTTCATAAATTATTAATAAATTTTGACTATCACAATAATAATTTAAAAATTTTAACTCTTTAATAATATGTCAACACATTATTAGATGACAGTGTAAATTTTTTTAATGCTAACAGTAAATCAAAATTAAACTATAAGTATAATGCATAAAAGAGAAAGTGATAATGAAGATACATGTTTAAAACTAATTAGTATTAAATAATAAAGTATCACTTAAAAAGTGATGTTAATAAAAATTTAATGCATTGAAGAGAATGTGATAATAAAAATACATGAGATTATTTAATATTAAATACTGATGAGTAATACAATTGTTGTTTTGATATGATTTATTATGTGATGCACTTATAATTTTTTTTTAAAAGGGCACACCACAAAATTGCACTCATGCTTATTATTATTTTTTAGATTCATTTAATATGTTTTGCTTTATTATGACATAATACTCATACTTTGGTATATATACACTTTTTTACCCTGCCATTATGTTAATTATTTTAACGTCACAATACTTTTAATTATTTTTCTTAGACGTTATAACTATTAAAAAAATAGATTCATCATTTTTTAAAAAAGAAGTTGTAAACATATAATAAAGATCCTCACGATATATAACATATAAATAAAAAAACTACCTCATCATTTTTTTTAATAAAAGAGGTATGTGTATACTTGTAGAGTAATATTTTTTATTATTTAAATTTTATTTTATACATGCATTAATAAATAATATTTAATAGAGATTCTATCATTATTTTTTATTTTTATGAAAGTATTGCTACTCTTAATCATTAGTAATTAATATTTAATTATGTGTATTATTTAATAAGAATATAAAAATAAAAATAATTTAATATATTTATATTTGAAATAAATGAGCCACATAAATAAATATATGAATCATTAATTATTAAAAAGTATTGATAAATTCATAAAAAAAATACAGTGAAAACTTCCTTATTTAATAATTATTAAGTTGAGATTTTATGATGATTCAATTCATACCCTGAGCAACAGTCAGGATTCTAAACAAGTAAAGAATTAAAAAAGCAAACCCACCAACAGAGGAATTTCAAGAATTGCATAAGCATAAATATTGGAGTTCATTATATTGGGAAAAACCCATCCAAATCAAGTAGAAAAAATCGTATTGATTTAAATCATCAGGTCAAACTTGGCCGGAACCGATCTAATTAATTGGTGCAGTTGTAATATTTTCAAGCCGATTACCCTAGCTGAATGACCCTACGTGGAAAATATAATATTGTCTTGGTGAAGATCACGTGATTGCTTCATTAGGTAAGGATTAAGTATTTTGTTTATAAAATATAAATTTAGTTTCCACTATTATTAATTCTCTTCTAATAGATGATTGTAAGTACCATTTAAGTCTTTTTTAATATTACCCAAACCTTAAAATAAGATAATTTCTCATCCCCTTAAACGTTTATATTAAAAAAAATGTAAGTAACATGCTTGTATATCTATAATTAGCAATAATTACTTGCGCCACCGTATATGAAAAGTAACGTCTACCGGGAAAAAATTCCCATCAACTCCACCCTGCTGGTCTAATTATATCTGCTATTCTTAATTAGTTCTTATTACACCATCACCTTTCAATGCCAGTTTTTTCCATTCAAATATTAATGTCAAACTGGTTTGTATTACATTTCATAACAAGATTTTCAACGTTTTATTGATGCTTAAAATAATATTTTAAAAATTATTTATCATTAATATTGTAGCAACTAATTGAGGCAAAGTATAATTTTAAGATTAAGGAGTTGTTATGGTACACTAATGGATTTAGTATCCAGAATGAGTTGTCAATTATTTAGTGACTATTGATGCTATAATAAATGTTTGAAAGTTTATTAAATATAAATAACAACTAATGAATGTTTGATAACTCACATTGATATTAGTATTTTGGAAAAAAAGATAAGTACGGGAATAATTCTCTAAAGATTAATACTATTTATCTTATCCCTGCTTTGTATTAGTTATTTATATTTTTATTCAAGTTGATGTTTTTATTTATAAATATTATTTTGAACATGTTAAGTTTAAGATTTTTTTTAAAGATTGTTATAAATAGATGAAGAAAATGTTTAAAATTAATTTTTTATGCTAGATAGAATGTCTTATTTTATTATATTTCATCTGTCCTTTGTACAAATTATTTTATATTTTTTTATTAAAATTATGTTTTGATGTATAATTATTATTTTGGATATGTTAATTTTACAAATTTTATTTTTAATAAAAATCCTAAAATAAAATGTTGTAAATTATTTTTTATTTTGGAGAGAATGTTATTTTTTAATTTCCCTATTCTATTATTTGAATTTTAATTATATGCTTTGACAACACTTACACCCTAATATTGTTGTCTTTTTTAATTTTATTATATCATTATTTTCATTAAAAGCTAACATATATTTAATGATATTATTGTATTCATTAATTCTATTAATTTCTTTTCAAGTTTATTATTATTTATTTAAAATTATGTTTTTTGTATAATTTTTATTTTGGAGATGTTAAGTTTGTGACGTGTTTTTTTAAGTTTACTATCCCATTTTTTAAATTTTGATTATATGTTTTTACAACATTTACACCCTAATATAAATTCTTTTTTATTTCATTTATTTCATTAAAAGTTTACATATATTTAATGATATTATTGTGTTTAATCTTATTAATTACTTTTCAAACTAATTTCACTTATATATACAAATAAGTCATTCTATTATGAGTTTAATTTTGATCTTTAACGTGAAATTTTTTTTATTATGTGATCTTGCATCATTATTACGGCAACAAAAGTATTTTTTTCCATTTGAGTTGAGTTAATTATATGGAACAAGCGACGTAATATAATATGTCAAAAAGCTAAATTTTTAAAAAAGACCATTTAGGTCAATATCATTTTTAATGATGTCTCTTATGTCATGTTTGATACACGGAATGAGGGTTCTATAAAATATGAATGAAATCAAAATAAAATAGAATAAAATGATCATTCTTAATTCATAATTTAGTAGCTTTCATAATAGAATGGCTTTCCAAAGCCATTTTATTGTTTAGTACATAGAATAATGCAGAATATAATCGAAGTTGATTTATATGACATAAATACTTCTCATGAGAAAAATTAAAAATGCTTCCTTTTTTCATGTATGATGTTTGAATTTAATTTTTTTTATAACTTAATAACAAAAAACATTGTTGGTAAAAATATATATTTTATTTATGAAAGAAATTGAAATATGTATAATTTTTTTTTGGATAAAATACTTTGTACATTTTTTTATAATATTTTATTGATGATATTTTGAATAACAATTATATTTGACTGTATTATTATACTTTTATATATTTTTTCACATAGTTACATAATTATTATTTTTAAAAATTTTAGACAAATATTTAAAATTAATTACAAAAGGGTAGTTTAGAGTGTGCTAAAAACAAAATTGAGATTTAATTGTATTAGATTTAATGAAAGGTAATAATTATAATTCTATAAAATAAATGAGATTATATTAAGAAAAAAAATCAAATCTCATTCTGTGAAGCATGGAATCACTAATCCCGCCTCTCTCAAAGGGAGTGTGTTGATTCCTTGTTTTATGAAATGAGACATTGAATAGAAGCATCATTCCATTTTTTTATGCTAACAATAAGAATGCTCATTTCATAGAATAAAACATGGAATGAAATCATCATTTTATGTACCAAACATAACATTAAAGTTTTTACATCAACACAATCAAATCGTTTGTTCATGTCATAAGAATTTAACAAAATTAATTGTTTGTCCATGTTATAAATTTACGTTGGATGTTGATTGCCTAATATAACCTTTCGCTTTTATTTGAGCTTGAGATTGACTATGTAAAGGTTAGCAACAAAGCATGGCACATGCAGAGTTGTGCTATCGCATAATTAAAAAAATCAAATTCTTTTAAATGATATAGCAACACATTATTAAATAATAGTGTAAAAAGATTTGAGTTTAAATTTGATTCATTGTTAGTATAAAGTTTTTTACATTAATATCTAATGATGTGTTAGCATATCATTAAAAAAATTAAACTTCATAAGCAATTGTTTTAATAGTTTAATTTCTTAAATAATTTAACAATACATAATTAAATAATTGTGTAAAAAATCCTTACATCGAAAATTGATCAAAATTAAATTCAATTTTTTTTCTAGTAACAATGAGATGTAACCTCTTGCTAGCTCTAATGAGTTAAAAAGAGCGCGATATATAATCAATATTGTTGTGTGTATTTAGATTTTGAGAATAATTTTATATTAAAAATTTGTTAATATCTTATTAAATTATTACGTACTAAGCTAAAATGTCTTTTTCCTATCTTTGTTAATTCTTACGACTTTCAGACATAAAAAAAAAAATCCTTTGTCAATGTTTTAATTTCAATGTAATATGTTTCTGGTCGAATCAAGAAAGTGATTTTTTTTTGTTGCAATGATAATACAAAGGTTTAAATTTATCACTTCCTGCAATCCAAACCCCTCACCTACCTCTTCACCTACTAATCCACTTCTAATGCTTAAAAGGCACCATTTAACTACAATATAACAAAAATTATACAGTAAATATCTTCTGAGTTTGCATCATTAATAAACATGATTACATAATTGCTTGCCGCATTAAATGGATTACCACAAAATTTAAATAATAAAACATAATTAATTTTTATTCTTGTTCACCTTAAGAATTTGAGTTCTGCATCTTCTAGTCTTTTTAGATTAATTATCGAGTACAAGTGTTTCCGATTTTTACGAATTTTGAATATGTGCTTAGACAAACTTAAATTAGCGTCGCCATAGCTTACTTGACCTAAAAACGTAGAAATATTTTGAGATTATTTTTATAAGCCATAATCTTAGTTTGTGAAATTTAAGTGAAAGAAACATATTTAAATCATATAAACCGTTTCCATAAGCCGACCAAAAGCAAAAGCAAGTAAATTTTTATGACAAACACTATCAATGTTGAATAATCACTTATTGGTATGTTGCTTTCACCAGCTATTATTGTTTGAAACTTCTCAATCGACATTTTCAAGTTCCCCATAGAAGCAAATGTTACTCTGAATTCTTCTTTGCGCAATTTCATACATAATATTTGCATTGGTTCATTTTAAATGAATTATTGAAGCAAATGCCGCTTTAATGGCATCTTGCGAGCCACACTTCTTCATACATAAAAATATGGACATGTTTCATTTGCTGTCTGTTTTGGTTCTTTCTTGCAAAATCCATACTTGAACTAAAAATATGGGTTTCAGGTATTTGGAAAAACAATTTATATAAGTATTTATTTGTTATTTTAAATGTAATTTAAATTAAACTAAATAATATTTTGATAGACACTTCAAAAAATATTTTTTCATAAATCATCTAGACTAGGAATTATGTACTTAAGAGATATGTTATAAATTGTGTTAATTTATTCATGTTAATTTTATAAAAAAATATTATAAAAATAACTAGCGTCTAAGTTGATTTTAAAAGCTTATTAGGTTTCAAAAATTATTTTAAAAAACTCATTCAAATGAGATAAAAATAATTCATAAGTGTTTATTATAATAAATAAGTCTAAATAAACTGATTATAAGCACTTCCAAACATAACCAAATTATGATAATGTTGGGAATTGGGGATCTAACATATCTCCACATTAGTATGATATTGTCCACTTTGGGCTTAAACCCTCATGGATTTGCTTTTGGACATCACCCAAAAGGCCTCATACTAATTGAGACATTTTTACATACTTATAAACCTATGACCCTCCCCTTGTTTAGGCAATGTGGGACTTGTTTGCACCTCAACAATCCTCCCCTCAAACAAAGGACCATGGTTCAACCTCCCCTCCAACGGAAGCTTCTTCGAGTATTCAGCCTTATACTTGTACCGCCGTTTGCTCTCCAACAGAACCCGCTGCCTAACCAACCTGTTAGGAAGACTTTCGACACAAGATCATTTCCATCTTGCACCGCTGTACAGCAACGAGACACGCCGCCTGATCACCTCAACGTCAGGAGGACTTTCGACACAAGAAATCTTCGACTCAGATCCATCAACGACTGTTCCAATACCCGCCCCAGCCGAAACCATCGGCTCTGATACCACTTGTTGGGAATTGGGGATCTAACATATCTCCACATTAGTATGATATTGTCCACTTTGGGCTTAAACCCTCATGGATTTGCTTTTGGACATCACCCAAAAGGCCTCATACTAATTGAGACATTTTTACATACTTATAAACCTATGACCCTCCCCTTGTTTAGGCAATGTGAGACTTGTTTGCACCTCAACAGATAACAACTTCTTAAGATAATTGAGGCAGTGTGGAATTAAAAAATTTATGTAGTTATACAATAGAATTTGACAAGCGTGGCATAACTTTTATGAAAGGCTGATTCAAAAAATTACGTAACTACTTCTGTCCCTACACCGAGGGAAGAAAAAAAAAATAGGAGATTGATAGATACCCCTTGAAGGGTGCCATCAAAGTACCAATGCTTGTTCCTAGTTAATAGAAACATGTAGGTAATTGGATCGTGACACATGGATAAATAATGGAGGCGAATAAATAATAAATCTAGTAAGATCCATGGAATTCCATGAATTAAGGCCACAAGAGAGTGAGAACAACTAGATGAGATGGATATGGGAATTGAATGATTGCCATTCTCTGTTTCTCTCACCTAATATGTGTATGTATATGTCTGAATAATGCAGGGACCCATGTAATTAATTTTGACAAGAATGGTGTTGGCTAGCTTAAAATCATAGATGTTTTGTTGAAAGCTTATGATAGCATGATATATTTCAAAGCTTTGATTTCAAATGGGTTTGGCATTTTCTCAATTTGTTCTATCTGTCTATGAGTGGGGCAATTCATTTTGTTTTATAGCACACTCTGCATGCTTAGTTGCAAACCATCACCATGGTGTTGGTGTTATGGTCAACCTTGAATTTTATATAAAATTTGGGGTTTACCCATTAAATTGTGAGAATTCTCTAGAGATTCAACATTACAGAGCCAAAGCCACCAAAGAATCAAATTAGTTTTACCCACTTCAGCTTTTATGCAGTGTCAAATTAGCATTTTGTTTTGATGTTTTTATATTACAGAAGCTATTGGCATAATTACAACTCACGATGCGCGTAACTGCGTAAGCAAAGTGGAAAAACAGAAAACCCGGTGGTTCAATCTCGCTGGAGCTAGCAACCTTTCATTTCCCTTGCAACTCGTGCGATGCAACACAGATGAGCTCCAGGTCATTAACTAGGTGTTGCGGTTGAACTCTTGACTTATGAAAGCTACTATATAGCAAATATAAATGCAACGAGTCTTTCAACCAAATAGCACCACAAAAATTGAATATAGATATGCATGATTTTCTATAGTTTCCTGTTGCCCACTATTTATGTAGCAAGATTGACACTTCAAAATGATCCATCACATTTATGGATGCAACAGAATGGTTGCAATAATGAAATTAATGCTTAAGAAGTTCCTTTGAGTGGAGAGGAGATACTGGGTTAGTAGGTTTTAATTTTGATTTATATTACTGAATTATATCATCAAAAAATATATATTACTGAATTATACTTCAGGGCTAACTATTCATTGTCTTCTATAAAGTATAATGAGTTTTGAACCTAAAATTTCTAAATCAAAATATTTAATTTTTTTATAATGATAAGCGAATAATTCTTAAATACAAACGGTTCTTCAACTTTAACATTAAAGAAACAAGAAAAATCCTATACACCTTGGCCGCCACAGCAAAATATCAGACTCCATGATTCACTAATTAGAACAATGATTTCTTTCTGACATCGTTTTCATTCTCTTGCCGTAATTAGACATGATACTTGGTATTATGAATTTATGACTGATGATAATAATAGAATAATGCTGCTAACTTTGGTGTGTATTTTATTTAGTTAATTAATGTTATCACTATCTCAAGAAACGAGTTTTAAACTAAATTTAACAAAAGCCGCGGGCTTTGAAGTCAAATCCCTGTGATACAGATGTGCAGAACATGATGCAGGCCATTATGCAGAAAAATCAAATGAAAGTTGAAACTTTGCAACAGTTTACGTTTCTTTGGGCAAAAGAAACCAGCCAGACTGCGGCTTGCGAATAAATATTTTACCCTTATCATTTATCAATCTCAAATAATTAACTTGTTAGATTCAATAATTTTGTGTATTGGTGTCAAGTAGCTAGAGCTCACACACCAAGTTCTCTGTCATGATATTTGGAAGAGAAACATGACTACAAAGACAAAAGTAATTTTCTAAACATTATTTAGTACAATAAAATTTTAGCACAATTTGCGCACACAACTTTCTTCTATATATAAAGGAAACCACTTCCCTTGTAAACAAATCTCTCAAGTACTCTGCTCTGTCTTCTCTCCCTCCCTTGTTTGACCTCTTTCTCTGTTGAGTACTCTGTTCCTTTCTTTGCTCAAAGAAGAACCTAGGAAATGGGTGCTCTTGATTTCCTTTCAGATTACTTCTCAGTTTCCATCCCAAAAAAGAAACGCAAAGCAATGCAGGTTTTCATCAGTTCCTATCCCATTTCCATGTGTGTGTGTTAATGGTGGGCTTTGTCTAAAGCAAATTCTGATTTTTCTTTTTCTTGTTTGTCTTATAGACAGTTGAAATCAAGGTGAAAATGGACTGTGATGGCTGTGAAAGAAGAGTTAAGAGTTCTGTTTCCCACATGAAAGGTTCATATCTCTCTATTTCTTACTCTAATATTTCTAACTCCTGGAGCTCCTTGTCAAGTTGTTCATGAGAACCAAAATCTAAACTACTGTGGTTGTGTATGTGATAAACAACACTTCCAAACATCACAAGGCTTGATGATTTTTCAAGCAAAAAATGGAAGAAACCTTCCTATTGTCATCTTCCAATCTAAATAAATCAGTATTAAAATTAACCTGTGACTCTTCATAGTAAACTATTGTAGAAAAGTTGGAAACCCTTTCGAATTATGCTTTTACCTTAGAGCTATGAATAGCTCTGGCATGATATTTCTTCCTCTCCCGTTTCAAGTTCTGTTTTGCTATTATCTGAGAATTCTTTTATGAACAATATCATAATTTTGTAAGGTATGGGAGTCATTAAATATATGTCCACAATATTACGATAAGTCAAAGAAGTAGGCCAAGTTTTGACACACTTAGCGGGGGAACTGCTGGAGATGGAAACTATATTTAGGCATGACTTTGTTTCTCATACCCTCTCAAGTACTCCTTACTCTGTTAGGGAACCTCACATCTTAAATTTTCTAGGGCTGCTGCTATTTCCATAGAAAATTTAAGACATCTTACAAGGTAAGGAGAATAAAACTCATATGGGTTTCTTTGAAGAAAAAAAATTGAATAAGCAACCCCCCTTTCCCCCTCTTCCAATGAAAACAGACCCTTTTCCTTTCTTTTCTTCTTTACCACCCATTCAAGGTCGCAAGGTGCCACAATAAATGCAACATATAGGAAAATCTAACAGAGCCTGCACTGCTAGAGCCTAGAGCCATAAAGTTCTGATAACAAATTTCTTTTAACTACTATTTCTTCTGCACGGATGTGTTTCTCTTCTTATCTCAAATGGCATAATTTTTTTTTTGTTGGTTTGCTAATTTTCTGTATGAGAATGTTCAAATCCTCGAAGGGCTTCATTCAAATGTTCTTGGTTTAGAAAACAAAGAATTGATTATAACTTGGACTAAATCATTTTAGAACAATCCAGGTGTGAAGCAAGTAGAGGTGAATAGAAAGCAAAGCAAGGTAACTGTGACTGGTTACGTGGATAGAAACAAGGTCTTAAAGAAAGTGCAGAGCACCGGAAAGAGAGCCGAGTTTTGGCCCTATATTCCATATAACTTGGTGGCTTATCCTTATGTGGCGCAGGCATATGACAAGAAGGCACCTTCTGGTTATGTGAAAAACACTGTCCAAGCACTCCCGAGCCCAAATGCAACGGATGAGAAGTTCGCCTCCCTCTTCAGTGATGATAACCCTAATGCATGTTCAATCATGTAATTATGTAAAGCACTTTCACTGACGTACAAGAAGGGCTCTTAGCTCTTAGCAGCAAGTTCATCGTTACGTAGTTCTCACTCTGTGCATATAAGTTCTGGGATCAGTTTTGGGGACTGTTGTCATAAGACTTGCAGGTTATTTTGTACTTATTGTAAGCTGTGTATGTGCTTAACGACTAGGAACTAAGTTTTGCTTATGGTTTAGACTTTAGAGGAATAGAAGAGGAAAAGTTCTGTTTGTGGCTACGTGCGCGATCCATTGTCATAGTTATGTGTAATCACCACCAT
Source organism: Styphnolobium japonicum (assembly GCA_023212625.1). Lineage (NCBI taxonomy): Eukaryota > Viridiplantae > Streptophyta > Magnoliopsida > Fabales > Fabaceae > Styphnolobium > Styphnolobium japonicum. Next base: position 4,023,734 of record JALBWW010000013.1, read on the forward strand.
TATACAGCATGATCATCCTGTTCAAACGGCTTTTTCTTCTATGTTATAAGTAATTATGTACTAGGATCTTTAAACTTAGGAGTAATAATACTTAAATGGAAAGTTCATTGGCGCTATAATATTTCAGATACAATTTTAACAACAAAGTGCTGTGCATAAATACAACTTATCTCTAACATCCATAAAGATAGGTACGGATACAAATTATATAAAGCAAGTCACTGCTTGCTGAACTATTCATAAATACAGAAGTCGATGTATGTAGTTTTAATAGTTAAAATTACATAATTGTCTAAAACTTTACATGTGACTTTATTTGAGTTTAACTGACTACAATTTAAACATTCGTTTTTCCTCTTTTAATGCTCTTAGTGTCAAAAAAAATTCTCTTAAAATTACATATAATTACTATGCAGTTTGATCAATGAAAAATTTAACACATAAAATTTACATTGGTACCTATCTTTATAGATGGGTGTGATTGCCTTATCTCAAAGGGCTTTTTTTTTGTTGACAAATATGTGTTAATAAAATTTATTTATTTGTAATTAAAAATAAGTTACAAGTATTGTTGAATACATTAATTACATGTTTGGATTAATTTTTTTTTTCAAAAAAAACTTGTAATTAAAATGTTCAAGAGATAGTTTTTGGCTGAAAAACTTTTTGAGTGTTCAATAATCAAAACCAAATATGCACAAAATCTGTTAATGAATTTTTTCTTCTCATATTGGAAATTGAATATAAACGCCCACTAGCTCAATTATTTGAGTTAAATTCAAGTGATTATTAATCTTAATTAACCTTACTCACCATTAGTGAAACTACCAATTTGGATCCTTTAGATGAGTATATAAGTGTAATCGCTAATAATAAAAAATCAAAGGAGTGAATTTTAACATATTCATAATCAATGGTTCATGTGTTTTACATTTTATAAAATTTTAAATTCTTGATTTTCTCATAAACAATTACAATTTTTTACTTTATCATCTAAAATACACTCCTCACTTAAAATGATTCAAAACTTGAAAACTTCCACCTAGCCGAAAGGAAACTATAGTAGAAAAGCTATTTTTGACCCATGCATTAGTGAGGTAATTAAGGTGCTTGCACCGTTAGATTAATTATATGCCCAAAACAGTCCTCTGCCAGAACCTCACTGCTATCTACTAAGTAATAAAAGAATGTTGGGAAGATTCCTTTCTCCATCAACTAAATTATACTTTGCTTGACGGCCACGGCCTCGTCTTCAATCTGCTCTTTACTATTTCTGCCAACTAGAATAAAAGACAACTCCAAAATAATTGTCTTTAGACCACTCACCATTGCAAGCACTCATAAGTCTTAACCAATAAGGAAAAGAGACCTCCAATACTTCAGAAAGGATGTTGATTACTCCTCTTCAAGAGCTCTGCAACACAACATCCGCAAAAAAAAAAAAAAAAAAAAAACGGGGACTATTGAGAGTTTAGTTGCGTGTCTTCCCCAATCCCCATTACTCTTATTAAAATGTTAGCAAAGCCTCCTATAACCAGAAGAATGAGTGAGTAAAACCTTCCAATATCATTATTTTTTATTTTATTTTTCATTTTATTCAGAACATCAAACTGCCAATTTTATTTTCGTTCTCCTTCGTCTAGATTCGTTTCAAAGTTGTAATTATATAAAAGCCACTAAGAAGATGATTTACAAAAGGTTCAAAATTCAAACATATGTAACATCATTATATTATAAACATTGATAATAATAGTATTGGTGTATTAATTCATCTGAGGGTAGTTAATTCTTTACATACACGTTTTCGTTCTTCTTATCCCATCTTTCGTCTATTCACTACGACAGAATAGGGTTTTTAATTCGGCTGTGAAAGCAGTTTCCAATTCGGTTCTAACAACGAATTATGTCCGGGGGTTGTCTTTTCTTCTGACTTTTAACAACGCATAAAAGAAACCGAATTGGAAAATACTTTTCCAATTCGGTCAAAACGCCGGATTGGAAAATATCCAATTGAATTCGTTGTTTTATATAACCGAATTGGAAAATTTACAATTGAATTCGGCTTTTTATATAACCGAATTGGAAACACTGGAGTGGATGCCCAAATCAAATCCGGACGAAAATAACCGAATTGGAAAACATCCAATTGAATTCGTTGTTTTATATAACCGAATTGGAAAATTGACAATTGAATTCGGATTTTTGTATAACCGAATTGGAAAATTTACAATTGAATTCGGCTTTTTATATAACCGAATTGGAAACACTGGAGTGGATGCCCAAATCAAATCCGGACGAAAATAACCGAATTGGAAAACATCCAATTGAATTCGTTGTTTTATATAACCGAATTGGAAAATTGACAATTGAATTCGGATTTTATATAACCGAATTGGAAAATTGACAATTGAATTCGGATTTTATATAACCGAATTGGAAAATTGTGTTTTTTAATATAAATTCGGGTAACAACCGAATTGAAAAGTACTATACATATCCTATTAACAAAGAATGTCCGTAATCCATTTACATTTTCAGAATCATACACGAATAACCAAAAACAGTATACTGAGTTTATAAAGTAAATCATGTACATAATATTAACATTTATAAAGAATGTACGTACAACATGAAAGTATTAATCCTGTACATAATAATGTGAACCTAACAACATTTCCTAAATGACAGTGTTTATGGACAAAAAGTAGAAAAAACATCAATCATCTGAGCAGCTCCTCATGCTTATTCTAAATCGATGCAGCTAGAACAGATGTCGCCCATTCAAGTCGTATCTCCTTTATCTCTTCTTCTCGTATAAGTTCACGCTTCAAAACCGAGGCAAGCAAAAAATATTTAAAGTTCAGTATATTTGTACAAGTCAAATACAGAACTACATCAATATAAGTATAAACCTTAAAACTTACTTTCTGACTCATTGTTTTCATCTGTTGACTTATGATGTCTTTCATATATTTCAACACATAGAAACCACATGTTTTACTATCGGGTTGCCTTGGTGCCTATACATAATATCAAAACTAAATTATTGAAACAAACAAAGTGGTCCAAATAATGATATCTCTCGTTATAAAACACATTATACACAATACCTTGAGAGTGATGATGTTGACAACGTCCTTTTTGCCTTGTGATAGTCCTTTTTCTTTTTGTAAGACCTCAGCTCTTTTAAAAAACCAAATGAATACATCAAGGTTATGTTTAACATTAAAAAACCAAGTTACACATGATGGGGGTTAGAATAACTTACATTCCAAGTACCTTCTTAATGTCATCTCGTATTGGTTTTCCTATAGGGTCCATCCAATAAGCAATGCTCTTGGATATCTTAATCACAAAGAAGCATCCAATGAGACCTAGGAAATACAACATGTAACATATTCAGTACATATATGCAATATTTGTATTAAATTTTTAAATTTTATGAATCTTACCCTCCATTATAAGGTACAAAGACCATGGAGTCTCGTTGGAACCCGCAATAAAACCTCGGATAGGTATTGGCCCCTTGACTTGGGATCCTCTTGGCCTTCAAGAAGTGACACCCTCATTGGGTCAAGAAACCCATAACTTGGACATCCAGGAATGCGGTCAATCAAGTCAACCAAGTTACTTGAAATGAAATGAACAAAATTTAGTATGAAATTGACATAATAACTAAAGCAATATTTACATCAAATACAAGGCAATAATTAAAGATAATTTTCCTACCCGAAGAACCACGTTATAGAACTAGCAGATATGCATTCCAAATTTATAAAGTCATGCATATCTTACCGTGAGACATATGATCGAAGTCTACATCCAACCCAGGAGCTTGTATATTACGTGAGAGTACGTCATCTTTAGCCATTTCATTCGACAGTTGGGTTAGCCGTCCAAGTCAGTTATGACTTCAGATCCCGGTCTTTGAGTTGCCGTAGTCAAAATAATAGGCAACTAATGAGTCTAAAAACCACTAATCCACATGTACGTAATCTTTAAATTACTTACATCCATGTCGTGAGTGACAAATTTTCGAGGCCAGGCAACAAAAGTCCCCAATGCATCTTTTACCGCCCACATCGTCGTTTGGGCATGGAACTGGTGCATCGGGTTTAATGACCCTGTCCACGCCGACCTTGACAAATTCCAATGGGAGGGGCCTGTTGTGGAGGGTCATCCCTTTGCCACCAACAAGATGTACCGTACCTTCCGCAACATAATTGTCCTAGGTTGGCTGCCAGCCTAGTAGACAACGCATGTTTGGCTACATAATTTTCCTTAGTTAGATACATAATAATATAATTTTAATTACTTTAAATGCAAAATGAAAGTATGTAAAACAATAAACTTCTATTTACCACTGAAAAGCCCTCACACCATCCTAAAGAATGGGTTGTATCATCGAGTGGAGTTGCAGGTGGACTTGTTGGAGATGATGATGTTTTTTGGTTTTCTAACGTGCCCCCAACGATGACTGGGTCCTCTGCGACATTCTTCCCAGATGTTGTAGGGGTGACATTCAGGTTGATTGAGCTGGAGGAACTCAGATTCACCCCTTTGTCTCCCATCAAAGCCTTCAAATCTAATTTTGGGATATTGGGGTTTGTTTGGACCAGCATTTCCTCGCCACCGCAGATACCCATTAAAATTGTCTCCATTTGTGAGACCTTGTTACAAACCGCCTTGTGTTCTTCCATGCCGACCGTGTTCCTTTTTCCCCAAGACAACGTTGGATTGGACAACCACCGGTGGCTGCACGTAATCGTCCACTATGTTCGGAGTGCCCAATGCCTCTGTCGGATATCGTTATTTCCAATTGGCTTGATCAAACCTAAACTTTGCTTTGTTGCAAGGTCATCCTGCAACCATATATTTATTAGATAGTTTAAACAATGGATTTAACTTGAAATTTTTTATAGCTACTTTAAACCATATAAGTTGCACACTTACTATTCGTCTTGCTATTTCTCGCTTCTTCTGCTTCTTAAAATCCCCTTTCTTGTCCACTCTTGCTTGTTTCCACTCATACCGTTGGATTTTCTCTGTTGTTTGTAACTTCTTTTCTTTGTAATGCATTAAATAAAATATGATTCATATTGAACATATATGGACAATGAATTTAATTATAATAAAATGGAAAATGGCTTACCAAATCTCTCTCCAATTGAGCGTATCCCTTCCTTGAAGTGCGATGCCTAATTTGGTTTTCTGGGTATGCTATGCACTTCTCCCTAGTTTCCTGTTACATTAGGCGAGATGTCAATAAATCACATACTTAATTAACATCATCAAGTCAGTAGCCCAATTTAATTAAATGTACCTACTTTGAATTGATCGGACAAACGTGATTTGACAAACTCATTCCATATGTCCTGTGTGATGAATTTGTATTTTGCTGGGGGGTTAAACATCCGCTCATGATCATCCACCTCATAAAAAGGCCATATGTAATCCCTCCCTAATCTGGTCTTGAATTGTTTTAACTTATCAGCAGCACTCTTCATCATCATTTTTCGTAATTTCTCTGTCTCGGGTAGTATAAATGAGTTCTATTGCATAAAACAAACAAATGATAAGTTCAATCTGTAATACAATCAATATTAAGATAAATTTTTTTTAATTCAAAGAATGTTTAAAACTTACCGTTAAAGTATCCCAAATTCTATCCTTCAAATATTTGGGAACCTCACCCCATGAGGCCATATTGATAGGAACAATGTCTCTTGTCACTATTCCTAAATAAGTCATAAGGTCTTTCCCACTGTCTTCAATAGGAACACCATTGTAATTAGTTTCAACCGGAATTTTTTGACCGGTTGCACGAACCTTAGAGATGCGGTCCAAAACTGTTGGACCCCTAGTTCTCTTCTTTGAAGAAGTTTGCTTACTTGAAGAATCTCCTGTGTCGGATGTATGTTGATAATCCGGATCAGAAGACATCTCAGTAATAAGCAATACACATTACCAACACATAACAAGCACATTACCAACACATAACAAGCATACACATTACCAACACATAACAAGCATAACAAAGACAATCAAGAAGACGCATGCATGATCGTATTCTAGCCTACGAAAGCAAAAGTAACAATGGTCCACATAAACATTAGAACCTCACCCTAATCAGGACAATGCACATTACAAAATCAATATTCAAGGTTGTTACCGTTTGATGAACGTTGTTTGTCCTTTGAAGTATTTGAGGTAAACTATGGTTCAAAAGCACTCGTATAACCTGTCAGAAGACACAGAAACGTAAATCCATGTTTTCGTAGACGTTAAGTCACAAAATTTAACGAGAAATGTTAAATGGAGTGAGAAATAGTTACCCCTTATGTGAAGTTCGACGATGATGAAGATGGAGTCACTTGGAGGTTACAGAAACGACAATGGCTGGATTTTTGGGGTAGGAGCAGCAACTCTTGGCGGATACGCAAAAAACACAGAGAACGCGAGGGAAAGAAAAGTAAAGGTTTCCTACCTTGGGTTCTAGTTTTGAATTACGAATACCTTTTCAATTCGGTTATAGTAAAATCCGAATTCCAACACTTGAATATGAATGGTCCCTAAGACATATAAATTCGGCAACCCAATAACCGAATTTGTTTATCTACTTTCCAATCCGGTTAATATGACCGCGGATTGGAAAACATCAACTTATTAATCCGCAAATAATTAACCGGATTCTAAAGAAACTTATTAATCCGGTTACAACTCAACCGAATTCTAAAGTATGAAAAAAAAATAAGTTTTAAAACATTTATAAAATTAAGTTTTCATTTAATGACTTTCCAATTCGGTTACTAAGTTAGCGGATTTGAAATTATCAACTTATTAATCCGGCTACAACTCAACCGAATTCTAAAGTATGTAAAAAAAATAATTTTTAAAACATTTATAAAAGTAAGTTTTCATTTAATGACTTTCCAATTCGGTTACTAAGTTAGCGGATTTGAAATTATAAACTTATTAATCCGGCTACAACTCAACCGAATTCTAAAGTATGTAAAAAAAATAAGTTTTAAAACATTTATAAAATTAAGTTTTCATTTAATGACTTTCCAATTCGGTTACTAAGTTAGCGGATTTGAAATTATCAACTTATTAATCCGTCTACAACTCAACCGAATTCTAAAGTATGTAAAAAAAATAATTTTTAAAACATTTATAAAAGTAAGTTTTCATTTAATGACTTTCCAATTCGGTTACTAAGTTAGCGGATTTGAAATTATAAACTTATTAATCCGGCTACAACTCAACCGAATTCTAAAGTATGTAAAAAAAATAATTTTTAAAACATTTATAAAAGTAAGTTTTCATTTAATGACTTTCCAATTCGGTTACTAAATTAGCGGATTTGAAATTATCAACTTATTAATCCGGCTACTATTCAACCGAATTCTTAAGTATGTCAAAAAAATAATTTTTAAAACATTTATAAAAGTAAGTTATCATTTAATGACTTTCCAATTCGGTTACTAAGTTAGCGGATTTGAAATTATCAACTTATTAATCCGGCTACTATTCAACCGAATTCTAAAGTATGTCAAAAAAATATTACTAATAAAAGAGTGACGTGACATAATCCTGAATTTGTCTCTAATTATAAATCTTCATGTTAAATTGTATTCATAATTATTATTTAATAATTATATCTTTATATTTATTTAATAATTTTTCATAAATTAAAAATAACAATTTCAAAAAACAATTAATGAAATCCCATAACAGATGACGATGTCAGGTTAGGACTCTAATCTTCTAATAATTAAAATTTACTCTAATTTAATTATCTTAATTAATATTTACATTAAATGCACATCACATTTGGATATTATACAATGAAAAACATTAACGAGTGATCACAACAAATAAACAGAGTTGGTTTATTTATTACAATGAGAAACATTAACTAATTTAGAATAGTGTTAAACAAGATTAAGTTTTCCTTGATTCTTCTATGAGCTGCATCTCCCCATTGCCCAACCAGTTTGGTTCATCGTATGCATCACCAATGAACATGGGATTAGTAATTTGGTAAATGTTCCCAGCCCATATCATCTTCCCGATGGAGTTCCCTTCTGGCATGAATCTTGAATTCCTTGCAAGGACTATTTTTTGAGCTGTATTGCTACCATCATTGACATAGAAAATTTGTCTAGCTTGTGTAGCCAAGATAAACGGATCATTCTTAAACCCAATCTTGTTGGAATCAATGAATGTTAACCCTAAATCATCAATTTTCAATCCTGTTGGATCAAACCATCTACACTTGAAAACAGGAATTCTGAATTTTATGTAATCAAGTTCCCATATCTCTTGAATCATCCCAAAGTATGAGGTACTGGATAGTATTGGGTTTGCATCCTTCATTGATGACACATGGTATGATTCAGCCACTAATGTGACTCCAGAGTTCTGACTAATCTGCATGTTGTCTCTCTGCATAGTATGGAACCTAAAACCATTAATCAGGTACCCTTCATAGCTCAATACTCGTGTTTGTGGCATATGACTAAGCCATCTCAAAGTATCATCAATAGATGAACCACATTGAATCTCTTCATCTATATGGTTCTGCAACCATGATGCAAATGATTTAGTATGATAGTTTTGTAAACTTACCTCGGTTCTAAACTTAGAAGGGAATGATTCTTTAATAAATGCAAAGTGTTTTTCCACATACTGGATAATAGCCATGTTCCTCAAAACATATAGGTGAGCAATATTAAGATCGTCAGATGGAACAAACAACATCTTGGGTCCAAATAATCCTCTTCCAGTTTCACCATAAATATTTTTGGGAACAGAGAGTCCAATGACATTTGCCTTAGCAACGTACTCTGAACAAAACACAATTGCTTCTTCTGCAACGTAACACTCTATAATACAAGCCTCTGGCCTACTTTTGCTCCTAACCATGCTCTTCAATGTTCTCATGAACCGTTCAAATGGGTACATCCACCGAAGGAATACTGGACCACATATCTTTACTTCACGTACTAAGTGGACTACCAAGTGCACCATGACATCAAAAAATGATGGAGGAAAATACATTTCCAAACTGCAAAGTGTTTCAACAATATGCATTTGCAAGTCATCAAGGATGGAAGGATCCACAACTTTAGAACATAACTTATTGAAGAAGTAACAAAGTTTGGTTATGGCAATCCCAACTTCTTTTTGTAAATTTCCTCGCAATGCCACTGGAAGAATTTGTTGCATTAGCACATGGCAATCATGAGACTTCATGTTTTGCAATTTCAACTCTTGCATATTAACCTTGGACCTTAAATTGGACGAGTATCCTTCAGGCACCTTTAAATCCTTTATGAATTGACAGAAGTTTTGTTTTTCTTTCCTTGACATTGTATAACATGACGGAGGAAGGTACATTCGGCTATCCTTTTCAATTGGAGCAAGTGTAGTCCTAATCCCTAACTCCACCATGTCGAGCCTAGATGAGAGAGAATCTTTTGACTTGCCTTTCACATTTAACAATGTGCTAATCAAAGATTCACATACATTCTTCTCTATGTGCATGACATCCAAATTATGTCGGACCATCAGAGATCCCCAATAAGGAAGCTCATAAAAGATACACTTTCTCTTCCAACACTTCGTCATTGGGTTATTAGAATTCAAAGAATCAATAAGCTGTAGGATTTGACGGAAACTTTGAGGCTTTGGTGCAGAATCAAAGTCCTGTTGGCCATTAAATGCCTTTCTACGCTTTCTATATGGATGGTTTGATGGTAGCCACTTTCGATGTCCCATGTATGACATTTTCTTCCCATGTCTAAGTCTAAAAGCATTGGTATTATCTCCACAAATTGCACATCCATAGTACCCCTTTGTCACAGCCCCAGAAATATTACCATATGCGGGGTAATCTGACACGGTCCACATCAACGCTGATCTCAATGTGAAGGACTCCTTCCGATAACCATCATAAGCTTCAACGCCATTACTCCATAAAGTCTTCAAATCATCAATTAAAGGACGTAAGTAAGTATCTATCTTATTTCCTGGTTGTTTTGGACCAGATATCAACATAGCCAGATGCATGAATCTTCGTTTCATTGTTAGCCACGGTGGAAGGTTATAAATAACTATAATAACGAGGCCAAGAAGCTGTGTTGAGTGCTCGATTACTAAATGGGTTAATTCCATCGATCACAAACCCAATCGGAGATTTCTAGGATCGTAGAAATCTGGATATGTAACGTCGAAACTCCTCCAATGAGGTGCATCACCGATGCCGCAACTTGAAATCACACTTCCTACCGTCTCCATCCTTATGCCATGTTAACATCTTTGCATGCTCCTTATTTAGAAAAAGTCTCTTAAACCTTGGAATGATTGGCAAGTACCAAAATACCTTTGCGGGAATTTTTCTTCCTAAACTTTCCTAAACACCGTGATTTCCATCTTGATTTTCCACATTTCGGACAATAGTCACTTCATCAGATCGATCATAGTAGATGATGCAATCATTTGGACAGCATGAAATTTCTCATATTTCAAACCAAGTGATGACATTGTCTTCTTTGCATTGTTCATTGTTGTCGGAAGGAGGTTATCTTCAGGAGCATATCATGAATTAAAGTAAGAAGGTCACTGAAACTTTTGTTAGACCATCCGTTGGAAGCCTTCAAATTGAATAATCTAATAAGTGCTGTAATTTTTGTGAATTGTTTACAACCTTCATATAATGGTAATTCGGCCTCATCCATTGTGTCTTCAAATTTTTGAGAATTGTCAACAGCATCAATTTCAACAGCTGTCCTTAATTTGTCAATCATGTCAAAATCTTCATGTACTCCAAATCCGGTTGAATTTGGACATACATTGGATGTCCCCGATGAAGTAGCTTCACCATGCCAAATCCACCTGGTATAAGTCAAGTCGAACCCGTTGAAGTACAAGTGATCCCTGACCTGTTGGATGCTTAACTGAGTTAGGTTGCCACAACGCTGACATGGACATCTTATCATCAATCCATTGAATTCGGGATTGTTTTGTGCGAAATCAAGAAAACGCTCAACACCCATTCCATATGCACCAGACAAACGATCCATGTGTATCCACGAACGATTCATGACATAAGATGTTTAATCTAGAAAAACGATAATATTATCATACCATCCAAATGAACAAAACAGAGTAACGATAGCTAAAAGTGGAAATATTTAATAACTTCCTTACCTAACAAAATTAATTGATGAAATGGAAGCACTGGATGCACAAATAATGAAACCTTGATGAAATGGAAGCACTGGATGCACAAATAATGAAACCCTAGATAGAACCTTTCCAATCCGGTTATTGAATAAACCGAATTGGTAACTACCCACAACAAATTCGGTTTATAATAAACGAATCAGTATAGTGTGAAAAATTACATTTGGACAATAATTTTTATATAAATAAATGATTTATAAATCAGCTATTCTAGTACATAATTTAAACATCAGGAGTTTGTAATCTGGTTACTTGTTTAACCGAATTCGAAAAGTTGCCTGTTATGGTATATCCATGTTTCCAAAAGCACTTTCGAATCCGGAAACATTAAAATAAATTAAAATGTCTTATGTATGAATCCGGTTTCTTGGAACACCGTTTTCGAAAATAACTTATAAATCCGGTTATAGTGAAACGAATTAATGTCTCTTATATATGAATTCGGTCATGATAAGAACCGAATTGGAAAACATGAATGAATTCGGTCAGTATAAGAACCGAATTGGAAAAGATTAATGAATTCGGTCAGTATTAGAACCGAATTGGAAAACATGATTTCAATCCGTTAGCCAAATCACCGAATTAAAGTTGCCGAATTTAAAACTCATATTTCTTGTAGTGATTATTTAAAAACAAAACTTAAAAAGCACCATTTCTTACTTTCTAACACTCAACCATATATAACATATTAAGTTGCATTTGGAGGCATGTATTTAGTGATAGTGCGGTATTATATTTGACTTTTTTCATGCTATTTAGTCGCGCAAAAAACTCTTAAAGAATATCTTTTCTTTTATTTGGAAAAATTCATGCATGAGTCCTATATTGTGAAATCAGGATTTTTCACAGTTTAAGAAAGTTGTAGTTTGAAATACAATATAGAAAGCAAAATTAAAAAAAAACTTTTATATTTACTCTTTTAAAATTGTCCTATATACTAAGTAAATATACAAATTTTTTATAATAATTTTATGTTTCTTCATTTGCGTTGATTTCTACCGAGCAATTTTAAGTAATTTATATATATATATATATATATATATATATATAATCTTAATAAATTTTTTTATTTGAGCATAATTTGTGTAATTAGATGAAAATTTAAATTTTATTTTATATGATAATAGTAATCTTGAGTCAATTTTTATGTTAAACGATATTAAATTCTTGATATTAAAAGCACTCCTCCACATCGAGATGTTTAAGTTAGCATAATAATTATTTTAATTTAATAAACAATTAAAATTTACAATCTCGCCTGTCCTTCCACAAAGAAAAGTTTATCGTGCAAATAGAAAAATTACAATCTTTCCGAAGTAATTTTACTTTAGCATTTATTAATGTAAATTGATATGTTACCTACCTTAATTCCAACATTTTATATGTAAAAGTAACTATAATTGATGATGAAGGATAAAATAACCCCAATTTAACAGGACGTAGTGCAATGATGTAATCGGATATATAGGCTGCAGATTTTCAGATAAGAACAAATGAAAACAAATGGAGACTTTTCTTTTTAACTTTTTACCAGATTAATTATTTATAAAATTCTTTATGAGTATAACATCACTAGTGGTTGTTTAAAAATAAAATATCTTTCCTTTCAAATAAACAAATAAGATAAATTTTTGTTGGCATGTTTTTCAAACAGTAAAACATCATCGTATCATGCTTTCCCTTTAATTTTGGGATTGTAGAACAAAAGGACAATAAGAGGTAGTCACTCTCTTATTGTGGTATATATTTTAATGCATCAGTGGTGGTTGATTTTGCAAACTATCAGGCGTTAAAATATGACAAGATCAAAGTATTATTAGTTATCAAGTTAATTAATATGTATTTGTCTGCTTTTTATTGAGCACTACGTACTGAGGTTGTGGCTAGAATTAACTAATTACTAATTAGTCAAGTCAGTTCAAAATGTGTCTTGTGTGTGGTAACTACCAGTAAAGGAAACAATGTGAAGATAACTAGATAAGCTACTCTCAACCTTTAAACATATCTTCAAAAGGTTTTAACCTGTAACATCAACCGCCCATCTTTAGCAGAATAAAGAGGCATCATAGCCATAGGAGACTGTGAAAAGGGACATTCACTTTTCTCGACCTATAGTGTATCTTGATCGAATCTTGTATCTTATAGAGGATTTAAATACATAATAAAGAACACTTAAAAATAATTATTCAATATATAGGACTATGCTGAGTGAAATATATATGAGTGAAGCTTCCGAGATTTACAATCTAAACCCATGACTTATACCTAATACTAAGTATTGTCTCGCATTTAGAGGGAGAGGTAAATAATTTAAATTATTAAAAAGATACAAGTATTAGCCAGTCACATAAAAAGGGAGTGTAAATTAATCTTGGCAAAATACAAGAAATGTTAAATAGCAATATGTTTATTCATGAAATGAAGGTTTAGAATAAAAATTATTCAAACTAAAATTTATAAATCTAGTATGTTAATTCCGACGTCGCAGTATCCTCCCATCCCATTAGCTACACAAATTATTTAACGACGACATAAAGTTTCAAAAAAAAATACGGCGATAATTTGTTTTCGTAGCATTGGCTAACAGATACATAATGCTATGATTATCCATATTGCAGAAAATGATTTTTTTTACTAATTTTTTACTCAAAAGTTATCAATCATAGTTTGCACCACGATTGTGACATTACGATTGACAATAAGTCATTTCTCAATGGAAGTTTGCCACGTCTATTGGCCCCAAACCAAGTATGGGAAAGCAAGTGGCCAGGACCTTTCCATATTCTACAATCATATGATCTCAGGGCTTCCACGTATGAGATTACTTGAAAGTTAGCTTTTAGAAATAGGATTGAAAGGAAATTTATCTTTGCATTTACTTACCGCAGGCTTCTTCTCTTTTTGTCTTTGCCAAATTCACTAAATAATGCATTGTTGACCCTTTTGAGGAGTAAAAAGGCAAAATATTTTAACCACAAGCAGGTGATCAGTAGGATCCAATTCATTAAGCATGATTCAAGAGATCGGATTGGACTTGATACACTTAGAATGGTAGGGTTTTTCAGGTTCTGCATTTCTCTCTGAGGTAAAGCCGTAAACTATGCACTTTCTTACGACCCAAATATAGGATTATATCTTGGAGTATCCCATGGGAACAAATGACAAGTACATTACTCCATCTTTATCAAGTTAGGCCTTGATTTTTTATGTATTTCTTTTCTTTTGGGAAGGGGACGAAAAGGAGAGGGTCCATATTATATTCCATAAGCTAATCTTTAAAAAAGTAGCTGGCTATTATTTGGCACAGGATCCCCCCACTACGGAACAGGAAGCACAAGTAAAGCATTGTTGTTCTTTTGGCATTGCATGAGTTCATTTAATTTGTCTTAGCAAGGAAGAAAAAAAGAAGTTGGATGATTGCGGGCAGTGTGTTTCTTTGGGAATGTGTGGACTCCAATTTTGTGACTACATTTCTATTTATGTGGTGCAAGCTCGTGATTTGTGCGATACCAATCCAGAAAAACTGCCGATCGATATTAATCTCCATGAAACACATGTAAAGAAGACCGTTTCATATACAGCCAACCATACATTGGATTTAGATATATGATAACCTCTCGCTAAGAGTATCAAATCGTTCAAGTAATAAAATAAGTAAGTTATCTTCTTCACAAGAATTGAGTTTATCAAGCACTTATTTCCTAAATTTGACGATATCTAGATTAACGTACTTTTGGATTGAAAAGGACTTTACTACTAAAAATAAAAGTAATTAATAACAAAAATTAAATGAGCAAAACTAGAATGCGGTTGGTTGAATGTGAGATGTCAACTGAATTTGATAAAAACGTTAGGAGTTTGATTTCACTTGACTTATCCAATTAAATTAAGAAATTTCATTTATATTGACTTTACATCCATGGTTTAACGGTTGAATTTTCTGAAACTAATTAAATTCTAATTCCTTGGAGACTCAATTCTCCTTTAACTAACACGAACTAATTAATTCCTTAACCTAATTCAAATTGAAAAGAGCTTTACACAAATACCAAAATTCAAAGGCACCACATAATCCCAAAGTCTATCCCTAAACCTTGTAAGACTATGACATTCATTCACAATAGCTAGTACATAATTGAATTTTTTAATTATAAGTATGAACCCTAGATCAAAATATGAGAGGTCAATTTATAAATTGCATAAAAACAGAGAATAAATGCTTAAACCATAGAATCAAGTCAAGCTACATTAAATCCATAGCTTAGGAAATTTAGCTACTCATGACAAAAATGAAAGAAAAATAAGAGAAAGAGATAGACTCCCTGAAGAATCCAAAATGTTGATGTTGAGATCTATCTTCCTCTTGAATTCCTCCTTGGTTTAGAGTTGTAGTAAATCTTCTTTCTCTTGTCTCCCAGTCGTCATCCATCTCTCTTTTCTTTTCTTTTTCTATTTATATCGGATAAAGAGAGCGTCAATTTTTTAACACCACCGCTTGAGCGGTAGAATCTCACCGCTCAAGCGATAAGATGGCAGAAAAGTTGTTGCATTCTGTGATGAGCGGTTGCTTTGGGTGCTTAAGCGGTGGGGAGGCAGAGAGTTGCCTTTCCTTTACGTGCAACGACCGCTTAAGCGGTGAGTGTCCATAATAAGTTCTTGCACTCTTGTTACTTCATTTTCTTCTTAAATGATCAAATGTTAACCTCCTTTATTCCATAACTAAGAATTAAAAAGACACAAAGTAAAAATTAAGTTGCTAAGCAAGAAAATGAAACAAAATACTAAACAATAAGGTAAATAAAAACACATAAAATTAAACTTAAAAACAATGAAAAAAACTCAATCAAATGTTGATTTTAAGAAGAATTTGACATACAAACACAAAGAGAATGTGTTCATTTAACAAGAGTATCAATATATGTAAATGTAAATCGAATTATAATCACATGAAAGTAATTAATTAAGAGTTTCTCATAAGCATATATAAAACTTAGTATACGTTGTTGGGATATATATATATATATATATATATATATATATATATATATATATATATATATGTTCAAAATATGCTGTTGGAACAAGCTCCTGATGTATGGGTTGCCAACCCAAGAACACTGCCAATATTAATATGCCTGAAACAATAAAGATCAATTATACAACCATATATAGTTGGACCTATATGTAAATCACTTGATAATCGTATGTAAAGTAATATTAATTACTTAAAGGTATTGTAGTTATTCAATAACTCAAAATTATAGAACTGATTTCTTTTTCACAAGTGTATATATATATATATATATATATATATATATATAGATATATATATAACTTAGTATATGTTACATGTTTAAATAAAAATTACACGAGTTTACCCCAAGTAGTTAGATAGACGAGAAATGTGAGTAAAGATTATAGGTTTTACTCGTATAAACGACTTTTTTATATGTCTAAAAAATAAAAATCATTATACTTTCTTTTTATCTGTTAAATTACGCAATAATAAACAACAATTTTCTTTTTTAATATTTTATTAAAGGTAGACTATGTGGCATTATATATTTACATTCATTATAAGAAACTCCATTATAAAAAAATCGCAAATATTAAGATTCTAGTTACATCATCTATTACCTGAGAAAAATTACTTTTGATAAGATATTGATACCGTATGAGATGATATGCACGTTTAGTAGACATAGCCAGGCTATTATTACATCATCTTGCTATGCACCAGCACAACCAGCAAATGTAAAATTTCTGAAGTTGAGTTTTAAGATAGAGTTTAATTTTTACTCATTGTTAGTGTAAAAATAATTATATTAATATTTAATTATGTGCTATTATATTATTAAAAAATTTAGTTATAATAACAACTATTTAAAAATTTAAATTTTTTTAATAATACAACAACAAATATTAAATAGTAATATAAAATATTAAATGAAAATATATAAAAACTTTATGCTAATAATAATCAAAATTAAACTCTAAAATCACCTGAGAATCTTATATGAACTTTGCATATGAATACTTATTAGCAAATTAACGCAAGATTCATTTCCTCATTATAGTAATCGATTTCATTCCGTCCCTATCGAATTAAATTTGAATTTACCCAATTTGACAATGAGGTTACTACAAGATATATGGGATTTAATTCCAATTGCTCTTTTTCCCAACCACAAGCCCCCAACAGGTCCACACTCTTTCCTTTCTTCCAGTTACGTCTAAGACATTCTTCTATCAAAAGAGAGCACCAGAATATGTATAAAAGAAAACAAACTAAAAGCAATCAAGCCGAAAGAGAAAAGGTCGCTAAAGCAATCAGAGGATTGGGTTTTGGCATTGGTAGTTTTAAGCGATGTTTTAAGAACTGAATCAGAGATTGAAACAGTGAGACTTCTGAGTCATAGTTTAATTTGTTTAACCGATAGTCGAACTGGGTGACGTAATAATTATAATTATAATTATATACATAATTATTTATATACATATAAGTAAATCTAATAACAATTAAAATAGCCTTATTTTGAGAACAACAGGGATTTTAAGAAAAAAATTAGGATTTAATTCTTATTTTAAAAAATATTATTATTGTTTCTTTTAAAAATACTCATAACTATGAAAATAATAATTTTTTTTAGAAAATTGGTTGATCCAATTGTATTTCGTCAGTTTCATCACGTAGATCTTAAAAAGTTATGTGGAATTGATATAAAATGCATTCAAATTGGACGAACGAGTAAAAAGTTATGACTTTTGGGAGATAAATGTGAAAAACTCCTAAAAAACTATTTAAAAATCTGAAAAATAATAAAAATTCAAAAAAAAGTAAAAAAAATATATTTGAAGAACCAAGTTCGGTTCAACCGATTCGCCGGTTCAATCTTGTTTTGATGGTTCAATGCCCTTGCCAATTCTTTAGGTGAAATCGAAGCATAGACATATCTGATTTCCGGTCCGACCGGCCGATCCAATCTGATTTTTTAAACATTGGTTTTAAGTAACCTTTTAGATTTTTTAAAAAGCAACTGTTGAAAGCATTTTAGATGCTTTGATTCCACCAATAAAATCGATACTGTTGGTAGATAGTTGAATCTCTTAATCATGTTGTCTTGAGTTTGAACCAAACCGTGT
Source organism: Styphnolobium japonicum (assembly GCA_023212625.1). Lineage (NCBI taxonomy): Eukaryota > Viridiplantae > Streptophyta > Magnoliopsida > Fabales > Fabaceae > Styphnolobium > Styphnolobium japonicum. The sequence continues at coordinate 4,042,127 of JALBWW010000013.1, forward strand.
GTATATAAAAGACTTTGTTGAGAGAGACTGTACTAATTTTAGTGATCTCTCCGTCTCGAAAGAGATTAGTCTGTAATTGTCAGGAGAATTATCCTTGATTCTAACAAAAAAAAAAATGCTTTGATTCCAATTATTAAAACTTTGAGATTGGTGTGGATAGAACAATAGGCTCTTCTAAAGGTAAAATGCCCCACTCGAATTCTTCCTTTCTTTGGTATACGCGCGTATATATTAAGGGTAGATTGTTCAAGCGGAAATTCCATTTATAATAGAAAGACAATCCATTATTTCCATGGGAAAAATAGAAGGGGAATGGGGCTCTACCACCTGGTCCTGTATTCCGATGAGGATAATTGAAGCTTCCTATGTGATTACGAGTCAATGTGGTGATGCATGTTAGATTATGCCCTTGTGTCCTATCCGAGTTTGGCACATTTTCCCCAATATTGGTTTGAAAAAGTGTTGTTATTTTTGTGTAGTGATAATTACATATTTAGAAGTGTTTTTTTTTAGAGAGCATTAGAATGGTTGAGTATTGAATATTTTCTCTTGGAAATTTAAGAGTTAAATCTTAGGATTTAATTTTTATTTACTGGTCAGTGTAAAGTTTTTTTTATACTATTATCCAATCATGTATTAACACATCATTAAAAGAGTTAGACTTTCTAGGTAGTTGTTGTGATAGTCAAACTCTTTTAATGATTTGACAACACATGATTGGATGACAGTATAAATTTTTTTTACACTGATAATGGATAGAAATTAAACTCTAAATCTTATTGAAACTGGTAAAATGTAATTAATATATAGAAAAGGATAAACTACTTATTATATAACCTCTCATTGATTCAAAAATATATATGTAATAGAACTACTTATGATTTGAGTACAATTAGCTTAATAAATCAAAATCTATATCAACACATAATTTGAAAAACGCGACTCCAAAATAATATGCACTTATCAATACTTTATGAGTTTAATTTCTATCCACTGTCAGTGTAAAGTTTATTTATACTGTCATCCAATCATGTGTTACCAAATCAGTAAAAGAGTTGACTATCACAACAACTACCTAGAAAGTCTAACTATTTTAATGATTTGGCAACACATGATTGGATGACAGTGTTTACACTTTACACTGACAGTGAATAGAAATTAAATCCATATTTTATTAAGGAATTATCATTATAATTCAATAATTGTATATACATTTGAAAATTTAAATTGTTTTATGAATAGAGTTTAATTTTGATGTACTTTTAGTATAAAGTTTTCTCAGTGTAAAATAAATATACGTTGTCATTTAATAATGTGTGAACATATCATTAAAAAAGTTAGACTTCCTAGGTAGTTGATGTGATAGTGAAACTCCTTTAATAATTTGTCAACACATGATTAGATGATAATGTAAAGCTTTCTTTACATTGACAGTAATTAAATTCTTATTAATATGGATTTAATTTTAATTTATTGTCAATGTAAAGTTTCTTTATACTGTCATCTAATTATGTACTGGCACATCATTAAAAGAATTAGAATTTTGAAGTAATTATTGTGATAGTCAAATTTTTTTAATAATTTAACAATACATAATTGAATGATAATGTAAAAAAAATTTATACTGATAGTAGATCAAAATTAAATTATATTAATATTCGGTTGAATATTTTATTAAAAATACAATATGTTTTCAAGTTGACTTTCGTTGTCATATTGAGATTCTTCTGTTTGCGTGTTTGTGTGCGTGTACTTCTCGCTTGACTAATAACGTAATTTACGTCTCCACTTTCTATCGTAGATTAGCTCGTGCATCATTCAAAAAAATAAAAAGATAGCTCATGCAATTCAGCAAGAGGCCTAGACTAGACACGCCGTCCAAATGAGCAAAGCAATTGTGGGTTGTGTCAAGGTTGACATTAGCATGGGCTTATGTAAAGGATACAATATTCAATCTTCAAACTTGGCTCCATGTCGTAGCTAGTTCCATTAGGGGGGTTTGTATGGCCGAGTATGTACTTCTCGCTTGACTAATAACGTAATTTACATCTCCACTTTCTATCATAGATTAGCTCGTGCATCATTCACAAAAATAAAAATAAAGGTCATGCATAAATTTCTGAAAATGATTGGGAAAAAAAAAAAGATAGCTCGTGCAATTCAGCAAGAGGCCTAGACTAGACACGCAGTCCAAATGAGCAAAGCAATTGTGGGTTGTCCAGATTGACATTAGCATGGGCTTATGTAAAGGATACAATATTCAATCTTCAAAGTTGGCTCCATGTCGTAGCTAGTTCCATTAGGGGGTTTGTATGGAGTGAGTTGAGTAATGTTACCAACACAAAGCACCTAAAATACAAATATTTCTGTTGAAGTTTTGTTTTGAGCCAAGATATATAGTAAAAGATTTTGTACTTTTATTTCATCTTACCAAAAGCAGTCAAGAAAAACCCAAAACAAAACAGGCTTAGAGCCTTAGAACCAAGCCTACACAGAATAAAAAGTTAAGTTTGATATATACTCAAACTACGGAGGAAAGTGATTAACATTTTCGTTCCATACAACACTGAACCATCAATCATCCTTCATATCAGTCACTCGTTTCTTTTCCAGGCTTGTGGAAATGTCTTCTCTATTTGTTCTTCTCTTCAGGCTACTGTCATTGGTTGTTTCAGTATCATTATGTTGTCCTTGCGTTGCAATACCAGAGCCAATGGTATGTGGTTTTGGTCGTGTTACTTGTTACTCAAGTTTGGAGTGGGAACATGGTTGTTTTGGTAGAACAAGGACAAACTGGTGCATTATCATAACAAACAATGGAATTAAGAAACTATAATTTGAAGTTTCTGTGGAGTTGGTACCTACAAATTTACAGTTTCTCTTTTTGGGCTATCTCTCGCCTCACGGGTTGCTTAGGATTGCGTGTGTCAGTTAAGCTTTTTATTTTTCTAGTAACTAGTCATTAGCCTCATTCCTTGATGTTTTAATTAAATTGATTTTACAGAACGAAATATCAACAACTCCTAGTGAGCTCTAGATTATTATGCAATGAAGTGACTCAGATCACAAACGAAATATCATATAATGAATTAAGTGATAAACTTCACCAGGGCTATAGGCTCCACAAAAGAATTATGTTTATGATTGCCCCTAATTTCTTGTAATATAATGAGTCGGCTATAGGCTCTATCAAGTTTCCTAGTGAGCTCAGCATGTGTGATACTAATCAGATAAAAAATATAAGAATGTAATAAGGTATAACATCAAAATATATTGACTCTTGAAGAGCTTCAATTCATAAAGAGCATATAACCTATACAAACCCAACATATTCTTGAAAGAGACGTGTGACTACTTATTCTATTATTTTAACTGAATGAATCTCTTTTTCAAAGAGGTAATATCTGGTATAGAAGAAGCATAAATAAGAAAATTCTAATTTAGGAATAAGAAATTGCGTTGGAGACTTTGAGCCTGAGCCTCATGGGCTACTTTTTTAAGTGAAGTTTTGGGCTTATATACTTAGTCTTCCTTCAAAGCTATTTGCTTTCCTCTCCAAAAGTTGGCTAAGGCTACAAAGGCTGCCGTAAGAAGTTTGCCCATTTGCATCAGATAATAGATGTTCACGGCACTTTTTAAGCAAATTAATTACCTTCTTCCTAGGAAGGTTACGTGCCTTTTACCTTCAGACTTTTTAGCACATAACTCAAGTTTCTTTTCTTTTTAACTAAAATTAAAAATAACTAACGTAAACTTTTGACTTTGATTAAATGATAGATTCAAACTAAGGACTTTATGGTATTTACTGTAACATTATTTATTTATCAAAGTTGTCATTTTGAATGAATATGTGTACGAAACTTAGATTACGGGGATTCAAATATTAGCTTAGTATTTAGAGGAATTAGTTAATTTCCTTAGATGCATCATGTCAATGTGAAATGTGTCTTTAAGATTGCTTGAAAAGAAATTGAATGTCAATTAATACAAAAAATAATCTAAATACAATAAAATAATCTATGAATCTTTACCACTCTTATAACATTATATTATTTTCACTTCAATTTAAAGTAAGTGGTAAAGATAGTGTTGGAGCTCCTATACATGTCATTGATTTTATTCTTATATAATAATAAAAATAACATCATAGTATGGTTTGTGTCTAAAGCATCAAAATTGCTTGTAAGTTGGAAGCAATATATTACAAAAGATATTCTGGATTTAAACAGAGAGGTTAAATTGTGTGATTAACTCCCTTATTTGTTCAGATTTGCCTTGTTTTAATGATAGTGAAATCACAAAATCTCACTAGCCTAGGATCATGATGGGTTTTCCTCTGTAATTTTGCGCTTCTCTTTTCCCATGAAAAGATGCTAAAAGAGATCAAACACGGGTTCCCAGCTAAAGAATTGGACACATCTCAAAACCAGGCACCGGGGACCCCATATTTGTGATTCCAACTGTTCCCATATATGACTTTGCGATACCAGAAAGCAACCAGATCCTCTTCATGAGGATCCAAAATCCAAATCCCCACCTCATTTTCCACCGTACAACACTCCCTTTCTCTCACATCGCCTCAGCTCAGTCTTAGCAGATGCTGATCTCAGAGAATTTCACTCTCTCCTCTTTTGAGGTTCAGAATATTGCATAGCCCCAGACCAGACCAGATGAGACGAGCCATGGCCTATGCTGCTATTGCTATATGCATTTATTTAGTAGATAACAGGGTCAGTGGCAGTTAAAGCTAATTATATGGCAGAGAAAAATTACAGACTTGATGGAGAAGCAAAGGCATTTATATAAAAGAAGAGAAAAAGGGCTTTTCCGTGAGACAGCATGCAGGTGCTGGGGACTACCAAGTAATGATGACCTAACGAGGGCTCACACTGGTGACTGACCCCCACCCCTCCCTAGTTCCCAACTCCCAGGTCCTTACACATTTGTTAACAAGTGTTGTGATGTAGTATTAGGTAAAGAATTAAAATAAAAAATATTAATTATGAGATATAGTTTAATTGATCAATTAAGTTGGATATTTTATTTATAATTATAGAAATTTAAATTTTATTAAAAATAGTTTGTGATAAAAGTAAAGCCAACATTTAAATAAAAATTAATTTCACATTTAAAAAGTATAAGAATAAATTATGATATTGTAAAATAAAATATTAAATATCTTAAAAATTTAAAATGTATTCAATATTTTTTTATTAAATAATTAAAAATTTATTAAAGATATTAAATGGTACATTTTTTCTATAGCCTTTTGTGTGTTTGCGTGCACCCTCTGCTAGACCTATATGCCTGTGAAAAACAAACCTTTGTGACAGGTCACCCTATTCTATCTCTAAGGATAGTGTTACTTCTAATTAAAAATGAATTTGTATATTAAATAATATTTAAAAAATAAAATAATATTTTTTAATTATAAAAATACTTAAAGATAAAAATACTTATAAAATAGGATAGAGTAATCCCTTTCTAACATATAACACGAGGCCCAAACCAAAAATCAGTTCTCCTCCCTCCCAAGTTGTTCTGTGCGTATCCCGCCCATAAATGGCTTTGAAACGAGGAAGTATGTTTGGGAATTGGGGCCATAAAAGGTTAAAGAGGGAATTTTATCATTGTATTTTTATGGTTTTGCCCCCATTTTAGTCCTAACTTTCCTATTCTTAGTTAGACTTTATCCTTGCTTTGGAAATTTTTTTAAACACACAGTAATACTTTAGGTTAATAAGAGAATAACATGTGACTAAAATAAAAATGAGATAAAATAAAAAAATAAAAAAATCTATTTATTTTATTGACATATTACTTTCTTATTGATTTAGAATATTATTCTAAATGTATTTAAGAATTCCTCTCCTTTTAATCAGTTGCTCTTGGAATTGGCCCTTTTTTAATTTTGCAAGCCAACTAACGTTCCTCCCCCAACCTAGCTTGTCTAGTGTCTCTGATGACCTCTCAGTCTTATAAAATTATAATAATATATTAAACCTCTCAAAAAATAACTATTTTTGTTTACCTTTTGACAATTTTCCTTTCTCTAATTAAAAAGAATTGTAAAGGAGTATTGGTATATAAATAATTTTTTATATATTTATTTATAATATTAAATTTATTGCTACATTGTGGGGTTATTTTAAAAAAATTATATAATTTTTTAAATTATTTTTAAGAGTTATTTATATAGTATTTTTCATTACAAAAGAAGAAAAGCAAGTGAAACATATTTATTAAAAATATAAATAAACAAAAATGAATGATATTACCTACACAATTATTTTTTGTAGTTATATAATTTCTAATATGATTATATTTGAATTTGATAAAATTATATTCTTAGTGGAAACTATTATTTTTATATTTAGTTTGCTTCTCCCTTAAGATTATTGAGCTTAATATCTTAACTCATGATACAATTAATAAGTGTAATTCTTTAATGTTTGATGCCGGTATGAAAAATTATGAAAAAATAAAGTTACACAATAGTTTTCTGATAAGCATTTGATGTTACAAAAACCAAAAACCCTAATCCAAGAGTTCACCGAATCCTCAGAGAAATTAACTTATTCAATATGTTCTTTGTAGATGCGCAGAGGGCATGAAAGGGGGATTAGTTCTATCCTGGAAAAATGAAGCTTCAGCATCTATCTACGATATACCAAATTCCTTATAAAAAACACAGGTGATTGAAGAACTCGAATTTACAGGACACTTATACGTATTAGTCACTTGCTCTTTGTTGATGATTCCAAATAGTCTACTGCAAGGCTGTGGAGTCAGACTGTGATCAGGTTAGAGACTCACTTCGAATTATGAAATTGCAAGTGGTCAAAAAGCAAGTCTTGACAGGTCAACAGTTTCTTTAAACAAAAAACTACCCTAATGAGACACGGGAACAATTTGGCTGCCAAGCTAGGCATAGATTATATAGGTGGACAGAACAAGAACGAACCACTTTTGCTGAGATCAATGAGAATGTGAACAAAAAAATAGCTGGAAGGAAGGATAAGCTACTATCCTCAGCAGGGAAAGTCCTGAATGAGTGGCCCCTTCCTTCCCCACTTTTGCTATGGCTTTGTTTTAAACTGCGATTCTACCAATTAAGGTCCATCTATAAGAATCTACATAGTTATACATGCAACGATTTCGGTGCGGTAAGTCCATAAACGGAATAGTTAGATGATCATATATATATATATATATATATATATATATGTCTAAACAAAGAAGAAGCAGGGTTTGGGATTTAAGGATCTTCATGCAATTAATTTAGCAATTATTGCTAAGCAATTAAGGATCGAGATTGCTTCAGCACAAAAACTCTCGTCTTTATCGCCTATTTAAGGGGAAGTACTTCCCACGTACATCTTTTTCATAGGGATCACCTTCCCCAAACTGTTCGTGGGCTTGGAGCCTGGAGAAGTATGCTGGAACCAGGAACGCAAGAAAATACAAGAGAGAGAAAGATGGAGAATTGGCAACAATCAAAATGTGAGAATTTGTGAGGATCCATGGATACCGGATCTTCCTTCGTTTATATCTCATTATTCCTGAGACAAGAAGTTATCAACCAAATCTTGGCAGACGAGATAGCGAGCAAAATAATTGCATTCCCATTGGAGAAAGAGAGGGCATTTGGTAATCTCATAAGATAGCAACATATATATATAATCGAATTTAGTCCTAGCTGCTCCATTCTAAGTAACTGGTGCCCTTCATTCCGATCGATGAACTAATTTTTCATCTAAAGTCGTTGAAATATCTACCATATTTTCAATATATTCTTCGAAACAAATTTATCTTCACCGTGGAAAAAGTAATGAAAATTAAATTCAATCATAACACAAATTTCACATCAAATAAAAGGTTAAAGATGATTTAACCCCAATGTATGGCATGCATAAAACAATATAAATTATAATAGAGATCACTTTTAGGATTTACCAAATATGACGAAGATGGTGAATCCATTTCACTTTGATAACAAACACCAACATACAAGACCAATGAGTTCTATGTAAGAGTGAGAGAGAATGAAGACTTGTTATTCCCATTCCATTATACGTTATTTTCTGTATATGTTAGAATGAGGTGACTAGACACTATATAATAGCTAAGAATATGTGTCTCTTCTATATATCTTTTCATTGTTGGGTCAACCTACTCATTATAGAAGGCCCAAACACAAAGCCTAATATAATGATCCATATTAAGAGGGTGCTTAGTAATAATAAATCCTTCAATAACATATTTAATCACATTATTGGATTATATGTAATAGCGATATCTTCAAATATTTGACATTTTATTAATTTGAGTTTTATAAAATTAACTCTAATTATACTAGTTTAATATAATAATCGAACAAAAAGGTTACTACACAAGTTCTTGAAATTGATTATCTCATAAATGAATGTAATGCATGTGTGTGTGTATATATATATATATGTATATATAATTTAATTTCAATCCACTGTCAGTGTAAAGTTTATTCACACTGTCATCTAATCATGTGCTGACACATCATTAAAGAATTAGACTTTCTAGGTGATTGTTGTGATAGTCAAACTCTTTTAATGATTTGGTAACACATGATTAGATAATAGTGTAAAAAATTTTTACACTGACGGTGGATCAAAATTAAACTCATATATATATATATATATATATATATATATAATTGAATATGGAAATATGAATATAATGTCAAGGTTTATAGCATGAAGAACGAGTTTGAGAAGGTGGGAAGTGCAGTAATTCCTTGAAAAGCGACACTTGCATCCTTGTACCATCCGAAGTACCTGTAAACAATGTTTCGTGCGACTACATTTTCAAAATCACCAAATGGAGTCAATCGTTGGCAACCATCAATGGGGGGCAAAATGATACTGATTACTGAGGCAGATTATTTGAAAAATCAAACTCCAATCATACATGCCTTTCCGGAGAATACTTTCGTTAATCCAATGGCCCACACGATAGACAATATCAAGATAGATGCCCTTGCCAAAATCTTCCTGCATAGTGATTTGAACATTGCATTTGTAGGATATCATTAATATAAGTCCCCAGATGCTGCAATCAAATGACAAACAAGTCGTGACAATGATAGCGAAAAACAATGCATCAGACAAGGGTCGCAAAGCAAGGATTTTCCGCTGCCACGGATGTACGGTGAAGGTCTTCATTGTTCATTCATTAGTTAATGTTTGTATAATTAATTTTTTTAAAAATTAATTATGAAAAAATTAATTTATATTTAAATATGTTAATTCATAAATAATTTTAAGATAAAATATTTTATTTGAATTGTATAAAAAAATTATTTTAATGTATTAAATTACTGAAAGAAATATAAAATGATTAAAAAATGAAAATGCTAAATCGTAAGAAAACATTTTCGTAGAATGACACTAACGAGAATAAGAAGTGTAGAAGTGTTTCGTTTTGTCATGGGCAGTTTTGTATTTTAATTGTGTTTGTTCCTCTCTCCGACCATGATTGGTCATTACTCCTTCATAAAAGTTTTCGTAAAATTTTGTTCGTAAGCAATAGCATTGCTGTTAAAAAAATTATTTCGTTTAGAATAAAGATGTATTTCTTTTTTAAAATTTGTGAAATAATTTGAAATTAAATAATTAAATTTTTAAATAATATTATAATTTTATTTAAAAAAAAAATAATTAACAATTTTTCTTAATAAAATTCAAATATGTTAGTTTTTTTTAAAAATAGATTTATAGATATAAAAAAATAATTATTTCAAATAATTAATCAAATCCAAACACATTTTTAAATGTGTGGTCATGATCTAAAAGGTAAATGATTAAGTGTGTGTTTGGATTAGATTTTTGTAAACTTGATTTTAGTCAGAAATGAGTTTGAGTGAAGTAATTTATATTTAGAAACATTTATATGAAAATTAATTTTGTTAAAATGAATGTTGTTTGGATAATGTTGATAAAAATTACTTTTAAATGTGTAATTACCAAAAAGACTATGAGTTATTTTAAGTTAAATTGTTAATAAATTAATGTTAAAAATATTAATTATAAATAATTTGATGGCAAAAAAATTCTTTTAAAAATTAAGTTTTTTTGAAATATTGTAAAATAAAATTACTTTAAATATAATTATAATAATATTTTAAAAAATTATTAAATTTTATTTATTTAAATATTATTAAAATAATGATATAATATCAAATTACAAAAATATTTTTATTAATATACATATAAATAAGTTTTCTTTCACTATAAAAATAATAAAATGTTACTTTTACGTTTGAATGTGATTATTTAAATGTAATTATTGTCTGAAAATTATCACACCTGTTGGCACAACGTTCGAAATAAATTGTCTCCAAATGTAATTTTAGATGGCGAAATACCTCGCCAAACACACCCTAATATAACTCATTTTGGTAGGGACAAGGTTGGAGTGGAAAAGACTAATGCAACTAGAGGGTTGATATACCGTGATCAAGACACAGAGGAAGGACCCCACTTGATCCCGATCCATACATTCTTTTGAGAGGTGGCACATATCACTCGTTGCATAGTCTGCAACTGCAATACATTTAATAAGAAATTAACTTGGAAACAAACACATAAGCATTCTACTTCTCAATAACGACAGTTTATATATTTGTTAGAACATCATAAGGATATAAAGTGAGGTTCTTGCCACCCATGATTGCAAGTGCACCATTCCTGAACTACTGATTGCATTGCGCGGTAGATTAAGAACAAAAGAAAACTCGGAATCTTTCAAGTTAGTGCTTCGTTATGCATCTTACTAATTATGACTCCGTAACAGCACACCCTTATACATCACAGAGAGGTGCTTGATAGTAGTGACCATGGTGTAGCAGAGGAGAGAAGACATTTTGTATGCCTATTGCCAGTCAACTAGAAAGAGGGTATGGTAAGGGTCTAAGGGAGATATATGCAAGGAACCGTTGCTTTTTCTGTTTTTCACACATCTTCTACATACAATCGAAGAAAGTTATATATGTCGGTGGATATATTTTTATAAAACAAAAATGAGAATGATGGTTTGTACTTTTCAATAGAAACAAGAAATAAGACTTTTCCTGAAGTCTTCAATATTTTTTCTTTATTTTTTTAATACACTTTTTTTAAAAAAAGGATAGCGGCTAGGTAGAGAAAAACATGCTAACTCCAAAATTCCAACTCAATCTCAATTCAAAATGTTAGCTCTAGTGTCTCCAATTCTTGCAAACAATTACAATTATAGTTTTATCAGTCGAACATCCATGAAGCAGATTTCGAGGATTTCAAGTTTTTAATAGGGGAATTATAAAAGAGAAAACAATATGAGTTTATCTCATGTTAGCATGTCACTTCATATTTAGAAAAGATTAATTTTTTTATTAAATTTATTTAATATAAGGTCTATTCTATTTGGGTTATAGCGTATAAAATTAATTATAAGTGAAGATTATGTTTTATATGTTAAAAATTATTTTTGAGAAAAACTTTATTTTAAGTATTTTAATTAAGTAATTTTAAATTATTTCAAAAATTTTAGTAAATAAATACTATTTTGTCTCAATTAAATAATGAATTTAATTTTAATCTATTATTAGTGTAAAGTTTTTTTAATATTGTTATCTAATCATATATTGACATATCATTAAAAGAATTAGACTTTTTAGGTAGTTATTGTGATAGTCAAAATCTTTTAATGATTTGACAATACATGATTAGATGACAGATGGTAAATAAAAATTAAACTCTTAAATAATTTTTTCAATCATTTTATATATCTTTTGATAATTTAATACATAAAAATAATTCTTTTTATATAATTAAAACAAATTTTTTATCTTAAAATTTATTATAAACTAACATATTTAAACATAAATTAAATTTTTTATAAATAAATATATTTTTTTTTACATATGCAAAGACGCACTTACATTTTTTTTTCAAGTGTGAAGTGTTACTACACCGTAGAAGCAGCCCTGTAAACATTTCATGGGGAAAAAAAATATGAAAGCTTAAACAAATGAAGTAGTAAATGATAATTTGGAATATCACGAGAAATAGGAGAGTACATTGAGATGTGACAAAGAGTACAGAGTATGAATTCGGCATGTCAAGTCGCTGTTCTTCTTTTATTGTTTTTCCTCAGTATTTAACGTTAAATCACATCATTTCAGAATTCAGGGCAATCCCGCAATTCTCTCTCTCTTTTTACCTTTTTACACTTTGAATTCTCCCTCTGACTTTCATCTCTCTTTCCAGTTTCCATCTCTCACTGCATTTTATTTTTCTATTGGTGCTTTTCTACTGTTTTTCTTGTCATTTGGCTTTTGGCTTGGTTGTTGCTGTTCACTTTTATTATTATTTTTTTCCACATTTTATTTTAAATCATGCTCTAGCCCATGTGCCTTTGTTTTGTTTGCTTTTGAGAACTGGTTGAGAGGAAGAAGAGTAGAGTACCTATCACTAGCAGAGAGAGAAAGTAAAATCTATAAGTTGTAGAAACTCACATGCAATGCAACCCCTTTTACCACTTGCTTAAGCTTTATGTTTTGGTTGCAAACAGAGGGAGAGAGAAAAGAGGGAGCCTGTTTCGTTCCAAACAGCACTGAAGAAATGACTAAAGAAGAAGACTTTAAGCTCCTTAAAATCCAGGTCTTTCTCCCTTATCCATCACATGCTTTCTGTCTTTTAAGCACCTTTTTTGGTTTATGTTTTTATTTTAATTTCGTTTTCTATGAACACAGCAAAGTTGGGTATTGGTCTTTTCCTGAGGAATCTTTCTGTTTTCTTTTGTTGTTTGCTTTGTTTCTTCTTATTTTCATGTACAGACTTGTGTTCTCAAAGTGAACATTCACTGTGATGGGTGTAAGCAGAAAGTGAAGAAACTCCTTCAGAGAATTGAAGGTCCTCACTTTCTTTTCATCTCTCTAGTTTTCAATAACCTGTATTGTCCATACTATTGACTCACTTTGCTCTCACTATACTTATTCTTGTGTACATTATCTTAGATTTGCCTTGTTTTCTTGAGGAGTAAATTTACGAAAGAGGAAAGATTGGGTAAATTTCTCCTAGATAGAAGTCATAATATAGTACATTTTATAATATAAGAAACAATACTCAAATTGAGTGTAGTAACACTACTTAATCACATTTAAAGGGTTTCCTTTCAATAGTTAGGGGAGTCAATGCAAGAAAGAAAACAAAAACTAGTTTGCCTATTCAGTGCTGATTTGCTCCATCAAATCCTCAATGGGAAAATTCAGGCTTTTAGTTGGTATTTGGAACTTGCAACAGTACTTTTACAAAATGCCTTAGTTTGATATTGCTGTACAATATGGGTAATATGAAGAAATTCATAAAATGCTGAAGATCTTGTCAGATAAAAGGTATAACAATAACAATTAAGGTCTGAGTAATTTACCACATGGAAGAAAGTATCACTTTGGAGTGCTCTTAAAAGTGGCCATGTGGGATACATATATTTGTACTTCCTAGAAGGTGGATATAAGATTTTGGCGTTGGTCTTCTAATTTATTGCTGTGTTTGCAATTGATGTTTTTGGTCCCTTGTTCTACAGGTGTTTACCAAGTTCAAATAGATGCAGAACAGCAGAAAGTATCAGTTTCAGGAAGTGTGGATTCTGCAACTTTGATCAAGAAACTGGTGAGAGCTGGTAAATATGCTGAGCTCTGGTCTCAGAAAACAAATCAGAATCAAAAGCAGAAGAACAACAGTGTCAAAGATGAGAAGAACACAGGGCAAAAGCAAGGACTGGTCAAGGGGCTTGAGGCCTTAAAAAATCAGCAGAAATTTCCTGCTTTTAGTTCTGAAGAGGATGATGACTATTATGACTATGATGATGACGAAGATGATGAAGATGAAGAGATGCGGTTTATCAGGGAGAAAGCTAATCAATTGCATTTGCTCAGGCAGCAAGCAGCTGATGCAAATAATGCTAGAAAAGGTGTTGGAGCTATTCCTGCGGTTTCCAACAACGTTAAGATGAACAATGCTGGCAATGCCAATGGTGGCAAGAAAGGAGGCCCAAGTCAGAATATGGGAATGAAGGACAGCCCCGTTGGGCTTGATCAGAAATCCATGGCAGCTCTGAAATTGAATAATGCCCGCTTGGGTGGTGAAAGCCTCAATTTTGGAGAAGCCAAAAGGGCAAATGACATTGGCAATATGATGAATTTAGCTGGGTTTAATGGGAATGGTGCTAATGTTGGTAGGGCCACTGTAATAGGGGGAAATTCCAATGGTTTGGGAGGTTTTCCTGTTTCGTCCGACACTCTGATTCCAGGATCCTCTGCAGGTCTTCCAAATGGTGGTTTTGCTACAGGCCAATACCCATCATCTCTGCTAATGAATATGAATGGCTTCAATAACCATCCATCCCCATCCCCATCCCCATCCCCATCCCCATTGATGATGAACATGACCATGCAGGCCAGGCAAGCCATGCAGCAACAACCCCAGATGATGTATAACAGGTCCCCTTTTATTCCTCCTAATACTGGCTATTACTACAGTCATAGCTACAGCCCTGCAAATTACTCCTATGCCTTGCCTAACTACCCAGGGGGTGATCACTCTGCAGCACATATGTTCAGTGATGACAATACTAGCAGCAGCTGTTCAATAATGTAATGATAGATCGTAGAGCTAAAAAGTGAAGAAAAAAAGAGGAACAAAGCATGGTGTTTGACCTTAAAGTCCCCTTTACCAAGCTAGTAGCTTTTGACTGCAATTTGGTGAGGGAGAATAATGTGTTAGGGATGGGCGCGAGTGAATCATATCAGTGTACTGTGTAGTAGTTGAGATGGTGTTTGCCTTTTTTTTTTTTTGGTAATCTTTTTGCCTTTATTTTTATAAATATGTCTTTGGTGGTTCTGCTCAAGACTGTCTTGGCTTCATTATGTGGCGTAGATGGCTATGTGAGTTATCCTAATTCCTAACTTTTCAGGCCAAATAAATTATGCATCAAAGCACATGTACAGATGCAACCTAACATTGGGGGGGTTTGAGGGACACAGTGAATGGGTTTCCGTTCATTATATTGAATATTGAATATGGGATATTCTCAAAGTAGACAAGGTGACACAAGTTACTGTTTTCTGTGCACAGACATGCTGACACTATTTAGAGTAGGAACACTTGGGTTGACAATGCGCATTGCTGTGAATATTGTATTGTGCACGTTAGATGATATGCACGCGTATGTCACGTGTGTAGTCCTACAGTGCTGTAACCGATAGGACCACATTGCAACCTGAATTTGTTGATATAATATTTGCTAGTATGCTAATCAAACACATATGATGCCGATAGCCAGGTAATAATTAATAGAGTTAACATCTATTTTGATTTTTTAAAATATCAGTTTAATTTTTTAATAATTGATAATATAAAGTTCATCCTTTAATATTAAATTAATCTTTAAATATATTTTTTAATATCAAATTAATCTTTTAATAACATAAAATGATCCTTTAAAAAGATTAATTTAAAGTTATACAATTATTAAAAAATTAAACTAATGTCACTTATATTTTAAAAGATTAAAATAAATATTTACTCTAATTAATATGATATTATCTTTGTCACAAATCACATGAAAGGAACTTGAAAGTTGAAGCAGACAAGAGAGTAAAACTTGAAAGGAACTTATTTGGATTAAGAGAGAAATAGAGTGGAAAGAAATAGAGAAGTCAGAAATAAAGAGAAGAGAAATGAAGTAAAAAATGAGTAAATTTTTAAATTATTTAGATTAATAAAATTAAAAAAGAAATAAAAAAAATTAAATTTTATTATAAATACATATTTATCCTTATTTATTTATTTATTTATAAAATAACATATATTACTCAAATTTTCACTTCTATTTATTTCTTTCATATTTCTTCTTGAGAAATAAAAAAATTATAAGACTTACTATTTTATTTTTTTATTTTTTCTCTAATCAAACAAAAAAAAACCTTCTCCCTTCCCATTTCTTTCAAAACACACAGGCTTAGAGAACTGCTACTTTGTAGCACTCCCTAGGGTCGTTGTCTTGGCTTTTATGCTTATATCTAGTACTCATGTTTTTGGGTGTCAAAGTGACTATGATGTGAAGGTAAAAATCACTTTTAAAACACGTGTACGTTTTTCGGGCAACTGTGTGTGGATGAAACTAATGAGTATGTTTCAGAGGTCAAGAAATGAAGACCAAGTAATTTTTAAGATCATCGAGCGTTTCATACTTTAATTATGAATACTCTTAGATTTTATTTTATTTTTGTCTTTGTACTCTTAGATTTAAATCTCATTATCATGAGATGAGTGGATTTACCATTTTCCAATAGGGGATGAGCCACTTTCTCTTCTGTAGCTAAAACTCTAAAGATAAACAAATAAAATAAAATAAATCATACTATTTTCTTTGTCTAGTGGTCTAATTTGTGCAAGTACGAGTTCAGTTTTTTAAATATATAAAAAAATTAACAGTTTGGTGCAAGCCTGATTAGCTATAAAGGAAGAGACAAGCAGCAGGAAGGCCTAAGCAAAACACTACCGCCAAGACAAGAATCCATGAGAAATAAATAATCAATAGAATGGGCACAAATGAGGTTGCCAGCAAATTCAACGACAGGTACTAATCAAACCAAGAGTGGAGTAGAGGCTCCCACATACACGCCCCTTGTTTTTTATTGTACAAACGATCAAATGGCTGGCTAGCCAATAGAGTCTGTCGCTAAAGGACAACAATCCCATGTTCCGAATACACTTTTCCACTCTTTTAGTCGAACTGTTCATAACCTCTAAACATTTGAATATAGCCTAAATATAGATAGATAGATAACTTGGTTTTCAACTTCTTATTGGTGTCAGCCTAACTCCCTCAGCTATGAGCACATTAATTAAGAGAGGCACATTTCTTCGTTTAACAATATTTTATTAGAGAGAGAAGACAGTAGATTTCAGTCCTGCAAAAGCCTTCGTGGGATGACGTGTAACATGCTCCATAAGTGTATGTATGTATTATTAAATTTGAAGTATTAATTATTAATAATATGATTAATTAATTAATTTAATGGTTAATAATCAAACATAAAATCAGTTCAACAAGTTAAGTATTATTTTTATTGTGTCATAAATAAAAAATTATACTAAAGTCCTTTATAAATTATATAACGGAAATGACAATCCCTTCATCTTATTCCATTAAAAAAATTAAATTATTTACTTGGTATTCATGTCAACAAAAAAAAAATATTACATTGCCACTTCCCAAAAAATAAATAAAAAAAATAAAATATTTAAAATTATTTGCAACATTCTGATATTAAAAATAAATTTAATAAATTAATCACACATTGATTAAGAAAATTTATAATAATTTAACACTAAATAATTTAAGCAAACAAATATTTACATAGTATAACATTACAATTTTTTATACACTATTAGTTTAAAATTATTAAAAGAATAAATAAAAATTACGCGATTGTCACTCTTACAAATATTTACAAAAATAAATGTAATTAAAATTTCATGTCCAACTATTAGTGCAAAAATAAATTTAATAAAATTTGTATGTTCACCACTTCCGACATTCAAAGAAATTAAATTATAAAAATAAAACTAAAAGTACTTGGCGGGACTGGGAGTCCCGCCATCCTATTCAGAAAATGAAAATTACCACTCTCAAAATTCATGAAAAATAAATAATATATATAAAAAAATAAAATTTTTCTTTACATATTACATTTTATTTTCATGAAATACATTAAACAAAATAAATTATCAAGATCACGAAAAAAAAAAATTTAATTTAATTTTCATGAAAAATAAACCAATTTTTCATGACATAGTAAAAAATATTTTATGAAGATAAAAAATAAATTTAATTTTCATCAATAAAACAAAATAAATGAGAAAAAATTATTACCATTAAAAAAGTTATTTTTGAGCCATGTAACAAAAAATAATAATAACATGAACTTAAAAAAATAATAAGAGAACTAAAGATATTTTTTTAATGTCCCGCCACTTAGGTGATTTTTAATAATTTTTTAAAATTAATTTTAATGATTTAGTTTAACATTTTCTTTTTGGATGGGAATTTTTTTATAAATTAATTTTTTAAAATAATTTTATTGAAATATAAAAATAAAATTTGATGAAATAAAATTTATTTTTAATAAATACGAAATTAAATTAAAATTTCATGAAATAAATAAAAATAGAATAAAATTTTCATGTGTAATAAAAAATTATGAAAAAATAAAAAATTCATTTTTGGGTCATACAAAAAAAATAATAAAATAAAATAAATGATAATGGATTAAAATGTAATTAAACAAAAGATGAGATACATTTTAAAATATGTTTGAAAACCTATTATACTAAATAAATTTGATAAAATATTGGTACATCTATAATTTTAAGGTCTATAGTAAAAAGCTCCGTGCACTGAAAATGTTCTAATTTAGTGATATCAGCATTCAAATTTCAAGACTTCAACGACCAAAATATCACACTGCTCGCAACCCCGCAATGGCTACTTGTGCTGTGGCATTAGTTATGGGTCACGCGAAACCAATCTAAGAGCAATAGGGAGACATGAGAGCCTGGCCTTCCTTGGCACACCCATTAACCCTTAAACGCAACCGCTCAACAGTGCGTCTTTTTAAGTTCAAGCAAAACTTACTGTTAGTACTTAATTATTCAAAATTAAGAAGATAACCGTAAACGAGAAAAGTTTAATTTTGATTTATTATTAATATACATATTATTAAAAAAATTTAATTATTATAATAATTATTTTAAAAGTTTAATTTTTTAAAAATATATTAAAATATCATTAAATAATAATGTAAAAAATATTTATAATAAATTAAAATTAAATTAAAAAAATATTCTTGTCAAATAGTGACCACGCAGAAAATGTCTTTCGAAGTGACACTTCACAATAATTGCCTTCAAAAAAAGAGAGGAAATAATAAATGCGTTAGAAGATAAGTGACTTTAATAAGATAGAAAATTGAGTTTTTTCCCCATAACAATCGGTTGATAATATCTAAATGTGAATTAAAAATTCTTAGAGATAGCAATTAGGATGGACCATATGGACTGTGTTTTAATATGAGCTTCCCATAAAGAAGAAAGTAAAAAAATTTGGGGAAAATTAGCTCAAAAGCATTTGGAATAATTTTAAAGTGAACCCATTTTAGTAAAAAAAAAATTTAAAAATAAGTCCATATCTTGACCAGGAGTTCCAGTTTCCCTTCAATGCATCTTAACCATTAGATGAGAAAAGTTGAAACAGTGCAGATGGATGCCATCTCCGTTCCTATTTTCTCCTCACTGATCTGCAATGACCATCTTTTTTACTAACGTGTTTAGATGAAGTCAATTTGAAACTGAATCTGTGTCAGAATTTGGTGCCTTGATACAGGCAATTGTAGCTTTGCTATGTTCATTTAGTCTCCTGTCCTTTCCCTCCATTCTCAAGTTACGTTTAATTGCAATTTTTGTCCCTTCCTTTTTGTTTATCGTAGCAATTCGGTCCCTCTAGTTTTTCTATTAAAGCGAAAGCACAATTGTGAATAGTTTTCCTCCATTACAGGCTAATTAAACTATGCAAGCAAAACAATAGGACAACCCATGCTTCTTCATTAAGTAAATACCAGAGGTTAGGAAATGTACTTAAATCGCTCTAAACAACAGGTATAGAGGGACAAGAGTGACCTACTTGAAACTAAATGGACTAAATTGCATCGATAAGAAAAATAAAGGGACTAAAAGTGCTATTTCATTACTTGCACTGATATTTTGCTTAGACAAAGACAAAGTTATTGCCAATTTCTGTGGAAATAACTAGGAGTTCCCCACCTCTGCAGGCCTAAAGCCAGCTTGGATAAAGGGTCAGCACTAGAAGAAAACTGTTAAGAGATGACACTACAACACTAATGTAATCTCAACTTTCCTTCCCACTATATAACCATTGCAGAACATTGAAGATCTTCATATAAGACAGCACAACTATCAATTTCTTACCAGAAAACTGCATTATGCATTGGGAGGTTTTGATGCTAACTTCAATCTGAAATTAAACTCCAAACACGAACACAACCATCTTCTCCTGAACTGACCACTCTGTCCTGATCAGTAAAAGCCAACCCGTACACTCCACCTAAATGAGCACCTTTTATGGTTCTGCGGCTTGATGCTGGCTTTCCAACTTCATAAATGATGACACATGTATCAAGTGAACCGGTAGCTACCAGGCTGCTATCAGGTGACCAAGCTAGGCAGTTAATACGTGCAGTGTGAAACAACATGTTATTAAGCTTCACCTGAAAGAGAAAATTTCCAGTCAAGTGCCAGCTCAAGAAAGGAAGAACTGATTTCTCAGTCAAAATAGCTAAGCATTTCAATAACTGTCATCTATGAAGCACACGAACTTCAAGACAAGAGCCGCGTCTATGTTGAACACTTCATGTTGGATTCGTGTCCGACACGACCCGACACTTCAAAAACAAGTGGACACTTCAAATTTTGTTGTGTTTGTGTCAGTGTCCATGCTTCTCAGACTGTCACTAAAGCCTAGGTTTTGCATGAGATCTTTAATTCTGTGTTTGACATATCCGGTGTGTCCCTCCCCTACGTGATATTCACACTCAAACGTTATATTTTCTTGTAATTATGCTAATTTACACTACATGTACATACATAAAAAAGCATTTCTGGTACATGTAACTTGACATTAACAACAATGAATGTTTCCTCACCTCAAGTGTGGAAATTTCTCACAAACGCTCATACATTTACAACCGAGTCAGAGTAACATCATATTTAACAGAAAAACCCCGAGAAGAAAAATGGGAAAGAACTGCTCAGTGCTGCATGCAGGTTTGGATCCCGTGTCTTTATGAACACGATTCATTTCCTGTCCTTTCCCCAGTTCTTTTCAGTGGAATTTATTTGGGAAAAAAGACATGTAACATGCCCCATTTAGCAACCCTTTACAAGAAAGGTTAGAAATGGGTATAGCACTTTGTGGTGTTTCTTATATCCTTATGGTTAGGAGCATTGAATTTACCCCAGAAGAAAAAGTGGAAAGAACCACCACGGTGTTGCAAGAGGGTTTGTATACAATGTCTTCCAGAACACGAGTCATCTGTCCCTTGTCCATTTCTTTACGACAGAGTTTATTTGTTGAAAAAAAAAAAAAACACATCCCCCCTTCCCCCAAGCAGGTGGCATTGCAAGTGCAACCTTTCCAAGAAAGGTTAGAAAAGCACTGCACCTCGTAATGTTGGGAACATTGAATTTCAATATAAACTTGTATAGTAAAATTAATGTTGTTTGACAAAAGGGGGGGTAGGTTTCTATAATATGGCAATAAACAGTAAGGGAGCCGATTGTAATATTCAAAACTAGGAGCGAGGCTCTTGATATTTGACCATAGCTTGGGGAAGTTATTGTAATCTCCTCTTAAATAAATCAAGAAGTGTGGTCATCCAAATGAATCCATGAGTGCTGCTCACTATGTAAGCAAGTTAAAACAAAAAATGAAGATAACATACTTGAAATTTAGACACACACATAATGATTGCTCAAGCAAGCATACTTCAATCAAGAAGTAAAGAGAAAAAGTCATATTTCTTATTTCAAATAGAATTATAGGACAAACCAAAGCATCCAGACTTGAAACACTTGAACTTCATGTAACAATCATTTTGGGCTCAAGTTACCTCTTTGGAAACACAGTCCCAAACAACAGCTTCACGATTCAAATCAGCTGATGCAAACATGGAAACGTCTGGAGAATATCTGATTACACTGATTGCACCTCGGTGCTTCTCAAGGACTCTCTGTTCTGTAAGTGTATCTCCTGAGACAGAATATATGTGCAACTTACCATCCTGCCCACCAACAATTGCTTCACTACCATCAGGTGAAATTGCAGATGCAGTCGCAATGAAACCCAGGTTTATAGTTGAGACAATTTTTGAACCGTTAAGTAAGACAATCCCAGATTCAATTGCAATCAGAGCAAGTTCAGGGGAATTAAGTGCAAGGCTCAAATCCTTAGGCTGACTTCCAACATCAACATGCTCAGCAGGACCAAAATTATCCCCATGCAGAGGAACTCTGCATACCTTCATTTAATAAATTCAAATTTAAAATATTATCAACTTAAGGAAATAACCATCACAGTTTAGAATAAGAAGTAAGCTCAACTTTCATTAATGCTTATGAAGAAGTAAAAGAAATAACAATACAAACAACTGACTTATGACAAGTTTGACAGGTAAATGATAATCTGCTCCCTCGACGGATTAAATTTCAAAATCAAGAAATCAACAAGTTTGATTCAATTACTCTTAAGTGAAAGATCAAGGAAAGAATGGTAAAAAGTTTAATTTTACAGTTAGCATTTGGATATTTGTTAACAGCAAAATTATTAATATTTTCTTTTAGTTCTTACCGTGTGTGTGTGTGTATATATATATATTATCTTTTAACTATAGTATTAAAATCCATTTATTCAAGGCATTGTATAGGACAAAATTCTAATTTATAAAAACAAGATTTTGATAGATTTTTTTGGTCAAAGTTATAGCATAAATGAGCCTAACATACTCAAATTGTATGTAATGTATAGGTGTTGCAAATTTGTCAACAAAATAAATTGTGTAAAAATGGTGACTTTTATACTTTGATTGACAGTATCAGATTTTATCTCTCTCTACATACAGACATAGATTAAGAGATAGAAAGATATCATAATCGTTTCTTAATGTCAAAGGAATGCGAACAAATTGGGGGAAATGCCTTTAGATTGAGTGATTTGGCTAGGTAGCTAGGCATTGAGTAAAGAATTCATCCAAAAAATGTGCTGATTGTGGATGTAAGATCCAAACAGTAGTTTAAAACATCCAAGAAAGTAACATCAAACAACATTAAGGAGCAATTCAGTACTCGGAACTGTGTGTTTTCTCAGAAAAGAATAACGTCACATATTTCTAAATATTTCCATCTTATAAATGCCCACTTAGAAAATGAAATGGACTTCTAACATCTATTTAAGCAAAACAAAATTTCCTTCTTTTTATGTCCTCTATTCCAATTTGGAAGCCAAAATTATCAATTGGTAATACTGATTGAAGACCTTACCATCTAATTCGTGTAAGACCTACTAGTGAACAACGCATTGCTTCACAAATCTTCAAGAACGAAATCTTCATTAAACACACTTATAACAGTTACAAAAATCATAGGCCTAGACCGAGACTCACATCAGACTTAAACAATTTCAACCTCTAATACTGGAATCAATGTACTTGATTTTGGATGTACTTTCAGGATAATACATAAAACAAAACAGATGTCCTATTATGGCTACTACCGAATGTTATTTACATGCAATCCGAAATATTTAGTACATTTGTCTAAAATAAAAGAGTAAACACTTATTTTAGTCTCCAAAGATACAAGTGACATAAGTTTAGTCCTCTAATAATTGTGTGACATCAAATTGGTCCTTTTAGATGGCCATTTTATGTCATTGAAGGACCAATTTGATGTCCAAAAATACATTGAAGAACCAATTTGATGTCAAAAACTAACATTGAAGGAATAATTTGATGTCACCAATTATTAGAAGACTAAACTTATGTCACTTGTATCTTTAGAAGTCTAAAATAAGTGTTTACTCAAAATAAAACTAACTTGGTATCAACAGTGACATCAGAGGTGGAGCTCCAGTGTTTGATATGGGCATCAATAATGAAACAGATGGACGAAAGATGTATTTACAAGTTCTTTTTTAGGCATGCAAATCAAAGAACCCTTATGATTATAATGATGACACATGTCTATCAGTTACCTTGTTGTCAAATCCAGCTGTAATAATTTCTTCTTCACCAGCTGCCAACAATTTGATTAATCCAAGTTGTTTACTCTCAAACTTACCACTGTACCCAATGCCAGGAATCCATCTAATGATCACTCCATCATAGCTGCTGGACAAAAGCATCTTTTCACTTCTGTTGAGCAGAGTCAAAACAGTGACATTCTTCATGTGACCAGATAATGATAATGGGCTTTTATCTAAATCCTTCACAGAATATAAACTAATCAAGCCACCAAGAGAGACAGTAAGCAGATAATCATTCTGCCAAAGACAACCAACTAGCATTTCCTCCACCCCGCTAGTTTCAGTACATGCCAATGTCTTATTTACTGTTCCACTACCATTCTCAAGAATGTCCCATACTTTGGCAGACTTGTCAGCAGAAACAGTAAGTACCTGGAATTGATTGATATGTAATTTAAACAAGAATGTAAATAGCATCCCTAAACATGGAAAAGAACACAAAAGTAAGATCAAAACATATTCCTCCTTACAGGATGACATTGGTAATTGATCATAAATTATTATACTTGCAAAAAATAAATATCATCTGTCACTGTTGTAATCTATTCAATATATATAGCGATTAATCTCTTAATAATGCTTGACAAGCTCAAAGTTGCTTTCACCGTAGCTATATTAAACTACAATTCTGGCAAAAAAAGAAATATTATTCTAAGTGAACTTGAAACAGTAAGATTAAAACACAAGCAGGAGCTCACCTGTTTACTGTCAGGACTCCAACTAACAGCATATATGCTGCCCTTGTGACCATCCTCTGCAGACAACTCTCCAAGTTTGCTCCCTGTCTTTCCATCATATATAATACCCTTCCTATCTGAGCTCACAGTAATAAATTTGCTCCCATCTGGAGAAAATCTAACACAGTTGACGAAATTCGAATGGTCCCTGCAAATACACAATGTCTTCTATGACAACCTGAATAAGGAAATGGAAACCTACTCAACCCAAAACATTTCTTTCAAGTTAAAAGTTAAAACTCTCCACTATTTATAAGTGTAAAGAACTGATAATGCCATGATATAATACTCTTGAACATACATATAAAACTATAGTGAAGTGATCTTTATCCAAACTAGAGTGTCTTTCCAACTATATCATACAGAATTGACATAAATGCATGCTTCCTGCAGATAAGTAAGACCTATGCAACATCCTAAATTATAGAATGAAAACAACACCACTCTGATACTTGGCTTTTGTGTGCGTATGTGTGCTTGAGAGAGAGAGAGAGGAACTTAAGAAGAAAGAATCAGCAAGTATAATTAATACCTTTACCAATAAAAGGAAGATGCCAACTCTTAAAGAAAGCCCTTTCATAGGAAATGGTAATAGACTAGCCCCCTTAAAAAGAAGACAAGGAAAAACAAAATGAAAAAGAAAGGAGAAGCTCAGAGATAACTTAAAGTCTTTATCCACTAATAAATCAGAGAAATTAATGAAAACAGGCTGGTCTAATTGACTAGAATAATGCCTTAAGGGCATTGTTGATACGCAACATGAATTCATATGATCAGTAAACCAGATTCAAGACAACTTATAACAAAACATCAAATTGAACCATTACTATATTCTCTTCCTCATTAGCTTTTCACTGCATCACATGATTTATCTATCTGACAATTTACTTGAAATGCATCAATTAAAATCGATAAATATGCAATCCCATATAATAATACTTACCTGATGGACATGTTGAACTTGAATGGTGGACCATCATAAAAATTTGCTAAAAAGTCTTCTCCACATGTGACAATGCGGAAAGGCCTTGTTGGTTTGAATGCACAACTTAAAACCCGTCGTGAATGGCCATCAAAATCACCAACAGTGGAACCTGAATCCCACCTTAAAATGCAAAATATATGAAAGATGAAAAGGGGTGAGGTGGCGAAAAGATGAATGCAATTCTTCTCTCCTGGACAAGAGGAATGAAGCTGACAAGATGCTAATTTAAATTCAAGCCTGATAAGGTGATGACCTTATATAATTACGAATTAAGCCATAACTGAGGAAACTAAATGGTATGCACACATTCAAACAAATGAATATCATTATAAAGTTAGGAAATTACATTGTTACATCCCTCCAAAGCAGGGTTTTAGGAAATGAAATTTAAATACTTTGAAATGGCATGAAAGTTTAGCCCTGACTAGATAGTGGAGACATCCTTGTCTTCTTTCGATTGTTCTTGTAAGTAAGGACAAAGATACACTAACTTACTAGCCCGGAAGATACACTTTTAATTCCTAAATTATGAAATTTGTCTGTAAAATACTCTTTACTTTTATTTAAGCCTCAAACTTCTAATTAATACCAACTTCATCCTGAGTAGATTATTCCCAATATTATATAAGTGATAAACTTTCAATTTAAACGTTAAATGTTGATGTTAGGCATTCTTACAAATTGACAAGGCATTGTACCCAAAAAACAGATTAACAGAACATTACTTTTTTGGGTATTTAATTATGAATATGTTATGAATTTTGCATAATTTTTTTTAAAAAAAAGAACGAAGCAGAGTTATTAATTAATATGTTTTTATTAAACGATTTGCTATATTATTTTTTGGTCTTCTGATAAATACTATAATAATAATAATAATAGAAGAAATTGTTTTTCCACATTGTGTGCAGAAAATTCATATCCATAAAGTTTAATTAAATGGGTCCAGTCCAGTGGGAGCTTAACTCAACTCAAACATAGTCACATGTCACCAACGTTGTGTACTGCATCTATCATGTGCAACGGTGCAAGTGTTGATGTCAAAAACTACACAATTAAAAAAAAAAACTGTAATCATTGCTTCAATTTTTTTTTATTTGTATATGGATTATGGGCTATATATATATATATATAAAGAAAAATAAAAGTTTCTGGCCAATTATGTTAACCGTTAAGATCGATCCACCTAACTAAAACATGATATTGAAATTTAATTCAAAATCTATAGAATAACAAGCACAATTTGGACTAAGATATAATAATATATTGAATAATTAAAAGAAAGAGTAAGAAAACAAAGAAAATTGAAAAGAGACTCACATAAAAGCGCGAACAAAGGACTTGCCCTTGCCATCCCCGCAGGCAACAATCCTCAACCCATCGGAGGACCACTGGAGGTCATCGATCCGACCCGACAGGACCCGGAACTCGTTCTTGAGAACGAACTCATTGTGGGTCCCCCAGATGCGGACAGTGCCGGACACGTCGGCGGAGGCGATCCACTCGCCGTTGGGGGAGTAGCGGGCCACCGTGACGGGGTAGGCGTGCTCGCCGTACACGGAGACCTGAAGCGGGTTGTCGAGGTTGCGGATGATGACGGATCGGGCGGTGCAGTACAGAATGTTGTTCGATTTGGGGTCGCCGGAAATGAGGATGCCCCGGCCACGCTCGGTGGTGGGGACACAAGCGTAAGTCTCTGAGAGGGTCGCCATTGTCGATTTGGGGTTCTGTGCTCTCTGCTCATTTTTGTGGTAGTTAAGGATACCAGATATAGAGAGAGAGAGAGAAGAGAGAGAAAGTCCGGGAATGGAGGAAGAAATTTTGAACAAGTTGGCGGGTGAGAAAACGGGTTTTGGTTGAATCTTCGGGTTTTTTTTTTAAAAAAAAAATATTGAACGAAATTAAGCTATACTGTTTTATTTCTTTTTATGTTTATAGGTTACTTTTTTTTTAATGGGACTACTTGTATCTTTTCATCATTAAATATTTAATATTTAGTTATGTTTTTTATTTAATTAAAATATAATTATTTAATTTAATTTTAATATTTATATTTTAATTAAGTTAATATATGAATAAATATTAATAAAAATAAATGACAATATTGTTAAAATCAGACCAGACAATGAATAGAAAAAACTTTCGGTTCAAGTTCAACTAGTTTTACCATCTAATCGAATAGATGATGTCATAATTAAGTATTATATATATATATATATATATATATATATACATGACTCATAAAACACATTGTCAATAATAAAATACATAATAAGATTTTGAGGTCTTAATTCTCAAGCCTCATATCACTCTTAGTTAAGTAGTCAAGTGATAGGAAGATTAAAAAATAAAAATAAAAATAAAAGATAATCGATTCTCATAAAACTATTTAATTTTGTTTGATTTTGACTAGTTTAACTTAGTCCAATCATAAATTCGGTTATAAAAATTAAGGACCGGTTGAGGTCCGGTCCAAATAACATTAATAAAGGGTATAAAAAAGAATCTCAATTTGTTAATAATTTTATGATTATTTAGATTTTTTATTTTTTAGCAAGCTAATAAACATAACTTACTACCTATGATGGGCTAGCTAGGCTGAGTTTACTATTTGTGAACTGGCCTATCTCCTAATCCCGATTAGGGTAGCCTAACTAAACTATGGAATGGATTAAGTGATGAGTTAACGAACATCTAGCGAGGCTGGGTCGGTTTAAACCAAATTCATATTCAAGCTCCTTAACATATTCATCTCTTGCAGTCTGACCATATTTTATAGTTTGTTTTTATTAAGTATGGTATGTGTAATAATACAGTTAAAAATTAATTATTAAAATACTTAAAAAGAAAGTATTTGAATAGAGGAAGAAGAAAAGTAACTTAGCACGAATCGAACTTCTAACATTAATATATAATAATTAAGTTACAAACTGCACGTTTTTACTTTTATTAAAGTCTAACTTGGGAGATAATAGCATGAAAAAATGAATGGATAAATATGTCTTTAGTACATGTATAAAATAATTGGGATTAATTTACATATAATGTTAAGTATTTATTTCACAACTTAAATATGGTTCTAAAGGTGATATAAGTTAGATTTGAAAAGGTAATCGAATTTTCTCTTTGAGTGATAGTCTTGTTTTGTAGTCATTCCTCTTCACCTATCCTTTTCAAATCGAACATTTCACTAAAATTATGACCAATAGTCTTAAACTAACCTATTTTTATTATCATTTTATTTAAAATATATTCAAGAAGGTAACATAAATTATACAAATATTTACTTTTTTGTATTAATAAATTAATCTCTGGATCGGTTTATAAACGATCAATAGTAATGAAGAATATTTAGTTATAGTGGGTAAAAGTTTAATTAGATGTTATAAAGTACCATGATTTATCAATATATCAAAACAAAATATTAATTATATAAAAATAAATAAAGAAGTAGTAACAAAAACTAAATAAATAAGAATAAAAAACTACAAAATAGTGCCAGAAAGAAAAGAGAAAATGCGAAACATAGAGAATGCATGGTCAACAACGTCTGAAAAAGAACATAGAACTATTTTGTTTGTTCCCTTTCTAATTACAATCCACGTCTACTTTTTGTTTATTTTTTTGCATCGCTCATTATTATTCTTTTTCCCGAAACAATAAAAGCGTGACATTCTATGTTTTTAGTTTTTACTCTAGGGT
The DNA here is from genome assembly GCA_023212625.1 of Styphnolobium japonicum. Taxonomy (NCBI): domain Eukaryota; kingdom Viridiplantae; phylum Streptophyta; class Magnoliopsida; order Fabales; family Fabaceae; genus Styphnolobium; species Styphnolobium japonicum. The sequence goes on from JALBWW010000013.1 coordinate 4,071,509, forward strand.
CCAAAAATTAGATAATTTTTTCAAGATCATGTATCCTTTTAATTTTTAGGTGTGAATTATTTTTTGTTTGAGCATGTAACTAAAAGATATTTTTGATGAGATTTAAAGTCCTTTGCTATAAATAAAGTTGATGTAAAAAGAATTTTATTTGTCAACTAAACCATAACTAATGGTTTCAAAAAGTAAATAATGACACAACGCAGAATCTCCACCATTAAACACTTGCCCAATATTGACCAATATTGGTCCTACAAATACCCATCTTCCACTCCCTTCTTTTCTCTATCTTTTTTTGTTGGATCTTTTCTTTATCTGTCTGTCTCGTTGTGAACACCCGTGAGCAGAGATGGTAGCTATGGAGAGAACATTTCTGCAGAAACTCACTCTTTTAGCTGTTTTAGGAGCTCTTACCTGCTCATCAGCTTCAGATAATCTGGTAGATGCATCCAAGTTGAAGATGTTTGTGGATGAGCTTCCTGATATGCCCAGAATCCTGGGCTATGAGGCTGTAGATGGCGTCCCCAAATCCAAGTCTCTCAAGATTGGCATGTTCAAGAAGAAATGGGTACGTATGTTTTTTCAAATTAATCATTTCTTTCATAATTGAATGTATGCATTTCTTTACTTTTTCTCCTTTGTCTGACGTGTGCCATGTTCCTTCTTTGCTGGTTTCGATGATAGCTAAGATACAATATAAAGCTGTTTGAGTTTGAAGACAGTATGGTCTTCCATTTTTCTTGAATTTAAAAAGGGATTCTTTTTAGATTAGACTTAAAATAGTCCTCAAGCTAGTGTATTGCATACTTCTAGATAATCAGTTGCTGTGATTTTGACATAGTTCATAAGACGATTGGTAATACTAAGTTTTGGTACTGGCATAAAATGGTTTTTAATCTATATATTAATTTTTGAAAATAAACATCTGGTTTTTAAATTAATAATATTCCATTTCAATGATCAATATATTCAAAAAAAATATTACAAACTTTTACACTTTCAATTAATCTACATGATGTCTCCACGTATGTTTTCCCAATGCGGATTTCAGAGTGCTGAACTTACTCAAACAAATTTCTACCGAAAATTTTCTGAAGCAGTCCTTTATCTACTCACCAAACGTCATTTACAATAATGCGCACATGAGATGCTTCTTGACCAAATCCCATGGCATGATTTTGATGATGAGCAGATTGGTAATAAGGTAACGGTTCTTAATATATTATTCATAAAATAAATCTTGGTTACTCTGCTCCTTTTTACCTTTCTCAACTACCACTAGTTTCCACTTTTATTATTTTCAGCTACTCACTATTTTATTAACACATGTTTTCCCTATTCAGAACTTACTCAAAATTTTTTTTTCCAAATTTCAACCAAAATATATATTTTGTTACAAATGAAAGAGAAGTAAAGAACACAAGAAACTAAGATCTAGCAAATGCTACAAATTTATACTCTTTTTTTTTCATTCTGGATATGCATGTAACACTGGACTTACCTACCCAATGCCAGTTTGTAAGGTATTACCACACATTGTTAGTAGTTAGTTAATGATTAATTAGTTAGGTGTGATTAGTTACATAATTAGTTACATTTCTAGGGTTATATAAGTTACTCTTATAAACAACTTTTTAACACTTTCTCATTCAGTAAATTTTACTTTCACTCTTCTTCCAATTTTTTCTCTCTAGAGCCATGTTTCTCAACATGGTATCAAAGCTTCCACAATACCCACCTTAAAAAAATTTATTCCATTCCCCTGCATTGAGTTCTTATGAAACTCTCTCTCACTTTAGAAATTCATTTTTTCTCTACCATTTTTCTCTCAAAATTTTCCCTCCCTCACAATTTATTTATTTTCGTTGTCCCTCTCACTCACAGTGAGACGAGGCCTTCTCAGTGGAAAGTGCCACTCAAGCCTCAGCTTCACTTGTTAAAACCCATGGAAGTTGCACCTCTCATCAAGCTTTCTCAATCTCACTGCCTAGTGACATCTTCTCTCTTCGTTCTGATATCTTTGGCAAGACTGTGAGTCTTGCTCGAGCTTTGGCAAGAATATGTTATTCAATTTCTGCCAGAGCAAATGACGCAATAAGAACTTATGATGGTTCATTCTTTGGATCATATTGAAGCTACAAGCCATTCAATTTCTGGTTCTTTCACTGCTGACACATATTCCAATAAGCATTCAACACATACTGCTATGTTGGTGGTTCATCTAGCATCATCATTTGTTTCTTGAATTTGCCATTAATTTTTTTTTTGTTGTTTTTTTGTTAATGTTTGGTTTGACTTTGATTTTAGCTTCTGGCTTTTTCATATTGATTAAGTTTTGATTCAATTTGTTTATGTCTTTTTATAGTAGTTAAGCTTTGATTGTTACTTGGTGGCCTAAAGAGCCTTAATTTACTTGGGATGAATGCCTTGGAGACGCTATAAGAAAATCGATGGAGCAAGGAAAGGACGAAGATTTCTAGGAGCTATGCACTTCGGCTGTTACTAGTTTTCATCATCATCCATTTTTATATTTTTTTCTTATTAACCGATGTGATAGTAACATTACTTGTATTAATTAGTTAGTAATTAGTTAGTTAAGTGTGATTAACTACGTAATTAATTATATATCTAAGGCTACATAAGATACTCTTATAAATAACTTCTGAACACTTTTTTGATAAATTTTACTTTCACTCTTCTTTTAATTTTCTCTCTCTGGATCCACTAGTTTAACTGTGATGCTCAACTATTTACAAATCTTTCCAGTGTGCCAATTTTTTCTTCAAACCTTGAATTGCCTAATATCATACTCTCTCCCAGTCCTACCCAAATGTTAAAGCTTTCTATATTCTCCAACGGACATTAATTCATTGACTCTAATGGAGGACCACAGGCATTGAAAATCAGATCATTAGATAATTAGGCAAAGAATTGATTCCTTAAGCTTTTTCAAGTGCCATCCACCCTGGCCTTCACTTTGATAACTCATTGTCCACTAAGGGTAATGTCTTCTCACCTACACAATTGTCATAGTCTTAATTATACACATATGTACCCATCTGAATTTATCCGACTTCATTTATTTATTTTTTAGTTTTAAGGAAATTCTATTAGAGTTGGTAAGTCCCTTTCAAGTGCAATCCACCCTGGCCTTCACTTTGATAACTCATTGTCCACTAACGGGAATGTCTTCTCACCTACACAATTGTCATAGTCTTAATTATACACATATGTACCCATCTGAATTTATCCGACTTCATTTATTTATTTTTTAGTTTTAAGGAAATTCTATTAGAGTTAAGGGGAAGTCCTATTGGTTCATTTAAATTTTGTTTACTAAACTCATATATATATATATATATATATTCACACATAATAATTGTGAAAGTTCCGTATAAACAGCATTAGCCTTTCACCAATGTTTGACAGAATTTTTAACTAGTTGATCCACAAATCTGTGAGATGCTTCTCTAGCATGTTTGCATTCAATTTCTCTCTCCCTTTTTTTTTTTTTAATTCTTTCCATTTGTTGCTACCGGTTTTATTATATAATAGAACATTGCATTTGCAAGTAAATGAACACACAGGTTTGCTTTTGCAGAAATTCCATAGGGATCTTCCTCCAACACCTGTTTACGCTTATGGATTAACCAGTCAAGCGGCAACAGTTCCTGGTCCAACCATTGAGGCCGTTTATGGAGTTAACACCTACGTGAAGTGGCAAAATCACCTCCCTCCAAAGCACATACTTCCGTGGGACCCTACTATCCCCACTGCATTGACCAACACCAAGATGGGTGTCCCCACGGTGGTTCATCTCCACGGTGGGATTCACGAGCCCGAGAGTGATGGAAATGCAAACTCATGGTTCACCGCTAGATTTAGACAAAAAGGACCTACTTGGACCAAGAAGACATATCACTACCCCAATAACCAACAACCTGGGAATCTATGGTACCATGACCATGCTATGGGGTTGACCAGAGTCAACCTTCTTGCTGGCTTGATTGGGGCTTACATCATTCGCCACCCTTTGATCGAGGGCCCACTTGGACTACCCCATGGTGAAGAGCTCGATCGACCGTTGATCGTCTTCGATCGTGGCTTTCGCACCGATGGTTCGATCTACATGAATTCCACGGGAAATAATCCTTCCATACACCCACAGTGGCAGCCAGAGTACTTTGGTGACGCTATCATTGTCAATGGCAAAGCTTGGCCACGCTTGACCGTACGACGTCGTAAATATAGATTTCGCATTATCAATGCTAGTAATGCTAGATTCTTTAGATTCTTCTTCGTGAACGGCTTAAGATTCACTCACGTGGCATCAGATTCTACCTACATTGACAAGCCAGCCATGACCAATGAGACACTGGTGGGGCCATCTGAGATCACAGACATCGTTGTTGACTTCTCTCAATCAAGGAGCAACGTTGTTATTCTAGCTAACGATGCACCCTATCCCTACCCATCTGGTGACCCGGTCAATGAAGCTAACAGCAAGGTTATGAAATTCATCATCCTACCCAATCGAGAAGTTGACACGTCACGGATTCCTAAAAGGTTGTTAGAATACCCTAATGCAGATTTATCCAGTGTGTCACACACACGATACATTGCTATGTACGAGTACACGAGCAACGCTGACGAGCCAACTCACTTGTACCTAAATGGAAAACCATATGAAGCACCAGCTACAGAAATCCCGAAGGAGGGGTCCACAGAGGTGTGGTATGTGATAAATCTGACGGAGGACAATCATCCGCTGCACATTCATTTGGGCCTGTTCAAGGTATTGGATCAGACGGAGCTGGTGAAATCAGAGGAGTTTACGAATTGTATGACGAAACTCAACGATGCAATCAAGTGCCACATGGACAAATATGCACGTGGCAAGAAAGTAGAGGTGCCGGCTCATGAGAAAGGGTGGAAAAATGTGTTCAAGATGAGACCCGGGTGTGTGACAAAGATTGTGGTGAGGTTTTCTTATATACACACCAATGCATCTTATGGGTTTGATGCAACCACGGATCCCGGATACGTGTATCATTGTCATGTAAGTATTTATCATCTTTAACTTCTAAAGAAACTAATTTAGTTCATACATATATATATAATGTTTCTTTCAGTGTTTTTTTTTCCTAAATCTTATTTCAATTTTATATTTTATATTTTGTTGGTATGTTCTAAAGGCAGTACATACATATATACATATATACATATATATATATATATACATATATATATATATTTATATACTTCTATTTATTTTTAAATTAAAAATTAAGCCTACTATTTGGTATGACTTCTTCTAATGCATGACACATGACACATACCATTTACATGCAGATATTGGACCATGAAGACAATGCTATGATGAGACCCTTGAAGGTCATAAAGTGAGGTTTATCAAGGATAGCCAAAGAATGGTAAACTGTGCAACAATTTAGTTATATTCATATCTTATATGTTATTTTTCCAAACTTCAAATTCTTAATGGGAAATAGATTAGAGAAATTTAGATAATGAAATGAAGGAAAGGGTTTTACAACTCTATAATTTATTGTTTACCAACCTTTCAAAACAACAGGAACATCGATTAAAGCAGCATGTATTGTTTCCACCCCAATTCAAAACTTTCAAGTGGCATTGAGTTCTCATTTTTATTTAACTACATTAATTTGTACATTTGTTTTTAATACTTTCTTAATACTGATGCATGCAGGACTCATGAGTGGAATTTAGATTGGAGGAAAATAGTGAGATAGAAGATGAGGTACTATGTTTTACAATTTCTTGGAAGGCACTTCAGAGGTTAGACAGCATAAGAAAAATGTAGATGCAACAGGATTTTATAATTTGCCAAAAACTGTATATTTCCTATATTTCCTTACTCATAAACAATATTGAATGAAAGCATTTGCTTTGTTGAATACGATAAAGTGCAGTAGGAATAAAAGCATTTGCTTTGTTCCATATACTTCCATTGTCTTTTAAGAATTCCAAGCTTTATGTTACTGGCAATGACGATTGAACGAAATGGCTTGAAATGGATCTCGTCTTTACTGTTCTGTAATGGTTACGTTATATGTACTGTATCGTTGAAGAGAACATCTCTCATAACTTTTCACTTTAAAAGATATCATCAAAACTAGTCCCGTTCATACCTAATCACGATGATCATTATCTTTTTTGTTATTATGATCGAGGCCTTGTAAACTACACAACAATAAAGTGATCATAGTCAATATCATATGAACTATTTAACAATAATCGTTATTATTATTTTTCACTCACTTCTTAATTAAAAAAATTATTTACAAATTACAGTTTTCAAATTAATTTTCATTTAATTTTAAATTTAAAAATAAATGTATCGTACTATCATTATTAAAATACATATTTGTCTCTATTTATTTATTTATAAAATAACAAAAAAAATATTAATCAAATTTCTATTTTTACTTATTTTTTTTTATTTTTTCTCATTTTAAGAGAGAAATTAAAAAGTAATGAGATCTATCATTTTCTTTTTTTCTTTTTTATTTCTTCTCTAACTAAATAAGAGAGCTTTTTTATTTTTCTTTTATTTCTCTTTTCTCTAATTTTCTCTTCTCTATTTATCTCAAAACAAATAAAGGCTAATAGATAGAAAATTAAAAAAATTAAAAGAAAAAAAATTAGTCTTGTTTTTTCCCAAACATATAGTGGTCTGATAGTCTCAGAGAGTTAGAAAAATGGTTTAAATTCAACAATTGGTCACTTACAAAAACAATTGGTAAGCGAATTGGAAGTTGAGATATGGATCAGATTCAAAAGTAAGCGGAATTAGATCTTGTTAAAAACACCACATGTCAACAAAATAAATATGAATGGTGAAGTTAGAGATCACAGATCAGCACAACCGAGAGAAATTATCGAACATGGATAATGTTCCCCCAGAACACTTCAGTAGCTCTTCTCCGAGTAGTAGCTTTCGAGTAGTTATGTGTAGATTGTAAAGGTGAAGTACATGTAAAAGTCACACCAACACTCAAGTGAGAGATATGAAGAGAATACGTTTTACCTGAGGGCTAGGACCTATTTATATGCCGAGCACATTTATATCTGTTCGGCATAGATTATGCCCATTGTGTATTAATGAGGTTGGTTTGTTTTTAAAGGAAGATTACTTGGGGATTCCGTTGTGGATATGAGATTTTGAGATCTGGGGCGATTTGGACTTGGGCGAGGTACAGATGGGATTAAGTCAAAGTAAAAGTGAATGAAAACTATTTAGATTGAATTTGGTTTATTTTTTGTTTTTATTTTTAATTAGATAAGTTTTTATTATAATTATAAAAATATTATTTTATTTTTACTGTTTTTTATTTTTAAAATTTTGTGAATGAAATGGTGAAAATAATATTTTGTTATTTTCAGTTATTTTTATAATTTCTTTTACAAGATTTTAAAAATAAGAAAACATAATGAAAATAATGTGACATTTTTATTATTATAATAAAAACATATCTAATTAAAAATAAAATCAAACCAAACAGGTTTTAATACTTTCAACTTTTTAAAGTATGAGACGTTTGCAAATCTAAGGATGCGATGGATGACTTATCCACTAACAAAAAGGATTGAATTTCTATGTATATAACTTGGGGGAAAGAGGGCAAATAAGAAGATAGAGAATATTATAAAATAAAAAAAAGATAGAGAATAAGATGGAGAGCTATATAATATAAAAAAATAATATTGCTTCTAGCTCCACTTATAATTACAATTTAATTCAGTGACTCTTATAAATGTAAATTCACAAAATTATAATTGACATTCAAATGGCACAAGAAATTTTCTTATACTTGAAAGAAGTAAGAATCACTAGATATAAAATGTCTTTTCTCAAGCCTGTGAACTTGTCTCGTCTCAATTTGAAAAGGACCCATTTTTTAAACTCGGTTGGATTTTGATGACATAATTATTTATAAAATTTACCACCTAACCTAACCTAACACTAAAAATTTATAGCTAGAATTTAAAATTTAAAAATGAAAATAAAATTAAATTAGGATGTTCTACACAGTTTTTTTTTTTTTTGGGTAGGAATGTTCTGCACGGTGTAGCAGCATATCATATTTTAAATTATTTGATGAATTATAAGCTGATAGTTGGCCTTAACTTGTTGCAAACAGATGTTACAATTACTCTAATTTTGACCACTCTTTTATTTTGTTAGGATAAACTCTTTTTTACAATCGATCACGATTTTTGTTAGATATACATAAATCTTAAATAAAGATGAAGCTTCCACCAGAATTACGTCCGAAAAATGTGATAAGTATTGGAAGAGAACTCTTAATCAACAAAAGTGTAGTTCTTTTTTTTTTTTGGTGCTAAACAAAAGTGTAGTTGAAAACTTGAAATAAACAATTTCATCATTCACACAATAAACTAATTTCATATGCCAATTTACATTTCATTAAATATATTTTTTGGTTTTTTTTTTTTGCCTTTTTTTTGGGTTTCTAAGAAGCTATTCTTTGCTTGTTAGTGAAGGAGAAATTTAAATTTGGTTCCATACCTTTAATTGGGAGTCAGATTACCACGTGCCAATTCATTAAATAACTTAAGTATATATACATTTTACTACAAAATGTGTGAAGTAAGAGCCCAATTATTCCACGTTTGCACGTGATCAAATTTTATTTAGAACAAGAAAAAGAATTGAAATAAATAAGGGAAAAAATAAAGATATAAAAATAGAAAAGAAAGGAAGGAAGGAAAAAGAAAAAAAAAGAAGAAGAAGAAACAAACAGAAGTCCTTGTCATATCCTAATCAACTGTGGTAATCGAATCCTAAATTTAGACGAATTTAGAATTTTAAGAATATAGGCCCTCTCATCCCATGGTGTTCTGGGACATTGACAGATATGCGTGACTGACTGGTACGGACTCCTATTTCAACGCAGTTTCTGTTCTCTGAACCAATCCCAATTCTCGTTCCCCTACATTCCTTCTCTTCTCTTCAACCTAACCTATTTCCCTCTCTGCTTATCTTATATAACCTCCTCCACCACCCGACCTTCTTTTCTCATTCAGTTCCAGAACAGAAGAAACAACAATGGCTCTCTTTCAAACATCACTTCTTTCCCTTCCCCTCGTGCTTTCTCTCTCGTTTTTGGCTGTTGGGTTTGCTAATTTGGACATGTCCATCATCGACTACGATGCAAAGCTCGAGGCCAGGACCGAGAATCACCTGAGGAAAGTGTATGAGGCGTGGCTGGTGAAGCATGGCAAAGCCTACAACGCCTTGGGGGAGAAAGAACGCCGGTTTGAGATCTTCAAGGACAACCTGCGGTTCATCGACGAGCACAACAGGGCAGGGAACCAAACCTACACGTTGGGGCTGAACAAGTTCGCTGATCTGACCAATGAGGAGTACAGGGCCACGTATTTGGGCACCCGAATGCACCGATCCAAAGATGTGCTATCTGGGTCCAAGAAGAGTGGTCGCTACGCCTATCGTGCCGGCGAGGAATTGCCGGCGACTGTGGATTGGAGGGAGAAGGGTGCGGTTCCTCCTGTTAAAGATCAAGGCCAATGTGGTGAGTTTTCTTTCCTAGAATTTAGATTGGTTTTGTTGTGTATGCAGAGGGAAATGGAGCATGTTTTTCAAACGTGGTCGGTTTTTTCTCATGTTTACGAGGAAACGTGGTTTGTTTGGAATTTGGATGTGGGATTATATTCTTTATTATTGGAACAAATAATGCCATTTGATTCAATGATTTTCACTCTCTTCATGAACATATTACAGGCATTGTTTTGTTTATCTTTGAAAAAAAGATTGTATCTTGCGTTTTGTTTGTGAAAGTCATGATATGTAATGATCTCCTCTTCAAGATGCAACTCATTATATGAGGTGTATATTTGCTGAATGAATTGAATTGAATCTGGTTTGGAATGAAGGGAGTTGCTGGGCATTCTCCACGGTTGCTGCGGTGGAAGGGATCAATCAAATTGTAACTGGTGACTTGATCTCTCTATCGGAGCAGGAGCTTGTGGATTGTGACAAAGGTTTTAACATGGGATGCAATGGAGGTCTCATGGACTATGCTTTCGAGTTTATCACCAACAATGGAGGCATTGATACCGAAGAGGATTACCCTTACCGTGCTCGTGATGGTGCATGTGATCCAAACAGAGTATGTATCATGTATCCTATCCTTTGAGCTTTTTTTTTTTGAGTTATGTGACACCTTAAATTGATGTGTCTTAATCTAATTATATGCTTTTCGGTTTCTCAGAAAAATGCTCGGGTAGTTGCCATTGATGGATATGAAGATGTCCCAACAAATGATGAGAAATCATTGATGAAGGCTGTTGCAAACCAACCAGTTAGTGTTGCCATTGAAGCTGGTGGCAGGGCATTTCAACTTTATGACTCGGTAATATATCTGTCGTGTGTTTGCTTTTTTAATGATGATCATCTAACATTAGCCATCTTTTCAACTTAGCTGATGCAAGGGTACATTATATCACAATCGGTAGATTTTTGGGTACAAGTTCTTGTTCCAGTTATTTGTTTTGGTAGGATAATATTGTCTAAGATTAATTATTCAAATGTGTTAATTAATAAAAAGAATCGGTGGGCCAAATGGTGTGAATGACTACGCCATGGGATTGTTCCTGCAATCTTCGTTTTGACTTGGGATGTTTTGAAGGTGTTGACTTCGAATGACTGCTGTCTCAAATTTATTTATTTTTCTAATTTTGATATTTGTTGATCCAGGGAGTTTTTAGTGGCCTTTGTGGAACACAACTTGACCACGGTGTTGTGGTAGTTGGATATGGAACAGATAATGGTACAGATTACTGGTTAGTGAGGAACTCTTGGGGTTCGGGATGGGGTGAGAATGGTTACATTAAGCTGGAGCGGAACTTGTTAAAAACCGAGACTGGTAAGTGTGGGATTGCAATGGAGCCATCGTACCCCATCAAGAAGGGTCAGAACCCCCCAAATCCTGGTCCTTCCCCTCCATCTCCTACAAGTCCTTCAACTGTCTGTGATGAATACTACTCTTGCTCAGCTGGAACCACTTGCTGCTGCATTTATGAGTATGGAAGCTTCTGTTTTGGATGGGGATGCTGCCCCATTGAGTCTGCAACCTGCTGTGAGGACCGCTCCAGCTGCTGCCCTCCTGATTACCCTTTCTGTGATATTCACGCTGGAACTTGTCGATTGGTAATTACCCATTTTCTTTAGTTTTGCTATAAATCATATCAGTTCATTGTGACTTCATATCAGTCCATTAGCTTTAATTAGTTAATTTCCTCTGAGGTTTTTTTGCTGCTATTTTTCCTCCATGCAACAGAGCAAAGACAACCCATTTGGAATAAAAACTTTGAGACGAACACCTGCCACAAGTACTTGGACCCAACGGAAAGCTGCCATGAAAAGTAACTATGCATGAGAAGCCCGTGGAACAGCACTGCTGTAGTGCAAACTTTAATGCATAATATCTCTGACTGTGACTGTGGGGAGAGAAAAGCTGGACCTGGCATCTATGATGTACTTGAACTATTGGCTGGTGCTGACCTCCTTTAAAATCCGAATGGAACTTTACAGTGCATTTTGATTTCCAAATTCTTTCTGATTGCTGTAAATAGCTCTAGAATTGCTCAAGCAATAGACAATTCGGATATTGTTGCATTTAATAGATTGTATATATTTACTAATAATACTTGATTCTATTTGTTTTTATCACTTGCTTATTTTCATTTGTGGTTTTAGAATAGATGGCACTTGTGTTTGCTTTTATCTTTTTATATTTTTGGGATCAACGTGATATTTGCACACAATTTTTATGTGGTGTAAACTTTACATCAAGTAATTTTTATGAAGTAAACATAAACACATAGTTTAGGTGTTCTCGTTGTTTTGATAATATAGGTTCGAATCTTGAGTTAGTAATATTTAAGGAATTAATTAATTTTTTTTAATATACTAAGTCGATATAAGATGTATATACTTAAGATTTTTTGAAAGAGACTTAGTTTTGATTAACACAAAAAATAATGTGATGGTACTTTTTACCATATAAAAAAAATGTACATAGTTTTAGTGCTAATAAGTTCTTTTGAGAACTACTTAATTTAGGAATCGAATCCATATCAAGCTATTTTTAGCTACACTTTCAGCTACCCTTCCACACGATATTGAAACTCCTTTATAATCAACATAAGAAAAAAAATAAGTGTGAAAAAAAATTGATATGCATGAATTATTTTCTTATTTAGAATGTATACAGTAAACTAGTTTGGTAGGGGGGAAAGTGACTTGAGTCATGCAGGCTGGCCTGTCCATTCTAAGGCCATATGGCATAGGCCCTATAGAACGTATGGCACAGCGTGATACGAGAAAGCTACTAACAATCAAAGGGTAAAGCCATAAAGGGCTGCAGCTCCACTAGCCCAAGATGCAAGATTAGCCTAGCTCCATTGGGTTGCCATTTTTCGGTAGAGCTAAACTAGCTACGTATATTGCATTATTGCAAGATTACCCACATCCCCATTCCCAATAGAGACTAGAATAAAATAAAAAAACAGAGCACATCAATACTAAAACAGAATCGGGGACACAGGATAACACCTCGGCATCGTGGGAACCGTCCGATCTCTGATGTCTGACATGATACTCAACCAAAACGATGCATGATGCATGATGAATGTCAATCCATTCTCTTCCTCCTCGAAACCCTAACCACTCGTCCCTTTCACATCCACTGCCTCCATTTCCCCTCGCCTGTCTCTGCGCCTTCTTCAATTTCACTTTCGGTAAGATAAGCTCCCACCCTTCTGATCTGAAGTTGCTTAACCCGCTGTTATAACTCATATGCATATCGCAGAAATCCTTTTCCAATTTCCAATTTATGCAAAATTGTGATCAATAGCTCGGTTGTTTTCTACGCTTTTTATTTATTTATTATTTTTCTTGGTTTACCCTAGTTGGAGGGTGGGAATCTTGAGAGTTCAATTAATTGAAAACATTATCTTCAACAAATGTTTATAGCTGAAATAGGGCAAGACTAATAAAGCTTCTAGTTTTTGAGTCGTTGAGCAGTGTTGTGTTGCAAGTGTTTCTATTGGTTTCCGAGGTGTAGTAGTTTCTGCTATTTCATTGTGGAAGTGCCAGAAAAAGTACTATGCCAGCCAAAGAAATCAATGTATATTTGGTGTCAATTTAGTCACAAATGAACATCGTCAAAGGCAGATTAGATTATGCCTATTACGTAAGATAAGTCTGTCTGCTCTTTCCTTTTCTCTGCATATTAGATTTAGATGGTCGACAATCAACCATCCTCTGTGCGTGGGTGGGTAGACAATTTAGTCAAAATCACAAATGAACATACCAGTAGCACATAAGCATATTTTAGTATATAGTTACGAGTTACCACCTATTTTTTGGTTGGATATTTAGGTACAATTAAATCAGTGGGCGAAATGTGAAAAAGGAATATTATTTTCATTTTGTTGTCCTATATTTTGTCAACGTTTATGTCTGTATTTGCAGCCTCAACCAGAAAGATATTCTGATACTGTAGGGTGATCTAATGATAGGATCTCCAACTTCTGCATAAGTTACTGTTGATACTTTTGCAATCAAATGGATTCGGTGTCTCCTGATGCATCTACTTCTCCTATTAAAGATCCGTCTACTTCACCTCCTATTAAAGAGACTGAAGGACAGGCTTCTGTTGCCGTGGTCTCTGGGCAAGATAATTCTGCACATGAGGCGCCATCTAGACTATCTCCCACTGGCATATCATCTTGGGCCAAAAATTTGAAAATTCCCCAGCCATTTTCTGGCTCCCAAGATGACTCACAAAGTGGAAATGTTGGGAAATCAACTTTTGCACGCTTTACTAGTAATTTAGGATTGCGGTTGTCTCCAAAATCTCCTGTGGCAGATGACAGTTCCAATGAAACAGCAGCACAATCTAATTTGATTGGAAGTATTACAAAAGGCCTGGTTGACTCATCTAAGAATGCAGTGAAAGCTGTGCAGGTTAAGGCACGACATGTTGTTTCTCAGAATAAACGCAGATACCAGGTGTTGTTCTTGTTTTATCTAATTTATTTGTGTTTATTCTTGTTAAGCTTCTAATCATCTAGTCTTACTCATTTGAACAGTTTATTTTTTCGTCTATTGGAATTGTTGCTTTAATTCCTGGTTCTCTATTGCCTTCCCTTTCCTTGCCTTAACAAGAGGGTGAAGCTTATCTTTGGACCCTATTCAAAGATCCCTTTTGTGGTGTAATAATTGTTATCTATGCAGAAGCAGAATTGGACTAAGCATTGTCTTTTGTTATCTGGTTCTCTAGATCGGATGTCATAGCTTTTTAACTATTTATTGTATAGATCTCATAGCTAGTATTGAATTTGTAAAGCCCTGAAGGTTGCATACATGTACCTGCTTCCTGTTAAAACATGCCTATAATTTAGTGTTATGTATGATGAACATTCTAGCTCCTTCAGTTGACAAAAGCTGTTATAAATTTTATTACATAATTATTTTTTAGTACATCGAGTTTGATTTTCATATATCTTTGTTTCTTTCTATGTTATATGTTCTCTTCTCAAAGAACCTTTTGGCTAATATGCACTATTGTCCACTTTATACCCTTTTTCAGGAAGGAGGTTTTGATTTAGATATGACATATATCACAGAAAATATTATTGCTATGGGGTTCCCTGCTGGCGACATGAGCTCTGGGTTTTTCGGTTATGTTGAAGTGAGTTAGTGAATTTTGCATGGAGTTTGTTTTGGTTGCAGTTTTCATCTGAAGCACCAGTATTCAGACTATCTATATATGCAATGCAGGGATTTTACAGAAACCATATGGAAGAAGTGATTAAGTTTTTTGAGACTCATCATAAGGTGGTAACACATAATCTGACGCGTGAAGTTACAAGTTCTTATGCTTGTCTTTTCTTGTAGTTTTATTTATAATACAAAATCAATGTTGTATTGTATGGGGGCCCTGACACTTGAAATGTTTTTATTTCATTTTCATTTAAGAATGTCTATAAAATATTTATATTAATTCTGATGGCTTGTTTAATTTGATCTCTTGGAAGTGAATGCTGCCTAATGAACATACAAGACCCCCCTTTGCTAGGCATGCTCTGCCACAGCTTATATGTACAGTGATCCTGTTTGCCCTCTTGGATATGTTTTGACTTTCGATTCCCCTCCATGTATGCAGTTGTAGCTGAAGGAAATATTGAACTGAGGAACTTCTCTAATATTTTTTGGGCTCTTGTCGTTTTCTTATTTTGGTTAAATTTAAATCTTTTGTGTTATGAGCACATGGTTTATATATTCTGCTATCCTGCCACTGTCCTTACATATTATGTAGTGTAATAACAAGATCCAATTGTATGGGTGGCATCTTACACAACTTGAATTTTATGGTGTTTCTCTTCTTATAGTGCTTTAAACTTTGAAACCTAACCTGATGAGTCTTTGTCCTTCCTTATCGTTTTCTTGTCTAGTTTTGCATTTGACTTGTTTTTTATATTCAGGATAAATACAAAGTATACAATCTTTGTTCTGAGCGGCTGTATGATGCATCACTGTTTGAGGGGAAGGTGAGTTCTAAATTGTCATTTAAGTCTTGGAGGGGACAAATGTGGTAGAAGTGTTGTAAATTTCATTTACACACATAAACTTTAAGTCTGTCATTAATGAACACCTCAAAATTTTCTTTAATTTGGAAATATTGCTTTAGTTATAACCTTCAATTTTATCAACAGTATTCACATTTTATGTTCTTCAATTAACAATTCATTCATACCATCTGCTCATACTTTTGTTCATGATGCTAGACGGCCTAGACTACTTGTGTCATGTTTCTGTTTAACTTGAGTATTAGGTTTTCAACATTGTATTTCTAAGGAATTTTTTTAAAACAGTGTCTTGCATCTGAAATATCAAATTCCTTCTTCAGGTGGCTAGCTTCCCATTTGATGACCATAATTGCCCACCAATTCAACTGATTATATCATTTTGTCAAAGTGCTTACTCATGGTTGAAAGAAGACCTTGAGAATGTTGTGGTTGTTCATTGTAAGGCTGGAATGGCAAGGACGGGGTTGATGATTTCTAGTCTTCTATTATTCTTAAAGGTGATTAGTTTCTAAACATTTTCTTCAAAATATAATGAGCATGTTTGATATTTTCAATAGTTTTCTTGTTATGTTAGTTTTTTTAGATTTGGTGGCTTAAATGTACTGCAGTTCTTCCCAACTGCTGAGGAGTGCATGGACTACTATAATCAGAAAAGATGTTTTGATGGAAAAGGACTTATTCTGCCTAGTCAGATTGTAAGTTCTGCTTTGCAATGTGTTAATTAGGAGGAAAATTGGAGATTCTGTAGTTATTACTTATACTCTAGCTTCTTATTGTTCTATGTTTTACTTACTGTTTTCTTTAGAGGTATGTCAAATATTTTGAACGAGTCTTGACTTACTTCAATGGCGAAAACCCACCTGCACGCAGGTATATACCAGGCCAGATGTGACTTTAATATTTACCTGTCTACATGTGCTGACATCATATTCTGTGCAGGTGCATGCTTAGGGGATTCCGGCTTCACAGATGCCCTTACTGGATCAGGCCTTCTATAACTGTCTCAGATCATAGTGGTGTGCTTTACATTCTTGTATTAATTTTCCCCCTGCTGTTTATCATCCATGGCCATTCTGTTAGTGGATTTATAATGTCATGTTATTGTTATTTCAGGTTCAAGTGTTGGAAATTGTTATTCCATTTCTTGACTTGTTTGCTAATATTTATATTTGGTTTAGCTGTATGATATGCACTTGCTGATCTTTCAGTGTGAAGGCATGTACTTGTTAAGATCTTCTTCCAAACCCTCTCTAAACCTGCTAGCTACGTTTTGACTCGGGTTTCTATGGGAGAGTCCTGAGTGGTAGAAAAGCAGGGAGAACTGCAGGATCTCTAGCATTTGTGCTTCTCTTTTATACATGTTCTTTCATGCTACAATATGAAATAATTTGCATGATTTACGGATATTAGTAGTGATAAATGGATATATATTTGGTGTATGATCTGCTTTATTTGTGTCAAGGGTGGACCAGCAGCTGATCCCTTTGAAAGGGTGGAGTGTGAGATCTTAGTCTGTGAAAGACCCTGCTCAATTTGCTGTTGAGTCTAACCCTTTTATAATGTGCAGGTGTGTTGTTCTCAACCAAAAGGCATCCAAGGACCAAGGATCTTTTGGTGCGTCTCATTAATATGGTGTCAGTGTATTGAATATTGATTGAATTGTCGTGCCAAAGTTCTGTCTTTTGTTCCTTTTTATCGGGTGTGGGGGTTTCTCTTTAATATGAGCTCTCATTATTTACAGCCAGAAGATTTTTGGTTTAGTGCACCAAAGAAGGGAGTGATGGTCTTTGCTTTGCCGGGAGAGCCTGGTCTTACAGAGTTGGCTGGAGACTTCAAAATCCATTTTCATGATCGCCAAGGAGATTTTTCTTGGTATTAATTGATTTTTCTACCTCAATACTCAATTGCGTCTGCTGCTAGTCTTATGTGGAACTGAAATATCTTGCTCTTTTCTTTTAGTTGGTTGAACACAACCATGACAGAAAATAGGAAAGTATTGAACACCAGTGATTTTGATGGCTTTGACAAGGTAAGCAATTCTGGTTCTTCTTTGATGACACTCCCTCAAATATCTCACAAATGTTTATGTTATCAAGAATCTTTCTTTTAGTATAAAGACTTGGTTATATTATTAGTAGAGAATGGTCTGTCTCCTGTTCAGTATGGTGTTTCCTTGTATGTTGTCATTCATAATTGGATCTTGTAATTAACTGTATTTTTATTGGAATGGTCTTCTGGCAGAGAAAATTGCCTTCTCCAGGATTCCTGGTTGAGGTTGTGCTAGTGGATTATAATGGTAATGCTGCAACTTCCAAACCTGAAACTATTACAAAGAAATCAGATGAGAGTTCAAGTAATAGTCCCGCCCCAGTTGAAGTGAGCACCCCTGCGCTAAATGCAGACAAAGAATCAGGCAGTCATGATAAAGATGATGTGTTTTCGGATGGTGAGGCAGAGCATCCTGCTTCTTCAAGAAGCAAGCAAACAAAAGCAGCTTCTGAAGCAGTTGAAACAGTTACAAATGCCCCCACTGGATCTGAGTCGAACAGAATTTCAAATCAAATCGCAAATTTAACACATGCAACAGGGCAAGTTTCTTTGGGAAATACGAGCTCTACGCCAATCCATAGCGCTGGTGAGCCAAAAAGTGACGTTGATGGAAGAACAGTGTCCAGTCTCGAGGCGCCCAGCTCAGCAAGTGAGTTTAAGGCCATGGCTGCAGATGCTTCTGTTTTTACGTTCGGAGATGATGAAGATTACGAAAGTGATTGAAGTACAGGGACACTCTGTTATCATTATACCCTGATATTTGTATATAATATTGCTTACAACTTCGTGCTCAACATTATCATGTTCATTTCATTTGTTTGTTTGTTGTAATGATAAATCTGGCTGCGGTCACTGGCTTAATGCACAAAAGTCTACAGAAGAATCTGCTTACTTATCACCATTGGTTGGCTATGTTTCATTGTTTTTACTAAATAGCAGAAAACTGTATATTATTATAGTACTATGGCAAGTGATCAAACATATATATTGATATTATGTATTGAAATCTGGCTCCACATGAGCTCATGGTATAGTATTTAACATTTTAACTTAAATTTAACTCTTCTATCAATGTTTTAAAAATTAGACTAGACTGACTAGTTAAATTGGTTGGACCAAAAACTAGATGTATTTACAGTTTGGTTTGACATAAAGAACCGGTAAGGCATTGAATTGTAATCACTAAAATTGTATTGAGTCGGTGAATCGTAGTTGGTTTTTTAAAATCGGTAAGTTCTTCAATTTATTTATTTTATAATTTTTATTACTTTTTCAGATTTTCAAATTATTTTTAGATTTTTAATTAATTCTTTTAAGAATTTTTTACATTTATTTTTTAAAAGTCGTAACTTTTTATTTTTTAATTCGATTTTGATATATTTTATATTAATTTCACGTAATTTTTTAAAATTTTTGTAATGAAAAATGATTAAATGTAATTAGACTAATCGATTTTTTTTAAAAAAAATTATTATTTTTATAATTATGAATAATTTTAAAAGAAATAATAATAATAATTTTTTAAAATAAAAATTAAACTTTAATTTTTTTTAAAAAATTCTTATTACTCTTAAAATAAAATTATTTTAATTGAATACAATAATAAATATTATTATATGTAATTAATTTTTATAATTTACATTATTAAATTTAATTATATATAATAATTATTATTATATGATCCAATTCGGTTAAATTAACCTAACCATCACTCAAAGGTCCCAGCCGATTCATATTCTTAAAAAACATTGCTTCTAGTTTTAGCTCTATACGCAAGTGACCTATTTAACTTTGAGTTTAATTTTTATTTATTGTTAGTATAAAAAAAATTTATATTATTATTTAATTATATATTATCAAATCAATAAAATAATTAACTATCATAATTAATATTTAAAAAATTTAATTATTTAATAATTTAACAATAAATATCAGTGTGAAAAATTTTTATTAATACAAATTAAATCCTTTAACTTTTCTACACTCTCCCAAGTAATACGCAGTGAAGTCACGTCACGTCTTTAATAACACCTCAGTCTCCCTCCAATCGATTTTTTCTTTCTTCATTTCTGCTGACAGCTTTGACCGCAATTATAAGAATTTGTCCTACTCCATGCCCTGCTATAACACCTTTCTCAACCATTTCTTTCATTTTCATATTTATGAACACACTTTAATTTTTAAATTAAAAACTTTTTAACGCAAACAAAAATAAATACGTTTTTGCTTTGAATTAATTGATAATTATATAACCAAACCATATTAAAACAATTATTTATGTAGTTCACTTTCGAAATAATTGACCTCTTATGACTCACCTCTTAAATCATATTTCTTTGCTAAGAAAGCGAAATGAAAGGATAAGCTTAGTTAAATAACATTTTGCAGTTCTAATTATATATACTTAATCAAGACATGTAAAAATTAATAGTAAAAAATTCAGTGAGAGTTACAAAACTTAGATGCAGTATTTTAAAAATTGGTTTAATCGGATCGGTCTAACCGGTTAGACCGTGGATCGAAAATTTTATCAGTTCTGGTTCAACCAAAGAATCGCCTGAGCTGTTAAATTACAAAAAATCATAAAAAAATCAGTTGAACTAGTTAAACTGATAAAAATCGGAAATAAAAAATGGGTCTTGGGTTTGGAGTTTTCACAGTTCTAGTCTTTCTTTTTTAAAAAATAATTAGTGACACAACAAAGCGGTTTATAATTTTTATGATATGTTATATATATATATATATATAGTATATCGGTTCAACTATCGGTTCAACCGATCAAACTAATTGAACCTTAAACCACTCTTTTATCTAATTATTCGATTCAATTAATTTTTAAAACATTGCTTAAATGGACTCTTTCGCGTAATTTTATATATACTAGTTTTAAACACTTGAAACTCACATGAATTTTAATACTTATATTTTGATGTCATACTTATTTTGATAGTGTATAAGTCAATTACTATAAAATATTTATTACAAATAAAAAAGAGTTTAATTTTCATCATTAAATTATGTATTGTCATTTGCTATGTCATTACAATTGTTAAAACTTAAAATAGTCAAATTACATGATTAAATGATTGCATAAAAAGAATTTACACTAAAATGAACCAAAATTAAATCCAATAAACAATGAATGCAAATAATAATTATCAATAAAATCATGTGTTATATCACTATCAAAGCTAGGGGTGTTCGCTGATTGGTTTGTATCGGTTTTGAGGGGTAAAGTCATCCGAACCAAACCAATCGGTTTTTTCATATAGATAACCAATCGGTTTGGTTCAAATTTAAAAACCAAACCGATATTAATCGGTTTGGTTTGGATCGATTTTTCGGTTTTTGACCATTTAAAAAAAATAATCTTATTCCTTTATTTTTTTTATGGCCCAAAAGATTATGTAGTCTATATATACAATAAATAACATATTTGCCCATTTAAAATAAACAACAACTCATGTAAACAAAAATTAACAATATTCTAGTATAATGATCAAATACAATCACGATCAAACTTCTAGTGTAATAGTCAAGTACAATCATATAATAAAAATCTAAAATTTCAAACTAATTTTTAGTTACATAAACCAAAACTTATAGCCATAATTACCAAAAAAAGCAACCATCAAAAGAGTATATACCTTAAATGATAAATGTCATTTTGAAATCATTAATATAAATAATTTTAACAAGATAAGAAAGTAAAACTTTCAAGATATTCAACAACACATACCAAGTTATTTTAAATATGTATATATATGATATTCTAATCAGTTTAGTTTGGATCGGTTCGGTTTTGAAAATTGGAACCGAAAACCGATCCAAAATAATAGGTTTTTTTAAAAAAAGAACCAAACTAAACCAAAAAAATTCAGTTTTAATTGGTTTTCGATTTTTTCGATTTAATTTTTCGATTTTGTTCGATTTGGTTTGGATTTGAACACCTCTAATCAAAGAGAAGTCTTCTCCAAACACAATTACTTTCCTTCCAAATGGGTCAATGGTGTTAATTTTGGTTAGTATTTTAAGTTGCTTGCGCCTTGCATAGTTATGTTGTACTTGTTTATTATTATTATTATTTTTTTTGTCAATAAAAATATATTGGAGGCATTACGTTAAGAGTTTTGTTACAATAGACTCGAGTTCATGATAAACTTTATATATAACAATATATTAATAACTAGGGCTCACCATGAATGAGTAAATATATACCAAAGCAGGCCTTGGAAAAATAAAAAATGCCCTTTGGGTCATTACAACTTGAAGATAATCTATTATGCCTATATTAGTATTTTGGGCCTTGGTATTAGCCCAAAAAGAGTTAATTTAATTCCCCCCACCCCCCCCCCCCCCGGCACCCCACATAAATCTAGGCTTACTTAGGCTCACAATTGAATAGTCAAAACCGATTTAAACTGACCTCCAATAGGTCTGGTTTGGTTTTGTTGTACCAACTTAAACTAAACGGATCAGTCCATTTTTCCGTAGATCCAAATTAATTGGTTCCGTTGGCTCCGTTGGTTCAATACCAAAAACTGAACTGAATCAAATTGTAGATTAATGAACACTCATTTTTTTTTTCTTTTTTTTCCTTTTTTCCTTTCAGATCTAGGAAACTTATTTTTGGAGAGGAAAGACCAACAAATGAGACTACTAGTTAAAGAAGAATTTAAATCCATGCACAAAAGGAGTGGAGAGTGTTATCTGGATCTCTTCAACCAATTAAGCTAACACACTATATCACTTCATGTTTACTTGAAGGGAATCAAATTTAATATAAAGAGAATGAAAATAGGAATAAATAATTTTCATGATTGGTAGGATAATTATAGAGGAAAAGTCCATTCCCAAAGAAACATGTATTCTGTTTTTTTTGGGTAAGGAAACATGTATTCTTTTAATTGTAAGTATGGCATTCCATCATAAAGTGAATGAATTCTCATTCCATTTTGTCTAAATACTTACATTTCATCTAAAAGTTTATGAATAAATATTACGATTCTATTTTTTTTATCAATTTAAATATACCAAACATAAAATAGACTTAAGTTATCATTTAATTTATGTCCACTGGAAGTTACACTGGCTGAAAGAAACAGATTTTAGTGAATAGTGGAAATATTACATCCCCGTCTTTTGTCTTATTTTCATGTTTTTTTGTTTTTTTAGTTAAATATTAACAACTCAATAAAAATAACTAAAAAGTAAGAGAAAAGTTTTTCACAATTAAGAGAGAGGAATATTTTTATGCTGAATTATCATGATTTAATTTATGAGACAAAATAAGATAGAGGACAAAAACAAAATAAAAACACATAAGATTTGAATCCTTGAAATAGAACGTATGGGTTGGGATTTCATGATGCCCGTCGGCTGAAGACTCTGTCCAATAGTTGCCTCACCCTACTAGGCATTAATGGTAGATATAAGGCAGACAAAACACATAAGGAAGATACGAATATGTCAAGAGGATTGCCAGGTGCGATGCTAAGAATAGATGCGCTATAGTTGAAGGCTATGGCAAATATGCTTAATGATAATGTAAACTGGGTCTGCATAGGGAGGTCATCTAATAGGAAACAGATAGTATAAAGAGAGCTACAAAATCCTATGCTGTTGCCAAACATAAATATCAAAACTGATGCTCGGTTTTTGGTACCCAATATAGATCTTCCAGCAATTTGTTTAGGAGTTACTTTAGAGTTGTCTTCCTGCCACAGTCCACCTGGGGGGCTAAGCACAGCCTGATAGGTAGCTGTTGCTATTAGTATAGCTACGGTCAACAAGGCAGTGCGTACATGATCACTTTAAGAAGTAGATGTGTTTGATGAAGGAAGTTGATCAACATTCGTGTTTTCTGATTGGGTGGTGGGTGCGTTGGATGTAGGCACTTGATTTTGAATGATATGTGGTGGATCTGTAGAGGATATGTCCTTTCCTCTCTTAGATCCAGCTTCCCGCAGTGCTGTTTGAATTTCTAAATCACCAGCTTCGCTTTGGAATAGCAGAAGAACATCAAGAGGCATCATTCCTGTCTCGTTCAAGGAATTTACCTCCACCACTTCTTTGGTAACAGGGTCATCAACCAACAACAAATGAACTACCTGTTATCCAAATTTAATAATATAAGAACAAACTATGAGAAACTATATAAAAGTCATAGAAGAACAGAAAAAGTTATAAACACATGCCTTATACTGCTTCCTTGACGGAGAAAGATGCAAGATAGTATTGCCTTCGTTATCCTTCTCATTCAAAACTTGCTTCTTGTTGACCTGCTTGACATGTTCCACCAACAATTCAAAGGAGCAAACTGGTTGTTCTTGACTGCAAGATGAAGTAAAGTCTCCCCTCTATCCGTTTTGTTTTGGACAGAGTCTGGACTAGCGGAAAGCAGTTCCTTCATAACGTCAATTCTTCCTTTGACTACTGCACAATGAACAGGAAGTCTTTGCTCCCGACCCTGGATAGCACACAAATTATGGTCTACTGTCAAGAGCTCAAGGACGATTTGAATATGGCCATTAGTGGAGGCAAGGTGCAAGGGACTAAAGCCATCTTGGTTGAGTTCATAGGCAAATTGCTTCCTCAGTTTTAACATTTCTTGGACGAAAGGAAGGTGGCCACACATTGAGGCAATGTGTAAAGGAGTTTCTGCCCCAGCCAATGCAACATTATCTAGCAAGAGCATGTCTTCTCTGATCAAACGGCCAAGATCATCAACATTGCCTGTTCTAGCAGCTTTAAGCAACCTAGGGTCCATTTTGTTAGAAAGTTGCTTGAGGAAACTTTCACAAGATGACAAGAGGTTCTTTCGAGCTCTACAACGTAAAAGCCCCCCAAACAAAACACGGGATGTTCTCTCAAGCCTTTTGCTTTTTTTCCTTCCCGTTTAATTTCACTTAGCGTAAGAGATTTATAAGAAATGGCTGTGGAAACGGATTTGGATCTTCTCCTATACTCTTGCCTTTTTAGTGTCTATTTGTCTTTTAATTTTATTTTCTCTCTTTATTTTTTTTCCATTATTTTTTCATCATCTATTCTCTCCTTCCATAATTTTTTGCTGGAGAGACAGGAGAAGATCCAAACCGGTGAAAAACCCAAAAGTTGAGAATTCAATTCTCAATTTTCTAATTTAGCTTATCTAGAATATAATTTTAACTAAATTTCAAGTATAGAAAAAGAATGTCTTCTAATCCATGTTATAAAAATCGGATCGGATCGGCTGGTTTGGCTAGTGGATCGGTAAACCGGCCAAGTGATTGGTTCGGGTGACTAGTTGGATCGGGTATGTCTCAAAACAGGTCCAACTCGGCCAGTTTTGAATGAAAATCGGTGACCCGGTTGGTTGAATCGGAACCGGCTTGGTCACTAAATTAAAAAAAAAAACCTTTTAAACTTTGAAAAACCATAACTTTTGACTCGTTTGTCCGATTTAGACTAATTATATGTCCATTTCATATAACTTTTCGAGATCTACACCATGGTAGTCATATTTTTTTCAAAATAAATATATTTTAGTTATTTATAATGATAAATATCATCATATGTAGTTTGTATTTATATATATATTTAAATATTTATTTAATTTTATGCGGTTCGACCAGTGATCCACTAGTTGAACCAGTGACCCAGTACCCTGACCAAGTCAACTACCGGTTCGGTTTTTATAACTATGCTTCTAATAGTACGAGGCGCAACAACACTATAGGCCAGTTTATATTAGCTTTTTTAAAAATAAAAGTACTTTTTTAAAGTAATAAAAATATTTTTTTTAGAAGCTAAAGAATTCAAAGTTTAAAAAAAAAAACACTTCATGTGTAACAAAAAAGCACATGAAGTACTTTTTAAAAAAATTTCAACTCTTTAACTTATAAAAAAAAATACTTTTATTACTTAAAAAAATATTCTTACTCTAAAAAATACTAATATAAACGAGTCTTATATTACATCACACATTCATTCTTATAACCGCATCTGTAGTTTCTGTCCCTTACAGGCCATTGCATCCTAGACCAGTTGATAGGTACCAGAGTCCTTATGGACCGGTTAGGAAGCGAAATTTCAAATGCAGAATAGTTATTTCAGTGAAATGGGAATAAAATGAAAATGGTTTGATTTGAAATGGTCATTCTTAATTAATAGTTTCGTAGTTGGGAGAATAGAATGACTTTCCATTATTTAATAGATTGAATTAACATGAAATAAAATCAAAATTAATTTAAATAATAGAAATTTCCTTTATAAAAAAATTATATATATATGCACACACGTTAACACTAAGAAATAAAATTTTGACATGTGTTATCTTTAAACATCTTAATATGAGATAAGTATATCATTTAAAATCTTGACACGTGTCATTTTATAAGTGCTAATATATAGTGTTTAGCACAAGCAATTTTAATACTAGTCTAAATGAAACTAATAATTCTTATTCAGAAAGTTCCTAACCTTAAAAAAATTATATCCCCACTTCAAAATAGTTAGCTACAACAACTTCTTTCATAAATCATATCTAAAGTATATGTAAATAAACTCAAGTATTTTATGATCTCTCATTTCTCACAATCGAAAGCAAAACGTAGTCATTTTGTCTTAGTTTAGGAAATTAGGACGAACAAGTATCATAGTAGAAATTATAGTCTAAGTCAAATAATGACTTTTTGATGTAAAAAAAAAATGAGGCTAAAAGAAATTAACAAATGTCACTTAAAAAGAAAAGAAATCTTGACAAGTGTCACCTAAAATGATAATTAAAGAATAATTAATAAAAATTTAATGAGAAAGTGAAAAGAATTTAAGAAGAGAACAAATTTTGACAAGTGTCACTTAGATATGTTTATGTATTTAATATAATTAATAAAAAAATATGTTAAACCTTAATTTATGTATACATATTAAATATTAATTTATGATTATATGAATTTATGTTAAACATTAATTTTGTAATTATATACATGCATATTAAATATTAATTTGTGATGGAAATTAAGACCATCAAGAGAAGCTTTTGACATGTGTTACTTAGAAAGAGAAAAAATGTTGACAAATGTCACTTAAATTTTTTAACAATGATCACTTAGATATGATTATACATTTGATTAAAATACATGTCAAACTATAATTTTTGCATACATGTTAAACATAGGCAAATTTTTAATTGTCAAAGTTAATTATACATGAGTTTTATAATTTGTTTATTACTACATTCTTACTATGAGTAATTAAAAGAATTCTTAATATCTTATAAATAATATATTTTGGTATTGTAAATATACGTCAGAATATGTTTTAAAAAGACAAATATATGTCACATTATGTGAATGTTTTATCTTTGGTAAAAATGATAAGAAAAAAAATTGTCTTTATGAATTTTAGATTACTCAACATTCAAAATAATTGTAAAAGACAACATGAAAGGAAGTGAAATTGATTACAATGAGATGCATACAAAAATATATTTAATTTCTTTGTTCTTAAATGTGTCATTCCTTATAATTATAAATTTGTATATGAATTTATCATCTTGATGATCTTTTTATGGTTCAAATGAGTAGCTATTTAAAATTTTAAACTAGCATAATGTATCTATAATTTTTATGTAAGACTGTAGGACATAAAATTATGTATTATTATGTTCTATATTATTATTTTTTGATTCGAATTAGATTTACGTTAATATTAACTGGTTTGATTTAATTCAAATGATAACATGAGAGCCAAATATGTCTTAAAAATTATATAATCATGTTAAGTTACATTTATTTTTGCATAATCACATCCACTTACTTAACACAATTATGTATTGTAATTGAAAAAAATGTTGTTTTTTATATACAAAATAAAAATTGGATGTATACATAATTATTATTTTATTAATATTTAAATAAATGAAAATTATTAAATTTTTGAAATATTTTTATAATTATCATAAAAATAATTAAGTTAAATAATATTAAAAAAAAATTCAATTTAAAAAAAATGTCATTAATTCTTTTAAATTCCTTTATTTTACTATTAATCATTCTATAAGTTAACAAAAGAAAATGTATCATTAAATTTATTTTATAAGTATTTATTTATTCAAGTCATTTTATATATCATATGAAATATTTAATTATTTACTAATTATATTTTGTTATCATATATAACAGTATACATCAATATTTTATCATAGTCAAGACATTAAATATTTGTAATTGTGCTCATGTAAAATTCTTTTTCTTTTAGTTATAGCATGTATTTTTTAAATTGAGATTTCTCATTTAAATTTAACTTTTCACTATAAAATGATTTCCTATATTTTATATAAAAAAATACAAATAAGTAATATTTGATAATCATAATGTTTATATATACATAACTAATAATGTTTAATAATTATTGAATTATGATTTTATAATGTTATACTTTTTATACTCTGAGCAACGCTCGGGTTCTATACTAGTATATATAAAAGTTAAGACCATAAAACAAAATTTTGACATATATCACCTTAAAAATATTAAATTTTGACAAATGTATTTTTTAAAATCTTGAAAAGCGTAAGTGGCATAACCCTAAATTAATAAATTAATCATTAATTGATAATAATAATTAATTCGTATCATTATTAATAATAAATTCATCAATTCAAAAAGCCACTACCACAAAACAATTATAAATGTGTAAAGTTGTATGAATAGAAATTGAAGAAATTGATCATGCATTATTCTCAACCTATAAAATTCAATTTTTTTAATAAAATTTTAAACATTTGTTTTTCATAGTTAATTTTTTAAAATATTCATAATATAAATTAAGAATTATTGTAACATAATCGCAACTTTAAATTGGTTAATAATAGTCTCTCTATATAAAAACTCTATAAATTACAATCCCTCAACTTTGCAGAATACATTTTCATTATTATCAACTATTCTTTTTCTTCATCCAAACTATTATAAATATGAAATGGATACATGCTCTCTTGTATTACTTGCTTATGCTAAAAGGAATTTTGAAGAAGTCATAAATGATGAGAAAACTTTTGATTCTCAGCTTTCAATCACTAAGATAAAGATTTTAAACATCACGAAGAATCATAAAAGAATTAAGTGATAAATTGTTATTTTAATATAATCTACTTAAAAGTATGATATTTTAATTTAAACACAAAAGCAAGGGAGATGAGACATATGACTTACGAGAATGTTTCATTACTATTTGAATTTATATTTATAATATAGATTTAATTTTAATCTACTATCAATGTAAAAATTTTTTACACTATCATCTAATGATGTTTTAGCACGTCATTAAAGAATTAAATTTCCTAGATAGTTGGTATGATAGTTAAACTCCTTTAGTGATGTGACAAAACATAATTAGATGACAGTATAAAGTTTACAATTGATCAAAATTAAACTCTTATAATATAATATTCATACTTTGCTATCAATGCTTCTACTCTACTATTGTGAGAAAATATTTTAAGTTTGAACAAAATTAAATGGATAGTAAAAAGACACTATTATTCAAAGTAATTTTGAACTGGCCGCTAACCCAATCACAAAAATAATGCATTTTCTATCAACATATTAAAAAAATCAAAATGCTAAATGTTTTTATTTAAAACAAAAGAATGCTATATTTGAGACATTTTCTTTTTATGTGCCACTTTCATCGTAAAATTTATTTAAATATTTATTCAATATTTTCTATTCATTTTAAAAAGAAGAAGACAAATTTCTACCCTAATGATTATACTTATTTTCAGTTTATAAGAATAATTATCGTCAAAATAAGAAAATTTCATTATAAAATAAAGTTAATTTTAGTACAAAATTTGCTAATCGTTTCAATGCCTTAAACTTTTTAATACCTCATCAATTTAACACCAGTATTAGAATTCCAATGTCTTACCTTCACAGTTCAAATGATATTTACTTTTTGTTTTTAATTGTATTTTATTTTAAACTATACAAAATCTTGTTCTAACTTCCAACTAAATATGACTCTAAATACATAAAAATGGTTACTAAATACAACTCTTTTTATTGTTTTGCCTCTTTGGTTTCAGGTTAGTAAAAAATAATATTTTATATAAATTTTATGAGGTAATATTTTACTAATTTTATGTTTTTCATATTCCATACAGCATACGAGTCTTATACTAGAATATATAATTCAAATGTATATTCTTGTAATAATTGAATTTTTAAAAAAAGTTGATAACAGAAAATGTTGTTAAAAAAACCAAAGTTTTATTTTGTGAGATAAAACACAAATGTGTACAATTGAACCTAGTAAGTAACTTATAATCACATGGTGTTTGAGAAATTCTCGGTGCAAATAGCTATTTTGCATTTGGATCCGTAGAACAGACTTAAAAAATTCTGTCATTTCTGTGAGCATTGTCCTTGAAATATGATTTCATTGGAGTAGTTTCTCCGGTTTTGATTCTCCCACTATGGCACTGTCTACTTGTTAGGGAGATAAAAGTGCAAATTCATAATTATTGGATTCATTTCATTCAATTTGAATTCACAAATGAATTTATGTGGTGCAAGGATGACGTTCATCGGTGCCAATCCATCGTAGTACATTGAGAAGAAGGTGCTCGAGAGTGTCCAAAATAGTGTTGGACTGCATGTTGAAAAGTACGATGTGAATTTTATTTATTTATATATTAAATTCATTTTTAAACTGATAATAATATTTAAATAAATTTATACTCATACATTCTTCACATGTTTATGAAAGTCATTAGATATCATTTTAGTTTTATTATAACTTTTTTAATGGTCTAAATTATCACATGTCTCACATAATTTGAACAATTATTTTCCCCCTAAAATGTATGACATACGCGTACACAGTGGCGATAGCGTAAAAAGGATTGTTTGACGAGCCATCGTCACAAAAATATAAAATAAAATAAATACATGTAAAATATTAAAGTGTAAGAAAATTTAGGGCCCTCACCTCTCAATATACTCAAAAGTAGGGCCCATTTAGCCAATTTATCTAAAGACTTTAAAAGTCCATTTGTCCATTAAGTAGATGGACAATTTGGAGAAAAAAATTTCCCACAATGCAAACAATATAAATTATGGACCCATAATTTTTATGCTTGTTTTATATGAGCGGAAAGGAAAAGCTAATTTTTCTCATGGACTGCATTGGAAAAATCCCATATTTTTTTTTATAAAAATAAAATAAAATAGAGGAACCAACAGTATTTGGTAGTCTTTTTTTTTTTATATAATTAGCATAGACAAAGAGTAGAATTATATTGAAGGAACTGGGAATGGAACCTGGACCATTTATTATTTGTGAGAGATATTGGACTAAGTGCACTCATGGTTGTCAATTATATTCAGTGGTCTCTTGTTCACTTTGTTTATATTGTTATATAATCTTATTTAAACTGATCAACAGTATATGATTGTTTGACGAGCCATCTCCACAAAAATATAAAAAAAGAAATACATGCAAAGTATTAAAGTTTAAGAAAATTTGGGGCGACTCACCTCTCAGTATACTCAAAAGTAGGGCCCATTTAGCCAATTGATTGAAAGACTTTAAAAGTCCATTTGTCCATTAGATGGACAATTTGAAGAAAAAAATTTCTAACAATGCAAACATTATAAATTATGGACAAAAAGGAAGACTTGTTTTATATGAGCTGAAAGGAAAAGCTAATTTTTTTCATGGATTCCAGTGGAAAAAAATCCCATAAATTTTTTATAAAGAAATATTAGAGGAACCAACAGTATTTGGTAGTCTTTTATTTTTTATTTTTTATTTTTTTTTCTTTCCATAGGAAAAGAGTAGAATTATATTGAGGGAACTGGGAATGGAACCTGGACCATTTATTATTTGCGAGAAATCTTGGACTAAGTGCACTCATGTTTGTCAACCATATTCGGTAGTCTCTTGTTTACTTCATTTATATTGTTATATAATCTTATGCAAACTGATCAACAGTAAAAGTATTGAGAAATGAATGGCTTCTAAATTCTAATTGTACAATGGCCAGAGCACCTTAATTATTTTATTATTAGTATTGAAAAAGAAGGTCTTCTAATAGTCCAATGGGTCATTCCATCATATGCACTCATGCCTGTCAATAATAAAAGGATTGAAAAAGAAAGGCCTTGTAAGAGTCAACCGGGAGCTGGAAAGAATAAACTCATATTTTGGTACTTTCGTGACATTAATTTTGTCATTTAAAAGTTAAATGACATCAATTTAATGTTTTAATGATCATTTTTATCATTAAATTACTTCAAATATTGTGTGAAATTTTTGTTTGTGGATATCTAATGTGGTACATTTTCTGTCGAAGTGTGACATTAACTAGTGACGTGGTATACATATTAGCATCTGGTGTCAATAGAGAACATTCAAAAATCCCCAAATAATAAACCAAACCCTAAATTCCCAAACTTATTCTACCTCCAGCCTTAATCTTGAAAACCCCCAAAATACTTTATTGCCCTTTAAGCTTGAAAAACTCTCAAAACCTCTCTTTTCTTCATCGTTCCTTTAACTCTCCCACACCTTCTTTTCTTCGCTATTTCCAGTCTCTGTTCTTCTTCCCTTTTCCAGAATTTTCTCTCCATAACTTTTCATTTCTCCAATTCTTCACATAAATGGGTTCGAAGTGGGGCTTTTGGATGCTCTCTCTTGCCAGACCACGTCACTAGTTAACGTCCCATATCAATAGAAAATGTGCCATAGACAGTAACGTTTGGAGCAACTTGACGGTGAAAATGGTAAATGAAGGACTAAATTGATCTACTCATCTTTGGACAACCAAATCGATGTAGCAAAAATCTTTGAGTAGTAGAACAGATGTTTACTCTATTGAAAATCAGGGTATTCTATTACGGAAAAAGATACTTGTACAAATAACCACAAGATGTGTGCCACCTAAGTTTCCTGTAAGTGACTTTGTTAGAATATTTTTATAAAAACATTTCACTTAATTATTAAATTAAAGAGAGAAAAAAATGCTAGCTGACAATGTAATTAAACTAGTGAAAATAACTTGAGTTTGAATTTAAAGTACACCTATTAATAAGCAATATGTAATTTCAGCATAAACTCTCACTAAAGTTAGTGATTCTTCTTAACCTTAAACTGAAGATGAGTTCCTTACTTAAACTTTTATCTACCAAAAACTAGCCAAACGGCACAGCCTTAACGGCATAACTATTCAACTTTAGTAAATAACCATTCGGTCATGTAAGTGGTACACGTTAAGGCCATTTGATGGCCAATGACTAAGGAATTTATATGACCATTACGTGGTCTATTCTGAAAAATTGCATAAACGGCTACTAAGAGTAAATTGCCAACATGCTGCTCATTGTTCATATATATGCCTTTGTCCCATGCCTTTAAGAGGTGGCTAAAAAAAGTGATTGATATAATATGTGGAAAGTATAATATAGCATATTGTGTGTGATAATATTTTGGTAGAAAAAATGTATGGGTGAAAAGAGTCTTATCTCTCTTTTTGTGCATAAGTAGAAAAATGAACAACATGGTTATTAGACTGTTGTACCCTGGGAGCAACATGTCATGACCCACTGCACCTCGATATTATTGTAATTCTTGACAAAGTGTGATTTGTCTTAAAAAAAATATAAGATATCTGTACCTCAAATTGGTGTCATGCCCAAAATCTAATTAGTATTTTATCCCCCTATATTTTTGTATGTTTCCTTTCCTTCTTTGTCTTGCAAGTTCTAGGAATTAAGGATTGATCAAGCTACAATTTGCTTATTATATAGCGACATATGTGTATTATTTAAGTTATAATTTGTATATGCAAATATCTCATCTTTTTGTATTAGCATAAATGTTATTGAGGAACATTTTTTCTTATTAATTTTTACCTAAGTGAACAATAGATTTTACTTGCAGTGCTATAGTGCAGGAATTCAAAACTTATTGGAATCGCTTTGTAGTTAAGACTAAGTAAACGTCTGAGTAAAGATTAGTTATATACTTAAAAGGATATAAGGATATCTTTACTTCGTAGTCTTACTTAAAAAAAAAAAAAATACTTGCACAACCTAGAGAATGGTCTGCCTAATGTTCAGTGTGGGTGTTTCCTTGTTTGTCATTAATAATTAGATCTCGTAATTAACTGTATTTTTATTGGAACGGTCTTCTGGGAGAGAAAATTAAAATTGCCTTCTCCAAGATTCCTGGTGAGGTCGTGCTAGTGGATTATAATCGCAATGTTGCAACTTCCAAACCTGAAACTATTATAAAGAAATCAGATAAGAGTTCAAGTAATAGGCAGGGCTATTAAAATAGGTCAAACTCGTTAAGCTAGCTCGTTTACTTGTTAAAATTATGCGGGTTAGGCTTTAAAATTATTGACCCGTTTAAATCAATTTATTTTTAGCCCAGTCCGTTTAGCTTGTGACTTAAACGGACTAAACTCATTTATTCGCGGGTTAGCCTGTTGGCCCATGTATTTTTCTTTTTTTACAATTTTTTTAAAATCAACATCCTTTATGAATGCCTCTAACCCAGGATTCAAACATTATATAATGGTAGGGAGTTGCTATGGTACCCTGATGGGTTTGGTATCCAGGGTGAGTTATCAATTATCTATTGAATGTTGGTTATGAATGCTTGACAGCTCACCTTAGATATTGGTACTTTAAAAAAAAATATGGGTACCGGAGTAATCCTCATAATGGTAGTATTACGTATTTTAACATGAGACTTTAATTTTAGACATATTATTTAGTTATTGATACATATATATTGAATAATTCTTAATTTTTACATATAACAATAATACTTTTGGATTTTGAAATTTGGATTAGATTCTTATTTTGAATTTATGTAATTTTTATTTTTATGTAAATTTTGATACTTGTAGTTATTAGTTGATGTTTGTTTGGATTTGGTCTTTTAAATTATGTATTAATGTTTGATTGAGTTTGTTTTGGACGATGATTGATTTTATCTTTGAGTAATTTATGAATTTAATTCATATGTTATATTATAGATTTGAAATTTAAAAAAAAAATAATTAATTAAATAAACAACCCATTTAAGCTTATGAATTAATTTTAAACAAGTTGAACTGACTTTTTACCAACTCGTCACAGACTGGACTTAAACGGTACCCGTTTTGGTACCCGTTTTAACAGCCCTAGTAATAGTCTCGCTCCAGTTGAAGTGAGCACCCCTGCGATGAATGCAGAGAAAGAGTCAGGGAGTCATGATAAAGATTATGCGTTTTCAGAGGGTGAGGCAGAGCATCCTGCTTCTTCAAGAAGCGAGCAATCAAAAAGCAGCTTCTGAGGCAGTTGAAAAAGTTACAAATGCCACCACTGGATGAGTCAAACAGAATTCCAATCAAATCACAAATTTAACACATGAAACAGAACAAGTTTCTTTGGGAAATACGAGCATTACGCTAATTCATAGCGCTGGGGAGTCCACCTCCGAAAATGAGTTTAAGGCAATGGCTGCAGATTTCTGTTTTTACGTCCGGAGATGTGGAAGACTACGAAAGTGATTGAAGTACGGGGTTACTTTGTTATCATTATACGCCTATATTTGTATATAATATTGCTTGCAACTTCGTGCTCAACAATATCTTGTTCATTCCATTTGTTCGTTTGTAATGATAAAACCTGCTACGGTCACTGGCTAATGCACAAAAAGTTAAAAATAAGAATATGCTGACTTATCACGTAGTTGGCTATGTTCTATTGTTTTTACTTAAGAGCTGGAAACTGTATATTGTTATAGTACTACGGCAAGTGATCAAACATATATAATGATATTAACTGTTCAAACTCTTGCTCCACATGAATGCATAGTAGTATTTAACTTCAATTGATCTCTTCTAATTTTAACTCATTCCACTCCTGAGCTATTTAAATTTTTCTACACTGTCCCAATTTATACGTAGTGAAGTTATGGTCTGGTCACTTTTGTTTTTTTCTTTTCATTTTTAATAACCGACCGCATTGACTGCAATTATAAGAATCTGACGCCTCTAGGAGATTTTTCGGATCTACTGGGTTGAAAACATTACCGTACACATTAAGATCTATCCTAAATCATATTTCTTGGCTAAGAATGTGAAATAAGGATCAGCTTACTTAAATAACTTTTTGCAGTTCTAATTATATATAATTAATCAAAATATGAGGAAAAAAAATTACTAGTAAAAATTTCAGCAGGAGCTTCAAAATTTAGATGGACCCATTTGTGTAATTTTATATATACTATGTTTTTACTCGTGCAACGCACATGAATTTTAATAAGAATATTTTGATGGTCTATAAATTGTTTCATATATAATATTTATTGCAAATAATAAATATCCATAAGAATTATGTGTTATCAGTTATCACTGTCAAAACTTGTAGTCTTCTCCAAACACTTTGCTTCCAAGTGGGCCAACGTTTTTCATTATGGTTAACCTTTTTTTTTTTGTGAATAAGATTTAATTTCTATCTATTGTTAGTGTAAAGTTTTTTTACATTGTCATTTAATCATGTGTTGACACATCATTAAAATAGATAGACTTTCGAGGT
The DNA here is from genome assembly GCA_023212625.1 of Styphnolobium japonicum. Lineage (NCBI taxonomy): Eukaryota > Viridiplantae > Streptophyta > Magnoliopsida > Fabales > Fabaceae > Styphnolobium > Styphnolobium japonicum. The sequence continues at coordinate 4,107,814 of JALBWW010000013.1, forward strand.
AGATGCTGTGATAGTAAACTATTTTAATGATTTAACAACACATGATTAGATGACAATGTAAAAAAACTTTACGCTGACAGTGAATAGAAATCAAACTCTTGTGAATATGGTTAGAGTTTAACTTTGATCTATACATTATCATCCAATTATGTATTGACACATTATTAAAGGAGTTTGACTATTATAACAACTATTTAAGAAATATGATTTTTTAATAATTTGTTAAAATATTATTGGATGATAGTATAAAAAAAATTTATACCAAGAATAAATCAAAATTAAATCCTTATGGTTAACCCTTTTAATTTGCTTGCGCCTGGTATTATGTTGTACTTGTTTATTATTCTGTGTATTCATTCGTCAATGGAAACATATCGGGGGCATTAGGTTAAAACTTAAAAGCCTGAAAAAAAAAGAGCAGAGATATACAAAAGTAGTCTTGGAAAATGGAAAGACAAAAGTAAGCCTTTGGGCCATTACAACTTGAAAATAATCTATTTAGTAAGGCAATATTACTATTTTGGGACTTGGAACTAACCAAACTAATTAATTTTTTGTTTCATAAATTGTTGACTTAATTAAGCTTAATTTAGGGAATCTCAAATTGTAGGCTCACAGTTGAATAGCCCAAACCCATTTGAACCAACCTCAAATGGATCTGGTTTGGTTTGATCAACAAAACGGATCAGCCCATTTTTCCTTAGAACAGAAACTAACTGAATCAAACTGATTCCTGATGAGTATCCTATATCTATATCAGACCATAAGTGAACCTTGGTAGTAGATAAAGAGATGAAAGAAACAGATTTTATTGAATATTGTGCAAATGATTATTCAGAAATATTACAACCTGAATTGAATGATTCGAAATGGAACCTATGGGGTGGGATTTCCTCATGCGCGTCGTCTGCAAAATAGTTTCCCCACCACACTAGGCATGTATGGTAGGGAGTAGGCAAAAAATACAAATATGTAAAATACGGTCCTGTCACTGGCATCGCCAGGTGAAATGCTATACATTGATGAGCTATAGGTGAATGATATGGCAAATATGGATAACAACAGTTGGGACTGCATAGGGAAGCCAATTGTTAGGAAAATGATCATATAAAGAGAGCTATAAAATCCTATGCTGTTGCCAATCATAAACATGAAAAATGTTACTTTGTTTTCGCTTCCCATTATAGATTTTCCAGCTATTTGATTATTTTTGCTTTCCTGCCACAGTCCACCGGGGGGGCTAAGCACAGCCTGATAAGTTGCTGTAGCCATTAGTATAGCTACGGTCAACAGGGCACTGCGTACATCACTTGCAGAATCCCTGTTGGTTTTGTATCCGAATAACTCAGCCAATTCTTCCATTCGGGGCCAATAACGTATTCTTGCAGGTAATATTGATTGTTCAGTAGATTTGTTTGATGGTTGAAGCTGATTCTCATTGGGTCTCTCTGATGTTATGGTGAGTGTGTTGGACTCGGCAACTTGATTGCCAATGTTCTGTGGTGGACCTGAAGAGGACATGTCCTTTCCTCTCTTGGCTCCAGCTTTCAGGAGGGCTGTTTCAATTTCTAAATCACCAGCTTCGCTTTGGAATAGCAGAAGATCATCAAGAGGTGTCATTCCTGTCTCGTTCAAAGAATTTACCTCCACTACGTCTTTGGTAACATGGTCATCAACCAACAACAAATGAACTACCTGTTATCCAAATTTATTAATATAAGAACAAACTATAAGAAACTACATAAAAGTCATAGAAGAACAAAAAACAGTCAGAAACACATGCCTCGTACAGTTTCCTTGACGCGGCAAGATGCAAGATAGTATTGCCTTGGTTATCCTTCTCATTCATGACTTGCTCCCTCTTGAACGTCTTGACGTGTTTCACCAACAATTTAAAGGCATCAAACTGGTTGTTCTTGACAGCAAGATGAAGCAGAGTCTCCCCTCTGGCAGTTTTGCTTTTAACGGAGTCTGGACTAGCGGAAAGCAGTTCCTTCATAACATGAATTCTTCCTTTGACTACTGCATCATGAACAGCAAGTCTTTGCTCCGGACCCTTGATAGCACACAAATTATGGTCTACTTCCAAGAGCTCAAGGACGATTTGAATATGGCCATTAGCAGAGGCAAGGTGCAAGGGACTAAAGCCATCTTGGTTGAGTTCATAGGCAAATTGCTTCCTCAGTTTTAACATTTCTTGGACGAAAGGAAGGTGGCCCCGCATTGAGGCAATGTGTAAAGGAGTTTCTGCCCCAGCCAATGCAACATTATCTAGCAAGAGCATGTCTTCTCTGATCAAACGGAGAAGATAATCAACATTTCCTGTTCTAGCAGCTTCAAGCAACCTCCTGTCCATTTCATTAGAAAGACTAACACCAAGAGAGAATGCTTTGAGACAAGTTAGAAAGTTGCTTGAGGAAACTTTCACAAGAGTTCTCAATCTTAGCGTAAGAACTCTGTTTATAAGAAATGTCCGTGGAACACTCAAAAATTGAAAATTCAATTCTCAATTTTCTAATTTAGCTTGTTTAGAATGTAGATGAGAATTCAATGATTGTAGAATTTTCAATTTTCTAATTTAGCTTGTTTAGAATGTAAATGAGAATTCAATGTTTGTAGGCATTGAAAAGGAAGTTCTTGTAATGGTGCAATCGGCAACAACATCAAAGTTACGGGTCATTGCATCATACCAGTAAAGTCAATGCTACACGCGGGTTTACAAATCAAAGGAAGGGGAAAAAATTCGTTAGCACTTAGCATAGGTGTCATTGCATGGACGAGTTGCTTGATAACAGAGTCCTTGTAGTCCTAGATTGCCTAAGAAACGAAAAATAATTCTTGTAGCTCATATCAGTTTTGAAGTTTTAGCCACAGTTACAAATTAAAAAAAATTAATTTTGATCTTCAATAATTTAAAAGTTATTTTTTAGAAATTTTTAATAAAAACATAAGTTATTTTGTGTTTATTTACAATTATAAAAATTATTTTTTAAAATAAGAATAGTTTCTTTCTCTTATATCGCAATAGATTTTTTTAAAAAGTTAATGAGAATAGATTTTCATTTTAATTATAAAAATAATTTTTTTAAACAAATAATTTTTTTAATAAATTTAAACAAACACAATTAACATTATTAAAAATAATTTTTATTTAAAAATAATAATTTTTTCATCAAATAATCTGTAACAAACAAACTCTTAATAGTATAGATTTATTTTGTGCAGGACTTAGTAAATTTTACGTAAAATCCACTAAATATAATAAATTTCAACTGCTAAATTTACAAGATGAATATAAACTATATTCGTTTCAAAATTGCTCGTAAAAAACATCGCGTCTGTTCGCAAAAGTGACGCAAATTCATAGGATGCGTCCCGTTTCCAAATCGAAAAAAATGAAAAAGAAAAAAAAACCACCAAAATGATATGAACATAATAATATTTTTTTTCGCAACGAAAGAATAATAATAATTTTTTAAGGGAAAATTAAAAATGTACTTAATAAAATGAACTTATCTCTAAATTTTTTATATTTATTTTTTAAGAGAAAATTAAACTGAACATAATAATTAACTTATATGAAATTTCATGAATTGAGACACTGGTGTGTTTATGGGTCCCAATGCATTTTGTGCATATAAGTATAAAATAAGTTATAATTGTTATGAATAATCTGAGGACCACCCATATGTCATTCAAGAACATCAATTATCATTTAAGAACATCTTATTGTCATTACCATAAGCTCAATATTTATGTGTGTAACATATGATCATACTTCAATTATTGTAACTCATTGATAGATGTATATGTTTCGTTATACTGATTTGTTCTTATTCTGTTTTAATTTTAATTTTTATAGATATCACATTTAAAATTTATTTGTCTAATGTAATGATCATATTTTATTTTATAATACATCTTACTATGTAAAATCTCACAAATTAACAATTCTTGCAAAGAATTATTTATGATGGACAATATAATTAGATGCTGAAGTTAATCTAAATGTTATGGGTCTTGGGAATACAATAAAAGAAGACTTCAATTTTCATTTACTATAAGTGTAAAAAAAAATTACACTGTCATCTAATTATGTATTGTCAAATCATTAAAATAGTTTATCACAATAACTACCTCAAAAGTTTAACTCTTTTAATGATGTGTAAGTACATAATTAAATGATAACGTAAATTTTTTTACACTTAGTGTGTGTTTGGAAAAGATAGATTTTCTATCTTTTAGCTTTTTTTTGCTTAAAAAGCTGTTTTATAAATAATTTAAAGTGTTTGGGAAATAACTTAAATTTTTAGAAAAGCTTTTATTTTTTAAAAAAGTGGTTTTACTAACATCTCTAACATAGGATGGTTAGATTATTTTTACAATTTCAGCTTGTATTTTTTATTACTTTATCTTTTATTATTAACATTTATGTTGTCTATCACTATATTATTTATTATTGAAATTTATGTTGTCTATCACTATCATTTTTTTATATTTAGAATTTACCACCCAAATTTTTTAAAAATTAGTGCATATTGTGATATTGCTCTGAAAAATATATATATTTATCTTAAAATTTCATATATAATTCAAATAAAATATATATTATTTTTATTTAAATATTCTAAAAAATAATATATTTTCACATATTTTTCACATTCATAAAAAATGTTATAAATTTTATTTAATTTCTTACAATAGAAAACAAATTGATGATAACACATAACAAAAAATAAATAAGTTTTAATGTTAAAAAAGTATTAAATATTAATATAAACAAATAACTTGATACCTTTTTCATAATTTAACTTTTTCAAACACACTCTTATTATTAAATTAAATTATATCCATAAAAAAAATGGAGAAAGGTCTTAAAAGTTACGAGCGTGTCAAAGGGAAACGTACACGTACGTAGAGCTGGGTAAACAAGTTGAGGCCCACGGGCCGACCTGTTTAACCCGCTTTCTTAAAGGGTTAGGACCAGTCTAATATTCAACCCGCGAATATTCTGGATCGGTAAGGCCCGGTCTGTTTAACCCGCGGGTTAAGCGGGTTGGACCGGGCTGGCCCGCGGGTTGGCCCGCGACCCTTTTTTATTTTTTTTAACCAAAAAAATAATTCTATTTTACAAAAATACTCTCAATTAGTAGCTCAACATAAATGTTTAACTTATCTAATATTTATACTTAAGTAAAAACATCAAAAATTTTCAAAAAAGAAAAACCCGTGCCGGGCCGGGCCGGGCCGGGTTGGCCCCGTTACCCAGCTCTACACGTACGACCAGGGCTTCTCCATTGTTGATATTGTTGGGTAGTGGAACTGGAGGGGATTCAGTCTTTGCATACCTTTTCAGTTTTCAGTGCCTTCCCTTAAGAGTACGAGTACCACCATCTTCCTATTTATTTATCACGAGTATAACTGTATAAGTACATTCAATACTTGATATCTTAACTTCAAACTTTTTGTTTTAATAAGAGTATATTTGTGTTAGTTTTCTAGTCATCTAGAATTGAGATGAAGTCTTTCACACATTAAGCAGATGCGTTTAGATATTTACCCAAAATTTAAGCTTAATTACTTAAATTGAGAAACATTATTCTTTAAGGAAAAATGACTTAATAGTGTAGTTTGTGAGAGATAATTATTCTTTGATTTGGCTTCAAAAATTAATCAAGTATTCAACTACATTAACCAATAATTTACATACTGTTAACCACATATCAAGTATCAAAATGAAGATAATTTATTAGTTAACCGTATGTAAATTATTAGTTAATGTAGTTAAATACTTAATTAATTTTCAAAACAAACTAAATTAGTATTATCTTTCAAAAGAAAAATTAAAGAGCCATTCTCCCATTCTTTAACTACTAGCCAAGCCTTTAACTTAAACTAATTCAGTTTACTTACAAACAAAAGTGAAAGAGAAAGACACTTCTGAAGTGAAGATAGGCATTCTCTTATGTGATATGTAATACATCCTACATTTCAAATTTTATTTTAAAATTAACTTAATAATATAAATATAATTTTTAGCAATATTATATTTTGTTTGGTTCGTTACATTACATAAAAAGTAGACAAGAATTTCGGCAGCCGAGGAAGACCGATACCGAAGAGTCTATCTTTCTTTCCAGCTGTCCCACTCGAGCTTGAAAATATGCTGCTAAGTGCTAACTTTGACTTAACAGAACTAATTGTAATTTAATTCGATTTAAATAAAATTTTATTTTAGCTTGTAGTCGTATTTTTATAAATAATAAATGAATTTTTATAATAAAAATTATATAAAATTGAAATAAAATAAAATTTATTTGAGACGAATTGCCCCTTGTAACTTAACCATATCTTAAGAAGAGTTGCTTGCAACTCTGCTTCCTTCACGCTTCACTCTCTGTAGTCTGTATCATTAACTCAATGATTTGTTCATGTCCCTCTCAGTTGCATGAAAAGATAAAAGGAGGGAGCGATTTGATATTCGGTCAAAATGGAATATCAAAATAAAAAACCACATTGTTATGAGAAAATTTCATAATAAAAAAGGAACGAGTAAACAGTACTGCAAATTACATGGACGGGCATATATAGCATAACTGTTTGTTAATTTGGTGTACCATTCTATGCAGTTAATTTATGAATATCGAGATACAGGTTAATTATTAAGCAAAGACTAATAGTCATTGTTCTTCTTTTTTTTATTAAAAAAAAACACTCACACAACACAAATCGAGATTGTCTCTAAGAGGACAACTGTTATGGGTTTTTTAGATACGCTCCTGCTTTGTATTCTCTGTTTGCTTGCTAGGGCTTATTTTATAATTTTAAATTTTAAATATTCTATTTACAGATAACACCTTTAGGAATCAGAAAATTGAAAATTCAATAATAGATGTGCTAATTTCCATGTGGTCTAGCACATTCTTTTAGATTTACCATTACTATTTTATTAAAAGAGTTCTTTTCTAATAATAGAAGCTGCTAAATCATAAAAAGGTTAACCATTCTGTAATAGAACTTCAGATTTTCCCTTTTCTTTTTATGATATAAGTTTCTTTTGGGCGGTCACAAACTAAGTGCATGATAATAAAAATTGTAGGGGCTGAGAATGAACTAGGCCCTTGTTACTACCGTTAATGATAGTCAGCCCAGCCCATGAATTTATGGTAATATTTATAGATAATTTATCATTGAGACAATCAGCAGAAATCAATTCTTTGACCTTTTTAAGTTGATGTAATTCAATCTTACTAATTGATTGGACGTTATTTTACTTACGGGGCTTTATATGGGTGTATAAGAGGTTATTTTCGTGGGTCAGGTTGGTTTGTGTGCCGTTAGATTTCAGCAATTCTGCCCGCCAAGTAAACACACCGAAAGCGCAAAGAATTCCAAATAACTAATAGATACATAAATATATAAAAGACAAGTGTGAAACCCACTCAGCTTAAAATCAATCCCTCCCCTTCTCCCTAGCTGCTCCTACTACTTTTTTTTCTCTGCTTTCACCTTGTCTTGTCTCTCTTCTTCATCCCCCAACCCAGAGAGAGAGAGAGAGAGAGAGAGAGGAAGATGGGTGTGGGACTGAGTGAGTGTTTTTTTTTAGTAATATGAGCAAAGGAAGGACTATACACCCTCTTCTTCCCAGAAGAAGATGGCAATCCACCATCAGAATGACCAACTAGAACATAATGAAAATGTATCATCTGTCCTGGATGCCCTGTACTGTGATGAAGGAAAATGGGAAGAGGAAGAAGGAGAGTTATCAGAAGAAAGTGATGTGACAAACAATGATGGGGTGGACACTTCTAGTTCTCTTTTCCCTCTGCTCTTGTTGGAGCAAGATTTGTTCTGGGAAGATGAAGAGCTAAACTCTCTATTCTCCAAAGAGAAAAATCAACAAGAAGCCTATTGCAATCTGAATAATGTGGACTTAGACTCTCCTCTCTCTGTGGCTCGTCGAGGGGCAGTTGAATGGATGCTTAAAGTCAATGCCCATTATGGGTTCTCTGCCCTTACTGCAACACTGGCCGTTACTTACTTGGATAGATTCCTTTTAAGCTTCCATTTTCAAAGGGAGAAGCCATGGATGATCCAGCTTGTGGCTGTCACTTGCATCTCTTTGGCAGCAAAAGTTGAAGAAACTCAAGTGCCTCTTCTTTTAGACCTTCAAGTAGGTTAAAGACAAAACCTTGTTCTATAACTGGTTGACGGTGTCTATCTTATTCATTTTTTAGATATCACATGTCTGGTTTTATTCCATTTCAGGTGCAAGACACCAAATATGTGTTTGAGGCAAAGACTATTCAGAGAATGGAGCTTGTGGTGCTCTCCACCCTTAAATGGAAGATGCACCCGGTGACCCCACTCTCCTTTCTAGATCACATTATAAGGAGGCTGGGATTGAAAACCCATCTTCACTGGGAATTTCTCAAGCGCTGTGAGCATCTTCTTCTATCTGTGCTTTTAGGTAAGCATTAAGAATATTGGCTCTTTCAGATCCCATTGTTGACTAAAAACTTTTAACTTTTCGATAAATACAAAGAATAAATGACGATACAGTCTTGATTTATCATCATTTGGTATGTCATATGTGTGTGTTTTGTTGAGTCTAGATTCAAGATTTGTTGGTTGTCTTCCTTCTGTATTGGCCACTGCGACAATGCTGCACGTTATAGACCAGATTGAACACAATGATGGGGTGGAATACAAAAATCAGCTTCTGGGTGTTCTTAAAATTAGCAAGGTTAGTGCCTGGTTGTCCACGGTTTTGTTTTAAATAATACTTTTATTTATTATTACTCAATGTCCATGAGCATCTTAGATTAAATATAAATGCTGCCATTAATGCACATCATAAGCACATTATTTGATCTTAATTACCCCTCTGCATTTTTACAGGAGAAAGTAGATGACTGTTATAGTGCCATTCTCCAGCTCTCAAATGCCAATAATTATGCTCATAACAACCCTCGCAAGCGCAAGTATGACCAAATCCCTGGCAGCCCAAGTGGCGTAATTGATGCTGCTTTTAGCTCTGATGGTTCCAACGATTCGTGGGCAGTGGGGTCATCATTATATTCATCACCAGAGCCTCTGTTCAAGAAGAGCAGAACCCAAGGACAACAAATGAAATTGTCACCACTTAACCGGGTCATTGTCGGAATTGTTGGCAGCTCTCCTTAATGCCCTCTGCATTCCCTTTCTCTTTCCTTCACAACAGAACGAACCAAAAACAAAAACCCCAAAAAGATATATATTTATTTACTGTGGTAATTACTCTTTCAATGCATGTTGCTAAACTAGCATTCATTTCCAACAATGTCCAACATTCATTTACATCTCTTGGGGAGGCAAGGTAATGCAGGAAAGAATGGTTTCTGAGGGAAGAGGAGGACAAAGTTGGCAATGAAGACTATTAGCACTCTATATGTTTCAGGCACTTTCTTTTTCTTCAATGGATCTCTTCTAGATCATACCAAATTTGGACATATCTATATCATATTTCTATAATAAATTGGGAACAATTTTTTGTTCATTTGTATATGCTTTTATAATTTATTCAATTCCTTGTGTGCTTTGAAGCTTTGGCTGGAGTGAAACTGTGACATTGAGATGGGCGTCCCAAGTGGTCCACCCAAACTTTTTACTATATTTTTTTATCACGGTTTTATTAAGGAAAACTGCTGAGACAGAACAAATAAAGAAGGATTTTTGGACAGATTATGAAGAGGGATTTGTTTGCATGTGAAGGGAGGAGTAGTTTGTCGGCCAGTGGGGCTCTGATGAAGGGTTTTGGTCATAGGGGGGGGGTGGGTTTCTTGATTGGGGGATTGAGTCTTTTGACCTCGTAACAAGGGCCAACACTTTGAGGTATAATATTGAATTAACCCTAATCCTCTCTATAAAACCTAATCCCTGACCTAACTGAAAGCACCAACTATTGCTCTTTTATTATACTAGATTCTAGGCTTGCCTCAAGTAGAGCACCGTACGATGTAGAGTAGAGTAGAGGCTCATTCATTAGTCATTACCTATACGCGCTCTGAGAAGGGCGTGAATCAATAGCATGGATAGTAGGGCCCTGAGTCTGATATGTTCCTAGTTAATTATACATATATTTTGCAGCACATAACTGCCTTTGCAACTATCATAATTCAGAAGATTAGGGTGCAATAGCATTAATTATATATCGTACATAGGAACTTTTTAGTTGGAAACTTCAAAAGAGTTGCATCTTGTGTATATTAATTGCGGACTCTTGCTACCACACTATCTTGGAAGTTCTAGTAGGACGGGGCTTGTAAGGACGAATGTACAAGTTTAGTATTAGTTTCTAACCAACAATGTTAGTGTATTATGATTTAGATGGTAGGTGGCATCAAATTATACTAGTTATTAGTTCAACAAATCAAATAAAACTTAATAACCACTATTTAATCTCTATTGTAATTATAATATTAGAAAGTTCTCGAAATATAAAGAGTAAAACATGTGATATTTAGTCTCTCTTTTGTTTCATGTCTAATAATATGTTGAGATATTTACAGTTAAGGAGTAGTTTATTTACGAACAGAAACTAAATAATTAATCAAAATGATTGTTCAATTTATTTTAGTTATTCATTTTAAATTGAATATCAAATTTAATAAGTTGTCAAAATATTCCATAACTGTAAGTTGCCTAATATGCTTATTGCTTTCTGATGTGTGGTCAATGTAAATATACTGCATAACTTTCTACTTTGTGGAGTGCATTTGAAAACAGTTTGCATGTATATTAAGTTACAAACCATACTTCTAATGCTATAGTTTTGCTGGCTCCGAACTGTTATTAGTTGGCATACTTACTCTGTTCAATTATCAAGTCTAATTGCACAACAACTTATGCACTTGCGGTCAAGAGTAGTAGACAATTAATTAATCATGTTTATTAGCACTAATGACAAGCAAAGGACATAAGGAAGAACATGGGGAAACACTTTTACAACCAATTCAAAGTAGTGGGATACATGGAATGAACTTTTCAATATATGTGCAAACTTTACTTTGTTGGTCGTTAGTTGGATTAGACTAACTATGATTAAGTGCACAATCTTTTTAAAGAAATAAGAAAGGTGGGATACCCCATGTGGATAACATTCCGTAGACCTTCCCTTTCTCTAAATTACGTCGAGATATTTTTTTTTCTTTTTGTTTTTCTTCTCTTTTTCTTTTATGAATGCAAAGATTCATGATGATCATTCTATTGGATTCACTATAGTGCATGCTTCACCTTTTGGTTTTTTTCTTTGCACTTTTTTTTTTGTCTTTGTTCTCGTGTGAAAAAAAAAGTTCACTCTGCTTTTTTCACGTGTATAACACTAATGTTTTATATAATGCATGTTACCAAGAAACAAGTTTTATTTAATGTATCTATAATGCATTGTATGTGAGCAAATGGTATAAGAATGCCATATTTTTCAAACTTCTTGGCTTAGTATTTTTTATTCTTGGAGCAGTTTAAAAGCATAAGAATTAAGAATGCCATATTTGTCTGTCTCTACTAAGTGGAGTGTGGACAGTAAACTAGAAAAGTAGAATCAAAATGCTCTTTATAATTCTTATCCTCATCCTTGTGTATATACCTCATAAGTTTCTTGTAAACCCTCCCCTAAGACTTGATATTTTACCAATTAAAAATATAAGATTTGCCCATGAAAAGAAAGCATGAGGTGAGAGAGAGTTTTGGTTTTGTTGTGGTTTTGACAAAGCACCTACTAATCCTAAATTATGATATAATGCAAAAAGGAAGGGGATTTTATTATGGGGGACAAAATCTGATTTTGTAGGAAGATTGTCTCTGGTTCTATTAATATTTTCCTCTACTTTAAGTTTGGTAGATTATAGATAGTACCAGATGCATGCTAGCGATCATGACTTCATGAGTCAGAGAGAGGGAAAAAAAAACTCAAGAGGGATAATTGTTTTTCCAAAAGGAAACAGCTTGCTCCGAAGGACCAAAGCTCATGAGATCAGTAATGTATGGCCCCACTCCAATAATTGTAGAATAATATGATGCCTTGGGGCTTAGCTTGATGATTTTGAACTTTCTTTTTTGACCTAGTCTCATCCTCTGTGTTTTATATCAGTTAATAAATTCACATGAATACAAATTTGGACTAAACCCCCCTATGTAATTTTCCTCTGGTCTTTTCTTGCTTACAGCTGTAAAGTCTAAAAGAACAATAAAAGAGGACCATATATGTTTGTGGACCCCTCCCCTCGTCTCTCTCTCTCATGTCTGCATGGCAAAGGCTTTTCTGGAGTATATGGAAACAACTCTTAGCAGCACAACAAAACGGGTCACTCTACTCTATACTGAGGGATATTGCTACCCCAATTAAAAATTTAACTTTTATATTAAAATGATAATATAAATAATATTTAAAAAAGTAAATAATACTTTTTAATTACAAAAGTATTTAAAAGTAAGGATACTTATGAGGATAGGATAGACTAACCCCAATAAATCTCTACTTCAATCACTTTAGAAGAAAGCATAAAATAGCTGCTCTATAGCTGCAGCCATATCTGGCTCTTGAAAGCTGAAACCAGTGGCCCTTCTGACTGTAAACCATCCCAAAATATTAAAATCATTGAACTCTAACCTTCAATAATTTCTCTTCTCCGATTACTAAGGATACTGAGCAAAATTGAAAATATAAAAAACAATGATTAATTTATAGATACATGTCAAAGAATACATATAAAGGAATGAAAATAAAATTTATCGTATCATTTTCAGTTTCACCCCCATCTAACAAAATTTTCATTTCTAATTTCCATAAAATAGGAACCAAAATGTAATGTTAAGATTTGTATGTATAGTTTGATTGGTTATATCTTACGTATAAGCTTGCACACACATGTAATTCGATATTAAGGTATTGGTGGTAGAAGCATATGCATGATACCTCAGGATGCTATTACTGTACTTCATCATGAATTCCTGGATTACGTATCGTTAAGTTTCTCACTGAAATATATGATTTCATAAAATGATTTTACCAATCCACTCAAACAAGATAGAAGAATAGGGATTCCTATTTCCCTAGGCGCTTTCAAAGATTAAGCTGTTAATTTCAATATGTTTCAAAATTTGTGTTTTTCACCCAAAGGAGATGAAGCAGGGAAGAAATTGACTGTTCCATGATAAAGGCATATCAGGACAGACACAGGTAATCAACTCTATAATAAGGTAATATTTTGGGTGCTCTATAATAAGGTAATATGTCACATCATTATGCTATAATTTTGCCTATTATGTACTAAATCAACTTAAAGATGAAGTCAACATTTTAAAGTAATTAAATTCTTCAAAGATTTGAAGAAAAGTTTTGAAATTCATGGCTTTACCTGCTTCACAATTGAAATTCGTTACAAAGTTTTTTGTTACCTGTAATCATTTCTTCTACAAAGCTCTCATGTTACAAGTTATTATATTTGTTTTATAGATAATTCATCATAGATTATGTAATTTCCAGGCTTCAACATCAATGTAAGGGGGAAAACATGTAGTAAACAACAGTGGTGTTCTTACGATAAGTTTTCAACGGTTATTCATTAGCGAGAGGAGGTCAAATATGCCATTTTCTTCTATCTGAAAAGCAGAGAAATTCTGATTCTGTTCATTTGACACTATGATCTTCTCAACTTGATGGAAATATGCTTCAGGCACAGACAAATTTACACCCAACTACGTTCTGAACCAACGTGTTGATGTGTGTCTCAAACTCTCAAGGAACTATCCAAGATTCATATGGTCCCAAATACCAATGGGATTCCAGGCAGCCGATGCATCACTATTCTAAATGGCCCCAAGGGATCAGAAATGGAGGCCCCAAAAACCTCTGTCAACTAGCATTTCCATACCTAATGCGTGAACCAAATTATTATCACAACGTTCCTTTTTTTTATTTTAATTATTGTTACAGTTAATTTTTGCTACCAGCAATCGGCATCCAATGTGCTTGGAATCGATCATATTCTAACTGGCCAGTGGCCACCATCATCTCAAGCAGAGACAAAACGAGAACACTAGAAACATAATTAGCTTTGGCTATGTTATTCTGAAGTTGTACGAATAAATTCATCAAGACATATGTATATAAATGTATACACAGACTATGCACATCGCTATATGTTATCTTAAAATGAAGAACTTCCAATCACATTGTGGTCCAAACATTGCTAACCACTATAATATTAAATTAAGCTTCTACACGGACTTGCTTCTATAACAATTGAAATATTGTTGGAACAATTAGAACTAGGATGGGAAAATCTTCAGCTTTTCTGAAGTCCTGAAAGTTACAACTACAAGCTTTCTAAGTATTCTAACAATTTTCAAAGTTCTGTAAGTAGGATTGGTCTAAGCTAAAGAGATAGTACCAAGCTCTTTAGGAAGTTCTGGCCTCATGGTTAGCAAATTGAAATTGAGAAACACCTCACTGATGAGCTGGACTACTCTAATAAATATTGGACTTCATTCAGCAGCCAACATTAAATGAACTGAGTACAAGTTCTTTTATTATCGTTTGGTTTATTACCTACTTAGAATAACCATGTCCAGAAGATCAATAAATTGACGAAAGCCTTTAAGCTTACTAGAACCTGTTAGTAGGACCTCAAATAATCTTCTTGGCGTCCCAATGGGCTACCCCACCAAATTCATTTAATGTCATATATGGAAAAGAAAACGTTTATAAGGGAAAAGTAGACAAGTAGCATTGAAGACCAAAACAAAATGGCAGAACAGTAATACGTCTAGGTGGTCCAATGCAAAGACACAAGGGTGCCTTGCTAAAACTCTTTCCCTCTCTTTTAACAAAGGAAAAATTTATTGTTAAGCAAGCAGGATCCCTTTTAGGTCTCTTTAGTTCCTTTACAAAGTCAGAAGAAAAGGACAAGAGCAGTTTTTGATGTATTCAGGGGCCAGCCATGAGCCATGGCATGGCTTGTCCCAAATCTGTGAAACTTGGCTGCCATGCTGCAAGCATGTCTGGCTTATCAGACAAAGATTTGGGTATCTTTTGACAGGCAAGAGTGACCCTAGCACTATCACCAGTGAAGTTTTCAAAGGTTTATAATTTTAAACACGCTCTCACAATAAACGGATGCTGATTGACAAGTGATAAACATCCTAAAAATGACCTTATCTATAGTAATCACCTTAAGTGCATGTACGAGGCACAAAACACTGTTGGTATAAAGCGACAAATGGAGGACACGAACAAATACACAAAACAAATCGTGCATGTCTTATGTACGTAGATGGAAAGTCAAATTCTACGGTAGGTAATGTTACGAAGCAAAGTATCTCGTACAGAGAAGACTGTTTCTATTCGAACAAAGGAGAGAAAAAATAAATGAAACCAGTAAGACAGATGATCAAGCAATTAATCTTAATTATTTTGTGTGACTGTATTCGTGTGTGTTTTTGAAATTTTATTTTTTGACAAAGTACAATGATATCTTTGATCTATGTAGCGACCTACCTCATTTAGTGAGATATAAGACTTCGGTTTATGTGTTGTTGTAATATTGCAACCAAGAAATTGGCAATTAATCTTATTTTGTGTGTTTGCACAGACTTTGGTATTAAAACCAGTTATTCATATGAACAGAAAAAGAGTAAATGCGGATGACTTCAGATGGTCCAATAAGTTAAGAGACAGTGCTTGGGGCTTGTCACTCCAGGCTACCGTCTGCAGGTCGTATTGCTCGACCCACATTTCACCACATAAACATATAACCCGTGACTCTTTTCATGGTACATTTTGAGCTGTTATGCATCTTGGTGGGTCAATAGAAATCCCGGTTAGGATAACTGGGTATAATGGGTGCACACAAAGCGAAAAATAAAGGATTTGATTTTGGTTCAAATTCTTCCTTCCATCTTGGAATGTCAAGATTTTAAGATCGGGGAATGATGACCCCAAAAGTGACTGCAGCATGATAGGAACAGACAAGCTAATCCTGAACAGTAGGTAGAGCAGTCCTACTTCACTGCCTGAAACGAATTACGAATTTACAGTGATCATTCTTAGATTTGACTAACTCTTTGATAGAATTCAACATGTTTTTTTTCTTGTCCTTCCCTTCTTTTAATCTTTACATCCCTCCAAAGCTTGAAAGACCTGACTTGGTCAATAATAGTTACTGTTGCAACTTTCCTGGGTCAATCTAAGCAGAATATCCTATAAATTAATAAGAATTCAACTTTCTACAGCCCTCCCCATCAATAAATAAAAAACTTTCTACAACTTTCCATTGAATTTTAACTTAATAAATCAATGTGAGAAGCAACTCCCTCACCATCTAACCATCGTCCATTTGTCACATTAATTCTACTCTAAACAGACGATCACAATATTTGATGTTACTAATTGCAAACACCACATCACACCAAGACAAAGGATTCTAGCTTGTCTGCTGTTTCTACTGCCAGAATCAGAAATATAACTATATAAGGTGCTGAATGCAAAGAAAGAACTCCAGATAACACTAATATTTCTCCAATGCACAATAGGAGATAAGAGATTTAAACGGGTACAGAATTCCTGAAAACAAATAAGCAGATGATATATTTTCTTCAACACAGGACAGATATAAAGGTATACCACATGCTATTTACTAAAGGTAACAGTCTTCAAAAATAAATAAGTCAGCTACTCGAGTTCAGTGAAGTAGACTGCTACAGCTATTCAGCTAACACGACGTATACATAAATTCAAGAAACAAATGCAAGTCAATATTAATAAGCCCTGTTTATCAACTAGATCCTCCTCCTCGGACCTCGCGTACGTGCACGTAATTCACCTAAATGATCATATGCTTCCTTCAACTGTGTCTTCTGATTGCCGCACTGCATACATTTTTTGTTTGAGGATTTCTAATGCATTCAGTACTAACTGGGAGGCCTTAATTGCACCAGTGGATTCAACTGTAAATATGAAACAATCTTGTCTTGCATTGCTTTCTAAGGCCCTCTTCTTTCTTCATCACTTCATCATTATAAGTGTATGCCTCTGGCTCACGCACCACAACCAAAGGTAATGCATTCCAAAGATGCCCATGTGGCTGTGTTAGAAATTGTATTTTATATTTAATAATTCATAAAACATCAATAAAAGATTTAAACAAAAGAAATGAAGAACTTAAACAGTAACCGTGTACTACAACAAACTTTCAAAAAACAAATGTACTGGTCTCTGTACACACAGTCAGCCAATTGAAATCATATTCATACTTTTAAGGAATCCTCGTCCTTTGATCTTAACAGATGCAGCAAATACTGCACTCCTACTTGCATTATCTTTGTAGCCAAATGAGTGATATTGAACAAAACAACAGTTCAACCTTTTGAAACTCATTGGCTTCAACGTATTATCTCATTTGCGAAGGTTTTTCTGTGATCAAGATTCAAGGATAGGTTATAAATGCATACCAGATGTAATATGATGACCCAAAATACCAGTGTTGGCAACACATAATTTGATGTGTAAAAAATTCCGGTACACAGTTGATCAAGATTAAATCCTAAAATAAAAGCAACTTTCCTTGTTCAAGATTATTAAATACTTCTAATCGAATCTTCTGTTTAGTAAGCAAGTAAATCAAACACAGAACAATGAAATTTGATGAACATGTTAACAAACTGTCCATTTCAAATGAATCCATATAGACGAAGATTATGCAAGATATGGAATAGACGTGGTGTTGGATCACAATAGGAGTAGATGAAGATTACAAAAGGAGTTATATTAAATGGTACACTTGGTTTGGATGTTTGTTATAGTAGAGGGCATGCATGCACCAATTAACACTTGTGCAACCAACCAGGAACCCTGCAGTGCTCGGATATATGTCAGTCAATGTACTGCAGCGTTTGCCGCCACTAATAGGAGAATTGAGCACCAAACCAGCCATTTTCAACTTCGAACTGAGACCAAAAACTTGCAGTTGTACTTGTGCAATAATTTGATTTTTTTCTCAGGTAATTAAATACGACGATTGAAAGAAAGGGATTAATACAGGAAGAGTAAGAGACATGGTATCCATATACTTTGATCTAACTGCTATGTGCCTATGATCTATATACATTCTTTCCTTTTTGGAAATGATTTATAGGAGTGCTTATGCATGTTTCTAACAAGTGCGAACATTTGCCACTAAAGTTGGCGCTCAATATTGATACTATCTTGCTTCATACTTATTTATTCGATTCCAACCGAGCACATAAAAGAAAACCACATTCAACGTAATGCTATTAAGATTGCTGCATTCATCGTCCTCTAAACATACACCACTGGTGATACACCTCTCCTACAGCATTTGAGACAGCACTGTTTTCTGCAGCAATTTCAACATTCTGTGTTAGCTATTGACTCAGTGATTAAAAGAACGCAATTCTTTTGATAGAATTCACTACGGAAACAACGAGGAACAGATGGCACATGCCCCTTTCAACCAAAAAAAAAAAAAGAAGAAAAGAAAATTAGAAAAAAATACATGCAACAGAAAACCCAAGTTTGCCCAACACAAACTCACATGTACCCTATTATTTAATCAGAATGCATCGTATTGGTGATCCCTCAGCACCAGCCAACCTAAGAGGTAAGCAATAGACTGAATATATTCCTGCTGGGACATCATCAAGCTTCAGGCCTTCCACGAGAATGATTTCCTAAAGCATTTGGAGTTGTTAGTGCATGTCATGCTGATACTGGTTCTTATCCAAGCAACAAATGAAGAATATTCAATCTTTGTTAATACAAGGAAATCTGAAGACACATACTAGCAATCTCATCTCAAACTGCATCTTGTACAAACTAATCGACAATTATCTTTCAAACTAAAAAGTGAAATATTTCATCTGGAGGTGACAAGAATAGCATATCAGAAGAATAGAAACCAAATCAACCACAAATTGGGATTGATGTCGAGACGTTAAGTCAAGGTAAATTGAGGACATACTAAGGTCATTATGAATCAATTGCTGTAGAATAGCTTCAAAAGTAAAGGTGACTGAAGCAACAGTTAGAGCCCTAATTGACATGTCCAATACAAAACTGCACTTATACCACCACAACGAATTCTAAAGAGATTGAAAATTATTTTAGTGGTACTTGTAAATAAAAATTCAAGGCTTAGGGGCAAGTAATATACTTTGACCCACAAGATGTGATTTGTTTTCACTCAAAAAGGGTAGGGGATAATTAGCTAACTAATAGTGAAACATAACACACATCAATTCTCAATCATAAAAGAAACTTTTTCTTACCCTGTCTTCTAGAAAAACAAGGTGAGATGGAATCAAGTGATCATAAGCAGCAACAGATAGGTAATCAATTCCTACATTGCATCACAGAAATGTGTCAGGTAACATAATTGAGCAGAAAAGAAAAGAAAAGTTTGTGAAGAGTTGAAAGAGAGAGAAAGGGTAATACCACTCAGCTAAATATACCTTTTTTTTTTGGTGGAAAGCTAAATATGCATTGAAGATGCAAAAACTAGTGCATCACAGTGTTCCATATCTTAAAGGGAAAGGGATGTCAAGATTCAGAGTAATCTTCTGAAACTACTTCATTTGCCATAATTCTCTTAAATCAATACCAACAACAAATGAAACGGTGAACACCCAGCCATCTGTTAGGATTTAGGGTGACTCCTTTATAGTTTTGTTGTAAACAAACTAATTGCAATATTATACTTCCAGTTGGGAATAAATAATGTACTAGAGTCACTATAAAGATAAGGCCACATCAAGTCCATATCACTAGTTGCTCACACAAGTACTCAAAATTATGCCGCCCTTCTTAATTAAGAAAAGGAAATAATTATGGTTATTCAGCTCATTAAAAAGCGAAAACTTGACCAAATATTTATCTTTATCTTGCATGACATGTATGAAACACCTGTGAAGTCAGAGTCAAAGAAAACAATTTAAGGTGTAGATATCTAGGGAGTTGCTATGGTACCCTGATGGGTTTGGTACCCAGGGTGAGTTGTCAATCATTTATTGACTGTTGGTTTCACATTAAATGTTAAAAAATCTATTAAATATAAATAACAACTAATGAATGCTAGACAACTCACCCTGGGTACCAGTACCCTGAAAAAAAAAAGATTGATACCAGAGTAATCCCCAGATATCTATATGTGCAGAACTAGATATCAAACCAGCCACTTGACTTGGGACAAAGGACAGAAAAAATGCCCATGGGAAAAAGCAGCCCAAGAATAGGAAAAATAAATAAATTACGCCTTACCTACAAGTTTGATGTCAGTATTCTCCACTAGCCATTTCGCTCCATCAACCATGAATCCCACATAGCTTGTGTCACATTCCTTCTGAAACATAAGCCGCCTAATAATTTAACAAGTTTTAGTTTGACATTTAGCTTCAAACGAGCTATTTAGTCCAAAGATTGACAAAATGATATTCTAGCATGGACATCGTCAAAATCTCAAGATCTGATCAAGCATATATGCGGATTATCAAGGTCTGTATGAACAGTGGCTATCAAACCTCATAAATCATAACTAATGCTTAACATCCACCCCCGCTTTAATAGCCTTTCTTTTTTATCACGGAGACTATGGCCATACAAGTACAATGAATAAAAATATAATTAGCTAAACACAGTCTCGCACATATAGACATTAAAATGAATAAAAAAGAGGCAACAAATAGTTGACAAAGTCTTAAAAAGAATTATTAAATGACTGAAGAAGTATATAAAAACAATCTGCTTCCTCACATGGAAATTTGATGTTGCCTAGACTTCAAAAATATATTTGAGATACACACATACTTGGTAGCTTCAGGAATGCTCTACTAGTTCCTTTTCAAATTTATAAAATTTTAAGTAGCAGCACTACTGTTTGAATTGAGCTTGCGTTAACAAAATGTTGTCAAGATGAGTTTCAATTAAGAATTTTAAAAATAATTCATAGTTATATCTATGGACATTCAAAGCAACCATGAAGAAACTCATTGAATCCACTTTTTATGCATGGCCAATAAAAGAGATAGAAAAACACTCCCTACAGCAGTAGCAATAAATTAAACTTGTACCTGTCAGTATTTAATGTTCGGAAGAGCACGCGACTTACACCCCTTGGAATATTCAATGACTTCATAACTTCAGCTGGAAAAGAAGAAGACATAATTTTCATTTAATCTACATCTGTTTAGACCAATAAAATAGCAGTGGAAAATCTGGCCCCCTCTTTTTTCTAAAACAAACAAGAACAGATTTTATAAGCAGAAAGGAACATTGAAGAGCACAGCCCATGAAAACGGATTGTATACAGGAAAATTAGCACTCTATTCCATGGCTGAGAGTGCCACTGCTAAAATACATAAAACATAGTAACTGCAAAGCTACCTATCTCTGAATAATTTGACATCCCATGGACACACACATACAACCAGACCAACTAATATTGATTGCTATGAATAGAAGAGACATAGTAAAATAGGCAAATTCTTCCAAAGTTGCCTATGGTATCTGATCCTTGTATACCACATGCAACAAAGAAAATACATAAAATGACTTCCGTAGGCAAAATCAAAAGTCATACATACCAGTTATGTTTTTATCTCTTGGAACATCGACTAATAGAGCAGGGCCTACATACAGAAACAAGCTTAATAATCAGCATGACTCATTTAACATGAGCAACCATGTCATTCCAAAAAAAACAAAAGAGGAGAAAAGGATAGCATGATGATATTCAAATATTTACATAACAAGAACAGCAAAAGCATAACAAATGGATTGATAAAGGCTTCAGAAATTCCAAAGAAAAAGTGGAAAAAGCAAAGCATAGAGGGACTGATCCTAAAACGAAAAAAGGACAAAATTACAGAAAGAACACAATAAAACAAGACATAAAGGAAACAACAGTATTTAACATTTGAGAGTTTGAGACAATCATGGTCTGTTCTGTTCAGGTTAAAATTTACAGTTCATAGAATTCCAAAGACAAAAGTTCAGAGTCTTCAGACTTATTTTCTTCAAAGACATAAAACATAGTATCAACATAAGCAAGCAGTAAGCAAATTGATGCTGACCATTGAGGACGTGTAAGTCGAGAGAGTCAACATCGAATCCAGCATCGAAGTAGTGGTCGAAAAAGTGGCCAGGGGCGTCAACATGGGTGCCGGTGTGAGTGGGCAGCTTCATTTCCGAGCCGTTTGACAGTGAACCGTTCTTCATGCTGTTGCGAAGCCAGAGGAATTGGCCGATACCATCCTTCGATTCCCACTCTGGCATGTCAGGGTGGTACCTGTGACTGATATCGAATATTCGGCCATTTTCGTAGACTTCCCGGCGGGGAGGGACAAGGTGGCCGTCGCCGCCGGTGATGTCGGCGTTGTTAGTGGCGGCGCCGGAGTGGAGAGAAATTGCTAGGCACAAGGCGCAGAGAAGCATGAGCAGTGACAGTGACAATGGTTGAGAGTCCATGGTTTGATACGTTGTTGGTCCTGGCACATCATGGAATTTGAAACATGAGCATAGAACATTGGCTAATGTGTGTCCATAAACATCTGCTAGTTAGATAGGCGTCAACATTTGCTGCAAACTATCTATCAGCCATACGTATTATATAATTTATTTCTGTATGTTCGTAATGATTTTATGAGATATTTGCGTTTTTTTTACTTGAATAATATAGTTTTGTAAATTTGTTATGAATATATTTTTCAAACAATTTTAAAAGTCATTATTCTTGTTATAACGTGCACGTTACGCAATTGAAACAGATTATGCCAACACAACTAACACAATCCACAGGATGTTGCTGAAAAGGGAAGGGAAACAAGGGGACATGTGGCATCAAGCTCTGAATTTAATGAAAAGAGCACGAATATTCCTTCTTACATTGGATCACTAATGCCACAGGCAAGGCAAGGGAAGTGATTACGGGACTACGTGTGAAAAAGGATTGAATCGGGATGAGT
Source organism: Styphnolobium japonicum (assembly GCA_023212625.1). Classification (NCBI taxonomy): domain Eukaryota; kingdom Viridiplantae; phylum Streptophyta; class Magnoliopsida; order Fabales; family Fabaceae; genus Styphnolobium; species Styphnolobium japonicum. Next base: position 4,130,830 of record JALBWW010000013.1, read on the forward strand.
TTCCTCACCTAAATTTTTGCTGTATAAAAAAAGCAAGTGGGAAAACGTGAGAATATGGAAATAGAGAAAAATGTCATTCTCCCTGTATTCTCTTCTTTCTCTAAGGAATCTCTTCTTTCTTCTTCTGTACCAGAGTGCCTCTTAAGTTTCTTCATGTTTTTAGTTCATTTTACTTGCAATCACAGAACTTCATAGTGATACTGTTATGAGTTGTTGAGCTCAAAATTTTCAAAATTCAATTATATTATCAGAGTGATTTCACAGATTTACTTCCAGTTCATACCAAGACAAGTAAAAAATTAAAATTAATATACATATTTTTCAACATGTGTATTATTGAGATTGTAAAATTATTGAGATTGTTAGATAAATGCATATAAGAGAAATATTTCGTTATTTTTCGTTGAGAAGTTCATATAATTAATGTATATGCATGTGTCTTCAAATATTGTACAAGTACATGCCTAGGTAAATATTGAAAACAGTAGTTTATCATAGGTGGACCCGCAACTGAAGTTTATTCACAATAATTGATTTCCACAGACATTAGAAGAGCCCTATTTAGTACTTTCCAACCTAAGCACGTAAAAGAAGACAACATATTACTATCAGCTTAGCTGCATCCAGTTCCCTGTGGACACCACTAATGATCTGAACATGTAAGGCTCTCGGGGTACGCTGTTTCCTGCAGGCTGCAGCAGTTTCACCCTTCTGCATCAGCATTTGACTTAAAAAGGATGATGACAATGCACATAAACAATATAGAGCAGATAGCACATTCCCGTCCAAAAAGGGAGAAAAAAAATACACACATTTGGAAGTAGAGATCGGATAGCAGAAATATGATCATACCATGCAACTGGAAATCCAGGTTTGACCACCTAAAACTCACATGGACCACATCATTTGATCAGAACGCATCGTATTGGTGATGCCTCAGAACCAACCAACCTAAGAGGTAAGCAGTGGAGTGAATATATTCCTGCTGGGACATCATCAAGCTTTAGGCCTTCCACAAGAATGATTTCCTGAGGCATTTGAACTTTGTTAGTGCATTGCTTATTGATACTAGTTCTTATCCAAGTCACGAATTATGCATTTTGTACTTTTGTTCAAACAAGGAAATCAGAAGATACATACTGGCAACCTCTTCTCTTTATCCAACTGCATCTTCTACTGACTAAAACTACAATTATCTTTCCAAATTAACTAAACATTATATGTCTAGAGGTGACAACAGCCTCTCAGAATAGAATGCAAAAGCACCACAAATCAGGATTAGTTCATCACCCTGCAGCTGAACCCAAGCAAGTGGATTGAGGCTTTTGAAACTAAAAGTGCTCCACTGATAATCATTATGAAGTATGAACTAAAACAAAGGGTAGGTTGAGCTATTGGTACTAATAGTACTCCACAGAAAAAACCTGATCAACTATAAAATTCTATTAAGAATAATGAAAAGAGGAAATTAGTAATACCGATATTGCTACCTAAGTTTCACAAATTTTATAAATTATCAAAAGGTAAGTGGTCAGACATAAACAGTTTATCAGTCAAGTGGAAGTACAGAAGCAATCCAATATAAATAGTTATTTCCCTGAACAGGACATCAAATGATACAGATGACAGACAAATTGATATTTACCAGCACTCTTGGTGGTGAAAACACCAAATGAAATTCATTGCCATAAAGAGCACCAAAATCCCCATTTGAGTTACAACACACCATTACCAATACTAAAAGTTTGAAAGGTCAAGCGAGAATAGTCCCAGACTTATGCAGTGTTAATATATTTTTGCCCATAAGATATTGTTTTTATTTTTTATTTTTTATTTTTTATTTTTTTTCAACTCATAATAGTAGGGATAAGTTTTAGACATAACACAATGGCGTCATTTGATCCATGAAGCTGACCCCACCTAGTGGGAAAAGACTTTTGTTGTTGTTGTTATTTATTGTATAATAGTAAGGATAATTAGCTTACTATTAGTGAGAAGTAACACATGCATAAATTTTCACCATAAGACAAACATTTTCTTACCCTGCTTTCCAGAAAAACAAGATGAGATGGAACCGAGTGATCATAAGCAGCAGCAGATAAGTAATCAACTCCTATCATTTGCATCACAAAAAGTGCATTAGTGCAACAATAACTTTCACAAGAAAGAACAAAAAAACAAAAATGTGACTACCATCCGCATCAATTGAAACAGCAAAAGAATTCCAGTGAAGTTGTTTCATTGTACGAGATATTACCATTGAATTTTAAATATGTAGTGCATCTCAAGAAGTGCATGCCAATCTGCTATTTTTGTATTTTGACAAAAAAAGGTTGAATTTCAAGAGGAAGGAACTGAAAAGAAATATACTCAGAGCTTTGAGAGAGAGAGGGAGGGAAAGAAAGAAAACTATCCTGTCATTAACACATTTAACCCCCATTGTTATTGTTCATTGCCTAAGTTTGATATCTCATACATACACACGCGCGTACACACACTTAGTCTTTATTCAACAATGAATTATTGTTCAAGGTAATTCATAAATTGAAGGCCCATTAAAAAGAAACCTGAAGGAAATCATAATCTTTCTACAAAAAAAAAAGGGTAGGCACCAAGGTAGCTAGGCTATGTGGCACATGTCTGGGACATAGGGATGCTCTACCACAACAAAGAGCTACTTGTGTGACTCATAGTTATCAATCGTGCCGCTATCGCGCGCGATAGCGTCAGAGCGTGGCGTCGCGCCACCAACCCACAACGCAGCTCCTATAGCAGAGCGTTTTGGCGTCACGGTTGTCGCGGATGATGATCGCGGCTATTTCACGGCCGTCGCGACCGCGATTGTGAAACACATCCCTTCCACGTCGTTTTGTGTGTTTTGTTTGAACTTTGATGTATTTAGGGTCCTGTTAAAAGTAAAAGACAGCCCTCGCACGAATAGCTAAACAACAGCCTCCCTCAGTGTGAAGACGAAGCCTAGCCCCTCCCTCCACCAATTCCGGCGAGCAACACACATTTCCGGCGAGGCCCACCCATTTCCGGCAACTTCCTCTGTTTTGGCAGCTTTGCACCTCTTCTCTGCTTTAACGCAAGTGTTGGGTGCTTTTTTTTTTTTTCTTTCTTCCCTTCACAACTCTCTATTTCTCCTTTTTCAGTCCTGTATTTTGAATCCTTGATTACCCTTCACAGCCATAGCATCATCTTCTCATTCTCAATCAACTAGTCAAAGTGTCTCAGCATCATCCTCCTGTTGTGAATTGGTAAAACCAACTGGAGAAAATATTGATATGGCATGGCAGTGGAATAGCTTGAGAGATATCAATAATAGGAAGAGTGTGACATGTGATTTTTGTGGTAAAGTTACAACTGGTGGGATAACTAAAAGACACCAAATGGGTGTGAGAGGAGATGTAAATTCTTGTAAGAGAATTCCACCTGAAATTAAGAAGTTGATCAAGGAAGCTTTTGAGAAGAAAAAGGCTGAAAAAGATTCATACATGACTGAGTTGAATGAAAATGACGATGAAGAAGAAGAGGTGCAAGAAATTCTAAATATTCGAAGTGAAAAAAAATAGCAACATCAAGTGATACTGCAACTACTGCCAAGAGAGCTAAAAATGTTAAAGGCCCCATGGATTTGCTTCTTCTTAGAAATCCAAAAGCAACTATTAAATTAGAAAAGGCCAAGAGGCAAACAAGCATAAATGATGCTTGTGATAAAGAGGCAAGAGCTAGAACCGTTCAGTACATAGCTCGTTGTTTTTATAGGAATTTCATTCCTTTTAATGTTGTGCGTACTAAAAGCTTCAAGTTGATAATTGAAACTATTGGAAACTATGGTCCGCACCTAAAGGTTCCAAGCTATCATGAAATGAGAGTTTCACTCCTTAAAAATGAATTGGAGCTAACAAAAGAAATGTTGAAAGGTCAAGAGGAAGAACGGGTGAATTTTGGATGTTCAATTATGTCAGATGCATGGACGGATAAGAAGAATAGGACCTTGATCAATTTCATGGTGAATTCTCCATCTGGGACTATGTTTGTGAAGAGTGTTGGCGCCTCTGCATATATGAAGACTGGGGAAAAGATATTTGAGTTATTAGATGCCTTTGAGGAGATTTGAGAAAAGAATGTTGTTCAAGTGGTGTCCGATAATGGAAGCAATTATGTCTTGGCAGGTAAATTACTACAAGCGAAGAGGAAGAATCTTTTTTGGACTCCATGTGTTGCACATTGTATGGACTTGATGTTGGAAGACATTGGAAAGCTACCTTGGGTTAAAAGGACAATACAAAGAGGCATTGCTCTTGTAGGTTTCATCTACAACCATTCATTGGCCTTAAATACAATGAGGAAGTACACAAACAAGATGGAATTGGTTAGGCATGGAGTCACAAGGTTTGCAACCACATTCCTTACATTGCAAAGGTTGCACAAAAAAAAAAAAAAAAAACAAACTTAGAAAGATGTTCACTTCAGATGAGTGGTTGACCTCTAAGATAGCAAAAGAAGCTAAGGGGAAGAAGGCAACTGACATTGTATTGATGCCTACTTTTTGGAATGAAGTTGTTTATTCTCTTAAAGCTATGGGGCCTCTTGTGCACGTTCTTAAGCTTGTTGACAATGAAAAAAAACCTGCAATGGGTTACATATATGAAGCAATGGATAGAGCTAAGGAAGCTATTCAAAGATCCTTCAATGAAATTGTTGATAAGTATAAGGATATTTTTTATATCATTAATAGAAGGTGGGAATCACAACTTCATCATCCATTGCATGTAGTTGGTCACTTTCTGAACCCTAAGTTCTTCTATAGCAATCCAAGAATTGAATTTGATAGAGAAGTGATAGCTGGACTTTATAAGGCCATTGAGAGACTAAGTACAACTGAAGAAGAGGTAGATAGGATTTCAGTTGAGTTAGCACTATATAAGAGAGCTGGAGGAATATTTGGAATGAAGGCAGCAATAAGACAAAGGACCACAATGGCTCCTAGTAAGAAAAAATGCACTTCTTGATAAATTTAGTTACAGCTTACACGATACTCAATGCTAATTAAATAATTTATAATTATATTACAGCTGAGTGGTGGAGGATGTATGGGTCATCCTTTCCAAGTTTGCAAACATTTGCTATTAAAGTGTTGAGCTTGACTTGTAGCTCATTGGGATGTGAGCATAATTGGAGTATTTTTGAGCATGTAAGTAGACGTATAATGATTTTCCTTTAATAGTTTCATTTAGTAATTGTGAAACTAACATTTTTGTTTATAAATTATGTAATAGATTCATTCTAAGAAGAGAAGCAAGCTTGAGCATCAAAAGTTGCAAGAATTGGTTTTTGTTAAATATAACTATGCTCTTAAAAAACGTTTTGATACTCAAGATGTGATTGATCCCATTCTCCTAAATAACATTGACGATAGTAATGAATGGTTAGTGGGAGAAATGGGTGGAAATGGAAAAGGTGCTGAAGATGAGTTGGTTTTTGATGATGATACTTTAACTTGGGGGGCCGTATCTGATATAATTGGGGTTGGTGAGCCTACAAAACATACTAGGCAGCAAGCAAGATTGAAGAAGAAAGTTAATTCAAGGCCTTCTAGCTCTAGGGGAAAGGAACCTATGCATGATGAAGAGGAAGAAGAAGCTAATGATGCAGAAACGGAATAGGAGGAGGAAGAGATCTACAAGTCTAGTAGTGGTGAAAGTAACAATGAGGAGGAAGAGAACTTAGAAGATCTTGAATATGATGATTCTGATTGAAGAAAAACTTGTACTTATGTTTTGAATTTGAATGTTTAGCTACTTTAAGCCTTAGAGCCATAACTTAATTAGTATTTGGAGCTGTGTTTTCTTTTTCTTATTTTAAATCTTATGCTCCTTGATGACTTTTGTGATTATTGACTTGTTAATTATGTCTTATGTTCATGGTGATTGTGTGACTCTAGAGTCTAGAATTATGACTTTTGATTATTAATGATGAATATGTGTTTAATTTTGACTAATTTTATATTTTGAAGCATTTATACATGTATAGTATAATTGCACGTCTTTTTACTTTTTTTCGATGTATCGGTCATCCCGCTATCCGCTATCCCACTAAAGCGTTTTTGGGGTCGGCCGCTACGTGCCGCTATCCGGGATTGACTACTATGGTGTGACTATGCAGGTATTGAGCAAAGAATACAAGTACAGAGACTGCTGAACTAACCAATCAGGGGCAAGGAATTTATAATCTTCAAGCACAAACACAAACAGGGGAAGGCAATGATGATTAACATTCAACACTGCAGGTGAAAAAGCTGGTGTAAAAAAAAACAGTCCAGACATGACATTTAAAAGGGAGTTTGAGGTCAGTAAATCAAAATAATCATATGCACTCTGAATCTTGTGCATTTGCCATTATTTTATTAATTCATAATCACAAATAGTGGAATCAATAGGCATTAAGTCATTTGTAGGGTTGACTCCCTTATTGCAAATAAAGACTAATAACTAAGATAGGGTAAGTCGAGATGAAAGAAATGACCAGCACAAAAAGTAAGGTTAAAAATGTGATAAGGAAACCTGTATAAGTAAACGACCCCCCACATGATTAGATCAAGTCATTACAAGACTGATTCAATAAGAGAAATATGACCCAAAAAATTTAAGAATGCAAACCTAGATAAGGAACCCAGTCATTTGAGTTGAAAAAGAGAGAGGAAATGCTTTTGGGAAGAAGCAACCCAATTCTTAAAAAAGCAATTTATATCTCACCTACAAGTTTGATGTCAGTGTTCTCCACCAGCCATTTTGCTCCATCCTCCTTGAATCCCACGTAGCTTGTGTCAAATTCCTTCTTAAACATAAGCCGCCTAACATTTCAACAAAATTTCAGCTCACATGTAGCTTCTAATAAACAAGTAAATATCACTAAACTAAAGGTTGGCAACATCAGATTCTATTATGAATCATCAAGGTTAAAATTGCAAGATCAAAGTGGTGTTACCAAACTACGATAACTGGATAACTAGATAAAATGAAGTTGATATTAAATTCTTATACATTTGTTAATCACTTAAAATTTTAAAAACCAGTTCTTTGATTAGCCTTTGAGGCAAAAACAATTTAGACAAAAATCCTACTTAGAGTTGGTTTTGAAGTAATTAATTTCCATTTGCACTTCCTATTTTTTCTTCTACATTATGTTTCATTATTTTATTTTCTCCCATAAAGTTTTTAAAAGATTGACCATACAATATTTGATATTAGAACTAGTTCAAAACCAAAATCTTGACAAACTATTATGATTCCAATTCAAATTTATATTGATTTACAGAATTGGTTTTAAGTAACATTAATAACTACAAACCCGGTTTTCAATTTTCCAAACTCCCCTTAAGATTCATATATATTAGTAGTTAGCCAATCTTGTTACTAAGTATAACTTCAGCATACCTCCCACACCCTCTTCAATAGCCTACTCATCACAGACCATACAAGTAAAATGAAGGAAACTACAATTACCTATGTCCAGGTTGACAGTTACAGATCCACAGCCACATTACAATGACAAAGAATAAGCAACCAAAAGGCTGAAGAAGTATATGAATACAATCTGCTTCCTCACAAGGAATTTTTTTTTGTTGCCTACACTTAAAAAACTAAACACATTTTTGTAAACTTTGGGAACACGGTATGATTCCTTTTCAAAACTGTTTTTAAGATTTATAAAATTATATGCACTAGCATTGCGCAAAATTGTTTGAATTGATCTTGTATTATTAAGTTCTTAGAGATAATTCTCGAGATAAATTTTGTAACAATTTCAAAAATATCACTATACAAAACACAGTTCATATATATGCAAGAGCTATGAAGCAGGATTAGAGAAGCACTTGCAAAGCAAGTATGAAGAAACTTATAAAATTCACTTTTTTGTTATAGACAAACAAAAAGAAAATGCTCCTACAGCAGCAACAATACAAGTAACTTACACAACTTACCTGTCAGTATTTAATGTTCTGAAGAGGACACGACGTACACCTTTAGGGATATCCAAGGACTTCATAACTTCAGCTATCAAAGAACAAATTTTTTAATTTAATATACAAATGTTAAGGGAGATAAATTTGCACAAGAAACATTTTTCATAACAGAAATTCAAAATAGAAAAGCCCAGGAAAACAGATTGTATATGGGAAGGGATCCACCCAACTTCATGCTTGAGCACACCACTCCTAAGATATGTAGAATTTTCTAACACTTTTATTGAGCACAAAGCTTGTTATGTTGGAAAACTTAGCATTCTCATGCCTGAATAATTGTTAATGGATAGGAAAATAATATAATCAGACCAATTAAAAAAAAGAATATCACCTCCTTTAGATACACAGTATGCAGCATTTCGACAAACAAAACAACTAAAATGATTTAAATAAGCAAGATCATCAGTTTATACATACCAGTTATGTTTTTATCCCGCGGAACATCGACCAATAGTGCAGGACCTACGATCAGAACAAGGTCATCTATCAGCATCTAACTAAGTCATCATCAGCAACCATTGAATTCCAAAAATGAAAATTTAAGAAAGAGCAAGGAAAATATGATATTCCAGTATTTTTGAACAAGAATAAAACCCTAACAAAGGGATAGGTAAAAGTTCCACAGAATCCAAAACAAAAGTGAGCATAATCGGACATAACAAGAGAACAACGACCATTACCGTTGAGGACATGCAAGTCGAGGGAATCCACGTCGAAGCCGGCGTCGAAGTAATTGTCGAAAAAGTGACCCGGCGCGTCCACATGGGTGCCAGTGTGAACGCCCAGCTTCATGGCTGAGTTATTGGCGCGTGAACCGTTTTTCATGCTTTTGAGGAGCCAGAGGAAGTGGCCAAGGCCATCCTCAGAATCCCACACTGGCATGTCGGAGACATACTTGTGGCTGATGTCGAAGATTCGACCGTCGTCGTAGACTTCTCGGCGTGGAGGTACAAGAATACTGTCGCCGCCGGCAAGTGAGCAGTCGCCGGAATCGGTGCCGGGGATGGAAGGATATGCCGAGGAGGGGGCGGCGGCGGCGGCGACGGCGACGGAGACGGAGACAGAGAGTAGAGAAATTGCGAGGACCAAGGCACTGAGAAACGTAAGTGGTAATAGAGACTTCATGGTTCTTCCCCTTTCTTTCAAGTAGGCAACGAGCACTGAAGCAAAAAGGAGCTTAGAGCATTCAGTAAGGAGATGACAGAAAAATTATCTTCGAGAGCTTTCGTGAATTTTGGGGGTTTGGGTGATTTTATAATTTTAAAAGTGAAATGGATTCTTTGATGATTGAGCTATTTCGTAAATTAAAAATTAAAAGGGTGATTAATTATTTTTATTTTTTTCTCAACTGAAAAAGGCTTATTTTATTGTCATGAATTGGCATCATTCTATTGGTCCAGCATTTTAAAACCTACCCAGTTTCTCACCGCCCTTTTATAAACACCCTGTTTTCACAACAGTATATGTGTCACAATTTGTTTTGTTGAAGTGCTCATGATAGAAAGATGTTAAGAAAGATAACTTTAACTGAAAAAGTTTAAAAATTAAACTAAATTAAATATGTACTAAATACTATGGGTGTCAAAATCTCATACATGAGATGCTTCAATTTACTAGATCCTCTCCTTTATTTTACTTAAATTTTATTATATAATATTTATATATAATTTCATGATATATATTTTTATGTTGTTACATGTGTTATATTTTTATTAAACTAGTGTAATATAAGAAATTTTCCTTTATAGTCAATTAGCCACCCTATTTTCACAATTGTATATGTAAAGAGTAATAATCCGTGTACAAATTCGTATTCACACATTTTTTATATATTTTCACCTAAGTTATTAGATGACATCTTAATTTTATTAATTTTTGTTTGGAGAGGGTTAAAGAATGGGGCCAAGGCCCAAGCAAACTAAAATGCAACATAAACTAAGCGGGGTATAGTAGCTTTAGACAAATCACAAAACACTAATCTACTGTAATTTTTTTTAAATAGTTTAAATTATGCATATACCTTAATTAATTTGTGCAATTATCTTTTTTCATAACACAATTTGTTTTGTTGAAGATAACATAATTTGTTTTGTTGACATGCTTGTGTTTAAAAAATCTTAATAATTAAAATATTACAGAGGTAACTTTTAACTGAAAAGTATAAAAAAATAGTTAATACTCAAATTGGTCATTTAAAGATATACGAAATATTAGTTTGATTTTCCAATTATTTTTAACATTAAAATAATCCTCCAAAAATATACTAAACATCAATTTGGTCTTTCAATATCATTTTTTAACATAAACTTGGTTCTCCAAATTCATTTTTGACTTCAAATTTGTCTTTAAAAATTAACCTAAAATAATTAATTTGATGTAAAAAATAATTAGATAATAAAACTGATGTCCAATATATTTTTAGAGAATAAAATTAGATATTTACTAAAAAATTTAAATATGTATTAAATACTTTCTTTTACATGACAAAAACATATTTTATTTATTTATTCTTAATTTATTGAGAATGTAAAAAAAAATACTATCAGTGAATTATAGGTATCACCTATTTTAATATAAAAAAAATTACTAAAAATAAAAAATTTATTTACTATAATTATGTGATTTATGTTACATCTTCTTATTTCTTAATAGTGTAAGATATTGAATTAAATTTAAACTATTTCTTTTTAAGAAAACATTACTTTTCTTATAAGAAATTAGATAAATTCCTCTATAGAAACGAAAGTGATGTAAAAATGTTAAAAAATTCCATATGCTAAAATTGGAACTATAGCCTATGAGAGATGTTAAGATATTTTAATGGGTATAATATTTAAGATGAGTTATAAATAATTTAATAGGTATAGTATTTAAGGTGAGTTATAAATCATTTATTGATTGTTAATTTTATAATAAATGTTTGAAAGTCAATTAAATATAAACAATAAATACTTGATAACTCACCTTGAATATTAATATTAAAAAATAAAATAAAAAATACTAAAGTAATTTCTATTATCTATAGCGACTTCACCTGTGTCACAATTATAAAGGTAATGCTAGTGGATTAAATCTATGGCAAATCTTTTCATTTGGCTGCATCAATGTTACGATTTAAATTATTATTTTAAAATTATTGAAGTGAAATTGAGGTTGACAAAATTAATATATAAAATAATTAAACTCACTCAATTTTTTTATAATAAAACTCAAATTAATTTAAATTTTAAAATAGTAGTATTACAATGTTCGAATAATAATTTCACTGGATTAACTGAATGTAAAACATTATTAGCTGATCCCGCCGTATAAAGTCCCACATAGTTGTGAATCAATTTGGATTTAAAAAAAGATAAGCACATCTTAAAGTAATTAAGACTTAAATAATTATTTTTGTTACACTAGAAATATCTTTATATTTTTTATATGTGATATTAATTTTTTTTAAGTTATTAAATAATTATGACTATTAGTCATTTTCACAACAGCGTCTTTTAAGATTTAACATTTATTCTCTTTATGAGATTATAAGTTATTTACTTATCATTTCAATTAACCACTTTTGAATAAGACTTAAGTAATTATAATCTCACATTACTACATTTGTTTAAAACAAAAAATAAAAGTAATATTTTGTACAAATAATGCTATAGACATATATATAAATATATATAATCTCTCTATCAATTATATCACTTTGTACAGTCATTGATTTTACATATTATATAAAGCTAATTTGTGAATGTGACCTTTCTGGGCTAATCGTCGGTGGCTTCAAATTTATCTTTTGTACTATTATTCAGCCAAAAAGGACTGTACAGAAAGCTAATTGAGACGTTTTATTTAGCAGTCTTGTTGGTTGCACCATTGAGATATTTGTTAGTCAATTTTTGCGTTTATTTAGAGTAAGTTTTGTTAAGAGCATATCTCTTATATAGATATGATGTATTTAAGATTTTTTTTTAATTTAAAATATAAATTTAAATTTAAATAATTTAAATAAAAAGTATATCTCCTTAATTAATAAATTATTGTTTGGATTAATTATAACTGTAGCTCAATTAATAAATTAATTTTTATGTGAATAAATTTTATTTAAAATGTATGAGTTTAAATTTCACTTAAAACACTTTATTGTAGAGCAAAACCAACACTTGAACTATAATTAATCTCACACACATCCAAAGAATGTGAGTAAACCTCATGATTTTTTTTTTTAAAAAAAAGAAACTATTCTCTGGATTAGTTTTAAATAGCTATTAATTAGCGGTTTGTATTTTGTGTGTTCCGCTATAATTAGTTAGATGACTATCGTGACTTCAACCATAACGCAAAATATATTTTATTTCACGAACATGCACGTTTATTAACAGAAGTATGGCCAACCATCGCCATACTTCCCAAAAAGACGAAATCTAATTAAAGAAGTGAGTTTTTTTCAATAAAAAAAAAATAGACGTTAAGCTCTTTAATCGGATGTCTACAATGATTTTTATAAATTCCAAAACACAATCTTACAAGTTACAAAAGCCTACAGGTATCAATTCAACAAATTAAAACTATTAGCCATTGTCGAAGTAATTTTTTCTAATCTTACCAAGACATTAATCTTTTCATCAATTTGTAATTTAGTTGCAGCTTTCTTACACTCTTTTTAGTAGCAGCCCTTAAGGTTTTTTCCCCCCTTTTTTCTACAGAATAAAATTAACAAAATAAACTAACAGTTAACAAAAGTCACACCCATAGAAAGAGGATCCCCCATATAGGAGAAGCATTCCAGACCAACAATTTTTTCTTATATTTTCTCATTCCAGACCAACAAATCAATATAAATATTTTAATAAAAAAAATTACACATAAGAGTATATCAAATTTATGATAAAAGCTTGGGGTTTATTATTGTTGTACAACTTCAACAACAAAAAAATATCGCAAAGCTAACTTTATGGTACAATACCTCTCATTTTTTTTATAGTTTGTGCATATTGAACATAAAATTTATCTCATGAACAACAAATACATATAAATACTTACAAACCAAAAAACTCTAATGAAATAGATATAAGATTATATATAAAAATTCTATGAACATGGTTTTCTGTTATAGCCTATAAAATTAAGGAACCCAAAAATGTTGTTTAAACCCTTTTTAATTTTTATGAGCTTTTGAGTAAATTAAATTTACATATAATTATTGTGTGTAAAATAAAGTGAATTTATTTTGGGTAGGGAGTCTAAAAAAAAAAGAAGAAGAAAAAATAAATATGCACTTGATAGGAATTAAATCTCACATTTGACATTAATATTAGATGTTCCTCACCAAGTGAACTAAACTCGCAAGATAAATAAAGTGAACTTTATGATCACAATGCATAATATAGATAAAAAAAATCAAAAAAAATAATGTGCTAATGAACCAAAGTTTATGGGATAAAATATCACTTTTTAAACTATAGGATGTTAAAATAAAATTAAGCCAAACAACGAGAATAAGCTATAATTTATTAAAAATAATAATTAAAGGAATAAAATTTAAACGAAGAGAAAATAATCTGCCCTTTTGATTTTTTTAAATGAAATAAAGTAAAATAAAAAAAATGTGAGTGTAAAATTACGTTGTCCCTTAACGAGACTTTACGCACTCTCTCCTTTTCATTTTATTTTTTCACATGTATATCGGTTTACAATGGCAAATTCATTTTGGCATAATGGCATAGAATTATTCACAAAACTACTTACTTTTAAAAAATAATAATAATAAGTAAATGGCAAGTGTAGGCATTGAGTTTCGAAATTAAACATTTTATATATGATTTTTTTTTATATAGTCTGAATTTTAAACATTTATTGAAAGTTTTACTCGCTGCAAGTAATTAATCAATTTAAGCCTAAACAATTCCACTCGTAATTGTATTAACTAATATAAGCTATACTGATAGAGCGTAACTCAAATTCCCAATTTTTATTCCCCTCAAGTCAAATAAGACTTTTTTAGAATTAAAAAAAAAAGATTTTTACCAAAAAAAGATAACCTGTTAATAATCTTTTTGAAATTGCAATTTTAGAGAAGAATAACTCTTATGTATTTTGAAAAATAATATATTTAATAATCTAAACCTTATTTAAAATATTATAGAATTAATCTAAGAATATAAATTCAATTTTTATGTCACATATCATATTTTAATTAAACTATAACTATCACATTACAAAAAAATTACTAGTAACGTTGTATTAAAAAAAAAAACTACTAGTAGTGTAGACACTAAATTTTCATTTTCTCAGCTTTCACGTACACTTCTGCAGAGCTAGTGGATGCTACACGCCTACACCCCCAAATCAAACGTACCATCATTCCTACAATTTGGTCAACTCAAATGTCCACATTTTTTTCTCGTTTAAAGCTCCCACCATAGAAGAGAAAGCAGTTTTCTGATTTTCTCCTTCCTTTAACTTCTATTTGCAGCAGCTTTTGTTGCCTCTCATTTTTCTCCATGTACTTTCTTCCTCTTATTACTGAAAATATCAGAAATTCAACCAGAGATCTGGGACTTCTTCCTTAAAATACTACCAACAACTCAACGCATCTGCCACTCCAAACTGAGAATGCTGCAAAGTAGCTTCTGAAGGATTAGGAAAGCAAAGCACCCCATTTTTCTACCTCGGAGCCTCCCTTCCATCTCCAACTCAGAGACACAGAAGAGCAGAACTACATAAAATCCAAATCACACCCCAAAGCTCCAATATGCAAAACCTCCACCTTCTATGCCTAACTATTGTTTGCCTTTCTCTGTTTCACACAAGCAATTTCCTTGTGCAAGCCCTCACTTCAGCTTCAGACATTGCAGCCCTCAAAGCCTTCAAAGCTTCAATCAAGCCCTCTTCCATCACACCCTGGTCATGCTTAGCTTCCTGGAACTTCACCATTGATCCCTGCTCAGTCCCTCGCCGCACCTACTTCACCTGCGGTCTCACCTGCACCCCTGACTCCACCGGGATCAACCAAATCACCCTAGACCCAGCCGGTTACTCAGGTTCACTCACCCCACTTGTCTCTCAGCTCACCCACCTCACCACCCTCGACCTCGCCGACAACTCCTTCTTCGGCCCCATCCCCTCTTCACTCTCTTCCCTTCCCAAACTCCAAACTTTAACCCTCCGATCCAACTCCTTCTCTGGTTCAATTCCTCCCTCCATAACCACCCTCAAGTCCCTAGAATCTCTGGACCTCTCACACAATTTCCTATCTGGGTCTCTCCCAAATTCCATGAATTCGCTCACCAGCCTGCGCAGAATCGATCTGAGTTTCAACAAATTAACCGGTTCACTCCCCAAACTGCCACCAAACTTGCTCGAACTCGCACTAAAGGCGAATTCTTTATCTGGGTCTCTCCAAAAATCGACCTTTGAGTTGTTAAACCAATTGGAGGTGGTGGAACTCAGCGAGAACACACTCACCGGAACGCTTCAAGCTTGGTTCTTTCTGTTACCATCACTCCAGCAAGTCGATTTGGCTAACAACAGCTTCACGGGCATCGAGATCTCGAGATCCATCGGCGGTGGCAGTAACCTAGTGGCAGTGAACCTCGAATTTAACAAAATCCAAGGCTACGTGCCCGCGAATCTCGCTGCATATCCGAGGTTGTCGTTCTTGTCGATTCGTCACAACTCGCTACGTGGCACGATCCCGTTTGGGTACAGTCAAAGCAAGTCCATAAGGAGGTTGTTCTTGGACGGGAACTTCCTCATAGGAAAGCCACCGGCGGGGTTCTTCGCCGCCGGCGCATCTGTTTCCGGCAGCTTGGGCGACAATTGTCTGCAGAATTGTCCATTGTCTTCACAGCTGTGCACGCCTGCACAGAAACCCAGCTCCGTCTGCAAGCAAGCATACCGTGGAAAAGGAAAACCATGGCCATAGGGAGTGTCTCACTGACCACTGTGTCGGTTCAAAAAACAATAATAAATAGATTTCCACTTTTCTGTTTTTTAAGGGATCTTCTTCTTACTTTCGTAGAAGTAGAAGTGTAGAACTGTATTATTTATATTATTTATTACCTGAATAAATAAAATCTTATAAAAGTAAGATTTGAATAAATTATGTGTTTATATATCATTAAAAAAAAGTTAAATTTTTTAAATAATTATTATAATAATTAAATTTTTTAAATAATATAATAACACATAATTAAATAATAGTATAAATTTTTTTTACGTAAAAATAAATATAATTCAACTTTTGTTTTATTTACTTTTTAGAATAGTAAAAGAGAAGTGTGCTGGGGTTTAGGAAAGAGATCTCTCAGCTCTGGTGAATGGTGATCCATCCTCCGCGATTAGAGGTATACCTCTTGAAAGTTGAACAAAGTCCTCACTTAGGAATGAGGATGCCCCATCGTAAACGTCTCTATCTTGTTAGTTAAAAAGCAAAAATAATTTTTCTCTGTTAATGCTTAGTGGCCCAACTTGCCTTGCAGGTCACAATTATCCCTTTCTCAACTAGATTATTTTATTTCGGGGCTGAAAAGTAATAAATAGAGATTATTTAGATCTTATAATACTTGATTTCAGTAGAGTGAGATATTATTTGAGAACTGAAAGTTTTTATGATAAATAAATTAAGAGATTAATTTTTTTAAAATTATTTAAGAATTTAGTTTTATTAAAAATATTTTTATTAATAAAAAGTATTAAAAAGAAAAAAATATTTAACTTGATATATAAAATTAATTTATAATATCAATAAAATATATGGCACGTATAATCTAATTTATACCATATAATTTAATTTCTTTTTTCAATTCATAAATATTAAAAAGAGTAAATATCTAATTTGATTCTTTAAAGATATATGAAATATTAGTTTAGTTCTTTAATTATTTTTTACATCAAACTGATTTTTTTAAATGACCAATTTGATGTCAAAAAATAATTTTAGAAGACCAATTTGATATAAAAAAAATTAACATTAAAGGACTATGTTGATGTTAAAAATTATTGAAGGACCAAACTGATGTCACATGTATTTTTAGATAACCAAATTGAGTATTTACTATATTATAAAAAAAAAGCTTCTTTGGTATATATTTTTAGTGAGGATACTAATATCTTTCATAATTAATAGATAATATATTTAATTAAAACATAATTATTTTATTTATATTTAAATATTTATATTTTAACTAAATAAAAATATAATTAAGTATTAACCACTACTTACTAAAATTATGTACTCTTATAAAAATAAAATGTACCAAATGAATCTCTTATCAAAATATTTTTTTATTAAAATTGAAGTCTTTATAAAACAATTTTCTCTTATTAGTATAATATCTAAGAGAAATACTATATATAAAAAAAAAATTCACGAATTCACAACTAATGATGTGGCACGTTCATGTTGCCTTTTTTCTCAACAAATAAATTTTTTTAAAAAAATACAAACTCATGATATAACTGAAACAATGAATTCGTAAACTATTCCTAACAAAGGAATTCGTACTGTTTAGCATTTTTGCATATCTAATACTCATAATATGTAATGTAAGAGTACACGCGCCCCCGCGCACACGCACACACACACACACACACACACATATATATATATATATATATATATATATATAAACACATTATTACATAACCATTCCATATCCAAATTTTTATTGAATCTTCAAATATTATGTGCCATATTTAAAATTTTGAGAGTTTGTCTAAAAAAATTAAAAAATTTAAATATTTGATATTAAATACTCATTATCTAATACTCACAATGCTTTTTTATATATTTTAAATATTTCGAATATACAATATTTGGAATAAAATATAATATAAAAATAAAAATATAACATTTTTATATTGAGTATAATATGAATTAGTTTAAATTTTAAATAGAATTCGAATTGATTTTTTTTTTTTTTGCATATCCGCTCATTACCATCCATACGAATCACTATCACCCACTCTTTTCTCGAAGTTAATAGTTGTGTTGATATTTATATATATATATATATATATATATATATATATATATATATTTTGCTTCTTGGGATGATCCTCTCTTATATTGAGCAGCCTCCTATACGGACTTGTATCTCCATTTTCTTGTTGACTTTTCGCCTACTGCGTTTGTTAAAGCTTGATAGATTTTTGCTTTTTGTTTTTGTTTTTATTTTTTTGGGTCTATTTTACCAAAATACCATCATAAATTTTCGTTTACATCGTCCTCAATATTAATGGGGAACGGACAATTGTTTAGTATATTATCCTAAACTCTATTTTTCTTCTTTCCCAATTAAGTAATCTCAATAAACAAAAACTACCTAATATGAGTTAGTAACAATCAAAGATAATAATATATACCAATTAACAATTGCCAATACTTTTGAGGTTTCATTGTATATAATTTACAACACCTTCAGAACTTAAAATTTCTGCCCCCGCAAGTGGTTGTTTCTCAATTACAATTATGTAATTGCTAGTGATAACTAACAGATACTAATCAAGGGACCAACCACTTGTGTTTTGGTTGGTTTCAAATTTTAAATAACACTTGGTTGTTGGTAGGCACCAATAGTCATCAACTAAGTGAATGAATGATTGTTAGGCTATATTCCTATATATACAGTTGTATTGCATTGCAAACTAATATATACATTGTGGGGAATGCGTGAGTTACTCTGATAGTTAGATACGTTTAAACAAAACAAGAAAATATGGCCAAAGATATGCTTCAGAAGTGTTCCATGAAGACAAAACACCGATTGATTAATAATTGGTTAGGCTAAGAGGGTATTACTAACACAACTGTCAGAAACGATATCTTGCTGGATTATTTTTACCATAAATTATGGAATATAACCATCGAAGATTCCACGAGAAGGAAACCTTTCATAACAACTCATAACGTTATTGTCAAAGGCATACCCAAGTTGTAACTCCTAGGCCCCAATCCTAGTTTTCTTTTATAATAAAGTGATTACATTAAATATTTAATTTTAATTTATTAATAATATAACAAAATATACACTACCATTTAATCGTACTTTATTAAATTATTAAATAATCCCATATAAGTAATTGCAAAATATATTTTTTATATAAAATTTTTAATTATAATTCTAGACACCAAAGTCTCCTCTGAAGGAAGTAATTGTTTCCTTCCCATGTGTTACCACGTAATAAGCACCGTTGTCTCATGAGTCAAGAGTAATTACCAATTTTAACTGTTTAGGTGTAATTTTAATTTTTTAAAATAAAAATATCTGATATAAAAATTCCATATTTAGATGTAAATTATAAATGAAAAATCAATAAAATATTTCATAATTTTTAAAATATTGGTGATAAATATCTAAACCAAATAAAAACATTTGAAATCATAAAAAAAGTTCCCTTTTTAAAATACACAAAAGTAATTACATCAAAATCCAAATACTCCATAGCGCAAATACTTAAAGAGAAATGTTCCACATTTAAAAAAAATTAACAGAATTTAATCTGTTAATATTTAAGAGTGATGATTAAATAAGTCAAAGTGATCAATATCATTTATTTATTCAAAAGTTAACAACAATGTAAATTCATTTAGACCTTTTTTTTTTTGTTATCTGGTACTAGCATATTGATAGGTATTTACTAAGTGCTTCATCAATCCACATTTTTTTAATAAGATAAAAAAATGAGTAAATAAAAAATATTTGAAATCAATTATAACTATAAGATGATAAGTTAAATAAGTGTTTGTACTTTGTAAGGTGAAAAGTTGATGAATATTTGTACTTTATAGAGTGATAAGTTGAAAAGTATTTGAAAGTAATTAAAATATTTATAATTTAATTATTTTTTTATTTATTTAAATAAATAATAATAATATTTTAAAAATAATAAAATTGGATATCAAAATGAAAAATCATCTTTATAATAGTATAGGCTTTCATACTCAAAACCCGAGGTCCTAATTTTTTGAATTTTTAATATGTTTAGGTGGTTTTTCTTCATCTTAATTGTTTTTTATGATGAAATGTTCATCGAGACTAGTGGTAATAACTCAAAAAATTGGAGTTGGACTGATATTTAACTGATGTGATATGATAACATATTTAGGGTGTATTTATATTTAATTAATTATTTAGAATAATTATTTTTTATATTTATAAAGTTGTTTTTTTAAAAAGTAACATATTTAAGTTTTGTTAAAAAAAGTTGTTGATTATTTTTTTATACCAAAAAATGTTTTTTTTTCTTCTAAAAATTAAAATTTCAGCATTATTTCAAAAGTTGATTATTTAATTTTAGATTATTTCAAAAATTTTGAGAGAAAAATATATTTTTGTCTTCAAATAAATAACTTTTTTAATTGTTACATATTTTTATTGATAATTTAATACATAACATTTATTTTTTATACAATCTAAATAAAATTATTTATTTTAAAATCACTTATAAATTAACATATTTAAACATAAATAAATTTCTTTAAAAATTAATTATACACATAATTAATTTTTATCATACTTAACACACACAAAATAAAAAAAACAACCTTGCTTTATGGAAGCAGATATCATGGAGAAGGCTGAATTGGGTTGGGTTAACAAAATTCTGACCCAATTTAAAATTAATTCAGCCCGACCTGAGTTTGAATTATGGTTTTGAAAATCGGACCGGTTCGAAAGGATGGCCGATCCAGCAGTTCTTTAAACTTAACTAAAACGCAGCGTTGGCCTCTTCCTCCTCCATTTGGATTTCAAACCAGAATAGGATTTTGTTCTTCTGTAACCCTAAATTTTGCAACAATGGGCAAGACGAGTACGCGGTAAGTGTCTTCCCTCTTCCTTTTCAGTTCCGAAAAGTTTGGCGTTAACTTCTTATTGCTGTTGCTGCGATTTGAGTTGGAGTTTCCAATTCTTTCTATTTTTCATGAATGCAGACCCGCATCCAAATCCGACCGCAAGTTCGAGAAGAAGCTCCAATTTTATTCCAGTAAGTCCTATTGTCTTGAAATAGATAACTATAAGTCCTATCACTTATTGCATTCCCTATTTTTTTAATACAAAAAAGTTGAATTTATTGAGAAAAATAAAATGCCATTGCTGAGGTGCTAGTTTTATGGTATGATTTATATATGTTTTATTTACATGTATATGAACTTTTACTATAGTTGGTGCATGTATGTTACATGTCAAACCTGTCCATATTTTAACTCCTTCCTCTCCTCCCATTCCCAATCCCTGGTTATTGCAGAGGTGAAAGATGATGTTGCTTCCTTGAGTGCCCAAAAGTCTATTACTAAGGTGAGAATCTTAATTTTAACAGCATTCTCCTTGTTTCTATCGATGATGTAGCTATTTATTAAGAGTAAACACTCATTTTGATCCTTCAAAGATATATGTGACATCACAGTCCTCAATATATAAATACATCAAATTGGTCTCCCAAAGATATATGCGGCATCAAATTAGTCCCTCAATGTCACATTTTTGCCATCAAATTGGTCCTTGAAAGACAAAACTGATGGCAAGAATTATCATTCAAGGACCAATTTAATGTCACTGATAAATGGAGGACCAATGTGATGTCACGTATATTTTTAGAGGACAAAAATGAGTGTTTATTCTATTTATAAATGGCATTTAGTTAATATATGCTGTTAAAGACTAGTTCGTAGATACATTGAGCCATGGAAGAACTTCAGTAGGTTTATAAAGTATATAGGTTTACTGGCTAATTTGTGATATCCTTAAGATTTTAACATTGGGAATTTAAGGATCACTAGGTGTAACTGTGTTCTTGAGAGAGTGTTTCGAAGTTATGGTTGAGAATATAATTATGCTAGTGAAAAATAAGTAAGATGTAGGGATTAAATCAAACTAATTTAAGGAGAATTATAATTTATTGGAATAGCAAGGTAAACAAGAAATGTGTAAGGAAGAAGTTAAGGATGGCCCACAATTTTATGTTATTAAGGGAGAAGAAAGCTCCTCGCATGAGCTCTTTCACATGGGGTTCGGTCAGCTTGAGAACTTGTTTAATATTTAATCAGATGACATTTGGAGAAATTGATACCAACTGGAATTTCAAAATAGCATAAGATATTCTTTTTTTCCTCTTTAAAAGAAAACGTTGTTTTATGTTCCATGGTAACATAGCAAACTTGTGATGATATCTTGGACTGAAGCATTACTTTTATGTATTTGCAAGTTATCTTAAATATTTGTAGACAAATCTTTATAGAGGATGTCCTGATGATATGATTGCTGCATTGTTGTACTGACTGAATCAAGATTTTTTAGACATATATGCCACTCAAATTTTATGTGTAAATCATGAGTGTTCTTGGTTTTCTGAAGATGTTATTCTCTTCTGTCAGAAGAAGAACAAACAACGAAGTAGGCAGAACAAATTGAAGGCATATAACCTCTCTTCCCTCTCAGAGTTCCTTCCTGAGTTGAGGGCACCACGGAAACCAGGTCATGAGGATGACTTCAAGCTTAATTGTAAATCTAGGCAGAAGTTAATGTGAGTGCTTCCCATCATAATTCAATATTATATGGCCAGCTTTACATTTGATATGGAACATTGTATTTGTAACCTTTTGTCGTTCTTCAGATTGAAGGAAGGAAAGCAATTGTCTGTAGTTCTTAACCATCCTCTCTTCCAATCGGATCCCCTCTCTGCCATTCATCAACACTTACAGAGCACACAACCGGTTGTAGAGGAGCAACCCAAGAAAAAAGTGAACAAAAATGGATCCAAGAAGAAGAAGAAATCAAAGGCTTCAACTGTACTACAGTCTATGGATATGTAATGGCTCTGTGTGGCTGCTATAATGATCTGGTTTTTTTTCAAGGTCTTTCTATTACTTCCAGAAAACATTAGAATACTCAAATTGTTAATGAAAATATCTTTGATTTCTTAAGCAGTGTTAATAGTGATGTCTATGGTAGTTGATCACTGATTGTGGTATCTGCATCCGTTGAATAGGCGTGACTGACTGACTGCTGGACTGACCGACTGCTGAGCATAGCAACACAATATAGCAGCACATGAAACGCACACATATCTAATCAATTTTTGGTGAATCATTTAAGGGTTCTTCAAAAAAGAAAACAAGAAAAGAAAGGGCCTGAAAGTTAGAATCATGACTAACGATCAACTGCAATCGTGGCATCCACAGCTTTAAATTCATTTTTTGTCAATACCCTCAGATATGAACTGATTTGTATACAAGGTTTAGAAAGTATTTCCCTTTCCAGTATAAAAAAATGGCTCGCATGAAATTGGGAAGGCCATCCATGAGTGGAAGTTAATCCTATTGTGTATAATCGTGGCCAATATTTATCAAAGAATATGGGCAGGATCCCATGTCATGCTTTCTGGTTGGAAATGTTGTTCAATAGCCAATCAAGACCTTGATAGAGTCCTTGGCCTGAGATGGCAGAAGCGCTTTGAATGTACCTGGACGGAGGAATTCACTAGATAATTTATGTTTTGGGGGGAGGAGATTGTAATGGATATATGGAAATGCAATGAAGCTAAGCCGTACCAGCTACGATGACGAAGTGAATGTAGGCCAAGTTTATCAGCAACCTCAGTAACATTCATGGCATTTGGAAGGTCCTGCTTATTGGCGAAGACAAGAAGTATAGCACCGCGTAGTTCAAACTGCAAAAGGATGGATGAGGCAAGTCTGGGTCACACAACGATAAATTAGTTCTGTTTATCACATACTAACGACATCAAGAGAGTCACCGGATGCAAGTATGCAACTGTATAATTAGGTGAATCTCATTGTCAACTGGGACAAAATATATAGTACATACTACCGCATTACAACTAGACTCACATCGCTTAGAATATTATGGAGTTCATTCCGAGCCTGTAAGATTCTCTGTCTGTCATTGCTGTCCACCACAAAGATAAGTCCATTGGTGTTGTGAAAGTAATGTCTCCACAAAGGCCGAATCTGCATTCAGCAGTTAGTACGTAGTATATAGCGGATTACTTAGCTAATGTTTAGACGAGTCATGGTCTTGAAACGAGACCCATCATAAAAAGAAATGGAAAAAAAAAAAACTACAAAACAAATGGTCTTGAAACGAGAATAAGTTGTGTCATTTGACTTTATATGCTTATAAAACTACTGTATGGTGAGACAAAAGACTTGTCAATACCTTACTTTGTCCTCCTACATCCCAGACGGTAAAGCTAACGTTTTTATGCTCTACAATCTCCACATTAAAACCTGATCCATCATAAAACAACATATTATCACCTGTGTTCAATGTCATGAGGGAATAAAGAAAAAGAGTCATTAACAATCTAAAAATCTTTGTTATCTCCCCCACCCCCCTTTTTTGTACTAGAAATCTGCATATTTGATCAAAACAAATAAGACGAAAAACTAAAAACAAGATGAACCTATGGAGCTCAATTAGACTAACATAAATTTTTTGTAGCAACAGAATGAAGGCGATTCTATGGAGACTTAGGCATGTGGCAATTGCCATGAATAAGAGACTACTAAAGAATTTCAACGAGAAACTTGAAGCCATTAGATTCATCAACAAAGTGGGAAGGTATTCTCGGGGATACCAATAGTTGGTATGGTTCTGATCGTTTCCCCCAGTTTTAGCTTGTACAAAATGGTTGTCTTCCCTGAGGAATCAAGACCCACCATTGGAATCCTCCATTCACACTTCTGTAAGAACCTCTTTGCCAGTCGAGATATGATCTTTCCCATGGAACCAAGCAAACCAGAGCTGAAGAAAGGAAATTTTATGTAGAAGAAACGCTGAGCTACAGGGTGAGAAAGTTCATCTGATAGAGACAACTAGGTGGATTGTCACATTGGCGTTATAAAGGCACAAAGGAAGAGATCTCTTGTAATGTAAGTAGACATCATGGAGACACATCCAAAGAGACATGGAAAAAAGGAGATTGGATTCTGATTAGAAGATAGGAATAAAGAGATAATCCTATCTTTAACTTCCAACAGCAGTTGTTTCCACCAAGCAATGAAGTTAACATTACTGTTAAATGAGTCTCCCATCTCTCTCACCAAGAGGCCCTAACCAAAAGTAAAGAAATACCAAAGAGTGCTGGAAGCTAATCTAATTTAATCATAATAGCTCTGTAGAGTTAAACCCAATTTGAGTCATGCTATTGACAAGTTATGCCAAAAATAAAACACACATCTGCGTGCAGGACGATTAATTTGATATACTATCAGAGATTTATTCTATTGTGCAGAAGTATATTCTTTTGTATCACTTTTGTTTGAGCGAGTGGTAGCATTATATTGATTGCAAACTCTTCACTAGTTTAAGTGAAATTCCTCCTTAATTCACAACTAACTAATGCAATGGGGACAACTAATTCAAAAAGAAATATTGGCTTGGATAAAGGCAACAGGGAAAGCTGAGGCCTTATTATGATTTAAGGCTTCCATTACTTTAACATTGTCAGGCATTGATGCCATTTTTTTTCACCAAAACAAAAATTACAACAAAAAATGATAAAATTTTATCTGGAAAAAATAAAACCTCAGAACTACAGAATTTACGGTAAACACTACAACAACAACAACAAAAGTCTTTTCCCACTAGTAGGGTTCCACGTGATCAGTTCTTTGAGGCTGACTGGAAGATAAAAACTGCCGTCAAGACACCTACCAGTGCTGTTACTGCCAGGGCAACTGTAGGCAGTGGACTTGTGACTCCAAAGTTCTGTAAAATCAAAATACAAGAATATTATTATTCTTTTGCAACAGATTCTACTAATAATCACTAGAATGGGTGAGAGGGGAGGTAGGGATAGGAGTAAGGGGAATCATCAGAACTCCATAAGTTAGCTGCGATTTCATTGAGTTGCATTCAGTGGAAGCTTAAAACTTGAAGCCTTTGTTTGTTTTGAGAGAAATGGGGAAGAGAGAATTAGAGAAGAGAGAAATAGAAGAGAAATGGGGAAGTTCTCTTGTTTGGTTTGAGAATAAATAGAGAAGAAAAAAAATGGTGGTCTCACAACTTTTTCATTTCTCTCATAAAGTGAGAAGAAATGGATAGAGGTGGAAATTTGACCAATATACCATCATTTTTGTTGTTTTATAAATAAATAAATAGGGGCAAATATGTATTTACAACAAAATTTAATTTTCTTTCTTTCCTATTTCTCTCCTAATTCTCTTAATCCAAACAACTTAAAAATTTACTCATTTTCTACTCTATTTCTCTTCTCCTTATTTTTTTCTCCTCTATTTCTTTCCACTCTATTTCTCTCTTAATCCAAACAAAGCCAAAATGATTCTACCTAGCTTAGATGCATCAGAAAGATTATATGAGCCTATATGCTTGATTATGCATTTAATAGTTTAAAAGATCATGAATAAATACTCAGATTGGGTAATTTACCACTACTAAAAAAAAACCGCGAGCTTAATTTTACATCTAGATGTCCTAAACACAATAGCAAAGTAAAGGAGAGCAATAGATTAATATATTACAGATAAAATATCAAAGTAAACTTTTGACAGGTGTCAAATGCTTGCACTCTAAATCATGCCTGAAGTAACTCACTAATTACTGTATACTGTGTCATACCTCTAGGAGTCCCTTCCCAGTAGCAATTTCAACAGTGATGGCTACTGCAAAGCCAACCATGGCTAGTCGGCCTAGCCATACATCCAAACTGTTCCCTTCCTGGGTACTTTGCTCACATCTTATTGAAACAGGCATTGCTTTGCATGCGGGTTTCCTTTCATAACTTCTTCGAATGACTAGAGACAAGGCAAACATCACTTAGTGCCGCCCTCCCCAAAAACCCATAAAAGGAAAAAGCTTCATAAACGTCATAGACTCATAGGTAAAACTACAAAACCCAACTATAAATAGTTAAAATAATTGCCTTTTTAGGATTATTTCCAAGAACTGACCACAAGATAATGGTAAAACAAACAACAAAAAAAAAGTGACAATCCAAACAAAGAATGCTGCGATATTGTAAGTTTATAAATTATAACAATAAAATTTAGCAGCAATATTTTCAGATAGCATTTGTATTAGCACTACCATCTTTATCAGTTGCTTCTAATTTTCACAGTCTTAACTTGAACGATCTATCTAAAGTAAGAAGCTTTAACTCACATGATAGAAAGCATTTTTCCTAGAAAGAAAATACGAAGTTTGCAATCGAATGAGACAATTCTGTAAATCATCTGTTTTTTGAAGTAAGGTATTGAATGGGGGACTTGTATATATTGCAACTAAAATTAAGTCTAAGATCCAAAAGAAGTACAAACAAAGGAAGCTGTGGCCTAAAGTTCATGCTGCAAAATTTATAAACCTATTTTCTTTCAATATGAAATACCAAGAAGGTAGTAGAGTTCCAGTTCACGAGTTCTACGTTATTTCGATTTCCAACAAACTGATGCAAATGTTTTTTTGTTAAAATAACATCTCAGAAAAACTAACGATGAACCCAAGATTGCTAAGATACCCAAGCATCCATATTTCAAGGGTAGTAATTATTCTAAATGTAGGGGGGGGGGGGGTGGCATAATTCAATGCAATTTTCACCTTATAAAGTAGAATATGATTAGAAGTAATCACAGCAACTAGAACTCTTACACAGTGGGGAACCAGTGGCGAAGGATGCTCGAGTTGGAGCAAAATTCGTTAGAGGAAAGCGAGCAGTGGCAGTGTATTTTGCTGCACTGAAAACACAAGCATCTGCAACACAGTTCAATTGAAAGTTAGAATGGAACTTGAGAAGAGAGAATGGATGTCTGTGCATGCAAGAGAGAGAGGCGAATTACCACGAACAGAGACAGACAGAGAAGCAGTGGCTTGAGCGAGTGCCATGGTGATTGGAACTGTCAAGTGTGCGGTGCCTAGGAATTCTGTGTTGTTTATCTCTTGCTTTTGAGGCAGCGGTGACACTGTGTCAGTGTCAGTGGTTGACGCTTCTTCTTACTGCAAAATTATGTTTATTTTATTTGTGCAATCTTTTTGTGTTATTTTATTTATGAGAAATTTATGTAAATTTTTAAAATAGAAAGAAGATATGGGTAATTTAATTTCTTTTACTATTCCCTTTTTTAAAAAGAAGGAGAATTGGAAAATGACAAACTAAATTTGTAACCTTTTATGATAAAATAATGATATTAAAAAATATTATTATATTTAAAATATGAAAAAAATTAAAATTAATTATTTTATTATTAATACTAACTTTTTTTCACTAGAATTTTTAAGATATAAAACTAAACTGTCTTGAAAAAATAGCCTATAGGAGAAACTTTAATTCCGCTAATAAACTGATCATTTTGGTAACTTTCTGTCTTTTTTTTTTTTTTTTTGGGGAGAAGCTAATATCTGCCTCTGAACCTGAGAAGCACACAGAACACGACAAAAAACGTAGTTCTTCGATAAAATTAACGAACAAATTCAACTTGGATTTCTATTACTACTCCTGAAACTACATTAACCCTGTATGTTAGTGTTATTATTTTTCCAAGTTAATTAGCCAAGAACACCCTCTTCTTCTTAGTGCCTAGCTTAGCTAGCTATCTTGGAAACACTGTGCAAATGGCTACGTTTTCAATTGGGACAAACTTGTCCCCATTCCAACGTTTGCGGAGCTCTCGGCTTCCACTTCATGGCCTTTGCACAGTTGAATCTTCACCGTCATCTCGACCCTTCTTTGGCTCGCCTTCTTGTAGAATTAGAGGTCCCAGGTTGCTTGGTAATCATGTATTGGCACGCGCAGAAGATAAGGCTAGAGGTTCTACTTCTTCTTCGTCTCAGCCTCAACAAAGTTCCGCGCAACAGTTTCAGGTTCCTCTTCTTCTGCTTCTTCTTCTGTATACCCCATTAGCCATTAACCAAGTTCTCTGAATACCCATTTAATCGCTCTGCTAGTTTATGAATTTGGATATTTGATGTCGGTTGGCATAATCTGGGTCAAGGGTACCTCAGTAATCCGTGAAAGATCCAAAATTTTTGGAAAATTGATTAAATTCAAACGGTTTTTATTTCAAATTAGATTCTTTCATGTCACCTTTTTTTATCATGGAGGCAACTCTACTTCACCACTGTTATGTTTACTGGATTGAGTTTTTTTTTTTTAAAAAATATTTTGGTGGTGGGGTGAGCTCTAGTAAGATCAAAGGGTTACTGTTCGTGATTCAGTCAGTTACTGGGCATTATGGAAGAAGTGCACATTAGTACTGTTACAAAGTTTCAGAGTCTGCTTCTTACATGTTAATGCTCTCACTGCACATCACTTTGAAAATGTTATCAGAACTTGACGCCAGAATCTGGAACTTGTGATCCCCTATGTTCACTTGACGAAACAAGCTCACAAGATTTTGAAGACAATTACCAGCCCAAGACCGATTTGCTGAAAGCTGTTGCAATACTTGCAGTAACTGCAACTGGGGCAGTGGCAATTAACCATTCTTGGGTGGCCGCTAATCAGGTCCATCGATGTCCTCTTACCTGATTTCACTTCTGTATGTTTCATAATAAAGTACATGCATTTGGAACATGTTTCTAAAGATGCTCTATTCTAATTGCTATTAGTTTTATATGACTTCGCATCACAGGATCTTGCTATGGCATTGCTATTTGTAATAGGATATGCAGGCATCATATTTGAAGAATCTCTAGCCTTCAATAAAAGTGGAGTAGGACTGTTGATGGCAGTAAGCTTATGGGTGATACGGAGTATTGGGGTAAATGTCCATCATTGTGTTCTGACTTTTGATATTATCAGTGAATTCTTGATTACTGAGAACTTGTATATGTTTCTTGTCATGCTTTTGAGATTTAGGTTGCTGATACAAGCTTTTGTCTGACAATGCATAGGGCACAGCACATGGTGACATGAACTTGATGCATCTATTCCCATATGCAGTGGTGGAACTTGACCTAAAATTTTGGAGGGGGCAAAAATTTTAGGACAAGTTGCAATACTTATAAGTTTAGAACATTATAACATGGTTTGATATAATTAACTTATAACCCTATCATTTATAACGTGACCCCATATGATTTGCATTTATAATTTGATGATATTTTCATTCTAATCCTCTAGCAGTCATAATTTAAACCATTAGTTACAAGAAAGCAAATAAGACTATCACAAAACAATCCCTTGGCAGTCTAGCCATCAATTTTTTGAAGTATAGAAGCTCACAAAAAAAATCATTCTCCCAAAGTTGGCAGTAGTCATGGTAAAAGTAAAAGATGATAAATTTATATTACCAACAAAATTAATTTCTCTATTAAATTTCTATCATCTGCAAATTCTCTCAAATGGCTGTGAAGAAGACAATTGTTTTTTTTTTCAATTGAAAAAGGGAAAAAATTAATGAGAGTATTGCTATACTGTACAAAAATTCATCCCCCCGTCTTGAAGTCCAATGGAATACCAAAACTATTGTACATGGTTAAAATAAGGAGGGAAAAAAGGAGGATAGCTAAACAAAAACTAACCATTGAAACTAATAATACTATTACAAAAGTATGCATCTTTGTGTCTAATAATGGTTGCATATATAGTATGAAAAAAATTTGAAAAACTTTGGTGGGACAACTGCTCTGCCCCCCTTAGCCCTTAAAGAGCTCTGTCCTTGCCTATATGCATATCTGTAAATTACAGTTGAAAAAGAAATGCTCAAGTATCAGATACCATATAGTCATATACATAATGGCACTACTCTTTTTTCTTTTTCTTGGGGTATATTTATTTAGTCATGTTTCCAAAAGAGAAGGAGGCACTAACAAGGATTAGATATAACAAGTACAACTTCTATGTATTGTTCCTGTAAATTCACTTAACCCCGTTGTGTTCAAATTTATGACCTTTTCCATGTCCCCAGTCTTCTAAGTTGAAGCACAATTTCAAGTGCGAGCCAACATTGACTATAAGGATCTTATATTTCCGAGATTGGATTTGATTTCAAATCTGCAACAGAACTTGTGGTCATAGATGTGCTTTTGAATTTAAAGGGCTTCTCTTGTCTCATCCAGTATAAGCTTTGAAGTGATTCTTGTACTGCTAGACTTGATAAAATAAGTAGGAGTTGTTTTAACTCTTTCGGAGTATTTGTATTTAAAAAGGTAAAGGTTAGGATAAGGCCTTTATGGTTATCCAAATACTACTGCCTGTGATTGGAATAGATAAACTTTCTTTGGCTGAACCATACACATTACACAAATCTCTGCAAAATTGTAACACTTGATGGGATTTCTTGACCTAAGGAATGTAAGTTGATTTGATTCAAACTATACAACAGTTTACCTTGAAGATTGCGTGTTTCATTTGTGGACTACAATTTTTTCAACAATGTATCTATTGATATACAGAGTTTGTTGTTATTAAAAAAAAAAGTGGATTAGCAATGAGATCTAACCAAACAATGCCTTAAATTTCTACCATTGATATAGTGGATTCCTGCGTTTCAACTGACCCCTATAGTTATTGTCTCCCTAGTAACAGTATCACAGAATATATATATATATATATATGCCTATCTAGTTGTTCACATTGCCACTGTGTGCAACTTAGAGTTAGATTTATGATTATATAACCACTTAAAAAATGATGATAGTTCACCAACTGATATGTAAGTCATCTTTTCTCTCATTAAAATTTAACATGTCTCTTTACTGCCCAGATTGTATGTCTACATTTTTAAGTCAGTACATAGCTCTCTCTCTTCTTGATTGGATTTTCCACTGCTATTTACTTCCCTTTTTTTTTTATGGATTGTCTGTAGGCTCCATCAACTGATATAGCTGTTTCAGAGTTAACACATGCATCTGCGGAAGTCAGTGAAATAGTGTTTTTCTTGCTTGGTGCAATGACCATTGTTGAGATAGTTGATGCTCATCATGGATTTAAACTGATTACTGACAATATAACAACTCGAAAGCCACGCCTTCTCCTCTGGGTGGTAAGTGCTTTGTCTCTGCATTGTTAACCATACTAGAAAGCCTTCCTAGCAGATACTTTGCAGATTGGAAATTTGACTACATTAATTGAACATTACAGTTTATGGCCAAATTTGGATGATACACACAACAGAAGGGGCTCAGATTCAAGAGCTCCTCCTTTCACAGATGTGTAGTTACCACTTAGGCTGTGCATCAATGACAACAAACTTTTCAATGTCTGATAATGTCAATATTTTAAAAGAATAGAAGACGTCATAAATCACCATTTTTTTTTCTAATATGACACTTCTGCCTTAAAAATGGAATTTCACAAATTATTGTTGAATTTGCAGATTGGATTTGTGACATTTTTTCTCAGTTCAGTTTTAGACAACCTGACATCTACTATAGTCATGGTTTCTCTGTTGCGGAAATTAGTACCTCCATCAGAGTATCGGAAGTATGTGTCTTTGTTTCGTTGTTAATTTTTAATTAACTTTGTGTAATGTTTTTCCCCATGTGTTGAAGGATGAAATATGGGCATATTTTCTAAAATGCCATAATAATGACTTAATGAGTGACCGCGGACATTCATGCATCATCTGAGATTTCGGTCATTAGACCTCTAAGCTTGATATAATATACCTCTCCTCGCTTGGAGCAATTTTTTAATTTTTATTGCATCAGTCCTTACTCACTTTTTTCATTCCCTTTCTTGATAATCATTTGAGAGATCTTGACTAATTTCCTCCATAAATGAATTTCTTATCATTTTAACTTCTCAGTTCCTGCTAGTTTTTATAATTCATAGAAGATATGAAAATGGTGTTAGTTTTTACAGCTTTTCTTTGAAATCTGCATTAGTGATGGCCATAAAGATTCATAGGGTGAATCTTCTAAGTTTGCAGTTTCCAGTATTCTCCAACTATTCTGAGGTTTAGCTTTTGAATCTCTTCACATGTTATCAAACCCTCAAGAAGTTGATTTTGATTCTATTGACAGGATTCTTGGAGCTGTTGTTGTAATAGCGGCAAATGCTGGTGGTGCATGGACTCCTATTGGTGATGTTACCACTACTATGCTGTGGATACATGGTCAAATATCCACAGTGCAAACGATGAAGGTTATCTCTTGGAAAATTGTTCCTATGTGATACGTTAGTTTGAATCGTGGGACAATTTTTCCTGAACACTATAATTTATGGCCCCAAATTACGATTTCCTTGGCCAAAGTCTTTCTGTCACTGATCTTTGATTACATGAACACTCAGATTAAACTCGGTCCAGATGTCATGTACCTTGTATCAATTATGGACATCAATGAAGTGTTAGCAAAAATGCGATGTAGAATGAACAAGTATCCATGATTGCATTTTCTTTACTTACAGGGTTTGTTTGTACCTTCAGCCATTTCTCTAGCCGTTCCACTGGCTCTCATGTCCCTGACTAGGTTCTCTTCTTCCACTGCAAAAGTCAGCCAGGACAGCTGATTTTAATAGTGAGATTTAGCTTAACATATTACAATTTAGATGATGTTAGTTTTTCTTCTTCTGTTCAGTGAAGTTAATGGGAAGGGACAGAATTCTCCCGATGTCTTGGCATCTGAACAGATGGCTCCTCGAGGACAGCTTGTTTTCTCAGTGGGTTTAGGAGCTTTGATTTTTGTCCCAGTGTTCAAGGCCCTCACAGGTTTGCCCCCGTTCATGGGGATGCTGCTTGGACTTGGTGTTCTTTGGATCCTCACTGATGCTATTCATTATGGTGAATCTGAAAGGCAGAAGCTAAAAGTGCCACAGGCTCTGTCAAGGATAGACACTCAAGGAGCACTGTTCTTCCTGGGAATTCTATTATCAGTTAGCAGGTGAATAAGGAAATATATTTTAATTTTTCTACGGTGGTAAGCTTTGGACAATAGCCATGTGTTCATCAATTTAAATCTATAATAAAATAATCAAGAATAATGTCATTGTCCCTTTGAGGAGGAGGGCACTTGCTGTTATGGTAATAACTTATTTGGTTTGATACCCACAAAGTCTAGGCATTCAGTAAAGATGAGATATGACTTCTTCCTCCTTGTCAGAGGCACATCCTATCAACTGCCTTCAAGTCTTAGCTTTCTTTTGCATGAATTATTACAAATTCTTCCCATGTGAAACATACTCTTGGCATAACTTCAAATTTCATAACTACTCATGTTAATTAGTCGTATTTGATCAACTTTATTGGTCTTGTACTGCAGCCTGGAGGCAGCAGGGGTTCTTCGGGAAATAGCAAATTACCTTGATGCTCATATCCCCAGTAGTGAACTGATTGCAAGTGCTATTGGAGTCATATCTGCAATAATAGACAATGTTCCATTGGTTGCTGCAACAATGGGAATGTATGATCTCTCTTCTTTCCCTCAGGATTCTGAGTTCTGGCAGTTGATTGCATTTTGTGCTGGTACTGGTGGATCCATGTTAGTTATTGGCTCAGCTGCTGGAGTTGCATTCATGGGGATGGAAAAGGTGGACTTCTTTTGGTACTTACGAAAGGTATTTCCCACTTTACACTTGAACATATTGATCTTGTCATGACCCACTCTAGGAGCCATGACCG
Organism: Styphnolobium japonicum; assembly: GCA_023212625.1. Classification (NCBI taxonomy): domain Eukaryota; kingdom Viridiplantae; phylum Streptophyta; class Magnoliopsida; order Fabales; family Fabaceae; genus Styphnolobium; species Styphnolobium japonicum. The sequence continues at coordinate 4,165,395 of JALBWW010000013.1, forward strand.
GCGTACAGGCTAATTACCCAATCCATTTTAGCCTGGCAAGCCTAACAACAATGAAAAATTTCCAAATACCAAAATTATCACAAAAACATATTTATTATACACATAAATTTTCTACCAAAAATTCGGCAGATTCCTTTGTAACTTTAACAATTTCTCAAATGCAACACTGCCATATATCTCAAATATTACCAAATATTCATTTCATATTCAGATGCCATCATTGGCTAATATATATATCAAGTTCTTTTAAAACAAAAGATAATTCAAACCAACAGCCCTATAGCTGCAAACTCTAGAATCAAGAAGAACAAGTATCCACCAAAACAAGTTGGAGGCATACCAAAGATATCGACTAGGTTTGGGATGACAATAAGTCCTAGCCAACTCAATCAACAACCTGCAAATTTGTTAAAATATAACGGGGTGAGTCACACAGACTTATTGAGGGCATAATAAACCAATGATCTGGTCGGGAAAACAAATAATAGCACGAATATTGATATTTGAAACTCACCTCGTAATGTACGATCAAATATGAATAAATCTTTTAAATAAAATTATTATTTCAATTACTTTCTTTTCTTCAAAACTATAGATAAACCTAATAAATTCAAAGATTCTGGTTATCAATAAAGTAATCTGTATGGGTATCACCTGAAAGAACTGTGATACAAGCTAAGGATTTAACTCTACCCAACAAGTCTAGTCTCATGCTCATCTCAGGCCAGGGGCTTTGCCTCACCCAGCACCAATCTCGTGGCTAAGGTTTGCTCACCCTACAACCACAATAGCTATGGGTTCGCTCACCCAATAGCTATCTAAAACCATTGGTCTCACCAGATCCATCAATGTCTCTATATCTACTATGTACAAATAGGCCGTTGTATCTCTTCGCTAACGGTAAATAATGTTCTAACACGGAACCCATCATGGATATTTATAACATTAAAAAAAATATAATTTTCATTTCTCATCTCAAATCTCATAATAAAATTTGAAATCACTTTCATAGACCCAATTGAACTTTCAATTCATTCTTTATATATGACTACTCAAATAGCTAATAAAGTCAATAAAATATTGTAGCTAAAATATACTCATCATAAAATTTCATATTTCCAAATATGAAGTGAAAATAAATATAATTTAATCGCTTTTTCGTAATAAAAATTCATTTTCTTTTGGAAGGTTTGTCTCTCCAATTAAAAATAGTAAAAATGCCACTAAATCAATTATCTACTCACATAACAGAAGTACATGGTCATTCCACCTCTTTCAACCTGCACAGCGAGAACCAAGGATCCTGTTGGTTTCTCTACTGCCAACAACACCATAAAAACTTTGAAATCAACTATGGGTATGTCATACAATCTATATTCCATAAAAAATCCTAATTTTCCAACGAAAACCCTTGAATTTCAACATCTATTTTCACTACCCAGTTATCAGATTTAGAGCCTATGCTAAGTCATGAAATAATTCATGATTTTGGACTAAGAAATTACCTCTTAAAGCCAAAGAAATAAGGTTGGAGGCATGGGTACTAGAAACCCTTCTTAGACGCTGCCCAAGCTTCCTAATTTGTTCACAAACAACAACTAAATGGAGGAGGTTGAGGGTTAGGTGTGAAAATCTCCCTAACTCTCTAAGAATTAATGTTTTATGGGTAGAGCTTTGAGGTGGGTTGGAAGAATGAGGGGAAGAGAAGAGAGAAAGAGGGAAGATGGAGAAGAAAGAAAAATTATGCAGACAGGGAGGCAGTTCGGTCAAACATGATGGGGGTGGAGGTTTTTTTTTTTTTTTTTGTAACTTATGGGCAAAATATCGAAAATGCCCAAAATAAAATCTCCCCCCCCCCTTTCTTTTTAACGTTGTTACAGATCTGATGAAATGTTTGTTCTTATTTCATGACAGAAGCCGTTCATCTCCTTTGTGCAGGTTAGTGGCTTTGCTTTTGCAGGTTATGCTGCTGGTATTGCTGCCTATTTAGCAGTTCATAAGCTCAACATCTCCCTACCAATTACTCTAGCAGAGGTTCCCTTCCTTTCTGGTTCATAATTCGAGAATTCAGACTTCATTTGGTTCAATTTTCATGGCATCAAGCAGCATAGTTTCAAAGTGATGTATACAAATCAACTCGTAGTGTAAGTTGTCAAAGGTTAAGATTTTGGTTGATAAGAGGTTTATACAATATATAGAAGTTTTACTGGGAGCCTCAAGTCAAAATATTTGATAAACTGAATGCTGAGTAGTGCATGAAATATTTACATAATGAGGACTTAACATGTGAAGCGTAATTTAGGAAATGATTTAATTATGATCCACTTCAATGTAAAAGTTTTTTACACTATCACTCAATCAAGTATTGTCACATCATTAAAAATGTTTGGCTCTAATGACAACTAATTAAAAAGTCACATTTTTTAATTATATAACAATGCATAATTGAGTGAAAGTGTAAAAACAAATTACATTAAAAGTTAATTAAAATTAAACTTGAAAGGAAAGTACCTATCTACATGTGTAGAACCTTTAGATAAATTAGATGTCTTGTCCTATGTATCTATGCTTATTAGATGCTTGAAGCCATTTATAAAACATTACATAATATTTTTTTTATTGTAATATTTTTCTAAATGTTAGATTTTGATCAAGTATTGTGACTCTCCATAATTTTAATTATTATGTACTTCACTCATTATGTAATTATCAAGTAAATTGGATCTTGATATGAGCAAAAAGTAATAAATACAAATAAATTTATACAAATAGAAAAAAAATAATCAAAATATTACATAATAAAGAGAGAATGGATGACTGTGCATGGAAGAGAGAGATAAATTACCGCGAAAAGATAGAGGGAGAAGCAGAAGCTTGAGCAAGTGCCATGGTGATTGGAACTGTCAACTGTGCGGTGCTTAAGAATTCCGTGTTGTTTATCTCTTGCTTTTGAGACAGCGGTGACAGTGTGTCATTGTCAGTGGTTGATGCTCGATCTTACTGCAAAATTATGGTTTTTTTTTTTGTGCAATTTGTATGGGTTATTTATGAGAAGTTTATGTAAATTTTTAAAATAGAAAGAAGATAAATGTAAGAAAAATAAAATTTGAAGAAAATATGAGCAATCTAATTTCTTATAATATTCCCATGCTTTAAAAAAGTGCGTTGGAAATCTTTTTTATTGTTGTGGTATTTATTATAAAATAAAAAAATTGTTACATTTTAAGATAAAATAATGATATTAAACATATTATTATATTTAAAATGATAATTTTATTAAAAATTAAATTTTTTTAATTATTTATAACTAAACTTTTTTTCACTAAAATTTTTAGGATATACCAAACTGTCTCAAAAAATAATCAATTGTCTAGGAGAAATTTTAACTCTGTTAATAAACTCATCATTTTGGTAACTATCTACCTTTTTTGGGGGGCACGACAAAAACAAAGTTGTTCGATAAAATTAACAAACAAATTCAACTTGGATTCCTAATAGACTATTACTACTCCTGAAACTACATAATCAGCCAAGAATTGTGACCCCGATAATTTGCGCTCCTCCTGTCTCAACAAATTAGAGGTCCCAGGTTGCTTGGTAATCACGTATTGGTACTAGGTTGTCCCAGTTATATACTGGGCATTATGGAAAAAGTTCACATTAGTACTGTTACAAAGTTCAAGAGTCCGCTCCTTACATGTTGCTCGGTAATCACGTATTGACGCATGCAGAAGATAAGGCTAGAGGTCTCAGTTACTGGGCATTATGGAAAAAGTTCACATTAGTACTGTTACAAAGTTCAAGAGTCTGCTTCTTACATGTTAACGCTCTCACTGCACATCACTTTGAAAATGTTATAGGAACTTGACGCCAGAATCTGGAACTTGTGATCCCCTATGTTCACTTGATGAAACAAGCTCACAAGATTTTGAAGACAATTACCAGCCCAAGACTGATTTGCTGAAAGCTGTTGCAATACTTGCAGCAACTGCAACTGGGGCAATGGCAATTAACCATTCTTGGGTGGCCGCTAATCAGGTCCATCAATGTCCTCTTACTTGATTTCACTTCTGTATGTTCCATAATAAAGTACATGCATTTGGAACATGTTTCTAAAGATGTTCTATTCTAATTGCTATTAATTTTATATGACTTCGCATCACAGGATCTTGCTATGGCGTTGCTATTTGTAATAGGATATGCAGGCATCATATTTGCAGAATCTCTAGCCTTCAATAAAAGTGGAGTAGGATTGTTGATGGCTATAAGCTTATGGGTGATACGGAGTATTGGGGTAAATGTCCATCTTTTTGTGTTCTGACTTTTAATATTATCAGTGAATTCTTGAGTAGTCAGAACTTGTATATGTTACTTGTAATGCTTTTGAGATTTAGGTTGCTGATACAAGCTTTTGTCTGACAATGCATAGGACACAACACACGGTGACATGCACTTGATGCATCTATTCCCATATAGAACTTGACCTAAAATTTTAGAGTTCCACTACTTATAAATTTAGAACATTATAACATGGTTTGCTATATTTAACTTATTACCCTATCATTTATAATGTGACTCCTTATGATTTTCATTTATAATTTGATGATATTTTCATTCTAATCCTCTAGCATTCATAATTTAAACCATTAATTACAAGAAAACAAATAGGACTATCACAAAACAATTCCTTTGGGGGTCTAGCCATTAATTTTTTGAAGTGTAGAAACTCACAAAAAAATCATTCTTACAAAGTTTGCAGTAGTCATGGTAAAAGTAAAAGACGATAAATTTATATGACTAACAAAATTGATTTTTCTGTTAAAGCTCTATCATCTTCGAATTCTATCAAATGATTGGGAAGAGGACAATTGTTTTTTTTTCAATCGAAAAAGGGAAATAATTAATGAGAGTATTGCTATACTGTACAAAAATTCATCCCCCCTTCTTGAAGTCCAATGGAATACCAAAACTATTGTACGGAGGAAAAAAAGGAGGATAGCTAAACAAAAATTAACCATTGAAACTAATAATACTATTACAAAAGCATGCATCTTCGTATCTAATAATGGTTGCATATATAGTATGAAATAATTTTGAAAAACTTTGGGGGCACAGCTGCCCCGCCTAGCCCTTAAAGAGCTTCGTCCTTGCCCATATGCATATCTGTAAATTGCAGTTGAAAAAGAAATGCTCAAGTATCGGATACCATATAGTCATATATGTTGTAACTTTTTCAAAGCTTTAAAAATACTCACAAGTGCATGAATCGTATGTTAATATAGTCTAGCAAATACGAGGTCTATCCCACAAAGACTTAGAGTTAAAGTTTTAGGTATTGAAGAATTTTTTTAATCTAGTCAAACAAAAATAAGGAATATGCAAAAATAAATAAATAAATAAAAGTAAAAACAAATAATAAATCTGATTAACCAAATAAGAATTGACTAAGGATCATAATCCACCAAGATTAATTCTAACATTAACTATGTCAAATATATTTTCTCAGATAATTTATCTCATGAACATTTAGCTACAAAGCATTTATTCACTTCTTCATGGTTTTCTTCGCTTGATGTGTTCTTCAAGTTGATCATACATGGAGGAAACTTTATCTTCTTTTTCCTTGACTTCTTTTGGGGGGATTTCAATTGTCTTACCAATCCTTAAAGTAATTGCATTGCATTGCTCCCTGGGATTCTTTTCAGTATCACTAGGCAAGGTGCCATGTGCCATGTGCCTTTTCAGCAATTTGTCTAGAGATTTGCCCGACTTGATTCTCCAAATTTCTAATTGAAGTTTCATGGTTCTTGAAGTTTGCTCTAGTTTCCTGCATAAAGCTTGAGGTTTGCTGCACAAAACTAGTTGTTGATTGAGAAAGCTTTTCTAAAGCAGTTTACAAGGGAGATGATTTACCTTGATCATGTTGGACATGAGGTATTGGTGGAGCTTGATAAGGAGGATTAGAAGGTCTTTGTGCACTTTGATTACTTCATGAGAAATTGGGATGACTTTTCCACCCAGGATTATAAGTGTTGGAGTATGGGTTATGTTGGGGTCTTTATGGATTCCCCATGTAATTCACTTGCTCATGAAGTGCTTGATTGGACATGCTTGCTTCACAATCCCCATTTGCATGATTTCCACCACAAAAATCACATACTAATATTGGAGAACTAACTGCTCCAACCTGCACTTGCCTGAACCAGTGTTGTTAAAGGCGCCTGATGCAGCTGCCTAGGCAGTGAGGCAGTGAGGCAGTGAGGCAGGGCGGAATTCTGAAAAAACGCCTCAAATGGCCTGAGGCGGAGCAACTTGCATGATGCGGCCCTGATGCGGCCGCATCACCCTGATGTGGCTGATGCAGTTGATGCGGGCGCTTCATGATCTTCTGCCAAATTTCCTTTATGCCCTCACTTAAAACACTCATTATCCAATGTGTATCTATTCTAAAGGGTGATTTCGGTCTAATCACCCCTCCTGCACTAATTCTTAACCCTAAAAACAAACCTAACATCTAACAAACAATCAGCCCCTGCTGCACTTCTTTTATGTGTTTGACTTGCATATGGTTGGATGTGGACCTTGCATTATACATTAACTTGTGGTCTTATTTTGTGTGGTATCTTTTATGTGTTTGACTTGTATTTGGTTGAATGTGAACTTATTATGTTTCTAGTATTTTCTATTTGGATTACTTTATGTTTTTAATGTATTGTGAAGACTGAAATTTATTTTGGTGATGATTTGTTGTCATATGCATAATTTTAGCTATTTTTTTAAATATCCGCATCACTTAGTTGATGCGCCTGCATCGCATCACCGCATCAAAGTGATGCGGTTTTTATGGTGGCAGCATCAACCCGTTTTTCGCCTCGTGACAACACTGGCCTGAACTGCTTGGTAAGAGTCATCAGTGTTGAGAAAGACTCTTGTTTTGAGCAAGAATGACATCCAATGTTTCTAGCTCCATAACACTTTTTTTTCCCATTAACCTCTCACTAGGAGTGTGATAGTTATTTGCATCCATTGTCTCTATCAACTGAAGGGCTTCTTCCAGTGTCTTACTATTCAATGACCCTCTACTTGCTGCATCCACCATAGCTCTGGTTGCATGGGTTAAACCATTATAAAAAGTCTAAATTGGGAGACATTTTGGTATTGCATGATGTGGACATCTCCTTAGCAAGTCGTTGAAACTCTCCCAAGCGTCATAGAGTGACTCCCCGTCATGTTGAGAGAGTGAAGTAATCTCACTTCTTAACTTGGCCGATTTGGAAGGTAGAAAGTACTTGGTGAGAAACTTTGTCAATAGATCATTCCAAGTCACAATGCTCCCTTGTGGTTGACTTTGAAGCCAACTCTTAGCTTTATCCCTCAAGGAGAACTAGAAAAGTCTCAGTCGAATTGCATCATCACTAGCTTCATTCACCTTCATTGTGTCGCATAGTTGCAGAAAACTAGTAATATGTGCATTCGGATCCTCATTATAATTACCCCCAAACTGCTTTTGCTGCACCAAGTGAAGAAGTGCAGGCTTAATCTCAAAATTATTTGCTTGAATGTGAGGCCTCACAATGCTAGTTGCACACCCTTTAGCATTAGGGGTGGCATAATCCCCCAAAGTTCTCCTAGGAGGAGGTTGGTCTGCCATTATATCCTCTTCCAAAGGTTGTTGAATATCTCTCTGAGCTCTAGTCCTTCTTTTTCCCTTGTTGTCTTTTCAATCTCAGGATCAAACAATAGTAAATCAGGATGAATGGTACCTCGCATAAACCAAAGTTAACAAGGGTGAGAAACAACTAACAAAAATCAAAATTAAATAAAAGAAATAAAATGTCCAAATTAGAATCAACTCTAATTACTATAGATGTTGATAAAAATACTCAATCATCGGCAACGACGTCAAAAACTTGATAGCCGTTTGGCAAGTGTACCAAATCATTCAAGTAATAAAGAGTGAAGTGTGTATCATCCCACGATGATTGAGTTTACCAAGCACATATCCACTAGATTTAACGTTATTTCTATTGACGTACTTGTGGATTGAAGATGACTCTAATGCTAAAAATTTAAACAATTAATAATAAAATTAAGTGAACAAAACTAAAATTGGTTGATTGAATGTGAGGTGTAATTGAATTTGATAAAGACTCTAAGGGTTTGATTTCACTTGACTTATCCAATTGAGTTAAGAATTTTTATTCACCTTGACTCTATATCTATGGCTTAACGGTTGAATTTTCCAATTAAATTCCAATTCCTTAGAGATTCAATTCTCCTTTAATCAAAAAGAAATAATTAATTCCTTAACCTAGTTCAAATTGTAAAAAGGGTTAACACAAATACCAAAATTCAAAGGCACCACACAATCTCAAAGCTTATCCCTAAACCTTGTAAGACTATGACATTCATTCACAAAAGCTAGCACATAATTGATTTTTCCAATTCCAAGTATGAACTGTAAATCAAAATATGAGAGACCAATTCATAATTTGTATAAGAACAGAGAATGAGTACTTAAACCATGTAATCAAGTCAAGGATTACAAGAAATTCATAAAACCATTATCCAAGTCAAACTACATCAAATCCCTAGCTTAGGAAATTTATGTACTTATGACAAAAAAGGAAGAAAAACAGAGGAAAGAGATGAACTTCATGAAGAATCCAAGATGTTGATGTTGAAATCCTCTAATCTTCCTCTTGAATCCCTTCTCCTTAGGTTAGGGTTGCAATAGATCTCCTTTCTATTTCTCTTCCATTGTCCCCCTCTTATTCTCTTCTTTTCTTGAGCGGTGGGATGGCAGAGAGAGGTTGTCTCTTTCGGGCAATTTCCACCGCTTAAGTGGTGGGTATCCAAAATGGGTTCTTGCACTCTTATTGTTTCATTTCCTTACCAAATGATCAAATGCTAATCTCCTTTATTCCATCACCTAAGAATTAAAAAGACATAAAGTAGAGATTAGACTTCTAAGCAAGAAAACGTTACAAAATACTAGACAATGGGGTAAATGAAAACACACAAAACAAAGCTTAAAAACAATGGGGAAAACTCAATTAAAGGTTAGTTTTATGAAGAATTTGTCATACAAATACAACGAGAATATATCCATTCAACACAAATATCAATACACAAATCTCTGAAAAAATTGTAACACTTTATGAGATTTCTTGACCTAAGGAATGTAAGTTGATTTGATTCAAACTATACTACAACAGTTTACCTCGAAGATTGCCTGTTTCATTTGTGGATTACAATTTTTTCAACAACGTATCTATTGATATACAGAATTTGTTGTTATTAAAAAAAAAGTGGCTATAGATATAGTTATCTAAGCAAACAATGTCTTAATTTTCTACCATTTATATAGTGGACTCCTGAGTTTCAATTGACAACCCCTATAGATATTGTCTCCCTAATATCAGTATCGCAGAATATATATATATATATTTGTTTGGTGTCCACATTGCCACCGCATGCAACTTAGAGAGTAAGATTTATGCTTATATAACCACTTAAAAATTATGATAGTTCACCAATTGATCTGTAAGTCATCTCTTCTCATTGAAATTTAACATGTCTCTACTGCCCAGATTGTATGTCTACATTTTTAAGTCAGTTCATAGCTCTCTCTCTTCTTGATTGGATTGTTCATTGCTATTTGCTTTTTTTTTTTATGAATTGTCTGTAGGCTCCATCAATTGATATAGCTGTTTCAGAGTTAACACATGCATTTGCGGAAGTCAGTGAAATAGTGTTTTTCTTGCTTGGTGGAATGACCATTGTTGAGATAGTTGATGCTCATCAAGGATTTAAACTGATTACTGACAATATAACAACTCGAAAGCCACGCCTTCTCCTCTGGGTGGTAAGTGCTTTGTCTCTGCATTGTTAACGATACTAAATCCTTCCTAGCAGATACTTTGCAGATTGAGACATCTTGGAGAGCATTACAGTTTATGGCCAAATTTGGATGATACTCACAAGTCACAACAGAAGGGGCTCAGATTCAAGAGCTCTTCCTTACACAAATGTATAGTTACCACCTATGATGCACAGATACTCCAAAATTATTGACGTATCCTACCTGTATCCGATACCGATACTCATATAATATTGCTGCATTCATATTTTTGCTGTATCCCTGTTTTTTCCCCTCTAAATACCTACAGCCCTTAAGATAGTACTACTTAAAAAATCGAGATATGGATTCAAGCCCATTTCTCATTAGTTATATATCTTAAAATGTATTTTCACTCTTGCAATCTTCTCATCCTCAAAATTATAGTAAATTGGTGAGAAATTTCACCGATTTTAAAGTTTTTTTTTTTTACATCTATAAATATAAATTTATTTTATTCCATATGTATTGTCGTACTGGTATTTTAATTTTTAAAAAAACTGACGTATTTATGTATGGTATCGTATCGGATACCCGTACTCATACAACATAAGTTACCACTTAGGCTGTGCATCAATGACAGCAAACTTTTCAATGTTTGATAATGTCAATATTTTAAAAGAATAGAAGACATCAAAAACAGAAGAGCGGACGAGACCAAATTCTTCTCCCTCCCCCTCAAAAAAAAAATTTATAAATCTTCTGTAGTTTGCATCACCATTTTTTTTTTCTGATATGACACTTCTGTCTCAAAAATGGAATTTGACAAATTATTGTTGAATTTGCAGATTGGAATTGTGACATTTCTTCTCAGTTCAGTTCTAGACAACCTGACATCTACTATAGTCATGGTTTCTCTGTTGCGGAACTTAGTACGTCCATCAGAGTATCGGAAGTATGTGTCTCTGCTATGTTGTTAACTTGCTAATTAACTTTTAGTGTAATGTTTTCCCCATGTTTTGAAGGATTAAATATAGGCCTATTTTCTAAAATGCCATAATAATGACTTAATAAGTGACCGGGGACATTCATGCATCATTCGAGGTTTCGGTCATTAGACCTTTAAGCTTGATAATACCTCTCCTCACTTGGAGCAATTTTTTAATTTTTATTGCATCAGTCCTTGCTCACTCTTTTCATTCCCTTTCTTGATACTCATTCGAGAGATCTTGGCTAATTTCCTCCAGAAATGAATTTCTTATCATTTTCACTTCTCAGTTCCTGCAGTTTTTATAATTCATTGAAGATATGAAAATGGTGTTAGTTTTTACAGCTTTACATTAAAATCTGCATTAGTGATGGCCATAAAAATTCAGAGGGTGAATCTTCTAAGTTTGCAGTTTCCAGTATTCTCCAACTATTCTGAGGTTTAGCTATTGAATCTCTTCACATGTTATCAAACCCTCAAGAAGTTGATTTGGATTCTATTGACAGGATTCTTGGAGCTGTTGTTGTAATAGCGGCAAATGCTGGTGGTGCATGGACTCCTATTGGTGATGTTACCACTACTATGCTGTGGATACATGGTCATATATCCAGTGCCAACGATGAAGGTTATCTCTTGGAAAATTGTTCCTATGTGATACGTTAGTTTGAATCGTGGGACAATTTTTCGTGAACACTACGTCACTACATAACAAATTACAGTCTTATAATGAATTTAGCACTAGTGACATCTTGAAAGATTCTTTAAATATAGTGATTACTGATTAGAAATATATAATTTATGGCCCCAAATTAAGATTTCCTTGGTCAAAGTCTTTCCGTCACTGATCTTTGATTACATGAACACTCAGATTCAACTCAGTGCAGATGTCATGTACCTTGTATCAATTACGGACATCAATGAAGTGTTAGCATAAATGCGATGTAGAATGAACAAGTATCCATGATTGCATTTTCTTTACTTACTGGGTTTGTTTGTACCTTCAGCCATTTCTCTAGCTGTTCCACTGGCTCTCATATCCCTGACTAGGTACTCTTCTTCCACTGCAAAAGTCAGCCAGGAAAGCTGATTTTAATAGTGAGATTTAGCTTAACATGTTACAATTTAGATGATGTTAGTTTTTCTTCTTAAATTTGCCGGTGTCGAGGCTTCTGAACAGATGGCTCCTCGAGGACAACTTGTTTTCTCAGTGGGTTTAGGAGCTTTGATTTTTGTCCCAGTGTTCAAGGCCCTCACAGGTTTGCCCCCGTTCATGGGGATGCTGCTTGGACTTGGCGTTCTTTGGATCCTCACTGATGCTATTCATTATGGTGAATCTAAATGGCAGAAGCTAAAAGTGCCACAGGCTCTGTCAAGGATAGACACTCAAGGAGCACTATTCTTCCTGGGAATTCTATTATCAGTTAGCAGGTGAATACGGAAATATATTTTAATTTTTCTACAGTGGTAAACTTTGGACAATAGCCATGTGTTCATCAATTTAAATCTATAATAAAATAGTGAAGAATAATGTCATTGTCCCTTTGAGGAGGAGGGCACTTGCTGTTATGATAATAACTTATTTGGTTTGATACCCACGAAGTCTAGGCATTCAGTAAAGATGAGATATGACTTCTTCCAATTCCTCAGAGGCACATCCTATCAACTGCCCTCAAGTCTTGGCATTCTTTTGCATGAATTGTTATTACAAATTCTTCCCATGTGAAACATACTCTTGGCATAACTTTAAATTTCCTAACTACTCATGTTAATTAGTCGTATTTGATGAACTTTATTGGTCTTGTACTGCAGCCTGGATGCAGCAGGGGTTCTTCGGAAAATAGCAAATTACCTTGATGCTCATATCCCCAGTAGTGAACTGATTGCAAGTGCTATTGGAGTCATATCTGCAATAATAGACAATGTTCCATTGGTTGCTGCAACAATGGGAATGTATGATCTCTCTTCTTTCCCTCAGGATTCTGAGTTCTGGCAGTTGATTGCATTTTGTGCTGGTACTGGTGGATCCATGTTAGTTATTGGCTCAGCTGCTGGAGTTGCACTCATGGGGATGGAAAATGTGGACTTCTTTTGGTACTTACGAAAGGTATTTCCCACTTTACACTAGACATATTGATCTGATGAAATGTTTGTTCATATTTCATGACAGAAAACGTTCATCTCCTTTGTGTAGGTTAGTGGGTTTGCTTTTGCAGGTTATGCTGCTGGTATTGCTGCCTATTTAGCAGTTCATAACCTCAACATCTCCCTACCAACTACTCTAGCAGAGGTTCCTTTCCTTTCAGGTTCATAATTCGAGAATTCAGACTTCAGTTGGTTCAAGCAGCATAGTTTCAAAATGATGTATACAAATAAACTCGTAGTGTAAGTTGTCAAAGGTTAAGATTTTGGTTGACAAGAGGTTTATACAATATATAAAAGTTCTACTGGGAGCCTCAAGTCAAAATATTTGATAAACTGAATGCTGAGAAGTGCCCTTAAAATATTTATATAATGAGGACTTAACATGAGAATCGTAATTTAGGAAATGATTTAATTTTGATCTATTTTTAGTGTAAAAGTTTTTATATTATTACTCAATCAAGTATTGTTATATCATTAAAAAGTTTGACTCTAATAGTAATTATCTTAAAAGTCATTTTTTAATGATGTGATAATGTATGATTAATTAAAAGTATAAAATAATTTATATTAAAAGTTAATCAAAATTAAACTCTGAAAGTAAAGTATCTATATGTGTAGAACCTTTAGATAAATTAGATGTCTTGTTCTATGTATCTATGCATAGGTGTTTGAAGTCAACAATCCCAAGTTGGATATGGATATACTAAGGGCCCGTTTGTTACAGATTAAAAAAAATTGATTTTGACCTTCAATAATTTAGAAATTATTTTTTAGAAATTTTTAAGAAAAGCCTATTTTGTGTTTGTTTATAATCATAAAAATTATTTTTTTAAATGAGAGTAACTTCTCTTTCTTCTATCGAGAGATTTTTTTAAAAAACTAATAAGAATAACTTTTCATTTTAACCATAAAAATAATTTTTTTAATAAACTTAAACAAACACAATTAACATCATTAAAAATGATTTTTTATTTAAAGTAAATAATTTTTTTATCAAATAATCTATAACAAACATACTTTAAGTTGTAAAAATTATTAACAAGGACCCATTCATAATTACATTAATATATATATATATATATAAACCACATTTAAAACTTGGTTAAATAATCGCTTCTAAACTTGTTGCCATATTTTGTTCATTTAAGTATCATGTAAATTGTTAAACCTCAATTTCTGTTGGACATGTTTTCGAAGTTACAAAATTAGACAACTTCCATGGGCGATGTGAACCTACTGCCTGAATCTGCAACGTGGTATCAACTCGGATTTCATCTCTAAAAAAGCCACATTTACATAAGCAAAACAAGAACCACCTATGTCGCCTGCACTAACCTTTTCTTTTCTTAGCTGAATGCTTTACGTTTGGTTGCTCGCATGATAATAAGAGAAATTTTAAATAAACAAAAAATTGTTAGAAAGAATTATTTGAAGTTTCCAACATTTTTGTTCTCTTTATTTTCAAATAAAAAAGCGAATTGAATAAGCAACAAATCACAAAACCACACTATCAATTGCATAGCTGAATTATTCTTTTACTCTTCCCCTAAAACTACCGCTACTCTCAATTGATGATGATGCATCAAAACCGGGCACATGAAGCAGTCATGCCCAACCCAAAAAGAAAATAAAACAAGACTAATAAAGTAGTTTAAACAACCATGCCTTCTTACAACTTCAGGAAAACGAACTCTTCAACAGCAGGAATTTCTCCAATCCTCTTCAAAGTTTCTTTGCTAGGTGGGTCGTCCACCCCAATTGCCATTACAGCTTGCTTACGTGGAGCAATCCTTCCTACACTCATGAAGCTGACATTCACATTCTCCTGACCCAAAATGCTCCCAACCTTTCCGATCATGCCTGGCTGATCTACCTGCCTACAAAGTATAATGCTACCTTCCAAGCTCACATCAACTTCAAAAGATCCAACCTTTGTCAGATGGGGGATACCATCTTTCACTCGACCCTCTACCGTAATCTCCCCAGATTCTGATATGGCGCTAGCAAATCTGGATTCCACATTAGCAATCTGGACCTGGATAAATTCAAGTGGGCTCTCAGGTGAACCATCAAGAATAACTCTCTCCTCAGTTATCCTGAGTCCTCTTTGTTTAGCAGTGAAATCAGCATTAACCAAGTTCACGAAAACACTGGATATGGGCTCAATCAGACCCTTGGTTATCATAGCACGAAGAAGACGAGTGTCAAGATCATCAGGGGCCCTAGAAGAAGCATAAGTCACTTTCACTGTTTTCACACCGCTTCCTCCTGCTACCAACTGCACAGCCAGCCTCCCCAGTTTCTCAGCAACATCAACAAATGGTTTCAACTCTGTTAACACCTGCAGTCAGGAAGGAATGAAATAGATGTTAAACTTAGCCCATTCCATCCCCAGTTTTGCATACTTGAGCCGATATTGTAAACCAACTTTAATCCATGAGTCATGTGATATTATGATCCGTTCAGGTTGTTTACACTTAAAGTAGAACATTTTTTATCAACGCCAGAATTTCAAATTTGATGAGATATAGTCAAGCAATAACACTAATGGGTAAGTTCCCTTTAATTACTTTAACCAGATTTCTCAAACCAAACTTTGACATTACATTAGGTAATTCATTTGAACCATTTGAGCAAATAACAGTTGGAAATTAATAATTTAAGAAAATAGGCTCCATGTTCCAGATATCATTTTCAAAATTTCAGCCTAGTTATATATTAAGTTTAAGAATTTACAACAATGATAGTACCTCTGCGGGAACCATTGGTGCATTGACCGCAGTAGCAGCAAGCTCCCCTTTCAACGCCCCCACAACAGCTTCTGCTATTTCAATAGCCACACCTTCCTGGTCATCATTTGCAAAGGTTATAAAGCAATATAGTGACAAGAGAATAAAAGGTAATCCTCATAACCAATTGCTTGAATACCTGAGCTTCCATGGTACTGGCACCAAGATGAGGCGTTGCAGTAACTTGCTCATGCAGAACCAACTTGTTGTCTTTTGGGGGTGGCTCCACCGTGAAAACATCAAGTGCCGCCTGAAACAAAGAGACACAATAATTAATTTTTCTGGTAGGAAGAGACCCAATTATTTACTTTCCTCTAAAGTGAACTATTAGTGCTTCCAAACGCGATAAGGCAAAAACCTGAGCTACAATCCCAGAATCCAGTGCCCTAACGAGAGCATCCTCATCAATGACTCCTCCACGAGCAACATTCACTATTCGAACTCCTTTCTTCATCTTTGCAAAAGTCTCATCATTGAGAACCTTCGATGTAGCAGGAGTTAGAGGCATGTGCAAAGAGATGAAATCAGCAGTAGCAATGGCCTCATCAAAGCTCACAAGCTCCACACCAATAGCACGAGCACGATCTGCTGGAGCATATGGATCATGTGCAATGACATGCATACCAAGCCCCTTGGCTCGGCGAGCAACTTCAGAACCAACCTTCCCAAATCCCATAACAGCAAGTGTTTTCCCAACAAGGGAAACTCCCACATACTTATTCCGCTGCCATTTCCCTGGATTAACCATAACATGGGTAAATCAAGCAGCATGAACTCTAACGACTATAGTAGTAACCAAAAACAGAATCCACAAGAAGAATTCACATAAAAGAATCAATCACGCTGAAAATTTATATATCTGGAGAAAAAAAACTCCTTTTAACGGGAAATATTTGATCTAAGATTTTATTCCATAAAAAGAAAACGAAAGGAGAGGGACAAAATCACTTCGAAAAGCTTTTTCCCCTTGAAGCACTTCATCATACACGATACAAGCATGTGAAAGCAAACATGCATTCATTCATATAAAGCACTTAAAATTTCTCCATAAAAAGGACCAAATCAAGCATACTTAATAACAAAACGGGATCTATTTCATATCTAAATCATCTCCAACAAACAAAGGTGTTCGATAAAATGCTCATAAAAGAGTCACAAACCAGCTTTCACGGACGCATCGGCTTGAGCAACGTTCCTAGCCATGGCAGCCAAGAGCGCGATCCCATGCTCAGCAGCAGCCACCGTGTTGGCCGTGGGCGCGTTCACCACCAAGCAGCCATGCTCCGTCGCCGCCGCCAGATCCACATTATCGATTCCGACACCGGCTCTTCCCACCACCTTGAGCCTTCCACCGGACGACTCGAACACCTCGCGGCTCACCTTGGTTCCACTGCGCACAATCAGCGCATCGCAGAGCGAGATCTTCGTGCACAGCTCCTCGGGGCTCAGATTGTAGGAGCAATCAACGTTGGCGAAGTCCTTCAACAGCTTCAGCCCTGCCTCGCCGAGCTTCTCGGCTACGAGGACCGTCGGCTTCGCGTCGAGACCGGCGGAGACCAGCACCACGAGGCGGCGGCCGGAGACTCCGCGGGGACGGCGGAGAGTGACGGAGAAGGCGGAGGAGAGAGGGAGTTTGGAGGAGAGAGAGAGTGAGGGGTTCCTCGGCGAAGGGATTCGAAGGGTTTGGGAAGGTGCGGTGGCCATAAAGGGTGGTGGGTAGTGGTAAAGTTGGGAACTTTTTTTGGTTAGAGCAAGGTTGCGGCAAATGGGGAAGAAGAGTGAAAGACGAGTGAGAGAGGGAAGTGTGGGTTTTTATTTATAGTTATTATAATAATTATGATTAGAGTTATTATAGGTGCTGTGCCTCAGCCCTCGGTGTTGGTAGGAATTCCGCGCAGCCAAGCAGAGTGAGACAAGTGGGGAAAGCAGAGTTTGTGTTATCAGTATTCAGTCATTCAGTATATCACCAACCCCAAAATAGGACTTGCACAATTAGGGTATTGTTGACATGTGTTTTCTTTCATAGTAACACTATTCATGTTTACAATATCATGTAGTAGTGGTATGATGAGTTGTTATACATTTATGCTATATTTAAGAGATGCTAAATATTCATTGTAAAATAAGTAATTGATAAATGTTTAATAATTTATCAATAATTTAGTCAAAAAATAATAATAACTCATCAATAATATTAATATTTATTAAAAAAATATGAATACCATACATAACAACCCCACACATGTGATTTTTTAGATAGGAAAATGTTAAATTTTAGGAAATTAACCTATTTTTTTAAATTTCTTAAAGAATAAACAAGATTAAAAATACATGTGTATTTAATATTTTTAAGAGTTTTAAAATTTGAATTTTTAGTCTTTCATATTCATTTTTTAAAACAATTAAGAGAATTATTAAGGTAATTTTTTAGAAATGCTAAATTCTCATAAATTATTAGCATAATAATCCTCTAAAAAAGAACAAACAAAAAAGGCATATGTATTTAATATTTGGAAAGATTCAAAATTATTTTTTTAATCTTTTTGTTTCTCTTCAAGTAATTTAAAAGATAATTAAGTTAATTTATTAAGAGAATTTTTAACATTTTACTATTTTTTAGAAAGGTTTTTTTAAATATATTTTTACATCACAATACTCAATACATACCATGCCATTTAAATAGATAATTGTTATCACTAACAAACTATATACTGATTATGATTAATAATTAATACTTACCATCAACATAATACGCGTTGAGTAATATGATGTAACATCTTACATCAATTGTATATAAAAACCTCTCATTAAAGAGGACGCTTGGTGGGTAAGGGTAACCAGTAGCCAATCCAAGTCATTGCTGATTTTGCTGTATGCCAGCCTCATGGGTTGGGACCGTTGGGTTGCCACTGCACACTCATAAACCGTGCAAATCACAATATATGACAACTGACCTTTAAAGTTTAAACCCAAATTGGGATTTACTCCAGTTTGCCAAAACCTCACAATAAAAAATTATATTTAAGTGCAAGTGACTCTTATAAGCAAATCAAAACTTATCATTCTGCACGAATATAAATAATTAGTTGTATTGAATTGTAATTTATTATATTCTTTTGTAATTATTCTGTTGGGATCTCAATGCATTTGTCTTAATGTTTTTTCGACCTCAGAGTTCTCCAAAATATTGCACATTTTTTTTTATCAGAGTTAGAAAGTTTAAATAAAAGTCTTATGCTCTTTTTCTTTTTCCTTCCTATCTGTGTTTTGTTATTTAAAAAAGAAAGTAAATCTAAGTGCAAAAGTCAGATTTTTTTAATTATATATTTTATGTTTTCTTTTAATTAGATGAGTTGTTAAATATTTATTATTTATTTACTTTTATAATAAATATTTTAAAATTATAGAATATAACAATAATTAATGAATAATAATAATATTTACATAAATTTTATTTTCATATATTTTTCATAAATTCTCATACAAGTTAATAAATAACACTTTAATTTTACTGTAACTTATTTTTTTTAAAAGGGTTCCAATGAATCTATCTTAAAGTATGTAAAGGGTTTGTAAAAATAAAATTTACGCATATATCATTACCCAATAATAAATAGTTGAATACTTAGCTATTAATTTGGTGACGATATTAAAAGGAATATGTATAAGAGTAATTTCAGGTTTTGAGGAGTTGCTGCCATACCTTTTTTTTTTTTTTTTTGACAGAATTTGCTGCCATACCTAAGCTTTATTAAAACTGAACAGATATTTTAATGAGTTATTAAATATGATTAGTCATTAATTGTTATGATAAATGTTTATACTTTATAGTTCATAAAATATAAAATAATAATAATTAATAATCAATAATACTGAATATTAATTAAGTACTGATATTTATAAAAAAAATTAAGAATTACTCTAATACTTATTTTTTTTTAGAATATTATATCCAAGGTGATAATATTCATTAGTTATTATTTATATTTAATATACTTTGAAACATTTATTGTAAAACTAACAGTCAATAAATAATTGACAACTCACACTAATATCAAATTTATTATGGTACCATAACAATGCCCAAAAAAATCAGAATGATATATCTTTTTTGAGAGTTACTATAATACCGTGATGTGTTTGGTATCTAAAATAAATTATTAATTATTTATTAACTATTAATTTTATAATAAATATTTAAAAATTTATTAAATATAAATAATAATTATTAATTACTTCACAACTAACCTAAATACCAATATTTTTTTATAAAAAAAAAATTGGGTACCGCCCATCGTTTCTTATCGAACCTTTTGAACGATGTAAGGATATTATGTCAGTCCAGCGACGGCTAGTGGAGGGGCCTTTTTATATCAATATACTTTAAAAAAAATTTATTTATCATTTTATTACATTTTTAAAATTATATATTAAAAAATATATATATTTTTATGTTAAAAAATTAGTTTAGCTTAAATCGATTTTTCAACGTACTCTCTTTTTTAATTTAAAATCTGTTAAAAAATTAATTTAAAAAAAATTAACTTTTCAATAAGATATTAAAAAAATTTAAATTTTACTAACTTCTCAACAAATTTTTAATTTAAAAAAAAACACGTAGGTTTTAATATAAAAAAATAAAATATTTTAATACATAATTTTAAAAATATAATAAATTAATATATAAATTTTTTTTAAGTATATTTATATAAAAAAAACGCTAGTGGAGATTGGTACAAAACCATAAAAAAGAAAGATTGGACGACACGACGCTCTGCTTGCCGTTACTTCAAATTCAACGAATCAGATATCACAGTCTGAAATTAAATGAAGGATCTAGTATTCACCCACGTGGGACCCATGGGTTGGTGTCTGTCTGGTGAGGATGTCGAAGGAAAACTCGTCTTTGCTTTGTCAACAGCAAAGGGACGATTATTAATTACATTGCATATATGGAATGTGTATTTTTTTTTAACAATGTGTGGATATTATTATCTTTTATTATTTACACATTAATAATGATTAATATTTGAAAAATCAAATATAATAGTTTAAATAAAAAATAAAAATAAATAAATGACATACATTTAATAGAATATTGTAGGAGCGCTCTTTTGCACCTAAACTATATTCTTGTGATATATGACTTTGTATATTAGGTGTGTATATATATTTGAAATTATAATGTATTATTTATTTTGATATTTTTTATCTAAGAAGTTTTAATAAAATTTATGTAAAAAAAATAAATTAATCACTTTTTAATTTTATTATCTAAGAAGAAAAAAAATCATAAAAATTAACTTTATCATTAAGCATTTAATATATTAAGTATCTAGCAAGATGTAAACAAAACAAAATAATAATTATTAAAACATAAAACTTAAAAGTATTTGATTAAAGTTAAAATATTTCATATTAAATTTTTATTAAAGCATTTATTCATTATAATAAGTAAATAAATATAATTGACATTTAATTAATTTAAAAAAATATTAACAACTTAAATATGTTATAAATTATGATCTTCATCACACTTATTAATAGGTAAATGAGTAATTAATATTTAAATTAATATAAAATTTGAAAAGTTAGAATAATTAAATTTATCACTTAACTAAAATAAATTAAATTAAATTAAATTTTGAATTAGATTTAAAATTTTTGAAATAAATTTTAAATAGATTAAAACCTTATTTTGGTCCCTTAAATTTGATTCAATTATCAATTTTGTCCATGATATTTTATTTTTTTCAATTTAGTTTCTGACATTTATAAACTCACTTCAATTTGGTCCATCCATCTGTGTGTTTGTTATTCACTGATGAAAATGTTGATGTGTTACCGTTAAAGGTAATGTGGCATCCTTATTTTGCTAGCATGACACTGAGTCAGTAGTTGACTGAATTCTTTTTTAAAAAAATGACTTTATTAGTTGGCATTTAGCTCTTCATAAATGAAAATGACACCCATTTTTTTTAGTGAATTAATCCAGTTAGTTACTAACTCAATGTCACGCTGACAAAATAAGGATATCACATTACCTTTAACGGTGACACATCATCATTTTCATTCAGTAAATAATAGAGACACAGATTAAAGGACCAAATTGAAGTGAATTTATATTTGTTATGGACTAAATTAAAAAAATTAAAATATCAAAGATGAAATTGATAATTAAATCAAATGTGAGGGATCAAAATATAGTTTTAGTCATTTTAGATATATGAAAAATAAAACTATATCAAAAGAGTAAAAATTTAAAAGAAAAAATCATGTATAAATAACATGTGATGTATTTTTTTGTTGAAAAATCGAGGCAAAAGCCCAAACGAAAAAGAAGATTACGCAGCACACTCTCCAAGAGTAGTAACTCCCATCACATCATGAAGTAGAATCCCCCTCAATTCACTCGAAGGTTCTTCCTAGTAGACAACTAAACTATCTTGAGTTAAGCTTATGTTTGCAGCGCATTGGTTTACCTTCCCTAAAAATATGTTGAATT
The DNA here is from genome assembly GCA_023212625.1 of Styphnolobium japonicum. NCBI lineage: Eukaryota > Viridiplantae > Streptophyta > Magnoliopsida > Fabales > Fabaceae > Styphnolobium > Styphnolobium japonicum. The sequence goes on from JALBWW010000013.1 coordinate 4,187,660, forward strand.
TCAACTTGCCAGCTTAACATGCTCTTAATCTGCTTGATCAAGTTTCTGGTTTTTGGATTACATTGTCCTGCACTTGCTAATGAAGCAACCAGAACTTTAGAATCAAGTTCTAGATGAACACGCCTATATCCCAATCTCCAAGCCATATTAAGACCATCTAGAGCACCCTAAACCTCAGCCACCAAAGCATTTGTGTTTCCCATTTTTCGAGTGTAACCTCTGATCCATTAGCCAAGACTATCCCTGATTAAACCACCACAACCAGCAGAAAAGGAATCATCTGTGTCTTTGTAGCCTCCATCTGAGTTTATTTTTATCCATCCCTCTGCAGGTGGGTTCCTGCTAACACTAACGGTTTGATAATTATCATTGTAAGACATCTCAGTTGTAGGTTTTGCAGTATTTTAGAAAGGAGTTATACCATTGAAAGATCACCTTGATCTGGTTCCGGGGTCTGATAAATGAATCATCAAGGAGCTCCTTATTCCACCTGTGCCACAACAACCACATAAAGGTTCCCGAAAGACACTACCAATTCTTTAAATCCATACTGCCTAACTGATTATTCAAATTGCCTCTTATCCAGTCAGACAAATTAGAAGAATAAAAGGCAATTCGAGAATCAGGTTTGACTAAAACATTCCAAATGCTAGTTGCTAAAGGACAATCCCTTAAGACATGCAAGGTTGTTTCTTAACTGTCTTGGCAGTAGCAACAATTTGGATTAGTTTGAGCCTAGCTGTGAATCCTTGCTCTTGTATTGAGCTTGTCATGACTCACAAGCCAAACAAAGGTTCTCAATTGTTCTGGATCTTTCAGCTACCAAATTTTTTTCCAAATAGGATTAGTTTCTCCACCTGTTTTAACTAGCAGTTTATAACCACTATAAATTGAGAAGTTACCATTTTTTTCTCCTGGCCAATATAGCTTATCAGCACCAAACTCCAAACAAGAGGGGGTAACCAATTGGTTCTGAAATCTGGATCAGTAATTAAATTGGTAGATGAACTTATTCACGGTCTAATAATTCAATCGTGATCGAATTGGAGTAAAATAAAATATATATTAACATATAATTATATATTTTAATCCAATAAATACATATTATAAAAAATAATGTATAATAAAATTAGTATAAATTTATATATTATTTAAGTTAATACATGAGTTTCTTTAAGGATTAATACTCTATTATCTTTTTAATATTTTATATATTTACTTTCGTAAGACCTTATTCTCCCTTAATTTAAAAGAGTGGCAAAACAAACGAATGCCACCTACTAATAGTTGTGGAAAGAAGTAACAGATGTAGGCTTATTAATTATTATAAGGATTTAATTTTAATTCATTCTCAGTGTAAAGTTTTTTTACATTGTCATTCAATCATGTGCTGACACATCATTAAAAAAGTTAGATTTTTTAGGTGATTGTTGTGATAGTCAAACTCTTTTAATGATTTGGTAATACATGATTGGATGACAGCGTAAAAAAAACTTTATACTGACGGTGGATCAAAATTAAACTCTTATTATTATTGATATTAATAATATGTAGGGCCAATGTATTAATTGTTATAGTTTAATTTCTATCTACTGTTTCTTTAGACTGTCATCCAATCATGTGTTGTCAAATCATTAAAAGAGTTTGACTATCACAACCACTATCTAAAAAGTCTAATTATTTTAATGATGTGTCAAACACATGATTGAATAACAGTGTAAAAAAAACTTTACAATGACGACAGTGAATATAAATTAAATCCTAATTGTTATCCCTCGTGTACACTTTGAAAGATGCCTTTCCATATGTGCCCTTTCGTTCTTCTCCATCCCAGCAAGCTCATCATCTCTTCATCGCCTGCTCTTCTTTTCTGATGTTTCAAGCTCAACAGACCTTGAGGCATGGAGGTGGAGCAATGCTATGCAGCAGCAGCACAGTCGTGGAGTCTCTAGTAGCAATGCAGAGCAATGCCACCATGGAGGGAGGCGAACATGTGGAAGAAGGCAAGCCCCAAAAACGCAACCATGAAGTTTCAACTTTCAGCCTATTCTCATTTGCGATGTGGAGAGTTAAAAGGTTGGTTAAGTTCTTCAACCTTCAAGATCGTGGAAATCGTTTGGACCGGTTTGGTTCTAATGGTCCATCCGGTTCACTCACGGTTGATCGATTTTAAGCCGATTCCTATGCATAACGGGTTATATGCGATGATCGAACCGAAGGGGTAACAGTTCTCGGCTGAATCGATTGGCCCGGTCCGATTCTCAAAACGTTATCAGTAAGGAAACAACACTGAATGAGTTCCTAATTCCAGTCTCCATTGGAATGTACTAGCTGGATCACATTCCAATCCCACATGTTATCAAAAGGCATCTGCACATAGTCACCAAGGCAGATTTTTTATCTAGCCACCTTCTAGTCCAAATGAGTAATGGGACATTAACTCTACTTATACAAATTGTGTTTTATATATAGATATTTATTTAAAAATCTCTTAACAAATAAGTCATCCAAGATATAGAATACTCATAAAGTCTCTTTTGGAACAATTTTGATACTGACATCAAACTTTATCCAAATCGTTTTGTTTACATTTAAGTTTAACTTACCATTTTCTTCCTTATAAAATCTTAGACGTCCGTTATAATAAAACAAAAAGAGAAATATACAATTTTTAACACACATGAAGTCACACAAATTTTTGTGTTATTTTAGAATGTCAAGAATAAATCTATTTGTTAAGTTATTCGAACAATTTTCATATTTAAAATAACAAAATAAAATAAATATTAAATTAATTTATTTTAATTATATTAATTAAATTAATGATTTATTATATTTATACAATTTGTAATATTTTAAATTATTTTTTTATTAAAATAAAATTTATTTTTAAAATTTGAACAATATCACATCAATATTCTTTTACATGTATTTAGAAATAATGAATTTTAAAAAAAATAATTACACACATAAAATGATTATAAAACAGTAATTTTTACAGTACGAGATAAAAAGTTTTATTAAATGAACGTAATACATTTATAGAGATAATAAAACTAATAATTAGTTGCAATCATAAATCATTACAATACATTGTATGATTCAAATACTAAAAACCAATATAGATTAAGTAATAAATCACACTACATAGTTAATAAATTGTTTACAATTAACATGCATTTTATCTGGTATAATTGCAGAATATAAATTGTGAAACAAATTTTCATCGATATCATTAAGAATTGTGCCGATAACTAGTAATTTTACATTTGAAATAGAGTAAAGAAATTTGCACGAATTTATATTTATACAAATCTCAAATATGCCTAGATAAGTTATTGAATAGTATCATACCCCTCATTTGTGCAACTATCTTTTTATTTTCGAATATTCTGGCTTGTTGGACCTTAGGCAAAGCCTAAAGTGATGGGCCGCATGCTAGTTTGCACACGTCTTGCTCTGCTTCTGAGTTTCTAAAAGGTTACAGTCAAAGAAATATGCTTTCTTTTCTTTCTCTTAGTGCTATTAATAGAAAATTAAAAATAAAAGAAAAATTATACAAAAAATAGCTTATATGTCATGGGCAATGTTTTCGTCGCAATTTTTAATTTATATTTTACAGAAAAATATAAAATTAAATAAAATATATGGTCACACTTAAGATGCTCGTGCAGTATAAAGTATAAACCATAAAAAATAAGTCAATGGTAAAAGATTTGAGTAATTTACAAAATAAAAAAATGTCGTCTGTTGTCAAATTTTCATAATTTGACACTATTAAATTCGCACCCACCTCATGTACGAAAAAAATTGCACCCACGACATCTCTCGTGACTTAAACTAGTGGCGTTTTTTTTTTAAGTATTTTGTGTTGATGCAAAATATTAATTATTTCATATGAAAAATAGAACCTAGGTGTAAATTATGTGAACCTTTGACTTTGAATAATTAGTAAAAGGGTTTAATTTTGGTTAAAAAACTTTTCACCATCATAAAAAAATTTAACAATAATAATAATTTGAAAAAATAAATTCTTTTGATATTGTAACAACATATTATTCAATAATAATATAAAACACTTTAACATTCAGTGAAAAATTACTTTGAGCTAAACAGACGTTCAGCATGTTGTTGTTATTTTTGCGGGAAGGAACGCTGACGCCATTAGAGATGCAAAACTCATTATGCCACTCCCAGTCCCAGCAGTGACCCAAACTTCCATTCAAGTTATTCAAATTACACCAGCAAATGACGTTGCACAGTGCAAACTTCAGTTTTGACTGAAAATCCAAAGAAGCTCAAAGTGGTAGAATAGAATCACAAAAACATTGAAAACATGACTCGAAATTGGAGACCTTTACCCAAATAGTGAACTCAAGAAAGAGGCGCATCGAAATGGGTAAGATAGGCCTCAGCCAGCATGTGACCCAATTGAACTTGAGCCTCCGTGGTTAGGTGAAGATTATCTTCCTTCAACGCCAATCCCTTTGCGTCAACACAAATCACCTTTGGAAGATCAATCCCTTTTTGTGCTTCTCTCACTTTCTCCATGTACTCAGACCCTGACGCTATCGCAACCTACAAAAACATAGTTGAAGTGCTAATTTTGAGGTTGTTTTGTTGCATTCCACCACACACCCATATCCATAAAATAAAAATAATAATAAAAAAAAACGGAACATGACATGGTAATTTTCGAAACCTGGATTATTGGAAGCGAGGGCAAATTGAGGTCCTCACGAACATTGTGGATGAGCTTCTCCATGTTGACCCTGTAAACCTCTGCGTCGTGCTCACTCGACGTGTCGCTTTCTCCTTGGTACCACAGCAACGCTTTGATCTCGCTCTGCTCATCGCCCTTCACGCTCTCTCTGGTCCTCTTCACCATCTTTTCGTACAACTCCTCCCCACGCGCCCACTCCTTTATGGCCGTGCCACCCACCGCGCAGGGGACTAGCCCCAACGCGGCGCCGACGCGCCGCCGCACCGCGTTGGCGAAGGACATGCCGGGGCCCACACCGCAGGCTTTCCTGGTGTCAATGTCGGCGTGGAGGGGCTCGTGTGCTGGTTCCCATTGTAGGGCGGCGCTGAGGCGGAGGATGGAGGGGTCGGGGCGGCACTCCGGCGGAACGACGCCGTCCCAGTGGTGGTGGTTCTTGAGGACCCCGCCGCGTCCGGCCATGTTGCTTTGGCCGGAGAGTATAAAGATATGCTTTTTGGGTGGGTTCTGGTCTGGAATTCTGTTCGTTTCCATGGCTTATACCATTGTTGTTGTTGTTGACCTGTTTTTGCTGTGATGGGTAACTGAAGGAGTTGAGACTTGTGAGGGATTGCTTTTGTTACAGATTAATAGGCTTGCTTGAATCTTAAGCCGAAAAGAAAATGGCTATTATTAAATGCGTGGGCCTAACATGTTTCTAAGGATGTGCCTAATAAAAAAAATTTCATTGTTCTCTCGATGTTGGGGGGTAACTTCTCATTAGGCATTAACAAATACGTTTTCTGTCTTGCAACGTGACCATCATAACTCTTTAAGTAACCACCTTTTGTTGAGCCCAGTTTTGAGACAAGCTCTCTCGCTTTCGGTTTCTTCAGATGAAAATGTTAGATATTCAAAAAATTTGTCAGAATTTTTTACAGAATAACGTGACATACTTTTTGATTCTTGAACGAATGAGTAATCATTATCACAACCATTCTTAAATCTACTAAAATTTTATCAAAATTTTGACTAATTTTTTCAAACTATGTAATATTACTTTGTGCTCGAGTGTGTCTTCCATGGTCGAACTACGGCTTGAGTTATCTCATAAACCGAATCCCATTTTTTTGACCAAAACCCAACCCCACGTAGCTCATCCTATTGCGCTGGCAGAGTTTTATTTTCCCTTCTTTTTTATTGGTCATGACAATATTGGTAAATTTCAACCATGTGTCTTTTTTGTTGTTTGGGCTAAGAAGGCTCAGAAAGTAAGACCACAAAAGATGTTCGTTGGGCTTCCATATCATAAAAGAGAGGCGGTTGGACCTAGAAAGCCTAGGCCATGAATAGAACCAAAGGTGTAAAACCTAATTTTTTGTTTTGGTACGGTGTAGAATCCAAATTGAAGAAACTTATATTTAAGGCAGCTGATAAGAGCTGGTCTTCAAGAGAACGAAGGCAGCTAAACCATTAAGATTCACCAAGAAACCAAACCCATCAATGTATGCTCCATATCTATGTAAACCCATCAACAATGTGCTGGCACTATTTTATTTCCGTATCCTCAATATAAAGGGTTTAGTTGGAAACCACATATAATAATGTTGAATTATTGATATTTAAACCAGCGAACAACAGGTCGTTGTACTAGTGAAGATGAATGTGAGTTTAAAAGTACTGTGAATATTAATTTTACTAATTTCTTGAAGATAGACTGAGACAACAAAGCATCTTTTTTTGTCTTAATCCTAATATAAATGACTTGCTTTTGATTTTATGTTTTTTTATAGACGCGCATGATAATTCAAAAACCACCTTCAAAACAATTACAATTACAAAGTCCGCATTATAGAGACTTTAGATCCACATAGTCCAAAATTTTGTGGAGCAGAAAGTGGAAGCACTCAACCCCACATAATTCATATTCATATGTACGAGAAAACAGTCAGCGCCTCTTGCACAAGCCTAATAGTCAGCAACTTCGGCCACGGTCTCCACCAAAAGCACCTTATAGAGACAAGGATTCGATTCAGTGGTCATAGTTACAATCATTACTTTCTCGCATAATAAAACACTTCTCTAATCTCTACCTTAATGCAAATTCAAGTCAACAAAAGATGAAAAAAAGCTAATCACTCTGATCTAAAAATGGGGTCCCAAATACATCATTATCATGAAGAATTAATGGCAGCAGCAGGGATCTTCTCTAAGATTTGTACAGCCTCTTTCATGGACGGTCTCTTTTGTGGGACATCAGAGGCACAACTAAGGCCTAACTTGAAGCAAGCCAAGATGGCATTTTCTCTGCCATCCACATCAGACTTGATGCCCACGTCAGCCATCCTCAAGACCCGGTTCTTCTCCTCATCAACTGAACCGGGTGCAGGCAACTGGTCCAACTCCAGGTCTGAGAAAACCCTCCCACTGAGAAGCTCTAGCAAGACAATGCCAAATGAATACACGTCCCATTTGGGGTTGGGTTTGATGTTTTGCAGCGACTCTGGTGCTTGATAGGGCAATTGGCTCCCACCAGATGATGACCCCATTGATGCATAGGGGCTTGCACCAATGGGGAGGTCTTGCTGGTTTCTTTGGTTCACCATTAATTGCCTAGCTGAACCGTTTGCTCTCTGGTTGATGTCGCTCAAGAGGAGCCGGTCGAGCCCAAAATCGCTGATGATGGGTTCCATTTCTGAGTTTAACAAGATGTTGCTGGGTTTAACGTTGCCATGCACGTGTTTCTTCTCATGAATGAAGGCCAAACCTCGTGCAACCCCTTTTGCTATCTTCAACCGCACCTCAAAGGGCAAGTTAAAAGGAGATGCCCCTACTCTTCCTAAATATCCATCAATAACACAAGCAATTTATCAAATGACTTAATTCATAAGAACAGAAAAAAAGGTCAAAAATTATGAACTTTTGAGCCAAATGCAAAGCAAATTGTTGAACCAAAAATGCAGGGTTATGTGATCATAATCAAGCTGCAGAGTAGGAAGCAGAGTGAACTTACTGTAACCGATGCTAGCGAGGCTTCCGTTGGGAACATAATCACAGATTACAAGCTTCTCATCTTCTCCCCAGCAGAACCCACGAACCTTAACCAAATTGAGATGGCGAAGCTTTGCAATGGCCCTCACTTGGTTCTCAAAGTCCTTCTTCCTCTCTATCCCACATTCACCAATCCTTCTAACAGCATAGGCTCTCCCATCCTCAAGCACTGCCTTGTACACGATGCTGACACGGCTGGTTCCCAAAATATACGCCGAGGCCTTAAGCAAGGTCTCCAGCTCCAGCCTTGTCTCTCCGTCCACGGTTACAAGAGTGACTTCTTTTGGAAGATTCCCATTTTGTGTTGATATGTCCATGATGGTGTTCTCATGGTCACTGTCAGAGCTGGTTGCTTCTGAAGTCTCTTCTTCCTTAACTGTCAAGCAGGAGCATGGAAGTGAGGGTGTTCTGACATCTGGGTCTTGTTTTGCCACAGTTTCCTCTTTCTTTTCCTTGTTGGTAGCAGCAGCACTATCACTGCTTGGTTTTGGAACTCTTCTCTTTCTTTGTTGGTAGACGAAAAGAATGATCAGGGCCAAAACGGCCATGCCAGCCAAGTCTCCCACAACGATGGCTGCTATGGCAGCAGGTTTTAGGCCACTTGGTGACCCATTCTGAGTCCCACTGGGGCTTCCTGTTGTGTTTGTGTCAATTGTTTTTGGTATGGCTGCAATTGCTGGTGAAGATGAGCTGGTGACATTGGGTGGAGTAGACAGAGTAGAGGGAATAGAGCAGATAATCTTCAAAGGTTTCCCACAGAGATCATCATTCCCAGATAGCAACTCTGTTTTCAGGTTGAGCAAAGCCAGAGACTCTGGTATTGGCCCAGTCAGATTGTTGAACGAGAGATCAATTGTAGTGTTTCCAGGAATCTGTTTAGCAAATGCTGGTGGGATTGTTGCTGAAATCTTATTGTAAGAGAGATTCAAGTAGCGCAAGCTTTCACCACCAAAGTCATTTGGCAGAGAACCATTGAGCAAATTCGAGGACAGATCCAAAATTTCAACAGAGTTGAACCCACTTGGGACTCTGCCAGAAAAATAATTGCTCCTCAGAGAAACAACAGTTAGATTTCCTAAACCAGTGAGATTTTCTGGGATCGACCCAGCAAAGGCATTTTCAGAAAGGTTGAGAAGTTGAAGACTTATCATTTCACCAATCAACTCAGGTAGGTCGCCTGAGATAACGTTGTTGGACAGAGAAAGCACTTGAAGCTCAGAAGAGTTGAATATAGACTTGGGTAGAGAACCATTAAGGAAATTGTTGGAGAGATCGAGATGGCGAAGGTGTTGGATCATGCCGAGGTCTTCAGCGATGGAACCCAGAAGCTGGCTGTTGGGAAGGACCAAGCTAGTCACTCTGAACATGTCAGGGGTACCAGGGGCTCCAATTTCAGTGCATGTAACTCCATTCCATGAACATGGAGTTGCGTCGTCGTAGTTCCAGCTCTCTAAGACTGATAGAGGGTCGCTGAGGATGGAGTATTTGAAGGAAAGCAAGAGAACCCCATCAGAGTTAAGAGCAACTGATGATTGAAGCAGTAGAAGAAGAAAGGATGAAACCTTCCACCAGAAATGGAGATTCTGGGACTGGGAGTTAAGGCTCATGATTCCCTAAGACGACACAACATATTGGCAACTACAAGTTCATGGTGTAGAAAAAGAGCTCTAGGAGCTAGGATGGAGAGCAAGAGACAAAGAAGCAAAGGGAGATGGTTACCAACTACAACTTGTTTGTTTTGTTCACCAAATCTTTGATGCCTGAGGTGGGGTGTGGTCAAACAGCAGGGGGCGTTAGAGAGTTAATGGATAAACCTTTTTGGGAGCAGCATTGATTTGTTAGAGTATAGCAGACAAACAGGTTGTAAGAGGACGAAATATGATTAAATTGGTACTAAGAAAATAAAGGAGGAGTTGGATTGAGTTGTAGAGGGAAAGTGGATGCAGAAAGCAGAGGTAACTCTCTTGCTCTGTGCAGTTGATAACGATGAACTGAACCTAACTGAAGGAAAGAAATAAAAGTGAGTAATATGGTACTGCTGTGCCAACTCTCTCTGTCAGCCAAGTCTTAAAAAACAAATTTCTATTTAGACATAATTGGCAAATAGAACAGAGAGGAATCTCATTGTTGCTACAAGACACCCAAGTGAGTTGGAGCCCATAACTTGTAGCAGAGTATCTGGAGAGTCCACCACTTCACCCCCCGTGAATTTAGTATGCCGTTGGTGAAAAATGAAAATCAATAGTTAATGGTTAGCTTAGGAAAGTGATTCTTGTACATTTCTTTACATCATCTTTTATATAACTTTTTTTTTTAATACAAATTGATTTGACATAAGATTTACAGTTTGTAGGAATTAGACCAATTTTTAGGAATTAAATTGATATAAATTTAAACTGCAAAAGTGATTTGCTGATGTTACAATAATTTTATTTATTAGCAGGGTGTCTAATTGCTTTTTAGCTTGGGCTTTTAGAATAAGGTAGTTCTCTCTCTCACTTGTAAAAAAAGTGCTGGCAAACTAGAGTTACAACGGTTATGTTGATATTATTTTTGTTCATTAAAGGTTACAGTGATTCAACAAGAAGCAGAATGCAATTCATGGCAAAATGGATCACTATTGAATTCCTTCCAAGTTCTAAAAGGGCAAATGGACAATAAGCTCAAGCCATCGGACCTGAAGGGATGGTGTGCCTCTTTTTGTTTATTTCTCCCGTTTCTGTTGTGTTCGGTTCCGTCTGCTTTTAGTTCCTATCATGGTCAAAGACAATTGAGGGGCGGGTACGATGACGTTCAAGTGGTATCAGAAGTAGTTAGTGACCACAAATAAATTGTAAATAACTAAATATTCAGCATCGAAGTCGCTAATCACCATTTGGACACATGTGCTTTCTGAATTGATATGTACAGTTTAACTAGATCGGATCACGGGTGTAAACCATGTGGAGAGGAAACCATTTCACCAATCACCACAAGGAAAAGGCCATTGATAGCTATAGCTATAGTAAATGGAGAGGTGTTTCTGTGACTTCACAGATTGCTACTTCAACTCCTATTAATGTCATGGCAACCGCCCTTGTCATCCTCTACCTCTTTTCAATTTCCTAAATAATGGACACTGAAGGCTTAAAAAGCATGTCATGGATAATCATAACTCCTTCCTTTAAGCTATTAACTAGTGAACATCATGAATTTAGGTCTAACTGCTTTCTGAGCGGGCCACAGTTTTAAGTAGGCAAATTTCATAGCCCCACCAAGTGAACAAAAATCTCTTTCTTCTACAGGGAAGCATAAAAATCCAAATCCCAAAGTCCCCTTTTTTTAATCTCAGTCACGAGGTTACATAGTTGTTTTAACACATATAAAACACATTTATTTATTTATATATATGTGAAGATATATATCTTATTCATGAGTATGCTTGTAATTTCTGAAAAGGGACAAAACTTTCACATGAGACTTAACCCTTTCCTCTGATATGAACGCTGCCAAGACTAAGCGCAAGCAATATTAGACAAATGCGGCACTGTTCAGGTGATTAATTCCATCTGAACACACTAATAGTTGAGTTTGGATGGCCTATATTCTCAAGATGCATTTCAATAAGTAGGCAAAAGCCTTACTTGCAGATGCAGTATCATCTGGTAAAAGAAAGTGGGATAAATTTCATACAACTAATTCTATAACGTGACAGCTATTTATCATTTTAAAACATAGCCACCGATTGGGCCTGCTGTGTCTATCTTTTCAGGATCTCAGGACCAATAGCTTATCCATTTGAGGAGGAGTTTTGCTAGTAGAGAAGTGTATTGGGGCTATCAAATGGGAGAATTTGAGAACGGAAATTTCTGTATAATTACAAGGAATAATCAAACAAATATTCCAAGTGGTTAATTAAATAGAATTACCACTTATACTAGCTTTGTCCTTAGATATATGTGTGTTTTATAAAATTCTAATCTATGATAATAAAAGGGTACTCACATGTTGAAATGTATATTCTTTTTCTACGCTGAACTTGGAGACCAAATTCCTGATACAACAGTGACCAGAGATTTGAGATCTTAATATATATCAGTAAGCATGCTTGTGTGTTGGAACTGTTTCAGTTCACAAGCACTATTATGCATGTTGCGGAAAGTTTTTTCCAGCTATGATTGGGAAAACTCATGCAATGGAAGACAAAAATATGCATGCCCTTCCAAACTGTTGAGAATAGGACCGCCAAGTAGATGCAATGGTCCCAGCAGGGGAGCCAAGAGATTCAGTCTGTGAAAAGCCTCTATCTGTCTTGTGGACTGTATGAAATCAATATGGCTAAAAATGGTGACCATCTTCTCTCCTACAGGACAAATAATCATTCGAAACGCTCCAAAATAAGAAAAAGAACCCCAGCGAGTTAGCAAATGGAGGTTGCAAACGTAAGTTTCATAGCAAAGTGATGCGCTTGGAATCACTTGAGACGAGAGACTCACGCATGAGATTTCTGTGGTGAATACGAGAGAATGAGCTCTTATCCCCCCCCCCCCCGGCCTAATTTTTTATTTTTATAATAATTTTTTTAATTAGGGTGAAATAAGAGATATTAATTACCTTTAAAGAAATTACGATTATTAGTCATCTCCACAACGACGTGTCATAAGATTTGAACTTTTGGCATTCTCTTACAATCATAAGTGGCTTTCCACTTCAACCAATTACTTGTGAGTGGATGAGCTCGTTATTTATACATATGTTATAATTTTTGTCTTGAATTTTAGATTTTTTTTTTGTAAAATTATGAGGTATTTTCACATTTTTTAAGTATGAAATTAGTCATCACTTAGACGTATACTTTGCTCTGACTATAAGATACTTCAAGTAGAATTCGAGTCACAAAATGCTTTCAGTGAAATTCAAATTTATACATTACAAGTAAAGTTTATCCACAACTCAATTTGTTATCTTAACTACACTTGTGTTTAAATTTTGATTTGTTAAAATTGGTTACATGCGTAAATCAATAGTTGGTTAATAACCACATGTGTATTTATGGACTTAACTCCTGTAAGAGACGTAATGTAATTTACAATAAAAGCCTGTTAGTCAATAATCAATATGTGATTGATGAATTAGGTTAACAAGTAAATTTATAAGTCAGCACAATTTCAAAATTCTTTATCTTATTAGAAGAATTTTTGTGATAAATAGAATGAAAGAGTAAAACACTATGATCTTTACTTTGTACGCATTATACAAAATCTTAGATTTAAAAATACAACTTTATAAATTTACATATGCTTAAAAATATTTTAAATATAGTGAGGGGTATTATATAAGAGTCAGAGTTTTAAATCAAGGGACATATCACCTGATGCAACCACAACATTTCACAATTGTAATTTGTATCGGCCGTAACGTGAACGCGACCATAATCGCAATTAAAAACCTTGATAAGAACTAATAAGAGCTTGCCTAGACTAAAGTGACACTAAACAATTAACAATACATGGAGGAAAATTTGTATTTCTTTTGAGTTGAATAAAAAAGATGCATGCAAGGAAATGGTAAAAATATCTCTAATCTTTAATTAGATATATAAGAAACTAAGAAATGGTTGGTGGTGGTGCAGTAAAATTCCAAACCCGACCTTCCTTTGCTCAAAGTTGTTTAAAGGGATTGCTTTTATTTATCCATCTATGCTCAAAGTTGTTTAAAGGGATAGCAGGCTGTACCCACCTTTAAACCCACTTACCACTTTTACTTTTCTCTTTAGGTCGCCTTGCTCTTTCTTTCAATTCTTTCTTTCAATTCTTATGCTACATTTTGTTTCTTTTTTGTGCTTTCTCATCGTCACCCGTTGAAAGGCCATTAAACTACACGTATTATCACCATTAATGACAACATTGCCTCATCACATGTTTGCCTATGTATGACCAAACCAAATGCAAAAAAATACTTTGGCTAGTCAAAGACAAAAGAACCTTGGTGGACACGTTACTTTTTTGAACGGAGTAGGTCTCGTGACCCTGTGGAATCTCTCTGTGTCATCCTAATTATCTAATATAGCAAATAGAATACTATACCTAATTTTTTGTATTAAATTGATACGTTTGTTTAGGAATAACAAACCACTCTAGTGGTTATTAGAGTAAATTAATACTTCCTTCACACATATGAAGTTCACTTTATCTATATATAATTTTAAACCTTCATTTTATCCACACGTGTTCATGAATAGTAAAGTAGCATAAAATGTCAGCACAGATAATTTACGAAAATAGGTAATTTGAACAAAGAAAACAATAATCATATATATTATACGAGTTATGTGTTCAATTTGAGCCACTCAAAAAAAGTTATACTAGAATTAAAAGAATTGTTTAATAATTTACAGAAAAATATATGAATTTGATTCAAATCACATGAGAAAGGTGTAAATTGCTTTTTACTTACTATGTTCTCATATCCACCATTATGGTGAAATTTTGGTGCTCCGTTGATGATAGACAATGGGCTTTTTTGGTCAAGAATCATGTTCCACTAAACACAAAGAATGGGAATCCAAGAAAAGCCCAATCAATAAAATGGGCCTTGCCATCACGGCCCACTAACAACTCCGAATTCAAAAAGTCCTCGAACCAGAGAAAGCGGAAGACGGTGAAGGCAACAGCATCTCTTTTCTAGTTGCAATAACAATCGTAATGCAAACGCTACTTCCGCCGGCAACACGCGCCGGCAGGTTCACGGCGGCGCCCACGGCGGTTCCGCTGTCAGCCTCCGCCATCGCCGTCCCTCGGCTCCGCCGGCCGGATTCGTTACCCTCGCTCGCTCTCTCCTCCTTCAAACCTTTTCCGTCACTGACTCGTTCGTATTCCTCGTTCGGCGCCGCCATTAATCGTTGACCATGGAAGCTTCCCTTCTCCGTAAGCGCTTCTTCCCAAGTTTCTCAAGCTTTCACTTCCTCCAACGATGAATCAGAAAAAGCAAAACTTGATCAGGTAATCACTCACTCTCTCTCTCTCTCTCATGATCCTCTTTTTCTCTCTCTACCCTACTCAGGATTATAGGTTTCTGAATTCCTCAAGCATCTTCAGTTAGTTCACTGCTGGGTGGTTCTAGATTGTTCGATTGGCAATTTGAATTCCTCTCTAGGGTTCGCTGTAGTTTATGTTGACGCGCTTGAAAATGCAATGGGCCAATGGCAATGTTGTTGTTGTTGTTGTTTTGCTTTGGGTGCTGCAGGTGTCGAAGAGATTAGAGAAAACTGCGAGGTATTTCAAGCGTTTGGGAAGTTTAGGGTTTTGGGGTCAGCTAGTGTGCACTGTGGTGGCAGCAGCAATACTTTCGTTTTCGGTTGTTGTCACTGGGAAGATTACATCGCCGCCTACGTTTTATGCTACTGCCGGTGGAATAGCGGCTGCGTTCATTTCTGTGTTTTGGTCTTTTGGATATATTCGCCTATCTGATAGGCTTCGAAGAACTGCCAATCAGCCTACCAAGGTGCGTTTTTCTTTTTTATTATATGAATCATGAATGGTGCTGATTGAGATTTTTTGGGAATTACTTCCGTATCCAATTTTTTTTCCGTGATGCATTTATTAGAAGTTGATTATATTTAATAAACTTTTAAACATTTACGGTGAAATAACAGTCAATAAATGCTTGACAGCTCACCGTTAAACCCATAAAGTATACCATAGCAACTCCTGTATTTGAATTATTTAGGATTCAACACAGTTTCTGCTGTTATAGATTTTGTGAATGAGTGCTGCCAATGTCAGTGACACTCAATTATGATACAAAATAATTTCAAATTAACTTGCTCAGGGATCATTTTTGAATTGTCATTAATAAGTAGTAGGATTTACTTTGGGGATTTGAATGCTTCCCTGCATGAATTATGTTGTCTAACCTGGGATATACTTAATATGGCATCTATTTTAAGATGCTGAAATAAGGATTGATATTTTTCTTATATCGTTTATAAATTTGAGTTGCAGAGGGAATATTATACAATCTCATTTTCTGTTTCCAAAATTCCGTATTGCTTCAAGGCCTTTTTACTTTAGGTATTTGTCACGTCCTCCTCTTCTAGAGAGTAAAGAAGGAATAAAGAAGAAAGACAGAAAGGAAAACCTAAGAAAAAGTTATAGCCTTGACTTAGCTCTTTTGGGTTTATATATTACTTCCTAACTTAACTAATTTACTTGCTTTCAATATTCTTTTGATTTTATTTCCTATTAACCTTCTTTCCAATTGAGTCACAATTAAGTGCATCCCAAATCCCGATACTATCATAGTTTTTGACTAGTGTTGAGCAAGAATGAGGTTGCTGGGAGTATCATTGACATGGGAGTTTGTTGTTTTCAAGAGATCGTGCGTTATTGAACTGTTAGATGAATTTGCTTCGCGAGCTAAATGAAAAAGTTAATTGTTCTCAGCTCTCACCATCTTCATCATTTTAATGAAATTATTGGCTGTCTATAATATCTATAAATAATTGACTGTAAAGTGTTTCAAAACGACATTATAGATCTTCAAGTGGACCTTTCTGAACATTTGAATGATATTTATCATATTATCTATTTAGTGAGTTTTTACTAGGTAGCTTCGCTTTTTACTTGTCCTTTCAGGCACCCCCTCGCGCTGATGTAGTGAAAAGCTTGAGAAATGGTATAGTAGTGAACCTTTTGGGAATAGGTGCTGCTATTCTTGGGATGCAAGCCACAGTTGGATTGTTGGTTGCAAAAGCCCTCACTTCCTCAGCCAACCCATATTATCAGGGAATTTCTCCTGGTTACAGCCCTGTTCTTGCATTGGATGTATTTTTGGTGCAGGTAAAACATATTGGTTTAATCTAAAGTTTCCTTTCTATAGATGAAATTTTAGTTTATTATCTTGTGGGATTTATGCTCAAACCAGATCTTGAAATTTTAGACTAATTTCTTGTTTTTATAAGTGTTACTCTCATCAGTTTCCCCTTTTCCCTGTGTTCTGCAAACTTTGACCTGCATAGTTAATGTTATTCAAAAACTTTTTATCCTCTTGTAAGACTTGGTCTCAATTTTTTTGGAAGTTTTGTGTTTTCATCTTGGACTTCCACTCATCTTTTTGCCATCCAGAACAACTGCTCTATCTGTATGGTTCTCTGGCATCTACCATTGTCTTTGTTCGCCATTTTAAAAAATAAATAAATAAGAAATTAAGGAACATGTCTTGACTACTGTTATACGTTGGGGGGGGGGGGGGGAGGGGTGAAGTATGGGTTGGTGGAGCTTAACCAATAGGATTGAGAGAAGAAATAACAGAACTCTCGTAATGTAAAGAACCTCTCACAAAGTTCTCTAGTATCAAAAACATATTAGAGGGCCTATGAATTGCAACTGACTTCTGACAATAGGAAAAGCTATGACTCTGAGAATCAAACTTTCTGTCTCTGCTGTTTAGAAATGTATGAAAAGTCTTAGCAGACATAAATCATATTCTCGAATCTGGAGGTGAACTTATTGCGAATTGTGTAACTGCATTTTCCTTGTAATGAGTGACAGAAGGTTTTTTTTAATGCATTTGGTCTTTGTATTCCCATTTATCAGCTACAATCTGCTGTGTGTAAGTAACATTTTGATTGAGTTGGATATCATCAGCAATAGCAATGTCTGACTGCTAGGTGCCAGTCATTAAGAAACTTAAAAGAGACACCTTTAAGTTGGTAGAATGAGTAATTCTATTAAACATTTGTTATCCTTCTTTGATGTACAGGCTTCAGCAAACACCATTCTTTCTCATTTCCTGGGGCTTGTTTTCTCACTGGAGTTGTTGCGATCGGTCACATTACCCCCTTCAGAAGCTATTCCATTTCCCAAGCTTGCCTAAGGCGTCTCTCAAGACTAGTATGACGAAATCACGCACAAAAAAAAATGCACCCTCATTTCTAGTCGTTGTTTTCTTAAGGAATTGTGTTCAGCCTTGTTACAGCATTATAGGACCATCCTCCTAGGCGATTGACATCATGTATTTCCAAGTTTAAAAGAACCGTGCAATATTGCTAATAAGCATTAAGCATGATAACACCTCAACAATTCAAGATCCATGGGCCGATTATCACAACGGCAGGATTATGCGGCATTGTCCACAGCTTGGAGGTGTTCGGATTCCAACTTCCAACGTTATCATGTCTTGTCAACAGTGAGTGTCAATAGGAGAAATTCCAAAACGCAACTCAGAAAATGATTGTATCTTAGACCTGTCAATGTCATGCCATCTCCGAGTTTTCGTTTGTTTGTTTTTCAAAATACTGGCTAGCTTGACTCTGTTTGACAGTCTGTTGTGGAGAGTTTTTATCTAAGGAACAAGGTTTATCCAATTAGGGTTTGGAAGGAAAATGATTCTTCCACATAATTTTGCATTTGCATTTGCAACTATGAATTGCTATGTATGGAACTATCTTATTCCAGAGTTTCACTTATATGAGCGAACTAACTAGTAACACACAAGAAGTCGCCATGCATGTGTTTTTTATTTATATAATTTTTGTTCACTGTTATCTCTAACATTATTAAAACAAGTAAAGCACATTAGTTTGATGCTTTAACTGTTGCCAATGCCTATTTGAGAGTTGAGACTACCCATCCATAACGTTTGCCTTGTATGGATTAACTTCGCAATTCCATTAAACAGGCAGCAAGCTAGCAATTGACAAGTTACAAATAAGAACGTTAGAGTTTGTTTGGTGTTGTTTTCAATTATTTCTTTTACAAATTTTTGAAAATAGGAAACAATATGAAATAAGGTGGTATTTTTATAATTATAATGAAAACATATTTAACTGAACATAAAAATAAAAAATAAATTAAACATGCTCTTAAATTTTTATATCAAATAGGTTTTTTTTTAAGACGAATTTGATGTCAAAAAATAACATTGAAAGGTCAATTTGATGTTAAAAATTGATATTAAAGAATTATTTTAATGTATTTTTTTAATTGATGCCCAAATTAATAATATTTGTATTTTTAAAAGATTAAAAAGAATGTTTACTTTAAAATTTAATAGTTAATTCAATTGATCTTCTTTAATCATGTCTATATAATTTATCATTAAATATTCATAAAAAAATGTAATAATGTATCATCAAAATTCTTGTTTAATTACAATATAAATGTGTGATCATTTTTAAGTAAGGTTACTATAAAAATTAATTTGCAATGAAAATTAATGCTTAAAATAAATGATTGGATGATAGTAAATTTTACACTGTCATCTAATAATGAAGAGTTAGACTTTTTAAGTAGTTGTTGTGATAGTCAAATTCTTTTAATAATTTGATAATACATAATTAAATGATAGTATAACATTTTTTTATACTGACAATAAATTAAAATTAAATCGAAAATAAATTCTTGGTCGTTAAAATATATGGAGAGAAAAGTCAGTTTATATTTATGAACAATTTAGAGAAGTTACTCCATTTGTTCCTGGAAACAGATGACGTGGGTCCAGTTTACTCTGAAGTCCTCTTCCAGTCTTCCTCCCTTGAATAAGACAATACACCCAAGGAGAACTTCTGTTCTTTCACAAATATCTTTCACTCTCTGAATTTCCTAACTACAATGATTTTTCCTTCGTTTCTTTGATCAATAAAACCATGGCGGATCCTATAGGTCCGATATTGAACGTATTAACTTCCCTTTGGTACTGCAGCGCTAAACGTGTAGGTTATGTCCACCAACTCGAGAAGAACCTCACCTCTCTCATGAAAGAAGCAGATGAACTTCAAAGCATATGGCTTGATGTGAAGGTGAAGGTTGAACTTGCTGAGGATCAGCAACTAAAGCGTCTGCATACAGTAAATGACTGGCTAGATAAAGCTGAAGCCATGGGAAAACAAGTCCAAACAATTCTTCAAAAAGGTGATCAAGAAATGGAAAGTAAGTGTTTGGGAGGTTACTGTCCCAAGAGTTGCCGAGCTAGCTACAAGCTTGGCAAGATGGTGACGCAAAAGATCAACGAAGTTCGAGAACTAATCAACGAAGGTCATTTTGATGTTGTTGCCACAAAAGTGACACAAGCTGTGGTGGAGAGGCCTCTGGAGAAGACTGTAGGTTTGCAGAAGACGTTTGACGAGCTGTGTGTGTATTTTGAGGACAAAAGGGTGGGAACGATTGGCTTATACGGCATGGGTGGTGTGGGCAAGACAAGCCTGCTCAAGAAATTCAATAACGATTTCCTTTCTACTAAAACTCATGTCTTTGACACAGTCATTTGGGTTGTGGTATCCAAAGAAGTTGACATGGTGAGAGTTCAACATGTGATAGGAGACAAATTACATGTCTCGCACTCGGATGACAATTGGAGGGGGAAAAGTGTGGATGACAGAGCTGTGGTAATATACAATATCTTAAAAAAGAAAAAGTTTGTGCTCTTGTTAGATGACATGTGGAAGCGAGTTGACTTGTTGAAACTGGGGATTCCTCTCCCAGACAATGAAAATGGATCCAAAGTAATATTCACAACACGGTCTGAGGAGGTTTGTAGCCATATGGAAGCTCAAAGATGTATTAAAGTGGAGCCTCTGCCGCCAGAAAAAGCATTCAGGTTGTTCAAAGAGAAGGTGGGTGAAGATACACTCGACTCTCATCCCCTTATACCACAACTTGCCAAAATAATGGCTGCAGAGTGTAAGGGACTTCCTCTTGCTCTTTGCACTGTTGGACGTTCTATGGCCAATAAAAAGACTCTTGAAGAATGGAAGTGTTCAATAAAAATTTTAAGGAGTTGTCCGTCAAGATTTTCAGGTATGGTTGATCATGTCTATAATCTACTCGAATTCAGTTATAACTGTTTGCTGAACGCTACCCACAGGTCATGTTTCTTGTATTGTTCTCTGTTTCCTGAGGATTATAGCATTAGTAAAAAAGAACTTGTTCAACTTTGGAGTGGAGAAGGGCTCTTAGCTCAATTTGATGATGATATATGTGAAGGAGAGTATATTATCACAAGTTTGAAGCTTGCTTGCTTACTGGAGAATGGTGAAACTGAAGATAGTGTTAAGATGCATGATGTCATTAGAGATATGGCTCTCTGGGTAGCATGTGATCATGGGTCAAACACTAAATTTTTTGTGAGAGATGGTTCAATAGGAGCATACGATCTTTCAAACTGGAAGAAAACAGAAAGGGTCTCATTGTGGGGTAAAAGCATTCTAGATCTCTCAGGAAAACCTGATTGTTCAAGTCTCCAGACTATGCTTATTAGAGGTACTAAGCTGGAAAGCTTTCCAACTGAGATGTTTCTGGATGCACGTAATGTCAGAGTGTTAGACCTGTCAAATAATAGAAGTTTAATACACATAGAAGGAATAAAGGAATTGGATAACTTGCAATATTTGAATCTATCATCTACGGGTATAAAAATATTGCCAGTTGAGATGATGAATTTGAAAATTTTGAGGTGCTTGTTGCTTGATTTTACCACATATTGTGCCCCATCAAAACAAATCATATCAAGTCTATTGTCACTGCAAGTGTTTAGCAGGTTACGGCCTACTAATCCTTTTTATGAAGATGATAGCATCTTATTAAAAGAACTGGAAGGCTTGAAACACCTCAAGGACATCAGCATTACCCTGTGGAATGCCTCCTCTGTACAAATATTATTGAACTCTTCCAAGTTGCAAAGATGCATTAGACATCTAAGGTTGAGTTGTGATTCAGATATAAGGTCAATCAACATGTCTTTCTCATTGCTGAGAAGAATGGAACATCTAGAAGTATTGTACGTTACAAATTGTAGAGATCTGAGATTTGATATGGAAAAGGTGACATTGCAGGATTTTACCAAGTCTATGCATGAAGGCATTATCAACCTTCGTGAATTATCCCTTTATGCGTGTGAAATAGTCAATTTGAACTGGCTCATTCATGCTCCAAGCCTTGAAAGCCTTACTGTAAGACGTTGCCCCTCATTCGAAGAAGTCATAGGTGAAGATTTGGAAGGTATGAATATTGAAGTTGTAAACTGTAGTATTTTGTCAAGTCTCAAAATTCTTCGCCTTGGCCATCTAAGAAACTTAAGGAGCATCTGTCGGCAAGCATTAAGATTACCTTGCTTGAAGGAGATCCAGGTGGTACACTGCCCACGTTTGCTGAAGCTCCCATTTGATTCCAAGAGTGCATCGAACAGTGTAAAGCACGTGAAAGGAGAGGAAAGCTGGTGGGATCAGTTGCAGTGGCGAGATGAGGCCACTAAGGATATCTTCAGTTCAAAATTTCTACCTCAAAATTATATTTCCTAGAGAAAAAGCAAGTTGCTTCAATCAGGTGAGTGATGATTGTCTCTTGCACAAGTTAAGGTGTTGTCATTTTCTGCGTCTGTCTCTAAAATAGTTTTACTCTAAGGGTTGATAATTCTTGCTTCTACTTCTATATTGTGTAAAAGATATAAAGAATGATTTAACTTTAATCCACTGTCAGTGTAAAGTTTCTTTACACTGCTATTTAATTATGTACTGACATATCATTAAAAGAGTTAAACTTTTGAAGTAGTTGTTATGATAGTCAAACTCTTTTAATAATTTGGCAATACATGATTAGATTACACTGGATCAAAATTAAACTCCATAAAGAATGTGAAAACTATTTGTGAAGTGTGATTATAATTTGCTCTAATAATTTGTACTTGTACAAGTTTTGTTATGGTAGAAAACTTCACAACTCACGTAGTTGTTATATTACTAGAAGCTAGGTGGAATTAACTAGCCTCAAATTGTTGGACTTTTTTTTGGTAAAACCTAAATACAAACATACAAACCATGTTTGAGTTGTACATAAATTGCAACTCCACTAAAAAGATTTTATTCTAACAAATGGAACAAAAGTATCCTCCGTGGTAGTGTTCGAAAGCAGCATACGTATGCTGATTTCAGTTAAGATGAAACCAGAGCACCTTAAAGCACACACGCTAGCAATTAGCAAGTGCAGAGCGTAGCGTAACCTCTCGTTAGTAACAATGCCGAGAGAATGGTGAGACTTTTAAATAATTGTCCCAATCTCAGTGCTGCATTTCAACTTGCAAGCATAAAAGGATGCAATTGAAACTGCTTTGAAGCAGTACAGCAAAAAAAAAAAAAAAAAAGATAAATGAATAATCAGAAATTGAATAATCACCTAAATATTGACGCTAACAGGGACAATCCTGGTTCTGAATAGCATCCGGGCGATAAAAGCCTCAAATATTTCATATGTAAGCATCCAAATTGCCAAGTGGCTTGAACCAGACGTTTTTGAAATCATAAAGAAAGATAAAATTTAGACTACTCAGAAAACTTGGAAACAAACAAGGAAATCACAGATAAAAAAATGTACTCATAAACATTTATTATTGTATTTGATATTAACAAATGGGAACAGAAATTTGTATAAATATGAAAATTTACACTGTTACACCATTGACCCTATCAAAAAACACTAAATTGCACACTCATATGCGTACAGCTCATATCCCATTTCCTTGCTCTTTTTTTTTTTTCCATAATGTAATTGTGGTCATTTTTAAGGACAACTGGTGTATGTAGTTATGCATATACGTATACTTATATGAAAGAAAGTTTCTTGTAACTCAAGAACCATCCAACAGCTGTTGATTATTTGCTTAGGTCTTGCATCAATTTTAATGGAAAAATAGTTAACTGTTGGGAAATATCTTCAAATAGCCAGAAACATCATAACTAAACTTTCTCCTGGCACTACTGATACACAAATGCCTACCTAGTATGATGGCTATAATATACTGTAACATCAGAACTTCAATTAATAGATAGTCAATATGCTTGAATTAACTGATCACCTAATTGAACAGATAAATTTCTTGCATATATAACCGTGCAAAAACTACTTCCAACCATGTGACTAGCTCCGTCAAACACATACACACAGAGATGGTGTGCTTAGTTGCTTACCAACTGCATCTTCTTTTCTTTGCTTGAACTTTTAAGGCACTGGAATTTTCCCTAAAATAATGTTTTATAATGTGTCAGAGTAATTCCATGCTTCATAACAGCTTGTCACCAATTTGATTTGATCCTGGAACTTTTCATATAACAGAGGAACTGATAGATTAAGAACACCTATCAAGAATAATTTTTTATTAGAAGTAGAAGCAAGTTAATGCTTAAGATAATTTTACAAAAAAGATAATATGTGTTTGAAACTGTAGAAACAGAATGAACCATTATGAATCAGTTTCAGAAAACTGAACACACTACCAATATAAGATATAACCAACAATCCTACAGTAATGTGACCGCCCTAATTCACAGAAAGAAATGTCAACATAAGCTTCAGTACTTGATGAGCTTTAAGTTCATCCAATTTAATAGAATATGACACAAACGAATAATTTTAGCCCCCAGCTTGAATGAAACGCATAAAATTTCTGATGAATGCTTTACCAAATTACCTTGTGCAATCACAAATTGACCCACATTTGTAGCAGCAGCCCTGGTAACAGAATCCTCGGAGATTTCCAGATCAGATAGAGGGGAGAGGGGGGGTTCTCTATCAGGCCATAAATAAATATCAAGCACAAAAAACAAAACCCAAACCATATAAACCTTTAACTCAATATTACTGATGCATTTATCAACGACTCAACCATCCTCAGTTATTTCATGTGGATAACTACAATAGCTAAGAGTCCATCCTTATATTTCTTCCAACAGGCCTAATCCAATTTTTTTTTTTCTTCTACTGAAAAAGGGTTTAAATATTTCTCTAATAATCTCTTGTTCCACACATAGTATTTACAAAAAGATTTCTTGTCATTGCATTTATGAATTCTACAAGAGTATGTGGCTAACGAATTGCAAGGAAATGAAATACCTAGGGTTAAATGTTGCTTATAACTGCAGTTAATTATCATCTTTTTCCGTCTGATTGCTGTTGTTTTAGTTTTTCCACTCGGAAATGCAAAAGCAATGCTTATTTTGTTAATGTGTAACGATAGCAGAAGCTGTGCTTTAAGTTCTGTGGACTTCACGTTAATTCAAGAAGACTAGCTAACATGGACGAACGGAGCTGAGGTGCTTTGAATCAATAAATTCTGATGTATATCACTTTTGTGAGCGAATGCCAATATCAATAGCACACAATTGTGATATAACATTGTTTCAAATCGACTTGAACATGGGTCTTTTTTTAATTGTAATTAATAGTACTATTTGCTACGGAGTTTACATTTTGTTGACTATGCTGGGATTTACTTGTTAAGACATCCATTTAAGATGATAAATTATGGTACACCCATCTGCTTCTTGTGCTTACAGCACCCCTAGTGTTGAGGTTTTGAAAAACTTGAAAATGGTATAGGCGGTTCTTTTGGATTGGGTATTGCCATTATTGGCATGCAACCACAGTTGGATTGTTGGTTGCGAAGGCTCACACTTGACACTTCCTCAGCCAACCCATATTATCAGGGAATATGTCTCTGGCTTACAGTCCTGCTCTTGCGTTGGATGTATTTTGATGTAGCTATAACATTTTGATTTGATCTCAAGTTTCCTTTCTGCAGATGGAACTTTTGGTTTCTTGTTTCGTGGGATATGTTCTTGAGTTATGCATAAATTTTAAACCAGTTTCTTGTATATTCGAACGTGATACGTGACTCTCGTCAATTTCCTCTGTGTCCTGTTATCACCACAAAAACTTATATTCCGAACGTAATTTAAAATCTGTATTCTCTTGCAAGAAATGGTCTTCACACCTCTCGTCGTCTTAGATGCTGTGTTTTCATCTGGGACTACAATTTAATAGGCGTGTACTATTATTGCCTGCCTTAGCCAGCTCTCTTTTTGCATTATATACATATCACAGGGTCTACGGATTACTCGGGTTAAGGGGTGTGCTCCTGCTGGCTAATAATTAAGGAAGTATATTCCGTGCCTTTCTTACTGGAGTTTAAATCTTGGGCAACACCTAAGGAAATTAATTCCCCTAAATGCATGTGATCAATGTGAGAGTGTTTTTAAGATTGCATGGAGAGAAACTTAGGGGGGTGTTTAGCAACTTCCAAAACAGGTTTAATATAGTACAAGATAGAATTAATTACATAAGCTCATATAAAAACGAGGATGAAGATCTATGTTACTCACTAATATGAAAGATTCATGTTATAACAACGACAGACATAACACAAATATTGGTGGATCATACCATAACAAAATTTTTGTCTTTTTCTCTCATAATGTGATCTTCTTATATTAATAAGTAATATGAGAGAATCCAAATCTTTAAAAATGAGCATATTCAAAATTAAACTTAGTTTGGTTCAAAAATAATTTAAAATTGGTTCAAAACTTGAGATAATAAATTTTTATTAGTTTCCTATAACTAAATAAATTGTATGAGAGAAAGGAAGGGATAAAGAGAGAGAGAGAGAGAGAGAGAGAGGGAGAGAGAGGGAGAGAATCACATAGAAGTTAGACTAGAAGAAAACCAAGTTTGAGTTTGAATTTTTAAAAACCATTTTATCTCAAATTATGTTTAAATAAGAATGAATTTTTTATAATTTGAGTGATAACCCAACAACTTATAATTAAAAACTAACCACATTACACTTAGATATCTAATTTTTGAAAGTTGAGGACATCCCCTTAGTGTCAGTTAACACTAAAGCTGAGCTGAAGATTCCATTACCTTAAAAAAGAAAAAGCCTATGAATTACATATTGCTTTTGATAATAGGAAATGGCATGGTTCTGAGTATAGGCTTTCAATCATACTTTAGCAAATTTTTTGCGTGCGTAAAAGGTATTCTTGAATCTGTTAGGGCACTTCTTGCAAATTGGTGTTCAACCATATTTTCCTTCAAACAAGTGAAAAAAGTCCTTTTTTCTTTTTACGCACTTAAATTCCATGTAACATTTTTAAATTATGAATACCAAGTACTCCATTTGAATGGCAATTTTTAAACCAGTGCTGAAATCATATAGAGTTGTATTCAACATCAACAATAACCGTGTCTGACTTGTAGGTGTGCCAATGATTGTAATCGTATTATAATTCAAAGAGTGATGTTTTCATTCAACTATTTATGAAGAAATTGAGGATGATCTCGAGTTGATAGAATGGGTAGTGCTATTAAACGCCTTTTAGCCTTGCTCTTCGGGGAACACTATCCTTTCAAGGTGATTGAATTGTATTCCCAAGTTATAAAAAGGAACTTGTTTTTGGGGCTTAGGATATGCTAAAATGTGCACAACATTGATATATCTCCTTCATGTCAATAAAAAAAGGGATAACCTTTTATCCAAAAAATAATAATAATAATAATAATAAAGGAAGGAAACCACACAGAAGCCACAGTCAATAAAAAATATATATACAAATTAGCAAAAATATTGGCAGCAAGCACATATTAACCTCTGGTTGGGAACAATGCGGAGGCAGTGGCAAGACATTTAGTTACCTTTCTCATTCCCAGTGCTGCATTCCTACTTAGGAGCATAAAAAGATTATAAAAAGATGATACTGAAAGTACACGAAGTGGTAATTAAACACTTTCAGCAATAATTTTGATCCACTATTATAGCATGTTTTGATTAGCTTTTTTTAGCTTCAAAAAAGCTTATAATCAAAATGTCTAAGAGGGAGATTCTTTTTTTAAAAAAAAGCTGTTTTTCAGTGTAAAATAATCAAAATGTTTTTTTACACTATCATCTAGTCATTTATTGACATATCATTAAAATAATTTAACTATGATAATAACTTGAAAAGTCAGCTCTCTTAACCATGTGTCAATGTATGATTGAATGATGATTTTTACACAGACAGTGATCAAAATTAAACTCATAATATAACCAACCCGACCAAAATCCTTTTGTGAACCAAAACCACGCCATGTTACAATCCTAAAGAAACATACAGATATGCAAGTTCTCCATGTCCTTTCTTTACTTTTTTCCCTCTCATAATCTAGTCGAAAGTGAAGCATAACATGGGTAACATACCCCTTGATCAAAATTCAAAGAAAGCATCTCCCAAGGGGTAAATAGAAAGTCAGAAGAGAATAATCACCTATGTTGAAGCTATTGGTCAATCCTGCTTCTGAAGAATTACCATACCATGTAACCATCAATTAAAACAGCAACAGCATTCCAGAAAAAAGAAAACCTCAAGTACTTGATATGTTAGGCACCCATTTGTATACCGCTAACTAGACTTCACTTATCCATTTGCACCCTGAATTTCAAACAAGAGAAGAAATTAACCCAAAAATCCAAGTGAACCATTTTAAGTTTTTTAAATCTCGAGGATACATTTTATATTACTTAGAACACTCAAAATCAAACGACTAGAAATATCATGGTTAAAAAAATTATTAAAAAAAGACTCCACAGAAAACATCTATTGTATTTGGTATTATCAAAGGTAACTGCAAATTGCATAATTATATAATTTGTAGTGTTGAACATATAACTATCAGAAAATACCAAATTAGACAATCACATGCACACCATTCATATCATATCTCATAGATTTATGCTACTTGCACACCCCTTCTGCAGCTCCTTCACACCTTTATATGCTCGCTAGCTAGCTAGTAACTAGTTATTTCAGTTTCACAGAAGATAACTTCTATGATGACTTTTTCATTGTCATGGAAACTTATCAAAATCTAACATAAGAGAACAGCTCATGTTAATATCAAACATAAACAGGAGTTAAAGTGTACAAATATATGCAATTGGTCTTCTTCTTTTTTTCGGGTTTCTTTTTCTCCTTTTTCTTTGTGTGTGTGTGTGTCGTTGGGGGGGTGGGGGGGGGGGGGACAAATAGCAGTACCAACCCTACGATATATATCTTTTCTTAAACCTTGCATCAGTTTCAATGGTGAAATATCTACCTAGTATGATTTCTCTCTACTGCAAGAAGAACAAAAATAAGATTAGGTACATAGTGCAATTACAGACATTGCATCACTTAATAGACAAATTGCTTGCAAATATAACAAAGCAAGATTTGCATTTGAGCATGTGACTATCTGCACCAAACACATACATACAGGAATAACATGCGCTTACTGCTTACCTACTGCATCTTCTTTTCTTTGTTTGACAGTATTGGAATCTTCCTTAAAATATTACTGTCAAACTTTCTATACTGTGTCTCAATAATCCCATGTATCATATACAGCTTGTCATCAATTTGGTCCTGGTACTTGTCATACAACAGAGGAACCGACAGGCTAAGAAGAACACCTATCAGAAAAATAATGCTCAGAGAGAATTTCACAAAAGGCAGAGGGTAAGTGTAAAACCTACAAAAGCAGAGAACTTACTGATATAGATCAAAGTCAGAAAGTTGAACAGACTGCCAATATAAGATATTACCCACAATCCAGCAGCAACCTGATTCACCAAGTTCACATAAACAAGTGTCACCATAAAATTCCGTGCCAGATGAGCTTAAA
Source organism: Styphnolobium japonicum (assembly GCA_023212625.1). NCBI lineage: Eukaryota > Viridiplantae > Streptophyta > Magnoliopsida > Fabales > Fabaceae > Styphnolobium > Styphnolobium japonicum. The sequence continues at coordinate 4,216,856 of JALBWW010000013.1, forward strand.
TTAATCAAATTCAGTGTAACACAAAAGATAAGAAGAAAATATAGCCCCTCATACCTGGAGGCAAAGCACCAAATTCCTCTGAATTGCTATGTCATGTGCAATGGACAAAGCCCCATTAATCCAAATTCGCAGCACATCAGCAGCCTTTGTAATAGTGTCCTCAGAGATCTCCAGATCAGGAAGAGGAGGAAGAGGTCTGTGTCATAAAAACAAATCAATTTCAAGTGAATAAAGTATAATTATGAGTCTATGACCCCATAACGTTTCTTATGCATTTTTCCAGGACTTAGCATCTTCATAGTTATTTCATGTGGATAAATTATTAGAATAGTTAACAGAGCATAGATACACCTTTTCTCAAAAAAAAAAAAAATCTTTTAGTCACGAACAGTTCAAATATCAGAATAAAAATCTCTCCCACAGGATATGCTTATGCTATTGATTGAAAGGAAGCGAAATACCTATTGAGAAGGGAAGCAGCTTTGGCCCAGAAAAAGAGAATCACAACGAGGAGAAACACAACATTGGCCACAAACGACAACAAATTGTATCCGGCTCGTTCGAACAGGTACCACAATGCGGTTGCTGAGACCAGCACTGCAACCGCTCCACACCAATTCTTCCAAAGCAGCACATCAGCAACTACCACAAATCAAAATCAAATCAAAATTAAATTAAATCAACTCCGATTTGCTGGGAAAAACGAAAACAATAATTTGAGGAAGAAATCTATGACCTGCAAAGATACAGTATGATATTCTAAACAAGATAATTTCTTCACTATCTAACTAAACAGTAAACGATCCATGCGAGACTGAGATTCTTTTGATGAAATTGCATGGGTGTATGACAGAGAAGGAGAGGGAGAGAGAGAGAACCTAAGCCAGCGCCGAGAGCGTGATGAACGGAAATCCGGCGAAGAGGTTTAGATTCTCCCATGGCGATTAGGGAACTTTTGCGGTGGGTGGGTGGGTGCTGCGTTCGCAAGTAAGTAATTTAGCAAGTAGCACTGCGGTTACGGTGGCTCTTTCAGTCTTTCTCTCTCCTTCTTTCATTTGTCGCGTGTGCTTCAGTTAGAACGTAGAAGAGAAAACGACATCCATTCTCACCTGCCCATTAATGGGCTGGGCTGGGCTGGGTAGTTCATCATCAGAAAAATAAATAATACATAGCTTTCTCACATTCTATTAGCTTATCTTTGGCAGTTTTGAAGAGACAGAGTACGACGTGGTTTTGAATGGATTAGAGTGAAAGGGTAAAAGTATACCATTTTATTGTTTGAAATTTTTAATGAGGGAATGGAAAAAAATTTTACTCTATTGTTTGGAGGTTACAATGATCATTAATAGAGTGGAGTAGATTATATATTTTACTTTTAATATTATCCTTTTAATTTTTGTTACCCATAACATTATTTAAAAACAAAAGAGGGTTAAAATTGTAAATGACTAAGTAAAAAAAAAAGAAAAAAATATTTCATTCCAAACCCCCCAAATTGAAAGATATAAAAAATTAGGAGTTTTGATGATATAGAGTGATTTAGATTCCCTTACTTAACTACTCTACTCTATTACTTAAAAAACTCAAAATAATAAGTTGAGGTCTTTTTACCACTCTACTTTATTACTCTACTTCAGTGTTGATAATTATTAATTGAAAAAAAATCAACGGTTTACAAAATACAAACACAAACAGGTGGATTACAACATATAAATTTATTAAAAACTCACTCTTGATTTCCTTTGTAATTTATTTTCTAAAGCACACCTTTTTTTTAGAAGATTTTTTTTTATATTATCATTTAATTATGTCTTCAAATAATTAAAGAAATTTGATTAGGATAATAATTATATAAAAACTCTAATCTTTTGAATAATATATAAAATATAATTAGATGAAAATGTAAACTCTAAAATAAAAAAAGTACTTAAATGTCACTTTACATATCATAAATAGCACTGGCATCGTCCATCCACTAAACTCCAATAATAAACCATCACCAAGGCACAAGAAGAAACGAGGAAAAGCTTACCGCCGAATTCTTTTAAATCAAGGACTCATTTGTTTTGTAAACAAACTTCATCATATAATTTGCTTGAATCAATAGAAAGCAGTCCCGTCTTTTTCTTTTTTTGGGCCTTTCTGGTTGGGGGAGGGGAGGGGGGTTTGACTTTGAAAAATCTGTCAATCCCACAGGCCACAGCAAGCTGATTATCTTACCAAAATTGTGCCTCACATACAGGATACAGATAATTGAAACCCGGAACCCCTCAATCTGGTATCATGTCATTGTTATGTCTAAGCCAAATATGCCCATGTAAGACCTAGCTTGAACCAAATTTAAAAAGTTTGGGTACAACCAAAGCTTGTTTCAAGGTGCTGCTTCCTCATCGTAACCAGAGTCTCCATCATCTGAAGACTCTTCTTTCTCTTGCTTCTCTTCTCCCGCGTTGGATTTGCTCTTTTTCTCCTTTTTCCTTTGTTTTTTCTTTTGACGTTTTGCCCGCTTCTTTGATGTTCGTTCCTCAGCAGCTTTTAGTCTTTCCTCCCTTCTCATATTAAATTCTGCCAGCTCTTTCCTTCTCTGGTAATCAACTTCCATCCTAGCAAGTCGATCTTGCTCCTTACGTCTCATCTGCCGATACTGTTGGAAACAAAATTGGAAAAATACACGAAGAAAAACATTTAGAACAATATATCTGGAATTATTAATTTCAAGGACCACTAACAACATAAATTTAAGGTAAATGATTAATGACCATTCCTGTTAACATCAATGACCATTCATAATGGTTAATTGACCTTCTTAGTGGTCAATTGGTCATTCATCTTAAATTTGTGTTGTTAGTGGTCCTTAAAATTAATAATTTTTATATCTATCACCTTCCCAACTATTGATACCTAACAAACAAGCGAACAACTCAAGTATCATGTGTTAGCTAAACACTGAATGGGGAAGCACTTCAATACAATTACCTGAACAGTGCTGATAAGCATGTCCAGGTTATTATATATCAGTATATCACCCAAATAAAATGATATTCCATGAAAAGATGCCCTAACTCCTAAGCATATAATTCAGGACAAGATATCTCAGCTGCAAGAACAGATGCCCTAAAACTAATGAGATTCAATAATAAGGCTTCTTAAAAGCACATAATTCGAGCAAGGTTACTCCCCTTAATCATCTAAAGTTATGATAAGTTGATTCACTACACAGTTACCCTCAGAATCAAATTATTAGTTACATTTGGGAAATTAAGAATCCATCAATGAGAAAATAGCCTTCCCTTACATTGGAGCATCCCAATTCCCAACCAAATAGGGTAATGGTCAACATTTTTGCCAATCAGTTTACATCCAACATCTACATGGACCGCCTACTTCTTTGATTCATGATGTATTTTGTAGTTCATCCTATATGTTAGTTCAAGTTCACACCAATCCATGTGATGAGCACTAAACTCCACAATCTTTTCATTCTGTTTATCATTGTTGGACATTATTTTGAAGGAAAACCTAAACTTTCTTCGATTCAAATAACTATTTGAACCCTTATATTGCTTTTTAAAAACTGTACATTGTTAGAAGTACTACGATCTTAACTTAAGATTCCTTAGTCATGTGGCTGAATCACTTCTAAACTCTTTGAACCCTCCCCACCCTCCTCCCTGCAGGTATGAATCAACAACACTCCTCAGTCCTCACATACACCTCCAGTTCATAGAACTTCCATTAAATACAGTGTCTTTTCTGAACCTCTCCAACATGATGCGTTTCATCAATGCATCCCCCTTATCACCAGTATTACACTCCTGATCACCACCACTGTGAACTAAGAGCCAAACTAGTGAAACAACAGATAAAATTGCAGCATAACTTCTTATTGCTTTATTATACTGTTTAAGTGTTTATGTTTAAATAGGTCCTTAACATAGACAGATTTGGCCAATACTACATACCATCAACCTGAACTTTTAGTACAGAATCTAAAAGCAGCACCCATAATGGTAAACGATTGTCACCATCAATAATGACAATTTCACTTCTTGATAACTATTAAACAGTAATATGCACTTTCATTATCAAAGCTGCAATTTTTTAGAGCTAATTCAAGCACAAGAGAAAGATTTTAAAGGGAGAACTAGGAAAAGATAATATTTTTATTTCAACTTCAATCTAGAAAACAGCACATTTACCTGGTGGAAATCACCGGAGCCAGAACCGGCAGAGCTACCGGACGTGTTGCTGACACGGACGGGCACGTTATCGATAATCCGACGGAGCTTAACCTCCAGGTCCTCATCTTCCTCCTTGAAAGCAACCGGAGTATATTCCACAATTGCATTCGATGCTGCCGCCGGCGGTAGGGGTGGTTTCGACTTTCCCGGCACTGCAACCACCTGAAAGTCACTGTCTTTGGGTTTTCCCGTCGACATTTTTGGGATTTACCAAAACCCTAATTTTTCAGTTCAGACCAAAGCCCCCCAATTTGGCACACAAGGTTCTGAGTTCTAAGACCCAAAATCGAAATAGTTGTTCCTCACTTTCCTTTGATTGCATGGGACAGTCACTGCGGTCTGCTGTAATCGCACAATCGGGTGGGTTTCTCTCCCGATCCTAAAATCCAAACAACTACCTTTTTTGAATTAGGGACATTAGGGTATACCCCAATTTTTTTTTGAAATTGCACAAACTGCCCTATTTTAGATCGGGAAAGGATTATTGCATAAATTTTGTAAGGTATCTCCAATTGCACATAATCTGAACCATTTGGAAAAAAATATATATATATTAAAATTAGATTGTTATTCAATAAGTTACATAAAAATATGTAAATATAAGTTTATTCAAGTATCATTAGTTCAATAGTTTAACTTGAATTAATTTATAACTTGATTTGTATATGTGTGCATGAGTCATAATCTTACACATAATTAATTTTTACATTTTATAAAATTAAAATAAAATAAGTGAAAAAATAAATAAAGAGAACGATAATTTTATTCGGTGGACCTTTACTTTTTCAAGTTAATTAAATAAATTGAAATTGAAGTGTAGAATTCTATGTATCTCTCAGGGTAATTAAATCCGAAACCATTGCTAATATTACTACTTGGACCTAATATAAATTTATTTGCTTTTACTTTTTAGTCTCTTAAAATTGAGAAATGATAATTTTATATATTACAGGAGGTATAAAGTATCTATACATTTTAGACTATTTAAAAAACTGTAAGGGAGACTTAAAAGTGTAACTTTATAAAAAGATATGTGATAAGTACAATAATGTAAATATGTAATATGAATATAATTATAAGATTAAGACATTATCTTTTGATGAAAATATAATATAAACTTCTATAAAATGATTTGGTTATCATTATGTGAGTAGAAGACCAATAAAAATTAGAGTAAAATACACATTACTTCATCATGGTATAAACTTTTATCAACTTATCCTTTTTAAGTATTTTTTTTTGTCATTAACTCTCATTTAATTTAGTTTAATACTTTATCTATTAAAATAAATGGATAACCCCTTTTTTTTAAGTATCATCTGTATTTCAATTCCTCATTTCTTAGCCCAAAAGCAGAGGATCACTTGTGCATATACCTCAATTATCCATAAAACTTCCACCTTACACTAAACATCAATATACACATCTCAAAAGTTGATCCCTATTTTCAAGCAATTTCAACCAAATCACTGTCAATAGTTATAAAATACTCGCTCAACCAATGTTGTAACCTGACCACCCGCTCAACCAACGTTGTAACCTGACCACCAAGACCCCATATCTTCTAATAGTAAATAGAATTATTAAGTGATTATCTTTAAACAAACTCTAATTTCTATTTGTTTTAACTTTTAAAGTAACATTTTTAATGTGAATTATACTATAAGAAGATTTAGTGACAAAAATAATAATTTAAGAGAATAAATTTAAAAATACTTATATTATAAGAGAATAATGTATATTTTATCCTAAAAATTATAATAAAAAAGTGAATCAAATAAAACTTGAGTTTTTTTTTTGTTAAAAATTACTTTAATTTAAATAATGTAATTTTTGATAGAGTTGAATCACAGTAATTGATACACGTAACCAACTCCACCAAATGATACAAGACTTAAGTACTGTAAGCCATTATGTTTTGAGCAAACATTTTTCAAGCTTGTGTTCCCCCTAAATAAGAGTGCGTCATTTGAGTCCAGTTCCGAAATTGTACTGGGCCCACCTTCGTCGGAGTAATGCTTGTTATTACTTTTTACTCCTTCGCCATCTCTGAGCTACCGGGGAGAGAGAGAGAGAGAGAGAGATCGCAGCAAGCAAAATAAAATTGGGAGAGCACTAGAATCAAACCGAATCGTGGATCGTTGGCTGAGCTGAGGGAATCGAGAAGAAAGCGAGTGAGCAAAGAAAGATGTTGCCCACAGCTTCCAAAGGACGGTCCTCCTCCTCTTCCTCTTCCTCTCGAGCTAATCCCATGTTGCTTCACTATCTCCGCAGAATCATCAAGGTTCTCTCGATCTCCTCCCCTTCATCTTCAATTTCCCATCTTCTTCTTCATTTTTGATACCTAGGTTCCCAATTAAGTTCCTACTGGAAGATCCAATTCACCATTTTATTTGAGCTTCATAGTATTTATTTATTTTATAAATTGCCACACACATAATGCCTCAGTTGCCAACTGGGAAATCGTAATCAATTATTAAAAAACAGGCGTTTTGATGACTTTTTTTATGAGCTAGTTTCTTATGATCTAATCACATATCCTGTTACTCTTTCAGTGCCGAGTCCTTAACTTGCTACAGTCCTATCTCGGATATTAGAATGGAAATGTGCCTTTCACATTAAGATTGTGAATCGCATTGAACTCTGATGCGGTACCCCAATACTTATCGGGCAGAAAATAACGTACCCGTAACCTTCTCAACCATAGGATTGACCAAGAGCTAGTTTCCTTTTAATCAGAAATGAACAAGGGTTTAGAAATAATTTTATTGCCTTCTATTATAATGAATAGGCGAATACTTGTTTGGACCCTGTCTTCCCCACAACTGCTGGCAGGTCAACCAAATTCTTAGAATAGGTTCAACTCCTGAATGTATGTTTGATCTCTAATATAATCTTCTTGGATGTTTGGGTTGAATTACATTGGCTTAAATAGATTGAAATGTAAAGTTCTTCTTTCAAGATTCATGCTGAAGCATTCCCTATGCAACTCCCGTGGATGATGTACTCTCTAGATAATAAGGAAAACCAGTGTTATCTGCAAGTTTGCATTGATTGATCGACAAAACAAATGGCGTTCTATCTTTTATTGTTTATTATAGTTCATTAAGCCACTACTTTCCTGTTTTTGTTTGAAATGATTACTTTATTTACTTTTTTCTCCTTTGTAATTTTATTGTTCATTGTAGTGGCAACAAATGGATATTGAGTATACTTTTTGGCAAATGCTTCACCTATGTACGTCACCAAAAGTTGTGTAAGTATATAAAATTCATCTCCTTCTATCCCTTCCCTTCTCATAATGAAAATCACATTGTTTTCATGATATGATGCAAATGCAACAACAGTATGAACCCTCTTTTATCCGACAAATTTCACCATCTGCACACAAAGACATGTTATGATGGGTTTGGGTTGAGTTTCTACACACCCCTTTTGTTGTGTATGTGTGTTTGGAATTTTTTCTTATCTGTTTCTCTGATTTTTTTAATTTTTTATTTTTTGGTGCACTTGATATGGAACTGTACAATGGATGCAGCTATCAGCATACTAAATATCACAAACGTAAGCCCACTTCTCATAAATATCTTATTTGTTTTGATTTATTGGTACATAATTTTAAACTGTGATTGGTCAAAGGATGTTCATTCAGCTTTTGTTTTACTAGGCTATGTGACTTAGCTGGTCTGTATCTGCAATAATTCATAATACTTCAGGCTAGTTACATGCATGTAACACCTGTTCTAGGGACATTAAATAGATGTTATCTTTTTTATCCTCTTCATGAAAGTATCTTACGTGAAGTAATAGGTTGGAAATGCATTTAGTGATAAATGATGCTGATGATATTGATTATTGATCTTATATAATGATATGTGCTGAATTCCTTTTATATTTTTTAACTTATTTCACTTACTTGGGGCTAGCAATGGTTCTGTTCGAACTTCGAACAGAAGAGGTTATGAGCATGATTACTCATTGATTGATCTACATTTGTGATAAAATACATTGTCATTAAAAATGTGAAACAACTGATGTAGGGTCTCATCAAACTATTCCATTCCCTTTACCCATAACTCTGTTAAATTTTATGAATGCATTTTATCAATTCGGTAAGTTTATGTTTCTTATCAATGATTAGAGACACAACCAAATGATGGGATAAGGATTGATAATTTAAAGGTTCACCTTACTTTCAAGTAAGGTCCCTTTAAACTTGGCTGTTAAAGGTCTTTATAATGAGCTCCTTTTAAACATGAGCCCTGAAGAACTTGTCTATTTGGGCTTGCTCATCAACTTAATTTGGTGATACATAGTTTTGCAAATGTTTCAGGGAAAAAGAAGCTGTATATTTTATCTATAATTATTGCCTTTCTTTTATCAAAGGAGGAAATTTCATTCAATGATTTAAAAAATTGTTTAATTGGTTTTTTTTCTTTTTTGGTATCAGAAACCAAGAATCAATGGGCACGTGACGACCCTGCTTTCGTTGTGATCTGCAGCCTTCTTTTGGCCATTGCAACTTTGGCTTATTGTGCAGCGTAAGTTTCTCCTACATTTTGCTGATGGTGGCTCCTCATAATTAGACAACTAGGTAAAAATTACTATACTTGTGAAAACTAAAATCAATAGGTAAGTCCTTGTAACTCATCTATTTAGAAAATGGGTCATTTTGAAAACTTTTCCTTTCTTCTAAACACAGGCTTGCTGAGCCAATGCCAATATATTGTTTATATTTTGGAATGTATGAATTTTATTAAATTGTGAACCAAGATTTTAGTGTGATTGAATAATTTATTTATCTTTTTTTAGTTTTTAATTATTTGCTGCTTATTGAGTTCAGTAAGTGACCCTCTGGGCCTCTGGTAACCTTTTTATTGCTGTATTGTTCCAATCATTTCAGATATGACCATAGTGCTGCACATGCACTTCTTGTTGTCTTCTCAGTGTTGATTTTCCACTTTTTGATGACTGGAGTATTCCTGGCAACTTTTTGTTGGTAAAGAGGCTACTTCCCATAGTAAATATTTCAACCTTTTCTTTTAAATCAATTGATCTTGATACCAACACTGCTGTATCTTTTGGACCCATGTGATCTCCAGGTTCATGACTAATGCTTATCTTCGAGAAGAGGCTCCAAACAGTTATGTTGTTGAACAGCGTGTTGAATGGTAAGTTCAAGAATGTTCTTTCCTGCTTCACTTGTTATGATTGGAGAATTTGATTGTTTGCATCTTCAATTTTACGAGCATGTCCAAATATTTGGTGAAATGTTAATTTGGCAATGCTTCTTTAAAATGTTTGATTCCATTGATAAGTATGGAGTTTAATTGATCACCTTTGTCTTAGAATTTTATTGATTATTTTCCAATAGCTGATTATATTTTTTGGTTTTCCATGGAAGGATGTACGCATTTGATGTGCACTGCAACTCTTTTTTCCCAATGTTTGTTTTGCTATATGGTAATTTCCGACTCCTTGGTCAGTATGAATTTTGCCATAATGTTGGCAGCAATGATATTTTGCATTAGAGTGGCACTGATGTCTGGTTCTTTGGCAGTGATCCATTATTTTCTATCTCCTCTATTGGTGGCTCATGGTTTCATTCCAGTGGTTCTGTCAAATCTTCTATTCATGGTGGGCGCTTCATACTATCATTATCTAAATTTCTTAGGTTATGATGGTAAGACTCTCTCTTCTTTTTTGGTGCATAGCTTATTGATTATTTAGGAGTGCTTTCATTTAGAATGGCTTTTAATATTTGGATCTTATAATATCTCATTAGTGTAGTTTCCTTGGGTGTGGCTGCTGTCTGGAAAACAGTGTCTTATGGTTATGGCTATAGAGGCTGAGGTCCTCTAGCTTGATCTGCATCTGTTCATTTGCAGTGAATTCATATTAATTGTTGTCAATTATACTCTGGAGGTGTCAGTTATTGTGCTTTCTTGCATATTTGTTACAGAATTCTTCTAGTGAGCTTTAAGTTTGATGTGCAGGAATGACTTGCTAGCTGACAATTTAGCTGGATAGGTGTGTTTTAATTCAGTCATCTGCTGAATATGAATTAACTTTATGCAAATATTAAAAGTGAATGGTTCATTCAGACCAATAAAGAATTGGTTAAATGACTTGGAAACTGAGAGTTCTTCTCTTCTCTTGAACCCCAATTACCCTTTCCTGTGTCTTTTACTCTTAAACCCCTTTCATATGATGTGGAAGAGAAATTCATTGTATGGGTCAACATAGTGAATAAGTGGGTGTTAAAATGTTTTTGTTAAACTTGTTTGCCAAGTATATATAACTATGAAATTGAAGGTTTTGGTTTTGATTGAGAGTTAGTAACGTTGAATTAATTGATTGGCATCTCTGGCTGCAGTCCTGCCCTTTTTGGAGAGGACGGCCTTTTTCCTGTACCCAATTGGTGTCGTAATCGTCCTTTCTCCTATTTGTAAGTGTTGAATGTGCCTTCCACTTTTGTTTTTCACGATGTGTTAATATCGCATCTGATCTCAATTTCTGATTTGCAGTGATTTTGAGTGGCTTCAATCCTTCTAGATATTTTATGAACATGTACTTCAGTCGACAAATATGATCATTCCTGCTAACACTTTTGACCTGTTACTGTCCTTGAGGTTATAGAGTATTCAGAGACTACAACATGAGAAGGCTTTAATGAATGTTTGATAGTTTGTCTCTTATATTTGAAGGATGGAATGGTCCAGTAAGGCCTCATTTTAGGCCTTCTACCACTACCAATGGAAGTTGGACTGTAGTGAAGTCAGGGTAGCAAGTGTATTTTTCATAGTTATTAAATAGAATATTTGTTCAAATGAATATACTCAATGTAATGAATTTTCTTTGTCAATCCAGCATCTTTCTCCCAACATAGAACAATTTCTATTGAATATATTCTTTCATGAGGTTGGGAACCTGCTGTCCGAATGAAGGGGGTTTTTTTGACTCTACATTTGTCCATCGCTTATGATCAACTTCTTTGGTTTGTCATTAGAAGCCAGATATGATTGACCTCAATTTTGGGGCCTGAAATACTATAGTCCCAAACTCCTTGATGTCAGTAAGAGTGCGCGAGGAGTGAACCAAGGCGATGGGGTGGGGTCTGTTGTGTGCATGATTTGGGCATGCCATGTGTTGAAAGGTGAAAAAAAAAGGAGTACATGTACTATTAAGTATCAAGGACAAGGATGAAACTATGATGTAAGCTAAAGTTATAGGTAGCCCTATTAAATAAGTCGCACCAAAGCTGATGTTGACAACGGTAAACGGGTTGTTCAAGAGACTTGTGTCGCGACCGAATACTTTAACTTTCAATATCACAAAATCATCAATGTGATGTGCTGTGATTATGCCACTGTAAACACTGTCTATAATAGTAAAAGCCAAGTCTAGTTCATGGATAACAGTTGAGCAACTATTTTTACACTGCGCTTAGCCATTCCCTATCGACGATCCTTGCTTCTTGGCTGTAACGACTAATTTTAGCTTAAAAAAAAAAACAAAAAATGTCGAATGGTCTACAATAGTAAGAAATTGTGTCATCCTAGCTGCAGTTCATTAACTAATCATATTATATATGAAGCAGTTACTTGTAGCAGTTTTATTCTTTCATTTTTCCTTGGCTTTTTTCGGGCTGTTCATCTATGTAGTAGGTAGCATGCGTATGAATTACGGCATAAAATTTTTGGAATGACAATGAAAAGTAACTAGCATACTACCCGTGTCATTGCATGGGTCATTTGTTGATGTCCTTATTGTGCTAATAATTTATTTGTTGAGACAAAATAAATTGACCCCATTTGTTATTTAGACAAAAGATAACAGAGCAGCAATAATTACATATCAATCGAGGGCAAAACAAAAAGAAGAAAAAGAAAGTAAGGTAATAGTAAGAGTGCAGTTGTTTCACGAATAGCTCTTTCAAAAGTAATGTCAAGAATGATGAATAAAAACATTACCAAGTGCAGTGACCATATGATGAAGTTCTTCTTAAAAAGAAAAAAAAGAAAAACAACTAATTTGATGTACAACCAACAACTTATTAAAAAAGAATACACATGACGCAAACTAATCATTTCTATACTCAGATTAGATATCCTATAAAATTAACCTTTGTGGAAAAAATAAAATAACTAATAAGATGAATTTTCTTTTAAGGAACCGGTATTTGAGAAATTATTTTAGAACTATCCTATAGACACTATTCTCAGAGTTATTTATTGGACAACATTATGACGGCATTGCATTGGCCAATAAAGTAAAATATGCAGCCTTCAACATATCAAACATACAATAAATATTTCATTATTCTGCTTAGTTGATTTAATACAGGAGGCATTTTAAAAAAATTCCTTAGCTTTTTTGGGGCTATTCATCTATGTAGTAGGTAGCGTGCGTATGAATTATGGCATAAATTTTTTTGGAATGACAACGAAAGTTAAAGGTCCATGCAATTTATGTCACTTCATAAATGATGTCAGGTTGTGGTGCTAGATCTTAATCATCATATTAAGATGAGATTAAGTGCTCATTTTGATGTACTTCTCTAGCTTAAAAAAAATCTTTAAAAAAAATCTTTTTATTATATTTTAATATATTTAGATAAACTTTAAAAGAAAGTTAAAACACTAACTAAAAACACATTTTATACTTTTTCTTTTAGTTAAATTTTTGTGCTTATAAAAATAAGATTTTTTAATAATTTAAAAAATTGGTCAAACATATTTTAAAAAAATCTTAAATATTACATTCAAACATAAAATAATTTTTATTTTTTACGAAAAAAATCAAAAAAGGATTATATAAAAAAAAATCTTTTTTTAGAAACTCATCTAAACTAGCCTGATTTAGATACAATGTGTCTTTTGATTTTTTAGGTAGAGTAGAAGAGTCGAGAGACTAAAGTTGTGAGGAGGAGCTTTGAATTACATGGTTTTAGTTAAGTAAAAATAAAATAGAATATATAAAATGCAAATTTAGCAAAACGTGAACTAACATTAGCTTAGAGATAAAAATTGGGGATCATATTATACCATAAGTTGCACGGATTAGGTTTCTTAAATTTATCATACAAAGTGATAGAGAAATTACAAAAAATATAACTCATAGAATTTAAGCTAGTTATATGAAATAAAAAAGAAATGTTTCAGGAATTATTTATGTTTGTAAGCATGGGTATACCCAAGTATCACCCCCAAAACTTCTAAGTTTTTTAAAACGCCATTGAAGTGTTATTATTATTTCTTTAAAGTACAATGTTGACCCTTTTAAAAATTATTTCCTCCAGTCTTTTTGTTGATTTTGCCCTTGATTGCAAAGTGTTTCTTAAGCTCAAAGAAAAATTCTACCAAACAACGATGCTTTATGCTATCGAATGTTGGACGATAAAGTGCCAACAAGAGCATAATTTAAGAGTTGTAAGGATAAAAATGTTGCAGTGGATGAGTAGACATACAAGAAAAGATAAGATCATAAATGAATGTATTTAAAAAAAAGTTAAAGTAGCACTTATTAATAAAAAATGACAGAATCTTACCAAAGATAGTTTAATCATGAGGAGAAGACTAATAAAAACTTCAATAAAAAGAGTTGATCATACAAATGATAGTCTGATAAACAAAAGTAAAGGAAGACAAAGAAAACAATTAAGAAGACAAAGAAAACAATTAAGAAGACCTTGACTTAAATGATGTTTCTAAAAATTTGGTTTTTAACCTAGTACAATGATATCGTTTGATTTATGTAGCAAATCCTAGTAAGAAAAGAATTTCATTATTGTTGTTGTTGATGTCTTTTAATTTTGAAAGCTTAAAAGTGAAAGTCAGCTTTATGAGAAAATTTCTAAAGTGCTCGTTTTAATGTGCTTTTCTTGTTAAAAAAAATATTTTTTTAAATAACTTTTTTTTTTGTGTTTGGATAAGCTTTTGTAAAAAAAAGCTATAACACTACAAAAAAAACATTAAATGTGCTTTTTTTAGCTTTTAAAAAAAAATTATATCATCTTTTTTTTTAAAAGATCTTTTATAAAAGAAGCACCATTTTTTATAACATTTAAAAAAATTTAAACATAAAATAAGATTTTTAAAACATTATATCATAATAAAAAATATTTTTTACTTTTTAAAGAGTCATATTTTTTTTTAAAGCTTATCTAAACCCACTAGCAAAGTTAAGCACTACCTAAAAGTTGATTATCAAGGAAGCTTTTTAATCTCAACTACAGGCAACTATTATCATAAATTTGTGCCATCATCTCGAAAATTTTACTATATAGACCGCCTAAAATTTTCAACTATGGACAGGTATTTCTCGTCATTCTCCGCAGTCTGCAAAGTGCAAACAACTGATGCTGAATTATATATATATATATTGAAATGGAAATTATTACCTTTTTTTTTCTATCCCCGTGTTGATATTAAACTATTCACTGTCATCTTATAACGAATGGTTTTCTTGGTTATTAATATTAGAGAAGGAAGGGGGGAAAATAAAAAAAGAACGGCCCCTTATGTTCAAAGTCAATAAGACAAAGACCTCTCTCCTTTTATCTTGTCTCTTAGCTAAGCTAAATTGGTCTTTCAGCAGAGTGAGATTTGTTAATGAAACTATCTTTTAGAAACTTTCTTATATAGAAAAAAGTTCTTAGAATAACATAGAATGAAGCTTATAATGCTATAATAAGCGGAGCTAGAATGTAATTAAGAGGTCAAAATATAAATATGTAAGGATTTTTAATAAAAGTGTAAGTTTTGTTGTTAAGGCTAAGTCTACATATTATAACAATATAAAAGTTTTTAAAAAATAACTTTTAAAGTATTTAAAAGATTATAGTCTTTTTATTAAACAATAAGGAGTCGTCTATGAATTTTTTTTACCCCCAATACCGATTATACTATACTGTGATAAGAATTTTAAACATAAATTATTAAATTAATTTAGAAAATTTTAAACAATTGAGAATGAGCATATACAATTGTTTTATGTAAAACAGCCATCTGGCATGCTGGCTTCTCTGTGTGGCCAATCATCATTATTTTTTTAAAAAAGAATCTATTCCATTTTATTATTCATTAATACAAAAAAAAAGGGGAAATACGAGGTGCACGAGTGGCTATCTAGAAAGTGGGATAGAATAGTGCTTCAAAATATACAAAATTAAAAAATTATGGCGTACATAATTTTTCTTTTGCCGAAAAGCTATGTCGGATCAGTGGGTGGCATCATGTGGACTGTGATAATTTTGAGGGGATTATGCTTTTAAGACCTGAAAAATAACACATTATTTAGAAGAGTAACTGTTACCTTTTAATCATATAAACTAAATTTTAATTAAATCATTAAATAATAAATTGAATTTTCTGCGCAATTTTAAAAACAAAAGTACATAGTATTTTATATAATATACGATAAAAGTAATTGTCTATTAAATTCATATTTTCACAAAAAACTAAGGTTCGAATTTATTATTAACAGTTAGAGGTACATTTCGCTTTATAAACTTTTATTTCGAACTAAACGGATTCAAGTTGACAAAAAAAAAAAAAAACTAAACGGATTCATTTCAGAAGATATGAACTTTGTTTTTAATAATATAATAACAATATCAAAAACACAATTCATATTTTATTTTTGATATTGTTAATAATATATCAATATCGTTATCAACTTACATTGGTCAGAATAAAAAGAGTTAGTTCACCTTAATCATCTTATTTTAAGTTTAACTTTGATGTGGTGTGTATAAAAAAAATACAAATAAGAGAAGTCATTGCATCACACACCTAACCGTACTCGTAGGATTAGTCTCTCGACTTTCGAATAAATAAATATTATTACAACCGTCCTAAAAAAAGGACGCTTATGATGAGCATGACAACTGAATTTTAAAAAATAAAATTATAGAGGAGTAGCCACCAATTTTATTTGGTTAGGAAAAAAATTAGAAAAATTCTTTTAAAATATTTAAAAATCAATCTATAAATCAAAGTTGAGTTCAAGAGTCTATTTGGGCACAGATAATGGTGAAAACTTAATCTTACTGTACCACTGATACATTCGTCTTAAAATAGTTACTTTAAAATTAATTGTAAGAATTATAATAACCTAAACATATTTAATTTATCCCTCACAAAATAAATAAGTAATGGCAAAACTAATAAATAAACAGAAAAACAAAAGCTAAATTACAGCAATAATTACAAGTAAGGATTAGATAAATTAAAAAAATAATTAAACACTAAATTAATATATTTATAAGAAAATATTAATAAATAATAATAATTAAATACTAAACTAAAATATTTACAAGAAAATGTAAAACACAAAGGTAAAAATAAATTAAAATATTTACAAATTTAGAGACAATAAAAAGTAAAAACTAAAGACTAAATTACAAGATTTACAAGTTTGATAAGATAAAAATATTTATAAGTTGAGAAAATTATCAAAAGTTAAATTAAAATATTTAAAAATTCAGAAAAAAATAAATATAAAATTTTAATAAAAATATTTACAACTTTATTTTGCCTTGTGTGTTTATGTATTTTTTAAGTTCAATAAAGAACTTAAAGTCAAGTAATTTTTTAAAAAATAATTGTGGATTGATTTATTTTAATTTAGAAAAAAATTAAATTACTTAATAATTTTTAATATTCACTTAAAATGACAAGACGGTGTTTATGATTAAATCAAAATAAACAATAATCAATGGTGAACCAGGAAAAAATGCATTAGCGTTACAAACATTCAAATAAGACCAGATATTATTATTGGAAAATATGTAACAATAGAGAAAAAAAATTAATGAAGAAAATTACAAAAAAAAAAAAGAATACACATAAGCTATGTTCACCTAAAAAAAACATTTAAAAGTGGTCTATCACGTAAGCTATGTTTCAAGAAAAAAAAAAAGCACCTTTTTTTATATTTTTCTAATAAAAAAATGAAGAAAATAATAAATTAAAGCCAAACAAAACTGTACGGAACCTTAATGTGTTAATGTTATCCATTCAATTTTGACTTTGGTACCGTGGTACAATGGTTTTAAGAGAAAGCTGCCACCCCATGAAACTTATAAAATAATTACACCACATTAAGATGAAACTAAACAGCCCCAAAAAAACTTAACTCTCAATCTTATTACATAATGGCTTGAAAGTCAAATATCCCAGCAAACTCAGTCACATCAAGGCATTTTATGAATTGATTCATGCTGAAAAATGTGTCAAAGCATGTGTAGAAAAGATTAATTTTTTTCAAAAATAATTTTTAATAAAATTTTATTTTATTTATTTAAAGTGTGTAAAATTAATTATAAGTTAAGATTATTTTTTTTATAATTAAAAATATTTATTTAAAAAAATTTATTATTTTAAATTTTAAATTATTTGATTTTAGATTATTTCAAAAATTTTAAGAGATAAATATTTATTTATTTTTAATCAAATAACTTTTTCAATCATTTCATACATCTTTTAAAAATTTAATACATAAAAATGATTTTTTTATACAATCCAAACACAAGTTTTTATCATAAAATTGATTATGAATTAACATATCCAAACATAAATTATTTTTCTTATAATCAATTTTTTTTAAAATTTATTATACACAATCAATTTTTCACACAATTTCTTTTAAAGCTAATTCAAACACCTCATTGAAATGCTTCAACGCCAAAATGGTTTAGTCAACATCATTATACATAGATCAAGATCAAAATCAATTGGAGCACTAAACAAGTTTGTTATACAAATACAACTCACAAAATGGGAGGATGAATTTCTTAGGTTACCATTAATTTCCTCAGCTCTCAAAGCAATGAGCCAAACTGGAGTTGCAATGCTATTATTCCAGGCTTGTACTCTCTTCTCTAGTATTGCCATTTCCTTTGTTGATTCTCACTTTTCCTTTAGATCTCTCTTCTTATTCTCTAGACTCCTTTTTTTTTTTTTCTTTTTAGTATCCTCCTTTTTTATTTGTGCCAGTACCCTCTCTTGTTACAGAGTCTCTTTATTTATATATGTAAATTAAAGTTTTCAAAAAGAAATTAAACTTTTATAAGATGGGCCAGAGTCAAATCTTTAATAAAATTAGGAAGCGTTAACTTTTGAGCTTTAGGGTTGGGCAAAAAATAATAGTATAATTGAGGTTATTTTTTTTTTCTTCAAATTTTCTTTCAAAAATGACAAAAAATGTATTATTTTTTTAATTTTTTAAAATTTCACTTTTTTTTGTTAGCATAGTCAAAATTAGGTATTGAGATACCTTGGTTTACAATACATACATACATACATACATATATATATATATATATATCATTTTAAAAAAGAGAAAGATACAAACAACTCAAGATTGAATTTGTTATATACATATTACATAACACATGATAATATATAATTATATAATCTCATATCTTATACAATGATACATCAAACACAATAATACTGTTAGGGAAGAAAAATGAGTTCTAATTCGACAAAGGAAAGAGAAAAAAGTGAATTTGACAAGTGGGTGAATTTGAGGAATTCTTCCAATGATTGAAAACATAAGGAGTGTTGTTCATGAGATGTTAGTCTTTGTTGAAAGTTTCACCAAATTTTTTTATGATTTTAAAGTTTTGTATGTAAAATATGTAGCTTAACTGTTACATACAAGTGTATGTTTCTTAGAAATTGGTTATTTTTTATAGTGTACTTATAAATATTAGGATTTACGATGTTAAAAAAGTTAGTTATTGAATATTCAATCCTAATATCTCACTCGAACAGATCAAAAGATTTTGATGCGAGTACGCCTTCCACTTTCATTTCAATTTATTCTAATGCAATATTCTTTTACAATTTTATTTACTTTTAAGTATTGTTCTTTAGATTCTTTCACATTTCGTTGTATTTTTTACTTTATTAATTTATCATTGTTATTTGATTTTTTTTACAATTTACGTTGCTTTTGAACTTTACTTTCTTATTTTCTTTCATAGTCTTTTTATGAAAGTTTAATCCTTTTTTTTCTTTTCATACACTAATTTTTACAAGTTCTTACCATTTAACTTTAGTTTACTTTTTATAATGAGATTATCATATAACTTGAAATTTATATTTGATTGATAAATATATATTTATTTATTAAAGTTTACATTCATAAAATTTCACTATAAACAAATATAAAACCTTATATGATAAATAATTTATCATATAATATCTAATAACTTTAATCTTATCTTGCCATAATCTCTTTTGTCGGACAGGAAATTTTGGCAAGTCACAAACAATTACAACACATTCTTTATCATTAGATTTATCATTAAAAAATTTCACGAGTGAGAAATGACTTCGTAATCTAATCATCTCATGGCAGCTAACTTCCTTGAAAAGCACTTATCTCAAATTCGATTCTCAGTGAGCCTCAATGCTGACTGTTAACTTAACTTTCCTCCTCTTTGTTAGGTCATAACATCTCATTTTTTGTTAAAGTTAACATCTCATTTGTATCCTAAAAAGGAATTTTTTTTATAAAAGAAATATCGGTCGACCTAACCCATACAGTCCTTTGTAGTAAAGGCTTGAGTCTAAGAATTTCAATTATCAAAACAAAAAAAAAAAAATTGAAATCGAGTTTCGCCTTTACCAAACTTACATAAGATCAAAAACTCATCACAGAAGTTTTATTTCTTTTTCTTTTTAATTTTATTAAACGGGGTCATCAGAGGAGAAGAAACGACTGAAACGAGTTACAACATAAAAGGACGGGCCACCACAAGCACCCTTAAACCATCGTGAAGAATTTGAGACTGAGACCATGTTTGGCGATTACATACGTGTATGGCAGAGAGAATGTCTCAATTTCAAAGATGAGGTAGGTGTCAAAGACTCGAAACCTGAAAGATCACACACAAGCACGCCTCTCAAAAAGTTGGTGAGCAACTACATGTCCATAGTCCATATCCTAAACAACGGATATTGCAATCTATTAGAACGCTTCCAGACAGGAAGTTTGGTATCTTTTGCTTTCACTGAGAATTTGGTATCAGAAATTTGATTAACAAAGTGAGCAAAATCAAAGCAGAGAAAACAGAGCACTCCTCAATAAACAAACACAAGAACTTGAACTTAATTAGGTATAGCCGTATAGGCTTAATTAGCTTGTCCAGATTTTCTATGATATTGGTGTTCACTGATCAAGTTTGCTGCCCGCAACATCCACAACGAACCTATATCTAACATCGTTCTTCTCCAATCTTTCAAAGGCCTTGTTAATGTAATCCATCTTTACCACTTCAATCATGGAACTCAGACCCTTCTCTTTCCAGAACTCTAGCATCTCCTCCGTCTCTTTCATGCTCCCAATGAAGCTTCCTGTGATTGTCTTCCTCCCTGCACATTACAATACAGGGTTTGAGAAACATAGCACATATCGCTGCTAGTGCCTATATAATGATTTATTGATATCAGAAATCACATCACAAGTATCAGATACGAAAAATTAGGCCCAAAACAGAAAAGTTTTCATCTCTGCAAAGAATGAAGCACGGGCATACTTGCATGGCCAGATCAGAAAGAGGGGTGGCTTACCGAGCATGACCATGGGGCTTACGAATTGCAGAGGGGTGTTTATAACACCCATCAAGATCAACTTGCCATGAACCCTCAGCAAGGAAAGATAAGGCTCAAGAGGGTGACCAACAGGCACAGTGTCAATGATATAGTCAAGTGAATCAGCAGCTTCCTGCATGGGAGTGGCGTCTGAGCTAACCAGATATTCGTCAGCTCCAAGGTGCTCAAGAGCCTCCTTTTTCTTCTTATCAGAAGAGCTTATCACGGTCACATGGTGACCCAGTGCCTTTGCTATTATCACCCCCATGTGTCCCACTCCTCCAAGCCCCAATATTCCAGCTCTTAGCCCACTCTCTTTCAGCCCAAAGTGTGACAGTGGGCTGTATATAGTCACACCAGCGCACAACAATGGTGCAGCTTGCTCTGGCGCCAAACCCTCTGGTATTTTCACCACAAACCTGATACCCCAAATACATAATCAAATAATAAAACGTCAAAATTGCAGCAAAAAATGCTTGAAATTGCATTTACAGATGGAGAATTCAAATGGGTTTTCAGGATTAGCCTAAAGCAGGGAACTTTGGACCAAATAATCAAAATTGAGTTTATTACTTCTGCTCAACGACTAAGGTTTCAGCAAAGCCACCCTGGGTGGGTCTGCCATCCGTATAAACGTCGTTGTAAGACCAGATCTTCTTGCTGCAGTATTGTTCAATATCAGATTGGCATGACCGGCAGTTTTTGCAGCACCCAACGAGAAGTCCTGCTCCCACCACCTCTCCCACTCTGAACCTGGTAACACTTGAACCCACCTCAAGTACCTCGCCAACCACTTCATGCCTGTTTCGAATAATCATTAGATACAAGACACCACAGATAGAATCATAAGAAATGAGAAAAGTTAATGAGTCATGAGTGTACCCAGGGACCATGGGATAATTTGACATGCCAAGTTCATTTTTAATCTGATGGAGATCAGAATGGCAAATTCCACAGTAGTGAACTTTGATGTATACATCTTCCGGGCCTGTGTCTCTGCATGTTTTTACACACAATTTGCAACACGGTCAGAATCAGATAGAAAGGAATATAAAACATAAACTGTAATTAGATGATGTCTTCAAACAGATACTATTTGAGATAACCTCAGAGTGAAGGTGTATGGGGAGAGAATCCCAGAAGGGTCTCTTGCTGCCCATCCTACTGTTGTTCTTTCTGCCTCAAGGCTACCCATGTTTCTCAGAAGCAAATGCCTGAACAGAAATGAGAAAGGAATGAAGACACAAATTGGTGGAATGATGAGAGGAATCGGTAGGTTAGTGGGGTTCTGAGGATGCGTATATATAAAGGTGCCAAAGCCAAACAAGAAATTATTTGGTTGGAAGAGGATACAGACATCTCAGCAATGGGGGTGGGGGCCTTGGGTTGCGGTAGGTGAAATTGAATGGACCTGGTTTCGATCCTCTGCTCCCTTCTACGTTTCGTCACCTATTCCTATCCCAAAAAATTGGGCCACTGCTTGTCTGATCGGAACGTGATTTTTCTTTGGTTCAACTTATTTCAGTTCATTTATAAAGCAAGTTATGATTGCTTAAATAAATTTATTAACAACTTTCAAAATACGTATAAATTGTATAAGTTTATTTTGATAAGTTAAAAGTTAAAGTTTATGAAATAAGACAAAACGTCTTTATTAAGAATTGATTCTAGTAATTAATATTATAGCTCTCGAGTAATTTTTTACAGTAGTTGAAAACAACTTAACTTATATATATATATATATATGTATATATAATATTGATAGATTATCAAAATTTTAAAATTTAAATGTTGATCTTTCTTATATGAATGCTTTTGAAATGTTTATTCAAAAGCTGCTCAATTTATTTTAGTACTTATTTATGATAATAAAGCTTATTTAACAAATTTAAGTCAAATAACATGTAGAGGGATTATCCAAAAAAGTATTATATCTGATGGCTATTATAATTTACCAGAAAGGCAAATCTTCTGCAAAAAAAAAAAATGGAAAATAAATATTTTCTTTTCTTTTTTTTTATTCAGCTATGTTAAAGAAATATCATTTGAAAAATTTGCAGTACTTACTTTAAAAAATTTCCAAAAAGAATATGCATTAAATGTGAAAGATGAGTAGCAAGCAGCATTGCATCATGCATACGTCAACTGTCCAGATGTTTAGGTGCTGTTAAATATTGCCAAAGCTGCTGCCAAACTCCTTTGTAATTTCGTCTTTTCATTGAGAAAATTTTTGGTAAGTTTGGGAATTTTAAAGATGATAAAAAGAGATAACTTATAATAAAATAGAAGGAAAAGAAAAGAATTAATGAGACATATATTATTTTATTATTTAGTAATTTAATAAAGAAATAAAAATTATTTTAAGTAGGTAGGATAAAAAAATTTATATATTTTATTTTTTAATTTTTTCATTAAATTATGTCATTTTTTTAAATTATTTAATTTAAAAAAACAACAAAATTAAAATTTTGAATGACAATAACGGATTTTACAATCTATTTGTTGCTTATCTATTTTATAAAATTTATTATGATATTTTATTTCATTTCTTTTTATGTTATCTTCCCGTCGTTCTTTTCCGGTACGTGTTTGACTTGACGTGAGTTATTAAAAAAAGAAAACTTGTTTTAAATAACAGTTTATCATTAAAAATACAATTATTAGTTATAAAAATGGAAAAATATTAATAGTGTCTCTTTAAGAATCGTATTTCGTTAGTGTTATTTATTTAATAACACTAACAATAAATGACACTAACAAAAATTATTATGTTATTAATTTTAGAGTAATCATTTTCTACAGTAAAATAATCATTTGTAATTATAAGAGTGATAATAATTTTTTTACAAAAATAGTGGTGAATTGAATTGAATATATAAGTTTTACTCTAACCCCATTCATATTTATACACGTATACAAAATAATTATGAGTAAAGAAGTATATCAAGATATTTAATCTATATCCTATTACAAAGATTGGTACCTTTTGTTTCTCTTTCTTGAGCATGCGTATCTTCAAAGCGACTTATTAGTTAGTAATATTTTAACAAATGTCCTTATCATTTCTCACAATACAATACTGAGGGTCCACAATGCGAAGCATAATTTTCATATTATTATTACTAAGTTTACATTGAATTGAACCTATCCCACTTACTATATATCATCACTTGAATTTTGCTCATTTTCTTCATAATGGAAAGCCACTACACAGAACCATAAGTGGTGGACAGAAGCCCAGAATTCAGATAAATACTGAATCCTGACTATATGATAGTTTGTATCTGGATAGAAAAGTATAAGCCTAACAGACCAACAAGAAAGACACGTGTTGCGGGGCTGGTAGGCATGTACAATTTTGGCTCCTCGCCCATTGCTCATTTCTTCCATCAAGTTTTTTTTCGTCACTCCTTTTAACATTATTATATAGGACTCATTTGGATAAAATTTTAAGAAAATATTTTTTAATATATTTTTTTAGTAAAATTTATTTTTTAAAAAAATTATTTTATATTTAAATGTAATGTTTAAAAATATTTTTAAATAACATTTTCATAAATTTATTTAGATAAAAAAACATAAAAAAAATTTTATAACAAAATTATTAAAATTGTAAAGTATTTAAAATGAAAAAAGTAATGAAGGAGGCAAAGTTTGTAAAGAAAAAAAATATGAAGTATAACTTTTAATAAAAATAAAGTATATTTTTGTTAAAAAAATTATATTAAAAATTAAATTTTCTTCTTTTTTTTAATAAAAATTATTAGCTTTTAAAAAAATTAATAACTAGTTTTTTTTTCAAAATTTATTTTTTTAAATTACATTTAAACATATTTAAAAATTTATAAAAATACTTTTCTAAAAAAAATTAAAAAAAAAACTTTATCCTAATGCACTATATGTTTGACTTGTGTACAAAAAGACAGTTATTTTTTTTCTTCATTCTTTTGATGCCTAAAAATACCAGCTTTTTCAACACAAACGGCTAATTATACTACTGCTATTATAGGGCCTATATAAAATTGAGATCAGTGTGCTGCAAATTCTCGTCTCTCGGTCCCAGTTATGACCTACAATTAGACATGCTTATATCAGCAGAAAGATTATTGTAAGTTTGGTATGCACAGCAGCTACTGGGCTACATGCTCCCTCATTTGTTTTTAAAAATAGGCCATAAATAAATAAATAAATATATGTATGGTCAGGATATCAAAAAGGTAGCAAAAGAAAAGGGCCGACTTACGAGGTGATAAAAAGGGATACTACTGAATTGATTCTTATCATTGTCACTAGTACAAATAGTGTTTTAAAAAACAGTCCCGATTGGACCGATTGGACTATGGATTAGAGACTCTATTGATTTTAGTTTAATCATAAAACTGCTCAAACAGTTAAATAGTGTAAAATCGGACAAAAGCCTATTAAATTGGTA
This sequence comes from Styphnolobium japonicum, assembly GCA_023212625.1. Lineage (NCBI taxonomy): Eukaryota > Viridiplantae > Streptophyta > Magnoliopsida > Fabales > Fabaceae > Styphnolobium > Styphnolobium japonicum. The sequence goes on from JALBWW010000013.1 coordinate 4,242,136, forward strand.
AAATGGGTAAAAGTTGAAAATTAAAAATTGATCAATTCGTTTATCTTTGATTATTGGTCATTATCTTTTTCATGAAGCTTCAGGCCTCCAGCAACGGTAGTGGGCGCAAGCTCCATCAGTCTCCTCCAAGCTCCACCATCCACCTTCACGACAGTCCAGCAGCCTCTAGACCGTCCAGCCTCACCCACAACGTATTTGAGTTTGACTTCGTTTCCTGGTTCTTGTTCCAATTTAAAGATCTATTTTTCGAGGGGTTTTTTTGATGTGTACTTTGCTTTGGGTCTTCCCTTTTTTCCTTGGCAAAAGTTTTAGTAGGTAGCGTATACAGATTGCCAGCTTTTTCTTTTTGAAATTGATTGGCTAGTTGATTTAGCATGGGTTTAAGCAAAGTTTGAAACTTTGCTCTCTACTTGACTGAAGCAAAAGAAAAAAAATTATTTTAATAGGTAATATTTTCATTTTTTTTTCTTTCACTTAATAGTTAAAATGTGTTTTTATTTAATTGAAATTTGATATTTGAAGTTTTTAAATATTTTTAATTTTTAATTTATTTTTATAAATATATATATATATTGATTTAACTAATGATTAAATTGATTAAACTTTAAATTATTTTCTTTTTTAATTTTTTAATTTAATCAATTTTTAAAACATTAATCAAGCAATTTTTAGAACATTAAGTACATGTGACTTCGAAACTTAGCTAAAATTGGTGGTGGCTAGTGAGCACGGGGTATATATATAGTTACCAAAGACTACCAAAAGCAAAATGGTTGACTTATAAGATGAGAGAAGGTGGTCCCATGGCACCAATCATTCTTACCATTGTCGCTTGTGTGACTGTCTTTGAATTTTGAAACTGCTGAAATTGGTGGTGTCTAATTAAGCAGTTTTCTCCCGTATACGCTATCTTTGTAATCCATTTCACACCTTCATGTTTCTTTCACTCTTCACAAAAAAAAAAAAAAAGAAGATTATGACCCTAAATATTTTCTTCAGATCATATACGTTCGAACCTGGAAAAACTGATGTGATTATTTTTGTTATGATAAAACTATAAATTCATTTAAAAGATATTACAAACTATTAATGACAAAACTATAGTAAATGACATATCAATATACACCATTTTTTAAAAAGATATATCTTAAAAAAGAATATGTATTTTTTTTCCTTCAGCTTTTTGTCTGGCTATTCTTCAATCTAGTAGGTAAACTATGTACGAATTCTAACATTACAACTCCGGAATGACAATGAAAGTTAAAGGTCAATCCAATTTATGTCACTTTGTAAATGATGTAAGGTGCTGGTAATGGACAAGTCAAAAAAAAAAAAAAAGGTGCTGGTAATGGATCTTAATCATCTGAGGATACTGAGATAGATTCAAAAGCAATGCCAAATGCCCATTAAGCTAACACACAATGCGTCATTATATGGTCTTTCATATTTCTAGTCATTACTACACTATTAAACCGAAAGCTGAGGCAAAGAAAAGCATGTTTTAGATACAAGATGTCTTTTGATTTTGACACAAAAAACCAACTACACCAGAAAAACAAAGTGAAATTGGCACAATAAATCAGACAGACACTAAGCAAGAGCTTAAAACTTGATTATGAAGGAAGCTTTTTAATTACAACAACTACTAATTGTGAAGTTGTTGACAAGCAGGCAAACTTGAAGGGTATCATAATATGGTATACCGATCGAAAATATTAGGTAGGATGACCGGTTTTATTTTAAACTTCGGTCATCAACACATTCAAGGATATTGCTAAGGACTCGAAAGACCACCTCGTCTACCAACATTATAACTCGGTTACACTTCTCACAAGGAAGACAAATACCCACCTCTAGGCGGTACCTCCTATAAAGAAGCTGAGAATAAACCTCTCGGCTGACTACATGAGAGGGAATAAACTGTCACAACAAGAATAACATCTTATTTTCATCGGTATCCCTACAAACAAGGAATTAATAATTATTCAAATCCTAGAGTATCTAAACTAAATCAAGCCCAAAGAAATAAGGAATAATAACTTATTGTTTCTGTATAGGATTAAACTAATTTATATGAAATATAAATTATATTCAACATATTATATAATGAAGTTATACTACACAAATAAAAATTATTTTTATATCATTTTATTACTCGTATGGATTACTTTCTAACTTAAACGTCAAAATATATTTACAAATAACATTCCAGCTTGGTCAAGAAAGAAACCAACTAAGAAATAACGCAAAAAAGGTGTATGTTCTGACGTGAATATTATACTTTTGGACGAAACATATGGACTATAGCATGCAGCAGCAACTATAAGTACAATTTTATTCTTCAATTGGGTCAACTGGCGATGATGATTCTCCTTATTTCCAGAAAGTTTCATCGGTTTTATATCCGTGTGTATCTACGTCTACATATTTTGATCTTAATTTATTGGCCTGATGTAGTTTATCGAGCAAAGCATGATATACCTACTAAGGTACGTACCGTAGAATCAGCACCCAAAAAATTGTTTCCAGACAAGGCTTAATGGGTAAGGCAAAAATAGAATGCCAACTCACTAGAAAAAGGGTCTGTTAGCCACGGTTTCGTTGACCGCGGCTAAACACTTATTTTTATTCCAATAAATTGCTTACTCCTCCGTCCTCGCTCCATTCTCCCTCTCACTCCCACAAAACTGCAATTTTGTCACTCCCTCACTTCCAGAAACCTCCTTGAAGGCGTCGCCATGGCCGCACTCATTGGTGAGTTTTCATCCAAATTCTCTCTCTCTCTCTCGTGCGCGCGCGTGTGCAAAGATTTGGAAGTCTTCGATTCAACGAAGAGGACGAGATTGCTGAGATTGCCTCTTAGAAACACCTCACCAAATTCGAAAGCCCTATCCCGATGATCAATCCGTCTCGAAGAACCATTTCCTCGATTACGGTATGATGATTTTCAGAAATTCAATTTTACCAAATAAAATTTTCAATTCAATGTCAATTTGCTTTTTGCCCCTTTCTGCAAATGAAGCATATAGCTGCATATGTTATTCTGATTGGGATAATGAGATGTTAATGTGGTAATTATGCGAGTGCAAGTAGTGTTGGTGGAACTTAACACTAACAAGATAATCTTCACAAGTAGAATTGTTATATATATATATATATATATATTGCCTTTTAGATGTGAAATTGGGGATGCATGTGGACTGTTATAAAATTTCCGTGCTTCATACTCATATTAGCTTATTATATGATATTTTCCCTTTGTTGTACCTGGATAATTTTGTCATAGTTTTGTATCGTTTAGTGATGTAGTTTACCCTGCTGATTATTCATATAATTCTGTGACCAACTGATTGTTTACATTAGCTATTCTCCATTATCTTTGTGACTTACAAAATTATAAATTACAGTAACCATAATGTCAGATATATAAGGGGTGTCAGCACTCAATTTTGTCCGAATCTTTAAAATAAATAAAATAAAATAAAAATAAAATGAAATAAATTTCCAAACCCACTTAGCCCATTTTTTTTTCAACACATTCATTGACTTTTTGGGCTCAGCCCACCTCCTTTTAATCCAATTCACTCAGCCAATTCCTCCCCTTTTTTTAACCAAGCACGTCTCTCTCTGCACATGCACACTCTTTGCACACTGCCCCCACTGCGCACACACAACCGCCACCGGCTGCACCGCACACACTCAGCACACAAACACTCTGTGTATTTGGTTTCTTTTTGGTCTCCTTTTCAAGTATAAAAGGGGAGAAAAACACAAAGTAAAGAAGGTTGTAAAAAAAACAGAGAGAAAATAAAAGAGGGAAAGAAGGAAAAGTAAAGAGAAAAGAAGGAGCCATTTCCATTCTTGAGCTTCAAGAGGTAAGTCTCATGATCTTCCTTGTGTTTTGATCTCGTCATCTTCTGCCTATGCTTCTAAGATGTTATATGTATGATATGTTGATGATTTTTGCTTTATTTGGCTTCGGTTGATATTCTTTGTGCATTTGTTTATCCATTCATCACCATAATCTACACTGACACTTGTATACAAACTCCACAATCCCAAAACAGCATCTCTATCATCACCCAAACATTTCATCCACTATTTTCTGCACGTTCCCGTAAAAAAAAAAAAAAGAGACATCTTACCTCCCTAAAACCTCACTCAAGGATACCCACTAATAACCATGCCCCAAATCTGAAAAAAATAATAATAATAATAAAAAATAATTTTTTTTTCGAATGCAAAAAATGGACGATGATTATCGGACGAAACAAGAAAACCGTTGGATGCACAAAGCCTGCGCCTATGTTCGACTTGTTGGACGCAAAAAAATGGACGATGGTTATTGGACTAAGACTTCCGTTGGACAGTCCAACATTTCATTGGACTGAGACCTCCATTGGACGGTCCAACATTTCATTGGATTGAGACTGCCATAAAGCTTGCGTTTAGTTGTCTTCAGGGGTCAAGTACCCACTAGACAATCCTTTTGGTGTGGATCAATAGGCTTAGTACCACCTTCCATTCCTTTTAGGTCACATTGATAGAAAATTTCTTTCCTAAAAATAAGTGGCACAATGCTACAAATCGCTTCAGTTGTCTTCAGGGGTCAAGTACCCATTAGATATTTTCTTTGGGATGGATCAGTGAGTCTAGTACCACATTCCATCCTATTTAGGACACGCTAATAAAAATTTCTTTTTAATCAAATCATTTCTCTTTCTTTTAATCGATTAATTCTTTCTTTAATTAAAATTAATTAACCCACAATCATTTTCTAGAAAGAATTACGTGGCTTTGAATTCCCCATTGCAGCAGGGGATACGTAGGCCCGCAAGTCAAGCCAAACTTTAAATTTTCGCAATTTAGTTTCTTGTTATCTGTAAATATTTGTGCACATTCGTTTAATTTCTCTATTTGTTAAAAGGGATAAAATAGATATCACTTAGATTATAAAGTTTGCACAATTAGCTTAGGGTAACCGTCCCAGGACGGATGCATCAGGGGTGCTGTAGGATTAAGTTTCCACCCTTCCCTATGCATAATCGACTCCCGAACTTTACCTGGTTTCCGCAGACATTTTCTTTTTTCTTCTTTCTTTTATCCATTTTAAAAGGGTTTTGCCAATCATTTTCCCTACCCAATAAACGATTGGTGGCGACTCCATTCCATTTCACTATTTTTAAGCTATATTTTTCTCTCGCCTCTTCCGTCGCGATTTTTCTCAGTCGCGACAAGGGGTTCTCTCTGGAATGCATATTGCTATTAGAGGTTTGAAAATGATAAGGAAACATATCCTTCATACCTATATGCACCTTGTTGAGTTGATTTTGAAACTTAGGCATTCACACTTTGATAGTGCTCTTGGGCATTCCATTGAGTGCAATTAGGATGATTTAAGTGTCAGCACTATATTTCTCATATTTGAGTTTGTTCCAAAAAGGAGTTTAAGAAGCTGCGTCTCTGGTAATGACATTTTTCTGTCACAATCTTCCTTCTAATGTTCTCGTGTACCATAATTGGAAATATTAGGTACATCGGCCTAAAGTCCTTACTAAACTTTCCTTATTTCCCCTTGTAAGGAAATGAATATTTCCTCTAACATTTAGTTTCAACATAATCTTCTAGAGAAAAGATTTCTTGGACACAGAATAGCAGCTGCAATTTGAGTGGTGAAAGGCATTCAATTTTTTTCACACAGGGATAGTGCCTGGACTATATTCAAGTAATTTGAAGATAATAGATACTATATTGGATAACAATCTTAACGTTAAAATAAGCAGTTATAATCTGCCACTCTCAGCTGAAAATAAAAGAATGGTAAATGGATAAAAGCTCTGTCTATATGCCTCTTACTATTACTATATCTTCACTCGTTTCTAATTTCTCTGCTTAATTGTTTGCTTCAAAACTTTCAGGTCTGCAATGGAACTTCCCCTGGATTAAAAGGAAATATCCAAGCAAGGTAAAAAAAAATTAATTTCTAATATTTTAATTGAAATTGAACCTCATCTTAGCTACTGAGAAAGTATGAATTGTCATTTAAACTCTTTGGTAAGGTGGAACTTTGTCTTAGGTTATATAGCAAATTGAACACAATACCTTTTTTAATGTTGTGACAAAGTGGGTGCAATATCCTCGGATGTTTTTTGTTTCTTTCTTTAAACCATAGCTCATCTATCTGTGGTGCCTCATGGCATTCATTTTACCTTATGCAGAGGTAGGTATCATTGCAGATGAGACTATTTTAGATGGAGATTTGCCCTTGTTGATGATGTGCCTATCTTTATTGTCAATAAAAATTCCATGAGGACATAAAAAACATGTTGTGATTGGCAAACTCTTGCCAACATGTTTGTTTTGAGGACCTAACCTGCCTCTCTCTTTTTTCTTCTTTTGTCGTTGTCTTTTGGATTGGAGGATAGAATTTAATATTGTTAAATATACTAATAATACATACTTAGCATATGCTGACAAGTTGATTAAACCATATCTTACTCCATTTTTGTAGTTTTGTAATGAATTTTTTGTTCCAAAGGAAAGACTAGAGCACTTCAGAAGCATCACACCCCAAGATATTGTTTGTTCCCAGGTTCAAAAATATATGTTAATAATCTTACATGTCCATTTTCACTCAGTATATAAATTATGTTTTTATATTTTCTTTTTTTAGGGGGCTTATGATACTCATGATATCTGAATGCTAATTTTTTCCAAACAAACACATGGCATCACTTTGAAAGAAGATGTCACTGTGAGCAATATTAAAATTGATTTAACACGCGGAAGTGAAAATCCTCTTGAAAGGTACTTAACAAAGAAACGATGATTAGAGTTGAAGAACTTTAGTATTCCTAAACATTTACTAACTGCTGACGTAGTATGACAAGTGATCTTTCTTCTTTGTGTATGCATCTCCTGATTCAGAATTAATTTTTTCAAGGTACTGAGTTCACTTATATTCTCCATAGTTGTCTTTCTTTTTGTACTTATTGATTAATCAATACCAATTTTATTTCTTAAAATCTTAACTAAGCATTGTAAATATTTTAATTTCTGTGACTATTCTTTCACCAGTGCATTTGTAACCACCAATTCTATTGCTTAATTTTATTTTGAGATAATTTTTTTTGGATTGCAATTACAATGCCTTCATGTCTTGATGCTGAAAGCAGAAATTGACTGTTATTTTTCCTGTCATGGATACATTAGTTAAAGCTCTATGTATTATGGCTAAAAATAATACTCATATCTTGATGCTTTGTTGCACTCATGGACAGGTAAGTTAATTTGTGCATTAGTTGAGTAGAGTCAATGTATTCTTGTGGGCTGTAGTTGAACACGTTGACAATCAAGCACTCTGGAGTTTGAGTTTTTCTCCAGTGTGTGAAATTTTATTTGTTTTAACATCAAGGTGCAGAATAACATCTTTGGTTCTGAACTGGCGGGCTATCTTTATGAGTGTAATCACAATACCATAAAAGTTAGCTGTTAATTGGCTTGAGGAACTATGGTAATGATAGAAGTTCTGGAGCTATGATATTGTTCTGATACTTGAGTGAGTAAATAGGCTAAAATCATGTCGTGAGGGTCTTGTCTTCAAGTCTGTATAGCTGGGGTGGTGTCATATATTGTATCATTACTTCTTTCTTTTCTCTCTCACTCTTGTTTGCACGTCACAAAACCTAAGCTTTACCTTTTGAATTTAGGGTCCAATCTTCTCAAGCCCAATCACAAAGGTATTTGCTGTTGCTTCTTTCAAATTTTTAGTTGAGCATATTCTGCTAACCGATAGAGTTGCATTTTTAGCTCCTTTGTTGAACTTGTAGTGTAACCAAGCAATTAGATTGTGATCAAGCTCATAGAAGTAGTTAATTTGTTTCTCAGTGCTTTATGTTGCTCATTGTAGGGTTTGCTCAGGGTAAATAGGTTAATTGAGGTTTCTCAACTCTGTGAATGCCTGAAATTAAGTTTTTTTTTTCCCTTGACAGCCTCTAACTGATGCAGAAGGAGAGAAAAGGTCTGCCATGATCGAGCTTTTAAAATCATATGGAGGCTTGTCTTATGTAAGTCTTCATGCCATCCTTCAATCTCTCAGGTAACTCAGACCCTTTTGTTTTTTTTTTCTTTCCTATTATCAAATTTGGGTTGAAATATCTTATGTGGGATTTTGATGTTAATTGTTGTTACTCTCAAATGGATATTGCTAATATGCTATAGATAAGTGGCAGTTCATATGTTAATGCATTTATCTTGAAATGATAAAAAGGAAAAAAGAAAAGGAAATGTACTAATTGAGAAAGGACGCATTTATCTTGAAATGATAAAAAGGAAAAAAGAAAAGGAAATGTACTAATTGAGAAAGGGAGAAGATTATGTGTCTGTAGATAAATATTGGAAAGAAAGATTAAACTTTAGGATTTTGATAGTTGGTGGGTGCTGCTACTTGTCGTGTAGGTGCTCGTAGCAAATTCAGATAAATTCAAGAGCCCTCTAGCAGAACCCTGAGCTAAACTGGTCCATTTGGTTCAGCAGAGAGGTGGTTACTCTTATATTGTTGCTGCTGCAAATTCTTTTGGGAAAAATGTCATGCCACCCATAGCTTCCCTTTTAGATGTTTGTCCAATTACTGATGTTATCAAAATTTCTAAATCTCATACTTTTGTAGGGTACATTTTTTTTGTATTCTCTTTTTGTTTAAATAATTAGAAACTTGATGTATATTGCACAATTAGATGCCGGTCACCTATCAATCTATCATGGATTGGTGCTAACCCATCTCCACTGGTGTGTTTCTTTCTAAATTTACCTCTTTGTTCTTTTTCCAATGCAATTGACATGACAAGGTAGGCAGTATGGACGAAATGAAAAATACTACCTTTTATGTTATTTCATCAAAGTTTATGCCCATTATTCTTTAAATGTGAACATTTTCTTTTTTCTTAACTACTCCATTCAAAAGTATATTCACTTTCATTGGAGATTTAATTGGAATTTTAGTAACTGTGTGTTTTTTTCTCTTAGTTTCTAGTATTCCATTAGCCATGGCCTTAGTGAGCGTATCATTGGTGTTTACTAGGTTGTTTCTTTTAGGTCTAGGAGAGGCAAGCAAAGGATTATCTTCTGGTGTTTGGCCCATATCTTTTCACCATGAAGTTACTTGATTAGCATCCCAACTGACTTGATGCTCATTTTTCACTTTTTGATAGGTGGCACTCCCTTACCTTGAGCCTCTTATTCATTTTGCTTTGGTATGTGGTACCCGATTTGGGCCTGCATTTTGTTGCTATTCTCCTGGAGACTGCATATGCTAGTAAGATCCTTAAATGGTAAGTTCTTTAGGGGTGGATTCTGAATATGATTGATTTGCTTTTTGGTAAATTTAGACAAAGAAGTTGTAATGTTATATGATCTGGAAAATAAAGAGGGAAAATTGAGTACTGAATAGAGAGATGAGAGAAAAACAAGATAGTAAAGATCTCAAGTATTTGATGTGATCACTTGGATAATTTTTCTCATATTTTGCTTAGCCTTCTATATGGATGGTTGGTGGGGAGAAGTTGCTACCACTAGTATTTTCTTTGCTGCAGCATTTACAGATTGGCTTGATGGGTATATGGCTCGCAAGGTACTTTAATTGAAACTCTTTCATACATCAAGGCAATATCTTCAACGGATTTTGAGGGTTCAAGTTGAGACATTTATTTAATACTTTTCTTTTATAATAGACTCAAGAGGTATCTGCTCTGTCAATTCTCAATTATAATGTCATGAATTGTTAAAATACAAAAATGATGGATTAATTGAATCACGTAAATTGACTTGTATATATTGGAAGAGTGGATAAGTATGATGTGACACGGGTGTTGCCGTGTGTATGGAAAGATTAAAATAGGTAGACAACAATGAATTACACATACACACCAAGCAAGCACATGACATTAGTTTCTGGTGTGTTAATCAATATAGAGGATGAGATAAAAGATACACATTTGTAGTGGGTTGATTAATATAGAGGAGATAAAGAGTGTTACATATAGAATATACATTATTCATAACTTCTTTTTAGAGTAGTAATTTACATTACTTGCTCAGAAATTATGCTTCCGAGCCATTCAAAATAAAAATAGCTCATCATCGTTCTGCCAGAAAAAAGACGAAAAGAACAACAAAGAAACTAGTCACTAGTAATTGCAGGAGCCAACAGGACCACCACCATGTTGAGATTTTGGCCAGGGCGCCTCTTGCATTTTAGTTTTCAGTATCCTAGAAAATTAAAAAATAATAATAATAAAAGGGTATTTAGCCGCAGTTGTAATTTAAAAATTTAACTGCTTTTAGATGCTTGAATTTTTGTAGTGATTGGGTCACCTTTCACATTCAAGAGGCAGCTCCAATCAAGAATGATACAGTTTCTTGTTATTTCCCAACCTTTTAAGTTCTTCAAGCATGGAAAGAGATACTGTTGTAAGATCACAAGCTCAGTCTAACATCTCCCGAAGTCTTTAAAATCTCATTATCTCAAGAAACCTGAGAGGCAATCTACGTTACAAACGCCAAAACCTCAACTTACTTGTAGCTGGTGACTTGTGTGCATCAAATAGGTAGTAGAACATGTAACTCAAATGGAAATTACCTTGACTGAATGAAGTAGATCAGAAAAGCTGTAACATTTTAATCATAACTCAAGAATTCGTGATATCCCAACTTCTTTGCATGTATGGAGGCAAAGGTGCCACCAACTCACGGCTTTCCACTTGTGAAAGATCGTAGTTGGAAGTTGACTGCACATTTTGCAGAGCCTGAGATACATTGGGCAAGACTTGCCTATTTGCTGACAATGAAGATGTAACCGACGATGCTTCTCAGAGCTGCTCCTCTTGTTCAAATTAAGGCCAAAGGGGAGTGTTTCTTAATTGGGACGCTCCTCACTTGAGTCCTCCAGATTAGACCGATCAAAATGTCCCCACTTCCTATGAGCTTGCCATCCATATTTGTGGCCCCCAACTGTTGGTGTTTTCTACCAGTTGAAGGGGATAGCTCCAACCATGTGTAACCTGCATTATTAACGTTGGCATAAGCAGTACTGCAGTAATTTCTCAATCAAGTTGGCATAAGCAGTAGTTTCTCAATCAAGAAGACCTGAGAAGACAATTTTTTTAGGAAAACTTGAGATTCGCAAAAAAAAAAGGAAAAAAACGATGCATCGCGAATTCAAAGACATCCTCTAGCTGGTACAATCATGCATATTTTTCCGCAGACAGTAAAGTTCTTCTATTTTCCAACAGGAAATTCAATCACAGTCCTAGCTGATATGCAGGTATTGGATCTTTTCTGTCTTTTGCATTCTGATAAAGCAACTTGTTCCAGTATCATACTAAATTATTTATTAAAAAACTTTGAAAACTAAAGTTTGGAACGTATCAAACAAAGTACACACAAGCATGCATTTCTAACATTGCAATAAGGGGAGTGGCGGAACCACGTCAGGCTTTAGGGGGCTATAGCATCCGAAAATTTCTGTTTTCATGGTCAAGTTTTTTTTTTCTTACATAGAATTTTAACCCTTACAAAATTTAAACCCCCCCCCCCCCCCGGTCCCCTAACATTTCAATTTAGTTCCGCCCCTGAATAAGGGTGAGAGTGAGTGGTTGAAATTAAGGTCATATGACCAATATTTCATAAGTTTAAAATGTCACGGGTGTTTGTAAGTGGCCCACCAATGCGACTTTTATCATGCACGTGTAATTTCCTGATTTCTGTCTTAGTCTGGGCTGTGAGGGGCTACAGATGGGAGCGTTTTGAACATATTAGTCTAAGGCTCTCAACATCAATTTCGAATTTGGTTAACAATCTACGGAGCAAATCAATTCAACCAGCTAGCTGGGTTATGTTGCTCAACCTCTTGTAAAAATTTTAATCCAAAGGTGGTGTTTAGAATCAATTAAAAATAGAATTATTTTGATTTAATTTAAAAATTAAATTTTATGCTTGAAACTTATTATAAAAAAATGAATTTGAATTAATTTAGAAATCAATTTTATGTTTAGAATTCATTAAAAAAGAATTGATTTTATTATTTTACTTTTTATTAAAGGACAAAAGACTAACATCTAAAGAACTTGACACCAGCTGAATCTGCATCCAAGTGCAGAGTGAATCCCAAGGGAGGGCCCTCTAAAGTCTCATTGTTTAATCCCTTTAAAGTTTGAGATTTTAAGAGACATAATCTACTGTTTATCAATTTAATATATTTTACTATTTTTATTTATTTATAAAGAACACGGTTTTAAAGATTCTTTTGTATTATAATTCATAAAGGACTTGGTTTAAAAGATATACCATAACTAGTGTATTATTACTGCTCTTTTTGCTGTGATTATCACTATTACAAGTTACAACAACTACTTCAACTTCGTAACAAAGAAATGGGGAAAGCCATAAGAGGGACCAGTTTAAGGCATATTACAATAAATGAGGTCTACAATGATGGTAGTTGAATCATGAAGTAAATTTTAACGTCATCAAATTACCTATAAAATGATCTAAAAAAAAAAGTAAGGGGTCCAAAATCCATCTCAATCAAATCCTGGTAATTTTAGCCTTTTTTTCCCCTTCATCTTAATTAGTCTAATTCTCAAGTCGTTTAATTAGACTCTAGCAGCTATTAGAGATATAAAGTCATTTATGAACATTCACCTAATAACTTAATTTTTAGAATAGTTAGTCTTTAACATGATATCAGAGTCTCTATGACCATTATTCTAAATAAAATGTTAAATTTCAGCACAAGATAAGATGAATTTATGCATTATCCACCCTTTTGTGATAGTTGGTCATTGACAACAAATATTTTTAATTTTGCTTTCATCATTGAGTCTTATGAATAATTGACTTTGTATTTGACTTGTAATGCTATGAATTTCATCAATAAACCTAGGCTTATTCATTCCGAATTACACTTTGACATAATTCAACACTTAGCTTATTTTTTATATTTTTTTCGGTATCTTGGTTCTTATTCTCTATTTATTGGAACACATAGCTAGGAACAAGTTTTCTTTGTAACATAATCACAGTCATCTAATCTCCTTTGGGTCTACTTTGGTTGATTTTTTCAGTAAAAGTATAAATTTCAGACTTATCTCTCATTCCTCATTCATTTGACAACAAAATATTTCAGTTTCAGTTTTATTGTTGAAAGCAAAGAATGGATTTACTTTACTCAAAACTCTAGTGATGGATGAAACTTGGAAGCAATTAAGTAAGACTGTATCGATCATCAAAAGTCACTTTCTGGATTTTTACACTTGATGTGATACTTCCGTTTAGTTTCATGAAAAAAATTTGGGGAGATTTGAGAAGTTAAGAAGGAATGGCCATTTACCTGATTCAGTATCTACTAGAATTTCTTAAGTTCAAAATTAGGTTCCTGTGACACTCAACTTAAATCTGATATTGATGTTCGTATAGGTGGTAATCATGACATTGACTAGCAAAGAATGGATTGAATCAGTGTATGAAAATATCTTAATCAAAGTTCAGCTTCAAACAGCTACTTCTCATCCATGCTAAAAGCCCCTGGAAAGATAATAAACCTTGTAAATTGTAATTGCCCATCAATCTCTTTTTCCTTTTGAGGTTTAGTAACTTGGATGAACTGAGGAAAACTGTATTTATAGTTTAGTTATCTCAAGTCATAAGTGTCGGTACAGAGTTAGGCAAATCTGCAGTTCCAAATCCTGCTTATTGTTTATACACTTATACACAAGCACATATTTCAAACCCAGTAAGATGAGATGCAGGGTTTATGGGAGAGGATGCATTAACTTTGTGTTGCCATGCTTTTGATAGACCAATAAGAGACATTAACTTTCTTTTTTCACTAGCTAAGGGCTTGCAGGTTAATCTACCATTTAAAGAATGAGGTTATATAGGACTGCAGATTAAAAAAGACTCGCTACATTTAACCCTTCCTTACTGTGTTCTTATATATACATCAAATTCTTATCATCTTGGCTAGTTAGTGTTCCAATAATCATTGAAATCTCATTTCACAAGAAATGCCAAAGTTTATTTCTCTACAACTTGTTGAAATCTGCATAGGTCCTCAAACATGTATAGATGTACTCTATGTATAGTAAGGAGGAACTAACTACTTAATGATAAAGCACATAAGATAGAGGTGTCACAATTCTCAAAATTTGTCACCGTTTTTAAATTTTTTCTGAGATACATTATTGGAAAAATAATGTATAGGTCACTTACAACATTTGTTAAAAAGTTATAAACGGTTATAAGAGTTTTTCTTAAAACATTAAAAAATTATAATTTGTTTAGTGAATGTCGTAAATTACCCACCATACGCTATTTTCCCTATAGTATATGGTAATAAACTTTCTTTTTGAATTGAAAGTTTGTGAAAGAAACTGTTCAACATGTTGCTTATGAAAGTGGCCAACGTTGGCTTAGCAGAACTCCAAGACCATTGTTACTGTTTTCCTTTACGCTTTCTCAAAACTCAAAAGTCTAGATTTTCGCCTCATGGTAACAAATATTTGCTTAACATTTTGTCTTAGACTGCATGGCTCTTCTCTTTTTTTGATGTCTAAATCAGGTATACCCTCTCACGAAAGGCAAGAGACTAATCCCATGGAGTATAGTCAGACATGTGAAGCAGGAACGCTTCCTAAATGCGTTTTCTCCATACACACTGCTCCAAAAATCGAACCCTATATAAGATACTTAAGGTAACTAAGTTTCTTCCACTCAGTTGTGTTGGCCTGCATGGCTCTTTTCAGTTTTAGGTGATTGGGTTTTTTTTTTTCTCATGATACCAAATTTTGACTGTTAGAAAGCCAAGTACCAGGTGGAATGTATTATGTACACATCTTTTGGTGGGTTGATCAGTACCGTTTCATCACGAAAATGAATCTTTGTCTTAGACTGCATGGCTCTTCTCTTTTTTTGGTGCCTAAACCATGTATCCCCTCTCACGAAAGTCGAGAGACTAATCTCACGGGGTACGCTCAAACATGTGAATCAGGAATGCTTCCAAAATGCATTTTTTCCATACACACTACTCCAAAAATCGAACCCGGTACAAGATACTTAAGGTAACTGAGTTTTTTCCACTCAGTTGTGTTGGTCTGCATGGCTCTTTTCAGTTTTAGGTGATTGGGTTTTTTTTCCCTCATGATACCAAATTTTGACTGTTAGAAAGCCAAGTACCAGGTGGAATGTATTATGTACGTCAACAAGAAGTCGCCACATCTTTTGGCGGGTTGATCAGTACCGTTTCATCACGAAAATGCTCCACCGTCTGAATCTCCAAAAGATTCGATTGACAATAACTCGTAAGTTTGGAACACTTGCTCTAAGAGTAGGAAAAAAAGAACTTCGGTTCACACCTATCCACCATTTCACTTATCTTCCCTTTTTTCGGCTTCCTCTTCTTCTTTTTATTTTTTTATTTTTTTATTTTTTCAGAATTCGGTGCATGCATGTAATTTTAGATGTTCTGGCTCAGTATGAGAACCAAGTATCTCTTTAAGTTTCAACTTTCAACCTTGTACTTTTCTTTTTTTAATTCCCACAATCATTAAATTATCTTAGTTGATGGTTCAGTATGGAACAGAATTATGCAGCAGAATCATTAAATTCCCACAATATGGTATGGACTCTATTCTCTTGGCTGGAATTAATCCCTATATGTACTGAAGTGTTCAGAATTGGCAAATACGTTATTTTTGTTTTCGGCTAAACACCAATTTAAAAATGATTTGACGTCTTGCATGTGAGTTTCCTTGTTAAAGTTGTTCTCAATTCTATTTTCAGGGAGCTGATTCGATCATAAGGCTAAACTAAAATAAATTCAAAAGCATGCCAAAGTAGACAATCCTCCAATTCACCAAAAATAAAGTACATAATTCTGCAGAGAAAAAATCACAGCATGTGTATCCCTTGAAGCCACAAAATAATAACAACAATAATAAAAGGAAGATAAATATGGAGAAATTTCCAGTTGGAATTACACCATTAAAAGGCAGAGATCTGTCATGAATCACTTGCATACAGAAAACCTGGACTGATGGCTTGCCATGTAATTAGGTTACTTGCATGAACTAATTGAATTGGACCATTTTCCCACCCTTTTACTCTGTTGTGGACCTTGTGGTTGTTGTCACTGTCTTTCGTGCCATCTCACGACGGTCGCTTTAAAACCATCATTCTAAATCAGTAACTCAAATAGGGGCTTGTTTGCATGTTAAATCATACACACACACACATATATATGTTAAGGTACCCCATTACTCACAAATTATTTAGGAATTTAACTTCCTCAAGGAATCTGACTCAGAAGGAGGCTCTTAATTGCAAATTTGAGATTTCATCACTACATCTTCAAACATCATAGCTAATGGATTAAAACTAGTATTCTAATACTTATCCATTAACCTTAACGTCCAAACTTAATTCAATTGGCATAATCACTCAGGACGACCAGAATTGGCCTTTGGAGGTTAGGTTCAAAGCCACCTCATCACTTTTCTTGAAAATTTCTCCTATACTTGATTTTTCCAAAGTCAAATAAAATCTTTTAATGTATGTAAAGTAGTGATTGAGTTCTTTAGTGGAAAACCAAGAGTATTCTCTGGTTGGAATTTCAATCTCAGCTGCACGCTGCACGCTGCATGAGAAATTATAAACTCATTTGACTTCTGCTCAAGATGTCATTTTTAGTCGTCCAAACTTTTTTTCTTTATTAGTACTATCACTTTCAAATTTTCATTTTTCAATCGAAGAACCTGCCTTGTGGGATTCCTTGGCAAAGGTATGAATTGAACTAGATGTGGCGGCACCTCACTATTTGTATTGTCTCACAGTCACATGGTTTTAATAGTTAAGTCCCCTAGTCATATCAGACCCCCTTTCCCTATAAATAGGACCTCCATGATGCCACTTCAGCAATACAAATCAAAACTAAGATACGCTTCTGAGAGTCACCTAATAAGCCTTGACCTTCATTCAACATGGATACAAGACTCAAGTCTATCACCTTGCTCATTCTTATTCTTCTTGCTTCCTTGTTTGCATCTTTGCTTTCTGTATCAGAAGCCCGGCCATTGCGTAGTCCTTTGCCAGGCAAAGATGGTATTATCAGAGAGGTAAATCGGGTCTTCAGGACATTGAAGAGCTCTGGCCCAAGCCCTGGTGTTGGGCACAAGCTTAAAAATATTCAAAAAGGGATGAAGGACTCTGGTCCAAGCCCTGGTGTTGGGCACAAGCGTAAAAATATTCAAAACCTTGGAGGGATGAAGGACTCTGGTTCAAGCCCTGGTGGAGGCCACAGACTCAAAACGCTTCAAGTTCTTGGAGTGATTAAGCACTCTGGTCCCAGTCCTGGAGAAGGACACAAGTACATCACCAACAACCACTCCTAACTCTATATACAAATTGCCCATTCTTCATAAAGGGGATAAAAAATTTCATGTCTCCTCGTTCATTTGCTTTTATGCATTAGACTACTGATGTTTGTCACTTTAACTTGTAAGATAGTTTAAGAAATATTATTGTAATAAGAGATCATATAGTGCATATGAAATTAGACAATAATCCTGCAGTACTTGTTACCTACTCACTGCATGTAATGTCACTATACTTGTTACTAATTGAAGATCATGGTTAAAATACATAGTGGGGGCTGCATTGTAACGTGTTTGATTTGATGTATACAGTTTATGAGTTACCCTTGTTTATTTTCTTTTCTGATTCCTGGTATAGCAAATATATTAAGAAGATCATGGTGAAAATACATAGTGGAGGCTGCATTGTGACATTTGTTTAACAAATATACAGTTTCATGAATTGCCCTGCTAGTTCATTTTCTTCTCTGGTTGAGAAGGAGGAGTACTAAGAAGCTGAGGGAAATTGTTATCTTTTTGCAGAAATACAAAATAATAAGTTTGATATCCTTTTAAAATTAGATGTGAACTCGGTCATTAGTTTTGCCTAAAATCTTACATACAAAATTATTTAATATCAAACTGATCTTAAAAGGTTCTATATTGTTACATTTGTTTAGTATATGAGCTTGTATCTCAAAGATATTGGGGTCTTCTATGAGGCAAATTTAGAAAAAGAAAGAGAAACGTGGCATGTGGGGATTTAGGTGAACAAATTCCACATAGAATTTGGAAATTTTCAAAATGGTCATAGGCACGTGATGTAAAGAATGAATGTGACAACACAACAAAAAAATTAGGACGGTTTTCTCTTGGCCCACTCGTAATGGGCAGGAGCCGACGACCCAACGTTGGTGGCTGGGCTTGAACAACCTTTGTCTCACAAAATCTACATGGAAGTGGCAACAGTGTTGTGGGGTTTTAACTTCTATACTTGAGACAAAATAAAGGTTTCAACTACTAATTTCTTTTTTCTCGGAAAGAATTAATTTTTTCTCATGACTCAAAAATTCTAATTTTTCAATTGTGAAGGAATGTTTAAGGAATTGTTTTATTTTGACCAAGAAATTAAATAAAAAAAATCAAAAAGAAAAACGAAGAAACTTTTCATAATTTTTTATAAATGCACCAATTTTAAGTTACTTCTAAGACATATATAGGTTAAAACTTGAAACTTAGTTTATACATATATTAGATCACAAGATTATTTATGGAAAGGTATATATCTAAATTCGTGAGGTTAGGGAATTTTTGTACGCAGCTGAGTCTTTTTGGAAGCTCTACTAGGCAGTGGCAAGCTTCATCAGGGCAGGGCTGTGTGTTGGTCATGAGAGGCAGCAAGAGAGAGAACAACACATGATCTCCCCCTCTCCCGATTGGTTCAAAGGTAACATGGACGGTGCAACTTTCAAGAATCAATGGACTGATGGAGAGATGTTGAGGTTGTGATTCATGGCTGGCTGTTCACTGCTTTTGCTTCTATTACAATATCCTAAACAAATGGAGGCCCTTGCTCGTTGTTATGGCTTGAGATTTGCGTTGGAACATGAGTGCTCTGGAATTGTTCTTGAAACAAATTGCAGATGGCTTGTTTTTATGGTACGCCCTTGAAAAAATGATGTATCATTTATAATATTTATCAAATAAGTTATAAAACTTTTGATATTTTTTATAAACAAGTTCTTGTAAAAATATATATATATTTTTATGAAAAGTATTAATTTTTTTTACAATTTTGGGGTAATTACATTAACCATCTATGAGCTAAAGTCAAATGACAGGAACCTCTCTCATAATTTTGAATATTACAAACAGCTCCCTTACTATTTAATGTCACATTAAAGAAGCTTAAACTTTTGTCCAGATATACATAAACTATATTAGTATTTAGGTTTTCTGTTCGATATTTTAGTGCAATTCTTGTACATAAACTTTTCTTAAATCAAATTTAGAGTTAGATAACCAAAGGCATCACACTATTTATATTACAAAAGTTGTAACGGTGGATGAAATTTTATAAGAAAGAATTAAAAAATATTTTCTGACTGTAAGTGATCTCTTTTAAATTCTATCAGTATCAAAATATCTAAAATTTAAAATAAGTACAAGTATTCCTGTCATTTGACCACGCCTTAAAAGAGATTGTAGAAGCAATACAATAATTATATAATAAAACAAAGAAGATTCTTGTATTATAGCAATCAAAGTTATTTACTTCAGTTAAAAAAATTATAACAATTTATTTTAAACAAAATTTATAACATTTTTAGCAAATGTTGCAAGTAACTTACCGATAGACTATTTTTAAATGATGTACAGTGAAAAGTAAAAACAAAACAAAACCTTTTAACATTTATTAGTCTTTACTTTTTTATTTTAAAAACTTTTATGTTTTTGAGTCATTGTTAATTAAATAAAAAATTAATTGAGATAATGAATGTACTTTAAATGAAATTTATAATGTTAAACTCTTACCTTTTTTTTTTCGTTCTTCATCCTCTGCTTTCAAAATCAGTTTTTTTAAATAAATAAATAAATTGGATACTGTATGAGTACTTTCTTGCAAATTGGGATATGCCTTCATGATTTGGTCATCAAAAACAGGTCACAAATGAGATAATGAGAAGGGAATACATAGACGGAAGAAAGAGGAAAAAAGAACAGGGATGTTTCATGGAATCATTCTTTCTTTGTACCAAACACTGTAGAAACAGAGAAAATAAGAGAAAGAGTGTAAAAACTAAAAGCATGTCAGCAAAAACAAGTATTCATATATTATCATTGTTGTACTAATTTGTGTTGATTGGAATGAAAGATATTTGATTATTTAAGTATTTTATTTCAAATTTTATCTTTGGAATAGTATGTATAGAAAAAATATATTTGAAAGAAAACTTTCTTTTACGCGCCTAGCCTTAATAATTTTATTTCATGTAAGGAGATATCCTAATTTACACTAAAAATATTATCATTGTTGTTAAAGAAACCCATATCATTTCAGATAACCCAAATGACACAACTAATAGTGCGTCGAGCGTTTGTAATCTCTTAATTTATATTTCTATTTCAAGAATCTGATGTTGCCAATTTTGAACAGAAATGAATTATGATTTATGAGCGGAAGAAGATTGCGTTGGACATTTACAAGTAGATAAGATATCATTGTCTTTCATGCTAAGTGGATAAAATCATTAGATCAAACAAATAAAAGATCCTCTTTAATTTCATGCAAATCTAGTACGTTTTGTATATAGGAACTTCAATAATATTAGACAAATAATTGAGAAAGTCTAGCAATACACCCCTAAAGTGGTGTGTGTAGCTTACACTCAATCCATAACCATCAAATTGTATGTATGCGTACATGAAAGTGTTATTTTATTTTATTTTGCTTTAGACTCGTGTTAATATAATTCTACAAAAGCAAATCCAATGATAATGAAAGGAGTGTGTGAGTGGTAGCATCACTAATAAATTAAGTGAATGTGATTGATTTTTGTGTACTTTATGATTTTAAAAGGCAGAGGACTATATCACTGGCTTGGGCCACTACGAAATTGCATACTAGATAATGCAAATGAAGGACTATCAGCAAATTGAGTAAGCTTTTGGTCTTTGAACGATGTACATAGTGAAGTTGCACGGGGTTGGTCCAGAAGCAGATCAAAGAACCAAATATGATTTCTACCATAAAAGGTACCAGACAAAATAAAATGGGTCTTCATCTTTCAGCAATGAAATTCGTTCTCTACCTTCAAAAGGAAAACAAATCCTTTCCCCTTGAAAGTTAAATTCATCTGCATACGTGTTGTAGTTACTCAAAGCCCAAGAGGGACAGAAAAAAGTGTCATACGTCCTGCAATTATAGTCAAAGCTCCAAAGGGTGAGGCCGGATTGGGAATTGGCTAGTCAATGCGTAGGCTCCACCTGAACAGAGGCAGAGTTGAAAGCAAAAAGCAAAAAGTAAGAGGAAAATGTCAAGACAATGCGTTTGCTCCACCTATTGTCTTCGGCAAATTAAACAAGTCTAATATCATCAGATTTGGATTTTATTAAACATAACAAAAAAGGGATAAATGGAGAAAATAATAACTGGCTTTAAAATAACCTTTTGCAGGAAATTGCTCCAAAATTCTGCTAATTCATTGTTTAAACAAATTTGTAAACGTGAGTTCTAGACTCTACAGTATAAAGCACCACGCCTTGCCAGGAATTAAATCATACATAAATGGCTTCACAAAATACTAATGTAGTCTGAAAGTTAAAGAGATACATAAAGTCTCTTGCTACTTACAGTATAAGTAATTCATGCAGGTTTGCTTATCGACCAAACTGTGGTTTATCATATATTGAAAAGAAGAACGACCTAGCTAGTTCATGTTACTGGAAAAGGTATATACAGTGTATCCACTGTTGAGAATGCGTTAGCCTACCTCCTGAGTGATGCTGTTGACATGAATGTGGTTCATCCATGTGATTAATTCCACTCAGCTACTTGCATTTGAACAATTTTTACTCTTCTAGTACTTTTAATCTGAACGTCAATGTCGTACCCACTGGTGGTTGTTTCAAATTTCCAAATTTACACTACCACGGGACTCAGATTATAGAAGCAACAATTCCCTTATTTTGACCAGGTTCATAGCCATACAACATAGGAAGCAACTTTTGATGTTATCTTGATAAACTTTAAATAAAATATTTTCTACTCAAATAAAATATTATTATCCATCATGTTAATCATTTATGTCAAGTTTTGAAAAAGTTGAATATTAATAAAAATATAATCAAATAGTTCATATTTTCATATATTTTAATAATTTATATTATGTTAATTTTGATGTATATCAATGAGTCACAAAATAATTTTGAATTAATGTAAAATTTTATAAATATGATCTATATGATTGAAATTTTTAATCTAACTGTAAATTTTGTAAAAAAATTATCCAATTTTTTATTGAGTATATTTTTTATCGATTCAACCGTTAAATTCTAACTATCCATTATGTTGATCATTTGTGTCAAATTTTAAAAAAATAAATAAATATCAATAAGAATGTAATCAAATAATTTATATTTTCATATATTTCAAATGTTAATCTTGATGTATATCAACAAATCACAAAATAATTTTGGATTAATGTGAAATTTTATAGATATGATCTACATTATAAGAATTTTTAATCTAATGGTGAATTTTGTGATAAAGTTTTTTAATAAAAAATTATTGAGTGGTGTAAGAGTTATCAAGTCATGTAAGTTGATCTCTCCCTTATTATTTATAAAAATATATATATATATATATATATATATATATATATATATATATATATTTTCTAAATTTTGCTATCTGATGATATGTTTGGGTAATGGTTTTTTCACCCATCGTAATTAAAGTATGTACAAGTCAGTAAACGTAACATTGTTTTTTGGTAAAAGGTAAACACAATATATTTTACTGCTATTTTTTTTATTTTCTATTAAATAAAATACGGTGCTAGGTTGCATCCGATCTTCTCTTCTTCATTGTAGTGCTTCGTTGGTAGTTTTGAAACTCTATGTCATTTGTTACTTCGTCGTTTGTTGGTGAGGTTGCAATCATGAATTTTGTCTAAAGATAACAAAGTATGCTTAATATCGTAGCCTTCATCGTTCTGTGATTCATTGTAGGGTGGTTAGCATAAATTTTGGGATTTTAGGAATACTGGATAAATTTAAGTTTATGTATCTCTTTACTTGCTTGATATATTTTATGAAGTTTTGTGAAAATACTTGGAGACAAAATGTTATGGAAATGGTATTTCGAGTTCCTCAGCCCTAGCTAGAAACAACTAGTCTTCTTTCTAGAAACAGAACAGTATTTTACGTTGCCTAGCTAGCTACTTCCGCTTTGCTGAAGAACCCAAATTTCATGTGTTGTTGTCTTGATGATGTCTTTAGCAAAGAGGTGGTGACGTGGTGTAGGGGACTCGTAGTTTATGGGCATTGGTCACATTATGTTACCAATGTGTTGTTCACTCAATATAGGTAAAGACAAACTCCCTCCGAACGACACTATAAATAGAAGTGCACTATGCTGCTCTCTTCGCAATTAGCAATCAGAATCATATATACCTCCAAGCCTCAATATAACCTGATTCGTTTGCTCGTAGCTACCAGTCATGGCTGGAAGACTCCAATCCTTTGCTTTCGTTCTTATTATTCTTTCTTTCTCCTGGTTTAGCATCCAACATGGGATGGCACGGCCACTTAACACTTTAGGACTGCATAGAGATGCTGATCAAGAACCAAATAGTACCTTTCTGGAGTCATCACACAAGGTTGTGAGGAGCTCAATTGTGGAAGGTCATAGACAGAAGAATATCATTCGGAAACTAGTAGCTGACAACTCCGGTCCTAGCCCCGGCGGAGGAGGGCATAATCATGGACCAGTTTCATACGATCAACTCAACAATTAGAGCTTCATAAGGAAGAAGTTGCTTCTCTTTTTAATTTTTATTTTATTTGAAATATTTCGTTCTAGTGGTTTGCAGTTCTGTCGTTGTCGTTGTCTTTCTGTGTTTTTTTTTAATAATTATTATAGTGAATGTCTTTGTCTTTGTCAAGTGTGATTTCTGGGTTGAGATCTTAAGCTGTCTCTTGGCCCTTCTGAATAATGTAATCTACCATGCAATGGTTTATAGAAGCTATGTTCTTCTGTTTCAACTTTCAATATATGTATTATATATATATTATCGTGCCTTGTGTACCTTTGTTTTTCATTTTGTATTTTCTTAACGAAGCTCCTTTTCTTGGTTATTCATTTGTTGATGTTGTATGGACACCAGCGTCATGATAATTAGTAGATATATCAATTCCATGAAAATTCTTGTATTGTCTTATATTGCACTCGTAAAATTAATACACAATTTTTGTACACTTTTGTTTTATATAGGTGATTAGTTTTTTCATAGGACTACACACATGATGAGTTTTTTGGTGGAGAAATTAGATCAATCTAGCTTGATGCAAAAATTTAAATAAAAAAATTAAACAAAAGAAAAAATCATGTACAAATACATGAGTTTTGTTAGAAATTGTCAAATTGATTCAAAGCCTGAAACAAAATACTCTTTCTTTTTTTTTTAATCTTTTCTGTTCTTGGGCTCTGGCCTCTAGGGTAAAAAAGGATAACAATTTAAAAAGCCTAATAAAGAGTGGAGTTTTTTACTTTGGAAAAATTATCATAGCTAGTGGACTAAGTGGCTAACTTAGATCGGACCATGTACGTCCTCTGGGCCTAACCTAACTGGATAACAAAAGTAGTGGGTCTGGTTGCTTTAATAGCTAGTGATCGTAATATTGAAAAGGGATTTGATCCAGAAAAGAAAGGATGGTCCTTTCAGCCCAATCATTTGTGGGCTGGCATGAGAGGCAAAACAAGATCAAGGTAAAAGGCAAAGTGGACATGGGCTAGTGATTGATCCATAGAGAGAATAATTCACGGAGAAAAAAATTAGTCTTTATCTTATAATTTTAAAACATGTTATAGATCTTTTTTAATCTTTGCTTTGAAGAGTAATAACATTTCTACACTCAATTGCCTCATTGCCCTCCATCTATAAACCAAACCCTCAAAGCTCCCTCTTCCCTGAACACTTGATCCCTATATTTCTTTCTCACTTTTTTGTGTGTATTTGACTTTGTGTGAATATATCTATGATATGATCGATGAAAAAGAAGTGCTTGATAGTTTGATGGAGTCTTTTATAGCCTTAGACCCTTGCAAATATTAGGCAAAAACCAACCCCTCTAAAGGCCTCCATGTCACACATCCCACCGCTGACATAGTTTACCATCAAATGCTCAAGTATTCTACCAAATAGTTCACCGCCTATCAATTAGCTTTGTAGAAGCCTCTGCCCTTCTTCTGTTCTTGATGCTGAGAATTATGTGCCTGGATAATGAATTCATCTTGATAAAAATTAACAGATACATAAAAGTAAAAGACAATGGATGTTTCAAGATAATCTTACTATTCTGGTCTCTATTTCTGAATCATTTTCTGCTTGGTTTTTGCAGTCCTTGATTGAACTTCAAAGTAATAATTAAAAGATAAAATGATTTCCGACCTTACTCAAAAGTTGGCATTCTCTCATTCTTTCTTCTTTCTTTTTATTTTTATTCCCTATTAATGACAGGACAAATTCCTTGTGACATTTTCTTTGTTTACAGTGACAACATTATGAAATAGAAAAAAATCCAGTTCATAAAACACTATTAGCTAATGTAAAATTAAGCTGTTGTAACCAGTCATTATTAACCATAGAGCATTGTTTAAGAAACATTTAGTACTCTTTAATAAATTCTCTGAATTATTTTTGCATTTAATACTTTCTATTTTAATTTTTTAATCAACGCCCAGTTGTTAGTGAAAAGCTAAACTTTTTAATTAATTATTGTAATAATTAAACTTCTTTAATGATATAATAATATATAATTGAATAGGTATTTGTTAACGAGTGTCGTATTAGTTAAAGAATTAAAATAAAAAGTATTAAATATTAAAATAAAACATTTAATATCTTGATAATCCAAAAAATATTTAATACTTTCATTATGTAATTAAAAAATTTATGGAGTTAAATACTTCTTAAACAATGTACTTAGAACACCAATTAAATAATGGTGTAATATCATGGATGAAAATTAGATCATCCACATATGTCACGCTCATTGCTAGTTCACCAGTGACACCATGCCCTTCCCTAACAAAAAGAATAAAATCTGATTGCTGCCATAAAAGGTACTGGACAAAATAAAATGGTTCTTCACCTTTCAGCAATGAAATTCATTATCTTCCTTCAAAAGGAAAATAAATCGTTTCCCCTTGAAAGTTAAATTCATCTGCATACGTGTTGTAGTCACTCAAAGCCCAAGAGGGATAGAGGGAAGTGTCATACGTCTTGCAATTAGTCAAAGCTCCAAAGGGCCTTGGGTTTGGGAATTGCCTAGTCAATGCGTTGCGCTCCACCTGAACAGAGGTAGAGTTGAAAGCAAAAAGTAAGAGGAAAATGTGAAGGCAATATGTGCTTGCTCCACCTATTGCTTTCAGCAAATTAAACAAGTCTATGAAGTTATGAACATCATATTTGGATTTTATGAAATATTGCAAAAAAAGATAAAGGGGAAAAAATAACTGGCTTCAAAACAACCTTTTGCAGGAAATTGGTCCAAAGTTTTGCTAAAACATTGTTTAAACAGATTTTAAAACGTGAGGTCTAGAGCAGTGAAGCACCAGGCTTTGCCAGGAAAATCATACATAAATGGCTTCACAAAATGCTTTTACCTATATAGTCTGAAAATAATATACATAAAGTCTCTTGCTACGTACAGTAGAAGTAATTCATGCAGTATCAACCAAACTGGTGGTTTATCATATGCTGAAAAGAAGAACGACCTAGTTCATGTTACTGGAAAAGGTATACACTATACAGTATATCTACAGTTGAGAATGCATTAGCCTACCTCTTGAGTGATGGCTGACATGAATGTGGTTCATCCATGTGATTAATTCCACTCAGCTACTTGCATTTGAACAATTTTTACTCTTCTAGTACTTCTAATATGAATGTCACTGTCGTCCCAATTGTGATTGTTTCAAACTTCCAAATTTTCACTACCACGGGACTCAGATAGCAGAAGCAACAATTTCCTTTTTTTGACCAGGTTCAGAGCAACTTGTTCAACATAGGAAGCAACTTTTGTTATTTTGATAAACCTTAAATAAAATATTTTCTACTCAAAACTCTACATCAGATCAACTTTCTCTCTACTTAGGTAACATATGTATGATAGTAAATTTAATTGAAGTTCTGATGCAGTGGCGGATCTTTTAAGGGACCGGAAGAGCTACGCCCCCAAAAATTTGGAAATCCCTCAGGAGTATCTAAAAATATTGCCCAAACAATAGTAAAATACTATATGTCCCTTCAGAATTTTAGTACAAGATCCGTCAATGTTATGACACAATCCCTTGTTGTGGAAAACCTTGATTAGCTCTTTACAAGCTAAATTTATTTATGGAATAGGATGCATAGGTAATTTTATATGCATATGGG
This sequence comes from Styphnolobium japonicum, assembly GCA_023212625.1. Classification (NCBI taxonomy): domain Eukaryota; kingdom Viridiplantae; phylum Streptophyta; class Magnoliopsida; order Fabales; family Fabaceae; genus Styphnolobium; species Styphnolobium japonicum. Next base: position 4,269,704 of record JALBWW010000013.1, read on the forward strand.
TCTATATCCAGTACGGGTACACATTGGAAATTGGTATTTTTTTTAAAATTTTGTTATCAGGTATCTTTAGGTACAGCTTGGTTACGCATCACAATGAACCGGTATGTTCAGCAACACGAAATGCAGTGTTTTGCTGTTAATTTTTTAGGGTTTAGTATTAAATGAAACAAAATGCTAATACTTCATCCCTTCAAATATTAAGACAGAAAGCCTAGTTCAGAGGGTGTGTCCTGTTCTATTCTTTGCTGTAGTACTTCATTGGTTGCTTTGAAACTCTGATCTTGTATGTTGCTTTATAATTTGTTGGCGATGAGGTTGCAGTCCTGGATTTTGTCTGATTTATTATTGGGTGCTTAGAGTAAATTTTGAGATTTTGGAGATACTTGGTAAAATTGAGTTTATCTATCTTTTGCTTACTTAATAAACTTTATGGAGTTTTGTTAAAAAATTGAAGATAAAATGTTATGAAAATGATATTTCGATCGATTTCCTGGGCCCTAGTCTTGTTTCTAGAAACAGAACAATATTTTTACATTGCCTAGCTAGCAACTTTCCCTTAGCTTCAGAACTTAAATTTCATGTGCTGATGATGGCCTTAGCAAAGAGGTGGTGTAGCAGACTCGTAGTTTATGGGCATTGGCCACATTATGTTATCAATGAATAGTTTACTCTATACGGGTCAAATCAAACTCCCTCCAAACAACACTAAATAGAAGTGCACCATGCTGCTCTCTTTCTCAATAAGCAGAATCATATATACCTTCAAGCTAACCTCGGTATAACCTGGTTCATTTTCTTGAAGCTAGCTACCAGTCGTGGTTAGAAGAGTCCAATCCTTTGCCTTCTTTCTTATTATTCTTTCTTTCTCATGGCTGAGCATCCTACATGGGATGGCACGGCCACTTAACACTTTAGTGCTGCATAGAGATGCTTATCAAAAACCAAAGAGTACCTTTCTGGAGTCATCACACAAGGTTGTGAGGAGCTCAATTGCTGAAGGTCATAGACAGAAGAATATCATTTGTAAACTAGAAGCTGACAACTCCGGTCCTAGCCCCGAAGGAGGAGGGCATAATCATAAGAAAAAAAATTAGCTCTCTTTTTAAATTTTTTTGTTTTTATTTTATTTGAAATATTTCGCTCTATTGGCTTGCTGTTCTGTCGTTGTCATTGTCGTTCTGTGTTTTATTTATTTATTATTATTTGTAGTGAATGTCTTTGTCATTGTCAAGTGTGATTTCTGGGTTGAGATCTTAAACAGTCTCCTGGCCCTGCTGAAAAATGTAATCTAGCAAAGTAATGGATTGTAAAAGTTATACTCTTCTGCTTATATACATATATTATATATACATTATGCTTCCTTCCCGGGTAACTTTGTTTTCTTATTTTGTAAAAGAAAATATGTGTCTTCTTACGACCCATTATTTATGACCTGGCATGAGAGGCAAAACAAGATTGAGGCAAAGGGAGAAACCCGTTTCTGGCCAAGGTGACATGTCGGCCGGAGGTCTATTGTTCGTTTGTTTTTATTTATTATATGGGTTATCATTCAGCTTTGCTAAATTTGAAAAACAAAAAATAGAATAAAAGTAATGTAACATTTTATAATTATAATAAAAATGTATCAAACTAAAAACAAAAACAAAAAGCCAAAAATCCTAATTAATTAGTGCAAAACGAGAAGGAGAGGAATATTCTGATTGTTTACATTTGTGCACATATTTCATGGTGATCTTACTATTCTGTTCTCGTTTTCTGAATCATTGGCTGCTTGGCTGCAAGAGGTATGTATTATTAATTAAGTATAAGATTATTTTGGTACTTATCTTTTTTTTTAGGATACCAGTATCAAGAGTAAGTTACCTAGCATTCATTAGTTATTATTTATATTTAATAAATTTTTTAATATTTATTGTGAAACTAACAGTCAATAAATAATTGACAACTCACCCTAAATACCAAACATATGAGAGTATTATAACAACTCCTATTAGGTATTAATTAAGTTGGTGTTCTGACTACGGTATTGACACTTCACCCAAGCAGCTGAAATTTTGTTTTAAGAAAACCAAGAATATTTAATATTGAAACTTGTCATATTAGCTTCTTGGTTAAATCCTCCCATCTATTCTAACAAATGAAAAATATAATAGAATATCTGTTGGAGATATATGTGAACTAATTAAAGGACTGTAGCAATTAATTTTATGAATTTAATTTTAATTTACTATTAATGTAAAAAAAGTTATAATGCCATTTAATAATGTGTTGACAAATTATTAAAATGGTTTAACTATCACAACAATTACCTAAAAAACTTAATTATTTAATAATATGTTAATATGTTATTGAATGACAATATAAAAAAAAAAATTCTGATAAAGAATCAAAATTAAACTCTAATTTTATATACAAATATATATATATATATATATATGTTTTGTTTTTGGCTTTTTCTAGTCCTCGATTGGACTTCAAAGTAATTATTTTTTTTGGTCTTTGAACTTCAAAGTAATAGACTAATTAAAAGATAAAATGTTTCCCGACCTTACTCAAAACTTGTATGATCTCTCCTTTCTTCTTTCTTTCTTTTTTATTTCCTATTAATGATGACAGGAAAATTTCCTTGCAACGTTTTCCTTTTTTTACAGTGACAAAATTCAGATAATTTTTATATCTACTCCAGTTCCTAAAACACTATTAGCTAATGAAAAGTTAATTAAGCTGTTGTAACTGGCCATTTCTACAAGAAATAGCCGATTATTTTTCTTTTCATGTTTGACAATATATCAATATCATTTAACCATTAAGTTCTCAAGGTATATCAAGGATGTATGGGGTGCAAGGAATTGAACATGATTATATCATTTAATTTACTTCTTTTAACCTAAAATAAAATAAAATTAAACGCCCTCTTCCAGATCCCATCTACTATCTATATATGACAAGCTCATTGCTAGCTCACCAGTGACACCAAGTCACCAACTCCCCAAACCCTTCCGGAACAAAAGGGCCAAATTTAAATTGAGGAAAATCTATCATGGCCATACTTGATGCTTTGCACCTAAAATTATACATGAATAAATACTTGGAGCGCGCTCAAAGAGAGAGAGACACACACAAAATAAGTTTATGCCGCAATAAAAGTAATCAATTTAGGCTGCTGAAAAACCAAACTGGCGGTCATCATATGAAAGGAAGGAAACAATGCTCATGTCATTGACAAAAATCCACAGTACATATATAGTTGAGAAAGCATTATCCACTTGAGTGATAGCAGAGATGCGTGTGATTTATACATGTGATGCATTCCACTTAGTTACTTGCATTTGAGCAATTTTTAATTGCCCTCCTATTTCTAATCTGAATGTCACTCTCTTTCGTGCAATCCCATTAGTTTCGTTACTTTAAGTTCCAGATTTCCACTGCTACACTACCACTTGGATTGCAGACGCTAGGGAGATTCTTTTTTGACCAGGTTCTGAGCCACTTTGTATTGTCGACCATATAGAGTAAACTTTCTTTTTATTTTATTATTTTCCTTTCGCTTTACTAAACTTCCTTTCATTTTAATTGCGAATTGAAATGAAACTAAGAACACTACATGTAATAAAATTTAAAGTCCCTGTTACCAAAAAAATAAAATAATGAAGTCCCCATATTTGTTTGAAGTGTTGAGTTGTTGTTGGATTATTTAATCATATATGGATTAGCATAGTCACATATTTGTTAAAAGACTTGGATTAATTGAATGTCATATTTGTGAAGCATATATTGGTTAAGCCCATTTGTGATTACTTTTGTCATTGGGCTTTTATGCTTACTTAAACCTATTATGAACTATGGTGATATGTGAGCCTTGTGTACGAGTTTTTTATAATAAGTAGGTTAACCCATATTGTAAACACAAGGAGAGGTCCCTACTCTCATCCTATATGTATTATGGTTGCACCATTGAGATCATAAGTTTCAATGCATATAGGAAAATATGGTAGTTTCTTTCCTATGCACTAGGATTCCTGATAATATTCTCATGATGTTTCTCTTAGAGATATGAATTCCTATTTAATATACAAATTCATCGGCAAGTCTAATAGCTAACAAAGGTACGCTTTCTACCTTACATAATTAAAGCATTCTAAATTCATATATAAATTTTAATTTAATCTTACATTTGTGTCTGATAGGAGATATCTTATATTTGTCCGGCCAGCACGTACGATAAGCTCCTCTTGAAGTGTCAATGTTTTATACTAAGCCTTACTTTGATAAACTTTCTTGTTATGGTAGATCTTACGTCTGCCCTTATGTATGGAATAGCACTTATGGAGAGGAAACATGAAAAATCCATTTAACTATTTTGTGGGCCCTAGTCTCGTACAAGTAAAACTCCAAACATAGCGTGGCTAGTTAATTAGGTAGCAACTTTCCACTCTAGAACCTAATTTTCATGTGTTGAAATATTGATTATTGCGATGAAGATTTCAACTCAAAATGATGTAAACCACTATAAATAGTGAAGTGCATCCCAGTACTCTCTTCTAAGTTACTCATACATAATAAGCTGTGTCATATAATTTCAGGCTAAATAACCACAACAACTCATAGCCACCAGTAATGGGTGGAAGACACCAATTCTTTGCCTTCTTTTTTATTCTTCTGATTTTCTTCTGGCTGAGCATCCTACATGTGAAGGCACGGCCTCTTAATAACTTAGGGCTGCATGGGGATGCTGGCAAAGTGCCAGAGGGTGGCTTCCTAGAGCCCTCATGCAAGGCTTTGAAGTGCTCGATGTCATGCTCAAACGTGGAAGGTCACACATATGAGAATGTTTTTCGGACTTTAGTGGAAGTTATGAACTCTGGTCCTAGCCCTGGAGAGGGACATTAAACTTATACCAGCTACCTGAAACCTGCAGTTGCATTGTCAAAATTTCATAGGAAGGGGTTTCTCTTTCTGTTCGATTTGTACTTCTTGTGTTATCGATATGTTGTTTGCTATTAGTAGTCTTTATCTTTGTAAGTGTGATCAATGTTGTTTCAGGTCAATGGGGTTGATACATGAGATGTTAAGCTCTATATTCTAGCCCCTATAAATAATGTAATCTAGTATTCAGGTTAGAATAAGATATGGTCTTTTATATTTGTATAAAATACACATCTAAGTGATCTAACTATCTAAGTCACGTATACCTAAATAAATAAATTAATGTAGCTTTTTTTATTTCTTTTCTTTTTTTAGGCTTTAATTTTGATCTACGAGAGTTTCACAATATCATTAATTTAATCATATAATTAATGCCACCACCTATGAAAATGAAAAACATTAATTCCACCCTACGAAGCACATAAACTTTAATGAAAAAGCCGTGTCTGTGTCAAACATTGTGTTTTTTTTTTGAAGAGGTGTCAAACATTGTGTTAAGAGACATTTTGTCTGAAACATGAAGTGAAAAACTTCAATATATATATATATATATATGGATACTTTAAATTCTGATGCACGACGACGTATCCATATTCGTGTCAATATGTATACTCTTCTTAAGTTACTTTAATGATGTGAAAATTTCTTCTTTAATTTGTTGATAATGTAAAATATTTTACATTAACAATGAAATAAATTTAAATTTTTTATGTTATATAATTGTATTAATAATAAGAAATATGAAAATTAATTAGCACACTATCAATGCCATAAATAAAAAGTGTAATTCTTGCATTTGCAAAACAAACTCTCCTTTGCAACCCACTTGAAGAATGCAACTCAGAAGATGAAATCTATTTTTTATTTAAAAGTAATTTCTTTCGGTTTTTATTTTTGGGTATTGGGCCTGTTGATTTTCTATAAGAAAAAAAGAAGAAGAAAAAATGATTTTGCTGATTAAAATTTCAAGACTATTGTACCAAAAATATTTCAAGAATAAAACAAAACGATACCGCAATATGGGGGGCCCGAAATTTTGTTTCGGCCATGGAGCCCAATTCAAAGCGTGAAAGACTGATCAGGACTAACAAAGATTAGGCCCAACTATACCTGTAGTCCTCCTAGACAGTTTATAATTCTTTTACTTTACCTGGGCCGTTAACTAAAACAAAAAATGTGCTTTATCTGTGGTTAGACTTAAATAGACAAAAAAAAAAAAAAAACCTTTTAACTCAGCTATTTTAATTTTTGAAACATAGTACTTAAATATTATACATTTAAATATACTACTCATATTTTGTTATTTTTAACAGCGTGATAAATTTATTTATTTTATTATTTCACATATATCACACTAATTGTATTGGCATGTGTTAGGGTAATACATGTGAAACAATAAAAAAAATATTATTACATTGTCAAAAATAATAATATATAAATAATATATTTAAAATATGTAATATTTAAATAATATGTATAAAAAACTACTCTAACTGAATTAAAAAGCCGAAAAACAACAACAAAGACGTAATGAGTCAGGTTTAGAAGAATTATCTGTCCGGCAGAGAAAAATAGGCTTGCCAACATATATTACTGGCTCTGACAAAAAGAAAGTAGGCCAGACGGAAGGGATCACGTTGTAATTAATAAATAACTGTCATCGTCGGATGTATGTTTCACATTTATTTTATTATCACATTGTTCGTGGAGACTAAGAAAAATTAATGAGTAAACATCATTTTCGTCATTAAAAATATATTAAATTAATTTTTTTTAAAATTAGTTTAATATCAAAAAATAATTACAAATAATTAATTTAATGTGAAAAAATTAATATTTAAAGATTAATTTAAAATAAAAAATTATTAAAAAATTAAATTAATATTATATATATATTTAAAAGACGAATTTGATGATTTACTCAAAATTAATTATAACCTCCAAGAAGATTTATGGATAAGAAAATGAGATTCAATCATTTGAATGTTAAGAATATTTATATAATTTCTGGAAAGAGATAGATACCAATCAGGTCAACCAATTACATAATGGATACAAATTGATACTTCCATTCAATAATATTGATAAGTAATTAATTCAAAACCGGGTATCAACTTACTAAATAAGTAGAGCTCAAAGAATTGCGTGTTAAGAAGAAGAAAAAAACTACGGAATTCTCTTTTGAATGTTGCTATGGTAGTGTTTATATACATATATATATATATATATATATATATTTAATTAAAAAAAATATTGATTTTGGGTTTGCAGTAGTAAATCTTGTACTTTTCTCTCAAAAATTTTAAGTCTCATAAATTTATAATATTATATTTATAATGTATATATTTATTTTTTTAATAATAAACTAAGGCTACTAAATTTTTTAAGTTAATATCTAATAAATTTTGTTCTCTCTCTTTTGTATTAATTAGTCAACTATTTTAATCATTTTTTCACAATTTATATTTTATTTATTTTAAACAATCCCTTAAAAAGTTTATCGTTCATTTTTTTTATTTCTCATCTTTTCTATAGAGTAATATTTGATTATTTTTTTTTATCAAACCAAGTATTATTTTAATCTTTTTTATTTTTATTTTCTTGATTGTTGCCAATGACAAATATTAGTCTTTAGTTAAATAATAAAAAAATTTATTTTTCAAATCAAAATACTTAAATAGGTTAAAATAATTAAAAAATTTGTTCTCTCATAAGAGTTGTTAGGAATTATCTTTTTCTATCTCACCTATCATTAGTTTTGACTTTTACTACTTACTTTTACTAACATTTCAACTTACTATGCATTTTCTTTTTCTTTTTTATTTGAATCAAAAAATAAATTTATTTTATTTTTTATTAAAAATATTAAATATCAAATTTTATTAAAAATACCATATTAAAATTTGACTTTACAACACATAACCCTTGTTTATTTGGCATGCAAAAGTGGAAGATTCTTGGCCTTCAAAAGGATTGTCAATTTTGGAGGCCTGAGTAGTAGCTAGGAATCATATTGATGATGAATAATGATAGCTTGAAGAGTCGTAACACTCTTGACCTTTTTATATCGAAAGGTATAATATTAAAGTTTATACATGGTAGTTTTATTAAAGTTTAATTTTAGTCTCTTAATTATAAAAGTAATAGTTTTATTTTATTTTTCCAAGTACATAATTAAACTAATTATTAGATTATTATTGATATGACGTTGTTTTTATTAATGATATTATGTTATATGAATGATTTTAAGCTTTTTTTTTTTAGGTCGTATCACATCCAAGAGAATTTTTTTTGACAGAACATCCAAGAGAAAATGAGAATTGGAGATGTTGGGAATCAAACTCCATATATGCAACTCCTGATAAAGTCTAAAGGAGATATCAAATTGAGTTAAACTTCATTGCTATGTGACGTTATGTTTAATTATATATAAAAAGAGTGTTCTAGAATTTTATTTTCTACACGCGAGCGTGCTCACACACACACACACATATATATATATATATAATATCACGTTAATATTAAAATAATTTAATTTCTATTTATTATTAGTGTAAAATTTTTTTACATTATCATTTAATTATGTACTGACACAATATTAAAATAGTTAAATTTTTTAAATAGTTGTTGTGATAGTTAAACTCTTTTAATGATTTAACAACACATAATTAAATGACATTATAAAAAAAATTTTACATTGATAATGAATTAAAATTAAACTCATATTAAAATGATAGGAGAATTCAATTATATAAATTTATAAATGAACTTAATTTTGATTTATTATCAATATAAAAAAATATAATAATATGTTAGTATATATTTCAAAAAGTTAAGCTTCTTATGTAATTGTTGTGATAGTTAAATTTATGTAATGATTTGTTAACATACGATCATATGATAGTGTAAAGGGATTACTCTGGTATCCATCTTTCTTCTGTACCAGTACTTAATGTGAATTGTCAAATATTCATTAGTTATTATTTATATTTAATAAATTTTTAAATATTTATTGTGAAATAACAATAAATAAAGAATTAATAACTCACAATATCAAACATTTCAAAATATCATAATAACTCTGTAATATAAAAGTTTTTTTTTATACTAACTAAATCAAAATTAAATTCTTTATAAATTAAAAGAAGAATAAGAAGAATGACTAAAATAGAAGCTTAGTAAAACTAAAAAGAGTAAGCCTATTCGATTACTTGTTTTCAATGAATGAAGCCGGCCGAATGGACGTGTGGGACTCTCCGACTCACATCGAAGGAAAATTAGTTCTGTCCTTTTGCTCTTAAAGGTGTGTTTGGTTCAGAGATATTTAGAGGGGAAGAGAGAGAAATAATCTTTTATTTTTAAATTAAAATAATTATAAAATATTAATAAAAATATAAAAAATTATTAAAATGTTACATAATAATTTTTTTATTTTAAAAAATAATCAAATAAAAGAATATAACCCTCAAATAAAAAATTATTCGTCTTCTTCCTTTCCTTCCAAACACTTCCGTCCAAAGAATAGCTGGAGCGCTTGTCTCATCTCCATTAGGTCATTGTGAAGCGAAGCATATTTGCACGCTCCAAATATTCATCCTGTTTTTGGCCTTTTTTCTTTATATTAACGGTTTTCTTTTGCCATTTTTAAGCCAACCATCAGGGCTCTCTCTTCGTTGACGCTCCATGCATCCCTTTATTTCCTCTCTCACTATTTGTGTGGAAATTGTGAAACCATGACTTCTGAGGATAAAAAAGAAGAGGTTCATGTTCTGTTGGTGGCATTTTCAGCCCAAGGACACATCAATCCCTTGCTTAGGCTAGGCAAAAGCCTAGTAACCAAAGGCCTTCATGTCACACTCGCCACCACTGAATTAGTTTATCACCGTGTGTTCAAGTCCACCACCCCCACCACCCATGACAACGCCGCTGTCCCCACTTCTATCGCCACCAATGGAATCCAAGTACTGTTCTTCTCGGATGGCTTTCATACCGACCAAGACCGCAAGATAACCAACCTTGACCAATACATGGAGGTTATAGAAAAATTTGGACCCATTAACCTCTCAAACATTATCAAAGACCACTTCCTCGGCGGTTCTAAAAAACTAGCTTGCATTATCAACAACCCCTTTGTTCCATGGGTAGCAGATGTAGCTGCCGAGCACAAAATCCCCTGTGCTTGCCTCTGGATTCAACCTTGTGCTCTCTATGCCATATACTACCGTTTCTACAACAAACTCAACCAGTTTCCTACTCTCGCAGACCCTGATATGAGTGTCCAATTACCAGGTCTTCCATTGTTACAACCACAAGACCTTCCATCTTTTGTTCTCCCATCAAACCCTTTTGGAAGCATCCCTAAGCTATTCGCAGAGATGTTCCAAAACATGAAGAAGCTGAAGTGGGTATTGGCAAATTCATTCTATGAGCTCGAGAAGGAGGTCATAGATTCCATGGCTGAGGTATGCCCAATAACAACGGTGGGTCCACTAGTCCCTCCATCTATACTCGGCGAAGATCAAAATCAAGATGTTGGAATTGAAATGTGGAAGCCACAAGACTCCTGCATGGAGTGGCTTAGTCAACAGCCTCCTTCTTCGGTTATATACATCTCCTTTGGAAGCCTCATTGTGTTATCTGCTAAGCAAATGGAGAGCATAGCCACGGCTCTGAAGAACAGTAACCGCCCTTTTCTTTGGGTCATCAAGCGTCCAGAAAAAGCAGCTTCGGATGGAGCAGAAGAGCCGCCATTGCCACTGCCACAGGGGTTCGAGGAAAAGACCAAAGACCAAGGCCTAGTGGTGCCATGGTGCCCACAAACCAAGGTCTTGGCTCACCCTGCAATTGCCTGCTTCTTAACTCATTGCGGGTGGAATTCCATGTTGGAAGCCATCACCACAGGCACGCCCATGATTGCTTACCCACAATGGACCGACCAACCCACCAATGCTAAGCTTATTTCCGATGCGTTCCATATGGGGATACGCCTCAAGCAGGACAGTGATGGCTTTGTTGCAACAGAGGAAGTTGAAAGAGGTATTGAAGAAATTTTTGTGGGGCCAAGGTCAGAGGAGATTAAGAAAAATGCAGCAGAGCTTATACGGGCTGCAAGGGTGGCGGTGGCTGACGGTGGCTCGTCGGACAGGAATATCCAGTCATTTGTGGATGAGATTCTTGGCAATGTCTAGATTATGTGAACAGAGAGCATGGTAGGACAAGAAAGGATTTTAATGTCGATCATGTGAATATTGGATATTCGACTATAGTTTGGAGTTTTCTGATAATTGTTCGTTCACATCAAACAAGAGAAACCAGGTGTGAATCGTAGTTCACAAATAAAGAAAAGAAAGTGGGGCTAATTATATTCATGTGACTTCTCCTAGAAATTGTTAACCCGAGTTTAGTATTACTTTCAAGCTTGAAAATTTTAAGGAATCACTGCATATTATAGATATTTTATTTAATATTAAATATGTTTAAATTCACTCTTTACTTTAGAGATAAGTATACTTATAATATAATATGATATATACAATCTTAATATATTTAATGTTGAATGGAGGATATGGTAAAGAGTATCTAATAGTGCAAATGCTTTTGTCACATAAATTAGCACCATTCGTTAAAGCGTGCTACATGTAAATCATGCAAGAATTTCAATTTTGAAAGATAGATATCAAGCATTGGACGAAGAAGAAGATAAATATCAAGGATTGGATCGTTGGACCACATAATTGAATTAAACGTTATTTGACAGTCAATATAAATAAATATTCTATCAAATAATTTTTTATTGGACTGTATGGTCCAATAAAACGCTTCTAATAAAATTCGAACTCATCTCTTTTGAGGATAGATATCAAGCATTAGACGGTTTTGGATCACAGAATCCAATTAAAAGTTATTTGAATTTGACATTCAGTATAAATAAATATTTAAATAAATATTCTATCAAATTATTTTTAATTATACTGTGTGGTCCAATTGTCTAGTGCGAAGAAAAAAAAGCACATGTAGGATGACAAGCACAAGCTAGACCACTATGCCATACAAGATATGATTGGAATATTTTCAACATAATATATATTTAAGTGTTTTAACAGTCACATTTTTGCATGGTTAATACGTGACATGTTATTATGAATTGTGTTAGTTCATCTCGTACAAATCTCAAATGTCTATGTTAATTAGAAGAAAAAAAAAAGAAAGAAAAAAGAAACATTGCCACTATTGTGGCAAAAATAACCTCATTGGGATAATATATGTTTGAAAGTAACACTAAACTCGTAAATAATTTTCTAGTTCACCCTTGGTCATTTACCCCTTTTTTCCTGTGTTTTGGAAACGGAGTAACCGAGGGACTCTTCTGTATTCTAAGAAGAGAAATGTTAAACCATAAGTTTTTTTTTTATTGGAAATATCATAAGAATTAACTTATTCGTGTGTGATGGACTTCAATTTTTTTTCTCTCTTACAATGCTTGATTTTTCTATCTCATGATATTGATGCAATTAATGTTCATAATATTGCCTTATATAAATTGAAGTAATATAAGATAACAACTATTTTATTTATTAATTAACCTAGTATACCCACTTAAGGACTAGATAGTTTACCCAAAAAAATTTCCGTGTGTTGGTGAGTTTGTGTGCGCTTGTGTTGTGGGAGAATTCTTATGCTATTTTGATAAATTTGGTATTTAAAATAAATTATTAATTATTTATTAACTGTTGATTTTATAATAAATATTTAAAAAATTAATAAATATAAATAATAATTAATAAATATTTGACAATTTATTCTAATTACCAATACCCTAAAAAAAAATTAATTACCAGAATAATTCATATATTATGCACATTTCATGCTGATAGGCCGCGCATTAGGCCATGCCCAACCGGATCTGCAATCAGTCTCAGTGGGCAACAGACGTTGGGCTTGTCAACTCAAATTGTTTTATTTTTAATTAAAATTAATGCTCAGTTAAAAGCTCCCTTAAGTATTTAATACATCTTATTATAACATGTATGTTAAGAGATATATAGATAATATCATTAGTTAATAATAATATTATCAAAACTTTGGATGGGGTTGCTACATTAATAGATGCAAACTGACTAATTAATCTAATATTGGCTGTTTTATGTTCTTTATTGACTTGATTAGGCTAGCCATTATGAATCTGCGATATATCAATAGTTGGGCTAGAGGCCTAGGACATTTGACTCCATGGTCCATCTGAATTGTTTTCACTGAAATTAATTTTAACATAAATATTAATTTAGTTTTAATCACAAAATATTTTTAATAAAATTTAAAATTTTATACTATAAATAAAATTCTCTCAGATAGTAATCAATTTTCCCCCTAATTTACTCACTCCCACTAATATGGGCAATATGGGCTGCTTCAGCTTTTTGTGTCATCGTTGTTCTTAAATGGCATTTTACGTAATTCCACTGTGATAGCTTATATAAGGCTAACTACCTTATGCATAACCCATGATATGCCAAACTATAACTCAGGATCAAACCTAGCTAAAAGTAGGATTATTACATATCAGCTAGCTAGACTTGCTTGAGATATGCATTTTCAATATTAAGAAGTGTGAGAATATGCAGAAGATTCTTCATAAAGATTAATGTAATGGATATATATAGTTTGAACTGCGTACTTATAGTTCAAGCCTTTAAGTGGCTCCCAGGAAAATAGTGTTATCTATGGAAACTTGAAGAAGAAAATAGTAGTTTGTACATCTGGCGGTGTTAGTGAAGTGTTTATTTTTGGCTGTACATAGCAGACTTAGCAGTGCCAGTGTTTTAAACATTAATAGCCCAGATTTAAATTCTCAATCCTATTTTCTTACCTTCTTATTTAAATATGGATTTAATATTAATTTATTGTCAGTGTAAAAAAAATTTATATTATTATTTAATTATGTACTGACACATCATTAAAAGTGTTAGACTTTTGAAGTAGTTGTTATAATAGTCAAACTCTTTTAATAAGTTGGCAATACAAGATTAAATGACAATGTAAAGAAACTTTACACTAATAATAGATTAAAATTAAACTCATTAAAAATTGACAACTCAATTTAAAAACATATTGTTCTCTTAGTTGTTAATAACTTCTCTTTCAATTGTCAATTTTTTCACAAATTATCAGTATTTTATTGAAAAACAGAAAGAAAAAAACCAAAATTTTGATTCCTAATAGCCGTTACCTAAAAAAATTTAACTAAGACGGAAGGTGAACCACCGAAAGTACTCTTAATTACCATAAAATTAAAAAAAATTAAAAAATTAAAAAAAAAAACTATTCTTGCATCGTTCAAATCCTATCATAAGAACTGATGGGCCGTGGGTTGGGTTTTTTTCTTAATACATGCTGCTCCTCGCGTAGCCTCCAATGAACCAAAAAATAGGATCAAGTGCTAAGCTACAATTTCTTTAATTTTTTGAGGCTACAATGCTTCATCTTTCAAATGAAATTTGTAGGTTTCCAAAGTTTTATTAATGTATGAGCAGCTTTGTGGTCGGTCCTAGGAATATATACACGGCAGAAACGTTCATGAATTAAACTGAGTTAATACGGAAAAATTCTTATATATTTTGAAAATAATATACCAATCCAAATCAAAATATAATATCTAGCATAAAAATTGAATATTGTTCATCAAATTAATTTTATAATATATACTTAATACCAAAATTTAGATAGTTTAATGTATTACTTTCAGAATATATAAAGAATTTTTGTTAAGCCAGTAATCAATAGGTACTTGATAATTTGTTAAAATTTTGCTAAAAAAGATCATAATAACTCTCCAAACTCAATTATATATATGAAATGAAAGGGAGAGCTATCGTTTCTTTGATTTTATGAAAATTTTTAAAAAAATTTATCGAATCAGTCTTCTTAATTTCTTATATATTTTTTAAGTTTTTTACATAGTTATTTTTTTTTAATATTTTTATTTTAAATAAAATTAAAATGATTTGAGAAGATATGTTACGATATAACATTTCTCTTATTTTATATATTCTCTGGCGGCTATACTGTCATACTTAAACCACCCGTATAGGCACTAAGCATAATTGAGGGTGATGTCATGACCGTGTGATGGTTTTTTATTACAGCACGGCACCAAACCCCACCACGCAAAGCCACATTTGTTTAATAATCACACATTACACAAGAATATATATTTGAGGGATTATTTTATGAGTTTAATTTTAATTTACTGTTTTTTTATATTGTCATTTAATTATATATTATTAGTTTATTAAAATAATTTAATTATTATAATAACTATTTAAAAAGTTTAACACTTTTAATAATGTGTCAATACATAATTAAATAATAATATAAAAAAAATTTATACTGACAATAAATTAAAATTAAATCCTTATTTTATTACTATCAAGAATCAACGTATAGCACGTTACCATAAATTAAATCGTCTAACATAAGGTTTGAAGAAAGAGAGCAAAACTAAGGGCATATATTATTATGAAAATACTAAAAAAAAATAGGCCAAAGTATACTTCTAAATATTAAAAGAAATTATTAGGGATTGGAGATATACTCATTACTTGTTTCTCGAACCTGACCCTGATCTTTACGCTATTTGTCTTTTTTCGCGCCCTCCATGATACAATGTTAGAATAAGCTCCACCAAGAATTTTGGGCTAGAAGGAATGAAAAACTTTCAAAGATTAATTATTTTTTTAGAAATTAATAAAACAAGAATTAATTTAATTTTGACAACCTTTTCATTTAAGTTGTGTAAATGTAAAAATATATTCAAATTTGATTAATTTTGAGTGGACTTGGTTTGATTTTAATTTTAATTATTTGAATGGACAATTTTATTTTTATTAGTTTACTTATTTTACTTATTATAAATAAGAATAATAAAGTAAAATTATTAAAATAAAATAAATTTCATTCATGTTTAAGGTGTTCCTCCAAACATGAAAATTAATTTATAAATAAATCCAAATCTTATTTTTTATAATAAGTTTTAAACATAAGAATTGATTTTTAAATCAAATCAAATCACACTAAAAAAAATGTGTTGATATGTGGCTTTTTTTGCAATGGTTTATTAGAACCGCCACTAATAATTTTTTTAATGACATTTATGCTAGTCACCGAGAATACAATGATTTAACGATGATTCTTTTATGTTTAGAGGCAATTGTAAATAAATAAATAAATAACAAACGTTTATTTCTTATTCCCTTGCCAGGTGTGAATGAGATTCTATCTCTCATTTCTATTCTTTAGGTTGTGTTTGAAATCATTAAAAATATATTTGACTTGATTTAATTTGATTCGAATTGAATTGATTTGATTTAAAAATAAAATGGTGAAAATATATCATTTGTATTATTTTTTATACTTTAGTGCCACAACATCCTCTCTTTTAATGTTAATGTGAAAAAAAATAATACACATGTTATATTTTTATTAAAAAATAACACAAAAAACACTTATAGAACTTTATCTAAGTTTTGTTCAAATAAAATCCCCAACGATAATCATAACTTTGAAAGCTCAAAAATCTCTAATTTTGTAATTTAGGGCATACCTCTGTGTAAGATTCCTTGGCTTGACATCAATGGAGAGAGAGCTTATGAGAGTTTTGGAGAAAGTAGTGAGAGAGAGAGACACACAAAGTGAAGGGGATGTGAGAGCGAGAGAGAACGAAAATCACATTCACATTCCATTGGTAAAAGTATGTTTGGAATGTTAAAAAATGGAAATTGATTTGATTTTGAAATCCTTTTGATTTAAGTTATGTGTATTTATAAATACAATCAAATTTGGTTGGATTTTAAATTTAATTATTTGAATTGACTATTTTACCTTTACTAACTTTTTAATTTTACCTCACTAACCTAACAATATCATTCACAATTATATAAGGATAAAAAATTAAATAATCAAATCAAATCAAATCAATTCATGTTTAAGGTGTTTCTCAAAACATAAAAATTAATTTATAAATCAATTCAAAAAAAAATTATAATAAATTTTAAATATGAGATTGATTTTTAAATTAAATCAAATCACACTAAAAAAAAGTGTTGATGAGAATACAATGATTTAACGACAGTTCTTTTATGTTTAGAGGCAGTTGTAAATAAATAAATAACAAACGTTTATTGCTCATTCCCTTGTCAGATGTGAATGCGATTCTATCTCTCATTCCTATCCCTTACGGATAGAATGTGAATGTGATTCTCATTCTCTCTCGTTCTCACATCCCCTTCACTTTGTGTCTCTCTCTTACTGCTTTCTCCAAAACTCTCGTAAGCTCTCTCTGACATTAATGTCAAGCCAAGAAATCTGACACAGAGGTATGCCTTAAATTACAAAAATTAGAGATTTTTGAGCTTTCAAAGTTATGATTCTCATTGGGGATTTTATTTGGACAAAACTTAAATAAAGTTTTTAGGTGCTTTTGTGTTATTTTTTAATTAAAATATAAAATGTGTATCATTTTTTTCACATTAACATCAAAAGTGAAGATGATGTGACACTAAAGTATAAAAAATAAAAATAATACATATGTTATATTTTTTTCATTTTATTTATGCATTTTAGGGTTTCATCTCATTGGAAATTCGAAACGTTCGTGAGGTGCTGGCGTAAGGTAATAAAGAGGGAGAAGGTGTAGGTTATGGTGAAGCAGAGTGAACATCTAGAAGGTGAATATGCAAAACGGTGCTAAGAAGTGAGTATCATTGTTTGATTTGTTACTGTCTTGGAGTTGTTTATGATTTCGGTAGAAGGAGCTTTGGAATGTTATGCTAGGTTTTTGTCTTTTTAAGCATTTCTACACTTTGATGGTGAGTTGGCGATGAATTTGAGAGCTTGTGCGAGTCATACATATACATTGGAAGCTTGGAACAACCTGCTAAGTAGCTCGAATACTGAGCGTATGCTATAATTAATTAGGATCCAAAATCAAAATGTTAATAAACAATTTGCTTATGCGCTGTGCATTTTTTTTGTCGAATTTGCAGTCAGATCAGATTTGTTAGTGCTTTTTTTTATTGCTTCGTTCTTCAATCTGAATAAATGCCTATTTCTTTTGCTGCACAATCTTTTTTGAAAATTATACTTTTGGTAAAATAGTTAGTTTCTTGAAGCATACAAAAGTATGGTCATGCTTCATCAGTAAATCTGTTGGTCTTTAACCCAATTAAGCAACAAATGGGTTGTAGAGGTAATATACTGGGAGCTTTGAAGTTGGGATACCTCCCTAATAGAGGTCAGTGCCAGTTGAGCCAGGATGGTTAACTATTTATTTATTTGGCTTTTGTTGTGCTGCAGGTTTTGTCTATCATTTTCATTTTATAGAAAAATGACAGTTGTGTAGCTGCATAATCCATTTCAGGAATCAAAAAGACATTTGAAGACTGCAACATCATTCATTTTCTTCTGCAGAGTTTTAGGGTTCAATATTTCAAGAGGGACGGATCAATGCACAATGAATTGAAGGAAGAGTTGGATAATACTTTCGATGGCAACCTATTGGCATATCAATAGGAATCTATGATGTATGTCATAGGTATTGCTTAATCAGAATGTTATTATACTTTATCTTGTCGGTTGGCGCCTCTACAAGTTATATAAGAATGGTAAAATGACTTCAGGTCACACTAGCTTAGGGAAGGTAATTTCTTAACTTATGTCACATTTATAACCTCTACCTCTGTTCCAAAACAAAACAAGTAATTAAAATTCAAGTTAGGCAACTCTGTTGTTATTATTCATTGTGGTAGTTTCCTGCTAATAAATTTTGTCTTCATTTTTCAATCGCGGATCACCTTGAGAGCAAGAGAAACAATTGCCCTAGGGCGAGAATTGCTTGGTGGCAATGGAATTTTGACTGATTTTCTAATGGCAAAGGTATGCTTAATTCATAATTTATGGTGAATTACTTCACGAGGTCTCTATATTTGTTTTGTAATGACCCATTCTGATTTGATGTCTTGCCTAAATGACTAAATTTTTTCCAGTATTTTATATTCGCGACACATTTAGCAGCCCCGCCGCTAAACTTAAAATAAAACCGTCACTAAAACACTTTTTTTTTTGTAATATCAAACTAGTTCACTTTTAATCAATTTTAATATTTTCAAACACAATATAAAAGAATGATATGGAATAACATCAAAGGGATATCTTTTAGTAAGCAACTACTAAAATAAAGTCAAAGGGATTGATTATCCGACTTAATTTCTCTCTTTCTAGTACAAAATTCTAATGCTCCATTTGACAAGTGAATTTGGGCTTAGAATTGAAGATTGGTATTGGAATTAGATCTTTCAATTTCAATTATTTTATGAGTTTAATTTTGATCAATTGTCAGTATAAAGTTTAATACACTGACAATAGATTAAAATTAAATCCTTATCTTATTTGGTGTGTATATTAGATTTAATTATGAGTAACAATTCTATGAAATTAAAAAATAACTAGTTTTATATTATTCTAATTCTTAGATTAGACCCTTAAAATTACAATTCTAAGTAACTATTTTTTAAAAAATATCAAAAAGCAAAAGTTAAAAATAATGTTTTCATATTTCATTATTATTTGTCTTTGTCGCTTGTGTATTCTGGCATCCATCACCTAGAGTTACTTCATCATCCATCGTTGCCGGCCTATTTTGGCAATAATCCTCGTCGACAAACTTTGGCAACCATTATTGCTGGTGTGCTCATCAACCATCAACGACGGCGAACTCTGGCATTGTCGATATCCATCGTCGTACTCTGCTAAACATCATTGCTCACCATCTTCTAGCAACCACTATTGTTAGTGTCCTTATGCCACCATTGCCATTGGCATCTTACGGCAACCATTGCCACAGGCGTGCTTTGATAACCATCGTTACTAGTGTATTTCAAAAACCATGATTGTACTAAAATCTAACAAGACGTTTGGATAAGCTTCAAAAAAATGCTTTTTTCATAAATCTTTTTTAAGTAGAGCTTTTTAAAAAAAAAATTATTTTGCATTTGGATACAATGTTTAAGAAGTACTTTTAAGTAATAAAAGAACTTTTAAGTTTGTTTGGATAAAAAATAATAGAAGGGTTTTTTTATAGTAAAATTTCTGAAACATAAGGTATCTAGAATGAGGAAGGTAGGGTTTACAAAGAGGAAAAAGAGAGACATGATATGTAATTTTCAATAAAGGCAAAGGATATTTTTGTCAAAAAATTATATTAAAAATCACTTTTACTTCTCATTTTTTCAAAAGGAAAAAAAGAGAGGACATAATATGTAATTTTCAATAAATGCAAAGGATATTTTTGTTAGAAAACTATATTAAAAATCACTTCTACTTCTTTTTTTAGAAGCAAATGATCATTAGCTTTTAAAAAAGTGATAACTGAGCTTTTTTTTTAACTTCTCATTTTTTTAAAAGTTGCATCCAAACATACTTAAAAACTTGTCGAAGTGACCCATGTGTATGGAAAAACATCTATTGGGATGAGTCAATCCCTTAAATGGATCTCTGTACCTTGAGAGATTAGCTCCCTCAATCGCATGCGAGAGATACCTTGAGAAATAAAAAAAAACACTTGTAGAAGTACTTTTTTAAAAAATAAAAAGTGCTTCTATTAAAACAAATCTATCCAGCACTCCATATCCATTGAAAATGTTATATTTATAATAAATTTTAAAATTTATTATTTATTAATTTAAGTTTATCAATTAATTTTTTATTAAATTTGATAAATTATTTAAATAATAGAATTTTAATTCAATTCAGAATTATAGTTTTATATATTAATTCTTTATTTATCTCAAATATAAATTTTAAGATTTTTAGTTAATTCTAATTATGAAAAAAATAAAAATAAAAATAAAAATAAAATTTTAAATTATAATTATAATTTCAATTCTCTCGTCTAAATGCATAAGGTTTTTTCACTTAATTCTTTGCTTTTTATTTTCAATGAACTTGATAGCCTTTCAATATTTAATAGCGGCAGTAAGATTCCTCCCACCTTGTGTGAAGGGATATTTACAAGTCATCTATAAGACATTAGATTAAAGAGTAGAACATTGCAGTATCAAAAAGAGTAGAAGAAAAATAATACAAGGCATATGAATTCAAGAACACTGCAGTCTGCAATAGATGCTCACTCGAACACCGTAGGTTTAGGATATTCTCTTCAAATTCCTCATAATAAGCGGCTCTTTCATATGAGATTCACGAAATAAGAAGTGGAGACGAGGCATAATCTATTTATAGTAAATTCTAAATGTTAGTGCAGTGCCTATATTATATATAATATTTAATTATTAACTTACATTGATTCGAGTAAAAGAAATTTGATTATTTTAAAGAAGTTTAATCTTTGAAATCATGTATATGAAAAAAATACAATCAAGAATAATTCTCACTTTATGCGGCTTACTATACTTTATGAGATTAATCTCTCACTTTTTAAGTGAGGAGATATTTTAATTTATACTAATATATATATACATATATATATATATATATGTATATAATTAACCACGCTAATTTAATATAAAGTTTGTACAACCTATAATTACTAGAACCACTGGATCCCTGATAGTAATAATATTACTATATTAGACTTTGTGCAAAAATAAAACCCTAAATTATATAAAGAAAAATTACAGTTAATGACAACTCATAATAATACCAACAAAAAAAAATCAACATTTCGTGCTTGCAACTTGCAAGTGACGATGGACGGATGGAGACTACAGAGCTTGCTGTGATTTTTATCGTCACGTCTCTTCCTTCTCAAAGAGTCGCCGTCAATTTCGGAGAAAACAAGTTGTCCTGAAATCCTCACAATTAACAAATACTATATTCATTCAATCAATCAATTTCACCAGCACAACTAATTTGTATTGATTCGAGTATTTTTTTGAGACATCTTAAGAATGTTGTCTTACGTTTAATTTTTAAAGTGGCATGTATAAAAAATATAATTATAAGATATCCTAGCTCCTAGTACTTAATAATACTCTGATAAATTAACCTCCGCCTACCAAATGGATGATACCCTAAAAAACAAAACAATTTGACCAGGACATCCTTGTGGGATTGTATAATATATATATCGGCGGAGCTTTCTAAGTCTGACAACAAATAAAATAAAATAGAATATAACTAATGTGCATTTAAGTACCTAATTATTTAGGAGACAAAGGTTATATTATACTTCTATAAGCTCAAGTAATCTTAGGTGACATTATTTGATAGGAGACCAAGGTATATCATATGAGTAGGATACTCACGGGAGTAAGATAGAATAACCCATAAATGACTTTATATATATGACTTTTTCTAAATTGTACAATGATAATCTTTTTAATTATATATATATATATATATATATATATATATTAAATTTGATTCTTTAAAGATACATAACATATTAATTTGATACTCTTATCATTTTTTATATTAAATTAATCTTTTTTAGAGAGTTAAATTTAATGTAAAAATAACATTAGAGAACTAATTTAATGTAAAAAATTAACATTAAAATACCATTTTGATAATGTCCTGTATATTTTTAAAGAATTAATTTAAATATTTACTTTATATATAACCATCCATATATATCTTGGCTGGTCCTGCAATATGGGTTTAGTCTATCTTACTCTTATAAGTATTCTTATTTTCAAGTACTTTTATATTAAAAAAATATATTTTATTTTTTAAAATATTATTATTTTGATATAAAAATTAACCTTTTTGATTGGAAGTAAAGGAGAGTGACCCGTCATATTAAATTTTTTATTTTAATATTTATATGAAATTATATACTAATTTTATTTATAAAAAGTCATGTAGTTTGATAATTGTATTTACGAATTATAGGTAAAAAGTTGTGTGCACTAATTTTTTTTTTTTTTATGTTTATGTAAATTTATGTGAGCTAACTAATTATAGATAGAATTTAATTTTAATTTATTGTTGTTATAAAAAAATTTACACTAAATTCTAATTTAAATTCTAATATATATACACAATAAAAATATCTTCAAGTTAATTTTTTTAAACAATTACGTGATGTATTTAAGAAAATTAAATGTTTTCAAGGGCTAGTCCAAAATATAACCTAAATAATTAAAGTAAGAGTAAACAATTATTTTAGTCCTTTAAAAATATTAGTATCATTAATTTAATCATCTAATAATTTTTTTTATATCAAAATGATCTTTTTGAAGACTAATTTAATGAATATGACATTAAATGACTAATTTAATGTCAAAAAATAATATTACATGATCAATTTGATATTCATAATTATATTAAAAATTATTTTAATATATTTATTATTAAAGTAATTATATATTTTTATTTAGAGTAAAAAACTGTCTTGTCTCCATGAGTTTTCTATATTTGAGATTTAAGAAGTATCCTTTCTCTCTTTCAAGTTTTAATCCAAATCAAAACCAAATTGACGAGGTATAGTTAAGTTGTGAAAGTAAGCTACGTAATAACGAAAGGGATCTTTAATTGTAGGGCAGGGTTAAATTCTACTAGAAAATATCTCAAAATTAATGTTCAACTATTAATTAGTCAAACATTTAAAGAATAAAAAAAAACCTTGTTATATTTAAAAAAGTAAAAATAAAAAAAAAATAAAAAGCCGAACCAACCACTACACCTTCACTTCACCGTATTTTTTATGCTGTCATGACTCATCAATATATATTCGTATCATTATCTAATCTGAGTTCTAGCTACCGAGAAACAGCACTGAAGGAAGGAAAAGAAAATGGGGTCTGAAGCTCCCGTTCACGTCCTCCTGGTGTCCTTTCCAGGCCAAGGACACATAAACCCCCTGCTTAGACTAGGCAAGTGCCTTGCTGCAAAGGGTTTGTTTGTCACCTTCGCTACCACAGAGAACACTGGCCAAGACATGCGAACTGCTAACAACATCGCTGACAAATTAGTTAATCCAGTTGGTGATGGTTTTCTCAAGTTTGAGTTCTTCGAAGATGGTTTGGCAGATGATGATCCCATGAGGACAAATCTCAGTGACTACATCGCACAGCTTGAGCTTGTTGGGAGGCAATTTGTTACCCTAATGATCAAGAAGCATGCTGACTCAAACCGGCCAATTTCTTGCATCATCAACAACCCCTTTATTCCATGGGTTTGTGATGTAGCCGCTGAACATGGGATTTCTTCTGCTTTGCTTTGGGTTCAATCTAGTGCTGTCTTGACCGCCTATTATCATTACTTCCACAAATTGGTACCTTTCCCTTCAGATGCAGAGCCTTATATTGATGTTCAGTTACCTTCTATACTCCTAAAATACAATGAAATTCCTGACTTTCTGCTTCCTTTTAGTACATATCCATTT
The DNA here is from genome assembly GCA_023212625.1 of Styphnolobium japonicum. Classification (NCBI taxonomy): domain Eukaryota; kingdom Viridiplantae; phylum Streptophyta; class Magnoliopsida; order Fabales; family Fabaceae; genus Styphnolobium; species Styphnolobium japonicum. The sequence continues at coordinate 4,294,029 of JALBWW010000013.1, forward strand.
CTTGGTACACTCATCTTGGAACAAGTTAAGAACTTGTCCAAACCATTCTGCGTGTTGGTGGACACCTTTGAGGAGTTAGAGCATGATTACATCAACTATCTGTCAAAGTTTTTCCTCATCAGGTCTGTTGGCCCTATGTTCAAGAACCCAAAAGCACTAGTCACAAGCAATATCCGTGGTGACTTCATGAAAACCGATGATTGCATCGAATGGCTAAACTCAAGGCCCCCAGCATCTGTGGTGTACATTTCCTTCGGCAGTGTCGTGTACATGCCTCAAGAACAAGTGGATGAAATTGCCTATGGCCTCCTGAACTCTCAAGTCTCATTTTTGTGGGTATTAAAACCACCTCATAGAAACTCAAGGTTCCAGTCCCATGTTCTGCCAGATGGATTTTTCGAAGAAACCAGTGACAAAGGCAGAGTGGTGCAATGGAGTCCACAAGAAGAAGTGCTGGCTCATCCTTCAGTGGCATGCTTCCTGACACACTGTGGCTGGAACTCATCAATGGAAGCACTCACTTCAGGAGTTCCCGTGTTGACTTTTCCAGCATGGGGTGACCAAGTCACAAACGCAAAGTTCTTAGTAGATGTTTTTGGGGTAGGGATTAGATTGGGTTACAGCCAAGCTGAAAACAAAATGGTAACCAGAGATGAGGTAAAGAAGTGCTTATTGGAAGCAACAGTAGGGCCAAAGGCAGAGGAGTTGAAGCAAAATGCATTAAAGTGGAAGAAGGCAGCAGAGGCCGCAGTGGCCGATGGTGGCTCCTCCAACCGGAACCTTGATGCATTTGTGGAAGATATTAAGAAGGATGGTGCTATTAAGATCAACAAGACCCCTCAGTAAGCATGTGGCATATATTTGTTGCGTGCAATAGACAAATTAAAATGCAGGTACGGACTCGTGACACATGTATATGCACAAGCAAAAACTCTTCCAAATAAGGACAGTCTTCTCTTTTTGGAAGCATAAATGTAGGGAAGGGTCTTTTATGTTGTGTGTATAATTAGACATTGTGGACACATTGATGATTTAGCCCTTACAATAAATATTTAATGGTGGTTTATTGAGATGTCAATACCAAAAGACAACATTTGGTAATCTTTGCTGTATGAGTGGTTGTTGAATTTTCAGAATGTGGGATGTTGGCGATGAAAGATTGAAAGGTTGTACGCTTCTGGAAATCTGGTGGAATCACCAAACATAATCCGATCTGGAAATACCTACTCCCCTATCCATTAATGAATAATTTTATATCCGAATAATCATTCTAATTAATTAAAGAAGTAGGTTTTATATGTTTTAATATATTAAATACTTTTATTTTTCATTTAATACTTTCTATTTCATAACTAAGATGTTAAGAAGATATAACATTACTCATTCATTAATTCATACCGGACAAAGTTACTTGCAAGTAGGGGTGTCAAAATAATTCATTTATCCATTATTCATCCAATTTATCAATGTCTAAATCAAATCAAATCCATCCAATAATAATAATAAATTATATGGATTTGATAGATTGGATCAGATTAATTAATATATGGTTAATAGATTGAGCTCAATTTTCATTGGATATCCAGTTATTAACTTACTTATGATCTATTTGAGATCCAACCAATCCATAACCCATTTGAAATCCTAACCCATCCATTTTTTAGAGAGAGAAAACTCATTTATTCTAAACAGAAAATTAATTTTTTTCTAGAGAGAAAAAATTAATTTTTTCTAGAAAGAGAAATTTAATTTTTTCTAAAGGGAGAAAATTGATTTTTTCTAGAGGGAGAAAATTAATTTTTCTAGAAAGAGAAAATTATTTTTTCTTAGAGAGAAAGAATTACTTTTTTTTAGAGAGAAATTTTATTTTTCTTAAAAAAATAATTTTAAATAATTGAGTGAGATATTCATCTATCCTATCTATTAAAATGTATTAATGGATAAATATTCATGAATAGATTTAATATTCATCTATTAAAATGAGTCATGGATGGGTCGAATAGTTTTAACAATTTTTTAATAGATTCTAAATGAATTAATAGTTAATTTTTTATCTATCCATTATAATCAAATTCAAAATCCATTCAATCCATCCATTTGCAACCCCTACTTGCAAGTCACTTCTTTTTACACCTCTTAACTTGGTGATAAAACTTTTGTTATGTTCATGTTACATTTTTATAAGCATAAAAAAAATGATGTATTCAAATAAAAAATGATGCTTACTAATCAGCATAATATGCGTTACTAGCATAATACAATTCGTAAAGAGAAGTATAAATGGAGGTATGAAAGTAATATCCACTCGCACCTTCAACCTCACGGAGCACTTCATCTCTTCTACACTCAAATGACAGGGCTTCACATCACATTTTCATTTGAGTAAGATGATTACTACTTTCTGAGGGGGACCACCTTTATTGTCTTCCAGCTTAAATGGTCAAAAGCAGTTCGATTATTTATAGGCTGGGAGCCAGATCAAAAGTTGTTTGAAGATATAGAAAAAAATGAAATGTTAGGGTAGGGAACACAATAATGAAGAAATCAACTTTGTTTTAACTTTCACCGTGTAGTAGAGGATGCTTTACAGATTACAGAAATATGGCCTTGCAACGCCATCAAATCTTTCTCGTTCATCATCTTTACAGACAAGAAAGTGGACTCCACAGTACATTAATATTTTAACTTTACAGAAAGTGGAATAATCCATGGACCAATAGACCATTATATTACATCCATCATACTGGAAGGAAGCAAACTTTAAATACTACTAAATTTGACCAATGACTTAAAAAAACTAATCATATGGTCATAAAGATCTTGTTTTGCGTTCATGCTTAAAATGAAGTCCATATGACCGTAGTTTTCAAGATAAACCAGCTCCGGTGTGGATGGCAATTCCTTGAGAGTGTGCTGGAAATCAGTCGTATCTGCCAAAGCATCATTTCCCCCATAAGCCATCCACAGAGGCAATGATTTGGGTATGCGCCTAAGATCGAACTTTGGTGGTTTGAACTTGCCATACACTTTCAGATTTTTGAGCTTTCCATAATCATACTTGGAGAAGGTACCTTTGCGGATCACTGGTGAACAAATGAGGTCATCAAAGACAGAACCATTAAGAAGCAATAATAGCACATGAATACTGATTTCTTAACCATCATACAAAAAGTAAAAGCCAGACGGATTAACACTAGTGAAAATAGATAATCAAACTTGAAATGTACTTTCACTCTTTCAGCAATTTCTGAATGAAGTTCAAAAGACATGCTTTTGGAAATAATCAGATATTTGATAAATAGAAGAATTTCAGTCCCCCATCTGCTGGTTCACCACCAGCCAGGGAAGTAATGGCAGCTGCTAACTAATCATTGTACAGATGTGGTCTTTGGCAAGATAAAACATGTCATACACTTCACAGCATATACAAACATCACAAGCATCTATTCCATGCTGGTAACAGAATATGTATTAAAAAAAAAGATACCAGAATATGCCTAACTAATCCACTTGCAAGTTTTTACTTAATACTGGCCCATAAGAGGGAATCATCCAATTCATCCTACACTCATAAACATACATTTGTAATAAGCATTACTTTGATGCATGCTGCTATAGTGCTATGTCCTAAATTGCTTCAATCATACTCACGAAGAGATAAACAATACTACTATAAACCATAAACGTTGTCTTCAGAGCTCAGACCTATTTTACAATATTTCTTCTCCCATCCCTACAAAGGCCAGTTTAGCTACTTCACATCATGCTATGATCATTATCATACATGATCAAATGAAAATGTTCGAAGATAATAACTAGTAATATTCATAAGGAAGAGCATTAACATTAAATTATGATTGTTAGCTTTATTGCTGCTTAATAACAGCAGCCACACATATTTGGGACTGTCACAGCACAACACAATTGTCACTTAAGGCTACCAAATGAAGATAATGGAGCATACTCTGGAAAAGGTGGCGCAAGTTTTTGGAGGACGACGGGTGAGGTTCATGTTCAAGATAAAAAGCCACACGTGATTCATTGAAGCAACAATTCTTCCCTGTAATTCCATTGAAGTGCCTTGAGTAGAAGCATTTATCAAAAAAGAAAGAAAGAAACAAGAAACACAACATAATTATCGAAACATGTAGAATGAGCCAAAAGAGCAACTTCCCAATTATTTGGTCCAACTGAGTTACTGCAATAGTTAATCAGTTAGCACACTACTTCTATTAGATCTTAAAGAGAGAATATACTTTGAATTATGCCGTGGCCTACAATGTAACCAGATCTGAACAGTTTGATCGCCACAATATGTTTCAGGTAAAGCCAGTGAACTAATTACAATGACAGGAATATTTTTTAGGGAAGGAGAATTTATTGCTTTTGTTTATTTATTTTCCATACTTCTTATTATTACTCTCTTTCATAAGCACCTATAAACAAGAGGAATGTCAAATTCTGATCTCATGCATCAAGCAATTCCGTTCCATGAAACCATGAACTTCTACTCCACGAATAATAAACGCCATAATTTTGTTGCTTTCACACACAAAAAAAATCAGATGATCATTAATAATACCACAGCCACAGTATCCACACCATAAATACCACTCCTTTGTCGTCTTTCCAAGTATTTCCTAAACTATATTCAAGGAATAACTTTATTTCCATCATAGACCAAGCTGCAAGTCTAGGCTGCAGCAAGCTGAAGCAACAATACACTGAAGACATTGACTTGATGGGGCTTTGAATCTACAATCTTATCCTTGACAACTGTTCCTACCCAGATGATATGACACCATGGAGCATCTCAATAACATAGATGATGCACATAAGGGTTCCACACAAAATTCAAAATGCAATACACTGAAGTGCAAATTCAATCTAATGAAAGAAATACGTGGATGGCAATGATTTAATGATTTCAAGTTTTAATTTGCATACTGAAAATTTAGTGATTAGGAAAAATCAGACAGGGCTGTAAATTTGCACTCTCTGATTTATGGGCAGAACATGTCTGTTGCCACACAATTTTTTGACCAAACTAAAAAATCGACTGCTCAATCAGAGAGGGCTCCCCCCTCCGCACTCTAGAAGATCCAGACTTCACATAATTACCAACTCACTGATCCATCAATTTAAATTGGGTGGGGAGAGAAAGTTTGTAAATTGAGAAATCTGCAATCTTTCATTTGGACCAAGTTGAATTCATTTACAATCTCAGTCATGTTTTAAATTATAAATGCTTGGCACTTACGGTAGCAGGAAGTATCATGGTTTCTTAAAAAGCTGCGACAAATCAACTTATCTTTACTGAGTACTGCTGTACTGATACTTCACTGGGGGGATATTCTCCACGCATCATGTGCATTCACCTATATCTATGGCCATATCAACTACAGAAACAAGATGCCTCAGTAATGGATAAGTGGACAGGCTTACAACAGTGGATCCAACAGATAACAAAGAAATTAATCCACTGTCACTTAATCATCCTCCCAAAGAGACTGGCAATGGAAAACTCCGTCATGTGTAGAATATTATTTGGACTGGACAGTTTAGAACTATCACAAACACAACAGATTGGAGAAGATAATAAAAGTCTCAGCAAACAGATCAACCAGCAAGAACATTCACAGCCTAGCATGGGCACTCAAAGTCAAAACCTTCTAAACACAGACACACGGACAGAGCCAGTGTGAGAGACATGAACCTGTTATGGATGACAGCAAGTCATTGCAACTTAGACGGGTATCACATATGGAAACCAAGAGACTGGCTCCCCAATCGCTGAAAATGAGGTAAGAAAAATACATAAAGTGAACATTTGCTAAACTAGAAATACCTTGAAGAACATATGCAAAAGGAAAAGAGAAAAACAGGACAGAAGGAAAATTGAAACATAAAACCTTTTGAAGTTGAGTTGATGAACACCCATGGAAAGAATCATCTGAACAAAACCAGTAATCTTTTTTCAACTCAAAGATCAACTTTTTCAGTGAAAACTAATAGAACAAAGTAAGAAATACCTGATCAATGTGCATCTTAACCATTCTAAGTACAAAAGGTGCACTGACATGATCCAAATATGATATTGGAGATAGAAGAGCTGCAGCTTCAACCTTTTCTACTATCTTCGGTTGAGTGAAGGCGGCAAAAGACATAATTGTCCCCTGAGAAGGATGAAAAATATATAAAATGCATGCTATAGCAACCACCAAATAGCAGATGTAAAGGATGATGTACAAGAATTGTAAATACCTGTGAATGCCCAACTACAAATAGCTTTGAGTTTGTTACCGAATTAATGTAATCGATCATTTCTGCAAGATCATACAGGGCTAATTCCTGCCAAGTCCAATCCCAAAAATGCTACAAAAGGACCAGAGCTCAATTAGTCACATAACAGACAAGGTGAAATGTATCAATATTACAACCTCTAACTCTAAAGGTTCCACCAAAGACAACTAGGCACTAATGAAATGAAAATATTAGAATCTTGACAATATACAACTAAAAATGACATAGTGAATGATCTTCTCAAGATCAAGTGGTATCAAAAATCTCTTGGACGATGCATTGCTTCTTCCCTATCCTCTTCTCCCTTCTTCTGATCATCATCAGTTCTTCCTAATCTTAGGGGGCTGCTTGAAAACTCAAATCGGTGCTGAAAATGAGAAGTTTCAGCACTGAAAATAATTTAATGGTGCTTATTGACCCTTAATACACATTTAGCACTTATATTATAAATCTTTTCAAACATTACAAATAAAAATTTAGTTCTTAATTTCATAACTAAAAATTTCAGTACTGAACTTTCATAATGCTAAATTTTTCAGTTCTATCAAACACACCCTTAGCACTATATAGAGAAAAGAAGAGTGGTCTTCCCATTTAATTCAATATTTCTCCATTGTTTTACAACCAAAAAAATAAAATTCATCAGCTTCATTCGTTAAAAATAATAAAACGATAAAAACTACCACATGCAACTGACAGACACTCAATATACTTTATAACATGAAGGATAAAGCAAGCCACACACCTTATCCTTCTCTGATAAAGATATATGCCCATGGCTCCAACGTGTTCCACGCACATTTCCTACCCAAACATCAAAACCATGATCTGCAAGGATGAAGCCCAATGATTGTTCTGGAGTATTTAGAAACCATGCATCACCTGCCTGATCATATATCAAAACTGGCATCAATAAATAAATGTTGAGATTCAATCAAATGGTTGAAAACTTCAAAAGGAATTCCACACTAAAAAGAGTCAAAGAACCCTCCTTCCCCTAATTTTTTTTTTATAAAAAGATAATGCAGATGTTTATCACATAAAAAAGTAAAGTTTTAACAATAATTCAAACATAGCCCAAAAACTCTGCAAATGTGACAAAGTGAACTGAGTTACAACATTTTGAAACTTCCTACAATAAAATACCTAGACATCAAATATAACCAGAATGTAATGCTTTATACATTACTATGCCATTTGGATAACTATGTTTTCTTCACTAGTGGAAGAGAAATAGTGGAAACATATCAACAGACAATATTGTCACCAAAAGATCATGAAATATCTCAGCCAATTGTGTGAAGATAGAAAACAGAATGCTGAAATTTTTTTGCATCCTCATACTCGCAATATATCCCAAACTTTTTTCATCATTCCTAGATCAGCTCACAAATGTGGCATTCTCAAATTCTTATGGTTTCCTAGAGATAATCCTTTTAATCAAGTTAGGAATAATGTAAGCTCGAGACATTAATATTAAACTTCCGCCAACTCACAGAAAACAATATTGCACCTGCAGAAGATAGAATTTGCAGATGCAATTGACATTAGTTCAAGGATTTCCTGTAATAGTAAGCCCTTAATTAAATCCTTCCATAAATCCCATTCCTTGACACGGTGAAATGACTAGGACATCCTATTCCACCCAATAAATCACCTAGATATGTACAAGCATACATTTCTGATTTGCATGGTATATGTGCCATTAATCTTCCAAAAGAACATATTACAAGCCCTTATCTATGATTCTAAGGATTGGTTTTTCATCCCCCTACAAAGAGCCAGGCCCTGGAGCCCTTTCCTCTTCCAATAATTCAGGTTGCGCCACCCTTCTTATGACACAACAGCGCGTTTTCATTACCGGCAAAATTGAGTAACTGGTTTCCACTTCTTTCAGGCCTAGCAAACTACAATAAGTCACTGCAAGTGTGAATAAAAGTTCTTTACAAGTTACAACTATTAAAAGGCTATTTTAAGTTTTAACATAAATATATACTTAGCATAGGATGCTATCATAATTTCAATATCCCATTCCACGATACACATGTATCCATGCATCAATAACACATCAGAGATCATTTTTTTAAAACTTATTTATTGTATTCGCGTTAGGCAGAGTAAATTGAGAGTAGATAATGTGAAGGGTCACCATGAATAGCCCGTGCAAAAGCAGAACTGGATGGCCTCGTTCTCCTGCATACCCAAGACGAGGAGAAGAAGAAGAGACACGTTGGAGACCTAACAAGAAACCATCCTTTGTTTGAATCTGAAAGTAATAAAAGAACCCGCCACTTAGCCATTAGCCAACTATACCATTAAACTACAGACAAAGGAGAAAGCAAAACTATCCTGAAGAATCGACGAAAGCAAAAATCTTCTTAGTCAGTTATTCAATTTTTACATTTTCTCTGACAGAATCAGAACACAAAACGATATTAAAAATAAAAAAGACACAAATACTCTATCCCTGCAAAAGGACATTTAGGGAAAATACAATAATTTTAAATATCAAATATTAAGAAAACTTCAATTTCTACTCTTAAAATAAATAAATAAATGATCCAGTTGACTTAATTTGTTGTGTTATCCAACGGATCCGAATTCAAAAGACAGAAGTTTTGTGGCAGTTTCATTGCTATGAAACAGAAAGTGTATGATCAAGTAAGGGAAGTACCGTGTACTCGGAACATGCGTAACCGGCGGTGGGAATGAGCTCCTGACAAAAACTCTCTTGCCGTGTTGGGTGGCTGCCGCCGTCGAAGCTGTCGGCGGAGTCTCCGAGGAGTAGGGAGACAATGATGGCAGTGGCTGACACTGCCCCCAACAACCTCGCCATTCGAATTCTGAACTCTCAAGGAATGCTTATTCTCCCAATCGTAGGTAGGGGCTGTGATCCTCTGACCCTGAAGCAGGAACACTAATATAATGCTCGCGGGGTGGACAGATAATCCACCACGCGCGTTTGGGAGCGCGTGAAGTGTAGAACTGCCAAATAAGAGAACGACACCGTTGCACACAACTGCACGTGAAATTATTGAGTCTCTCCACACTGACGCATCTCCAGTCGTTGCCGTTAGTTAGCCTTGCTCGCTCACTGTCGCTTCAGGGAGTCACTCGTTTACTCTCTTTTTCTTTTCTTTTTTTGGATTCAGCTGTGTTATTGTATAATTTGGTATCTTAATTTAAAAAGTGAAAAGTTTATGAATAATTTGTTGTGTACATCTTATTTCTAAATTTTTTGTTTAACACGAATTTTAAGGAGACAGCAAATTCCTCATAATTGAAGCTGTGAAAATTCTTATATACTATTTTCAGTCTCGCCACTTTTTTAACTATTACATTTAATTTTAAAAATTTATATAATATTTTAAATTTAACTTAAGAGGTGTAGCATCAACGACGTCTAACTAGACGTCCCAAACTCATTTCAAAGTTCTGACACTAACTCAATTCCTTACAGTCTTGCAACCTTGGAAATATTATGATAATATATGTTCTTTCCTAGTGAATTACATGTTAAGAAATACAGTGTTATGAGTTAATTTGTTGTCTTCTACATTGGATCCCAATATCTTTTTGTTGCAATTTTCGCTGCAGTCTCGCTGCTACCAACCGGGAAATTTCTTGGAACAAGGGATCAAGTGAGGGAAGGGAACTGCCGCCAACAACCGCAGGGGGCAGTGACGTGACGAAGGAAGACGGGGGCAATGAAATGATTGCTTGCAGTTGCGGGTTGGACAGATAATCCACGCGCAGTTGAGAGCGCGTAAATGACTACACGTGAAATTATTGAGTTTCTCCATATCCACTCACGCTGTGACGCATCTACAGTAGTTATTAACGTACCCCTCACTCACTGTCACAGTGTCCCTTTTATTTTTTATTTTATTTTTTTATTCAAAGTGTCGCTTGCTTGTTCTCACAACTTTGAAATGTGACAATCTTTTGATTTTTATTTTCTAGTGTATTATTAGGTATTAAACTATGACAGTCAATTTTGCACCGGTCCCATTTGGCATGACAACTTTTTTGAATCGGGCTCGAGGTTTATATGTCCATTTGTTGTTTGTAAGGATAAGGCCAGCCCGAATTAGACCATCTTGATTCATTCTTCTTGCAATTTGATCCAGCCTGTAATGAACTTTTGGGCGGAGTCATTTTTTTTTTGAGTCGTTCTTTTGGTGAGCGAAGTGGCCCGACCTGATTAAAGGAACTGGATCAAACGAGTCGGACGATAGCTCTAATTAAATAATACAATGTTATGAATATTAATTTATAAAAGGAACTTTATATAATAAGAATACAATGTTATGTACAAAATTCATATGCTTGCCCTTCCATAAGCTTATTAAATAGTGATCTATCTAATAAGCCTCTAGTATTAAAAAAAAAAAAAAAACAAGTGTTAAGCAAATCTGTACCAATCACTTTTGGTGATATCTTGTTTTTTTTTTTAAAAAAAAGCAAGGCTTATTTGATGTCATTACATAAGCATTTGGTTTGCGATATTTAAAAATTTAGGATTCCTTCTCATCTGTATCATTTGTTTAGGGTTGATGTTTATGTTGGAAAAATCAATGTTTTGAAAAATATAATAATTTCAACTGTGGACTGATGTATCTGATATCTAGTCAGATATGAAAGGAATAAGTTTGGCCGTGTAATGGAATATGATTCCCACTCTTTAAAGTTTAGCACATTTGGATATAAAGCATGAAGCATGCTTTATTCTGTTTAATTGCTTTAATCTATATAGTTGGCATAAAATATATTGTATTTAATTTTGTTTTGCTATTATTGTAAAATATTTTTACACTATTATCTAATCATTTATTGTTATATCATTAAAATAATTTGATTATGACAACAACCACTTAAAAAAGTCAAATATTTTTAATAATATGCCGACATATAATTAAATGATAATGTTCAAAATTAAACTCAAATAATTTTGATGTAGATAGCCAAGAACCCTAAAATAAATAATAGAACAAGCAACATAAACTTAAATTTTAACTAAGCGCGTCTAAATAATTAAATCAATTAAAAATATCACTTCGAATCTCCAATTACAAACTCTAATCCCAATTTATAATTATGTTAAAGATTACTACAATAATCATAAATATCAACTCTCATATTGTATGTTAACAATCTACACTATGTTTGGCATGACATATAGGCTCTTATTGTGTAATTTTTTTTATCCTAGATTAAACTTTTTATATGCACAAAAGGAAAAAAAATTGAATTGATTAATAACATCAATTATTTCACACCTCATTCGAATATGAATAATCAAAGTATGGAGCATTTTTTTTTCTTCTTCTTTGGTTTTAGGGAAGCCCTATTAAACTTAAAAAGAAAATAAGAAATAAATTTGTGAAGCCTGTTCCCGAGTAAAGCAATGATACCTTCATTAATTATTGTACTAAGCCTGATCAACTAGGGTTAAATCCCCACTTTAGTTATTCCCCCTCTTCTTTTTGATCCTTAAGACCTCCATGTATTACTAAGAAAAGAAAAGAGATCATGGAATTGAACCATCACCGCATAATCACAACTTTTTAATAAAGTGAGCTATGCTCAGTAGATAAAACACATATTATTAATTAATTAGGACAATCCCATGAGTCAAAAACACAAATTTAATGTTTGACATACTAACAAAAAATGTAAATAAAATAAAATAAAAAATTGTATGTGAATTTTGAAACCCAAAGTGAATGAGTGTCTTACTTTTTTTCAAGCAAAGCATTCATTTAAACATATAATTCAAATTAAACAAAATATTCAATTGTTAATGAATTTTGAAGACTTTTACGAAGGGAAAGCTATGAAAGCATATTTATGTTGAGCTATTTCGACTTTCTTAATAATATAAATAAAATAAGTTCTCCTAATTTTTTTAAACTTATGTTTGCATCCGTTGTAGTTCCGTATATTATTTTTTATTTTATTATCTAATTTTATATGATAAGTTACTCATTCAATTACTTTTTTATAAAAAAACACTTATACTTATTTTTATAATAATTCATATATATAAAATAATATTTATTAATAAAATATAATATTCAAATTAGAAGGGGTATTCTGTAAATTTCATAAATTTTAGGAAAGTCAAAATAAAAATGCTTTGATTATGCTTCCAACTCACTCATTATTCCTTATCCAAACAAATCCTAAGTTTGGTGTATATACATCTTAAATGCCAGAGTATAAGATGTTTGTGCATGGAGGATTCCCTTATCGACCTTAGATGTCTAGACGTGTTAACTGTTAATTATCCTTATTTCTTTAAACTTAATAATCCTAAACATATAATTTTAAATTTACAAAAAATACAATATCTTAACTTTGTATATATAAATAAAAATTAACTAAATTTATTAAATTATAAATTTATAATTTTTTAATAACACAATAACAATAAATAATGTATGGCTATCTGATAAATGACACTTATAAAAATATAATAAAATAAATTGCTGAGAGAGTAATATTGATAATTCATAAAATATGATTAACCATTATGTTAAAAATCTCATTTATTTGAAAAATTAAACATCACATAACCAACATATAATGGACCTCTTAATTCAACAGTGAACACATCAGGTAGTTATTATCATTTTATGCTTAATTCACTAAACATGAGCACTTTGTCTTAAGATACCATGCTCGCTCACCAAATGTCTCTTAAAAGGTTACATAGTTAAGTGGATGGTAAATGAGAACTTAAAAAGTAAATTTCATATTTGAACACAATTTAAATACATTATTCACATTTCCACTTTTTTATTTTATGAGATTAAATTTTGTTTGTCGTGAGTTTAAAGTTTTTTACATAATCATTGAATAATATATTAACATTGACATATCATTCAAATAGTTAAGTTTCTTAGGTTGTTACTATAAGGGAATTAGTCTAGTACTTAATTTTTTTTATTGAGTATCAATATTTAAGACTAGTTATTAAACATTTAGAGTATATTTGGGAAAGATTATTTATTTCCCCAAACAGCTTTTTTCAAGGTTTTGAAAACCAAATCGGTAATTGAATCGGTCAAGGGACTAATTCAAGGTTCAATGGTTGAACCGTGATCAAATCGAAATATAATTAAATAATTTAAATATATTTATATATATTATATACTAATTAAAAAAATTAAAAAAAATAAAAAAAACACAAATGATAAAAAATAGTTTATAGCTTATTTTTTTAGAGTCCAAAGCATTAAGTAACAATATTATAACCTATTTTTGTTTAAAAAAATTTTAATTTCAGTTTAAAGATATATACAATTAATTATACATTTAGTTTCCAAGCTTTCTATATAATATAAGTTTAAGTATTTTATATAAATTTTTTTTTAGATTGGATTATATTAAGTTTTTAAATCAAAATGACATCATTTAAATTAGCAAAATTAAAAAAAAGATCGGTTAAACCTAATTGGACCGGTCCGGGTCGACCGGTTGACCGGTGTTTAGGCTGGGCGGTTTTTGGGGGTGGACCGGACCCGTGGGGTGACCGGTTCCCGGTCCAACCGGCCGGTCTAGTCCGATTTTCTTAATCTTGGTTTTTTCAATAGAAAGTTGTTTTATCTAAAATTTATCTTATTTATTTAAATTGTGTAAAATTGATTATAAGTTAAGATTATTTTTCTATAACTAAAAATAACTTTTTTAAAAAAAGTTTGTATTTGGAAGTTTTAATTATGTGATTATAGATTATTTCAAAAGCTTTGATAGATAAATACTATATTGTCATCAACTAAATAAAATTTTCAATCATTCTATATCTCTTTTAGTAATTTAAAACATAAAAGCAATTCTTTTTATATAATCCAAACAAAAAAATCTATCTTAAAATCGATTATAAACTAACCCATTCAAATATAAATTAATTTTCTCATAATCATTTTTTTAATCAATTATACATATAATTGATTTTTAACATAATCTTTTTTCACGACTAATTCAAACACATACTTATTAGCTGCTGATTAATTTAATAGATTTTTAAACATTTATTATGAAACTAATAGTTAATAAATGTTTGACAATTTACTTGAACAGTGTACTCATAAAGGTACTATAACAACACCATTATTGTAATAATGAAGCTTCAAGGTACATTAGGAGGGAGTCTAATTAAGCTACTCCCAAGTGTTATATTAATTTTTAGAGCATGTTTGGGAAAAATTATTTCTTTCCCAAATAAAAAATTGTTTTATTTTAAATATATCATATTTGTTTAAAATGTGTAAAATTGATTATAAGTTAATATTATTTTATCTAAAATATATCTTGTTTTAAAAAACTTATATTTGGAGCTTTTAATTATGTAATTATATATTATTTTAAAAGTTTTGATAGATAAATACTCTTATATCCTCAATTAAATAAAAATTTCAATTATTTTATATCTCTTTTAGTAATTTAATACATAAAAGTGATTCTTTTTATATAATTTAAATAAAAAAATTATTTTAAAATCGATTGTGAATTAACACATTCAAATATAAATTAATTTTTAATATAATTTTTTTTACAACTAATCTAAACACACATGTATCCCTCAGTGATTTAACAATTTTTATGTTAAAATAATAATAATAATAATATTTAAAATATAATCAAATATAATAATAATAATAATATTTCTTTAACGTTAAATCACTTAGAAGTAGAACTCTCCGTATATCACAAGCCTATGTGAAGACTTAGGAGGGTAGGAATTACAGGAATCAAACCCTTTTTATCCAAATCTTTTCAGCTGGACCAACCCTAATTCGCGATTGGATGATAATGTGATAATGTATCAACATTAAATCTTATCATATTGATGTATATTTTCACACTGTTCAACGAACTAAACTTTGCAATGCCATTGATCTGTTATATTCCAAAGCTGATGGCAGATTAATCAAAAGATTAGTGGCTTAAAGTTCCACAACTGGTTAAATCAAAATTCTGACCAGGTTCATTGCACTTCCATTTTACCCATTACTAGAAAAGTCTTTTCAGCACCTTCCCCTATCAAATTCCCCCTTCGTTGCGCCTTTCCTAGAAAGCGCTACAAAGATTCCATTCTCGAGTGCCATTGCTCCTCTCCCTCCTTAAAAGTACCCCACCACCACAGCCACCGTCCACGGCCACCGTCGCCGCCCTAATGGCTTTCTCGGACTTCCGGCCGCTGGACGAGAAGTCGCTGATCGAATACATAAAGGCCGTCCCTGCCCTCTCCTCGAAGCTCGGCAACAAGTTCGATGACTTAGCCGTCAAAGAAGTCGGAGATGGTAACCTCAATTTCGTCTTCATCGTCACCAACTCCGCGGGTTCTTTTGTCATCAAACAGGTAAGATTTTTCACTTATCATCACTCCACTGACCCAGATTCGAAACTTTTGATACCAAAAAATCATGGGCAATGCCAAATCCTTTTTTTTTTTTTTGGCCTTTTGTTTCTGCGTTATAAATTTGTGGATATTGGGTTTTTTATTTCGTTATAAATGTTCGAACTTTTTATTTATTTATCAATATATGGTTGGATTTGGCGACGTTGTAGGCTCTCCCGTACGTTCGTTGCATAGGCGAATCATGGCCAATGACGAAGGAGAGAGCATATTTTGAGTCACTGGCTCTGAAAGAAGAGGGTCGCTTAAGCCCAGAGCATGTCCCGGAAGTGTATCACTTTGATCGTACCATGTCTTTGATCGGCATGCGTTACCTGGAGCCCCCACACATAATCCTCAGAAAAGGGTTGATTGCTGGGGTTGAGTACCCGTTGTTGGCAGAGCACATGGCGGATTTCATGGCAAAGACACTCTTCTTTACTTCTCTACTTTTCCGTACCACTACTGAGCACAAACGGGACGGTATGACTTGTCTGTCCCTTGTCACTTTTGCCTTGGTTATTGCTTCAGTTTACTCTAAGAAGGTTATTTGTCTTCTTCAGTATCACCCTTTTTGATCTGATACTCTGCCTATAAGTTGCTTGCACTGAGAGTGGTTATTTAAGTTTAGTTTTGTATTGTATTGGAAAAAATGGTTCCCCGATTTGATTGTCTCTGCTTTGCTTATTTGTCCTTACGAAAATTTACCTCTTTATTAAGCTCTGCATTTGAAAATGGATGGAATAAATGATATTATCTTTTTGTGACTATAAGAAAGGTTCTTACACCTGTTATCGGTGATATACTATACTTATCTATAGATGTTACCTTAAGATATTTTGCCATAAGCCTGAATGCATAATGGCTTCATGCAGTTGCCGAATTTTGTGGGAATGTGGAGTTATGCAGGCTCACTGAGCAGGTTGTTTTCTCTGACCCTTATAAAGTTTCTCAATATAATCGTTGGACTGCCCCTTATCTTGATCATGATGCCGAGGCTGTTCGGGAAGACAATCTGCTGAAGCTTGAAGTTGCTGAGCTGAAATCTAAGTATTATGACTCACATTTTTCCCCCATTATATGCAGCAGTTTTGTTGTTAGTTTTTTTCTATAAGGATTCATATTCCTGTAGGTTCTGTGAGAGGGCCCAAGCACTAATACATGGAGATCTACACACTGGTTCTGTGATGGTTACTCGTGAATCGACTCAAGTTATTGATCCAGAATTTGCGTTTTATGGACCAATGGGCTTTGATATTGGAGCATTCTTGGGAAACTTGATTTTGGCTTTCTTTGCTCAAGATGGACATGCTGATCAAGCGAATGATCGAAAAGTAGGTCCTGCTTTTTTACATGTCTTCTGCGGCCCTTATTTATATTCTTATTTGTATTCTGTAGTTATTATTATCCATACTTTTCTATAAGAAAAAAATCTTATTATCCATAATCTAACTTCTCTCTCACACTTCAATTCTCTTTGTTTTTTGTCGTAATTTATAATTACTTTGGTTTCTCAGCAGAGGCTAAATAGCCCTTAAGTAGTCCTACATATCTTTAGAAATATCAGGCATTTGCACCAGCAATTAATTATCCTACGTTTGCTGCCTATGTGCTTATTTATAGTTTTGAATTACCTTGGATTGTTCTATTGTTTTGTCTGTGTAGTGCCAATAACTGGTGCCTTGTTATCCAATGCATCTCTTGTATTATAATCAAGAGAAGGAGAACTATGAGCTGTCTTAACCCAACACTAGCAACAAGGGAAGACTTGGTTGAACTTACTCTGCTGTCAGCTTTAACTAGCATTATAATGTTTATCTATTGTTGTATCTTCACCTTTATTTGGCAGGGCTTTTCCTTTCGAGTTACTGTATTGCATCAGAGGATGAATGACATAAGGGGATTTGGCATTTAAGTTAGAATTCTTATTAATTGCTGGAGTCTATTGATTATAGGGAAAAAAGAGTGTTATTCCTTGTCTAAAACATACTATGTTATGCAGGCATATAAGGAGTGGATTCTTAAGACAATTGAAGACACTTGGAATCTTTTCCACCATAAATTCATTGCACTTTGGGATGAGCACAGAAATGGTGCTGGTGAGGCATATCTTCCAGCAATCTATGACAATCCTGAGGTTCAGCTACTTGTACAGAAGAGATACATAACAGATTTGTTTCATGACAGTCTTGGATTTGGTGCTGCCAAAATGATAAGGTGAGACTTTTCCTCTCTAATATAATTTCTTCTATCTAATTTTTTTATACTAGAATGATATATAATTTCTCTGTTTTTATGATCATCAATCCTTAACCCATATTTCTTTGTAATGCGACATATCCCCCTTAACCTTCTTTGCTCTGCTGTGCATTCTTTTATTGGACCGTGACTTTTAATAATGGGGCATTGTGCATCATATAGAAGCATGATACTATATTTACCAAGAGCTATATTTGTTGAAAGGCAAAATAAATAAATTCAACATTATAATGCTCAAAACACTTTTTGATGTCAAGTCCAGACTAGCTTTTGCCTGATCTTGGTTGTGCAATATGAGTTGGAATTTCATATGAGATTATTTGTATTACCCTTCTTCATAAAAGAACATGAAAATCCTTATTTTAGGTGGCCTGGCTAACACTTCCATTTTAATTATTTGATTGACAGGAGAATTGTTGGTGTGGCACATGTTCAGGATTTTGAATCCATTACTGATGCTGGTAAACGGGCAACCTGTGAACGGCGGGCACTTGATTTAGCTAAGATGCTTCTCAAAGAAAGAAGAAAATTTGGAGGCATTACTGAAATTGTTTCAGCAATTCGGCAACTCTAGTCATGACAAGGTTTTGCTATATTGATTCTTCCATATTGTATCTTGTTTTCCAATGTTATCTCTCCTAAAGATTTTGGCTGAGTGTGTACTACTAGATCTGTTTCACTGTCAACGTTACGTAGAAAAGAATACATTTTCTGTATCTTCTCACTGGGTGTTGTTACCTAATAACAGTTTCTAATTAGTGTAAACTCCGCATTATTAAATGTGTATAATGATTCCTGTCTATGGAGAATATAGTTCTATGATGTGAATGGCGATACTCGTGATTGCTGATTCAGATAGTGAAAAAAGGAAGTTCCAATGGAAGACAAGCAAGTTTAAGGAATTTTATAGGTATTACAATTGTAAGAGTTTTATGTGGTCACATAATATTCCATTCGAAATTATTATTTTTACTGTAAATTGAAGCCCTCTCTCACCTGTTCTACAGCCATCATGCGAGTTCAACCTGACGATTCTCAAGCTAAAAACAGATCAATTAGAATCGTGGATGCCTAGCATGGGTTTTTGTTTTAGTTCTTTTAAAAGAAAACATCTGCATAACATGAATTGACAGGTGAAGTGGAAAAAAGCAATACATACAAACCCAAATGTTCCACTGCAACTTCTTAAGCAGTCAGCTGGGACATTTTATTAACACAACTTTCTTCAGTTATTACAGATACTGAGATACATTATCTTACTCTTATTTTCTTATTAGCACAAACTAACAGTTCCTTAGTTGGTCATATACTTGGCCTTGTAGTCACCCCACAGCTGAGTAACTGGCTTCCCTAGCAACTCAGTAAAGTAACTCTCACTATAGCTGTTCTTCATCTTCTTGTTTAAGTCGGCCACAAACCCAATTTTGATACTATCACAATAGTCTAAAAATTGAGCTGTTACATCGTATCCTTGGTACCAATCATCCCCTGTCCCTGGAGGAGCCCAGTGGTCTGCTGCATACCCAGCCTTCATCCTCACAAAATCAGCTATGCCTTCAATGAGTCCTGAAGGAGCCTGGCCGTTTCCGTCCCACTGCAATACATGGGTCATTTCATGATAGAGCACCCCAGTAATCTCCTTTTTGATATCTTCAGGATACCTTTCGATGAAGCCTGCACTAACATGAATGTCGTTGTTGCTAGCAAATGCGACCCCATCGATGTTTTCAATTATCATGCGGACTTTTGGGACACTTTTGCTGTCAGCATTAGTGTTCTGCTGAAAGAGCTTCTGTATGAAGTCCGTGGCAGAGCTCAGTGTTTGCTTGGCATATTCTGTGCCAATTTCTTTGTCAAAGCGCGCACCACCAATGCTGGCTCCAGCATTGTTGGACACAGTATAGTCCATTGCGTTACTGCCGTAAGCAGCTGTTATAGTTAGTACCAAGCATAGGACGTGCTTAAGGTATTGAGCCATTGTTGTTTTGGTTGAATCTTGCACAATTGTGTGTGGGGTGCTCTAGAGCTTTTATAGGAGTTTGGAGATAAAACAGCGGGTGGTAAGGAGGTGCTGGGCGCATGACATATATCAATTAATATTTAATTGGGAAAGAAAGTTGGGCTCAAAGATTATACTAAAACAGATAGTTTTTTTTTTCCTCTCTATTTTCTTGTGAAATCTGAAAGCCCCAACCACTTGGCTCTCTTCCACTCACCTCACAAAGAGTGAAATGCTATATATAGGAGTAATTCTTAGGTAGGTGTATTCAACAATTGATATGTGTAAAATCATTTTTTAGATATAAGTGTATTCATAACATAACTCACAAAACTTTATACATGTTTAATGTTGAATGAAGTGACTGTGGTAAACCGTATCTATAAGAATTTTTCCTATATATAGTATTGTAAAATCCTCATTTGATGCCTCTAAACGTGGGGAACAGTGCTTAGTTTCCGAATCATCTCATCCATATGATACTCAGTCGTGGTGGATTAGAAGAGGACTAACAAAATAAAATGGTCACTTGAGATAATATCATAATACTTTATTCTGCCCTGATAATAATATATTAAATTAAAGGGAATGGTTCTTCTCTTTCCAAAATAACACATCTTTCATCATGAACACTTGTAGATCACTCCATGTTTGTTTCCCCATTTTTCTTTGTATTATTACCAATAGATTAGACAATATATGCTGTGAAGTTTAGATTTATGCTGAAATAATAAGATAGGTAAGGTAAACCATCATATTAATCATTATAACTAGTATGGAGTCATCTGTAGACATTTATTTAGACAAATGATTCGTGTAAGGAGAATGCAATGTATATTATCTTTTTCTTTGAATTAGCAAGCTCTTAGCTAATAGGCTGCCCCGTAATTGCCATACTTGGCCTTATAGTCTTTCCACAGATGATCAACAGTCTTTCTAAGGAGCTGAACAAAGTATTGGCTGCTATATAACCAGCCCTCTATCTTCTTGTTCAGTTCTTCCATAAACCCATTATTGAGAAATAGTCCAGAAAATAAGCTGTTACATCATAAATTCATAACCATGGTCTCATCTCTGTCCCTGCCCTGGTTTTACCCAGTGCCTGGGTGCATACCCAGCTTCCTCATAAATCTGCTATACCTTCAATTAATCCCCCAGAACCTTGTTCAGTCCCATTTCACTGCCATACGTGGGTCATTTCACGATAGAGCACCCCTGTAATCTCTGTTTTCACATTCCCAGAATAGCTTCCCACATATTTTACACTAGACGAATCTCATTGTTGCGGGCATATGGAACTCCATCCATGTCATCCACAACCAATAAGACCCTCCGGATCCATATGAATTTTGTGGCAGAGTTCAGTGTTTGATTGGCGTAGGCTGCGCCTACTTCATTACAGAAACGCACACCGCCACCAGTTGTTAAGCCTTTGTTAGTCACAGTGTATTCAACCAACTGTGTTCCTTGAATTCCTGCTAAGATTACTAGCAAACAGAGGACATGAATAATGTACTGAGTCATGGCTTTGGGTAGCAGGGAGCAAGAGATGGTCTTGTCCAATCTTCCATGCATTGATTTTGTGTGTGCCTATGTCTCAGCAATAATGCTATTTTTTTTCGGGGTTTCTATATTATATATTAGGAATCAAACCTAAGATGTGTTCCTAAATTTCCATTACATTTAACAGTCTAAGCTAAACTCAGATGAATCATTAGCACCATTATTTGCTGCTAACCATTCTACTCTGCCGGCCACAATGTTTTGTCAGGGGCCAAGTCTTCAATGCACCTTGTATTTGTTTGTGAACAAATATATTTCGTTGTGACACCTGTTTGCCTTACTAGATCTGCACTCTGTCCTATGTGCCAGTTTTAAGAATTTAAATTCTGACCCATAAGATTAAAGATTTGAAATATGCTACGTTGGGTTATGAATGGTAATACTGACTCAATTGTATAAAAAGTAATAAAATATTGTTGCAAAGATGGAACGACCACGTTTCAACTAAAACAATTGGATTTTGAAGTTAGGAGCACGATTGTTCTGCACTAAACCCAAGTTTCCAATGATTAATACATATGTTTTGGTGCTATTGCATTAAATTCTATCGGGTTTTACACAAGTTAAACAAGTCCTCTTTTTTTCTTTTCGGTTACAGCAAGTCCTCTTTGATTAAAGAAAAAAAAAAAGCATGGTTATATGGTTACTGTTAGTTAAATTAATTGCCTAAAATATGCAATGTATGTAATTTTTCTTTATCACTGTAGTGATTTACTGTAATTCTTCTAAACTAAGTGTTTATATGGTTACTGTTGGCTAATAATATGTAAAATTTTAAAATTGGTATACCTTATATATAAAAATAGAGGTACCATTTTTATACTTTTTTATTTTTAAAATTAATTATTAACTGACTTGATGAAAAAGAAGAAGTATTTTATAATAAATCATATTCATTGACAAATTAATTGTACTAAAACATGTGATGGAAATACAACTACTTTAAATAAAACATTTTCATTACTACCCAAATTTTTTTCATAAATAATGAATTTTTTTATGTTTACAATAATTAATGATATTTTATATTGTTGCTTCAAAATATGCATTGTGTATTATGTATGATTAATTTAAATTAATTATATAGAATGAAGGAAAATATATATTTTTCAAAGGAATAACCAACGTTGAAAAAATTGACATAAATCATCTGTCATATGGTTTGACATTTACAAAAAAAATATTTAAAAAAATTTAAACGTAAAACAATTTAAAGATTCACAGTGTAATTTAAGGAGAAAACAGAAGAAGAAAAAATTAAGGAGAAAAGGAAATAAAAACAATCACAAATAATTGCCAAAAAAAAAAAAGAATTCACAAATAGTCTAGCGAACAAAAGTCCAAGAAGAGTAATACCCATTTAATGATGGACACCAGTGTCACTGGATAGCTGTGCTGCAGAACAGCAGAAGCCAAGTTTTGTCTGCGGATTAGCCCAACACTTACCATAGAATGTTATAGACTCAAACAACATAAGAGGCCCAACAAATATATGCACCCCAGTATTAGCCCATCACTTTTAACATGTGAAGATAAAGTGATGAGCTGTGATTTGCGTATCTCATACTTGTTGAATGGTCTAGCAAGTTCCCATGAGTGGCCCTGGACAGGCCAATTAAAAATATTTTATGCGTGGTCTAATATTGATGGAAGTTTTCTCTTCATTTAGTTTCTAAGGAAAAATATTTTACAAATATACTTTGCAGGACATTTCATAATCTTCCTAAGAATAAAATCAACTATTGATGTGAATGATAGGTAATGCGATGCAATAGTCCTTCCCTTAACCTGAAGGGAATGTTTGGATGGAGAAGCTTAGAAAGAAAATGAGAGAAGGGGTAAATTTTTATTTTAGCTTTATATTTATTTTATTTGAGAATTTTTTAGAATGAGAAGAATTAAATAAAAAATTACATATAATCTTCTAATTATATATTTTTTATTTTTATAAATAATTTATAATTTTTTTAACTTAAAAATAAAAAAATTACCCTTTCATATATATTTTTTAAGCTCCTCGGTCAAAACATACTCAAAAAAAAAGAAAAAGAAATAAAGACAGGCATGTGCCATTTATTTTTACTACCTCATAAAAGGGAAACAATTGTGAATTTCCAAATCATATACGTGTAGCCCTGCTCGTGCAATAGAAGTATAGAACGAAAAAAGAATTAAATGACTCGTAAAATATCTAACAAGTGTTATCGACATGTACGCATGTTGCCATGATCGGCGAGTATAAGGCCACGTAAAGTCACGTAAATTTTTTTTAATATTATATTAATCTTATTTTTTATAATTTTAAAAAGATATGTACAAGAAATCGATTATAAAATTAAACAAATTGATTATATTATCAATTGAAAAAGATATGTTAAAAGAAATTGATTATATAAATATAGTTAACAATTTTGTATCTTAAAATAAGAAAATAAATTTTTTTAAAATTATATTATTTAACAAGTAATATATATATATATATAATTTTAAAAATATGTATTAGAAGAAATTGATTATAAAAAATATATGTTAAAAGAAATTGATTATAAAAATACAGTTAACAATTTTGTATCTTAAAAATAAGAAAATAAAATTTTAAAATATTATATTATGTTTAACAAGAAATATATATATATATATATAATTTTAAAAATATATATTAGAACAAATTGATTATAAAAATTTAGTTAACAATTTTGTATCTTAAAAATAAGAAAATAAAATTTTTAAAAATTATATTACGTTTAATAGGTAAAAAAAAGACCAAATATGTTAAGTGGCCTCTTTCCCACATTACAATATTAATCTAGAGTAAAATAAAGTCTAATAATTTTTTTTCTGTATGCTGCTAATGACGACAATTTTGAAACAACCACATAAAGTAATAATGTCAGTAAAAATGTAAAATAGCTGATATCCTCTAAACGTTTCTTTACTTTACATGTCCATATGTAAAATCATTTTCTACTTTTGTCATGCTTATGGAGGACAAGTCAGAATTTTACTATTTTTTAAAAATAATATATGTTGCGAAGTTCTGAGTTTTAGACAAGTTGAAAGAGCATGCAGAGCATGACTGTTCTTCTGTAGCTACATTGTGGAAGCGCTTAGTCCACCCTAGCCGGTGGGGGGAATTCTTTTCTCTAGATAGTATGGAGTGGCTACAACAGAATTTGAGGTGGGACTTTGGCTGGAGCAATGTTTCTAACTGGTCCTTGATCTTTGGTTGTGCAGTTTAGCTTATTTGGAAGAATAGGAATCAGGTGGTATTTGGCGATAATCCTTCAGAGGTTCATGCTTGTTTTACAAGATTCTGCATGATGCTAAGTCATTTGTTGAGTACCAAGACTCTCCTCTTTATAGTTGGGCTCTGGGGCGCGAAGGAATGTTCAATTGATTGAGTGGGAGTTCCCTTCTTCTGGTTGAGTTAAGTGTAACACTGGTGGGTCTTGTCATCACGGGGGTACGGAGGCAGCGTGTGGAGGCGTTTTCCGGGATGCTACTGCCTTATGGATCATGGGTTTTGGTCGAAACTTGGGGTCTCAGAACACTTGGATGGCTGAGCTTTGGGTATTCTAACTGGTTTACAGGTAGCGTGGGAAAGTAACTCGTCTCAAGTTTGTTTTGAAAGTGATTAGCCTGTTCAATTGAGTTTGTCTTGAAGGGTTGTCCGACCTCTCACCCTTGTGCAATGCTTGTGCATCGTATCAAGGAGTTTTTCTAGCGGCGTTGGGTTGTCAAGATAGCTCATGTTTACAGGGCGAGTTGCAGATTTCTTGGCTAACAATGCTCATTCGCTTCCATTGGGATTGCATATCTTCCGGTAGCCTCCTCCACTTTGTGTTGCTGTGATTCTCTCGGATATGTTAGGCTATACTTCAAAATTAATGACATATCCATATTATATTTGTATTTAATATTAATATATGTATAATATTATTATATTTGTATTTTTTTGGTACCTCTGTATTTTTTTTTAAAATATCAACCATCCTTAAAATATTATTATTCGAAAAATTTGAAATATAATTAAAATTTTATTCTCATCAATTACTTTCATTAAAATATATTTTTACATTTGCTTGCTTGTATTTTTCAAAATTAAAATAAATTTATGAGAGATTTTACTAAATTTAAAATTTATTAATTTACATATATAGGTATAAATTTATTTTATTTAATATACATTATTATACTTATATTTTAATTTTTTTTAAAATTTTGTATTTACATATCATGTCATATCATATCAAATATCGTGAACATAGGCAAGGGTTCTCTTTACAGGAGTTTGGTTTCTTAAGATTTGTCCCTCCCTTGTAAACCAAAAAAAATAGAGCAGGACAAGTAAACCAAGTATAAAAATTTTCCATTCCACCATAACTTACAAGTTGTCAACTGCTGAAATTTATTTAGTATTTTTTTGTGGAAAATTTTATCTAGTATTGATACAAAGAGAAAGCGATAATGCGAAATACACCATCTTATTCTTTAAATTAGCAAGCTCTCTTAGGCTATATTGCCATACTTGGCCTTGTAGTCTTGCCACAGCTGATCAACTGTCTTCCCCAGTAGCTGAACGAAGAATTGGTCGCTATAACCACTCCTCATCAACTTGTTCAGTTCTGCCACAAACCCATTTTTGAGACTACCACAGTAGTCCAGAAAACGAGCTGTAACATCATAACCCTGGTCCCATTTCTGTCCTTGCCCTGGTTTTACCCAGTGGCTAGGTGCATAGTTTGCCTTCAGCCTCACAAAGTCTGCTATACCTTCAATTAATCCACCAGGAGCGTGGCCATTCCCATTCCACTGCCATACGTGGGTCATTTCATGATAGAGCACCCCAGTAATTTCTGTTTTCACATTCCCAGAATAGCTTCCAACATATTTTGCACTCACATGAATCTCATCGTTGCTGGTATATGCAACCCCATCCATGTCGTCCACAAATAAGCTGACCTTCTGCACATTTTTTCTGTCAGCAGGGGCGTTTTGCTGGAAGACACCCCATATGAATTGTGTGGCAGAGTCCAGTGTTTGCTTGGCGTAGTCATCGCCTATTTCATCACGGAAGCGCACACCACCAGCAGTTGTGAGGGCCCTGTTGGTGACAGTATATTCAACTGCATGTGTTCCTTGCATACCGGCTAGGATTACTAAGAAACAGAGGACATGCATGATCATGGTTGCGTTTAACGCCTTCTGGTTTCTCTTGGAGAAGCTATTGTGGTTCTGTGATTGGCTACTGCACAAGAATTGTGTTGGGTACTTTATATAGAAAACAAGACAAGGCAAGTAAGTGGTCGTTCCACGCTATTAGTATCTTTAACGGATGCCTGTTTGAATCAACCATGGTGCAGTGACCCCATTTTGAATCTTCCAGCCAAATGGCGTGTGAGATGGTCTAGTCAAATCTTCTAGGCAAATATGCCAAGGGGAAAGGACTCACAATTACGCGGTGCCAACTACTTTGCCAACTCTTTAGAAGATATTAATATCATTCAATAATTTTTCTAAATTATTTAATGAAAAAAATATTAAATGCTTAACTTTTATATTTAATACTTTTAATTTTAATTCTTTAATCAGTGTTATAAACTCGTTACTCATTATCAAATGCCTTTTCTTAAAGCATGACGATTGAAAGGACAAAAGATAAAAACAAGCATGCTTATAGAAATATGCACAAACAATGGCTTTGGTCTTGTTTACCATTGAAAATCATTACTTTTGTTTAGAATAGAAGTCTCACACAGGGCATCTGTCGCTATTCCGTCGTGAATCATCGGAATTAGCGATAGAAAATTCGTCCGTGGCTAATTTCTGTGGCTAAAGTGATTTTTTCTTGTAGTGTTAATGTGGCACTTGCTTGTGTTTTAGATCCAAGGTGCAAACTCGTTGGTGTTAGTATGATCTTTCCGATGATTTGTTATTCGGAGTGAGTCCAAAAAGAATGTGAAAACAATGGAAAGACTCTTACGTAACTTATTTCTGGATTACGAATCAATGAATAGGGATGAGATTGCCAATTGTGAGGCAGCAGTGGTTCTCTGGTTCATGTAGCACAAGCTCACACAACAAAGTCACAAATTTCAGTCTTCAAGTGACTGTGTGGTCCAAACTTGAGAGCTTAATACGTCGGCAAGAATTTATTTCCCCGAAAAAATCAGACTTCGTCTCTTTTTCTTAACCTTTGTTCATTTGGATAAAAATAGGTAAAGGGGAGTTAGAGAAGAGAAAAAAAAAAAAAGATATATCTTGGTTAAAAGAGAAATAAAAAAAAAAAAATTAGTGAGCTTCATAGTTTTTATATTTTTTTTTAAAGTGAGAAAAAAGTGAAAAAAAATTAAAAGGAAATACTCTTTATTTTTTTACTTTTTATTATACTTTTTTTAATATAAATAAATAAATAAAAATAAATATATATTTACGATAAAAAAATTTTTATTTTCTTTTAATTCTCTCAATTCAAATAATTTAAAATTTTATTTATTTTTTATTATACTTCTTTCTATTCTATTTTTCTTTTTTCTATTTTTATCTTTTGGAAACAAAGGATTAAGGAGGGTGTTTTTTCTTTGTGCTGATAGATAGCGTATAATCTGAAATAAAGACCCTGTCAAATACGGCAGCTGACATAATAGCCATTCCAATCGTAACTGTGGCATCTGAAGTTAAATTCAGTGCCGAATGGAATAATTATTCACTCTTTCGTCCTTTCTTGGCTTCAGAGACTGATGAAGTATTATTTTGTGGTGGCTATTGACTTCGCAACAGGTATGGTGTGAAGAAAAAAAAAAGGTATGTAGTGGTACAGCTTATTCATTATTATGTTCGTGTTGAATTAATTTATGAAACTATGAAAGTGTAAAAAGAACAAATGTTTATATTTTTGCAAATTTTCAATTTATTTATGTTAGGTACCAGAGTGACGGGAATAGTGCCTCACAACTAAAATAAGAGATGAGAAAAGAGGAACTGAACACACAATATTTAACGTGGAAACCCTCAATGAATAAAGGGAAAAACCACGGGGCAAGACTAGAAGAATTTCACTATAGGAAGAAATTACAACACCTCTCTCTAAATGCTAGGAGAGAACAACCTCACAAAGAATACAAGAAAATATACAAGAGAGGAAGTGAGGAATTTTGGGATGAATAAACTCTTCCCCTTAAGCTCCTTTATATAACCCTCAAAGGAGGGACTCTTCATTGCTCCCACCGATGTGGGACTTGGTTTCTAACAATTCTCCCACTTGAAGATTTGATTGAGTCAAGCATATCTTCACACCATTCTTTCTGTCTTGCCATTCCATATTGCTTACGTTCTACGATAGCTGGGAGGATCGACACCAAATAAACTTGTCAACATTGACGGCTTTGTCATCACATCTCGCTAGGTTGTCTTTGGTGTGAATCTTGCATATCCACACTTCCTTCTTCTACTACTTCTAACAAAATGATATCGAACACTATGTGCTTTGTCTTGGAATGAAAAGTTTAGTTCCTTGCAATGTACAAGGCACTGACCGTCACAATACGAGTAGTTTTCTCCCTGCTTGTGCCAGAGTTCCTCCATTAACCTTTGTATCCATACAACTTCCTGCAAGCTTGGTAGTGCCATGTACTACTTCAGTAGTGACAAAGCTACAACAACAGAACTTAGATAACCTTACCACGCCTCCCTGCAAGTGTGAACACATAGCCGTAGTAGATTTTCTTTTATCAAGATCACCCGCAAAAATCTGAGATCAACATAACCCCGACAACAAATTCGATCCTCCAAAAACATAATGCAACATCTCGAGGTTCCTTTCACGTATCGTAGGATCTCTTCACAACATTCCAATGCTCTCTACCAGGATCTGCCCATAAACCGACCGACTCACCCTAACGGCTTGTGCAATGTCCGGTCTTGTACATATCATAGCATACATAAGGCTTCCCACCGCTGATGCATACGGTACTGAGACATTTCCATCCTCTCAGCTTCACTCGCTAGACTCATACACAGGATAATTTACAATTGACAGGAAGTGGGGTAGATATTAGCTTGCAGCCTTGCATGTTGAAGCGTCGCAAGACCTTCCTTAGATAATTCTTCCGAGAAAGCCAAATCTTCCTATCTTTCTGTCTCGGTTAATTTGCATCCTAAAATCTTGTTTGCGGGTCCCAAGTCCTTCATATCGAACTCCCCAGCTAATCGTGCCTTCAATTCTTGGATTCGATCTTTGTTAGGGCCTACCACCAACATGTCATCCACATACAACTGACAAAATAATGAAATCATTATCATCAAACCTCTTGTAGTACGTACAATGGATGCGAACTTCATCTGTTGTAATCAAGGCTAATTATGAAGGAATCAAATCTCTTGTACCAACATCCGGCGCTTTAGACCGTGCATTTGAGATTTGGTCAACTCCCGCAAACTAAGTTTCTTTTCCTTGTTCTTCAAAACCTTCCGGTTGGAGCATATAAATTTCTTCTTTAAGCTCTCCATGAAGGAAAGCTGTCTTTACATCTAGTCGTCAAGATGTAAATCAAATGCGTACACATCGCTAACACTACTCCGATAGTAGTAAGTCGAATCCAATGGAGAAAATATCTCGTTAAAGTCAATACCTTCTTTTCTCGAGCATATCCTTTTACAACCAATCTAGCACGATATCGTTCTACTTGATCATTGCTATCGCTTGATCTTGTAGACCCATTTGTTACCAATGGCCTTTCTACCATGTGGTAATTCCACCGGTTCCCATGTCTTGTTTCGTGAAGAGCTTCAATTTCTTCCCTGCATTGCCGTCATCCCACGAGAAGCATCCGAGCTACTAGTAGCTTCATGAAAAGTTGATGGCTCTCCATCCTCCTGTTAAAAGACAAAGATGCAACATTGCTCTCCGTAACATACTCCAGTGTGCCAATTTGCAGCGGCCTTCTCTCACGAGTTGACTGGTCGAACTTCTACGACCTCGGATTCAACTAGTTACGGTACCTCGTATGCTCGATTACGCTTAAGAATAATCTTCTCCATTTCTCTCCATCAGACTGCAGCGGCTTCTCTTTTGAAATGTCTTTGTCATTTTGTCGCTTCATTTTCAGCTTCACTTTCTCGCAAAAACTACATCTCTACTGACAACAAGCTTGCGAGTGCGCGGGATCCCACAAGCGATACCCCTTAACACCACATAACCCAAGAATATACATTTCGGATTTTGGATCCAACTTTGTTCTTTCTTGGGAGTTGTACATCACGTACAGACATCCGAATACATGTAGGGAAGAATAATCACCGGGTTGCTCCACATCTCCATAGGTGTCTTCAAACCAATCAGTTGATGGTGATCGATTTATCACATAACAAAGTGCTTTTGACTGACTTACGCCCAAAAGATTTGGCCAATCCTTACGTTCTCGGCATGGCTCTTGTTAACTACAGGAGAGTTCTGTTCATCCGCTCTCGCTACACCATTCTCTGGCGTATGTGCTATGCAATCGTGAATTGTCTCATAATACCTCTTGTTTGCGAATGTTAGAAAATTGCCATCTACATATTCTCCTCCATTATCTGTCCTCAAGCACTTGATTCTTTACCAGCTTCAAGCTCTACTTGTGCTTTGAACTCCTTGAATCTGGAAAACACATCTGACTTCTTCTTGATTGGGTACACCATAATCTCCTCGGAGTAATCATCAATGAATGACACCAAATACTTTGCTCCTCCTAGGGATATTTTCGGTGATTCCCATACATCAGAATGGATCAAGTCCAGTATGTGTTTTCTTCTAGTAGTTACTTTGGCAAATCTCAATCTATGTTGCTTGCTTATCACGCAATGCCTCAAGGTAAATTGACCATCTTGAGCCTGTAAGAGATTGCGTTCCGCAAGGACTTTCAAGCCTCGTTCGACATATGGCCTGTCTGCGTGCCACATCATCGTTGTTTCTTCTTGGTACTCTTTACCAAGCGATCTGCATCTGCCTCTTGCAACGTCTCTCCTAAAAGCATGTATAGATTGCTTGTGATCTTCTTTGCTTTCATCACCACAAGGTTGCCTTTCACTACTTTCAAGATTCCACCTTCAGTGTGGACTTTGCACTCGAGGTCATCTAATTGCCCAATAGACAATAAGTTCTTCTTCAAGCCCTTCACATGTCGTACCCCTTGAATTTTGCGAACAGTACCATCATGCATTTTTAATCGCAAGATGACTCGGAAGAATTTCTAAGGCGTGATCATTTCCATGAACACAGATCCTTAGAAATAGGTTCATAAGTGCAAAACCAATCTCGGTGTGGAGTCATGTGCCATGTTGCGCTGAATCCATTATCCGGACATCATTGAGTTTCTTTCCGCCTTTAGAACTCGGTTCTTTGCTTCACTATACAAAATTTCTCCATAATCTGAGGTACTTGCAACACAACCTTGGGAGGTTGATGTTTCAGAATTCTTTTCTCCACTCTTTTTATTATGCCAACATTCCTTCTTCGTATGCCCTCTCATGCCACAATTGTAGCATTTAAGATTCTTCCTTCTTCGAGATTTTGATCTACCGTGATTTTGACTCCCACTAATCGAGCCACGTTCGATTGATCCGCCTCTCTCATCATCACAAAGCCTCCTGCTTGCTTTGAACTTCTCTTCTAACTTTTCCTCCTTATTCTTGCGCTTTGGATTCTTCTTCAAGAATAGCACCGGCAACATCATCAAAGTGAAGAGAGTCACCAACATTGTTATTTGTGATGTTGATGATGAGTTGATCATACTAATTGTAAACTGAAGTAGAAGTTCCGCACGTTCATTTTCTGCTATTTTGAAATGCGAGCACGCGAGTTGAGCAAATAGCGTATTTAGAGTGTTGATGTGATCCGGCATCGACGTGGAGTCACTCATTCGCAGAGCGTCGAGTTTCCTCATCAAGAATATTCCCGTGTGAAGTGACTTCACCTCGCATACAATTTGTTAAGAACATCCCAAATCTCCCTTGGTCTTTTTCTCTCGCAACACTTGATAAAATCAATCCGCCATTGCTAGGTGCAAGTTGGCAACATGACATTAAGTCATCCTTTTTCTTTCCACTTTTCATCGGCTCATATCTCTGTGGGTCTATCTTCAATTCTTGGGACAATTATCTTTCCTCAAAAGCGCCATTATCTTCAATTTCCACAGGAGAAATTACTCCCATTGAACTTCTACATCTCGAATTTTACGCCATAGTTGTGCCGCGAATCGAACGAATTATACTATTTCACCGTGAATAGTACCGTATACGTGAACAGTATTGCACGTATTCCATATACTAGAACAAATCCAAGACACGTTAACAATCACCGCAAAAGTATACAACCACACGTATGAATAGTAAAGTATCGTGAATAGTACGCATAACCAAGAATAGTGCCATAATCTTAACAGTGACGTAGTCCGTAAATAGTGCACGAGGTAAGTTCCCGTGAAAGAGAGGTGGAGTCACTAATAGACACGCTTAAATACCAAGTCTTTCCTAGCCAGAACCTCCCTAAACACTTTCACGCTACCACACTTTATTTCCAGCAATTTCTTTTCTGATGTGGAAGATCAGATAATACTGCAACCACAGAGCATACTAAGAATCGACACCTTCCCAGCTTACCGCAGCGGAATACCACGAACCAATGGCTCTGATACCACTGTTAGGTACCAGAGTGACGGGAATAGTGCCTCACAACTAAAATAAGAGATGAGAAAAGAGGAACTGAACACACAATATTTAACGTGGAAACCCTCAATGAATAAAGGGAAAACCACGGGGCAAGACTAGAAGAATTTCACTATAGGAAGAAATTACAACACCTCTCTCTAAATGCTAGGAGAGAACAACCTCACAAAGAATACAAGAAAATATACAAGAGAGGAAGTGAGGAATTTTGGGATGAATAAACTCTTCCCCTTAAGCTCCTTTATATAACCCTCAAAGGAGGGACTCTTCATTGCTCCCACCGATGTGGGACTTGGTTTCTAACAATTTATGGTGGATTGCTGGACTTTCCCATTCGCACAACAAAGAGGAAATTTGTGACATATTCTTGTGATTTCTGTTTCATTCTGTTTGGTAAATTAGTTTACTGTTGGACGAGTTTTATTTTATGCTTTTCTAATATGGTCGAGTAGAAAGAAACACTATATGCTCATAAACCAAATTATGCTTATGGTTATGTTATAGATGTTAGTGCCATCTTATTTAAATTTTGAGTGTGATGTGACCAGTGGGATAGCTAAATTATGCTTATGGTGGTGATATGGGGATGTTTATTGAGCTATGAAATGCTAGGATGCTTGCTTGCTTCAGTAATATAACTTTATAACATGCTTTAAACATAGGTTTTAGGCCTATATAAAACATGTATTAAGCTAATTTTGATAAGCATGTTTGGCCTAGTAATTAACTTGCAAGCTAGGCTAGACTTATTGTTTTTTATAAACAAAAAAGACTAAACCTATATTTAGGCATATAACAAGCCACGGGTCAGATATACTTCAGTGACTCGTTTAAGTTGACTAGTTGAGGTTAGGCCAAATCGTTTCCGCCCAAGTCTCCCACGACATGAATATGATAAAAGTCGCCGTGAATTGCTCTTCGAGGAGCCGTACATGGTCCACTAGACAAGAAGTCAGATAGTCTTGCACGCCATCAGCAACATACGTCACGAGCTCACAGCCACTAACTTCCCATCTTTCTTTTTTTTACACCATGCATGGCCTTGCAAATTGTCTTACCTAAATTATTAACAAGATTAATGATATATCCTTCCAATAATTTTATTTTTATTTTTTTTAATTATTTAAAATAATAATACTAAATGAAAAAATTATGAGTATTTGATATCGTAAAAATATAAAAAAAATATTTAATACTATTTTTTTAATTAATTAAGAGTATTAGTGTGTGTTTGAGAAAAATATATTTTCTATCATTTAGCTTTCTTTTTTTTTAAAGTTGTTTTATAAATAATTTAAAGTATTTAAAAAATGACTTAATTTTTTAAAACAGCTTTTATTTTTTAAAGATGTTATTTTTCAAACATCTCCATCATACAACTTTTAGATTATTTTTAAGGAAATATACTTTTCTTTCTGCATCTTAACTAACGCCTCCTTCAATTCACTATTCTCCACCAAACATTTGTTACTAGCCAATCATCTAATGACATACCGAGATAGCGAGAGAGAGATTAAGGAAGAAAGAGACATTTTTTCTTTTGGGTGATTGGTAGAGAAAAAAGGTATGTGGCTTACATATGAAAGTTCAATAGCTGTGATGTTAAGGATGTAAAATATGAAAAAAAAAGATAGCAAATAGATGAATATGAAATTTGGTATTTATGTTGTCTATCTCAATCCCATTTATTATTAAAATTTATGTTGTCTATCACTATCATTTTTTTTTTGTTTAGAATTTACCACTCAAATTCTTTAAGAATTAGTGCATGTTGTGATATTGCTCTAAAAAATATATATTTTTATCTTAAAATTCTCTATATTATTCAAATAAAATATATATTATTTTTATTTAAATATTCTAAAAAATAATATATTTTCACATGTTTTCCACAGTCATAAAAAATGTTACAAATTTTGTTCAATTTCTTATAATAGAATTTTTTTTATGATAACACATAACAAAAAATAAACAAGTTCTAATGTTAAAAAAAAATAAATATTATTAATATAAACAAATCACTTCATACATTTTTTCATAATTTACTATGAAAAGATAATTAAGCTTTACATGATCCAAACGAAATAAATTATCCTAAAATTACTTTTCAACAAACATATCAAAAAAAAAATTCTAATTATAATCGATTATTACAATAATCAATTATCAACATAATTTATTTTTTCTAACTTTCTCAAACACACATTTATTAAATTAATTTATTAAGAAGATATGATGCATGAATATTTATGATACAAAGAGGTTCTCATTTCATCTTTGAGACATCGCGTTTATTAGAGTCATTGACTCCAGTCAGACCAATAAGTTTTTGGTGACATGACATCCTCCCTGCACCCTAGATCAACCAGTCCTTGGCCCATGCTAGCTCAAGGAAAACATCAAATTAGAAGTTTAAGGGCCTTTTTGTATTGTAGTTTGCGTTGAGCAAACACGTGTTTAATAGAAATAAGATTTCTTTACTTTAAATAAAAATGGGTTGAAAATGTGTTGGAGTGTGTGTAATGCATTGAGTGAAATAAAATTTAAA
Organism: Styphnolobium japonicum; assembly: GCA_023212625.1. Lineage (NCBI taxonomy): Eukaryota > Viridiplantae > Streptophyta > Magnoliopsida > Fabales > Fabaceae > Styphnolobium > Styphnolobium japonicum. Next base: position 4,329,807 of record JALBWW010000013.1, read on the forward strand.
ACAAACAGGTCATAATTCAAATTGTTAAGAAAGTATTTAGCGTTTTAATCAGTTAAGAAAAGAAATATGGGTTCTAAAAAAATAACCATGGGTTTATTGAAAGAAAAACTCATAGCATGAATATAAAATAATTAAGCTTGGATATTATAATTTTATAGCATATACGTGTAGATAAATTTTTTTAGTTATAACTACTCGGTTATATTTCTTTATAAATATTTTTCTTGAAATTTTTTTATTAGTCTTTGGTTAATTAAATGTTAGAGAAATACTTTTTTCATACCAGTCTGTTCACATTACATGGTATAAGTAGAAATTTTAATTTATAAAAACCAAATTTTAACAAAATTTGTCTAGATTAAAGTATAAATGAGTCTAAATACATAGGTATTGCAATTTTTAACAAAATACTTTTGAATAGACGATGATAGAGTAAACTATTTGACCGTATTCGGATAAAAATCTATATTCAAATCAAGAAAAGATATTTATAAAAGCAGAATTTGAAACATTTAAAAAAAATTACAGTAAAATCATAATATTATCCAATAATTTGTATGAAAGTATGTGAAGAGTGTGTAAGTATAAATTTAAAGTTTAATTTAAATTTACTAATAATATAAAAAAAATTTATATTATCATTTAGTCATGTATTATTAAATTATTATATCACAATAATTATTTAAAATTTTTAATTTTTTTAATAATGTACTAATATATAATTAAATAATAATATAAATTATTTTTACACTAATAATAAATTAAAATTAAATTCATAAATTTATACAAAAATCATTACTCATTTAATCGTGATAAACATTGTCTTCCTCACATAACGATCTTATACTCTGGTCCTCACCATCCATGATTTAAATCTATCAAGATAAACAGCTTAAGCCCATTGAACCAATGTGTGAGAACAATTGGATAATTGGGGGGCCTCTACCAGATCTTCTATGGGCTGACTAAAGCTACGCTTAATTTTCAGATACGTGACTAGTATTGGGCCTAGCTCAGTGACCCAATATCCATCGATCACTTATAAAATGAGATGTACGATGTTTCCATCAATTTATTGATTATCAAGGCCTGTACACCTTATAGCTGAATCAAATCTCCCATCTCATTTTTTTTCCTTTCCTGTTCTCTAAATTAAATATTATTAAGATAGAAAAAATTAACAACTTGTCAATTAAAATAGCATGGATATTCCTCAATGTCCCTACCGCCTGCCGTGTTATGGCGTCGAAACCAGACCATTTAAGACAGTAGGGGCAATTGTGTATTATTTTTATAGCAAGATCTTTTCAAAATTCCTTTGTCTAATAAGCTTACTAATATCTTGTTACTCCTATTAGAATGGGAAGATAAATTAGAATAGCTTTTTTTTTTTCAGTTGCTTGAGACATAAGATTTCAGATCACTCAATCATTGGACTGCCTAAAACTTGTCCATAGCAGGTAGGTTAACTCTGCTAAATCCATCTTGAGTTCTATTCCGATTCGGTGCCTTCAAGTTTCCCAAGCATATTACTCATTGCAACAATTTGCAGTCGATTCCTCTCAACCAATACTAGCTCTAGGAAAGGAATCATTGTTGCTTGGAAACACTTTGTTAAACTTAAATATTTTTTTTAGAAAGAAATGTCGGGGATTCATGATATTGGTAGAAGAAAACATAGCACTACTTTTGCATCAGTATGTATTCCTTGCTTTGATGCTCTCCGGCTGCGTAAAATACAAAGTTGGCAAGCCAAATCGTGTTCGATTCCCCATTAAGATTTCTTTTTTTATATCGCTTGTCTTTGTATGTTTGTTGGGTTGCTGCTCCTTAGACGAAGCAGAAAATGAACAAAACAACATATGTTCGAACCATTCCTGTGAATTTATTCGTCTGGATCATCCACTTGGCTCTGGTGCTTACGGCTTTTCCAACAACCATTGATAACAACGATAACAAGGGCAGAAAGCTGTTTACCCGCCAATTTAATTTCGCTTTTGGTTTTCATTGTCCATGTGTATCCATTCTTATTGTGCTTCTATACGTAAACCTTTAAGTACACGTTCATTTGCTCTGTCATCCAAGCTTAAACCAAGTGTTGGACAAAATGTCTACCATTAATCTGATCTTGGGTCTTTTCCTAATTACCATAGCCATTGGTTCTCCAATTCAAGCCGTTCAATACCAAGTCATTGACAACGCCATAGGCACACCAGGGGGCACTCGATTTGAAAACGAGATTGGCATCCCTTACACCCAGCAGACCCTACAACTTGCCTCGGAGTTCATTTGGCAAAGCTTCAAACAGAGTGAATTTGGTGATAATAGGAAAAACGTTGAACAAGTCAGTGTGATAGTGGCAAGCTTTGCTGGGGCGCCTGGCTATACCCAAAACAACAATGTTTTTGTTAACTCTGATTATATCCAAAGTTTTAGTGGTGATGTGAGGATAGAGGTTACTGGGATCTTGTACCACGAAGCCACGCATGTTTGGCAGTGGTCTGGGAACGGTGAGACTCCGAGGGGCCTCATTGAAGGCATTGCCGATTATATTAGGCTAAAGGCTGGGTATGCATCGCTTCGTTGGGTTCCAAGGGGGACAGGTGATACATGGGACCATGGATATGCTGCTACGGCTTATTTTCTGGAGTACTGTAATGGGCATAGGGATGGGTTTGTTGCTGAGCTTAATGCTATGATGAAGGATAATTACAGTGATGATTTCTTTGTGCAGTTGTTGGGGAAGCGTGTTGACGAACTTTGGAATGACTATAAATCACAATTTGGGGACTAGATTTTACTTTTTATGTTCGTACAAACAGCAGTATAAACATATTTGACATGTTACTAGGGAAAAAGAGTTAAAAGAAACATTAATACAATGTTTTCCTTATGAAACAAAGGTGTATAGATTGTTTACTTTTTTCTTTGCTTGTTTCACATACAATTCCTTTTGCAATTTTTTCTGGTTTATAAACTCTGGAAGTCTATTTTCACGTGTTTGCGTTTGACGTGCTTGGAGGTTGGAGCTGGATTTGGTTGCATTAAATTGTAGTCATTACTCATGAGCATCATGTGGCAGTGAAAGTATATATATAAATGCATGCATATCAATGGCGTTTCTAGCTAAAAGGTATGAGTTGATTTAGTTGGTAAAGTCCTTTATAGTAAATGGAAGGATATATATATGATCAAATTGCACATTGATTAGAGAGGAGATCGAGTGTTCAGAAATGAGATGAAGTTACTCCATGTTCACTCATAGTCTCGTACTGATAGAAATAAATAGAGATAATAGTTCTTTTCACACTTCGCAGTTTTTAAACCCAGAAAAACAAAACCAAAGGTTGATTCAATACTGTTTCATTAACCTCGTAGAACCATTTTTGTTTTACATCATATTGAAGGAAAACAATATTTTCGCAGAAGAGAAAAGTATGCAAAAAATATAAATTACATGCTACAATATTGTAAAGATTTCGATCTGCTACATTGAACAAACACAAGCAATTCCCCTTTAAAAGGATTGCGACTTGTGAGCCTGTGTAACTGTCACATGACTCTTCCAAGCATTGCCTTTCCTACATCCCGAAACCCTTTATCCTGTTCCTTTGCTAAAGCATTAAAGAGAGTTGTCAAATCTACTGCCATATATGCCTATAGAAAAAGAAAATTAAAAATGGTTTGAAGACAACGTTGAAGACTTTCCTCAATGACCGCGTCCTCTGTGGCTTGGCCCAGAATAAGCCCGGTTGATTATTAAACTTATGAAGGAAGGAGCAGATTGATCTTTGAGAGGTCTCATGCCCTCAACATTCATGGAGTAAGAGAGCAAGAGGAAGAAGATGATGAGAGAAATGGTATTAAATGCCACTGCAAGAGAGCAACCCTTCATTTCCTCCCTAACTAGCTGCTTGGGACTTGAATATGTTGGGATGGTAAGCAACAAAGCGAAGAATATTTTGGAATGGTGTGGTTTGGACTTTGGAGCATGAGGAATGTTATATATAATGTGTGTGGGGATTAATTAGATATTTAGGAAAGGCATGTTCTGTTCTTTGACTTTGGTTATTGTGGGATCAGGTGGCGGAGTTTGAAGGTTATTTGCAGTGCTTTGAATTTAAAGTTTGAACGAGACCTAGCAAAAAAATAGTTTGAAGGGGACCACAAATAAATACTTTAGCCTTGAAATAAGACTCATTAAAAAGTATGCTATATAAATAAATAAAAAGGAGAAAAATAGTTTTTTAAAAAAAACCTAAAACACACGGTTTATTGACTATTGAAGCTTTTACATACCTTGTAGGAGATAAGATATTAAGAATAGGAATAAGTCAATTTAGTACGATAGAAATACAGTATATAAGTTGGTGGATGTGGGCTTTGAATTTGATTTATTTTACATTTAAAACTGTTGCTAAATTCTTTCTGACATTACTTGCTGGTTAATTTCATTTTTTAATCCCAATTTCTTTCCTCTCGACTGAGTTGCATTTTTTACAATCAAGATAAGCCAAATGCAGCTATCTTTCGTTTTGTCAAAGCCAAATGCAGCTATCTTTTTCTTTTTGTCAAAGCCAATTACGTAAGTAATATTTCGAAGCATATATTGTAGGCTAACTGCTGTCCTTTTTTGAACTCAAACTAATACTAAATGCTCAACCTCCTTTTCCCATTAGAAGACTCATTTTGGTCAATATCTCGCTTTAAAGCATTGCCCGGTTTCCTTACCCCACACACTGAGAGCACCTACACACACATGCAATGCAAGTTAGCAATTTATAGCAATTATCAATATAATATTGCACAAATTGTTTACTTCTGCCCATCTCTCATCGCATAAACTTTCTGACTTGAGTTGTGTCGAGGAGCGTGACAAATGTTTGGTTTCATTTTAGCTTTTCACATTGCAAGGCTACCAACCAGGCAAACATATCCAACTCAAATTCAAAGATGTGATATGATCAGGAAAATAAGTGAGATTTTATTTTTAAAAAATGTTGTGTGTGACTAGACTAACCTAGTTACCTGTTTGAAAAACCAATTTAATGCTAAAATTGATTTGGTCTAATCTTAGCAGTTTGATGGAGTGATGAAATCTTCCCATATCTTTTAGCCAAAAGAAAAAAGAAATGAATAAAATCATTCCATATCGCTGTATTACTATACTTGTCGAAGTCAAGTGGTCCAAGGGAAACTCGGTAGTCTGTAGCATATCAAATTATCAATCCATGGGGTCCTTAATCACAAGTCAACCATTCTCAAAGGTCTTGACCAACATATTCTTTGAAGCAGAAAACTTTTAAGCCAATTCACATCTACTTCCAATAAATTGGCTAAGAGTAAGACCAAGCCAAAATATTGGATCAGCTGCTCCTAAGGAGAACAAAATTGTTGGTTCAAATTTCGTCGCTTCACGATGCTTCCAACCTAATGCAAGAGATATAGGAGTGGTGACTGTCGCAAATTACAACCGCCACTCTCTCTAGTAGTATCATACTTGGTGTTAATGCCTAGTCGTTGCCCTCAAGGGACCTCACATTTGAATTTTACATTCCCATATGACTCACTTTCAGAAAATTAATTAATCTTCTCCTTTTTGAACGACTGATTCCATCAAAATCAAAATCAAAATCAAAATCCACTCAGGAATTGCAGTCCTGCCAATTTATTATGATAAATTATAAACCCTCTCCATGTCCAAAGATGAACTAAACATGTTAGAAAACAACGATGATCAAACACAACTGATTTTTCAGTATTGAACACACGCAGCACCAGGACACTGAAAAAATGACAAGTACGTAGAAGGGTTTTGCAGAATAGGACACAACAGGAAGGTTTCGTATCATAACATTCCGAGGCATGATCCTGGTTGCATCTAGAAATATCTACCAAATTTCATATCACCTGAAAGTGAACCACCAAGACCATATCATAAAAAATATTTCCCTATTTCTCATATTGAGTGACTTACGGTTACAAATCCCAAGACCAGCATGTAGCTTAAATGCAAAAATATTTTATATTGTAAAATTATTCGGATGATTGAGAGTTTTCTTTTATGGTCATCCTAATCGGTGAGAAGTATTTAGTACTTTCAATAAAAAAAAATTAATTATTAAATGAAATAAATAAATAAATATTATTTGAGTTTTCAAAATATTAAATACTCAACTTTTCCATTTAATATTTGCTATTTTAATTCATTAATCAGGGCACTTGTTATTTTTGTTTTATCATTTGACAATTTTTATATTTGCAAAGAACACATTTACCAATAACTTTAAAATAATATGAATTTAATTTTAATCTACTGTGTATAAAGTTTTCTTATACTATCATTTAATGATGTTTTAACATATCATTAAATAGTTAAAAAAATTTTATAATTACTATGATAGTCAAACTATTTTAATGATATAACAATACATGATTGGATTACAGTGTAAAATTTTTTTATACTTGTAGTGGATCAAATTAAACTCAAATAATATTTGGAGCCTACCTGTACCTAATAATATGATGCAAATGCTAGTTAGGAAAATCATTCATTATATTTTAGGATAAGATTATTAGTATTCTTAATTTTTATTCAACCTCCTTACTAACTAATTTTAAAAATAATTTTTAAATTACATGCAATTAAATATTTTTTATTCAAGTTAAAATTTAATTTAATTTAATTTAACTTTTTATTTTTATTTTTTTATTTATATTAACTGAGAATAATTAAATATTTAAAAAAAATATTAAAAAATGTAAATGGACAATTGAAAATGCTAATAGCCGGATCCTATATTTTAACGATTAGAGTTACACTTATGAAGAGAGACACATTACTATCGACTGTATTTGTACATTTTTTTTAGTAAGATTGTATTTGTACATTTCGAGAAGCCTAAGAGTGTAATCAAACTACTATACTTATTGAACAGTTAATATAAACTTATATTCTTAAGGGCTTGTCATATGAAAATAGATAGAAGAGTTTATGTAAGACAGATGTTTTGGGCCTAGATTGGACCCAGAATAATATCAGGTTACTGCATTTAGGCTAAAAAGATGGGCCATAGCGGAAACTACACCTTGTTGTAGGATTGTAGCATTAACCTTAGGGAGCAGATTCTTTTTGGGCCTCAAGTTGTGTTGACGAGCTTTTAGTGTTCTACTGCTAACTTAGGACACCCATATTCTATTTTCCTTTCATGGGTGAACGGAATCTAATCTCTTTCTCTTTATTCCATATTTTATAAGACCAAAACATCAATGTCTTGCCCTTTTCTTTGGATAAGTAGGTAATGTTTAATATGCTCTTGAAGAGAATAGGTGCATCAATGCATCATTAAATATCAGTCATTCATTAACAATAATAAGACTCATTAACTCATCCAACGGTTTATAATTATTCACAAGTCTACCAGTTCAACAGGTTACCTTACTTGATCTTTTTGTAAAAACCCTCTCCAATCATTTGCAAAAAAAACCCTTCTGATTGTTTTCTCATTTTTTAGCTCTCGTAATTGAATGACACGAAATAATAATAGAAAATGTTAACTTTGAAAAAAAAATCATTTGTTGAAAAAGTTAATTTAGTGAGTGGAAATGAAAATAAAATAAAGGGAAAAAATACAAGGGGAAAAATGAAAAATAGTAATTCATTTATCATAAAAAAATGAAAAAAAAATAAACTTACATTTGTCATGAATAAAATCAAATAAAATGTGATGAGTGAGATATTTGATTAATTGAAATTTGAAACAATTTAAATTAGTGTTTATAGGAAAAGAAATATTTAGTTAGTTGAAGACAAAACATTACATTTTAAAATTTAAATAAAAATAAATAAATGAAATGACCAACTGTCAAATCTATCATTCTTTTAAAATAAATAAAAATAAATTAATTAGCATGGAGGGACTGTAAGTCCCGCCATCCATTAAAATATAAAAAATATAAAAAATTAATATGAGCTAGCCCTTGAATGGGAACTGGTACATTGAGGTATGTGTAACATTGGAACAGAAGTTCCACATATGAAAATGCCGTCCCTTTCTACTAATTGGACAGTGTAATGCGCATCCCACAAATGGCTTTAGTAAACTCTGTTTTATTTTTCGTTATTTGAATTATATTCCTTTATTTATTTAATTTTTTTTAGGTCTTGTTGTGGGTCTTATGTGGAAAGGGTCTTATTCTTTCTTTATCAATTTCTTTTCTTTTCTTTAATTTTCTTTCTTTATTTTTATATTATTCTCATATATTTTTATTTAAGTTAAGCTATACATTCAGAAAAAGGAATTCAACCATATATTGCAATGGAAATCAACGTAAAAGGGATTCAAGTGGTTCAAGTCTAAAACGTTATTATAGGTCTTCATCTTTTTAAAATAAAATAAAATAAAAAATTAATTAACATGACGGACTTACCATTACCACATATATTAATATATATTAAAAACTAAAATTATATATCAAAAAATATTAAAAACAAATGTTTTCAAAAAAATATATTAAAAACTAACGTTTTCAAGAAATATTAATTTTATAATTGATGAAAAAATAATATATATAAATAATATATATATATATATTAGATTTTATTTTCTTGAAATACATTAAACATAAAATAAAATATCATGAGAGTTTTGGTCATAGAAAAAACAAAATTTAATTAAATTTTCATGAAAAAAGTATTTTATGAAGACAAAAAGTAAAAGTAAATGAGAAAAAATATTACAATTAATAAAATCATTTTTGAATCATGCACCAAAAAAAGTAAATAAAAATAATATGAATTAAACAACAAAAATGAAGAGATAATCAAATTTGATGGAGTAGAGTAAAATGCTCCGATGGACTAAAATGCAAAAAACAAGAGTAAGTACCTTTAATAACAAATAAACAAAATCATTTTTTGAAATATCATAAAACCTGTTATAGTAAGTAAATTTTGAAGAGTATAAATACACCACTCTCGTTAGGTATATGTTAGAACGCTCCGGATAAGTAAGCTTTTTTTACCCCCTTTATTCTCTTATACTTACTGTTTACATCATTTCGATCATGTTAGATTGGGATAAAGGCATTTGCAATCTAATTTGTGAAACTGACTCATTACATACATATATAACAGTATAAAATAGAATTAAAAAAAATAAGAGAAATACTAATCTGCAAAGTTAGCTTCACGACCATATTTCTTTGAAAAAATTATCCAGAACACATAAATCTGAAATTGTTGCTCCAATTTTGTGTATCCTTTAAAACAAAATATTTATATTAATTTATTGCATGTAAGATTATATATTATATATATAATAGATAAGTAATTACGAAAAAACTATAAGATCACAAAATTAATTTTTATGATCATAATGTATAATATGAAAAAAAATCTAAAACATAAAGTTAACTACTAATAAAACAAAACTCAAAAACTATGTAACACTTTTAACCATAATTAAAGTAAAATCAGATCAAACCATCAAAATATATATTGATATTTTTTTTCATTAATGGGTCAAGCATATTGCAAATATACAAACCACACCATATCAAGAAAGTTGTGACCTGCTTAGTAGGAAAGTTTTAATGGTGCCATAACATCACCCGTATTCGGATGGGCACCAGAGTTATTGATCTTGTACCTCTATTATTTTGTACCAGACTAACCATAACCACATCATATCCCGTCACAGGTGACGACACCATCACCGTGAAAAAGATATCCTAATATGATTATATCTAGTCACATTTATAGTTGAATATTATGGTCTTATGGATATGCTATTCTTTATCCGCAGCTGAATTTTTCACACTTTCAAAACTAGATTATTGTATTGTTTTTCTTGCTAGGAAGTTGCCAACCCTTTTGGAATAACTTCATTTAATTACTAATATCTGAACCTACCGAGATTTACAGAGGCAAAATATATATTATAAAATATGGCATCCTAGACACCTAGTTCGAGCCCACACATCCCTAAATCCTACATAAAATATTTCCTTCTTTCCTTCCTTCTATAGAATATAGATGTCCTTAGAAAAGGACCCCCCAAAACAGATGTTACATAATTGAAGACAAAATCATGACCTTTCAATCGTACCCCATGTGTGAACTTCGAACTACTCTTGTTAATTGTCATCCCTCTTTGCCTTTTCTTATAGTTTACCTTCTCAACCTTCCATCTCCAAATAAGCTGTCACATTGAGTACAACTCCATCTTGGGGAGACAGAGGAACCCATTTCCCAAAAGATACAAATTTTGAAAAGGATTCATTGATCTTTGTTTTACTACTTAGCTGATGGTGAAACATTGTTCCCTATTGCAGGTGACCAGAAATCAGCACCATTGCTACTGGCCACGTGTACGGTGCATCCCACAGGGATCAGGCAGAGCCCCCTACTCCTCAAGTCCTTCTTCACTTCCTCTCCATTGTTATCTCCGTCCCCCTGAAATAACGCACATACACAATAAAAATCTTGAGTCATCAAGAGTTACCTCAAATGGCAAACTGTCACAGTTTGACTGTGCTGAGTGACCATAAAGAGCTGCACACCCAGGTCAACATTTTCAAGTAAGGTCATGTGCAGTATTGTCCCAATCAAGCGGGCCCTACAAACTGCAACTGACCGTCTCAAACCTTGGCTAGTTGAATTGTTCATGGTCATGGAAGAAGACAATTACTGAGATGAATTTGCTTTAAAAAAAAAGTAATAGTAATAATTAATAAATAATAAACATAGAAGAATCTGAGAATGATGAGAGATGGGACTCGCATGTTGATGGTGGTGGTGGGGTGAGGAAGGCAGGCGTTGCAGGTAAGGGGAGCACAGGACCTGAACTTGGTCATGTAGAAATCTTATGTACCCCATGGCCTCGTGAAGCACTGAAGCTGTATCTGTCTGCGCATGCAGTTTCAATATTCAAAATTTCAATTCAGTCAACCCCATTTTGAAACATCAGTGATCACACAAATTTACAAACTCCGGTTCTAAGAGTACCAAGTTTCATTCACCTTGCCAAAGGGAGAAACAAGCTGTTGTAATGCTGCAATTCGTTCCCCAAGCTTCTCCTTCCTCTGCTATTCCAAATAAATCATCACAATATATGAAACTATATAATATAATATATCTCCACTCACAAAATCATATTACATTTTTTTTTATTGGAAAAGGACAGGTCATGTGTCTGTGACTGTCAGACTCAAGAGTGTTTAGTTCAAGCGAGAGACAGAGAAAGATAGGGACATGCAACCCATCCATAGTTGATTTTCCTAACCTTTGCATGTCCAGTTGAAGTGGGGTTCTCTGCTTTGGTCTTCTTAGGCGGTCTCTGGCTTCCAACCTCTCCCCTGTTTACCGAGTCTGTGCATCGAACCGGTTCTTGTCCCGACCCATTTCGCTTTTGCTGCAAACTCTTCAACCAAAAAGAGAGGGAAAAAATAATCAACAATACCACCAAGCTCATTCTCCAATTGCTGACCAAAAACAAAAAAAAAAAAAATTCTACTTTCAATCACAGACATTGGACTTAGATAAGGAATTCAAGCTGCTGCTACTGTGGTTGCAGGAAGAAACGGATGAAGAATCACTAGAAGTGATGATAGATTTCTGTGGGGTTGCTTTGGTTTCAGAAATCAAAAGGTCCCCTTCATTTTGATAGTTGCCAAAGCAGAGCATTTTGGGTGGTTTCTGAATGGAGAAAACAGGGGAATAGCAAAGGGTCTGGGACTGGTCCACAGCGAGACCCAATGCATTCTCATGGTCATCGTCATCTCCGAATAGTAACTGAGAGAAACTGGTCACTGTGGGTGTGCTCAGATGGTCCACTTCAAATTCCTCCTTGGCCTCCATAAAAATAAAAATAAAAATAAAATGGTCAGAACTTGGAAGCCCCAACAAGAGCAAATGGGAATGGTCTCAAACTTGTTGGGTTCCACAGAATGAAAGAAAAGTATGGGAGGAATTAGGAGGAGGGGCTTCTGTTTTGGGAGAAAGAGAAAGAGAAATAAAAGGAGAGTTATGAAAGAGAGCAACAAGTGTCAAGTGGAAGAGTGTGTGGGAGACATTTGTAACACTGTTAATGTCACTGTTGATCTGTAAAACGCAAAAAAAAAACATAAATAGGACCGTGTGGGTGTGATGGAGTAATTTGCAGCCGTTACAGACTTGGGCTTAGTGGCTGACTGGGCCTTTTCCAAGGACGGCTTCGGTTTTCGGCAACCAATGGTCAAACCCACCTGGCCCGAGAAAACCGTGGTTTCGCCCTCCAACGCATCGCATTCCCCATTTCAATTCTCTACCTTCCCCTGTTCTTGTTGACTCACCACAACCACCCACTCAGACTCTCTCCGGTTCACCGGTTTGGTTTGTAGTAAGTAAGTAGTAACTCAACTCTGTCTTCCTTGTGCAAAATAAGCATCGTAGACGTACACACTACATTCCTTTTTCTTTGATGGGCATGATAAACTTGTAATGTAGTAGGTCAGTTATCATGCTTTCCAAGAGGATGCTAAGCTAACTTTGTCTGTACCTAGTATTCGGGTTGGGCAGGGATATTCTTTTAGAAATTAGAAATTTTTTAAATAAAGTCTTTTTATGTATTTGTGATATTATTTTTTATTAAAATATAATATATATTAATTTTTATACATTAATATTAAAATAGAAAATGATGTGACATTAAAATATAAAAAAAACATATTATATTTTAATAAAAAAAACAACACTGCAAACCCTTAAAAATCTTTACGCAAGTCTTCTCCTTATAAATTTTGGCAGGAAAGAGGCTGAGACTTGAAATGCAGAAGAAGTGGGTGTGCACTATCTAACCCACCTCACATTCGCATATATATTTACATTTTTAAAAATGAATTTGTATAATTAAAATCCTGCGAATGAATGAACATATTGGATTTAAAAGGTGTGATTATGCTTTAGTGATTATTATGGTTTAAGAACTATGTTGTATTAATAGGTATTAAATTGCTTATGCCACTAATTTCTGGATACTTATTGTACTAATTATAGTTTGAGATTTGAACACTTTGGAATGGTGCTTGTTAATTAACGGAGTTTTTTTGTATTTTTTTTTTTTTGGTATTTTTTTTTTGGATATTTTTTTACTAGTATTTGAGAATGAGTTCCGCCGCACGGTTTGAGTGTGTAACTGATCTACTCACGGGTGCGGTGGATCCCACCCCTTGGAGGTAGTCAGGTACGGCCTACCTCATCTGTGATGCTCGTCCGGTCCGCGCACGAATTGTATAGCCTGAGTTGTGTAGCTTTTTTCTTTAAAAAATATGTATAATTTTTATAGTCAAAATTAGGATTTTAATATTTACAATAAAAAATTAATTTTAATTTATTATTAATGTAAAAAAAAATTACAATATATTATTAAATTATTAAAGATATTTGGCTCTCATAATTTTGATATTTATTTTAATAATATACTAATATATTATTAGGCAATAATATATAAGAATTTACATTAAAAGTAAATCAATTTTAAACTCTTATAATAATTAAGTAATTTTTATTATAGATTAGGAAAACTTGCTAAGTTTAAATAATTAAACTCATGCAGATAAATGGAAGCGAGTATAAGACTTGGGTACTTTATGAGGATTGGGTATCCTATCCCTATGGGAACGAGAATAGAAACTAAGAAAGATCTCTACCTGAATGGGAATGGGGTTGGACATAGAGATTAATTTTCTGGTTAGTGATGGAGATGGTTTCTTAGGTACCCTACTTATACTCAACCGGGTGCAATTCTTATTTTTTAATGGAAAAAAAATACTAAGGTGGTGTTGTTACGATACTCTCAATTTTTTTTAAGGATATAGATACTTTTAATGATTTTTTAAGTATTTCTTAATTGTTGATTATGATAATAAATATTTAAAATTTATTAAATATAATTATAACTAATGAAAATTTGATAACTAATCAAAATACTGATACTTAAAAAAAATGATAGGTATTAAAATAATTCATGTAATCTATTTCCATTTATATACATATGTAAAATTGTATTGAGATCTAATTAATAATATTATTAATTATTAACTATGAAATCTATGTCTATACATTTATAAAATTGGTTTGAGATGTGATTAATAACATAATTAATTAGTATCAATTATTAAATCAAATATATTTACAGATATATGTAAAATTACTTTGAAATGATAATATTATTAACTATTAACTATCAAATCAAATGCAAAATTGCTTTAATGATACTATTAACTATTAATTTTATATACATATATCTTTATTTAAAAGTTAAGCAAAAACTTGTGAAAATATAATTAAGATTGAGTTAAAAAGTTATTACCAAAATTTAAAAAGAAAAAGAAAATACGAAGAGTAAAATAAATTAAAATGACAACTTTTTACTTTATTTACATAACTTACATGTAAGTATTAAATTATGTATATGAACTTAAATTAAAAGTTCACTCAAATATTGTCACAAATAAACAAAAAAATCGAGTCATTTAATTATTAAATTTTAAATATAAATCTCTCTATTACACTTTATAAAATTATAAATATGTTTGCATTATTTTATTTTACACAAAAACTTTTCAACCAAATTTTTTCTTTAAGATATTTAGATTATGAATTTTTTAAAAACAAAATAAGTTAATTTAAACATGCACTAAATTTTTATCAATTAAATAAAATATTTCTAGTCGTAAATATGGAATTTATAACAAATCGTGCAAGGCATGAGCAATATAATTAGTAACTTAGTGAATAAAAGTCATGATTTTAAACATTTAATTCAAAAGGGATATTAACATTTACTAATTCAAAAGGGATGTTAAATATTAAAGTTTTATTGGTTTAGATAAAAAAAAAAGACAAAATAATGATAAAGTAAAATAAATTTTAAAAATTATAATTCAGAGTGAGAATAAGTTAATTTTTATCTTTTATCTTCTCATTTTTTTTATTCTTAATTTTTACTTAGACTTGTGTGCATATTTATATTGGTCAACACAACTGTCTCAAACTGCGGAGTGCAGAGTCTAGGCGAGTCAAATGCTTTTTGCAATATGCTTTTTGCAATGTTGTCCCATGTGGATCTAAAATTACATTCTGCCATTGTTCAATTGCGAGAAAAAAATGGTAATAGTCGAAGCATATCGTTCGCCTACAAGAGGACTTCGAGTATACATATATGTTTACTTCGAAAATTGTTCCTATTAGTGTTTTGTGATTTGTGAAAGAAGGGAAAAGATTATATAATGACTTACATGAAAATTTATAAAAAAAAGTACGAGCATAAATTTGCATAAATATCATTGCTAATGAAAAAATATACAGATGACCAAAAATAAATAAAAGACTAATCAATATTCTAACTCTTGGCTGAATCAAATGGAATCCTCATTCAGACGGAAACGAAATTAATATCTATATGTCTAACTCTTGCCTGTTTCATAGTCGAATATATGCTTTGATCACAATCATACATGAAGTAAGAGATCAACATGAATACTAACGTAATGTAGTATAAGTAGTAGATATTTGGGTTCCTTAAATATGTAGTTAAGGGTTTGATTCCTAATTCATACGTATGAAAAAACATCTATTAAGAGAGGTCAATTCTTTAAATAAATTTTAATACCTCAAAAGATTAGTCCCTACAATTATACACGAAAAATATGTTAATAAAAAAATAAAAAAATAAAAAGATAAAGAGGAATAATTGATAACTGCAAGCATTAAATGTGGTTTTCCCATATAACAAGGAGCATGACCGCATGAGGTGGATAAGCCTTTTCCCGAGCAAATAACTTTTTCTATTTATTTGTAGTTTAAATTAAATTTTCAAATGTAAGATATTTTACATTATTATTTTTTAACACATAATTTAAATAATTAATTTTTTAAATAATTATTATAATAATCAATTTCTTTTAATAATTTAACATAATATCTATAACTTGTATGCAATGGAGTTATCAACCTAATATTGCGATCGCATGAAGTTGCAAAATGGGTCAGTAAACCAACATCTAAAGCACCCAAAGTATGAAGCAGAACCACAATCTTTCCACCAGTACACAAAATGGAATAACATGAAAGAGGAGGTGAAGGGTGCGTTCAAAGAGGTCATCGAGAGTTCTGGCATCGGCATCCCGGTAATTGACGTTTAAGGGTTTTTGTCAACGTGTTTCTTTAGAGTACATGTTAAGAAATGAAAATAAAAACTACTAAATGAAAATTAGAAGTATTTCTTATTTTAAAAATGTAAAATATATTTAATATTTTCTTATTTAATAAGTAAATAGAATAATTTAGTCAAGGGTGATGAATACTTTTTAACTTGTGCCCTAAACAAAAACCCTTGACGTAACTCTCGTCCTTTGGCAAACGCATTACCAACCGAAGCTTTGGATTTCAAATCCAACCAAAATGAAGTTAGGGATTTAATTGTCAGTTTCTTATGTGAACATTGGCTCACAAGGTTTGGATATTGCCTAAACTAGCCTGGTCGATGACCCAACAAACTAAATGCCAGCCGAATTACATTGTGTTTTTAATATGTAAAGTTTTTCATAAATTCTGCAATATATTTTATACATTCTTAGAACTTAGAAGTAACATAAATTTAATATAAAAATAAATAAATTCTATCATTTAAATAAGAGAGATGTGATATGTATTTTTAAAAATTAAGAAGTATAACTTAAAAATCATCTTGTATTTTATGGATGGTACTTATAATTAATTAACTTCTGCTATCTTTTGAAAATCGAATAGGATATCTTAAAAAAAAAAAAAGAATCTTGTAATTTATCAAGTTTTGAATAAGCATTGTTGTTCAATTTGACTAAATTTATGCATACAAGATATATGTCAAAATTTATTTTAGTTATTTAGTTTAGCGATTGAATCAATGAAAATTATATTTTGTATCAAATTTTACATTGAACTTCTGCATCGACACCCCCTCGTGAGTTGGACCCCATTTTGCTTGCCTATTGCCAATGCTTATGGGTCCCCTTGTACCTGCTTTCTTCTGTGGGCCTTTGGCCTCTATTTATCACCAAAACAAAAAAGTGTACATCGATACCTATAATATTGATCTTACTTAATTATAATCATAAGAAGTAATATATACAAGAGATCAATTAAGAATAGGGTTGATGGAAAATTTTCCTTTTTGGTTTTATTGAAAAGAAATATAACGTTTTCAAGAAAATGGATTTGTTTTTTGGGAACATCTCCATGACCGGTGGGGTGCCACCAGTACTTCAATCTAAACCACACAACCATACAGCGAGTGCCATACTTAGCTGAGGCGTAATATACTGACGGCTTAAGATTTTTTAACTGAATTACAATATCAAGGGCTTCTTTTTTTGGGCGACAACTGACAAACTTAGTTTTTGTTTTATTTATTTCTGTGTGATTCACAGATGCATGCGAGCCTAGTTGCCAAGTCTACCGCTACACGTGTAAGCTGCCAGGCCCCAAAAACTAACAAACAAAATCTGAATCTACGTCTGTAGTTATCACTTATCGCACAGAAACGACAACATGTGCCTTTCAAGTTTCAATTCTGCAACATCAAATAGAGAATTATTGCGGTATTTATATATTTTTTTAGGATATTAATATTTAAGGTTAATTATTTAATATTTATTAATTATTATTTATATTTAATAGTCTTTTTAATATTTATTATAAAATTAATAATAAATAAATAATTAACATAACTTATTATAATATCATACCCACGATACGATATAACGCCCAATCTGAGATAGAAAGTGAAAGAAAATCGATGCCATTAATGAATCCAACCTAAAACCTCAAATAAGACACATACAGCCCCTGAGAACCACCAGTTCCTGATCCCTGCGTGGCTTGAACTGCCTCCAAGTTGGCAATCCTACTATCATACATTCCCTCCTTAAAACCCCACTCCCCCTCCCATTCAGCCCTCCACATTTTTCCCATCCCCCAAACACACCCTACAAAGAAACCAGACTCAATGGATATTTGGTCGTGGATATCTGAGCTCCCCAACTCGGTGGAGTGGGACGAGTCAGACTCACCACCCATATTCGAACTAGCGAGTTCGGAACCGGGTCAGGACAATTCAACTCGCTCTATTCATCTGAAAGCAGAGCGAACTTCTGGGTCAGACTCGGAAGCGGTGGTGACCTTCACAGTGTGCTTGCACGGCTTTCACCCATTCAACGCCCAAAAGCCTCTCTGGGTCTCCGAAAAATGCCATCTTTCTGCAGAAAACCCGTTCCTCCCTCTATTACTCCAACTCCTCCAAGAAATCATATCCCAGTCTCCCACAGCACACGACAGCACTTGCCCAAGGTCTCAGCTTCAGAAGCTCAAACCCGAACCCATCGCATGGATCATGGACTCTCACTCACCCGAATCCCTCTCTACCTTCTTCAACCTCGTCTTCACCATGCACCTCTTCTGGCTCTGCGTATGCGACGCACCCAGCGAAGCTGGCTCACTTTACTTCCAATCACTACTCGTTCCCACGCTCGAAACGGCGTCGTCCAAGCTCGCATCGGTTCTGCGAACCTTCTTCATCACCGTCGGCGTCGACACGGAGCTGTGCTTCATGCGCACCCTCGGGTACATAATAGCAAAATGGTGCATTATAAGAGAGCTGGGCGTAGGATTACAGACACTACTTCCGCAGCCGTGTCGGAATCCGAGGTTTTCTTACGCGGCGGAGGCTCACGGTCTTTGGGTTCTGAAAGGCTACGCGCCAGTGATGACGATGAAACTGGCGCGAAGCAACGGTCAAAAAAGTCAATTCCCCAGTATCGATGCCAAGGAGTCAATACTCAGGTACGCTCTGGCGCACCAGCAACTGGAGGCACACGTGCAGCTAGAATACACCGTTGGATTCTACGATGGGTTCATTCAGGTTCATGCATGTGTCGATAACATACGCCTCCACGTGGCGAGGCTGGGGTTCAACCAAAACGACGACGTGGATTTCACCGAGGAGAAATACTTCCCGTCCCGGGTTCGGGTTTGGGTGGGTCCAGAAATCGGAGCAACCTACGTGGCTGGGTTGAGCTTGAGTCGGTCCACGGAGAACAAAGAGAGAGAAGTGGAAATTCAGAAGCTTGTGAAGGGTAATTTCGAGAAATCGAAGGTTTCAAAGGTGAAAGCGTCAGCGAGGTCGTCAACGAGAGCACGAACTAAGAGCTGGAGAATGGATCAAGATGCGGAAGGGAATGCGGCGATATTCGACGTCGTTTTGTACGACAACGCAACGGGTCAGGAAGTGGCCACGGGGAAGCCCACGAGGCAAACGGGTGATGACCCGGTTCATGGTTTAAGAGGGCGATATGTCGGGGCAAATAGACCGTTTACTAAAAGCGGCTCGGTGGTTATTGCCGGAGATGAATATGGAGAAGAAGTGGGGTGGAGGCTTAGCAAAGAGATGGAAGGGAGTGTGTTGAAGTGGAGGATAGGTGGTGAATTTTGGGTTAGCTATTGGCCTAACCATGCAAAAGGATCTTATTTTGAAACTAGGTGTGTCGAGTGGTGCGATGAAGTTGATTTGCCCCTAATTCATGGGAAAATAAGCATATAAGTAAATAACTATGAAACCCCTCCCACCAAATTAACCCAAAAAAAAAAGGGGGACAAGTTTGTGTAAACATTGAACTAAGCTTAGCGACTAGTAAGGTTATAGTGTATGGTGTGAAGCATAACATTTAAATATATGGTACTATGTATGCTTTAAATGTTTTATCTATCATCTCTAGTGTTATATGCATCCCCTTAGCAAAAAATGCCCAGCAATATATTTTTTTTTATATTAATCATGTAATCAGTATAATGTTAAGTTGAAGGCTCTGGCTCCCAAAATTTTCGGCAGTAGCCTTCATTAACACTTCTTAATGATTATTGGCTTAACAAAAAAAATATTACGATACTGATTATTGAAATGATAAACAAATTAGTTGGAAAATCTAAAAAATGATACAAAGTTCCAAACGTGTGTAAATTTTGCCTTTGATACTTTTCTTGTCGTGGGCTTTTCAATTAAGATGATAATAATTTCAGGTTTAGCTCAATATTAGCAAAATGTTAAGGAAAAGATTTCAAGTAAACGGAAAGTATATTTAGTATATAAATCATTATAATTTCCTTTTGTTTTCTCAGTCAGTACTATTCGTTGTTATTTTTAGGATTTTTCCTTCTTTCAATTTCTTTCAGCAACTCCTCTGGGATTTCTGTGTGGTTTTTCTTCTTCTCAATTTTTTTTTTCATATGGGCGACCATCGTTCCCTTCGGCAGAGGACTCATTCACTAATTCAGTTATTTTTTGTTTTTCTTTTCTTTAATTTCTTTCTCATCAAATATCTACCCTCTCTAATATAAATTTGATGATTTTATGTTTCATTTTTTAGTTTTCTTGATAGATATGGTATCTTCTCAATCAAATCTATAATTTGAGATGAAATAGAGATTTAAATCAAGGTTTTAAAAATCGAATCGAACCGGCCGGTCGGACCGGTCTGACCGTGATCCGAGTGTTTGGCTGGTCTAGTTGGTTCCAAAAATTGTTTTGGTCATTGAACTGGGAAGAAATGAGATGAACTAAAAAAAATCAGAATGAACTGTTGATCTGAATGAACCGAACCCTGTTTTTGAAAATCGGCCGGTTCTCAAAATTTTTGAATTTTTTATTACTTTTTCAGTTTTTTTTTATTTTAAATTAATTTTTTAGTGTTTTTTTTCATATCTATCTCCAAAAAATCATAATTTTTTACTCATTCGTCTAATTTGAATGCATTTTATATCGATTTCACGTAACTTTTTAAGATTTATGTGATGAAAAATGAACGAATGAAATTGGACTAATAAATTTTTTAAAAAATATAATAATTATTTTCATAATAATAAGTACTTTAAAAAAAATAATAGTTATATTTTTAAATAAGGATTAAACTCTAATTTTTTTAAATTTATTTTACTCTCAAAATATAATTATTTTAATTGAATATGTATATAAATAATTATATATATAATTATAATTATTATATTATTTGGTTCGACCATCGGTTCGACTAATTATACCATGACTCGGAGGTCTCGCCAATTCTATTTTCGGTCTGATTATTAAAACATTGATTTAAATGTTCTTGTGCTCTGAATGATATAACGATTTGAAAGACACTAAAGCAGATATAAGGTTTTCAACCTCAGCAGATACGGACTTTTTGAACAAACTTAAGCATTTCAATAGAAAAACTTGAGATTTTTTGTGCTGCCACGATAAAGAGATGAAGGATTTGATTTCTTCTTGTTGTTGTTGTTAATGTTTGGTTTGCTGTAGATCTTGCATTATTTTTTATGTTTTACCTCTATTTTTAAATCTTGCATAATGTTAGTCTAGTGACAATTCCCATGATCATGAAGGGTTTTGTTACTTTTGTAGTGTTGAAAGTGTTGAAGTGAGGAGCTATTTCCCTAATATGCATTTCTCCTATGTTCTCATCATGATGAGATGCGCGTGGGACCCTTTGGTTTCTCTTGTTTTCAAAGTATTTTATTTTACTAGCCGTTTAGCTCACATGTTGCGTGGATACTTGTATTTTTGTATTTTAATATTTTATAAATTTCATTTACAAATTTTAATGCAATAAACATATATAATGAAGTAAAATGACCAATATGGTAGAGGATTTAATTTTGGAAGAAATGTTTTTTTTAAAGTTTTTGCATATTAATTCTAGAGTAAATATTCAATCTTATCCTCTAAAGATATATGAGACATCAATTTAGTCATTTAATTATTTTTTACATCAAGTTAGTCCTTTTGAGGGATCAACTTAATCTCAACAAATAATTTTAGAGGACTAATTTGATGTGAAAAAAATGACATTTGAGAATTATTTTGATGTAAAAAATTATTAGAGGACTAAACTGATGTCACATATATCTTTAAATGACTAATTTGAGTGTTTACTCTTAATTCTTTTATCATAATTGTATCAATTAAATTGAAAATATAATATTTTTTATTATGACTGTATATCATAAGAAATCATGTTCAAATTCATACACTAAAATTTATGTAAATACATGTATGTGTTAATGAGGTGAGACTCACTAAATGTTGTGTCTAAATTTATGTATCATAATTTGTTTAGATTTATACATTTATTAATACGTGGAGAAAGGAAATATCAATGGATCATGAGTTGAGAAATTACTCGAAATAACAACTTAGAAATGTCCTCAAGAGCTAACTTTAATATATAGACTATAGATTCCTTTGATTCTTTGTAGAAATAAAGTATACGACATAATCATTATTTACAAATAAACTTATATAAAAATAATAAGGATTTAATTTTAATCTATTATCAGTGTAAAAATTTTTTACAATGTCATCTAATCATGTACTGATACATCATTAAAAGTGTTATACTTTTGAGGTAGTTGTTATAATAGTCAAACTCTTTTAATGAGTTGGCAATACATGATTGGATGATAGTGTAAAGAAATTTTACACTGACAGTGGATCAAAATTAAACTCAAATAATAATATAATCTTGCATAATGTATATTTAAATTTAATAATATAAACAATTTATGAATCTTTATTGCCACGATTTTTGTTTATGTACGATTCAGATTTGATTAACCAGAATTGGACCTGAGGTTTTTGGGCCTATTGCTGGTTCATAATCACATGTTTTTTTTCCTTCTTATACAAGGCATCAATTCCTCTTTGATTCATTATAAATAAATGAACAGCTAAAGGAATATCACAAATGAAAACTACCTATCATCGAGGGACCACAGTATCATTCTTTAAGAAGGCAAGAGGAGAACTCTGCTTAAATTTGACATGGCCATAACCAAACGGCATCTTACCAATGACCCTCAGCAACGAACACAAGATCCAGATTGTTTAAATGCATGCAGGAGCACAGCCATGCTATAGTTCAAGTAATTTTGTAAACATAGCCTTGGCACGTTCATATTGTTTATGTTGGAGATAAAGATTTCCCAAGTTGGATAATATAGTGCTTGTTGAATTGTTACCAATGCCATAGGCTGCTCGTATACTTCTTAAGCTTGAGATGATACTTCCTATAGTTTGTTGGGTTTGGCCCAAATTATTGTTTTGATACTTATTGTTACTTTTTTTTATTTTATTGATAATTTTTTATTTTTAAGTTATAATTAATATCATGATATGTATAGGATATGATAGGTGATTATTTTTAATAAGAAACTAATTATAGAACCCTTATTTCCTTATTTAATAAGGAGTGTGAGTAATTGGTTGCCAAACAAATTCTTGTAGGTTACACATTTTTGTATTGAAAAATTGTTTGAAAAATAAAAATGAGGGGAAAGAAATTATGAGTAATATTATAGTAATAATAGTAATGAGTGTTTACAACTTTATTCGTGTAAAAAAAGTAGCTAGTATAAGTACAAGGGTTTATAACTTTTTGATTTAAAAGTTATTTTCATCTTTAAATGTAAGTATATCAGAGCAAACCACATTATTTGAGAAAAGAAGTGTAATATACCAACATAATTGAAGTTCGAGACCTATAAATTCAATTATATCTCCGTTTTAATTTTGTCTTGGATTTTAAAAAACAGGATTTGATTTGATTTACAAATCAAGTCTTGTGTTTAAAATGTTCAAAAATAATAATTGATTTAATTTTAATTTTTTTAAATTTAAGTTATATGTATTTAAAAATTTACACAAATTTAGTTGATCTTGATTTGATTTTAAATTAAATTATTTAAATTAACTATTTGATCTTTAACTAAATTTTTAATTTTACTTTACTAACTTAATAATATTATTCACAATAATATAAGATAAAAAAAGTAAAATAATAAAATAAAATAAATTCATTTTTGAATGAATTTTAAATATAATAATTGATTTATAAATCAATTTAAATTTAATTTTTGATAATACCAAACATAAAATTTAATTTTTAAATCAATTTAATTTAATTCAAATAAAATAAAATAAAATTTATTTTTAATTAATTTAAAACACAACCTTATAACGTAACATGTACACTCGAATCTCTTTCAATTGTAATTCATAAATATCCATCAAAACAAACTTAAAACACAAGTATATGGTCATACATATATATTAATTACATAAATTTAAGGCTAAAATATATGCAAAAGATTAACTAAGAACCTTCAAAGCATAAGACAAATGCATTTAAAATATTTGTTATCATCAATATACAATTCTTTCATACTTGCGTTGTAAAAAAGCTCGTAGTCCTTTTCCTGTTTTTTTTTGCTTAAATACAATGTCACCTTATCTTGTTCACCGCCTTGATTCTTCGAACAGAAGAACCAAATACTTAAAATATATATATGGGTATTTCAGAAGATAGAGTGATAGACAATCTTGGTTGTCTCGTGATTACGCTGCAACTGTCGCCTGACATGTCCTACCTTCACGTGCAAATTATATTTCCCATTTTTCTAGCCCACGCAGAAGTCGCAGAGAGAGAGAAACACACTCCCGATTTTTTTTTTCTTCCGAGGTTGATGTCATATTATATATGATGATTTTTAGATTACATATTTTTATTATGTGTTATTGTTCGAGAGTTATATCACATTGACTTTTTTTTTAACAAATTTAGATATTTTTCATAATATATTTTTATGTCATTAATTATTTAATAATATTATTTATACACTTTATTTTCTTATAAAATATTGTTAAAACCGTTAGTGAGAGATGTAAAATCGATGTGTAAATTTTTTATTAATTGTTCCTTCCGGCATATTTCGACAGTGTGGGCTTTCATGACTTCAATATGGTACAAGAAGCCGTGTCCAATTGAAAGCAATCTCAGCTACTTCTTCATCTATGAGCCTGTTAGCCTATTAGCTTCCTCTTCTCACCGACTCCTTAAAAATTAACACTCTCTTTCTCATTGTTCTCATTCTCTCTCCTACATACTAGTAGCATCTCCTTCTGCAACTTTTGGCCCTTTCATCAATGGAAGATGGAGAATGGGTCCTGGTGCGCAGCCCCCCACAGAAAGATTGGTGGAACCCGAGTTTAACGAATGCAGAGGATGAGCCTCCTAGGCCCTTGAAGGTTACCTTTTCTGGCCCTGCAAAGCACTGGACAGATGCCATCCCCATAGGCAATGGCCGTCTCGGCGCCATGGTTTGGGGTGGCGTAGCATCAGAAGTTCTCCAGCTCAATGGTAATGAACCCAAAAATCCTTCTTGCTTTGCATTCCATTCTTGAAGACTTTCGGTTTACTAGTTCTCACTCTGTTTGAAATGCCAATGAAAGTGAGGCTTTTTGAATATTTGGGTCATATATAGAGGTCTCTGCTAATGGGAATTACATAAAGAGAAATGTTACTAGTAAAGAGAAATGCTACTAGTAAAGAGAAATCTACTTTCTTTTCTTTTTTCCCCCTTTTTTATTCACAAGCAAGCAATTTTTTTTTTTATTCCTCTTTATAGAACTACGTCTCTATTTACTATTTAGGGAAGCTAACCTATAAAAGGGTAGATTCTCAAAATTCGTTGTGACTTGCTTAATCTTCTTGTAGAGTAATTTTGAGTATATCTTCTCACCGGTTTCACCATTTAACTTCTGATCAGAAGCATGGTTCTCGTTGGTAAATGATACTATAATCTGAACTGTCTTTGATTGATCATGCAATGCTGTCTATGCCTATGGGCACTGTAATTTGTTGCCCGGAACTCTTAACTAACAACGTGGGCATCATAAATATTAGACTATGCTTTCTTTTCTTTTGGACTCTAATAAATAAATAAAAGTTAATTGTTATTTGGGACAATGTCTGTAGGGGAGGCACAGAAACTTTGGTAGGAAGACAGCGCTGTGCTCTTAATTTTTTTTTTTAACAAATCTTTTGTAATTCCTTCAACATCTTTGTTGGATTCAATTGGGATTGGTGAGGAAAATTTGCTCTCAAAGTTCCATGTTTTGCATATGGTGGGCAATGCTATAGGCAGTTCTTCTTGTAAATTTATATCATTGAGATACCTAGGATAAGGTCATGCTGCATTACGCATAACAAAACCAATCAGCTCTCTCTTTCTCAAGCATGTAGCATGCTAACGTGAAGATGTAAAATTGTTTCATAGAGGACACACTTTGGACTGGGACGCCTGGCAACTACACCAACAAAAATGCTCCAGATGCATTGGCTGAAGTCCGAAAACTCGTTGATGATAGAAAATACCCTGAAGCTACGGCAGCAGCTGTCAAGTTGTCAGGAGATCCTTCTGATGTATGTAATATATTACAATTAATATGAATATCGGTCCTCTAATTTTATGAGGAACTATGAAATTTACTAGACTGATGTTAGGGGTTGACATGTCACCCAGCAACATGACATGATATATAAACAGATGAATCTGAATAGGTACAATTCTTCTACAATTTGTCACAGTCACACACGCACACACACACATACGCATAGAAACTGTTGACTGGAATGAACAAAAGTTCTGAAACTTTTGCTCCTGAATTGATGATATAAATGTATCTGAAACTTGGTGCATCTTCCTTGAATAGGTTTTTGTCAACTAGAAGCAGTTATTTTTATTTCTTTTAAATGATGAACCGGGTAAAGAAAAAAAATAAAGAAATGATAAAGCACCATATATGTCCTTAATGCTCGTAGACTTTAAACTTAGGAAAGGTAGGTAAAAGGAGAAGGAAAGAAATGAGAGTTGACTGCTGGACCCTGGTTATATGTTTGGACATGTTATGAAAGGTTATCCCTAACCGGAAGTTTTTTTTTTATTTTTTAATTATTCCTTTTTCTTTTTCCCCGTGTGTTTAGGAATGGGAAAAAAAGAGAGACAGAAAGAGCTTAACAAGATCTTTTTCTGTTTTGTTTAATGAATTAATGATAATTTGCATCTGTGACTGTGAGGGTGACTGTTCTTTTAAAGGCTGTCTCAGTTATTAGCAGCTAATTCCCCAAAGATCATGTAGTTCCTTATTTTTTCAGTAACAAAGCCTTTAAGTATGAAGATAAGTCACATGCTTTTGTTCAACTAGTATTCTTATTCTTGGGCTATCCCCTCTCTTTTTTTCTTCTTAAATGTGTGATTGTTGGTGTTCATTTGGATCTTGGAGTTGGTGCATAAGTTAAGGAAGCTTTATACAATGTTGGCAATCATCCCTAACTGTTATTTCTTGGTATGAAGGTATACCAACTTCTTGGTGATATCAAGTTAGAATTTGGTGATTCTCATCTTGCATATTCAGAAGAGTCTTATCACAGGGAGCTGGATTTGGATAATGCAACAGTAAAAGTAAAATACTCAGTGGGTGATGTAGAATTTACCAGAGAGCATTTTGCTTCTAATCCAGACCAAGTGATAGTGACAAGAATTTCTGCAAGCAAGTCAGAGTCATTATCATTTACAGTGTCTTTGGATAGCAAATTACATCACAATTCACGAGTAAGTGGCCAAAATCAGGTAATAATGGAAGGAAGCTGTCCCGGCCATAGGATCCGTCCAAAAGTGAATTCAGATGACAATCCAAAGGGAATTCAGTTTTCTGCAGTTCTTGATTTACAGATTAGTAAGGACAAAGGGGTTATACGTGTTATGGATGATAAGAAGCTAAGAGTTGAAGGTTCAGATTGGGCTATTTTGCTTCTGACAGCTTCTTCTTCTTTTGATGGGCCATTTACTCAGCCTAAAGACTCTAAGAAGGATCCTACTTCAGAGTCCCTCAGTAAAATGAAGTCAATGAAAAATTTGTCATATGCTGATCTTTATGCACATCACTTGGATGACTATCAGAATCTATTTCATCGTGTCTCATTGCAACTCTCTAAAAGCTCCAAAAGTGTTTTAGGAAAATCTGTTTTGGACAAAAGGAAATTGGTTTCCTCTCAAACTAACATCTCTCGAATGGGAGGTGATGATACTGTTCCAACTTCAACAAGAGTCAAATCTTTTCAAACTGATGAAGATCCTTCCTTTGTGGAGCTTTTGTTTCAATATGGTCGATATCTACTAATTTCTTGTTCACGTCCTGGAACTCAGGTGGCAAACCTACAGGGTATATGGAACAAAGATATTGAGCCTGCATGGGAGTACGTTTTCCCTTCTCTGTTCATCCCCCTTCTGGAAAAAAAAAATAGAAATTGTGTGCTATAGTTTCTAGATTATAAGGTGGCTTAGGGATTCTAGATGGATATAGTGTATCAAAAATATATGTAGAAGTAATTTCATGAAGAATTCAGGAGAGTTTGTAATTTGTCTCCTTTTTTTGTCTTCCAGTGGTGCTCCTCACTTGAACATTAATCTTCAAATGAATTATTGGCCATCCCTTCCTTGCAACCTACATGAGTGTCAAGAGCCATTATTTGATTACATTTCCTCTTTGTCAGTCAATGGTAGTAAAACTGCGAAGGTAATTCCTTCTTTGCATTCTCTGCTTCATATTATGGTTGGTATTATATTTGAGGAAAGGATCCTTTATGCTTGTTGGCTATCAATAACTTTGTAAACCCCCCCCCCCTTTTTTTTCTCTTCCACCAAAAAATCTATAGCAAAGGAAAAAAGCAAAAGAAAAGAAAAATAATTATGTATATTGCCATTTGTTCAGCATCCCTACCATGTCATGAATTTTATATATTCTATCCAGAATTTCATTTGATCCTGGATACAGGTGAACTATGAAGCAAATGGTTGGGTTGTACATCAAGTTTCTGACATATGGGCTAAAACATCCCCAGATCGAGGTGAGGCTGTTTGGGCTTTATGGCCAATGGGTGGTGCTTGGCTTTGTACCCATCTGTGGGAGCATTATACTTATACGATGGACAAAGTAAGTTCTGATTTTTCAATAAATTATCTAAGTTTTGATGATTTAAAGTATTGACTCAAAACTGATCTTTTGATAAGGGCTTTGCAGGAGGATTGAACAATTTTAGATCTTCCTCTTTGGGTTGTTGAATTTGCAGATCAGGGACTTTCATACTTTGTAGAGCTGTGTGTTCCATGCATGCCAAACTATTCTGCTTCTGTTTGCATGGCATAACAATAAGTTGAACTAGAAATGTTGAAACATGTTATTCATCTTCCAGTTGTGATAGGGTTCTATGTCATATATGTTTTATTGATTTCAAAACAGATACTACTCCAAATAAGGCCTTGTTTAGCTATGATGACTAATGGTTCTAGGGGGAAAATGGCTGTATAAATATTATGAACTTCAAATGTAATTTATAAACCATGGCAAAAAAAATGTAATTATAAACTTCTTCAGTCTCATTTTTTGGGTAAAATGACAGTAAGGATGCGACTTATTTGCTGCTGTTGTTACCAATGAACCTTAGAGGTTATAGACTTATAATAATGTGATACTGAGGGATGAAGAACCTACTATTATGGCCCATATATCTGTGCTTTTTTATTTGTAAATAGTATACTATATTCACAAATAGATTTGCTCTGGATTGCTATCATATATATCAGTAAATAGGTAAGTGATGGTTGGTGTTTCTTTTATATTAGGATTTTCTTAAAAATAAAGCATATCCTTTGTTGGAAGGATGTACATCATTTTTGTTGGATTGGTTGATTGAAGGCCATGGTGGATTATTGGAAACCAACCCGTCAACTTCACCAGAGCACATGTTCACTGCACCAGATCAAAAGCCTGCTAGTGTGAGCTACTCATCAACCATGGACATGTCAATCATAAAAGAAGTTTTCTCTGCAATCCTTTCTGCTGCTGAGGTGAAACTGATCTAAGTGCTCAAGCCGATCCTTGTTTCCTATTATCCTAATTTTTTCTTGGCCACTAAGTTTCTTAAAAACAGGTTTTGGGAAGACGTGATGATGCTATTATCAAAAGAGTCATTGAATCTCAGCCTAAGCTTTTACCAACAAAAATTGCTAGGGATGGTTCCATTATGGAATGGGTATGCAATTATATTTAATATTGTGCATTCCTTCTCTCCATCTCCCTAGTGTCCTTTTGAACAGTTTTGGCATGTGGTATTTTGTTTTGATTTGCAGTAACCAAGTTCTACTGTAGGATAGCAATTCCCTGTTAACGTCAATACCTTATTTATTTGGCAGGCAGAAGATTTTGAGGACCCAGATGTACATCATCGACATGTTTCACACCTCTTTGGCCTGTTTCCAGGGCACACAATAAGTTTTGAGAAAACTCCAGACCTCAGTAAAGCTGTCGATTATAGTCTATATAAAAGAGGTCTTTTATGAGAACTTCTAATGCTAAATTCTTTTACATGATAATAGTTATTTTTTCTACAATATGTATGGCTATATTTATTATAATGAAAGTCCATATCTTAGATGAACTGGAACAGTCATATGTTATTATTAATATCTGCTTGGAAGACAGTTATATAAGATGCAGTGTAATATAATACCTTTGTCGGTTGCTTTTGAATAGCTGAAGTGAATTTATGTGTTGTGAGTGTTGAGGTGCAAACAAGTCCCACATTGCCTATACAAGGGGAGAGTCATAGGTTTATAAGTATGTAAAAATATCTCCATTAGTATGACGCCTTTTGGGTGATGTCCAAAAGCAAATCCATGAGGGTTTAAGCCCAAAGTGGACAATATCATACTAATGTGGAGATATGTTAGGTTCCCGATTCCCAACAAGTGGTATCAGAGCCGATAATGTCGGCTGGGGCGGGTATTGGAACAGCCGTTGATGGATCTGAGTCGAAGATTCCTTGTGTCGAAAGTCCTCCTGGCGTTGAGGTGATCAGGCGGCGTGTCCCGTTGCTGTACAGCGGTGCAAGATGGAAATGATCTTGTGTCGAAAGTCTTCCTAACAGGTTGGTTAGGCAGCGGGTTCTGTTGGAGAGCAAACGGCGGTACAAGTATAAGGCTGAATACTCGAAGAAGCTTCCGCTGGAGGGGAGGTTGAACCATGGTCCTTTGTTTGAGGGGAGGATTGTTGAGGTGCAAACAAGTCCCACATTGCCTAAACAAGGGGAGGGTCATAGGTTTATAAGTATGTAAAAATGTCTCCATTAGTATGAGGCCTTTTGGGTGATGTCCAAAAGCAAATCTATGAAGGTTTAAGCCCAAAGTGGACAATATCATACTAATGTGGAGATATGTTAGGTTCCCGATTTCCAACATGAGGACCTTCACAATAGACATCTACTGCCGTAAAGGCTCTAGTTAGTTTAGAATACTGTTGTAACTGTTCTCCAGTAATTATATGCCATAATGAGATTAGTAACTACTATGTTTATGTTCAACCTTGTATATATGTAAAGCTGTATATATTTCGGCTTTACTACTGAGAAATAATTCAACAGAAGTTGCCATTCTTGTACTGTTTTACAGGAGAGGAAGGTCCAGGGTGGTCAACAACTTGGAAAGCTGCACTGTGGGCACGTCTTCACAACAGTGAGCATGCATATCGCATGGTAAAACACTTGATTAACTTGGTGGACCCTGATCATGAAAGTGATTTCGAAGGAGGAATTTACAGTAACCTGTTCACAGCACATCCCCCTTTCCAGATTGATGCAAACTTTGGGTAAGCCCCATCTTTATGTAACATTTATGTTTCTTGTCAATTTCACTTCCACCATATAAAAGCTTGAGTTGAAGTATATTTTGTCCTCATTTCTGGAAGGGAGGGAGTAGGGGATGAGGGTTTAGTTCAGTAGTTCTGTTGCAGAAACAGTTTAGTTTCCTTATCATGAGATTCTTGCTAGAATTTCAATTGCTATACGTTAGTTTAAGGCTTCAATTTTATTTCATGAATCTCATCTTTTTGTGACAGATATGAGTACTCATGCAGGAACGTGTCATTAATTTGAATATTTGTGCAATTACTATATCCACCTGAATCTATTACATCTCATCCTGATTATGTTATCTCCATCCAGACTCTGGTTCTTAATTTCTTCAATCATATCTCAAATAGAATCAATCT
This sequence comes from Styphnolobium japonicum, assembly GCA_023212625.1. NCBI lineage: Eukaryota > Viridiplantae > Streptophyta > Magnoliopsida > Fabales > Fabaceae > Styphnolobium > Styphnolobium japonicum. Next base: position 4,361,819 of record JALBWW010000013.1, read on the forward strand.
AACTGAAAAGCAATTCAAAAAACGTGGAGTGATTCATTTGATTCCGAATTTTAAAGTTCACCCACCTGTTTGGAAGATGTAAACTTCAAAGTTGTATGTAATGTAGAAACCTAGCTTATGATGAAACTGTTTCCCTAGAATAAACAATTTAGTGACAATAGTCTTCGTAGTTTATTCAATTATTCTGCATTAGTTTGGCTGAAAAAAAAGTTTGGTGTCAGTTTTTCAGCAGCAGTTGCAGAAATGCTTGTTCAGAGCACAGCGAAGGACCTCTACTTGCTTCCTGCATTGCCTCGGGACAAATGGGCAAATGGTTGTGTGAAAGGATTGAAAGCACGTGGCGGGGTGACGGTCAATATCTGCTGGAAAGAAGGAGATCTGCATGAAGTTGGCCTTTGGTCAGAAAACCAGAATTCCCGTGTGAGACTACATTATAGAGGAACCATGGTCTTAGCAAATTTATCACTCGGCAGAGTTTACTCATTTAATAATCGGTTGAAGTGTGTGAAGTCATACTCCCTTACTGAAGTGAATCCTTGAAAAAAAAATTTCAACCTTTCTAATAAATCTTTTAAGGAATGTGCATTACTTTATGCAATTTGTCACCAGATTCGATGTTGGTTATAGTTTGGTGGATCATGATAGATTTATCTTCTTGTTGCCTATGTATTATTCTTCAAGAGTCATTTTCATTTAGACATGGAATATGTATTAAACGGTAGAGAATTCTTTCATTAATGCATTTGAACGGTTTAGTGGGTCAAACCTGTTAATGTTACTACCGTTTCGTTATTCAACTTCGCACGAATGGATGTTCTATTGATCATCAAGATGTTAAAGAACAAGGTATGGGCTTTCCAAATTAACGTACTTAATGCTGTGTTTGGTGTGAAGTAATGTGATGCCATTCTTCATTTAATCTTGGAATTATAGAATTTTTATGTTTGTTTGTGAGAAAAACATATAAATGACATTTCTATAAATTTTATTTTACAAATTTATAGAATCTTATTTTTCAAATAAAAAAAAAAGAAGAGGGATTAGGATTCTATATTTTTGTAGAATATGATTTTATATATATTTTCTTAAATATCCTTATTTAATTTATAAAATAACACAAATCACCCTTTTATAATTTATAAAAATATTTTCACTCTTCCCGAAAACTGCTTGGTTATGGGATTGAAATCTATTTAGTCTATACTCTTTTTAATATACTCTATTCTTCTCCAAATTAAGTTACCTCATTTGTACAAACTTAATTCTTAAACCAACCCATTTATCTATTGACCTAATTTTTATTTATATAAATTTTTTTTTATATTTTTTAAATTTAACGTAAAAACGAAATTTTGAGTCTAATTGCCATCCCTATTTCAAATTTCATCAACTGGGCTGGTGGCTGAACTGAAAGGCTTGAAAGTTGAAACCCAAAATCAGTTCGGCTGTAACGACATCGTTTGGATATACTCATAATATCTCAGGCAAAACAAACACACCAGTAAAGTCTAAACCCTCACAAAGCCCTCAAATCAAACTCATTTCTCCATAGCTGCTCAGAGATTCAATTCATTCCGATTCGATACACACAAATGGCTTGGCGTTCGGGATCTCTGTCTCGCTCCTTCATCTCCACCGCAAGGGTTTCCCTCCGCACGGCGGCGCCGTCGCCCCTTCCCCGCATCCGGCCGCCGCCACTCGCCGCCCCTCGCGTCCAGTCCCGCCGCTTTTCCATGCCTGCTTCCAGGTACCGTCTCACTGTTAGTTTCCATGACTATCGCATTGTGCTTTAATTTAGTGCAAGCATTTCGCTTTGCGGGTTCGGAACCAGGGAATTTCACGGGTTTTGCTTAATTGATAAAATGGTCACGTGAAACGAATGAAACCGTTTGAAGATAAATTTCTAATCGGATTTTTCAGCTCTTGTTTTACTTTTTATTTACATTGGGAAATGCCAATTGCTGAGATACAGATATAAACGTTTCTTTTGATTTCGTCAGTTTCCTTTGCTTGCTTACATTGGAGAATGAAAAGCAAAATTCTTTAAAATACCCACTAATTTATATGCCATAATCTATATATGTTCTTAATCTTCCAAGCATATAACAGGTCAGCTAAAAAAAAACATGAGAGAAACATGTAAATTTTCTTAATCTGAACTGAAATTCATTTTGGTCCCCCCTCCCCCTTCATAGAAGCTTTTCTTATTAATTTACTCACTGATATAGTACTTATGTTTTGAATGTGTCTCCTTTTTTTGTTTTTGCACAGGAACTTCGGGGAATTGGGCTGCACACAATCACTTCTACCTCTGCATAGCATGATGGCTTCACCCTGTCTCACATCACACATTGCTGTCAGTGTGCGGGCTTGTTGCGAGCTGTCCAATGGTACCTTCCGCCGTTCTTGTCAAGATCGCTAGTAGTCTCTTTGTGAGTCTTGCTGGTTCTAGGATACGTGAAAAAGTGAAAACGGTTTATGTTTTTTTAGCATTTTGTTTTTCAGGCCCCTCCCCAAAATTGCTCTTTTTTTTCTTCCAAATTCTCTGGAGAACCTTAAATTGTAGGCCTAATAGATATTAAAAGTTAGCAAGTCCTGTGTTGCTCACTGTGAAGAGAGGAATTGGGTAGAACTTTGTGAGTCTATCTAGCTTGGTTGATAAGAAGGTATTAAGATTCGAATTTATAGGTAGGAATGGAAAAGATGGGTGATGCGCAAGGACATCGATCATCCAATGGCAGGAGAAGAATGCTGCATAGTAGGTTCCCTTTTTTATTCCTTTTATTCAAAATTATAAATTCAATAATATTTTCGATTAAATCACATACAAGTGAGTGGTTGATAAATAAACTGAAGCAGTAGTCAGATTTTCCTTAACATCTATACATTCTTTTTATTTTTTAAATTTGTTGAAATCAATTCTATTTCCCTTGGGCATGCACTTCAACAATCCATTGCAGGTGGTACTTTGTTGTTAATTTTAACATTCTAAAATTTAAGAATCTATGCTCTGAGCAGTTATTGATTTAGTCCAAACTTAATGAAATAACTAAGATTGTATCCTTGCTCTTTTTTTTTTCTGGCTTTTCATTTTTTAGTCAACTGTATTTAACTTATGGATTTTTGAGTTTCTACGCCATCCTGGAAATGCTGTTACTAAAATATAAAGTAGTTTATGTTTTTCAACAACAAATACGGAGGCTTCCCACCAAAAGTCATGTGGAGGGAAACCATTTGGGCATTTGTTGCCAATTTATTCCTTGCATAAATTTGCTTACTTTCAGAAAAATAAAATTCATGCCAGAGTCATCCTTGAAATGGCTGTATGTCCAGCCCTTTCATCTGTTCTTCTAATACTACTAATGGGTAAACTCCATTCCTTTCACAGGTGATCCTGACTCCTGAGGTGAGGTTCTAAATTCCTATTGATTATTATGTTTATACTTTAAATGGCCTCCTTGACCCAACTCCAAATCCTTTGCTCTGAAAATGTGAAATTTTTGTACTAAAGAAGTTGCTCCCTGCTTGAAATTCTTCCTATGAAGACAATTTGAAAGCTTCAGGCAGCTAGGCATGGTGTAGTAAAAAGCTACAGTCTGTCCTTTCATGCGAAGGATGATTACAACCTTTGCCTATTCCTTTTGGTGTTAAGTCTTCTATAAGTGTTGTTATCATGGAAAATAAATCTTATATCAACATTGCTTACGACATTTTTGAATAGTTACCATCTTACTCAGTCAAAGTACTTGTTGGATGTAACTGTTATGTTATGACAGCTTGACGCTATTTGGAAATCTTATTCTTTTGGTGGTTTCAATGTAAAAGATGCCATGCATGCCCATGAGGATATAATTTGTGGAAATTTTTCATTATATAATGTAAACTTGTGAACAAGTGATCTTATGCCGGGTTTACCAAGATTGTCTAAAATCCTGGTGCCATGTAATCTGCCATACTTATGCTGTTTTTTGTATGATTTGCTTTACTGCTGCAGGTACGTGAGGAAGCTGTTGGATTTGCATAGCTGCCTTCTAGAATATGGAGGAACCTTGGAAGTAACCTTTGTAGCCTTGGAAGTAACCTTTGTAGGAAGCTTTAATGAGACTCATCTGCTATGCTATTTTTAATTTGGCTATTTCTGACTCAGGAGGGGAGAACCTCTTTTTTCTTTTCAAATTGCAACAGCCATCAAAATTTGTTCTTGATTCTTGTATCTGGTTTTGGTTAAATGCTGTACATTTCTCGTGTTTCTTTCTACTATTTGGGAATAGTATTGTTTTTTCATCGCATGCTTTGATGGGATGTTTATTGAAATTGGGGAAGAAAGCAGACTAGCAGAGGATTGATTTTGCTAGAAAAACTACGAATACAATTATTATATTTGCCATTATAGGCTTTGCACAAACGGGTGAAATCGTGTTTATAGTTGTGTTTAGTGGATTACTAGTTCTAGGTATGGGACGTTGGATCAAATTTTGGCCACTACAAGTTGATTGAAGATTGACCCAACCTCGTACGTCTAACTAGTGGGGTTAGGTTGGAATTGATAATTTTGACCAAGGGTGAGACTACCTGGAACATTCCCTAATTTTGGCCTAATGTAGAACTGATCATAAGGACCTGGAAGAATATGCAGTTTTGTTCAGTTTTATCTTCCAGCATTTGGTTTTCATAAAAAGAAAATCTTCCAGCATTTGGAGCAACTATTCCATAGAGATTATGATAAAAATATAGTGTTCTTTGATCGCATCGTGACTCATGCACAAGCTAGAGCACGTGTTCATTCGTTAACGGCCTTCTTTTTACTCTAATTTTTCAGTGATACATAATGTTTTAGATTTGTGCAGGCACTTCTATCTTTATCTTTTCTTTATACAGCATTTGTACTTAATATTGTCGGACTTCCATTCATGGATAAAATTTTCTTGTTTAATCTCTTCATTTTATGGGGAGTTGTTATGGACGTATGGTGCTTGGGTTTAATATTTAAGGGAAATTTTTAATTATTTATTAATTGTTAATTTTATAATAAATATTTAAAAATTTATTAAATATAAATAATAATTAATGAATATTAAATAACTCATATTAAATATCAATATTTAAAAAAAATTAATTTTAAATTACGATTAGTGTAAAGTTTTTTTTATATTATTATTATTTAATTATATATTAATACATCATTAAAAATGTTAGGCTTTTGAGATAGTTATTATAATAGTTAAAATTTTTTAATGAGTTAATAAAATATGATTGGATAATAATATAAAAAAAATTTATACTGACAATGAATCAAAATTAAACTAAAAAAAATAAATACTAAAATAATTTCACAATTCTTTCTTGTTTACCTCACTAAATTACCCAACCAAAAATTCAAACAAATCCATAACTAAAACTAGAAATATCTCTGGCTCCCCCATGTTGCTATCAAAAGTGGCCAGACCGAAGCCACGACTCTGTTCCTTGAATTCGGTGATATTCAATGCGGGACCACACACTTTCTATCTCCAATGAACACTCCACAAAGCTGAGCTCTGATTGGTTGGTGAGGTGTCTTTTTCTATAGTCTGTTTGAGAGATAAAAGTGTGTAGAGAAACTACCTTTAACAGGGGAACTGTGGAATTCTCCCGTTATGACTTGTGAGTTTCATGAGAAAAAGACCAAGTACAAGTGGTTTCGTCCAGGACCATTGAAAGAGATAAAGTAAGTGCAACTGGGTCCTTGATACACTCGTCGCTCTGTAGATATACATTGCCCACTACAAGTTTGGAAAGGAACACCAAGAAGCCCTAACAAGAAAACACCCACGTAGATAGCTCGACAGGGAACACTATTTCAAAAATGGCAACAGAAACCTCTCTATCTCGTTTCCAACTTTTCATCACCATTATTGTAAATAATCAGGGTCCCGTTCTCCCCCACAAAACATCAAATCAAAAAGCAATGAAAAGCCAAACCAACCCTACCCTATATGCTTAAGCTCAGAAGTATGCTACTTTCACTATCAATTGGAATATAAAAGGTGGGAAATAAACAAATTAATTCATATACCAGTGACCAAAGTGGATAAACATGACGAGTCCATCTTAAAACCCACCCTATTCGGAAAAAAAAGTTCAGCAGATAGATTTGTTCCATGATGGGGTAAGAAGCACACATGGCAGGCAGTTCAAATAAATTGTGAGATATGATTTTGACAACGGATGGAAAGCTATAGTATTGTCAACCTTGTATTTCTATAGCTATTCCTAAGATAGCCAAGAAAGGTCGGAACTTTGTGAGGAGAAAAGAGGAAAAGGAGAAAGATGATAGTGGGGAATCCTAAGCTTGACGGGAGCAACAGTGAAGATGACATAAGCATTGTTCCCTGGCGCACCAAGCATCACTAGGTGGGGTTCCTGATTGGTATGACATAAACTAAAAAAAAAAACATCCAATCTCACTTCCATTACACTCTGATACCCCCGTCCAATTAGTTTTCTCTGCTTTGATCTAAAAAAATTTCGTCTATTCTTTTCTTTTGGCCATTTTTTCATCTATTCAAAAGGATTCCAATAAGCCTTTTTTCATCTATTCAACATTCCTTTGATAACCAGAACTCATCTGAGAATTTAGGGAGAGATGATCATCAAGGAAGATGAAACAACTGTTACAACAGCCAAGGAACAACCAAGCGAAGTGAGGACCAGAGACAAGAACAATAATGGAAGCGAACCTGACAATCCAGAAGAGTGGTTGAACCTGAGTTTAGGAGGCACTGCACTCTCAACAGCAGGAGACCCTGATTCACAATCAAGACCAGCTACTACCAAAGTTTTTTCGTGCAACTTCTGCATGAGGAAGTTCTTTAGCTCACAAGCATTAGGAGGTCATCAGAACGCCCACAAAAGAGAGAGAGGTGCTGCAAGAAGATATCAGACTCAGAGGACGATGGCAATGATGGGCTTGTCCATGAACACTTCTATGCTACGCTCTCTTGGCGTCCAGCCCCATTCACTCGTGCACAAGTCATGCAGAGATGGAACTTTGGTGGCAGCGAGCTTTCATGATGCATATGCAGGGCTTGGAATGGCATGGACACCTTTCATGCATGAGAATCAAACAGATCTGGGGTGGCCAGGCAGCTTTCGCTTGGTTCCACAACAACCCGAGCCACCGCAGGAGTCATTCAAGCTTGATTTAGACCTCCGACTCTGATAGAGCTTTCGGCCTCTGCTTTGAACTTCATCAATGCTTCTTTTCACCCTGAAGAGCTTGCTCATTAATCTAAGCAGGAAGCAGACGCAGGTAGGAGACTCATGACCTGGAAGAGTCAATAACTCACGATGCTGCTGCATAGTGATGGTAGGAGAATTATACAGGCTTTCCACTGTCTGTAACATGTTATAGCATCAGAAAACCGAAATTATAACACCCTGGCTATCTATTAGTTCCTTGATGCTTGAATTATTCCTGCTGTGCAGTGCTCACTTGGCATGTTACTGACTTAGGAAGGAGTTTTTGCTTCTTAACCTTGAAAATCTGATTTTCTTTCCGCACGTACTTTCCAATATCTTATTCAATTGACAAAATGGAGGAAAAATTATATGGTAAAGGACTACGCCAACACTTGGAATTTGTGGATGCTACGTGCGGGCAAGATGGAATGCCTTCCAAAATATGTAAAGTTTCAATTCTACGATCGCCGTACTAAGATGGGTTTTAATTGAAATTGACAAATCTAAATTCACTGAGCCAAAAAACAAACGAAACTTTCCAGACCGACGAGTTGATGCCGCTAATGCCTGAATACCGAGAACTATTTCTGATATACTACTATAGTACAACTTCTTAAGTCAGTATTATTTCTATTCAAAATTTAGCAGACTTTCTCAAATCAAAGCTGTATTGACAGTAAGAAATTAGGAAGCTAATCTTGTCATAATACACGTGGAAGCAATGCTGACATTTTCAGCACTTCAAGAATACGAGATATTCCTATTTGGTCAACCTACATTGTGCTTTGTTATCTATTGCCACGCTTTTCTTCGAAATAACAATATAATTGGGTGGCAAGTAACATCTGCCTAAGACATTTTCACTTGCACGGAAACGGCGTTTCGCAAACAAAATATACGAATACGAGACTTAAAAATGACCCAAACTATTGGATGTGAAGCTTTTTACTAAGCCCATCAAAGCCTCTCTAAATGACTACTATGCGAGTGCATATCTGCTCGGTTTCACGCGTTTTCCTTCTCTCTAACCCCCCCCCCCCCTCCCCACACAACCACCAAACAAACAAAAAATTCTTTATATCTCTTATTCTACAATCTATAAATACAAAACATGATTAGTACGCATCTCAACTTGAGCTTACCCCATAAGAAGCAACTGATGGTTTCATATAGCCATGGCAAAAGCTTGTTTGAATAAAATATGAACAAGATAAGAATTGACCAGAATCCCTTTTGCATCATGGGAATTTACAGCCTTATAACTTTAAGAGGAAATTACAAGCTTTTGGGTCCTATGCATGATGATGGGGAGCCTCTGGCTGATGATGCTTGGATCATTATACGCAGCAGAATCAAAAGGGTGCCCTTTCTGCACCAATCAATCAGAGAAGCAATTACAATTAGAGAAGCGTTCAACATTAAATTACAACTATAATTGTAAATGATAGCTCTTCCAAAGCAACTACACATTACACAAGGAGAAACAAGCAGTAAAAGGAGAAAAGGAACATGGAGCGAAGAAAAACTAAAACTAATATGAGTTGATTACTACCACCAGGCAGTTAGCTGGCTGTCGTTGTCATAAGGCTTGACACTGATGTTTTTTTTTGTTGGACAGATTTAAGAGGAAAGAATGAGGAATAATTGAGATATTACACGTTTCCTTCTATTTAATTACAAAAATAGACCAGATAATTGAAGAGATTTGGAAGAAAAGCATTAAGAGGAGCCCACTTTTTCCAGTCTGTCCAAAATGAGTGGAGATCGGGTAGAAAAGTATACAAGAAAATATGCCTTTTTGCGTGGGACCAGCATCATTTGAAGTTTGGTTTTATTGCATTTACATTTTTATCTTCATTTTATTGTTTTATGCATAGGACAAAATGACGATTTAATAAGCTTGACATCATTTTCAGACATTTCCCTTCTTTTATTTACACAACTAAACAACAGAATTATTTCTTATCTGTTTAATTAAACCAAACAAAATGAGAAAATTAATCCATTTCATTCCCTTCTTGACTCACAGTAGGTTGTCCTTGATTCAGTAGCTCCACAGGAGTGCTCTCTCTCTCTCTCTCTCAACTAACTATTTATGACTTCTCCTCAGTTACTACAACAGCAAAATCTTGGTAATCAATAGTGAGATGTTCAACAAATCTCTCTCTCAATTATCTGTTCAAGTATTATCCTAGTTACTATGCCAAAAAGATCTTGGCAACCAAAAGTGAGATTTCTTCGACATTATTTCTAGCCACATGTAATTCAAACAGAAGCCCAATGGACAAAAATGGTTCTCTTACAACAATAAGTCTTAACTATTCCAGTTACTTAAGATTGACATGTGATATTAGAACTTTAGATATAGAAGTAACTTCAGTAATGCTAACCCAGAAACTATTATAGCACTTACTTCTTCCATGATTTTATACCGCAAAAGAAGAACCATATATAATAGCAGTTGTTTCAAAACAATCCCTAAAACCCTTACCATAGACTAGCTTAGCATAGAGAGCAGTAGACAAACATCCAACCCTTCTTTCTTCCTCTCTTTCCAAGTCCCAACAACAGAATGAGATTATCATTCTAAATTAATGTAAGGAACATAGCATGTGCATGAATAGCACAAACATACCGCAGACAAAGCTTGAAATGTAGATTCTCTCCAGCAACTCTCTCGAAGTATAATGGGATTTGTGCTGCCACCAAATACACAATGCATACGAGTTTCTCTCAGTCGAACCAACACTCCATCAACTCTAAGCTGTAAGAGTATCAGACCAATCAGTAAAATTACAAGTTTAGGGAAACTGGTGTGAAGCAAGTAAATGTGCTAACATTAATGTTAATATCGGATTTGGATCCTCTAAAGTGAGAGGTGCACTTTAGAGAGTGAAGTGAAGAATTATAACCGTTAATGAGAAAATCAAGGGAATGAATTATTCACATATCCATAATCTGTTATGCAGGTGCTTGTATTTTATAAAATCCTAAACCTTGATTTTCTCATCAACAGCTACAATTTTACACTTTACTCTCTAAAGTGCACCCCTCACTTTAGAAGATCCAAATCCATTAAATATCAAAGTTTGTCAAAGGCATTATAGATCCTTAGCAAATAACTTCAGTACTGTATATGATCAACAACATGATTTACAAAACCAGCCATAATAATAATAATCATAATCATAATAAAAATAGAATAACCAATCTGCTATGTGTAGCTTCACTTAAAAGACTTCATCAAAAAATTTAGTATATGAAGAGGGAGTAGCTCACCCAGAATCGCAAGAGAAGAAACCAAGAACTTGGCATGACTCTCTAAAAAACCAAAAAGTGACATCATCAGTCAATAGCAATCATATTAATTTGTATACCAGAAAACGACTACCAACAGAAGAAAACAGTTTAGTAATTACCACTTTTATAGTAAGAAGTGATACTCCATTATCGGCGAGTTCATCCTCATATAAGACCACCTGTTCATGGTGAGGATTCATTTGTGATGGACAGCAAATGCCATCAAGGAAGATAATATGGACAATTTACTACAGATGAGACAAGTAAACATAAACACATCAATTTTGATTCTGGAATATCATTAATATATAGCAGACTTCACTAAACTATTTCACTCTTTGTGCAGATTAACAGCATGGTCAATTTCTGAAAGTGGAGCACAACAGCAAATGTCTGATGGGGACTTCATTTAATTATGTGCTTTTTCTTTCTTTCACTTGAGTGCATTTTTCTTGAACAATGCAAAAGAGAAATTACTTATCCCATAAAGACATTTGTATGCAAAAACAGTTCTGTGCACAGAGGTGTGCTAAGTAATAATTTAATTTAAGGTACTAACTACTCACCTCATCATAGAAAAGTATAGGCTCTTTAGATGCCAGTGCAACTAAATCAATATGTTCCTTGCAGTCTTCCCAATGTAAAGTGCTGGTTTCCTCGGAAATATCTCTCCCATTCTACCATACAAAAAGTTAAATATCTTAAAGAACAGGATAAATAATGACAGTAACACTAGTGTGATTTTCCTGATTTCTTCTAACCAAAGCACCATTATGTAGGTATGTAGCCGAAACTCATACTACAAAAATCATATTGTACAAGAGACCCAGATAAATGAAAAATGGAATTCAGGATGGCAGATTCAGTCCATAGAGAAGAAAGAAGGCATGCATACCAGATCTTTATCAATCTCAATAGCGCCACTTCCACAATAAGGAGTTGTGAATGTATAGTCATAATCTAGTATTACTTGCTGAGAGGGCTTGCTGCACATTTTTCCCAAAAGAAAGTGAGACTAACAGCAAGATCAATTTATTGGTGTAAAGAAAGCTATCAATAAAACAATATGCTTAAAAGAAAAAGAAAAAGAAAAACTTTCATAATTTCATTTATATCCTATTCGATAGGAGGGGTAGATGCAGCAAGCAATTACTAGGAAGTTTCATACAAGATAAAATATATGCTAGAAGAAAAAGAGAGCAAAGGAATCTAAGCAAGCTTATCTGAACTCAATAATAAAAGGATTTTGAAGTATGCATATTAGTAACCAGGAAGAAAACATAAAATTGAATAATTACATCCAAACGTCCCAAGCTTACCTTCTAAACTTCCATTTAGCAGCTGCAGGCACTTCAACCGGTGGCAAAGCTTCCTGTTTCCAGCCACATAGAGCATCAAATGCATTAAAATGAATTTTGGTGCCACTACTCAAGTGTTTTAGAATTAAACAGTTTTCCCCAAAAACCATTTCTGGTAAATGAGATGTCTGAAGTTTCTGTTCCCACCTGCAAGGCACATCCAACATCAGAACAAAACCAAAAAAATCAATCAAATTCAAAGATCTAGCTAAAAGGCACTGATTTTTCTTCCAAAAAATCAATATTGAAGAAAAAAAAAGACAAATTTTTACATACGATGAGAATATTGAAACTTGACAAAGTACAGGCAAATCAAAGCAACTTCAAAGGAGTAAACGACAACCCAGATAAAATGAACAGCAAAAGGTCAATTTTTTCTTCAAAAAAAAAATATCAATAACATCCAAATAAAAAATGCATTGATTTGCAATCAAAGGAAAAGGAGAATGGTTCCCAAAATTTGAAAATTACATGAACTAGGGTTTTACTCACTCTTGGTGGGTTGAGGAGTTCAGTATGGAGTTCCTCCGAGACTCAATCAGCCATCCATGTATGCGAACGCCGCGTCGACCACCGTCCGCGAAGAGCTCAGCACCGGCGGCTTTCAAGTCGTTCTTGTCGACCTCCACTTCCATCGAGTTTCGAGTTTCAACTCACTCAGTGACTGGTTCTCGAGTTGACGGGATTTGAGAATTGGCTCCGAAATGGATATCACCATTGGGCATAGGCCCTTTGGGTGATGCTCCACGACTCACCACTTTGCTTTTCCATAGGCCCAGTTACACGTGTAATGTCCCCTGGCAATTTACGGGTCTCAAAATTTATGATGTATTCACCACCCATTTAATATATTTATGTTTAAGTTGAATCCAATTCATTCAATAATAATAATAACTAAAAATATTAGGTCAGATTAGTTAATTTATAATTAATAAATTGAGCTCAATATTTATTAAATATTTAATTATTAACTTAATCATAACTTATTTAAAATATAATTAACCTATAACTCATTTGAAACCTAACTTAATCATTTTTTAAAGAGAAAAATATTTTTATAGAGAGAAAAATTTACTTTTTTAAAGAGAAAAAATTAATTTTTTAAAAAGAAAAACTTACTTTTTTTACATAGAGAAAATCATTTTTTTCCTAGAGAGAAGCTTACTTTTTTAGAGAAAGAAAATTAATTTTTCTAGAGAGAAAATTGATTTTTTTCTAAAGTGAGAAAATCAAATTTTTTTCTAGAGTGAGAAAATCAATTTTTCTCTAGAGAGAGAAATCAATTTTTCTCTATAGAGAGAAATCAATTTTTTTTTAGAGAGAGAAACTTACTTTTTTTACAAAGAGAAAATTAACTTTTTTCTGGATATAGAAAATCAATTTTTTTCTAGAGAGAAAATTAAATTTTATGGAGAGAGAAACTTACTTTTTTTTAGAAAAAGAACCTTACTTTTTTTAGAGAGAGAACTTTACTTTTTCTAGAGATAAAAAATTAATTTTTTTTAGAAAGAGAAAATTACTTTTTTAGAAAGAGAAAATTATTTATTTTTTAGAGAGAGAAAAAAGAATTTTTTTAGAGATATTTTTTTAAAAATATAATTTTAAATAAATGGTTCGGATATCCATTCATCCTATCTATTAAAATAGATTAATTGATGGATTGAACATCCATTCATTAATATGGGTCATGGATAATTTGGATGTTTTTAACAATTTTTTAATAGATTTCAAATGAATTAGTGGTTAATTTTTTATCCATTCATTATAATCCAATCCAATCCATCCATCCATCTATTTGCCAACCCTACCAAACATCCACCCTAAATGCATTTCCAATAAGATCCACATGTAGATGTAGGCGCTCAAGTGAGACTCTATGAGATAAATGCATCTCAATTCTCGAATCTCAACTGAATGCTCTCAAGCTAAATAAGATTTGTCAATGGTTAAAAATGTTTGTTACATTTAATTTTCTTTTAATTACTCATATTTCATATTTATTAGCAACATCCAATAAGGATTCATATTTATTAGCAACATCCAATAAGGATTGACTCAATTGATAAGAAAGTATTGAGTTCAATTCTTATTAACGATCATCTTCATTGTCTTTTTGGCTCATGGCATAATCAAAACTTGTGTTCCTTTTTCTTGTCCTTAATCATATCCCCTTAATTATCTCTTAGTTAACAAATTTTTCTTTGTTTAACTGTTACTTATTAATTGAGAAACAGAAAAAGAGACAGGAAAATTGAATACACTTGTGGCATATCTTAACTTTGAAATAAGAAACTTTTATTTCAAAAAGAAAAAAATTGCCGGCAGGGTTTAAAAATATTCTTGCAAAGAATATATAATTAATTAAAGATTTTTTTTATATTCTTGAACTATAAAAATATGCAGAGAAGCATAATAGCATTCTTATGAAGAGTGCATTAGAAGTTAGAGTTTTCTCTGTTTATATACATATATATTCACACACACACATAACAGGTTGTACATCTGAATAAAAAAATATTATTGAAAATTAACAAAAGAAATCTTTAGTTAAAACTTAAAACTTCTATATTGTCATTGTATTTGTAATAATAAAAAAAAAGGAGTAAATATGCAAATTAGTTATTTAAAAATATATGAGACATCAGTTTGATCCTCTAATAATTTTTGATATCAAAATAATCATTCAATGTTAATTTTTTTTACATCAATTTGATCCTCCAAAATTATTTTTTAATATCAATTTAGTCATTCAAAAGAATTAATTTGATGTTAAAAATAATTAAAAAACCAAACTGATCTCCCATATATATTTAAAGGACCAAATTAAGTATTTACTTGAAAAATAACTAAAACCTCCTTTCCAGATGAGAAGGACCAAATTAAGTATTTATTTTAAAAAGAACTAGAACCTCCTTTCCAGATGAGAAGAACGATGTTATTATTTCCTAAATTATATCACACCTTCAGAACTTGAAAGAGTTAAGTATAAATGCGTAGAAAAATTAAAATCCTTGTAAGTAATCAATTCAATATCAACTTAATATGGAGAATGTGTGTTTTCGATTAGAAAAAATAGTAATTCCATTGTTGCATCCATTTAGCAGAAATAACAATTCTCGAGTCTGATAGAAAAAATGATTTTATTTACCATTCATGTTAAGTAATCAATTAATTATTTTGTTTCCATATTTAATATATTTTTATTTAAACTTACTACATAATTGTTCTATGTATCAAACATGAAATCAAGTGGACTTATAATAAGAGAATCGAATATTTTGTAAAAACTAAAGAGTCTTAAATTCAAATTTAATATTTAAAACAAAAAGTCTTATGTACTCTTAACAAGTCACAATCTTTGAAGTAGAATACTAATAATAAATAAATTAAACTTTTCTTAAACAGTTTTAATTTTATATACTCGTAAATTTATGCAACTATCATATTCCTAAGGAAATAATATAACCACATATCAGTGGGCAGCAGCAGACTACAATAAAGTTGAACGTAAATAACACAATACAAAAAAATAAAAGCCATAAAGTTAATCAATCTGCATGCAAGTTCTCAAATGCAAGATAAGCTCTATATGTTGTGATGCGGATCAAATCCGCTAGCTGCTATCATTGACTAGGTTGCCTGCAGTTTAATACATTGATAAAACTGAATCCAGAGGTACAAAAATAAATCGTTCCCCTATCTTCAAATGTTTTTTGCCTTTTGTATTGTTAGTAACCACCTCAAAAAGAAAGAGGGGGGAATCATTTGGAGGTAATGGGGTCTCTAAATGAAAAAATCTAATTTTTTTTCTTCTAAAACTAGTAACTAACTACTATTTTAGTATTTGCATGAGGGGCAAAGCTAAAATCAACTCATCTGAGATGAATACCTGGAAAACTATTATAAACGATACAAACAATGGCACACATTTTGAGATTACCCTCTTGACTGGAAAGCAAATCCATCGAGATGCGAGTTGATCATCACAGAGGATCTCAATCTCGCAAAGGATGGATACTTAAATTTCTTGC
The DNA here is from genome assembly GCA_023212625.1 of Styphnolobium japonicum. NCBI lineage: Eukaryota > Viridiplantae > Streptophyta > Magnoliopsida > Fabales > Fabaceae > Styphnolobium > Styphnolobium japonicum. The sequence continues at coordinate 4,377,729 of JALBWW010000013.1, forward strand.
CGTAGGAAAAGATGAGGCTTGACTTCTCAATATAAAATATCATTTTCTTTTCCTTGTTTTCATTTTATGACCTGTTTGCACTTCATGAGCTCTTGGGGAGCAAGCAGGAGGCATTGTTGCTAAGCTATCAACATCCAGATGTGCTTCAGATGCCTGGGGTTCGGACATATGCTTCCTCTTTCTAGAGCTTGGGGTTTTTGATTTTTGTCCAATGCCCTCCTGGGACCCCAATTCACAGTCCCACTCCTCACCACCAATTGACCCCTTATTTTCGGCTCGGCTGTCAGTGGCTTGCTGTGAAGCATTTCTACCTGCACTGGTTTCCATATGTGATGAATTCCGGAAGCTCCAACGACCATTCTCAAACCATTTGCTAACCTGAAAGTGAAAAAGAATGGTAAATTCAGAAACTCGTAAGAGAAAGCTAAAAATGTGTTCACTGTAAGAGCAATGCTGAAAGATATGACCTGCCGAAAAGTGATTCCGAGTTCTTGTGCCAAGCTTTCTTTTGTGGTTCGGTCTGGATACTGATTTTCTTTAAAAGACTTGTAAAGTCTCTGAAAATACAAGAACAGTCACTCTAAGGTAAACCCTTTCAATTAACATGCATGCAAATGTGTGCCCTGTGTGTCAGCGTCCTCTTGAAAGGCAAGATAGAAAAGTAACATATATACATCAATGCACAACATAAGCTGCTACACAAGCTGTAAGTCAATTGATTATACCAAGACGACCATGTTATTTAAATAAAGAGATGTGGCTTTTAAGGCATCCAAGAGGTGGTTGATGCAGCACAAAAGGGGGCTGATTATAATGATGTTTGATTTTTGGGGTCAGCCAAACGGATTAATTGACGCCATTGAACTCTATTAAAATCTAAATTTTCAGTAAAACCATATTTTCCAACATATTTTCTGTATTTCAGGAAAATTCCAAATTTCCTACCTAGTAAATTCTAGGTCGTCTGCTAAAAAGATACCTACCCTGATAGGATACCCAGTAGGGCCAATGTGGCCCATACAGATGCTAGGATAAAGGAGAATGAGGAGAATGTGTTAGTGGGCTGTAAGCAAGACAAGCCCATTATTTCGAGAGTGTATGAGAGAAAGAATATGAAAGAGAAGAAGGGAGGGAATGGGGTAGCTGCCTAGCTGGCAGTTAGTTAGAATATGACAATATAGGGAGTGTGTGAGGGAATAAGCAATCATGAGATGAGAATTCGGTTAGTACCCTAGTTGTTAGGCTGAGAGAGAGAAAATCTCTTCCCAGAGGAGCTTGCTCTGGTTTTTTTCCATTGTAGGAGAACTTGTTCTCTGGATTATCCTTATAAGATATCAATCTTCTTTCTCTATTCTCTCTATTTTATCGACTTTGTTCTATCATACCCCCCATTCCCTTTTGCACTTCCATCTTGCATCTGAGGTGGCCATTATCAGGGTGGGGGGATAAGTAAGAAAATTTGAAACTTGGTTGAAAATTTTTTTGAACAGAAAATAAATTTACAAAACAAAATGTAGAAGGTAATTCACATTACCTGTACTACAGCTTCTCCAAGTCTTTTGTATGTTGAAGATCCAGGTTTTTTATCCCTGGAACCAGATTTCCCAGAGCCTTCAAGTGATTTAGTGGGTGAATTATTTGTATTTTCAACTTTATTCTGATGAGTATTCCTCCTTGGAGTATGCGTAGTTCCTTTCTGGTCCATTATTGAGGCTTTTCCATTTGGTGACACTGGAGCCACTTTGGCAGTGAACTTTTTTTTCCTAGTTGGAGTAGCAGTGGTGGTCCAATCTTCATCATCACTAGTATCAGACTGAAATTTTTTGTATGTCTCCTACAAAAGTAACATAGATGGCTAAAATACTGGGAGAGAAAAAAGCCAAAGAATGGGACAAGAAGTAACTTTGACTCTACACACTCACTTGTGTGTGCATATAAGATTGCACATGCGTGCAGATATAGAAGCAATTGTACCACAGCATGAGACTGAGGTTAATATGAAAGAACATTAGAACAAGCACTATGTATCATGTGTCAAGTTGTGTATGTACACCCTACTTCAAACAAGATGGGCAGGCCATGCATGCAGAATCATAGAATAGTATTTTAAACCTTATACCATGAAAGGGAACTTACATCATACAGCTTTTTGTAGTCCAACCTTTCCACGTGTCTTTTCCCAGGAACAGGAGTGGAACCCTCTTGGCTAGGATCTAGCTCTAGTAAAGATGACAGTTCATCAGCTATAGATGGCTTCTTACCAACTTCACATTTTTGTCTGCTAGAACCTTTAAAGTGCTTATCATTATCCAATGATGCAGTTATGAGATCTTCATCCTGTCCAGGGGATGCATTATCCTTAATTACAGTAGCAAGATCCTCAGAGTCAGATGTGAAATCAGAGCTTGAACTTTCTTCTGTGACTCTCCTGTCAAGATCTGGAGCATTAGGATCATAATTATCATCCTCTGAATCTTCAGAAGGAAGGCCCAAGTATTGATCCTCACGGTGCGAATCCTCCAATTTCTCAGAAGCAGAAGCATACTCAGATTCATCAGAACTTGACTCACCTCCTTCAACCTCCACATCTTCTGGAACATTAGGATTATAATCATCATCATCAGAAGGAAGTCCCAAGTTTTGATCCACATTATTTGCAGCAGCTTCAGGAAAAACCCTCTGAACAAGGTTCAGTCACATGATGAGGAGAGGAAAGATCCAAAAAATTAATGATTAAGTAACAGAGAAAAGACTAAATTTGCTCACTGACCTCCCAGGTGTCACTAACAGAGAGAATTGTTCCAAAAGAGTCATTAACAAGTTCGATGCAGTCATCTTTGCAATCACATCCTGGGCATAGCCAACCCTCATCGCCAGGTGGAACTGAAAGCCACAAAAGTATATACATAAATGATAGATAACTTGGAAGCACAAAGTGACCAATCAATCAGGTAGACCGGAGATTACTGTTTTCAGTTAACAATGGAGGATCCAAACAGAACTGGTGAAATCCACGGTCACAAGCACCGTCACAGAGAATTATATCATTATCAGTGCCCAACTCTTTGGACCTGCATTTTGCACAGAATATCTGCCCCATAAAATTTAAAGTTAGTATTCACAACTCCAAAGTTCAAGTTACTTGACTACAGAATCCTGGATAACTGGATACTTCATTTAGGAATGAAATATAAAGGATTAACCTACATCTTCACTGTCAATCTCTCCTTCAGAATCAAAAAATGACTCTTGAAGCCTTCCTTCAGCACACAACGAATCCAAATTTCGAAATAGATCCCTAATTTTCAATTTACGCCGAAGTATTTCAGACTTAGCCCGTTGAAGCTCCTTCTCGGGCTTTAATTTTTCCATGCTGCAAAATTACCACAGTCAAACAACTAGACACAAATTATCCACCTCAAAAAGGAAAATAAATGAAGAGCTCAGGGCATTTGAAGGTTCAGCCATCGCAAATCCATGATAAGCCTTCTGCAGTAGTACACTACCACCTATAGGATGCTTCTCATCTTCCGTCACAAGAAAACAAGAGAAAATAAACTCCTAGCAAAGACTACAACAAAAATGACAGAATATCTAATAACATAGAATTCATCAGCTCTAAGAAAAAGACTGCTAAAAAAGATAATAATACAAAGCAAAGGAAAGGAAAGATCACAATAAAAGCACTGAAATGGAGCACTTACAAATACTTAAATGCAGCATAAAAACTGCATGTGGATCAAAGTGTGTGTGTGTGTATATTCTCTTTTTTATTTTAATCAAGTTCATCATAACTTGAATGGAAAAAAAAAAGAAAAAAGAAAAAAGAAAAGTTATAATACAATAATGAATTTCCAAAACCTTAGGCTAAAAAAGAATTAGTTCAACAACAGAAATAAAGATGCAGCACACAGACGATAAGCTTGGAACAACTGATTTACTAGCTCATTTGTTTAAATCCTGTAGTAAGATTGTGGTAATACTGAACATCTTTTGTTTTAGACCAATTTGGTGACACTGGGCCTGACTCTAAGGCTCTAAGCTAAACCAAACCCTCTAATGAACAAATGTAATCACATCAGTTCCAATAAATCGTTCCAACAACAATGCTTCAGTTGCCTTGATTACTTGAAGCAAAAAAGAGGCAGAAATAAACTGACATTGAACAAAATAATACCATAAACTACCTTAGAAACAATCTGTTATGTCATTAAAAGTCAGTTGATAAAATTCAAATTCTATAAGGTTGCATTTAGTGATAGACATTTGTAATTGTGTTTTTACGTAAGTAAGATAAAATTTAAAAGGTATACATTTGTTAACGTAGGCAAATCCATGCATGGGTTGATGCATTCTTAAGCTGGAAACTTAAGGTAAGAATAGGGAAAGTAAGGTTTTTATAAAATATAATTTTCTTATTTTTATTTTTGGAAAGGATTTAATGAATCAAAATAACATATGATTATGATACATTTGAATATAATGTCAAATCCAAATACCTAAGATCCCATTGAATTATTTTATCCAAATGCAACAAAAAAGAATTCTAGATTATGATCAGAACACCACAAGCATACCATTAAAATTCTAGGGATTGGATGGAAAAGAAAGAAGAGAGAATATATTTCACTAATAGGACTCTGAATAATAGTAATGTTGTGATATAAAACACTGACCTAAGACTCCTAACATAATAAGACTCCTAACACAATAATAATCCGAATATTCCAACACATACAGTTACAGTCATTCAACTCGCAAAAGGCAAGTTATAGGGTATCTCATCCTGAAATCTTAAAAAAGGGCCGTTGAAGCACTAATGGCCAGAATACTCCAAAATTCCAAATGTAGTTCCAATTCAGTTTTCCAGCAATTAACTAATATAAATGATATTCATAAATAGAGGCTAGTAAGATCCAACATAGATCAGGATGCAAATCCAAATATCGACTACAAGTCAACCAAAGCACAAGGTAATTGTACAATTTACACACCTGTATCCTCTCCAGCCCTCACCAGAATAAGCATCGATCAAGCTTTGCTCATAGCTTACTCGGTTCAATAAATATCTTAACCGAGCTCTGATTCTAGACAATTCATCAGCCATTCCCTCCCTTCTCTTTTTTTGCTTCCTCCTCCTTCTCCTTGTCAATCCATCATTATTATCACCAACCAAATTACTATTTGGTTCAGGCGTTTTAGGTTTTTCACGTGTCCTTGACCGCAAAGCTCTGTCACTGCTTCCAAACGACCTCAGCATATATTTCTTCTTCAACAATTTTGAGGTTCTTTTACCCTTGCTCCCCAACTGCATCTGATTTGCGCTTTTAGACTTTCTATCCAAACAATCTGAACTAATATTTTTCGCAACATCTCCAGAAAGTGGCTCCAATAGTTCATTCACAGAACTCATGTTCACTTGTGCAGGAACGGATTGCGTTTGGTCCTCAACAAGAAAGCTAGTTACTGCATCACTTATTTCTACGGGTTCATTTTGAACATTTTGAGAGAACAGCTGACATTTGGTTTCTGATTTATCATTAGATAAATAACCAGAGACCTGTTCTAAGGTACTTTGTTGAAGGCATGAACCTTCTCCAGTCTGGTAACTCTTTTCTAAGTCATATTGAGGTGGTGCAGGAAGTTGAATGACAGAATTCCCAGTCATATTGTCAGAAACTTGATTTGATTTTTCATCAATAACAGAACTGGTTAAAACAGTGCCAGTCATCCTTTGTTTGTTGTCTAAACATTCAGAGCCAATCTGATGTGTTTTTTCTGACAATTCACATTGTTCAGTAACTTCAGTTCCAGGATCAAGTTTGTGCATCTGCTCAGTGCTATTGTCGTTATGGCTTGTCAATTTTCCAGTTTGACTAGTCATTGGTCCGCGGAAACATCCACGCCCACAGCATCCGCCACCATAGTCAAAAGGTAAGGCTAATAACTACAAACAAAATAATCAATCCTCTAGGAGCTTTAACATGATGTATGTTGAACACTTAACATCACTATTTGATGTGGGAAACAACTAATATTAAAAGGAATATACTCAGCTGGAGACAACCAAAATCTTCATTTATACAATGAATAAACCCAACTTTTTATTCAATCATAATGAGCTGCCCCACAAAGATGACAATGTAATGAACACAAAGCTCACCAGCTGCAACTAGATTTGATGGTGATGCATGTCATGTACACTAAGTCTACTGCAGATACACACAAGTTAGCAAATTGTTGATTGAATTTAACTAAATAATAATGAACTCTGACGGTAAGGAAATGAACTAAGTAACAACAGAGTATGTGAGAGAAAAGGTTAAATCACCAAATTAGCAGATGCTTGATCTGTGGAAAAAAAAGATAAACAAAATCTACTGCATACATCTAATATGTGTCATTTTAGCATACTGCATTGCAAGAAACACCAGAGTGCAGCCCAAGAAGAACCTTCGACATGTATGCCATTCTATATTGTATGCTCACTTACCTTCATCATGTAGTGAGAGTAGAACACTAACATGTATAATAGTAGATTTCCACTTATTTCTGCTTTCGTTCTTATAGAAAAGGTACCCGCAATGCGGATATAAAAAAATTAATTTTATTTAATTGATTTTTTAAAGCAAAAACAAAAAACAACTACAACCTACAGAACAAGAAAACACCTGACTTAAAAACTGCAATATTTTTACAAAAATAAAATAAAATGAAAAAGTTCCTCAAAAGTAGGAATTTGATATAACTCTAGGGTCTTTGTGATTGATTTAAAATGACTATATTCCCCTCATTTTTCAGTTATTGTTAAGCAAAACCATTAGCAAAGTAAAAAAATGGACACCAAATGGGGGAATCCCCTTTCTATAGTATAGTCTGTATAGATATTAACTTCAATAACATCCATTAAAAAAAATCATTAGCTGTCTAGTGCAACTGAAATGCAAATTTTAGTTGAGTGTAAAACTTGGAGCAACAAACAATATCGGTAATATAATAAAACTCCAACTAAGCACACTAATTATCCACTTCCAGCTGCCTTCAAAATCAGCTACAGTGTACAACATTCATGCATTCCTTCAGGCTATGCTTGTTTGGGTGTAGGTGAAAAATATGGAAGGAAGTGATGATGGTGTGGGATGGAAAGGTTTTGGTTTTCACTCATTGTTGCTTTGAAGGGATGGAAAACCACTTTCAATTTTTCAACCCATTTTTATCCTATGGGAGTGGCCAAGATTTATGAGGCGGGAGTGCACTCCAATTTCAACCTTTCCCACATTTCTATCTTAGCAAACAAGCAAGTGTGAAGTAATTTTAATTACCCATTTTCCACCTACTCAAACAAGCATACCCTTATGCTGCAACCCTTCAAAGATAAAATATTTAAGCATTTTGCTCCACCCCATTAAAGAAACTAACCCCTCACCCCAAAAAGGAAAAAAAAAACACTCACTAGGTGCAAATGATTTTCTCAAGCTTGGACAAAGTTAAAGAAGAAGAAGAAGATTAAAGCTAAAAGCAGCCCAATCCAAAGAATCAAAAGCTTTCCCGGCAGAAGCTTAGTACATACGACAATGGAAAGTAAGTTGTATAAAAAATAAAAATAAAAACTTACGTTGTCGTTGTCAATAACATAGTATTCTCCGCAGCAAATGGGAAAGGCAGTGCGAGGAAGATAAGAATGAACGAAAACTTGGAAAAGAGGAAGAGGAGGGGTTCGGCGGATTTCGATCTAATGCGATGCGGTGAGAGAGAGAGAGAGAGAGAATTGTGTTTATTGAGAGTCCTCTTCTCAATCTCAGCGCCAAGAGAGAAAAAAGCGGTGCTTTATTCACACTCCTCCAAATCTGGGCCACCTTCCACTTCGCTTTGCTACCACAACCATATGGCTCGGCTTGCATTCAATCCAACTCGGAATTCGTGGTTGTGTTGTGCTCGCGGCGTTTTCCGTGCTGTCGAGTTGGCTGGGCCTCGACATTACTGGGTTTGAAGTTTGAACCTTTGAGTCATGTTTCCTTTTATGGGCCTCTTTCGGTGTTTCTCTATTTTCCCATTTTGGGAACATGCGTTCTGAGCTTGTGGTTTTTTTTGTACATAACAAATTTCACATTTTAAAGTTACGGTGAATTACAAGCTTTAGTAAAAACTTATATTAGTACTTACTTACTACCAATAAAAAATTAAAGTAGAAGTTGAGCCTAATTTTTTGTGCGTCGATGTTGTTCGATAATGAGCTTGTGATTCAAATAGTTTGAGATAGTGAAAATTCTTGCATTTTGAAGAAAAATAATTACGAAAAAAGTAACTTCCATAGCTAACCTAACATATTCTTAATGGTACAGCGCGTATAAGAATCTTTGGCTTTTTTATATTAATATAATAATACAAAATTATTATTTTATTACTCTTTTCAAACTATGTATCAAAATATATTTTTTTCACATTAAAAATTGATTTATATAAAATTGACTTCTTAATATGATTTTTTATAAAATACATTACACATTAAAAGTCAATTTTGATATAACTGATTTTTTAACATGTTAAATGAAAAAATAAAGTTGTATATCATAAATGAAAAATAAAGTAAAATAATGTCTTAAGATAAGTTATTTTCATCTAAGTGGACTTTCCAATATCATGTTTTTTCTTATATTTTATATTGTTTCATTGATACTTGACATATCCTTAAATTTAATATATTGAGTAGTTAATTTTCATATTACCAACTTATTAACTTGTAATTTTAAAAAAAAAAATATTAAAAAGTCGATTTTATGTAAATTAATTTCTTAATGTAAAAAAAAATTATATTTTAATACATAATTTAAGTAGAATAATAAAGTGATAAATAAACTTTTTCTGCCCAAGAATCTTTATATATATATATATATATATATATATATATATATCAGTAAATGGATTATTATTACTATTATATAGGGGTCGTGACTAAATATAACTAAATTATTTATGAATTACTCAATTTACTTTATAAATAATATTTTATATTTTATATCTTGTGTGATATATAATTTACAATTTAGATTTAATTCCATTAGTTCCATAAGTTGCTGTAATTCAATTTAATACATGTTTTGGATCAGCATATCTTACATTCAAATTTTTTTTACAATATTCTAATTATAAACTTGTTTTTTTATAAAATAAAATAGGTTAATTCAAGTACACAGTAAATTACATGCTAATAAAAACAAAAACCTTAAAATATAACGAATCCAGAGCAGAACAGCATACCTGTTTGACTAGTCCCTTTCCTGAACGACAATACATACATACATCTTCATCGTTTCATTTGTTTGTGTTATTCTACGTTTTTTCTCACCCACAATTACAATTACTCTTTATTGTGGCTTCAAGTCACTTCTAGAGACAGAGAGATAGAGGGGAAGAGAGCACAAGGGTTGGTGGTTGTTTTTCATGGCAACCCTTCCCTCCATCCTCTCTTCCTCTCTTCCTCTTTTCCATCACCTCCCTTCTTCTCCTACGCGCTTTCGCCCCTCCCTATCCCTCTCTTTCTCTCCTCTGCGCTCTAACTCAAACCCTGCAAAATTTCGAGCCCCTTTTTTGGTTGTTGCTTCCTCAACCCACTCCTTCGACGATTTCACCTCCAAAAAGTCCTCCAAGGTAGCTTTGGTTTCTCCCTCTCAATTATTTTGGATGCTGTTTTTTCAGTAATTTAAATTGACTTGTGGGTTTTGGGATTCATTTTCTCCATTTCGTGTGCTTTTTTTTTTAATTATTTAAAGTATCGTTAGTATTGCTTGTCTTGTTCTGGTTCTTTGGTTTTTGCCCCTCTCTGTGGTGTGTGAATTTAATTAGAGAATTCAAATTTTATATAATACACCTTCTAGTTTCCTGGTGTGAGCTCTTTTACATGAGAAAACATCATGCTTTACTAGAAAAGAATTTATTACTGAATGGTGCATGCTGTTGTGGTACTCAGTACTCTGTCACAAAACTTAAGATTTTCCCTTTGACAAATACTGCACAGAAGGTAGAAAACAATTTAGATACAGTGTCTCATTGTATGTAACTTGTTTCCTATGTGTCATTTCACCAGAAAGATACTATGTTATATATTGGTATTTGTCATTATAAAACGTAGCATCTTATTTATTTGGAAACAGACCAGAGAGAACACTTTTTCTTCTTTTGGGTATTGCTGCGGTGAGGGATTCTTGGGTTATGCCAGTAGTCCCCTCCTTGAGCCCGTCCAAGCAGGCTTTTCAACTCTGGGCCTTTTGAATTATGTGAATTTAACTTCTCACAGCCTCCTAGTGGATTTGAACTAAAGACAACAAAGTTACCATTTGAGCCAACATGGTCAGAGAGCAGCCTTTTTGTTGTATTTCTAGTGTAGCATTGGGAATAATTGGCCTGAATTATTGTCTATGACTTTGTATTTGTAGTGTTTAAAATTTGAGGCAGACAATAATTTCCTTCTTATTGAGATATTAAATGCACTTAACAATATGTTTGCTCACTAATGGTTGTCAAATATTATTGTGAATTTGACAATGGAGTGTCATTCTTTTAGAAATCAGTTCTTTCGGAGTTGATACATGAGATAGAACCTCTGGATGTGAGCCACATCCAGAAAGATGTTCCACCAACTACAGCAGATGCCATGAAAAGGACTATATCTGGTATGCTGGGCTTGCTTCCATCTGATCAATTTCATGTTGTTATCGAGGCCTTGTGGGAACCCCTATCCAAGTTACTGATTTCTTCAATGATGACTGGGTAAGTTCAATGTCTATGTGAAACACTTCAGTAAAAATTGTATATTCTCTGTACGGAGCCCATAGGACTGTTATTGTGGTTGTAGGAGTATTGTTTGCTTTACAATTTTCATATAAATTATGGTCTCTTGAAGCCTGTAATAAGTTTCTCCTCTTCACTGGATTGCTTAGATAAATGGAAAAGCCATTTGGAGAAGGGAGAGAATATAGTTAGCACTTAGCACAATTTTTTATTTGCATGAATATACGTTGATAAATGTCCTCAGTTATTCTTTTCATGAACGACCAACTAATGATTATCCAAATTCAAGGGAATATGAAAAGCTTTCTTCATGTATTGCAGGTATACCCTGCGCAATGCTGAATATAGGCTTTGCCTTGAGAAAAACCTTGATATGTATGAAAGAGATCTAGAAAAGCCAAAGGCAGAAAATACTAAGCCTGATTTACAAGGGTTGCTACTTGACAGTGTAAATGTAATTGACTTCTGTAGAAAGAATAATTTGTCATCCAAAGTTGAAAAGCTTCATGAAGGGATAAGTGAGGATATTGATACTCAAGACCTTGGTGAAATATCCACCAAAGTTCAACAATATATTTTCAATTTGCAATCTCGTTTGTCTTCCATGAAAAAGGTATGTTGTAAAATTTATGATCCTTCCTTGATATTAGAAAAAGTTTAACCATGAGATTCATGGTGCATCAAATAGTCAGTGAAATGTATTTTGCATTGGACATTGTTAATTCTTAGTGGTCACATATCTCATTATATGCTTCATCCTTTAATTTTGGATATGCTCTCCAATTTGTCTTCTTGGCAAGGATTGATCTGTATTCAAGTCCCTTAATTGCAAATGGGCCATCATTGCAATAAACTTGTTTTCTCATTTTGCTTTCTTTTTCATTTTTTGTGGGGACATTTCTAAAGGAATTACATGAAGTGAAGAGGAAAAGTGCTGCTCTTCAAATGCAACAGTTTGTTGGAGAAGAAAAGAATGATTTACTGGATTACTTGAGATCTCTTCAACCTGAACAGGTTTTGCCTTTTTGAGAAAATTTCATAGTTGGCTTTGCATTTAGACCTTTTTTGTTCCTGTATATGTTGTGTGATGTTTATGTGTTAGCATGGTGTAATTCTATCTGGCCTTGGTTTGTCATCCCAGTATTTGTCTTCATTTATTACTTGGAAACATATGAAGACTGAGAATTTATCTATGCTGTTATATTGTTGTATCAGTGAACTCTGTATGAAATGACTAGAGAGAAGAGAAGTTCAGAATTTTGTGAAAATTAATTTTAGTGCTTTCTGCTTTGATGCATTTGTCGCTTATTCTCTGTATCATTGATAAGGATTTTTTTCGTGATATAGACTTTTCATGTTTAATTAATTTATTTTTGTTTATTTTAAAATACCGCAGTTCATATGATTTCTGAAACTTTTCTTCTCTTCAAAACCTATCTCCTTTTTCATCATTACAATGGAAATTCTAAGGATGTGACAAAAATAAATGTTCATTCAAACTTAAAGAAGCATGTTCTCTTCTTGTATTCCTTATTAATTGTGACATTATTAGCTCGTGCACACTTATTTAACTATGTTTTCAATGCATTTATTTTCAATTTATATTAGTATTTTAGTTGGGTGTGTATGTGTCTAATGCTATTTATTCTTAAGCAGGTAGCTCAGTTATCAGAATCTACATCCTCTGAGCTTAAGGACACCATCCACTCTGTTGTCCATGGTCTCCTTGCTACCCTTTCTCCAAAGATCTATTCTAAACCTTCAACTATGTCAGAGAATGCAACAGTTGGAACAGCAAATGTTGGAAGTGAGGATTGGGCTGAGGTTGTTGAGAACTCTTCGCTTCAATTTCAGCCTGTTATTTCATTAACTCGAGACTTTCTCGCCCGCCTGCTCTTTTGGTTAGTTCAATTTTGCTGTTGATTATATTCCTTCTTTTATATGTATGTATTTTATTTATTTATCATGCTAGAATGAGTATTTTAAAAGTGAAGATTTTGGCTCTTGGAAAACTAATTACTATTTATAGACACTCATCCTAATCAAATCAGAATCCAGAACCCCTTGCGCATCTTTTCTGTGCTGTGGATTATGTCATAATAGAGGGGGGGATACAAGAAAGAGAAAAGGGAAAGAAAAATAGCATGTCTAGAAGTTAATAATGGTAAAAAGGGAAACAAAATTTACTATAAAGCTTGAAAGATGATTTGAAATGTCCAATGGAAGGTTATTTGCCATTGCAGTGCTTGATGATGCTAATGTTCAGAACAAAACTGACTTTTTCTTACTGACATTCCCCCCCTCCCCCTCTTCTCTTTCCCCTAAGGTGCATGCTTTTAGGACACTATCTTAGAGGCCTCGAGTACCGAATGGAATTGACGGAACTTCTATCCTTGACGAGTGATGCTGAGAATGATGCCTCTGGGAGTGAACAAATTGCCTGAATGCTGGTCAAATTTTGGTGGTTCAATCTGTATATAGACATGTCTGGTTTCCACATGATTTTTCTTCTCAACATGACACAAGTGCTATTCTGGAAATGTGACTGAGAAGAGACAGAGACAGACAATTACGGAAGAATACACCTTGCTTTCCTGGTATACTACCAACTGTCAGTCTCAGATCATTGGAAGGAACAAAGATGATTGCCGTTTGTTGTTATTAGGTGAATAAATTATAGATTATGGAAATGTTGTGACGAACTAAGCAGCAAGAGATGCAAGATGAAATGAAGTTCATTATTTATCAGATTATATTTGGATAAATCAGTTTAGTTAGAATATTTAGATTTTACTTGTACTTGATTTGTCTCGCTTGATGTCTTGATCCAGTAATAAAGGGCTGATAAAATTATTAAAAAAACTCATTTATGTGAATAATTTGAGAAGGATATTAAGCTTTGTATAATTACTTTACTTTTTTTATTTAAAAAACCAACTCATTATGAAAAACCAAAGAGTGCGGCTATTGACATTTCTCATTCTATTTGTACACCTTTATACATCTTGTTTGCTGGTTTAGTCGGATTAAAGCTGTCATTCATGGTTGTACTGAAAAAAGGGTGATTTTCCGTAAACCGTGGGTAAAGCATTTACAATTCGTCTCATCACACAGTTACAGACGCTCAGTGACAACCGTGGGTAAAATAGCATAGGAAGCTCCATTAGCGCGCCAATCTCGTTTATTCAATTATTCACTCCCTCTCCCATCGTCGAATTTTCGCTTTCCGCACTTTTTTATTCCCCCCACGTACCAAAGAGTACTAAAAAAATTGAGGAAGAGAGTTCAAAAGTCAAAATAACAGATTATTCACTTTGGCTAGCAAGTCTACTAAGATGATCAGCAGCCAAATTTGCTTCACGCCAGCACTTTAGTTGTTCAAAACGCTAGAAATGCTGCATCAGTTGCAAAAGTTAAGATCTAATAAAGGGAGTAGCAGAAAAAACTGCTAGAAGGTACAGGCTGAGAACTTGAGGAGGCTCCTCCCAAAGAATCCAATGCGCAGTGCTATGAGATCCCCATTTTGCCAAGTAGTTGGCACAAGGCAGTTTTAAGGAATAACATTTGTTGACCTCAGCCCGTGATTGCTCTCATAACATTCGTTAACGTTGTTCAAATGAAAATTTCTACCTTCTTATCAACCAAACATGCTTTCACTGTCCCATCCCACCCAAAAGTTCAAACTTTTCTTCCCCTCTTCTTCTATTGGTTCTGTTCTTGCACTTCTTCACTCTCCATCTTCGTATTCCAATCCAGAACCCTCTAGCTTCACAAACCTCGCTGCCCTCCTACAGGGCCACATTCCTCGTTCTCATCTTGTTCAAATCCATGCACGCATTTTTCAAGTTGGCGCTCATCAGGACAATCTGATAGCTACGCGTCTCATTGGCCAATACCCATCTCGCTTTGCTCTCCGGGTCTTTCACCATCTCCATAATCCAAATATCTTCCCTTTCAACGCCATTATCAGAGTCCTCGCCGAAGAGGGTCACTTTTTTCACGTTTTTTCCTTGTTTAAGGATTTGAAACAGCGTCCACTTTTGCCCAATGACTTAACCTTCTCTTTTCTCCTTAAGGCATGCTTTCGGTCCAAAGATGCCCATTATGTTGAACAGGTTCATACTCAGATTCAGAAGATGGGTTTTCTTGGCGACTCTTTTGTTGGTAATGGGTTGGTTTCTGTGTACGCTAAAGGCTTTAACAATTTGGTATCAGCTCGTAAAGTGTTTGATGAAATTCCGGACAAAAGTGTGGTTAGCTGCTGGACTTCTTTGATCACTGGTTTTGCTCATTCAGGTCTAAGTGAGGAGGTTTTGCAGCTTTTCAATGAGATGATTTGGCAGAATTTGCGTCCCCAGAATGATACTATGGTCAGTGTTTTATCAGCGTGTTCTAACCTTGAGATACCAAAAATTGAGAAATGGGTTGATGTTCTTTCAGACTTTATTGATGATAACATTAATCCTGAAGAAGTTTATTGCCATGATTCAGTTAACACGGTCCTCATTTATTTGTTTGGTAAATGGGGAAAGATTGAGAAGTGTAGAGAAAGATTTGACCAAATTTCTGCAACGGGAAAAAGAGGCGTGGTTCCTTGGAATGCTATGATAAGTGCATACGTTCAAAATGGTTACCCTGTGGAGGGTTTAAGTCTTTTCCGCATTATGGTAGAAGAACAAACCACTAGACCTAACCACATTACGATGGTCAGTGTGCTTTCAGCCTGTGCTCAAATTGGTGATTTGAATCTTGGTGGTTGGGTTCATGAGTACCTGATATCTCTAGGACATAAAGGTACTATTGGATCAAACCAAATTCTCGCCACAGCTTTAATTGACATGTATTCTAAATGTGGCAGTTTGGAGAGGGCAAAGGAAGTTTTTGAGCATACAATTTCCAAAGATGTTGTCTTATTCAATGCAATGATCATGGGTCTTGCAGTAAATGGTGAAGGAGAGGATGCATTGAGGCTCTTCTACAAAATGCCAGAATTTGGCCTACAACCCAATGCTGGAACATTTCTTGGTGTTTTATGTGCATGCAGTCACTCTGGGTTGTTAGAGAGAGGACGCCAGATATTCAGGGAAATGACCTTTTCCACTTCTCTTAAATTAGAACATTATGCTTGTTATATTGATCTCCTTGCAAGAGTAGGCTGTATAGAAGAAGCTTTTGAGGTTGTAACTTCCATGCCTTTCAAGCCTAACAATTTTGTGTGGGGTGCTTTGCTTGGGGGTTGCTTGCTCCACTCTAGAGTTGAGTTGGCCCAAGAGGTTTCCATGAGGCTTGTTGAAGTAGACCCAAATAATTCTGGAGGCTATGTGATGTTGGCTAATGCACTTGCATCTGATAGTCAATGGAGTGATGTATCAGCGCTGCGGTTGGAAATGAGAGAAAAGGGGATCAAGAAGCAGCCAGGAAGTAGTTGGATTGGTGTGGATGGAGTTGTACATGAATTTCTTGTTGGCTGTTTGTCTCATCCTCAAATTGAGGGCATATATCATACATTGACTGGATTGGTAAAGCAAATGAAATTAGCAAGCCATTGTGGAGCTTGTGTGTTGTTACTAGATCTGCTGTGATTACTAGGAGAGGGGATGCCCTCTCCTAGCTATTTTTTTGTTGAAGCTTGCTGGATGGGTTATCAATGTAAGGATTTAGTCAATGTGTGAATTAGACCTTATATCTTATAAAAATGTGCAAATGACTTATTAAATCTCACGCTTCATACCAAAAGCACTTCTGGTTAAGTAAATTATTAAATATTTGACGAAATTGTCATATAATATAAAAAATTAAGAATTAATCAATTTATAAAAAGACTTGGTGTTACTTAAATTAAGATTCTTGAACTATTATTTATCTCGACAGCTGATGCGGTCGAATATCTAATTGGTTACCACAGATTAATTAATATCAAGCGTGCACCTAAAATTGCAAATTGCAAATTGCAATCAATATATCTTGAGTTTTTTTAGCATTACCTATATTTTTCCTACTACAGAAATAAAGGAATTACGAACCCTTTAAAGTTGATATGTAAGAAGGGATTAAATACTAGCACTAGCATCTACGTTTAGTTAACTAATGGGTGAAATTTTGGATTAAAGCCTGTCTTAACAATTTTTTTAATATATTGAAATCATTAAAACCAATTTTTTTATACATCCAATATTCTAATTGTCATTATATTTCAATTATATAAAATCATCCTTGCTTTTTAGAAAGGAAAAAAAAAAGGTAAAACCATTCTTAGTATATAGCAAATCAACGTTGGTTATCTTTTTTTCAGAAATATAAGATTTTAAAACTCATGCCTCCTCTTAAAAGATATTTTTCCTCCTATAAGCACCATATTTTATTAAACATATACATAAATCCAATAAGCAAAAAAAAAAAATTTAAATTAACATATATATCTACAAAAGATTTACTATAAGTTCTAGGTCTAAATTTATCATTGTTATTAACTCTTGTATTGTTAACGACTATTAGATTGATGAGTAATTCGTACCACTTTATCTTATCTAATAACTAATTTTGATCTTGTCTTATATAATCTAGCTATCAAATTTTTCCTAACTCCGTAGCACTAATTGAATGCACACCATTTTTTAAATTAAAAAAATTTAATAAAATTCTTCAGTGTTAGACTGAGATAGACCTAATTAGAATTGAATTTGGATTGTGATACTATGAAAGGTCGGGTAAGTTATATGTAAGTCATACTATCATTATAAATATTCTTTGAGGCTTGTGACATACTTTGTTCTTAGAATGTAATTCCTTCTACCTAAGCTTTTAATTATTAAAAAAATAAAATCATGTCTTGTCATATAATTAAGAATATTTAAGTTATTAAGTAATTGTTATCATAATTAAACCTTCTCACAGTCAATCAAAAAAAAAAATCCTAAACTTTACAAATACCAAAAAAAAATACTAAACTTTACAAATTACAATCTGTTTGATGTATTTAGTAAAACCGAAGGCATGACACCAAAATTTTCGTGCTGAGAACTTTAAATGTTAAATTTATTTTCATAATATATTAAGATTAAGAGTAACTTTTAAGTGCTAAATTTATGGCATTTGAAAATTTAGCAGTGTTTTAAAAGGAAACATACAAGAACATTAATGTAATTTATTTAAAAAGATGTGTATCACATTGAGGAGAAAAAAATTCCCCGAGTGATAATGACATTTATTATTGTTGATAAAGGGAATATCTTCACTGCGTTTTTTTCGGTTTAAACTTTATAGATATATATCTTGACAAATCGGGAGGGAGAAAAGCTTTTCTTAGAAAAAAATTTTATTTTAAAAGCGCTGAATGAATATATATATATATATAATATAATATAATATAATATAATATAAAGTAATTATCACGGGGACAGAAGGCGCGTGGGTGAACCTACGGCTTTGTCAATCCATGCATGAAGAGTCGAACGAGGTTTGAAGTTGTACATATTTATCCTCATCATTAACTATAGAAGATGTCTATCAGATATGTTTCCTTATTTCATTCAAAACTCAATTCTCTATCTTTCTCTCCTAATCTTCATCGCTTAAGTCTTGCGGTTGTTGACTGTGATTTTCATATGGTACTCAAAAATTGATGATATATATTCCCAACTAGTATTCACTATCATTCCAAATACATCTCTTTAAACCCCTCGCCCTTCAATTTTTTTCTACTTCGTTTTCTTCTATCGTTTCTGTTTCAATGGACAGGGATTCTTCTCTGTCCCCGAACCACTATCATCCCAACCCCTTTCTCCAGAATCAACCTTTTCAACATCGCACGTCACAAAACCATGTTTTTGATAACACTGCTATTCAAAATCGTTTTGCTGAAAATCCCAGGGTGGAGGAAACCCATGGTTTGTTTTCGCCAAGGAATTTGCATCACTATCAGAGTTCTGGGTCTGATTGGTTAAATTCGGTTGAGGACAGTCCTGGAGTGGAAGGCCTTGAGTCTGCTATGTCAAGACTTCGCTTGTCGAATCTTAATAGAAACACAGCTAGTATTGGGCTATATTCTGGTTCCAATGGTTTTGGGAACAATTTCTTCATGGATAAAGATAGCTATGAGAAGCAATTTCTGTTGCGGAGTTTGAGGATTGATGCTGCTGCCAGATTACAATTGGAACGTCATCGTGCAACGCTGAGGTTGCAAGATTTGCTTAGTGATCCCAATCGCTCAAATTTCTCTACTATAAATTCTCATATGCCTAATGGGAATAGAGTAGGCTCTGATGATCACTATGGGTTCATGATGGACCGCTCAAAATCCTTTTCATCCTTGTTGAGTGATGAGCAATTGCTTTGGACACCACAGCATCATAATTTCAGTTCACTTGAAGATGTGAGGGGACAAGTGGTTTCAGTGGCAAAGGATCAACGTGGATGTCGTTTTCTGCAGATGAAGATCGATGAGGGGAAGCCAGAGGAAATTGAAATTATCCTCTCGGAAGTGAAGGATCATTTGCACGAGCTAATGATAGACCATTTTGGCAATTATTTAATTCAAAAGATTTTTGAAGCAAGCAGCGTCAGTTTGGACCAGATGACCAGTATTCTTTTCTTGGTTATTCGAAATGAGCAGAAGCTGAAAGATCTGTGCATCGACAATCATGGGTACCACTGAATTTTATATTACTTGATAAAAATTTCATTGTTGAATTTTATGTAAAGCTCCGTTGCATTTACCTTCTAATTCTCTTGCTACAGAACTCGGGCTATGCAGAAATTGCTGGAGAATCTCAAAACCCCAGAGCAGATATCTGCAGCTATAATCGCTGTGAGGAATATCACGGTCACATTGACCAAAAATGTTAATGGTGGTTATGTCATTCAGCAGTGCATGAAACTTTTCTCACCCGCACTTACAAAGGTAATGCACACCACGACCCCTATCTTGTGCTTCTTTTGATTATATATGATACTGAGATTTGATATTTTGTTGATATAGAATCCTTCTTACATTGTGAAAAACTTCTTTACATATCCTAGAACGGCCACAGAAGATTTTAAGATATAGCAAAGCCTGTGGTTTTCTTTTAATATTGTGCACACCAGCACAAAATATTAAAGTTCTTAACAATGCTGTGAAGTTCTCAATGCCTTATTTGCAAAGATACGGTGGTCTACAATTTGTATTTGTGGATATTGTGTTTCATAAGTAAGTTAATCAAGAGATTTGGATGTTGAACACCAGAATAAAATGTGTGAGATTTTAGGGTTACTTGAATTGATAAAAAAGAAATAACTCAACCCAAAATTTTGATTGTTATTGCCTTTCTTTCCTCCTCCTTTGTTTCACTTTGACAAATTATCTGATGGATATTTTTCTTTATTTCAAGAACCAAAATCACAGACGCTGGGAAAAAATATCATATTCACAAGCTAATCTTTTCATGCGTTACTGCTTAGGTCATTTGAATATGATTTTGTGAGTCTGTCTCTCACTCTACAGATTGTTATTTAGCTTGTTCAGTTTAAGTCTTCAAATTCCCATTAGCTTATAAGATTAATTTTTAGGTGGTCTTTTTACTGATGCAGGTTACTATGCCTTCCATTTTCATGCTTCCCTTTATCTGACTTGCATTTCAGTACTGCAGTTAACTAATGATGTTCTGAATAGTAATACTAATTATGTCACACGTGGGAATGAATATGACAGCTTTTTTCTGATCAATCTTTAATTGAAAACTTTCTTTCAGTTTATTTTGGATGAAGTAGCAGAGAATTGTGTTGATATTTCAACAGATAGAAGCGGATGTTCTGTTGTCCAAAAATGTCTTGGCCATGCTGAGGGAGAAGCTGTTAGTCGGTTGGTTGAAGAAATAATCTCAAATGCTGTAGTCCTAGCAGAAGATCCATACGGGTTTGAGTTCAACTCTTGAACTACACGTTATATTTTATTGTTTATCTGCAACATTTTTATTGTTTATTTGCAACTACATTTGAAAGAACAATGATATTCTCACATCTTTCTAATACACTGCTTTCACACCTTATGATTGATAGTAACTTACTATTTTGTGTTGATAACTTTTCCTAAGTGTCTAAAAGTTAGGTTACTAACAGATTTCAAAAGTTACTAATAAAAAATAGCAAGTTACTATCTACTACAGAAAGTGCAAAAATGGTGTAATAAAAAACGGAGTGTTTGAGATGTAAGTTTATTTTCTCTTTTATATATAACACTGAGACATCTTAGTAATTCTTAACACTAAATTATTTCCTCATAAGAATGATAACTACAAAGATTATCCTAATATCCTTCATTAATCTTCTTTAACTTTCGACCTTCAAATTTATCTAAAAGTTATATTTCTTGAGTTTGAAATGCCCATTCATTTAAAACTTCAATGTCTGATATTTATTTTTTTCTGATGTTCACAGAAACTATGTTGTGCAGTATTTAGTTAAAATGAAGATATCTCAAATAAATGCATTGATAGTAAGGCAGCTTCTCGGTAAATATGTTCAACTGTCTATGAACAAGCATGCCAGCAATGTGGTGGAAGATCTCTTAGAATTGTCTGAAGAGAAGTATGCTGCTATTATAGTTTTGGAAATCATGGACAGCCTTGAATTTCTGAATGTTCTCCAGGATCCTTACGGGAATTATGTTGCTCAGAGGGCACTAAAAATCTCCAAGGTATATATATATATATATATACACACACTGAATATTAGAAACTTTTCGGTAGAATACCAATTACAATGTTATATACAATTGTTGTATGAATAAGGTACCGCTACATTTTGAAACAAATTTGGCGCTGAAAAATCATATTAAATACAAAATAAGTACTCTTACCTGCATTCTTTAGTGTTTAATATTTGACATCCTTTATTTCTCCCCCTGCTTGTATTTTCTCTCCTTCCAAAACGCTTCTAAACAAGCATGCTCTATATCTTCTGTAAAAATTACATTCTGTCCTTAAATATATGCTTGTCTTTTTCTGTTTATTGCAGGGTCCTTTGCATAAAAGGCTTTCAAATAGAATTTTGTCCAATTATGGAAATCTGCACAGCCATCTTTATGGAAAAAGGGTCCTGTCATTTGCCAAAGGATGCAAGATCCGTGTATAAGGGGCTCACAAAACAGCTTCTGGCCTTTGTCATGTAACTTGTGTCTATGTTTGGACTGCTTGTTTGTTGTTGGTGGTTATGCATGACGGTTTAAGACTTTTAAGTGTTTGAGAATTTAGTGTTATTACTTGTTGGCTTATTTGTTCTTTTAGGTAGGAAATGTGGGAGAAGAACCCCCGAAATGCACACTAACTATTCAGTGAATCCGGAGATGTAATTTCTAGAGTTGTATATTATGCAACCTCATTATTGCCATGTAAACTTCGGAGATTTGAATAGATGCTAAAGATTGATTTAGGTATAAGAGTTTGAAGTATTTTGGCTTGTTTTGGAACAGTCCTTTGTTATATTTATCTTGAGAACTCGGCCATATTTATCTTTCCCTGTACCATAACATTACCGGCTAACATGGTTGGGTTTAGGATCATTTTGGACTCAACACTCAGTTGGGTTTGAAAAAAAAATTTCTCTGACTAGAACCAACTTGACCTGCTCATATGTGAATTGGATTAGATTTAACTCATGGGTTGAACTGGAAGCATAGAAAAATTAACATGTTAAAATCAAAATTAAAATTTATTTTGAATAACGTAAGACAAGTTTCCAAATGACATAACATATATATATATATATAACTCTATGATTACAATTACAATCAACACAAACAAATAATAAAAACAAATGTGACACAATTAACTAATGACACCATAACCAACGTCTCCTCTTCTCTCTGATTAAACTATTACTAATTGACTAAACAAATTAAGCAAATTCTATATAGTACATTATTTGTTTCAATATTTTCAATTTCATCCATTTGAACCGAAGTTCTTAATCAGTTCTGAGCACAAATTAATGTCTCAACAGAAGTGAATTGCAAAGGACTATGAAAACAGTTCAGAACTTGTTTTCTAATACTAAATGCAGTGTATGAGTGTAATTTTTATTTAAAAATTCTCAAGAAATTAATTATCCAAAAAATTATAAATTTATACAAGATTTTGGAAGCCCTAATAAAAGTAATAACACATCCAAGAAAAAAAAACTTAAGTGAGTTAAGTTGAGTTTGTACCGGTTGGAAGAGTTTCTACCTACTATCTGACTTCATACCTCGTGAGTTTGATTATTTTAAACTCAACCCAACTCACAAACTCAAACTAACTTGTCATTTATAGGTTATGTTAGGTAAAAATGTATGAGCTCGTGGGTCGACCCAACCC
This sequence comes from Styphnolobium japonicum, assembly GCA_023212625.1. Lineage (NCBI taxonomy): Eukaryota > Viridiplantae > Streptophyta > Magnoliopsida > Fabales > Fabaceae > Styphnolobium > Styphnolobium japonicum. The sequence continues at coordinate 4,400,846 of JALBWW010000013.1, forward strand.
GTTGTCAACCCCTATTTAGCATGCATGTTTTTTACTTTCTTTTTAGTTTGTTTACAATCAACTTTTTGTGGTATGCTTAGTTGAATATGAGAAAAGTGATAAGGTAAAAAAAATAAGGTAGGCTCAACTGGTAGGATTGAACAACATTGATGAAAAAGTTTTGTGTTTGATTCTTACTGGTGATCCTTCATTAGTAAGTCATATGTGAGTTGTGTTAAGTTTAAAATAGTCAAACTCACGAGGTATGAGTCGGGTAGTAGGTTGAGACTCTCCTAACCCACACAAATCCAACCTAACCCACTAAATTTTTATTATTATTTATTTTGATATATGTTATTACTTTTTATTAGAGTTTTCAAAATCTTATATAAATTTATAATTTTTTAGATAATTAATTTTTGACAATTTTTAATTAAAATTATACTACATTTAGAACTAGAGAGCGAGTTCTGGATCATTTTTATATTTTTTTACAACTTATTACTGTTAATGCATTGATTTGTGCTCAGAACTAATTAAGAACTCATGATAAACACATTAATCTATGGGTTCAAATGGATGAAATTAAAAAAATTGAAACAGATAGTGTACTATATATAATTTTCTTAATTTGTTTAGTCTACTACCAGTAGGTTAATAATTAATGTTTGCTAATGCTTCATATTTTTGTGTGTGTTAGATGTGTCTGTTACTAATTGATTCTTTTACATGTTTTCCATTTAACTAGTTAAGATTATACTTTTTTTTAACATATTATTTCATTGTTGGTTTCAACTTATCTTTATTTTGACAATTGAATATATTTTGATTAATAGTTATAGTGTTATTGACTTTTAGGAAATCAAAATGGAGATGAGTCATTGGTTATGGTGTTATTGGTTAATTGTATTATATGTGTCTTTGTTGTTTATTTATATTGATCGTAATTGTAATCCCAGAATTATATGTATTTTAAAACTTATGTTTTATGTTTATGTCATTTGAAAACTTATGTTATGTTATTCAAAATGTATTTTGATTTCTATTTTAACATGTTAATTTTTTTAAGTTCAAGTTCAACCTCCAAGTTAAACTCAACTCAACCCAACCCTCATATGAACGGATTGGAGCAAAAAATCTTTAAACTCAACCTAACTCACTGTTTCCATGAGTGAGTTTAGTCCAAAATTACCTCAAACTAAACCTAACCCAATATCCACCCTTAACGGGACGTTTGATTCGCAGATTATTTTTTCATTCTTGGAAATCTTTACATAGAAATGTTGGATTCCCATGTTTGGTACAAGTTTTGAAAAAATATTTCCATCCAAAAATGATTTCCATGAATGATTTTTAACCAACATTCTCACACTTCCATTCCCATGGAGGGAGGTGGGTTTGTAAAATTCCCATGGCATGAGAATATTTTTGCTATGTGAAATGTCCAAAATATCTACCATTCTATCGTCATGTCATTAACCAACAATCACCTCGTCATTGTCGGTGATCACCATCGACCACCATCCACGGCGGTCAATTATCGGAATCCGGCCACCCCCGTCACCGCCACCAGTTGATGGTGGCCGGTAACTTTGGCCACAGCACCGGTCACCAAAATCTGACCACCATTGCAGTCGCCAACGACTTCAACCACCGCGATAGTCACCGGAATCTAGCCACCGCAAGCCGACGGTGGCAGCTGATAATGACCAACGACTTTAGCCACCACACCGGTCACCGAAATTCTACGATTTTAGCCACTACCCTGGTTATCAGAATCTAGTCACCCCAACAGCCGCCAAAGGTTGACGATTGCAGGTGACTTTGACTATTGTTACCGACAATTGAAGTCATTCCCGAAAATGTTTTTAGTTAACCAAATGTGGTAATCATCATTCCTGGGAATACCATTCCTAGGCGTGCTATTCCTGAAAATATTTTTTCAAACCTTGAACCAAACACCCCCTAAGTATAAGCTCTAAATTTGAAATGGAGTAATCTCTTATCCTCCTAAAAAAAATTGTACCAAAAAAAATAAGGATTTAGTGAAGAACTTTTTTACATTTCTAACTCTTTTAGTGGTATGAAAACATATTATTAGATGATAGTGTAAGGAATTTTACATTAATAGTTGATCAAATTTAAAAAGAAGATATTGCACTTGAAAAAATCTATTTTTACAAATTAATCTCATTTACAACCTATTTTCGTCAAAATAAATGGGAAAGGATGGCGAAGATACAGGAAGAGGTAGGTCGTTGGGGATTCTACGGTAATTTGCTTAGGAGGGAATCATTAAAAGAAGAGGGCTGGCGGAGATGATGATGATGGTAACAAGTTTTTTTTTTTATAAAATTTATTGTGTAAAGTTGATTATGTTTGATTAAAATGTTTAAAATTAATTATAAGTAAAGATTATTTTTTCATTTAAATTTTTTTTATTTTGAGCATTTTGATTTAGTAATTTTATAATATTTTAAAAATTTTAGTAAATAAATACTCTTTTATCCTTAATTAAATAATTTTTCAATCATTTTATATTTTTTTAGTAATTTAATTCATAAAATTAATTCTTTTTATACAGTTCAAATAAAAATTTGTCTTAAAATCAATTATGAATTAACATATTTAAACATAAATTAATTTTTTCATAATTAATTTTCTTAAAAACTAATTATACACATTATTAATTTTTAATATAATCTTTTTTTATAACTAGTCCAAACTCACTCTTAGGGTACATTTGTTTTTTATTTTTTTAATTAAAAAAGTATCTATAACAACAACAACAAAAGCCTTTTTTTACTAAGTGGGGGCTTCACAATGATATGAAGAGCCGACATCGAAGGATCAAAAAGCAACGTCGCTATGAACGCTTGGCTGCCACAAGCCAGTTATCCCTGTGGTAACTTTTCTGACACCTCTACCTTCAAATTCCGAAAGACTAAAGAATCGATAGGTCACGCTTTCACGGTTCGTATTCGTACTAAAAATCAGAATCAAACGAGATTTTACCCTTTTGTTCCACACGAGATTTCTGTTCTCGTTGAGCTCATCTTAGGACACCTGTGTTATCTTTTAACAGATGTGCCGCCCCAGCCAAACTTCCCACTTAACAATGTCTTCCGCCCGGATCGGCTAGCCGAAGCCAGCCTTGGGTCCAAAAAGATTTGAATAAAATTTGAAAAAAGTAGAAGCTCATAAAAAAATTTAAGATTTTTTCAAAAACTCCAACTACTACCTTGTTTGAAAAATCTCAAAATTGCTTTTACACTTCATAAAAACTCGTCCAAACACATCGGAGTATGAAAGAGGGCTTGAATTGTTTGATCTGAAATCCATGAAAGCCGAAGTTAAGCATCAATAACGCATAAAGATGGTGATGTGGCAATTTATCAACCATAGATGCACTTTAGTAAAAGTGAATGGTTAGGATTTTAAGAACTGCCCTCCCTGTAGTTTTATCGAAACATGAGTGGATCCAAATCCATCTGAGATAGAAAGTGACGTGTTAGTTTTAAACTGAAAAAAGTTAGATAAATTAAGATAAGAAAAGAAAATTAAAAGATAGAGTCTTAAAAAAAAAAGGAAAAAAATGTACAAACACTTCATAAATTTTATCTCATTTAAAAATAGTCATGTGAATTTTTAATTTTGAAATAAAGACTCTTAAACTTTTTAAAACTTATAAAAAGACTCTTTTATATATAAGTTTAAAAAAATCATTTATCACATAATTTATAAGTGTTTATTGATGCACATGATAATTTCTAATTTGTACATATAATTTTTATAAAAAAAATTATAAAAATCTCTTTTAATTTAATTTTTCTGAAATTATTTGATATTTTTCTATTTTTAGACATAGAAATTAAATAAAAAGTATTAGAAAAACCTTATTTTTAAAAAAATAATAAAAACAAATTAAATATTTTCACGTCTATTTATTACTATATGCAAGTCATGTGATGAATAAATTTTGCTTAATTAGTGAACATAATGGTTTATTTATAAGATTGAGAAAGTTTAAGGATCTCTCATCTGAATTAAAGAGTTTATAATAACTATTTTAAAACGAGACAAAATTTAAGAGGTGTTTATGCATTTTTTCCAAAAAATAAATGAAAGATAGAGTATTATTTTTAAATTAAGATTTAAAACATGTATTATTTTATTTGATATTTTAATCCAATATTTAATTATTTGAACTAAGATATATCAACAAATAGGTATTTATTAATTTATATTATTATATAATATATAATCATTACATGTTCAATCACTAATTAAACTAATGGAACTGTGACTCCAAGACTTCACTAATTCGATAGCTCATCTTGTTCTTATACTATTAATTTTAGGTTCAAATGCTCACCCTCATGGTTTATATGTGACCCACTCAATTTTTTTATGAGCATGTTGTTAGGTCATAACATTCTTGCACATTCATGTGGATTAATTTTTTGAAACACTCGAGAATAATTTAGGACTCTTTAAAATTTATACAACCTTGAGAAATATACTAGAGAACTCTAATCATTAAGTACCATGGAGGTTAGAAACTTGTAGAAGACTCATTACGTGTTCAATCACTAATTTAACTAATTGAATTGTGACTCAGAAACTCACTCATTCGATCTCTCATCTGATTCTTATAATATTAATTAGTTTTATTATCCGTGCGATGCACAAATTTGTTAAATTAGGTGTGTATAGAATTTTAAATAATAATGTATTGTTTATTGTAATACTTTTTACATATGTTTCTTTATAAGATTTATGTAGAAAATTTTTAATCACTTTCTAAACTAATTATATCATCAGAAAATCATATAACTTATAAAAATTAACTTTAACATGAAATAAATAATATATTCAATGTCTCTCAAGATTTTAAAAAAAAAGTAATAATTATAAAAATATTTTTCACTTGAGATCTTTGATTGTTGGTCTCTAACAATGTGAAACAGCTTTACAATATTGCACCATGCATAATGATTTTGCAATATTTTAATACAGGAGAGCTAAACAGAGCCATTTAGTTTGTAATTAAATACATTTTTTTATTATTTAATCAACATGTCAAGTAAATAAAAAATGTGAATTGTATAACTGTAGAAAAGAAATATGGCTAACCTTTAAAATTTGCCAATAATATTATAAGACCATAAAATCTGGAAAGAGACCACTATAGTTTAAACTTTAATCCGCTCTGCATCAATACAACAAAAAATATATTATATCATAAGAAATTGCAATGTGTTAATTAATGTTCTTATAAGTTTAGTACATGTACCATGAAGATATGATAAGTAATAATACAATTTTCTAATATTATAAGGTAAATAATTGATAAACAAAAACATGTGAAGCAAATATCTTAAGCCGAATAATCCTTACTTTAAACTTTCATATTTTTTGGTCATTATTGGCATTGACCTCATTAACAAAATTATACCGGGCAGCCATTGCAACATTGGAATGAACAAAAAATCAAATGCATTAAAAACAAAGTAAATAACCCAAAATATTGTATAGAACCCAAAACTTCACTGCATAAAACATTCCTATAATAAATAATTAAAATTAAGAATGTAAAGAACAACAAAGAAAGAGCACGGAAAAGCATATTTTGAACCACTATCAAAATGGAAGAGATCAAAGCAAGTTCAATGAGTTTTTGAATAAACATTGTATCTTTGCATAAATTATCTATAATACTTTTGACTGTTATTAAAATATTTTAATTTTTTAAATTCAAAAAATTTGAAATAGAAATACTTTATCTATATGAGAAATGCATTTAAAAATTAAACAATTACTTGCTTTAGATGCATGTCATTTAAACCCATTCAAATAGTAGGATAATAGGAGAGTCATAATTAAATAGATTAGATTAAGGATAAATTAGTTATTATTTAAATTTTAAGATAAAAATAAGATTCAAAATTGAATTAAATTACTCATCAAACAGATAAGATAAATTATTACCTAAACAAAATCAAATTGATTACTTAATATAACTGAAATTTTAGTATAAAAATAATTTAAAATATTAGCATCAAAGGAGCAAGAATCAAATTAGTAGGATCAAAAAGATATTTATCAAATTTAATATCTAAAAAAGATTAAAAAAATTAGCAAATTCTTATATTCAAAAGCATATTTGATAAGATCTAAACAAATCAAATATTAACAAATTCTTATATTCAAAAGCATATTTGAAAAGATCTAAACAAATCTAATATTTAAAAATATCTCTATAATTGTACATTTAAATATGTGAGTTTAGGTTTATTTTTGTTAAAAATTTTTTACATCTAAATTAAATTAAATAATTTTGTAGTTGTGATTAAAAAATTGTGAATAATATTTTATGAATTAATCATTATCTTCTTATTTGTGTTTTGTTTTTTAATCCATGACTTAAAACAAAAAAAGAGAAATGCATTTAAAAATTAAAAAATTATTTGCTTTAGATACATGTCATTTAGACCCATTTGTAGGATAATAGAAGAGTCATAATCAGATTGATTAGAATAAGGATTAATTAGTTATTATTTAAAAAAAATTAAAAAGTAAGATTTAAAATTAAATTTCATTACTTATCAAAGAGATAAGATAGATTATTATCTAAATAAAATAAAATTGATTATTTATTATTTAGTATAATTGAAATTTCAATATAAAAATAATTTAAAATTTGAATATCAAAGGAACAAGAATCAAATAAGTAAGAATTTGAGAGGAGGGAAAACACTTATATAAATGACATGTGTCATTTGTCCAAATTTCAGAAACTTTATTTATATAATAGTATATAGATTTTAGGTTCAAATGCTCACCCTCATGGTTTATATGTGACCCACTCAATTTTTTTTATGAGCATGTTGTTAGGTCCCCACATTCTTGCACATTCATGGGGATTAATTTTTTGCAACACTCACGAATAATTTAGGACTCTTTAAAATTTATAGAACCCTGGGAAATATATTAGAGAACTCTAATTATTAAGTACATGAAGGTTAGAAACTTGTTGAAGACTCATTGTAAATATCCTAGATAGTTTTTGATAAATATTTTGTAGCTCTTGTAAATAAATAAATATTTTCAAAATAAAGAAATGAAAAAGTTCTAGAACATTATTCCCATCATACACTTCTTCCAACATTTAGAATGTGGAGCAACTATAAATAGATGAGACCAAGCACTCTCATACAATTTTGCCTCACCAATGGGGCACACTGATTATGAGGTCTTGGTTCCGCCATTAAGTTCAAACCCTAGCGAATTCAGGAAAAAAAAAGAGTAAATATTTATTTTAGTTTTCAAAAAATATAAGTAAAATCAATTTAGTCTTCTAATAATTGTATAATATTAAATTAATTCTTTTAGAGAATCATTTTATATTATTGAAGGACCAATTTGATGTCTAAAAATACATTGAAGAAATAATTTAATGTCAAAAATTAACATTAAATGACTAATTTAATGTCACTAATTATTAAAAGACTAAATTAATGTTACTTGTATTTTTAAAAAACTAAAATAAATGCTTACTCAAAAAAAAAATTTAATCCTTTTCTTTCACTTCTTTTTAAGTATTCCTGAAATTGTTTATATTTTATACAAAACAGTTTTATGTTTTTTGTTGTTTCAAATATTTTTTAAATTTTCATATTTTTGCTTTCATGATATAGTGATAATGATGATCTATTTTTTCTTAAAAACATTATTTAAATTATGTATATTTACAATCATACACTCATGAATCTGAATCCTATATACTCTGCAATACTGCATATCAGTCTCTCCTATTGCCTTTCTTACAGTACTGCATATTAAATTATCCAAAATCTAATAAAATATCCATACATATTTTTCATTTACAAACTATATAACAGTTGTTCTTGCGATAGAGATCCATAGTATTATAACATTCATGTTTTTGTTAGTCACATCTTGTTATATGCTGCTCAAATGTAAACCAAACAGGCTTTTACAATGATTAGTATCATTAGTATAATCAAGGGATAATCTGAAACAACATTTCAGCAAAAAATGGATGATCTCACCAGCAGTATAAGCCTTCGATATAAGCACTAAATCTAAAATCATGATAAATTCTTACAGACATAAACACACCAAGGTAACCATGAGACTAAATTGGAAGTGTAACATAAGAGCAACGTAATAAAATTCATCAGGAAATACAACTTATTCTGAATCTGATGAGTCTGCATTTGTGCTCTGCCGAACACTTCTTTTGGTTTGCGCACTAGACCTTACATGATTGAATGATGATTCACCCTCAAATAAGATGACTTGAGCTTTAGCCAATCTTTCTTCCAGTTCCTCTGTGCTAAACTCATCGGTCCCACCAAGTTCATCAAATCCCACCTAATACACATACCATTATCAAATTGGTGGTGCTAAAATTAAATAAATAAACCCCTTTAAACATAACATTACTGACAATATTTAGCACCCATATCACCAAGTAAGTGCCTTCATATACAGTATACACACCACGTAATCATCCACTTTGGCATTCTTTATGAGGGCAAGAGTTGGAAGTACAGTGATCTTGAGCTTTTCAGCCAAGAATGGACTTTTTTCAGCATTAATTTTCACGAACCGAGTCTCGACATGCTGCTTTGCCAATAAACTTAAATGCTTGTCCACAACCTGCAAATGAACTGTGAACATGAATTGTTTCTCCTACATTCAAATTCTGCGTAAAAAGAATGTCAATGTTAAGAAAACATCAAAATTGGGACATTAGCACTTGCTGAATTAAAATTTAAAATTTAAATTAGCAACATATAGGTAATAATGACACACTTTAAAAGCTATATTTTTTCCCTCCATATATCCCCACTTGTCATGCTACAGTTATCAATTACAATTTGCATTTTTTTTGGTACCTGACCCCGTTTGGGCCAGTGAAGACCCATCACTAGGGTGAGACTTAGGGCAACTCTTAAAAGGAGTCCCAAGGAAAGGAGGAGGGGATAAGAAAAAGAAAAAAGGATATGTACTCGCTAGAGATCAAACCCCACACATGATACTAATGTCCACATATGATACTAATGTCAAATGTCTCTTATCAAGTGAGCTAAGTTTTGCATTTTAATAACTCATCTTTGGTAGGAGAAAAAAAGCTAAGAGCCCGTTTGCTTTTTTTTCTATTTTAATTTTTAATTAAATCTGTTTTCATTATAATTAAAAATGTCACATTGTTTTTATTATATTTATTATTTTTAAAATTTTGTAAAAATAATAGTGAAAACAATATTTAACTCAAAACGAGAAGCAAAATGAAAATAAGGTAGTATTATTTTAATTATAATAAAAACATTTCATACTGAAAATAGAAACTGAAAACAAAGTAAACAGCCCCTAATATTCAAGACAATATTTACACATAGCCAGATAAAGTAAACCAGGGATTTGGAAAGTAAACTCTTTCTCCATAGTGAGAGAGGGAAAAAAAAAGCCATGAATCAAGGAGAGCACAATGTTATCGGGACACCCTATTTTTAATTTCAGTGAGCGACTATCTCTTAAAGCTTTCTAAAAATAGACTCAAGAATTCAGCTTATACAATTAATCAAAGTTTTTAATTATAGTGAAGACCTGAGCTCTTCAGAAGATAGTACTATCAAAGGCCATATTCACAATCTCGTTTTCTTTTTCGTTCACAAAAACTGTGCACCAACAGTAGTATTGAAGACTCATGCTGCCATTTCAGATATGTGGTATGATTGTTTTTCCCAAAAATCATGGACGACGAACATTCTTTACTTTCAAAGCTAAGCAAACCAAATGCATCGCAATCTTCCCAGAAACCATATGATATTACTTTTGACAGGCAAAGACATACATTTTGATGTACATGATCACAATTTGCATTCAATCTCATATTTCATATTTGTTGTCCAAATTTCCCATCTCAAATAATAATAATAATTAAAAATAAATAATTTTGACAATGACAGAGAAAAACAAACCTCGTCTTCTATGCTAATATTGTACCTTACAGGGCCAATTTTCGCGGTAGAAATGGCAGACGACGCGTTCGCTGGCCTTGACAACGGAGAAGAAGTCTTTCTCGTAAGGAATCTCGGAGTAATCGCCATATCCGAGAGAGATCCATCGGCTGCGCTTCTCTGCCGTCTTCTTCATCTGCTGCAATCTCCTTTCCCTCAGCGCTTCCAGATCGTCGGCATCGAGACGGTCCAGGGCGGCGATCTCGTCGTCGATCTTGTCCTCCACCGCCTGCGCCACCGTGAGCACTTGCTTGTTGATAACCTCTTGAATCTTTGGGTTCTCCATCTTCCAGATTCTGGCGAAGATCGATCTCTCTCTCTCAACCTCTCCCTCCGCCTCCACTTCAAATCAAATTAAATCACAACGACGATGCAATGCAATGAATGCTGAGGCTCCATACGACGCCGTTTGAAATTATTGGATTTGGGGATCTTTTTGTGAGAGGATCACATGACCGAATTCATCTCAGCCACACATTTTCGTTAAAAGAAAATCAACGGTGTAGAGAGTGTTACTCATTTTTCTCTGTGCCAACACCTATAATTATCTGGGGCACATTTTCATATTTTTGCACAAAAATAATTTTTTACATAACAAATTACAGTGAAGATCTTTACTTTCAGTTTGAGAACTACCATCAAGTGGTGTATATCTCTCATAATTTAAAAAAATAGATCACCCCCATATAGCGAGAGATAAATCCTAACACTTTCTTATTCATTAATATAAGGCGTCATGTTAAAAAGAAAAAAATACAAACAAAATCAAGGAATTTTACATAAATATTAATAAATCTTACTATAATTCTTTTATTTCATTTATATATATATATTTTTAATATATCCTCTTATGAATAACATAAAAATATTCTCATTCTTCTTAAATTATATTATATTAAAATTATAATATATGCAATTATTTTATTGATCTTTCGTTAACAAATTATTTGTAAATTGTAGTTAGAAACTTATAACTTCACTAACATCCGTTCAAATATTTAAGAAGTGTGTGATATATTTTTTTTAATCTTTTTATAGACTTGGTGTGTATTTAAAACATTTCAATTACGATTGGGAAAAAAAATCAATTATAAATGACAAAAATTAAAATGAAATAATTTATAAATTTGATCAAAAGTAATTGAATTTATAAATAATTTGCAAATAAGTTAAATTCATTTTTTTTCTCTTCTCTTTTTCTGATTAGTTTAGTTATTAGCATTGATGTACAGGCTTAAATGGATAAAATTAAAAAAATTAAAATAGATAATATATTATATAGAATTCCTAATTCTAATAATTTAATCAATTCTTAATAATTTAATCATTAATAGTTACTAATATTTTATAATTTTTTTATATATTAGATGTATGTACTGTTAAAAATAATATTGTAAATCGTAATAATTGATTTATTAAAAGTTTTTCATGTAACTAGTTAATATTCTAATTTTTTTAACTTACAATTTCTTTGTTAATTTCAACTTATTTTTATTTTCATAATTATGTTGATTGTAATTAATATTATGATATTATTGACTAAGAAATCAAAGAAGAGACGAGACATTAATTATAATGTCATTGATTAATTGTATTACATGTATCTTTATTGTTTATATTAATCGTAATTATAATCTCAAAGTTATATATATTTTAAAAATTATGTCTTATATTATGTCATTTAAAATTTTTTGATATATTATTTAAAATAAAATTTAATTTTAATAATATTTTTTTAATTTAATCTAACCCAACTCACCACCAAATTTAATTGATTTAGGTCAAAATAAAAAATATTCAAACTTAACTTAACTTATTTATAAAAAATATTCAAACTTAACTTAACTTATTAATTAAATAAATAAATTGAATCTAAAATGCTCCAACCCAACCTATACCTAACCATGTCCCCTCCTAGTGGCAGCTTTATACGCTGCTACATGACACTGACATGTCCGTGTCACATGCGTAGGTGCGATTATGAACAGGAATCATACAGGAGAATCCTAGGCATAATGCAATCATAAACTATTGTTTGTTTTGTTTGCAAGTTAGAGAACAGGAGATCAAAACTCACAAGTGCTAGATCATCTAGGTAAAATTTATTTCTCTTCAAATTCGGTGTCACATGCGTAGGTGCGATTATGAACCAGGAATCATACAGGAGAATCCTAGGCATAATGCAATCATAAACTATCGTTTGTTTTGTTTGCAAGTTGGAGAACAGGAGATCAAAACTCACAAATACTAGATCATCTAGGTAAAATTTATTTCTCGTCAAATCTAACATCTGCTAGACATTGGAACACAAATCCAACATACTTAGGAACCACTGACACAGATAATACCAACCAGCTCAGTGAACACTCCTAAAATTCATGATATAGTCTCTTATACAATACTGGGCACAAAACACTTTTTATAAGAGGCTTGCTCTTTGTTTGTGTTCAAGGGCATTTGGGCTTGCCCTTTTTGTTAACCTTGTCCCTGTAGCAAGGGCATTCATGCTTGTTCCCATACGTCCCAGAAGGAACACACTTGCACTCTGCACAGCATATTCCACAGTATTTCAAGCACCTATCCTGAACCCCTGCCGAGGAGCACCTATCCGAGCACTTCTTGCTGCAATAGGCTGCCATTAACAGGGAAAGATAGGCATCAGTACACCCACCAAAGAGCTTAGCTCGAAATATTCACTCAATCCCCGCCCCATAAATCAAAAGACAAAATATATCTCATTTTAGAACAGTAAAAGAAAATCTTACATGAATCTTCATAAGCAATGGCTGGCTCCAAGAAAGAGGAGCTTAGAAGAAGGGAACAAAATAGCAGTGTGGCAAAGACAGGCTTCATATTTGCTTTACTATTTGGAGAGCAAGCATAGAAAAAAAGAGAGGAAATGTAGCAAATATAGCTAGGCTGTGATAGCATTAGCAAGAGCATGTATTTATATTGATGGAGCATGAAAAGTGGTAACAACTAGGGAATAGCCTACACAAAGTTGGAGTATTATTGTAAGTAATAAAATAATTAATAATGATATTTGCACAAGAGTGTTATTGTAAAATAAAATAATTAATAATGATATTTACACATTAAATTTTTATACTTAGTCTGTTTGGAAAGATGACATGTTACAAAATGATTATTTTGAAGTTATTAAAGATGACAGAAGAGAGAAAAAATCAAAACCCCTCATTATCATTAAAAATTTTAATTTTGTTATCCCTCCAAATTAGAATATTTAAGAATGAGTGACATGATTTAGTGAAAAAATTAAAAAGTAAAATATGTAAGTCTTTCCATTTCATCCACTTAAATTATAACTTCCAAATAAGAGTGTAAGGAGTCCATTGCATTCTTTTATTAAACTACCAAATAATAAAGTGACAACATATATCTTTTCATTTTATTTCCTTCCTTTCTATTCTATTTCATTATGAGACATCCGTTTCTATTTTTTTTAAAACTCTCAAACATATTCTTAGTTAAATGATGAATACATTTTTAATCAATAAATTATATTATTTAGTTATTAATTAAATAATATTTTATTTATTGTTAACTAAATTTATAAATAAATAATTATTAAATTTTATTAATTAAAAAATATACTATATTAATTAAAATTTACTTATTATTAATTTAATATAAAAATTTATACGAGTATTATTTTCCTAAAATAATATGTCAAGCAGAAGGGCCAGTTGGACTTTCATGACAGATAGATAAAGTAAAAAAAACAATATTTTAATTCAACTTGATAAAGATAATATTATTTTATTTTATTTTAAAAATTAATAAAATATTTAATTATATTAATTAATAATTTATATATAATTATTTATTTATTAAATATTATAATAAAAATAAAATATTAATTAATTATATATAAATTATTAATTAATATAATTAAATATTTAATTAATTTTTAAAACCAACTAAATTAACATTATTTTTTATAAATAGTAGAGTCGGCGGATTCACTGAGCCAGGAAGAGACAGCTTGTAATGGTTCAGGCCCACGAGTTTTCAGCACCTACGAAGGCTTCTGGTGCCTTCCTCTCCCTTTGTCCTTTGTGATGGTTGCGTTGCTTGGTTTACTTACCTATATCATCTAACTTTTTCATCGGTCTTTAATTTTGTAATGATGCTATTTTAATGCTTAAACAAGAGATTTTGATGAAAGATTTTAATATAAAATTGATGATGCCGTGCAAAAATCGTTTTCTATGTCACACCTTTTGAGGCTATCTGTACAGAAAAGGACAATGATGCAAGTGACATTTCAAGCAAAATAGACAGCCTTCTTTTTTCTTTTCCATAGAAAAAAAATTAACATGAGTATTGTGCTTGAGTTACCTGTATAATTTAAATCGTTCAAATAAATAAATAAATATACATTTTGATTATTTTAAAAATATAACTAACATTAATTTTATTTTTTAATAATGTTTTACACTGAAATTAATTTTTAAAAAAATTAATTTGATGTAAAAAATAATATTAAATAATTAAATTAATATCAAAAAATAATATTAAATAATTAATTTAATATAAAAAATTAATATTAAATAATTTTTAAATAAATTTATTATTAAAAAACTTAATTAATAACATTTATATTTTTAAAAGATCAAAATAAATATTTATTCTAAAAAAAAGTTATGATAAAATACTAAAATTAAAATGTTATTTAACAGTTTACAAAAAAAAATATGTTAAGAGTGTGTAATTATAAATTTTTATAAATATCATTATTGGATCTCTTTTCAACAATGAAGTAATTTTTCAGTTTTCAAAAAATTTTACGGCAAAAAATCATATTTTAAGTAAATACTAATTTAACCACTCAATAATTATAATAATTATTTAATTTTATATGTAAATAATTATGTTGATTAGTGTTTATTTAGAATTCTCCTAAAATTATAAATTGGGATGGCAGCTATCCGTAACTTATCTCCATACTTCTGAATTTTGATGAGTAACCGCTGGTTAAAAATTAATAATATAAAATAATGTTTTTAACAAATAAAATGATATTTGTTTTTGAAAATGAACTAATATATATATGATTATATTTTGATCTATGTTAAATGTAAAAATATTTTACATTATTATTAAATTATGTATTATTAAATTATTAAAAAAATTTAATTATTATAATTACTTAAATTTTTTTTAACTCTTTTAATAATATACTAACACACCATTTAACGATAAATACCCTAACAATAGATCAAATTTAATCTTCTTTATATATATATATATATATATATATATATCAAATAATATGATACATTTATAGATATAATAACTTGACTGAAGCAAATAATAGAAATTTATAGATATAATACTTGATTGAAGCAAATAATGACTCGGTTTAAACTAATTTGTGTAACATACGAAAATCTACAAATTTTTATTGGTAACACTCAACTTATATGGAAAGTTGTTGATACGTTTCCCTTAAATATAACAGCAACAATCACACAATATATCTCATAATTCCTGAATAATTTAAGAATGAGAAAACTAATTTATGTTTAAATATGTTAATTCATAAATAATTTTAAGATAATTTTTTAGCTTAAAATGTATTAAAAAATTATTTTTATATATCAAATTATCAAAAGATATATTAAAAAATTATTTGATAGAAGGAAAAAATATATTTACTCTTAAAATTTTTAAAATAATCTAAAATCAAATAATCAGTTTTAAAAATAATGTTAAAATTTAACTTTTTTAATATAAAAAATAATCAATATTTTTTCCTAACAAAACTCAAACATGTTATTTTTTTTAAAACAACTTTATAGACAAAAAAATAATAATTATTCAAAATAATTAATCAAATCCAAACCCACTCTTACACTTCTATACTTTTTTACATTTCATAGGGCAATACTGTAAAATAATCGAAACAATAATTACTCGAGCTCTTCCTAGGATTGCCTTTTTTTCATACACTTTACAAAATACATACAAATCGTATATCAAGCTCCCATACTATGGGATGGGCAAGGGCGCTGCTCATCAGAATCATCCTTGGCATGGCCACTAGATGCTAGTAAGTTGATCTGCAAAGCAAATATAAATAATATATATATTAAAAATTGAGAAATTTGCTCTCCCACTAAGCAAAGTTCGAATTAAATTCTTCAATCTTCACCTCTCATTTTGAATCTTGCAAAGTGAACGGTATAATCAATAAGAATGCAGTTTTTCTTTACTCATGTTTGGATGGAATGGAAGTGAGTGAAAAATGAATAAGGAAAAGAATAACATTTTACTATATTAATATATCTCTATTATATCTATAAGATCATATGCATTTAATTTTATGATATAGTAGAATCAATTTTACAAATTATATTAAAGATTATCTCCAGCAAATGGAAATTAAAAAATCATTAGGAAATCCTTTCAATTGTATAATATTAAAAGATTTTAATCAAATATTTAATGTTTTAGAAAATGAAACCCAGTGGGATAAATTCGTGATGTGGCTTTTTCTTCCTCCGTGAGTAGTTTTGCCCCCATTTTCTTCCCAAATTTGGAGGATTGGAAAATAATGGGTCCCACTTTCTCCTCAATTTCTTTTTTCTTCATTTTCTACTCTCCATCCAGACAAGTAATAGAAAACTGAGAGAGCAATGAACATATGATTTTGGTGCTTTAGAATAATGCATATAAGAAAACGATGAACAAACCTTGACAATTTCAGACTTGGAGCCTGGACGCATGTAGGCTGCTAACACGCTCATATTGAAATCCTACATGCAACATTATTTGGAAGAAACAAGGAAAACTTAATGAGAGAAACACCACGGTACTTACTATATACAATTCATAATACAAAGGGAAAAAGAATAGAATTACTGATGCTGCAGAAATGATTTTGCTCATAAAGATTAAAAATATATATATATAATAACTATTTCTTGATTTTCAGCCAAGCATTTACAACGTGTAAATATCCCACCAAGACAATTACTTCTAATTATGCCCTGTTCAACCCCTGGAACTTGTTGGAAAAGTTGTAATACATCACCAAAGAGAAAGGAACCAACTACAACAACCTCCACCCATTTTTCACAAGAAAAATAAAAATAAAATTGTAATTGGCATGCATAAATTAATCAAAACAACTATTTCAATTTTCATGCCATGAATGGATTTTTAGGAAACAGAAGACATCAATCAAAGGTCAAGACACTTTATAAATAGCTACAGAAAAGAGACACAAGAAGGGTCACACATGAGTGACTGAACTATTGTGACATCAAGCATGTTAAAGTCACTTTGGCATAACCATAAAAATCAGCAGGAGTAAGGGAGATTCAGTTAAGAAAACAAAAATCCACAAAAAAGGTACGAGAAAAAGAGTGCAAGACATTTGACATAAATGCTATGTGAGAATTTGACAAGGACAACTGAAACAGCCAACCCAAGTATGTCAGTCAAACTTAAAAAGAAAAATCAAAGAAAACAACAAATATAAAAGAGAGAAAAAATCATAAAATGTCCAAAATGATAGTGAAAGATATTTAACCATATAAGGTCCCACATTGTTTACCTCCCCTATAAGAATGCTAAATAGGGCTGCCTTTTCTTTTTACCAAGAGAAGGCTGGGATAAGCTGAACGAAACTTACTCTGAAAGGATCACCCCTCAAAGATTGAACGAACATGGAACTTCCTAAGCTTCTTCCCTGCACAGAAGTAAAAAAGTAATCTTAATAAAATGGAACAACGATTGAATGAAATGAAAGCACAGTGGTCAGATATCAGTCATTTGCGTTTCTTTCTAAGCTGACTTTTGAGATATCACTTGTTTGGTAGGAAATGGGAGGAAATATAAACATATAAGGTTGGAAAGTGCAGACTAGCTTCATAAATGGCACATTCCTATCATATAATTATATATTTCCTTCATATTCTGTGTCAACGTATGGAATAAGCAATTTACTCTCCATCTCTCTCTATCTGATAAGATTGCACATGCACACTTTTTCAATTTCAGTGAATATGGGATCCTGGACAGAATAGTCTTTTTGTAGATTTATTAGCAAACAAATCTGGCCCAGCCAGTAAAGCATATCAATTAGATGATTGATGTACCTCCAGGGATATATCTCTCAGGCGCCTTCCTGTTTGAGCACAGCAAATACGGACGACGTGTTCATCACAACTCCCACTTATAATGTAGTCCCTCCCATTCATGTAATAAGAACGGGTGTAGTTCTGAGAACTTCCGGTGGAAGCTATATCAAAAACCAAGTGAAGCCTACCATCAACAGCCAGAAGTTGTCTAACCTGTCAAAATTTACATGTTAGTCTGGACACCAAATCAGTTTCCTTAATTTTTCATTTTCATAATCAATGTGTTGTCAATCTAAAACAGAAGTTACATACATAAGAGATAACTAGAAGAAAGAGACAAAAATTTTAACAGCATTAAAAAGGTAAAAAGAAAAGAAAAGAAGAGAAAAGCAACATCACTATGACAAAAAATGTTTCAAACCAGATCATCGTTCCTTAAGTAGCTCTACAGGTTGAGGAGCTAAATCATAATCACAATACTGGTAACAACCCAACCAGGGAGCCTTTGAAGTAGGGAACATTTTAGATGAGACCAAATAACCACTCACAGTGGTTATTCAGTTTAATTTTTGAACTGATTGAACTGTATAACCACTCTGAGTGATTATTTGGTCCCTAGCCAAAATTAACATGCTAAAAAGTTTCCTAGATGTAAGCCTCCCAATTTCTATGCATATGATTTATAACAGAACAACAATCTTTGCACAGGATTTAACTAATGAAATGCACAAGGTAAGGGTAAAATTTAAGAGAAAGACAAACATATAAGCAATCAATTGAAATTACTTTACATAGATAACTAAATTCGGAGGGAGACTGTTACTTGCTTTAAAGCTGAACCAGATTTCACATGGGTGCATGGCCTATCCCAGTAATTGCACTTTGCATGCAGTGACCAGTAACTAACCACACTATTAAGTAAACATTACCTCATTGTCAACTGCTGATGCAAGAACATATTGGTCATCTGGAGAAAAGCAGACCATCACATTTCCTCTTGAGCTTGAAGCAGTGAAGCAAGGGTTTATTGGTTTCTGTCTCAAGTCCCACATCTTGACATCCTGATCAAATGAAGAAGTGGCAAAAATTGAAGGGGAATGATTTGCAAACTTTACTACGTTAATATGCCCACGATGCATGTCTGTGAACACTTGTAAGCGCTTTCCACTGTTGATGTCATACAAAGCAACATTTCTTGAGTAACCACTTGCAAGAAATAGTTCATCCGTAGAGTTAACATGAACAGATGTCAACTGGTCAAATTCATCAAAGGTAACACAACCAGAATTCCCATATATGCCAGTAATTTTTCTTGGTATATGCCGGATGTCATACAATTTCAAGGAACCATTGTCTGAACCTGCTATAAGCTGACATGCAACAAGGAAAAAGAACAGCATCAGAAATTCCCATTCAAACAAAAATCACTGGAGGAGCAAATGCTCTAAAACTAACTATACTGAGTGGAATACTTCACTGAATTAATGCCTTCCTTATCTAAATAATCTTTACAGCCATTCTGATAATGATAACTTAATAGTAATCATCCTTGCAGCTTGCAAGGCCTGTACTAGCATTCTTGCAGAAAATCACAGAAAGACATATCTCTCTTATTAAAACCACTTTAGCCTCTACAGGCCATGTATGAGGAACAACAGATTCTGTTAGTTGATGTAGCATTCAGGGACAATCACTGAAATAACTGCCAGTAAATATATATGTAGCTGCTAGTATGCACCAAATAAGACAATAACCATGGTAAATACAATCTCTACCTAAGCACTTTCCATGCAATAAGCACATACCTTAGAGGGATATTTCTTGAGCCAACAGAGACCCAAGACACTATTCATAGCTCCAAGTGATGGGATATAACTCACAATCTGTTCATTCTCATGGTTGATGACAACTACTTCACCATCTAAAGTTCCAAAGACCATCAAGCTGGAGTCAGATGGATGGTACTCAAACTGCCTTGGACGAAAGCCCCTATCCAACTCACATCCTAATAGAGAAAGGGGATGCAAGAAAGGCCAAGTTGAAGACCCCACTTTAGCAGCAGAAAGAGACCTAGTGTAAAAATACTGGGACTTTCCAGAAGTATATGATGGCCTACACTTAGAAGATCGCACCTTAATGTGGGTTGATTTTATTTCTCGCTTCTGTAAGATACTTAAAACACTCTCTTTGTGCTTCCATCTGTATGGAAGATACTCAAAGTATTGAGAAAATATTCCGGTAGCCCTTTCCCTGTCAATTTTTCTGATAGGCAAATTATCTAAAACTTTCAGATTTGGTAAAGAAGCTATCATGAATTCTCTGTAATGTTTCTCATAGCATATTGGTGATGCATGACAAGACATATACTTCATAGAAACATCAGCAATATGCCCTGTAAAGGCACCTCGAGATGACTCTTCTCCATCTTCATTCTGTAATGTGAACTGCCAAAATTAAAGATCGAGAAGGATTTTGAAGTTACAGCTTGGATAATATAGACATAAGGAATTATATAATAACATGAGCCACTTTTATGCAATATAATAGTAAGCATTTCACTAATTTTTCCCTTAAAGCATGCATATATAATCAAAGGCATATAGAGTCATTTACTAAACTCTCAAAATGCAACATGACCAGAAAAACGAAATTGACATAGGCATATTAGAAAACCATAATACTGATAATTAATATGACTATTTAGGTACCAAAGCTATAACCATTATCACAACTAAATAGCATTTTAATTACAATAAGTAAAAGGATATAAGATTTTTTTTAGAGGGGGATAGTCTCAATATTTTTCTCCTATTAAGAATAACCACAGACAACTCAACAGGAAAAAAGGCAAAGTTGACACCATAACCTCATAAGTCCATACTTACAATTAACATGATTATTTTGAAAGCCAAACTTTTATCATTGTCACAAATTAATAGCATATTTTTACAATAACTTACAAGAAAAAAAGAATATCTTAGAGAGAGAGAGGGAGAGATAGATAAGCCATTGTTGTTCTCCTATTGAGACCACTTTGAAGGAAATCTACTCAGGAAAAGAAAAGGCCAAGTTGACTACCTCATTCTGAACAGGTACTTGTAAGTTCCACCCAGGAAAAACATCCGACAGCCAGTATCTATGATGATGACTGGTAAAGTCAACTTCACTATCATCTGATGAATCCTCAACCATACTTTGAACATCATGATTTATAACATCTTCACCAAAGGAATAAACATTGCTCAATGGATCTTCTGCACTAAAGTTAGGATCAGTCGGTTCCCTTGTATCAGTGCAGGATTCACTAATAAAAGGAACACTAAAATCAGCACTGCCGTCTGACTTCCCACTGGATGAGATAAAAGAGGTCCCAGCATCATTGCAACACAGCCAATATTGAAACCTAAGTTCAACCAAAGAAGGAAGCTTGGAGAGAGCTGCAACAGTTGTCCAAAGATTTGTAATCCGTGTCTCACACATTGACAGGCACAGTAGATTGGGCATGCACTTAAAGCAGTCCTCTTGGAAACTGGTAAGGGAAGAACTGAAATCAAGATTAAGGGTGTGCATCTGCATGAACTCCCCCATCAAGTTCAGCTTCCGGAAATGTGAAGACCTCAATGTCAAAACTTGGCATGCCAAACCTCTTTGTGAGATATCCCTAACGATAAAGACCAATATTAGTCATGAAAAATTACATATGCAACAATAACCACTGCTCCAGAAAGTGCATCCATCCATTAAAAGTTAATGAACCACCCATGTTTTAGGTAAACAATTAAAGTATTAAACCAACTCAGTATATGTCATCAATAAGAATAAAGCACCTCATGTAATTACATTAATTGGCGACAGTAAACGCCAAAGGTAATCCTTAGCAACAAAAAGAGACCAGAAAATCTAAGGTCCATAAAAGTAAAATAAAAATGTCCATGTATTTTGAGCATGAATAGTTCATTTTATGGTACCAGAAGGAAAAGATCCATACAAATATGACAAGCATTAGATGGATTCATTTTCAAAAATCTTATTAAATCCAAGCAATGACTCATAGACACTGACACAGGACACAATATGACATGATAAAATCCAAAATATGAAGCCCCAACATGGCATAGATATATAAGTAAAAAATATAAATGGAACGTGTTGATGTAGGAAGCACCTAAATAGTGCCAAATACTGAGATTTGTTTTTTTTATTCCATCAAATGTTGTTCCAAGGTAAATCTCAGATAGTTGTCAGTATCCATTACGAGTTGATACATGTCAGAAACAGACCCAACTGCTTTCTTGAAGTGCCAGTGCATCAAGACAATAATTTCACACTCCGTTGATATAAAGGCACCTTGCACAGAGTTTTATCTAATCATTTAAAAACCCAACTCCCATATTCAGTAAAATTAAGATTGTTGACTGTTCTTAATTGCCAGAATTCCAAGGACTAGAATTCTTGAAAAGGTGAGGATAAAAGTTATGAGGTACCTATGACTAAACAATCAGAAATTACGTCATTTATACAAAGATAATCCATGAGAAGCACCATAATATACCGTAAGAAGTCTTTTCCAAACGACAGATCCTGTAGATCGACTACTCGAAGCTTTTGATTAATAGCACGCATCAATGATAAGGCATATTCTCCATTTAATACACATGATGATTCATTACGTACATCAACAGCTTCTATTTCGGAAGTATCAAGGTCCATGAATACATCAAGAAGTGGAGCAAAATCAATATCCTTAAGGTCATCAATTAAAACCTCCAGGCTGCACAGCTCTTGGCGGGACCTTTTGACCTCAGCCTGCACAATCATGGTCAGGCTTAGCTTCTTACTCCCATAAACAGGATAAAGTATAAAATGGAATACATTCATTACTCACCAGGGGGGTCAACCCATGAAGAAATGGAGAAAAAGAAAAAGAAAAGGAAATGATACTGTAGAATACAATTAAAATTTGGTTGATATCAAAGTTTGATGTAAGTATGGATCCCTTGTCCTCATTTCTGCATTTACCAGGACGCAAAAGGGCAGAGCTGTATATATTTGATAATTTGAATCTAACAAAGACATTGAAATTGTTTCCAGTGTTTTAGCAGAAAATCTTGTGAAGAAAATAAACACAGACCTTGAAGAAGGTTGACAAAATAGTAGTATTAGGCAAAACACCATGTCTCCTGCATGAATCAATATACCTAGAACCAAAACCAATATAAGATAATTATAATGGAGTTAAAAAATACGGAGGGACAACAAATAACAAGACAATCAGTTATTTAATTAGCAACTGTTGGAACTATGGTCAATGAATTCAACCAACAGCCTGATAATAAACTAGCAAATTTCCCTTTGTACCACCAAAAATCATGAATGAACAATACAATGCAAACAAATGTAAAATAAGGGAGCAAAACAACTGCCAATGCAAAGTAAGGGAGCAACAGTGAATTCAGCGACTGCGATTCGGATGCAACTAGGACGAGAATAATTCCCATAAATCATAGAAATGACAGCAACCTACGAATGCAGAACCTCAGCCAGATGGAAGTTCAGTATCCTTAAGCAAGGGAATGAACATAATTCCCATAATTTCCCCGAAAAGGGGAGGGGAGTGGGAAAAATAAAAATAAAAACAGCATCAACATCAAACATGGGCTCATTGTGAGCATCAAGATTTTTCCCGATTACAACAAGCAAGGTCCACTTGAATGAAAATCAAGACCGAATGACTGAAACTAACCAATACCCACGTTTCATATAACCAAAAGCAATCCAAAATTAACAAAATCAGTGATGAACTTCATAAAACAAAAAAACTGAAACATAAAAATGAAGTATCTTTACAGACAAGTTTATCATCCAAAACACACGACAACGCGGAAGAAGATGAACACAAGGACAACGACGCATTTTGAGTTGATGAAGTGTTGTACCTGTCTTCCAAGGTTTGGATGTCGATGGCCATGGCGATCGAGCTTTGCACAAAGTGATTGGGAAATGCCAAATGCCACAATGCAAAGCACAGGTTCAGACACACAGATTTTTATTTTTATTTTTTGGATTTTTTTCCCCCTTAAGATTCTTCTTCTTCGTTTCCTTGCTGAGTTATACAGTTTTTGGGCCTGGAAATGTGACCCAGTTGGGATAGTCGAAGCCCAGGATGCCAGAGAGTCTCAGAGTAGCACCAGTGAGTCCAAGTTAAGCCCAATATTCTAGATAAATTGAAAAGAGATACGCCCAGTTGAAAATGAAGGCAAATAACAGAAGCACATTTTTTTTTGGCACATATGATTCTGTGTTTCTTTTGGCCAAAAAAATAACACACTGTTTCTTTCTTTTGTGCGTTTTTTTTAACCTTTATCTTAATTTATGGGTTTGGGATGTACAATATGATGATTCTCTTTTTTAAAATTTTGTTATTCTAGTGAAGATGAAATTTGAATCGTTATATTGGATTTTATCAGCTAAGCCGATCAACATCATTTTTTGTAATTTTAATTTTGATGGGATTATTAGGAGAAGAAATATCTTGCAACTTACAAGGGGAAAAGAGGTGATTAGGCTTTGTCAAACCAGAGCTTGCTTAAACCTTGTGAGAACTTGGCCACTATGTGAGTTGACTTTTTTTTTTTAGTAAATATTTATTTTGATTTTTTAAATATATAAATATTTTTAGTTAAATTCTTTAATAATAAATACATCAAAATGGTCTTTTAATATTAATTTTTTACATTAAAATTGTACTTAAATATTAATTTTTGACATTAAATAAGTCTTATAATATTATTTTTTAACATCAAAATATTTTTTTAATATTATTTTTTACATTAAATTTATTTTTTTAAAAGATAAATTTAATGTAAAAAATTATTAAATAACTAAACTAATGATACTTATATATTTAAAAAAGTAAAATAAGTATTTATTTTTTAAAAAATAACTTTATATTTTAGAGTAATGTCAAAATTTTGATAAAATTAAATTAAATTCAAATGATAATTATTAAATAAGATAAATCGATAGTGGTTATTTGTTCATCTACAACCTATTTGTTTCACTTTTTGCAGTGGATGGTGAAACAAGTTTGTTAAAAAAAAAAAAAACCTTGCTTCACCTAAAAGTAACTTGAAATTTGTGTCTAACGCGGATTTGCGGTGACATGTATCTAGAACAAGAATAATACTATTTAGCCCAAAAATGTGGCCAACATCCTAGTGTCTGAATTAGGTGGAATTTCCACTTTATTATTTTTATTTTTATTACTTTATGATTAGTTTTTATTTTCTTTCTTCTTAGTTACCCTCTACCCAATACTCAAGCCCTTCCAAATTCCTTACATTGCTTATCTGATTCATCCTCTCCCATTTGCCTTATCTTCTCTCCAAATTCACCATGTCCTTTTCTCATTCTTATCATCAATGGCAGTTGTGGTCCCCAACAACGATTCTACAACAAGCATAAGGAGAACATCCGCCAAGGCATTATAATTGCCGTCCGAGCTGACGTTGATGCTTTCAAGGCTAGTCTCTGCTTAGGATGGAAGTCCATTAATTCGCCCAAGATGCTTGTTGAGCTTTTCAAGTCTCAGGACGTTGTCGCTGGCAACGACACCACCACCATGGTTGTCATCGTCGGCACCCTCCTTGAGCAATCTCATTTGCTCTTCTCATATGACATTTCACTCCACTATAATTTTTGATTCGTTGCATAAGATTTTAATTAAAGTTATTGATTTGCTCACGACCATAATTATGCCTGTCGAGCTTTCTAATAAATCAAATTTGCCCTCCGATCGATAATAAGATAACACTCTACGTTGCTGGTGCCGCTTAACCACCTCATTTTGGCGATTTTTATTAGTTTAATTTTTTCTGGCTAACTAGTAGTACTCAGAAGAACAAATAGGCTGCTAATAATTCATAATCCATAAGTACTAATATATAAGCTTATTCTGTCCAAAAAAAAAAATTGACTTTTAGAATTTTCATTTTCTTTATACGTAAAGCGCATTCTGTTGTTCGTGGTTTTAAGTTCAACTTAATGACAAGTGCCTACTAATTTAACAACCGCATAGAAGAAACTATGATTTCTATGTGAAAAGCAAATCAAAATGTCAAATAAAACAGCATATCTCCTTGGTATTTGTTTTTCTTTTTATTAAGTCTCCTGAACAAGAATTAGATAATCTCTACAGAAAAATTAAAATAGTACTAAAAAAGTTTTTTTAGAAAAAAGTAAAGTGCTAAAATACCATCCTTTTATTTCCCCCTAGCCATCATTGAATGTGAGATTAAAACTTTCAAATCTAAATGCCAATTCTGTCACTCAAGAACCCAACCATGATGGCCCTCTCCTCTTTTTCGTCATATCAGAATTGACAGCTACACAATTTGAAAAAAGAAAGAAGAAAAGTTGACCACCTTCGACTCTTAAATCTAGTCTTCTTCTTATTCTTCTTCTTGTAGGATTAGTTGTAAAGCTGAGCCCACCACTGACCACGCACACCCTCAAGAGTCAAGATCAAGAACATGACCCAGTTTAATTTAACTACGTTGTTACATGAAGGTGCCCATCTCT
The DNA here is from genome assembly GCA_023212625.1 of Styphnolobium japonicum. Taxonomy (NCBI): domain Eukaryota; kingdom Viridiplantae; phylum Streptophyta; class Magnoliopsida; order Fabales; family Fabaceae; genus Styphnolobium; species Styphnolobium japonicum. The sequence goes on from JALBWW010000013.1 coordinate 4,427,568, forward strand.
GATCTCTCTGTGTCATGATATTTTTCTTTTTGAGCCAAAATCTGTGCTGCACGTGCTGGGGCGCGTAAAGAGGAAGGTTGCTGGCGAGACAATAGAAAGATGCATATGGTTTGGGACCCAAAAAGAGAAGAGACCTTGCTTTAATATTTCAGCTGATTTATAAATTATTACACTATAGTGATTCGGAAAGCACAATCGAAGTAGAACCTGGATGTTTTTCTGCTGTTCTAGTCAAAACAAGAAAGAGAGTTGCAACAAATGGGAAAGAATATTTTAACATGGCAGTTGAAGAACATGGCGGCAACAATCTCGTCAACCGGGAGAGAGTGACAACATGCATTTGAAAAAAGATAAAGATAAAAATTAATTACGTCTTTAAATTAAATTTCTTAAACTTGTTTAGTTTAATCTTATAAATTTAATTTTAATTAAAAGTGAGTTTGAATAAAGTAGTTTATATTTTAAAAAAATTATCGAAAAATTAATTTTACTAAAATCAATATTATATAGATAATGTTGATAAAAAATGCTTTGATTGTGTAATTATCAAAAGAGTATGAACTATTTTAAGTTAGATTATTAATAAGTTGATGTTAAAAAGTGATTATAAATAAATTATAACAAAAAAATTCTTTGAAAAGTTAAGTTTATTTTGAGTATTGTAAAATAAATTTAATTTGAGTATAATTATAATAATATATTTTTTTACAGAAATTATAATAATATTTTTTAAAATTATTAAGTTATATTTATTTAAATAGTGATATAATATCAAATTATGAAAATATTTTTGTCAACACACACATAAATAAATTTTCTTTCATCACAAAAAATAATAAAATGTTATTTTTACGTTTAAAATATTAAAATCACGTTTACAGTAATTCTAGTCTAAAAATTTATAAACATATTAGCACTATATTCAAAGCACATTTTCATTGATAACGTAACAAGTATAAAGAGTGACTACTAGCATGTGGAAGTCCTTTAAGGACACTTACTTGTAACCGATTCTTGTGAGTAACCTCCATCACAAGATGCCTAGAGAAAACTCTCCATTCTGCCACTTAAAATCCTGCTATAAGAATAAAGCCATACATATTAAATTTAAGAGTAAATATTTATTTTTGTCATAAAAAAAATATACGTAACATTACATTGAATTTTTATTTATTAGTAATATTAAATTGATTATTTAATAATAATTAGTTAATATTATCAATTTTATTTTTAAAAACTAATTTGATAGAAAAAATATGATATCTTAATATATTTATAAATGAATAACTAATATGATGTTATATATATTTTTAAAAGACTAAAATATATATTTAATCTAAATTTAAAATTCACGTGCACTTCTTCAACATAATTTTTTTTTTGGTAAATGAGGAGGGCCCCACCACTGGAGTGGGGCCAAAGGAACCCTTGTAGGGGGACTGGGGAAGGGAGGTGGGAGAGATTGAGGAGGATCAAACCTTCTCCCTCTCCACATATGCCCCGTGCTCAAACCACTGGAGCAACTCCAAGGGGACTCTTCAACATAATTTAACTAAGACAATGATTGTTGGATACAGATCATGATAGTATGAGATGTGTGTATAATTTAAACTATTTTTTTATTTAAAAAAAACTGTAGAGCAACCCTGTTTAATAATGTTATTTTCTAACCTAGAAAAGAATGTACAAATGTAATTAAATATGTGCAAGTTATATAATCTGCAATGCATTCTACCAAAATTGTAACTAGTGCTCGGAAGTTAATTAATGGCCAACAATGGTTGGTACGAACCTGATTGCCCTAATTCCATTCCATGCCTATAATTAAGTCTGAAACCTATACGATGTTATTGTCACAAAACTCATAGGAGTAGTAAACCTTCTATTAATTACTAAACTATAAGATCTTGTGGTAGATATATAATTATTTAAGTCAGCAGTTGAAGAAATATTTGAAAAGAGTACAGAAAGTTAATCAAATTATGTACACCCATCAAAGTGTAATTAATAATTAGTATGACCAAAGTGGACTCACTTGGATCACTTATGGTTATTTAACATTATAATTGATAGTGACACTTTGAGGATTTAAGTTTCTAAGAAAAGTTGAAACTATTGCAGCTTTGCGAGTAGCAGGGTGCAACATCAAATCCAATTGAACTATTGAAGGCACTGCACAAAAAATGTTATGTCGATCTCCTACTTTTTGAAAGTAATAAACAAAAATATATAGAAGATGAAGAAGAAAAAGGTTGATGAGAAGAGAATGCCTTTGTCGATAAGGAACAACAATTTTGTCTACTGCATGCATACATAAATAAAACTGAGAATGGTCCACTAATCAGTAATCATTTCATTTCATTTAGTTGTAATTCTGGAGACCCACGCCTTTATGATAAATGACTGAGTTTGATGATCATGCAAACGGCAGTGACAGTGAATAATATATAGTAGCACTACTTAATTGGGGTCAGTTGGGCACTTGCATGTTAGAAAACTAGGGGTTCAGATACTTTTTTGTTTTGGATGATAGGGAAACATTCTGAATCATAATTAATATTTAATTAAAATAAGTGGCCCTACTACTAAAGGGTAGAGAGCAATTAAAATCCAAAAGTGCTTCTCAGGAACCACACCAGATGCCAGCTGATACAACAGAATCCCATCATGAATATCTTATATATGTTTTAAAGTTTAATCAATGTAAAGGTTGGTATAACGGTTTCAATAATAATAATTATTACTAATTACTTGAGTTTTTTATGTTCTTTTTTTAGGTATATTTAAGTTTACAAAATCTATTTAAAAAGTATGTGTCGGTATACTAGAATCACCTTCAAGGAATATTCTACGATATTCAGCAAACCAGTGTAATGTGGAAACAACACAACCAATTGGTGTCGTCTTTGGTTTTTCGTTAACCTTAGATTTTAAGACAAGTTGAAGAAACTTCAAACTTCATTGTCATGCTTGTCAATATTGTAAGAGGCTAAACTACACTTATTTTTAAAAACAAAATGCGATATTTCAACTGGTAAATTGAAGTATTTCCCTTATAAAACTTAAATTCAATTCTCACTGCTATCAACTGCGTTAACAAAATTTAAAAAGCAAATTTTTTTGCAGAGTCAAACAGTATCTTTTTAGAATAAAAAGTAGGCGAAGAGATCATACCAAAAAAAAGGTTGGCGAAGAGCGAGGATAAGCAAAGCTTTTATGCAGAGTCTTTGGTTTGGTTCGTACGAATCTTAAGAAGGTGGTGGGAGATTTTCTTAGCGTCTAATTAGTTGTATGCACCACAAAAGGATAAAGTTAAAACGCGTTTATCTGGGCCCCAACACCAAAAAAATAAAAACAAATGGTTAACTGTTTCTTGTTTTCATTATTTCTAGTTTTCTACTATCAATTCTTACCGAGAAAAAACTTCAACTATCAATGCAAATAATTCTCTAAAATATTTATTTTTAATTTTTAATTTATTTTTATAAAAATATTTATTTTTAATAAATAAGTAAAATAAATGAGACTATAAGTATAATTTAACAACTGATAATATAAAATATATTATTTTAGAAATCCACATCTATATTTTTCTTTTTTCCTTTTCTAATGTTATCACTTTTTATTATTAATTTTAAATTTGTAGAAATATTTTTTTTGCGTGTAAACTTGTACACATATTTATTGCATGATTTACTTCAAATACTAATAAAGCAAATTTTTGGACAAATTTTCATTTTTTTTACTGAAAGATTCCAAAAAGTTCCTTATTTAATGTTTGTATTTATTTAATGAATTAATAAAATATGTGGTTATAAGTGTACTTAATTAATTTAAAATAACAAATATGTGTATAGCTACATCCTATATTTTTCTCTCTCTATTTTATTTTATTATTAATTTTGTGTGTGCTTTACTTATAATATTAATATTTTATACCACGAATTCAATTATTTTGTTAATGAAGCTGCTAATTGCTTTTGGTAATATGCGTTTTGTTTTGAGGAACGACAATTAACAGCTAAATGTGGATAGTACATTTAAAAGGTAATCTTGTCTAATTAATCTGATTAATAAAGAACATAAGGGGCATTTGGTCAATTCATGAAAAATATTGCAAACATTTAGTCAATTTGATGTACTAATTATTATTATTAGCACACAACCCCGTGCTCTACATGGGAGATAAATTAGGTGCGTGTTTGTTATACAATCAACACTATCATAAGTAAGTCTTACTATTATATATAATAAAAACTAAACAATTAATCAATATGGTGTTGAATTAATTGGTACGGGAATTGTTCCAGTTTAACCAAGGTCTCGGGTTCGAACTTTGGGTATGCAGCTTCACTTATTGGGAGAACCCCCACCCCCTGTGGATCCCTACTTAGCTCGAATCCAGATTAATTAGTCTCGTTCATGAGCCGGATCACCTGATGGTTTTCACAAAAAAAAAAAAAAACTAAACAATTATGTATTTAGCAGCTAATGTAGCTCTCCAAAGAGGTGGGCATGGTCCAAGGGATGGAGGAGTGTTTTGCGGATCTACTACTGATCGATAGGTAAGGTTCTGAGCATGGTCTAACTAAGCGGTGTTTTGCCAAGCATGATTTTAATTAGGAACTGATATACTCTTTTAGAGGGGTTGATGTGGTATGAGCATCATTGTAATCGAACAATTTGTTATGAATCAACTGAGGATGTGGTCTAAGCGTTGGAGGTGGTCGGAGGAGTGGTTGTTGTCCGAGCGTTGTTTATCTCCAAACGATGGTTATTGGTGGGTAGTGGTTCGAGCAATGATGTGGTCTCATAAGTGGTTATGGTTCGAGTAACAATGATCAGGTAGTCCTCTAAAGAAGTGCTCCGAGATGGTTCAAGCATTGGTTTGTGATTTGCATGATAGTTTGGGTCGATAATAGTCTGAGTGAGGGTGTAGTGTAAGAAGTGGTTGTTGTCTGAGCAACAATTCTCTAATAAGCAACTAATATAGTCCTCCAGATAAGTGGTCTTAGGTGGTCCGAGTAATGGTCATGGTTGGGATCAGAGAAGTTGTTGGGGTCAGAACGTGGTGTGTTCGGAGGGGAGGTCTGTACCAAGCAATCACTGTGATCGGATCAGTGGTGTGGTCAAAGCAATGGTTGTGCTCTGATAAGTGGTTGTGATCCGTTGGTGGTGGTCTCTGAAGAACGAGTATATATGATCAATTGTTTGTGATTCAAGTGATGGTTTCAGTTAGTAATAGTCTGAGTGATGGTGTGGTCTGAGAAGTGGTTGTTATCCAAGCAATAAGTATCTAATAAGTAGCTGATGTAATCCTCTAAAGAAGTTCTCCTAGGTGGTTCGAGCGGTGGTCGTGGTTGGGATCTCACAAGTTGTTGGGGTTAGAACATGATGTGTTCGAAGGGGAGGTCTAAATCAAGCAACCATTGTGATGGAATAAGTGATGTGGTCAAACATGACATTTTTTTTATAACATTTTTATTGTAGAATAACAAATGTACGTAAGTTTTTTTTTATTCAAGTAATATTATATTTTAGTTTTCATATTTCTAGATTACTAATATGGCATATATATTACTTGTTTCAAATTATTTTTAATTTTTCAACATGTATAGTAATCATTAATTTATCAAAATGTTTCTATATTGGAAAGTGTTTTTATATTTACTTTCCAGTAATTTTTAAATAAAAAATATTATAATTTCATTCAAACAGTTTTAAATTTATTAATTTTTTTAATTGCTGCAATTCATTAACAAATATATTTTTAAAGTTTATACAAACAGCCAGGAGGCTACTGTGATTAACAAATTAAGAGGTTAATGTTTTTTCAAAACATATGAAAAATTCAATTGGGTGGGAGAGCTTGCTCAAATAAGGGAAATTATTTATGAAAACAAATAAGGAGAAAAGAAAAAAAGAAAAAAAGAAAAAGAAAAAGGCATAGTAGGCCATACTTGCTAGAAAGTAAAATTAAAATTGACACGTTACAACTGCAGTAGGCTTTTTCCGGAATTAGAAAGGAAAAATGATAATTTGGTTCGGTTCCTTATAAACAAAATTATTTGGGTTTAGCCATTGAGTTAATTAAATATTAAATTAAATTAATTAATAATTTATTGAAAATTAATTAATAATTTATTTTTATTTTAAATATTAATATTTAATTAATTATAAGTAAATTATGAATTAAAATAATTAGATACTTGATTAATTTATATATAACCCAAATTAAAATATTTCATTACAAGTCAAACTAAATTGTTAACTAAATTGTCTTTCTCTCAATTAAAAAAGAGTAAGGGCTGACTTTGGCTTCCAAGTTAAAAATTGAGAGAAGGACAAAAAAAGTTTAGCTTAACAAGTTTATTTTATTTTAATTTATTTATAAAATTAACTAAATATCAAATTAATTCTTTTTTTAATGCTTTTGGTAGTGCTGATTAAGGATATCAAAATGTAAATTATTAAATAAAAATTAAAAGTATTTAATATTATGAGAATTTAAAAAATATTTAATATATTTTTTATAAATAATTAAAAATATTTATTAAAAAATATTAAATACTTATTAACTAATATCCTAAGGGCACTTTTTTTTTTTTTAACTTGTTCAAGTATTTTTACACTATTTGTATTTGAGAATAATTTTGTTCATGATACTTGTTATCCTTAAAATTATTTCACAAGCTTAAATCTCTAATATTATAAAAATTATTTAACCATTAAATTTAAATTTATTTATCATTTGATGTTAGTCTTATGTTTAACATAAGAAGATACATTATATGTTCTTTAATGACTAATATCATTCTTTTAATAAATACTTCTAACATCTTTTAATTACTTAAAGTAAAAATATTAAATACAAAATAAGAATATTTAATATCTTTAAAATTTAAATAAATTTAAGTTTTTTAGTAATTATATAAATTAAATTAATTAAAAATATTTAATTTTATTCATCTCTTATATTCTCTCTTGTGCCACGCGAGGGCAGCGGGAAGCGTGTGCCACATATGGTCATGATTTTGATTTTTTCCCCAACCGTTAACACGTGACACTTAACAGCCCACATTGGCACATTCTTTAAGCAAAATGAAAAACATTTACCAAGTTTGAAAAAATATTTTCAAATTAATTCACTGTTATATAACAGTATTTTAAAATCGGTTGTCATATCTTAAAAGAGTTTACTTTTATATAACAGTGTTTTATAATCGGTTGTCATATCTTAAAGAGTTTACTTTCGCTTATTATTAGTGTATAATATTTTTATATTGTTATTTGATTATATATTATTATATTATTAAAAATATTTATCTATTACAATAATTATTTATAAAATTTAATTCATTAAGTAATGTGTTAACATATTATTAAATAAGAATGTAAAAAAAAAATTAAATTAATCTTAAAATTATCTCAACGCAGGTAAAACAAACTCAACTGCCTAAAAAAGGTTGGGCCGTTTTTTAAAAATTGATTGTTCCTACGAAAACTATATTTTAGGCTTGATTGGATGAATAATTAACTGAATTGCCAACTTTTTTTAACACTTCATGTTGATTTAAGGTTATATAATTTAAAATTGTCTAAAAATATTTTTTAAAACTAAAGAAATTAAAAAGTACTCTAAATCTCTAATGCTTATTCTCCTCAATTTTGTCATTTTGAATTTTTAATTTGTTCGTAATATATATTATAATTACGTATGATCATATGTAATTAATTTAAAATATATTTATAACACCATCTAATTCTATTATTGCTATGTAAAGTTGATTGAATCATGAACCATCACTTTTTCTAATAATCTGTTTAAAATATATGTAGTCATCGTTATATTTTAAAATATAACATATGATATCACCGTAAATAAAAAAGAAAAGAAAAGAAAAGAAAGCATGGAAAGGCACTCGAGTCAATTTTAAGTGATAGCTCCAAGCATTTATTATTGTTATCATAATTTCTCATTTGGTTCACAATATAGATAGAGACTTTATTAATTTGTTTATTTGTTGTCTCTACGCAATGCGTGAATTGAATTGTAAATATACCAATACAGAGAATTAGAGATCACCTGCCTGTTTAATTTGGGAACTTATTAGAATCTAAATTAAGTAAATTTATAATAATAGTAATAATAGAATAATAATATTTGACCAAATTATATTAAGGAAATTGATAATTATGGAATCAAGATAAAAATTGTTAATTGTATTTTACTACTTACCCATAGGCCATATTCAATTTTGATTCAGTATAGAATTTTTTTATATTATATATTTGTTTTTATAATCAAACTTTTCTTATCATATTTGATACAATATTAAATAAGTTTGACTATAATTATAATTATTTAAGAGTTTAAATTTATTTAATAATTTTTTCATGATTAAATGAAAGTATAAAGAGTGAAATACTAAATTAGTTTTAAAAAATTAATTTAGTAATCCTCTTTCCTATTTAAAGGAAAAAAAAGGTATATACATTTGAGAATTCTAAAATTATCTTTTTCTAATTATTTGAATTAATTAAAAAAATTATTAAGTTAATTTGGTTAAATGAAATTTATCTTTTTCATGTAAAACAAAGATTTTACACTGAAAATTAAATTTATTTGAATAATGAGTTTAGTACGTTGGTTTTGATTTTACAAATTTTTTTGTTATTATATTACTATTTAATCATATAACTATATCATTAGATAAAAAGTGCATCAAAATTAATTCTATATTAGTAACCAAAATTAGCTATATATTCTCACACCCTTCCCCCTTCACGCTTCCAATAAAGCATTACAGCACTCTCTGTCTGTTCAGCTTTTTCTCTCTCTAGAAACCGTACGCCCACCAACACACAATAGTCTAAAGTCACGCACACCACTGCCTCCTCAACAGTCACACTCTTGAAACCGTTTTTTTCTTCCCTCTCTCTCCTCTCTTACTCTCTCACTCTTCCTCCATCTTCTGCGTCTGCATCTATGAAGCGCTTTTCCATCGCCGCCTCCTCTTCTTCTTCCTCTTCCTACACTCTGTAGCTTCGTACCACTCTTCAATCCCCTGCATTGATTCGCTCCACAATTTCTGTTTCGTTTAGGGTGTTTGTTTGTTTGTTTGTTTTTGTTTTTTTCTCTTTTCTGTTTCTTTGATTCCCCGAAATGGAACGAAAACAGGGTTTCTTCTCTGCTTTGAAAGAAGAGGTGGTTCGTGGTCTTTCACCGTCGCGTTCTCGGGCCAACAGCCCCGCTAGAACCGGGTCACCCATTTCGGGTCTGCTCAGGAGGAAGAAGAAGCACAACAACCACAACTCCTCGACCAACCACGACACCTTGATCGCAAGATCCGGGAGTTTGAGACCGTTAGGGGAGACCTTAACGCCGTTGATGGAGGGTCCCGACCCGAATGGAGCGGAAAACGGGGAACCGAAGAGGGTCGGGTCGGGCCTAGGCCATTGGATGAAGGGTCAGTTGTCCCGTGCTCCTTCCGTTTCGTCAGCGTCGTACAAGAGGTCTGATCTGAGGCTTCTGCTCGGTGTCATGGGTGCGCCTCTGGCTCCTGTTCATGTTAGCGCCACTGACCCCTTGCCTCATCTCAGCATCAAGGACACTCCCATTGTGAGTTCTCTCTTTCTTTCCCTTCACAAGGGAATGTGTAAGAAACTGAAGCACAAGCACAAGCACATGGTTTGTTGTTTGTTGAGTACTTGAGTGAATGAAGTTTCTCTCTCTCTCTCTCTCTCTCTCTTGGATGCATGTGCTTCGAGATTTTAGGACATTTTCTCACTGTCTGTTATGAAATTGTGGAAAATTAATATCTTTCTCTTTTAAGTCATCAATACGTTGGTTTTTCTGGTAACTTATATGGTGTTTTATACACTTTGTCGTGTCATGATTCTGTGGAAGATTCGGTTTATATCGAATGTTAAAATTTCTGATTTTATCTGCTGTATGTATGTGTTTGGCTGGAATGGTTAATCATTGAAAGACTGAATCGCGTGAATCGTTTCTTTAATTTCACTTTTTAAGTTCAAGAGCCTGTTTGGCTACTGAGAAAAAACACACGAGAACAGGGAACTGAGAGCTTCTTTAACTGGTTCTGTGTGCTATGATAATTTTAGCTTGGTAACGCAAATGTTGTTGCCTTCAATTTTTAAGCCAACAAGCAGATCAAGACCTGATGTAGAAATTAGAATTCATTTATTCTCCAAGTAAAATTTAATAGATGCCTGTTTTTGTAATTCTGGGGACTAGTGTTTTTTTTTTTCTTCTTTCTTTCCATCTTTACTCTAAATTAATGAAAATCACTTAATTTCAGCTAAGCTACTACTAACTTTTTGATGTATTGTTCATGGGTATCTTTGCAGGAAACTTCATCTGCCCAGTACATATTGCAGCAGTACACAGCAGCGTCTGGAGGGCAGAAGTTGCAGAACTCTATTCGAAATGCATATGCAATGGGAAAGGTGAGAATGGTAGCTTCTGAATTTGAAACTGCAACAAGGGTAGTGAAGAACCGGAATGCCTCTAGGTGTGCAGAGTCCGGTGGGTTTGTGCTCTGGCAGATGAATCCGGACATGTGGTATGTAGAGCTTGCAGTTGGGGGAAGCAAGGTTCATGCTGGTTGCAATGGCAAGCTTGTTTGGAGGCACACACCTTGGCTCGGTGCTCACACAGCGAAGGGACCTGTGAGGCCTTTGCGCCGTGCACTTCAGGTTTTGACTTTGTTTTCCAATTTTTCCGCTGCACATGTGCCATTTGTTTTTGTGTTAGTGTTTTGCTCCCTTTTTCTCTATAATTTCTAAATGTGTACATGTTTGTTTAATTAGGGTCTAGACCCTAGAACCACTGCCAGTATGTTTGCCGATGCCAGATGCATAGGGGAGAAGAAGATCAACGGTGAAGATTGCTTCATCCTTAAGCTCTGCACTGACCCTGAAACATTGAAGGCTCGGAGTGAGGGTCCTGCTGAGATCATAAGGCATGTCTTATTTGGCTACTTTAGCCAGAAGACTGGGCTTCTTGTTCACATTGAGGATTCTCATCTGACCCGCATCCAATCTAATGGGGGTGATGCAGTTTATTGGGAAACCACAATCAATTCATTCCTTGATGATTATAGGCCTGTGGAAGGGATCATGATTGCCCACTCAGGGCATTCGGTGGTAACTCTTTTCAGGTTTGGGGAGATGGCCATGAGCCATACCAAAACTAGAATGGAAGAAGCCTGGACTATTGAAGAGGCTGCATTCAATGTTCCAGGTCTTTCATTAGATTGCTTTATTCCCCCAGCTGATTTGAGAACAGGATCTGTCAGTGAAGCTTGTGAACTTCCTCAGGATGAAAGAGGAATGAACTCACTAGCAGTGCATCGGGCCAAAGTTGTTGCACTGGAGAAATCGCATAATTGCAGCATTGATAATATGATCTGGAAGATGGAAGTCTAACGATGGGGGTAGGATCATTCAAGGCAATTGTTAATAGCAGTTACTAGTCTTTGACTACTAACACTCTTAGATGTTAGAGTAGGGGTTCAGTTGGTTCTTTGTGGAAGTTTGTTTATTCCTCTATATACTCTGTAAATAGAGCATAAAAATTCGCGGGGTATTATGCAGACCTGAGTGAATATTTATACTCGATGCAGAATCCAACTATGGAGTTGGAGCTCGGTTTTCCACTTCGGAAAAGAGCAAATGGAGGTTAATTTTTTTAGTTTACCTTCCATAAATGAGGGAAGGTGGTGAAGCTTTGGTATAGTAGACCCCTTTGTTACTTTGAAAAGTTGTGTCGGTGGTGGTATTATTAAAGAGCCTGCCACCGACCACAATCAGTTTGACACTAACAGCTCAGTTGGTTAACTTTAGTGTTCAAGGATGTGCCAGTTCCTTTCTTTCTATGTAGTGTAGAAGTTCTTTCTGGGTTTGGAAAAGGTAAAGAGACAATACTTAGTCTTAATTGATGTACCCAACATCTCTAATATGATTTCCGCTTGTGTTATGATGCTATTTTGTCTGTGCTTCTGAAAATAAAATGTATACGCTTCATTCATTTCTATCAGATAATGAATGCTCGTAATTGATATGTGTCTTTCCATTATTTTTAAGGAATTGATGAACTGTACATACTAACCAAAACAAAAGTGTTAAAAGTTTATTTTGCATTTGTCATAAAACGCATATGGCTTAGATATTCCCCCATTTTATTTATGTTTGGATTATGTTAAGTTAAAATTCATAAGAGGTTGAGCTCATCAGTGGAATTTACTTTTAATTTTTATAAAAAAAAAATTGATTATTGAAACCGTAAATATAATTGTGCATCTTCAAACGAAAAAACTCGCAAGAGGTTGTGCATGTTGTGAATATAAATTCCTCGTTTCTGCTACAGGAGTCTAAGCTTATCACTCTCCTCATGGTTACTGCATTTGTGGAAGCTTTCTTCTTTTTTTTCCATGGTCATGGTCAAATGCGCATAGGAAGGAAAATTGGAACCTAATGGGGAATGTTAACTTTTTTTAATCTAGTGAATCGAAGCCAGAGGGAATTCTGAATAAATAAAGTAATTGGGTTAGGTTTCTGATGAAAGGCATGAGTGTGTGAGCATGGTTTGATGCTTCTAAAGCCCCAAGTGATGTATGTAACCAGCTTCCTTTTGCTTTCTTGCTCAAGCCTCAGGCAGCTTTCATTTTCCCCTTACACACACACACACACACACACACACATATATATATATATATTCCTTCTGCTTTTTCAGGTATTGTCTTTCTCTTCTTTATCAACTTGAACGATTTTTTTTTTCCGGAGGAAGATTCCAAAGGTAGTCAAAAAGTCTTGAGCTTTGTTTTTTTGTTTTGTATCATGCTGGTTGGATGGTTGGTTGGATCATGCTGTCTTCCATGCAAATACTGCATTAATATGATTGTTTGGCCAATTTTCAATGGTATGTGATTTTCAAGTACTAAGGTTATTATGGAAACCTACCTTTGGATAAACTCTTGGAGCCTTCGTTTTCTTCATAAATCGGTTTGAACCGGCTGATTCAATTGATGAACTAGTCACTTAACCGGTATGAGTCGATTATTAGATTAGTTATTTATGCAAATCAGTAAAAATTAGTTTGACTCAGTTGTCTTTGGCAAAAAATCTGTGAACAGGCTAAGTCATAAAATTTTAAAAAATAATAATAAAAGAAAATAAAAAAAACTCTTAAATTTTAAAAAAATATCATTTTTGACTCGTTTGTCTAATTTAGATTAATTATATGTCAATCTTAATTTTTCAAAAAGAAACTTATTCTGAGTTATGAGTATTTTAATAAAAATATTAGGATTTTTTCATAAATTAAAGATTTTTTTTGAGTCATAATTTTTATTTACAATGATAAATATCATTATACATAGTGTGTATTTATATATATATTTAAATATTTATTTAATTTTATATAATTTAACCAATAATTTACTAATTAAATTAATAATTTATTAATTCAGTATCCTAATTGACTCGAAATTAAATTTAAAAACTATAATTTTCTTTCTCATTATCCAATTTCAGCAACATGTTTTATTTTCACTAGTACATTCTGACATCTTTGTGGGGGCATAGTCAAATGTGTACTCCATTTATGACCATCACCACCCCATGCTTGCTAAATTAATTGAGTATACGGCTAAAAAAACACAAATTTGACTCTTGGATGGTTTCTAAGAAACTTACTTCGCAACAACTATTTTTATTACCGAAGTTAAAAAACAATGAAAAACTCGTTTGATGGTGTCCTATTATAGACAAAGATTCATATAGATTTGTGAAAATGGTGTGAAAAAAGAGCTTGCAATCTGTACCTTCCACAGAGAGAGAACTTGCTAACCAAACTCCTAGTCATGGCCTTATACTTCAATTTAAACCTCTATCCATCCTAAATTCCTAATCACACTCGGGTCAGTTCCAGGTAGCTTTTCTTTTTATCTATTTAACCATTTTAAGATGTCAATGTAATTAACTCATCTATGTAGACAACGCAACTGAGCTTTGTTGAGGACCTTGAGGCGGTCCATGCATATAACTAACAATCTTTCATTCCGTAGATAGGGAGGGCTTAAATTCTAAAACAGTAAATTTGGAAAAGAAATGGCCAATCCTAAGCCTAGTGAACTGACAAATGAATTCTGATAGGTACTTTTAGTGATAGACTGATAGTGATGTATACATGCGCACAAATACCATAACACTGCATAAAATACTATAAGAATTGAAAATTCTACATAGTTAAGGGGTCAAATTGAGTCAAAGGTGTGATATACTTAACATTTTAATATTTTAAAAATTGGTTGGATAATTGAGTTGAAAAATGGTTTAAAATTTAATTAGTTTTTTTGGTTGAACTGATGATTGAACCGGTATATTATATATATATATATAACAGATGATAAAAATCATAAATCACTTTATTATGTCACTACTTATTTTGTAAAAAAAAAAGATTAAAATTGTAGAAACCCTTAACTTAACTTCTAAAAAAGTTAAATCTTAAGTTTTTTGTTTAAAAAAAAATTATTATTTTTTTTAAAATAAAAATTTAATTTAAAAGTTAATGAATGAACCGATTAGTTTTTTATTTTTAATTTTTACCGATTTAATCGATTTTTTTAATAATTTTTTATAATTTAATCGCTTGGACAGTTCTTTGGTTAAATTAGAACCGGTGGAGCTTCCGATTTCTCTACTTCAAAAGAAATTAATCACTGCTGTCAACTTATGAATATTTTTATATCTCACCAAAAAAAAAAAGTAGGACCTCCTAGTATTTCCTTTTTGATAAACTAGGACCTCCTAGTATTATTTAGTTTATAATCGATGTTCATCTTCATTGCAAAATATAGTATATAAACACGTAGATTCTGGATTTACTAGGAAATGTGACGATCATGTTCCTTCTACTTGCAGGTTCTTCCTTAATATTCACATCCTTTATGGATTTATTTATTCATATTTAACCTTCGTGGGCCAAAAAGAAACCAAAATATAGAAATAATAAGATGTGCTGACTGCTGAGAAAGGCCAACCATGGAATATTTAGCACTACGCTGGAAATCTTGTAGTCGCGGATAGCTAGCTAGGGTCCTCAATTAATGATGAGAACCCGCAGGCATGGGTTAGGGCCAGAGTTCCGAGCTAGATGACGCTCACCTAGGTAACAGAGGCATGACATATTAAATGTGACAATATATTTGTTCATCTTATCGAAATCTTTATATATTAATTCTATCTCCTTTTAAAGAATCAGTTTAATATATTTTTTATTTAAAAAATATTTATATACTTTTTTTTAATAATTCTCATAATTACTTAAAGAAAAAAAATTAAATATTTTTTAAATTTTCAATGTATTAAATACTTCTACTTTTTTATTTAATATTTTTTATTTTAAGTAAGAATAATTTTATGAGTAATGATTCTCCTAATACATCCTCATAACATCCTCTTAATTATTTAAAATAAAAAGTATTAAATGAAAATTAAAGTAGAAGCATTTCATATCTTAGGAATCCAAAAAACATTTAATACTTGTTTCTTTAAATAATTAAGAAGATTATTAAACTAATTTATTAAGAAAATATAAAATTATTCTTATTCAAAATTTATGGGCCTCGCTAATCAGTACCTTAAAGATACTATTTAAGAAAGTATTTAATACTCTTTAATAAATTATTTGAATTACCTAATAAAGAGAATCCTCCTAATTATTCAAAGAAAAAAATATTAAATACTTTTTAAATTCTTAAGATATTAAATGCTTCTATTTTTTTATTTAATAATTCTTGTTTTAAGTAATTAAGAGAATTTATTAAGAGAATATAATATTATTCTTACTTAAATAAGTAAATATTAAATATTTTTTGGTACCAAATATATTAAATATATCTATATTTTCATTTAATACTTTTTATTTTAAGTAATTAAGGAAATGTGTTAAGCATAAGAAAATATAACATTACCCATATTTATTTTCTCTACCGTGGCAAAAACAAACTCTAGGTAATAGTGCGTAATTAATATTGGTTTGACTTCCTTAGCCACATCTTCTTCCTTGGATATGAACAAGTTTGATTAATTCCAAGGTTGACTTATATAACTTCAAAGTTCTAACTTATAAATGGTTGCTTCCTAGGAAAACCCATAAGCTCTCCTTATTTTTCAAATGGAAACAAAAAAATGACTAATTATAGACTAAGAAACAAGGATTCCCCCCTCGTGAATTGCATAGGGAAAGAAGCTAATAAGACAAATATTAACAATGTTCAGTCCTGCATATCAATTTGGGTCGCATAGTTAGCTGGAAGAGATAAAAATAATTTACAAGGCCAACATGTAACTGTAGAATGCCCAAGTCTAGGGCAATTGCCTTGACTTTGTGACCCCCAGTTTCTCTGACAAGCTTAGCATAATCCTGCAAAACAGGAGGGTTTTATACTTTTATGAGTTGTTCTATATATTTTGGTTGACATGGTGAGCACTTCAAAGAGAGGCATGCGCTGGATAAGTGACGAGGTGTGCAACTCAAAATAGTGAAAATTGTCAAGTATCAAAGAGTGTCGGCAGAGGAAGCTTCCCTTCTTGGCCTGCACAGGGATGGAGGCAAATTTATTAGTGTTGCAGAAACCAGCAATTGATGCATATATTAATGACACTGCCTGTGGTACAAATTACATACCTTTCTAGTGAAGTGAGTATCCCAATCTAAGGTGATCTTTCGCTCTCGGTATGTGTGTTGTCAAGTGTGTGAATGAGCATTTGCATGTGCACATGTTTGCGCACACATTGCTTCTACCTGCCCAATTTGCACGGTACAGTGTAGGGTGGGGATATCTTATTACATAGGGTAACTTGAAGAAATACCAGCTACCAGCAAGACTCGAAATTGTATACAGGTGGAGATGGCATGGAGATGGAGATTGAAGTCGATCAGTTTTGCTTGTGAATTGTGATTACCAATTTAACGAGTCATACAATTAAAAGGTGATTTTTAGATCATATGCCACTTCATTGTATCTATTTTTGTAGACAAGATGTAACATTCTTTCAACAAATCAGTGTCATACTTTAATTGACTCTATAAGAAAGGGAAGTTAAGCAGAGTTCATAAACAATGGCAAGAGGTACGTACTCATGCCAAATTCTACTTGCTGTTTTTAGATAACCCGTAATTAAAATTGTGAATTGGTCCCCATAGATAAGATATCTCAGTGATTAAAAAATTTGGTGTCCAACAATCATTATTGATAAAAAAAAAAGCATTTGCTAACAAGTAAACTCAGCGCATTAGTTAATGAATTAAAATAAAAATTATTTAATATCATAAAAATTTGTAAAGCATTTAATATATTCTTTATTAAGAGATTGCTAACTAATTACAAGGGCACTGTTTAATTTTTTTTTAATACCTTTTAATAAATTCTCAAAATTAGTTAATAAAATAAAGTATTACATAATTTTTGAGTTTTTAAGATATTAAATATCTTACTTGTGCATTTAATATTTTTTTTAATTCCTTAATTAGTATCCTTAGAATACTCATTGACAAATGTCATAAGTAATTATGAGAATTTATTAAAGGATATTAAATGTTTCTTAAGAACTAGTTAACAACACCCTAAAAAAATATAGATTAAATAATATTGGCTCAAACGATAAGAGAATTTGATATTATTTACTATGCTATCTTGAATTCTCAAATGTTAAGAACTTATTTGATTTATTTTTTATTTTTATTTTTAGTTAGATATATTTTTATTATAATTATAAAAATAATTATTTTTATTATTTTATTCACAAAATTTTAAAATTAAAAAATAAATCAAACAGGCTTTAAGAAATTTTCAAAATTATAAATATTTTAGTAGTTTCTCACTCAATTCTCATATCTTCCCTCTGTTTTTTTTTTCTGGTGTCGGATGCTTATGGGTCTATGGTTTGCACTAAAAAGTTTAATCTTCTCACTAAATGCAATAGATGATCTTTAAAATGATGCCAGAAATCTTTATTATCAGTTGAAACAAAGTACCTAGGTAATTGCATCTTCACTAGAACAAAAAGACCTTGGGATAAATGATTTTAGTTGGCTTTGGTTGCTGGTTCTTCAATGGGATTTGATAATCACAAGCATTGAATTAGGCACATTAAATGGCTGTTATGGGGTTTCCAACGGTGCAAGGGCTGCATTCATTTCCACGTTTATAGTTAAGAATTTGAACCGCAGGTAGCCCACTAGTTATTAATTTCTTTGCATAATCTTGCTATTGCCCACTGTGAATACATGCAGCCCTGCCACTCTTTTAGTACCTGGCTTCTCTCTACACTCTTGGGTTTTAATTTTATTCTCTTTTGTTGATTAATTACTTATTTGATAGCATTGTAGGGAAGGTATAGCAGCACGTGCGCGGATATGGGGACAGGTATCTCTTTACTTTACAGATGGAAACCAAAACAAAAAACAAAAAACAAAAAAACAGCAAAACAAAGAATTAATCTCAAAACAAAATACGAATTAGATATTATATGGGGATAGTAATATTTGTATAAATAAATAGTCCTTATAATTTGTAGCAGTCAGTTTTTAATAAAGTAATTTGATTTTTAGTAAGTTTAAGTTAAGATATTTATACTTAAGTCACCTTTTCCCATACCTTTTTAATGTTTACATTACCAAGAAAAAAAATTAAATATAGGAATAAATTAAATTTAGAAGTATAAATATATCTATCATACTCATTTTATTTGTATACACAAGTTTTACAATTATTTTTATGAATTGATTGTGTAATAATGATGAACATTTATATCCATTAACAGTGTATCAAATATAAAGCGTTTAATTGTTTAAGATCTTTTCAGTGCAAATTAGTGTATGTTTAGTTTAACTTTTTGAAACTCAAAATTATGGTTTAAAAAAAATATCAAGGACAAGCTTGTACTCAAATAATGATTTAAAAATTTCTAAAAATTAAACTAAACATGCTAATAATTAGTGTTGACACTCTTTCCTACACACGTTTGATGAGAGAATTTTTTTCTTCCACGCATGATTGTATCGGTGATTATGTTAAACAAATGAGTTGTAATTCATTTTGAAAACGTTATATGATTATTAATAATTTTTTTTACGACTAAAGAGACTAATAATTTAATATAATTTTTTTGCAAAGAAAAAATTGCAAAAATATACAATAAAAAGGCAAGTATAAATATTGTTTAGTTTGTTTTCTGTTTTTATTTTTAATTAAATATATTTTTATTATATTTAAAAAATGTCACGTTTTATTTATTTTATTTTTATTTTTAAATTTTTATTAAAAAATATATGAAAACATAAAACATAATAAAAAATGTAATATTTTATAATTATAATAAAAATATATTCAATTAACAATAAAAATAAAAAAAACAAACTAAACGGACTGTTTTAACTTCTATCCAGTATCCCCTTATATAATGTGTCATAAAAGAGGAAAGCCCGCCAGCAAGAGAGGTACCAGCTTCAATCTGCATTGGAACCGTAGCAAGCTTTTGTATTGGACTCTCGTCAAAAGCAAGAAAAGTTAATGTTGGACTCTATAATGGGTTTGTCAGTGAACCAGCCTACTTTGTCTATATATAATCCACTTGTTCTCTTGGAGTTACTATAGCTTTCATGAAGCTCATCTTTTAGCAGATTTGAATCTTAGCCCATTGGTGAGCACAAGAGGTGGAGAAACAACAGACCCAAAAGGAGGAATTTGGGTTTTTTTTTTTTTTTAAGAATGCTTGGGCGAAAGAAGCTTGAAAAAAATATTTCTTGGATACATCGTGTACTATACAACTTGATTTTTGTTGTTTTGTTTTATATATTAGTACATAATTACTGGGGTTGAATCTTGGAGAGTTGCGGATGCACAGCCAATCCTGGTACCAACAGGCAACAGGATTGCATGGTGAGACTCAAATCAAATGTAATGTTATCAAATTAACTGTTAGTGTGATAGTTTATGAATTATTAGATTGAATCAAAATTTAAGAATGGAAGTTTTTTTAAACAAAATTTAACGGTCCAAAAATCGTAGTGTATTCGTTGCATCGTAAAAACTTTGCCTCAGTTCGTGATTTTTATGCACACTACATTAAAGTACTTACAACCCGAGGAAGAAACAAGATAAAAAATGCACTTAGGACTTTATGGCTTTATGGTTTAACGATGATGGAACTCAGGCATGAGATGATAAAATATCAATCGTTTTCTCATTAACTTGCTTCCATAAGTAGGTGGTAATGAAACTCCTTTCTCTATAATTTTGCAGGAGCCTAGTAGAGACAAAACAGAGAAAATGGACATGTTTGTTGGCGGTTGAAACTTAAAATAGATCGATACACACCAACTGCTATTACTCCAAATTCATCAAAGGCTTTCAAATTTAATTACGTACCCGAATGACAGTTGTATACCTGAAGTTGTTATATAGCATTGAAGCATATTATATAGTATCAAGGTAGACTAGAGGTATTGATGAGGATATGTTAGGATAGCAATTTTAGATTCGGAATTTTATGAAAACTAGGAAGAACTTTAATTTTAATTTTTTGATTATGTAAAGAGTTTTAATAATATCAGTGAACTATATTGTGTCATAAGTTTCAGCAAATGAAATATTTTAACTATTCCATTTGTGACACATTTTTACTTATTAATAATAAAGTTTTTATAATAATAATGAACCAAATTTAAAATTTATTAAATTATTACACAATGTTACAGAACCAAGGCTAACTGCCTAAGCTTTCAAGGAATAGAGTAATGCTGCTCGGATATCAAATTTTTGTATAAAAATTAACAGCTGGGATGTGAATCTGATAAACAATTATTTATCCATCGGTTTATAGAACCAATTGGTAACTTTTATCAAGAGTTGGTTATATAAACAATTAAATAACATTACCCCAACGAATATTATGTATAAAGAAACACATGTTTAATTGTGACTTTTATTTGGTAGAGGAGAAATTATATCGGTGCACAGTAAAAGCTAGTGTTATGTCTGGTTGACTGGTTGTTGCTCTGTATGAAGCCACTACTTCGCCTCTAGTTTGACGGATAAGTATAAATGTATAATTAGGCGTGTCTGTTGTGTTATTGCACATATTATGTTTTGATAAACCGCCAAAAAGTAAAAATAAACAGTGTTCAACAAGAAGAATGATCTAATTTACATAATTTTTGCCTTTACGATGTTGTAAGTACGTAGAAGTGATTTCATTTGAAGTTTAAGTGAGAACACCGAAACTAATATGAAACCATGCCAATAGTTTTAAATACAAAACTTATGTAAATAGCACTACTTTGATACAAAGATTAGACAGAAAATGGAATGGAAGAAAATAGTCAAATAGAACGATAAACTAATAGTAGTGCCACAGAAAATAACTCCCCTCATACAAAACCTCCCCTCAAATATCCCAAAGAATGCAAGCGAATGTATATAGCCCAGATACAAGTAATACAGCCCCACATGACAGCCAGAAATAATATATAGAGGGAAATGGCAAAATAACAGCGATCAGAAGAAAAATCTGCGACCCAAAGAGAGAAATAGAGAGATATCTAGAGAAGTAATGACATAAGAGCCCATCCGAATACAAAGCTCCCCACCATCTTCTGCATGGACCACAACTTCTCTACCCCACTCTGCAATGCCACAAAATTGATTGATTTAGCAGATCAGTTTTTATATTTTACCGTACAAATCCAAGCGAAAGGGTTGCCAAAAGGCAAAAGAAACTAGAAAACTAAAAGGAATGATATTAGAGAAGAAAGCTTTAAACAGCAATACGTGTTTAGCACAAAGAAATATTAATCATAAATGGAATATATTCATGACATGGCAGACTAAAATGCTAGGCAAAGAAAGCTTTCCTTCTTATAGGTGAAAATGTGGGAGTTATTTCAATTCAACCCAAAAAAATGTGGAATGGATGATGGGTAGAGAGCATGATTTAAAAGAGAATTTTTTTAAGAAACCAAAAAACAAATTTACATGCAGAATTATAAGATAACTTATAACAATTTATAAAATAAAAATATTTGAAATAACCTTACGTAAAGTGAAAAAAAAAATAGAGCTTTTATTTCCATGTTCAAATCACATTTATCCGGTCACCGACCACTCAGTACAATCCTCAATCAGATAGCCAACCCACAATTGCAACAAATAAATGTCTCTGACTCCCTGCACTCTTATCACTGTATATATCGGAATATGTGCCTTGTGTTTCACACTTTCACAATAACAGACAATTCTGGGCCTATGGTGCATTTTCCACGGCCCCAAAAAACACCAATTTTCACTCCGTCCAAGTGAACAACCTTTTTTGTTTGTTTGAAGAAACAATAAGTTTAAGGGAGTTGCTGCTGTGATGAATTTAGTATTTAAAATGAGAATTATTTATTATTTATTAATTTTATAATAATATTTAAATTTTATTAAATATAAATAATATTTAATAATTTATCATGAATATGATACTTAAAAAAAATGAGCATGGAAATTATCCTTAAGCTTAATTCAACCCATGTATTATTAATAAAAGATTAAATGATTAATTTAAAAACTAAATGAAATGATTATTTGCCCTTCAAGTATATATTGGAACCCATCCGATCGGAGAAATAGCCAAATAGGGATCTTTATCTTCATATTAAACAGGTAAAGATGGATCAAATAAGAACACGTTATCTATATTTGCTACATTATACTCTACAACGGCATCGTTTCATTAGCGAAAAACACACAAGCAAAAAAACAGTAAAAGGGAAGCAGCGAGAACATGAGAACTTACACCATCGCTGCCAGTTGGAGAGATAGTGGAAAGGCTGGGACCAGGAGCTTCCGTTGCCGGGGACAGAGGGCCGGGTGCTAGTGCCGGTGCCTTACTCTTCAGCTTCGCGGGAGCCGGAGACGTCGCCGGAGGAGCTGACAGGGGTGTTGGTGTGAGTGCCGGTGGAGGAACAGCGGGTGGAGGAACTGCGGGAGGTGGAACTGCTGGTGGGGGTGTCGCCGGTGGAGGGGTTGCCGGTGGTGGAGAAGCTGGAGGAGGAGACGCTGGAGGAGGAGTGGCGGGGGGAGGAGATGCTGGTGGGGGAGTGGCGGGGGGAGGTGATGCGGGTGGTGGGGAGTTGACTGGTGGTGGAGCTGATGCGGGTGGAGGCGATGACTTTGGCGGGGGAGAGGCTTGAGGAGTGGGAGGAGCAGGGTTGGTGGAGGTGGGGGGAGAAGCGGTGGGTGTTGTTGGTGTTGGAGGGGCAGGTGAGGAGGTGGGGGAGGTAGAGGGAGCTTGGCCTCCGACGCCGGCAACGACAATGCAGATGAAACCAAGGAACAAAAGTGATTCTCGGTCCATCTTGGTGTTCTACTACGCACTCTCTCTATCTGCTTAACCTGCGCACCTCTCAGGGCAGAACTGAAGTAACACTATCAGGGTAAGCTATAGAGTATAGAGTACAGAGAGAGAGGAGTTGAGGTTAAGAGTTAAGAGAGTGAAGGAAAGAGGGGAGAGAATAAATAGGCGTTATGTAATTTGTAGTTGTAACTTTAATGTGGCAATAAAGAAAGAGGGAAAGAGAGAGGGGTTTGGAATTGGATGAAAAGGCTAAAAGATTCGAGCTTATATTGGTGGCGCTACCAAACACATGTGTAGCGTCCGATTGCAATCATAGTTTTACGGGATGGACATCAATGGTCGTGATTAGCAAAAGCCTTTTTATATATATTTTTATGAGTTTAATTTTTAGAAAGTCTAATTATTTTAAGAGTTTAATTTTGATTTATTTTTAATATAAAGTTTTTTTAAACTTTATACTGTCTTAATTATGTATTATTAAATTATTAAAAAAATTTGACTATCATAACAACTATTTAAAAAGTTTAACTCTTTTAATAATGTATTAACACATAATTATATGATAATGTAAATTTATTTTACATTAATAATAAATTAAAATTAAATTTTTATTTTAATTATATATCAACACATAATTTAATAATAGTAAATAGAAATTCTATTTTTATATATTATGCCACACAACAACGATCTTATTGCCACCTGGATATCTGGCCCCTTTCAAAGGTGATTTATTTACTGGATTGACTCTCTTATGTACTCTAGTAAACGGACCTCATCTGCCAGCGTTTTTTCATTCTACGACGAGGGATTTGTATCCTAAAATGAGAGGTAATAATTTACTTCTTTAATTTTTTTATTAAACTTATAATTTAGTATTTTATTTTTCAGCGTATATTTTTATTTTAAAAAATTAAAATTCTTATTCTCATGATAATATTTTAAAATTTTATAATGGCATATATCTTATCTAAATTTTATTATATGTTATAAATTTAATGTAATGACATGGCTAGTGATTTTTGTAATATAATTAGTATGTGTTTAGTTTAGTTTTTGAAATTTTAAAATCATGGTTTAAGCAAAAGTATCCACAGATAATCTTTTATCCAAATCATAATTTGAGATTTTTTAAAAGCTAAAATAAATATGTTATTATATTATCACAATTGTATATAATTGCACAAATAATCTCATTCAAATTAAAGTAATGTTATTTAAAATTTTTTAATTAACCTCTTATGCAATGTACCATACTCAAGTATGAAATAATATTTAATTATCAGATAAGTTATTTACTATTCACGTAGTAACATTTTTTATTTGGATATTACATGAATACTAATACAATAATCTTTTAGGATATGATTTCACATTTCTTTTAATTTTTCATGGATAGTGAGTAATTAGCATTTAGTAATTAAAGATATGAGTGAGGAGGTAGAATAAGTGTTTAACTTTTCAATTTTTTCTATTAAAAATGGAGGGGGCAAGTAGACCTGTCATGAATTATGATTGCATGGCTTTAACCATCAAAATGATTATGAGGGACACGTGTCCAACTTAAGCATGGTAAAACTTGGCTAGTGGACATGTAAATAATTGATATACGTTCCAACTATTATATGTAGTTCCTGGAGATTTTCATTAGGATTTCAAGTTACACAAATAAATAAATAAATTATATATATATATATATATATATATATAGGGGAGGGATCAACTTACACCGGTGTAAGACTTGATCATTCTTACACCACTCAATAACTTTTTATTGAATAACTTTCTTATAAAATTCACCGTTAGATTGAAAGTTTCTATCATGTAGATCATACCTATAAAATTTTACATTAATCCGAAATTGTTTTATGACTCATTGATATACATCAAAATTAACGTAAATATAAACTATTGAAATATATGAAAATATGAACTATTTGATTATATTCTTATTGATATTCAATTTTTTCAAAATTTGACACAAATGATTTACATGATAGAAACTTTCAATCTAACGGTGGATTTTGTAAGAAAGTTATTCAATAAAAAGTTATTGAGTGGTGTAAGAGTGATCAAGTCTTACACCGGTGTAAGTTGATCCCTCCCCATATATATATATATATATATTATAAAAACGGTCTCATTGTTCACACACTTATATTTCTTAACCTTATAAATACGTTGTGTAGGGCAAAAAGACAAAACAAATAGGCCATAAATTGGCTTGTCACTTAAAATTAAATTATTCTTATATGCATGTGGGCTCGCGGGAAGAAGGGCCATGCACGGATGCATCATGCACACTCTCTAGTCCGTACAAAGGAATCATAATCAGTGATTGGCGTTTATATTTGAAGTTCATGTCCCAATTTCTGATGCACACCTTAGTGCGCTACGTGTAGGGTAAAGTCCATGAAATCAGCGAATTAGATCGATGCAGATAACCTAAATATATATGAATATAATTCTCGACATAGGGATGAGGTTTAATCTGACAAGGATCTATATGTTGATCTACCAATCAAAGGTAACGCATCCAAAAAAGGAAAAAGAAATTTTACCATTTTGGATGTATGAATTGCATGGGAATATATTTTGTTTTATTTTCTCTTGTATGGAATATATTTTAAGTTTTTTCTAATTGTTGTCATTTTTAAAAAAATATATTAGGTCGGATGTGTTTAATTTCTACATTACTGTCTCGAATTAAAATTCATTTAAAAAGTTGTGAACAAGTTCAATTATTATAAATTGTTCAAACAAAATTTTTAATTGTTGTACAGATTCGTATCTCTAAAATGAAACCTACCAATTCAAATTAGACAGAGGCAAGTTATATACCCTTTGGTTCTATTTCGATTGGTAGGCACTCTTTGTTTTATTGTAGGTGGTAGTTTTTTTCTTTATGATGAAGTGGGATAATGCTTAGATAATGCTTAGAAAATAGCACATAGATAAAGTGAAAAAACTTCGGGGAGATAAAATAGCAAAAGTCCAAGAGCAGGGGACTCAAAGGACAAAAGCGTGCTAATTAACTTTACTTAACCTTTTATCAAAGGGCTATTTATAATTTACAGTAGGCTTAGAGGTCGCTCAAACTCTTTATTAACCTACTTCCTAAAGCTTTCTCCATGAACACGTAAATAATTATACATATGCTATTATAAAGTTTATATATCTGTACTCCAATTAGAAGCTTAAGATCAAAGAAACTAGGAAATAATGTGATAACTGTGGGTCACGTGTCTTCATTTTGTACTGGACCTCATTGCATTTTTTATTTGTACGCTACGTTGGGGCTGCAGGAAAGAAAGCTAAGGGACTGGTTGGTAAGGTGAAGCTCATGAAGCTGGCCAGATACTCATGTTGGGACCTAGTGAACTGTCTTATCGCAAAGTAATATATACTGAAATTAATTTGATGAAAAATGATAAAGAGATGACTTTTAGATATATTAAAGAATATAATTAATTTATAAAAAATTTAAAATTATATAAATTATTTTAATAAAAAAAATTACAGATTTAAAACGGATGACTAAAGCTTAGCGTCAGTAATGAGTTACAGCCATAATCACAGCCCCATAGCACCCAGTTATGGTGGTGGGGACTTCGGCCTTTGCTGGCAATAAACATGATTATTTGGATTCACGTGTCTTGTTTGCTTTTGATTGAATGAAAGCAAGGTAAATCTCAAAATTGGAACAGTGTTAGTTAAGGAAGAAAAAGTGATTGCTAGGGTGGACTTTGCTTATAAAACAATCCAAATTTCATGTCAGCATTAGAAAACATGATTAGCGGTAACTCTTTTCTTGCACAGAGTGTATTTATCATCTTAATATAGACGCCCTAACCTAATTTGCACTTCTCTATAAAATAAATAAATGGGAAAATTTTAAAAAAAGAAAAGAAAACAGTATTTGAGTTGTCTTTCATAGAAAGAGGTTAAACTAATCTTTCAGTAATTAGATTTCTCCACTTCTTAAGTACTGTCAGCCGTTTGTTTAAACTTTCATTTCACAGGGTTTCTTGCACTTCGGAGTATAACTGGATAACTGCCACGTGCATACTTTGGTATGTACCTTTTACCTATCAAGAGGGTATACTCTGAAAGGGTGTATCTACATCAACAACCGACTGATACAAGTGGACGGAATTGCTAACGAGAGAAAGTCATCAACTTCATCCATTATTGCATGAGAAAATTGATAACGGTGGTTACTTGTTATAATTACAAATAATAAATGGGATACCTTTTTAAAGCAAAAAGGTTGAGCATTTTGATCTGCACAAGTACTGTTCCCCTAATGTTATCGTCAATATTATTAAGGCAAAATGAATATAAACACCCTCTCAACTTTAAGGCGTTTATAAATAGACTTTTAATTTTATTAATTAGGTCATTAAAATTAATGAATTCATGTAATTAATTTTTTATTCACTTACTTATCGTTATATTGTTAATGATATATGACCAACAAAAAAATTATTTAACATATGACTGATTTATGAGTTCAAATAAAAAAAATTAATTTTAAAAATTAATTTTAACATGTAATTATTTAAATATTTTTATTTATTATTTATTTTCTTATTATATATTATTTAATTAATTACATGTTAAAATTACTTTTTTAAATTTAATTATTACTATTTGAACATATAGATCAATTATATATTGACACATGTTTTAATAATCATGTATTAATCATGCGCCATTAGTGATTTAATAAAAAGTAAGTGGATTGAATGATAAATTGCACAAATTCATTAAGTTTAAAGATTTAATTAATAAAATTAAAAGTTCATGGTAACTATTTACAAATAATTTAAAATTGTGAGGGTCTATATGCATTTTTCTCTATTACTAATGTCACAGCTCATCTCAATTTAATTAAAAAATAAATTCAATTTACTTAAATTTGTTAGTTAGCTACGTGTGTAGTTGGCTAGTTATAATTGTAAAATTGCAGTAGCATTGCTCTTCTTTCTTTTTTAATATTATGAAATTGGTAATGTTAACGAAACAAAAAATAAAAAAAATATCGTGAAACTGCTTGCAGTGTCTTGTTACCTCTTATATTACTTTCAATTAATCTTATTAAAAATATGATCATCTAGCTTGAAAAAGTTTTCTTTATTTTTTTTTAATTATTTCCCTTTTGATTTAGTGTAAGAAAACTCTTAACAAAAGTGTATCAGAATCAACTTATAGAGATTTGGTAGGGTTAGTTAGTTTAAAGGTCGATGTTTTGAAATCTGGATGATGCTACTTTTCAGCCCCCTTTTGTTAGCTCGTTTATTTCCCTTCCTAGGTTATATTCATTCCCATTAATTATCCTCGCCGTCAATCAACAGCCTTCAACCTATTCTTGGCTACTGGATGGAGAAGGAACCTTGCAGTTGCTGTTCAATTTGACACGACCTTATAGTTTTAGGAGCAACGTCGTTGTTCTTCAGTTTCTTCTTCTTGTCCTTTTTCTTTTAAACAGTGATCATTATTAGCTTCTGTACATTACTAATTTAGTATCAATAGTGTCTCTGTTCATTGCTTATAATAATAAATAAAAATTTAAATTGCCAGTTGAAGATTATTAGATTGATTACATACAGTGATTAGGGAGTAAGATTGAACAATACTTTTAAATAAAAATATGTAAGAGTAAAACTATTTAGATCTAACTCAAGTAGTTGGGTGGTAAAATACGTAATATAATTAAACAAGAAAAAATTACATCTTAGTTTCACGCGTTTGCTGGTGGCATATAGATATCATTGTTCTTCATTCTTTTCTTTTTTTAAACCGGTAATCACAAGATGCAGTTAGCTTTCTCCGTGTATGTAACTCACGCTGGTAATAAGAAAGAAAATAGAAATCGCAACTTGAAGATAATTGACTTGAAGTGACAAGAGCCGGTGATATGTGATAACTCCAGACAGAACTCAGAATCAGATCCAATCATTTATAAATTTATAAATAAAATAAATTAAGTGTTTAAATTTAATCTGCTTTAAGTATAATCATTAATTAACGTGTTCATACATCATTAAAAGAATTTAATTTCTTAAGCCATTGTTATAATAGTTAAAAAATACGTTGAAAAATACTTACATATATACTATTGGAAGTAATACTTTCTAACAGTTTTTCAACTATCAAATTGGATTTAAATTTTATTATATAATATTTTAAATTTTATTATATGTTTTTTTTAGTTGACTAGTGATGTAGTATTCTTAGAGCACTAAAGAATTCTATGCGATAGTCAAGTTATATTTTTTGTCTCCTACCAGGTGTCTTCATACTTTTTTGTAGGGTTGGAAATGAGTCGAATTGAGCGGAACTAAGCTTGACTCTCGCTTGACTCAATAAGAAATCAAGTTTATTTTCTTAGTTTAAGTTCGACTCACTTTAAGTTCACAAATTATTTGAATTCAATGAATCAATATCGAGCCTTGTATTAAGTGAGCTTCTTAGATGCAATGAGTTAAACTTTAATTTGTAACTTAATAAAAATTATCTTTTTCATATATATTTAGTTAAAAAATAATTTATTCTTACCAAGAATAAAAATAAATGCTAATATATATTAAATTATTATTATAATAATTAATATTAAAAATTAATATATATACATATATATATATATCGAATTGATTTACAAACTAATGAGCCGAACATATGAAAGTTAAAGCTTAATTCATTTAACAAATGAGCAATTTTTTTTAACTTATTGAGTTAATAAAGAATCGAGCTGCGAGCAAGTTCACAGGCTGACTTGACTCATTTTTAGTCTTGTCTTTTGATAATACATAACTGAATGATAGTGTAAAAAAAATTTTCACTAAAAATGAAAATTTAAAATTTAAAATAACTGCGAAACGACAATTAAATTTGAGCTAGTAGATAACATGGATTCCAGGGCAAGTAAAGATGCTACCGAGACCAAACATGGACACAATGGGTTTAGAAGAGTTGAGCCCAAGTAAATGGTGATGCAGTATAGTCCAAGATGGTTATTGTCCAGTGACTGGTCACTTTGGCCTTGGAAAGATAATGAGCCCAATCTTGTAGCACTATTAGGTTAGGTCTATTCAAGCCCATGCCAAAAACACTGCTATTTTGGTCGTTTTCCCTCGCGCATGCTTTCATTTTGATTTTCGAAATATGGATGATTTTGGAAAAACAAATTTGACAATTAATTTAATCTTTTTATAAAATAAGAATTGATTAAATGAAATCATTTGTTTAAACAACTATAAAATACGAATTAATTTAATTTTCCTTAAAAAAAGAATTAATTTAATTTTAAGATTTTTTCTTATTTTAATTATATAGAAATAAAATTGTGTTTAAATCTCTGATGATATTTGAATGGATTTTATATCTATACCAAATTACCAACCAAATGAATTTAATTTCTAAAACATCAAATAAATTCAAATTAAATCAATTTTATTTTTGTAATAATTTCAAACATAATAAAAAGTAAAAACACACTGCTTTGCACTGCGAGGGTTAAGAAATAGAGTCGCAGATCCTATCTATCCATTCTGTGTGTTGTTTGAGTAAAAGATATGGCAGTGTCTCTGGGTATGTTCTCAATCTCGATCATTCTGACCGGAGAAACGGCGTCGTCTTTGGTCGCCCCTCCTAACCCGTCTTCATCATCTCTGAACCTGAGGCTCCGTCAAGCTCAAGCCCCTGCTAACTTGCGCATGGTGAGAACAGTGCCATTTGCTGCCGTGTCACAATCATCCACCGGCAGCGGGAGGCAGCCACGAGGAATCACGAAGCCCAGGAAAATCTCGCCGGAGATGCAAGCCCTCTTTGGGGTTCCTGAGATTTCTCGAACACAAGCACTCAAGCAGATTTGGTCTTACATTAAGGACAACAATCTTCAGGTCTCAATCTCTCCTTTTTCTTTATTATTATTATTATTATTGTCAAATTTTTAACGATGTTCGGCTTCTCTTGGACAATTACCAAGGTTGTTGTGTATTTGTTATTTTTATGTTTGTTATTGCTCTCCAAATTATAGGAGAATTGGTCTGGTATCATCGGTTGCAAGAAATAATGCGATTGCGTTACCGTGTTTTTATAAAGATGACAGAAAGGCTTAGTTTTGTTTGTACTTTGTGTCATAATAGATCAATTGGGGAGGTCATTCGCAAATTGAAAGATGCTTCTTGCTATATGATGTGTTGAATTGTTTGGATGTGTATTTGGGTAATGCATGTTTCTGTGTTTAGCAAGTAAATATAGCTTAAGGTCACTCATGATGATGATTATATATTATAGAGTAAATAATCATTTTCGTATTCCAAAGATACAAGTGTAAGAATGAATTTGATGTCAAAAAAAGAGATTGAAGGACAAATTTGATTTCAAACATTGACATTAAAGGACCATTTTGATGTATTCATCATTGGAGGACTTAAATGATGACATTTGTATCTTTTTTGAAGGATCAAAATGAATGTTTACTATATATTATATTTAGTGATTTTATTTTTTTATTTACGTTTGGAAGGAGGTCTGAATACCTGATATGAGAAGGGGGGGTTTCAAGTGTGAGTATTGAGACTCACTTCCCAAGGAAGCTGGGTACTACAAGGCCATTGGCAGGAATTTTTTTTGTAATGTACTTTTTTTTATCAAAGCAACCTGACTGTGGATATTAGACATGTCTGATTTTTTTTCAGAAATTATGGACACTTTTTTTTTTTAGCTAATGGGCAATTTTATTTATTGAAATTATCTCCACTTATGCAAGTTGGCCTTGACTAAATGTTCGTAATACTTTGGTGCATAATTCATTATGTTTAAGCTTTTTTATACTTACTTAAGAAAGGCTCATAAGTTTTAATTAATCTGTCATGGCATGAAGCAGTTCTTCATCTGTTATTCCCTTTTTAATAGGTTGATCTGCATAAGTTATCTGAATTCATCATGAGTTATTCTGTTAAATTGATATAATTATGGTTGATGGGGAAGGGTTCTGTAGTCAATTTTGGAGTCATCTAAGGTACCTGGGTTTAATATATTATTTGCAATAAATATTTTCTCTCTTGGACTTGAAGAGTTTTTGCTAGCTTACAAATGATTCTCTTGCTTGTACAAGTGCAGTGCATTGCATGTAACATGTGGAATACTTAATAATTCCTTAAATCTGGATGTATTCTATGTGGTATTTTCTAACTCATTGGTGTATCATTTTGATTTGATACGTTACTCTCCTGCATTCGCAAATAGATTCAATGACATATTAGATTGGTTTTAACTTGGTTGCTACTTCTAATCCTGATAGGACCCTGAAAACAAGAAGATTATCATTTGTGATGAGAAGCTGAAGACGATATTTGCAGGGAAAGATCAAGTTGGCTTTCTTGAGATTGCAGGATTGATTAGCCCTCACTTCCTCAAATGACAGGAAGTGCCACTTGATCTGAAGTTTGCAAATTATTTATGAAAGCTAAGTTTTTTGTAAGTTATATCTTTTGGTGTATGGAACAAGTAAATTTATGAGTATTATGTCCTGCGACGTAGTAGCCTTAGTTTTTCAGTACTTGGAGGTATAGAACAAGCTTTGTTAAAGAGTTTTGTTTAGAGTGATCTAGGCTCTTCAACAAGCGTTAGTAACTATCTTTTGTTTCCTGGACCATCCACGCTGTCTCCTTTTTGTAATAAAAGAGAAATTCGTAGGTATTCTTAGAGAAAAACATTTCTCTTTAGTCGTATCAGCATTATGGGTCATTATTGTTTTCTAAAAGAAAGTTTTATTTAAGCCGACAACAATGACTTACAAAGCTGCTACGACTAACACTAGATGGCAGTAAGAAATATTTTGCTCCTGCAATACCTAAGAATCTCTCCTGCATCATCCTCGCCAAGGTACTGGTTTCATCGCAAAGGAATTTAGTTTTGGGCTTTCTTTAGCAGATTATCTTTTTACAAGGTATGCGCTGAAAGCATTTTGCTTCTTCCTGGGGATGCTTTGCCAAGTTAACGGATTTGGAGGGTTGGTTTTAATTCAACTTTGCATAATCTTTACTTTTTTCATTCTCCTAAATCAACGATTGAATGGGAAGTCTATTATCTATTAAACTTGACAATTTGATCAGCTTCCTCCAATTAGACGGGAGGAAATGATATCTGCTTATAGCTTACGAGGCTCGTAAGAGCTTACTGTGTTTGAATTTTGAACTAAAACTCACAAAATAATGTTTGTACTCTTTCTTAATAAATATGGATTACAGCTTTATTAATTGTTTTTGTCCACTAAACAAAATGGGGAGAGATTTTCTTCTACTCAAGTAAATCGATGATATACACAATTAACATATGGTTTGCTGGACATGGCTTAGTCGGGTGGATGTGAAAAAGAGTTACTATTTGATATATTGTAAACGTATAAAAATATATACGCTATCATTATATTTATATAATCATTTTACAAAACTAATTTGTAAAATTTATAGAACATAATATGAGTATCAGAAATGTATTCATATTTTTAGTTTCATGTTTTTTTATTTTTATCAAAGTCTAATTTTACATATTAGATTTTTGAATTATGTTATTGGTGCTCTTATTTATCCAAACTCCTTCATAACTTTTTTGAATTTTTCTTTCCACAATTACCTTTAAGTGGCTCCCTAAGTCAAACTTATTTTTATTCATACTTTCTATTGTTTATATATGATAATATCATTCTTCATAAAATTACAAAGAAATTTTAGTCACAAACTGTTATGTTGATTGAATAAATTAGGAGATTCAATGCGATGCTTAAGATATGACACTCTCCCTTTTAACATTAGTCTTTTGGGACAGACCTTCTTTATGAACTTGAGTTGTAACAATTGTTACTTTCAAGGAAAATTAATTTTTTAATTTAATTTTGATTTATTTTTAATATATAATTTTTTTATACTATCATCTAATTATATACTGTCAAATCATTAAAAAAATTGACTTTTACAACAATCATATAAAGAGTCTAATTCTTTTAATAGTATGTTAATTTATCATTGGATGATAGTGTAAAAAAATTTGTATTAATGTTGGATCAATTTTAAACTCTTAATAATTATGTATTTATACGATAAATTTAAATTTTAAATTTGATCCCAAGTTATAATTAACATGAATAGAACATCTGACTATACTATGTAGCAATACTTTTGGATATCCTTTTTAATAATTGTGTTATGAAAATTATTTTTTTTATCCACTCAAAATTAAAAGTCATTTTATTACTTAAAAGTACTTTTTAAATATTATATCTAAATGTAAAATATTTTTTTTAAAAAAAAACTGCTAAAATACAATCTATAAAAAAGTATTTTTTTTCCATAAATTTATCCAAACAAATCCTAAATCAGCTGCCTAAGTTACTACAAACATCAGGAACAGGTGCAGGAGCTTTTATTTCTTTAAATATCCTTTTAGCCTCCGTCATCCTACCATTTGTGCAAGATGCATAAATAACTGTATTGCATGATGTTATATCAGGCTTGATTCATATTTGGATTCCTGAAATTGAGGGGTGTACTCTAGAAAATTAAGAAAAAAATTATAAACTTAAATGAAAAGTTAAGAGTTTAGAATTTTATAAAATACAACTACATAACATATCAAATAATAAATATGTGATAATCTACTTCCTTATTATTATTTTTTGGTACAATACTTCCTTAATTTTCTTGTATGTGATTAGGCATTTTATTTTTTAAAGTCCACTTCTCTCTATATGGATCTAAATCCCCTTTTTCTAGAATTTCCCTCAAGATTTCTTCTAATTTTTGGGCAGTTTGAAAAAGTTAAGATAAGCGGTTCAAGTCAGGCACACGTTGACTTTGGCACATGAGATAAGATTGACTTGGTTGTCACAACTATTTCCTAGAAACCAAATTCATTGATGTCATACCCGAATCCAAATTTTGGGGGTGATATTAGTATAGAACTTGGTGGAGGGCAATCCCCTGTAGCACATGCATTAGTTTGTTAGAAAATATACAATTTGGCATATGGGATCAAGGCATTTTCGTCCTATATCTAGCTTTCAGCAATTCCTGCCTATTTCCATTTTTCTACTTCAATAGCTGTAGAAGCTTTGTTAATTTATTCCAGTCCTTAAAATGTCAACGTTCGGGCGCCCTCATATCCTTTTCTTATCCATGACTACTCTTATTTGGTGCTTAACCTAACACAAATTTATTTAAATTGTATAAAACGTGACATTTTAATCTTTAGTCAATTGTATTTATCAGTTCTTATTCATGTTTTCGATAAGGTCAACTAAAATGCCAACTCAACGTTCTACAAACTAATCACAAATTTCACCATCATCACAAGTTTTCTGCACGTTATGGTGGAAATGTCACAATCAAGGTTTTGGCAGCAATTCCATTTCATGGTTGTAACCAATACACATACCATGCCATCACGAATGTGCTTATGAAAAATATCCACTTGCTCATCCTGCAGCTCTTGTTTGCTGGTGAAACGTCACCAACGCTTACCTCGTACTCATCATTCATGACAAACATTACAGGGAGATCAATATCATGACTAACCAATCAATACAAATATTATTTTCTTTCTTCCCAAAGAAAAACAAAAATGATATCATCAAACCCAAAAAAAGAGACTTCAAAACTATACATACTGCTTATCTGCATCAGCAAGAATCTGTCAGCAACTTCCAGTTACTATCTATATAGTAACTTGCTTCTTTTCTCAAGAATCCCCTTCATTTACCAGTAACATTCATCTTCACCTATTTATAATTTTGATCCCAAATAACGTCAGTGTGTGATCCTTTGAAGCAATTTCACTCTTTAAGCAACTGCACCAAGCATACTCTGTTCTGCTTCATCCGCATTTAGGGAGAAAATATCAACAGGGGCAGTTGTACAGCCAACAGCAGTTTGCTTAAATCTACCATCAGAGGAGCCCTCATGGTGATCAAGATAGATTACGATAACAGTGATGTCATCATGGAAGTGTCGTCTTATTCCCTTGTCAATTTTCTTTATGTCATCATATCTCATCTCTCTCTTCTTTGCAGCTTCCTGAAGAGCAGCTCTCACTAATCTCTTGGCAATTCCCTGCAAGTACCAGAACCACAAATCAAAGTCCATGTAAGAATCTAAAAAGTCTATCATTATATGCAGCTCACAAGTAACAGCAGACACTCACAGCTCTTGGATATTTGAAAACAATCTCAACTGCTGCTTCATCACTTAATTGTTCCCAAAGGCCATCTGATGCAAATATCAAGAATAAATCTTCTGACTCAAGCTCCCTGATAATGATTGATGGTTCAGCTGTCATTACAGGACGCTTCAAAGGAATAGGATTTCCAAATTGCTGAAAAATAGGGTCTCTGTAGAAATCAGGTCTCTTCAGATACACATCACCAATAGATCTTGACACCTGCAAAACCAAAACTGTTTAGAACAGCTACCCTGACCCCATTTATCTACAGTAAGGTAACCCAGGAGTAACCTCCCTGCGCCCTTCTCTTACAAGGGAGGCAGGCATGTATGGAAGGCAAAGCAGGAGATCATGGATTAGAGCATTGCATCTAAATCCTTAGTTTAACCAATTACAGGATACCTAATTTTCTATATCACATTTACGTAGAATGCTGGAA
Source organism: Styphnolobium japonicum (assembly GCA_023212625.1). NCBI lineage: Eukaryota > Viridiplantae > Streptophyta > Magnoliopsida > Fabales > Fabaceae > Styphnolobium > Styphnolobium japonicum. The sequence continues at coordinate 4,464,661 of JALBWW010000013.1, forward strand.
ATATATCGAGTTCATAATAACCATGGAAGTAGGTAAAGAAAGGTTGAAAGGAGAAACATATAACATAGATGAACTGGTTTTACTCAGAGGCTGTAAATAACAGCATTAACACTCCCAAGAGATTATGCTACAATCACATACATTAATTAGTCTATCTATCTATATTCAAAATAAATTTAAAATTAAGCAGAAATTTGTTAAGAAGAAAAAAAATAATGGTAAAGTCAGGAAGATACCAAAGGTGCAAAACACCAGTGTATTATACCTGTATAATGCCCTTAATCCTCCAAACTCCGCGGGTATAAACCACAACGTGTGAATCATCAGGATGGAGGGCTTCAACCTCTCTCCTCACCTCCTCAACAGCTACATTATGATCCGTTGACAACCGCTCTGCCACCACCGGACAATTCTTGTTCTCGGTATCCCTCCTGCCAAGAACAGCTCTAGAGTCTCCGAGGTTCGCAACATACAACACATTATCAGAAATTGCACCAAGAAGACAACATGATCCTACCGAAGCAATTTGGGGACTTATGGGCAATGATAGTTTCACCAAATGCAAGAATTCCTCCTCCGTGGCACTAAACGCCTTTTTTATCACATCCACCGATAAACCCCCTTGTTCAGTGGCAAATTCTACAATCAAATTAACAAACAAGTGAGTAGCTGCACAGAAAGCATTAGGAAAAGGAAACAACAGTTTTTTTTATTTTATTTTATGCATAACAGAGAAAAACAAATTCAATCAATACAAATAAAATAAAAAATGAAATGCACCCAATTGAGTAAAGATTGAACTTTTTTGTATCTTAAAACCGTTGTTCCCACAATATTCATCCAAACAAAGAAAATTACAGCCTAGCCAAACACAAACACAACGCAACAAGAAAAAAAAAAAAAGCAACATTTTTTAAGGGGGGAAAAAAGGAAATTGGAAGAGGGAAATACTGTGCAAATAAGGGAAGAGATGGTTGTTGATGAATCTAGAAGCTTCGGGTCCGCCGTGGCCGTCGTAGACACCGATGTAGGTGGCGGAGGGGGAGGTGAAGACTTGGCTCTGATCTTCGAGAGAGTAATTGGCTTGGGCGACGGCGATGGAGAAGTCGCCGGAGGCGTGAGGCTTCAGGTCCGTGTGCCAGAGAAGTCCGTCGGCGCCGCGGCTGCCAAAGCAGCAATCGAGAGGGGTGTAGCAGAAACGCAGCATGATCTGAGAGTGTGGCTATGATGAGAATTTATATGTGTTAGGGTGAATTTGAGTTTGGTTTGCTGATTAGGTATCTGGAGAATCACAGAGAGAGATATAGAGAGAGAGAGAGTTGGGTTGGGTGAATGAAAGTCAAGTCAGTGGTGGATGCCGCGTTTGGAGGAGAAAGATGGACCCTGAAACAAAGATATGTTGGTTTTATAGTTGACGCGTACAATAAAAATGAAGCGTGTTTGTGGGTATGTGTGTGCGCCTTTTTCTTTCTTCTATCAATTACATTTACGGGGATTACTCATACTTAAAACAAAAAAGACGAGAAAGAAGAGTTGGGAAATATTTTAGTTAATAATTAATAAATTTTTAAATATTTATAGTAAAATTAATAATTAATAATTTGTTTGAATATTAAACTTATAAGAATATTGTAGTAGTTTTCTTCAAATATAATACTACTTATTATTTTTATTTTTTGGAATTATTTCAATACTTATCTTTTATTTTAATATTGGTGTCTAAAATGAGTTATTAAATAGCTATTAGTTATTAATTATGTTTAATAAACTTTTAAATATTTAATATAAAATTAACGATTAATAAATATTTGATAATTTGTCTTAAAGTTTTGTATAAAGAAAGATAGAGTAAATTAGTAGTTTGGTCCCTAAAAATAACTTACACTTGTAATTAAAGTCTATAAATTTATTTTTACATTTAAGTTAGTCCTTACAATTTTAAAACACACAACGAATTAGTTCTTCTGTTATTTATTCTTCCAAAATTAAACGGTAACACGTGATGTGGCTTGTTAAAGTGCTTATGTGTAGCATTAAATGCCACATGACAGGTTATTCCACATACCTAGCCCTTCAAACAACGTCGTTTATGTGAGAAATATGAAACCTAACACTTTCAACATATCACTCAGATCTCCTAATTGACTGAGCAGACCTTGTCCCTAACCTATTACCCCTCAGATCACCAACCGACCAATCCCCTTAACAGTTTCCCAATCAACTCAACTGGCCGAGTTTATCCTTAATCAATCGGTTATTACCGATTATCACGTTTTTCCATCATCACCAACTAAACCAATTGGTTCTGACCGATCAAATCTTTGTCCCATATGGAACAACAATTGATCGATCGTCCTTGGCCGATCCGACTATCATTCCCTTTGATCTTGATAATTACTAATCGGACATGATCAATCAGATCATTCATTTTCTCTTGATCAGCCTACCCGACCGATCTTACCACTTGCCGACCACCACCTACCTCATATGTGACATTTAATAGTACATATAAGCACTTAACATGTCATATCATATATTACTATTTAATTTGGGAAGAAAAGATAACAGAAGGATTAACTTGCTGTGTGTTTTAAAATTTTAAAGACTAACTTATATGTAAAAATAAATTCAGGGACTAAATTGCAAGTATGAGCTATTTTCAATGACCAAATTGCTAGTTTACTTAAAAAAGATATCATAGGAACTCCCTTGCCTTTTTTCCAAGGCTCTACTACCATACTCAATAAACTATTGAGTTTATTATTACCCTGTTGTGCTGCGGGCGATCCAGCATGTCTCGACCCAAAGTGGCTCGGGCCAAGAACCTAAATCAATCCCAAATGATAAGAATTTTTCATTCACTAGGCTTCATCAATACGTAAACGAAACGATCTTCATCAATGTTAGGAGTGTTCATTGATTCAGTTGACCCGATTAACCCGACAAACCAACCCAAAATAATTTTAAAAAAAATTGATTTGAGTTGGGTCATCAAGTCCAATTGAGTTAAACCCAATCAAAACCGATTAATATTGGTTCGGTTCACGAGTTTTGTATTTTATAATCCGATGACCTGGTGAAATGACCCCAAGAGTAATGAAATTTTAGATGTTATCTTCTTATCATTTTGTTTTAGTTACATATTAGATTAGTAACGTTTCAGTGATTAGTTTACTCATATGCGTCACACAATTTTACAATTAAAGCATTCTCTGCGAAGTAATATATATATAACTTTCTCTGTTAAGCAAGATACATTTAATGTCATACATTCATATTACAAATGAAGTTTATGATGATTTTGAGACGTTCAAATGTTTCTGCTGAAACTTGATTTTACTTTTAAATTAATACTTGTATTGTCCTGGAATACTTGAATGCTTAAAATTCATATGTAATTGTTTAATTGACTTTAAAGTATTTAACAATAGTATGTTTACTATTTTGCTATGAGAGAAAAAGAATTGATTGGATAACCCGATAACTCGAACCAACTCAACCTTAATCAGATTAGTTTAATTCTATTTGATAAATAAAAAATTCAAAAACCAATTCGACCAAAGTTGATTAGTTTGGACTTTTTTTTTTATAAAATCCAAACCAACCCAACACATAAACACTCATAATCAATGCATATCAATTATATAACTAACATCCATAAACACATATAAACACTCTAAAGCCTTGGGGACTCCATATAAGGGGACCTAGTCTCCCAAGTTAGATTATGTCGTCCTTACTATTGTTACTTTGAACTCTATTGAAAAATATTTTACTTAAATATCAAAGTGCCTTTGCCGAATCACTCTCAAAGATTTCTAGGCGGAACATACCCGATGCCACAGAACATAGTATGAAAATATGATAAATGGTTGTTACTCTCAACTCACCTGTTCATACATAACGTGAAACCAAATAAATAAATAAATAATTTAAAAAATATTCGTTTAATACTTTTCTATGGGATACATGAAAGCAGTGATTAGAAAAGAGATTTGTCTTGTTTCAGAGTCACAGATCATCTAACATCAAAAGCAGTTTGCGTGAGATTTGATTATAAAATTAAATAGTGTTTAATTTTTTTTTTGTGCAAACAGCGTTTGAAATTTTTTGATGAGTTACACTAACTATTAGACATTTGACGTAATAAGAATAATAATAAAGTAGGTGTATTTTAATTCGTTCAGCTTTTATTGGTTTATCCTCTTTTTGAACATCTACATAAATAAGATTAAATAAACTTGGTTGTGAATGAGAGCTTATCAATTATTTGACATTAGGTGCGAGATTTTTGTTTCTAAATTCTAATGCAACTCAACCTTAAAGTCCAACGATTAGTTAGTCATTTGTTGAGTCATATGAAGAAAATATTGCTACGTTAACAAGGCATGTCCCACCTCGTGCAGCCCAATTACGTAACACGGTTGACTCGAGCACTTTGCAGGCATTCCCCTCAAGTTTTTGTCTTCGTCCTTAACGCGGGATCAAAACTTGCATGATCCCTTCAGTCAAAGTTAAAGTTAAAACTATTTTTCTTAGTTGCCTTGGTGGTTATATTTAGTATATTGTAATTTCCTCCCCCAACCTAGGGTCTTTTTGTCGTAGAGGAGGGAGTGAGAAGTAGTCCACCGACAGAAAAGCTAGGCTAGTCTTAGTCCATATAATAATGGAAAAATGACATGTCAGTTTTCTTCACAAAGATAGATAATTTATTTTTTTTAATTAATTAAATATTTAATTAATAATTTATATATAATTAATTAATAATTTATTTTTATTTTTTATATTTAATATATAATTAATTATATATAAATTATTAATTAAATACTTAATTAATTTTTAAAAAAATTAAAATGTCTACCTTTATGATCAAATCACACCTAGAGTCATTTCTCCTATAATAATTCTGGTTTCTTGTTGCAAGTGAAATTGCCAAGGACATTATCTAATATCTAGCCAGTGGGTTCATTTTGGGAGAATGACTCTTTAGTTTTTCTTGTAAAAGATAATACTAGTTTTGCTCAGTTTAAAAAATTAACTAAGTATTTAATTACATTAACCAATAATATACATACGGTTAACTAATAAATTATCTTCATTTTGATACTTGATACGTAGTTAACAGTATATAAATTATTGGTTAATGAAGTTGAATACTTTGTTAATTTTTTAAGCCAAACCAAAAAATAATTATCTCTTATAAGCTGCACTATTAAGTTATATTCCCTTTCATTTTCTTATAGCTTAGGCTTAAGAGTACAACGCAATAACAAAAGACTGAACTCAACCTTAAAATCCTATTTGCAGAGAGCACTTTGTAAGAATGGCACTCAAATTGGATTTAAAAATAGTTTTATTTTCCTGTCTTATTCTGTCTTTTTAATTAAATAATGATAATTTAACAAAAAAAAACTCCATTTCTCTTAATTAGCAATAAATTCTCTTTTAGTTGTTTTTTTTTGAATTGTTAACATTTAAATTAAGAAACATGAAAAGTGATTAAAAAAGAAACAAACAGATTTGATTCCCCCAAAACTTGGCTTGTAGTGGTAGGCCTATTCATATTTATTTGTTATCAAATTGGGAATCATAAAGACTACTATGTGTGGAGGATAGCAACATACAGTATTTGAGGAAAGAAGAAAATAAGGATTCAAATTATGGTTTGAATCAAATTGATTAATTAGATGTGAGGAAATTAACATTCAATCAATTAAATCCAAGCCCTTCTATTCTGCCACAGAAATTGCTAATTTAATTCCATCTCATGATCAGGTGTTTGAATTTGGTAAAAATTATAGCGCTCAAACATAGACCTGATGATGGTGGTGAAAATGTTGCAATATAGACTTCCGAATGCATCCACTAAAGTTTTGACTTTGAGATATGCTTTCTCTAGTCTCCAACTACATTGAGTTTGAGACTCTGGCAACATTTTCACCCCCATTTCATCCAATATAGCCATTATTTTACATTATTGCTATTTGGCACAATCGGTTTTTCACGAAACCGTTCACAAATGTCACATTGCACCTTTTTGTGAAAGTTAAAATGTAATCAAGTAAACAAAAATAAAACTTTTCCCAAAACGCGAACACATTACCTTCTAATTTTTCATTCGTGTGTCGTTTTATGAAAAAATAGGTACGTAAGATTAAGCATTTTCCTTATTTTATGAGGAAGTAATAATCCATACTCGGTTGCTGCCATGCCCTGTGTATTAATCAGTTATCGATCCTGATATATAATGTCTGAACCTATTTTCTTCTTGTTTTTCAGCACAAATCTTGTATAAAATTTCATAAGCTCCCAAAGTAGCTCACATTTTTGAAACATTTCTACTTGTTCTAATTTCTCCATGGACATGAAAGTCTAGTCAGTCAAGGGGGGTCGGAGAAATTTTAGTATGTGAACTTGTCTACCAAGTGATTGTGAATCACAAATTCGCAATCAATTAATGGTATGGATTTAATTTTAATCTATTGTCAGTGTAAAAAAATTTTACACTATCATTTAATAATGTGCTAACATATTATTAAAAAAGTTAAACTTTCTAAGTTGTTGTTGTCATAGTCAATTTTTTTTAATGATTTGACAATATATAATTAGATGACAATGTAAATAATTAAACTCTAATGACATTGCTCTAAAACATATCAACCGTTGAACGGATGCTCATTTCTCCTCGTACAAGCAAGGTTTTGAAAACCAAACCGATGATTGAACCGGTCAGGAGACTGATTCAAGGTTTAATGGTTAAACCGTGATTGAACCGGAATATAATTAAATAATTTAAATATATATATATATATATTATATACTAATTAAACAAATTAAAAATAAAAAAAAAACAACACAAATGACAAAAAATAGTTTACAACTTATTTTTTAAGAGTCCAAAACATTTAGTAACAGTATTATAACCTATTCTTGTTTAAAAAAATTTTAATTTCAGTTCAAAGAGATATACAATCAATTATACATTCAGTTTCCAAGCTTTTATACAATCTAAATTTAAGTATTTCATATAAAATTTCTTTTAGATTGGCTTACATTAAGTTTTTATATCAAAATGACATCATTTAAATTAGTAAAAATTAAAAAAAAAAGACCAGCTGAACCTAATTGGACTGGTCCGGTTTACCGATTTTTTACTAGTTCACCGATTCTTGACCAATTTTCAGGTTAGACGATTTTTTAAGATAGACTAGACCAGTGAAGTGACCAATTCCCGGTCCCATCGGATTAACTTGTTTCCCACGGTGGAACAAGAACTTGTTTCCGCAAATGTTTACGTACGCAGCACGGCGGAATGAGTCTCTTCCACGTCTTGTAATTTGCATTCACCGAAAAATGAAAAACCTTCCATGTGCAAATATTTAAGGATTGCTTTTCCTGTGAAAAATGAAAATCCATGGAGGGACTGGGACATCATTTAGAAGTGAAAGTCACATTCCAAACCTTGATGCTCAGGATTAGCACTCAAGAGCTCTGCATTTAAATCGGACCCTCGATCATAGAGGGGGGATCAGTTCAGAACTAATTCTGCAGTCTCTATATTTTAACCTAGGCATACATACCTCTGTTTGTCGTCTCTTCCCTTTTCTTCATGCTTTTGGTTTGGTTTCTAGGTTACTGCTCAAAACTATATATTAGTTTCTCTAACAAGATTTTCAAGCTACAAGGATTTCAAAATCCTTTGACATTATAGCTCATTAGCCAGGAACTAGGATCAATGAAGGGTTCCCGTTTAATCAAAGAATTGCAGTTCCATATAGCTATTTTTAAGGTTAAAAAGTGTTGAAGGACCCAAGTTTTAAACTGATAATAACTATTGACTACCTTCTTAAAAATTGATTGTATTTAATCCAATAATTTATTCTATATATATATGTACCAGAGAGAGAGAGAGAGAGAGAGAGAGAACTGTATCTATGGCCGAAAAGACATTTCCCTTTTAATTCTATTGGTTTCTATTACTCAAATAAGAAAATATCTTTCGCTTTCTAAGTTTAACTTTGCTCTGGAATACATCTTTAATTTGAATTTATTTGTATATCAATTTTCTTGTTTAGAACACTTAAAAAATGAATAGATGGAATTCTTTTTTGTTTTAAAATTTTTACTTTATTACCTTTACTTAGTATAAATATGATGTGCAAACTAATAAGGGTAAAATTATTATTCACATAATTAAAACTAAAATATACTTAAATCCTACCAAATTTGAGAGAATTTACATGCATACAACTTAAAACAAAAACGATTTCAAAACTAAATAAATTCCTATAACTTTCCAAACTTTTTTTTTTTAAATCAAATCATTTTTCGAAATATGGAATTCCAAGCACACTTTTGAAGTTTTATTTTTTCATTGTTAAAATGTAAATTAAAATATTTATAGTGACTTTTTTTTTTTTGGTATAAGATGATAAGGTGTCCTCGTACCCTTTATATGTAGGACTAATGGTAAAATCTACTCACATGAGTATGCTAATTATGTCACACCTCATAGTTAAATTTATAGTATTTTGACAAAATCTTTTTAGATAAAATACACTTTAATACTCAGTTATTTAAACTTTTCTCAAATAACCCCCATCAACAATTTTTTTAATCACTAAACACCTATTTTGTTTGAATCACGTTAAAAACATTTGATTTTCTACGAAATGTAATGATGGTTAACTCACGAAAGAAGCATATGACTTTTGATTATAAGAAAGACGACGTTTCTCATTTATTACCACATTAAATAGCTCCTCTATAATTCAGTTGCTTGGTTATTGTGTTGATGAAAACACCCACAAACCCCTTAGTATTTCCATCAACACAAGAATCAAGCAACTGAATTATGGAGTAACTATTTGATGTGGTAGTGAATACGGAACGTTATATTTCCTATAACAAAAGGTTACGTAGGTTAACTATTATTACATTTAACAGAAAATCAAATGTTTTCTTCTTGATCCAAATAATTTGGGGGTTAAGTGATTAAAAAATTATTGATGGAGATTATTTGATAAAGACCTAAACAACACGGTAGTAAAATGTATTTTACCCCTTTATCTATTCATGTGTGAATGAAAAAATAAAAATAAAAATTGCAATAGTACAGCTCACGGCATCCTTTTTGCTTTTGTTACTATAGCATAGGTTATAGGATGTCGATAATGTTACGAAACAATTGATCAATATTTCATTTTACGAATTGTTTGAATAGTTTCTACCATTTTCATCCGAAGAGAAGTCCAAATGTCAGACAATACCTACTTTCTAGTTCTGCGAGTGGCCGGTTTCGCGTTTACTATTATTCAACCAAAATTTCATGTTTGAATTCAGGAAGGTGCAAGTTACTTTTAAGAAGTTCTCTTACCCCGATTTGATATTAAAAAAATATTATTATATTTGACACCCTTACGAGTTAGACACCCCCTTGAATTCAATGCTCAAAAATAGAATATGCCGTACAAACCCTTGATAGTTGTTACAAATCCCATATCAACACATTTCCATGAAAATGGAAGAGGACAGGTTGCAACGTGAAGAACTTATCTGGCTGAGGGTTCTACTTCCCAAACATAAGAGAGAGGAGAAAATACAGAAGGCTACACTCGCCGAGAATAATCTAAGAGAAGGCTGTACTAAACCCCCGCCTTCTTTCCATGTAATGAAGAGCAAATCATGGATATTTCCATGAGCTTGGCCTTCACATACTTGATCAGGATCCTTCGTTCTTGTCGCTGCAGCTGATAGCTGATAACTCTGGTGTTCTTTTAGATAGTTTAGTTTGCTTTTCGTTGTTTTGGGTTTAATTGTTTTGGGCTTTCAGCCCTGTCGATTTACCAATAAAAAGAGAATGCGTTATACTACAGTTTCTTCAAATTTACTATCCTCTCTTAGTGGGACCAAGGTACATACTGGCCCTGACTCGAGTATACTAACAAAATCTGCATTATGGATATGGTGGGAACAAGAAAAACTACATAATTTCAAGATACAACACTACATCATAACAAAAAGGCAACTCCATTACAGCATTCTCTTACTTTCATACATCCAGAGTAAATGAAAATCAATCTAGAAACTACTCAACCTCCTTTTGTGGTATGTGGCTATTTACAACTATACCTCTTCGACAGTATGGACAGTCTCCACAACAGCGAACCCAAGGATCCAAACAAGCAGAGTGAAATTTATGTTCACATGGCAAACGTATCAGCTCATCTCCATCCGTGAAAGATTCCAAGCATATGCCACAATCCTGTACTCTGGACTCCAATCCTGCCTCCCTACTGCTAAAAACTTCCAGATGCAAACAATCCAGGGCCTCCTGAGTGAGTCCAGGTGGCTTTTTGTTTAGTTCTTGCAAGAGCTGGGATCTCCCCATTTGGGAAGTCAAGTCAGTAACTAGAGAGCCCCCAGCTGAAACATCACTTGATAATTCACTCTCTTGATCCCCACCCATTGAATCTCTACCATATTGCCAAAAGAAAAAAAAATCCTTCAAATAAAATCAAAGGGAAATGGCAGGTCTTCAAGAGTAAATGACCATAAAATGATTCAGAGGAAAAATTTATCTTCGATTCTCAATGGAATTTCTTTTAACAATAATCGAGGATACACAAACAACTTAGACTAAGACATCAGTTAGTGCAAGTATTACATGAATAGTTTTCACCAAACCGAAAAAGGACACCGAAAGTCTGTGGATTAGACAAGTTCTATATAAAGCAAGTATGTGCCATGAGAAACTCAACAGAGAGAGTACTGCAAAAGTCAAAACCCCAAGAGAATAAGTAATTGAAAAGACAACTAATAGCATGTAATATATATCACTTGAATAAGAAAACATATAAATTTAGAAGTTACTAAAGAGAAATTTGAATCCAGAGTAATGAGTATGCACTATAATCATCAATATTTTGTATAAAAAAGTAGTCTCAATATGTTCTAATATTATTGCAAATGAGATGAAGATATTATCAAGCAGACATAAAAACATAGTACGTCAAAGACAACAAGCACCAAATTTCCATATACAAGGGAATTATAATAATCTACACTGAAGTGGTTGTCTCTACCACAGTGGACTCACATACGAGATCATGAGGGAATTAACATATTCATAGCATAACCATGCTTGTCAAAAGTTTGAACAATAAATAATCTCCTTGTAAAGGATGTACAATAGTCATCAATCAATATTAGATAATGTATTTCAAAGACATAGACATCTCAACATAGAATTTACCATGATCTTAGTGACACAATGATAGAACTCAATTAGCATAGGACAAGTTATACAAGTAAGATCGTGACTCAAGACAAAGGATAGAAAGTAATATGATGTAAAATAATTTACAAATATAAAGCTTGCCATGTAATTAAGGAGATGCTTGTCAGCTTTGGACATTAAATAAATTGGTTTTGTAACAATTTTGCCATCATATTATAGATAAATTGGTTTCATATGTTAGCATTTCCAGCTCGAACTCACCTAAAATACCCACAATAACATTTAATCAAGTAGCAGCCTTTCTGTTTCCCAGATATAGAAATATTATATATCAACATAAAAGGAAATTAAATGTTCCTCAATGTTCCATGCATTGTTAAGAAAATAAGAAACCAGAATATTTTAAAAGCAAACCTGTTTATAGAGACTGGCTCCCCTCTCAACCTCTCAAGGAGTCTTGCCCGTGCAAGTAGCACACCTACGGGTAGTCTTTCACTCACACCCCGTATGCCTCTTCCATTTTCCGCAGAATCATCACTATCATTTAAGAGTGAACGGCGATATCTCCGATCAAGTCTATCGGATGCATGCTCCTAATAAACATACACAACATGTAGGTGATCATAATAGTCAAAACCTCAACACACTATTATCAATTTTCAACTTGTACTAATTTTTATTATCAACACATCTCTTGAAAATTTAAAATGTTTCAAGTATAGAACTTTATCACTACAAGCATAATTAGGCTATGTTTGGGAGTGGTATCAAAATTTGAGAGTTTGAGTAATACGAGTAATTTGGGTTCTCTTCCGTAACCATTACACTCCACTACTTAGAAAACTCCCGAACAATGAGTTAAGTTCCTTTTACCACTCCATCCATCCAAACATAGCCTTAGAGAAGAAAACAGTAAAAGGTCTGTGCCTGAAAATACTGAACTAACAAAAAGAATGAGAGCTTAATGAGGTTGAGTTGAAAAATAATCACACAAAACAACTACAAAAAAACTCATAAGGTAAATAGAAGGCTAGTTAACTGATATCAAATCCAATGGCATATGAACAAAACAGATCCAATAAACAAAGATCCATCTAAAAATATCAACTTCACAAGATGTAAAAAGACTAGCATATTCAATTTTTTTTTTTTTAAATGTTCCAAAACTAGGATTACCGTATAAGAGGATCGCTGACGGAGGCGGCGCACATGGTCGTGGCGGCGGAGAGAATCACCACCGTTGACGTCGTGCAGACCATGATGGTGATGGTCATGATGGAGACGGTTCAGGTGAAGGTACGGAGCAGGGGTGGATTGGAGCCCTGGATCGAGAGCGGTTCGTCCCAATCGATGCCTCCTGTTGTAGAAGAGCTCGGAAGCGCTCGTCATACACCGCGAATCGCGATTCGATATTCCTCTGGTTCCTGGATTTCAGCGGAAGACACAATGCGAAGAAGAGTTTTTGTCGAGACTTGAGAGAGAGAAAGAAAGGGAAAGTGGAAGGTGAACGGCAAGTTCGATGAAGAAAAGAAACCGTCACGGTTATTCCCCAAATCCAATCTCCATTTCCCCCCCAGAAAGTTCCAAGCAAAAGCTATAAAACTTCAATTAAATTTAGAAAAAGAAAAAAGTATGCTTTATAGGTTGTAGTGCGAATTGACAAGGTGGGGTCTGGTGTCGTGTGGTGGGATTTAATTCAGACGAAGAGTTTTGTAACGTCAGAGATCAATGGTCTGGTATGGTGGGATTGCGAAATGAATGAAGAAGAGGATAACGTTAACAAGTCAAGGAGAGTGCTATTTTTGTTTAGTTTGACAACACCCATACCATCGGAAGATTCGGAACCGTTCGTTTCGGGATTGTTAATGAATTCTGACCAAGTTGTAAGTAACTAAACAGTTTTTAATAAAGGGAGATATTTATCAATCAGGTTGTCAATAGGGATAAACTCCAGTCTTACTTGGTTAATTAATTAATAAAAAAAGAATAATTATATTATTTTTTTAGTATAATAACCTTTTTAATTACTTAAAAAATATTAAATTATTTTTTAATTTTAAATATATTTTTTGTTTTTTAATTTTAATTATTTAGTATAACTTTACTAATAAAATAATCTTGTGGAGTTTATTTAGAAGAAGGAAAATACTAAAATACTAAAAAAAGAAGTATTAATACTTGTGAGTTTTAAATTTTGTCTTTTTTAAAAGTAATTTTAAATATTGTTTGGTTGATTTTTGAAGGAGAATTAAACCTTATTATTAATAATATATTAATATTTTATATAAAAAAACTACTGATAAATAATATCTACAAAAATAAAAAATGATAAATTTATAATTATATAATGAAAATAAAATTTTATATCGTCATAGTCATACATAAGTAAGCAAACCACAACAATTAAAAAAAAAAGGTCTAGCAAGATTTTCAAAGTTCAAACTTTTGATCATCGTCACCATTTTTATTGAGTTTACTCAAGTTTAACCATGATGGGGTTTTTGCTAACAAGTTAACACGTCTTTTATGGAGAAACTCGTGAGTTTAACCATGATATCGACATTTCTTAAAAGAGATACAAAAAATTAAACTAACAAAATTGTGCATCTAATAATTAAAGACAACTAAAGAGTGTAAACTTTTTATTTATATATTATTATTTTGAATAAAGTAAAAGAAAAAGTCATTCAAAAATGTTAGAATTTTGAATATTTTATATTGATTTCCTTATAGTCTACTAAACTACACTATTTGAAAATTTAAAAAATTACAGTAATCACCCCTTATGAAATTTCACCTTATAAATATTAGTGTTTTTATTGTCTCATTTTGTATTAATGTTGTAGCTCAATTGACATCAGTCTAAGTTTTTAAGACTTAGATGTGATATTAATGATGAAAGTTAAATCATCCACTAGGCTATCTTCATCCAAATGGTTGTACCTCTTATATAATTGAAAAAAGAAATACATGAATAAAAAATAAGTGTAATTTCTTAAATTGAAAATAATAATAATGTAATTATATCAAATTATAGGATAGATCGATGCAATCTGTTGTATGTACGTAAAACCATTAAATTGTATATAAATGAGTATAACTCAATATAAATCCTTAAAATTTTTATGTGAGGGATTGAAAGCATGCTCTAATTTGCACTTGCACGTGTGTTAGATTTGTTACAAAATGATAATATTTTTTAAAAAAATGCTTAGTCAATGTGGCTTGGTTTGATGGTAAGTTTGTTCAACTCGCTAAGAAAAGGTTTGAGTTTGAATCTTGTGGTCCTCTGTTGGAGTTATTCTTTAATGCAGCCAATATAACTTTATAAAATGTACGTCTTGCCCTAACCCAAGAGATTAGAACAATCTATATTCAAACGATGAAATAAAAAACCAGTTTTTCAGAGCATAAAGAACTTTTGTACCATGTATGTTAGATTTAGACCTTCTCTTCAACTCAATCACTTGCTCTTGCCACCTACTTCTCCATCTCTCATCACTAACTCTGATTTTGCTTGTCAAACCCATTTCATAAATCATAATTGTACTCTGCTCAGTGTAACGTCTTGTAAGCTGCATTCAGCCAGACAAACATCCTCGTCCATAGATTCCTCATTCATGGTAGGATCTTAGCATACATAACATAAATATGGTGTTCATGAATCATTTGATAATTTGATAACATCAGAATAAGATCTTTTGGGCCAACCATCAATCATACCGGAGAAGATTATGCGTAAAGCATAAAGCATATGATTCTTTTATGGAATATGAACAATCAATGTATTTGTTAATGAGTTTTACATGCACGATTAGCCGGCAAAAGGTACAATATATGAGGATAGAGGCAACGAACAACACAAAGTAGTCCTACAGAGTACAGAGTGCAGAGTATGCAGCCAGTAAACCTTCCATCTTCCACCACCAAATCCAATTAATATCGTGAAGTTCCTGCGGATCGTAAACTAAAAACGAGAAGTTTTTGCACATTTTTGTAGTGTGCACAAATTCGCACCGCACCGTACTAAAACTAAAAAAATAGGTGGTGTCTATGTCTCTTAGGACGAAAATAGCATACCTCAAAAGGAAAGCATTTGCTAGCCATAAAAAAAAGAGGAAATTGGAATATCAACAAAGAAAAAAAGTTACTCTATCATAAGTAAGATATTTTTAAAAGTGATAATTAGTTTAAATTATTAATTAATGAAGGGAACAGCCGTATGATAGACCGCGTGCAAAGATAAGATTCTAGATTGGATTTAATTTTTATCCATTATCACTGTAAAATAATTTATACTGTTATTCAATTATGTGTTGACACATAATTAAATAGTTAGACTTTTTAAATATCATTCAATCATGTGTTGACACATAATTAAATAGTTAAACTTTTTAAATAGTAGTTGTGATAGTCAAACTCTTTTAATAATTTGATAATACATGATTAGATGACAGTATAAAAAAACTTTATATTGAGAGTAAATAGAAATTAAATTCTTCCAAATTTCTTAAGATCATTTTTGGTATTACGATAAGGTTGTGCCCATCAGTCAGTGTCAACTAATTTCTACTCAATTCAATTAATCTGTCTCTTTGTTCCAGTAAAAAATAGGAGAAATTCTTCTATACCTCCACATCAAGACAAAGAGATTCATAAGAAAATGTATCGTGATATGACTTCAAGAAATTTCGAATATATAACGATGCATTTAATAACCACATATACATACTTGCCTCTATTCCCCACAAAGCCAATCCTGTGGTTAGATTCCCTAAAGTTATGTTTGTTTGAATAAGTGAAAAATATGCAGGGAAGCGAAAATAGAACGTGATGGAAAAGTTTGTTTTTATTTTCACTTAATTGTTGCTTGATAGGGAGTGAAAAATTTTCAACTAACTTTAGGATTGAAATCACCTGTCCCCTTTCCCTTATCCTCTTCCCAATTAAAATTTGCCAACTCAATTAAAATTTGTCACTTCATTTTTATTTCCATTAACCTTAACACCGTTATCTTCACACTACACTTTTTTCCACTTTCAATCCCATACCGCACCACACACAAGGTGGCAGACACGGCGGAGGATGGAGATCTCGCGCTTGATGTGTGTCACCAAGCCACCATTTAGGATCTTTTCCTTGTCAATGACCTTGACGGCCACCCCTTCACCGATTTTGATGTTCCTGGCATGGTAGACCTTGGCGAAGGTTCCATGGCCAAGGAGCTTTCCAATCTCGAAACGACCTAATAGAAGTTTCGCGTTCTCCTTCTTGTTAACGAGTTTGGTGGTGGGGTTGCCCTTCCTGGGAACCACATCCGCCATGGATGGAGAATATGAGCTCGAAGCTTTGTCAAGGAAAAAGAAAAAATGGGATTGTTTTCTAGTGATAGGCCTCCATAGATAGAAGTTGTGCTATGGGACTGGGAATGATGGAAGGTGTGGTTTTTATTTGTTTCATGTTTTCTTGAGAAATGTTGTGTTGTGCGTGTGTGTAATAAATGATTCACATTAACGATGTTAAGGTTTAATGGATGGCAATATAAATGAGGTGGCAAATTTTAATTGGAGAGACAGAAATGAAGACGGAAACAGAGGACAATTGATTTCAATTCCTAACTTTAATGATATAACTAAAAACTGACAAAATTTACCAGGAGGTTAGAGGGTAAATTAGTTGCACTACATTTTCAAAATTTTGCAATATCAAGAAAAGGTGAAATAATTTTTATTCTAAAATTTTCACCTTTTCCTTTTTTCCAAACTCAGACAATCACGTCTTAAATTTCTAAAAAGATTTAATTATAAATTTGGAGATAAAAATACAATATTCTTATATAGGACACCAAAAATTATATATCACAAATTGATTTTTAAGCGTTTTCTTCTCTCCTATCAAGTATGGATATTTTAAAAATGAAGTTCTATTAAAATTTTGTCCTGTTATTGTGTCTCCGTGCTTCCTAGCTTCTATTTCTTTCCAAATTGAGGGACAGATAGATGTGTAGCAATTTCAAGGGATAAAAATGATTGTGTGCAGGCACTAAGTCACTTAAAGGGCACTAGAGTAGAGATGCACCATTAAGATGACAGGGCAACAAGTTAAGTGACGCACGCGATCTTTTTTCACATATTGAAATCAGGCCTTACAATGATATCTCCTTTTGTTAAGCCAGTGCAATAATGAAAGAAGCTGTTTATGAACTGTTAGATCTTGAATAAAAGTTTGCATTTGGCATAAATGCTCTCATTTAAAACTCTTTTTCTATTAGACTTAATATTCTATTCAAAGGTTGAAAAAAATCATCTAATGTAATGGTGCAAAAAAAGTACATGCTGCACCACAAACTTGGCTTTCATATTATTCCTTTAATTTAGGAAAATTTGGACATACTATATAAACTATTTATAATGCAAAAAGTTAAACGGTGTAGATTATAATCTCATCTGGATGGAACGAGCTTTTGAACATGAAATTGGCTCCTTTATCAGATGCTTAAGACTGGTGGAGTGTATTCAGCAACTGTACCAATAGCAACAGAAAGAAGCTAATAAAGAGATGGAGCAAGCTTAATAAACTTGTTGTGCTAATCATTAAGCATGCTTACATAGTCACAATTACTTGTTTCACCGTCGAAGTGGCCTATAACTTACTAGTTTTCTTCTCATAGCTAACTGATATTACAAAGTTAAGTGTGGAGGCTTTTCAGAATCATAATTATTGATATACCCATCCATGGTGGATGCTGGGGGTGAAGCACTGTAGTTTCTAATCAGTTATTAATTTCAGCTGAAGTTAATAGGAATGCTGTGGAGCATCAGGGTTGGGAATATTGTCCACACCATCAACATTTCTGAACCAGTAAGTCTGACTGAAACAAGCTGCACCCTCTGGAACATCGTCCATCACCCACTCATGGCCTTTTGGGGAGTAAATTCCTGTCCGTGGGTGTGGAACCCAGCATGCAGAATCCTCTATCTTCCCACTACTCTTTGAAACTCCAGATCTTTCTACAGCAGGTGGAGCAGTGCCTGAGAACTTGCTGAGCCCACTCCCTGCTCGCTTAGCTCCCCTGCATGACCTTAACATCATTTGTTATCTGTTAGAGCTTGTTCTTTGAACACAACGCAAAATTTGAGAAGGGCTTTGGCTATCAAAGATTTCTTGCCAATCATTAGCGATCATATAATCTCGCATTCAAATGGACAAAGGAATCATGGCAAACAAATTATTCAAAACAACTAGACTGCTAAGAAGAAATGAAACAGGAGGCGCTACCCCATTGCAGTATTTCAAGTGACAAGCACTTTCTAATGCCTTTGAATTGATCATGAAGAGACATATTAATGATAATTACCGGAGAAGTAACATCTTTGCTTTGGTGATGCCGCCTCTAGCCATGAGCTGCAATAATCAGAAATCAGGTAGGTAATATGTGAATGCAGTACGTATCTGGTGGAATGTCTCAATACACCGAACGTTTTCAAAGCCTCCAGACCTTAATGGGTATTTATAGTACTGCAAGTAAGGAAAGGACGCAATAGAGAATAAGTTATGTTGCGTATGTGAAGCACGAAAATAGAGAGAAGGCCCTTTTAGATGTGAGAGCTGTGTTACGAAAAAAAGTAAATATTTAATTTGGTTTTTTAAAGTTACGAAATATTAGTCTGATGTTTTAATTTTTAAAGATTAATTTGATGTTAAAAATAATTTTAGAAGTTTAATTTAATATTAAAAAATGATATTGAAGGACTAAATTGATGTTCAATATCTCTTTAAAAGACTATTTTAATGTCAAAAATAATTAAAGAATCAAATTTATGTCACATGTTTTTTTGAAATATTAATTTAAATATTAAAAAAATCAATCTGTGATTCTAAGCCCTTGCTTGGAGACACTGTTAAAACTTGAAAGTGCTCGCAGAAATGGTTTAAAGGGGCCGTCGGTTTAATTTGTAAAGAATGCTGTTAATTGATCTCATATATCTGGGCGAATAAGGAATATAATATATATTAAAGACTGGTTTTGATTTTTTTTAAAGATAAGAGTTACTATGATACCGTTGTTATGGTATTATGGGCGAATAAGGAATATAATATATATTAAAGACTGGTTTTGATTAAAAAGACAAAAACAAGTAAAGACAAGATGATAAATTCATAAAATTTTAATTTTAATTTTTTAATCACAACAATAAAATGATTTAATTTAAGTTAGATGGAAATAAAATTTAACAAAAATATACCTAAACTCACATATATTTAAATGTAGAATTATAAATATATTTTTAAGTAGACAATATATATATATGTATATATATATATTGTACATTGAATTAAATATACATTTTCAACTCTTCTACATAGATTTGTTTAATAATCTATATAAACCAAAATTTAAATTTAAAATATCAAAATAACTATCATTTTCTTTTAACATGCACAAATTAGTCTATCTAAAAACAGTTATATACGTATTGATAATATTTTCAAATATTAGATTTGTTTAGATCTTATTAAATATGTTTTTGAATATAAGAATTTGTTAATATTTAATATTTTTTATATCTTAAATATGATAAATATCTTTTTGATCCTACTCATTTGATTTTTGCTTTTTTGATGCTGAAATTTTAAATTATTTTTATATTGAAATTTCAGTTGTATTAAGTAATCAAATTGATTTTGTTTAAGTAATAATTTATCTTATCTGTTTGATAAGTAATGAAATCCAATTTTGAATTTTATTTTTATCTTAAAATTTAAATAATAACTAATTTATCCTTAATATAATCTATTTGATTATGACTCTTCTGTTATCCTAACATTTGAATAGGTTTAACTGATATGTAATTAAAACAAATAATTTCTTAAGTTTGAAATATATATATTTTAATTTAAATGGGTCTAAATGATATTCAACATTAATTTGATATCTCTATAATTTAAGTTAGATGGAAATAAAATTTAAGAAAAATTATACATAAACTCATATATATGTACAATTATAAAGATATTTTTAAGTAAATATTTTAAATTCATATATATATATATATATATATATTATGCATTGAATTATTATATTAATATTCAATTCGTTTAATAACCTAAAACTTGACACACATTTTTTTTCTCTGAGTGTTTCAGCTAAAACGGGAGTGAAGCAAAAGGGGGAAAATCAGAAGATTTGTGCAAGAAATTTAGTACATTGGGTCATGGGTCAAAGACTTGTATATATTAAAGACTGGTTTTGATTTTTTTAAGAGTTTAATTTTGATTTATCGTTAGTGTAAAGTTTTTTTACACTGTCATTCAATCATGTGTTGTCAAATTATGATTATTAAAATAACCACCTAAAAAGTCTAACTATTTTAATGATGTGTCAGTACATGATTGAATGACAGTGTAAAAAAATTGTACACTAATAATGGATTGAAATTAAATTTTTTTTTAAAATAAGAGTTATTATGGTACCTTTGTTATGGTAAGTATGGTATTATAAAATTATTAATTATTTATTGACTGTTGATCTTATAATAAATATTTAAAATTTTATTAAATATAAATAATAATTAATAAATAATTAATAATTTATTCTAAATATCGATACTCTTAAAAAAATATCAAAGTAATGTCTTCTAAAAATATACTTAATATCATATTTAATTCTTCATTAATTAATGATATTAAATTACTCATTTAATAATAATTATTAGCATCACTTTCATCTTGACCAATTTAAGATCATTTTAAAGATAAAATTAATAGTAAAAATATAACATTAAAAAGTTAATTTAATGTCATATATATATTTAAAATTAATTTAATATATTTATAAATAAAAACATTAATATAATGTCACGTGTATATTTAAAATACCAAAATAACATTTACCGTATAATCCACTTATTATTCCCTTTTATCAGTTGTGGAAGTGTCTATTCCTCCGTGTGTAAACTGCGTGTCAGAATAAATACCACGACGGAGTCTCTTCACTGATGTTTTCTTTTTCTCAAATTGGCCGAAACAAATTAACAGCATCAATCAGATAAAGCATGTGGCGCATTGGGAAATTTTTTTAGTAAAATGAAAAATAAGTACTCATTTGATTCACTTTTTAATAAGAATGTACTTGTCTTTTAATTTTAAAATCTAATTTGCTTATATTTTAAAAATAATTATTTGTCAAAATAAATAAATAAAAACAATGCTTTACGTACTATAATTCTCTTAAAAAAAAAAAAAGTACTACAATTGATTCCAAATTTTTCTCAAAAGTACAGGCCCAACATAATTGGTAATAGCCAATAGGTACCCACTTGCATTAAATGGATCCATTTGCACGATCATTGGAACCGAAGCCTCAAGTGCGGATCATATATATAATATAATTATGGCTTAAAAATTCTAATACATTCTGACCGTAATATACCAAATTATTTAAATTTTATTATAAAATAGTTTTAACGGTACAGATTTAATTTTTATGTCGCATGTTTCGATCAGTTTAGTATATTACGTCAAGACCGGTCGATTGGAAAGTAAATTGATTGATTAATGTCATAATTAGATTTATGATTAGATTGGGTTCAATCAGCAAAAATTAACTAAAATTGATAAATTGAAAAGTTTAATGTAAATTAATTATTTTTTTAATTTTTTAATCATTTAATTATTCAATTAAAAATAATATAAAGTTTAAAAATTGAAACTTTAAAATTTTATTATGTAATTTATTATTAATAATATATATTATGAGTTATGTATATATATATATATATATATATATATTTTAATACATAATTATAACATCATTCGGTTCAATTAAATAGTTAAACTTAAATTAATTTTTTTTTTTATTCAATCCGACTTCAAAGAGAAAGACACAACTTATATATATTTGGACAAGATTAAGGAGTTAAAATGGTGTCTTTTTTTCTTCTTTTTCTTATAAGACCGTACTTTTATTTTTTAAAGAAAATAATAATAATCCAAACTCATTGCGAGGCTACTATGATAAAACATAGAATAAATATTTAATTTAATCTTTTAAAAATATATGCGACATTATATTAATTTTTTATTTATAAATATATTAGATTAATTTTTTAAATATATATACAATATCAAATTAATCTTTAAATACTACATTTTTGTTATCAAATTAAATTTTAAAATGATATCAAATTAGTTATTGAATGTCAAAATTTATAAAATTAATTATTATTAAATGACTAATATGATGTGTC
Organism: Styphnolobium japonicum; assembly: GCA_023212625.1. NCBI lineage: Eukaryota > Viridiplantae > Streptophyta > Magnoliopsida > Fabales > Fabaceae > Styphnolobium > Styphnolobium japonicum. Next base: position 4,487,149 of record JALBWW010000013.1, read on the forward strand.
TAATAAATAGTAAATTAATATGATATTATGTATATATTTAAAGAGCCAAAATAAATATTAACTGTTTTATACATAATTGATTATAAAAAATTTAAAATGAATCAACAATTCTCCGACTCTCAACTTAATTACACAATACACAAAATGTCATTTCACTCCCCTCATTTCTTATGTTGCGTGGACTCAATTTCGTATTTGGTTAATCATCTTCTATTTAAATGCTTGAACCATTATTATAAAAAATATATTACTGCATTATTAAAATTTTAAAATATAATTTATTACCAAATTATAATAATTTCATAACATTGAGTAACTCTTCACATGAATTTGATATGTTTATTTTTATTTAAAAGTTGTGGAGTTACTATTATTATTCCTAAAGATAATAATAAGCGTCTAGATTGAAACCTCCTATCCCATCTGAACAGAACAAGAAAAACTCCCGCCACTGTCGCGTTGGTTGACATGTTCAGTAGAAACAGAGACAAGCAACCAAAAAACAAAAGGCCAAAATCTTTGATCTTCACTGTCCAAATTCTCCATTATACCCCACACGGCCACATGCTTACAAAATTTTCGTTGCAGAACTGTTAGAGGGGGAAGTGCAGAGAGAGAGAGAAAAAAAAGAAGGTGAAAGCTTGCAATTTTTTTTACGAGGAACAATGAAAGCCAAAGAGAAAAGCTCCAAACTGAAGCTGGGTCTACCTGTTTTGTTCCTCCTTTGCGCCCTTTTCTTCTTTGCTGGGCTCTTTGTGTCTCCTCTCTTCCTCTTTCAGGTCCCTGATTCAAAGTTGGTTGCTTTGGTGGGTACTTGATCATGCTCATTATTCATTAGCAATGATTGCAGGATTTGGGTGATGTGGGGACACGGTCGAGAATACTTCAAGAACCGGTGGCAAAAGAATATGAACCGCTTGAGCATGGTAACTCTGGGGAACCCTTTGTTGAGTCAATCCCATTTCAGGTGATTTGCCATCTTTTTATTTGCAGTGTGGGTTTATCTGTTATCGTTTTGCTGTTGGATCAATTGGTTTTATCAACTATTTTGCCTGATGAAAGCAAAATTTGTCGTGGCTTTTGGTTGGATGCTGAGTCTGATATTCATAGGGGTAATTGAAGTTAATAAGATCAAGGATTCAATCTGATGCTTCAATTGTAGTCCTAGATGCTTGGATTAAGGTATTGATTGATCCCCCATTGACAGAGGGATGCTTAGGTTGGTTTGATGTGAATGTTTCACTGAGACATGCGTACAAGGACTAATAGTTTAACTGATGCAATGTCTTTCATAATTCATAGCTAAGTTTTCTTATTTTTGTTTGTTTGTTACTTTGGTTATTGATAATTGATATTTCTTTTGGTTTGTCAATTGTCATTCAGTGGTGATATCATTAATGGCAACTCATCAGTTGGAGGACCAGTATCACATGTGTTAGGGCAAGGTTGTCTATCAGTTGTTTCTTTTTAAACTCTAATGAAAATAGGAAGGTGGGTTCATCGTTGTAAAACCTGGGGTCATTATATGAGTTTACAAATGTGAAGGGATACTGGCTGTGTGGAATCTGGTTTAGATTCCACATTCTGGATCTACTTTTGTTTGTTCTTGCTCACATCATCGGATCATCCTCAAGTACAACCTAGCAATTGCTTAATGGAATTATGTTAATCAATTTTTTATGTATTGGCATTGTTCAAAAGGTAAGAGAGCTTATGGTGCAGCCCGTAGGAGAAAAAGTTGATAGAATTTTGTATGTTGGAAGTGTAAGCCTGCATATTTAATTGAGGTGAGAAAAAGTGCCTTCTCCTTTTCCCACTTGAGGGTTTTTTCTCTATCTATTATCGAGGCTTTAGGAGAAGGAAGGATGTGAATGTGTTGTGGAATTGTGCTCTCTTTATAGGCATGTGGTTGTGGTGTACTGGTGTATTTGGTTAGAGCAAAATGCTAGAATCTTCAGTTAGTGGTCTTTGCCTGTTGATTTTAATTGGGATAGGATTCTCTTCTATGCTTCCTTGTCGGTTTCTGCACATGGTTTTATTAAAGGGGATTCTTTGGTGCACATTCAGAGGGCTTGGAGAGCTCTTATGAGCTGATGCTTGTAACTTCTCATCCCCCCCCCCCTTTTGTTGCTGTTAGGAGGATTGCTGCTGCTGGTCCTCCATTCTGTTTTTCTCTTCTCTTTCAATAAAGTCTTCTTTTATTGCAGCGGAATATGAAGATTTTAATAGACAATTGATTAATCAATTCATGTAGCACTGATTTAAAAATGGTTAGCATCCGCAGTTGAAATGAAGCTCCAAATAGAAAATCTCTGCTGTACAAAGCTCTTTGAACTTAATAATATTTATTACCCCTTAATTTCAGTCCGAACCCCTTTCTTTTATGCAGATTTTAAGTTGGAGGCCACGGGCAGTTTACTTTCCAAACTTCACCAGTGCAGAAGTATGTGAACGAATAATTAAAATGGCAAAGCCAAACCTTGAAGCATCAAAATTGGCTTTGCGGGAAGGAGAAACTGCTGAGAGCACAAAAGACTCTAGAACAAGGTACTATCATGAGCAAGTACATCATGCAATAGTTTTTTCTCCTTATTTTTTACTTTTTTATTCTTTTCAATAGATGGCTATTTTTTGTTTTTGTTTTTTTTCAGTTTCCTAAAAATTTGAATTCCTTATGGAACAACATGTGTGTTAGCATGCTCAATTTCAGCATGGATAAAGCCTGCTGAGAAGAGTTGGATTATACTTGGTCATGCTTTTGAGTTAATTCTCCTGCATGGTTTGGCTATAATTTTTTTTTTTTTTATATATCATAGATCTATATCAATTTCTTACATATTTATGTGGTCTTAAGTTATTGAGATATATCATTCATCCTTCTATGAGCTCATCTTAGAGATACACAAATTTTGAATCTTTTGTTGACATTTGGAATTCTTTTATATACAATTCTTCAGCTTCACAAACATTAATTCTTCAATTTAGTTTGAAACGTTGGTTGCCCTGTGCTCCTCACAAACATTGATTATTCAATACATGGTGATAATAAGTAATGATTTACCATACAACATCCTCTTTCACAAGCATGTGTTGTTTTAATGGTGGAATGAAGAAAAATAGAACAAAACCTTTTATGAAATGGTTTTCGGGAGGCACATTGCCTTGGTTTCTAAGCATTGATTTCCGACTGAATGGATTGTGCCATCTTACGCAAGGCCTCTTTTGTAAGTTGTAACACTTTGGCCATGATTATTATCTATAATACTCCTATCGTGTCATTTTTTGGACCGCCCACTATAAAAGCTAGATTATGGTGTCACATGATGAGCTTTACCTCACATTTTTACGGATTGGACTTTCTGATTTTGAAAGATAATGGATAAGATGTTGCATGTGTTAGAGCAGATAGTCATTTAAGAAGATTGAGAGACATTTGTGTTGCTGCTGCATGTAAAGTTCAATGCTGATTTTTAACTGGCAACAGTTCAGGCGCATTCATCAGTGCATCAGAAGACAAATCTGGCATCTTGGACTTTATTGAGAGGAAAATTGCTAAGGTTACAATGATTCCAAAGACCCATGGAGAAGTATGTTTCTTTTTCAATTATCTTTCTTAACCTTCGGTGACAGGGTAACTCTTCATGTATGAGTAAAGCGGGGATGCTGTCACTATTTTGCAGGACTTCAATATATTGCGGTATGAGGTTGGCCAAAAATATGATTCTCATTATGATGCGTTCAACCCAGAAGAATATGGATCTGTTGAGAGTCAAAGGGTATATTTCCAAGTACAACTTGTCAAACATTTCCTTCACTGTTTTTGAATCACAGAAATCACTTTCCTAGTTTCCTCCCTCCTTTTTTAAAATAAATAAATAAATGTTTTTGTGGTATTATTGACGACATTGGAATGATAATTATTTAAGCAAGTCTTGATATGTGCTGCGTTTAACAGATCTTGGCTTCTTTGTTAGATTTGCTTTAATTAAAAACATTTGCATCTAATATCCTAGCTGCCAGGCAGGGAAGAAGAAAGATTAAGAAACGAAGAAATTCTATTGTCAGCTAAGTGGGTAATGGTATATAACAGTTGCTGGTATTGTCACGCTTCTTGGCTATGATTTTAAGATAGCTTGATCTTTGTATAACTGGTCCTTCATTTTGCTATGGTATTTGTTGTTCGATATTGTTTTTATTGCAAATGAACTGGGAATACACAGAAGTTGCCAAGCAAAAAAAAGAAAAAAAATTGAAAGGAGAAAAATGGGAATATGCGAGTAGAATATTTAATAAATTTATCAAGTCATTTCAACAATTCCTTTACTGGCTAGATTATGTTACATCCAGTTGTTATGATTACCTAATTTTATTTGTTCTGACATGAATTGGTCGCTCTCATTGACCACAAGCACCGGGCACACAAAGGCACTTGACAGTTTTGAGACTTGTTTTCCTTTATTTTTTCCTTTTAAAGTAGTCTAATCTTGTCATTATAGTAATCCCTTCGCTCCCTTCATACTAGTTTCATTCCAGTGCATTCTTACATTGGCTTTGCATATATTTAATCTGTACAAAATATGCCTTCATATCAAATCCCAAAAATAAAGTATGCCTTTATATTTCAAAAATTTGGTTATAGATCCCCGTATGGTATGCTTTCATTCAACATGGTTAACATTTGCTATCAGTTTGAGGAACTTATGTCTTGCTTGGTAGTTTAGTTTTGGTACTTCATTCTTTTCTGAATGTGTTTTGCTGGTTTGTTTATGGGGATCTCTTATGACATTGATTCCACAAGTTCATGCTTAATTGTGCAGATTGCTTCCTTCTTGGTATACCTATCAAATGTAGAAGCAGGTGGAGAAACCATGTTCCCGTATGAGGTAGATCAGGGAATTTAATGTCATCTTTCTGATACTTTATACATTGAATCTTGAATTCTTGATGTGTAAGTAGTCATTTAAGTCTTCCAATTTGCAGGATGGTTTGAATGTTGATACAGGTTATGATTACAAAAAGTGCATTGGTTTGAAGGTGAAGCCACGGCAAGGTGATGGACTTCTATTTTATTCATTGTTTCCAAATGGGAAAATTGATAAGGTAATCTTTTATTTTTAGACCATATGTGAATATAGTTGCTGTTCGTTTTCTAGTATGCATGAACAGAGACATTTTTATTTAAGCATAAGGGAAATAAAATATACACGCAAAAACTTAGAATTATCTTGTTCAGATCACTTTGGCAAAGGAGTCATTCCTGGAATAAAGTCATATTATTTTGTTTGTTTTCCCATTGTCTGTTTCTGAACATTTATGCAGACATCTCTTCATGGAAGTTGTCCAGTGATTGAGGGGGAGAAATGGGTTGCGACAAAGTGGATTACAGATCGAGAGCCATACTACTAGTCTTCTTACTGCGGAATTCGCATCTATGTCATCGTATTTATCACATATGTTGTCTTTTGTAAATATCGGTTCTACAAAATTTACTCTTTGTGTGAAGTAAGAGTGGTTGTAAGTAACTTTATACGCTCAAATCACCAAGCTTGTATAGCATTTTAATAAAGACAATGAAGATATAGGTCCTTGGAAATGATCAAAGATAAACAAGAAAACAAATAAACACTCACAAAGACACAAAGAATTTACGTGATTTGGCAAAGCCTACATTCACGGGTGGAGTAGTCTTTCTTCTTTGGATTCAAAAGAATACAAACTTTAGGAATGGAACTCTTAAACAAAACAATAGCTCTCACTCCCTCTATATTGTAAAACTTGATTGCAATATTCTCTAAATCTCACTACATCAACAAATGAAAGAAATCATTCTTTTATTTATAAAAAGAATTTTTTAGTGTGAAAGCTCTCATTTGATTTGTCAACAAAGGATGCTTCATTAACTTTAGAATGATCAACAATAGAGGCTTCACTAATCTTGAAATGGTCAATAATAAATGCTTCATCAATTATTTTCACCAACCTTAGAATAGTCAATAATTGAGACTACCAACCAGAGAATGGTTAATAAAGGTGGCTCCAAACAATGAAAATTTCTCACAAACTCTAACAAATAATAGTTATGATGTATAAATCTACTCAAACTAACAATGAATTAAAATTAATGTATAACATTTTTCAATCAATCTTGACTTATAAATTAAAAGTTTAGACTATTATCTCAATGATCAAAATATTACATGAAGAGCAAGATTGCCAAAAAAAAAAAAATCTTGGCAATGATTAAAATTAAAAAAATAATAATGCTATCATACATTATTATATTTTATATTAACATATATCAAACTTAAATCCCTTCAAGAACTAGATAAAAGCACTTTTCTGGTGTATAATTATAAGTAAATTTTATAATATATTCTAGGCACATATGAAATAATATAATTCTAGGTAAATTTTATAATATATGCACATCTGATGCCATAAGACGATAGAAAAAAAACGATAATGAAAATCCTGCAGTTAATTCGTAAATTAAATGAAGTTAATAAATAAAAAAAAAGTATAAAACAGGAGAACACGGTGCGTAGGGTGAGTGGGCTAAACGCAATGTCGTGCAGATTGTGCTACAACTCCAACCTAGTCCTACACACAAGGAGTGAGGTGAGGACAGCGTCACTCACGCGCTACGTGCTGGTAGTTACACGGTGGGCACAGAGTGATGGAGGAGCACGCACGCGTGTGGGGAAGAACCATAGTCGAGTCCAGACATAAATAAATAACAAAATTAAGGGACAACATTGAAAATAGAAAGTAAGAGGTGGTCGTGGACGCGCCGTGAATGCAGAGAGGGACCGAGGCAGAGACCAGCGAGTGAGCCAAGCGAGTGGACCTCCCGAGTTTCTCTCCGATCCCATCCATAATTGTTTCCCCAATTCCAAACCCTAGCTTTCCAATTTCCGAACGCCCTCTCCCACTCGCGCTTTTCCCCCACTCGCCTACAAATTTTTCAAACTTGCAGCTCCGTGATCTGCCCCCGCCTTTAAGGTTTTTCCTCTCTTCTCTTCTCTGTCCCTCTTGGCTTGCGTTATTACTATTTTTAATTTTAATTTTTTTGTGTAATTTTGTAGTAAAGAAATGATGCGTATGGTTTGTGAAAATGCTTCAAATGCTGAGAAAGTGAACGTAATTGGTAAAACACGATGTGGGTCTTGTAGTTCCATCGACCTCAAAGAGGTTTGTCACGTAAAGGTTTGAAATTTCCGGAAAAAAAAGCTAGTTGTTTTCGAAGAAAATGAGCACCAAGTACCAAGTATGGACCAATGAAAGTAAGCTAAAATAGAAGGTTAGAACCCAAAGTTCAGGAGCTTGAGCAAAATGTGATTTCTGAATGAAGAGCTGGAAACCGCTTTCTGCTCTTCTCAGTGCTCACTGCTCACTATCCAATTGTACATATCTAAAACTTCAATCACTTTTCGCTGAGGCCTCCATCTTGAACAATTAAGGGGGTTGTGGGATGTAGATTACTCCACAATTGTATATGTAAAAATTTTTAAATTGCAAACTGTGCACTTTATTTTTCGTTTTTCTCAGGTATTCACTGTAAATTTTTTATTTGGATGACTAGATTTGGCCATTGCACTTATGAGAAACTTTCTTTTGCTGTATATTTCAGTAATATTTCAGTAATAAGGCAGCAATCGAAGTGTTTCAGAACAGAGTGCACGGTGGTGCAGTGATTGAAAATATGGTTGATGCATTGAATGAAGTGCAACGTAGGGGTGGTGCACTTGTTGTTTCTCCTAAGAGGGACATTGCTTTGTTCGAAGGGGACAGAGATTTTGAGCCACACAATGGCATTGAATTTGAATCTCATGAAGCAGCATATTCATTTTATCAGGAATATGCCAAATCTATGGGATTCACCACTTCAATCAAAAACAGCAGACGCTCAAAGAAAACTAAAGAATTTATTGATGCCAAATTTGCGTGCTCTAGGTATGGAGTTACACCTGAGTCTGACAGTGGAAGCAGTCGAAGACCAAGTGTAAAGAAGACAGATTGCAAAGCCTGCATGCATGTGAAGAGAAGGCCAGATGGAAAGTGGATCATTCATGAATTTATAAAGGAACATAATCATGAACTTTTACCAGCTTTGGCATATCATTTTCGGATTAACAGAAATGTGAAGTTAGCTGAAAAGAATAATATTGATATTTTGCATGCTGTTAGTGAACGCACCAGAAAGATGTATGTTGAAATGTCTAGGCAATCTAGTGGCTGTCAAAACATTGGGCCTCTCCTGGGTGATATAAATTATCAGTTTGATAGAGGCCAGTATTTGGCTTTGGACGAGGGAGATGCCCAAGTGATGCTTGAGTATTTTAAGCGCATTCAAAAGGAGAATCCCAACTTCTTCTATTCAATAGATTTAAATGAAGAGCAACGTTTAAGAAATCTATTTTGGGTTGATGCAAAAAGTAGGAATGATTATCTCAGCTTTAACGATGTAGTTTCATTTGATACCACTTACATCAAAAGCAATGATAAGTTGCCATTTGCTCCTTTTGTTGGAGTGAACCATCACTCTCAACCTATATTGCTTGGATGTGCATTGGTTGCAGATGAGACTAAACCAACATTTGTTTGGTTAATGAAGACATGGCTTAGAGCAATGGGAGGGCAAGCTCCCAAAGTTATAATCACTGATCAAGACAAAGCCTTGAAGACTGCAATTGAAGAAGTCTTCCCAAATGTACGACATTGCTTTTCTCTTTGGCACGTACTGGAAAGGATACCCGAAAATCTTTCTTTTGTGATCAAACAGTATAAGAACTTCTTGCCAAAGTTTAACAAGTGCATTTTTAAGTCATGGACAGATGAACAGTTCGACATGAGATGGTGGAAAATGGTCACTAGATTTGAACTCCAAGATGATGTATGGTTTCAGTCATTATATGAAGACCGGAAAAAGTGGGTGCCAACTTATATGGGGGATACGTTTTTAGCTGGAATGTCTATACCGCTACGTTCTGAAAGTATGAACTCTTTCTTTGACAAATATATTCATAAGAAAATCACCCTTAAAGAGTTCGTGAAACAATATGGGATAATTCTTCAGAATAGGTATGAAGAGGAAGCCATTGCAGATTTTGATACATTGCACAAACAGCCAGCACTTAAGTCTCCTTCACCTTGGGAAAAACAAATGTCAACAGTTTATACGCATGCAATATTTAAGAAATTCCAAGTTGAAGTTTTGGGTGTAGCTGGCTGTCAATCTAGGATAGATGGTGAAGATGGAACTATTGCAAAATTTATAGTTCAAGATTATGAGAAGAATGAAGAGTTTTTGGTAACTTGGAATGAGATGAGCTCAGAGGTCTCTTGCTTCTGTCGATTGTTTGAATATAAAGGTTTCCTTTGCAGGCATGCATTGAGTGTTCTCCAACGTTGTGGTTGTTCAAGTGTTCCATCTCGTTATATTATGAAGAGGTGGACCAAAGATGCCAAAAGTAGGGAATCCATGGCAGATAGGAGTCGAAGGGTACAAACTAGGGTACAACGTTATAATGACTTGTGTAAACGAGCTATTGATTTGAGTGAAGAAGGATCATTATCTGAAGAGAGTTACAATGTTGTTTTTCGTACACTTGTTGATACCCTGCAGAACTGTGTTCATGTGAATAATTCTAACAATGGTGCAGAAACTAGCAACAATTCTTATGGCCTTCGTGAAGCAGAAGAAAATCAGGGTACCCGTGCTTTGAAACCAAGTAAGAAGAGGAACACAGCTAGGAAAAGAAAGGTCAGTTCTAAGTTTTGTGGTTGATCTGCTTATGTGTTCATTATGTTGCTATGGCTTTCTAGCATTTGAAAGGTCAGGAAATTGATTTGAGAATCCCTTTTATAGGTGCAACTAGAGCAGGATGTTATACTTGATGCACAAGATAGCTTGCAGCAAATGGTTTGTGTTACCTCTGTCTCAATTTTGATCTATTTTAGTTTTTTACTTTTACCAATAAGCAAAGTGCAAAGGGGAGCCTTGGCACAACGGTTGAAGTTGTCGCCATGTGACCGGGTCACAGGTTCAAGCCGTGGAATCAGCCTCTTGCAAATGCAAGATAAGGCTGGCTACTATAGACCCACACAGTTGGTCTGGCCCTTCCTTGGACCCCGAGCATAGCGGGATTACACCCGGCTGCTCTTTTGTTTTTTACCAGTAAGTAGAGTGCATTCAATCTCTTGAGAATTGCATCGCAATATTAATGAATCTCTACCTCATTGTATCAATACTGGAAAAAGACCTATATAGGCTATTGCATATGCTTCCTGTAACTTGTGCTTTCATTCTTTTAGGATAATCTTAGCTCGGATGCAATAACCCTTAACGGATATTATGGTACTCAGCAGAATGTGCAAGGACTGGTATTTCGACCAATAAACTATTACATATATCCTGTATGTTAAGAAATAATTTAATTCTTAAATAATTATTTTGTTTTTTGTAGCAGGTACAGTTGAACTTAATGGAGCCACCTCATGATGGTTACTATGTTAATCAACAGAGCATGCAAGGCCTGGTAAGTTATCCCAATCATGATTATAATTTGCAGATATGGTTATATAGGATTCTAAATTGATATCCATATCCTTGTAGGGTCCATTGAATTCTATGGCACCAAGCCATGATGGTTATTTTGGAACACAGCAAAGCATTCATGGGCTGGTAGAGTACTTTGTATTTTTTATTTTCAATGAAATTATTGAGAAGTCTGAATATTTGACTAACTTCAACATCATGAAATTTTGCTGATTCTGTGTTGGTTCATGTAGGGAGGGCAATTGGAATTTCGGCCAGCAACTACTTTTGGATATAGCCTGCAGGTTTGTTCATGAAGTGTGCCATGTCCTAGTGTTAGGATAACAGAATTTGCTCTTGGTTTTCACTGTCTTTGGTGCGTAACCTTGATTGCAGGATGAACCCAATCCTCAGTTTCATGGCAACAGTTCAAGAAATACTTAGAAGTTGTCTTCTCTGATATGGTAGTTTCCTCAGAGGCTGTCAAGTTTCTATGTGGTGATTGAAAAGACAATTGAAGGAACTTGGAAAACTTCATTGTCTTGACTACAGTTCATATTCATACTTCGAAGTTTCTGTGGTTATCTTTTCAATCGAAGTTTCCTCATATCTTGACAACAGTTCACCTTCCTGTATTTTACATGTAAGTTGCCCATTGTAATCTAGGTTAGGTATATGAGCTCCAAAGTCTGTCTTCACTTGCCTTCCCTCCCTGATGGTGGCCACCTCAATGAATTATATGAATGAGAAGAAAATCATGCATTCTGCATTGTCATTTATTTCTGGTGGCAAAAAAAATTGGGAATGAACTGTTCTCCGTGTATTGGAGCGAGAGAATGCCTCGAAGACCTGTGCTAGTAAGTAATATGCTGAGAAAGATATTCAGTTATTCACAAGTGAGATGCCGAAGTTGTTGAGGTCCTATCATTGGAACAAATACAAGCACATCATTTTTCATGGTACATGGAGTTCCTTGGACCGATTTGTATAATCAAGTATGTGTTTCTCTAGTGAAATTGATGGACTGAATTTTTATATCGAAGCTGATCAGATTTGGGGTTAGAAATAAAATGCTATCCGCTGGCCCTTTTCTCAAGATCGTGTTAGCTAGTCGTAGTATTCATTTTGTATGTATAGATGAAATATTAGCTTTACAAGTTTCTGTATTAAAATATAAAAAAAAAAGCTATACAAGTTCCATTGTCGTATATAATAATAGAACGAACATGTTGTATGTTCGTCCAAATTGTAACTTGCCTTTTATGGTTAATATCTATTCATACTTTGGTATAATAGAACAGATTCATATTAGTATGGTTTCTGGTCTGCAGGGGTTTCATCTTTGTAACAGAAATGTATTCGTAGAAATACAAATGAGGAGTGGGCTATGCCTATGGGGTATTCAGCTCAAAGAGAAGCTAGTATCACAAACATTATAGACATAAAAATAAGAAGTAAAATTGAGACCGAAAGTCTTAGGTGGTTGGTTAACTAGGTCATTGGTTCGACCGTCCATCAAGTAGTATGGGTATAAAAACCACAAGATGAATTTAAAAAAAATGAAAAATAAAAAATCAGTTGGGATAATGTTAAATTGGTTGGGTAAATAAGGTTTTACTTGAATCACACTAGGTTTGACTAAAAATTAGACCCGGATTGAGTGATTAGGTGTGATTTAGATTATACAATTATAATTTGTTATTTCATTTAACATATTATTAGAACAATTATCATGCATTAATTGATTGGAGAGACATCAATTATCACTCCACAATTGAGTAACACTACTTACACAATTAAAAAAAGAAAAGAAAAGATTCAACCAAAAAAAAGAAAAGAAACTGTTGCCTTTAGTAAGTTTCTAACCGTTGATTTATTTGCGATAATTATATCACAAAAATTTAGTTCAATTGTTCAAATTTGTCTTCATTTTCCTCTCTTTCAAAATTGGAATTAAATAAATGTAATTATTTTTTCTCTTTAAACATCCATCAATTCTAGCTGAATTTATAAAAGTTTATTAAACTCAAAATAATTTATATCTATCCTAAATTTATATATAAAAAATTAAGCTAGAATATTGTTATTACTAAATTAATTTAAATTTAAATCTATCCAAATTTTTGCAATAATCAGAAAAGGAAAAAAAATAAAAAATAATTTAAATGGCCGTTACAAGGCGAAGGGTTAGGTCCATAACGTAACGGCTAGTTTCCATTTCCATATGTAAAAAGAGGGTTCTTCCTCTCTAGTCTCTCTCGCATTTGTGTTTCAGTGTGAGTAAATCCCTCGCTTAAAAAGCAAAGCTACCACAGATTTTTCTTGTGTTGTTCAATCTTCTTTCGCTCTCTGATTCTGATCGCATAATCTCGCTGAGGCTTCGCCATGGATCTTGGTTGCATATCTGCGTCAGAGAATCACTGCCCTCATGTCCCTCTTCATTCTCCAACCAAAGATGCCGATTCCGTCTCTGCCAATTCCAAGATTGGAAAGGCAAGCCTTCCATTTTTTTGATTTTTTATTTTTCATTGTCAATTTCGATATTCAAGTGGTTCCTTTTTTATTATCATTATTATTATTATTTTGCAACAATGTTAAAAAAAAATTGGATTTTTATTGCAATTCAAACTGTGTACAATGCATAGCTAAATCAGTTTTTGTGTTATGTATTTACTAATTCAAAACCCTTAATTGATGAGCAGTGAGCACTGAAACCCTAAGTCTCCTCAACAAGAACTATTTAATTTATAGGCATTAGAGAAGGCCTTGTTGATTGGGGAATTACTCAAGAAGAACTGGGCAACTCAGAGATGAGTGCTGTTTTTAGAAGACCTAAGAAAGCAATCTTAATCAGGAGTTTCTCTTAAGAAGCATTCAAATTGGAACTTTATCCGGTCTACAACCATGTTTTGGAATTTGGGATAGTTAGCAAGTGAAAAGAATATGGAGATAACGTATCCTAGGGGGTCTGGTGATATCTTTTGAATTCATGTAACAATTACATTGACCAGGACAATTATGTAAGTAGCTAAGTGAAACTTGCTTAAGCCTTGCAATTACCTATCATATAGAATAGTTTCATGCATTATATTGCCTTGCAGTGAACTTGAAGTACAAGTAGCAAGTAGCAACCCTAAAATAATTGAGAATGCGGGCTGATTATGATCTTATTGGCATTTTAAGAGTTTACTTACTGACTTTCTATGCTTCAGCTTTGCAGGTTTTTTATTTTTATTTTTTATCTGCACCATAAATAAAATGTTTTTTTGAGTCTATAATAGTTCTGGTTTGTTTTATTGAACGGTGCAGAATAAATTGACCAAGGAGGCTGGCCAATCAACACCAAATGCTCTTAACAAGTTCACATCACAAATTAGAAAGCCTCCTCGTCGTAAAACTTCTCCTATCAACTGGTTCCCGCGCAAAAAAGTGGATTCCTACTTGAAGAAGAAAATTAAGATGCTTCAGGTTATGCCATTAGACTATATATTCACTATTTGTAATTAGTTGATTACTTCTTAATTCAAGTGCTAACTCATTTGACCTTTTCAGGAAGTAGATGGTATGAATTTGACACTGGATCAGACCCTAGGCAATTCTAACCCACATTATTCGAGAGTATTACGAGAGAAAATGGCAGCTAGGGAAGCGGCACACAAGGCAATGGAGGCTCGTAGAGCTGCATTGGTGGAAGCCTCTTGGTGTCGAATTTTACGAGCTGCCAGGTAAAGTTATCTGCAAAGAACATATGCTTGGCACTGTTGGTTTCTCGTTTGTATATTGGATTTTGAGTTTTCGACCTATTGGTGTTTTCAGGATTCCTAGTGATGATGCAGAAGCCCAACTCTTTAGGGCAGAGAAAAGTGCAATGGAAGCTTTTGAGGCAGCCCAGGCTATGGGTGTTATCATGTATGACTTGCCAAATTGCCCTAGGAAGCATTGTCAAATAGAGACATCCTCTGTTAATGGAGAAGGATCATCAACCCATACTGTTACTGCATCGTTTGAAACTGCCTTTGAGGTAGACAAAGAAGTAGCTGCTGCAGTCAAAACTGCATTTATTAGGCTTGCAAACTCCCCTTCATTTAATAAAGATGAATTCAGAGAACTGCTAAGAAAAATTAGTGAAAACCCAGATACAGACGAAAGTAATCAGGACTTGTCTGAGTTCTCTTCAGAGTATGAGTCTGAGTCTGGGTCAGAACTTGATGCAGTCTCTCAAAAGAGTGACTTTAACTTCCATGACTTGGACTCCAAAATGCCATTTCTTGGGGTAAGTCAGAGGAAAAGCAGGAGGAGACAGTCTCTTGACAAATTCAACAGAGTAAAACTTGTGGATATGATGATTGAGAGGCTAAAATGTTTGCAAGAAGAAGAGCTTTCTTCTCTAGCCACTATAGTTGCAACTTATGGTTTAAACGCGGCCTTGGCTGAAGTGCAGAATATCAAGCAGCAGAATCCAGGCTCTGTTACTGAGTATACCTCCTCTTTAGCAATTAATTTTCCAGCAAGAAGAATGTCATCATTGGGTTTGGGAAAGACTAAAATGGCCTTGGATGGGAAAATGAGAAAGAATCAAATTGAGTCAGAACTACCAAGCCTAGATAAGTTTTTAGTTAAGCACGTGACAAAACTTGAAAGAGAGGTTTGGGAAGCCAAGAATAACCGAAGGAATGACACAGAATCAGGTAGGGATAGCTCTCGTAAATCTGTTGATGGAACTCCATCAGAGACCATACCTGATTTGGGAAGTATTCTTGTGAAGAATTATTCAAAATTAGAGAAAGACATCAAGGAGGCAAAAATTAAGTCAGGAAAGGAAACGCCAGGAGTTCCAAGGGGCATGCCAAACCGTCTTCAAAAGGATCACCTAGAAGTTCCAAGCTTAGATAAATTCTTAGTGAAACGTGTCTCAAGACTAGAAAAGGAAGTCCAAGAAGCAAAAAACAGAACAATCAATCAAAATAAAAGTTTGAATAAAAAAGTTGATCTAGATACCTCAGGTGGACTGAATTCAACTTTCTATTCTGATGAGGCATTGGACAGGAAAGAAAACATAAATTTAAATACGGAGACTGACACAAGTTCTGAAATTGAGGAAAAAGACTGTAAATTGAACAGAGGTATTATATCTTCGTCAGATGGTGCAAATGATGAGATTGAAGAGAACAAAGATGTGTTGGACAAGATTCTGATAAAGCCAGTGCACAGATTGGAAAGAGAGAAGATGCAGGCCTTGTCACTGGGAAGCCATGGTGAAAATTATAGACAAAGAAAGAATCATGGAGCAACCGATGTAACGGATTGTGAAAGCTTGGATAAAATTTTAGTAAAGCATGTCTCCAGACTGGAGAAGGAGAAAATGAGGATCAATTCAGGGGAAGAAAGGGGCGAAGTTAAGAGAAGTCACAGAAACATCCATTTGGAGACAAATGAAGAAGGTGGTCTGGACCAAGTTTTGGTTAAACATAAATCCAGACTTGAGCAAGAAAAGATGGTTGCTGCTCAGCAGCCGGAGAACCCAGTTAGTCTTTCTATGGCTCGTCGTGAAGCAAGGGAGAGAGAGTTGCAAGAAGCTTGGGGAGGATTGAGCTTAGGAAACTCCATTAAGCCTCGTCTCTCTAAGCTTGAACGAGATAAGGTTAGTCTTAGTGTTGCTTGACACACTAAATTCTTACTCTGATATTCGTTTTATAATTTTTCTTATGTTAAAAATACAATTGCAAAAAGTTGTTGACTCTGTGCAATCTGCTTGGTTTTCTTTTATCTAGGCTGCATGGATTAAATCTGAAGAGGAGGAAAGGCGGCAAGCAATATGATTGTATTTCATTTGTGTTGCTAAAAATATGCTTCGATCTTCATGATCAACTGTGTCTATATTCGCTTCTTGATTGTAACTTCAAAGTCATTCGTTTGTTTATCCCTTTTTTCATTTGTTTGATTTTCTCCTTTAGATTGACAGAGCAATCAACAAATGCTGTTAGAAAAATCAGCAACTTCATCAATATTTTGTCCTGGGATAAAAGATGAAATTGCTGATTTCAGCATGCTCTGTCAGCATATTAGAAGCTCTCAATAATGGGGGAGTCTAGTTTAGAACTTCCCATAATATAACGGAGGGAATCAAAGTATCTAAGTACTCATATTATTGATTTCCTTTTCCCATTTTATGATTTACATGTTGACCAACTACGATTTGATTGCAGCCATCGGCTGCTCTGGATCATCATATGTACCTTTGACATAACCAAAAACTAATTAATTACTTGCATGTACATACAGCTAATTTTCTTTGGTAGGCTTACACAGTGCAAGAAATCATTATATATCATTTTAAAAATATTCATCAGCTTTTGTTAGACAATAGCATACTACAGAAATCTCGGTTCCCAGGAAGTTAGTTATTCAAAGCTATTTTATTTCATTCGTAGGTCCAAAACTCAGGCTTATGATATCCTGAAACAGGGACGAATCCCAACCTCATAAACTTCATTTTATGATAACTAAGCAGTCAAGTGTAATGACATGGATATGCAGAGTATCGAAGTTCAGGCACGTGTAACAAGAAAAGTGTAGAAATATGAGAGGCTAAGTATCTTGTGTTATTATCATTGGTCTTATTATAAAGAGATATATACAAACCACTTCCGTAAAATTTAATTGTTGTCTAACCAATTGGATTACAAGTAAATACATGTCAAAATTTAGAAAAAAAAATAACTCGTCAATGGCGTAATGGATGTTTCTAGCTTTCCCTGGTGACAGCCCTGCTCAAGCTTGTACGTTTCCTCCTCTATAGTCCATATTCTCAAAGTAAATAGTGAAGAGCCTAACCTTCTCGATTATTGCTTTGCTCTCTCCGACAGCCAAGGGAGGAGGCAATGGACAGAAGGCCAAAATGGCTCGTAAGAAGCACATGGAGAAGCAAAAACCTGCTAAGGTTATTCTTTATCTCTCTCTCTCTCTCTCTCTCTCTTCATCTGGATTCTCGTCCCCCTTTACTCCGAGTTATCCCTTAGGCTGTCTTAGATCTGTGTATTTATTTTCTTAATTTTGCGCTTTCTGCTGAATCTGATTGTCTAGGAAGCCTGCTAGAGTCAAACAAGAAGGCTATGACCATCCAGGTAGTTTCTTTGCATGCTTTTCTTTTACAATTGACAGTTCCATCTAACATGCTTAGTTTTGATGTTTTGTTGGATCTGCTGATCTGCTATTTGTTATTTCTTATATGGATTTCTTAAATTTTATTCACAGAGAGTCAGAGATAGATAACACTTCTATAGTCAATAATAGGAAGAAATACCAAGTTTTTTTCTTCTCTTTTTTAAAGAAAAAAGTTCTTTTTCTCTAGATTGTTGTCACTGGGATTCTGTCTTTTACTTCATTTTAATACTTTATTCTTTTGAGGCTATAGTCCTTTGGTAATTAGTCTTTGGTTCAGTAGATTGTATGAATTGTGGTCCCAGATTGCTAATGCTCAATCATTTGTGCTTATTGCCTGCTATAAATTCTACTTTTCCTTTTCATTCTAAGTAGTTGGAGATTGGTCGACGTTAGTTTGCTCTTTAGATGAGATATGTTAGGTAGAATAAATTGAAATTACTCTTCTCTAGTGTAGTTCTCTATGCAGTTATCTATACTACTAAAGGAAACATTGGATAGCAGCAGTTGCTCAAAATCTCAACTCGGATCCAATTTCCTAGTGTCTTCTTCACTTATTGGCTATTGTATCACATACTTATAACCAACATTTTCTTGCTAATTTGTGTGATATATACTTGAATCTAGAACAAATATTATTGTCTGCGATGGTACTTATAACTTTACATTTTAGGAAACATGAAACCCTTTTAACAGTATAGTTTGGAATTCTGCGTTTGTTTTAATTTCTCTTCCTCTCAATCTGCAATGATTTGTGTGGGTTGTGCACTTCCATAAGTTTTTTGTACTAGACCAGACAGTCTTCTATCTTTTCAATGAGATCTCCAATTGTTCTTTGTGAAGAGGGGATATTTCCTAATATCAAGTTTGGTAGTTGTTATTTTTATTTTCAAATGGCGAATAAGTTCATGAATGCTAAAACTGTCTAGCCTGTCTTATTTCTTGTTGATTTTGAAGTGTTGTTGTGTTATAGACAATTTATTAAACCCATTTACGTAGGTTATGACTGTTCTTTTCTTCTTGTCATCATGGCCGGTATTGCCGCTGGTTTTTTAAATTGATGAATCTTGGGGACCATGGATAATGAATGCAGTACTGCAAGGTTTGCATGCAGACATTCATATGTACCACATCTGAGGTTAAGTGTCGGGAACATGCTGAAGCAAAGCGCCCCAATTCTGATCTTTATGCTTGTTTTCCGCATCTTATAAAGTGACTATTAGATTGCAAAACAAGAGCTTGTGCATGCAAATTTGTAGAAACATGCCTATAATGTACTTTGTGTTGACCAACTAAGAAGCACGGATACGGATACTTTCCCAGATTGCCAATGAGCAATCATTTGTGCTTATTGCCTGCTATAAATTCTACTTTACCTTTTCCAAACCCACTGTGTGTGTGCCCCCCGCGCGCGCACGAAGAATCAATGGGTCGAATTCAGAGACAGATTCTGCATTGTGGCTTATAATGTGGACAAAGCTTCCATCTCACCCACTGGACAAACTTTTTATTAAATATAATGACCATGATAGGTTGTGTGACTCATATAATCTTAGTCCTATCAGTATCAATCTTCATTGAAAAAATTTGTTATTCAGTGACTCTACGGCATCTGAAGGAGTATCGTATAGCTTGTTGATAATTGATTATAATATTTTTAGATTGAAATTCTTTTCCCTGAGGATGCTTGTCTGACCTGGTCTAACATCCGTGATTAATATGGCCTACAGGGAGATGAAGTGGTGAATTATAATTTACAATTATATTCTGAATAGACCCTTCATTCAGAATTTAGCAACAAAACAAAAAAAAAAAAAAAACAAGAAAAAGATGACGTACTATCCTGCATCCGAAATTTCATCAGAAAAGTGCTACCTTCAAATTACAACATATTGACAGAACAAAAATGGCACATATGGCTCCCTATGAATATAAATGGATCTACTTAGTTTTTTTTTTCCTTTTTGAATTTAGATATATTCATTTTATTTGTAGTTACAACGTTCATTATACAAATCTACCCAGGGATTGGCCAGAATTAAAGGGATGTTTTATCATGTATAATTTGAATATTTTTCTTTATCGATAGGAAATTTCAAGAAAGTTATTATTGTTGTGAAAAAATTTATCACATTTAATAATATTTTAAATTTAGTGCTTACATAATTTTTTAAAAAGATATAATTGTTCATAAAAGTTTTTTAAAAGGGGTACAAATTAGAAAAATTATTTATTATAAAATTTACATAAAAATTATTGCATAATCATAAATGTCCTGATTTTTTCACAATAAAAATAATTTTTTTCAAATTTCTTATTTGTGTAAAAAATTAATTTGTGCATGTCAACACATCCCAGATTTAAAATACAGAATTGGATAATACCCTGTAAAATTGGAGCTAGTCTAGTGTTATAAAATTATTTATATATATATATATATATATATATATATATATATATATATATATATAACAACAGCAAGTGCTGGATAACCGACTACCTGCAGTGGCTCGTTGTGTTGTGTGTGTATGTTTTTTTTTTTTTTTTTTTTTGAATTTCTTAGATTTCTGTCTTTAAGTTTTGTTGAGACTCCAAACTTACTCATAAAATAGTTGATACATACATGTACCAAAACAGGAAAGATTGATTAAAATTTACCCAAAAAAGGATTAATCCAATACAACCAATGGAATAACTGCCATACATATATTGCAACCTATGTAGGCCCCATGCATACTACAACTCTTCATTCATTCTAGAAAACAAAATTTACATTTTTATTTCAATTTAGTGGAGATGTTTAGTGAGAGGAAGACATCAGAGCATTAGACATGTTTAAGTTGCTCAACCAACGAAACTGATGTCCATAATTCCAGACAGGTTCCCAAGTCCAGACTCTTGAGTGCCTGCTGCTATTCACGTCTCCAGTCAGTCACGGCACCCACTCAACACTGTTCCTTCCCAAGTTACCATGCAATAATAAGTACTCCTACTATTAGGTAACCAAGTTCCCAGGGCGTGGGTGTGCCCCACAGAACGCGCCAAAGACTCTGTCACTTACTCACTCACAGTAGTCACAACTCGCAAGTCACAACCAATGCGTGACTTTTCCCCTCATCTCCAATTTGACTTGGACTCACTCATCTTTTCCAACCCCACTACCACTTCTGTTCTTTTTCCCTTCCCCTTTTCATTTTTCTCTCTTCTCCTTACTTTTCTTCCCTCCCTCTTTACAAGTTCTGCCTTTCCTCTCTTTCTCTTTCTCTTTCTTTCTCACACTTACACAAAGATTTGCTCACAAAAAGGAGGGGAAATGGCACCTTTCATTTCCCTCTCTGTGTTATTTCTCCTTCTCCAATATCCCCTCCCATCCCTCTCAACCAACTCTGAAGGTATGTCCTACTGGTTCATTTCTCAACCCTTCCCCTTTCTTTTTAGTTGTTTGTGCTACTGTGTTTGCACAGGCAATTCGGTTTCTGAAAAATCAATGGTAATTGGAGAACTCAGATTCACAGTTCTATGTTGTGTGTGCTACTGTCTAAGTCATTTGTTGTTTGTGTTTCCTTTTTCTTTTTTCTTTTTTCTTTTTTCTTTTTTCTTTTTTCTTTTGAATGAAAATACATATTATGCTTTAAAAGTTAGCAAATTTCTTTGGCCTCTTCTTGGCTAGCAAGCATACTTGGCTCAGCTTCCATAATTTGATTTAGCCCAAATATGTTTTGACATGATATGGCTTTTACTTGTAGGGAATGCTCTGCATGCTTTGAGAAGCAGGCTTTCTGACCCCAACAACGTGCTGCAGAGCTGGGACCCAACTCTGGTTAATCCCTGTACTTGGTTCCATGTTACCTGTGACTCCAACAATCATGTGATTCGCTTGTGAGATTCCCTTTGTTCTTTATTTCTGTTAGTTTATTCCAATGTTTTTTAGTTTCTTTATTGCAGTGATTGGGTTTGGGCTTCTAATCATTTGTCTAATTTTGAATTTCAGAGACTTGGGCAATTCTAACGTTTCTGGAACTCTGGGCCCAGAACTTGGCCAGCTACGCCATCTGCAATACCTGTATAGTCTTACCTTACCTAATACTAACACAGCTGAGAAGTTCATATATGAGCTTCTTTGTTTGATCTGTTCTTTAATTTAAAAAATGTGCCATTTGACATTATTCAAGCTGTGAAATTGAACAAGCTAATTTTAAGATTTTATTTTGTACTGGTACCCATTATTTTCCTAGGCCAGAGTTAGGAGAGTACCCAGTTATGAACTATTCCTATAATTTAGCCCTATCTCTTACTGGGAACAAACAGATGTTCTAATTGTGCCTAATCAAATATGCTCCAAGTTTTCGCTTTTCTTTTCTGTTTTCTTTTTTTTTGGGGGGGGGGGGAGTTTTACAAAAGCCAGGTGAGAGATTCTGAAATTCTTAATTGCAGGGAGCTCTATAGGAATGACTTAACAGGGAAGATTCCTGACGAACTAGGTAACTTGGGAAAACTTATTAGCATGGATTTGTACGGTAACAAGTTGGAGGGGAAACTTCCAAAGTCATTTGGCCAGTTGAAGTCACTTAAATTCCTGTAAGCATGTTTATGCTGATTAGCCAAAAACTTATGACATTTTGTTCTTGATTTTTAAGTGATGTACAAATTGCTAACTGTTTTGCTCGCTCCTTTGCATTGATAAATTAGGCGGCTAAACAACAACAAGTTGACAGGATCAATCCCAAGAGAACTCACTTGTCTCACTAATCTCAAAATCTTGTAAGTTTCTTTTTCATCTCATGTTTTTCTTCCTGTTCTTTTTTGCGGGGTGTGAAGGAATGGAAAAAATCGAAGTTCAATTTCACTTGTGTGTTTTGTTTTTTTTCCTTCTATTTATTTATTTATTTTTCTAATTGAGTTATCAGCTAATTTGAAACCCCCATGTTGCAGTGATGTTTCTAATAATGACCTCTGTGGAACAATACCAGTAGATGGCAACTTCGGATCTTTCCCAGTGGAAAGGTATAGCAACTCTGTTGTAGTTGTTATCTCATTAGTCATGTCGGTATAGCATATTCTTATCAACTAACTGTGACCTATCAATCTAAAAATGTCCTGATAAAGATGCTAGGTTTATCCATTTAGATTTAGAACACAGTTTCTTGCACCGAACATATCAAAAGGTCAATTCTCAGCTGGTAGAGTTAAACCAAGACCCATTGTTGCAACCATAGTTCTGATGTTAAATTCCAACATGCAAAACCAGAAAATATCAAGTGCCTTTTCGTACTGCATCTGCATCACTTTCAAGAACCTTTACCTAATTAAGCATCCTAACAAGGATCATTTGTCTTACAGACTTGTACAAGGTATCTGGAAATTTTGTCAACCACTCCAGTGCCTTGCTTAGTTCTCAACAGGATTAGATGGGCCATATTTGACATGCATGCGTGAGATATAATTGATTCGAATCGAATGAAATCTCCAAAGATAAGAAACACATATATATTTGCAAGGCATCTTGTTTGTTAGAATAGCCACTCAGAAGCTTGAATTCATAACATGCATATGATGGCACAAAATCTTGACATTTTTAATTTGAAGCTGAAGTGATTCATATTTGTTGCTACTGTTTGATTTACTAAATATTTCTCCTACTCTTGTTTCAGTTTTGAAAACAACAGACTCAATGGCCCAGAGCTGAAAGGACTGGTTCCTTATGATTTTGGATGCTGAAGAAAGATAGAATTCGCATATCCTCCTCACTGACTGCAATGAAGAGGCTTATTTTACGTAGGGAGTATCAGAAATGTATGCTTGGCCAGAAAATGAATCCAAAAATTTCACACTTGCATGTCAATATATCCAATAAGATGATTGTACCACTACCACCTGTCTCTGGTTGCAGGCAGCATATGATAATTTTAGAGTAAGATGAGCATTCATATCACAGATTTCAACATATTCAATTGTTTTTATTTTTTTCCTCTAATTTTTACACAAATTTTGCATTAATAAATTGTATAAGAAGTGAAACTAAAATAATAAAAAACATGTGGTAATGGCTGCCGGGGGTGATGAGAATACAGTGGAATTGTGGAAATGGGTTTGATAATCCAAAAAATGGAAATGATAAGAAAAGGGAAAGGCTAGAATCATAGCATAGCATCTCACAGTTAGATAGTACCAGACTCACAATTGTACTCAAAGTGTGTGTCTGTATGGTGCGGTTTAAGTTAAAAGTAACAGTTAGGGGGTGATTGGTAAACTTCTCCCACCTCTTTGCTTGTGAAGCATGAATGAAACATGAAAAGGAGGTGCGGTTGCCTAGTTGGGTCTCCACATTCTGCGCCAGAGACTTCCCAACTAAATTTTCAACAATTTGTTTTGTGAAACATGAGGAAAGAGAGAAAGGGAGGCAAGCACTCAGCCTGTCAGCCATTGGATTCTGAAGTCAAGTTCAAAAACGATAAGCAATTAGCCTCATGGAAGGAGCTGCGTAGTACCTAGCCTACCACCAAGTCAAAGAAACGATTTGCCTCTTATCTTGGGTGACTTTGTCTGTGCTTGGGCTCCCCTTAAATTTTTGTTTGCAATTATAAACATATTTTTAAGATATTTTATTTTGTTTGAGTGAAATTTTTGTAAAAAAAAGTGAATGTGATTTTTATCTCAATTCACGTTTATACAAAAGCAATATTTTATTATTTTTGCGGTAAAAGAAAATTCATTTGTATGTGTATTGACAGAAATATCATTGTAATTTGATATTATATCGCTATTTTAATAATATTCAAGTAAATATAAACTAATAGTTTTTTAAAATATTATTATAATTATACTTAAAGTGATTTTATTTTACAATACTTCAAATAAACTTAACCTTTTAACAAATTTATTTTACAAATCAATTTATTTATAATCAATCTTTTTAATATCAATTTATTAATAATCATACTTGAAATAACTCATATTTTTTTTGGTAATTACACATTTAAAATGAATTTTTATCAACATTATCTAAACAACATTCATTTAACAAAATTAATTTTTAGATAAAGATTTTCAAACTTAAATTATTTCACTTAAACTTACTTCTAACTAAAATCAAGTTAATCCAAAATTAAATTTGTAAAATCTAATTCAAACACACATTTTCTCTCTTTTACAAGATCCCAAACATTAAAGTTTCTTCTTTTCTTTGGTTTACATTACATGATGACAGGAGAGAAATTTTATTGATGATGATTATTTCAGTACTTTTTTTTTTTGTAACAATAGTGATATTTACACATCACAAATTTTATATTATTTTTATATTTGATTAGCGATGAGTAAATTCTTAATTAATACAGTATATCATTTGATTAATGCGTTTTGGTAATAAATCACTTACAAGCTAATAATCTATTAACCAAACGATATACTAAATTAATTAAGAATTTGTTTATCGTTAACTAAGTATGTAAGTAATCAATTACTAAAATTCATTAATCAAATAATATATTATATTAATAAAAAATTTACTGATTATTAATCAAGTATAAAAATAATAATGTGCAAGTATTTTTTTTTCTTTTTGTAGAAAATATCAGTATTAGGATGAGTTATAAAATATTTTGTAATTGTTATAATACACTTTTAAACATTTATTTATTGTTAAATTAACATTTAATATATATTTGACAATTCAGCTTACTGTATTTAAAATGATTTATTTATACTTACTCATAAGACAAGATATGGAATTGCTATGGTATTGATATAAGTATGCTATCCTAATATGAGTTGTGAAATATTTATTAATTATTAATTTCATAATAAATGATATGAAAATTAATTAAATATAACGAGCAACATTTGGTACCGGTGTAATCTATGATAATATATTAACTCCCTTTATTCATACTTTCGCACTTTAAAAAAGCTTGATACATAACTATTAGGTGAGATGGCTAACGCCCCCAAACGTTAGAACTTTTGCTGATGCTAAGCATTTCATTCTGTTACATTTTTCATATATCATCCTACTGATAAAAAGATTAATTTGTTTTTGGCACAGATTGGACTGCTTCAACTCACCTAATCAGCACCTAAACTATGTATAAACAGATATAAAACAGCGTCACTGCGTCATCGGAGTCAAACAGATATAAAACAGATATAATAGCTATTTTGCTATTTAAGTTGCCATGAGTAATCGCACATTAAAATTGATGATTGGTGATGAAATAGAACGGGTTTGTAGTCATGATAACCAATTAGTCGTCTCAATCAACAGTGTACTATAAGCTGAACAACAATTCTTCACATTGAATCTAATCCAGTAGCATACTCCCTGTAGGCCAGGCGTTTTGTCATACATATAATTCAATCATAGTAGCATACACCGATCACTGATGTAGAATTTGAACTTCAGCAGAGCTCAGAGTCTACTCCGAGCTGCAAAGCGAAGGAAATGAGAATTCAGTTACAGGTTCCCTTTATCACATTCAGTAGAGAAAATAAATAAATACTGCAGAATATGCCAAATTGCTAACGAAGGGAGTGAGAATTGAGTTACAGGTTCCATTTATATGCATCTTTCTATACATTTGCTTTCCTTTTCTCTTTCTTACAAGAATCTCCTCTATCTGAGCAATAGGTACAAAAATTAATATGGAACGACTTTGTCATTCTGGGTATATGGTTTGTTTTATGTTTTTATTTTTAATATTATATGTTTTTATTATAATTATAAAATGTAACTTTATTTCTATTTTGTTTTATGTTTTAAAATGTTTGTAAAAGGAAATTATAAAAAAAATTAAAGTTTTCACAATTTTTTTTTTTTACAAATTTTTGAAAATGAAAAATAAAATGAAAATAATTTGATATTTTTTGTAATTATAATAAAAATATATCAACTGAAAATAAAAACAGAAAAGAAACTAAATAGTAAAAACCCCATTATATTGCTTGAGACTTTGACCTAATAGATGTATCAACCCGGCTAAATTTTTAATTTTTTAGATAGTAATTTGAGTTAAATAGAAATGCTCGAATAATAGTTCTTTCATTGAGAGAAAATAAATAAATTTTCACATGCTAAAATATTTTTTTCGAACTTACTCTTAATTGTTGTTGTATTTTCACTTTGATAAGTATTTACACATCTTTATAAAATGTAATTTTATATTATTATACTTTATTTTAAGTAAAAAATTAATTATAATTTTTTTTTGTTTTGTATTAGTTAGTTCATTTTAAATAATTATAAAATTAAATTTTTTTCACGTGTTTAGTATTTCTTAATTTTCACATAAAAAAAGCTTTTCAATCCTTTAAAAAAAAACTTTTCAATTAAAATTTATCTGCATAACATTTTAATTATAATCTTTTCTAAACATAAAATAAACCAATCCAAATGCACACTAATCAATGTAAAGTTTATAGAACATAATATCATTATGTTTTAATTATGTAATTTTAAACTAAATTTTAATCTTTTTTCAAGAGTATTTATGCCATTCAATTATATATATTTTTATTCATTTCATGATAATATCTTATAGTAACTATAAAAATAGAAGATATTTTATTTTATTTTTAATTTAATTAAATAATGCAATAAAATTATCATTCAATTCAAGCATACTATTACTATTCTTATTTGTTTCATAAAAATTAATACTGAAGATCAATGTGCTCTAGAGTTTTTGCCATAAAAATTATGTTAAATTAATCTGTATGTTCTTATATTTTTTAGATATGGTCAAATAAATCTTTATATTTTAAAATCTTGTATTTGGATTTCTATGGTTTAAATTTTTTTTAATTGGGTCCTTTCTATTAGAGCATTCTTAGAACTAGATTCAGGGACCTAATTAATTTTTTTTAAAATTGTAAGGATTGAAAAACTTTATTATTAAGTCTTTATAGTTTTAATTTTTTTAAAATTAAGTCCATGAATTCAACTTATCATTAAAACATCATTATAAAATTGGATACTTGAAAAAAAGTATGACTTAACTAATTTTAAGAGTATATTAATTTTATATGAAATATAATTTGTGTCTATTTCTTTTATAGCATAATATTATGGTTTTAACAAAATTAAATTCATATACTGAATAATGTTTCGTGATACCGCAAAATCTAATTTCAACTTTGACCGCCTTATAAAAAAAGAAAAAGGATTGTTCTGTTTCTTGAAATAGAAAACCTGACTGGCTTAAAGATGGGCAATGATAACTTGGTGGGAAGTCTAAGTTTGAAAAGGAATTTTTTTGAGGAAATGTAACCTCTCGTCTTAACTAAGTTATGCTATTACTTTTAATTATTAAATAAAAAATAAAAAATATTTTTAAATATTAAGATATTAAATATTTTCATTTTTATATTTATTATTTTTTAATGTACTTAGAGCACTAATAATAAATGCCAAATAAACATTTTAATTGATCACTTGACAACGTGTGAGGTTGCACATAAACGTGGCATAAAAAGAAAGGGCATGTTAGAAACGTGGCACGAAAACAGGGGCACAGCATTTCCTAAAAAGCATAATTAGCAATTTAATTATATAAGAAGACGTTATTTTGTTTGACAATTTAATTAACATGTTGGATTTTTTTTAGAGAATGATTTATTAAATATTAAATATTAAATATTAAAATAAATTATTAATTAATTATATATAAATTATTAATTAATTTAATTTAATAATAAAATATCTTTTACCTAACGGTGGTTTCTCCTTATTTTTTTTTTTTCCTTTTAGGGGTGAACTTATACTTGAAAATTTGTACATCCTCATTTTATAATATATTTCGTTGAAAAAATATAAAAGTTTTACCAAAATTCTGAGGAGAGAGAGGGAGAGAGAGAAAACAAGAGGGAAAAAAAGAAAGCCCGTGAGGTTGAAGAAGCGAGTACATGTGTCTTTGCATAGCTGAAGAAGTGGGGTTGAAAGCCGCAACTACCCTTTTCTTTTTGTGACATCCCCAGAACTCGCTATTACCACCGCCATTTCCCATGAACTAGGAAGTCTCAGAGTTTAAGGTTCAAACTTTTCTTTGTTTAAGGCTAAAACCCAAGTTAACCCCAAAACCTCAAATTTAGAGGCAAAGGGTAAGAGAAAAAAAAATGAGTGCTGCATTTCTGAAGAATCCCATCACGATTTCCCGTGTCTTGATCCAGAGGCATTTGATCAACCATGGCAATGACCCAGTCAGAGCTCCTTCTTTTCTCTGCAACAAGGTGCAGTCCAAACCATATTTTCTGAGGAAACCAAGAGAATATGAAATCTCCCCATCTTTGTTTTCTTCATCCTTTTCTTCTTCTCCTTCTTCTTCCTCGTCTGCTACAGCAGCTTCCCTCTCCAAGGTTGGCTTCGTGGGTTGGTATTTGGGGATGGTTAAGTCCTGGCCCATTCTCACAAAAAGTGTTACTTCTGCACTTATTTACACCGCTGCTGATTTATCCTCCCAGGTATCAAACCCCCCCTCAAGTGTCTTTTTAAGGCTATCTACTTTATTTGCTTATTTTTCTTGGACCTGTGAATTTTTTTTATGTGAAGATTGGTAACTGAAAAATGAAAGAAAATGCATTGGGTTCTGTTGAAAAGGAACAATTTTGAGTTCAGGTCAAAGTTGTTGACTTGTTGCTTTATATTTCTTGTACAACATGTAGGGTAGGGTTTAATTTGGTGATCGAAATATTTTTAGTTATTATGTTGATCCTGAAAAGTGAAAAGGGTTGTTTCTCCTATCTTACCAAGCATATGCGATGTCTAATAATGCTTTGTCTAATGTTGTTGAGTCGTTGAAAATTCTGTTTGACTGAACTGTAGATTGTCTTAATAACATGGGAACTTCTGCAACTCCTTAGCTGTGAAACTATGATTCTGAAAATTCCTGGTGCTCCTAGCTCTTTCTTCCTGAGCTTCTGTTCACTATTTTTCAGATGGAATGATTCTGCTTACTTTTGAGAATGTTCCATTAGTTGTGGCATGATGCGTGGAATGAAAAGTAATAGGGAAAGTACAAACTGTAATCATCTGGCATTAACTGGTTGCATCAATTGATGGAAAGGGAATGGAAGAGGAGACCCATCAACAAATTAAAGAGGAGACGGCATGGGGAACACATTTTTGTTTTTAATGCAGTTCTTATTCTATTGGGTCATTGGGTGTTAATCTATCTCTTTTTGTGATTTACATTCTTGCTCTAGTACCCACTTGGTTGGGTTTGTCAAAGGGTCTTTTGGATGTATAGTAAATTTTAGCAATACGAATGGATGTAGTTTTTTTTTAAAAAAAAAAAATTTGCTTAAATGATTGTTTCAAATTCCCTGCTGTCTAAGTGATTTTTTTGCAATTCAATATTCAATTTGTAGTCTCTATTTTGTCTAATTAATATTTCTTTTTGACGCATAAGTGATGAATTGTTTTCCTCCAGAGATGCCAGTGTGTACCTTTTTCAATATTTGGAGAATACTGAAGTCTATATGTTCTTTATGTTTTCTCTTTCGCCTAGCAGCACATTGGATTCAGAGAACCTTGGCCCTTGTTTTCTGTTTATAGATAGATCCTTGTTTTTTGACTTGTTACCACTTATTTTGCATTACTATCATATCATTCACATTTATGCTAAAATTTTGTTGTTTTACCCCATTTACTCTAGCTTGGGTATACTGCACAATCACTAAACGCTCATATACATATTTTGCTTCTAGGCATTTTGCTCTGAGCTAGAATTTATAAGTAGGCACATAAGCTCTAAAGGGATGGTGGAGTATGTTCCCAAATAGGTACTAGCTTGTAGGTTTAATCAGTAAAAAATAAATTAATCATAATGAGAAAGGAATAAAAAAAATATTACATAATCAATAAGATTTATTTAGCCTCATTTTCTACACACTGCTTCTGTTGTCGTTGTATGTTTTGGATGTGCTGGTGACACAAGACCTTGAAAGTGCATATATTTCATATGCAATACGGTGAAAGTTTTCACTGCTCACTAAAGTTATCTCGGAAACCTTTTTGAGGAAACTTAAGATTGACTCCCTCTCAAAACCTTCCAATAATTATGTTAGTTCACATTCTTTTGCAGAGTTGGGGCATTGAGTCTGTTAAATAGATATTATCAACTCATTAAGTGGCTTTGCATGATTTTATACGTGCATACTTCATGCTCATTCTGTTGTCTCTGTCATACTCACGTGGTATTTAATATTGGATTCCTTCAGACTATTGTGCAGCCATCTTCAGAATCTTTTGATTTTGTAAGGACTTTACGCATGGCAGGATATGGGATGATCATTTTAGGACCATCACTGCATTTCTGGTTTAATTTCGTGTCAAAGCTTTTCCCAAGGAGGGATCTTTTCTCTACATTGAAGAAAATGGTCATGGGCCAGACACTTTATGGACCTGCCATGACTGTTGTTTTCTTCTCCTTGAATGCACGTTTGCAGGGTATGTCTAATTCTCTTGGCATAATATGTTCTTATCCTTCAATTTGTTTGGCTTTGTATTTCAAATTATAATGCTAACTAGTGTGGATTGCGACACACAAGGTCAAAGGTTTGGGGTTTAATAATGTAATTACGTAATTGATAAAATGTCAAACTTAATTAATGATGCCATTTTAAAACCATAAAGATTGAAGCAGGCGACTAGATTAGTCATTAAGTTATATTAGTTTGTTTTCTAAGTTTTTGAATCTTTTGGTTCTTACTGCCATATCTAATTCTAAAAATACTACAAGATACACCTATTCTTGCAAGTTTAAAATGTAACAATGTATTGATGTGGGCCTTTTGGCTTATTTTTGTTTAAATATCCAATGTTATGAATGTTGAGTTTTCCTTCAACAATATAAGCTGGCTTTTAAGATGCAGGGAAGACGCCATGTACATGCATCTTGATTAATTATGTGTTGCACAGGGTCCATGTGCTGTTACTGAATTACACTTGCATATATTTTTTTTTTAATGTTTATCTATGTGTCTCTTTGTTTCATGCATCAGGTGTTTGCCTATGTATTTGTGCTTTAAACATTTAAAATGAGAAAGGCTAACTCTTCTCACTTATTGAAGAAGGGAAGAAAAGTTTGATGACTAAGGCGGGAGTGAAGTGGATTGTAGATATAGAGCGGTGTTTTGTTGGGTCTTCAACTTTCTGTTCTATCTATATTTAGTGGACAAAACCTTTGCGCTCTACTTTACAAGAGTTTTCAAAATTTCTTAACAAAATTACGTTGTGTCTCAAGATCATTTCATATTTTAATTTCTGTTTAATTCTTTAAGTTTGTGATGTGATAAACAGTTTCCTTTGGTTGCCAGGTGAAACCGGCACAGATATTGTTGCACGTTTAAAGCGTGATTTGCTTCCTACAATGTTAAATGGAATTATGTACTGGCCTGTATGTGATTTTATCACATTTAGATTCATTCCTGTCCATTTACAGGTATGTAAGATTTATTTCTTCTTCTTTCCTTTCTCGTCTTACAGCATGCCATGAAAATTAAGTTTGGATGACGAATGGCATGTGCCGCTATAAATAGCCCAAAAGATTTCCATTCTACTTTTGTGTGAGGCTCTGGTTGCTAACTCGTGATTTTCTGCATTCATTCATTTTGACAGCCATTAGTCAGCAATTCATTTTCATACTTGTGGACCGTTTATATGACCTATATGGCAAGCCTAGAGAAAGCAGGGACAGCTAGCTGATCAATATCAGCTGTGTCACTTCTTGTTTCATGATCGAGATTTGCACTGACTTGTAGAGTTTATCTGGAAGCTGCGGTATACAATCAAATCTTTTGGGTGTCTGCAGGGAATTCTGATCACACATTGTCTATGGCTATACTACTAACCATGACACTCTGATTCGCGATGTGGATTGAAATACTACTAGTTTCATCCATTCTTTTGGCCCGTTTTCCTCTTTATTTGTTTTTAGTTGTGTATCCCTTTTTCATATGAGTGGACCGACTTTTAGAATCTCTATATAGAGTTTTTGTTATTGAAGACATTTTTTTAACTGGAAGACATTTTTGGGTCATACTTTCTAGCAGCATTTCCTTCACTTTTTCATTTGATATTTGTTTTTCCTTACTGGAGAAGAGAGGAGGATATCCGGCGCTTATCAAAGTCGGACAGAATCCGTAGGCTACAAGGCGTGGTCCTTTTGTCTAAACACTGAACTTTCAGTTAAAAGGAAAACGCCTAAAACATCAATGTTATTAAGGGTAGTTCTATCATCTAGATACAACTATATTAGTATTTATGATAAATAAAAGAAAAGTCAAAACACATAATAGTCTAGTAATTCAGTGCAGCTTATCCTAGTCTCAAGAAAAGGATTATTGATATCGGTAGTTGCCAGCAGCTTTTGAAACCATTGACCCCAGAGGAAGTTATCTCCCAAGAGAACAACCTCTGTCAGAAATAGAATTGCTTGGCATGGAATGTGGATACCATAAGGCTAACTTTAATCAACAACATGCTCCAGAAAATATTCTGATATAGATAAGCTCCTCGGAAATAATGATGAAGCACAACCATTTCAGCAGCACCACATAGTTATATATGCTAAACCTCAATTTCTAACTTGTCAAACTTCAGGAGGAAACAGAAAACCTAGAAGATTGATATGTTTTGCAGGCAGTCCAGACTACACAGTGATAATCTTGAGAAGCTATTCTCATTGAATTCAATATTATTCCAGTGCAGCAAAAAGGATGTAATAATCAAGCAACAAACTTTCCTTGCTCAAAAAGGGATATACAATATCCTGAACTTCATCAAACCCTTACCCCTTATATTCATCGTAAATTACTAAACTCATTTATTTGAAATTAACCATGAGAAGTAAGAGTGAGGGCAGCTGACGTATTCTGTCAATGCTAGAAGTTGACAAGCCACAGTTGAGATCAAGGTTCTAAATCTCAGTTTGATTGCGATCAAAGTTGCGTTTTGCATAGTGTTGCGGTTACGACGACTGCCGTGACCGAAATGTTGCGGCCACATCATATTTGAAACCTTGGTTGAGATTTCATAGTCAGAATGCAACACTGCTTTATTTCAATTAAAATTAGTTGAACTAAAACCAGTAAAAGAGAAAAGAAATGAAGATAGAAACAAGAATAAGAACTGGATATCATTGAAAAATGGTGTTACACTCTTGAAACAATGAACTTCTTAATCCTATCTAGAAGTTCACATACTTTTGTATAAACATGACCCACTCCCTAACAATCATCAATCTCTATATCTAAATTGCTATAGCTTATTCTGTTTTGGCAAATTGTGTGACTTCAGGATAAGACAAAAATCAAAAGTTATGTCAGCTGAAGTAAACAGTTCAACATTCGAAGCTTTCAACAAATGTGGGCTACTAACTCCTGCCTTCTGATTTCATCTACTAGTAAATGTCTGATCTATTGATGTTGGCTTCATTCTTCAGAAGCACGTACGCAAATCTTCTCAAGCTGTATGGGCCAATCTGGTCCAAGAACTTGTGGATTTAATTCCATTGCAAGACGGAAATCTAAGACAGATGCACCAGCAGATTTTGTTGCTGTTTGCATATATCTTCCAGGTAGCAATACATCTGAACCAGTTACTGACTGTCCATTTAGTTGTCTTAGGTGCTCATTTCCAAATCTTGACCCAGCAAAACTCATAGAGGATTCAATCAACCTCTTCAGATATGAATCCAGCGCATTATTCAATAGATTTACACAATCCACCGTCACAGTTAAACCCTCCTCCTCCAACTTCTTCTCCAAACGACTCCTCAAAGATCTTGTGTCAGGTAGATCTCCGCTGCTGTGACAGGTATCTGGATAATATTTACTACATATTGATACATTAGAAAGAAGTTTACGACCACAACCAAAATTCATAGATATACCAAGAGGAGCTGTAACTGGGCTCCTACTTTGGATGCTGGGGCTTCCAGCGACCTGTTCGACCTCTTCTCCTTCTTCAACAGAAACAGGAGGTCTACTGCCAAGGGAATTCAGTTCTGTTGCACTCTGCTGCTCTAATGCCTTGGAGATCAATTCTTCAGATGCAACACGTTGGGGCTTGCCCAGTGTCCCCAAAGCATTTTGTCGGCCCTTAAACTTACGGTCTCGACCAGCCAAAGAGCCACCCCTCCGCAGGGAAGGAGGAAATACATCTCCATACAGTGTTTGAATAGGGTTGCTCTGCAGTCCATTTGAAACTTTTACACCGAGGGAACTCCCCATTTTTGCAGAACCTCTCAGAGGTGGGACTTTAGCCAGACAAGCATTCTTGAGAATTGCCCTAATAAGTTGGTTGTGAAGAGGGGTATTTTCCCTCCCAATTGTCATGATGCAAATCCTGTCAAACTCAGACTTGGTAATCTTTAAACTAAATAATCTTCTAAGCTGATCAAAGTATTTGTCAGCTCTCTGATGACCAACCTTCCGCACAATCAGAGCTTTCAGCTCCAAAGTGTCAATTCGAGTATAGTTTCGTTTGGGTATCGTCATTTTACCCAATTTTCTCACAATCACCAAACCAACATGTAAATCATAATCTGAGATTCCCAGCAAAACCCAGATGATCCAAAACAAAAGCTTCCTTAAACCCTAGTTCCCTAACAACGTATCCATCTGCAATTCATCAAATTTTCAATCAGAAACTATCACATATCCAATTTAGTAATTATAAATTAAATTGAAGCAAAACCCATGAATTCGGAGAAACTCAACCCTATAATTTGCATCATTTTCCGGGTTACAAGAAAGCATCAAATTCACGAACCATTCATGGATTAGAATAAGAATTCAGACAACAATGGCGCAGAAAGACAGAGCGTTGCGTTTTGGAAAAATTGAACATTGAACACCGAACGGTATCAGATAAAGTCAAAGGGATCAAATTCGAAAATTTTAAGCAGCGATTATCAAAGACGAAAGAAGACCCTTCAGAGATTTTGAAGAAAGTTGGGAAATTTACTGAACTAGGGCAGAGAAAGATTCGTACCATACTGGGTCGAAACCGATGTGAAATTGGCTATGAAGTTCGACCATGGATGTTTTGCCCCAATTGCTATTTCGGTGTTCTGAACAATGGTAAATGAGAGAGAGACCAATCAGGGATTAATGTAAGAGCCGTGAGCTTTTTGTTCAGCTTGAGAAGTGAGAGATATATATATATTTTTTTGTTTTGGCCATTAGAAGTGAGAAGTTTTCTTTTTTTGGCCATTAGGAGTGAGAGATGTTAAGACGCCGTTTGTTTCTGCATTTGCCATTCACTCTCCAATAAAATGGCCTCACTTTTCTTTTTGATGTTTAAAGTTAAAACACAGTTTCTCTTATATGAAAGTTATTGGAAAAGATGCACACAATTGAAAGGGGTTATCAAATTATATTTTGACTGTTGTTCAGATTAAAACATCAAATTAGATATATTTTTATTTAAATAAAAATATATAATTTTGAATAATTACATAACTATCCACATAGTAATTCACTTGAATTTATTTATATTTTTATTTTGATAAAAATGAAAGAATATAATAACTAACTCACTAATTATAACTTCTTAATTTTTTACATTTACACATTATTAGAAAGATCAAACATTAAAACTAGCTTTTAGCATTATAATGTTGATAGTCAAACAACTAAATAGTATGGGTTTAGTTGTTTCAAAATTAGTCTACAAAAAACTAAATTATATGAGTGGTCAATGGAGTTGGTTAAGCTAGTTAAAAATAAATGTTAACTTTAAAATATGGTAACCTCTTATTCTCTTAAACTTTTTTTCAACAAAAAAAAAAACCTAAATTAGGTGAGTAGTTACTTATTTTGATATTAACAAAAATTAGTGTAAAAATGTTTAAATTATGTGATTTTAAATTTTTTTATATGAATTGCTGAGCTTTGTTATTTTGAGAACAAAATTTTAAAGTTAAATAATAATTCTTAATTGAAAATAAAATAAAATAATTTCATAATTATCCAAGGGCCGGTGACTGATGTGCCCACCACATGACAGCAGGAAGTGAGATTGGGCCTTTTAAGCCCAATAATCTGACTAAAAAAAAAACCAATGACATACGAAAACTAGGGTTTTTTGAGTTTGTGTCTCCTATTTTCTATATATAGTGAGATTTGCAGCTTCCGTGGACCGTCTTCCATATTCCTCTTTGTGATTCTTTCGTTTCCAAAGGGAAAAGCAAAGCCATGGGACACTCCAACGTTTGGAACGCTCACCCCAAGAACTACGGTCCTGGTTCCCGCGCTTGGTATGTCACTGCTTCAATTCTGATCCTTCGTCGGTGTTGTTGAATTTGAATCATTTTCCCTATTATTCTTTGTCAATTTCATGTTGGGGTTGTTAAAGTCTTTTTCTTTTTGATCCCAAATTTAAGATGGTTGAATCCTTGCAGCTCGCTCGCCCTCCCACTGTTTCTACTTTCTATTTGCTTTTCCTTTTGTTTTGGATATATAATAATGTTAGGCAAATTACTATTTAGATGGTTCTGGTTGCATTTGAGGAGTCATGTTACTCGGAAAGTATACGAGCATGTTGGAATATTCGAGATTTTGCAACTTTCTAAATTGTTAATTAATGGTTGTCTAAAGATGCTGAATCATAATTTATGCTAATCATTTTGAACTTGTTCAATGTGCTTGGATGACCGTGTCTAATTTCCTATAAATAAAGTTTAAGCTAAGTTGTTTTTCTATCTCCGTTGAGGAGTTGTGTTATGATCTCCTGTGTTCTCTAGTTTACATTGCTAGGCTTGTGAATTTGGTTTTAATATGTGCCTTCACTTTTCCATAATACAGCATTGAGGTTGGCCTTTTCTCTGGATAGTTTCTGTAACATTTGTTATACTTCAGATGTTTGGGTATGCTAAGCAACCTTTCTTTTCACATTACATACTTAGCTACTTAAGCTGTACCATAAAACTAAATTGATCTTTTTATAGCTTATGGGTGAGCTCGTCCTTACTCTCAGCCTCTTTGATTGGTAGGTGGTTGGGCCAGGTTCCCTATTTAAGATTCCATTCATAAGTGTCATATTCTGTTGTGCATGACATTGGTGTTGGGCTGACTACTAAAGGCTACTTCTAGCTTCTATGAGGACTTTCCACTTTGGTGGAGCTTTAATTTGTATTGGTACTGAATGAACACACGGGATGTAAACTGTCATATTTTAGATATTCTCAGAAAATTGAATTGTTAATTAATGATGATGTAAAGATTCTTAATCATGATTTTTGCAAATTGTCATTTTGGTCATGAGACAATAATTTTTTTAAAGCTGTCCAAGTTTGAACTTGTTTAATGTGCTTGGATATCATGAAAAATGATTCTGTTGTGAAGTTGTTTTTGCAATGAGCCCTGTCTTGTCCATTTGTAACTTGTTTGAATGCAGCATTGTTGTTGGCCTTTTCTCTGGGGAATTTCTGTTACTTCTGTTATACTTCAGGCATTCGGCTATGCTACGTTTCTCTTCACTTTTTTTACTGAACATACTTTGCTAATAAAGCTGTACCATAAAAAAGCGATTTTTTTTGCATCTTATGGGTGAGCTTTGATTCACTCTTAACCTTTTTGATTGATATGCGGGTGGGCTAAGCCCCCTACTTAGAATTGCATTTGTAAGGGTCATTTTCTGTTGTTGTGATACTAGTGTTAGGCCAACTACTAGAGGCTACTTGTAGCTTTATTGGGGTCTTTTCACTTTGGTGTACTTTGTTTGTGTTGGTACTATGAACATGAGTTTTAGACTATGAGCAGTGCTACGCGTCCCGGATTACAACGACTGGATGGTAGCCCAACTCTGTTATAGAAAATATAACTTTTTTTATTTTAAGCCAAATAAAAAAATAAATAAAACCTATCTTAAATTAAAACAATAACAGAATTGCTTGGCTGTGGCAGCGAAATCATATCCCGCAAGGGAAGGGAATGAGGAAAAGTCTGAGAAAAATAATGAATGGAAAAATTGGTGGTTATGTACTCAAGAAATGTCATTTGTTGAGAACACCATTCATAAAGCTCTCACTTTCTTCTTAGCATTCTTACCGGGAGTCACCAACGAGAGAAGATGGAAAATCAAGCATAGAAAGAAAAAGCCAAATATGGAAAACAAGAATAGAATGCATATGTTAGAGTGCTAAGCTAAGAAACTGAAAAAATTACATAAAAATAGAATCACACTAGTACTAGCTAGTAGCAGTGTATGCATGTATAGATACGGTGAACCAGTTAATGGAGAACTGGTGGAGTCCATAAATTTGAAGGTGAGGTCGCTGAAGAACGATGAAAAAGCTTTACACAAAGATAGACAAGAGAGCCAGTGTGAAGGTATATCGCTGCAGAAAGGCTCACAACCTCATCTATAAAAGACTTTGAAAGGTGCTTATTGCGTGGCAAGTGCACCCTCTCTTAAGCCATTCTAGAATCCTCATGAAAACAGTTGCAGAGAAAGATGAAGAAAGGTGGGGGGAAGCAAAAGAAGGTGCAAGAGTAAAGTGTAAATGAAGGTGATGGGACGAGTGTCAACATTAAAATAATAAGTTTAAAAAAAATGCCACGTTAACCGGGCAAAATTTGGGCAACAATGACCGGCCTTTTTAGTGTTTTCCTTAGACTATTATACTCAGAAAATCTGTGGATGATTGATTTTAAGTTATTGGGTTCATTCAGTGTATAGTGTGTAACATGTACTTGATGTAGTATAATTGTTATGATGAGCTTTGCTGATTGTGATTGATGTTTCCTGTTCTCCCTTGCTTGCAGCCGTGTGTGTGGGAACCCACATGGATTGATCAGGAAGTATGGGCTTATGTGTTGCAGGCAGTGCTTCCGTAGCAATGCCAAGGAAATCGGCTTCATTAAGGTAAACATTTGGATGTGCTATTCGCAATGTAGTCTTCTAACTAATCCAATATGAATTTCTGTATCTCACTCTTTTTGTGGTGGGTAGTTGCCATGGATTCTCATTACAATTTTTATTTTGGTGTTGCAGTATCGCTAAAGGTCTAATATCACCTGCCCAACATGGTTTGAGATTCTGGCATTAGGATGATGTGAGGATGTTATGTTTGAAGAAACCTGAGACTTGTGTTTGGTATCTAGTTAATTGTCAGACTTAAGTGGAACTAAGAATATTTTCATATAATTTTTTTTGAACTATCTGCCTCCCTATTTGTGATCCTTTAATCGTTCTGCTGTGTGCGTGTGTCACACTGGTGCATGCCCATGCCTCCCTGCATTTGCAAACCTGTGGTTTTATGTTTTTTCTATTATAATTGTATTATATTCGAATCATGTGACTTAAGTTGAATTGTTGCCTACCGTACTCAACAATTTTAAGCTGACTGCGGAAGCAGTGATTGTAAGGGATAGATTGAAAATTAGAGTCAGTGACATCAGGTTATAATATGATCTTAGTGTTGTGAAATATTGAAAAGCCATAAAACATGTACTAGATGTCGAATTGGCTATGAAGTTTGACCTTGTGTGTTGCCCCAAATGCTATTTTGGGGGTCAGTGTTCTGAACAATGGTAAATGAGACCAAACAGAGATTAATGCAAGAGTTGTGAGCATATTGTTAGCTTGAGAAGCGAGACCCGTTTGTTTCCGCTTTTGTCATTCACTGTGCAAAATTGAGCTAAAATAAAAGGAAGAAAATGGCCTTCGTAACATCTGTTTACCACAGTTTCATTGCGATTGGGAATAATGAAAATGTCGATTTGATTTAGAAATTAATTTGTGTTTGTAAATTATCCTAAAAAATAGGATTTATTTTGTCTTAATAGTTCTACTTTATTATCCATAATGAATCGGTAGAATGGGTAAATAAATGGTGGTAAAATTGTTAATTCAAACTAAATTCAAATTAATCTAAGTAAATTTGAGTAGTTTTTTAAATGAACTTCTCTCTCATATATATAAAGACATAAAGATAAAGTTATTGCATCTTTATTTGTAAGATTTCATGAAGAATTATTTGTGACATTTAATATATATCTATTTTAAATATAGACAATGTAAATCAAAATAATCTTAAAATATAATTATTTTATATTTTATATCTTTCTAAACGAAGATTTTTTTCTATAAATCAAATTAATCCACAAAAATATGTTTCTAACCATACTCCTTGATTTATAGAAACAGTTTTTTTTTGTTCTGTTCAAAGTTATGGGAAAGATGCATATAATTGACATCAAATTATGTTCTAACTTTCATTATTTTTATTTAAATAAATAAAAATGAAAATAATATCATAACTAGCTCACTAATTATAATTTCTTAATTTTTAAAATAAAATTTACACATAATAGGAAAGATCAATTGGGCCAGGCTGTAGGCCAATTATCTGACATTAACATGAGAAACTGGGGAAACGTTTGAGTTTGAGTCTCGTTATTATTTCTATATAAACTGAGATTCGCAGCTACCTGAGACTCAGACCATACTCTGTAATCCTGTTCGAGGAGAAAAGCAAAGGCATGGGGTACTCCAACGTGTGGAACTCTCACCCCAAGAACTACGGTCCTGGTTCTCGCGCTTGGTATGTCACTGCTTCAATTCTGGACCCTCATTCATGATGTTAAATCTTAATCCCTTTTCCTAATTATTTCTTGTCAATTTCATGTTTCCATGGTTGTTAGTTTGTTTTCTTTTGATCACGAGTGTTGTCCTTTGTTATGGGTATATAATAATGTTACGAATATTACTCTTTAGATGATTATGGTTGCATTTGAGGTGTCATGTTATGCGTTAGTATATACATGGGACCGGAGTTGTTGTCGTTTTTTTTTAAAAAAAAGAATATGAGGATGTTGGTAGACTTGAGATTTTGCAACTTTCCAAATTGTTAATTAATGGTGTTTGTAAATATTCTGAATCATGCTTTTTTTTTTATAAATTGTGATGACGAGTCATGAGACAATAATTTTTTGAAAGCTGTTCATGTTTGAACTCGTTCAATGTGCTTGGATATCATGATAAATGATTCTGTTATTAGTGAAATTGTTTTTGCAATGAGCCATGTCTTGTCCATTTGTAAATTGTTTGTATACAGCAGTGGTTGGCCTTTTCTCTGGTGAATTCTATTAACATTTGTTGTACTTCAGACATTCAGCTATGCTACCTTCCTTTTCACATTTTTTTACGGAACATACTTTGCTATTAAAGGTGTACCATAAAAAAAAAGTGATTTTTTTTGGCAGCTTACATGTGAGCTTAGGCTCACTCTAAACCTCTTTGATTGGTAGGCGGGTGGGCTAAGCTCCTACTTGAGATTCCATTTATAAGGGTCATTTTTTTTGTTGTCGTGACACTGGTGTTAGGCCAACTACTAGAGGCTACTTGTAGCTTCTATAGGGGTCTTTCCACTTTGGTGTACTTTTAGTTTGTATTGGTACTGAATGAACATGAGTTTTAGACTCTTATACTAAGAAAATCTGAGGATGATTGAATCTAAAAGTTATTGGATGCATTCGGTGTATAGTTCGATGTACTTGATGTAGTTTAATTGTTTCGATGAGTTTTGCTGATTGTGATTGTTGTTTCCTGTTCTCCCATACTTGCAGCCGTGTGTGTGGGAACCCACATGGATTGATCAGGAAGTATGGGCTTATGTGTTGCAGGCAGTGCTTCCGCAGCAATGACAAGGAAATTGACTTCATTTAGGTAGTAAACATTGGATGTGCTATTCGCAAGTGTAGTCTTCTAACTAATCCAATATGAATTTCTCTGTATCTCACTCTTTTTGTAGTGGGTAAGGTTGGTTTGCTATGAGTCATCTATTGTTTTACCATGGTTTCTCATTACAATTTTTATTGTGCTACAGTATCGCTGAAGGGTTATTGTTACCTGCCCAAACTGTTTGAGATTATGGCATTATAATGATGTGAGGATGTTATGTTTGAAGAAACTTGAGAATTTTTTTTGGCATCTAGTTAATTATCAAACTTAAGTTCTGGAACTAAGAATATTCTCATATAAATTGCTTTAAACTATCTACCTCCCTATTTGTGATCCTTTAATCGTTCTGCAGTCTATGTGTGCGTGTCACACATGTGCATGCCCACGCAGCCTTGCATTTGCAAATCTGTGTTTCTTTTTTGTTTTTTTACGATGATAATTGCATTATAATTTAATCATATATGACTTCAGTTGAATTGTTGCTTACCCTAATCAAAACTATTTTAAGGTGATGGCGGAAGAATTGGTGTGATTGTAAGGGGTACATTGAAAATTAGAGTCAATGACATCAAGTTATAATTGATTTTATAGTTCCACAAAAAAATTGGAAAGCCGTAATATTTTTTACTGTATAAAGTCCTTGTAAGTCGTCTTATTAATTTTATTTACATTTAGGTGAAAATATTTAATAATATTATAGTGTCTTGCTAAATTCGTTTCATATTAAATATTGAAATGCAA
The DNA here is from genome assembly GCA_023212625.1 of Styphnolobium japonicum. Classification (NCBI taxonomy): domain Eukaryota; kingdom Viridiplantae; phylum Streptophyta; class Magnoliopsida; order Fabales; family Fabaceae; genus Styphnolobium; species Styphnolobium japonicum. The sequence continues at coordinate 4,530,273 of JALBWW010000013.1, forward strand.
GGCAAAGTCTATGGTTGAATGGTACCGTCGCTCCAATCAATTTTTGGTTCGATGGATTTGTCCAATTTTTGTCAGATTCATTATCTCGTGCTGACAATTTGCACCATAGACTTTGCTGATAGCTGTTCATCTTGAATTTTTGGTGTTTTAATTTTCTAGTTATTGTTAACAAATTAGACTTCTTTTCTGCCCTCTTCGTCTCCCTGATTTTGATACACATATATATATATATATATATATATATATAAGGAACTGTAAAAGGAGAGATGAAATGTAAATCAAAGACCCCATTTTTTTTTCTTGTTGAAACTCGTGGATGACAGAAAATAATTTATTGTCATAATAGTGTTTTTATGTAGAAGCTGCCATGGATACTATGTATTTGTTGGGTTATAATGCACATAGAAATGGTGAATTCCTTTATTTTGGAAAGGGGTGAGAGCGGACTGCATTAATTTTAAGCATTTGTTAATGAATGTTTTAGGGTAGTTGTTAAAGAATTAAAATATTAAATATTAATTATAAAATATATCATTTAATATTTTGATAACTCAAAAAATATTTACTTTTTTCATTAAAGAATATAAAGAATTTATTAAATATTTATTAAACAATATCTTAGTAATACTTTATTTTTAATAAGCAACTTTTTTTTGGGATTGGGGGCTGGTAAATAGGCTAAAGCAAAAATTGACAAGCATCCATCTCTTATACTCCTGCCTGAGGATCACATCTGACGAGATATATTTATTTTTATCTTCGTTTAAAAAGGAGAATTCATAAGTACCCAAAGACTCTCGTCACATAGCTTTTATCACTTTTTGTCTGTCTGTTTTTGAACATGAGAAGCCGGGTGTGCTCTATTCCTAAAATAATTCTAATATATTTTTTTATATCGAACCCCATTCTTATTTTGTCATCTTCAATTCTAATTCCAATTGAATAAAATTTGCATGTACCAATTGGATAAGAGTATAATTGCCATCGTTGTAACAAGTTAAGTCAGCCACTGCGGTTGTCTTATACGTGTTGCCTGCAGAGATGCGACCCACAGACAGCCACAGGGAATGAAAAGCACAAAAACGCAGATGGTTCCTGCATTCATAAGTTCTACCAACCACTAATGCTAAGCTCTAAATTCCTTCCTCTTGAAGGCATTCCAGCATCTTACTTTTTTCATAATTCTTTTCATGCATGAATCACCCACCTGCCATTTTGGAAGATCATATTACTCTGGTTTTGGACTTTTCCCCATCACCATCATACTATTTACTGTGCATCCATCGAAGATCGTGATGTATGTCAATTGTCAAAACAAGGTTTCAACAAAGGAGATGAGCATAAAAGATCCCCATAATATTACCAAGCATAACTGCATTATGAATAGATGCTCAGGTTGAATGAGTAAATAAGGCTGAGGAGTATGCTAACGAGATGAATAAGCCATACTTTGAAGTATTAAAGGGGCGGAGTTTAGTGATTCATAAAAGCGTGGACTGAGCAGTACTTTTTATCGGTTAGATGTTAAAAAAAATGATAACAAGTGATGAAGTTATTATAATTTTTTAAATGTCAAAATAATCCTTATGGCTTATTCAACTAATATATAATAGGGGAAAAAAAGTAGTTTATCATGTTTTATTTTATTATTTTGTAATGTTGTCCACTCCATTGCAAACTCCCTAATTTTGGAGTATGAAAAATTAGTTATGAAGCTGTACAAAGGGTCTCTTCTTTAACCATTTAACTTTATTACTCAATTTTTTAAAAAAGGTTAAAATACATTTTATTTCTTGAAGTACAGTTTTTTTTTCAATTTATTTATGACGTTTTCTTTTTATTATTTAACTCTGATGAAGTTTGGTTTTAAATGTTTGAAGATTAAGTTTTGTTTGATTTAACTAAAAAATATTTTTTTAATTAAAACAAAAAATTAAGAGAATAATTTAAGAATGGGCTATACTCAAGGGAATAAACAATGAATTTGACACCAAATTCCCACTCCATTACTTATCATTTCACATTGTCGCTTCAAACATAGACCTTTATCAGTTAGAGATAATCACAATTTCTAGTACTTCAAGAAGAGGGAGACGGAATTAGATTCAAACGATGTCTCAAGTTACCTTATTCCATTCCATGAGTTCTTTTAAATATATTCTCACTCTATTGAACAAATCAAGATAGAAGAAAAGTTTGAAAATATGGCTGTCATATAATGTAAGATTATATGCAACAGCACAAGAGGTGACCTCTTAAATCGTAATGCATAACTTTGGAAATGAATATTTCGTTATACAAGTAAGTTGTCATTTTCGGGATCTCTTTTTCCTTACAAGAATCATACTGTTCTACAGTTTCAGAGACTTGAACTCTTCGCTCATGTTTATGCTGAGTTGATAATTATAGACCAAGAAATTTTCTGCATAAGACTCTAGCTTTAAGATAGGAAGAGCAGAGGGAGGTAAGGCTCCTTGTATGAATTGCTTATTTTTTGGAGTGCTTGCATAATTATAACTAGTAATGGCATCAGCGGTGAGGTGTGAGTAAAAGATTACATTTTATTTAAATACTTTTAAAAAACTCTTAAAAATAAAAAAGAGTAGAAATAGTTAGTATATAAAAAAGAGAGTAAAGAGGTGTGAGTTCAATTTTACAGATTTTTTCTTTTTTCTTTTTTAAAATTAGATGAGATAGCATAAAAATTGTTGATCTTATGATAGTATAGATTTTAAGAGTAGTTAATTAATCTAATCTATAAGAGTAATACAAAAATGTTAAAGCCCCTCTCCTCTTTTAGTTTTGATTGTCATATCAAATGTAGTCATCCTTCAAAGCGTGAATGATTAACTGACTTGAGCAATAAAACAAGAAATTGCATAAAAAGGGGTTCTTTGAGTACTCAAACCTTTAGCTCAACAAATCAAATTTCAAGAATCTTTGAATCTTTGGCTTCAAGGATTATTAACCCCAACATAATAGAATAATAACCACATTTTGGAGCATGCAGAATCGCCGCCGATACAGACACCGACTTTGAACCCCAAAGTTGTATATCACATTTTTTCCCTCGGTTGATAAATAAATAATCACACACTTTTCTTTGTGGGGTTGAAGTGGAAAGGAGAAGCAACGTTGGAAAGCTATGGACAGAGGCAAAAATCTAAATCATTCCCTCAAGTATATAATCACTTCCGAAGCAAACTAATTAATGCCATATAAACGGACATCTTTTAGTGGGTGTTTACTTTTTAACCAATTATTCCATTGAGTGTACCTTAAGTCACATGCCTTCAAAAATTTATGCCTTTCTCATCATTCCATGATACATTTGCCATGGATTAGTTAATCGAACATTATAACCATATATTTTGTCTTCTAACGCTGAATGAGAAATTACAAACAGTAAACCGGTGGATCAGCTTAACTGAAGTGGGGTTCATCATAGATTATTTATAATTGTGAACCAGTAGCTCTATAGTTAATATTATTTGGCAATGAGCAATCTAACTCTGCCATGATGCTGACCCCAACGCCTACAAAAAATGAAGAAAATAAAATCTGGAAGAAAGATTTAACTCAGGAACTGAGCAAACAGTGTCCCTCACTGTTTTGCCTAGCTGATGTTCCTCTCAGGAAGCTTCACTCTTGAGGTAGCTAATTGAGGTGAATTATGTTCGTCTAACTAATTATTAACTGCAGCAAAAAAATAAATAAATAATTTGTTGTAAGTTCTATGCTTTTGGGATCACTTGGAAACTATTTCGGGCCTGGGCAGATGGTAAAGTAAATGTGGTTGTGGTACCATATTATCACAATCTAAAGCACACATTTTCCCGACAAATGAAAAGAACGCATTTTGTGGGTAAAATTAGACTATAAAGGAAAGGGGTGCGTTTCAACATACCAGAATAGTTTTTTTTTGTGTTTGTGTGTGTGTGTGTGTGAAAGAAATTTGTTCTTAAATGCTTCACTGTAGACGAATATTTGGAATTTGATGCAATTTCCTAGTTTAATTATTTGTTTTATCAAACCATTACCTTCGAAGTCTCAGAAACTTAAATATAGTACTTTAGTTGCTTCGCTCCGGAGCTCAACCTTGTTCCACCTTGGTTTCTCAACTACTCCATAAAGACATCCCACGTAGAATTACTGAGTCTGTGACAACAGCAAAAAATCATTTTAATCGAGCCAATTAATTAAATAGTGAGTGAACTATGCCGTCTGCTTAGGAAACAGTCACCATCTTAAATATATAAAACACCAGATGCTTTCAGATCAAACAAGCAGCAAGCACATTCAGAGGGCAAGGGAAAAAAGAAAGGAAATTTTCAAATATTTTGAAGATTTTATACTACCATTATCTTTTATCTACATTGAATATTTATATTCAATCTATTTTTTTATTTCAGTGGTGAAAACATTATTGGCCAATATTAATGTAAGTTAGTAGAAGATACAGAAAGAAACATACATAAAGTAGAAAGCTAGAGGAGAACCAAAGTTTGGAGAAAACAGAGAACAAACTGGAGGATGGTGATATTAAGAAATATGATGCGTTCAAAGCCTGCAATGAGTGGTGTAGATGGAGAGGGACAGAAAGAGACGTGGCATCTTAATCTAGTTATAATAATAAATTGATTATAGCTTAGCTTGCAAAAATCACAATTAGGCAACATTGCCTTTCTGGTTGATAATGTCTAAACTTTTTTGGCATTCCATTGATAGCATCAACCACTGTATTTGCTTTGGAGCTCCTTTCATGAAGGTTAGCTCATTCATCTCTTTCCCAATGAAGTAATCTCTCTATCTCACGCCACTCAGAGTGGCAAATCTCTGTATACACACACACATAATTTATAATTATATAGAAACAATTTATACACGTGAAAGCAGGAGACATCACAGTCTTGTACAGTGGTGAAACACTTCTCGATCGTATTCTTCTTGTATATGGAAACCAAACACTACTGCTTATACGGCTGAATTAATATTTCACACCAACATGAAAGAGACAGCCATCTGGTCCTCAGGGCTGAATTAGCTAAAATAATACACAAAGGATGATTTTTATTTTTATTTTTTAGTTGTGGGTTGAATCCTGTGGCTGACTAATTTAGCAAGCTACCTAGAAAGTCAATCCTCCTCAAGTCATGGAAATATAAAAAGTAAGAAAGGAAACAAGTGCAAAATATCTTCCTTTCAATAACGTAAGGAATATTGAGAATTATCTGTGTGTACATAAATACATGTAACTGTTGTTGTTATTTTTAATCTATGTACTTGTAATTATGCATGCTATACTTATTCATGATAATCGTTTAGTAGAAGACTTGAAGGGAATGACAGTAATGTTATGTTTGGTAAGAAGGAAATAGAAGAAAAAAGGAAAAGAAATATATAATGTATTTAAGTTTAAGTAAATATATGGCCAATTTTTTTTTCTTTCCTTTCAAATCTCTCCTACCAAGTATTGTATTAGGTGCCAAGCTACTAACTGAACTAAGAATTCCATGAAAATAGGATCAATTTAATGAATCTCTACCAAAAACATAAATTGATCCAACATCGGTTTACAAAAAGGGATGTGAACTAACCCTCATGTAACTAATTGGTGAAAAACTCTATTAATTGGTCAGAATTTATGAAATCTACACAATTAGTTACCGAAAACTGAGAGGCAAATAAAGCTAAGACAATATCAAATAAGAGCGTTTAATTTTATCTAATCTTGGTGCTTTATATTATTATTTAATTATGTAAAAAGATGTGACCTTTAAGATAATTGTTATTATTATATATTATTATAAAATTATTTTGATATTGTACAAAATACATGATTAAATAATAATATAAACAGTAACACTAAATCAAAATCTTGTAAATAAAAGAAAAAAAACTTGTAGAGAACTGTTCATTATGAAACTTCTGACTTTCTTTTATTGTTAATTTCTGGATGAATGGTAGTTCTTTGTTTCCTTCCCTTCAAATAAATGGTAGTGAGGAATTTACACCTTACAACTAACTAGATACAGCGGTATTAGGTTATAGAATAGAATAAAATTGCATTTTGAGTGAGGGAAAGAAAAGGAATAATAAGAAGCTTAGAAAAACAAAAGCGTCATTACATTAACATAACATAACATAACATAACGTTCCTCTAAAGATTCACCAAAACCAAAACCCAAACCCAAAGGTCCACTCACCTGCGAAACACTCTACACTACACTCTTAAAATTCATTTTTTTTTCTTTCTCTCTCTCATTTTACCTACTTCGCTTTCTGGCCCTTTTTCTCTCTCTAAAAATCCCACAACCTGGAGCACTATTTCTCTCACTGTTCCTCTCAAATGCTGAATCTCGCGCATACCCATTTGGTGATTTCCCACCCTCTTGCAATTCCTTGATCTACAACAATCCGCAACGGATAAAGCTTCGATTTTTAAGACAAAGAAACCCTTATCATACATAGGAGGCAATGTGAGGCAAAGTTTCAAAATTCCAAGGTCCTATAATGGTGGCTGCCATTTCAGAAGCATTGAGCTCCAACTCCAAGGCCACCTCAAGGCAACACGAAGAACAACAAACCCATTTGCAGAACCGAACTAGGCCCCCACTACTACCTTCAGAGAAAGACAATGGCAGCAGCACCATCACCACCATACCCAGAAGACCAAAGGGAAGGCAAGTATCTTCAAGGTACATGTCTCCCTCCCCATCAACCTCTACTTCCACTTCCACTTCCACTTCCACTTCAACCCCTTCTTCTCGTCGATTCCCATCTCCACTCCTTTCACGCTCCACCAATTCCGCACCTGCATCATCCACCCCACTGCCCAAGCGCTCCCAATCGGTGGACCGCAGGAGACCCTCCACTCCCAGAGCCATGACTGTGACTGTGACCACCCCTTCCAGTGAGGTATCCGCTGCTGCCAAGCTTCTTGTCACTTCTACTCGGAGCTTATCGGTTTCCTTTCAAGGCGAGGCCTTTTCCCTTCCCATTAGCAAGACCAAAGCCGCCACGCCGGAGCGCCGGAGGTCTACTCCTGTTAGAGGCAACGGCGGCGGAGGAGGAGATCACGGTGAGAACTCTAAACCCTTGGACCAGCACCACCGGTGGCCTGGCCGGTCCCGGCAGTCCAATTTGAGCTCTAATCATCTCTCTAGAAGTTTGGATTGTAGTGGTGATAAGAAGAAGGTTATTGGGAATGGATTTGGAAAAGTGGTTCGGGCATTACAGCATTCAATGATGGAGGATGGTAGAAGGGCTTCTTTTGATGGGGGTGGAGGGTTGAGTTTGGATTTGGGCAAAGCTGAGATTTTGAAGGCTGCTCAGCGTTACCCAGATGGGAATTTGGGAAATGAGTCTTCTTTGCCTTCTGATCTCACTGCATCTGATACTGACAGTGTTTCCTCTGGTAGCACTTCTGGTGCTCATGACTCTGTTGGGGCTGCTAAGGGTCGAAGTGGAACTCGTGGCATTGTAATGTCTGCGAGGTTTTGGCAGGAAACGAATAGCAGGCTAAGGCGCTTGCAGGATCCAGGTTCACCCTTGTCAACAAGCCCTGGTTCAAGAACCACAGTCCCATCGAAGTTGACTCAATTAAAAAGGTATAATAGTGATGGCCCTGTGTTATCCCCTCGAACTATGGCTTCCCCAATCAAGGGAACTGCCCGTCCTGCATCGCCAAGTAAACTTTGGGCATCTGCAGCAGCATCACCATCAAGGGGGATTCCTAGTCCTGCTCGGGTGAGAAGTGCTGTTGCCAGCTCCATCAATAGTAATTCTAGTAATACTCCTTCAATTCTTAGTTTCTCCGCTGATATTCGGAGAGGGAAGATAGGGGAAGATCGAATATTTGATGCGCATACGTTGAGGCTTCTATATAACCGGTACGTGCAGTGGCGGTTTGTTAATGCAAGGGCAGATGCTACCTTTATGGTGCAGAAACTAAATGCAGAGGTATGGTTAAATATGTCTTAGGCCACAACACTCACAACACCATATTTTATATCATGGTTTTTGTTACTTGTAATTGATATGAATATCTCAAGTTGGTTTTTTGTTATTGTTTCATTGAATGCTCATATACAGTAGTGTTTTGTGGAATTATTTAGATTAATAGGGATCTTCATCATACTTATAGCATTCGAAATAATGTGCTTTGGAATGGATTATCAAACTATAATTTGAGAAACCCTGTGCTGGAAGTTTAGGATGCTAGGTCTTAAGGTGAATGATGAATGGCCCGGTTGCTTGAAGGACTTTTGATGCCTCATTTTCAAGGGAATATGCTAGGTTTCAGAATGCAGAATTGAAAATTAAATTTAGGAAATTGGTATACTTGCTGAAATTGTTAGCAGGTTTTTTTACAAATTGTAGAGTATTAGTTTTAGCTTGGGCTCAATAGAAGTAGTTGGTGGAAATGGTTTAAGTTTACCTTGAGTAAGATACATGGTAGCATATCTTGACCTAATATCATGTTGACCTTGAATTAGGAGTCTGACAAAATTGACCCTATTTGCGGTTTTTTACATTGCATGATAGGCTCCAGAAATCTCTTAGTTTTGGTGGCATTCAACAACATTTATACTTTTCTGGTTTTGGATTATGTTGACAATGTTCTAAGTGTTTATCATGAGAGGCAGTCATACACTTCCAAAACTTGTGTTGTCTGCACCTAGGTTTGTAATTGCACATCTAATTTCATGTGTATGAAATAATTTACTCCTGTTAGGTATAGGATGACAATGGCTGTAGTATTGGCTGACAGCAATAATACTACTACATGGTAATGTATTATAGGCTAAACGTTTTTCATTGTGCCAGAGACATTTATGGAATGCATGGGTAACAATCTCAGAGCTTCGGCATTCAGTCATACTTAAAAGAATCAAGCTGGTATTGCTGAGGCAAAAGTTGAAGCTAACTTCCATCCTAAAGGGACAGGTATGATTCAGAGCTTTCAATTTTAAAGTAATGCCTCTTGTGCAATGCATTTAGCTCATGCAAGGAGATAAGCTTGATAAAATTTAAATTGTATTTTTGGAACATTGGTTTTGGTTTAGAAATGCTTGCATGCTGCCGATGTGCCTGTTTATACCTTGATGCAACGTCTGGTGTTTGATAACATTTTGTGACAACCCAGTACGTTAGTTACAAGCATATTATTTTAAAAGGATTTCACTTGATGTTTACACGGGAGCCATAATCAACAATGCATTTGATCAGTGTGCTAATTATTTTATATTATTATTTGTCATAATTGAAGTTTATTGTGCTTGGTCATAGATTTCTTATTTGGAAGAATGGGCCCTTCTCGATAGAGATCACTCCAGTTCTTTGCTTGGAGCAACTGAAGCTTTGAGGGCCAGTACCCTCCGTCTTCCGGTTGTTGAAAAAGCAATAGTATGTGCTACTTTTTTTTCCAGATACTCAGCACTATTTTACAATACTGTCAAATGTTAAACTGTTATTCTTTATCAGGCTGATGTACCAAATCTAAAGGATGCTTTGGGGTCAGCAGTTGATGTAATGCAGGCAATGGCATCCTCGATATACTCTCTTTTGTCAAAGGTGATTTTTTATTTTCTTCTGTATGTGCTTTTCTGTAAGGTGCATTTGTTCTTTTAATTGTCATCTAGCTGTGTGTATAAGATCAGGAGGAAACCAATATGTGTATACTGTATAATGTATTTCCAGACTTTTTTTTTATAGTTGGGATTTGGGTTAGAATTAATACTTTGATTGATTGGTTCAATCATTGGTCCACATTTTGTCAAGCCAGTTGAAGTCATTGCACCATAAATTGATTGTAATCATTCTTGTAAAAAAAAAATCCTTTGACTTTAAGTTCTTCAGAATATAACCAAAATTAACCGAGTGGTCTAGAAGTTGTTGGTTTCCCTACCCCCTAGGTGATGGAATTTAATTCATCAAACTGTCACCTTACCATTTAAAATATCAAATTTATTGTTTTCGTGAATGTTATCAATAATGAAGTGAAGAATTTTGATTCAAATTGATATTTAAGCAGAAACTTTGAATTGCTCATAAATGCAGAAACTGAAAAAGCTCAAGGGTCAATAGTTTGGCTGATGGTTACAAAAAATATGGCACATGATCTTGATGTCATAATGATCAGATATTAAGTTAAAATAATCAAATAATATAAAAAATATCTTGGCTAATATGTATGTTTATGACATGATTTCACAAGTTTGGTTTTGATATTCTTTATGAAGTATAATATATTTTAACCTATCTGTGATTAGGCTTTGTCTAAGTCTATGATTCAAAAGAGGAGTCTTCTCTTTGTCTGGCATGTACACATGACACTTGTGACATTCATTTCAACAAAAATATTAAATTTAATATTTGACACTTGTACTAGCCGTATTTAAGGTATAACAATTTCATACTAGCATGTATTAGTACTTATATAATTTATTTATTTTTATTATATGCCTATGCCGTTCTTGTCCTTGTATTTTTAGAATTTGATGTGTTGCCATGTTTTTGCCCCTGTTCTGTCCTGTATACATGTCAATCTCCACCGTGTCTGCTTTAAGCCCTGCTTCTACCTTTAGGGTAGTGCTAATTGAATGTTCATAATTCCACTGTAGCACGACTGTTACATTTTTTAACCTGAATTGAATGTTCAAAATGCATATTCATAATTCATTTTTGAAATTATCCATTTATGGTTCCTTGAACCATCTCTTGGATCAGAATTATGAAGCACTAACCAATGCATTGCTGCTTATGTGGCATTCATTTCTGCAGCCACCGAGGATATTGTTTTGCTTTCTGTGGTCCGCTTTTCAACTAATATGATGAAAATGAGCTGATTAATTGTAGCAACAACAACTAAGCCTTATCTCACTAGGAGTGGTCGGTTACATGTATCAATCAATACCATTTGGCTCTATCACCAACCAAAATTTCAGTAAAATCAACTGATTAGTTGTAGCAAAAAAAAAGGAGCTGATTAAAATCCTATTGAGACCTTTGTTTAATTCTGAAAGAGTTGGGGACAACTTTGCTCAAGGCCAATTGCTTATTTGTTCATTTAGTTTCATACTAGGCCACTCAGGGCATGTTTCATTTATAATGAGGAAGTGGGAATTGGGTTAAAGATAAGCGCATGTTTGCACTTCTAGTAGTATATCTAAAAACATGAGTTTCTAGCAGGTGGAAGAAACTAACTGCTTGGTGGCAGAAATTGTAAAGGTGACCTCAAAGGAAAGGTTTTTGCTTGAACAATGCAAGGATTTTTTGTCCTCGTTAGCAGCCATGCAGGTAATCATGTTTGTCTGAAGCTTTCTCACACTAATTACTATATCAATATTCTTATTGCAATTTTGTATTTAAAAAATTCTGGCAGGTCAAGGATTGTAGCTTAAGAACGCATATGTTACAACTTTCTCGTGTACCAACTACCAGCTGCCTGACAACACGTGTGTAGAACTGATCTTATTTTACCACTCACTCTTAATGCTAACACTACTCCCAGCCTTTTATTTTCCACGGGGTGGAGATAACACAGAAGGTAACAAGAATGGAATGCACTTAATAGCTGGATTTTGGTGTTCGACATTTTTGAAGCCTGTTGTGGTCTTGTATGTCTTGTGTGTAGTATATCTTTGTGTCTGAATATTACAATTTACAGAGAAAAAAAGGTGGCTTTTCTCTCACTAGTTAGCTGTATACAATTACATTGTCCTCCTTTGAGGAAAAGCTTGTCTATGTATATATCTTTATGTAATCAACTAATCATTGTTTATTAGGTAGTCTGTGGCCGAGATCTTCATTTGAATCCTGGTATATGTTCTGTTGCTTTGATTATTTTGTTATTATAGTTTTAGCAATCACAGGCATGATTTTGCATATCGTCAGAACAATTATTCGTGCGGATTGTCAAATTGCTAGCTGCTGGGAGAACAGATGATTGAAGATGTGTTTATTTTCCTCAATGTAAATAATTGGAACATGATTATGATGGCAAAAAATTTAGCTCGGAATCATCTCTTTTGTAATATCCTTTTCTTCCGATGTAAGTGAAAAAAACCAAAACAAAAACAAATGTAGTGCAGTTTTCAACATGATCAAACACGGTCTTTCCGGATAATTATATCACTTTCCTATATGAAATATCTCCTGCTTCTCTCTTGCGAGATCCCTTGTAAAGCTTTGCTTGACAACCAAAGAATGAAATGAAAATATACAAGGGAATAAAATAAGTGGAGAGAAATGAAAAATGTATAGACATATTGCCTAAACCTCAACCTCTTGCAGTGATTAAACTTAGTTTAGAAGCAATATCGTCCACTAAGATGATAGTGTATATATAAATGTGGTCACTAGAATCAAACATGCGACTATTGCCTCAAACTTTCTTAAGCATGAAGAATGGAACCAAGGAGTGGAGAGGACAAAGGCACTCCAACCATAAAGGAGCACAAGGCCCATTCCCTGTCACAATTGGAGTCCCACTAACAGTGCCATCTTCTATAGAGATTCGGTGGGAACCATCGAATTGCGAGGTCCTCACTCCTCAGGCTCAGTGCATGCACATTATTTCTATAAATAAATGAATAAATTCTCAGCAAAATAAATAAATAAATAGAAATCTAATTAGTTTTTTTCATCTGAATTTGTGTTTTTTTTTTTTCTGAAGATACATAATCGAGTCTCTTTATAAAATTGTATACATGCCATGGTATCAGTTGTACACAATAATTTCTCTCTCGCGAAAGGATCCATATACAGTTATATATACTGTACAAAGAAGATGGGTTTTTCACTCTTCAATTTTTACTCTTGGTGTGAATTACTTTCAAAACTTTTCAAACATGCAATTTATTCACATGTGCTATTGAAAATTGTAGCAGAAATAATATGTGAAATGCTCATTCTGATCATCCCTTTCCGTTAGTGATATGGACAAAAAGTTAAAACTCGAGTGATTTGCACAATTCAATAGTACATGAGTAAATTACGCATTTGAAAAAATCTTGAGGATGATAACAATAAAAAAAAGTTGGGGGTAATCTATGATTTACTCTACTTTTAAATGAGTGTCATTGGCGGTATAAAAATATAAACAGGGGCGGGGGTAAATACAGAAAGAAAGCTAGAAATAATTGATTCAATGCCTCTTCGAAGAACACAAGGGCCAGTTACATAACTGTGTACGTCCCATGTTTTACTTGCAGTGCCCAATACCAGATGTGATTTCAGGAAAGAGATGCAGGTGTCATGTGAAGTCATCCCATTTATTACTACTGTTGTTTAGAAAGATTCAGTCGTATAATCTTCATGAGCATCTTTGTCTACGACTTTAATTATATATTTACATATCTGTTATTTTATTCTCTTAACTTTACTATTCATAATAGTAGCCAAAACAAAACAATCACTATTCATAAATAAAACAAGATTCTATCCATCCTCCCTTTCCCCCTTGTCCACAAAAAAGTAAAAAAAGTTTTTACAACTAGGGACGGATCAAGGCTCGTACTTTCGATGAGGGTAAACGAATATTTTCATGCAAAACTGTGCATGAAAGAACCTTAGTCAGACACAATTAATTTGAACATCATGATTAACAGTAGAATTCAAATTTAAAAGCAAGAAATAGAGGTAACGATAGGTAGAATTGTTCCTTTCTGACTTATAAATGTACATAAAAATTAACTTCATAAAACATATAATAGCTAGAGACCAAATATAGAGAGGGTAAATAATAATCTCACACATTCTTTATTTATTTTATATGAAAATTTAAATTTTTTATTTTTTTCATCAACTTGTATCGACTAAAAAAGTTTTATGACAGATCAACGAGTTCTTCGCTGGGAAAGTTTACTGTGTGTAAGAAGATTTTGCGATTACCCATAGAGACTGGACATATATATATTGGTAAATGAAGAAAGGAAAAACAAAAATTAAAAAAGAAAAAAGAAAAAAGAAAAGGAATATACTTATATGCTAGCTAGCTAGGAATATTGAACAAGTTAATACTCAGATGATAATAATAATAATAATAATAAGAGCAATTATTCTCAGAACTCATCAGAAGAATAGTGTAAGCAGCTTCTTTTGACTCTCAGAAACACAATCTACCGTGCTACTTCCCAACGTCGTCGTCTCTGATTCCTCGGAGGGTGTTGCCGCTCGTTGCTTCTTTGCTTGGTAACACCTTCCGCCACCAACCACCACTCTCTCCGCCAAATCTGGTTGTGCTTGAAAATTCTCCAAGTCCTCGAAACCAGCAACCTTTCTCTGCAGCTGCAGCATCCTTGATCCCGAACCCATGACTTGCTGATGTCTAGAACAATCTACGATGGACTCAAAGCCCTCACTCTCAGCTCCACCCAAGAACTGAGGCAGTGGGCTCAACTCACCACCACCTCGGAGCACTTTCTCGACCCCCCACTGGCATAAGTGCCAGTTCCCAGTCCAGAGCAACCCCACTGCTCCATTCACTGGATTTATAGTTCGTCCCACTGCTTCATACAGAAGTGACTGAAACAAAGCTGCCAATGCCATACATATACCACAAGTCACAATTTTAGAAACCTCATACACATAGTTCATCATCACTTTGCATCTTTTAACAATACCAAAACCAGCTCAATAATGTATTACATAACTCTTGCATTCACAATCACAATTGTATATAAGAAATTATTCTTGCACACTACAAAAATGATATACAAATATATAATAGTTCTTGTCTATAACTATATAAATAGTATCGTTATTCTAGTTTAATGTGACAAGGTTTAGCAGAAGATGCCTGTAATTCAAATGGAGCCAACTGTGTCGTTGTATAAAATTGTAAATGCATAAGTTGTATAAATAACATTAGTTCAACCTAGCTATGATGCATGTTAATTTAGAGAAAGATAAAATAATTCAGTATGTGACTGGTAGACAATTAATATTTATGATCTTATATAAATCTTTATTGATTATCTCTAGCTAGCTACTTGAAAGATTAAATAGTAATAATATAAGAAAATTGATGATACAATTTCAATATACTGAATAAAAGAATAGAATTCAAAACCACCACTTGTAATTTTTGTTCTTGTTTTATGCATCATATATATATATATATATATATATATATATATATATACATACATATACACATACCAGATCTTTGGTTGGTGGGTACAGAGGAAAGGGAAGACATGAGGGCGGCACGGCCGAAGAACTTGGCGACGAAGACGGTGGCGTGAGCCTGGGCTTGTGGGTTCTCTATCCACAGGAGGCAATGTCGTAGCATGCAGTCGTCGCTGCAACCTTTTCGGAGGACACGACAACCGTTGCAGCTCATCTTCTTCTTCTTCGATCCTCCAGTACAGCTTAATAGATTGAATCTCACACTTCCCCACAAACCAATCTTAATTTGGATCAATTATCTAGGACAGTGTATATGGTATATCTCTTAATCAAAATGGAAAGCGTTGCAGGTTTTGGACTTTAATTGGGAGGAAGGAAAGTGATGAGTGAGGCATATATGGTATATAAAGTGATAGTAGTGTGGTGCATGTCATTTAATGGGAACTTACATCATCAACTAATCAACCATTGTTCACTTTTATTTACTATTATTATATACAACCAACCATGGTTGGGTTACTAATGGGTAGGGTCATGGTGGAAGCAACTGTAGGGTTCTACAGGATTCCAAAGAAATGGGTGTTCAGAGCTGCTCAGGTTCTCCGCAAATGTTGGACTTCATCCCTAGTTGGATTCGATCCCCTCCACATATCTATCTCTCTACCATCAAATTCTCTTAATTCCCAATTTGGATCAAAGTAAACGAAGGGTATGTTTGGATAGATGGAATAAAAAGACTCCAATACATTGTTTGAGAGTTTTTAGAGTAATGGAGTAGAATGGTTAAAGAGGGAACTCAAACTACTCCATACTATTCAAACTCTCAAATTTTCATACCCTCCAATTTGAGGAGTTTGGGATGGAACACTTCCTTCCTCCTTATTTTTAATAATTTTCATTCCACTCCATTAATTACCATTGTTACTTTCAAACAATGAAATGAAATTTCCCTTCATTCTTTCTTTAAACTTCCAAACAATAAAGTGATATATTTTTACCTTTCTACTCTATTCCATCTCAAACTACTTCATTACTAACCACTTCACTTCATCTCTATTAAAATTCCCAAAGTGTTTATTGTTCTCATGAATAATAAGATAGCCGAAGTGTTTATTGTTCTCATGAATAATGATTCATTGTAATTATATACTTAATTGCTGCAAGATTTATATTTATTTATATTCATTTGAACGTTTTCCTATGCTTTTATAGCTATTAAGAGAGTTTTTTGTTTGGGTACAAGAGAGTATTATTTTATTTTGATTTAATTAGAAGAGATCAATATATATATATATATATATGTGTGTGTGTGTATAATTTCTATCCCAACCTTACTTATTCTTATCACTTGAGCTAAATCCAAATAACAAAATTAGAGTATTTCTTAACAATTAAAAGATAAGACGAGTTCTCAACAACGAAAACAATAATAATAACTTTAAAATGGAGACATTAATATACCGATTGATTAAAAATCTAGTGTGAGGTTTGATGATGCATAACATAAGGATGAGGATGGTGATAAAGCTAGCATAGCTGCATACGCATAGAAGTTACAGTCAGAAGTTGGATACGTGGCATCTTAATCCAAAATGGACCACAATTGCATTCAAATGAAAAGCGTATATTCCAAGAAAATTAATGTGTTTGTGGAGAATGGGATTCCAATTAGGTTAAACTTCCGCTGCTCAGACTTTGGCTTTATACATGCATCCGAATGTGGTTAAAGGTGACTCCACTATGGTATCAAATTGTTTTTATTTTTTTTAATGGGGGAGCTGGCCTCCAATATCTCAAACTTTAATTTTGTTATTACTATTAATTAATTAAGTTTAATTAGGCCCTACACAGTTCGAAACTTCAGAACTAGTTTGAGAAAAGAGGGACTATTATTGGTGTATCTTCTTTTCAAACACAAACTTTCTGTGTCCCTTCAAAGCATTAGGAAGACATATGGGATTTGGGAAAGGGAATTGGGCATTATTATTGTTACTTGCTTGCAGGCACCTTTCAAGCAATCGAACCTTTTTGTTTTGAGTCCAATCTCAGTTTAAGTTGAAGATGCCCTCCTCTACCCTTCTATTTCAATACATTTTTATTTTGTGTATAAATAATTAAATATTGAATAACCATTCTTATGACAATGATTTCAGTTTTTCTATTTTGCTATCTTATAATTGTTTTGTGTATAATAAATAGCCATTCTTATGGCTTTGATTTCAACCTCTGCCACTCCTTTGTAATAAACGCTTAAATTTTGATTTTTGATTTTGGAGTAGCTCCAATGAAGCTGACTTTATGACAGAAACGAAGTGAAGAAAAGTACAATTCACACATTATTACAACTAACTGAAGTTAACAGCTAGATTATTCAATGCTACTTCAGGATATTAACTATTGGTTACATTACTAATATTTATTCATTTGAGTTTGATTAAACTTGCAGCCGCGGCACAATTATGTGGCCCAAGAAGAAGTAGTAACCTTGATTTTATTAATCTTATTAATAAGATTAATAATCCACCCTAGACAGACAGATGGGTATGCGGTTAATGAATGCCGGATTACCATTATCTTGTGACGTGCATTTTGAAGCATGCTTCACTGGATTTTCTGCGAGCAATTTTGTTTCTTTTGACGTATGCTAGGTAAACAAATAGGATAGTTAAATTGCAATTTCAGAGCTCTCACCTGCCTCTTGTCACTGTTGTACTTGTACAGCAGAATTGAGTTGTTTTTTTTTCCTTTTTTTTTTGTCTATACTTTATGTTGCAAGTCTCTGTTTGGATTACACTTGCACCAATTCTTCTGTACCACTCTGAAATATTAAAAGAAATGGATCTTAAAAGAATCTACAAGTGGCCGTTAAATTATATACAAAACAACTGGTTTGACTTCCGGCTAAAATAATGGAGCACAACCGCACAAGCTTGCAGATCCACCATGTTGATACATGATACATGAGTTATCAGTAAGCCCACTATGCTCAGATCCCCCAAAAGATATTATTTTCAATATTAGATGAATCTAATTCTACTTGCACGTATTTTATAGCACTCTTTGAATAATCTGACACTAGACAAGAATAAGAGCATATGAGGTCTAACTTATTAGACTTCAATGTTCACTTGGCGGTAACTGATGGC
This sequence comes from Styphnolobium japonicum, assembly GCA_023212625.1. NCBI lineage: Eukaryota > Viridiplantae > Streptophyta > Magnoliopsida > Fabales > Fabaceae > Styphnolobium > Styphnolobium japonicum. The sequence continues at coordinate 4,548,554 of JALBWW010000013.1, forward strand.
AATGGTAACTAACTCGGTTTATACCAATAGGCTCCTTGTACAGTTATCTCTAAAAATAGGCCGTGTGATTGGAGTCTTGGAGATTTCAATTTGAAAGAAGTGCTCAGGGTCGTTTTAACAACTACTGTAATAGGATAAATGCCAGTGACTACATGATTTCCATTCTTCACAATTCCGCTATTTTAAACTATGTGCACCTTAGTTTTTTACTCAATTTAGTAGAGATAAAGCACTAGTATTAGGTCCGGTTGTCATAGAGAAACTTAGAAAAAAAAAAGCCAAGAAAATGAACCAAACTACTTTCAGGAAACTGAATGCCTCCTATTTCTGGATGGGGTAGATTTAGCTTCTTCTGGGTTGGCAGAACCAGTACTATCCGATGAGTCTGAGCCACTATTTCCCCCCCGTCCCCCTTTGCTGGCCCAGAGCTTTATGAACGACTTCTTTGACTTGAGCAACCCTTTCATCTTGCCAATGACAGCCCTGTCCAAGCTGGGTTTAATATCTCCATCTTTGTCACTGCCTCCAACTCCATTGCTCAGCCTCAAGGATGCAAGTTCCTTTCTTAATGCCTTCAGCTCCTCAGCTGTGGCCACAGCATCCAAGTCATCTTCTGGGTTAGTTGTCCCTGACCTTGAGCTACCATTGGATCCATTGTTCAAATCCTTGATTCCTTTAGGTATGTCAGGAGTGCTAGTACCTGATGACGCAGCAGTCCGTACCTGCTCAAAATAGAGTACCTGCACAACTACACGCAATGGTAGCCTCTCATTTTGCACTGCATGCAAGCAGGCATCAACTGATAGCTTTTTGCAATCCATCAGCTTGCATATCCTCTTCCTTTCACCTTTGCTGATCCCAGGGTGCTCCTGTTAAGTGTTTTCAAGCAAGGTATAGAAGGAATGCTTTAGTTACCTCCACATACAACTTTCTAAACTACTATCAGACAGCAAATGCTAGTGGTGGAGCTAAAATATTACTGGATATTAAGCACGTACTTTTAATCTACTAAAACACAACAGCATAGGCGCACACACTATACCTAATTTATAATGAAATATTCAAATCGAGTCAAAGAATAATCTTTTCAGGAACAATTACCTTAAGATACGTATCAATAGCCCTGTAAAGCCCATCATGGGCAGGACGAGAGATGCCAGACACCAACTCAGCAAGATCAACAAAATTTGACAAAGGTAAACTGGGATCCTTTGCAATTTCGGCAAGGTATCCATCTATGAGTTTTGCAACCATGAGCTTGGAAGCATCTGATAAAATCCCTGGCCTTCTTATCTCCTCAAGTTCACCACCACCAACTGATTCAATCTCAGCATTGTGATCTTTCATAAGAAACTCTCTTACAATTTTCTGTACTATACTAACATCATAGATGGTAGTCTCCCCATCTGGTGCACGTATCAAAATATCACTTACAGAAGCCTCCTCCAGTTGCTGCCCAATTCTCCTTACCAACTCTTCTTTAGTTTTGTCTCCTGACTCTACAAAAATGGCAGCTTTCAATAACTTGAGAAAGAACCTACAAGAAGCACTGCCTTTCTCAGCAGGCAATAACCACACAATTGTTTCAACTATTAAACGATGCTTTGACACATCCCCACACAGGATCATACCCTTGCTGAAATTTGGCAATCTTCTGTAAGCATAAGCTTTCAAAGCTTCTCCAATTACTTCATTATATTGAACTGCCTTGGTTTTAATATTTGTAATTACAGACTTGTACAAATCAACTTCAAGCTCACATAAATCTTCAACCCACCAGTCTTTTGGCACCAGCCGAGTTCTGACTCCATTCTGGTTTGGATCAATCCCATTTTCCTCTGGAAGCTTTTTCCTGTTATAGGTGTAGGACCAGTCAACTTTGGATACATCAACACATGCCTTATTTGCTATAGATTCAATGCAATGACTGACCACCTTTTGGTCCTCAGCCAAGGGTAACATCGACTTTGAAGCCTGAAGAAGGATGATTGAATCCTTCCAACTACGGAAAATGCTTGAGCTAAGGAAAACATCAATCTTGTAAATGAGGTTTCCTTTCTCAATGGTCTCATGCATTCCAAGGTACTCTGCTGCACATCGAGCTGCAATTACATTGTAAGCATTGAGAGTAACAGTCATGCCATAGCAAAACTTAGCACATATCTCAAAGGCACTAGCGCCACCAGGAATGTCAGAAATTTGAACTTCATCTCTGTTTTCTTCATTACTGATGGTTATCAACTTCTGTAAGTGAGCACTCTTCGATAGAAGAGGAAACTACATAGAAGGATTTTTGGTATATCAGTAACACAAATGTAAACTTACAACCAACTACAGATTGATTTAACTGTTTATTTGCAAATAATATGATATGAGCCAAGTTTCTCCAACCTCGACAATGATTTTCAAGTAATGGTTGGCCCAACCAGATTTTCCAGAAATCTAACTGAATTTAAAAACTCATTCTGAATGAAACTTAAAAAATTGTTCATTTCAGAATTTAATAACTGAGTTGATGCAAGTCAGAAATAGCCCTTACAACTTCTGCTTCCTATTAAGGTCAAACATGAATGACTCACATTTATAAAGTAATCATGATCAATCATAGAGCAATGTGCATGCAGACAACTAGTTGAGCCACTGAGATTTTTGTCACGTTTATGCATTGGGAAAAGAATGCCAAAGTATGAATTTCTCTGACGGTAACTGAGCAGAAACTACCATAAATAATTGAGACTTCCATAAATCATTAAAACACATCATTAAAAGCCAATATAGAAATTCTTAGTTGGAGACTAGAAATGTTTACTGGGTTGAGACATACCTTGTGTAAATAAAACTTTACATCCCCTAGGCTAACAATGATATCCGATGCCAACTCACTTGCCACATACCTGCACATGAAATGCATCTTGCTAAGAAACTGTCTGCAAATAGTGTACAATTGTACATAAAATGAAAAATATACATAAAAGAGCGCAGAATTCAAGTTTGGTGGCTAGATCAAAGAGAAAATAATTTAGAATCCAAAAAGGTTTTCTACTAAACTCTTTTTAAATGTCCTATTCAGCATCACAAGGAGATACATTATACTCCGTTTTAGCAGCTTGAGGGGGAAACAAAGACAAAAAACAGAAAAATTGTGGTAGGAAAATTATGAGTTCAAGAGTTCAGATATTCAACATTGTTGAAATCTTATTGTAAGTAGTATCACATGAACCATAATTATCACACCAAAACCTTCGTTTCTAAAGAGGATATTCAACTAATATATAGCTGCTTCACTATACCATGAATACTTTCCAAATTCCTTCTTCTCAAAGCCCCATTTGGATTCAGCATGAAAGCTAATTAGCTCCATTTCTTGAGTTACACGTGTCCTAGAGCAAAGAATGAGGACTTGGCTAATTTTCTGTATACTTGATGAAGTTATGTAGCAAAAAGATGTTGTGCAGTCAAAAGCAAAAGTTTTAGGATGTATGGGAAATTGATCAAGTCTCTTTTGTGTTCTGCCAAATATTGATGTCTAAATTTTGGTTGATATAAATCAATATTCCTTTTGAAAGGGATTTGAAAATTTGTAAGACTAACAAAAAGTAATATTGGAAATTGGGATAAATAGCCAATATGTTGTAAAACCAATATACTCTTGAGTATGATAATGCCCAAGAATACCGCTTCAGAGAACATAGAAAATGCAAGTAGATCTTGTTACGATCTTTCACATTACAATCCTATAAAACCATAGTAATTTTTTTAATAAATACTGGATGAATACTAGTGTGTAACTGACAAATCACTCAAGAAGCAGTAGATAAGCATTAGGAGTTTCACCATGTATTTAGAAACAAATAAAAAAAACAGAACACTTCCTTTCAATCCCCATGCTGATTAAATGTGGATCAGATGACACACAAAATTGATGAAAATAAATGGAAGGACAAAATTTAAACAAGACTAATTTTTATTATGAACGTACGAGTCCCAGGTAGGGAGGCAAAATGCGCAACCATCAAAGGAAGGTCATAGGCCACTAGCTATTGGGTGCAAGCCAGCGACAGCAATGGTTTTTATTCATACTCTAACAAGCTACATTTCCCAGCATTTATCTTTGTGTATCTCTTTCATTTAAACCATGCATTATAGTCACCAGTAGCAACCACGAAAGGTGGAAACCATTCAAAAATAAGAGGAGGAAGAAATTTAAGTTATCGTCACCAACCAAACAAATGGATGAAGAAAACAAAGGAAATAAACAGAAAACCTTTCCTTAATCACCAAAAAGCCCCTCCAAGAATAGAGTACATACAGTTGAAATAAAAACTAATAGAACGAATGAAAGAGACTGTTGGGAGAACGAAAATCGTACTTAAATAAATTTATTTTATAAAAAAAAAAAAAAGAACAGCAACAACAAAACAATAAATGTAATTCGCAGCTAAAAATATCAGCAAACTAGTAATAAACAACAAAGTGTATAATAAAGAAAACGTATAATCTCACCTAACATTGTTCCCATCAGTCTGAAAGGTATCTGGCTTGGAACCAAGTTTCATAAACTTCATCTTGACAATATAAGATCTGCTTCCTCTCTGATGACGATAACTCAAACAAAACTTCTCCACTACTCAATAGCTAATTGCTAAATCAAAAAACAAGTCATAGTTATCCCCACCAAACATCCCTACTCAACACAAATAGTAGCCTGAGTTCTATGAAAAATTTTCAGAAAAGGAAAGAGAAGAGGACCTCAGCTGTGAGGACCAACTCACACTAAATGTATCCAAGTTTCTTGGCTTTAAAAGAGAAAAGAAAGATTTCTAGACCAGTAAGGTTAAATACTGCAAACAATGACCGAATCTTGACAGCAAACAAGGCAAAAGCTGAATGAGAGAGAGAGAGAGAGAGAGAGAAAATGAGAAATGAACGAGATGGGATTGTACAATTTTTTAAGTAAAGGTTCTCTTAAATGGGAAGAGACCCCAACAAGAGATTGTTTCCTTGGTCGGCGGCAAAGCCCACGGAGACCGGGCGCACCAAGTCAGCTCAGGAGACATAGCCAACAGAGTAGTAGCACTAAATAATTCTCAAACCAGAGACACCCCCACACACAAATCTGACTCCACCTCACTTTCCCATATTTCTTTATCTTTCACTTGCTGATTACTCTGTTTCTTTGTTTTTTAAAGCCAATAAAGATTCATACCACCAAGACCTCTAGTGCCTTTAGAGCTCCAAGTTCCAAATCCAACACGTATATATCTATATTTTTGTAATGCTTTTTCTTCTCTTTCTTTTTTTTTTCCTTTTCCTTTACCGTTGAATTGAAGTTTGAAAACCTGCAACTGAAAACAGCATCTCGGTATCAGTTGAAAAAACCACCAAAACTGTAGACAGCAAGCATCTTTTGCCAAGTATGGAATAAATGAGGAAGATCACGAATATGGAGTTATTATAGTAATGAACAATCAAACATCAGCTACTTGCAAGAATATCATAAACAAACTTGAGCTGCTATTGATGTATCCACCAGAATGTATCACAGAAATCTAGTAAAATAATGAAGGCAAGATCATAACTTTATGCTGTGTGGTGTGAAACTTTCAACTCCACATGAAGAAATATGCCTTAAAAATCAACTTGCAAATCACAATGACTAGTCCCAAAATTCACTCTCCGTGTAGTTCCCAACAAAACCCAAGACCCATTTTTCAACTGATAAGAGATAAACAACTACAAACATTACTGCAAAAACAAAAAACAAAACACAACTGCACACTCCCCTTGTCAAATTTAGAGCTAAAGGAACCGTTACTAAGAGAAAAACAAACAATAAAAGAATATCACAACCCTGAAGTTGGAGGTGAAACAAAGCCATTAAAAAAAGCTAACTAAGAGAGGGAAGAATGGTAAACCAAGAGTGACCCAAGATCTTACACCACAGTGCGAATCTTCTTGCGGCGAGAATCACACACACTCGGAGTTCACTATAACAGGGACACAACTGCTGCACTGCAACCACTGTTGCTTGCTGTGCATGACAGTATGAGTGCCAAGTCAGAAGCACCAAACTGACCACCAAAGAGTTTCAACTTTCAAGTTTCAAGTTTCAACACACCCACTGAAGCCAAGAGCTTAAGTAAAACCAGCAAAAGTCATCATAGAATGAGCTGGTTCTCCTGTTTCTGCATCTAACTCAAATCAAAGTACACCAAGCCTGAGGAGCCTGAAAGCACACTAAATGCCAAACTGTTAAGAAATGTTTAATCAGCCTTGCAACCTTCAACATTACCACTTTTCTTTTGCCTCCTTTCCTACACTTTCCTAATGCATTTTCCTCTTTAATTTTTGGTGAGAAAGTTTGTACCACACCATTCAATTTCTGGGACGCACACTCACCCCGTTGCTCAGTTATGCACGCCAAAACTGACACTTCAGCTTTCTTTTTGCTTCCCTTCAAATAACGTGGACTCCTATATTAAATGGACCTCATTAAATGCCTGAGTTCTGATCAAAGCCATACTGTGCAGCCGACTCAGTCCTAATCCTCTACCATTTTCATCATCACTGAGTCTTTTTCTCTAGTGGACAGTTGGCAAAAGCAATCTTTGCCTTTGTACGTGTCCAAATTTTCACTAGAAATTCATAAAATCTTCGTGAGTCTTGTGTATATGTAGTTATGTACACAGACCACGCAAACCTTTTCTTTAAGACTAATTAATTCTTTAGTTATATAATAATTAAGTTTAAATTTAATTTTGATCCAAATTTTTTTACAATATCACTTAATAAAATATTTACACATTATTCAATATAAAAAAGTTAAATAATTTTAATAATTTATTAATACATAATTAAATTATAATGTAAAAGTTAACGAAAATTAAAGTCATTAAGTTTTTAAAAAAAGTGTGATCATAGATATAGACATAGTTATTAAGTTTATCAATACGATAAAGTTCCTTTATTTTGATATTAATTCATAAAATAGTGAAAAGAAAATATTTAAAATTTTGGGCTTTAATAACAAAAAATGATGAGACGACAACATTTGTTATTCAAACTCAATTACAATTTACTTTTAATTATAAAATCCTGCTTATTTCAATCGATTACAGTCATTATCTCATTCTCATCACACTAATTAAAATTTGTGACTAGTAATATAATATTAATCAATAATTTTATGTTCGGAAAAAAAATCAACAATTTTATAGAATAATAGCTACCATTTTTACTTTCAGTGATGGCTAACTAGATCCTTTAACTATAGGATTCCAGGTAGAGAGCGCAAGGATTACAAGCTGGTTGTTTAATTAACTATTTCTGAATTTATAATAAATAAAAAAGGCATCATTTACTGCCAAATTACTAAACAGTATTGCTTGTTTTGGACTTCGAGTAGATTTAATCTTTTTGGTTTTCTTTTTCAAGTTATAAAGGGTAAAAACATGTAAATCTCTAATATTTGCTGTTAATGACATTAAAATTACGATTTACCGGAATATCGAATAAAGCTCTTAACTTTTAAGTAAATTGGTAAATTATGAGGTACTTCGTAAGATTACTCGAGTACTATCACACCTCATTTTGATCATGTTGGTAATGATTTCTGTCACTTAAACAGAGTGATAAATCCCAAAGCTACTTGCAAATGTCATTATGCAGGCTCAATGCTGCCAAGGAGAGATGAAAATCCAGCAATATTTTAATTTCATATTGATTCAGAAATTATATAATATAGATAGCTTAAAATTTTATTTAAAAAAATGTTGAAAAGTTTAGGCAATCTGATATATTAAACTTAAAGGAAACTGATAAATAATCATTAATTACTTATTAACTAATTTTTTTAAACATATTTACTTAACTTTCCATCTTAATCATTCTCCCAAATAGATTTACACTGGCTCAGTTCAGCCTGTTGACCAGAAATGCCAATAAAAACCCCCTTCTTGTCCAACAGACACATTAAGAAAGCACATTGTATTGTAGAACTACCGAAGAATATATCACATTCTCATTTGAACACATCCCTATAATAGTGCTACTCTGCTAGGTTTCTTTAAACAAGACCTCACCTCACTCATGCACATGTTTAGGTCCCCCATTCCCTTTTTTCCCTAAAGTCTTGAGAAGGTGCCTAAACTAAACTCTTACACATGGTGCTGACGTACGACCACAAATACTAAATATTCCACCTCGAAATATTTTTTAGTATATTCCTTCTGTAGCACTTGATTCCTTCACCTTTGAAATTGAGCTGGTTCAAATTCAGAGATGGTGTTTAGGGGAATTTGTCCAAACTCATGGTATACGGGGGAGATTCCCAACAAGGATTAGTCAACGGCTTATGGTCACGCCGGGTGCCAAAAAGTGCCCAACATTGCCTAATTTTAACCATTAGGGTCTCAAAAGAATATATCCCTCTTATGATAGTTGTGGAAAAAGGGTCCCCCTACATGGATTTTGACCCCTTCTTGCTCATCTGTATCAATGTTGACCCACCGCCTGTTTCTGTTAGCTGTTCGCTTACCCATCTTTGCCAAAATCTATATCTTTGAGACAGTAATGTTTAGGCAAAATAAACAATGAAAAATAACTTAATTTGGGACAGTGATGACTACCATTTTCTGTGGAAAATGTCAATTCTATATCAATGTACTCTATTTTTCTGTCCATCACGAATTCACATATCACAGAGAGAAAGGGATTTGTGGGGTGGGGGACAGTGTAATCATAATGGAGTGTGAGAATCCTGTAACAGTTTAATGCTGCGGATTTTGTGCATAAACACTGCCATCTTAGCTAGCAATGGTACTACACTACTACTTGATTCCTTTTCAGACTAATTAAAACAACCATCGCATTTAGAACTCATCATGTACAAAGTAGCCAGATAAAGAAAATTGTACGGAAATTTAATTGATCTCAGTGTAGCAGAATTCACATGGCTTATAATAACATTTGCTGCAACTTTGCCAGTAAAAAAGACTAATTAAACCGTTATACATAAATGTTAAACTCACACTATAATTAAGAGGAAAAATCTTAAGATTTAAATCCCAACTTTAGAAATTTCACCTAACACGAGAAGAGACTTGGCAATAAACTCATCCATTCATTCGAAAGAGATTTTAGAGCATATAAAATAGACATGTTCTCTGTGTTGTAAAGTTAAAAATTTGGCCAGTGGTTGATCAGCTTTTAAGTTTTAAACACAGTCAGATTGCTTCAAAATGTTTAATCATGCAATCCTGTGACATGAAATGATACTCTAATTGTGGCTATCATCTCCAAAGTTTATATATAGCAATGTTTTAAAAAACGGTTGAACCGGATAATCGGAGAGGAGAGCGGTTCAAGGTTTGATCGGTTTGATCGGTTGAACCGGTGGTTGAACCGGTATACTATATACTATATATATATATATATATATAACTAATCATAAAAATCATAAACCGCTTTGTAGTGTTGCCACCTATTTTGTGAAAAAGAATGATTAAAATTGTGGAAACTCCCAACCTAACTTCTAAAAATGCTAAATCCTAAGTTTTTCTTAAAAAAAGAACCATTTTCTTCTTTCTTTTTTAATAAAAATTTAATTTAAAAGTTGATGACCGGTCCAACCGGTTTTTTATTTCCGATTTCTTACCGGTTTAACCGGTTCAACCGGTTATTTTTATAATTTTTACGGTTTAACCGCTCGGACGGTTCTTTGGTTGAACCAGAACCGGTGGAGCTTCCGGTCCACGGTCCAACCGGTTGAACCGGTCCGGTTAGACCGGTTTTTAAAACAATGATATATAGGCACATAATGGAATAGTGTCTCATGACTTTATGAGCATCATTGCATGGTAGCATGCGTTTGCTGATGCATATGTCGTCCTTCGTTCCTAGTTCTTACACTTAATTAGGGATGATAATTTTTTTCAACTTTTATAGTATCCGCGGGTAATATTTGTTGGGAGTGGGGGTTTAACACCCTTTTATTAAACGGGGTGGGAGAGGAGGTTGTTTCTCCTGAACCCGTGAATACTCGATATATAATTTTAAGTATTTAAAGTTATATTATTGTTATGTATATGTATGTTTTTCAAAAAAATTGTATTATTATTTAAGTATTTAAAGTTGTTGAACTAAATTAGTTTGTAATGATTAAATTATGAGAAATTATGATATTAAAATTTATTATTCTTTTTTCAATTTTAATAATTTTATAAATATCTATAAATATACCTATCTATCCGCAAAAAAAACAAAAGCGAATACTAACACAAGTACATAACCCCTGTCCCCCGTCCCGGCATTGCCATCCCTAGACTCAACGTGTTCACACAAAGCAAATTGAAAGCAAATTGAATGTGTAACGTGACGGTGATGTGTGGTGGTATGGAGCACTGTATTAAGCCTAGCTTTAGCATCATCTCCATTATTCCTGTTTGTGAGTGCAATAAGAAAATGAAAGTAGTCGTACTGCATCAACAATTGCAAACGCATATGATGCTATAGCCAACGATATTTCTCATGGTATTGAGGTCGAATATATAAAACAGGAAGAAAACAAAAGAGCCAAGCAAATTTAATAGAACCCACTTAGATACTTCTGAACTAAATAATAAGGTATCAAGATTTAATGCATTCTTTTTTTGGTGAGCAAGATTTAATGCATGTAAAATTACATTATTTATTTCCGCTTATCTTCTTCTCAATAGTTTTTTCTATTTGAATTTTTCTAAAAAGTTAGGACAATCTTCTTCTTTAGACATTCACTATTATCAAAATCATCTTAATTAAATTGCACAATTTTGTGGTATGCTAGTTAAAGGCCTAGTCCTAGATGAGATATTTGCAAAAAAAGATAAAAAGAAAAAAAAAAGATGCAAAAAACAAAAGAAATTTCAAAGTGGCCCCACGCAGCCCAATTGTGGTTTCGGGGCTATTGTGTATCTATTCTAATTGTGGGCTTCCAAGTTGCTTATGCTTTTATCGAAGTTTTGTGCCGAAAAGAAAATGACTTATTGGGACTTCAGGGTTTCTAGCTGAGCTTTTGAAACGTGACAAAACCTTTGTGGCCCAATAACATCTACTTTCTACCTTTCAAGCCATGGACCACGAAATGGAGACTATGATTTTTAAAAATTGTGCAAGAAGCATTATTTGAGAAAGTATCACTATATCACAGTATGTCCATGTTTCCAATTTATTTATGAGTAGTGTTAATTAAATAATATTTATCTTTATAACTCTTCATAATTAATTGTTTCATTTAAGGGTGTGTTTAATAAAACTAAAAAAATTAGCGTTAAAAATTTAGTACTGAAATATTTAGTGACGAAAAATTAAATATTGAAACTGTGTTTTTAAAAAAGTTTACATTTTATGTGTTGAATGTATACTACAGGAAACTATTTACATATAATAAAATAAAGCGTATAATACTAAAGGGAAATTTTTTTAAATTACTTAAATATAAATATTTACTGCTGAAGTGTTTGTGACCATCGATGAACCGAATACTTTCAACATTTTTAACTTAATTAAATCTTTGGTAGGTATTAAATACAACTAAAAGTATTAAAATGTTTCACTTTTAACACTAAATTAAAATTTCAAACAATGGCTAAGCACAAATGACCTCATTTAACTATTTTAATATAAAATAAATAAGAAAACTGCCTAAGTAGCATTATTCTTTATTCATGTTGTTCAATGAGGAAAATGAAGAAGACTGTTGAGTGTTGAGGATTCGTTCTAGCTTTTTATTCATGAACTTTCCATGTCTAATCTTTCAGATTTTTCCTGGAGGTTCCACAATAATTTAGTTAAATTAATGTGTACAGTTCTATACAATTAAGAAATTTCAAGTTTTGAAACAAAGAAAAGTATAAATTTGAATTTTTTTTTTTTGGAACTAGAAGATGAAATTTTCATGTCATGAGTTCCATAATAGCCTTGATCCATATCTCCACTCAACCAAAATTAGTTTTTAGACCAGTAGAGCATATAACTCCATTAACTAATTAATAACCAAAATAAAAGTAACCATAGTTGAATTAACATCGCCTTCAACCTTGTCTTATTATCAAATCCACTGACACTCTTTCCCTACCTACGTGAGGATGTTAAGCACCTAACTCTTCATTGTAGGGAATAGGAGATGTAGCATACCTTTACATTAGTATGATATTGTTCACTTTGAACCTAAACTCTTATGGATTTATTTTTGGACATCACCTAAAAAACTTCATACCAATAGAGACATTTTTCATGCTTATAAACTCATGATCCTTCCCTTGTTTAGGTAATGTGGAACTATGTTTTCACTTCAACAATCTTCCCCTCAAACAAAAGACCATGGTTCAGCCTCCTCCTAGTGGAAGCCTCTACGAATATTCAGTCTTATACTTGTACTGCCATTTGTTCTCCAACAGAACTCGCTGCCTAACCAACATGTTAGGAAGACTTTTGACACAAGATCATTTCTATCTTGCACCGTTGTACAGTAACGGGACACGCCGCCTGATCACCTCAACGTCAGGAGGACTTTTGACACAAGAAATCTTCAACTCAGATCCATCAACGGCTGTTCCAATACTCGCCATAACCAAAACCATAGACTCTGATACCACTTGTAAGGAATCGAGGATGTAACATATCTCCACATTGGTATGATATTGTTCACTTTGGGCTTAAACCCTCATGGATTTGCTTTTGAACATCACCCAAAAGGCCTCATACCAATGGAGGTAACTTGAAAAGAGGAATCTGAATATTATTTGAATTATTTTCTCAAAGAGTGATTACAATGCATATATATAGGCTGCCAGCTACCTAATTAAGGAAATACAATGGAATAAAAACTATACAAATCAAATATGTCCTAATAAATAAAATATGCACTAATTATGGAATAAATCTTTCCTAAAAATATATCACAACACTCTCCCTCAAGCTGGTGAAAATATATCTATCATTCTCAACTTACAAGTAAGGTTTTGCAACTGCTCTGTGGGAAGTCCCTTGATGAACATATCTGCCAATTAAAGCTTTGAAGCGGAAGATTATTGGATTATTTTAGTTTGGACTTGCATAAATCAGTGTTATTTTATTAAAACTCAGATTAATTAGATGTCAAAAATATTGAAACATATTATTGTTATTGTTGTTAGTCCAATCATGTGATCACTAATAGTTGTTGGGCTTGTTACTATTGAGCATTTTATGTTATGTGGGTTAATGTGGTAGGCTGTGTATTGGACTTGCTATGATGAGCAAGCAGACCCATGTTTCAATGCACAGGAAGAGATTCATATTCTTTTCTAGGATTGCAGTGTGGTTGCCTCATTGAGACTACACACAAAAAATTCAACACCTTAGGATAGGAGTAGTTTTTCTCCTCACACACACCTCAAGAACTGACGAACAAAAATTATTGCGTTTCTCTTTGATTTGTTTATAAGAAGGCTATGGATTGTTCATCATCTTCTTATTCAGGTAATCCTTGAAACTAAACTGACTTAATAATTGTATGATTTGTGTATGCCATGACTTTAGGGTTAAGTAATATTATATTATTTTAATTATATTTATTTGAATCTTCTTATTTGTAAATAATAATTCATCATTCATTTCAGCAGCAGCAAACCCTAATAAATTATAACAAATCAAACCACTACTTGATAAATTAAATTAACGTGTTATCTGTATCAATGAAAAGAGAAAAGGTCAACTGGGCACGAACGTAGAAGAAAACAATGAACCTAAAACGTCTGATGTAGATCAAATTCATTAAACTTCCTAATCGTCTTATTTGACCTAATAATAGTCTTTGGTTTTGCCACTTGCAGACAATTAGGCCAATGGGTATCAACTTGAATCCCCAGATAGAACCTAGTTCACAGTAGAACTAACAATACGGAACTGTGGTTTCTTGGCCATTGCCACGAAATGGCTCTGCAACTGCCTCCCAAACAGGGTGGCCATGGCCCATGGCTAACAGTTTCGAAAAGGAAGCAAAAGAAAACTAAAGATTATCTTACTGGTCTACTGATATATTAATCTAAACTTAGAGCTGAAAATATCAATTCCACACATTATGCATGTCAGAATGGTAATGCTGGGAGAGGCGGCTAACTGAATTTTCTATATTTTTTCTTTTGCATATTTTTTTTGTTTTTGACCTGGTAGTTTTTGTAGTTGAGTTTTTTTGTTTTTGTTGGTGAATTGTAGTTGAGTTAATCGCACTAATACAAGTATCCAAAAAATCAATAACGTGACAATTTAGTCACAGCTCAAAGTTCACAGCACACTTAAAAAGAAAGCGTCCATGATTATGCCATAGGTTAATTGAAATGGTGAGAAAGTGACGGAAGGATAACATCATATATAATAGGGACTAAAACTCTATATCTGGGTTTTCACTTCACTTAATAGGGACTTTAAAACTCTATACCTGATTATGAAAGAAATAGAGTGGAAAGAAATAGGAAGAAGAGAAATAGAGTAGAAAATGAGTATATTTTTAAGTTGTTTAGATTAATGCTTTGTTTGGATTATGAGAGAAATATAGTAGAAATAAATAGAGTAGAAAAAAATAGGGAGAAGAGAAATAGAGTAGAAAATGAGTAGATTTTTAAGTTGTTTGGATTAAGAGAATTATGAGAGAAATAGAAAAGAAAGAAAATTAAATTTTATTGTAAATACATATTTGCCTCTATTTAGTTATTTATAAAACAATAAAAAGAAGGATATATTAGTTAAATTTTCACATCTACCCATTTCTTCTCTATTTCTTCTCACTTTAGGAGAGAAATGAAAAAGTTATGGGACCCACAACTTTTTTTTTCTCTATTTCTCCTCTAACCAAATAAGAGAACTTCCCCATTTCTCTTATATTTCTCTCTTCTCTAATTCTCTCTTTTCTATTTCTCTCATACCAAACAAAGGATAAGTTCTTGAATCAATTAAATTAATTTTTTTTCCAGTTTTTTTCTCAGTTTTTCTTAGGCTTTGTTTGGATTATAAGAGAAATAGAGTAGAAAGAAATAGAGAGAAGAGAAATAAAATAGAAAATGAGTAGATTTTTAAGTTGTTTGGATTAAGAGAATTAGGAGAGAAATAGGAAAGAAAGAAAATTAAATTTTTATTGTAAATACATATTTGTCCCTATTTATTTATTTATAAAATAACAAAAATAAGGATATATTAGTCAAATTTTCATCTCTACTTATTTCTTCTCTATTTCTTCTCACTTTAGGAGAGAAATGAAAAAGGTGTGGGACCCACCATTTTTTTTCTTCTCTATTTCTCTTCTAACCAAACAAGTGAACTTCTCTATTTCTCTTCTATTTCTCTCTTCTTTAATTCTCTCTTCTCCATTTCTCTCATACCAAACAAAGGCTTAATGACTTTGGTAATAAGAAACTTATCCTGTTATACATATAAAATGATATTACCCACAAATGAGCAAATACTAATCTACTAACACAGAATAAATAGCTTGAACTAATAAGGGTGCGTTTGCTTAAGGTTTTATATAGTTGAATTGATTTTAAAATAATTAATCTTGAATTAATTAATTTTAAAAAAATTGATATTAAAAGAATTAATTTACGTTTGAGAATAATATTTCAAACAACAATGATATTCATACACTATAAATTGTATATCATTTTTATACTTAGTTAATAATAAACAAACTTTTGGTTAATACGATAAATTTAGTAATCTATTACTTATAAACTGGTAATTAATTACAAAATCTATTAACTAAATAATATATTGTATTAAACAAGAATTTGTTCATCATTAACTATATGCAAAAATTTAGTATTTAAGTATCTTTTTCATATTTCAAAAGTTAGTATAGAAGAATTTATTTTGTTTGGATGATGTAATCTAAAATTATTTTTAAATATAAAATTATTAAAAAATATGTGAAATGACTCATTATCTCTCACTGATTTTACCTTTTTTCTAAGGTAATGTAGTAAGATCATAAAACCCCAAACCCCGTGCAAATGGGCTTTTAAGATATTTTATTTTGTTTGAGTGAAATTTTAGTCGAAGAAAGTAAAAGAAATTTTTATCCCAAATAAAGTTTGGATAGAAATAATATTTTGTTACTTTTGCGATAAAAGAAAGCTTGTTTGTGTGTGTATTGAAAAAAATATTCTTATAATTTGATATTATATCACTATTTTTTTTGGTAATTATATCACTATTTTAATAATATTTAAATAAATATAACCTAATAATTTTTTTAAAATATTATTATAGTTATACTCAAAGTGATTTTATTTTATAATACCCCGAATAAACTTAACTTTTTAACAAATTTATTTTGCAAATCAATTTATTTATAATCAATCTTTTAACATTAATTTATTAACAATCAAATTCAAAATAACTCATATTCTTTTTTTGGTAATTACACATCCAAAAATAATTTTTATTAACATTATCTAAACAACATTCATTTAACAAAATTAATTTTCAGATAAATATTTTCAAATATAAATCACTTCACTCAAATTGATTTCTAATTAAAATCAAATTTGTAAAATCAAATTCATCTAAAATTACGTTTATAAAATCTAATCCAAACACGCACATGTGATTTAGTGTGTAAAAGTGTTTTCGTTTAACATAAAAGCTAAAAAAATTGCAGTAAGGAGAATTGATTTCTCCTACCACAAACTTGTTTATATTCAACGCAATATGTAGCCAAACAAGATGAGATCCCATCCGCGAGAGCTAAACTCCATTATATCTGCTGCAAAATCTAAAACAAATGAGCCATAAATAGTTCTAATGACCGAGAAAGCAGTTCATTGACAACATGACACAGATGAGAGCACTAAAGTGCTGTTTCTTTCTCATGCCTTTCTTCAACGTCTTTCATTGATTTTCAAATCCACATCTTATTATTATTTTTTTTTTTGGTACATAAATCCACATCTTATTTCCCATGAGTTCTCTTCCGAGATTACTTTAATCATTATTAATGACCATTAGTTTGTTCCCTGGGAAGGTGGTAGTGGTACGGTTGACAATATTGAAAAAGCTCACTATTTGACTACTGCTACTTTTCTTTTCTGAAAAGGCAATGGACAAAGCCACGCAAGGGCTTCCTTCATATTTACCTCCCATACGCAAAGGACACAAATTTCAACTTAGTATTTCTCATCTTATCGAGGCATTTGCACATTCTGGCAACCGTCCCAACGGGACATGGTGTGAAATTAGAGAACCTCGTAAAAAACTTAAAAGAGAAATAAATAAAAAGTTTTAAAGTCGTCCTTAATTAATTTTTTCATAAAAAGAGAAATAGTGGGATTGGACTCCTTAAAAAGGAGTCTGCATATTAGATTTTAAATTCAAGAATTGATTATAAGTATGGAAGGTATTAATACCCTACATCGTTTGTTCCGAGAACGGTTACTCATTTAATGTAAAGTTATTTTTTAAATTAATTAAGTTGGTTGTTTATTATTTGAAACAAAATATTTTTATTTTTTTTATTTTTCATGCCCTATTTTATCAGACATATAATTATCAAAGAGTGATAAATAACTAAAACAGGGAATGAATGACTTAATAGTCATTATTGGGGAACAAATTATGAACCCGTAACTTATTAAGTGTGAACATGGGGAATTAAAGATTTTTATTTCCAAGAAAATATATGTTTTTAAATGGAAAAGTTCTTGAAAATGGATTTCACAATGAAAAAATATTTTTAACAAAAATGATTTTCGTAAAAGTGTTTTCAAATTTTAATTCACCATTATCACCAAGTACGTGCTATACAAATTATTCACACTTATTTTGTGTTATTTTTTTGTTTTGAAAAATATTTTATTTATTTGTGTATTTTTGAAAATTAGATCCCGTCAGTACTCCCAGCAAAACTTAATATTAATGCCTCGAAAACATAGGGAATAGTTTAGTTGATCAGAATCCCGATTCCTCTCCCAATTTTTGTCATCAAACATTTTTTATTGTTAAGACTTTAAGTACGAATTATAACTCGTTTATAATAACACGAAAGCAATGAGGAAAGGTAATTTGAATGGGTAAAACAATCATTTTGTTAAAGCTCACCTCGATTTAACAAATGCAACAAATTAATGATGAAACAATAATTTTTTTATTGGAGGTCAATTATGACTTCGCTAGCGTTCCTGAAAAAATCACAAGATTTTTCCGCACCTCAGGGAAGTCAAAATGTCGTTGTCATTGCAACTAATTTTAATTGTCCAATCGTTAGAATCTTGTATCATAAATTAATTCCAAAAGAGGCAGATGGAAATTAAAATAAGCAAATTCATTATGGAATAAAATTGTTTATTAAATATCATTTATAGCCCCGTCGGCACTCCTAGCAAAACTATAAAATTTCTTTTCACCTCAAGGAGATCAAAATGTTGTTGTCATTGAAGCTAATTTTGATTATCCTGTCCTTGAAATCTTATAACATAGATGATTTTTTTTATTTCTTCAAAAAAAATTGTGACAAGCACGATCCAAGTAAAAAGATCAATGAATGATAATATTAAAATAAACTCACAATATCAAATCCATTAAAAGGCAACACCATAAAATGCATATTCATGTTGTGATAAACTTGGCCGATCGAGCATCCCGCTTGGGTGATTGAGCACCCTAACCAGCATCCGACTGAGGATGTGTCGAGAATGGAGAAGGTCGGATCGGTCGTGGTCGATCAGATTAGGGTTGAGAGCGAAAATGGTGGTCGAATCGGTCATAGTCGATTGACTTGAGTGGAAATGGTGGTCAAATGAGTTGAGGCTAATTAGTTGAGTGTTGGTGGGGGTGGAAAAATTGGCGATCGATGAGAACCGATTGGTCAAGGGTAAGATGGTAATCGACAAAGGTAAGCTCGGTCGGTAGGCTGATGAGCCAATGAATGAGATTGATTGATTGACTTGGTGAGCCCAGGGGTTAAGGCCAAGGCTAAGGTCAGCTCGGTCTGTACATTAGTTGAGGGGTTAAGGCTAAGGACGAGGTCCGATCGGATAGTTGAGGGATTAAGGCCAAGGATAAGGTTCGACTGGATTAGCTAGTGAATGTATGGGGAGTTTAGGTCTGTTGGAAAATATATGAGGGTGTGGTGGTCGGTCGGAAAATGTCTGTTGGAATGATGGTCAGTCAGAATGGTACAGGGAAGGGGTATTCGGTCGAGAATTGGTATGAAGGAGTTTAGGTCAATTAGAAAGCATGTGGGGGCGTAGTGGTCGGTCGAAAATGGTACAGTGAAGGTGTGCTCGGTCAGAAATAGTCCAGGGAAGGGGTGCTCGATCATAAGTTAGTCTGGGGAGTGAGTGGTCGGTCGAACACGAATGCAGGCTCTGTTTTCTAGTTTTTTCATGGATTTAACATAATGTTGATGGCTGTTTGGCTAGGTATTGGGCATGCGTTTGGTAGAAAAATAGTGGGATTTTGTGATAATGTTAGTTGTTCATTGGTGGCTATGGATGACATTTTATAATGGGCATGAAAGTGGCTTTGTTTTGACGAGTTAATGCAAGGAATGAGTGTGTTGGTTTTCGGCTAAGTATAAGTATAGGTTCTGTTTGGTGTTTGTGGATTGGTTGTATTTTTGTGTGAATGATATTGTGGTTGAGAAGAGATGATGATGAAATGCAAGAATTGACCAAAATTGCAAATTGCAAATTTCACAACACAAATAGCAAGTTCAGCATGCAAAATCCAACATAAAAGAAAAACACTGAGACAATTAACTCTGTATTCAGTTTATTCAAACAAATTGAAACCGATGTTATACATGCTAGAATCTTACATCCTTAACATTTTGCCTTGATACAAAGATTAAAGGAAATAGGAGAGGGAAATGGTCGACTAGGGGTTACCGATAGTAATTCAAATGTTCTACCTCTGTGAGCTCTTTTGCTCTTTCCAATTTGACTCACCCTCTCTAGCTACTCAAAGAATCTTTCACAGAAAATCCCTCAAAATATTTTCCCTGAAATCCATCTAGAGAACTCTCTCAAATTCTCTTTTTCCTTCTTCTGCCCTCCCATTTTTTCATCGAAGAACAACTCTTTCTTTATAGGGGGAGGTTTCTGCAACAATACACAAAAAGGAGAAAAAACAAAACCCCTCATCCGCGCATGCCTCGTAGGATCTGGGGAGCACGTCCTCCCTACTCGTACGATCATGAACAAAAAGCAAAAAATGGGTGGTACAAGTCCGTGAGACGTGACTTTGGCGCAATAAGGAGCCAAGTTGAGGGCGAGTTGTAGAGGTTGTGGTGCAAGCTTTGCGAGGTGCAGAGGTGGAGGGGGAATGGTGCAGGAGACGGTCAGAGGTTGCATGGCAGGGGGATGAGGTCCCCTTCGTATCCAGGGCGGCTCAGCAGAGGGAGAGAATGGTTGGCTAAGGCATCATTGTGAAAGAAAAGAAAACGGGAGAATGGGCTTTGGATCGGGTCACAGAGGGGTAAGTATATTGGGTTGAGCTTGGATTATGATGGGCCAAGGAGAAAAAGATTGGGGTCGGGCTGGATGGGAAAATGAGGTTGGGCTAGATGAGGAGATGAGTTTGGGTAAGTTTAAGGGATTTAGGGGATTGGGCTTAGAGTTAAAATAAGCGTCTAATTTTTCACTCTTATTATTTTGTATTTTGTATTTTTTTTTGGAATAGACTGACTAATTAATTAAAAAAATTATTTCTTAATTTTTTAATTTTTGTAACTTTTATGTGACCCGAACAAAATACAGTGTTCACACACATATTATTTTTTTCCAAGTACTAAAACTATTCAACAAATTGACAAATTAAAGCAATCTTTTGATAATTTTTTAAAATGAAGAGAGACGTAATTTTTAATGTAACGTTTATTTTTTTTATTAGATAATTTTTTAAAATAAAAGAAATAAAATAAGAGATTATTATATATAACTTTTTAATCAAATATTTTTTAATGTTATTAATATTTTATAATTATCTTAATTTAAAAATAAATAAAAAATTCCTCCCCTCTTTTTTTCTCCAAATTCTTTCAAGCTAAACATACCTTTAGGAATATTATATATGTTTCTTTTGAGACTTTCTTTCTTTATATATATTGATTATATTCAGTGGCATTGGCAACCCTCAGTAGGAGCCCATTTTTTCTCAGCTTTATTTCTCGTTTATTAACAAACAAAAGAAACGAAAAAGAAAAAAGAGAGAGAAAGAGGCAGCTATTTTTTTTTATTAAAAATAAAATCTCACCCCAGAAAGCTTGATCCAATTCCATGAATCAGTACAAGATATACATTTCGAATGTTACGTTTGGATGAGATTTTATTTAGAAGGGTTCCCCTCAAGCCTCTAAAAGTAATTTTTCACTCTAACTGAAAGGTAAATAGAAGAAAGTGTTTATTTTAAATTAAATATTTATTAAATTGAATTCATACTCTTAGACTTGCATTATAAGGTTCGAACATAAGAATTATATTAAAAATTTAACTTTATAGCTTATTCCTTCCCTCTAATTTTAACTTGTAAATAAGACGAAGAATATTTTTTTCACATTTCTAAATTAAACACTTTTTCTTTTTTTGCTAAAATGCAAAAAAGCCTTTTTAATTATGGGTTAGGTTTATAAAATTTTTTTGTGCTTTCAAACTCATTAACTCGACTCTCTAAACTAACAAAACAATGTATAATAACCATTATGTTAACCTATCATTTAAATAATTGATAGAAAAGTAATTATGTGTTAATTTTTTTTTACTAATCTTACTTTAAATCATTAATATTTATTCATCAAATAATTTCTAAGGCTTTTTTTTGAACACTCACTAACTCCATACCACCGTTTGAGCAGTTTGAACGGTGGTACATGGTTAATAAATGTCTAGAAAAAGAGACCTAAAGATGATTTTAAAGATAAATATTAATAATTTAATGTGAGATTAGTGAAAAAAATCAACATATGACTACTTTCCATCAATTATTTAAATGGTAGGTTAACATAAGGGTTATTATACACTTTTTTATTAGTTTAGAGAGTCGAGTTGATAAATTTGAAAGCATAGGGGTGTTTTCCAAATTTGACTTATAATTAGAAGAAATTCCTTACATTTTAGTCTTTTTTTTTATACCAGAGATATTTGTATAACCTTTAAATTTGAGACTAATTCCTTTCAGCCCGTCGAGTGATTATGATTATTAGTCATTTTATAATAGGGTCTCTTAAGATTCGAACATTTATTCTTCTCCTAGAATCGTAAGTCACTTATTACTCTGGCCAACCATTTTAGAGTTTCTTACTTAAACACCTAAAAATTGAGAAACAGCTCGATCTCTTCTATATATCCTCTATCTCTCCGTTCAAAAGTTTCCAAACATAATAATAATAATAATAAAATTTTTATTGACGACCAAAAGCAGTACTAATTTGAACTCAAACATCTTCATGACGAAACGAAATAAGGAAATTCCATTACAATTAATTTGCCTGCAAAGTAAATTAAGGAAGGCATTATAACGTATTTGGACTAGCATATATAAAATATATTAGGGAAGGCCGTGTTTGGAGGAACCGACTTTGACAACACGACACGCATAGCATAGGATTTACAATCCTTCAAGTCAACTTCATACTTGAAGCCGCTTATCTGGCTTGCTATATAGCCACATAACGCGTAAGGTTACTTTGCCATTCAAAGCTTGGAAAATTATAGGAAAAATAACAAAATTAATAATTATTTAATTTATTTTAAAAATAATTAAATAATTAATTAATTAAATTAATAATTTACGTATAATTAATTATGTATATAGTTAATTAATAATTTAATTTAAAGATAAATTATTAATTAATTATATATAATTTATTAATTAATATAATTAAATATTTAATTAATTTTTAAAACATACCAATGAAAAATTATTTTTTCTAACTGATGAGTCATTTTCTCAAAATTATATAGCCACATAACACAATACGACGTTGAAGCAGCATTCCCTACACGGCTTGGCACTTGGCAGATATAACTCGGTCAGAAGATAATTACTAATCAGAGGAGCTTATTAGACCCATTTTTTTTGTTGTAAAAATTGGACTGACACGGTCGAAAAGATTGAAAAATTGGTGACTTAGTTTAAAATTATGGCCGCTTTTTAGTTAAATCTGATAAAAAAATTGATGAATTAGATTAAAAAAAACTAGAAATAATTAGTTTGAATTGAATAAAAAAATTCAATCAGCTTTTATTATTTTTTCGTTGATATATTTTTTTTTTTTGTTAAACTGGTGATTCGACCATTTGACTGGATCGGCTCTAATTCGATTCTTAATCTTTTAATATTCATTATAGAAGAATTATTAGTAAGTAGTACTTTGGGTACTTTTATTGTTGCAAAAAAGAAAAAAAAGAAAAAGGCAGTAGAAATCTACGTCTCTAATCCATAACCAGATTCTGGATACGTACAAAGACTTGTTATTAATTAGTGGGCGGATAGAATTTGCCAACCCAATAACAAGTGTCCTTAGCAACAAGATAAAGGGGTTGCAAATTCGGTATATAATGATACCAACATGTGCATTAAAGGCAGGAATCACATGGGAGGGTCTTGGTTCAACTCACCTTACCCATTAGCCTAACATGGCAT
The DNA here is from genome assembly GCA_023212625.1 of Styphnolobium japonicum. NCBI lineage: Eukaryota > Viridiplantae > Streptophyta > Magnoliopsida > Fabales > Fabaceae > Styphnolobium > Styphnolobium japonicum. The sequence goes on from JALBWW010000013.1 coordinate 4,572,206, forward strand.
TGCCCGATTAATTATATGTTTCTTGTTTGTTTTAGCCTTTTCATTCGCAACGTTTTTTTCTCTGTCCTTTTTTTTTTGTCCTCTCTTAAAATTTTTATGTGATATATAGAGGAATTGTAGCAGATATTGCAGAAAGAGGATGGTAGCTAGTGAACCTTTCCAATCTGCTAAAACTTCAATAAACCTTATTAATGGAGACAATTCATTTAAGCTGTCAAAATGACTTAGCAATAACAATTAAGCAAGCATCTATCCTTCCTGCTGTCCCTGCGTTGTTCACGCGGCAGTGGATGTTTGGGTCTAAGAAAAACCCCACCATATGATTATTTGAATGGAAAAGACCTTGACTTAATCCAACCTTCAGTGGTCAATTAGTTTGGGTTTCAGTACAACCCACCATTAATGGACATCACCCATGCTTCATGATGGTGGGTTATTTGGATATTAGATTCGACTCTTCTTATAGGGTGTAACTTTGTAATATAATTTAATACATATAGTTATAATCCATTCTGAAAGGGGAAAACAAAAATGGATTTATATCATTTATGATGTACAAAATGTCAAAATTTATCTATTTAAATATATATTACCTTATTCTCACATTTACCACATTTAACATAGTATAAATTCAAAAACTTTTTTCTATTTGCTTTCGAAGCAGTACTTTGTACTTGAATCTACATATGATAAAGTGAAATCAAATGAAAGATCTTATTTCCTTATTGCTCAACATAGTGTAAATATTATATATTGCAAGAAATCGAGATTTAATTTCATATATTCTTACTCTCACAAAAGATCTTATTAATTAAATCAGTTAAAATATTTCTAATCATAAATATATATAATTGTTGATCAAAGTAATAATTAAAAGAGAGAGTATATAAATTAAATTCATGCACATAACAAACTAAAGAATCAAATTAAATAAAAGGAAAAGGAGATGAATTTATATAATGGGAATTTACATATCTTTGTTAGATTGAATTGATGACAAAGAGTACAGTCCAAAAGCAATGAACAAATTTTGTCTGTACAGAGAAACAAAGAATTGAGCAGAAACAAAATCTGAAGCTAATCCCAATTCCCCCAAAGGGCGAAGCCCCCCCAACCCAAAAGAAGAAGAAGAAGAAGAAAACAACAAATGGAAACTAAGTGCGTGCCATTCCTATTCACTGCACTACAAATTCAATCAATCCTCTGAACAAAGCTACACCTTTTCATCTTCACCCAGAAACAAACGGGGCCTCTTGGCAGTTACCGGTAAAGGGCTTTCCACCTCTTGTTCACCGCTTCCATCCATGTTCTTCTTCTTGGAGTCGCCGCCACCGAACGCCTCCGGCCAGAACTCCGTCAGGGGTGCCGGCAGGTTCAGGTCAAACCCACGGTGGCTGTGGGTGGAGGCGCCGCCCTCAGAGAACGTCACGCCACTGCTGTTGTTGCCGTTGACGTTGCTGTTACTGTTGCTGTTGCTGTTGTTGCCGCCTTCGTAGTGGCACCGCTTGTGGCCACCCAAGGCCTGACCCGTAGGGAAAATTTTGTGACAGATGGAACACTCGTGCGTCCTTCCACCGGTGGTGGCGGAGACGTTGTCGGTGGAGGTGGCGGCTCCGGATGAGGACTTGCGGTGGCTGGCTTTGTGGCCACCGAGTGCTTGGTATGAGGGAAAGGCTTTGTTGCAAACGGTGCACCTGTGAGTCAGCTTCATAGGCGGCTGCGGCTGCGGCTGCGGCTGTGGCGGCGACGCTGCTTGTTGTGGTTGTGGCTTTGGCTGTGACTGCGACGATGATGACTCTGTTTCATGGTGAAGCTGCAAAGAGGTCTTGTTGTTGTTGTTGGTGGTGGTGGTGGTGTTGTTGCCGCTGTGTGATAACATGATGAGGCAGAGAGCGAGGTACTCTTCCTCTGTGGATGGGTTCTCGAGACGGTGTCGTTTGGAGCGCTTCCTCTTAGTCCATGGCTCATGGCAGTGAACGTCAACCTCGTCTTCTTGGTAGGTAGGGAAGGGAGTGGTGGTGGATGTGGTAAGAGAATTCATAGCCTCCAAAGCCATTAGGCAATGAAAATTACAAAATCACAGAGAGAAAGAGAATAAGGTATACGTACTCTTATGTATAATAGCAATCAAATAGAAAGAGAAGAGAAGAGTGTGTGAGAGAGTAAGCAGATGAAGAAGTGAATGTGAGGAAAGAGTGTTTATATAGGGGATATGGTAAAATGAGTGAATGAATGAAAATTCAAAGAAATAGTGAAATTAAGGAGAGGAAGGTGGTGAGTTGGTGACTTGGTGTAATAAGAAGAGAGTGAAGTCGGTCAACTAAGGAGGAGATGGGACTTAGCTACTAAGACATGGATGACTTTTTCTAAGTCAAAACTATGGTACGTGATACGTATGCGCTTTACTTTCTCTTTTATTAACATTAACCACACACAAAGGTAATGGTTATGGTTATGAATTATGATATTATCGGAATGTGAATGGGGTGTTATTGTGTGTTTGGCTGTGCCAGTCAGAGTTTTCTTGGTGCGTGTAAAACACGATTTATTTGTGATTTAATTTATTATATATGATATAAAACTACACATGGAATTTTCTGTCCAGAGATATTTGGATGAAAACGTGAGAATCTTGGACAGTAATCTTTTACCAAGTTTGGATTTGGAATAGTTTCTTTTTTCTTTTTTCCAGCTCCGTCTTTTTTAAATGTCAACGAAATGTATCGTGACTTGTTCAAAAGAGTAATTCTATTACTCCATTATTATTATCACAAATTGCACATAAACTTTCATTAATGTGGTTATATCTAAACTTGACAGATATAAATTATCAGAATTGAGACAAAAATCATTTATGTAATAGTTGTTTTTTTTACTAAGGCACGAAAAAAAAGTGATGAAAGGGATCAATTCAATTAGAATTTGATAAAAAAAATTAAGAATAAGATAAAATTTGATTGAACAAGTATCTTCTTTATGCGAGATTTCTGTTAATGTTATTATAACGGGAATTTTGTAATTTTTGTTAGGGTTTATGTGTTTTGGAATATTTAGATATATAGAAGAATTATTCGTAAAACGTTAAAAATTTTAAAATATTTAATTGTTAAAAGTAATATCATTTATGGTTGTTTTTTAAATGGTCAAAATCAAATTAGTGATTTATGTATAATTTAATCTCATTATAAATGTAAAAGTGTGTAAATATTTTTTCTCAATTTTTTAATTAACTTATGCATAAAATAATTTACACATCTCACTTATAAAAGTATAGAATTTATTTCCACACTCGATTTCTGACTTTATAAAAAAGATAGACCATAACTGTTATGTCCCACCCATCCCACATTTACTTCGTTAGTTAGATTAGATTATAAAATAAATAAATGTTAAAAATAAATTCTAAAAAATTAATTTATTTGAGTATTAAAAAATATTTATAAACAATAAATACAATATTCTTAACAAATCATTAAATTTTACTTATTATATGTTAAAATAACAATATTATATAAGACTGTTTGTATTCTTTCGTTCTTTGATTAAAATATTATTGGGTCAACTTTTATATTAATTGATATTAAAAAAAAATTCTTAAACAATCTTAAGAGTATATCTTCCTTATATCAATTTATATTTAGATGAATAAATTAATTTTTTTAATAATAACGTTTAAATTTTGAATAGTTAAAATAAGAATCCCATCTCAATATTTGTATAAAAACACACGTAAACACAACTTTTACCCCCATGTTGGTAGAACATAGGTGGAGTGATAGAAATTATGGAATGTGATTCTAAAAGAACCGTCCGAACAACATATATTTGACTATTTTTCACAAAATTTTAATTAAAGAGGGGCTTCGTGGCGAAAACCGAAATGACCATTTACGTCAGGGCTTTGATCACGGTCACGGTCATCACTCGTCACTCTCTCTCACCTATCGTGGTTTGGGCAACCACTTCCGCTGCTATGAGTTATCCTTGATTCGTTGGTTGGCGCACACCCAATACAGCTAATGTTCGCAAGGAACATCGCCACTCGCCACCTGTGTTCATAACTTTTGCCAATACATTTACTCTTTTTTTTTTCTCTAAATGTAAATACAATATGCTAGAATCTGAAAAAACTTTTTCTAATATTTAAATAGATGAACTCAAATGCAATTTTTTTTTATCAAATTTAAATTTAGTCTATCTACTAATATGGTAATTTGTGATTAATTAAATTTACTTAAAGAAAACTATCCATCATATAATGATTTTAATAATTAACTAAATGTATAAATAACTAATTAAGAGATTATATATAATCTTCTATTTTTATATGAATTATCTATTGATGCACTAATTTTTTTAATAGTGTATATTATGCCTACTCCATCTAATTTGCTTTATTGCTTGGCAGTCTAATCTAGAGATAAGATATTCTTTCACAATATAGAAGAGCTCTCAATATAGAAAAGCTAAAAAATAAGATACTTCGAATTTGAGTTAATGACCAAACTTTTTTAATATTAATTTTATTCTAATGTAGTTTTCTTGTTCATTTTATTCACTTAAAAATATACTACCGATTTAGATAACTGACATAAATTTCTTCATACATTACAAAATTATTTTATAAATTTTAACTATATAATAATTTCCAGTATTATGATAAGTAACTCTTTTAAGATTAGTATTATTTTTATTTGGTGTAAGATATTTTTCTACATCAATTTAAACAAATTTATGAATTAACCTTTTAATGAATTTAAAATTAAGACAATAACATTAAAAGTAAATTTATTTTGATTTGAATATTTAAAATGATATTCTATTTGCTTCTCAAAAGTGTTTTTATACCTTTTCAGTTTTCATACATATTTTAATATTTTTTTTTAAAAAAATAGAAACAATACTATTTCGATCGGTAATCAACTAATGGCTACTTTTATAAATCATAATCAGTCAGTTATTTTCATGATTTAAGATTTTTGTGCATTATTATATACTAAGTTCTAGAACTATATGGAATAAAAATGAAAGGTGTGAGTGTGTATGAGTTTTTTTTTTTTGTCTAAAAATAAGAAACGTGTTAAGTGATAACTGAAATAGAGAGTGAAGAGTGTGGTAGATGTAGTGGGAGTAGAAGTAGTTGCTTCACCGACGCAATATAAAAGAGGAAAAAAGCGTTAGGCATACGACACGCAACGCAAATAGGTTCTAATTGGCGACACGTTGCGGTTGAAGTCTCAACTTTACATCTGATCTGCCTACTTCCACATGTTCAGAATAACCGACAAACTTCATCATATCAAACTAATCACTGATCACTTTCTTTTCCTTCCTCCAGCTACTCTCACTCTCAAGTCCTAACCAACACCAATTCAACTCAGAATTACTCCACTGTGTTGTCAAATATATTTTCATGTATTAAACACAACTTCTGGGGAGTGAGCTAATATAAAAAAAATACTACTTTATGCCATTTGTCTATAACTAATTATTTTTGGTTTCGGGTATACATAATTATTGGTTATGGAGGAATTACACTTAGAACAATGCTATTTAATTAAAATTAATTTATTAGAATGAGTTGTGATAGTTATTTACTTTTGGGTAGATAAGTAATGAATTGTCATTATTTTATTTATTTTGTGTAACACTATTCCTTACACTTGTCATCTTTCTATTGCCAAGGCTGAAAGCTCTTCTAAACCCCACAGAACTGAAGACAGTTGGAGCGAAGAAGAATTGGCATATTTGTGACATGACACCCAAATTGCTGTACTCACTTGACATTATTTTTATTGCTTTCCAGTTTGGATCTAGACCCAATGGTTGCTCGAAAATTTTACCCATGGAATCTAGCTGCATGGGCATTGTCTTTTGTTAATGCGTGCACCGTGTTCATGGAATCAGTGGCCAGCTTCATCTGTCCAAATCCCATATCCCAAGATATTTTGAAGACCATATAAAATGGCCCACTCTTCTGCTATAGGAGAGTAGAATACATATCCCCATCTAATTTACACCCACAGCGCATTCTTCATCTTCCCTTTTCATCACGTATCACTCCCCCACATCCCGCCAGTCTAGCCATCTGTGTTTAGCAGCACCCAGTCTGCAGGAGGGGCGATGCTAGTTGATATGAACAAAGTCTTTCTTTGTTGTTACAACATCCACTTTTCTCCCAGCATTCTCTATATTAGAAACAAATCTTAGGACATGAATCGAGAGTACTTGGTGAAGCTTGAAATCAGTACTAAAATTTCGAAGGTTACTCTATTTCCGAGTGTCCAACAAGCTCTACCAAAAATCACATTCCTCGGTGCCAGGGGTGACGATCATCCACTTTCAAATTCATTGTCAACTAGGTCTGTAGATCATCAGAAAAGAAGCTTCCAAATTGGGTTGGAACTCTCAAGTCTCAACTCTTGCCACAAGCTTCTAACCACATCACAATCCCGAAGGACATGAAGTGTGTTCTCAACCACTCCTGAAACATTTCGAGCATTCTGCTGAGCATCCACTCTAAAAGATTCAGACCTCATTTGTTAGGAGTTTTCCATGGCAGGTCTGGCATTAGAAAATCCTAATATGCTCAAGCCCTATCCATTCCCATTTCCCAATTTATCTTCTATATCTATCAGAAGGACTTGGGGAATCACGTACATAAGTAGTTATAGGCACTCTTCATGGCAAAACATCCATTAGAGGTTCCCTTCCAAATTAAAAAAGCACGTAGTTACCAGCACCAGCCTCAGGAGGGTATCTTGATCGACCATTAAATTAAAGGATCCAGAAAGATCTGAGGAAGGAAATTAGATAAATTCTCTAACATGCATTGGGATTCATTGCCTACAAAAAAAAAGGACACTGGATTTTGGGGATCAATATCTGAATGTATAACTAAATAGCGACATTAGCAAGCAAATTCTCTCCCTCAACCCCAACCACCCCAAAATTTGGCTCGTTCTCCATTATCAATACTCCATATTCTGTTATTGATTAACCCAAGCCAAAGTTGTGCTAAGCGTCTCCAAGGAGCATAATCAGAAGGATCAACCTGCCACATCCAAATGTTATGTGAAATAATTAAAAAGTAAAGAGTTATGCATGTATGTAGTCACTAGTCACTAAGGCACTACTATGTCATTATGAACTACTTTCTTGTTAAATGGAAAGCCATTCATGTATGTAGGCACTTCGTATTTAGTTCCTAAAAATAAGGCTTTATGTAATTAAGATTATAGTATAGCAATTATGGGTGAAAGCTTGAGGATTTCCTCAGTTTTAGCTAGTATAAAAAGAGGACTCTAGCCACTTATCAAGTGTGCTAAATAATAAAAATAATCCTTCTACATAGATTTAATTTCTCACCCCCCAACACCTAAAATCTGGAAATTTTGCTCCCATTTAATCATTGAGATAGTGATCAAATATTAACCGTGGGTCGCCGATGACTGATGAGGACCCAACCCATCGTTAATCCACTTTCTTTTCAAATTTGACAAGAAATAATCATTGCCTACATCAATGAGGTATCCATGATACCCTTCTGATGTCATGACTGAATCAATTTTTGTTTCAGAAAAGAAAAACTAACCCTAAAACTTACCGTTTCCAATTGATGACCAACATATATTTTCATTGGTTTTCTGAATCTTCCCTTCTCTTCTGCAGAAATACTAATAACTGGATAGCCCTAATTCAGACATAAAGACCAATTTTATTTATTGCCATATATATATATATATATATACATATGTCACCAATATCCTCCAGTAGAAGTTGTAAAAGCCACTGCTAAGATTGTGTTGTTATTTTATTCTACAAAAGCAAAAGCCAATGGGAACTGGAAGTACTGATCATTAGGGTCCCTTCCCACAAGTGGCCACAACTATCAACAACTGAACTTTATACTGTGTCTTCTGTAGACAATCATCCACACTAATGAAGGGTTTATATGCAGCTAAAAACCCCTTGTTAGTAGCCCTCTAAACATATACACAAGCTACCGAACCTTGGCCGCAAAAACTCTGCATGCCTTCCAAGGCTCAACTTGCATGTGTTCCTCTGACTATAGCCTTCCTTAATTCTGCAAATATCTCCATATATAGCTTTGTAAATTCCTTCTTTGCATCTCCATAACACTATGCCTAATATACATGTCAGCCATTGTGTCATTATCCAAGGCATATACTGCCATCTAAGAGCATGACTATCCCTCCCAGGATATTCCTTTCAGACCCCACACCGATCCCCACCATGCATAAACGTTACAGTGGTTCAAAGTTGAACGTTGAAACTTTAAACTATACACAATACAATACAGATACCTGATTCCTAAAATTCTCTACCACTAGCACTCTTTCTCCTCAATTTCGTCCAAGTCCTCTTCACTAACACTAACGCACAAAAATACACAATGACGGGTGAGATTGAGAGAGATCACCAGTGCCACATCACCCTGACATTTCAACATTAGCAGTGCCACATATCACTCTCTGACATGTCTTAAAAAATAGGGTACAAAGAATCTTTCCTCGATAACAATTGGATAATATAAAGGATAAATTACTCTCTGCTCCTTGAACTTGTTTTGAGAAATTTAAATAGATGACTATATTTTAAAATTTCATAATTGAACTAAGTACAAAATTTGTAATTGAATTCTTGCCCTCATCTTATTGTTAAAAATTATTAACGATAAACTAAATTTAGGAACTTAATTAGAAATTATCAAAATAATAGGGATCTACAAAACTTGTAATTAGGTCTCTATAATTTTAAAATTTTGTACTTGAGTCCCTAAATACAACTTACCATTACAGTATTATTATAAGTTTTTAACAGCTGAACTCAATTAAAATTTTTTAGAACTATAAGGACTAAATTATAAATTTTTAAAGTATAAAAATTTATTTGAATTTTTCTAAAAAGTTGAATGACCTAAAAATTTAACCTAATATAAATGAATAATATGCACCAAAATAAATAAAAACAATAGGAACTAAAGTAAAAATAAAATGATTTTATAAGGACTATAATCATATTTAAACCTAAACACAAAAATGTAAATGAACTACAAAAAAATTGATTTGAAATTGATCAGCTTTATTTTATATTACGTAATTAAATTAGTTTGAATTTAAATAAATTCTTAATTTATTTTCGATTCACTTTGTATTAATGTTGTTAAAATAAGATTAGACTATGAATTAGTAAGACTTTTGATTCAGATTCAATCATTTAATTTTGTTAGTCAAACTAGATGACATCATAAAAAATAATTTACATGTAATAATATAAAAAATATAAAAATAATTATAAAATATGAAAAATATTGAATTTTTCTTTAAAAAATAATAATAGTAAGTTGATTCAATTAGATGAGTTAGGCAATTTAACTAAATTTTAATTGGTCTAAAATAATCTAAGTGTAAACTTGATTATAATACTAAATCATAACTATTTAAATATTTGATTCGTAATCAAACTAATCACACAGTTCGGTTGGATTTTGATAACAAAGCTTTAAATGGCATAATTAAAAAAAAGAAGAAGCAATTTTTGGTCTGAAGTTTAGGATATAGTAATAGTTAATGGGTGGACATACCATACCCGAACCCGTTTACGAGTGGATCCAAGTAATCAAGAAATGGACACTCCTACGACCTCGTGGTTCTCACACTGCACGCACTACCCATCTTTTCGCCGTTGGAACGAAAGCAACGTTCGTCCACTGTTGTTGTCTCTCCTTCATTCATATTCATATTCATAGGAATCTATAACTGAGTTCCACTTTGTGTCTTTCCAATTCTACCCATGGCCTCTTCTCTGTTATTACCACTCTCTGCCCCTACCGCACCCCCTTCTCTGCTCTCCAACTCGTCCTTCTTCCATGGAACCAAGCTCTTTCCTTGTGCCCCTCCTTCTTTTGCCAACGCCAGGACCAGAGTGGCTCGCAGGTGCTTCTTCAAGTCTCCATGTGCCAACTCCTTGGACCATATCCCTAAGCAGTTCAGGCAGGAAAATCTCAAGGATGGATGTGAGTTTTTGTACCTATCATTTATATGTTGGCTATGGCTGATTTATGCTGTTGATTTTTGTTTTTGTTGGAAGAAAAAACAAAACCCTGAAATTGTGGTTTTGGAGAAAAGTTGGGCAGAAAAATGAAAAAAGCAGAAATTTGAATCTGGGTCTGAATTCTTTTTATTGCTTTTTATGTGATTGACGATGATACTGTATATACTATGTGCCAATCAGAGTTTCTTTAATCAAGTTCGTCATGTATTTGAAACTGAAATAGCATAGCATTGAACATAGTTGTGTTTACTTTTATCATAATTTTTGTTTTTTGCCCCCATAAAATGTAAGGTTTATCATAATCATTATATTTTGAACACAGTCTGTACATGAGGGTTTTGTTGGGGGGTGGTTAAAATGTGAGGTTTTAAATTAGTGCACTAAAATTAATTTGGATGAAAACTTCAGGGAGTTAGAGTGTAATTTACCCAAAAAAACACTTGAAGAGGTTCTTATTCAAGTATGATTGAAAAGTTTAAAAATTGAGTATCCTACCTTGACCTTTATCTTCTCTATTATATAGTGATGGACAACTACAAGAATGCATCTCAATATCTATATGGCCTTTCTCCTTCACAAATGGACATGTTCATGACAGAAGATAATCCTATCCGCCGGCAGTCTGAAAGAGTTACAGAGGTTCTCACCCTTTATATCCTCTTGATATCATCTAAGTGGCTGTGATATTATAATTACAAAATTTCCTATTGATAAAAATTATTGATTGGGTAGTTGATTTTGCAAAGCACCCAAATCTTATCACAGCATATTCAGCTTTTCTGAAGTGCTCTTAATTTTAAATCATTGTGACAGGAAAGCATCTCATCTGCCAAGAATTATTTGGATCATGGTGGGATGTGGAGTCTATCTGGCGTGAGCAATAAGGGCCCTTCAAAATACAGCATGAGTGTTAGTATGTATCGAGGAGGAGGTAGGGGATATGGAAGGCCTAGAACTGCTCCACCAGATCTGCCTTCTTTGCTCTTGGATGCTCGAATATGCTATCTGGGTATGCCGGTAAGCATCACGATGTGTTTCGTTTTGATCTAGCCTGGTCCCTGATGATTACATATTTCTTGTTTCACTATCCTGTGTATATATAGAATACAGATATATATATACCTTCTATCTTTTATCCTAGTCATCTTGATATCCTTCTTTATGATTTGTACAGATTGTACCAGCTGTGACAGAACTTCTTGTTGCTCAACTTATGTGGTTGGATTATGACAACCCTTCCAAACCTTTATACTTATATATTAATTCATCTGGCACTCAGGTAAGCACTATAGTCATTGTTTTCAATGTCTGAAATTTCCCCTTGTATGAGGTGTTGATCTATATAATTGGTTTTCCGTTCCCTTTTTTCTGTTTAGAATGAGAAGAATGAGACCGTGGGATCTGAAACTGAGGCGTATGCCATAGCCGACATGATGTCTGTAAGTTGTTATCATGAATTATGTGCCCACTCCTACACTCACCCCAAGACTGTGATATGGTTGATCTTGTTAAACTCATCCTTGTAACTCATGCTTTTAATTAATCTATTTTTTTTCATATACCTGAAGTATGTCAAGTCAGATGTCTATACTGTGAATTGTGGCATGGCATATGGTCAAGCAGCAATGCTTCTGTCGCTTGGAACAAAGGGTTATCGTGCTGTCCAGCCAAATTCATCTAGTACGAATCATATCTATGTAAAATTTTGCTTGATTGCTTTCACTCATTCATTGTGACTTTTGGGATCTTCTGACAAATTCTGCCTTCTAGAGCCTTTACTTTGTATCTGTGGTTCATGAGTATATTTGGAGAATGGATGTACTGAATTATAATTTCACAATCATCCATTTTGTCATCTCATATTACATCTTTTGATCAAATGGCTACTAATATGCCTGTTAAGAAGTATTTTCCAGAAGATTAGTTTGTCAAATTTTAGTTCTTCAGGAGCCCTGGCATAAAGAGGGTAGAGTTATGATCTGTGTGAATTTCAACCCCAGTACTCAATATTGTACATTGAAACTGCTGGGCCACCATAGGACTGATGAAAAGCAACCCTGACTTTCAAGGAACAAATGAAACAACTTTGGTCTATATTTAATGCTATTTTCTGCTTCTGCAATACTTTATACAAAAACACGGCTTACATGACCATGGAATGATAGGCTGTTATAGAGGGACATCTTCTTGTCAGCACAGATACAATGAGAATTTGGGAACACAAAATTGAAATATGTCTTGATTGAATTGCATACAAAGCCTTCTTTACTGGCTAATACAGTTTTCTTTTTTTTTTCCTCCAGTGCTGTTGTTATTATTTTGAGGCCATAAATTTTTACATTAAGTTAGGGATATTTCCTCCTTGTCAGTTGCTATTTTTGAAATGGAGTAGAAAGATTTCCACCAAAAAAAAATGGAGTAGAAAGATTAATGATCGTATGTTTTGTATGGACTGTGTGGAATATAGTAATGTATGATTTTGAGCATTGCCTTCTCTTACTGTTGCTTCTGAACTGTTTTCTATTGCAGCAAAATTATATCTCCCAAAAGTCAACAAATCAAGTGGTGCTGTTATAGACATGTGGATTAAGGTACTGTCTACCTGTTTGTCCTCTTCTCTGTCTGTCTCTCTATCATTACTTTAGACATTCTAGTTATCAATTATATTGGCAAAACGCATGCAGGCAAAAGAGCTCGATGCAAATACTGAGTATTACATTGAGCTGTTGGCAAAAGGAATAGGGAAATCAAAGGAAGAAATTGCTAAAGAAGTCCAGAGGCCTAAATATTTTCAAGCACAGGAAGCCATAGACTACGGAATTGCTGACAAAATCATTGATTCAAGGGATGTTACATTTGAGAAGCGGGTAATATTTCATTGCTATTCATTCATGTTTATTCTCTGTAAATATATCATGCATAATAATATACTTATGATAACTTTCTTGATCAGAATTATGATGAAATGCTTGCTCAATCAAGAGCTACGAGGAGACAAGCTGGTGGCAATCCTCAAGTGGCTCCTTCAGGATTTAGGTAATCACACAAAGCATGGGCCCACTTATTCTGCTCCATATCCAATGCCTTAAAAGGTTGTTGGTCGGTTTGGTTTAAGTTGACTCCTAGTATGAAGGTCAAGCCCCTATCTTGTTCTTAAATCAAGGCCAAATAGAAATTTTCAACGGATAGTGTATGAAGTCTGTATCTTGGCTCTTGGGTAATATGTTATATACTTATATTTCTTGAATTACCTATGCTTAGTTTCAACAACGAAAGAAAATGACCAAGGCTTAGGGATTATTTTCCAAAGTTGTAAATACCGAACCATTACCAATGTGACAGACTTGATGGCTGCATTCTCTATTCCTTTGTTTCATTCTATCTTTTATGGTGGGGGTCTAGAGCACGCACTTGTTGCCCCCTTTTTTTATATATTTCTTTTGGGGTCAATAAGCACTTCGTGATGTTCATTTCATTTTGAATGAGACTGAGTCTAATTGAGTTTGTCTGTGACCCAACAATATTGAATGTCAGTCTGGACTAGAATAAGCTGAATCGAAGAAACTTAATATATTTGCACAATTTATGTCTCTTGATTTTGGTAGCTTATGCGAGCAGACTGCCTCATCTGGAGCTCTACTGGTAACATCGTTACCGTTTGGATGTTTTTAAGTGAAGGGGATGGGATGGGAAGAAAAAGGAGAGGGAAGGAAAATAAGGGGATGGAGGAGTTATTTTCTCTTATTTGGATGTTTAAGTGAGGAAGGAAGGAGAATTCTCTTTCCTTTGATTTGGATTAAGTTAGGAAATAAGAGTTAACTTATATCTCTTTATTTCATAAAAAAATGAATTAAATTTGATTAATTGTCAAGTGTAAATTTTTTTATATTATCATTTAATTATAGATCTTCATATCATTAACGGTTACTAATAAGTTCATTTTTTTAATGATCAATATGTAATTAAAAGATAGTGTAAAAGTTTATTTGTGTAGCATTCTTGCACAAATGCTGACTTCCTGAGGCATATTTGGAAGAATGCTGAGGCCATTTATATTCTCTCTACGCCCGTCGGCATTGAGAAGAATTATAACCTAACAGATCATAAAAAATTTCACCGAGAGTGGGTTCAAAATAAAGCCTTAATAAATTAATTTTCCCTTCACAGCCTCATTAGAAGTTAAGTTTTCCAAACAAGGGTTTAAGTATTTTTTTTCTTTTTTCGTTTTTCTTGTTCCTAACCTCTCATTCAAACATAACATAAATAAATAAAGGCCCCGAAACTATTTTGTTTTGTTGGTACAAACCACATTTAAATTGACTTGTAAGCTAGTTGGCGCTTTGCTCAGATCTGAGGTCTACGCATTGAAGAATATGGCACTGTATAGTAGTTGAAGTTGCCATGGATGAAATTTGATGCAAATCATTAGGTATTTTGGGGTACATATTTCCATCCCTTGAGATGATGTCAATAATTTTTTTAGCCATATGACACGTTCTCAGCCATTGGATCCAGAGCACCCGATACTCCTGGAGTACCTATTAATTATACTGACACTTGTTGCAATTAATTAGATGCATCTACCGCCTCTAAAATCTCTTGAGCTGTAAAGAATTCACTGGATTCTACTAGTAGGTCAACCACCACATATATTGGCAATTATCAAAGATGAAGGACAAGTATCTTTTTAGCGATGAGTTGAAAATTGAGGGAGAAGCACAACACTAGTGGTAATCCTCAGTTTTAATTTACTTTACAACAGAAATACCTTCACAAATTGAGGGGGAACTGGACAAACAAATTAGTGAAGCCATTTCTCACCGCAGCTTGTATCTAGAACTTAGCTAGTGCTTAACAAAATTAGTTTGCATGTAGTTTTTGGTGTTCACAAGAGAGAAGTGAACAAGTACACAGTAGAAATGATAAGGAAAGGAAATTCTATTTCCAAGCTAACTATCAGGTTTCACGCTGGAGGATTAGGATAGACTTTGGGCTTTGGCTTGACCTCAATCTCGTTTACACTGCGAACGTAGATAGCATCTTGTTCATGGCTGTAAAAGAAATGAACAGGTTACTTAAAAAAGTTAAAACTAGCATGTACGAGAGAGAGAGAGAGAGAGAGAGAGAGAGAGAGAGAGAGAGCTTACGGTTTAGGTCCCTCTTCAAATGTGTAACTTGATGCTACAGCCAGGAGGCGTCCATCTCTGCTAAATGAAAGCGCAGCAACGCTAGTTGGATATTTTGAGTACTGGATGAGAGAAAACGGCAATTTAGTAATTGAATGCATTACCGTAAGAAAAATCTGGTCACTCAAATTATTCAAAGCAAAAGGGAAATAAAAACCTGGTACAGCCTCTTCTTGTTGTTTCCGTCCCACACGTTAACATAACCGTCACAACCTCCTGTGGCAAACGTACCATATCTGCAGGCAGATTTTTCATAAAGCATTTTGTTAATCATTATTAAGTCAATGTACGAGTTGGTAATCCTAGCATGCACAACACCCTCCAAGTAATTAACTACTTAGCCAAGAAGACTGTCTTAGTAATTTATATTTCTCAACATCTGCCTTGAATGATACAAGCTACAGCTACTGGCACTGTAAATCCTAGAGAAACAATTACGTAAGCATTTTAAAATCCTCTTTAGAGTGCCTTCATTAATTAAGGAGAAAATAAAATTCAGGTAACAAAGAACTCTAAAATACTTACATAGGGTGAAATGCAATGGCATTTACAGGATAGACGATATCCCTTCCAGCTTCTGATTTTCTGTGACACTTAAAAGCATATCTGCACATAGGTTAGAAGTCATTAACAGGTAAAAGTTGATGAACACATGCTATTTCTCATATGGACGGAAACACCATCATATGTACGGGCATTGGGAAAGAAGTGCAAAATATTCATATCACGGTAGTAGTAGAAAGGGCACACATGGAGATATACAAAGAAATCTATACTTTTTTGCTTGGCTAGCCTCAGAGAGGTCAAAGAATTCCATTGCAACCCGCCCTTCAACAGAACTAAGTGCATATCCTGCATAAAGTTGTTATATAAGTATGAAGTGTATCAAATATCTAGGCTAAGAAACACAACACAGAAATCAGTGTGTCATCTCTGGAATCTATTATCCCACATAAATCAATGTGAATGAATAACTATCATGCATTTGCACATGTTTATTGTAGGTTCCTCTTTCAATTAATTTCTAGTGCTCATAAACAACTTAAAGCCCAGAACATAAGCAAACAATGACCAGCCATTGGCCCAGGAATGCTCACAAGAGTTTCGGAACAAAATGCAAACCTCAAGTTACGTAACTTATTCAAGAATGCTCAGAAGTTAAAGTTTACCTGTTCCGTTTGGGTAACATCGCACACATCTGGTTTGATATTTCAAAGAAGATTCCCTTCGTTGCTCCGGTTGAGACATGTTCCTCAAATCATAAACATTAACGTGTCTTCCAGCTGTTGCAACAACTAGACGATGTCCAACAAGAGAGAGAGAGTAAACACGCTCAGGTTGTGGATATGTCCCAACTAGTGTGCGCTCTTGCCCACTTGCACCTCTAGGGTCCCAACATTTCAGGGTTTTGTCCCAACTACCAGTGATCAATTGCCCTAAAATGACAGACAGGATAGAATGTAGCATTTGTCAATTTTCCATCAATTAAGAGAAAATGACTGTATTGAAGCTGCATATCTTGACATTGTCAGATACTAGTTTTGAATGATAATTGCACTGAAAGGGGATATATCATATGATTATAAATTTATAATTAATGTTAAGAAGGAGCCATTAAACAAGAACACTGCAACTCTTTTACAGCCTAACACAAAGGAAAGGATCATCTTTTGATTTTAGTTTCAAAACTGGTCTTCCTTCCTCAAGGTCCATTTCAGGAGAAGCTACACACACTGTAGACTCTACATCCTTAATATTATTCATTCCAATGGATATCACCCAACAATGCCTTGAGAAGATATCCTGAGTTCCTGACCAGTGACCACTAGGATGTTTTAGAGAGCATACAAGTAAACATAATTCCCTTTTATCCAAATTCTAATGAGCAATATCTTCAGCTACTAATACTATTACAACTTTCTGACATAACATGCATTTAATTAGCATTAAAATAAAATTAGCCAGAAGGGCATGGAATAGTGAATTAGAGTTCCTAAAGATCGTAGATAACAATATTAATCAGGCTACTAAAGCAGAAGAAAGATTACATACATTTGTCAGCTATAAATTTTTTATTTTTTATTTTTTTACATTTGCAATTTGTCAGCAGCATATCATGTCAACATTAAATCTGAAAGATAAAGCATACAGGTATTGCAACCAGGCAAGTTCTTGGTCAACTTAAGCAATTAACTAATTTAATTGTCAATCAGACACCAAAATCTAGCAGTTATATTTATAGAAAGTTTTGCTCCTAAGTGAAATGTATATTTTTTGTAATGATTATGCCGCCATGAACCTTTAATAACTAATCCATACATTTAAATTTCAGTAGTAAGAACAGAATTAGCATTGGCAGAACACCCTAAGGAAACCAGAGAATAATACATAACAAAGTAAAAAAAGCACATACTGGAAAACAAAATACGTAAAAGGTAAGGCATCCCAAACTGCAATGGTTCAGCAACTTGCAAAGCTAATACCTAGTAATATGTTTGTAAAAGTTGGACAATATAGGTTGTCCAGCACAACTATTAAAAAACTGTCTATTGTCACACACATTTGCATGTACGTACAACAACTATATGTAATGTCTGTCTTACAACAATATCTTAAATTTGGCCCATCAAAGTATTGCCAAAGATCTCAGCAGTATCCTGACACTACCCTCAACATCTATTTTAACTGGACCATCCATGAATAATTGAAATTTGTTCCCAAATTGCTAAATCTTGCATTGCATCCATTGATTTAAGATTAGTAATTTCTTAACTTTTGGAGCTCAATCACACACTAAAAAGATGGGATGAGGTAAGCATTTTAGAATAGAAAAAACAAAGCAGACTGTGATAAGTAGAGAAACAGACCTGCAGCATAGGAGTACTCAACACAACGAACAGGTGCATCATGCCTTCCCAGAATATCCTCCTTATTAGAGCTGAAAACGAGCCTGTAACATAATATATATATATAACTACATTACAAGCTAAAACTCAACTAGGTTGCTTTGAATTACTTCCAACTCCAAGTACAAATTAAAACTAATTATAACTTTACAGTGTAACCATCTTAATTTACGATGAAACTAGAAGAAATATACACAAATAGTGCAGAGAATCAAGCATATTCATTGAAATGGTTATGTTACTTGATGGTAGGTCATTTTCACACCATTTCCGAGGAAGCAACCATATTTTGAAGTAGGAAGAAGGAAGATACTAACCGCCTGACTGTGTTATCAGCGCCGGCACTGAATCCAGAAGAATCGTCGTGAAAGCAACAATCGAGGACGGGTCCACCGTGGAAGAACTCACCTCTGAGGACATTTGCGCTCGCATCGTACAACCGCACGCTCTGATCAACGGAGAGATATTCATTCGAGGTAAGGAAAGAGGAAGTGGAGTGAGAAAGAGAAATGGAGGATGCGTACCTTATCCCATGAGGAGACGAGTAGGTGATCGCTGTGGTTGGAGAACCGAAGGTTCGAGATGCCGTCCGACGGAGGGTTCGATAGTTCTCGGCCGGGCGCCGGCGGCGGGAGGACAGATGTCATCCTGCGATTGGTTCGATATGATTAGGGTTTTCGCTTTCGCACAGACACCGAAAGAGAGAGAGAAGAGAGGGAAGGTGGTTTGAAATTTTTTGGGTGAATAGAATAAGAGAAAGGGTCACGCCACGGAGAATAGAAAGAGCGTTTATTCAAATTTCAAACCAGGGGTTCCGGTTGGAGTGTTCAAAAATCTCAACGAATAAAAGGCAGCAAAGCAGTTAAACTAAATTAACTACATCATATAAATTAAATTAAATTTTATTTACTTATATTTTTATATAATATTAGAGTTTTCATTTTTAATCTTTTTTTTACAATTTAAATATGTTTGGCTTTGTTGTCATTATACTAAACTCTTAGTATTAGATTATATTGGAGTTTGAGATTAGATTATGTATCGCTATTTTTACAATGACTATCTATCATTTTACTTTATTGTTGTTATTCAATGATATCTTTTTCTCTGTGTGATAATGTATTAGTAAGATTTAAAACACCAATGAACTATGGTTTGAAACTGAATTAAAATATGAACTATAGTGTAATTTGGATTTTAGTTTGTAAACTGTAAATATATGATTTGATTTGAGATTGAATCTCAAACCGAATCAAATTGGACTGGGACTCCGTCTACTCAAGCCATGGATAGCAGCAGAGGCAGAGCACTCTGTGAGAAGCTATCGAAACGGCAAGGTCGTTTACGACATGATCACAGGTCTAAATACAAATCACTGAGGCCAACAAAATACATGCTGGCTAGCCCAAAATGGGTACAATGGGCTTTGTTGGACAATATTACGGTCCATCTTTGTAACCCGGTCTGTGGAGATTTTCTTCTTCTTTTTTGGGTTAATTTAATTGTGGGTCTGTCCGCAGTGTATGTTCGAGTATCAAACAGCAATTTCTTCAGTGAATTATAAGTAAAAAAATTTGAACAAATTTCTCTCGAGTCTCTCCGTAATATATACATACATACATATATATATATATATATATATATATGATTATGTGATTGTGCTCTTTACTTTATTCTCTGTAGATTATATCATTATACCAGTCAATGCAACGGAGCTCTGCAAATCCTAGTCTATGATTTGCTCCTCTCAGTCTCAACTATAAGTTGATTTCATGAAATCCAAAAGCCCCATTTTTAACCACCCAGTTCTCCAAATCTTGCAAAAATGCCACACCCTCAGCACCCTTAAGCAAGCCCATGCCCAAATGGTAACAACTGGTCTTGCACACCACACATACTGTCTCAGTCACCTCCTTAACTTATCATCCAAACTTGCCTCAAGCTACGCTCTCGCCATCTTTAACTGCATCCCAAG
Source organism: Styphnolobium japonicum (assembly GCA_023212625.1). Classification (NCBI taxonomy): domain Eukaryota; kingdom Viridiplantae; phylum Streptophyta; class Magnoliopsida; order Fabales; family Fabaceae; genus Styphnolobium; species Styphnolobium japonicum. The sequence continues at coordinate 4,592,350 of JALBWW010000013.1, forward strand.
CCCAACAGTTTTCCTCTTTAATACACTCATTTCTTCATTGACTAGTCACAGTGACCAAATCCATGTAGCCTTCTCTCTTTATAACAGAATCCTCACCCACAAGACCCTCAAACCCAATAGCTTCACTTTTCCTTCCCTTTTCAAGGCTTGTGGTTCTGACCCTTGGCTCCAATATGGTCGACCCCTCCACACCCATGTTTTGAAATTCCTTGAACCCCCCTATGATCACTTTGTTCAAGCCTCATTGCTCAATTTCTATGCTAAATATGGAAAATTGAGCGTGTCTAGATGTCTGTTCAATCAAATTAGTGAACCTGACTTGGCCACATGGAATACCATCTTGGCTGCCTATGCACATAGTGCAGGTCATAGTTACTCAACTAGTTTTGAAGATGCTGATATGTCCTCAGAGGCATTGTATTTGTTCAGTGAGATGCAATTGTCTCCAATAAGGCCTAATGAAGTTACACTTGTGGCATTGATTAGTGCATGTTCTAATTTAGGTGCTCTTAGTCAAGGTGCTTGGGCGCATGGTTATGTGTTAAGGAACAATCTTAAACTGAATCGCTTTGTGGGAACTGCACTGGTGGATATGTATTCCAAATGTGGCTGTCTGAATCTAGCATATCAATTGTTTGATCAGTTGCCTAATAGGGACACATTTTGCTACAATGCCATGATTGGGGGGTTTGCAGTTCATGGTCATGGGCATCAGGCACTTGAACTTTATAGAAAGATGAAACTTGGGGGCCTAGTCCCTGATGGTGCAACTATTGTAATTACTATGTTTGCCTGCTCTCATGTTGGATTGGTAGAGGAGGGCTGTGAGATTTTTGAGTCCATGAAGGAGGTTCATGGGATGGAGCCAAAACTTGAGCATTATGGATGCCTAATCGATCTTCTGGGTCGAGCTGGGCGATTAAAGGAGGCAGAGGAGAGGTTACAAGGCGTGCCCATGAAGCCGAATGCAATTTTGTGGAGGTCTTTACTTGGGGCAGCAAGACTTCATGGCAATTTAGAGATAGGGGAAGTTGCTCTCAAACACTTAATAGAGTTAGAACCTGAAACTAGTGGAAACTATGTGCTTCTGTCTAATATGTATGCTAGCATTGGTAGGTGGAATGATGTGAAGAGAGTGAGGATGCTGATGAAAGATCATGGGGTTAATAAGTTGCCTGGATTTAGCTTAGTGGAGATTAACGGTGCCATGCATGAGTTCCTCACAGGTGACACAAGTCATCCATTTTCTAAAGAAATATATTTGAAGATTGAGGAGATAAATAGAAGACTACAAGAATATGGTCACAAGCCAATAACATCAGAAGTTTTGTTTGATGTAGAAGAAGAAGATAAGGAAGATGTCCTCTCTTACCACAGCGAAAGGCTAGCTATAGCATTAGCTCTTATAGCATCTCCTTCAAATTTGCCTATAAGAATTATAAAAAACCTTCGTGTTTGTGGGGACTGCCATGCATTTACCAAGCTAATATCAGTGGCATATCAAAGAGACATTATAGTTAGAGATCGGAATCGGTTTCACCATTTTAAGGATGGGAGTTGTTCTTGTATAGATTATTGGTGATGCCACCTTACAAAATCAATACCTGAAAAGCATAGTTTGCAACATTTATGTGAAATTCATTGAATTTTATTTTAATCTGAAACGAGTGTAGCTTTTAAGTAAGCAGAAGATGACATGAGAAAAACTTGCTATTGCTATTTTTTCTTCTTCGTTTGAGACTATGCTCGTCACCTTATATTAATTTTTAGTTTTTACTTCTGCAGTAAATATACGTGCTTGCTCATAAACAATCGCAATTTAGATGATACAGGAAATCAAACCTGCATATGCTAAAGAATGCACAATCTAACGTGTTTTCAGTTGAGTACCTTTGGACATGTTTGCAATGTTGCATCTGATTTGATCCTCCTCTAGATTTCATGGTCATATGGCAGCAATGCTGATCATGGGCTCTAGTGGGCCACATATAAAAAGGACCTTTTCTTTTGACGGGTAGTATGTTGGGTTTATTTGAACAATTGATTATACACATGCAAGCAGCACAGTAGTAAAGACTATGGCCCATATTTCTAACCCGGCCCGTGAAGGTTCAATTTTTTTTTGGTTTATTAAGTATGTTTGATTGTTTTTTATTTTTATTTTAAAAATGTCGTATTATTTTTATTTTAAAATTTTGTAAAAAAAAGATAAAAATGATATTTTAATAAAGTGCTTAATTCATTTTTTATTTTCATTTTCAGATAATATATTTTTATTATAATTACAAAAATATTATTCATTTTAAAGTTTTCACTATTTTTTTAATAAAATTTTAAAAATAAAAATAAGATATCATTTTTATAATTATAATAAAAAAATACTAACTAAAAATGAAAATATATATAACAAACCTAACCATTTGTTAATTTATTTTTCTGTACCTGTTCTAATTAATAAGGAAAAAAAAAAAAAAACTCAAACGGATCTCAAAGGCAAACATACGAGAGGGGGTTATGTTCGCAGTGAGCTGAGGCTATCGACGCAAAGAACAATCTCAGTGAATAAAACTTGAACAATTCATTATCTGTGATTATGATTATTTGATAATGCTCTCCGCTTCAATTCCTAGAAATTTCCTTCCAAATCTACTTGAATTTTTCTGAAGCTCTCTGTATCATATCAGATTCAATTAGATTATATCAGTCAATGCAATGGTGGTCTGCAAATGTCGCAAGGTTTCACTCTCTTTCTCTTTCGCTGTTTACAGTTCGTGCCTTTTTGTTTTTCTTTTCAAAACCCAGAATTCGGTTTGGCCAATTATGCATGATTTGTTAGCTGGGTATGTAGATCGAATTGGTAATTTGGTTTCGTAATTCGTAAATTTAGATCAATCATGGGCGATCTACGAGCTTCTGCATTTCGTTTGATTTTTATGTAAATGCGTGCTGCAAACGGGTGCTTGAACTGTGTAACCATCGGTTTAGAACTTAGAATTAGAAGTGGTTAGTCTAAGCGTGTCGTTGTATGAGAATTTATTGGGGTGCCATGAAAGTTGTTACCCATTTTCTTGCTTAGAACTGACCCTATGTGGTGGGTTTTCTTTGGTGTTTAGGCTACTAAATTATATTGCTTCGTGCACAAAGTTCCTGTCTGCGGAGAATGTATCTGCTTCCCAGAGCACCAAATCTGCGTGGTAAGTTTTTCAATTTGTATCTTTTATTATTATCCTCTTCCAATTAATGAAAAATTGGCCTTGTTCTCTTGCTCTTTCCTGCTTAATTTCCAGTTTCAATATGGTTGATTTTTTCTTCTTCTTTTTCGTTTAATATAAAATTTTGTCATTGTATCATGGTTGATGACTTAAATTTGATTCCAGTTTTGACTTGAGTTCTCTTGTTGACTGTGTTGTGGAGGAAGTGAGGAACTCTTAGCCTTTATTTTGGGAATAAAAAAAAAGAGGGAAAGGAAATTGGCAATGAATCTTGACTTGATATTATATTTATACATTAGTAACTTTCATTCCTCTTATTTTATTTCTTTCCTCATTTGGATTCTCAAACAAATAATAAGGTTTGTGATTTTTCCAAATATGGATATACCATGCTGTAGAGTTTCTGTGGTAAAGTTTTGTTTGTTTTGTCGTATAGGTCCGTACTTATTCAGAATGGGTTATAGATGGGGAGTATGATTGGCCCCCCAAATGCTGCCAATGCCAAGCTGTTATAGAAGAGGGGACTGGATCTCAAACTACTCGACTGGGTTGCTTGCGTATGTGATTTTGCTTTTGTATGCCTTTGAAATAAATCCTGTTGAACATGAGCTGTATTACATAATATGAATTTAAATTTTGTACATAGATGTTATCCACACAAATTGCTTGGTCTCGCATATCAAGAGTTTTCCTCCGCATACTGCCCCAGCAGGATATGTGTGTCCTTCATGTTCCACTTTGGTAAGATTTACCTTCAAATGATTTCTTACTTCTTCCTTAAGCTTTTTGGTTGAAAGTAGTGCCTATGTATGTATTTTTAACTGAAAGCCAGTATGTTGGTTTTGTCTAGCTATGATCAAACTTCAAAGTATGGTTCACGGTGTTCTAGGTTCCTAGAGCATTATGTACAAACAGGGAAAAGAAGCAACATGTTATGTTCTTTTACTTTATTTTTCTTTCTTTCTTTCTTTCCTTCTATTAATTATTGAGAGTAGATAGAAACACCAGAAAGGAGATTGTTAGTGTTTCCTTTAAAACCTTAAACGAATGGTATGTCTTTGTGAAGATTGTCATGACTTGTTGTACTTATATTGTAATTATTCATAATTGAAAGTTAGTCTCCTGATTTTGTCTAGCTATGTTGAAACTTCAAAGTATGGTTCATGGTGATCTAGCCTAGAGCAATGTGTACAAACAGGATAAAGAAAGCAACATGCTATATTCCTAACCTTTATTTCTCTCTCTCTTTCTCTCTTCGTTCATTCGTTTTTTTTTAATCTAAATTTCTTAATTATTGAGATGTAGATAGAAAAGGAGATTGTTAGTGCTTGCTTCAAAACCATTAACTAATGGTTTGTCTTAGGGAACTTATCATGAAAGCAGTTGCTTAGCCAAATAGAAGCACAGTGTGTTTTGAAAATTGATACTCTCATACTGTATTAGCTACCTACATGTGACTACTTGTACTTATATTGTAACTATGCTTTCACCTCTTAGATTCCCTCAGGAACTTGTATGGAAAAGTTTCCCCTTTCTTTTTTATGTCTAATTTTGGTGAAATAATGCATGCAGATATGGCCTCCCAAAAGCGTGAAAGATTCGGGATCTCGTCTTCATTCCAAGTTGAAGGAAGCTATCTTGCAGGTGATGTATGAAATGGGTATTCGTTGGTGGAGGCACTTCTTCACGATTTTATGAGATAATAGTACTAGAGTAGCTCTCTTGACATGCAAGAACTAGAACAACCTTGTAGTCATAAGCTGGTGTTTTATATTGCCATTGTAATTTATTATGGTTATGGAATATGGATTAGAAATGAGTTGGGAATTTGAGGGCTTTATTGGTAGAATGTTTAATATTAGAGAATCACTAGCCAGAAATCCACAGCAATCGTAGTATAGTGGGTTTGGGATGCATTGACTTGAGACATATGAACCATGGACACTTCAAAAACGAAGCCATGTGCATGTTGTCTCGAGTCTGTGTCAGTAATGTTCATGCTTCTTAGCTGAGGATTTTGAAATAGTATAATATGGAATGCCAACATTATTCAGTGTCAGGACTAGTTGAACCAATCACAAGAATTTATGTTATTTGGAAATGATTGGACTATTAATATACTTGGGTACTACTAGTTTGTCTTTCATTCCCATCTCATTTTTGTTCAGCAATTTTATGGGTCACCATAGAAGTGATGATGTTAAGGGCTATCATATACCATCTGGTATGCTCATTCAAGGCATCATCTCTGATTTTTTATTCACTGGAGACTGCTCAATATTTGTGCTGTACCACTAATCTATGATTATAGTGGTAAATTGTGTGCTTATTGCTGCAGATAAGTTGCCTTTGTTTTAGTCCTATAAGTGCACATAGATTAGTGGATATTTTTCTTTGAACCTGGAGTTATTTTCCTTGTCTGTTTTCTTCTCATTATATAAATAAAAATGTTATTAGTTTTTATCTGTTTTTGTGCAGACTGGTATGGAAAAGAATCTCTTTGGAAATCATCCAGTTTCATTGCCAGTGACAGAATCCCGTAGCCCTCCACCTGCTTTTGCTTCAGATCCATTGATTAGTAGGGAAAATCATGGAAACTCAGACTCAGTAGAAGGATACTCGCCTGCAACTGGATCAGAACCTTCTAAACTTTCAGTGACAGATATTGTGGAGATAGATGGTCCTAATTCAGCAGGAAATTTCATGAAAGGCTCAAGTCCTGTTGGTGTAAGAGGATTTTACTCTCAGTTACTGCTTCTAAAATAAGATGTTTTGGTGCACTTATTCTGTGTTTGCATTTATCTGTAATTTTAATTAGTAGGTCTAGATTTTCTCCTGTTTTAGTCCAATGTGAGTTGTATCTTCTTTCATGCATTCGGCATTTTATCTTATATAATTTTGTTCTTATTACAAATGATTCAGCCTGGTGCTACCACAAGGAAGGGTTCACTCCATGTTGACCGACAAAACTCTGAAGTCTTATATTATGCTGATGACGAAGACGTGAATCGTAAGAAGTATACAAAAAGAGGTGATGTAGTCTTGTTTAATGAATTTTTAATATTTTAAATTTTTTTTGATGTGATTAGAAAATGTTTACCTTCCGATTTGACATGTCTTGCTCTTTTCATGTAGGCTTCCTCTGCTCTTACGTGCAGAAGCTTGCTAGTTCAATTTATTAATTCAAACTTTCATCTTTGAAAGTGTAGGTCCATTCCGCCATAAGTTTCTTAGAGCATTGCTTCCTTTCTGGTCTAGTGCTTTACCTACTCTACCGGTGACTGCACCCTCAAGAAAAGATGCATCAAATGGAACTGAAGCCTCAGAAGGCCGTACAAGGCATCAAAGATCATCAAGGATGGACCCAAGAAAAATTCTTCTCCTGATTGCAATTATGTATACCTCTTGCTTCTCTTCCTGTATAATAGATATTAAATCCAATGTAGGAAGTGCAGAAGAGGAGAAAAGATGAAAAATCAGGGATTTGAATTTTTTGCAATTAAAGTTATGTCTGAGTCATTGGTAGTTCCTAACAAGGAATAATATTTAGGGTAAGCGGGGAAAGACTAGGCAAGTGAGCTGGCATTTTATTGCAGCAAGTGGCATATATCCCAGGGTTAAAGCAACTTCTAGGCTGTTTTAATGTCAGTTAATACTTGCACCACATTATCTAAGATATATTTGTTGACCATTCTCTCGTTTCCCTCAGAAGAAAAAGAATGCTATCATAGCACAAATAGTGATGCTCTAATTCCACTGTCATATATATAAACCCCAGTTATATGGAGTTTCAGTTGTGGTATAGACTGCTAGTCTTTAACTGATGAAGTTATCGTGATCTATGCAGGGCGTGCATGGCAACTATGGGTATATTGTATTACAGACTAGTGCAACGGGGTACAGGTGAAGAGCTTCCTAATGATGAGTAAATTTGGCATGGAGTGCTCTGAGTCTGGAGATGTTCAGTGGCTCCCATTTTCGATATTGCTGGTTACTGAAGCTTCTGCCGCTTATCTGTTTGGCTTCTTTATTTGGACCAGTTGCTGTTTTTGGTAAACGTACAAGTAGCTGGTAGATAATTTTCATTTGAATGCCGATGACAGTGATGTGTTACATAAAATCCTTGTCAGCCATCTTTGCTCTTTGCATCAGTTTTGGTGTCCATTTTGAATGTTATTGCATAATCAGGTTTAATATATTGTTCTCTTAATTGGTGTACTCTGTAATTATCTGGAATCCTTAAACCTTCAAGACCAATTTGTCTCGACCATTTCAACTATAATTCACACATTCTTAGCCAGGCCACATTCATCTGTAATTGCTTTATTCAAAGCTAGCTCATAGAAGTTGTTATGCATTAAGACCATCTTTGATATTAAACGAGGACGTATCAGAAAAGATGACCATCTGTAATGAGGATACCGAGTGCTAACAGCCTTAACCTTTTGGTTAAGGATAGGACTTATCTTGGAGCCCTCTCTCTCTCTCTCTCTGTGATCTTCTTCCATTGGAAAAAAAGAAAAAAAGAAAGAGAGAAAGAAAATGCTGAAACTGGCACAGCTTGAACATTTTTGGGTTGGACATTTAATATGAGCCGAATCGAAGGAATGAATGAGAGAAAAGAACACAAACTATGAAGTTATGAAGACAAACATTATGGTGCGCCTAACATGTAATTGTTTAGATATAATATAACCTGAGAGAGCTAGTACGGCCGAAACACCACTATATCAGCGCATACATTCTCTAGAATCTTTACTATTTTGCTATGATTCAACCAGCCCCTTCCTTACTATCCAAGCACACACGCTAGTCCTTTGATATATGAGTAATGATATGTTAATTTGCGCAAACTAGTCATAAAAATGCTAATATTGAACCATGTAGGGGGTTGTTACACCACAATTACAACAATTATAAGAATAGCATTAAATCTAGTATTAATAATAAAAGGCTTCAAAGTTGTATTGAATCTGACAAGTTATCTCTATAAGATAAGAATAAGATGAAAACTGAGATAGTGCGCGTGCGAGAGGATGAGACTTGAAAAAGAAAATTTAATCCATTGGAAAACAAGAAAGCTCAAGGAAATTTTCAAAAAGTGTTTTTCTAAAATTCAAATGCTATATAATCCTAAATGAATATTAGTTCACTCTTGTCAAAACCTTTCGACCTCCTCAGATGTCAAATTATCAAATGAAACATAACTCAAAGTTGACATTCTGTTAGCGTAAAGAAATGCTTTTTGATCTGACTATTGGTATTGTGTTTCAGTTTCATACATATTACCTTCTATAATTTGTTAAAAAAAGGTGCAAAAATCCATAGTCAAAGTTATTAACAAATAAAAGAATTTAAGTAGTACACTAGTAATACAGAGCTTTGAGTGAATTCACAAAATTCAAAGGCATTGACACTAGACAAAAGCATATACTAAATCGTATTAATTTACCATGGAATTCAAATGCCTTAAAAATTTCCCAACAGAAGTTGGCAAGTCACATTATCATAATTTTCTTAATTTACATTCTAGAAGTCAAATTAAAAGAAAGGAGCAAAAGCAGCTCATCAAATTCAACCCCATATTAAATTGGACATTCGAGCTGGACTTCTTCTCTTTTGAGTTATATGGGTTCAAGTAGTTGAAATCATCCAATAATCTAGAGTTAAATGGTTGACAAATCAAAAGTCAATCCTTAAAGAGAGAGAGAGAGAAGAGTTCCACTGTTGCAAGCTATTGAAGTCAAAATTCATACTAGAATCAGAATTAATATAATTGTTGCCTTCATTGACTTGCATGGCCTTTAGTTAGGAGAAGGTTTTCATTGTTTCGTTTTATGCACCAACCACCCCAACCCTAACAAAAGAAGACAAGAAAAAAACATATCATAGGCTGTGTTAGTTCGGTCTACTTTAGTAGGATCAAATCAAAGGGTTTCTGAATTTCAACAACCTAAAGTAATGTTTACAATTGGGTTAGGTTCAGATTGCGTTGAGACTGCTTTGCACTTGTAGTTTGTAGTATGTATATAAAATGCACATGCTTTGTCATTTTGAAAAATGAGGGTGCAATAGTAGGGCAGTAGTATATCAGCAAAAAGTAAACCAACCCCCCCCCCCCCCCCAAAAAAAAAGAAAAAGAAAAACTTGCTATGGCAGAAGTCACAAAAATGGAAATTTTATGTAATATTGCTCTCACAAAATTCATTGGAAATTACCTTTGGAAATATTTATCCAAACATAATGGTCCCTCAAGGTTGGTCAATTTGTTATACATTTCAATTCATTGCATTTATGATGCCCAAATTCTATTATTGTTTTTGTTTCTTAGGGAAATTATGACAATCTTTCCTGGGTAATTAAATTAAGTTAAAATTTATATGATTATTCGTCAACTCCAAAAAAATGAAAAAACAAGATTTAAATTTTAAGCCGATATTTCTGACCACACTTGATATTCTCATCTCCAAACAATTGCAAATTCTATTATTCTATTATTCCAAACAATTGGCTCAACAGTGGATAGCACGTTTCCATATTTACGTAAGAGTTTCCACACGCTTTCTTCCAATGCTAAACTAATTGAGGCTATGATTCTTACCAAATATTTAATTTTTGGTCTCTTACAAGGTGTGAGGTTAATTTATGTTTGAGCATTTGATTGAGTGACTCTGGTTGTAAGGTGTTTTAAATGAAATTTGAACTCATGTATTACAGATGAAGTTCATCTACATAAAACTTATATTACTAACTAAACCACACGTCGTGATTTACCAAAATGTATATAAAATGGACATGCTTTGCACTTGAGACTTTTTCAAATTATTGAGCAAACTTTATTTCTTAATATACTGCACGAGGAAGCCATGAAAAGCGTTTGAACCAACTCAATCTCTCGCTTGCCCTCTCACACACACATATATTACTCCCCTAACTTAAGAATTTCACAAACTCAGTACACCAATTTCAGTATCCTACACTAAATCCACCTAACTACTAGTGCTTAGCCAAGCATTAAGAACACAAGGTTAAATACCTTAGTTATCCGCGCAAAAAATGATATAAATTCTTATACTAGTTTCAATAAATAATATGAGGGGATTGATCGAGTTTCCCCAAGTTTTTGGTTCTTAGCTTTGGACTTCATGACCCTTTATACAACAAAAATAGAATTTAATTTTCTGGTGATTGTATCTGTTTTTACATTATTAAGTTTAATAAGACTTCCCAACGTAAATTCTCTTTTAATTAACTTGCATGATTTCTTAGCGGCTAGTAGCTACAAGTCTAAAGTCTCAAGCACCAATATCTTTCCAATATTAATTTTTTTTTTTTAAAGATCCAATATTAATTTATACCTCAATAAATGTACCAAAAAAATTAATACTCAACAAATTAGAAGCGTGGAAGTAAATTAATGCATCAACCTGTCTCATGCAGGTAAGAGCAACAAACATTAGATTAAGCACCCCTCTTGCAAAAATAAGATTAAACAATCTAAATTCCCATCTGAGCTATGAAATTCACAATTGATTATTATAAAATATATTTGCATTTCAATTCCAACGTAAACTATTTTTCTGAAGGATACGTGATAAAATATTAGTACTGGTCAGAAATTGCTAACCAAATGCCAGCTATTTCATAATATTAATTCCCTACCCAAAAAAATAACACAAAATTTGCCTTTTAAAGTCGTGCCTGCCGGCTTATAAAATATTTGGGTATGTTATATATATATATATATATATATATATATATATATATATATATATATATATATATATATATATAACCCCAAAAGATCAATTATATGAGCGCACATTTTTCTTGACTTAATCATTTCTAAAATGCAATCGCATGCAATGCCAGAAACAGAATCTGAGATTTTTAAAAGTGCTTCCAATGTAAATAACTAAAGTAACAAGAAGAAGGAATTTCGGAGTGATTTGATTCCTTCCTTCAAAGCTTGTACTTTAGCAAAGGGTCTGTACTACCATAGATGGCCGAGTCTAACTACAATAACTCAGCTTTATCTTCATCATAGGTTGAAAACAACCTTATAACCCAAATTATAGGAAAATGTTAGACAAATAATTCTTGGATATATATATATATATATATATATATATATGAACTATTTAATTATACTTTTATTGATATTTAATTTTTTTAAAATTTGACATAAATAATTAATATAATAGATAATTATGATTTAATGGTTGGATCGATAAAAATTATACTAAATAAAATAATATTAAGTAGTGTAAGTGGATTAAGTCTTACATCGGTATAAGACTTGATCACTTTTACACCATTAAATAAATTTTTATTAGATAACTTTCGCACAAAATTTACCGTTAGATTGAAAGTTTCTATCATGAAGATCACACTTATAAAATTTAACATTAATCTGAAATTATTTTGTGACTTATTGATATACAAGGGAGGAGCCAGAAATTTAATACGAGGGGGCCAAAGACCAAATGTATATAACATGAAATAACAATAAAAAAAATTAACTAACATATAAAAGCAAACTATATGAAACAAATTTGATATATGGTTAACAACTTAAGATAATAAAAATTACTCAAACATATCTATAGTCAATATTATCATATTATACATACAAGTTTAAGTACATACTTACAATTTTCACTTCTTTAATTGTGCACAACGATGCTTCATGAAGTGAAAATCATCAATTATCATATCTGTGTTAAATTTTTGAGCAATCTCCTTTTCAATGTAAACAATCATATAATCAATAAGAAAATCATTTTCCATTTTGTTTTAAAGCTTTGTTTTAATGATTTTCATAGTTGAAAAATCTCGTTCAATAGTTACTGTTGACATAGGAAGAGTTAAAATAAGTCCAGTCAATCTATCAATTAAAGGATAAGCATATGATTTTCCAGTCTCTACTAAATTTTGACATAAAAGAGCAATAGTAGACAAATTATGAAACTTTGGATCTTTAGGCACATCAAGCTCATAATGCTGCAATTCATATACCAATTGGATCTTTTTTTGCTCAGAAAAATCTGAAGGATAAAAATTCTCAACAAGTTTATAAATGCTATCAGCATTAAATGACTTGTAAACATTTTTAGGATCTAAAGATGTGTTAAATATAAGAAGCTCTGTTGCTTGCTCACTAAATTTATTATTCAACTCTTTCATTATATATTATTTTTTAATATTTTTTGCTTATCTCATGGCCCTCTTTAATTGTTTTGATTTTTGAATGTAACTTCTCAAAAAAAAACTTGTCCCTTATGTTATAATGCGGCCACTAAAAATAATATATATATATATATATTAGATACTTGGGGGACCGTGACATTCAGGGGCTCCCTCACTTCGTCTTTATTGATGTACATTAAAATTAATATAATAAACTATTAAAATATATAAAAATATAAATTATTTGATTATATTTTTATTAATATTTAATTTTTTTAAAATTTGATATAAATAATTAATATAATAAATAATTATAATTTAATAATTAAATTAAAAAAAAATATTTAATAAAAAATTATTAAATAATATAAGTAAATTAAATTCTACATCAATATAAATTTTGATCATTCTTCTTTACGTGTCTTGCGTGTTTGGAACAGTGTTAATTTCTCCTTTGAAAGTATGTGTAGTGGTGGTTCTAATTGTGGACAAGATTGATTTTACGCGTAAACTCAAGCGGGGAAACCGGCGGCATAATTGGTGGGATAGCGACGCAACTATTTTGTAATGAATAATTCATTCCACCTACTAATTATATCTTCTATTATTATTATTGTTCTTGTTGTTATTGTTGTTGTTCCTTTTATATTCGTTTGGTTCTGGGTCGAGTGTTATAGTGTGCCATATTTTATGAAGGGCTGTCCTACTAGCCTGTATATATGCTTAGATAACATTTAAAAATCTGAGAGAGTATTTATATTTGGTAGGACAAAAATTTAAGTAGTGAAAATGAAAAATTATATTATACGTTAATTTTTTTTAATAGAGTACAAAATATCTTACATTAATAGGAGATTTCTTTGCACTTTTATTTTTTTTAAGAGTATTAATACTTTTAATAATTAAATGTTAATATTTAATTATGTGTCATATTTAGTTAAAATATTAATATTAAAATAAATAAAATAATTACGTTTCAATTAAGTAAAATATATAATCAAATATTAATTATTATTTATAAAATAATATCGATACTCTTATTAAAAAAAGGGTAACAAGAAAACCTTTAAATTAATGTAAAACTTTATAGGAAAAATTTATATGACACAAGTTTTTTTTTTCTAACGGTGAAGTTTATAAAAAAAATTATTGATTATAAGATTACTTTTGATATATACTCGTATCAATAAATTCTAACATCATCTTTCTATATATATCATAGTTGTAAGAATCAGATTAAAGTTAATTCAACAAATATATATGTATATATATATATATATATATATATGAAGATTTTTTTGTATTTTTTGTTTTTATAAGAGTATTGGTATTCCTAATAATAAGTGATTAGTATTTAGTTATGTGTTCAACTTAGTTAAAATAAATACTAAAATATAAATAAAATAATTATATTTTAATTAAGTAAGATATATAGATAAATATTTATCACTAATTGTAAAATAATATCAATATCCTCACACAAAAAAAGATATTACAAAAACCTTATATAATATATATGTCAATTTTAAGAGCGTGCTTTTTATATAGATATAATACATTTAGAGAAATTAATTTTCTTAAATTTTGGAGTATTTAAGAAAATTAATTTTCTTAATCACTGACCTAATGGTGGAATCGTAGTTAAAACAACTCGTTAGCCACAATATCTTTTATATTAATGTAAGTGAAAAATATCACTTGAAATATGAGCATATATTATAAAATTTATAGTGATTGTACAATAGAACGAAACTACCTTGTAAGTTGTAACTAATGCTGCAAAAACCCAAACGCTTGCTTTGTTTAGGAGAGGGAAAGGGGTGGAAAGGGATGCCGGGATGGTAAAGGAGGAAGGGAAGAGAAGGGTTGAAAGAAGATTCCTTTTCTCTTTGTTTGAATATTTAAATTAAAAAAAAAAGAAATTATTATAAGTGTGGTTAAATGAATTATCAATCATTTATTAATTATTGATTTTATAATAAATATTTAAAAGTTAATTAAATATAAATAATAACTAATGAATATTTGATAACTTGTTTTAAGTACTAGTTATAAAAAAAAAAAATAAATATCAAAATAATTTTTAAAAAAAAATAAAAACTCCCTTAAATTTAAATTAAAGCAGAGAAAATAAATAAAATTTAATTTTTTTTAATATAACTATTATGTTTACAAACACTAAGTATATATGTAATTTAGTAAATAAATTAAAAGTAAGTCATTTCTTTCTCTTTCCTACCCCAAATTTGAGAGGACAAATTTTTAAGCTTTTAAGGGAGAAAGAAGAGAAAAACTTCTCTCTCTTTCTCCTTCGTTCTTCTTTATTAAAAATCATTCATACAATTATTAGGATCTTTTTTCCCTTCCCTTCTTCTACCCTGCCCTGTACATACAATACATCACTAATTTCATGTTATTAAACCCTCTGCTTACAGTAAACTTAACAATTGAGGTTCCATTATTCCAAACTAATTTTTTTTTTTCAATAGCTATTCATATCTGCAATTCTTTTTGGAGGCGTTTCACACTTGGTTCTTAGATGATTTTTTATTTTGAGTCAGGGGCATCGCTTCGTCACATATGGCCCAATTTTTTTTTTTTAAAGACATTTGAGTTTATATATAGGTTTGGGGAGTTGCTCTTAATGGTTCAGTACTCGGAGTAAGTTGTTAATCATTTATTAATTATTAATTTTACAATAAATATTTAAAAATTTATTAAATATAAATAAAAACTAATAAATATTTGACAACTCATATTAAGTACCATACCTTAAAAAAAAAAGATGAAGACGGAAATAATTCCCATAAATTTATCACTAACAAAAATTAGAAACAAAAACCAGAAGTGGTGAGCTGACCCTCCAAACTGAATTGTAATACACTTTAAATATTAAGCAAAACTAAAGCTATGTGCCAGTGATTTTAACGTCATCACAAACCAATAAAAATAACTCAACACACAGAATCTTGGTTGAATATAATAAAGGTTAAAAAATCTCAACAAAACAGAATCTTGAGTTGAGGAGAACCTGATAAGTTTTAAACAGCTTCAGAGGGTACATGAATCCAGTTGGCAGACAACACAGTCTTTGTCAGAGATTCAAAGTACATAGGTATTTAGAATGTTTGACAGACACCACGCCTCAAGCTCAAGCCAAAGCTATTGTCTATGTCATTTTCGTTTGTTCTGTCTTAAACACAAATAATTCTTATTATATCATAATGTTCAGGGCCAACCCCATGCGTCAAAATTGACAGGTTTCATTCTCCTTCTCTTTGTCCTCTAATGTACCAAGTCTCACTCCAGTCTCATCCAGCAATATTTGACCATTGTGCTTCTTTCTCGACTGGGGGGAATTTTAAGCCCTGTGCAACGGTTACTATTTTAATGCAGATCAAGACCTTGAGCTGGGTCCTCCGAGTTATAAGTGGTCCCATCAAGGACTAATGCAAATTGATTTCAGGGCGTTAATAATACTCTGTCAGATGCTAATTCTTGCCAATTATGTAATGGGATCTTTTTCTATAGATGAAGCCAATCCCTTTTTGGCATTACCTTAGGTTGTTGGGTATAAATATACTAGTGCTGCTCTCACTTTTCTTATCATTAAAGCATTGAAATAAATCGAGCTTCTTCTACATACTATCACACTAGAACAAGAGAACTACCCTTCCCTCTAACAGGCTTTAAAAGAAACAAAATGGAGCCTGCTGAGCTGATTTCTGAAGAATGGGGTTCTCTTAGTGGACTGTACACAGCTGAGGAAGCTGACTTTATGACTCAGTTGGTTGGTGGTAAATATTCTGTCCCAGAGGAGCACTGTGGAAATTCCAGTTTTGGCATTCCATCTGCCTTTTGGCCTGGCCATGAATCAATAACAGTGAGCGTGACAAGCATCAATAACAATTCAGATTTCCCTTCAAATGTTGCAAATTCTAATTTTTTCTGTGTCTCCCAAGGGAGTAGCTCCAGTACTGATAGTGGTAATATCTTTCCCACTATAAGTAGCAGAACCTACTCCTGTGATCCGGCAACAAACTTTGACTCCATGTCCACGGGTTTTTGCTTGGGGGATGCCAAATTTAGTCCACATAGTTTTCAATGGAATGACAACTTAAGCCAACAGATATACGACAATACTGATGAAGAGTCAGGTGTAGACCCAAGGAAACCGGTTCTTTCTGACAACAATTTGCAGGCTAACAGAGAGAGTGAAATAATAGTTTCTGAACCTGCAGAAGAGGATAGAAGCAGCAACCTAGAGAACCCAGCAAAAAGATTTAGGAGCTCAATAGAGGTAGAATAATACAAAGCTCAAAATCTGTTACTTGCTAGCTACTGCTACTTTTTCCTAGTGCACTTCTATTTTTCCTTCAGGATATTTATGTGATTTTTCTCATCATGATTTTATTATGTAGTTCTTAAGAAAGATGAGGAATACTAAATCAAAGAAGAATCCAAAATCTGCTTCTATGTACAACAATGAAGAGGATGTAATTGCTGGCTTCCAACGGCAAAGCTCCAGCAGTTGCTTTTCAGAGGGTGACTCTAATGCTTGTCTGGAGCTAAATGGTGGGGCATCTTCAAGTCTGAGCCCAAAAGATCCTGCAACTCCCAATTTAAATGGCAAATCAAGAGCTACCAGCGGTCCTGCCACTGATTCACAGAGCCTTTATGCAAGAGTAAGTCCCATAAAGAGCATTTCTTCAATAAAGTTGTTTGTAAATTGCACGTCATTATCACTGTATAAATAATCTTGTTATTGCTCTCGGCTAATTATTGTCCATTATGTCTAAAAGTTTTTTCCTATTGTATTGTGCAGAAGAGAAGAGAAAGAATAAATGAAAGGTTGAGAATACTGCAAAACCTTGTCCCCAACGGAACTAAGGTAACTTTCTCAACGTCAGTTGAACTATTACTAAACAATTGGTTAAGGTGCTCAAATTCTCAAGCTTTTTTTCTTGGTGAATTTTAGGTGGATATCAGCACCATGCTTGAGGAAGCTGTCCAATATGTGAAGCTTTTACAGCTCCAAATTAAGGTAACAACTTGAGAACCAACCTTACTCTGCATCTAAATTTTAGCTGAGTGCAAAGATATTCTCCATTTTATAATTTCTTATTTGCAAAAGATAGTGAGTAATTCATTTTTCCCCCAATATTTTGATCTGAATGTAACAGCTTCTGAGCTCTGACGATCTGTGGATGCATGCTCCCATTGCTTACAATGGAATAAACATTGGACTAGACCTCAGTATTACTCCAACCAAAGGAAGATGATAGCATAGCAATTAAAGAGAATACAGCAATGTTCATTAGCTTAGACTTCCATTTTATGATGTTTGTATTGAGTTCATTTGTATAAGGATTTAATTTTAATCCACTATTAGTGTAAAGAAACTTTATACTATCATTCAATCATGTATAGACAAATCAATAAAGGAGTTTGACTATCACAACAACTACTTAAGAAATCTAATTCCTTTAATGATGTGTCAGCATATTATTAAATAACAATGTAAAATTTCTTTAAATTAACAGGGAATTAAAATTAAACTTTGTATAAATGGCATTGAATCCTGCGAACTGTGGTGGGGATTAATTAATCAAACAAGCCCGTTTGTATTTTTGAGCAATGAGACATCAATTTCAGTTAATTTCGTTACTCCTTATGAGAACAGTTGGGAGCACTAGAATATGCTAATCCTTGAGTCTTAGCTTCCGCAATTTATTATACATAATTGATTTTAAAGATAATTTGCTTTTCAAAGTGACAGTCTCAGTTCAATTTTCTGCAAAATTGACCAGCTAGTATACACTACACATAAATCTATAATGTGAGTTAAATGGGTATAAATGCTGATTATAATCTTGGAGCGCGTTGCATGGTGAAACTGAAAGTAATCATTTTATTTTTTATTTAGAAGTGATAAAGTATGCCTAATGGGAATCGCGAAATTCTGCTGGTATGCGCAAACATTTTGTGTGGCACACTGCCATGATGTACACATTTATTATTATGTGTAGGACTACGTAGAATACTAAAATTTATCTAACACATGCCGTGAATATATTAATTATAAAAATTGTATGTAGAAAAGGAAGCTCAATGTGATACTTAAGCAACAAGGCTCTCCTTCCCAATACACTAATCTTTTGGGGACTCTTCTCGTAGGCTTGAGTCATAACACATGCCTACATTCTTGGAGAGAATATCATTGAAGAATCTGGCTATAGGCCATGATTTATGGTTATACCCTCTCTCAGAATCCATGAAGAACCCCACTCTCAATCTTTCTGGTCAGCTACAAGCCTCTTTCGGGTTTACATCAATTTGTCCTACCCTTTTTTAAAGAGTTAAATATCTTGATCCCTTGCTCACTAGGACAACTTAGCCACCAAGAATAAAATCTAATAAAATCTTAGATTAACTAATATGAGACGAAAAATTATCCTAACAATTTCCACATTTGACTTGTGAGTATTTTGTCACCTTGAAAATTCATTGCAGATCCAACGTGATTCAAGTCTGATTAATGTCTCCCTTCATGAACATCATGAAGTTCCCTGTTTATGCCCTTGATTGCGCATCAACTATTAATAACCTGAATCAATCACAATCCTGATTCCATTTGATTTGGCCAATCAACATGTGTAACTGCCCGAGTTGGAAAGCACCACTCGATGCCAAAGAGGGACCTCAATGCATCCTCTCTAATCACAGGGGCATTCACATAGTCACCCAGGAAGTGTACCCTGAAGAGAACAAATATACACATGTAAACATGTGTATAAAAAGCAAGAAAACTTATTAATGGATATGTCAGAAAGAATATATTGTGGTCCATTTACTCCAATGCCATAAATACAATAGAGAATAGATCACTACCCCAGAAGCAAGAAGTTATCTTTATATATATAATCGATTAATTTTGTCAAAAGTTTTCTAGCCTACTGCATATCTGGATTATTTCCCTGCTTACCAACTCAGCATTAACATAAAGTGCTCCTCTAATCTCTGAAACTGATGAACTCGGCAGAAGAATCTCTTATTATATCCACCCAAGTAATGTCTACAAAATCTGTAACTGAAACTTGAGTTGAAATCTTGAAGAGAATGTGGTAGGTTTTTAACAGCTCTGGAGGGGACAAAAATCCAGTTAGCAGATAATGCAGTCTAGTTTTCAAATCAGTTCTAGAATGTCAGACTCATCACCACGATCTCAAGCCGTCCTTTTGCCTACGTCATTTTCATTTTGTCTAACACAGAATTCTTAATAATATCATATTCAGGGCCAACCCCACGTCTCACAATTAACAGGTGTAATTCTCTTTCTCTATCTCGTTTCTGCACCCTTCCAAATCTCCTCACTCTCATTCAGAAATACTTAAATATTGTGCTTCTCTCTCACCCGTGGGAGGAATTTTCATGCCTATGGTAATCTGTGTAAGGGTTAATATTATAATGTAAACCAAGTACCTGAACTGGGTCCTCTAGTTATAAGTGATCCCATCTAGGACTTGTGCATATTGATTTAAGGGTATTAGGACTTTGTCAGATGCTAATTATTGGCAATTATGAATTGAGATATTTTTATATGGATGAAGTCAATCCAAAGTGGTATATTATTCTAAATTGTTGGGTATAAATAGAGTAATGATCTCATTCAAGCATTGAAACAAGTGGAGCTTCTTCTACAATAACACTTGAAAAAGAAGAAGGCCCTTGTCTCTGATAGGCATCCAAAGAAAGAAAATGGAACCTGCTGAGCAAATTTCTGAAGAATGGAGTTCTCTTAGCGGATTGTACACAGCTGAGGAAGCTGACTTTATGAGCCAGTTGCTTGGTAACTGCTCAGTCCCAGAGTATCTGTATGGAAATTTCAATTTGGGAATTCCATCTACATTTTGGCCTGGCCATGAATCGACAATAGTGAGCGTGACAGGCATCAATAACAGTTCATATTTTCCTGCAAATGCTGCTAATACTAATTTTTTGCGTTTTGTCCAAGGGAGTAGCTCCAGTGCTGATAGTAGTTATATATTTCCCACTACAAGTGGTGGCAATTGCTGCTCCAATGATCCAGTAACCAACTTTGGCTACACTTCAATGGATTTTTCCTTGGGGGATGCAAATTTTAGCCCATATAGTGTTCCAGGGAATTACAACCAAAAGATAAATGAAAACACTGATGAAGAGTTAGGTCTAGAGGTTATTGCTGACAAGAATTTGCAGGCTCACGAGGAATGTGAAGTACTAGTTTCTGAACCAGAAGAAGAGGATACAACCAGCAACCTGAAGAACTCAGGAAAAAGATCTAGGAGCTCAATCAAGGTAGAATAACACAAATCATGTTTTTTTTCTAAATAAATCACTTACTATTGCTTTTTCCTAGTGATAAGCATTTCCTTTTCCAGCAGAATTTATGGTGTGTGTTTGATTTTGTGGGGTTCTCATCATGACTTGATAATTTTGATTTTATAGGTCCGAAAGAACAAGAGGAATGTTAAATCTATGAAGAAACCAAAATCTGCTTCTATAAGCAACACTGAGGAAGATTTAAGTCCTGGTCTTCAGGGACAGAGTTTGAGCAGTTGCTGCTCAGAGGATGACTCCAATGCTTCTCAGGAGCTAAATGGAGGAGGGTCTTCAAGCTTGAGCCCGAAAGATTCTACAGCTCTCAAGTTAAATGGAAAATCAAGATCTAATAGAGGTTCTGCTACTGATTCACAGAGCGTCTATGCAAGAGTATGTCCTCTGCGAAGTGCATTTCATCAAAACAGCCATGCTAATAATTTTATGATCTTGTGCTTTTGTCCATGTAATGTGAAGGATTAGATCTCAAGAGATTTTTCTTTTGCTTTGTGCAGAGAAGAAGAGAAAGAATAAATGAAAGGTTGAGAATCCTACAGAACCTAGTCCCCAATGGAACCAAGGTAGCTTTCTCAATGGCAATCCAACTATTGTCAAACAATTGGTTAAGGTGCTAAAATTCTCAAGTTTGCTTCCTTATGAATTGCAGGTGGATATCAGCACCATGCTTGAGGAAGCTGTCCAATATGTGAAGTTTCTACAGGTCCAAATTAAGGTAACAACTTTAGGATCCTCTTTACTCTGCATCCAAATTTTAGTTCAGTGCAGAATATTTTCCATATTATATCTTCTATTCTATAGGAAAGATAGTGATTGATTCATGTTTTCCCATATTTTGATTTCAATAACAGCTTCTGAGCTCTGACGATATGTGGATGTACGCTCCCATTGCTTACAATGGAATGAACCTTGGACTAGACCTCAATATCTCCCCAACCAAACAACCATAGGAAATACATAGCATAGCAATAAAAGAGGATGCGGCAATTCAAGAGCTGAGGGTGCCATTTTTGCATTTTGTGATGTTTCTGTTCTGTTCATAATTAAATGTCATTTAGTTCTAAAGAAGTATGAGATTAATTAATCTAGCGAACCTTGTGTATTTTTTAACAATGAGACATCAATTTGAGTTGATTTCTTGACTCTTTATTTATGATTTCTTGATTCTTTATGTTTGGTTTCACCGTTTCACTAACCTCTAGTCATTGGCATCTTACCTGATATAATACACTTAAGAATTCCAAAATTAGTTTGTAGTTCCAACCTACAGTCTCAATTTAATTTCTGCAAAATTGACCTTAAATCATAAATGAATGAAAGACTAATTTTATAAATTGAGTTCTTAAATATTTTATTTCATCTTAGTTTGGTCATGTTTTACACATTTAGGTTGCATAAGACTAAATTAAAATGAATTTAAACATTCAACGACTCTTATTAATAAAATTAAAATTTTAGAAACCACCTTGGAAAAACATGCATCTTTCGAAAACTAAAACAGTAATTTTCACATCAATAAGTTAAGTGGGTTTCGATGTAGAGCATTGTCTAAGAGCAAGTTGTTTGGTGAAATTATTTTTTTCTTCTTTTGGTAGGTTAAATTATGCATAGTTTGATAAAACTTCTTGGCCCTGGGTATTCCTTATGTCTTCCTGTTTGGAGTGCAAATACCATTTTAAAAAGAGAAATACTGTTTAGCTAATAAATTCTGATAATATTTTTCTAATTATTTAAATTAAAAAGTATTAAATAAAAATGTTGAAACATTTAATATCTTGAAAACCTAAAAAATATATGATACTTTTTCCTTTAAGCAATTAAGGGAATTATTAAGCTAATTGGTTAGGAGAATATAAAATTATTCTTATGGAGATACTTGCACAATTAAACTCTTCACAAAGTCTTATGCAAGCTATTCAATAAAACTTGAATCCCGTGGTTACTTTTTCTGAATGCTTGCCAAAGTACTGTTAAGTCAAGTAGAATGATAGGTGGTGTACTTGTGTCAATTTGGGTCGGGCCAGTTAATTCGAGCCAACCTACATTGGACAAGCTTATGTTGGGTTGGGTTGGGCTGGGTTGAGCCGGCCCACAATATTTGTGGGCTAGCAAATAGCTAACTTAGCCCAGCCCATATGGGCTAGCTTGGCTCATGGGCCTAGACTTTTTTTTGTTGGTCTTTTTTCAATTTTTTTGTATTTATAATAATAAGTTATTAATAAATTAAATTTTTACATCAATTCAAGCCCACAAAAACTATGCATGTAAATTATATACAAATATAACAAATTATATTACGTGTCATCAACATAACCAGTGAAAATTTACTATATTATTTTCAACTTAAACGATTTAAGATATATCCTTAAAGTATCTCTTGAATCATATATTAATCAATTTAAGGAACTAGAACAAGTTAGCATTATATTTCAATTGGAGAAAAAAGAAAGGCTGAGATATACTAACTAAATTTGATTATTTTTTAATCCAAAGAAAGCTAACCAAGCAAAGACATGAATAAATAATAACAAAATTAAATGCATAAGATTTATCAAATTCAGCACTACTGATATTTGTTGCAAGAAGGATCATTTGAGGGATGTTAAACATATGCCCATTTTGTTCCAGTCTAGTTGCCACAAAAATCCATGAATCCTTCTCTACCAAAATAATATCAGGATGAAATAATCTGCCACATCCAAGTAGTTTAACTTGATGACACTGAATCACGCAACTTAAATAAAAGATTTTGACTAAAATGCAAAGAATCCCCTTTAATTATGGGTCAAGTTTAGAAAACCCTAATATGCTTTCAAATTCACTAACATAACTTCATAAACTAACAAAACAGTGTATAATAACCCTTTTGTTAAATTTCCATTTAAATCATTAGTGAAAAAATAGTCACATGTTAATTTTTTTTACTAATCTCACTTTAAATCATTAATATTTATTCTTCAAATCATCTTTAGGCTTCTTTTTTTGCATTCATTAGTCTCACACCACCGTTTGAGTGGATCCTAGAAATCTCAAACGATGGTGTGAATGCTTAGAAAAAGATGCCTAAAGATGATTTTAGAGATAAATGTTAATGATTTAAAGTGAGATTAGTGAAATAACTAACACGTGCTGTTACGTAACTACTTTTTTGTCAATGATTTAAATAAAAGGTTAACAGAAGGGTTATTATACACTATTTTATTAGTTTAAGGAGTCATGCTAATGAGTTTGAAAGTACATGAAATTTTTTAAAATTTAACTCATAATTAAAAAAAATTCCTTGCATTTTTGTCAAAAAAATTTTTATTCCATATCTTCTCCAAATGGTGTTCTTCAAAACAGCTTAATATTTGTTTTCAAATGATGTCTAAATAGAACAAACATAAAAAGGAAATATCACATATGCAAGTCATTGGGCTAACTTATTTTTGAAGTGAACTAGACTGTTTCATAATTAGTTCAAGTTGAAATTCTTTTAACCCAATCCACTCTTTTCGTTAGAGTTGAAATTCTTTTAGCGCAATCCACTCTTTTCGTTAGAATGATTTGATGAACTCAGCCAATTTTTGACACGTCCATCCCGACCTTGGCTGAAAATATCATTCAGTCTAATAGGATAATGGGAAGGGGAAACCATCTCTCGTTTTGTAGTAAGACCATTACAAATTTATTTCAAGCCAAACAAGGGCTATGAAAACGGACATGGATTCAAGATCCCATCAACTTTATTGATATCGAAAATAGAACATTTTACACGTGAAACAACGTAAATGTTCCACCTTCATCTTTCTTCCAGAAAGCTCAATTTAATTTTTTTTTCTTAAAAAAAAGACAGCTTTACCTAATTAATATATAACCATTAATTTAAAACGAATAAGGACAAGCATTCCCTCTGTTAGTTATTACGGAGTACAAAATACTTCTACCAGAAGAGATACTAATTCGGCTGTTCTGATGTATTTACTGCATAAATATGGTACATGCAAGTATTTATCAGCAAGGTTCATGTACATTCATGTGAATCTAATCTTAGGTAGGAATGACTAATGCATTACAATTATCATATTATGGAATGCGATTTCATGCAGCCCCAACAAATAAAATGGCCCCCAGGCTAATTGAAAGGCAAATTTTGTCGTTATCCCCCCAACAACAACAAAAAAAGAAACACCCCTCCCTTCCACCAACCAATGAAATAACATGTTAACTTAAGCCTGTACTCAATGCATAACAAGTTACAATCACAAGAGTGGAACATGATGTCTCCTGAATAGGAATCCTAGAATCTAATGAAATACTTGAAGGCTGCCCTAAATTCAGCCCCTGTAGTATACAACATGCTACATTCCCAATAAAAAAACGCAGGACAACTTTCTAATTCTCAATCTCTTACTGTCCATATGATACAGTCTATAAATTCAATGCTCAAAATCCTGAACACCTCAAAAAGGCACAGGGGAAGCCACACCTATGCTTCACACCATGAGATCCCAATAGGCTGAAAAGTTTTTCCTTTCATGCTCTTTCATCGTTGACATGATTTACAACTTCTGCTTGGCTGTCCAAGGGCATATACTGTGCCATTATAGCTCTGATTTCAGAATCCATGTATGACTGCAGAACCACCAAGAAAAATACCAGTAAATTTTTACCCAATAAAAAATGTAAATTAAAAGCGAAAGGTCTCTTGCTTCTCTTAGTTCTCAACCGACACTGAAAGTAATGAACGAGGAAGTGCCAATGCAGCAAATTGGGGCAATTTTTCTGTTATACATGTCATGTTCTCATACTTGGATTTCTAACAAAAGTCTCAGCTGATATGGAATTTCATGGATCTCAAAGCACACTGTAACACTGCCAAACTGAAAGAATGCAACAAAGCTTACCCTTATTCTATATTTGTACACAAGGTATGCCCCACCAGCAGCCAAAACTAAGCCAATTAAAATGACCCAAAAAGCAGCCCAAGCAGATCTTCCCTGACTGGCAGTTTTACCTGCAGAATATCCAGAAGGGGACATGGGACATAAAAACAAGCATATTCAAATGTATATGCAAGAAAAATGTCGAAGTGTATTTAACTCACTTATGCAGGCATCATGGTCCCTGATATACAGAAGATCCCCACTACAACTGCAGTTATAGCTCCCCCAAGTATTCTTGCAGCTACATTCAGGGCACTGACAAGCTTTCTTCTCTTTGCATTCATCAATGTCTGTCAAGATGAAGCAGAAGGAGTTCAACTCAGATATTCATTTTTTTAGTCATGATGAAAGCATTCCCAGGTATCATCAAGTTCACAATGCCAAGCAGAAGGATTACGAAGACTCCACAACTACTTCAATGGTGACATGAAGTTAAATCATGGTTTATCCAAGTATAATTTACATAGAAGCCAACATTTCACTTACTGGGACTGCAATATGTGTCTATTTTAGTCATTTCTATTGTCCTCGTGTCAGTTGATTGGGTTCAAAATGCTATACATTAGGAGTCTAATATAAAAAAAAAATACAAATGTAAACAAACTGGGAGGATGTTACATATGATGTAAAGCAGAGGGAGCGAGGCAATTTTGACTGGGGTTAAAATAGTAAACCATGGATCCCATTAATATTTCACACATTTTTAGAACACACACAATCAATAATGATTGAGCATAGCCCCACACACCTGACAAAAATATTAGAAACAGGATCCATGATTCTATTCATGATGTATGTTGTATTTACCTTACTGTTCCATGTAACCTCAATATACTACAAGGATTTGCTCCAGGAAAAATATATATAAATAAATAAAAAAATATCAGTATATCTCACCTTCGCAATTTTTGACACCATCACCTCTAAACCCTGCAGGACACTGGCATTTAACCTCTCCATTATCCTGTTCATGAAGCAATGACAGTTTATGTCACAATTCAGTTTCCATTATGGGTTTACAAACCAATAGAATTTCAATTCAGTTACTAACCGAACAAGCAGAAAATGCATGTCCGTTCCTGGCTTCATGCCAACAACCTCCATTGTGTATCTTGCACCGCCCAGGTCCACTAGCTGCAAAGTGCAAACCCAGAAGAAACTAGTTGAATGAAATTATGAATACATGTTTTTAAAAAAATCACATATGTTCTACAACTAAAGGATCATCACACCCTCTTACCCAGAGCAGAGTTGATGGCAACAAGTAGTAAAATGAAATCAAAGTTCCAAGTACAAGTAAAATTTAATTATTTATATTCATGTAGTAAACGGATGTTTTTCCTAATTTACATTACAAACTTATAGTGGATGTGTGTGTGTGTAAGTTACTGAAAAGAAAACATTTAGCATATTTTGCCCATTCTCAAACTAATCACAGATCACTATCCACAATGTTCAATATGCATCCTTCTAATTCCATCCTTTTCTTTTTCTTCAATTCCAAGTAACATGCACAGAATTAGATAAAGTCCTGATGAAATATGCAAACAAAAAAATAAATTTTATAGCATTTTCACCTTCACAGGTTGTATAACCATCTCCTTTGAACTGCACACCATCCACCAGGGGGCATTCACATACTCGCCCACGGAATGTATCCTGAGCAAATATTCAAATATGTAAATAGGAATACAGAAAACTGAAACCTCTCTTATTAGATAGTTATTTTCACTCAAATATAGATACCTTGCATGCAGTGACGTTAGCTGCTTTATCCTGCCAACAACCACCATTATTCTCCAAGCACTCATTTGTCTCCACATCTGCCAAGAAAAGTATGCCACTCCGAAAGAATCAGGTCCAGAGCTAACAAGTAAACAAAGTATATTTCCACAAATAACGAAAGAAAGTAAACATTTACCACTGCTCAAACAAACAGTTGGTTCAGTGGTTTCCTGAAACCCAGCACAAATAGCCTTTACAACAGCACCTTTCTCCAATTTTCCTGGAAAAATAAAATAAAAAGAAAAACTTTTAGAAATGCAAATCCAGATCACTACCTATCACACAAGCACATGGTACAAACCTCGATACTGTCGGTTATTGACAACAAGTGTAGGCAATATGGTAACATCACCTCGTGATCCCTTCCCAATCTACAAAAACTAGTTTGTTAAACATCTATATATAACTATCTGATACAATTAAAATGATAACATAAACTAATTAAAATTATAGAGGACAGTACTTGAGCATCTTGCTCTTCTTTCAAAACAGGATTATCAGAATCGGCATCTGGATCTCCCATGCACCTTTCAATCTTTTTAATATCAAGACCTGCAGGTATTGAATAAACATATCTGAAAAGTCATTATCAACCACCCCAATGAAAACATAATAAGCAATGATGATTCACTTACCAAGTGATTTAATGACAGCATCTGCACATTCCTTATCGTATTTTTTCTCCTTCATCGGGCATCTAATTTGGAAATCAGTGACATAGTCCCACCACACCCAAGGATTTTTGGTTTCATTCGCCACCTTGAAAACACATAGCTGCCTTAAATTTTCAATAACCACATCTTTCCCATCATAACCAGTGCTGAAGTCCTGCTCAGGATCCGGAGCGCAATATCTTCCATGATTTATGCACTGGGACTTGCACTGTTTGCTTAATGTGAATGCCTGAGGACAGTACCAAGTTATATAATGGGGTGTAAACTGAGTGTAACCACCTTTCTCTAGTATCTGTGCCGCACCCTTAAAATCCTTCACAAACTCCATCAACATATCACATTTGACTCCACACTCATCATTGCTGTTAGTCCACAACTCGTACTCCACACGATCATCTGGATGGGGGACAGCCTCTCTCCAATCAAGATTTACATTGACCATATCCCCACCACTTATGGCACTCTTCAATTTTTCACCGAAACTTTTTCCAACGAGAGCTGATGGTATTGTTATGTTCTCTATGTATTTTGCAGATGATCCATCCTCTTCAGGTGTGTCCATAGTTATTAAGTCTTCCTCAATATTATCCGCAACAAGAACGGCAGAAGCTCCAGCTTTCTGGGCATTCCAGACCTTGAAAGCAAAGAAGCAATCTGCAAGGAACACATAAAACACTAAGAATACACCCGAGAGAACAGTTTAATACTTGGTCATATGTCTAGCACTCTACTCCAATCCTTAGCGCATGTGTACCACAAATTTAAATTCATAGGTACTCAACTATCAAATAAAACCTAAAAACTGAGAACAATGGAAAAAACATAGATGGACAAGGAGGGAAGAGATAATAATATTAATCCAAACAGCAAGACAATGGAACTACACTGATAAAAGCAGCCAACTTCAGCTCAGTAACAAGCAGACCAATCAATGAAGTGATAAACAGCTTCAGAAATAAAACAAAACGAGCAACAAAAATTCACAACAGCACTAAATTATATAAAAAAAACTACCTCAAAAGTAAACCCAAAAAAAAAAAAAACCAGTTAAACCTGAAACCTTAAAATCAAACATTAAACAACAAATTACTCCAAGTACAAAGGTCTCACTTCCTCGATCGAGTAAAACGATGGTGGGAAGAGCTCCGGGCTTCGATTTGAAGGAAATCCCAAACTCATCGAACTCCTTACAACCCTTCTGGTTATCCTTCGGGTACACGACGTTCCCAGCCATGCTACCACCGTACTGGGGTATCCCAAAGTTGCCAATCGCGCTGTCGTGCCTGCCCCTGATTTTTTCCGGTGACGTCACCGTCAAGCTGTTCTTCTCCACCACGAATCTCGCCATTGACGAGGGCGCGAAGGACAGCAACAGAAACCCTAGAAAGAAACCCAGTGACGATCTCCGAAGCTTCATTTTGGGAACACCCAGAGGCAGAGAGGGATCAGCAGCAACTGGGTTTTCCGAATTCCAAAATGGGTTGGCTTCAGATATCAATTATATGATCAAGGAAGGATCAAATTTGTGCCTTTATTCTGAGTTTCTGCAAAGAAATAAACAAAAGTGGGAATTGTTGTTGTTGTTGTTTCAGAAAAGCAAAGTAAAGTTGAGAACTTGTTGCTTATTTTTGTTCATAAATGACAAATCATAATGAAGGGTTGTGTTAGAAACGAGTCTCTCGCAGCCTAGAGAGATCTTTCTTTCGTCTCCTTGACTGTTGAGTCCACGGAGGCAAAATGCTACTCTTCTTAACTATTAAGCTATGTTTGGGAGATTTGACGAGAATGGCCTATAATAGTTAATAATGAAGTGGTTTATGAAAAAATTATATTATTTAAAAAAATTAGTGAAAGAGCGAAAAAATTACTTTATTTTTGGAAAATTATAATAATTATTAATGGAATGAAATAAATTACAAATTTTACTTTTAATATTATATTTAAAATTTTTGTTGCTTGTAACATTATTTAAAAATAAAAAATAAAATAAAATAATAAATATTTATCTAAAAATTAAAAAATGATCTATCTCAAATTATTTGAATTAAAGAATATGAAAATTTAAAAGTTTGTATGTTATAAAATAATTTAAATTTTCTTCTTTAATTATTTTATTTTATTATTTAAAAATTCTCAAATAATAAATTAAAATCTTTTTATCACTACATTATATTATTAATCACTTTATTTCATCTACTAAAAACACACTGTCTTAAGCATAGCATAGCATAGACTCTTCAATGCATACACTCCTAACTCATAAACTTATTTAATTAGTAAAATATTTAATTACAAAAAATAAACTTGATTATTGAACAAATACAGTGGATAGGTTATATAAACTGAGGTTAGTTTTTCTAGAATATTTTAATTTTATTCCATTTTCTATTTTTATTTACTTAATCTTTTCCTCTCAATCAAAATATCATGTACGGGATAGATAGATAGATATCATCGTGTGAAAGACTGATGAAGCTTTTGTAATAAATCTTTTCCTCTTAATCAAAATATCATGTACGGGATAGATAGATAGATATCATCGTTTGAAAGATTGACGAAGCTTTCTATATATTACAACACTTTATTAAATAAATTTATAAATTTTGGAGCTTTTCTTATATTTCTTTTATAAGAATATGTAATTTTAATAATTAATAATTAAAATGTGTTTTTAAAAAAATTAAACATGTATATCAAGAGATACTTTAAACAAATATTATAAATTACTTATTAATATTCTTTTAATTAAAAGTGTAGAGAGAGAACAAATTTATGCTATAAGTTTTAGTGAAAAATTATAATGATATTTATAAATAGCATACCAATAAAAAATTACTACCCAAAATCAAATCTAAAATCTTTTAATCAACGCTGATTAATGTTACCAATCAAGTCATACCAGATTAGGGTAATACTATTTTTTTCAATACCCAGCAGCTAGTGTATAGAAAAGAAACACGCTTAAATTGGAATTTTACATACTTTCTGCACCTACCTACCTAACCAGCTACTGCCGTATTCGGTCAAATTTCAGTCTCACCTGCTTCTCGATCATTTTCTACGTCAAGTGTCAACCCCTCACGTTTCTGTTTTCTTTCATTTAAGAATGGAAAACACAGCAATAATTTTCTTTTTAAGAAATTTTGACAGAATAAGTTAATATTAATATTAATTATTGGATATATGAGTACTCATCACTATTTTAATTTATTTAATAACCACCCTTAGATATCAACAAAATGCTGAATGAATTCTAACCGTAAAACATTACTCTTTAGGAATTAAAAGTCATATATTTTTTTTACATATTCATTTTAGTTAACCACTTAATTAGTCAATGAAAGCTCAAAAGTTGGAGTTGGACTCTCTCTTCTCTCTTTGTTCTTCTATTTTATTCTTGTCTTCTTTTTTTTTTCTCTATTTGATATAATATTCTTGTCTTTCGTCAAATACTCTAATAGTCTAATGCAAGGAAAATAAATCGAAGTTGTAGTTTCAAGAATTATAAATTTCTCCCTAACTCAATGGAAATTACCCTAGCTTGTCATAAAAAACAATTAGTTAAGTAAAAAAATGTTCTGTAAAAAAAAAGTAAAAAAAATGTTAAAAAGTCACTCTTAAAAGATAAAAAAAAATACAACTGATATGCAGAATTGTTTATTAATTATATATACAAAAGTATTAATGTAATTTTATATAAATAAGGTAGCTTGAGAGTACACAACGCAACTTACATCTACGCCTTCATTCAAAACCTGCAAAACTTTATAATCTATTTAGTATTCAATTTCGTTTATTATATAACCTGGAGTTTCTTTCCAAGACTCTCCATCAAAAGAACCAATATTTAAGAGATAAAAAAAAGGATTTTGCGAAACCTCAGAAACATTAAACCAGCGCAAGAATCGCATCACATGCACACGATTGTGCAGACTGAGAACAAGTTAGACAAGAATCATCTCTATATATATATCTTATGCATGGTTGCAGATGCTGCATGCAGCTGGTTGAGATAATTTGGCTGAAACGGACGCGACTTCCAACACCAGCAGCTCCGCGTACGCGACGACCATGTCATCCGTCATCGCTGCCCTCACCCACTTGCCGTTCACCATCATCTCGCTCAAGTCCATCGACAACAGTCAATAAGAGAGAATCCGCGAGAGAAACAAAGAGAAAGTCTCTTTTTTTAGTGTGCGTGTAAATGAAGGGAGAAAGAATATTCAGATTATAGACTTCTTTGTTTTTTTTAATATTGGGAAGTGATTTTCACGAAAGCAATACTTAAATTGCAATAACTAGGGGTGTTCGTGTTTTGAATTGGTTCGATTTTGGGAAGAAAAATCATCTGAACCAAATCGATCGATTTTTCTATATTAAGAACCAATTGATTTTTTCAAAATTGGAGAACCAAACTAAACCCATTACAATCGGTTTGGTTCGGTTTGGTTCAATCGGTTTTTCATTAAATATTTTTTTCTTAAAAAAATTCATACACATCATCACTTTGTTCTTTTTATGAACCAATTAAAAAAAAGTTGGTATAAAATCCTAATAAAAACATCATTACATAATTATAAATAATAAATAGGCCTAAAATATTTATAGAAACAACTAAAAATTTAAATATAATTATTTATAAGTATGTAAATTATACAAAATATATAAATAATTATATGAATTCGGTTTGATTTGATTTGGTTCGGTTTTATAAATGAAAATAAAAAAATCGAACTAAACCAATCGGTTTTCATAAAATAAAACCAAACAAAACCAAAATTAATCGGTTTTGTTCAGTTTTCGATTTTTCAGTTCGATTTTTTCAGTTTTGATCGGTTTCGTTCGGTTATGAACACCCCCAACAATACCGCATAAATTAAGTGTAACACTAATCACACACTTTTTTAAAAACATTTTTAGACGTTTATTATATTTTTAAATTTATATAGAATTACATTGAAATTATTTTTAGTTTTTACACATAATTATATACAATTTGACAATTTTAAATTAAATGTAAATCAAACAATTATTTAATAAATATATAAAATAAAACAATTATATTATTAAAAATAAAATAATATCATATCATTTTAATAATTAATATTTTTTATTTTATTAATATTTTAATTATATTAATATTAACACTCCATAATTAAAGAATTAAAATTAAATTGTGTGGCTAAGAAAACATGTCATCTTAAATATATGAGCAATGGGCTACTGCAAGTGACGCGTTCCAGCCAATATCCATTTGACAAGTGCTCTCAATGATTCACATGGACCAATCCTAGGAGGACACTATCTTTTGTTCATCTTTTTACTAAAATATAATAATAATTTATGTCGTTATTTTAAATATTTTATTTTAAGTTTAATTTTTAAAATTGTGTGTATGAAAAAATACAGTAAATATTTTAATTAATTTCTTCGTTTTTGACCAAAGGGATACTTTAATTTTTTAAAAATATATAGGTTTATAGTGATATATGATGATAATAATTGATATTAAACAACTATTTTTTTGTAATAATATATAATAAAAATATAACATATTCTAAATAATTGAAATGTAATTTTAAAAATATAAAATTATATGTATGGCACTAATCACGTGGTTTATTATCTATCCATATCAGTACGAGTTGGGGTCCACAAGATCAATGGGTCATGGATGGGTCTAGTAATATTGATTTTGTCGGCAAGTTCTTTAAAAATTGGTGTCAGGTGAAGGACTTTGAGGATAAGAAATCTGAGACCTTCACCAGTACCAACAACTTTTATTTTTTAAGTGCAATTGAATAGCCCTAATTTGTAGCCTCTTTTTTTTTTTTTATAATACAAAGGGGCTAAAAGCTGTACCCCCTTTCTTATTCTCGACCTTTCTTTCGTAAATAAAAAAAATGTATTCCTCTTTCTGATATTTCCCTAATGGGCTTGGCAGCTGGGCTTTGGTTAATCTAGATTATAAGATTTGTTTGCACTAGGAATTCTGGAGTGGTGGTGACTGGTGAGTGAGGGATTCACCATTCACGTGAGCTTTGGACATGGCAATTGATGGTTCAACGCTTACGAGTTATGACTTGTGACTTATGAGTAATGTTCATACCAGAGTATAAGACTGCTGAAAACAGAGCTTTGCTTCATTCTTTAACCTTTTTCTAATAATGTTAGTTACACAATTGCATTAATATACACAGTTATTCAAGTAGTTCTAAGTTTAATAAGAAATTTTTCGTCAAATAACTTAAATAGAGACACTTGCACAGATACGCACAGTGAAAATAGAATTGTGTACATACTATTACTCGTGTTTTTACTTTCTATGCTTCTTTTATTTTTATACAAAAGTATGCCAAAAGGGGATAAGGCAAAAGTTTGCACCAAACTAATTATATCCCCACTATGAGCAACAATTGTACTAAGTATGCGTATTGTTAGGTATCAAAGAAGAGTTTAAATTCACCAGCATAAACTTGTATCTATAATCAATTTGCTATCTACCTTTCATTTAATCATGACCCTTCAAGTATGTTCCAAAGCCATGGCAGTTCTTTCAACATTCTGCAAGAGGACAACATATATTTTGTCTCTCACCCTCCCACATGCTTCCAATTCAGAATCCGCCACTATGAAACCATATATGCGTTCAACCATCATATCCAACCAGTCATTCACCTTCTTCATTTGACGCATCATATCAGCTAATTCAGAGTTACCGGGTTCGCAATACTCTCCAGTGCGTGACGCAGTGCGGAGTGCAGCGATGCTACTTCTTGAAATTATGTTCTTAAGAATTTCTTTACAAGCGAAGTACCAAGAATTGGTACGTGGGAATTGGTACGTAAGAATTGATACGCAATTTGCAGGGTTGGGGAGAGAATCCGGTAACTATGAGCTAATTCATAATCTGATTTAGGTTTGGTTTTGCTTTTAACCTCATCCAAGTAGTTCTCAACATGAACCAAGAACCATTTTGTACCTTCATCTTGGAAACTACCTGCCAGCTGAGCAACTGCATCTAAAGTAACCTTCAACCAATCTGGTGGACCAAATTCAGCTGCCAACCCAAAGTGCATCTCGTTATTGTTCCTTTGTATCCTAACAAGGCTCGTGTCCTTTGGTTTGAGACTGAAATTTGTGCTAGATTTTTTCATTGTGTTTGTAGCCTGCATGGAAACAGCATTAGGGGAAGAAATTGGACTAAGTCAGATGCCAATGCTTTGCAGAGTCACAGAACCGGGGCTACTTGGATCACCATCATTTTCTCTTAATGGAGTATTGCTTTTCAGTGACTGAACAATTAATAGAGTCTGACACACATCATTTTGAAGGTTGAAGGATGAATTTATCAACTGATGGATGGAAAATGGCAATGAGGGGTTTGGACTTTGGACCTGGATGGCTGGATGGGGCCATCAAAAGCAGGTTTATTCTAGGCTTAAGCAAAAGACCAAATATTTTACCATGACCCAAAAGATAATAATATTTTCCCATAGGAAAAACGTATCTATTTACTAATAATGTCAAAATTTATTTAGTATTTGATAAGTTTTATATTATAACTTAGTTATATATTTATTTCTTTATTTAAATAAAATAGTAAATAAAGTTGATTGACAGTGAATAATTTATTCAAAATTTTAATTTTGATTTTATTATTTAAACAAATATAAATATAAAAATCAGACTGTTTGATAGGCATGTTAGTTAATGATATGAAGACGCTTATTATTTATATAGCTGTCCAAAATTGCATTTTTTGATAAAATACTCTAACTTTTATCACATTCTTAATAAGCATTATCTTGACAAAAAAAAAGTTACAATTAGTGGGTGATTATTTTATTTTTTATCTAAATAAAATAAAATAATTAATAAGTGATTAGTTTTTTAATTAATTATTTAAAAATAATTTTTAATTTTTATACTAACACGCAATTTAAAATAGATTGACATGTAATTTAGTTAATGTCAAGATGCTAGTTATTAATTTGTATCACGATGCAAACTACATTTTGGGTGAAATAGTCCAATTTTGCTTTTTTTTTTTTCAGAGTTTTCACAATCTGTTGCCTATATTCTCCAGTCTAATTCATTAAAGTAATTCTTTGTGACTTTTTTTTTTCTTTTTTCTGGTGGATTACCGGGGTCAGAGGCCCAACAAAAGCAAAACCACACTAGAAGAGAGTTAAAATTCCTCTCAATTCCGGCCATATATGACGTGCAACGTAAGGGAGACATGAATATATGATGTGCTATGAGAGGATCCGTTGTCAACTTCTGTAGTTCCTAGAAGAAGATTAGGTTTGAACGTCTGATAAAAAACAACATTATAATTCATGATAATAATTACTATTTCTTTTTGTAAAAAAAAAAATCTAGGTCAACTTTATAGATTCATAAATCATCATTCATTGACTTTAGCTTCTTACTGTTCAAATATAGAAGTATAAAGCATGAATACTAGTTTAGAATTCACGGATGTAATGTGAATCTAAGATATTATATATAAAATATATACATTTACAAGTATGCAAGAAGCACGATTAATGTTATATTGACAAAAACCACACCTTTATTGATCTTTATTTTCGTTTTTCTTTTTCTAGCCAAATTATGAGAAACGCATCCATGCTACTTCATTTCTAAAAGGATATCCTGTAACATACTCAGACTAGAAAATCAAGAGCAGAAATTTCAAATTTATGGTTGATAAATCAAAATAAGCAACGCATTAAAGTTATGTAGGACAAAGGACTTTGATGACTTTGGTGGCATATATATAAGTGTGCCTCGGTGGGTTCATCATTAAAAAGAAGCGTTCACGTTTTGTGCCATGTCTTCAAAGGCACCCTACTATGAGTGCCTCTTTCTCTTCCCACCTTCATCGATCCTTTCTCTCCCTTAATTTGATTCTTTTGTACGCGTAGCTTATTTGAGAAGAAATAGATCATTACTTGGCAACAGTTATCATATTGAATTATTGAGCAATGCCATATCAACAATCCTATCCCATTCGTACATTAAACACCGCGTTCGCTATTTCGTAAGCACCCATTCGCATGGTGAATAAAATCTAAACATGCACTGTACCAAAAAAAAAATCTACACAAATTATTATAGTAACCTAACAACTATTGTTGGAACTATCTAATTTTACGGTCAAGATCCTAGGTTGGAACGTGTAGCACACTAGTGGTGCCATGGAAGAGCCAAAGATTCTTTTGTTTCGCTTAAGCATCTTGGAATCATTATATGTATGTATTGCAAAAGCAGGAACCAAACAATCTATCTTCAAGACTATATCTCAATCCACAAGCAACCACCTTTCAGCATATATGAAGGAAAAATGCACACTCTATTACGCTCAAACTTTTGGTATAAAATCAAGCAGTGAGGTTACCATCTCCCTCTAAAACAACACAAATACACGAGTTTTGGCAAACCATGAAAAACCAACTTTTGTTCTTTTTCATTTTCCTTTCATTTCTGATACTTCCAATTGCTACCCAGAAACATGCATGTGACAAGGGATCTCCTCAAACTAGCAGTTTTCCATTTTGCAACACTTCCCTATCTTATGAGGCCAGGGCCAATGACTTGGTGTCACGCCTAACTCTGCAAGAAAAGGCACAACAATTAGTAAGCCCTGCTGGTGGTATTTCCCGGCTTGGTGTGCCTGATTATCAATGGTGGTCAGAGGCACTTCATGGAGTCTCCAACACAGGGCCAGGCACACGTTTTGGCAGCAAGGTGCCTGGTGCCACTAGCTTTCCAGCAGTTATACTATCAGCTGCGAGCTTTAATGCAACTCTGTGGTACAAGATGGGGCAGGTTGTGTCAACCGAGGCTCGAGCCATGTACAATGTGGGTTTGGCTGGTTTGACATTTTGGAGTCCTAATGTGAATGTGTTCCGTGACCCAAGGTGGGGGCGTGGCCAGGAAACTCCAGGGGAAGACCCACTGGTGGTGTCCAGATATGCCGTGAAGTATGTCCGTGGCCTACAAGAAGTGGGTGATGAAGCAAGTGCTAAAGCTGATAGGCTTAAGGTTTCAAGCTGTTGTAAGCATTATACAGCATACGACCTTGACAAATGGAAAGGCATTGATCGCTTCCATTTTGATGCAAAGGTAAAGAGAGAAATGTAGACGAAGTAATTGAATGCGGCCAAAAATGCATAAGCAATTAGATCACTAAATCATTATTCTATTCACGTTTTAATTTTCCACATGGGATTCTTTCCAAAAGAGTTAGAAGTGTACATGAGGTCTATCAACGTGGGTGGTTTTGTTTTTCTATGATGTTCTGAGAGATAATTAACAGTTTGAGAAGTATGCATAAGTGGTGTTAGAGTTAACGAAGATGTCTGTGACTCTTTATTAGTATAACTAAGATGCATATATATAATAATAATAATAATAATAATAATAACCTAGACAATGAATGTTGTCATAATTGGGCTTGTTGCAGGTGACAAAGCAAGACTTGGAGGACACGTATCAGCCTCCATTTAAGAGCTGTGTGGAGGAGGGGCATGTTAGCAGTGTCATGTGTTCTTATAATAGGGTGAATGGGATTCCTACATGTGCTGATCCAGACCTCCTCAAAGGAGTAATCAGAGACCAATGGGGTCTAGACGGGTTTGTCTTCCATCCCCAATGAGTAATTTTTCATAACAAATCGGGCTAACTTCAACACTACACAGCAATTTCTACTAGGGGAACTATATATTAATATGACACAGTTGCAGGCTCTTCATTCTTCGATTTTGTAATTTGAGATAAGTAAGTGAAGCTTGCTGATATCTTTTGCTTCCTATGCAGATATATTGTTTCAGACTGTGATTCAGTCGAAGTCTATTACAACGCAATTCATTACACTGCAACTCCTGAAGATGCAGTGGCTCTTGCATTGAAAGCAGGTAAAACTGAAGTTGCACCTGCAAAAATTCTACACTTTTCTGATTGGGAAAAAAAATTATGACTGGTTTTGCATTATTAAATGGTTTCTTACCATGCAGGTTTAAACATGAACTGTGACCACTTTCTAAGAAATTACACAGCAAATGCAGTAAACTTGAAAAAGGTAGATGTGTCAATTGTAGACCAGGCCTTGGTGTACAACTACATAGTCCTAATGAGATTGGGCTTCTTTGATGACCCCAAGTCACTTCCATTTGCAAACCTTGGGCCATCCGATGTATGTACTAAAGACAATCAGCAATTGGCCCTAGATGCTGCAAAGCAGGGGATAGTTTTGCTGGAAAATAGTGGAGCTCTTCCCTTGTCCCAAACTAACATACAAAATTTGGCTGTGATTGGACCAAATGCCAATGCCACTACAGTTATGATTAGCAACTATGCTGGTATACCTTGCCGCTACACTAGCCCTTTACAAGGACTAAAGAACTACATTTCTGCTGTAACTTATGCACCTGGATGTAGCAATGTTAAATGTGGTACTCAGAGCCTTATTGCAGCAGCAACTAAGGCAGCAGCCACTGCTGATGTAGTGGTGGTGGTTGTGGGATTAGACCAATCTATTGAAGCAGAGGGCCTGGACCGAGAGAACTTGACATTACCTGGATTTCAAGAGAAGCTTGTGAAAGACGTGGCTGATGCTACCAATGGAACAGTGATTTTAGTCATAATGGCAGCTGGTCCAATTGACATTTCTTTCACTAAAAGTGTCAGTAAAATAGGGGGGATATTGTGGGTAGGGTATCCTGGTCAAGCTGGAGGGGATGCCATAGCCCAAGTAATATTTGGAGACTACAACCCAGGTACAGGTTTTGTATTAAATGCCTGCATTTATCTTTTAGTGCTTTTTTACCGGATTGTGTCTAAACATTTCGACACTAACAGTGAAGTATTAATTTTTAGGTGGTAGGTCCCCTTTTACATGGTACCCACAATCGTATGCTGATCAAGTGCCCATGACAGACATGAACATGAGAGCCAACAGCAGTAGTAATTTCCCTGGAAGAACCTACAGGTTTTACACTGGGAAATCCCTCTATGAATTTGGCCATGGATTAAGCTACTCCACATTCTCCAAGTATATAGCATCTGCCCCCTCTACCATACTGATCCAGAGCACATCCTTTTCTGACCCAAATAATATCTTCTCATCCAACTCAATCACTCAACATGAGTCTCTCTCTGACGGTCAAGCAATTGACATTTCCACCATAGATTGCCTGGATTTGACATTTTTGCTTGTCATTGGTGTGAAGAACAATGGACCCCATGATGGATCCCATGTGGTGCTAGTGTTCTGGGAGCCAGCAACTACTGAGCTGGTGACTGGGGCTCCAATTATACAATTGGTTGGATTTGAAAGAGTACAAGTTAAGGCGGGGATGATAGAGTTTGTGACAGTGAAAATAGATATGTGCCAAGAGCTAAGTATCGTGGATAGTGATGGCAAAAGAAAGTTGGTCATTGGACAGCACACCATTTTGGTTGGCTCTTCCAGTGAACCCCACGTGAGACACCACATTGACGTTAGACTTTCAGGAAGTATGAATGGAGAAGACTTCATGTCTGATTGAATTCAATAAGCATTCATTGCC
Organism: Styphnolobium japonicum; assembly: GCA_023212625.1. Taxonomy (NCBI): domain Eukaryota; kingdom Viridiplantae; phylum Streptophyta; class Magnoliopsida; order Fabales; family Fabaceae; genus Styphnolobium; species Styphnolobium japonicum. The sequence continues at coordinate 4,633,089 of JALBWW010000013.1, forward strand.
ACCAGCAGCTACAAGCCATGGCAATAGTATCTGCTAGCTAGTTACATACATCTTTTTTTTTTTTGTTTAATGCTAGTTACATACATCTTGTAGTAGGAAAATAAAGTTGTTTCTGAAAGTGATGAGTTTGATAATAGTATGTGGAAGTGGGGGAGTCCTCTGAATCTGATACTAATACTAAAGAGTGAGATTCACTTATACTAAGTGTAAGTTTTGACATACTTACACCGTTTAATAATTTATTGTAAACGTTAAATTTTATTAATCCAACCGTTGAATTGAAAGTTCTCATAAAATAGATCAAGCTCATAAAATTTCTTACAATTAAAAATCTATTTGATACTTCATTGTATTACTTTATTTTAATGTATAATAACTTTAAAATATAAATAAATTATCTATTATTAGATTAGATACTTATGAATATCCGATTTATCTAATATTTAATATGCATGATCATCAAGATAATATCGTATAATTCAACGGCCAAGATTAACTAAATTTATATTTTATAAAATATTATTAAGCGGTGTAAGTGTACAAGACTATACACTTAGTTAAATGGATCCCCACCCAATACTAAATATTAATATTTATATTTATATTTATAGAAACAAATTGATGCTAAATTAATAGAAGAAAGTTTCGTTATTTTGAGTAAATAATATTTGCAGCTGATGTTTGGCAATTAGCATAAAAGGGACTATTATAAAATAAAATATACAGAAGTCGCTAGAGGAAGGGCTTGAACCTTCGACCTTGTGGTTAACAGCCACACGCTCTAACCAACTGAGCTACTCCAGCTGTGCTACGCGTAATAAAATATGAGTATTTAAAATTTATTGTTTTGATAAATGTGTTGTGTACTTGGAAACAGAGCATGTGATTTCATTCCAAATCACGCAACGAGTGTAAAATTTAAAGTAACATTACATTTCGTGTAAATTTTATATTATTTCAATTTTTAGCTAGGGACTCTTCTAATTTTTACACATAAAATCAATGTTGTTGAATTGGACGGTTCAATCGGTTTGATCATGAATTGGATATTTAAATGGTTATAATTCAGTCTTATAATTAAATTTATAATTAGATCATTTTAAACTCTTCAAAATCTAATTGAATCGTCCAGTTCATTTGGTTAAATCAACTGATTATTAAATTTAAAAAAAAATAAAAACTTTATTTTATAAATATTTTTATATTGTTATATGTAAATTATTTTTATGACGTTATCAGGTTCAACCAATCAATTTAAAAACCTGAATAAATTTTTTTATTAATTCTCTATCCAGTCTGATTTTAACAATATTGTACAGAACTCACCATTTGTGTGAGGCAACCAATCACTTGTACAAAAAATAATTGAAAATTAGTAATAAAAAAAATGCACAAACATCATTTCCCAAATTATGATAACCGCTATAAATAATGTTCAGAATTTCATACTCATGAATTCAATTACTATCCCCGGGTCTACAAAAAACCAAAATATGTGAATAATGTTGAAGTCACTTGAGTTTATGTCACCAAGTTTAATCCCTGTTCTCCTAGTTCAGTCTTCCTTTGAGAAACGTTAATATTGCTTTTCTAAGATGGGCTCCTGGATGCCATCAAATTTTAATTTGGCCCTAGATGGCTTTTGTTGAACTTGGTTAGTCCATTACCACAACCTAGAAAGCTCTCCTTTGCCTGCAAGCTGCATCCATGAGCTCATGCTCTTTCATACCAAAGTTCTATTTTTCTTTCCTTTACCTTTTCTGTTTTCTGGGGATAATAAAACTAATGAATATAATGTCCTTCAAAATGTTTAAAAATTTTCAAGCAAGTATTGGTGTTGCAACATATAGAAACAGCTCGAACCTATAACTAGAGGAAGAAAATGAAAACCCGATGGGAGGGTCATATCCAGTTACTTGTTAGGGCTCTTTGTATTAATTTTTTTAAGAGTAGAAGTATTTTTTTGAAATAATAAAAATATTTTTTTAGAAGTTAAAAAGTTTAAGTTTTTTAAAAAAATATTTCATGTGTAACAAAAAAAACACATAAAGTGTTGTTCATTATTAAAAAAATACTTTTATTATTTAAAAAAAATACTTCTATTCTAAAAAAAAAAAACTAATAGACACCTTTGTTCAAAGTGAAACCACACTATTCATGTGACAGTTGAAGTCTCTATCAGAAGTCAGAACGGTGGCAGTGGAGTACAATCAGTGTTATATATCCGATGGTGTAGAAGTATATCTACCAAGGGTAATATACCCGACCTTACGGCAATTTATCCATTTCAGTTTTATTGGTCTTTGGCTAAGCCACTGAAGTTTTTGAGCATTAAGAATTCACCTGAGTTGCCAATTTGCATCCCTATTGTCCAATTTACAACTGAGGAATGTTAATGTTGCTTTAAAATTTACAACTGCAATTTTTTTGGTTCAAACAGGGCCGAAGCAGTGACATTCAGGAACTTACAGCTGGCCATCAATGTCTGAAGTTGACCCCACATGGGTTCGGTGAACTTGGTAACGCATCATTTGTTCATTGCACTAGTAAATTTCAGTTATTTAAATTATCTTGAGCCTGCATGCTGCAAGGTGATCAGTCTGAATGCAATTGGGATTAAATTCACGCCATAATATATTCCTTTCAAACCTATGGCATATACTCAAAAACCCAAAATTAGAAGATTTCAAAGTTATTATACAAATTTGAGTGTTTATTACAGAAAAAAAAAAGAACAAAGAAAGTTATCATCTGGTCACAGAAATAAAAATGAAAAAGAAAATCCTTGAAGGCTCACAGCTCTGATTCAATCTGGTACATCTTGCCTTTCCTTTCCTAGAATATACGAATTATAAAAATTAATTAATTAATTAATTGATCATATCTCTCGTAGAATGATAAAAAGATAATTAAGGGAAAACTACCTCAGCAAACATGCGGCTTTTATTCAATACTTTTGTCTTTGCTTTGTTAATAATTGACTGCCTCTGAAAAGATTAAATGATAAAGTGAATACACGTGTAATATATAATACCACTAGGAAAGAAAATTAAAAATTTAAAACCTCAACTGAATGCAGAAAATAAATTAGTACGTACCCGTTGCCAATCTTGCTTCTTATCTTTTCTTGTTAGTAGTAAGTCAGGATCTTGTTCTTCAGGTAAATATACAATAGATTCGATCTGTCAAAAATTGCAGCAAGGAATTAGGAAACAAGAAATCTGAATGTGTATTATTTCATCTCATGAAAGCCAGCTCACTCAAAGGAAAAATAAGAGGAAACAACACTACTGACCTTTTCCATGGTAGATTTATAGAGGCGTGAAATATTATTCTTTTGGTAGATTGGTGTAAACTCAAATAAATAATGGAAGAATTCACTTTCCTGTTTCAACAATGGAAAGGAATTCAGACAATTGACAAATAAATTATTTTCGTTAACTGTTTCAGGGAAATACAAGTCAGAGTAAGAGCTAACCAGCATATGTTTCGAAAATTCTTCTTCTCCAAGAAAATTCTTCAGAAACTTCAACTGTCAAGGGACAAAAAAATGCAACAGATAAATGAGATTATAACAACATGAAGACTGAAACTTGGAGCCATGGAAAACATCCAGTTTACCTGTATCATTGAAGTCCATGATGATAGAGTTAATTTATGTCCATTAATTCTTTCTGAAGTTTTTGGAAATTTATCTTCCTTGAAATACTTTAAGACATCCCAATCAGCTCTGGCAGCATTGCTAAAGGTTTGTTTCAGAGAAATTCCACTCCTTGCTTTTGAAACCTTCTCTAATTGCTTTAGAATAATGTCTTTAATCAGTTTCCTCCATTCTGAGTATTTCAGTGGGGATTTGGCTCTTTCAATAGTTGAACTATCACTAGGATTCTCAGCTTCACTTGAGAACTTCTCGAGACTTTCGCAATCAAATATCACAGCCAATGCTTCACCAGCTGCAACCCAGACTGAATCATCATCTGATTCTAACAAGTTTAGAAAGTTAGAAATTGCCCTGCATCATTTACAGAATCAGCATTTATGTTGGTTAGAAACTTAGAATTATAGTTAAACATTGATCCAAATCCTATTCTAACAGCAGACATTACTAGTTAAGCATAAGTATCTAATGCTATTGCAGAAATGTCCACAATAGTGTCTGAGAGTTACATATTAATGTACGAAATCCTTAATTATCTGCTTCTTCCTTCATCTTTTTTCTAATGGCAAAATTTCATAGTAATATAATGTCTAAGTTCAATGTGTGTACTACCAAATTCAAAACAAATAGCTAAACTGCTAAATTTATGAACAGCTATAATGTTAAGTCACCACATGATGTTTTTTCCTCCATTGAACCATGAGGGTATATATCAATATTTATAACAACTAAGATCATATTCTGCATAAAAATATTCAATATTCATAATTAGGTCGTTTACTATCCTTCCTTTATTTTTTTTTTCCTTTTCAATTTCCTTTCTGATACTTCTTTTCAACCATTTAGTGCTTAAATGATCAAGATTGACGTCTAAATTCACATACCCTTGCCAGTGGTTGTAGGTAAGTTCCCATCCATCTACTGTTGTAATTAGAAAGGACCATGCAGAAACTGCCGCTGATATAATGGCAGGAACTTGCTTATTTGCAGACACCTGAAAGGAAAACAGCGTCACAGAAACTACAACCAAAAAAAAAAGAAGAGGAGCCTGGCAAAATTACAGGATCATTTACTTTACAGTTTACAGTCTGAAATAATACTTCAATATCAACTTCCATGAGATGTTTAACGAAGTAATTTGTGCATACATGATGGCCTCATAGCATAGTACTAAATATTAGGAAATTTTCACTAATTTTGTATATATCGTAAATAGTAATAGTAAATTAAATTTGCTAAAATAATTATGTGCACCAACAAGCAAAACATGTAATGTAGGGCATTTGTTTAAAGTACTTACATCAAGCTTAGATTTAGGAAGAATAAATCCCCAAATTATTTGCATTGCTGCTTCAGTCTCCACTGAATTATTGGCACAAAAGAAAGTAACCATGGCCAAAGAGTCCAAGAGAGTGATAAAGGCCCAAGGGTCCACCAGCTGCATGAAAATTTCAGATTGTCAATCTGCAAACAAATTCATATAAAAAAATAAAACTATTTAGTATTTACTAGTTACTTTAATGAAACGACTTTAAAGTAACATGAAGTGATGAAACTCTACATTTGCGGTACCTTGGTAGTAAGTACTTTTGTAAGTACAGGGACTGACTCTCTGTATATTTCTTGCGCATTATCAGTACCAGAGAGGGTCATTGCCATCAACCCTGCGTTTTGCGTATAATTGAAAGGGTTTAGTTGGCTTGTACTGCATGACCAACAAAAATATATGTGCATGCTGACTAAAATTAGGGACAAGAGGGTTTTAGACGAACCAAGGACTTGAGAAGCTAGTTGCTTCTCTTTTGCAGAACCTCTTTTAATGGAACCCAAAATCGGATACAAGGAACTAGCAAAGCTGGAAAAATAACGTCTCGCATCAATATAGGAAAGCCAAACCTTTAATTAACCACAGACACTAACAAATAAAAGGGGAAAATAAAAGAAACATGCATGGACTTACTTCTCTTCCAAGCTATCATATTCGCTTCTGTCGTTCAGAATCCCAATAATGGAGCACAGTGCATTCTCTCTAACACAAGCCCTTCATTAAAAAATAAAACAACAACAACAAATATCAGAAACAATGAGACATAACATAAAAACAAAAACAAAAACAAAAAACAAAAAAAAACTCAACAACAAAAGAAAACTACGATACTTTTTCTGCTCCAATTCGCCTAAGTAATAAAAGAACGTCTTAGGAGGAGCCTCTACAACCACACTATTGTCATCATCGTTGTCAATAGCAGCCCCCATACATGTAGCCCTCTGGGAACGTCCTCTACCTGTAGAATAACAACGTATTCTTTGTCAAGAATCTAGATATATATAAAATAGCAAACCATCACAGTTATTTTTGAACGATATGATAAGTATGATACAAAGAAAAGAAAAACTTTAATTAGAATGCCTACGTCTCCTTGTCATCTTTATGTTGTAAAGTGAGCACAAATAATTCTCAGGTTGGAAGGTTTCAATGAATTCACAATCTCTTATATCTTTCGTTGAACTTCAGAAATTTTTTTTAAGATGGATCGAGTGACAGGATAATAAAAGACGGTGAAAGAGTTAAAGGAGCTTAAATTTATGTTTCCTAGTCCCTGGTAAAACTATCTTTAATTCTTAATGTAAGATAATGGTTGATATTTATAGAATAATTATCGGATAATGGTCATATAAGCTTTTAAGATAATTGGCACAATAATAATTTGAATAATAAATTGGTATATATCCTTTAATGGTAAACAAATTTTCACCCTTCATTTAAATATTTAATGGACATTCTAAATTAAAGATAGAGATATATTTAAATTGGTCATCTCTCTATCCATTAGGGTTATCTATGAATATTCAATTTCCATTAAAAAAAAAGTCTTGGGTAACAGAAAGATTGAGAAAGGAAAGAAACCAATTTAGTTGAGGAGATCATGATTTAACAATGGCTTCTTCATCTTCTGCTTAATTAGATAAGTTTTCTAAGTGTAAGAATTATGTATTCAAAATCCTAAAAGTATCAAGTTGAATTGTCAAATTGCTTGATAATTTTACAATATGCTTTTACACCTAATTCCTTAAAGAATAATTGTCTGTTCACTTTTACTTTTAACTACTTATATAATTTTAAGTTTTAAAAATATCCTAAATTAAACTATTTTATTTATATAAATAAATTTATTTTTTAGCAAAGGCGATTTTTAATAAAGATATTAGCACTCTTATTCATTTATACACGCTTTCTATTTATGATTGGCATATCATGTAATAATTATTGTAATTTGAACCCAAGACTTTTATTCGAATCTAAACCCTACAATTAACAAGGAATTAAAATCTTTAAATTTTTTTAAAGAAAAGAATAGATATTTCTAATGGGATACGTATGTAGAATTATACTATCAAAATTAGTCAACTTAAATTCTTCGAGACCAAGCAAAATCAATTATAAGTATGGGTTCTAACGATTATATATTAATGTCACCCAAGAAAGAAAATTAAGGCCACGCGATAGTCTTAACTAACTTAAGGCATATTATGATCCCGTAATCTTTCACATTCGCAGGGATCGAATCAATATGCAATTTATTTAAATATAACAACAAGATCTATTAAATTATTGTTTTGTGACATGAATTTTATCTTCCAAATAAGACATTGATTATTGGAATATTTTTCAGCAATTACAATTTAAATGTTACCAGATGCCACTGCTGCTGAATAAGATAGAAAGACAATTTACTCTTCCCTATAATTAATATTACGGACTCTAATCTTAATCTTTTTGACATGTTTTGCATCGTTACCCTTATGCTGTAGCCTATAGGTGGTTTAGATAAGGGAAAAAGTAACTGTAGCTTGATATGTTTCTTATAAACTCTAATGCGGCAAAGGACAGAGAAGTCAATATGAAAAATGCAGGGGGGAAAATGGCTGATTGGAGAAATGCATTCGATTGACAACAATCTAAGATGGAAAGTAGTACAAATAATATAGAAAGTTGCAGGACTTGGCTGCTGCCTATTATTACTATTATCCTCTGGTGTTTTGATGTTTGTTTCTTCCATTCCATGATTGTCAAACATCTTCCTTTTGAAAGTGGCGTTGAACTGTTGAGCAGCATCTTCTGTAGTTTTACTACGCGCAATGCCATAGCCGCCGAAGGAAAATCATATAGTCAAAGGTCTATCCAATTGCTCATTATGATGAGATTACTTAACTACTTATCTTTACTTTTTGGATACCATTTACCCAACGTGCGTTGAGAAACAATCGTTACTTATGATTTATATTTAATAATTTTTAAATATTTATTATCAAACTAATCATCAATAAATAATAATAATTTACCGAATACACCTAACATAACACCTCCCCGACATAATACAATGCGCACAAAAAGCTTTCAAATATCCATATTTAAAGCATCCATATTTAAAGTAAAAGTCAGAGTCAGAGTTGTCATCCATATCCCAATTGCAATTCCATTTCCAAGTACCGAGTGAAATTATTCAAACACCCCTCAAAGGTCCAAAAAATTTCCTTTCCGGAAGTAAAATTATTTAGCAATATCCATGTATCAACTTTACATATTTTTACAGTAAACAATACTAATCAGAATTTAGCACAAATTCATGGCTGTATTTTGTCAAAAAAAAAAAAAGGCTTAGAAAGAAGTATTTGAAATTCTCTTTACTTCTAGCACTAGTGGAAGGACATGAATGGAATGCAATTTTGCGTTGACAACTTTCCCCTTCAACATCTCTCATAGCACTCCAGCAATATAAATATGGACTGCTTTGCAACCTTCTGCTATACAAAAAAACAAACTTCACTTCAAGGCTTTCAATATTCCTAGTCAAAGATTGTGATTGTAAGAGATAGAAGAGAGGAAGAGCAAATTAAGCAATCAAGCAATGGAAGGTTTGATTCCATATCTTATTCATGCAATCAAGAAGCCAAAGCCTCATCACCACACCTACAGGAGCTTCTCCCATTCTGAGAGCTCAAACCGTAGCTACCATTTGCTATTGGGATCTGACTCCTTGACTGGATCCTCTCACAGAAGAACCAGGTCTGATTTCCAGCCACCCACAGCTGAGTTCTTAGAGCAGCGTTATGGTGTTGATGGATTTTTGGTCAGCCCCAGAGGCCCTGTGTCTGCTGCTGCTCCTCCCACTGCCAATGCTACTGCTTCTTATGCTGCACAACCCTCTAATAATTTCAACAACATTCGCAAGTAAATTTTTTTTTGGGGACTTCTAGATATTATGTATCTTTTTAATGTTTGATTCATTTGTTTAACATGATGGGTGACTATCATTTGTTATCTAATTGTGTATTATACTTTTGGTTTTGTAAGCTAATTCCTAGGGAATCAACTGTAATGAATACCACTACCTTTTGTGTGCTTCAATGAAAATGAATGTTAAGACTTGAGAGAGATTTGAAGAGAAACAATTATTTTTTCTTCGATTACAGGCCAATATTCAGTAATGGCTAATGAGTAGTTTCCTAAAATAATGATTACATTAGCTTCGTGATTTTTTTTGGTAATGTCATTTGCTTCGTGATTTTAGTTATTTTATTATATAAATTTGTTTTCTGACAAATTCACAAAAAGTAGAAAGCAGTCATTTCAAAAAAGAAAACTCTTCAAAAAGATCTGGACAATTGTGTTCCATCCTGAGATTTTGGGTAGTTCTATTATATTTGAATTTGAACTCTTTCTAAGAAAATCGTCTACAATATGCAAATTAAGCAAATAAAAAGCAGTGTCAGAGAAAAAAATGACAAAGGAACAGAGACATAGAACTAATTACTTTTTATTTTGTAACTCACATCAATAAATTTAAAATAAAAAAGTATCAAAGAAAAAATTCAACAAAGAGAATTCCCAAGATAAAAATGCCAGATTCAAAGATGGCGTACACCATCAAATTTTCAGAAGAGTTTGGTTTCAAATTGAATTCTGTTTTACGTATGCAGGGAGGGTTGACTAGCATAGCCTATGGTCTCAACTCTAAGGAAGCTTCCATATTTGGTATTCTTATGCCAAACTTTAACCCAATAATTAGTTACAACAACCCAAGCCCTTTTAATGAAAAAGACCTTGAAAAGATACACGATGCTTAAACGAATGAATACGAAGTTGAATCAACATATATACGATGCTTGAATGAATGAATACGAAGTTGAATCAACATATACATGTGTTTATATTAACTGTTGAAAAAAAAATTAAGTTAAAAATTAATTATATGTATAATTAATTTTTTTAAAAGTAAATTATAAAAAAATTAATTTATGTTTGAATATGTTAATTTATAATTGATTTTAAGATAAAAAGCTTTTGTTTAAATTGTATAAAAAGAATTACTTTTATATATTAAATAATTAAAAAAGATATAAAATGATTAAAAATTTTATTTAGTTGAAGATAAAAGAATATTTATCTATCAAAATTTTTGAAATAATCTACAATCACATAATTAAAAGCTTCAAATATAAATTTTTTTTTTTAAAAAAAACTATTTTTAGTTATAGAAAAATTAAACAAACAAAATAGATTTTAGATAAAACTTTTTTTTATTAAAAAAAGTTGTTTTGAAAAAGAAATAATCTTTTTCAAATGCTCTAAACAAACAAAATAGATTTTAAATAAAATAACTTTTTATTAAAAAAAATTACTTTTTTTAAAAAATAACGTGTCCCAAACATACACTTTGCTATAAGAAGACACTTTTTCTGATCCTTATTGGCTTATAGAGAAAAGATTTATTTCTTGGTGAGAGATTCTTAAATACTTATGACAATGCTCTTCCACTCAACGTGTGCTTTTCCTCTGAACTACTTTTCAACTCAATTGTAACAAATTGTAGGCATACATAAGATTCACCGAAAGAATTTTAAGTTTACATTCATTGTCTATATAAAACTTGCGCTATCATTAAACAAAAAAGTGTTAAATTGATAACTAAAATTTTACACTTTTACAAAACTTTTTAACTGTTACTATATGATGATAAAACTTTTCCCAGTTCAGGAACATGTAAATCTTGATAGGAAAAATATATGAACTAGGTAAACGAAAAAAAACAGAAGTTCAGGAAAACATAAGTAATACAAGCATTGCGATTGCATATTGCTCTGTTCTCCAATGAAGCCAAGAGTAATTCCAACTTCAAAATATGTTTCTCCTCAGTCATCGAGGATTGAGTCATGTTAACCTTTGCAGACACTAACAATCGTTGAACTCAACGGGCTCGCAAACTACGCTGAAGTTAGTGATAACTTGATATCATAACGAACAGATTCAGCAACTCGACTCGAGTGCAGCACATGCCAAAAAACTTACACATGTAAACAAGAGAGGAAAAGAAATCATGACATTGGAAAATGAAGTAACTCATCTCAGCAAATTGTCCAATAAGCCACGGGTTGAAATAATGATTTCCGAAATAACAAGCTTAGCAAATACTGTTTGATATTACGAAGCCAAGAGTGCTTCTAGCTTTGCAATCTGGTCATCATCACTCTTTGGAATGGGATCCTTATTAACCTCTTGATACAAATCATGTTTCCACTTATCTGTTCGAGTGTTACTAGGATGATAACCTTGTCTTCCATTAAATTTATCTCTTCCCCTGTAATTGCTATTGCCTCCACTTCCCCCATACCTTACTCTTGATAAAAAGCCATCCCTCCTAGCTTCACTCGGGTTGGGTGCTCTGTCCTCTGCAAATTGCTTCTCAGGTCTCTCCAAATGGCGAGGGTTGCTGCTTCTTTCCTCCTTCCTTTCATTCCTTTCTGGAAGGCGGTCAGTGTGACTTGACTTTACTGCTGCTGTTGCAGCTGGTTTAGCATCTCCTGAATCTACTGAAATCTTCTCCCTAAATGCTGGTCTTTTCCTCATATTAGGAGGTGGATCATCTTTCCTTTCAGGAAAACCATCTCTTCTCTGGAAATTATCATTCAGTTTAACTTGTGATTTCTCATCTCTTTGCTCTCTACTGTGACTTGTCTCCACCCTTTCATTACGTTGATCCTTTGAGTCCTTCCACAATCCCCGCTCTTGAATAAAAAATAATGAATGATATTATTTTTCGAGAACAACTAAGTTGGTGTGTTATAACACTTGGTGCAAAGAACACAAAATATGGAAGTAGCTCACAATTATTGTGTCAAATGGGAGAACTTTCAATTCAGTGCTGTTAACTTTTTTTTTTAATTTTGTTTCCCAACCATATTTTATAACAAAATAACTAACAAACACATCACAACTGAAAAACCATTTTTCATCAAAACGAGCACTTTGAGGAGCCAAAGTAGAAGCCAAAGTAGAAAGCTTTTTGTTGAAATGAACCTAGGTGGAATTATCCCAAAATAAATAAAGAATTACACAAATAAGGCTTCATTAATACAGTTTCCCATTTGAATATATTCCTGAAGAGGAAACTAATATAACAGGATTCAAAGAATAGCCTAACTAATCTGCAGCATATAAACAAAGGCTGTCACATCATAGACCCCAATGGTACCGTCTCATGTCGTTCTAAAGGAAAACAGATGCAGAATTTTCAGCATACTCACCTAAGTCACCAATTTCAATTTCATTTTTTTATTTCCCAATAAAATAACAATTTCAAATTCTTAAACCTGAATGCAAGACAATCTTAATCAGAAAGAAAGAAGAGGGGTGAGGGGGAAGCAGGCACCCCTCAAGGCCCATCCAACATAGAGTGTATCCCCCTCCAACAGTTAAGACTCAAATCCTCACATAAAGTGAGAGAAAACTCAAATTGCTATAATTAGACCTTTACTGTTTCAGGCACACAAAAAGAAAAAGACCTTTCCTGCATGAAATGCAAGAATATTGTCCTTGTGTGTAGAGTCAATCTACAAACCATCCATACACAGGACTGTGTCATGATTGAAAAGATAACAGTAAAGCTAAAGTTAAAGAATATATATGCAAAATAAAAATAAGGAAACTCACCACCAGCTTCCCTTCGACCAGCGCTTCGACCAACCTGCCCAGCACTACCTCGTTCATCATGCTGTTATAAAACATGCATAGGGAAGCCTAAGATGGTTATATATGGAGGCACTTGAAGGCATGGGGCTGAACAAGAATCCCGCTACATCACCCCAGAAAAACAGTTTGCATACGCTCAATGAAAATCAAGCATATAAAAAGGATTTTAAATCTCTAGTTGAAAAAGAATTTCCAAGTCATCTTGAAAATGAGTATTAAGACATTCTCTTTTCATCCTGCATATAAAAATATATGTGATGATAAATACTGCAGCTCCTTACAAATCAAGGGCTGTAAGAACTATTTTCAACAATTCTGGCAAAGAATTGATATTATTCAGCTTGCATAATCAACTATGCAAGCATAAACTATTCATACAATATTTAACCCTTCAAAGAAAACTCCAGTCATTGTCTTTTGTTAACATTTCTGGCTCATATTTCACCTAGTATAACCACACTAGACTAGATAGCAATCCTGGCAATCTTGAATAAGTAACTTTCCATCCAACACGTGTTGTAGTAGTTAAACATAGAGAAAAAGGTCATGGCCAAGGATTTGCATTAAGATTGAAAAGTCGGCAAATGAAATCACTTAAAATTTCAACCTGAAAGTTTATAGTGCTAACTGCTAAGCAAAAAGTAAACATTGGTTTATTATGTTTTTATACCAGTTCCCCCAACATAACCATTGTTTACTAACCATGACATGACTGATTGTATGCAATTATGAGAGATCACGGATTTTAAAACAAAGGAGGTTAATGAATCCATTCTAAAAAAAACATGTAAAAAGAAACACGAAATTAAAACAGTTACAAGGGCAAGAACTAATATTAAAAAACAATTCCTATGCATAAAATTTGTACAAAACCTGAAAATTAGAGCGAGATCTTGGTGCTTGAGCAGGATCAGATGAATGTTTGGGTGCTTCATAATGCTCATTTGGTTTCTTGTCAGTATCTTTGTTCCCAGCCACCACAGGTTCTAGCTTAGAATGACGTGCTGAGGGGGGTTCAAGTGGTACGCCATCATGCAGCCTGCGGTGGTCTCTCTGATTAGCACCTCTGTCCCTTTCTCTTTCTTGTTTTTCATCCCTCCTATATCTCTTGGGGCTAGAACCAGCACAGCACCAACCAACATTAGATACAACAAAGTTACCCAATCCCCAGAATCAACAACATGAACAAACCCCATCCCAATTTACTAGAATCTATTTAAACCAAAAATCAATAGTAAGCTAGAATTCTCAAGCAAAAGACAATTTTTATTTTTGTTTTTTTTTTAAATCATTTTAGCTTCAAAAGGAACTTTGCATTCACAAGCAATTTGGCCACGAAGGCTAGTTGAATTGAGTTGAAAAGAGAGATAGCGAGAAAAGAAAGTACCTTGGTTCTCGATCGAACTTAGAATGGCGACGGTTGGAATGGGAGTCTCGACGAGACATTTGGTTTTATCTTTTGTGCTGAAAAGGGGGAGTGAGGGAGATTTAGGGCTAAGCTTGTTTCTATTCTATGTATCCATTCCAGAGTCAGACGATGGATGGGTGTATTTCAGATGTGGCACTGGCACTCAGCATTGGCTGTTTTCAGATGACACACCAGCCACAGGATCATCATGTTGAATCGACGACTGCTGTGTTTATTTATTTATTATTATTATTAGTGTTTTTTGAGAATCATTTATTTGTCATTTAAACAATCTTATCATCTCTTGGCGGTTCTTGAAATATTCAAATAACCAAACTTTATAAATAATTAAAGCAACTTTATAAATAATTAAGTTGTATAAGTTTAGTTATTGAGATGAATTAAATAAGGTGATGAAGTAGTAAGTTTATTTGAACTCAATATTTAAAGAGGCTTTGTAATATTAAATGGTCGAAATCTTAAGAAAATATTTGTAAGGAAAGAAAATTTCAATATTTCAAATAAAATTAGTCTTATATTAAAAAGGAGTATTGGGATACTTGAACAAAAACTAAGCCTTAGTATGGATGGTAGCTTATCACTTGCTATAGTAAAAGAAATTATGTAATATAAGTGGTAGATATTTGAACTCTTTAAGCATGTAATCATGAATTTAATTTTTGACCCATGTGTATGGAAAAATACTTGTTGGGAGATATCAACTCTTTAAATAAATCTCAGTATTTCAAAAAATTAGTTCATGCAATCGCGCGTGAGAATACCTAGGAAACCAAAAAAAAAAAATGGAATTATAATAAATTTCCTTATGTGAATTGTTTTTGTGGTTTGAAGTAATTCAATTGTTTACCACTTCCTTTCAGAATCAAATTGTAAAGAAAACTAAACAAGAAAAAAAAAAATTTAAAACTAAAACAAGACAACTATTTTAAAACTAAAATTAGTCCTACCTTTTTTTTCTTCCATCAAACTTAATTCCAAACAACAAAAAATAAATAAGAGGTTGTTAAAATATAATATTAGAAAACAAGGTAATCAAATGCTATATATTTTATATTACTTTTAGAAGAAAACATGATCATTTAATAACAAACGTTATCATATATATTTAGCACTATGTTCTTACATCATTTTCCCAAAATTTCTCTCAATGGATGTCATTCTAGTCTGGTGTTGCTATCTTGTTGGAAAATTTGCCATTTTGTTGATGGCCTGAAAAAAAATGGCCAAGCGCGATTGCAAGAGCCACAGAAGCAAGACCAGCGTTTCGAAGATTGAACTTTTGCCAATCAAACAAAAGCAGCATCACTGCTCAGCAACATGTGTATCAGTAAACACTTGGTCCAAAATTAAGCAGCTAGGCTTCTGAAAATCTAATCCAAAAGAAATTTGCTCCGGCGAGACACACTGATGAAATCACTTCTGGGGTGTTCTGAACCTTGTGCACCATTTTATCATCAGTTCTTCAACACTGGCATCCATGCGGGTACCAACTCCTCCCCAAACCAGCATGTGCGCAAGATCCCCAATAGATGAGCCAGTCACTTCGTACACTGGTTTAAACCCAAGTCTGGTGTAGAACCTAACCAACTGTTAAAATAAAAGACATGACATCAAATTTAACAAGTCTAGTCCCATGATAGAAAACGAAGATGGGTCACTAATAATTCTAAAACAAAGCCTTATCTAGTGAACGTGTGAAGTTTCGGATAAGGTTGCTAAGAAAGAGAACCTTAGAATGGTAAAGATCGGAATCATTGATTGCTAGTAACTCAGCTATGTTGCAGCCACAATCATAGCCATGTCGAATTGCCACGGCCCCTATGAACAAGCCAAGCCCAAAGATTGATTTTTCCATTCCCAGTGTTTCTCTGTGGAGTCTGATTGAGTCCAAGTGAAGAATTCTGCCTGCTACCCAGATTCTTATCAATCCCTCAGCCCTTCCAAGCTCTCTGTTGGTTACCAAGCTCTTGGCTGTGATTCTGAAAAAGGGTCCCACAGTTTGGAGCTGAAGGTTGAGTTTCTGTGTTCTTGATGCGTCTAGTATGTCAGACATGGTTGGCATAACTGAGTCCTTGCTAACATTTGCAGTCACATATGGGAATCTGTTCTTTTGAAGGGAGTTTAATTTGAAGTCTGGTGAGATTGAAGTGGGAGGTGAGAAGCAAGGTGAAGTTGGAATATTTGCAGAAAGAGGAACATGAATTCTAGCTTCCATTGCTGGGTTAAAGTTTAAACTTAGGTTCTTCTGGCTTTGCTTCGGGACTGAGTAAGCACAAAGGAATATCATGCTAGAATTCACAATTCAATTCACAAGTAGAATCGTTAGTAATCTAAGCCTTTCAAGAAAAAAAAAATTGAATTAACATATTTTGTTTTTTAAAAAAATTTATTCAAAATGCTAAAAAAAAACTTTTAGTTAGAATTTTTTTTAGGTGTAAAATTAATTAATTTAAACATGAATTAAAACTTTAAACAGAAGTGCCCAGCCCAAAAGGTAGCTAAATAGGTAGGGCCAAAAATTGACAGTTTTCACATAAATGACAGTGCTGAGTGTTTTTGTTAAGTCAGCCATAAAAAAGAGGCCTCATAAATGTACAGCCCAACCTGATTTTTTTCTCTCCCCAAATCGAATGTGCTGGCTTGTGGCTCAATCATTTTTGACGGATTTAGTTATAAAATAATGATATTTATATAAATTTAAATATATATGTATTTAAATATTTATTTAATTTTATACTATTTGATTAGTTACTTAATGACTAAACTATTGACCCATTAATTTAATACTTTAACTAAATCAAGTATCAATCTATGTTCAATAATTATGCTTATTAACACTCAGTAGTGACAGAACCAAGTCGGCGAGAACAAAACTCCTTTTCATCACGACTCAAGAATCCACCCCATTCCAAGTTCCAATTTCACCTTACTTAAATAAAATAAAAAGTAAAAACCTATTTGTTTGGGATCTTCACTCTCTCCCCACCATTCATTATTATAGGAAAATATTTCTTGCACATTCTTTTTACATAATTTTTACATCGATTAATAATGAGTAAATTATTAGTTAATATAATATATCGGTTAGTTAATGAGTTTTCGTAAGCGATTGTTTATAGACTTAGTTAAAGATAAATAAATTTTTGATTAATTTAGTATATCATTTAGTTAATAAATATTAACTTATAAGTGATTGGTTACTAAAAATCATTAACCAAATAATATACTGTATTAATCAAAAATTTATTCATCGTTAATCAATGTAAAAATAATGTAACAATTTTAATGTGCAAATATCATTACTTCATTATAACCTTAATTTTCTCCACTCCCCCAAAAATCTCTCTTTTCCTTATTTCTAAAAAGAAAAAGAAAAATAAAATCGTCATCGCATCGCCTTCCTCCTATTGAAAAAAAGAAAAAGAAATTAGTATTATTATTTATTACGCATGTGATTCTAATTAACCAGAAAGAAATGATAGGTGTAGCAACTTGTAGGGAGACCAGTACCACACTACCCCACCTGGGAACTCGTTCCGCAGGTCTTCAAACGGTGTCGTCGCCCAAGCTAGGGTTTTTATCCCTCAAGCTCAACCATGGCATTCTCAGATACAGGGACTCGTTGCAAATCAACGCCATGGCAGGGTCCAAAAGCGAGAGGGTCAATGGGATCATACGAATTTCACCGAAATTCTAACCAATGGCCATGCGGGTAACTTTTTAATTCCATTCTGGTTTTGCCATCACTATATTTGGGGTTTTTGCCTGCTTTTGGGTACATGGGTTGCTGGTGCTTTTGTTTGACATGTAACATTGCTACTTAAATTTGTTGCATGTGGAAAGTAAGAAGGAAGTTAATTGACAAGCTGTCCAAGTTGATAAAGTGAGTTTTGTAGCTTTCTAATATGCTTTTTTTTTTATCAGGGAAACATATCAGCCAATTGCCTACCATTGGAAATTCAACAAATATTCACTGGCACAGCTGTTCTGTTGGAAAAGATGATAGACACAAGTTACTAGATCGAAAGGGATGCGTGATATGGATCACTGGACTCAGTGGCTCTGGTTACTGCTCTGTCCTTGTTAATTTTCTTGCTTTTATTTCATGCTTAATTAAAATAATTACATGCTATGCTAGTCAGTCTCATTTTCATTGCTGATATAGCATTTTTTTTTAAAATTTTTATGAACCTGTTGATTTTAGAATAATTTTACTGAACATGATATCATTGCATGCTCCTTGCATATAGAGCTTGATTGATAAAAAAAAATTAGGACTCCTACTCTTGTGAATAATTTTGCTTATAGTTACTAATGTAAAAGAGATAAGAGTTTAGGGTACCATGCTTGTCCTTGTGATGCGAGTAACTTTCTAACATTCTGCTGTCTTAAGAATGCAAAAGCTATCATATTCTTCTATATGACCCAGTTACCAATACATATTCTTTACTGACCTGAATTCTGGGATGATAGAAGATCTTGCAGTCTATTATGACTAACCTTGTAAGCTGCGACATTAACCAGGTTGTCCATTTAGCAATCCTTTGTATTGTAAGTTCTCTTAAGGGTCTGTTTGCTAGAAGGGGGGCCGAGGGAAAATGGAAGAAAAGAAAGAAACTAAAACACCATGTATTTATGAGGCTCTGTTCATTCACTTTTTGCTTCCTCTTTTCTGTTCTTACCATTTCCTCTTTTCGGATGACCTTTATTTATTGCACAATTGACAGGGAAGAGCACTATGGCTTGTGCTTTGAGTCAAATCTTGCATCAGAGGGGAAAGTTGTCTTACGTTCTTGATGGAGACAATGTTAGGCATGGCTTGAATAAAGACCTTGGTTTTAAAGCTGAAGACTCTGAGGAGAATATAAGGAGAGTTGGTGAGTCATGTCTGTTGTTTAGTCTCTTGTGGGGATGCCATAGAATCCCTTTGTAACAATTGGAAATTTGGAATGTTACCTGATTGTTGTGCATGTGTGTGTGCATTCATGCATAAATGAGCATATGTGCGGGCACGTGTCTGCGTATTCCAATAAGTTGTGAAAGCACTTACTTAAAGATTTGCTGTGTAAACATGATTTTTCTTTTGTTTCTTGGTTGGTCTTTCGTTATTCCATCCAGGTGAGGTAGCAAAGCTGTTTGCAGATGCTGGAGTTATTTGCATTGCAAGCTTGATTTCTCCCAATAGAAGAGATCGGGATGGCTACCGTGCACTATTTCCAAATGGAGATTTTATTGAGGTTAGTGCTTCTTATGACTGATTTTTAACCTACATTACTTACATAACAGTGATTTAACATAGCAGGTTTTCATGGATGTGCCACTACATATTTGTGAAGCAAGAGACTCCAAGGGCCTATATAAGCTTGCACGTGCTGGGAAGATCAAAGGTAGCCTTGCACTGTCATTCTAGTCTTTGCACAATTAATGTAGATGTAGATTTGGGGTGTACTATATTTTTAAACATTTTTGCTTCTTTCTTTCAGAAAGCATATATGATATTGTTATTAATATAATCATTAATTTATTATTATATTAGTTATTGACTTCTTGTAAAATTAATACTGATACTGTATTTTCAGGCTTTACAGGGATTGATGATCCTTATGAGGCCCGGTTGAATTCTGAGGTATGTATGCTGTTTCGATAAAGTAATAGAAATCATTGATTGGCTTATTGAACATGCATGTAGACAGATATTTGTATTTGCAAACAATTGCTGCTCCATCGTATCTTACCTTTCTGAATACGATAACTCATAATGAACTATTCTAGAACTTAGATCCTACTCAAAGCGATTCCTAAGAGGCATATGGTGCTTCTAGGTTTGTGAGGAGGTTAACAAGGCTACTGTTGCTAAAGAACCTTGTCATAGGTATGCATATCCAGTCTGCACATATTTGGTGAAGCATGGATTAAAATTTTCAATTATTACTGTTTTACGTCTGAATTTCAACTGGTTTCTTTTTTCCTTTCATATTAATTTATTTTGAAAACAAAAAAATCTTTGTTTAGTAGCCTCTTCATATCCTTATAAAAATTAGTGCCAATGTGTCATGCATTTAATCTATGAACTTTTCTTTTTTTCTATTAGTACAAAATTATTGAAACATTAATTTTTCTCTGTATTTTTTTTTTTTTTGAAAAAAAGTGATCAGATAGTGCTAAAACATGGAGAACCATGTGCTTCCCCTACTGAGATGGCTGAAAAAGTGGTCTTTTAGTTGGAGGAGAAAGGGTTCCTACAGGCGTAAGATGGTGGGTCTCTTATCCATTGGCCAGCAAAATTTTGACTGTACTTTGCTTTAGTACCAGCTTTTGCCGAAGGTGACGATCAATTAATTAATGCCACATTTTGCTCCTTGCCTTCCCCCTCTCGGGTGTTAGCTATAGTCTTCATTGTAAATGATATTATGAAATTTGATTATAAACACCTTTTTCACAGCCACAGCCACCTTTTGTAAATATCCTTTCCCAGCAACTATGTGTTATGTATTTATAAATAAATGTAACAGTGTTTATTCAATTGTTTATGTATGATAAGGTGAATTTCTGTTCGTTATCCTCTGAACAGTATGATTGTTTTGTTCTTCGATATGGACAGTTATAACTTTGTTTTTATTCTATTTGTTATCGATTCCGTGAATCGTGATGTTCTTATTCTTTTCTTTTCAATTTTCTTTTAACATCAAATTCAAGGAAGCAAGTTATCATGCCGGGAGTGGTTATGGTATCAAACCTGATGGGTTTATATACTCAGAGTAAGTTGTTAATCATTTATTGACTGTTAGTTTTACAATAAATATTTGAAAGTTTATTAAATATAAATAACAACAAATAAATGCTTAAACAACTTATCATGAATATCGGTATTTTAAAAAAAATATGAATATCGGAGTAATCCGTTATGATACTTGAGTAGTTTATGCCTTAAAAGAGTTATGCAACTCAAAAACATAAACCATCAAGGTATTACTGCGGGGTCCCCTCTACAAGCTAAGTTATCTCTGTTGCCTTTTTTTTTTGGGTTTCATCTCTGTTGCTTCTTCTGCTGCTAGTATTTGAGGCTTGAATGCCATTTATTTTGTCTATTACTTTATTTCCATTGTATTAAAATTAAATAATTTATTTCATTTATAAATGAATTCCCGTAGGAAACTTGTTTGAAATAACAATAATTTAATAGTTTTATTCATTTGCAAGTTATATTGTAGATGATTTGTAAATCTGATCAGTTTTGATACGATATGCAAATCATTTTATTTCAAATGAATTCTTTTCAATTTTATTATTATAAGCAATTCAAACAAATGGTTCATCTATAAAATCCTTGATTTAATGAATTTCCATTTTCACATATCATGACATTACAACCCCTGCAATATGATAAGCAGATTGGAGTGAGAGTCATTCTTGAGGGTAAATTTTGAGCAAACCCAAGAACAAATTATTCTGGCTCTCATTAGTGATTCTTATCTCTGGATGGTTCTTCCTTTTTGTCGTTGAGATTGGGCTTTTCGGCCAAAGTACAGTAGATTATGAGACAAATTACCGAAATGCCACACATTTGAAACATATTACCAGCATACTGTCATTTTTGCCACGTGTATCATGTCAACACGAGTGGCGTGATATACATCATCACGTCAACACGGGTGACGTGATACACGTCATCACGCCACCCGTGTTGACGTGATGATGTGTATCACGCCAACACGGGTGGCGTGATATACACAAAATCGGAAAAAAATAATAGATTAATACAACAAAACTTATATAACCAAAGTCAAAACTTTGAAAAGCCATAACTTTTGACTCGTTTGTTCGATTTAGACGCATTTTATATCGATTCGATATAACTTTTCGAGTTTAACCTTGAAAAGCCATATAACCTTGATTTCATAAAAATGAAAAGGAAAAAAAATGAGTTTAACCTTGATTTCATGAAATACCCATATAATTTTCATAAAAAGCTTCATAACTTACAAAATAAAGGGTTTTTTGGAATTCCGGTGGACCAAACCGCCTATGGCGGTTTGCGTTGCACTCGGCCTCGAAAAGTTATATGGAATCGATATAAAATGCGTCTAAATCGGACAAACGAGTCAAAAGTTATGGCTTTTCAAAGTTTTGACTTTGGTTATATAAGTTTTATTGTATTAATCTATTATTTTTTTTTCCGATTTTGTGTATATCACGCCACCCGTGTTGGCGTGATACACGTCATCACGTCAACACGGGTGGCGTGATGACGTGTATCACGTCATCCGTGTTAACGTGATGACGTGTATCACGCCACTCGTGTTGACGTGATACACGTGGTAAAAATGACAGTATGCTGGTAATATGTTTTAAATGTGTGACATTTCGGTAATTTGTCTCATAATCTACTGTACTTTGGCCAAATTGCCTTGAGATTGAGACAACCATATCTTCTTCTAAATCATTAAGTATCACTAAAACTAAAGTTTACTTCTAACGCACACGATAAAACCAAAAACAACATCATTTGGATGTTTTTTTTTTCCATATAAGAATTAAAATAAAGGCATTTACCTTGATTCTGCCTCACATCCTTACCACTTATGTTTTAAGTATTCTGAATATCTTTATTATTTGTAAATAGTAATTAATAAGTACTATTTGCATGCCTCCACACCTTCTCTCACATTTATTATTTAATCAATAAATTCACTTACATCAGTCGTTTTTTCATATGCAAAATCTGGTGTATAATTATTCTAACGCATACGTACGAACGGGATTGGTTCAGTGGTGAGTTCGTTTAGCTCGCTATAAAAAAGGCTCCAAATCTCGTGGCCCTTCGTTGATGCTGTTCTTGAATGTAACCAGTGAAACTTTTCTGAGGCACACATCCTATCTTGACTTGGGGATTGAAGCAACCTATCTATTCTGGAATTTCTTATACACCAAAAAATTATTCTAATGGATATATAAAGGGAAAAGCCACGTATCTTAGTTTTATAGACTTTATCCTAACTAGCACCCTCAAGACATTTATTAATGAGTAAAAAAAGTTTGACTAACTAATTAATGCACTAAATTCATTTTTAAATTAATATTTATTTATAATTTTAAATATATACATTAATTCTTCGATTGACAATTTTATTGATTCATGCAAAATTATGCCAGTTGTTGGAAACTTAAAATATTAATCAATTAGTACTTTTGGGTTCAAAATTTGTGTTTAAATTTTATTTGGAGCTGTGAAATGTGATTCAATTGATAAATTTAATTGGTATTTCATTCAACTATTTATAAGTAAATATCAACTATTAGATTAGATATTTATGAATATTTGATTGATCTCAAATTTAGTATCACATGATTTAACGATTAGATTAATAAAATTTTCATTCTACATAAAATTATTCAATGATATAAGTTGAACTAAATTATAAAAATTTAATGAGTAAGTGTTCGTAAGCTTATGACTAAAGGAAAAGTTGAGTAAACATTTTGCTTTTCAGGATAAATTAAGAAGGGCTCCTTCAATGTATAATAAGAATATTCCAGTTTAAAAACCATGTTTCTTTCAACGCATGGTATTGCTTCTCAACTTATGTTGCATTGCTTCTTCTATGATCCAAAGTCCTTGTTATTTGTCTTTCAATACTCTCTTTTGGTTTGTTTCTACTCTTTCAAATAGCTTCCCTTTTGGCTGATTCAATTCGAACAGATTGTAGGCAGTGATAGATATTCCACCTAGCTACAAGCCATGAAGGGCGGGCGACACATTAAGCAGTTTCTTTTGATGTGTACCATCATTTTATCTGGTTTGTTTTAATTTCCCTCTCTATATTATTTGTCTTTGGATGAAAGCTTCAATATGGATATAGTAACTGAGGCAATCATCAAATAGGCCTTGTGGTTTCGGTTGCGATGGTTGTTGTGTTTATTTGATATAACTCTACATTGCATAGTTGTAAGACTTTCAGACCGGGCTCGATGGTTCATTAGTTTAATTTGGTGTTCTAATTTTATTTTATTTTTTAACTATTTTTTTTAAAAAGGAAAATTTGGTAAGATCTTTTATTAATTTTTCCAGTTTGATAAAAAGAAATCAGATTTTTTACTTATTTCAAATCATTCAATTTTTTTAATTTTTATTAATTTGATCGATTTTGACCGAAAAGTGATTAGTACATTTAACCAGACCAGTCAATAATCCAAGTCATACCAATTTTTTGGGTCCATGTTTTAAATCTATGATACATGGTATGTTTATTAAGGGGGCGTTTGAGATTTTCTGAATGTGATTTTGCCACCAAATTAAAATCACGATTAAGCCGAAATTGCAAATTATAACTTCGGGCTATAACACGATTTTGAGAATCACATTGGCATATGACTCCACTTTGGACCCAACACTAAATCATTCACATCCATGAATAGTAGCATATTTTGATTTTGTATACATGGGTCTCACAGACAATCAAGTATATCAAACTCTGCTGCCCTAAATGATGTGGTAGTGTGGTGCGTAAATAAGTACACTCATACTTTTGGATGTGAGAAATGTTAAATATCCCAAAATTACTTATTAAAATGCTTAACTAGATTTCACCTAAAGGATAAAATGCTTTACTAGATGATGAGGGTGTATAACCATAGAGATGTTCAACCTAGTACAGTTGTGCTTTTCGTCGTCTACTAAAAAAGTTAAGTAATGCTATACACGATTAGGTTGGGAAGAAATATATTATGTGAATTTACATAATTACTCAAATAAAACCACATCATTAACTAGAATTTGTAAGAAAAATTATGCAAATAACATGACTAAAAAAAATGCTAGGTGAAGTTCATAAAAGTTTTTTTCCCCTATCAACTACTCTAATTAGTTTTTTGGGTCAAGTGATATTCTCCAATATCTCCACAAGTTAGGCCTTTTGGATTTTCTATGGAACTAATTCATGATCGACAACTTAGAATATAAGAATTTTTGTTGCCTTCTAACCAGAGCGATTCCTATTGAGATTCAAACTTGCGTTCTATTTCGTGAGGGCAAGTCTGTTTACCAGGTCGATCAACCCTCTATTGATAAAAAATTTTAATAACACAACGACATTTGTTAACTTAAGGAATAATTAATACATTTTTGTAATAAATATATTGACTTTTGGTTTAATTTTATAAATTTAAAATCATTTTTATTATTTTAATTATCCAATATTAATTTGTGCATAGAATTTTTAAATTCACATTCAATTCATCTAAAAAAAATTATTTTATTAAAATAAGTGCATTTAATATTCTTCAACGACAAATGTTAGCTGTATCCTAAAAAGATTAGGTTCTTTTATTACTACTCCTTATTGCATTAGTAATCCCTCTCTCTCTCGGTAAATCTCTCCGTCGATCTATTTATTTTCTGCATATACAGGTATAATCTATGTGCTCATGTTTAGTATGCCAAAAAAAAAAAACTAATAGTCACACAAAAAGAAAAAAACTAATATTTTACTTTTTTTTAAACAACTATTAATAATGTTGCACTTAATCTCCAGGTTATGAAGCTAATGCTTTGTCCTATGATTACTCTGCCTGCATTGAGGTTAGCCTTCCCTGAAGCTAATGTGGTGAAAAGTGACTTTCATCCTTTCATAGAGATTTACCTAACATGTTGCTTCCATTTCTCTTGTTTTCTCTGCTTTATAGAGCACTAATATCTTTCTAAATAACTTTTAATCCTCTTGTTAGTGTTTAACAAAGCCCCAAAAACCTCAGTACGGTGGAGGGATCATCAGAAACCCCGAATTGGATGAAGGATTAGAAGGGTGGTCCACATTTGGGGAAGCCAAAATAGAACATAGAGAATCCAGAGGCAATAAATTTATTGTGGCTCACAGTAGAAATCTATCACATGATAGCGTTTCTCAGAAACTCTACTTAGAGAAAGACAAGCTCTACATAATCTCAGGCAATTTCTCTCTTTTGTTAAGGCCAATTACTTTTTAGTTGTTGTCTAGCTTGAACCAGAAGTTACTGAGGCCGTGGTACAAAATGCATAGCTGTAGTGTTTAGCATGAACTGGAGGGTGAACAATAGGCTTAGCCAAAAAAATTGTAAATGAGAATAAACCTGGTTGCATTTTTTTTTTCTTTCTTTGGGTTATTCCACTCATTTGCTTAACTACTGGTACTATTGTAGCTTGGATACAAGTGAATGATGGAGATGCTCTAGTGAGAGCAGTGTTCAAAACAGAAAATGGGTTCAAGCACGCTGGTGCTACTATAGGCAAGTCTAATTGCTGGTCCATGCTTAAGGGTGGTCTCACAGCTGAAGCATCAGCCCCTTCTGAACTCTATTTTGAGGTAGTCCTCTTCAGAACAAATCTCTCAGATATTGCACAAGCTTTTGTGTAATGGACTTTGCCCATGGAAACTTTTGATAAAATCATGTTAAACGATATATAAGGACAAAAGGCCTCTCATTCCAAAATTTCCTACCATGCTTCTTCTTCTTTCTTTTTTTAATTAACATTTCCACTTTGTCCATCCTTAATGGTCTGTTGCCAAAACCTGCGCAGAGCAACAACACATCTGTGGACATATGGGTCGACAGCATCTCACTACAACCATTCACCAAAGAGCATTGGAGGTCTCACCAAGATGGGAGCATTGAGAAGGTATACTACTAGAGTACTGGCTCATCCTATTCATTCAATTTTGTTTGCCCCCAGTTTATAGTGAAGTTAAATTTCTACTTAATTTCACATAATTTTGGCAGACTCGTAAAAGGAAGGTGATAGTGCAAGCAGTAGATAAACAAGGCAAATCACTAGCAAATGCTAAGATATCCATCATACAGAAGTCATCAAGCTTTCCAATTGGTTGTGCCATAAACCCAAACATCCTTAATAACAGTGCCTATCAAAACTGGTTCCTGCCAAGGTTCAGATTCACCACATTAGAAAACCAAATGAAGTGGTTCATAAATGAGCCTGAGCAGGGAAAAGCAGACTACTCTGCCGCTGATGCCTTGCTTCAGTTTGCACAACAGCATAGCATTTCAGTTCGCGGCCATAATGTGCACTCAGACAATCCTTCTTTGCAGCCCGGTTGGGTCAATTCACTCTCTCCAATCCAACTTGCTGAAGCAGTTCACAAAAGGCAACTTTCCATTATGACAAGGTACAAGAACAAGGTTATTGCTTGGGATGTTGTTAACGAGAATGTGCACTATTCTTTGCTCGAAAGCAAACTCGGAAGTGATGAATCAGGAAGGATTTTTAAAATTGCTCACATGATTGATGGAGCAACAGCTACCTTGTTCATGAACGATTTTAATACCATTGAGGATAGCAGAGATGCTAAAGCAACACCAGCAAGGTACCTTCAGAGGCTAAAAGAGATACAGAGTTACCCTGGTTGTAGTGGGTGGCCCATTGGAATAGGCCTCGAGGGTCATTTCTCTACTGTTGACATGGCTTACATGAGAGCTTCCCTTGATATTATTGGTGCCTCAGGAATGCCAATTTGGCTTACAGAGGTGGATATTAATAGCCAACCTAACCAGGTAAGACTTAGAGAGGCAAAAGCACATTTCCTATTAGGACTTGGCCATTTTACAGAATCCTAGAAGTTTTCAACTAAGAACTTTTGTTGATGATTTCAGCAGGCTCAATACTTGGACCAGATTCTGAGGGAGGCACATTCCCACCCAAAGGTTCAAGGCATTATAATATGGGCACCCTGGACACCTAAGGGGTGTTGGAGGATGTGTTTGACAGACAACAATTTCGAGAACTTGCCCACAGGGGATGTTGTAGACAAGCTGCTCCAAGAGCTGAGCTCGAACAGATTAAGAGGCACAGCTGACGCCAATGGATTATATGAGACCTCCCTCTTCCATGGAGACTATGAACTGAAAATCAGTCACCCAAATTTGGCAAATTCCACTGTTGGTCAGCACTTGGTGGTCATGCCAAGCAATAAATATAACCAAACGAGCTTGCTTCTAAAAGTTCATATGTAATCTATCTGTGACCATGCAAATTTTTACATAACAAATAGTTAAAACAAATCCCTTCAGATCAATGTTTTCCTTTGATTTAGCTCCAATTAGAACAGTTTGAGGGGATGATATAGATTGATTAATCAAATTAAGTGACATTATAGATATCTATATCATTATAATGGATACATAAATAAATAAAACTAAGATTGGAGAACTTTTGCCTAAGATTATTAATTCGTAGGCATCTATGGCATCACAATGAATGATCTGATGGATGAATGGCTTTGTGACTTTTTTCTCATAATTCAGAGCTAGCCAAACCTTATTCGGGAAAAGCTATCACATTATCCTGAATTCAGTGAGTGGTTCTCTATCTTCAAGATTTAGTGGTTGCATTACTCAACATCTGCTACATAGCCTTTATTTAATCCAATCCACTAACACTCTGCACTTTGAGCCTTGAGTTAATGTAATCTGCATGCGTTTGGCTAAATGCAACTTATATATAGTATAAACTCCATTAGTACACGCCACTCCTATATCAATTATTAAATCTTTGATTTTGAATGGCAAAAATGAGTTGTAACTCACTAGACAGTGGTTGATTGGTTCAGATTAAGAATTTGCACTACATTTTATGCTCTTTGAGACGTTGAATTTTAATGTTGCAACCAATCTTCGTGAAACACTAGCCATATGCACCAACATAGTTGACAATGCACATTATTTGTTTCTTATCAACAGCAACTTCTGTTTATGTGATAAAACCAGATATACACCCGAATATTTATTGACGAAGATGCATTCCTCTTCAGATGCCACTTGAATATTTATTGAATTTACAAATCTTATTGTGATAGACTTAAGTAATGAAGTGAAACGGTAGGATAATATATTAAAGCATTTAATTTTGGAAGAAATAGTTTAAAAAGTTTTTATATATTAGTTTTTTTTTATCATGGTTCTTTTTATTATGATTGTGTAATATAAGAGATTATGTCTAAGTTCGTGCATAAATTTTTGTGTAAATACATTATACATGCATATATTAATGGGTGAAGACAAAAATAGTCACTCTATGTCTAAGTTTATGTACAAGAATTTCTTTATTCATATATTTATTAATGAGCTAAGATTCCAATGGTCAGTTAATCACAAACTGAAGAATTACTTGAAACGACTACTTAGAAGGCCCTCATTGCAAAAATCAACTTTAATCTATAGTATAACACACATGTGCTTGCATTTTTATGTTTTTAGTTCGTATTTTATAAATTGAATTTACAAATTTTAGTGTGATAGGTATAAATAATAAAGTCAAACCGTATGACAATATATTAGATCATTTAAATTTAGAAGAAGGGTTTTTTTAAAACTTTTACATATTAATTTCTTATCATGATTGTATAGCTTAAATTGAGAATTAAATATGAACTTTTTATTATGATTGTGTAACATAAGATATCATGTCTAAATTCATGTATGAAAATTTGTGTAAATACATTTATTTATATGACAATAAGTTAGAGTATTTCTCAGTTGATGATGACTTAAAATGCCTTAATCTCATAACCCAACTTTAATATATAGATAGATATAGTGCTTTTAACACTTATATATAAAGCTGAAGATTATTCACGGGACATCATTGGAGTCCATATTTGTCTGTACTCTGAACCTATAAGTATTTCACGTGACATTTCTTATTGGTCTGATCATCCTTCATTGCATTTGATGCTAAAATCAGTGCCTGTTTTGCTGGGAGAACTGGGCTATTTCTAATATATCTCCCTGATACTAACATAAAATTAAGAGAAGGCTTCTTTGAACAGTGAAAAGATGAAGCTTACTGCAGAAGCCTGCAATCTATTGTTCACCACCTCATGCCTTTTACTGATCTCAGGTTTCTATCTCTCCCTCCCTCCCTCCCTTTCTCAGTCTCTCTCTCAGTGCCAGCTATAGTGTTCAGCATAGCAATTCTAACTAATATATTTGCTCAACACATGCAGTGCTTGGCATCCATTCTTTGTCTTATGATTATTCTGCAACTACAGAGGCAAGAACACTTCCTCATGGATAGTTTCATGTACTAACCAGGAAACTAGAGTATTTTTCCTAAGTTGCAAAATATTTTACATGTTTACCATTTTCTTCTCAAGTTCCAGAATACATAATATTAAAAATGTATAACTTAAACCACCCAAACCATTTATGAATTCAACTAAATATTGGGTTTGTGGTACTTTCTGTCAGCTATCAGTTCACAAACTTTACCTGTTTTGCCAATGCCTTGATCAAGCAGTGCATGGCAGAACCCCAGAGAGCTCGTTATGGAGGAGGCATTATAGTAAATCCAAGATTTGATCACAGCATAGAGGGTTGGACAGTATTTGGGAAAGGAGCAATCGAGGAACGAATATCAAAGGAAGGCAATAGATTCATTGTCGCCCGCAACAGAACACAAGCACTAGATAGTTTCTCGCAGAAGGTCCAACTTAAAAAAGGAATGCTATACAGCTTTTCTGGTAACTTCTGTTTCTGTTCTGTAAACTTTGAAGACATTCTGAAGCGATATTCATTAAAACCAAAAAACAATATTCTTATATATACAAAGTTATTTGTATATAAATAATAAAAAGAGTGATTATAACTGGCCCTTCCATCGGAATCTATAACTTTCCTATTGTTACGACTGTTAGACATGTGATTTGCCTTGCTGAAATCAAGGAAGCTATTTTGACTTAAAACTATTCTTTGTCAGACTTGTTAGGATATTTTTTGGCAATATAGTTTTTTATTTGTAACCTATGGTTATACTTATGTTCTGTAAGTCATAAGTCACTATGCTGTCCTATCAAGTGTGACTTTTTGTATCCTCTTATATAAAATCAATTGTAAGCAAACGTATGAATATAGAGAGAAGTATTCTCCCAAATTTCTTCTTCTGCTGCTTTTTTGTTCTTCCTTCTTCATTGGCTCTTGTTCCTCTGCATTACAACAATGACATCTCCTCAATTCCAACAGTCATTTGATGAATGTTGGCTATTACTTTTCTAGAACATTTTGAATGATTATTTTCCCCCCTTCTCCACGTTCAGCTTGGTTTCAGGTCAGTGAAGGAAGTGAGACTGTGTCGGTTATATTCAAAACTAATGGAAGTGAACTGATACGTGGTGGCCAAGTGATAGCAAAACATGGCTGCTGGACTCTGCTGAAAGGCGGCATAGTTGCAAATTTTTCTAGCCCTGTTGAGATTCTTTTTGAGGTGAAATACATTATGGATTTATCTTTTAAACTGCTTATACCTGCCAACCTATCAGCTTAAGAAACAAGAAAATAATTGATGATCTAAAATTTTCATAATATGTAGATAGTAGACTGTTTTTTTC
Source organism: Styphnolobium japonicum (assembly GCA_023212625.1). Classification (NCBI taxonomy): domain Eukaryota; kingdom Viridiplantae; phylum Streptophyta; class Magnoliopsida; order Fabales; family Fabaceae; genus Styphnolobium; species Styphnolobium japonicum. The sequence continues at coordinate 4,664,579 of JALBWW010000013.1, forward strand.
CTCCTCCCTTTCCCTCCCCAGTTTTACATTTTTCCTGATTGATCCTAATTGATTTAGATAGCTGTTATTGGCAATAATTATAAAAGATGGACAATAATGGAGAGGCTCAGTAACCAGATACAATAGAAGTTTCATACATATTTTTGCAAGGAAAAATATTTCCCCCAAATTCCTCAAGTATAGAGTTAAAGGGCCTCTGTTATCACTCTTCTCACTTAATTCTCCTATTGAGAATGAAGATAACATGCTCAAGAGACAGAAACCATGGTATGAACATGTGCAGCAGAGGGCTAGTTGTTAATACTTATAAGCTGTTCTATGTGCAAATGCTGAGAACTATATGTGTTTTCATTCAAATATTTATTTTAAATCAAGCCAATTAGGATATGAGGGGTTGGGGGTTCTCACTTATGAAGTTTTTTCAATGGGTATAAAATGCATGTAAAAGTAAAAATCAGAAAGAGAAATAAAATGGTCAAAGGGGCCGTTTTTATATATTTAGATAACTGTTACAATCTGTTGATTGAAATTTATTCAACAATGCAGAGCAAGAATTCAAAGGTGGAAATATGGGCTGACAGTGTCTCCTTACAACCATTCACCAAAAAGCAATGGAGATCACACCAAGACGACAGCATTGAGAGGGTAAGCTAGTGCATATCCTTTTTTTAATAGATCCTTGGAATTTACATGAAAGCTGATGCTTATTACCACTTTCACATAGATGATAGATCCCAGTGTTTTACAGTAGGGGAGAAATAAGCTATTGAAGTTTCTCCCCTCTTACACCTCTGAATGGAGAATGCCCATTCTTTTCAGTATTCTACTTTACTTTTTGTACTTCCACCAAATAACATTTACCACCTGTTACTCAAGCATATGGTCATCAAGAGGAACTAAAGCTTTAGCAGACCCAATTACATAAAGAAAACCAGTAGTAAATTGTAAGAGAAAAAAAATAACGAGTCTTGATTTAAAACCTGCAGGTACGTAAGAGTAAGGTGAGATTCCAGGTAACTCACATAAATGAAACAGCATTGGAAGGAGCTAGACTCTTTATCAAGCAAACAAATTCAGGCTTCCCATTTGGATGTGGAATGAACCACCATATTCTCACAAGCTATGATTACCAGAATTGGTTTGTGTCAAGATTCAAATTTACAACTTTCACCAATGAGATGAAGTGGTATAGTACAGAGATAAAGCCAGGCCAGGAAAACTATACTATCTCAGATGCCATGCTGATATTCGCCAAAGAGAACGGCATTTCTGTCAGAGGTCATAACATCTTCTGGGACAATCCAAAAATGCAGCCTGAATGGGTCAAATCCCTATCTCCTGAGGAATTACGAGAAGCAGCAGCAAAAAGAATAAATTCTGTGGTTTCAAGATATAAAGGAGAACTGATAGCATGGGATGTGGTGAACGAGAATCTCCACTTCAGCTTCTTTGAGGATAAACTCGGTGAAAATGCTTCTGCAGAATATTTTTCTACAGCTTACCATCTTGATCCAAAAACAACCATGTTCCTGAATGAGTATAACACTATAGAATATAGTGAGGATGAGGTTGCCAGCCCATTCAATTATATGAAGAAACTTCAGGACATTCTGTCATTTCCAGGAAGTGGTGGAATATTAGCAGCAATAGGGTTGCAAGGCCATTTTGTTTCTGGCCAGCCAAATATTGCTTACATGAGGTCTGCTCTAGATTCTCTTGGTACTGCTGGACTTCCAATATGGCTCACAGAAGTGAGTATGGAATTAGACCCAAATCAGGTATTTCCTCAACTTCAGAAAGTATTCTAGTAAACCTCTCCTCTTTCAGGGAATTGTTAGTTATAACTTCAGGACCTTCTGCTTACTACACAATAAGTGAAATTATAACGCCCCATGGTTTAACACAAAAGCCACCAACTTTATCTGTTTTATTATCTATTAGAAAAATAAAAATAAAAGTAAAAGAAAGAACTTTCAATATACAAAGTGACTGCATTAATTACTGTTGGTTTCCATTTCCTCTGACAAGACAAATTTTACAATGCATAGGTAAGCTGCCATCACAGTCCACGGCATATGAAAATCAACACTCCTGTAGGTCTTAAAGGAGGAAACACAAAATGAAAAAGGAACCTCACTGAAACAATTCAATATCTAACCAAAGCAACCTACAAAATGTCTAGGATCCTTGGTATTTGATTCATTCTTAGTATCTTAGCAGCTTGTGAGTGAACATTTATTTTCTCATTCTTGTTCCTGGGCAGGCAGAGTACATGGAAGAGATACTAAGAGAGGGATACTCTCATCCTTCTGTTCAAGGGATTATAATGTTCGCCGGTCCAGCAATAGCTGGTTTCAACCACACGCCCCTCGCGGATGAAAATTTCCACAATACTCCAACTGGGGACGTTGTGGACAAGCTGATTAATGAGTGGACAACTGGGCCTCAGAAAGCTATTGCAGATAGCAGAGGATTTGTAGATATTTTACTATATCATGGAGATTATGATGTAACTGTAACACATCCTCTAACCCACTCCTCCAAAACACTGAATCTAAGTGTAAGGAAAGGTTTTTCACAAGAAACCATCCATGTGAAAATGCATACCTGAAAAATTATCACCTTCTATAACATTCGTTGAAGCAAGCAATTATATATGTAACATTGAAATATCCTAATAAAATGGCTTGCAATATCATGGTTGGTTATCAATGTTTTGCAAATCCTTCAATGATCAAAGGTTGTCCTCACACTCCAACATAAACATAAGTCATTTTTAGTATGTGTAATGTAATTTCCTTTGATGACTATAGTTAGTATTAGTAGTTTGGTTCCCTCACTTGATTCAACGACACAAAAACTTCATTTTGCAATTGGATATTCTTCATACTAGCATTTGTGGTGAAACTTGGAAAAGGAGACATATAAGCTCTTTCCCCTTGTCTTAATACTTATGCCAGAAGTAGCAGTTGCCCATCAATCAGCTAAGCATTTCCTCCTTTATTACCACATACATCAACTTCAAGTTTTCATCTTGACGCCCCGTATTGAAAAAAAATAGAAGGAAAGAATAATTTTAAGTTGAGTAATCCAGCAAACATGAACTTTCATAAAACACCTAGCGTTGGAGTTGAACAATAGCATCTTCATTCTTTGATTGTTAGCTTGCACAGTTGCACACCGTTTTTGTCATCCCAAGTTAAAAGGGAGTTCAGCGCAACTCAGTAGAAGCATGTCAAAATGCGGTGCTTATCAGAAGTGACCACAAGACATTGTCACTTCCCTACTTCCCTAGTTCCCTCTGCTCTGTCCAAACTGACAATGCCGCAAGTTGCAATGCGCCTTGTGCAGTAGCGAAGTGTAGGCTTATCAGTGTTTCCAACTGTTCTTACAGATTCGGATCTGTCTCATGTACACTCATGCAAGTTTTTTACGTGACTATGTCATATGAAAAGAAAGATAAACACAAAAAATTTGCACATGATCCACATCGCTACATAGAGCTTCATAATTTTTGTTGTCCTTGTGTCTATTTTTCTCTACATGACTCACATAAAAATATCAAAATCCGTTCTCTAAAAATAACCAGATTATATTAATAAAATAAATTCGTATTGTCTTTTTCAAGATAAATATGTATATTAATAAAAGAAGAACCATAAAATCTGAAACAAATGAGAAAGATTTAATTAAAAGAAAAACACAAACTAGAAACTGGAAATAGGGGCTGCCAACGGAGGGGAGGGATGGCAGACTCCATGAGAGTAGCTAGGGCGGACCAGGAATTTTAATCTATGGGGGAAAAATTTATATATGAAAAAAATTATAAATATTTATATTTTTATGACATTTTAAACAAATTGTAATTGTTTTTTTTATCTTGTTTTATGTTTTTAAAATATTTTTTGATTAACTCAACTACAAACTTTTCGTGATTTAATGGCATTGGGGCAAATTAGCAAAATTGATAATCATAAGGTGTGATTGAGTTCACAAACTGAGTTTTATTGGTAGAGCAATAGAGAAATTCAAATCTCATTGAGGCCAAAGCAAACCTGACATCGGAAGGGATTAGTTATAGACTCAAAGGGAGTTAATTACCTCATAATCTTATCCAAAAAAATTAACAAAATTAATAGGTACAAATACAATAGTATAAATTACATCTATTATTATTACTATAAAATCTTTCCCATTAACATAGATCCATGCCTGGTTCATGGCATAGAAGACGGAAAGGAAACGAGGAAGAAAAGAAGAGGGTTAAAAAATAATTGGAATTCTAACTAGAAAAGGCCAATAATTCGAATATATTATCCGATATATGTGACTGTAAAATAATTGTTTATTGGGATTGGAATAGATAGGGGCAGAAGTACCCATTTGGAAAATACTAATACATATTAAATATACATTAAAATAACTTTTTTGCATTTAAAATAAATAATACCAAATATTAATGTGCCCAGAAAATGTTGAACCATAAAGTTACATGGACCAAAGATGTGTACAGTCTAATGGATCGCGCAGATTAGTCCATTCAAGTCTAATCCTCATTTTCACAGAACACAGAAATGCTAATCTTCATGTTTAGATAAAATAAAAAGGTTCCCAATCACAGTCTTTAGGACCACATTAAGAAAATGTGGTTGTTGGGTTCTGATGATTATGCTACTGCAGGAAGGGGTTGGTTGATTAAGTGAGAAAAATCTCAAGCTAGAATACGTATGACATTTGCAGGATCAGATTGCAAAAGGATTCCTCAGCAATCAGAACATTATAATGGAAAGATGGATGGGAGTGCCTTTTTAAATTTAGATAGGTCCGCTAAGAAAAGGTAAAATTTATAATATTACCATAAAAAAGCTAATGAACTTGACTTTTAAGTTATCTTCAAACCAAAAATATACTCTTTTTGTCAGAAATCTGCAAGCAGGAGACCAGTGATCTAATTCTAATAAAACAGAAGTGCAAGACAATTCTGTATCATTTTTCTCCCAGAATATTGTACATAGAGTACCCTCCTATAATAAGCTCCTAGTACATCAATTGAAAGATTTTTTTTTCTTCCAAAGAAAAAATAAAATGAGTTTAAATTCTATCCACTATCAGTGTAAAAAAATTTTATACTGTCATCCAATCATGTGTTGCCAAATCATTAAAAGAATTTGACTATCACAACCAAGTGAAAAATGTGATCTTGATTGGAAACCTACCTATCCAACAGTTAGCTGGATAAACTGCAAAAATGTAGATAGAGATTAGATTTGATTCCTCCTTCCAATTGAGATCTCCACACAAACGACATCAAAGTCACTTGTTCTGGGTTGGATTTGAATTGCTTGGAGGAGCCTTCCTTAAACTTGTGTCTACAGATCTCTGAGAAGCTTCATGGGATATTTTCAACTTATCTACACTTGCAGAGAACGAGGAGACATGAGCTAGCAGCTTCCGCGGCAGGCACCTATCTATCAGATTACTTCTAGTCTCACAATTGATTGAAACTATAGAGCTCATAATGATATGTATGAGAATTAAGACAAAGAGACCCACCAAAGCTCGTTGAGTGGTTTTCATGGCAGGGTCTAGCTGAAACTACAATTGGAGATAGTTAAATGAAGGGAATTCTGGAGTTTGGACCTATCCCATTGGAACACTTCCCATAGGAAAGTAGTAAGGCATGTTTGTGCTGTAGTTTGTGTCTAAGATAGAAGGGGATTACACAGGTGTATCTTAAAGTGAAGTAATCCTTTATAATAGCCTGTTGGTGGTTGAAGACTTCTATGGACAAAGGAGAACTAAGCGGTTTGGGTCTTGGACTCTATGATCAAGTACCAAAATTACTTAGGTAATGCATAAATAGAGGGTTGCCTGCCCTCTTTTACATGGATGAAACTCACATATTTAAGATTTCTTCAGCCAGTCAATAGTTGTGTGAAAGATTCAGATTTAGGGAAGAGGATGAGGAAGGACAAGCCATGGATTATTTGACCTGCCACATCCTTGTTGTGTTGTGGGCTAGAACATGGAATGGAAGGAGCTTGTCATGTGATCCTTATCAAATCCCATAATTCTCTGACATTTCTAAATCTTTCCCTCACATGCAATATGTATCATGTGACTAATCACATGATATAAAATGGGTTACCTCATTTTCTGTCATTCTTCACCATATTAATTTGATTATAGCTTGTATATCTGATAAGTGTGTGACGTGCACAGCTAAACTTAGCTGGGTAAGATTACTACCCAGGAACATGAAGTTTCTTTCTCCTGAGGTAAGTGTTTTTCAATTTTCTCCTCTCTACATGCACAACATAGACACTCGCGAGTTATATTCCTTGAGTAGTAACCGCTTAGCTTACTTGCAATTGTAAAGAACTCAATAACGAATTATACAATTTATAATACTTGCATAGACACGTTGTATAAAAATCAATAATAACGAATTATACTTGCATAGACACAATGTTTATGATATATACATTTGTAATATGTGTGGAACCCATAATAAATTTTGTGTTAATCCAGATATTATAGTGAGTGTGTACACACAAAATTTTCCTACATGCTCAAAATCACATTGCCAACTTTTTCGGCAACAAAGAAAAGACAGTTTTCTATAAGTAGCAGCATTTGTTCCCTTGAAGTATGTGACCTTTTTTATATGGTATGCTGTAGTTTTGAGGTCTTGGTTAGATATTTTAATAGAGGATGTGGTCTTTTTATTTGGTCTAAAATAGATGATTTGGTCAAGTGGCTCCTGAATTTTGTTTTTAATAATAGAGGTTTTGTTTTCAAAGGGTCTCACTTGCTTAGAATCAAAATTGCATGTGGAGACTGTGGTTTCAATATTCTTTCTGCTGAGCAAAAACATATGGTCTATGTCAGCAAGAATAAAATAGAATTTGCACGCGTAGCCATAACGAAATTTTTACTTAGAGATTAATTGGCTAGTTCAATCAAAAGGGTTCAACAAGAATAATCTGGAGCAGTACAAAATTCTGTAGCTTGTTTTCCTTGACTGCAGAAGCACCTTTCTACTTGGTTGATTATTCTGCTTACTAGTTGTTACTAAGCTAAAGCTAGTTGATTTCTGTAAGTTGTAGTTCACTTGGCTTGCTTTTTGGTTCATGGAGAAAATGCCTCTTCAAGTTAGTGAGTTTGCATTTATATCTAAATGTTTGTCCTTCTCTTCTCCGCCCACCTATGATTTCCCAGTGCTCTCAATTTTGTTCTGATCAGAGCTATTTTTGAATGGTTTGACTTTGACAGAAAGATTTGTTTTCAGTTTTTTTATTTATTTATAATTACGTGTTTGGTTGTTAATACTGTGATAATATTCAATTATCTGAGACTGAGTAACTCGTTCTTATGGTTAATTTGCTCTTCGCTTTGCTATTTGTTTGGTCATGTGGCTCTAGTTAGGAGCAGAAAACTCCTTAGCATACTCGTTCTGATAGAAGGAAAAAAAAAATAATGAATTGAAGTTTGTAGCCCCAACAGCCAACCAAAAATAGCTTCAGCATGATAACAATCCCGCAACAAATGGAGTGTGGTTTCAGTCTCTGATTTCCACACCAGACCAGGAGAGAAATGAAGACGCCACGGCGATACCAAAGCTCATTAGTCAAGCACATGGTCATGAAGGCAGACAAGCACATCTTTTGGCGAATGGATAGACGTGAAGCATACTTCCAAGAGTTCCAACTCAAATCAGCGTCACAAACTACTCTCCATGACTTGAAGAAACTGGAAACCCCAGTATTCCTCGTTATCCCAATATTAATATAGAGTATCACCCTTCAAGAAAACAAGAAAAATAGGAACATCCTTCAAGATATCCATATTATCCGTTGGGTAAGTGAGTGAACAGAAGGTTAAACTTCCAGAAACTGACCACTAGGACATCTTAACACAAACATGGATTGGAGGGTAAACAAATTCATTGAAGTTTCCTAGCTTGAAAGGACCTGCCCAATGATCAAACTACAGATTAATAGTTTATCCATGGCCAATGCTAAAGATAATACTACCTTCAGATGAGTCATTCAGCAAGTAATATCACACCGAATAGTGGAAGAAACACTAAACTAAACACCACTGAGCACTAGAACATTATGCATTTCAAACTTCAAAAGTGCTATAGATATGTAACCACGAGTTATTCAACCTCATTTCCAACTTGCTAACAAGTGTGCTTGGTCAATAGCCTCAAGTAATCACTGGCATACAATTTCCCTTCATATAAAGTTAAAAGAAATGCTCATATGGACATCCTACAGCCGAACTTCTAATGGCCTCCCAGAAGGCAGGTATTAATATGTCATCAGGTATTTCCTTAAATGATGGGAGATTATCGTTTACATCCACGGTTACATGGTCATGAGTTCCTTCTTGAATTACAACATCAAAACCAAAGATGGTAAGATGAGTTAGTTGTCACATGACAGTTACTGGAAGATCCACACCATAAGAAATTCCTATGCGGGCTCTAGATAGGAAGAGTGTGTGGATGAGAGACATAGATCCTGATCGTAGTACAGATGCATTTTTTTCAAAATCACCTTCAGCCAAGAGTGCTGATTCATCCAATATCACCCCCCCCCCCTCACTACACTCATGACCCATCTAAGAGTGGATGCAGCACTACGAAAAATACAACTATTATTACTACTTTTTCAAGTCACAAATAATCAAATATATAAAGTTGAGTAATATATGTGTTTTTATCATTCAGCAAACATTATATATGTAAATTTTAGAATCAATCTATTGAATTAGGTTGATCATTATCAACTATCAGTCTATCACAAATATTCAGAAAGAAAGAAAGAAAGAAAGAAATACAGAATGCACTGGATTTGGCCAATTCACATACCATATTAAAAAAGCATGTAAGAATGTATGCTTATGCGTATATGTAAAAATAGCAAGATTTTTTATTGGTTAAATACTTTCCAAAGAATAAAAGAAAAAATAAAAGTTATACAAATATCTGTTTGCTAAAATAGCTACATCTCATTCAGTTTTATTTTTATCAGAAAATATTGAAGCATCCTCCTTCCAGATAAGGTTACTATAACCTAAAATTCTTGCAAAACAAGAAATCAACTGCTCCTGTATTATTTCTTCAGCAGGAAGGACAAAATTTGTCTCCCTTCTCAAAGATGTCACTTCTTTATCTGTAATTCCACAGGGAACAATGTGCCTAAAGTAGGTCAAATCAGGATCAATGTTAAATGCCATCCCATGAGAAGTGATTCCACTTGATATCCGAACACCAATTGCACCTATCTTCCTTTCTCCAACCCATACCCCTGTCTCACCAGTTTGTCCAGGACAAGCTTTCACACCATATAGAGCTGCCAGTTCAATCATAGTTAACTCAATTTTTTCTACATAACTTCGAGCACCAAGTCCCACGTCACGAAGTGATATAATAGGATATAAAATGGCTTGGTGTGGACCATGAAATGTAATGTCTCCTCCCCTTTGTGTGTAGTGAAGTTCAGCTCCAATTTGTTCCAAGTCCGACTGGGGGATTAATAAATTGTGAACAGTTTGCCTTTTGCCAACAGTATATGTAGGCGGATGTTGCAATGATAGAAGAGTATCACATCTCCTATGAGATTTTCTATCCAAGACCAGCTTTTCTTGCAGTTTTAATGCTTCCAAATAGTTGACAACTCCCAGTTTCCAGACCTCAAGACTTCGCAAAACCCTCATTCCCTGTTGACCATGACATTATTAAAATTCCACAACCTGGTTTTATTACCTAGTGTAATTTCAAATTTATTTGTCATACCATAAGGTTTACAATCAACTTTTTTGACAAACTGTTCCCAGTGTTGAAAACCCCACAACAGAAAAAGGAGTGGGGGGAAAAGTCACAAACAGTCTTAGCAAATAGATCCAACTTCAAGCCAAAAATATCACAAATTTACCACAGGCCATGGCACCAAGAATTTGAGCCTCCAAGAACTAAAGTAAGTTACAGTCTGTATTCTATAATCTAGCATATATCTAGTTGCCTGATTGTTATTACAACTTTTCATGTCACAAATTTAGAATGATAAGCCATATGACTCATGTATGTTCAGTATCCTGCACCAAAAATTACTCATGTACATCCCACTTCCCAGAATCAATACATTAAATTAGGTTGATGACTAGCAAATATAACACATATTCAGAAAGAAATAACTCCAGCATGCACCAGAATTTTCCAATCTATGTAAACAGGCCCAACAAGCATTTCAGCAAACACTTAAAGGGCATTCATGCCAAACCCACAGATCTAACTAAAAGGCCAATTTCTTTCAATAAAATTTACTAGACTTAAATGGGTATCCAACAGTGAACCAAATTGAGGTTAAGAAAGGCCTACCTGAATGAGAAAGAAGGACACACCTGGGACAGATTAAAATATACTGGGTGGTTGAGAATATTTTACAAGAACAAAAAAAAGGATTTGAACTAGATGCTGGGTTTAGTTGAGATTAGAAAAAGAAAAAGAAAAAAAGTGATTTTGAATTCATTGAGATGGGTAGGATTGCAATGCAATGAGTATAGTGGAGATGGAGTACAATTAACATCAGTTGAAGAAGATGTATATAGGGTGAGCCTGCAGGTGTTTGTATTGAGGAGAGAATAAGGAGCCTCAAATTGATGGTGTTGCAAAAAAAATTGGGCATGACAGCATTGCAGAGATACAAGAAGGAGATGATGCAAGGGTTAATGGAATAGAAGGACTATTAATAAGTTATAAGATGATGAAAAATGAGAAGAGGGTAGTGAAGACACTGTCAAATTGTAATTAAACCAATATAACAAGATGACAAAGATGTAATATACTGTTTAGTTTCTGAGTTTAATTTTATGTTATTATAAATGTAAAAAAAATTATATGGGTTTAATTTTAATTTATTGATAGTATAAAAAAAAATTTATACTGTTATTTAATTATATATTGATATATTATTAAAAGAGTTAAATTTTAAAATAATTATTATAATAATTAAACCTTTTTAATAATTTGACAATATTTTTTATATTGAATCTAAATTAAACTCTTTTTATATTATTATTTACATTAAAGCCCTTGTTTTTTTTTGTGTAATAATTTAAGAGAAAATTTATTTTATTTTATTTTAAAGTTAAGCATGTCATAAATTTTGATAAGGGTTTATAACATTACTATAAATTACTCATTAAAAAAATTTAGTAGAGAAAATTAAATTTAACCTTTTAAATAAAGTGCTTTGAACCTTATTTTGAGAGGAGCTAATTCTGTTGACAAACTCATCTCAAGCTTGGGGGTGAGCTTCAACACCAATTGTGCAAAAAACAAAAATATCAAGCCCTGTTAGTTTGCGTGGTGTACTCTAAGTGGTCGTGTGTTGACTCTGAACCAAGTAACATTCTTTATTAGAAAAATTATGCCAGGTGTCTATTTTACTTTAGTACTTGATTTGACATATTTCTTTTAATAAAATTCTTTAAAATAATTAATTTTAAAGCATAATAAATATGATAAAATATATATTTTTATTTTAAAATTCTATTATTATATTTATAATCTTATTGTATTATATTTATAAAGAAATAAATGCTGTACCAAACAAAATATTAAAGTCTTTTTATACTTTATGAAGAAAAAATTGGTAATATCATTTTGGATTACGATGAGGAGGGAATAGAAAACTAAGAGAAGTGAAGTGTTTATTTTTCTCAGGTCAGCGATCGTGATGAGTATTTATTTCCATTGAATCGGAGAATTGGAAGCTTTGAAGTTCAGTGGAGTATAGAGTAACAGAAGATGGGGTTGTGGGAAGCTTTTGTCAATTGGTTACGGAGGTGAAAACTAGTCTCTTTCTTTTCCTTCTTGTTTGGATGCTCACAAAGTCTGCCAGAATTTAAACTCAACTTCAATGTTCATTTTAAGACTAGTATTGCTTTGCTTGTGTAATTGTGAGCTCACTCTTTATTTTTTGTTTTCCAATGATCGATATATATCACCTGATTAGTTTTGGATGCTGAGAAACTCAATAATTCCATAGCTGGGCCTGGCCATGTTAATTGGTGACCAAAATTATGATCATGGTGGTATAATAGTGTTAAATTGGGTCCAAGTCCCTAGCTTTCTAATATTTGTGAGAGTCTGATGATAAGTTTGTTATTTTAGACGCTTACCTATGTCCATGGTAGTTTCTCTTGCTTCTTTAAGGTAGTAACAAGTGTTATGTAGCTCTTCCATTCAAACTGAAATGCTCGTTCACATTTCTGTGATGTTTTCATGCATCAGGGTTAAGTGGCCTATATAGGGGATTTTTATTAATTTTTTTTTCTCTTTTCCGATGGTAGTCTCTTTTTGAAGCATGAAATGGAGCTATCTTTGATTGGCCTTCAGAATGCTGGGAAAACTTCGCTTGTAAATGTTATTGCAGTATGTAACTGGACCTTCTACATGAGTCATTTTCTATTTTATTTCTTCTTTTCCTACCAATACCATGCTGATGCCGAGTTTATGTTTTATTTGATTCTTCTCAAGACTGGTGGATATAGTGAAGACATGATCCCTACGGTATACACTATCTTTCTTTAACTACAGATAACTGTTCAACTGGAGGATGTCATGCTGCGTGGACATGTTTTACTCTATTGCCACGAATTTGTGGTTGTTTTATTTCTCTGGAAATTTACTTGATGATGAAGTTGTTTATCTACAGGTAGGATTTAATATGAAAAAGGTAACTAAAGGGAATGTGACTATAAAGTTATGGGATCTTGGAGGTCAACCAAGGTTTCGCAGTATGTGGGAGAGATACTGCCGTGCTGTTTCAGCTATTGTGTATGCCCTCTAAACACTTTGAAACACACAATCATTGCATGAGTGGCTGAGTTCTTGTCTTTTCCTATCTCAGTGAATAATTTCATATACCTTTCTAGCTGTAAGATGTCAATATTTTCTGCTGTAGTTTTTCAGTTCTAAAGAAATAGCAATGAGAAACTTCATAATTCACAACAGAAATAAAATTAATGCCATGAAACTATTGAATTGGAAAAAAAGAGTATAAAGTTTGTTACTTCTTCTAGTTTGCAATCAATATATATTTCCTGTATTGAAATTTATGATTAGTCATTCAATTTAACCTGCTAACTAAACTCCCATGAACAATCCTGCTGCAGACCTCACCTTGCTGCTCTTTGACTGAGAGATTTATTGCGCTCAGCATGCACTCTATCTTTGCTGATGTGGCATTGTGCCATGTTATTTCCAACCCTACAAAGTCAATAAAAGAGAGTGATACATCATCAAATTGTATGCCACATCAGCATCACAGAGGGAATTAATTGCATCAATGTGAAAACTAGCAGGATAGCATTGTTGCAATTGAAATAAGGGGTTCCAAAATTGAACTTTAGTTAAACTAGGATGACCAAAAGTATAATTAAGCCTTTCTTGTTTCCATCCAAGACATCAAAAAATTTCAACTTTATACTTTGTTTTTTCCTGTTTATTGGAGAATTTCAATTTAGATTATCTATGTGGTCAAGTATGTTAAGGTACGATTATCATCAACGTTTTATGTTGCAGTTATGTTGTTGATGCAGCTGATTATGACAATTTACCTTCCTCTAGAAGTGAACTTCATGACTTGTTGAGCAAGCCTTCTTTAAATGGTATTCCCCTTCTGGTTCTGGGTAATAAAATTGACAAACCTGGAGCTTTGTCTGAGCAAGACCTGACAGAACAGATGTAAGTCTCATGTCTAGATGTATAAGATGGTCAGGTACGCCTAGCCAAGCTGAGTTTGGTGCTGACTAAATCAGAAAGTTTGCTCAAACATTTCCATTACAGCAAAGTAGAAATTACAAGTCAAATCATTCCATGTCAGATAATTCATAGCTGCTAATTTATTATCATCGTATGTTTCACTACCTTAAGGATAGGCACCAAGTAATGCGTTATATTCTGTCTGCACCCTCTAATTTGGTTCGGTTTCAACAAGTTAGCTTTTCAGAATGTACTTGTACTTTTCCTTCATTAATGTTGTTCCACATGTGCAGGGGACTGAAATCCATCACTGATAAAGAAGTTTGTTGCTTCATGATCTCATGTAAAAACTCCACCAACATTGATACAGTTGTTGATTGGCTTGTAAAGCATTCTAAATCAAAGAATTGAGGCTCGAGTTCTGCCCTGTGAATCTATTTGTGTGCTATATTAGAGACTGATACCAAGCTGGTTGAAGTGACTTCTGCTGCTGGTATGATACTTGTCTTTCATTTCATTTTCTTTTTTCTTTTTTGACTGGCTTCCATAAAATCAGACAGCGTATGATTTGACATGTAGGTTTATTATGTATTACGTCTGAGTGCTGTAAATTATAACGTAAGATAATTGCTAATGCTACATGTGTAATGGATTTGAATAAATAATAGTTGTCATACATTTGTTTTAAGATTGATATTTTTGGGTGCCAGGCATCTTGAACAACAATTCAACCGCCTTCCTTATTCAATTTGAAATAATATAGTTGAAAGAATGTAGAGATCAAGTTGTGTACTGAGACTTCAGGTCACGTGCCACAATCTCAGTGTTTGTGACTTGTGCATTTTTGTTATGCCGAGTCAATGAGAGTGTTGCGACTTGCAAAAGTACATACAAATAAGTGAGATTTGGGGGCATTCCGAGAATCGAACTCGGGACCTCTCGCACCCAAAGCGAGAATCATACCACTAGACCAAATGCCCTTGCTGGAACTTTAGATGCTACGTCAAATTTATGTCTAGTTTTACTTATTAAAATTATCCGTAAGCACTTTTATAGTAAGATTGCATAACAAAAATATTATATCTGCTTACCTGGATAGGCAATTCTCAGTCGTTCTTCAATGATTCCAAAAGTAACCAGCTGCTATGTCCTTTCCTAGTCTAACTCCAAGTCAAGGCAAAGAATCCATCACATGGAATGGAACTACTGGAGGCCAAAACTAATTCCTGAAGTTAACATGTTTTTTCTAGGGAAGGAGTCAAAGAGAGTTCACTTATTTACTACTCTGGTTTTATTTTTTTAAGGCCAATTTTGACTCAGAAAAGAGTCTTCTAATTCATTTTCAGTACCAACTGAAAAAGTTCCAGACAATATTGTCCTTGTATGTGTTCTTTGTGCACTGAAACTGCTTGTCTGATGCTTATTGGTATTTAACTAAACGAATCAACTAGTCAAGCTTGTCATCTTTCAGATCTTGAACATGTGACACTGCAACTTGTCCATTGACTCACAAAGCAGAAATAGAAGAAACAAAATAAAAAGTCCACTGGCTGACATAACAGAAATGCAAATTGTCCATTCACTGACATTGCAAAAAACATAAACAATGTAAAAATATAGGGGCATTCCGAGAATCGAACTCGGGACCTCTCGCACCCAAAGCGAGAATCATACCACTAGACCAAATGCCCAGTTATAAGTATTAGTTGGTATAATTATATATATTAACTAATACTTTAGGGCAGCTTTTACGTTACAAACCTCATATTTTTTATCACCTAATAAAATTCACATTTTTAAAATATTTATGTCAACTTCAAATCAGTTTAAGAGTGCATAAGTGTATTGTAAAATTCATCTTATTTTTCCACACATAAGAACATTTTGAAAACAATAAAATATGGGTAATCAATCCTACATCATTCACATAATTTCATTAAAAAAAAACTTTCATTTTGTCCTTTCAAAGGATGAGCTTATAATGTGACGACCAAATTCTGGCAACTCATGAAACCTTCAAATAAAGACCTAAAAGCTCCAAACTGTTCAACGAGAGCCGGCATCATGTTTTGATAAGGCTCAAATTGGACTGAGTCAGATAGAATTGTAACACTTGCTAATAAATTTAAAGTATAAAAATTGCTTCCTTTCTAATAATTGTAGCTTTTAGTGTAGTGCTAAGTGCTCTATGCAACACAAACAAACAAATCAAGGATAATATTTCTTTCTGGTATTCATTATTTCATATCCAATAGGATCTTATACTGTAAAATTCTCTGATAGGGATTGCAGCTAAAGAACATTCAATTTAGAATCTTATAAACATAGTTACCACAGTTCATCTCTTTTAGGAGAGAAAAGCAACAGAGTCCTGCATCATGCAAATCAAAGTATGCATCATAAAACACTTTGATAAAGCACTGCATGCCCCACAATGCTAAGATTGAGGCTTCACTTGGGTTTCTGTCCGTCCTCCCATTTCCGTAAGCAGGGTAATCTGTAGGCTCTAATTGTCATTGTGCTTACCAAATGTTCTCTCATGTTTCTTTTTCATGTCATTGTTAAATTTACTCAAACTGGAGCGTCTGTCAGGAAGGTAAGTTACTTTTTTCAATCTTTCTCTTTAATTATGATATGAGGAATCTTAGCAGCAATAACTTCACTAATTTATATTTCTTTCTATCCCTTCTTTTCCTCTAGTAAAAAAAAAAAAGAAAATTTTGAACTTATCGAAGATAATACAAACTTACAAACTTACAAACACATAATTTTTCAAATGTTTATTTCATTATATTAGTTGCGTGGTTGTTTTCATGTATGGTCCTTCATAATATACTTGCATACTTACATTATATTTGTGAAAAACTTGTACTGTAATTAAATGAGTATCAATTATGAACTATTCTATAAAGAAAGGCAAATGTTAAAACAGGGAAAAGCCACCAGCCCAGCTTGACTCTTTCATGATGATATTCTAGAAATCAATTGAAAACCATAGGGCCACTGCCTTTGGTAAAAGAAAACTACAACCCAATAGTGAATGATGTTCCCTTAAACAAAATATATAAGAAATTCACATATTAGTTTATATGATGGTGTAGTTTATGCAGAAGGCAGTAGTCACCATTGCTAGCTAGACCGGTACATAATAATCACCCTGCAAATTTGTTGAGTTCTGCTACATAGACGAGAACCTGCATCAATTCCACTAAATTAAGTTGAATTCTATGAAATCTAAGAGAACTCTTTAAGCATACTCAATTTACCCAAGATTTTTGTTTTATTAGTTTTTTTATGTAAACTTTGATTTGATTCTCATAAAAGATATAAATATTCTCTTTTTTTCTGGGACCTGCCTGCAGGATAAAGGTTGTAACATTAAAGATGTATAAGATGAAATTACTTTAAATTCGGACCAAGAACTAAGAATTTCTCTTCGGACCAAATGATTGTTGGATAGCCAACTCATCACCGCATCTATATAAATCTTGTTCATTTCATCCGCACTTCACACACACACATATATATATATGATATATCTCTTTCAGGTTATCCGCAATTCACTTCCACCCACAATTCTCTCTTTCTACTTTTCATCTCCTCCTCTGATTTCTTTTGTCTCTTTTTCTCATTCCCATTTTTTATAGGAGGGAGAAAGAGGAGAGAGAAGCAGAGGGAGGATAAGGGAAACTTTGACAAAGGAAATCCTTGTTCCCTTCAGGGGCTGGTGATTGTGGATATAGGAAGCCATGGCCAGTTTTGCAGGAACCACACAGAAGTGCATGGCTTGTGACAAAACGGTGTACCTGGTTGATAAGCTAACCGCAGATGGCCGTATCTATCATAAGGCCTGCTTCCGATGCCACCATTGCCGTAATACCCTTAAGGTATATAGCAATATAGATAATGTTCAATGCACATTTTCCCATTTGATCAATTTCGAATTTTCTTTTAAAAAATTTGACTTGTAAAATAGTCACGTATATTGTACCCAACAAAAAGTCATGTGTATTTAGCGTGGCGTATGCATATGTAATCATCAAATGTAGGATATGATGAAGGATTTACATATTTTCACAGATTGGGAGAGGCATTCTGAGAACCATTTCTGCATGAACGGTTTATCCTATGATTTTGCATGCATTACATATATACATGTCATTATCTTTCTTTTAGGCTTTTCCAATCATACTTCAAAAACAAAGTTTGGATGTTCGGGCGATCATGTGCTCTATATTGCTTTTATAAGCTAAAGCAGTTGACAAAAATGTCTCGCAGCTTTCATTTCCCTCAATTCCAAGGCCCAAACAGAGGTCCCTATTGAAGAATTCACTAAACTACCATTCTCAAAAATTTATTGTATTAATTTTGTCAAAGCTCATTTACAAATTTTATGAGTTTGTTTGACAAAGCTTTCAAAATATGACCGAATTAAGTTCATGTTAGTTAAAACTTAAAAGGTCTAGCAATTGTTTATGGATTAGAAATTTGAAAATGTCACGGCCAGCCCCCTAAACTTTTTCTAAACTCAAGCCTCCAAAGTGGACCAAATGATCCTAGATTTTTTATTTTTATTTTTTTGGTATTAATCCTAGAAAAAAAATTAAGTGTCTTGTAACTCTCTTTGCAGCTCAGCAACTACTGTTCTTTTGAGGGGGTGCTCTACTGCAGACCTCACTATGATCAACTCTACAAGAGGACTGGTAGCCTGGACAAAAGCTTTGAAGGTAAAAATGAATTGTAAACCAGAAACAGAAATCCCATGCGAAAATTATTGACGAAGACCAATTTTTTTATTTTTTTGCCTCTCATTCTCATCATCACAGGAACACCCAAAATTCAGAAACCAGAAAGACAGGCTGATAATGAGGTGATTTCTCAGTAACTTTTCTTGCCATATATCATATTAAATTAACATTCTTCTGGGTTCTGGTTCTTTCTTCTTTATATTACAATAATTGAATCTGTTTGAACAATATTTTGCTTGCTGGGGAGCATGCATCATTTATCTTGGCAAGTTTTCCATTTTCATTGATTTCAATAGTTACTTTTTTAAGCATTTTTTTTTACTGACATCTAGCTGGAACGGGATAATTTTAACAGAATATTAAGGTACTCTCAAACGTGTTCTTGGGCACCAGAGACAAATGTGTGGGTTGCAAAAAGACAGTCTATCCCACTGAGAGGGTAAACAATAGCTTTCTTTATTGACTGTTTTCCTCCTCTTTCTAATTATTAATACTATTGTCGTCGTTGTTATTCCATTAAAGGTTACGATTAATGGGACTCCTTACCACAAGAGCTGCTTCAAATGTACCTATGGAGGTTGTACTATAAGTTCATCAAACTTCGTTACACATGAGGGAAAGCTCTACTGCAAGCACCATCACATTCAACTTTTCAAAGAGAAAGGGAACTACAGTCAGCTCGAGAATGACCAACAGAAGCATTGTATTACTGAGAACGTCACTGCCATGGGAATTGCTGCTTAATGTCTAACGTACAAAAATCTGGCAGTGTTGTATGATGGATGCTCCAATTTTACAGTTATAATGATGTTGTGCTTGTAAAATAAAAGAGTTTAATTTCTATTCCTTTCAGTGTAAATTTTACACTGTCATCCAATCATGTGTTGTCAAATCAGTAAAAGAGTTGACTATCACAACAACTATTTAGAAAATCTAACTATTTTAATAATTTGGCAACACATAATTGGATGACAGTATAAAAAACTTTACACTGACAGTGGATAGAAATTAAATCCAAAATAAAAAGAATTTAATTTTAATCAATTGTCTCACTCAATTATATATTGTTAAAAGAATTTAACTATAATAATAATTATTCAAAAAGTCAAATTTATAAGCACATAATTAAATGATAATATAAAAAATTTTACACTAATAATAAATCAAAATTAATCTCAAATAAAAATATGGATGAGCCAAGTCTTAATTTGTGATCGGTGAAGTTTGCTAAGTGTGCACCTTAAGGATATTTTTATTAAAATTAGAAGGGCTCTAGTGTGCACGTGTCATCATGTTTTTACTTTGAACCATAAGTCAAATTAAAAGTATAAAAGGAAAAAAATTAATAAAAATGATAAAAATATGAATACGGTAAAAATGTGATAATTTTAAGTAAAAATGTAACTATTTTTCTTCATGATAAATACTTTATTAACGATTTCTTTTTGATCATTTTCCCAATATAAAATTGTGTCAAGATATTTCTCTTTATTTTTTAATTTACAAAAATTGAGCATTTTACAATCTACCTCAAAGTCACGCACCCACCCTCTCTACTTCGCTAAGCCCAAGTGTCAACATATTGCTCTCATATAGCTTGCAATAATCCTTCAGTTTAAAATAATCATCACAAGTAAATAAAAGAGTCCCCGATCCAGATACAAACTTGAAACTACTGTTCAAGGTAAGACATAAGAGGAAGTAAAATAGTACTCCGTAAATATCAATTTTAATTAGTTCATGCATGGTATGAGATTCAACAAATGACATCTGATATAAATAGTAACTGCAACCATTGATGAACCACGGAAGCGCTTTCTTCAATCAAGACTACATAATAACATAATTTAAAACACGGGGAAAATGCAGACATATAAGAGGGTGTTTGATTTATTTAATTATAAAAATATTATTTTATTTTCATTTTATTTTTTATTAACAAACCAAGCACCCCTTAATATACCCAAAAGCAAAAAAATCCTTCACCCAACTCCAAAGAAAAGTATATTTATTTACTAACTTGTTGATATTCAATTAAAAAATATAAATATAAATAAGAAAAAACATAGAATATTTGAATCGGGAGAGTATGCAACCACGGCCCACAAATAAGAATCAAAAAATGATTTCTATTTTTTATGATAAATTAATTATGAAATTGAATTTTTATTATTAGGATTTTAACTTTATCGAAAAATATTTTATTACAAAAAGTTGAAAGATAAAAATATCTAACTTGATATATTAAAATAATTTATAATATGAACATAACACTTGACAGGAACATATCTAGTGAGATGAGTAATTTATAATGAGAGTTAGAAGGATAAATTTTGATCATTGATCATCCATGTATGGTCAAAATTAGAACATAAAATCATGTAACTTTTTAAAATGGTCATGTGACCTTTAAGTCACTTCTAATCTTGACCATACATGAATGATCTAATGATTAAAATTTACTCCTCTCATCTCTCATGATAAAATAGTGCTCTCACTAAATATGCTCCCACTTGACCTATATTGTTTTATTTAATTGGTAAGTTTTAAATCAACACTTTTCTCAAAATCAAAATATAGCTCACTGATTTTATAATTCATTAAGTAACGAATGAAAGAGTAGAGCATACATGCAAAAAAAAATTTAAAAATCTATCTGTATTTCTCTTTTATTTTTTTGAAAGTTAGGACATGTCCAAAAATCTTAGTCGAAACATTCGATTTTATCAATTGAACCAACCCTCTTTTTATATATTGTGTATTTTTATGTCCCTCTAAATTCGCCTTCGGTGAAGATTTAGGCCCAATACCACCTGAGCTTGAATACAGTTTAATATATTTATCACAACAGATATTTAAGCACTATCTTTCCACCTCTATCTTTCCACCTCTTTTCCAGAAGCTCTTACTAATAATATATTCCAGAAACAGTGTGGAGGGAAAGAGAAGTAATGGCAATTAGTTGTCAAGAATATATTAAAAGGATGGCCCATGAACAGGGTTAAACAGTGGTTTGGGTAGCCACATTGCTAGGGTGGAGAAGAAGAAAGAAATACTTGAGGATGGAAGAAACTGTATAATACTTTTGGGGACTCCACTAGCAAAAGTTTATAACGAGAATAAGGTCCCAAAGCACATGAAAGGGCTATATATGCATAGACAAAGCTCGAGCAATTTACGTCACAAACAAAGTTGCCAGGCCAAACCATTTTGTGCTACTAAGATTTGTTAATCAATTGAACCCATTTCTTGTTTTCTCTCAGTCGCTCATTATTTATAATTTGATAGCTCCATCAACTAATCAAATCATTGTAAGGTCAATTGCCCCCAGCTGCCATTCCCAAGCGCTAGAAAATGAGACAAATTCACCAAAATCCAAATATTCAAATCCATATGTACAATATGAAAAGTTTTATGCTAACCCTTACACTATTAGGGGGTGTTGTATCAATCGCCGAAGTATACAGGCATCCAATGAAACACAAAAACACACCAATCCTGAGAATGAGGCAGTTTGAGCTTTGGAAGCAAATAGTTCATATTATTTATCAAAGTAAACAATCAAAAAGAAAAAGAAAAAACTAGGAACAACATTCATTGTATTCAAAGTTAAAATACACTTGTAGGATCCAATTTGTGCAAATGAATGTCTTCTCAGAAGCACGCATCCAACAGGCAGCAGCAGCAGAGAGCAGCCAAACTGCAACAATTTACAAATTTAAACAAATTAAAATCAGTGCGTGGCACACAGTGGATTTGTGGAAAATAATAATGCCATAATAAAGCCACGAACCAAAAAACCAGACTGAAAATTCAACAACGTGGAGTTAGTAATTTTGGTATTAATGACCAACCACAAATTTGACCTTATCATTAAAAAATATTTCTTTTTTTTGGTAGATGACCTTATCATTACTTTGCTAAGGAGTCTTCTTCCATACCCATCATCCATTTATCTATTACCAAACGAACTTTAAATAATTAACAAAAGTTTGCAGGGTACTTTAGTTTTTATCCAAATTTGGATAAAAGCGCAAGTATTAAAATTTGTAAAAAAAAAAAAAAAAAGAGAGAAAGTTTGAAAAAAATATTATTTAAGTGAAATGACGAAAAGACCCTCCACAAATAACAGCCACCCCGAACCCATCCAAAAAAATCCACATCCACTTCGGGTACCGTGCGTGCGTGACGGAGACTCCATAGAAAATAAACTAATTAACTGCTTTACGCATCATGCGCACTGTAGCCAACTGTGCGCCGTCGACGGCGATGAGCCAACGCGGAGATCGCACCAGATCTGAGTCGCCAGAACCAGATTCACCGATTCAAATCTCAGAAAAACACACATACACACACATATCTATATATATATAGAACCAGATTCACCGATTCAAATTTCAGAAACATATATATATATAGAGAGAGAGAGAGAGAGAGAGATAGAGAGGACGAACCAGCCTTCCAAGCAACCGGGGCCGGATGAATTGCGTTGAGGAGGGGGAGGCTGAGCGTACTGAGGTGCATAGGGTGGAGGATAGCCCTGGGCGGGATACGGCGGCGGAGGGTATCCTTGCGGTGGATATCCCGGCGGTGGATATCCCTGCGGCGGATAAGCGTCCTTTCCATACCCTTCCGGCGGATAACCTATTCACAACATTCAAACATCACAAATCACAAACTCAAATCTCCCAAAAAACAAAGAAAAACAAAAACAAAACAAACGAAAACCCGCAGATCCTTAACATCCCCGAAATCACAAGCCTATGAGATACAGATATTCAAGAAGAAAAAAATAAAAATCAATGAATCCAGCAACGTGGACATGCAGAGAAAACCAATGCGTGACATGAAACAATCCAAACAAATTAAAAAATAATAATATGTATATAAATAGAAAGGGAAGGGAAAGAGAGAGCATTGGGTGGAGGAGGACGGACCTTGCGGCGGTGGAACCCCCACCGGCGGTTGCTGCTGGTTGTAATAACTCATTGTGGGTTGGGTTGGGAGGGTGTGGGTGTGAGGTGTGACCTGTGAATGAATGGTGGGGGGGTGTGGGTCTGGCAGTGAATATTGATAGATATATATATATATATATTGAAGATGTTTTCGATTTGTGGGTGAGTTCGACCTTGGAGGAGGTTGTAACCGAGGACAGAACAGGTTTTGCCTTCTTTTTTTCGTTTTTTTTTTATTGTTTAATTGGTTGGAATGAGCGAGAGTGTGAGTCGTTCTGATCATGACACGTCACACTCTGAGGAGAGTTTGTTGGCTGATCAATGGTCTTCGCATGATGAAGTTTCCTTGTTAATAATTTTTATTATTAAAATTAATATTGGGTGGGACTCGGAGTTTCACTGTGAACAAGGTGTTTTCTTTCGTTTTCAGTTTTGGTGCCTGCGTTTTGGTGGCTGGGAGAGATTGGACGCCGGTATATACCGTGTGAAATGCGCGTAGGTCACTCTTGGGATTTTCATATGAATATAGTTATTATTTATTTTTTAGATTTTTTTATTTTTTATTTTTATGTATTAAAATATTTTTAAAAAAAAAATATTCAGAATATGTCATGCTTTTTTGCAACATGTTTTTTTATTTTTTTATTATTATATAAGTTAAAAATCACTTCTATTAGAGAAAATTTTCATGAAAAAATTTAAAATAAAACAAGTTAGAAATCATCCTCATTACGACAACTTTTAAATTTAAAAGCATAAAATTAAAAAAAAAATGTTAGTAAATCGTTGTGAGGAACGACAGTTTCTAAATAGAAATAAAAAAAAATATTTCAATACACAAAAATAAAAATAAGATATTTTGGTAAATAAAAAAATCAATTTTCTTATTCTCAAAATATTATTATTATTTATTTAAATACAAATATAAAAGAATTAAACTATAAATATTATTAGTTAACAGTTATAATTACCTTCAAACATTTTTCCACTTTTCACCCTATAAATACTTAATTTCTTATCTTATAATTATAATTGATTTCAAACACTTCACATTTATTCTTTTTTTCTTATCTTATTCAAAAATTAAAAAAAAATGTTATTCACTTTCTATCTTATTCAAAACAAATATATATATATATATATATATATAGAGAGAGAGAGAGAGAGAGAGAGAGAGAGAGAGAGAGAGATTGACCAAGCACATAAGACCCGTCAATATAGTAGTACATATAGGAGTAAATATTTATTTTAGGAATTTAATTTTAATTCATTGTCAATGTAAAAAAAATTTACATTGTCATCCAATTATGTATTGGCACATCATTAAAAAAGTTAGACTTTTGAGGTAGTTATTGTGATAGTCAAATTTTTTTAATGATTTGACAATATATGATTAGATGACAGTGTAAAGAAACTTTACACTAACAGTGGATCAAAATTAAACTCTTATTTTAGTTTCCTAAAAATACAAGTAACATCAGTTTAATTTTCTAATAATTGTGTGACATCAAATTGATTTATTTAGATTATCATTTTATATCATTGAATGATCAATTTGATATCACTAATTATTAGAAGATTAAACTAATATCACAAATATTTTTGAAGAACCAAAATAATCATTTACTTTATATGTAATTTGACACTAATGTAAAAAAAACTTACTTTAATTTCTAACCATTAATTATACTTTAATCTAATAATTTTAAATTATCTAATTTAATAAATAAATAGAATAATAACATATGTTTTTAATAAAAAGAGAAAATAATAAAATATGTATTTAGTGAAGAAAAATAATTTGACATTAATTATTAAATAAAAAAGGTTAAAAAAAATAATTATTCAATAAAAGGTGAGATGGAGTAAATAATTCCTTGAAGTCTTGATTTACTCGAATCAACTAATTGGTTGATAATCAATTCCACAATATATTCGGGGCTTTTTTATATCAATATACCTAAAAAAAATTTTATTTATCATTTTACTATATTTCAAAAATTATGTACAAAAATACTCTATTTTTTTCATGTTGAGAAGTCGGTTTGAGCATCATGTTGAGAAGTCGGTTTGGCTCAAACCGACTTCTCAACATGCTTTTTTTTTAAAATTTAAAACCTGTTGAGAAGTCGATTTGGGGGAAACCAACTTCTTTAAATTTTTTTTGAATTTCAACGTTGAGAAGTCGGTTTCCCCCAAACCGACTTCTCAACAGGTTTTTGTTTTTAAAAAAAAGCATGTTAGGAAGTCGGTTTGAGCCAAACCGACTTCCCAACATGAGAAAAGAAAAGGAGTATTTTAGTACATAATTCTGAAATGTGGTAAAATAATATATAATTTTTTTTTAAGTATATTTATATAAAAAAGCCTATATTCGGGAGTGCCTTTTGTTAATAATAATAATAATCCTCAACATGTCTCTTCTACCTTGTTTTTTTCTTTTTAGTCTTCACCTGTCTGCGTTACCTAAATATATATGTTCCGTCTTTCGGTAACTCCGTTGAGGACAAAAGAGTGGCCTTTTCAGCCAAAAAAAATAGCTAAAAGTACAATGGAGTGTTCTTTCAGCCATAAAATAGCAAAAACAAGGAGTGGTCAAATCAAAACCGTAATGAATATCTATGCAACTTATTTAAATTTAAAAGCTCTCTAATTAATTAAAAAAGACAAGTGATTAGAGAAAATAAAATCAAAATTCATATGTTAGAAATTAGGTAAGTAATATAGATGTGTAAGTCCATATTTGTTTTATAATAGATGTGTAAGTAATTAGGTAGAAAAGATGAGGAATAAATAACCTAGTATGAGATCAAATTCTGAACATATCACATCCAATATTAAAGATTAATTACAACTTCTTGGCTCAAGTCAGGTCAATAATTTTAAATGAAATCACAATTTGAGTTTGAGAAGGGCAACATTTCTATGTCTTTTTTTTTGTTAATAAATGTATTAAAAAATTATCATTTCGTTAAAGTATTGGTGAAATCCATTACAAATAGCAATTTATAATCAGTTAAACACTTCACATATATCCTCCCCTAAAAGGGTATGTAGTCCGTACCAAGCAGGTAGGTCGAGAAAAATAATATATGAAGAAGCCGCCTTCCTTAGGTATGCACAAATTGCTAATTTAGAAGACTTCGTCCTTTAGTTCTGCTTTCATGAATTGACTTTTCTTTCAGTCCATTTTTGCGATAATATTGACAGAAGTTGCTCAGAAAAACTTAACACGAAAACAAAAAATTGGAAATTATGAAGTTCAATTGACATAACCAAGTCCATGTGATTATTATTTGAATTATGAAGATAGTTGACATAACTAAGTCCATGTGATTATTATTTATCAAACTAATTTAAGTGTGTGTTTATATTAACTGTGAAAAAAATATTATGTTAAAAATTGATTACGTATATTTAATTTCAACAAAATTAATTATAAGAAAATTTATTTATGTTTGGATATGATAATTCATAATTAATTTTAAGATAAAGAATTTTGTTTAGATTGTATTAAAAAATTTCTTTATGTATTAAATCATCAAAAAATATATGAACTGATTAAAAATTTTATTTGGTTGAGGGTAAATAGGTATTTCTCTTCTAAAACTTTTAAAATAATTTGAAATCAAATAATCAAAAGCTCAAAATAAAAAAATTTCTTAAAAAATCTGTTTTTAATTAATAAAAAATAATCTTAACTTGTAATCAATTTTTCACATTTTAAAGAAACAAGATAAATTTTAGATAAAAATAAATTTTAATTGTAAAAAAATTGTTTTGAGAAATAATTAATCTTTCTCAGACATGTTGGAATATTAATCTATCTCAATTGATTTATCTTTCGAGTCTAATAAAAGAATAAGTTATTTAACAATGAGTGTGACTCATTTGACACATTAAATTTCATGTTAACAGATTTTACTTATAATGTAAGAGTTTAAATTTCACTAAAAGTACTTTGTAACTAAGACTAAAACACTCAAACAAGAATTAATCTCAGTGTTCATTGTCTTATGAAAATAAAAGCAAGTACAAGTAAGTTTATTAAAAACAAATTGTACCCTGACCCAATTAAAAAATTTGGCAACATTTATAGTTTGAATTTTTAATAATAATATACTTTACTATAATTACATACTTACTTCTACAACTAAATCAATCATTTAGTTTGAGAGTGTTGTTTAATTCAATGTAAAATAGATATATTGCAATAATTTCAAATTTTGAAGATGAAATATAAGATTTACTATATGCAAAGAAATTTCCTCTTAATTAAATTTTCCATTTTTATTGCACTCAGCCGAAAAAAGTAGTTTTTACCTTTATGAACAAAAAGTAATCTTAATATTTTAAAGGCCATTAAAATATGGAGTGATGTTATATAAATGATATTTTAAATATAGAAAATATTTAATTTTATATATTATTTAATTTAAAATTTTATATAAATTTATATTATCTTTTATTATCATTTATAATTGTTTATATAACATTTTTCAAAAAAGAATGTATTGCAGTTGCTCAAAAGAAACGGAAACAATTAGTAGAGCTGATGCAAATTAAAGCCCATTAATTAATTAGTTGGCCGTTCATTGTTGGACATATATAGAAATTGCACTTTTCGTTGTGATTCTTGAAACTTTTAGTATTGGATGCAGATCAATAATTATGCGTCCATAATAGCCTTGTTTGCCCCTAAGAATCCAGTAGAACACATCAAAGAAAATTGTTAATAAACAGTGTTTCTTTTTAAGACTCATTTTAATGTTTCCTGATAAAAAAAATAGAAATAAATTTTATATAAAAATTATATTTTTTTCTCAATAAATTGGTCACTCTCAATTTTAAGAATATAACTATATATGCATGTGTTTGGCAAAATAAATCATAATCATAATCAAACTACGCAGACATTGGTCGTGCTTGCCTTGTGTCAATATCATCATATAGGGCACGTCGTCAGAGATTGGAGGATTAAGAAATGCTTATTTTAAGTTGTAAAATAGATAATCTTTTTTTATTCGAGGACTATCGTTGGCCACCCACATAATATCCCTATACTTTTAACAAATGACTAAATTGCACTTGGGGGGGTCGACCTTGCTACCAACTGGTCGACCTCCAAGTGTCCTAGTGTTCTACCATTAGGCCAAGCATTGTCGTTCTCTTGAATAACATGTTTTTAACATTACTTGTGGCTATAATAGCCTAGCTTAAAAGATGCGCTTTCCAATTAGAAAATGACTCATAGGGTCAAGTTGGAAGTTTTTTTACTTATTTGGTTTGTTTTGAAAATTAATTAAGTATTAAATTATATTAATCAATAAATTACATATGATTAATCATATATTAAATATTAAAATGAAAATAAATTATTGGTTAATCTTATGTAAATTACTAATTAATGTAGTTCAATACTTGGTTAATTTTTAAAATGAACCAAATAGGAAAAAAAAAAACTTTCAAATTGACCTTATGGGTCATTTTTCCAAACGAGAATATCATAATACCTTCCAAGTTCCAAACATGCTTACCTTAAAGTTGGTACTATCAAAATACTACCTTAAAATATAAGATTAAAAAACAAATGAACATGCTAAAAGTGATTATTTTGTTATAGAATGCAGAGCATGTTTGGATTTGCTTAAATTTTTAGAATAATCACTTTTTTTCAATTAAAAGTTGCTTGATCTAAAATCTATCTTATTTGTTTAAAGTGTATAAAATTGATTATAAGTTAAGATTATTTTTTCATAACTAAAAATAACTTTTTTTAAAAAGCTGTTATTTTAAGCTTTTAATTATTTGATTTCATATTATTTCAAAAGTTTTTAGAGATAAATATCTATTTGCCCTCAATCAAATAACTTTTTCAATCATTTCATATATCTTTTGGTAATTTAATACATAAAAGTGATTTTTTTATACAATTCAAACAAAATTCTTCATCATAAAATCGATTATGAATTAACATATCCAAACATAAAATAATTTTCTCATAATCAATTTTCTTAAAAATCGATTATACACATAATCAATTTTTAACATAATCTTTTTATTTTCATAGTTAATCCAAACACGCACTGCATGTGCTTGTTTTGCTTTGCACATGAGCCTAGAAATGAAAAAATGATGCATGGTAGGGATGTTCATTAGTTTGAGTTCATCCAATAAACTTGATAAACTGATCAAAACTAATTTAAAAAATGGCTTAAATTAGGTCATCGAGTCTAATCAAATTTAACTCAATAAAAATCAATCAACACTCATTTGATTTATGGGTCTAAAATTTTTGGAACCGATGACTCGCTAATACCAGCAGAACCTAAGAATTGTGTTTCACAGGGTCATTTCATTTCTCTTATTCACCCAAATCACATGTTCCCCTCTCCCTTACAAATTTGCTAGCAGCTAAGTCCTCTTCGAAAGTTCGAACTCTGAAGTTGTGAAGATGGCCACCGCCGCCGTCGTGAAGCCTTATCGTTATCACCTCCTTGAAGCCTTATTGTTGCCGCCACCTCTGTGAAGCCTTATCACCATGCAAGCACCGTTTGTTTCTCGTTCCTTGACTCCCTCTGTTGTGTTTTGCTTGTGTACTGGGTACAACAATTTCAATGGACCATCCCATCAAATATAAAAACTTACTCTACAAGCAACAGTCAAATCAACACATTGCGGGGACCGTAAATGACCAAGAGCCTCATTTCTTCAGCTTTACTGGCAATATATATACAAGAGAAAACTCCTTCAAAAGTAGATTACTTCCCCCTTTCTACAGGATACATTTCTTACAGAGATTAACTTAAGCATCAGAGTGCCTTTTGCAAGTACCTCACCCTTTGATCTTGTTCGTGGCCAAAAAAGACTAGCTTCCACTTTTGGACTGAAACAGTTTATGCAATTGTGGGTTTTATGGGTATGCATTTGTGCATCTTTTGCACTTGTGCATTCATGCATATGTGGGTCTACGTTCGACTTGGTTCAAAGGTGAGCGTTTATGCGTCTATGCATTTGTATGACAGTCATTCTCAATAGTATTTTTTTTTGTAAAAGACAAATGTGGCTGGGGTTTGATTAGGTGGGTTTTTTTTGCTGACAAAAAAATATATCAAATAATCTGATAACTCAAAACAAAATCAATTTAATTTTAATCAATTTAGTTTAATTCGAATTGCTTTAAAAATTGAATCAAACCAATCTAATTAAAGTTGGTCGGTTTAAATTTTTTTTTTCTTAAACTCAATACATGAACACCTCTAATGCAAAAGGCGAGAAAAGATGGGGAACGACTCGATAAAAGATAATATTAATTTATCAGTAAGATGATTAAAATGCTTACAAATTTTATTATAAAATGACAAAAGAAAATATTATATATTTAGAAGTTTTTTGTCAGAATTTTTTAAAAATGAATTAACATTATTATTAACTTTTAAATAAATGAGCAGCTGAAGATATTTTATTTTATTTAATAATTTCCTGTAAATTAGTTAAATTCCGTTTGAGTATTTTATTTAGTTGTGTATCACTATATAAAAGAACAATACATTTTTGAAGTAAATAGGTTAACATTTTTCTAATTTTAAATATTGTTTTCGTAGATCATTGTAGAAGAAAGTATGAAGCTCCGAACGCACAAGTTCTTTGTGCAATAAATGCAGTGGAGTCTAAAGTTAGTTCGGTTATTTAATTTGCTTTAATTGGCTGCCATCTGTTTTCTTCACAAAGAACAAAAGACCACAACGTTCTGTATTGCATGTTAAAATCGTAATTGAGTTTCCATTTTTTTTATTGTGTCTCTGATGTTGTATAATGCATGAAATAATAAACTTGTTTTAAAATTTTTTGATATTGATATTTTTAATTAAAAATTTAACAAAACTATAATGGTTAATAGTGTTCGTATAAGAATGTTTATATTAATAAATTAAATTCAGAAAGTCTAGCTACACACTTTATAGTCTAGAGCCATCAAATTGTATTTAGATACGTACAAAAAAAATTGATGTAATTTTAAATAAATTTAATAATGTAAAAAGACTTGAATTTTTGTAAGAAAAAATGAATGTGTAAATAGGAGGACTCTTAAATTAATTAATTACATTTTTTTAATATTCTGAAATTAAAAGTTAATCATCTTGCCAATTTCCTAAAGTGTCTCAATTTTCTTTTGTCAAAGATTTGTATTTCCATTTCATGAAGGAAACAAAGCTTCCATGAAAAAAAAAAAATAAGGAATCAAGTTTAGATTGATAACGGGATAAGAACAACAATATCTTACACCCTAATACATAAGAAAGCAAATTATCAAACAATAGACTAGAATTACTCAAAGTGAGCCTTGTATCTCTGTAGAATCATTGATACTGTACACTCCTCTTGATTGAAAACTTGATCATTTCGCCCTTTGCATAGATGCTAGAGCAAAGGGAGTGCCTTTTATTGCATGTTTCAACCTGGATAATAACTTCAACCACTTGATCCAAAAACAAGGATAAATTAATATTTGTTTTGGGTACGTGGGTCCGAAAGGAACCTAATTTACGTTATATTTGCTTGCTGGGGAACGTCGTCTTAGTTGAAATTCATATATAACTATATGTTTACTAAACAAAAAAATAATTATAAAAAATTATACGCACAGTGGTTGTTGTATCAAATATCAATATCATCTTAGTTGAATTTCTGGGAAACGTCGTCTAGGACCTATAATTTTTTTATCTTTAGTTGGAAAAATGGACAATCTTGGGCTTATTTACATGTATTTCAATTGCCTTTTTCGTCTTTGTTTGGTCATGGTCAATAATTTGAGAAATTAAAGTGCAATAGATCCTGTAACACCATTCTTGACCAAATTGTCTGCATTTCTTTAGATTATAATGTTAGAGGTTAATTTTGATTTACTATCAGTGTAAAAAAAATTTATATTGTTACATTGTTACTTAATTATGTAATACCAATTTATTAAAATAGTTTGACTATTATAACAATTACCTCAAAAGTTTAATATTTTTAATGATGTATTAATACATGATTGAATGACAGTGCAAAATTTTTTTACACAAAATCCATAAAATTTTGAGGAGAAGCGTTTTCCAAAAAAACAAAATGATCCCTCCAAACAACATTCTAACCTTAAAAACTTGGCAATACAACACATTAAAAGACGTTAACTTGTCCAGAATCCCCTTGCTTGTTTTACTTCGTACCAAGAATCATGATTGAATGCTTAATATGGTGTGGGAACGATCTGTTTAATCTGTGTTTTTCTTTTTTCATTGTCCTGATTCTATTTTTTTCTGATGCTTTTTCATATTTTAAGGATGAGATATTCAAAGGACAATATTCCTTAAATAGAGAAATACTAATTCGATGCAAAGTCTTGGTCTCGGTTCAAAGGTCATCTAGATTATTTGGCTATTGACGTGGGGTTTGTAATGGGTGACCCAATTAGGGCTTTGTGTGCTGGTGTTTTTCTCCTAACTACTTGTTTTCTTTTCATTAAAAAAACAGATGTCGGTTTGTTTTGTTTGACTTTGAAATTTTCAAAATTATGTTAAACCCTCTGAAATTGATTTTACAGTAAATAAATAGGTTTGACTAGTTTTCAAAATAAATTCTCACAAATTTCTGTATTGTAGAATTTTATATAGGAGAGTAAGATTTTCCTTTTTTTTTTGGGTGAATTAAATTGATTATAGGTGTGAGGTTCAGCAATTTTTCTTGAAAAATCTTTATAACTAACACAAATCAATTTCTAATAAGTTAAACTTAAATAATTTTTAAAAAATATCATTATAGTTACACTTAAAAAGTAATTCTATTTTATAAAGTCCAAACAAACTCAATTTTAAAATAAATTCTTTACCATTAAATTTTTAAATATAATTTCCTTTATAATCTAGTCCAACCAAACTTCAGTAAACGAAAGAATCAGCTAACAAAACACCATGGCTATTGCTGGTGCTTTTAAGTGGTTTCAACAGAACGAGCCCACTTAACTAATTTATGTGCTACTTCATTATCCATGAAGCATAAACAGTATTGATATTTGAAAAACTAAGCCCAACTTAGAATCATCTCTAACTTGCTCCCAAAGGACGTCCTCTACCACCCCTTCACAATTGGATTCAACTATAAATAATCCTTTGACAACTCATGTCCATGGCAAACCTCATGTCTTCTCTTATCACAACAGCTTCCGTTAGCTTAGGTGAAGCTAGCTTACCTCGCGGGAACCCACCAGCTGCTATAAATGCAGCCTCATAATCACGTAAAACCACACCTACGCCAACATTGTAAGAAACATTGGATAGCTGCATTCTCAACTTGAAGCGAAATTTTTATGTACGCGGAGAATATTATACTAATTTAATTAAAACATAACATAAACATAACACGGGACACATGATTAAATTTGTGCTGCTAATTTAATTTTATAATATTTTATAATAAAATTTAAATTATTCAATCTTTGTGTCACGTGTTATGTTTTAATTGAATTGGTGTATTTTTTTTTTTGTACATATTAAATTGGTGTGTTACTTTTAAAGTATATTAGATTTTTTTTCTTCCTTAGGTCGTAACCATCCATTGACGAGCAGGTCTAGCTTGGATTCGCTGGGTTACATCTTTTCTGCTACTGCACTGCGTCGTTGCTGTGCAGTGTACTGCACCTTTACGCTGCCAGCCCCAATAACTTATGCAATTCTCATAAACTTACTGCCACTCGAAAGTGAATTTCTCTCCATGCACAAAAATCACCACAACGTAACAACAGCAGCAACATCATCATATATATGTGAGAATGTCTCTCACAACCACAACCAAAGAAACCAAATCAAACAAGTGAAAGACCAAGGTTTTTACCTGATTCCTGGCCCCTTGGTTTAACGCACAAGGTCAAACTTCTTGAGCAAATTCACACCCCCAGAGACCCATATAACATGGTCTACGGTTTATTATATTAAGCAATGTTATTAAAGTTGGACTTGACAATGAACTAGAAAAGCTTCTAATTCAAATTTAATTATCTGATTGAATTGGATAATGTCATAATTATGTATTAAATATATATATGACTCATAACACAAGTTACCAATAATAAAATGTATAATAAGATTTTAGAGTCTCAATTCTCAAGCCTTATATCACTCTTAATTGAGTAGTTAAATGATTAAAAAATTTTAAAAAAAAAAAATAGATGATCGGTTCACATAAAATCGGTCAGGTCACCAATGTTACTTGATTTTAACTGACTTAACCCAGTTCAACCATGAATCCAGTTCTGACAGAAAATCAAAACCAGATGAGAGATTAGTTTACGGTATGACTGGTCGGTTGGTACAATTCGGACAACAATGATATTAAGTAAATAGTAATAATACTTGCAAAGATTCTATCTTCAATAATTTTACTCCCTCTAAAGTAAATTCATCTATATTATAAGAGTATATGAAATATTTAAAAAGATAAAGTCTCTGCAAATTATTAGTGTTAAGTAAACCTGGCACCATTAACTTCGTTTTGGTAGGCAACATAGCATGCAATGAGCATCTTGTCAGTCTGTACTGGTATATATAGCTAGGAGGCAATACCGAACAATATATATTATTTCTTGTGGCATGAGATCAACCAAGATCAAGGGCATTCCGCAACGACGCTCTCAAGTTCGACTCTCTCTCATAAACGGACCAAGTGAGTAAGCCACATGATCACTTCGCATTTCACATGGCATGGTTGATGATGTGGCCAGGAACTTATTGAGATTATTTTGGTTTTTTTTTTAGATATTGATATTTAAGATAAATTGTTAAATATTTATTAATTATTTATATTTTAAATATTTATTATAAAATTAACAATTAATAAATAATTAATAACTCATCAAAAATACAATACTTATTAAGATACTAAATCATTTGGCAAATCTTCACAGAGAGAATATTGGTGGATTAAATGATGTAAATTTGTTCTCTTGTGTGATTAGACGTATCACAATTTCATCCGGGTAATCATAGAATGTTTTTGTCAAATTAAGTATAAAGAAACTTATATTTCCTAAAGAAGACAAAAAAAAACTTATTTTTAATCAATGTATTGAAATTAAACTTGGCAAGAAAATTACCTATCTGATTATTATTTTGATCTCTCTGAAAATAATTAGTTCAATATATACGTTCTATCATTACATTTTTTTTCTCGAGCATATAATAAGTCAATAATTGATTTTCATAATTAGATAATTTGGTAAATAAATTTGTCCATTGATAATATGGATATATACTTGTATGAAAGACAGAAAGAGTATCTATATATATTTTTTCGGTACACAAAGAGTGTCTATATTAGATACACTCCATAATATATGTGAAACTTAATCAGAAATTTATGACTCTCATAATTATGAGTATGTTTATCATAAATATTGAATCACATAAAAAAAATTGTACTGGTATTTTATTTTTTGTTTTTGTTTTTTCTCTGGTTGTTAAGGCTAATAATTATTGGAGATATTTATTAGCATTAAAGACGTTTTTAATTCCCTTCTAAATTTAAGGAAGAATAATAAATAAATAAATAAAAGCTTCGGTTCAAAAACATCTGCTCTGCATTTGCCACCACGGACTGTGTGGTCTGCAACAGTAGCATGCTATTGCAAATTTGCAATGCTGCAGAACTCTCCAGTACGATCTTCAGTGGACCTAGACTGGATTTTATTCTCATAGCCTTTTCCATATTGGTATACATCTCCATTACCACCAGGAACCGTGAGTTGTGTAAGAGGTATTTTATATGTGAAAGTGGAAGTCTTAAAGCTATTAATTTATTGATTTATATGGATAGATAAATGTTGATGATATAATTTCGTTCCTGTCCTGAACATTCAATTTTTTGCTAATTAAGTTAAATTAAATGCATGCACTCTTCATCATTTTCCTTCATGTCAAACGACCAAGGAAAAGAGAGTTAATGCATAATGTGAGGGTAAAATACATACATTTAGTGTTTAATTTGACATGAATTTGAATCGGTTTTGATTGGATCTTTTGTTTATTTGATATATTTTACATTCTTTTACACTTTGATCATCATTTCTTCTCATTTTTTATATTTTTAGGTACTTAATGGATATTTAGGATTTATTTTTTGGAGAATCTACAAGCTTAATCAAAGATTAATTTACAATATTGTTGTTGAATCTCAAAGTTCTCCGACCTCCTAATATTAAAAATGTCATATCTTGAGCTAGAGAAGTGATATTGAGGTGATCTTTATTGAGTTGGAAATCTAAGAGACAAAGTTACAACTTTATTTTTAGACACATTTTCAAATTCGCACTCTAAACCATCACACGGCCATGGTCGTGTGAATTCGCATGGCCTAGATCGTGCTGTGTGCAAATTATGCAGAAATTAGACTTCTTGGACTTGGACTGCGTGAAATAGAAAGATAAAGAGGCATCCACACATAAGAAACTCTAAGGGAGGTTAGACCTATAAAGACTAAAAGAGGAAACCCTAAAGGGAAGAGCCGAAAAGGAGCCAATGATAGCTAAAAAGGGTCGAAATGAGACCAATGATTGAAGGATGAAAATCGAACTTGAAGATTAAAGAGAATGAGAACACTCTTGGAGAAATTATGGAACATTCTCATCTCTACCTCTTTTTCTCTATCATGTTCTTAGTTTCTTTGATTGTTATGAGCTTTCTTGTAAACATGAAAGGCTAATCTCTTATCTAGAATTAGGGACATAACTCTTCTATGATTATATGACAAATTGTTGGCCTCCTTTCAGTTATTGAGTAATTATTGCTTTAGATTCAAGTCTAGTATTCTTAATGCTTGCGGTATGTTGTGCACCATATTTGCATGATATAAAATAATTAAATGAAGAATCGAGAGATGAAGTTTGTTATTGGAAAATCTAGAACTTGAACTTAGGACTTATGACTACGAAAGTAGGCGTAATCCTTCGAAGATCAACTAAACTTCACAAAACTTAATGAGTTTCAATTAACACCATGAGAATAAGAATTACTTTAATTCTAACACTGTTCTTGTAACTCGAGAGAGAGCATTAAATAAAATAGGAAAATTTACCTTCAAAGCATGATTAGCTCATTAACTCGAATGTTCTAATCTTTGTCATAGAAAATAGATGTAGTGAATCACGAATCATAGAGCCTTAATTCTTTAGTATTAGTTATTGTTAGTTTGCTTTCTTTTATTAGTCTTTTGCAATTTAGTTTTAGTTTTATCACTTCAATTAATTTTCTAAATAATTATAATTGTTATAATACAGCATTCACACGATCCTCGTGGGAACGATATCTTTACTTTACTACTTATACTATATGTGCACTTGCAGTAAGCAACAATGCACCCTTGTTTGGGAAAATTTTTATTTGGCACAATGTTTGGACAATTTAATTTCTTGTTTAGAAGTTATTGCATCTTGTAGTATAGTGGAATACAATACTGAACTAACCTAACTCTTCTACTTAATATAATTTGAAATTCGCTACCCCATCTCTTCTTCTTTACTTCAACATTTTTTTATTACAATAGAATAGAAACTTTCAGCTTAAAATGTTGTGACTAGTCAACATATATAGCCGTATATGTGTTTAGTTGGTTCTTGTTTGAGAATGATGGCAGACATGAACAATTAGACGAGAGTTAGGTAATTATGCAAGATAGATAAGTATTATATGTCTTCCAAATTGTAATTTATTTGTTTTTTAAAGATAATTTTTAAAGCAGATTTCAAAATTTTATATATAGACTACTTTTACAATATATTATAAAATTATATTGTATATAATACCTTCACTGTTAAATATATTAACTTGGAAGAAGTAATTTTTCAAACATATTTCTTTCAACAAAAGGCACATAAACCCCTTTTTAATCAGGTTATGGTATAGATTTATCTAAGGTAAACGCAACCTCTAACTAAGATTTTGAAAATTCCTTAACCATGCAAAGGTGGTAGACAATTGACATGATGATATCAATATTCCATGTTTGGTATTCCAACATTTGACCACTGGGAATATAGTAGTACCAAATGACATCCACAAGCAAAGCAAAGCAAAACCCCAAACGAGGCAGAGCCAAAAAAGAGGTGGTACTTGGTAGCAGTAAGCTAAGCTACCATCACCAACCACAACAATCGAAGGTGACCTCATAACTGCAGCCAAGAAAATGACACTGGTCTCTCGCTAAAAAGTGCACCAAGTCCATTTGGAAAGCGTTGCAGACAGAGGCACACGCACATTGCTAGAGTCACAACGTCGCCGCCTACCCCTCCTCACTGTCACTATCATTTCCATTCTCTCTCTCTCTCTCTCTCACACACACACACACAAACACACACTCTTTCCTTTTCAACTCTGAGCATTTCATATCAGACACAGCACACACTTTGCTTTCTTTCTTCTTTGCACTATAAGAGAGTGAGAGAGAGAGAGACAAACAAAGAAAACAAAGACATAGACATAGTGAGCAAAAGAGAGATTGAGAAAGAATGGCAGCAGGAGCAGCAGGAGGAGGAGGAGGAGGAGGAGGAAAGGGGGATGAATTCCATCCTCATCCTGTGAAGGACCAACTTCCTGGTGTTGATTACTGTGTTACCAGCTCTCCTTCATGGCGTACTTACCAACCCTTTTCTCTCTTTCTCTTCACTATTTCATGTCTTTCTCACCTTAATACTTAATACCCATTTTTTGCTGAGGCTGAATTTTTTAGCTTTCGTTGAATGATTTTTCAGCTGAAGGAATTCTCCTTGGGTTTCAGCACTACCTGGTTATGCTTGGGACCATCATCATTGTTTCCTCCACACTAGTCCCTTTGATGGGTGGGGGCAATGTAAGAAATTTTTTGGACTTTTCTAAACAATTTCATTTTATTTTTTTATTCATTCTCTTTGAACCACTTGTTCTTCTTTTGGAGAAACCATAGGTGGAGAAGGCTGAAATGATACAGACTCTGCTTTTTGTTGCGGCAATAAACACACTGTTGCAGACTTGGTTTGGAACACGGCTTCCAGTGGTTGTGGGGGCTTCCTATGCTTTCCTCATTCCTGCTATCTCCGTCGCTTTTTCTACGAGGCTGAGTATAATTATAGATCCACATCAGGTTAGTATGTCCATGTTGTTGTAGGCTTGTTGCACATATAGTTCATAGCAGCTATGTTTACTTGGTATTGGTTGTTGGAGGAAATAATTAATGGATAATATAAAATTCTTCAGAAATGCAGGTTTCTTTTTATGAGGAAAAGAACATAAAAAAAGAAGCAGAAGAGTTTACTTGGAAATTGATGGGTTTCATTAGCATTTTTGGTTAAAAGTGTTAGTGCATGTCATTGATGTCAATTGATTCTTAATTGTATTTCAGAGATTTAAACAATCCATGAGAGCCATACAAGGGGCGCTTATTGTTGCATCCTTATTCCAAATCATTATTGGCTTTTTTGGATTTTGGAGAATTTTTGCCAGGTAGAATATCTACAAGACATTTGAGGATGTCTTTTGATCATTGTGCATTTTGCTTCTTTGAAGGACTCAGTTATATCAACTATTGATATCGCAGGTTTCTTAGCCCCCTCAATGTGGTTCCCCTTGTCACTCTGACTGGCCTAGGACTCTTTGCACTTGGGTTTCCACAAGTACATACATTGCTCTCTTTTGATGTATATTGGTGCTAGATCTCTTTCATCTGATTATCAGTTGTTTAACAAACATATCCCTTGCTTTTCCTTTGATTGGTGCAGTTGGCAAAATGTGTTGAAATTGGACTCCCTGCATTGGTTATTCTGATCATCCTGTCCCAGGCATTTTACTTTCTCGACCATTCTCTCTCATCCATTTCAGTTTAAATCCTCTTGAAATATTTATGTAGCAAAAATATAGCAAGGCAGAAAATATAAGCTCTCATTTTTTGAATATATTATCCTAATTCTTACTTAGTAGGTTACCTAGATATTTACAGGACCTGCTTCTGTTTGACATTTCTATTTGCTTAATTTCACTTGACTTGGCTAACTCGTGAATAAAATCGAAGTAGGAAGTTTGGGATAGTGATAATGTAAGACAACTTCAAGACTAGATTTGTAGTGTTGGAGATGAATATTACTTTGAGCTTTTTGACCTTACAGTAACTGAAATATTCAGTTCATTATATTTTCAGATATATTGAAAAAACAGTGTGCATGAAATACATTAAACATAATAAGTGATTGCCCCTATTATCTGTGCATCTTTTATATCAAAATAACTCCACATTTTAAATTGATCTTTTTACTTATGATAAATCAATGTCCTTGCAGTACATTCCCCAAATGATGAAATCAAGAGGAGTTGATCGATTTGCAATCATAGTCTCAATCGGAATTGTATGGGCATTTGCTGAGATTTTGACTGCAGCTGGTGCTTATAATAAAAGATCACCAAAAACTCAATTAAGTTGCCGTACTGATCGATCTGGGTTAATTAGTGCTGCTCCTTGGTCAGTCCTAACTAAGTAGCTTGCTTGTTTTTTTAAGAATCATGTTGTGCTTGGAAAGGTAATGTGTAATAGTTTAAGACATAATAGATGATATCTAGGGCTCCAAAGTATGAGACAGGATTGAGTGATAATTTGTTTCTAACATCCGCCTGGGAATTTGCTAATGGTAAATTCATTAATGTTTATGATCATCTATAGCCTTATTCTTCAATTAGATTTCAATCCATTTATGCAGGATAAGAGTTCCATATCCATTTCAATGGGGACGCCCTTCTTTCAATGCCGGTGATGTTTTTGCAATGGTTGCTGCTTCTTTTGTTGCAATTGTAGAGGTTTGCTTTAACATTTTTTTATATGTAGAGAAACTTGTGTGGGGATGGCTGTTATATGTTTTGGTTATAATGAGAATGCTAACACTTGCAATATTTTGCACATGACAATGTGTACCGTTATCAGTATGACTTTGTAGGCTAGACATTTTGACAAATGAAAATTCTCTCTGAATTACCCCCTATTCTTTTCTGATATTCTCTACTTGTAATCTGACAATTTCTAATTATAAGTTATATGATTGAAGTTCTTTCAAGTTGGATATATTTTTATATAAGTTTTGTCCTTTTCATTCTATGGGGACAGTCAACTGGGACATTCATTGCAGCATCAAGATATGGGAGTGCAACCCCTATTCCACCCTCTGTCCTTAGCCGTGGTGTTGGCTGGCTGGTACTATGTGATTATAGGACATTAGATCTGCATGAGCATGTGCTTCTACAAGATTAAGTCTAGACTTATATGTTCAATTTTGATGATTTCAGGGTATAGGTACTCTTCTGGATGGCTTTTTTGGCACAGGAACTGGATCCACTGCATCAGTGTACATTTTGTTACCTTCAAAAATCATCTGCCTTGCTATTGTTAAAGAATGCTTTGCTTTAGCTAAGGATCTATATTATTCTGACTCTAACCATAAAATGAGCCACTAATATGAAAGACATTATCTAATTGTCCTTTCTTTTATTCCCTTGGCCTTAAGTGAAAATGCAGGTCTCTTGGGTTTAACACGAGTTGGAAGTCGGAGAGTCATTCAAATATCAGCAGGATTCATGTTTTTCTTTTCTATATTAGGTGTTGCATCCCTTTCTGCGAATTTCTAAATGTTCAGATGTATTGGTTAAACATGTGTCATACTTTATGTTTGTATTGGACAATTTGTTAATTCCTAAGTAACTAAAAGTCAAACTAACTTGGCTTTCCATGTGTCATTTTGTTCGCCTAATGTTTTTTACTTAAAGCATCCTGGTTTGTGCTTCTTTGTCAGGGAAATTTGGAGCAGTTTTTGCTTCGATACCATTGCCAATTATAGCAGCTCTGTACTGCGTTCTCTTTGCCTATGTGGGTATGTGTGACTTTCTATTATGTGGTCAGATATATTGAAACTATTTTTTTGTTAATAGGGAAAATATTTCTACCATCTAAATGTGTATATGCATAATGTGAGAAGTTGTGATCTGAAAACCAAAAACAAATAGTGATTGACAATTGCCATAAAACTTGGCATGTCTTAAACGTTGAATTCTTGCTGATTTGATTGTAATGTTTCTTCTTGGATGAGCAGCATCAGCTGGCCTTGGTTTTCTTCAGTTCTGCAATCTAAACAGCTACAGGTCAATGTTCATCCTCGGCTTTTCTCTCTTCATGGGTCTTTCTGTTCCACAATATTTCAATGAATATCTGTTGATATCCGGGCATGGCCCTGTTCATACTGGCTCCACTGCGGTATGTAAAACTGACCTCAAAAGTGCAACTTTAGTCTAGCCATCTTTGATTCTTATGATTCATTGTATACTGAATTTATATTTGCTCTCATTTTGCAGTTCAACAATATAGTGCAAGTGATTTTCTCATCCCCAGCAACTGTGGCACTTATAGTTGCTTACTTCTTGGATTTCACTCTGAGTCGTGGACACAGCTCAACTCGCCGAGACAGTGGGAGGCACTGGTGGGAAAAATTCAGGAACTTCAATCAGGATACTAGAAGTGAAGAATTCTATTCGCTGCCTATGAACCTGAACAGGTTTTTCCCTTCATTCTGAATGCTCTTCCACTTCAAAAAGAACAAGAGGAAATATAACATTCTCTTGACAATTTATTGTTTCAAGTGCCTAATATCTACCCAAATAGGAGAAATGTGTATAGAAATACTTGAGCAAAAGAAAGGCAGATATAGCAATACTTGCTAGCATGTAAGTTCTTGTCTTACACATCAAAGACACTACTTGAAGTTGAATCTCCTCTTGTTTTTGGAATCATCACAACCCACTTATTTTACTCTCTGCAAGTCTGCCATTGAGTTGAACCCAAATTGGCGTAGACATGGGAATTTCTTTTCCTGTGTGATCACTTGAGGAGGTGATAATGATATATGAAGACCATGAGAGATCATGATATAAAGGGAAACAAAACAAAACAAAAATATTATTATTATTATTATTATTTTATATTTTTTTTGGGTATGAAGGAATGTGCTAATTGAAGTATTGAAACATGTGTCCAGGAATTGGACTTGAAATATATGGCCTTCTAATAGGCTTATTTGGGCATGGCCAACACTAAGCGGGCCCATCAGGCTGCCCTTGTCGGGCGGGAATCACGCTCTCGTGTTGTGATGTGATACTAATGTGGAAAAAGAAAATAATCAAAAGAAAATGATAGGTGATACTAACATTCTGGTATTTCTTTGGGGGTGAATAAAATTCACCCTTGAATTTTATAAACTATCTTTTATCAACCTGTTTTAAGGAAACATTTAATAAATATCGAATCTTATTAAAGGAGGCTACCATTGACAAGACTTTATAATGTTTCCTGAATTAACATTAATATCAAAATAGTAGGAATTCTTGTGGGACATTTTCCAAACAATTTGAATTTTAGAATGAGTTTCACTTCAAGCAAAATATTGCAATCGTCAAATGTGGAGGACGAAAAATAAGGATTAAGAACACTGAAACAGTTCAACCGTTAACTCTATTGAAATTTGCCCAAAAAAGAAAAAGGAGATTCTACGTTAATTGTTATGCAATCTTGTTTGTTATTATTGGTAAATTTCAAACGTGACGATAGTCAAAGTTGTGTACAAAGGAGAAGAAAAGGAGAGGCTAGCCCCTAAAAGAAAATCCCAATATATCAGCCGAAAGAGCAGAGACATAGCCAGAAGGGAATGAATCCAGCAACTCAGATTAGAAGAATTAGGAGCCTATAGTTTATCAAGATGATGAGGACATTGTTAGAATGTTAAAAATCTTCCAAATTTTTCTAATTTAGAAGAACTTTAAAATATTCATAAACATGAAGAAGAGATGGCTTTAGAGAATAATATCATAAATATCTCATTTTCTCTACTGTCGGATCAAAACTCTTCTAATTAAATCTATATTCAATCAAAAGACTCTTCATATGTATTGTCTCATTTTTATCTCCTTTAAATGTTGTTCATAGAGCGTTATCATTATATATATCAAATATCAAATATATAATTAAGTACAGCTACAATTAGGGTGAGTCTCTCGATGACTCAAAAGATATGACATTCAATAAATTGCTCTTTATCAAGTTACATCGATTATTATGTAATAGTTATTATTGGATTAAAACTATATATTATGTAAAAAAAATTAAATTTATTTATTGTCAATGTAAAAATTTAACACAACAAATAAGAAAGTCTAATATATTTGTATGACTAAGGTTTTTTACTTTTACTAAAAGTTTTCAACTGTTTTTTAAATATATGATATCGTATGATTCACAAATAGTATAAAATTCTTTTTACGTTATTAATAGATTAATATTAAATCCTTATACAAATATGTATGTACTGATCTTTATTGTTGGTATCTTTCATCTTTCTTGTTATAATTTTTTTAG
Source organism: Styphnolobium japonicum (assembly GCA_023212625.1). Classification (NCBI taxonomy): domain Eukaryota; kingdom Viridiplantae; phylum Streptophyta; class Magnoliopsida; order Fabales; family Fabaceae; genus Styphnolobium; species Styphnolobium japonicum. The sequence goes on from JALBWW010000013.1 coordinate 4,709,503, forward strand.
TGTGGTTCGTGTAGAATTTAAGCAGTTTGATTTTATTAAAAGGAAATATATAAAGATTTAACAAGTTGTGCGAAGGGAGAAATTATTTAATACATTTATTGTGCATACACCAATCTATAAATAAAATTATTGAATTAGTATAAATAAAAACTCAACTACGGGATGTTTCCTTTTATGAAAAAAAGTTTTAGCCTGACTTCACCCATTGTATTAAATTATTTACTATATAACCTGTTCAAAGTTTGACCATGTAGTAGGAATCATTGTCGCATAAGATTATTAAATAAATCACTAATTTATTAAACTCTAAAATTTATATAATACCATAGGAGAAAGTGAATTCAGTTAAAGGTCATTAATCCAAAGAATTAGCTTATTGGGAACGGAGGTGAATTATTTACCTTGATTATTAGAATAATTAATTAATTAAAAGTTGATATGGGGTGTGCACTTGAAATTATCCGAATAAAAACTTAGTTTCTGTTCAGATGAAATCTAATTCGAAAATATCCTGTTAAAAACAAATCAATTAAAGGTCGTTGATCAACAATTATGTAACTAAGATTACGGAGGTATTTAGAGACTCATATTAAATTATAAAGTATAAAGAAAATATTATATACAAAACTATGTGAGTCTTATGTGTTAAGAATGATGGAATTTGTTTAGAGCAACTTCAGTATATTAATCAGTTTTCGCAAAATGAGAATGAGAATGAAATTGATTGGAATAAAATGATATTTTTTTTATTTCTTTTTAATCTTTATTACATAAAATGATAAAGAAATATAATTAAAAAAAGTAACAAATGATATAAAAGCACTTGGAAAAATATACAAAAATTACACTTATAAAATTGTACAAATAAAATGGAATGATAATATGTGCCACAAAGACCATATTATTTTAATAGTATATACATTAACTAATATTTTTGTGGTTGTATTCATTATCTAGAATTATTATTACTTGAAATGAACTAACAAATAATTAAAAAGAATATATTATTATTTTATACAATTTATATTTTATTTCAATTAATAATAAAAAAATATTTTAAAATGAAGTAAGTTAGGAAAAAAATATTTATTTTAATTAGCCAAAAATCGTCATTCTCATATATTAAACGAGGAATGATGATTTTTTGTTAGTATGAAAGTAAATTTTAAAATGAAATGAACGTTTCATAATTTTATTCGTATGGATCGAGTAAAAGAAGGTTAATTATCGCATAATGATTAATTTAAAAAATGTGTTGTACATGAAACACATTTTTTTAATTAAGTAATTATAACGAGAAAATAAATGATTATTTAATTTATCTTAATAATTTATTTTAAACTAAATGATCTTTTTTAAGTAGTTATTTATTTCTCCATTATTATAATTACAAATTACAATACTAAAAAGTTGTTTACATTTAAATCACCCAATAAGAAATAGCTGACTTCAGGAAAACAGAAAACTGAAGTGTATCATTTATATGAAGTCATAATCATTCATTTCCCTTTTAAAACAAGAAAGAAAGTGGAAAATTCAACAAAATAGTAAATACAGTTCTCAAAAAGTAAATGATTTGGCGCAATAATCGACAGAGAAAATCACCACCCCATATTTTATTGGCTCTAAGCCATTAATACATTGATTACACCACACAGCTCTAATCACTCATTACCCCTTCTACTGTTCCACACACACACACACTCTCACTCTCTCTCCCCTCCATCTCTGTCTCATATACTTTGACAAGTCCTCGTTTCTGAAAGAGAAAAACCACAAACAAGAGAGACTCTTTCTTTGTTTCACACCCTCTCTGCTAATTCACACACAGAAAAGAGAGAGCAACCAAACAAACAGAAAAAAAAAAAAAATCTTCATAGAGAGAGAGACACACATAAGAAAGAGAGCACTTAATATGTCTAACACAAATCCATAAAGAGCGAGCCATGACCCAAACCACCACCACCATCACCATTACTACTACTGCTACTACTACCACACTCACGACCCTCCCTTACTCCGCCGTCACCAATGCCGTGATCGCCGTTACCCCGTCAACTACCACATCTCACCACCGCAATGTCTCACTCGCCGGACCATTCCGCCGTCGGTAGCTTGTTATGCGGCGAGGACGCCGGCGAAGTGGTATCCTTCGACGACGGTTCTTCAATCTCCGACCACCCCTCGCCGTCGACGTCGTCCCTGCAAGCCTATTCGCCGCCGTCCGACGAAACAACAATCGCCGGACTCATAGACGCAGAGACCCATCACATGCCAAACCCAGATTACCTCCAACGCTGCCGCAACCGTTTCATCGACGTCACTTCTCGCTTAGACGCTATTAACTGGATCTTAAAGGTACGCGCTTTATCAATATTTGCTGCATATATATATATATATGTATGAATCTTTCACTTGGTGTTTATGAATTATGATGGTTGGAATATTGGTGGATCTCTTCTTCGGTGGGCAATGCAGGTGCACGCATTCTACCAGTTTCGGCCAGTGACGGCGTTCCTCTCCGTCAACTATTTCGACCGTTTTCTGTCGTGCTCTTCTCTTCCGGTAGGTACCATGTCGTTTTCTCCCTCTTTTTTATCCGGGAAAATGGAGTCTTTTTCCCGGGAAAATATCAGACTTTGCAGGAAAAAAGTCAAGACATATTTATTTTTTATTTGTAGTTGTTGTACTCTGTTTTATTTATTTATTATCGTTGTTTTTCTGTTTTTTTTTTTTTTTGAACCTTTCAGCGACCAAGTGGGTGGCCGTTTCAGCTGTTATCAGTGGCTTGTTTGTCTTTAGCGGCGAAAATGGAGGAGCCCGAAGTGCCAGTGTTGCTTGACCTGCAATTGTTCGAACCCAGATTCGTTTTCGAGCCCGAGAAGGTTCAGAGAATGGAACTATGGGTCATGGCCAATCTTAAATGGAGATTGCGCTCTGTCACACCCTTTGATTACCTCGATTATTTCATCGCCATGCTCCCTTCTTCCTCCTCCACTCCTCAACCCGAATCCATGAACCAGTTCGTCTCGACAGCCTCCGAACTCATTCTCAGCACCACCCGTGGTATGGTAACATCCTAGCACCCACCCAAACAAACACAACTTAACTTCTCTGTCTCTGTTTCAATTTTGATGTTCTTTCGATTATGGCATTTCAGTGATTGACTTCTTGGGGTTTGCGCCGTCCACCGTCGCTGCCGCCGCCGTGCTCTGCTCGGCTGGCCATGGCCATGAGCCGCTGTCTTTTCACGACAGAGTAAACAAAGTACACATTGCATCTTTTTATATTTTATTTTTAAGTAAATATAAGTCACCTCAATTTTGTTTTTTTAATAATTATAAGATATTAAATTAGTTTTTTAAAACCTAACATGATGTGACTTAACATAATTGATAGATGGTTGAATTTCTTAAACACGTTTTTGATTCCCGACTCATCTGTATAAAAAATATTTGTTGAGAGATGTCAATTCCTAAAATAAATTTTCGTACCTCAAAGAATTAGTCTATACAGTCTCACATAAGAGATACTTGAAAAATCATAAAAAAATAAAAAATAATTTTTTATAAATATATTTTATGTTATTAAATGATTAATTTAAAAGTAAATCACAATTTTTGTCGTTGAAAGATTTTATAAATGTTATATTAATTTTTTAATAATTTTTTACATTAAATTGATCTTTTTTTTATAGAGTTAATTTGATGTAGAAAAATAATTTTAAATGATTAATTTTATGTAAAAAAATTAATATTTGAAGATTATTTTAATATAAAAAATTATTTAAAAATTAAATTGACATATATTTTTAAAAAATTAATTTTATAGTTTATTCTTAATTTAATGTAAAAATATATTAAATAATTAATTTATTATTAAAAATTAATATTAAATAATTAATTTAATGTTATTAATTATTAAAAAATTAAATTAATACACTTATATACAGATTCAAAATAAATATTTCCGTTTATATTTTTTAGTTGTTAATATAAAATTCGATTTTAGTGGGGTCGGTACATTTGTTTTTTAATTTACTTTTTTCAAAAAAAATCGAATTTGTTTATTAAAATGTATAAAAAAATTTCGAATAATTCGAAGATTTGAGAATCGTGGAAAGCTGCATGACAGAAAAAAAATTAATTTTTTATTTACTTTATTTTTCAATTGAATCTTTGTTTTTGGGGACAGGAAATGGTGAGATGCTGTCACCAACTAATGGAGGAGTACGTGGTGGACACGTGTACCACATCTCGCCATAAGCGCCGCATGGCCGAGCTGGCGCCACCTTCAAGCCCCGTCGGCGTGCTCGACGCAGCTTCTTGTGCGAGCTGTGAGTCGCGTTCTGAGATGAATTACCAAGGCCAAGCTGAAGCAGAAGCCGAGCCGGAAAACAAGCGGCTGCGATCCTCTGCTCCGGATGTACAGCAGCGGTAGATAACCAAGAAGTTCCCAGCATCATATATATCATCATATAATAATATATGTCTCCCTTTTTTTTTGCGATCTTTTGTCAGAGAGAAAGAGGCTACTTCCTTTTTGGTTTTTTATTTTTTATTTTATTTATCATCCTATATATATATCTTGATTATAAGACCAAGGTCAAGATTTGGTAGAGTCTTGGTTCGGATGGAGGTAATGTTATTCTTAGCTGTTTACTACAATTTTTAGTTTATTATATAGTTTAATATCAACTTGTTATATATTTTTTATTATTAAATGGATAATGTTTAATAATAATTGTGGCTCTAATGAGTTCTGTGTGGTTCAATTCTGCAACGATGTTTCAATCATTCCCTCCTCAAAAGCACAGCATGGGTCATAACTCAGAAGTCTGTAAATATATTTGTCAAAATGCCCTGGTGATTACGTGTAATTTTGCAAGCATTGGTAGGAATTAGGAAAAAGAAACGGTGTGCAATTGGGCCGGGTGATTGCCAATGGGCCAACGGGGCTTAGCCACGTATCCGACAAATGAATCTAAAATTGGAGATGAAAAAAATTGCAAGTGTGAAGCGTTGGACAACTGAACAAGTAGGAAGAGGTGAGGGATATAATTGTAAATTGGTGTGGGGAAACGTACATCCCGTGCCAATTTAGATTTTAGAGGGTGACGTGGGCATGATGGGTTAATGTCACGTAATGGATAAGAAAGAGAATGTGTGAGAGGTTTTGGAGGGAAAAGATGGGAGTGGAGAGGAGGGAAGAGGTGGGATGCAAGAGGTTTCCAGGTGTAAAGGTTCGTGGGGCCAAAGAGAGATATGATTTGACGAAGGAGAAAGGAAAGGGGAACGGTGTTGGAGGGTCACATACTACTTACATCACATCATCATGTAATAGTAGTAATAGTAGGAGGAGCTATAGCAATAGGATTATAGGTAGAGGAACAAACAAGTAACCAAAAAGGTGTTGAGAATAACGAGACCTTTTGGACTTTAGACTTGACACTACCCCAATAACTCTAACCCAACGCTGGATGGGAAGAGACGTGGCGAAGACAAGGTTTTCGTTATGGTTGACCTTTTTTTTTTTTAAACTATAAATCATTAGCTGGCAATACTATTTTTGTCATTCTATTTTGTTCACAGTTGATGTTATAAATGTAAAATATGAAGAAAATAAATTACGTTTTTTTATGTTTGCATATATAAAAGTATGTAAGTAATTTACACATAAATCAATATAATCTAGACAAGAAATAATTTGAACCTTAGCAAGTTAGGTGATCTGTTAAAACCCTACCAAAAATGAGACGATTCATGAGATGGGGTTGAAGGATTTTATCTTCTGATGAATTTAAGCGCGCAGTGCAAATGCTAGGTATTTTCTTATATGCACAATTGTGACTATTCATGATACTATAGTAAAGGATTTCCTAAACCCCACAAATTCAATTGATATTTTAATAATTTATTTATACTTGTTCTAACAAATTTCTCGTAAAATTTTCCTAAAATTTCATGCAAGATCAAGTTTAGGTTCCATTATATCTTTTTATAATAATATAGATGAAAATAGAGTTTGGGAGAGTTTTATAAAAATAAAGTTTGCACAAGTATTTTTACTTTTTAATTAAAAATGCGTTTCTTCTTTTAAACTTTCACTACTTCGAATGAAAAAAAAAAACTCGAATGTTTGAACTTAAATAAATATTGTTTTTCACCCAACTGAATTTTGCTCATCTTTTGAGCCATAATAAAATCATGATTTTCTTATAAAGTTCATGTTAGAATTTCAAATACCATTTAATGGGGAACAATGGGGATTTACTTTTCTTAAGAAGTTAAGATATTGATGTCCCATCCTGTTTATTCAGATGCTCTTTCCCTCCTCAATCCTTAGTCCTCAGTCATCCCCAATATCGCTATTTTTCTTTTATACTTTTCAATAAGGTCTTGGTGTGTTGCAGTCTTGTATTGTAGATACTGGATTCATGGTACCAACTTTAATTTCAGGGGAATTCTATCCTACTGGTTGTATGTATCTCTATTTTTAAGTACTTTTATAATAAAATAATAATTTTAAAGAAATATTATTTTAATATAAAATTTATTTTTTAGTTGAAAATGACAAAACCAGTGTAGGATATTGTGACCCTTAATTTTGTTGTTTTGCCCCCACGGCATAAAAGTTTTCTTCATTTAGGCCCCTGCATGACCGTACACTTTTTCAATTATTGCCTTTGTAGCCTCCACGGAGGGAATGCGGGGCCCACAAGTATGTGGCTTCCTAACTGAGAATTTTTATATAAGTTGGTTAATTTTACGAAAAAATGTTATGTACTTTAATAGTATATATTATTATAACGTGTCATATTTTTTTTAATGGAATAATGTACTATTTTCAAATTATAAGAATTTATCCAATTCCAAGCCCATTCCAACCTGGAATTGGGGCCCTTCCCCTCTGCCAAATTTCCGGAACTGCAGGAAGTTTGTGCATAATGTACTTACATATCTATCTCTATATATAAAAGTTAAAGATCATAAAATAAATTTGTCACAAGTGTCATTTATAAAATTTTTAAATTTTCACAAGTATTATATCTAAAATTTTGAAAAATGTTCATAAAAAGAGTAATACATTAAAGAAATATTAATTGATCATAATAATAAAAAATAATACATTTAAGATATATTAATTCATCGTAATAATGTAATTGTATGTATAAATTTATCTCAAAAATTATAATGATAAATATCAATGAACCTTAATAGCATTAACATAAGAATTTTGAAAACACATTGAAAGAATATGAAAATAAAAGTAATTTTGAATTGACTTCTATATTTAATTAGCATTAAAAAAAAACACAAAGCCCAAGTGACACAGTTGTGTATTAAAAGTGACCAAAAATAAAAATATAAAATGATAGTAACAAACTCAAACATAAAAAGACATGTGTTGTTGAAGCAAGAAAATGGTTCAAAATACATACATTTTGCATCTTCAAAAAATCATTTACAAATTTCAAAACCTCTTAGGCAACAAGAGATAGTATTATCAATGAGGTAAAAAGATAATTAAGATGAGTTTGAAGAAGATATATACTTACAGATATGAAACATTTTGTCTATTATAAGATTGGTGTAATGTTTTGAATCCAGCTAAACATATGAGAAACCTGTAAGTAGACATGGAAAGCAATTTAAGTTAAATTTTCTCTATATGAAATCAAGTGAAGCTTCACATATTTGGATACTCTTCCATTTAATGGATGCAAAGTAAAGATTCTGGTTATGGAAGAAAATTCAAAAGCAGTACATATGATTAGTAGCAGAAAAAAAGTAAAAATGAATAATTGTACAATAATTATAGCCCATGATTTTCATCATATGTGTTAAATGTCTTAAATGCATGGCCATAGCATTTTCACATAGATAAACAAAAATAAAAATAAATAGTGTCAATTCAATTAATAAGCATCAATAATCCATTAAAATTTAAAAATTACTTTGGGAAAATATTGTACTAATTTTAACACTAAAGATGTTGACACCAAAATTTGTCCTGAAATTTTAATTTTCACCAATGGGCATTGTACCAATAAATTTAGATTTGATCCATTCATCAAGCCCAAACCCATTGCTTTCAAATGATTGATAAAAAAAAAAAGAAAAAAATAATTTTGGTCTGGCTTGCAGAAATGGAAAAAATCTCCACTGATCCAATAAAATTTAGAATAAGGAAATAAATTTGAATTCATAAATACATTTAATCCGTTATTAATGGTAATTTGGGGTTTAAATAATTAATTGATTTTGATTGATTCTGATTGCACAAATTGATCTTGATTGATAGGAGAAATTTATTCTAATTTACTATAATTAATTGAGCTGATTGAGGTGATGAGAATAATTATTTGGGCTATAAATAACTAATGGTAGAAAAACCCTAGAGAGAGCCCTAGAAGGGAGAGAGGAGCCGTAACGCATAAAAAAAAGAGAGAAAAAGAAAAAAGAAGGAGAGCAATGTAATACGTAAGAAAGAGAGAAAATATGGAGTGGCAACACAAGAACTGAGAAAAAAGAGAAGGGCCGCAAAACACATAAAGGTTGATTAAAAAATATGACGCGGAAGGAAGCAATACGGAGAATGAGGAGAAAAATTCTTGGAGGCTCATGTTTTGCTTAGTGTTTGCTTCTCGATTGAAGGTAACCTTTCTAAAGTCCCACTGCTTCCTTTCATGCTTTTGGTAATACCCGTCATCGTGCTTCATGATCTCACATTCACTAACTACCCCTTTGATATGTCAAGATTTAAAAATTGAGCATTTGGGAATATTACATGTATACTGCCTCCATCTCTATCACATATATATATGGTTGACATTTACCTTCCTATAATGATGTATTTGTTGTACCTTGTCTCGAATGCTTGAACTAATGTTTTCGTGGCGTAGGAAACATGACAAACTTTGCTATAAAGAACCATTGTTAACATCTGAAATGAATAATGAGTCATGGAATTTTACGTGACTATTTGAGGTATTTCTATCTCACACGTACACCTTTTGAAATTATTATTTAATTAAAAAATAAATAAATAATTCCTATCATTTGGTACTTTTTGTCTTTCACCATCTTTAAATATATTATTAGTTTTTAAACAAATATTCTTGTTTTTACAATTATAATATTTTTGGCCCTCACATTTTAATTATGGGACTAAAATACCGACGATAATAATCAAAATTAGTCAAAGTGATGGCGAAGTTTTGACTTTCTCGAGGTGAGGAATATCCCTTTAGTTTTGCCGTAGAGAAACGTGGTTTGCGCTGATCTCCAATAAATATCTTTTTCTATATATTATTTGTCATACCAATAATTTATTTATCATTTAAAATAAATTCAAGATATCCAGACGATTTTAATAATCAAAATTAGCCGATGACGGCGATATTTTGACTTTCCGAGGTGAGGAGTTTCTTTAGTTTTGCCGTAAGTTACTGGCGAGGCTTTAGGTGATCTCCAATATAAATATCTCCCTTCACACATTAATTTCTTGTTATAATCGTATACTTGTCACTTTAGTCAAATATCATACAAACCCTTAAATTTTGCCGACGATGGAAAATTTGGGAGAGGATCGAAGAGACGATCAACTAAACTCTTCCAATATTCTTGGCGTTATTAATATTAGATTTTGCAGGAGCGCTACGCTAATTTTCACAATTAATTAAATAAAATATTTTAAAATAAAAAACAAATGTGAACAAATTAATATAGCCTTAACTTTGTGGTGGTGATAAATTAAAATTTCATTTAATCACACATTCCAAAATTTTATTTTTTGAAAGTCATTTCACAAATCACTTTTTCTAAAAATTCCCTTTTATAAAAAATCATTTAAAAATCTCATATTTTATTTAGAAATATTTTCTTAAAAATATGATTTTTTAATTTACCACCTTCACGTAATGTGTTGTGGGCTTACATTTGTTTCATACAATAATGGCTATTTAGCCACCCATTATCTGTCTTAGTCATTTATCATTTTTGATAATATGCAGACAAAATGGGGCATGTCAAAATAAAATAAATAACATTTTTTAGATAATAAAGGACCAATTTAATTAATTTGACAAGATAACAATAGATTAAATAGGTAACCATTCTTAGAATGGATGGTGTAGGGTGCTAACACCTTCCCTACCCGTAATCAACCCCCGAACCTAAACTCTTAAACGCAGACCATTTTTTTAAGGTGTCCAATCGCACCATTCCATTTTTAATGGAAGAACCGGTTGGTGGCGACTCCCAAAACATTAATTCTTAGTTGCCTTCTCCCATCGCGGCACCCTTCGGGACGTTTGCGACAAAAGATTATCTTGATACCATACTTATGAGTTGTTTCTAGAGCCTGAGTGATCCCAGGTATAGTGTTATGAGTTAGATTATGAGCAATTGAAAGAATATGAAACAAAAAATACTAGGATTCAAAATATTTTTCAATTGGCTTCTAAAGATTAGTTATCATAAATCTTAAATTGAAGCTTAATCCCAATAATACAAAATAGATGATAACACATGCATGAGAGGAGATTTCATACAAGACCTAGCACGTAGATTGCTAAGATTTATCAATGATAAATAATTAAAAAATTAATCTCAATTTTTTGGAGGGTATATAATTTATCTCAATTTTAAAGACTAATAACTACACACAAGGTTTACTTTTAAAATTGGAAAAAAAAATACATGCTATAAATGAATCAAATTATTTGTCTACAAATTTTAATTTAATTGAAGTTGGAGCTCAATATAACTTAATTAAAAAAAATTAAATATATTTAAAATTTTGTACAATTTTTTCATTATATATATATATATATTTAGAAATGACTTAAAAAATACTAAATATTTTTTAAAAAATTTATATAGGCTCATTTTTTTTAATATGGGTGAATGAATAATGACTTGTTAAATATATTATTGATTAGAAAATAATGTATAACTAATCATAATAAATAAAATTCTTAATTGAAATTTTATTAATAATAAATATACCAATATAATATTTTAGTTGGAGCTCACAAACTTTGTATTAGGTTTTTTTTTATTGATTTTGTTCATTTTATGTAACATGTAAATGATGAGACTATTGGTACACTCAATTATTTATTGACATTTCTCACTAATTAATTTTAGTTTAAGTATTTTATATTATTCAAAATATGACCTATGCAATTGTCTATTATTACTCCATAGTCCATATTCATGTGAAATTTTTTTTTTATTATAGTCATAATATAAGTACTTTTTAAATTAAAATTTCTTACTTTAACTTGAGCTTTTACTATAAAACGATAAGAAGTATTCTATATAAAAAATACACAAAGTTTATAATTATTATATTTATACATGCATTAACTAATGAAATAAAGTTATATTTTTTATTGGCCAAGCAATGCTCCAATTCTATATCCCATATTTTTTCTGTCACAAGTGTAATTGTATTTAATTTCAAGTTTAATAAATATTTAAGTTAAGTTATTTGAAATTAACAAGTCAAGTTTTAAAGAAGTATCAATTAACTAGTAATTAGAATAACGGGTGGACATAGACCGCTTGGCCCAACAGGGGATACAATTTAGTTTAATTTTTATTTATTTTTATCTAATTTATTTATCGAATAAATTAGGCTTAAAATTTTAAAAAAAGACTATTTAATCAAATATGTTAAGAATTAAGCACTTAAAAAATTATATTTAACTTAATAAATTGACTTATTTATTTATTATAATTACATAAAATTAAAAATTTATAAAATTTATATAATTTATTAGTCATATATTAATATAGGAAGTTTCTCTAGTATTTGGATAATAGTATCTTTTAACAATTAGTGGTTAATATTTTTTTATGTGTCTTACTTACTTAAAATATAAATAACAAATTATTTTTGTAGTTATATTTAAATTAAATAGAACATGTGCTTAAATATTACTCATTAATTATTAAGGGTACCGATACTTTTATAAAAATAAAATGTTCCCAAGAAATCTCCATTAATATGATTTATTTATTTTATAGACACTACAATAATTTTGTTAAAAGTCAAGTATATTTAAAACTAATAAAATTTAAGCTTGTTAGCTTATTTAAAAACTTTTATATAATGTACACTTTTAAATAAACTTTCAAGTTAAATCATACTTTTATTTTTTTACAAAAAAATCATATAAGATCCAAAAATAAGTCTATAATAAGTAATAGATTAGATTAAGACTAATTATTTTAAAATAAATTAAATATATTTAAAGTAAATTCTACCTTACCCTAACATATTTTTATTCTTAGGTAGGCTTTGTTTGGTATCATGGAGGGAAAAGAAAAGAAAGGAATATAATAGAAAAGAAAAGAAAAGAATGGAAAAGAGAAATAAAGAGTTATCACTTATCTTGTTTGGTATCATCAAATGGAAAAGAAAAGAAGTTTCTCTTCCTTTGTTTGGTTTTATTAAAGAAAAGAAAGGGAGAAAGAAACAAAACTAATAAAAAAAATAAAAAAAAATAACATGACAATTCATTTCCCTCCCAATCCATGGGTAATTGGGAGGATGGAATATTGGTGGGACCCATGAATTTTTTATCCATCCAAATCATTTTTCTTCCTCTCTAAACTAAATACTAAACAAAGAATGATCACAACCCTTATCTTCCTTTTCTTTCCTTTCTCTTATAATTTGCATACCAAACATAGCTAATGCTTTGTTTGGTATCATAGAGATAAAGGAAAAGAAAAGGATATGATAGAAAAGAAAAGAAATGAAAGAAGAAGTAAAGAGTTATCACTTACCTTATTTTGTATCATCAAATAGAAAAGAAAGGAAGTTTCTCTTTCTTTGTTTGGTTTTATTAAAGAAAAGAAAAGGAGAAAGAAACAAAATTAATAAAAAAAATAAAAATAACATGATAACTCATTTCCCACCCAATCCATGAGTAATAAGGAGGATGGAATATTGACGGGACGCATAAATTTTTTATCTATCTAAATCATTTCTTTTCCTCTCTAAACTAAATACCAAACAAAGGATAATGACAATCTTCATCTTAACTTCTTTTCTTTTTCTTTCTTTTTCTTTCTCTTTTAATTTACATACCAAACATAGCTTAAGTGTCTGTCCTGATTATAAACAAAAAGAAATTTACAAAAGAGAACGATATCTCAAAACCAAAAATCGTTTCATAAGTGAAATATCCATTACCTGATTCTGAGTTGAATATCACTCAACTTGCTTTATCTTAATTTTAGCCTATTTTATTATCTCTTTCGTTAAGTGTTCAGAGTTCAGACATCCTTTATAGCATTATTTTGTAATTGTGAAAACTGGGATGGGACAAGATGGGTCCACCAAGGAAAATGGGGCCACAAAACAGTATGCAGGACTGTACACAGTAAAAACTGCTACAGGCTTTTTTGAGAGAGTTAGATAAAGTGAGGTGTCTTGGACCTCGGCGGGGAAACAGCCGAAGCATGAGACAAACAAGCATTAACAACCTTTGGCAGGCACTACCCACCCTATGTATGTATATATGACCAAACCCGTTCACATGCTTGTCCAATTGCATAGCCCTCATTGATATGATTTTGGTTAATTGTGGTTGGTTTTTCTTCCAATTTCAGTACCATTATCCAGTTTTAGAAGTGGTGGCAATTCCTAATCATGTATCCTGCCTTAGAATCAATTTTATTGTATGATTGAATTAGATTTTATAAACTTGATTTTGGATGAACTTGTTTTTGTAAATTTAATTTAATTTTAGTCATAAATGAGTTTTAATGAAGTAATTTATGTTTGAACATCTTTATCTAAAATTGATTTTGTTAAATAAATATTGTTTAGATAATGTTGATAAAAATTATTTTTAGATATATAATTATAAAAAAGAATATGAGTTATTTTGAATTTGATTGTTAATAAATTGATGTTAAAAAGTTGATTATAAATAAATTGATTTGTAAAATCAATTTGTTAAAAAGTCAAATTTATTTAGAGTATTTTAAAATAAAATTATTTTGAGTATAATTATAATAATATTTTAAAAATTATTAGGTTATATTTATTTAAATATAATTAAAATAGTGATGTAATATTAAATTATAAGAATATTTCTATTCATATATATAAACGATTTTTTTTACTGCAAAAATAAAAAAATGTTATTTTTATCTAAGCAGAATTTGAAATAAAAATTTTATTCACTGTTTTTATTAAAATTTTATCCAAATATAATAAAAAATTTCATAAACTTATTTACACATTGCAAACAAAAATTAAAAAATGAGTGCATCTAAGAAACTAGCCCATAAGGGTACTTAAAAACTGGAGTCAATGGCAAACAAAAGCTAAGGTTAAACATAAACTATTTCCAAGACACTGATGATCATGATTAGTAGTTGATTAATTATATTATATCTCAAGGGGAACAAGAAAATTAGAGCCTGTATGTCTCAAATCCTATGTTTTATAATTAATAATTTGTTTTTGTAGCAACTTAAAGACAGCCTTCTAGTTCTGGACATATATTCCAAGGTCAGTAACCTGTCACTAGGTCAAGGACAGATTTCATAGACACACTAGCACAGAGCATGGGAAACAGTACAATTTGATCAATTGTTTGACCAAACATCTATCAGAACAGTTGAGCCAGCTGGAGTTATTTATGTAATTGTTCTGGATTGATTATTGTAGCACTATAGAAGAGAAAAGGAGCCATGGACACACAAATTTTATTTGCTAGGAAATAATGTCTCTTATGACAGATAACAGTACGTAGTTGATTTAATGCTTCTACCTTCGATCATTAATATAAGAAAGGATTTAGATAAAAGAGAAAAAGAGAATAATAATTTTTTTTTCTCTCTCTCATAACATGATGGTCTTTTTACATGAGAGGATTCAAATCTACAAAAACTTCTAGTTCTAGGCTATTGCATTGTGATATAGGGATTCTTGTGTACACATGGACATGGTGTACAATTGTACATAGAGGTTTACATTAAGTTTGTACATTCAACCAATAAGAAGTTGATAGATATTTTGTCCATGACTGGCATGACTGGACTGATCTAATATTAATGTCTCAAATAATCCTCCACTTCTAGAGGCTGGATCGGTTATGGGCTCAATTTGGGATTGCGATGGTGGGTTACATATAGAACAAAGCAAAGGAACTACAGTCCACATCCATTTGGGTCACAACCTTATGCCATGGGCACATTGTTCTCGATCTCAACTCAAGCAAATGTCCCACATTCACTAGCAATTGCACTTGTGGCCAGGTGACCGTGAACCACTGATGGTCCTTGAGCACTTTGAGTTGGAGGCCCTCGTTGGAGCCGAATTGCATCAGGAGTGTGAGGGCACTCGAATCGTAGTGTGGGGTGAGGCCTAGAGCTAGGTCTAGTCTCGGGCATGGTGGGTAATAGTTCAATCTTTAATCTCAGTGGAGGTAGAATTTTAGTAGATAATGCAGATTTTACCTTTATGGAGATAATAATTATGTATACTACATAAGAAATTTATTTGGTTTTGAGGTACCACCGCCCCAGCCAGCAAAGATAGAATAAGCTCAATAACGATAAAATTTCCCTCTTTTAAAGTCATGATGCAAGTAAATTAACAATAAAAATACATAAATTTGAAGTGAATGTTTCAATTTTTACTTCTGTCTTAAATGGTAGTCTGCTTTTTTTTTTTTTTTGTCTTAATTGATCATCTTTTTTTTGCCCTTACTCGAGTATCCCACACCAAATAGGTGTGAGACTAATCATGTTCAAAGTATTGATATTTTATTGAGATTATGGGATTGAATACATGAATGAGATAAATTTTGAATTATTTTAGACTCAAAACAGTGAAACACATGCTTTCTAAGACATTTCTCAGAAGGCTGGATTGTGAAGAAGAAGGTCCTCTTTCATATAGGGTTATGTGAAACCCAGCTTGTGGGAACTGATCTATATCACTAACAGAGAGTTGTGCATGTGTGTTAACAAACACATCTGATATTTGTAGAAAAATTACACATAATTTAAAGTAGTTAAGCAAACACATGCTTATATCCATGGATCTCCAAATTAATTTATCTTCAAATTTGCAAAATTTACAATTATCAAACTCTCACATTAACCTCACAAACACAATTAATCACAAAAATATTTTAACAAATTCATCACTAATTTAAATTCCAATTGCATCCATAAAATGTTACTAAAAAATCTCAGATAAATTATGTGATTTACAGGACTCGCATTTTACCTTGTAGCATAACGTTTTTTTAAGGCGGCCACATACAAGAATTACTTCTTGGGCCTTCAGCAGGATATTACATAACACCCAAATACTAAACTCTCATGGGCCACGTTCCCCCTACAGCCATATTCATTTCTTTATGACTTATTTATTTATTTTTTAAATTTTAATTCACTCTTGCTATACAATTTTTTTAATAATCTTGTTTAATCAATTGTTATTACATCATAATTTTTTTTAATTATATCAACAGTTATCTAATAAGTCAAACTCAATCTATTAAAATAAGATATAAATTTAGACAAAAAAGTTTTAAAATGATTGTGCATAATTTATAAATAAATTCAACCTTGTAAAAAGTAAATTTTCATTCATTGACTTTTATGTGTAATTTTATACATATAGTAATTTTTTTGGTGCTAACTTTAAGTACATACACACTCTTTAAATGTGAGATTATTTCTTTTAGATCGTAAAGCATTATGATAACTTTTTTTTTTTAAATGACAACTTTTAAGATTTGAATTTTTAAACTCTTCTTAAATATCAAAACTGCTCACCACCCTATTAGTGGTATACATATAGCTAGTAATTTAATAACAGTTGTGCACGCCCTTATAAAGAGCTTATGTTTAAGCTTTGGCTAATCCTTGTAAACGAGGGTTGGATTTGGATGCAGTGAAAAGAAAGGGAGAGAGACCATAAACTGAGGTAGCGACGAAGAACCTGAGAGCTTAGAAACAACGTGCAACATTGGTCCCACACACCAATCGAAATCAGTTCCCCTTGTTAGTTAGTTGTTGTGTGCTTTCAGTACACTGTACGGACGCTCGTACGCGGGACACTATGAACCGTACGATAAATGTTGCGATACTAGAATAAATTTTTATTATTATTTAATGTCATCATTGTCATGTTATAAATTCTTTTATTATAAAATAAAAATAATATTGAGTCACATGCAAAAGAAGTATATGACGTAGTAACGAAGATTTATTATTTTAATTAATGCATTGGTGTTATTTTAAAATATTTACTGAAATAGGTTGTTTTAGAAAAGAATTTTTAATTTTTATTTTATCATGTACATGCCAAGCTGTGACAGAACTACCTTATGCATAGGGATTAAGGAGGCGGTAGCCACCAATTTTTTAAAATTTTAAAAGTTATCATTAAGTATTATTTATTTATTTTATGAAATATAAGTTTAATTCTTTAAAAAAATTATTTTACTCCTCAAAGTTTATATTTTAGTACCTTCCTTGATATCAGGTCAATGTTAATATTAACTAAATGTGTCAATTTAGACTAATTTGGCCCATTTGAAACCAACTTAATTTTGAATCGAATCTGGTTAAATTGACTCCAATCAACTATTTACTTGCTTAACCGAGCTCTATATGGACTGAGGCTGAGCAGGTTAGCCTACTAGCCCTTCACTTCTTGTGCATCATATAAGCATTGTTGGAGCAAGTTGACTGTTATAAGAATTACGTCCCCTTTTATAATTATGCAATTAGAAAGTTATAAAATTGCAAGTCTCATCTTTTTCATTTTTCCTTTATATAAGAAGGAAAGCCAATGCGGTGATCTAATTAAATACATCCTCACGTCCTGCAAAATGAGGTATGAACAATCAAGTATAAACAACTGTTTGATTGTACAGAGATACACTGCTTCTCCATGTTCTATGGACATTTGAACTAAATAAATTTGGGGGGAAAAAGAAAGAGTCCAACGAAGAAGAAAACTGAATTCCTACCACTATTCTTACAAAAAAGCTCATTTGCAAGTAGGACAATACAATGCGTCAGTTGTAACATCAAGGACATCATTGTTGGAGCTTTCCATCAATCAACTTGCTCCCCAACTGTCATGATTAAACTCCAACAATGACATCATTCTATCCAGCCCACAACATCTCTGTCAATGGCCGGCGCTAGCTTATTTTTTGTGCTGGGTCGGGTCGGCTACAAAAGAATTCAGACTTACGATTTTTTAAAACCCGACACACACCTTTTATTAAGTTATTTGGGTAGGTCTATTGAGTTGAACTTGTTTTGACACTCTTTAGTATTAAGGCATGAATAATGACAACTGACTGCCCAATATCAGCTGGCCAAGAGTAGGTATCTAGTGGCCCAAAACCGATCCTTACCCTCACACGTTTTTCTTTCTTTATTATTTATTTTTGTCATCTAAAAATATAAGTGTTATAATTTTTTAATAATGAATAAATTAAAATAATTATTAAATCTCAATTTTTGATATTAAATTAGTTATTTAATATCTTTTTTGACATTAAATTAATCTATTTTTATATCAAATTAGTTCTTTAAAAAACTAATTTGATGTCAAATATTATTAAAAATGACACTTATATTTTTAAAGGGCCAAAAGAAATGTTTATTCTTTATCTTTTACTGGAAATAGGGAATACTGAAATTTTGAAAAAAAAAAAAAGAAATGGACACCAAACTGTGAGTTTATTTATATAAATAAGAAAAATTTAGATTTAGTTACCACTTACTAGCTAATTGAAGTTGTCCCTTTCGAAGGGGACTAGGTTAAAATAGTTATGGGCCCAAATCTGTTGAGAAGCCCCATATCAGCACTTGGTTATGGCACACATGAGCTGGATTTGAACTGGATGCCTTTAGACACATGCGTCCAATAAGGAGAAAAAAAGTGACAGAAAAGTAAGAAAAAAATATCCAATTATGATGCCCTATATGGGAAAGTGTCACTTTGGACGGGTTTGATCTTTGATGTTAACACTAGCTTTAGATATTAGATTTGTTTGCACTGCCCTCTGGCTATTGATAATGAGTGATCCAAGGGGAAAACTGCACATGGATTTTAAAAGTTTTACCCTTCTTTTACATTATTGTTTCCCCTCATGTGGTCTCTAGCCATGCACGTACTAGTTTTGTGGGATTTACATTATTAAAGCCTTTTGTCTTTAGGCTCTAAGGATTGCTCCCTAGTTTGATGCCCCTTCCCTCCCCACCCAAAAAGAAACCAAAAAAACCTAATCAATACCAGGAAGCTTCATTAATTCTGCTTTCAAGTTAAATGAAAATTCAGTTTCATTGATTACTATTGTTTTTCACCAAACTTTGACCCTTTGTGTCTCTTTATGAAATTTTAATATTGATGATGGGGTGGCTCGTCCTTGACGACTGGCCGGTAGGGCGGTCCTATCTTTAATTGATTGATTTTCATTTCGGTATATAAAATAATCAAACTTAAAAATTAAGCATATGATGGAGCACACAGACACAGAAAGAGCAACCACGAACCATTCATGATGAAGCTCCATTTGAGTGTGATACTTGATCTTATCTTGATTCATAAATTTATACTTTAACTTCACATTATCTAATACTCCATCTTTCTTTTGTTTTTGTTCCAAAAGTATGGGTGCATTTATTTGACTTTATGGATGAGATAAGTGGGTTTCTTCTGTCTTTTCTTTCTTTATTTTTTGATTTAAAAGTTATTGAATGACCTTCAAGCTAAGTACGTCTTAGTACTGCTCTTATTTGACCATCATCACGTGCATAACACCTTGAAAGATAAGAATCACTGCCCATCTTGTGAATGATATTCGTAGGATATTCATTTATTGCCAAGGTCCATTTTCAATAAACTTTTTAAAGTTAGATTTTTCTATTGTCAAGCATATATTTATTAAATAGTAATGTTTTAAAAAAAAAAAAAACTAAGAACAAACTTTTACGATTACAAAAGAGACGAAGGACTTGTATTCCTTTTGAAGATTTAATTTCAGTTCAAATAACTTCACCAAAAATTTCAGTTCAAATAAGTTGACTCAATCATTATTGTGAAATTAACTCAATTTTTAGAATCAGGCTAGAAATAATTTTTTCATCAACTTTTTAATTTCTGAGGTGATCACTGATAGATTAATTTAAATAAACTATATGCAAATATTCAAATACTACTACTCCTAAAATATTAAAAAGTGCCCCAATATCAAATTGTTAAAATGGAAAAAGGACAAAAACATTAAAATATAGGATTAAACATGAGGAACAAGAAAATTTTAATGTACTCTCAAATTATATTGATTATGACACATAACAATAAGATTTAAGTGTAAGCTGTTAAATAATAATTTAAATGATTGAGTATAATATATATGAATTTTTTATAGTAATAGTGGTCCAGTAAATTTCCCCAATTATTATTATTAAGACATGAAGAAAAGGAAAAAAGAAAAAAAGAGTAGCAAATTTTGTTGTTAAAAGAAGAATATTACAAACGACAGAGTTTTAAATGCAACTCTTTATTTTTATTTTTTGTACCGATACAAGAGGGATTTAGATACAAGTGCATGTGCACGTGCAGACATGTGTTTGAATATGTGGAACCTCGCATATGAATATTATGCACACGTGCCCACTTGCCTGTGAATCCTGGTAGAGTAAATTCATGAAAAGGAGAGTAGGATTGTGAATGTGATTGCATGTGGATTCATAAAATCCCAGTCAACTGCACTGTGCCCAAATTTTTTTTACAGTCTCCACTGATGTAGTTCTGCCTAAAGCCAATTTATTTTTTCTACTTTCATGCATAGGTAAGGAATCTCTTTCCTCTCTTTTTCTCTCTCACACACTCAGAGACAGACAGAAAAAAAATGGGTGGTAGTGGTGGTGGTTTTGTTTGGAGGGTGAGGCTGACATAAAAAAACAACTAGTTCATTTTGCTCTGCTATCTGCATAATGGTAGTACAGGTTTGTTGGAAATTTGAAAGTTTGAATTTGTAAAAAAAATAATAAGAGAATAAAAATACTAGAAGAAGAAAATTATAATATTATTTATATAAAAACATGTTTATAAATAGGCTTATAAATCCAATAAATAAATTTTAAAAATTCTAAACTATATTAGATTTATTTAAATAACATCTAACAGACTAAAAATTTAAAATAAAAGATAAGATTTGAAGCAGTAATAATAACTTTATCTAGAATTTATCTAAAATTTATCTAAAATTTATTCAAAATTCAAATTTAAAATGAGGTAAAATATCATAAATCTAACACTCCTCCTTGAGATTTGCCATGGACATGCCAACCTTTAGTTTCAGGAACTCCAATCTTAATTTCAGAAGCGCTTTAATCATTATATCAACAATTTGCACATCAGTTTCCTAATTTAAATCCTTATCAACATAGCCACTTAATTTAACTCTTTCTGTCTTTAAATATCAGGTGCTAAAATTTGTCATTAATACATTTTGTATAAACTTCAATGACCTTAAGTTGATGTGACCAAATCTTTTGTTCCAAATAGCATTCTCATAAATCTTGATAGTAAAATAATGATCTTCAACTAAATCAAACTTCACATAAAAGCTGTTTTTTATCATTTCAATTTTTGCTATCTCTGTTCCATGTTCATCAATAATAAAACAATACTTTTCTTTGAAAATAATTACATATCCATTTCTGAGCACTTGTGCAACACTAAGAATATGTAGATCTAGTTCTGGAATGTAAAGAAAATCATTGACAACTTTCATATCTTTCTTGGTTTTTACCGCAATTGTCCATTTTCCTTTAGCTTGCACAATTTTACTATTTCCCAACTTAACTTTTGGTTGAAATGATCGATCAATGGATGTAAAAAAATGATAGACATTTGGTCATGTGGCTAGTGCAACCACTATCAATGAGCCAAGTATTCAATTTATGTGAATTGAGTGCTTGTGATGCCATAAATAATTGCTCTTCATCATTGTTGTTTTATTCAATCACATTATTTACCTGTTGAGACTGTTTTTTTCTTGATTCTGCAATACTTTTCACTGTGGCCGAGTTTATTTCAAAAATCACAGTGAAAAAGATGTTTATCTTTATAATAACAATATTTCTTAGCATGATTGGTTCTTTGGCAATATGAATAAGTAAAAAAATTACCCTTTATTGAAGAACATTCGGCCTTCCCTTTGATGCTATTGAAAGACTGTGGATTTTCAGAATGCATTCCTTTGTATTTTACTTGGTAATCACCTTTAATAGCTTCATCATTTCTCATTGAGACCCTCTGCTCCTGTGCATGAAGCTTGCTGATTAGTTCTGTAATTGTGAGACTTTGCAAATCACAAGACTTTTCAATTGCAGGTATCTTGGCTTAAACTTTTGAGGCACTGAAACTATGATCTTTTCTACAATCTTTTGATTTGTAAATGCCTCACCAAGAAGGTACATTTGATTTACAACATCCATTAACTTGCCAGAATAATATTTAATAGATTTGTTGTCATTCATCTTCATCAAATTCTCTTCAATGTGAGGAGCCTAACAAATTTGACACTGTTACTGCCCTCAAATTCATCTTGGATCTCGTCATATACCTGTTTAGGTGTTTCCAAGTTCATGATTTTGGTGAAAATATGACCTGCAAGTCCTGAGTGCAGGAAAGTGATGGTTTTGTCTTTCTTGAGTTTCTCCTCCTCATGAGCTTTCATTTGAGCAACGGTAGGATTCTCTCTCAATAGCGGCGAATCAGCTTCAAAGATCACAACGTTCCATAAACCTTGAGACCTTAAATAAAACTTCATCTTGACAGCCCAAATGTGATAAATTTCACCATTAAACATTGGAATTGTAGATGAAGAATTGTTGGAAGTAGACATATTTGCACTACACCTGCCTAAAAAAATTACTTAAATCTCTACATGTTTAGCCGTAAAAAAAATAAGAACTTTTCCTTATACCCTAAAAGAAAAATGGCTCTTGATACCATTGGTTGAAATTTGAAAGTGTGAACTTGCAGAAAAAATAATATGAGAATAAAAATATTAGAGGAAGAAAATTACAATATTATTCATAAAAGAAAGTGCTCATTAATAGGCTTACAAACCTAATAGATAAATCCTAAATTTTTTAACTATATAAGATTTATTTGGATAATATCTAACAAACTAAAAATTAAAAATGAAAAATAAAATTTGAAGCAATAATAATAACTATATCTAGACTTTATTTAAAACTTATTCAAAATTTAAATTTTAAATGAGAAAAAATCTCATAAATCTAACAAATCTTCCTTGAGTCATTCTTTAATCACCACACATGATGGGCACATAAAAGGAAAAAAGGGGCACAAGGATACCTAATAATATGTGCTGTTTACGTTCATAACAGCATAATTCTTTTCCATATTTGAACACCGAATCAGATTTACGGTGTACCAAATAAAACCCATTTTTGGAGTATCACTTTTGCTCCAACTAATATTGATCCCAACTACAAACAACACCCTTTACTAACCATATCCTACTACTATTCTTCCTCCAAAATAGGATAATGCAGCGGGTGTAGAGAGAGAAAGATAGGAATTACTTGTCAAGGGATAGGTGTCCATACACTGTGGAAGCGAAATGGACGTGTACCCTGTTTTGTAAAGAGGGTACACAGTGCCTCGCTGTCTAGCATGTGAAGGGGTTGTGGCTCTCTCTCTCTTCCATGCACCCACTATAAGTCTATAACCCACCCAACTGGCAAATTTGATTCATTCACATAGAAAGCCGAATGGGAGGAGAGTCAAGACAAAACTAGTCTAGGATTTGAGTCCGATTCTCTTGGTTTTTTCCACCACCTATCCACTCTTGTAATCTCTATCCAACTTGGCGAAGAACAAAACCAAAACTAGAGAGAAATATTGCTACACAGTTAATAGGGTGTGAGAGTTTGATAAAAAGTTCAATTCTTTTCATCCTTTTACCACTACTCTTTCATGTTAAATTGGAGACTCCTATTAGTCCTATATACTTGAAACAAGAAAAACCCATTTCTGATTTTCTTTGAGAATCTACAGCTAAGGAAGATGAATGCATTGGCTTCAGAATGCAGTAGCGGGTGTGAGTCTGGTTGGACTCTATACCTCGAACACTCTTTCCTTAGCCAGAATGCTTCACATAGAGGTACTCGATTTATGGGTGGAAGTGACGGATTTTATGACGAAAACAAGGACAAAAGAGCCAAAGACGAGGGCTCTGGGGAGGAGGACTTGTCCATGTCCATGGTTTCTGATGCTTCTTCTGGGCCTCCACATTTCCCAGATGATGTGGTTTACTTCAATGAAGAAGAGAATGGCTGCTTTTATTCTGCATCCAAGGCAGCGAAGCTGGCCAAGAGTGGTACAAAGAGGCAGAAAGTTAAAGAAAATCAACACCGTGAAGATCAACATCTGCCTTCTTTTCTTCATGACACTGCTAGCTCTCCTATCTTTGACTTCTCTACGGTAAGTTTTGAGATATTAAATGTGAAGAGTTTCAGCTTGCATACTATACATTTCATCTTTTGATTATTAAATAATCATGAGTTGTGTGCAATATGTTACGCATGGTTCTTGTCACTTTTTTCAGAACAATGTTAATGTGACCAACCGACAAACTTCGACAGAGAGTATGCTAGATTATTCACAAGGTTTCTCTGCAACTTATTTTGAGGTACTTGGCTTGGTTCTTTCCTTTTCATTTGATGATTTTACACTTTGTTAGAACTTAGAAGGCATATCTAAAATCGTTTGTGTTCTTGCAGGGGAGATCCTCATTCCAAGACCACTTTGGTTTCTTACAACCATCTCTATCAAAAAATGAAATTCAGAGCAACAAGTAAGTAATTGCTTCTTTTGTACACTGGAAGAGAATTTTACTTGATATGAAAGCTCTATGTCCTGTAGCCCAACAAAATTCTAATTTTTCGTTGTGATCATTCATTTGCATTCGATGTTCAGCAGATGGTATGGAGGGAAAGGGATGGGGATGAGATAAAAAGGATGAAATCAGTTCTACTAATGGCTGCCTCTGCTATTGAAGTTGTTGCAGTGGAAGTTACTGAAGATCTATAGAGGGAGAATCACGGTGTAGAAGGAATTTGATCTTAATAGGAACCTGTAACTTTCCTTTTTTTTTCTTTTCTTTTCTCTTTTAGCTGTCGATGCAGTGGGAAACAACGTGAAAGGAAAATTTAGAAACAAATTTTTTTTCCCCTTCAAAATTTAATTTTCTTGTCAATGAATAGTGCACACAAGCGAGACAAGTTAGGCAGGCTTTGTATAGGCATGCTCACTCCTTGTTTTTTATGTAGCCCCATGCTCAATTTATATCAGCAATGCAGCGATAACAACTCTTGCTAAAAAAAATATTAAATATTTAATTCTTCTACTCCATTCCTCCAAAAATGAAATGAGCTCTCCTTTTTTTTTTTGGCTGTTTAAAATAAGCCCTCTAATGAAATACAACCTTTCCACATTAAGAACTTTAGTTGCAAGATGCCCAGTTAAGTTGAGTTGAGCAGATCTTGTGTTTATATTCAAAATCCATGGGAGCAGAGGTACCTGCTTTGGCAATGCAAAATTTCTTCAACAGTTAAGTGCAATCTTGGGGTTCACAATCTGTTCCTCAATCTTCCAGTTTAGTTATTTTCAGCTATGCACAAACCAAATCCTCATAAGTATTGCCCAAGGAAATACTGTGGTATGGAAGATGGCACTAATCTGCTACTCCCAACTTACCAATCCCGGAATTTCATAACAACTTGCTATTTGCTACTCTCATAATACCGAAAGAGATAAAATAAAAAATAAAAAATTGCTCCCCAAAAGCACGTGAGTAGGGGAGGCGTCCGTGATAAATTAAATTATGCTCTTTGCAATCCAATTGGAAAATTTTTATTGTTTTTACTCATTTTTCTTTTAGTAAAGCAAGACAAAACTAAGTGCTGTTTATTAAATATATTGATGCTCGATGCACAGATAATTCAGATAAAGGCTCTGTGATGCAACTTTGATTACGTAGGATCTCTTTACATCTACATTTGGATCTTTATATTAGTAGCTGTGAATATAAATTAAGAAAAAATGTTTTAATCATTAAAAAGGACAAGGCCTTCATGAGTGTTTCGAAGAGTCCAGACAAGGCTCCATTTTTCTGAAAGTTCTAGTGTTTCCAATTGACTCAAAATTAAGGCTTCCAGAAAGAGACAAGATGATAAAGAGAGTTATGAGGGATGGGCAATCAGGACAGTGTACGAAGATGAGGAGGAAATGCCAATATTCATGTTGGAATATTTCATATGTATCTCTTTAAATCTCTATTAAGCTCAGGAGATCCTGCCTGAGATCTTCCTGACCCAAAGAAACATGCCCCATTTTGTTTAGTATGTCAACTTTATCTCATTTGGAAGGATCCTCATTTTAAAATATCATATATGATGTTTGTTTATGTAGGTTTGCTCCCTCCAAGTCTGTCTGCTTGGAAGCTGTCATAGGACTTGAAGTCATGCACAATTGTGCCTTTGATTTTTTTATTCCTTTACTTATTCCTAGTCAGGTCTGTTAAGATTAAAAAAATCTGGTATGAGTCCAGAAAGGTTGAAAAAGCTAAAGAAAAGATGGCCTTTAGGATGTCAAAATTTTAAGGATTTAATTTTGATTCATTGTCAATGTAAATTTTTTTTACATTGTCATCATAATATTTTAACATATCATTAAAAAGTTAGACTTCCTAGGTAGTTGCTATGATAGTCAAATTCCTTTAATAATGTGTTAATATATAATTAAATAACAGTGTAAAAAAAACTTTGTAGTAGATGAAAATTAAACTCAAATTCTAATCTCTGCCCACATGTCTTCTGCAAAGGGAGTCTTCGATGGAGCAAATAAAAAAAGGCTAAAAATAATAGAGGAAGCTAACCTAAAGACAATCAAACACATAAACTTCTAGAGAGCGAAAATAATTTAAAAATGATGATAGTCATTGCCTAGCTGCATTCCATCAAATTGGATAAGAATCTAAAAGAGTGTGGGAAAAACATTTTTGTCCTTCCAACCACCGCCTAAACCAAAACCCCTCTATCCCTGAAACAGATAGGGGGCAGGGAGGGTGCTTTGTTGCTTCCAAAAACTTGTCTAATATCTGATCTTATATTTATGAGACCATTGCCACTTTAGTTTGGATGTTCCTATTTCTTAGGATAACACTTTCTCAATCTCAGTCTGGGTTGCAAGCTCTATGCCAACTGCCAAGGACATGAATATGTGGTACAAACTATGGAATGATAACTAGCAATGAGTAATTCATGACGTCACAGCTCAAACCTATGTTACAGGTCTAGAAGCACAGTGTTTATACTTTATAGTCTACTTTCTAATATACTAGCAAACCTAACCCTAGTAAACAGAAGGTTGTCCTGGTTAAAACGCAATTCCAGCTGAGACTTAAGATAGTATAACAAACAACTAAAATTGTTTGCCCATAGGAAGAAGCAACACTGAAAAGTTTAGTAAGCAGAATGGAACTCAATACCTCTATGAGGAATTCTATACAAAAACCACATTTCAAGTCATAGGCTCTTATTTTGGAAATCGCAAGAAATTTTTACTGTTCAATCTTGGACTTCACGTGTAGGATACAGGACTCTTCCCCTCTGATCCGCCACTTGTGGACTTAATAAAACAAAAACTCCAATACTGGAACTTGTACCATTGGATAACTGCGTGGCTGGTCATGAGGCTTGGCAGTTCGTAATGTAAATACTAAATACAAACAAAGCCTTGAAGAGAGATATACATATACAGATACAAATTGATAGAGAATTGACTTAAAATATCTCCATGTGGACCCTTGATAAAGGAAATTTAACTCTTAATTAAAACAGAGTTCATGAAGTTACGTTGATCCCCAAAACAAAAGAGGGGCTCTGCCGACTGCCAAACTGATCCAAAGTCATGGGCAGGATATGCAAACTAAAAGTCACATAATGGGAGATCTGGTGGCTATGCAAGTCACACAGTGTCAATGACAGCAATGTTATCATAGAAGTTCTCACAGTATAAAGCAGTTCCCAATTTGTGAGCTAAAATGATCATGAGATTTGACTTTAGATGCCCAAGCCCCAAATTATGAAATAAGAAGCACATAGTGAACCTAAAAGTAATGTTTGACTACATTACCAAATCATTCGGTAGTTCAGTTACTTAGATCTTTGATGTTCTTGAGGGGTGACTTTCAGGCCTAAGTCTGCCAATATATTTTATTGCCCCTTGATCAAGTCAGTGCAATCCAGTGAAATTGGTTTATCTTATTATGCAACAAACCACCGCTCTCCCCTATTCAGTATCCATCAAATTTCAGTGACATATCTTGCAAGAAAGAAACTACCTCCATATCCAAATATCCCAAGAGAAAACAAATCAAAAAGAGAAAGAAAGAAGAAACCTCAGAAGGCTGGAATTGTTGGTTGGAGCCAATAAAATTTGTGGTCTTACTATTGAAGAATGTGATGCCAACCTATGTCAAATAAAGTCAAGTAAATGGTTGTACTTGGTGGAGTTCGCGGATACAGGAAATTACATTACCGATCTATGTGCCTATGTGGATCTAATGTACAACTTTAAAGGTGGAGCACTGGAGCTACAGTTACAGAAACAAATTCAATGTCACCAAAGCACTAGTTAGATGACTGGCAAGTAGCAACCATAGCAATTCAGAAAGGTGACTTCATTTGTTACTTTGAAGCCAATCAAGGATACCCTTTTCTGTGTCCGAAAGCTGCCCGTCCTTTCCCTTCAAAGTTCCTTCCATCAATTCAAAATAATCCTTGTAGTTACGCTTGTAATAACTCTCCAGCCTCTGCAACACAAATTCATTAAAAATAAAACATAGCATACAACAGAAATGCACATGTTATGCTCATTCATGCAGCGCCTGAAGACTCAAGATGTTGAATGGGATTATTCCAAAAATGGGATTGTGCTAGAAAATAAATGTCTGTTGGTAAAATATCATTTAAATTCAGTGCCTCGTATAGTGCCATTTAAAAAAGGTATTTTTAAATGCACACCCTCATATAAGTGGGGAATGTAGTTAGTCATTTGTTTACCTCTTTGTCATTTTTCTTCTTGTTTTCCTCCGATTTCTTCAGATATTCTGATAACAATTTCATTACAACGTTTTTTTTGAGTTAGCAAGACCACTACAACTTGTTAAGATGTGTAGCACATAGGCAGCTTCCAGTAACTCAAGACAAAAGAAGAACTGAGGAGAGTGATGCATACTTTTAAGAAGCTCGGTCCTAGAATCAGGTACTAATTGGGTGGTGGCAATTAGAGTGGATAAGGCAAGCCCTCTCCTTCCCAATCCCACGTTGGTGCTTAAGGTGGGTGTGACTGGGTTTGCCGCTTTTCCTTGCCTTCTATGAACTGCCTGCAAATTGGATGAAGCATACTTGTTTACTGTAACAGTTAGTGCCATCAATATGCTTTGCCCTATTGAACTCATTGGATAGTTTTCATTAGTCTCTTCTTTCTCGCTTGTTTTACTACAACCACTAGTTATCGCGAATGGATAATAAGATAAGGCAGCACATGTGGTCACTCCGTATGAAGACTAAATTCTGTAAAGAATGAAAACCAAACCCATTTTTTCACTTAAAATGCCCATTTTATTCTTAAGCTAATTTAGCTCTATGATTTTAGTAAAAAAATAGTTTTTCATAGAGTTTGATCCATATAACTGACCTACCTAGTGAGATAATGTTTGGCTGTTGTTATTGTACTTTTGAGCTGATTTAAAGCCATTGATTAGGCTTAAAAAATTTACTTTTTTTATGAAAATACATTAATTAAAAGAGATAAATATATTTAAAAATTTATATTTACTAATTATATGGGCAAATAGAAGAAACAAGAAGATTAAGCAAAGCAGAGGAAGTGATGCTTTATCATTATGACATATGGTATGGAGGCAACCCTCTAGATCCAGGGTAAATAATGCCTATCAATTACGACGAATTTAAGGTGTCTGATATCATTCTCAGAGTCTAGAGTAAGGCAT
The DNA here is from genome assembly GCA_023212625.1 of Styphnolobium japonicum. Lineage (NCBI taxonomy): Eukaryota > Viridiplantae > Streptophyta > Magnoliopsida > Fabales > Fabaceae > Styphnolobium > Styphnolobium japonicum. Next base: position 4,739,639 of record JALBWW010000013.1, read on the forward strand.
AAGTGGAATACACCTTCGACTCGGATATGCAAAAAGCCAGTAGGATCTAATGATCTTGAAGTTTAGGAAAACAAGATACTATAACATTTCTCTTCAATTAGGCTCTTTTGTTTGTCCTTCAGAGGCTCAGCGCCCATGCTATGTTATTCACTCGTTCAAGGATATTCTGATCCCCACTGACATAAACAGACACATTGGCAGGCTCCTAGTTGTTATTAACCAGGATGGCATAAAAAAAAAGTGCTGGCCAGCAGAACATAATCGTCCACATCCCCAAGTTTAAATTATTGAAATTGCAGCAAGTGTACATAAATCGATGTTTCTGTCTGTCCACAGAATTATGTGCAATATGAACAAAGTAGTTGGAGTTGAAGGATCATTTGTGTACACAAAGCAACTGGTTACTTTAGGTATCTTGTAAAAGAGTTTCTAGCACATATGTAGAAAAGTAATTTTCAAATTAAATTACATTTCTATGTGAAACACAGTTGGGTGCACAGCTATTCCAGCAAGCGTTTGTGCTTATACCAAGCAATGGCAGCCACATACAAGCATATGCCCGCAGCACTGCAGCCACCAATAACCCAGAGTAACTCTTTCACCCCAGTATCAAATAGCTCAATATGAATATTCATGCTAAAAATACCAGTCACAAGAAGAAAGGCATTCAAAATAATATTTGCTGTGGCCAACATGACTCCCATACGCAGGAGATTGTTCTGTTTGTCATCCAGCATAATGTTGATGTAGTCATCTGTGTCATCAACGTACTCCCTCAGCTTCAACGGGACAACCCAACAAATAAGTAAGTATTAGCAATAGAGAAGTCTATTTCATACTTGAGGCAAACAATAAATGATATCACGTCACAAACTAATATAGAACAAACTGTATCAGACTAAAAGTGTTAAAAGAGTTTGTCTTTAATGCAAGATTCAATCCTAAAACTACCCAACCACATGGTCCTTAGATATGCTTCATCCATCTTACTGGCCATATTCCCCAGCTTACTGATCATTTCCAAAAGTAGGGTAAGTTACGAAATGAAGTTAGAGGTAAGAACAATTCTTCAATCCAATCTCTCTGTCTTTTGCAAGCAATACCAAATTAATTCCTATAAATCAAACTAGTAAAGCCTAGTACTTTGGCCTCAGTAACAGACCAGTTGTAAATGGAAACAATTTCTTATCTTATGGAGCCTCCTCCAAAATATATATTTGCAACTCTTCCAAAACCTTCAAATAAATTTTCATTACGCTAGTTGATCAAGAGAATAAAGATTTTCATTTTTTTAGTTGTAGATGCTCCATTTCTGGTGGAACTTCTTGGACCCTTCTAGCAACTTAGAGAGGCAAAAACTACTAAAATAGGGCCATAAAAGGAACGAATGAATAAATAAAACTGCATACCGTAGATAGTTTTCTCAATGTGCCATCGATTTGCACAAAGTATGCTCCCAAAAGCATCTCAAGCTCCTCTACATCAAGTTTCTTGGTTACAGCACCGTAGCCAGTGCTAGCCTGAGTTTCATGGCTGTCCCTACCAAGTCCATTAGATGCACCAGACATTTGGTCTCTGGAGTTGTCTGCATTTTGATAATCTTCATCAATTGAAGAACCTCCACTAGGTTCCAATGATATTTCAGGAGGCATCCTAGTAAAATAATGAAAGATTTAGGGCATACAATTGTTATGGTAAGAACCATGACCATGATCAAATTGATGATAAAATTACATGCCTGTCATTTATATCTGGTTGAAGAACTTGATTATCCATGGCATCTCCATCATTCATGGATGAGGCAGAAGAATTTTCGAGCTGCTGTTGAACTAACTTGTCTGTCAGATACATCTCAGCCATATCTTGATCATCATCCAGCAAGTGCTCTAATTCATCCCTTACCTGGAGATGTGCATGTTTGCACTATCAATCAGAAGTTTCCCACAAGACATGCACTAATAAATTGCAGAAGAAAGGGGGATTTGATTGTCCAATTAGTAATGTCATCTAAGTATGAATTTCCAAGACCAGGGCAGTGTTACTGTGTTAGACAGTTTGAAAACACTAAACCTTTTGACCACGACCAGTTATGGCAACTAAGCGGCTCTTAATTTGACGAACGCGTTCCAAATTGAGAATACTAATCTCTGAAGTCAGCTTATCTAAGGCAGGATGAGCCTCCTGCTCCAATATCGTTGCCTGCGAAACGATGACAAAAGAAAACAAATTATAGAATCCAAGAAGTCGAGAAAAACAATTAAACAATAGAGGAAGAATATATACCTCATTTTCTAAGGCACTACAAGCAGCCTGAAGGCATGCCTCCAGTGCTACAAACTCAAATGGAAGAATCTTCATGCCATCTTGATTCCGGAGCTCTTGCTTTCTTTCTGCTTTATCCTCCCCTTCTTGATCCTGGAACTGCATAAATCCCATGGCAGTGTTCCGAGGACTAACAGTCCATGATTGTGGCACTTTCAAATCGTTCACTTCTTTCCGGTTTGAATCATCACTATGTCCCTCCTGTACATTTGATAGTAATGAATATAACAATAATACCAGATAGAATAATTCAAAGTTGATTAAGTGATATGGTAAGATAAAAACAAAACAATGCAAATATATAGCAGCCTGCAGAATAGGAGAACAAGGATTCATAAATGAGATATTTCATATAGTACTGCGACGTTCTTTGAACGTCCTATCCTGTCTGAACTAACTCACGGACGTTGATTCATATTGAACCAAAAGAAAAAAAAAAAAAAGAAACAATCCCGAACTACTTGTATCAAGATTACTTTATATTGAAGTTGTCAATATTATGGTTAAGTCTTTGTTAATTACACCCAATATTGTTAAAATTAGACAAAAAAATCATCGAGACTTCCTATTTAGGTTTGATAAGTTAAAATTGACTGGTAAAATTAGATGACGTTAAAAAAGCAACTCACAACGTTATGAGATCTATGAAAATATTTATAAAATGTGAAAAAATATTGAATTTTTTCTTAAAAAATAATGACAGGCAAGTTTAATTGGTTCAATCAACCAGTTCAATCGATTTGAGCTGATCCAGATTCATCTAACTACTAAGAGCATCTTTGGGAAAGATTAATTCTTTCCCAAAATAGTTTTTTTTTGTTGAAAAAAAGCTGTTTTATATAAAATCTATATTGTTTGTTTAAAGTGTGTAAAATTGATTATAAGTTAAGATTAATTTTTTATAACTAAAAACAGTTTTTTTAAAAAAGCTGTTATTTTAAGCTTTTAATTATTTGATTTCAGATTATTTCAAAAGTTTTAAGAGATAAATACCTATTTGCCCTCAGTCAAATAACTTTTTCAATCATTTCATACATCTTTTGGTAATTTCATACATAAAAACGATTTTTTTATACAATCCAAACAAAACTCTTTATCATAAAATCGATTATGAATTAACATATCCAAATATAAATTAATTTTCTCATAGTCGATTTTCTTGAAAATCGATTATACACATAATCAATTTTTCATATAATTTTTTTTTCACAGCTAATCCAAACACACACAAATTTGATTAGAAAATGAATCATGACTGATTATGTGACTGATTCATAGTCAAGGTGGTCTACCATCCAATTTAGTCCAATTTTAACAACATAACACCTATCCTAATCTTAAGTGCCAAAATTAATGCAGTTTCAAAATATACAACCATATAAATTGATATAGAGAAAAGACAATTTGTAACAAAAAAATAAAAAAAAGCCTATATAACAACTATCAAGAACAAACATAAAAAAATAAACCCGTTTGGTGGTTATTTCTCTATCAAAAAAAAAAAATTGATGCCAAAAAATTCTTGAATATACTTTGGGAGTAAAACACCAATCCAATTATGGCACAAAAAATAGATTTATGCCATTGAATTAAATTTATAATATTATATCATAAAATTTAGATAAGATATAAACTTCTAAAAGTATTATTCTCTGAGTACATAAACATTTTTTCTTAATATCAAGCAACTAGTTGTGTGACTTGTTTTTAATATTAAAAAGAAATCTTTAAATGCAATCATATGAGTAGGCCAAATGACCTCACTAGTAGTTTTAAAATGTAATAAGCAAAAATTAGGAAAATAAATAAACTCAATTGTATAAATAAATGGGTTATTAATTTCAAAAACCGTTAACAATATAAATTAAAGTAAAAAATCCATAATCATTCTCGTTAACATTAATGACTATTCACTCTTCATCAATGACTATTCACTCTTCATTTGTAAGCGTACTTGAAATTAATAATCTCAATAGTATGATTTTGCATAAAATAAAATAGACAAAACCTGAACTTCAGTGACTTGATGGTGGTGAAGAAGAATCCGTGTCTGAAGCTCCTCAACAAAAGGGATGACAGTGGGGTCCCTTGAGTTCAGCAAGAGAACCTCTTGCGCAGTGATGATAGCTTTGATGTGCTCCAAGTTTATCACTATCGCTCTCTCACGTCCCATAACAGCCGAAGGGTACGACAGCACCGGGTCAAGGACCCGCAGGTCCCGGGCGGGCAGCCCGGTCCGCCGCATGATCACGTGCCTTCCGGCATCCACCACCCGCGTCTTCCCGGCGGCGCTGAGCATGAGCCAGGTTCTGACACCATTTCCCTTCTTACGAAGTCTGCCGCCGGGGACTGGTCGGGTCACAACCGGGTCATCTTCGCTTGAGGAAAGACCACAGTTTGTGGGGTGTGGAAGATGACCCCTCATAGGTGAGTGTGGTTTACGTGATATGATGGGTTTTGGAAGAAACTTGCTATGGCTGCTCTTCGTTTTTAGGTGCTATGTTATATTATATTATATTAGATCAGTCTTTATTATTACAAGTATTTGTTTTTTGCCTTGCTGTAGATGTTCTTATTTGGCATGAGAAACAATGGCATTATTACAATTAATGCAGATTTATTAATTTGCCAGTTTACTATTGTATATTTTCCTTTTTGATAAGAGTAATTATATTCTACGTACTTTGCTCACAATGATAATGTCGATGCTGCTGAGATTTCTAACGTAAATCAGTACTTTTGGAAGTTTTTGTAGTATTTGGTACTGTTATTATTGGTTTTTCAGTACAGTGTACGGTGATCCTTTGGTAAATGGAGTAATGTTGGGAAAGGCAAGCTCTAGTTGGTATACCTAACCTGCTGTGAAGCCTTTTTTTTTTTTATTTATGTATATGTGTATTTAAAATAGTTAACGATGGTAACGAGTTTGTAATTCAATTAATGTTGATTTTAATTTTTAAAATTAGAATATAATAATGATGTTAGAGGTTTGATATTTAATCATCACCCCTCTTTACCTAGTTACTTGCACCTTTCATCTAAAAAAAGAATGTTGAAAAGGCCAATCGCATATTGATAATATTTGTGTAACTTATCCTTCCTATAGTTTATTTTATAAAAAAATAGATAATGTTACGCTCATGTAAATTCTGACATTCCAACAAAGAGGATAAATGGAAAGAGCAACATGACTCGTCGAATAATACTACAAGTAGAGTTGTGCCAATCCCTTAGAGGGTAAGTGAGTTGAGTCAACTTTGGTGATTGATTAAAAAATGGTTAATTCAACATTTAGGTGGGTTAAGCGGTTGGCTCATCAGAAAATAAATTTTTTGAAAAAATAGGAAAAAGTATTAAATAAATTTTAAGGTACAAAATAATCATCAAACTTAAATTACATCACCAATAAAATATTTAAAATTATATAATAATCACTAAACTTAAATTACATAATAATTCATATAAGTCATGATCAGCAACATAAATATAAAAATTAAATTAGTAGATTAATGATTTTTTATATATAAAAAAAGTAAACGAGTCAACCTACTTAACCCGCGAGTTAAGCAAGCCAAGACAGAATTAATTGAAATTTTTGTGAACTAAATTTTAAACAATCCAACTCACTATTTTGATAAATTGAGTTAGGTTGACCGCATGTTAGAACCTACTTTGACACTTTTAACTATGACACAAATTGTCACGTGGTATTTAAATTTAGTAATAGCCTTGTGGTACCAAATTTCTCCAAAATAAGAAACTTGATCTTGAATTGGATCTCCGATCAATTTTAAAGTCCACAATTCCTACATTTTCCTTTTTCTCTAGTTTGTTATTAGCGAGACCTTTCTAAATTAAGACTCATGATTTTTATTTCATCCCTTCAATAGAAGGATGGAATTATAGGTAGTGAACTGTTTGGTATGAATAAGGTGCGGCTTAACCGAATTTGTTAAATAGGGAAACCAGCAAGCCACCTAGAAATCATAGCTAAGCATTCCTTAGGTTTATACTCTGGTGCGGTGTGACCCCCTCCCTGCAAAAACCATGGCCACAAATATTAACCATCTTAATCATCAATGTTCTAATTGTCTGCAAGAAGTCATGGCATATAGAAGTTTAGACTAGAAGTGTTTTATCTTGCCTTCACAGTTGCATACACTAAGCTGTACTTCTTGTGTGTGTACTGCAATGTATATCTGTAAAACCAAAAAGTAAGAAAAAAATGTGAGTTTATGTATATATAGTCAATTTCATAATAATCAAAAAATGTGTGTGTGTGGGGGGGGGGGGGGAATGCAAACCAAACATCGAATTAAATCTGTAAATGAACAATATTGGTGAAGGTCATGTTTCAATTGGAAATCAACTTACCCTCCGACTTGTCCATCAACATACCATGGTTCCCAGTCTCGTTTGATTGACAAATTTAGAGATTTTATCCATGCCATTGTACTCACATATGGAACAAGTTCGTCATGATCTCCACTGCCCTCAGGATGTAAAAGAGAAAAGGAAAAAAGTTACAAGTTTTATTTTTACTTACGTAAAAGATATGTTGTATATTTAGTTTATGCATTCCTTTATTTGATTGGTAATTTATACAAATAATAACATATTAAGATTCGGTTCATTCCATGAGACACAATTGTGTATAATACACAATTTAACAGAATAATATACAATTGATGCACATGTAATTATATAGAATTACACACATGGTTTTATTTGTTAAATTCATATATATGCAACTGCCTATGTAAAAACTGTGCTAATTGTTAAAGTGTAAATTTGGCCCAATCAACCGTTGCAATTTGTCATTTTTGTATTACACAGAAGATAATATAATATACTTAGCCTTAAAATTTATTGGGTAAGTTATTCTCTAATATAAAATAGATGGAGTAAATGTTAGGATTGTGACTTAAATTTTAATTTTTTTTTGGAAGAGATAAGATAAGGGTGTCCTTGATGGAAGAATTTTCAATCGGTGAAAATTGAGATGTGCTACATGGGAATTGAGAAGTAGTTAGAGTCTTGATTTCTTTTGATTTTTTGAAAAAGAAGATAACTTGAAGTAACGGTAGAAGAGTTATAATTAACAAGAGTATGATTCTATTTATTTTAAAAGTTACATGTAATTAGAAATTAGTTAATGAGTGCCTTTATGACATTGGTTAAGGAATCAAAAATAAAAAGGTAGAACATTTAATATCTTAAAAATTTAAAAGTATTTAATATTTTCTTGATTTAATAATTAAAAATATTTAGTAAAAAATATATTAAATAATTCTTAAAGTTCACTGATTAACAACACCATTATAATTAAAAAGTGAGAGGTGTTCGTGGTTGTGTGTGCAAGCCACAATATTCGAGATTTGTAACCGAGAGAGTAGAGAAAAGTGAGTGAATATTGGATGTAATTGGGTTTTGGAGTTTGTGAAAGTATGATTTAAAGAGATTGTAATTTATTGATTTGATCAATAAATTAAATTGAATTGGGTGGACGTAGGCTAATTGTCAAAACACATTAGTTTTTCTTGTGCCCTCTATAATTTTATTGCTAGTATTAGGAAGGTTACCCAACAATAAATAGATAGAAAAGCCAATAAATATAGAAAAAGAAAGCAAAAGGTATTTCTATAGCCTTCCTATAAGCTAGAGGTTGAAGTTGTATAGTATTTCTTCTCTTATTGTGCTAAAAAAAAGTGAATAAAAATTAGTTGGGATCAATATTGATGTGAGTAATGTTCCTTACAAGTCACTTGATATTCTATGCAAGTGTCAATATGGAAGTTTGAAATAAATAAATACGTGCAATCATATAAAACCTAACAGTTGTGGTCTGATCGATGTGGAAATAGCTTTAAGTTACCTGTAAATCCGAACTATGTAGCCTTTCTTGATTAGATACTCGTGATATGGTACACTACTTGTGACATCATAGGTGTAAGACAAACTCTTATTGCATCTCATCCACTCCTTCTTGGTTCTCTGATAGAATTTTTTCCCAAGTTAAGGTAAGTTAGGATTTGGTCTATTTGAAAAAAAAAATCACATCACTTTATGCACACTATAATAACGTCAAAATCTGAATCATAATACAGTTAAATTTAGATAAAAGTATACAACTATAGAAGTGGTGTACTTATTTTAGTGTGCAAATAGCATAATTCATAACATTTTTCCAAAATTACGGATTAATTACCATACCTTCCGAATGTGAAGAGCAGTTTGAACTTCTCCATCGTTAGCCCAGATGTAAGAGAAGACGTAGTTGTAATACTACAACACAAATATAGTTTATATTAATTGAAAGTTGCATTATATGAATTTTATTAATTTATTAATATGAGCTATATTACCTAAAAGAAAATAATCCTTCTGCTTTTCTCAAAATCTTTTAGTTAATTTAGCTATGAAATCTTTAAATCTAGAGTTCTTATTGTATACAATGGCGATGAAAAACAAACTCTTGATTTAAATTTATGATGTATTCTTAAATATATAGGTTACCCACTATATATATTGTCAATCTCTTTAAACTAGTTGTCTAGTTCATTATTCACAAGGGTCGACCATGCTTTAAACTCTAAATTTTTTGGTTCCTATTTATTTTTTATTTACAAAATTTAGTTTCGATACAAAATTATATGATATAGTAAAATAAAGAGTGTATTTATTTTTTGTTTCTTTCTAAAATCATTGCTATGGACGATGGTTTAATTAGAGTCTCTACAATTTTAAGATGTATTTATTTTAATTCCTGTTTTTTTAATTGAATTTTTTCATTTAATCAGTTGCGTTCAAATAGTCCTTATCATCAAGTGTCATATAAATTACATAATTAATGTAATTACATAGTTAGCATAAGATTATGTGCATGGTCTTACTTCATGACAAATTTGAGTCTGCTTGTAGTTAACTGGATTCAAAATATGTTAAGTAAGTATTATCTGCAAAGCACTTAATTAAGAGTTTAATTTAGACTTGTCACAATTCCCAATTGCAAGTGAGGATTAGTATTTACCAAGTTAAACCCAATGCATTAATAGACATTAGCTGCATAAGCAAAAGTACTTAATAGTCTAATTTAAACTATGGAGGACTATACTGAACATAAATGATAAACTAATAAATAATAGATGCAATTGAAGAAAATAAAAATTTAAGAACTAGAGCACTTGAACTTTTACCCGACACCACCGTCCACTGCGCTGAAAACTGGTAGGAAGGAGGAGCTTCAAGTGATTATCCTGTGTCAGAACACTAGGATCCCAACCAGATAACTTTGGTTTTGGGGCATCAGCAGCACAGTTTGGTTCTAATATTTGCGCTGGATCAATCATCTTAATGCACTGCAACAATTGAATTGAAAAGTGCATGTGATCAAATATATAAACTTGATGGCCACCAATTAAGGCATCAACCATAATTAACCTGTTAATTTTATGAGTAACGCGACACAGCAAGAAAAAATTCGCCAGAATTTTGACAAAACTTTGCTAGATTTAAGAGTGTCATATCATTTTGTCAAAAATTTTAGCAAAGAAATTCTAGCTATCTAGCATTTTCCTAATTTTACATACAAACTATGAACTAATAATGGACATGCATGCGCTGATTACCTCTGACACAATTTCAAGATTCTCCAAACATGCGCCATTGGTTGGGTCTACATTTACATATTCACCTTTGCAATTCCTTTTGGTTGACTTTAATTTGTATAATCACACAAGAATATATTAAGATATCAGATTATATGGCAGCTTTATTTTGTAGTTCAGATTAACATATCAATGTCAACTAAACAATATTTGGTGTCAAGCCATGCACCTCGTAGAGTTTATCCGATATAAGCCCTGTTCTGTGAACAAATGGAATTCTCCAATTCTTGTCGCGAGTTAAATCTGTCACGGGGTTTCCGAGCATATATCCCTGGGTTCGATACCGTTTAGAAATAGCGTTACTTAAGGGTCTTTCTCTTTCATTGTGTAGTATGAGATAGTAGAAAAGAAAGGAAAGAATGAGATCGTTGCACCTGAAGATTCATTAGTGGCTTATGTCCAGCCTCGTTACCTGCAACAAGAAGTAAAAAGAAGAACACAACAAGCTTTTAATCTACGGATATCCTTCCTACTCTAAATATGCATGATGGGTTATGTTATGTTATGTATTATATAATGCTATTTTAAAGATTGAATTGCTTGTGGTAGACGATGCTATCAAGCTTTGAATAAAATATATTATTCATTATTTTGGTCTCATGCATCTTTCATGTCCCCTTTTGAGAATAGAATCAGGTTGATCCTTTATACAATTTTTTGATGAAATTCCTTTAGCAAAATGAAGCGCAAGTGATTGGTGAATTCAAGCTACATGAATTATAATAAAAGCAATTAGTGTTCATGCCACTCATATGTAATTAGTCATTACCATCGGATATCTTCTGGACAATGATAGGGAGGACTATGCCTGAATAAGAATCACCAGCTATGTAGAGCGGATTTTTGAGGAACTGGGGATGAGACAATAACCACTGCATGTGTACAGCTTAAACAGCTTAATGGCGCGCATGGTTAATTTGCAAGATTAGTATTCTGGTTAATAATTGACTCGTTTTTGCTAAATTACCTTATGCAGAAACTCATAGGTTTGTGCAGCTGATAATGTATCAGAAATTTCGTAAGCCTCCCAGTTTGTTGCATAAGAGAATCCAGTACCAACAGGTGCATCTATAAATATCATGTTAGCTACCTGAAAATATAATTGGCAACAATAAGGCCACAAGATTATAATCAGCATCATTGCTAATTCATCATGTGATAGTTTAAAAAGGAGATTAATTGTGATTGGCGAGTGAGTCACACACACAAACCTTTGTCCATGAGTATGGATTCGACTTCAGCGTTGGTAATCTTCCACTGCCACTTGAATTGGCATAATCGAATAACAATGGACCTGTAACAATGTCAAATTTACCATACATCCAATGGATATATATGTGTATGTATATATAACTCAGTGAGACAAGCTCTTCTCTCTCTCTCTCTCTCTAATTAGAAACATACAAAAGCCACCCTCATCCAATTGATGCATGCAAGTTGCAACTATTAGAGTAATATTAATTAGCACATGCAATTTGTCATTCTCAGCAGAACAAGTACAGGGCTAATACCCACTTCAAAGACGAGGCCAGAAAAACCAGAACAACCAGGACCACCAGTGAGCCAAAGCAGAAGAGGATCATCCTCTGGGTTCCTCTCAGATTCAATGAAGTAATAATATAGCTGGACGGAGTCTAAGTGGCCCACACCCACATACCTAAGTAATGAAAATTAACAAAAATTAGACGCTAGCAACAAAATGAATTCAACAGATAAAAGTTCACAGGAAAAATTAAGAAAAATTCAGAATTACTAACCCAGTTTCAAGTTTGAAAGGAAGTTTGCCAGGAAAGCCCGGAAGGGTCTCAACCGGTTGGGAAAACACAGGATTGGCAGTGATGAGAAGAATGAGAATGAGGAGCAGCATATTGTGTATCCAAATCAAATGGCCAGGTGCAATTTCTGAATGTGCTAACTAGTACACTCTGTGCCTCTAATTAGTTAAAATTGTGGCAGTCAACTATGAAGGTAGCTAAGTACCTAACAGCCTATACATCCGCCCAACCCCCATTCGTCACATATCCACCATCAGTTCAGAGTCTTTTCTCCATGGTCCCTTGCAATGACGGATCTTGGTCTAAAATTTTGGAAGGTGTATAATATTTTGATCAAAGGAATAATATGAAATTTTTTATTTAATTATTCATATAGAATTTCCTAAATTTTTAAAGAATTATATAATATTTTAATCATGTTTAGAAGAATAATATGTAATTTTTTTGAGTACTCGTGCAAAGTTTTCAAAATTTTTAAAAGAGCCATCCCTTAGAAGATTAGCCTTTGGCCCATTGTGCGATGCCATGGTCCCCCAAGATTATATATCAAGTTTTGTTTTTATATGAAATGATAGTTAATTTGTTTAATTTATTTATTATTTTATGTTGTGTATGTTTAGTCTTGGCCCCCTCAAGTCTTGGCCACCCCCAACTTAAGTTTCTGGCTTCGCCCCTGCCCTTGTGGTTCTTTTCACTTAACCCAGTTAGCAGGCAAGTACCAATAGTATGTGACTTTCAAGGTGCAATTTCTGAAGGTGTTATAAGTTTTGTTTAGATAAATAACTTATATAAGTACTTATTTGTCATAAATATGATTTAAAATAAATTAAATAGTATTTGGATAGACACTTAAAGAAGTATTTTTCATAAATCTTTCAGAACATGTATCATGTATAAATATTAATCTGGTACCCATCTTTTTTTTTGGGTACCGGTACTCAGGGTGAGTTATCAAGCATTCATTAGTTGTTGATTATATTTGATAGATTTTCAAATATTTATTGTGAAACTAATATTCAATAAATACTTGATAACTCACCATTACAAAACCCATAAAAAAACCATAACAACTCCCATGATCAATTTGAGAGATATGTATTATTACGTAAAGGAGATTACTTTGGTACTCATTTTTTTTTGTACCGGTACTCAGGATGAGTTATCAAGTATTCATTAGTTATTGATTATATTTAATAAATTTTCAAATATTTATTGCGAAACTAACACTCAATAAATACTTGATAACTCACCCTTACAAAACCCATAAAAATATCATAACAACTCCCATGATGTATTTGAGAGATATGTATTATTACTTGAAGGGGATTACTCCGGTATTAATCTTTTTCTTTTATACCGATACTCAGGATGAGTTATCAAGCATTTATTAGTTATTGATTATATTTAATAGATTTTTAAATATTTATTATGAAACTAACACTAAATAAATAGTTGATAATTCACCCTTACAAAACCCATAAAAATACCATAACAACTCTCATGATGTATTTGAGAGATATGTATTATTACTTAAAGGGAATTATTTCGGTATTTATATTTTTTTTAGGGTATCAATATTTAAGGTGACTTGTCAAGTATTCATTAATTATTATTTATATTTAATAGACTTTCAAATATTATATTATAAAATTAATATTCAATAAATAATTTACAATTTATCATAGTATCAAATCCTTTATAGTACCGTAACAACTCTAACAACTCTAATTAGCATGTCATGATCATCTAATCAAATATAACCACGTGTGCATCTAATCCAATTGTGGCCGTCAACTATGAAGGTAGCTAATTACCTAACGGCCTCCACACCCCCAACCCCCATTCGTCACATATCCACTATCAGTTCAGAGTCTTTTCTCCACACCAGCCAACCGTCTCTTTTTAGGAATTAAACTTGTGATCTTAATTCTGAAATTATTTATTGAATTGAGCGTTTATTAATATACCAAAAGTTAAAACTGTTAATTACGGTGCAAAATTTTTTAGCATTATAATTTGATTTGATTCTAATCTACCTGAACTTGTCAAAGGAAGATGCTGACCAACAACTAACAAAAAAAATTGTTTTTTTTTTTGTCTTGTTTCAAAAATCTATTTGGTGTTTTGGTTCATGGCCAAAGTAACCAAAATGTCATAAATATAATAACTCCATTTTTCTATTTCTTTTTCTTTTTTTGGTACTTCTTATAATGTATTTAACTGAAAAATAAAACAAGGCCGATAATGCTTCCTAGTTCCTATACGAGTGTGGACAATAGCTTGGGCATGACACAGATCGTTCATGTTGGGACCAGAACATTTACACACACAAGGAAAAAAAAAACTCTAATGACATGATTAATAAAAAAGATTAACAATATATTTATAAAAATAATGTAAATAGCGTTATTTAAATTAGTCTCGGATAGTGCATCAATCCTAATTTTATCTGCTGGCATGGTGTCTAACATATTAATGTAGTAATTACTTTCTTTAAAGGGCCCCCCAAAAAAAAAAAGATTTACCATGCTGATCTCTGAGATGGCCTCTTTTGTTTATGTATAAAATAATTTTTTTCTTTTAAATTTCTTCTTACTTGGCTAGATGCAGAATGCTTCATTTTTAATTTTCTTTTTTGTTAATTAAATTTTGCATGTGCTAAACACATGATGACATGGCAAAGATATGATGAGAACAATATATTACTTTTTAAAAAAATTCCGAATTAAATGGATGGAAAATTGTTGTCTCATATCAGGTTTGTCTTCTCTCCTCTTCTCACTCCCAGTCCCGCAAAGAACACAAGGGGCTGTGATGCCAATTGTAGACTTAGAACAAACAAGAATCGGGAAAATAAGAGAAGCATTCGTTCATTTTACTATCTGCATACTTGTACTTACAAAATGGTAATAGCATGCTTTTTAGAAATTAAGAACTCTCAAACTACTAATAGATGAAAGAATGACTATATATCAATAACAATGTAACACGCAAAAATTATTCAACAGTTAGACCCCAAAAGAAAAACAAATCTTAACATAAATTAAGATCCAATCACATTTTCTTTTTTGTCCTTTCTCAAATATCTTTATACTATTTGAATGTAAAACTAATTTCGTTTAGGTTACTTCTCTCTTCAAATAATTTCCTTCGTGCTTGAATCCTAATATTAGAGAGACTTCTTAACCGTTAAATTCAAGTTGATTTACCACTTAACTTACTCCTTGTTGGTAGTCACATTTTCTTACAAAACACATTCATTTAACTACAAAATCGTATCACGTTGTTTGAGGCTTAATATTCATGAAATTGCCGATTGAAAAGTAACATAAATACTACATCTGCAAAATACAGGGTGAAATTATGGAAGCAGAGTAGAAAAAGCTGAACTATAAATCAAGAGAATTGCTCCAAGTTTTCTAGCTCAGACTGAGTCACCTTTTGCTTTGCTAAGAATCAATGCGTACATCTTGTATGTCATCCTTCAATCTTCATTGATAATACACAATAGGCCTGTTGACAACATAGCTCCTTCTTCTTGGATACAAATACAATAGACGGGTCTTGAAATCAATTTGATCTTCCTCAAAATTACAAGGTTGATCCTCGTCAATTCTCCCCATCTGTCTCACCTCAATACTATAGCTCATTTTCATTCTATTATATTTACACCCCACAAATTGGTTGCCTTTGCCTATGCATGACAAGCCTTGTTTCGTTCCTCACATTTCTGCTGTTCGCCACTGTTCTCAAAAGCTCCCTCTGTCCTTCATCATCACTTGTCCTCAACGAATTGAGGTTGACGCTCTTAGTCTTAGGCAAGTGTGAAATGTGACGAACAGCAGGACTGCCAGATCCAACACCAGCACCATAACCATACCCTCCAGCACATTCCACCACACCCTTCATGTATAATTGCCTTGCTTTCTTTAGAATTCTTATGGGGGCTAATATGTAGTGCTTGAACTTACTTTGCTTGCTTGCTTCCTTCGTCATGGTTCCTATCAAGCTGCAACTGTAATACAACCAGAATTCATTGAAAATCTAGCTTGAAAGCTCTGATAGAAGCTATGATGAAAGTACGATACAAATGGTTGTGCTGGACTTTGTAATTAATTTGCTTTGGACTTGTCTCTTGGAACTAAGTTTACACTTTTAATTTGCTTTGGACGGCAAGGTGGGGAGACCGGGAGAGCAACTAAAAGGACGCTGGACCTTGTCAAAACTGATAAACAATGACATAAAAAGGATCAAATACTAACAGATGAGAAACTCAACAGACACACACACCCCTTAAAAAAAGTGTACGAAACTCAATATAAAAATGTACTTTGTGCGGCCACGATGCTACGGAGATAGGATGTGTATAAAAAAAAAAAGCTAGTGTGTGCAAACCATGACTTCAATCAAATATGAAAAAAGACATAATAGTGTGCCGAAGTTTAAACGAATGATTGAGTACATGAATAAACTAATAAAGATTTGTTTATATTTAATATGATCGATGTATACTAACGGGAAAGTGATAGTGATCCATATATATATATATATATATATAAATGGCAACCAACTTGCTAACATTCTCTCACAAAGCTGATTATGATCATGAAACTAACAGCCTTCCGGCGGAATGTTTAATTATACTTGAGAGGTAGAAGTCAACAGCAAAAAAAATCTTTAAGAGATGCGTTCATTTTGTTGACCATGAGAACCTTTGGAATGTTGCACAAGCTAGAAATATTTCTGGGTGATAGCTTGCCTCCAACTTGGTATATATGAGTGTCGATTTGTACGTCCTCCATCAGTGTGTGTGTGTGTGTATATGTATTCTGATGAATATGAAAAAAATTAAAATTATTGATATATATAAATTGTGAATTCAGAATTAATTAGTTTCATAAAATTTCACATTATTTTCTCTTTTTCTCACATTATTTTTAATTTTACTTTTTTGACATTTTAAACCTTTCCCAGCATAAAAGCACTGCTTAAATAAATACGTATATAATTTATTCTATCCTTGTATAGGATTAGAGTCATGCTGACTGTAAAGTTTAAATCCATAATTTTTTTCTTTTTTGGAATCAAAACACATACGGTTCAATATATTTGGAAAGAATGATTTTCATCTATATAAGATTTTATCAATCACACGATCGAGTTCCGTTTTAAGTGATTTATTTTCTTGAAAAGTAAGGCATTTCATTCTTTCAATATATAAACAAAATTGTATGATATGGAAGAGCGTTACCTGACTTAGTAGAAGATTGAATCTTTGACATTATCATCATACTTGTCTTAAGGACCGTGGCCGGTGGGAGTTTTGCTATTAGTTCCTTGGCAGAATTCATTTTAATTTGACCACTTAATATAGCTAAATAACAATTGGTTAACTCAATTTGTTAGTGTTCAATACTACTACTCAATGTCACATATCAGTTATATGGATTTAAATATGTTGTCCTTCCAATTGAATGATGACAACTCAAGCAAAAAAAAAACCTCTCTCTTAATTGACAATAAAAGAGACAAGAAAAGAGACAATAAAAAGAGATAACGGATTTGATTTCTGGCTATACACACCCAATTAATTTACATCCAATATACAAATATTTCAAGTTGGGCTAAATCTATGATCCCGCAAGTACCTTTTAAGTAATTTAATAGAATTATGTTTTCTTGGCATAGAGAATTCGCTTCGACCCTGTAAGATTCCAACTCCCTTCTCAAGGTCTTGCAGTTCTACCGTTGTTAACCTCATTTGCTCCATTTGCATCTTGCAATGAGCTTATAAACCCTCTCCATAGATTGGTTCGTATGGAAATCCTCACTAAACCCATCTTGTATCCTGTAAATCTGTAATTGTCTTCTCTTGCTCACTGCATGTACTTAGTAATTTTGTGATGGACTTAAGTAATTATTTGCACTCCTTCTCCTTCTGCAAAATTTCTTTGGATACAATCCCTATTTTCTTTTTTTGGTATTATACAGTCCCTATTTTCTTCTGCTATCTTATATATTTCTCTTGTACTTCTAAGAGACTTCGATGAAAGCCCAGAATCTCATCTCTCATTTCCTCATCTTCTTCACTCAATCCCTTATATATAGAAAGTACCATATTCAAAGAAAGTATTCTTGTTATAAAACATATTTGCATCAATAATCAATAACTTGTTATAAAGATCGGAGCGAGTTCTTTATTCTCGACGTTCATTGCCGGTTGTTGATTTTGAAGAGTCACTTTATGGCAACAATTATAGTACTCCATAGTCCATACTTATGATATCACAAAATTAATACTATTTTAATCCAACCGTAATCAACAAATCACACGAAATTGTTGCCTATATTATTTATGCTTATTTTATTCATTTTAGTTCCTTCACTAAACCTACATGCTTAGACTGAATATTTTATATTTGACTTTCACTATATATACTGGTAACCTTTTTTTCCAGTCTAAATCACTCGATCATCCTCTTTACTTTCACAATTCCATTTTCTTTCTCCTTTTCGTTTCAGTTTGCAAAGCACGGCTGGTTGGTCAATATCAGCATTTCTCCAACCAAAACGACATGGACAGCCCTAAGACCGAAGAAGAGAAACTGAGCAAGGGCTACAAGGGGTTACCTGCTAATTTTCATTTTGATGGAGGCGTTCCAACGTTAGCAAGCAAAACTTATAATACTGAAGAGTATGAGGTCAGGGAATCAAGAATGTCAGCCTTGAAAGAAATTATGGAGGCATTAACAGATCCTAATATCTCTATGATGGGAGAGTGTGTGGAAAGGAAAGGAAAGGATGATAATCATATGGGTTATCTATTAGAGAGAGTTATAAGGAGAGCTAGGAAGGACAACTTGTTTGGTATGATTGTGATGGTAAGCATAAGGAAGAAGCCAGGCTTGAGAAGAATTCAAGACGAAATTGCTGATGAGTTAGGTTTCAGCTTTGAAGGGCAAGGACAAGAAGAGAATAGTGCATTTTGTGTCTTTCCTAATAGTAATAACAAGGCTGTAACTGAAAATGCTAGACAACTATCTGATCGGATCCGGACGAAGCCAAAAATTCTTTTCGTCTTACGTGATCTTCGGACCAGACTTTATTTGGACAAACTAGGAATTCCATTTGGTGTGGATCACCAAGCTTGCAAACTGATACTGCATCCCAGAATGAAGAGATACAATCCGACCATATATGAATACACAACGTATTTTCAGGGTTTGAAGCCTTACTTACCAAGATTAATTCTTGAAATAAGGTTGTCCGTATGGGATGTCCCTAAAGGACGATCTATTTCCATCCTTGGTGTATATTTGTCTGTTATATATATGGAATCTATGTCCTATGGTTTATGTGAGTTGTAAGCACTTTGGTTGGTGCTCTCTGTTTATCATATCTCCTGTATGTCAGCTTATATAGAAGCATGATGCATCTAGGCAATGTGTTAATGATCAAAGATGGAGTTTGATTCTATCTTCAAGCATAAAAATTTACTTAATTGGAAGGAGAAGTGCTATATTATATGCATGGCAAATTTGATTAAAACGTGACATTTAATAAGAGAAAGGAAAAGAGAAATAAAAAAAAACTTTAATTCAAATATAACTTGATTAGTTTAAAATAAACTTTTTATTGAACTTCAATTAAAATAGTTATTTAATTTTTAAAAATATTGACAAATAACCCATAAACATGACAACACGCTTTTCACCCTATATAAATTCTTCGGTTCGGAACTTCGCCGCCTTCCATTTGCAGGGCTTATGGGTGTGGTGGTCCTGGTGGATACTGACCTCAAAGTCTCTCACTCCACATGCTTCCATTGGGGAAAGAGCAAACATAAAAAGAGTTGGTCCTTCAAAATATACCCAAAATCATATTAGTTATTCATTTATTAATAATATTAAATTAGTCATTTAATATTAATTAATACCATTAATTTTATTTAAATTGATGACAAAAATGTAATATTTAAGAACACTAATGTTTTAAATATTTTTAAATGACTAATTTAATATATTTATAAGACAAATGTGAAGTGAGTTGGACAAAAAAAAGGGATGTTTACTCCTATCTAAAAGAAACTTTCAAAAGATAAAAGAAAAAGTAAAAAGTGTTAAAATAGCTTCCAAAACAAATTGTAGCTAATTGTTATGAGAGAATATTTGTTTGATGTGGTTGTGATGGTAAGCATAAGTAAGAATCCAGACTTGAGAAGAATTGAAGAAATTAATGATAAGTTATGTTTCAGCTTTCAAGAAGAGAATAGTGCATTTTGTGTATTTCTCAATAGTAATAAGAAGGATGTAACTGAAAATGTCAGAAAATTATATCTGATCGGATCTGTTTATGAGGTCTTAGAATGTAAAAGAGTATCAGAATCAAGAATGTTAGCATTGACAGAAATTATGGAGGTATTTAAAGATTCTAACATATATATGATGGGAGTGTGCGGAAAGGATGATAATCACATGTCTTCTTTATTAGAGAGAGTTATAAGGAGAGTTGCGAGGGAAAATTTGTTTGGTGCGGTTGTGATGGGTAAGCATAAGTAAGAATCCAGACTATAGGAGAATTCAAGAAGAAATTGTTGATTTATGTGTCAGCTTTCAAGAAGAGAAGTGTGCATTTTGTGTCTTTCCTAACAGTAACAAGAAGGCTGTAACAGAAAATGCTAGACAACTATCTGATTGGATCTGGAGCCAGACGGAGCCAAAAATTCTTTTCGTCATACGTGATCTTCAGAGCAGACTTGATTTGGCCAAACTAGGAATACGATTTGGTGTGGATCACAAAGCTTGTAAAGTGATACTGACATCTCAGAGTGAAGAGGTACTATCCAACCAGATGAATTCAGCATACTTTCAGGGTTTGAAGCCTTCTTTATAAAGATTAATTCTTGTAATAAAGTTGTCCATGGGATGTCCCTAGAGGGCGAATATTTCCCATCCTTAGTGTGTATTTATCTGTTATATATATGGAATCTATGTTCTGTGGTTTATGTGTGAGTTGTAAGCACTTTGGTTGGTACTCTTTGTGTATCATATCTCATGTAAGCCAGCTAGCTTAGATGCATGATGCCATCTAGTCAAGGTTTTGAGTTAAGGATTGTTTTGTCCAAGCTTTATGAACTATGATAATGTTATATGTTCTTATGAACGACCGATTCTCCCAAAAGCTTAAGTTGTTAAGTGGAAACTTATGAATGACTTTATACTTCTAACATGTCTTCATTTTACCTGATGTTGAAATTCAACTTTATTTAAAAGAATATGGACAACAAGGATTGAACTCTCGATCACTTAGTTATAGAAGCTCTGATACCATGTTAATGACCAACTCTCTCAAAAAGCTTAAGTTGTTAGGTGGAGGCTCATGAATGACTTCATACTTTTAAATGTTTTCTTTCATCAATAATATTGAATCTTGGAGAGAGTTACCTATAGTATATGTTTTTTTGAAAGAAAATAGATATGCCTAATTGGAAATATTAATCATTATCTGCATCTAATTGCGAAGATATTGTTACATCAAGGTTACTATAGAGTTCTCCACCAAATACATCTTTGAGCTCTCTTCATTCAATTTAC
Source organism: Styphnolobium japonicum (assembly GCA_023212625.1). Lineage (NCBI taxonomy): Eukaryota > Viridiplantae > Streptophyta > Magnoliopsida > Fabales > Fabaceae > Styphnolobium > Styphnolobium japonicum. The sequence goes on from JALBWW010000013.1 coordinate 4,760,996, forward strand.
ATCCATATATGGTTTGAAGGAGGCAAAGATGCATTTTGGATGTTGATTTGCTAAATGAAGGTTGATCATCTTTTTTGTGATGGTAAGCGTAAGTAAGAAGCCAGACTTGAGAAGAATTCAAGAAATTGCTGACGAGTTAGGTTTCAGCTTTCAAGGAAAAGGAGAAGAGGAGACTGCATTTTGTGTCTCTGCTAATAGTAATAACAAGGCAATAACTAAAAATGCTAGACAACTATCTGATCAGATCCAGACGGAGCCAAAAATTCTTTTCATCTTACGTGATCTTTGCTCCAGACTTGATTTGGCCAAACTAGGAATTGCATTTGGCGTGGATCACCAAGCATGCAAAGTGATACTGACATTTCAGAGTGAAGAGGTACTATCCAACCAGGATGAATGCACAACTTACTTTCAGGGTTTGAAGCCTTCCTTATAATTAATTCTTGATGGTGAAATAAAGTTGTCGATGGGATGTCCCTAGAGTACGATCAATTCCCATCCTTAGTGTGTATTTGTCTGTTATATCTATGCAATCTAAGTTTTATGATGTATGTGTGAGTCGTAAGCACTTTGGTTCTGTTTATCATATCTCCTGTAACCCAGCTAATTAGATGCATGATGATGATGCGATCTAGGCAAGGTTTTGTAGAGTTAAGGATTGTTGTGCCCAAGCTTTATGAACAATGATTAATGTTAATATGTTTCCTTTCATCAATAATATTGAATCTAAAAAAAAAGAAAGGGAAAACAAAAAAGCTGCCTACAGTATGTGTATTTATGAAAGTAAATAGATATGCCTAATTGGATAACAATTATCTGCTTCTAATTGTAAAGATATTGATACATTATTACCATATAGTTCTCCACGAAATACGTCATAGAGCTCTCTCCATGCAATTTACATCCATGGTTTGAAGGAGGCTGCATCTCTTGGGTGTTGATTTGCTAAAAGAAGGCTGATCATCTTTTTACCTGTTATTTATTTTTTTTCTTGAGATTTATATACGTTCATTATTAGCTCATTAAGTTTCCTGATCAATGCAGACCTTTCTGCCTTTTTTATTGATTGAAGCACGTGCATTTAAATGTATTTATTTATTTATTTATTAATGATGTTGAATGGTAACAGGGTTCTGTTTCATGTTTAATTGATTTGGAAATGAGTTTAATTTTAATTTGTCAGTATAAAAAAATTTTATACTGTCATATAATTATATATTATCAAATTATTAAAAGAGTTTGATTATTACAACAATTACTTAGAAAATCTAAGTCTTTTAATTATGTGCTATCACATGAATAGATAACAGTATAAAATAATTTTATACTGACAATGAATTAAAATTAAATCCTTTAAAAATTGAGGATGTGCACACATTACTTTTTTAAGGATCTAATGCTTTCTTTTATTTCTTTTTGTCTTGGATTTTGTTGCTTCGTCCCAATATGTGATTTTCAACTTCATTTGTTCATAAATGTGTTACATAATCATCTTTGTTTACGCATTGTGTCCAAGGGCATTAACCCAGGGCTTCGTCCGTACTTAATTTCTACCCTCAGTCTACATAGCATTGTTCTTTCCTTATTTTAATATAAGAACCAAAATAAAAATCTCCTCGTTCGTGGCCAAAAAAAAAAAAACAAATATTTACATTGTTTTAGAGCTTTTTGAAAGACCAGAAAAAATTCCTTTTATATTTTTATAAAAAAAGAATTCTTTCTTCTTATGCATTAACTGTTGATATTTGATTGATCGGGCCCCTCTATAATTGGCGTTGCTTTCGGGCTGAGAAGATGTGACATAGCTCAACAAAATGACACCATAGCAATAACCTTAGCCAACCATATTGTTGTTTAAGGCCTTGTGTTATCTGGGACACTCATAATTACGGGTGTTCGCAGATTGGTTTGGATCGGTTTTGAGGGGTAAATTCATTCGAACCAAACCAATCGATTTTCTCATATAGACAACCAATTGATTTGGTTCAAATTTAGAAACCGAACCGATATTAATCGGTTTGGTTTGTATCGATTTTTCAGTTTTTGACCATTAAAAAAAAATCTTATTCCTTTGATTTTTTATGGCCCAAAAGATAATGTAGTCTATTTATACAATAAATAACATATTTACCTATTTAAAACAAACAACAACAACTCATTTAAACAAAAATTAACAAAATTCTAGTGTAATGATCAAATACAATCACAATCAAACTTCTAGTGTAATAGTCAATTACAATTATATAATAAAAATCTAAAATTTCAAACTAATTTTTAACTACATAAACCAAAACTTCTAGCCATAATTACCAAAGAAAGCAACCATCAAGTAAACATATATCTTAAATGATAAATGTCATTTTGAAATCATTAATATAAATAATTTTAATAAGATAAGAAAGTAAAACTTTCAAGATATTCAACAACACATACCAAGTTATTTAAAATATGTATATATATGATATTCTAATCGATTTGGTTTGGATCAATTCGGTTTTGAAAATTGGAACCGAAAACCGATCCAAATCGATTGGTTTCTAAGAAAAAGAACCAAACTAAACCAAAAAAGTTCGATTTTAATCGATTTTTTCGGTTCAGTTTTGTTCAGTTTAGTTTGAATTTGAACACCCTTACTCACAATAACAATATCATCTATTCTCAGCATCGGAAAATTAATTTGTTTTTAGCATGAGATGGGGCTGAATTACTAAATTGAGTTTTATATGGGTAGATTTTATTTATAATATAAGAGTTTAAAATTTATTAAGCGAGATTAGTTCAACATTTAAAGAATATAAAAATATTTTGTAATCTTAAAAGAAAAAAAATATTAATTGTTTTTGTAACCAACGAATTGCTTCATATATTTTAATTTAAAAAAATACTTCCATATAATACTAGTGAACAGTGTATGAGATTATGAATCACAGAAAAATTTTTATTTTTTTTTCTCATAACACTCAAATACACATTTAAAATCCTTTATTTGAGTAAAAGAAATTAGTCACTTTAAATATTTTGTCTTGGCATTTGATCCTTGAGGTGGAATATATGAAAAAAATACAATTGAAAAAATTCTCGCTTTACGTGCTTGATAATACTTATTAAGATTAGTTTCTCGTCCTTTAAATTAAATGATACTTGGTTTACATAAAAAATAAAAAATAAAATGCAAATTTAAAAGTCAACTCTTAGTCAGATAGATAGTATATGTTAATTTTGATGAAAGTGAATCTGAAAACAGCTAGAGTTTGGGTTATACAATATATTGATTGAGATTGGAAGCAAAGTAATGAAGATGAAGCTAGTGAATGTTAATAATTAAGAGATGGTGTGCTTTCCGGGGTGATCAGCAGCTTTCAAGGTCTTGTTGATGAGGTTGCGAGCCTTTCTGCTGCGGATCTCCACCTTCACGCTGGCGCTCTTGTCCATCTTTATGTATGGCTTCTTCGTCTTCTTCTTTAGAGACCTCACCTTCGACTTTATCGACTCCACCAGGTTCTCCATTAACTGGTTTCCCATATCAATCTATACATATACGCTACTAGTACAACTAACTAGTGCTATACTGCATGTGATTCTCTTTTTGAATTTCTTAGCTTAGCACTCCAGCATATAGATTGTATTCTTGTTTACCAAACTTGGCTTCTTCTTTCAATGCTTGATTTGCCACCTCGTCTCGTTGGTGACTGATGAGAACTGAGTATGATAAGGAGAAAGAGAGACTGAACGCTTTGCCTAAGCTTGCCTAATTGGTTTTATCATGAATGAAGTTCTCAACAAATGGCCTTTGTTGTGTACATAATTACTAACTTTGCCATTCAATGTTTTTTTTTTCTGACTCTTCTCCGTTTCCTTTTTTTTTGCTGGATATGATTTTGCTCGCTCACTAAATAAAAACAATGCTCACTCTGATTCCGATGTGTTCAAGATTCAACTTATTACTTGTAGTTGTACTTCATAAATACGATATGAATTTGCATCTTAATATTTTTTTATGGATTTATATTAGTAAATAATTATTATTACTTGAACATGTGGTTTTATTTAAATTTTTGGTTACTTACATTTAGATGGAGGCATATTTTACTAATTTTATCTCAATTTTTATTTTGGATTTTTTTTGTTAAGAAATTCCTTTATCCCTACGTTTGTAATCATTAAAAAATAGAATTAATTTATTATTTAAAATAATTATAAAAATATGTTTTCAATTGATTTGTAAATTAATTTTTATATTTGGAATGCTTAAAAAATAAATTAAATTCTATAATTTTTTATATTTTATTTAGAATAAAAAATGACTAAACTAATAAAAGAAATCATCAACTCAAATAATTAAAATTAAAATCAAATCAAATCAACTTAAATTCACCTAGATTTTAGTAGGTTTCTAATTAGGTATATACAACTAAAATCAAAAGGATTCTAAAATTAAATTAATTTTTATTTTATAATTTTGAAAATAAAATTTTTTATTTATAAATAAAATTAATTTTTAAAAATTCCAAATATACTCTTTATGCATTTCAGAAAAAATTGAACGCCAATTAACATTATCTTGTAGTCTTCTTCTTTTCTTTTTTTTTGCTGAAATTAATTTTGACTCAAAAATTATTTAAATAGTCTTTTAATTTCTATATACATAAATTTTTAGAAACGACTCTTAATATTTAATCATTTGATTTTTTTAATAAGAGTTGCTATCATTCAATTTTTTTAAGGTCTCGAAACTCTTAATGAGATATTAAATTTTTTTAATTGTTAATTTTTACAATAAATATTTAAAACTTATGAAATATAATTAATAATTAATAAATATTTAAAAATTTATCAATATATTACTAGTATCCAAATAAAAAATAAAAAAATACTCAAATACTCCCCTTTTTTAAAGATTGAGGAACACCCACACACTTTTCAATGTATATAAATTCTTATAAATGCTTGCGTTTGGAACTTTGCTGCCTTCCCCTTGCAGCCTTGCTGGAGTTATAACCTTGGAAAATGGCTTAAAAGGTTAAGCTTGGGAAAGATATTTCTCATTTGATTCATTTTGAATATTAATTAAATATTTAATTAATTTAAATAATAATTTATATACAATTAATTAATAATTTATTTTTATTTTTATATATAATATATTGTATATAAATTATTATTTAAATTATTTAAATATTTAATTAATTTTTAAAATAAATTAAATGATAAATATCTTTCTCCCCTTTAGCCATTTTCCTTATAACCTTTGATGGATGTTGACTTCAACTCTCTTACCATATGCTTGCGCTTATAACTTGTGACAATTATTTCTTGATGGAGACTTTTTTTTAGGTTGTTAGTTTTCTTTTTTTTAAAGTATCGGTATTCTTTCATGAGTTTTTTTTTTTTTTTTGGAGGGATTCTTTCATGAGTTGTTAAACTTTTTTCTATTTATGGGAATAATAATTTTTTATTAATTTTATGTCAATCAAAATTAAATTTCTTTTCATATAATTTTAAGGGTCATTTTTTATATTAATATAATACATTTAAGGGAATTAATTTCTTTAAGTATTGACTAAAGGTTAAAATTCTAGTAGTCAAGAAAGAGAACATATTTCCTAAATCACTTATCCAACCTTTTAAGTTGAGGTATCAAACTGTGATTGGTTGATAGTTTTAACAATATTTATATTTAGAGTTTACTATATATAATTACTAACCAATAAATATTTAAAAACTCATTAATATATTAATAGGTAAAAATATATAGATACTAGAATAATTCTTTAATTTGGTTCCAACTTCTTTATTATTATTATTATTTAATATGGGTCAAACTTTTTAGATAGAAAGTATTTTATCGAAAGAAAGTATTGTTGTACTCAAAACATATTTGTATCAATAAAGTGTGAGAAGGTCGGTGCCAGTTTTTATTTCTCCACGATATGCGCCCCAAATACATTGCCAGTTGTTGATTTTGAAGAGCCACTTTATTATTTTATTAATTTAATTTTAATATAATATAAATATAAAAAAATTTATATTATCATTTAATTATATCTTATCAAATTATTAAATAAATTTAACTTTTATAATTATTATTTATAAAATTTAATTTTTTTAATAATGTGTCAAAATATTATTAAATAATAATATAAAAAAATTTACACACTAATAACGAATTAAACTTAAACTCTCAATTTATTCTTTTTCTTAGAGATGCTTATTTTATGTATTTTATAGTTCCTTAACCAAACCTCCATGCTCATTGAAATTGAAATAGATATCATGAGTCGGAAAATGTTGACTATGTCATCCAAAGTAACCATTTAAGTCATATTCATGATAATAATCGACAAAACGGTAGCGCCTTTAGAAGTGGGAAAGCCATTTTAAACTTGAACTTTTATTTATTTATTTATTATTATTATTATTTTGGTAAATTCAATTTTTCTTTATTTTATTCGCCCAACAACTACAATCAAATTAGAAAAATCAATAAGAATAGGGGGGCGGGGGGAGTATTTTTCTTGTTGAATTTTCTATCACCAAACTATTCCACACAATTTTATTTGTTTCTTCCCTTCAATGTCAACATTTTATACAAAATGGCAGACAAAAGTCGACAATGCCAGGGTCGTGGCCAATATAGGTCGTTGAATTTGATATCGAGTTATGTTTTCTTTTTTGTTTTTGAGGCAGGTAAATGTCACTAACTATTCTCATTAAACAGAGGATAGCTTTTAAAGTATTCATATTTAGCACTCGGCTATTTTGTTTCTTCTCCAATCCGGTAATTTACAAGTAAGTGTGCTCGGTTTATCACAAAACTTGCTGAAAATTATTAATTAATGATAAGTTGCTGGCACTCCAAAAGAGGCAAGGAATTGAATAATCAAAATTGGGGAACATTAATTAAGCTAAGGATATCAATCCTGAGAGGGCATTACTCCGGTATTCATCTTTTTTTTTTCAGGGTATCAGTATCAGGGTGAGTTGTCTAACATTCATTAGTTGTTATTTATATTGAATAAACTCTTTAACATTTATTGTGAAACCAACAGTCAATAACTTATTGACAACTCACCCTGGGTACCAAACCCATCAAGGTACTATAGCAACTCTCATTCTGAGATTATCAATAATACTTTCAAATTAACGTAGGTCACGTTACGCAGACTAACCGTGGAGTTGTCAGGTTTCTCTATCAATGTATTACAAATTAAACTTCTCCACCCAAGAATAAACCTCCCCATGTAACGACCATCCCCATATATATATTGCCCCATAGAACATTCCGAGGTCCATCCTTCTGCGTCACAGCCAGAGATACCTCATTTTTTTATTATTATTAACAACCTCGAGAGTTCATTATTAAATGCATTGTAGATGATTCTTTTTTTTTTTCTTATCTAGTGAAACATGAACGAGGCATGTAAAAAACTCCCACGTGATAAACGGAATTAAGGTAAAAATAAGCACTAGAAGCAGAAACACAGCCATGGCTGAACAATGGATTCTCTGGCAGGATGACGTGTGCAAAGATTGACGAAAATCCATCTCACAGCCACTGAGAGAATTCTCAACAGCTGTGGAAATTAAACTGTATTACAAGATCCTGCCAGGAGAGTTTCACAAAAACATGTCACCTGCGTCTGCGAGATAATGCATAATGAGATCCAAGAAACTTTAATTATCAATTTTTGTCTTGTACAGTAACATACATGTTCCTACCAGATCACTTGTGATAAATATCATTCAAAACCCCATGATCAAATCAGAAGGGAAAAAAACAAATATATTTTTTTAAAAAAGAAACATTCCATGATGTAGCAACAAATAAGAATCGCCTCAGCTAATAACTATATCTTATAGTTTTTTTTTTCTTATCATCATAGTTCAAGCCAAAGCCAACATTTAAAATGAAAAATTCTATTGCATTCAAACTATATAATTAATTCTATCTATATAATAGTTGTTGTTATTATTAATATTGGCCATAGATCACATGTTATTTGAGCAATGAACTTTGAAAGTAAGAGCGGTAAAATTCTCAAGCAAAAGGCATTTATATTCAATTCAATTATTATGATAGTTAACTCATGCGGCACATTGAAGGCCATCCTCTAATTCATTCCACAATGCTCAAAGGCAAAAGTGGAATAGTTAATTGAAGGCATCCCTATTTTAATCAATTATATTAAATATAGTTGAGCAGGAGTAAATTACATATTTACCCCAAATATTTTCGAATTATTCTCTTTCTTGCCACAGTTGGACTTTACCTCTAATTGACCGACAGTTTTAAAGTAGACTCAGTGAATCCTCCCAATGAAAGAAGGCAAGGATCTAAACAACCTTAACCTTGAATGCATTTATCTCTGTTTCCCCAACTCAAATAGAGAATGTCATCTTCAACCCCAATGTGCACTTACAATAGAGATAAATTACATCTAACAGACAAGTAAAAAGAAAAATCTTGACTGTTTCTAGAACATAATCATGCACGACCTACCTACAGTAATGAGTCAACAGACAGAGCTTTGCTGAGAGTCAGACCATAACATGACAGTTGCCAAAAGTGCTATTGTTGCAGTTTCAACCCGTAGACGATGTGGCCCAAGACTAACTGCGGTAGCACCTGCTTCCATCATCATACTCACTTCTTTCTCAGTGAAGTCTGGAGTACTCCATAGCAACATAAACCAGCGTTAATTTGACTTTAAGCAGAATATATATATATATATTTATTCCCTCCCAAGGAACATAAGATTTATTTGGCAATCACAATTGAGCCTGGTAATTAGAAATTAAATTATTGCATTTTAAGATTAACAAACCATTTGAATTAAAAAAGTTAAATGTAAGAAAATGGGACATGACAACAGGATAATAAACAAAATTCTTAATGATGAACAAAAATTAATTACATGCATTATTAGCACCAATTACCATGGAGCACTTCTTCCCCTGACACAAGCTTAACGTGTTTTCACTTTACTCTAATAAAGAGGGGTAGGGAATTTACCTCACAGCTAGCCTTAACTTATTGTCTTATCAATTGAAATGCCCATTCATGTTCAGACATGTGGTGAAACAAAAAAATCAGATTGAACTACAATAAGCATACTAACCGCCTTCTGGTCCAATTATGATTAAGCCACTAGTTTCCTTTTCCAATGACATCAATGCACTAAGAACAGGAGTTGCCTTTGCTGTTGCAACAAGAGATAGCTTCGATTGTGCAATCTATGGGACAGACAATAGGTCAAGTTAGTTATGAACAGAGAGGAGAAGAGAAGAAGTTGAATGCCATCAGTGTAACTAGTTCATAAATGTCACAATGTAGCCACGTATATTAAATTGCTAACAACACTGGAATCAAATCCCTTATTTAACTCGAAGAATTTCCAAGAAAAAAGGAAAGTAAGCATATACAACAGTGTAGACATCTAAAATTACAAACATGTCACTGGTTAATAAGCAGGAGGTTACCACAATGCGCTGATTAAAATTCTTCTCAAACAACTGAAAATCATGCCCAAATTTCAAGCTGGATATTAAGAAATGGAGAACTTACAAGATGCAAAAGGTCATCAATCTCTACAGGAGGTTTCAGGACCATATGATGTAGTCGTTGACCTACAAAAGAGGCAACAATGCAAGGTTCACTGACCAAAAGAAAATAGGTCACCCTTCATTCGAGACCCAACTTTAAAACTTTCTTCAGTTTGAATAGCCCAATGAAAATTCTAATGGGAGTAAAATAAATGTTTAACCTCAGATGCAAGTAAAAAAATATAGTTACATTGTTTGGATGCTGCTAAAATGACACGTTCCAATCTGTCCACCCGACTTTCTGAGATGGATGGAGAACGTTCAGTCAATAGAGGAGTTACACTATTGGCTCCAAGTTCCTATGGCAGTTAAACATGAAAAATAGAAAAACAACCATAACATATAGAAGCTATAAGTCTGACCAGATAAAATCCCAACATGCTAGTGAAACATACTGTGCACTTCTCTACAAGCCAGTCAACACGGCCACCCTTCAGAGTACCTAAACAGGTATAGTTCTCAACATGTGAAAAATCAGGTGGAAAAACTCTAGTGTTCAAAACATGCAACAATTAAGAAGTTGTTAACAGAAAACTAAAAGAACTTACCAAAACCAGCAATTACATGCAATTGTGTGTTCTGTGGAGGTATTAACTTCGGATCATTCAATGCAACAAAATCAAGTCCAGAGCGGTCAATATTCTGTATGCACCCTTCTACCAGACCTCCCTTCCCATTGAAGAGCTCTACCCTTGAACAGCATGATGTGGATCATCAACAAAATATTCAGATCAGAGTGTAGTTCTAGACAGGAATACTGAAATACGGACTACAAAAGATGCGCAAGAACTATCCCTTCCTTTATTTTCATTAAATTAGAAACAAAGACAAATAGTGGGTGAAGCACAACCCTGACTAAACCAAATATTTGACAGAAATAATTGAAAATCCACTGCCAAAGCAAACTCCCCTCCCGTCTTCCCCATTTCAGTATAAATAAATTAGTAACTGACATTTATAATATTTGCAGGCACAACATGTTCCACATTCAATTCTACTGTGATTAGCCGATTGTCTTTCTGCTTTTTTATAATGATGCAACCAACATTAAGAAGTCTAATGTCTATAACTACAAAAGATTATTCAATTTGGTAGGGGGGAAAAATCGTATTTCAAGGACAAGACTAATTGGCACAAATCAAACTATCCATCCACTAACTCGCCAGTGATGATCAATAAGATTACCTCTCATTGGCGCTCAACCTCAATACTTTGGTCATATGCCAGAATTCATCACCTTGTACACGAACAACACTACCCTGCATTGGTACAGAAAACAACAAAGTTAAGAGCTTTACTTAAACCCCAGCTCAGCAAGGCTATTTGGTGTCTATGCAGCATACCCAACATGAAGAATGAGACATGGGGCGTTGTTAACTGAATGAAACACATTGTAAACGGAAGCTATAGAATACCCATTACTCAAATTCATATGAAATAGCTTAGAAATGCATTATTAAAAAGCTGAGAGAGAGAGAGAGAGAGAGAGAATATTTGCCTTGGAAGGAGGAAGAATTTCGGTGTAGAAGCGGGGGAGGCCACCGCGTGACTGGTCTCCATAATCGGAGGACGACGAGAATGCACGGAGGCTCAAGCTTCGGAGCCATGACCTATTCACCAGTGCCAAGGTTTGCAGCATTTGCACCAATTCAAAGACTCTTTTTCTTGGGAAAATGTAAAAGAAAGCAGTGCAGCAAAAATAAAACAAAAAGCAAAAACCCCAGAAGAAAATATCACATTTATCTTTTTTTTTTTTTTTTTCCGTTATCTGAACGGTTTGTGTTGCATTTGCATTGCAGGGAGAGAGAATGAGCGATGATGAGAGAGACTGAAAGGTCATTTACTTATGGACCCATATAAAAAAGTAGTCCAGAATTAGTGTCAAATCCTTTTGGGCTTCCTGCACTATTGGAATGAACTCAACATCAAGGTGTGAGCATTGGATTTTGTTTTCACCTTCAGTACACACGAAGGATTTAAGCCCAACTATGACTATTCAAAAAGGTATCACCTAAGATCTTGCTATCACTCATGTTAATTTTTCATGTTTTAAAAAGTCTACTTCTGGAAACAAGTAATATCAACTCTCATTCTCATGGGCCTGAAAGGGAAAGATCATAGTTTCATAAGTGTGAAATACAAAAAGTTACAAAACACATTGGGGGAAACATACTCTTTTGAGCTATTTAAGTGAAATACTCTTGGTAATAACTAACAACTGCACTTAAGCTTTTTGAGCTGCTCTTATAAATAGGTTCATAAAGGAATCTAAGTTTTTTTTAGGTTAGAGAAGTTAGTGTGAAAGAAATACTACTTATTCTAATCTAGAGAGGCTAGGGTGAAAAATAAATACTACTCGGGTACTTTAAAATCTCAAGTTTTACCTAGAGATTGAATGTAGACACTCATTTTAGTTGAACCAGTATAAAAATCTATGTTCAACTTATCTAAATAAATATTAGACTAAAATTCTATTTTGGTCCCTCACATTTGATTTAATTATCAATTTTGCCCTTGACAATTTAATTTTTTCAATTTAGTCCCTGACATTTATAAACTCACTTCAATTTGGTTCATTCGTATGTGTGTTTTTTATTCACTGAATGAAAATGATGATGTGTTACCGTTAAAGGTAATATGGCATCTTTATTTTGCCAGCATGACACTGAGTCAGTAGCTGACTGAATTTTTTCACAAAAAAAAACGACTTTATTAATTGACACTTAGCTCTTCATGAATGAAAATGACGTAATTTTTTTAGGTAAAATAATTCAGTTAGTTACTAACTCAATGTCACGTTGGCAAAATAAGTATGCCACATTACCTTTAACGGTGACACATCATCCTTTTCATTCAGTAAATAACTGAGACACACATACAAGAACCAAATTGAAGTAAGTTTATATTTGTCAGGAACTAAATTAAAAAAATTAAATGTCAGAGACAAAATTAATAATTGATTCAAATGTGAAGAACTAAAATAAAGTTTTAGTCTAAATATTATATATCTCTACTCTGTTTACTTTCAACTTATCTACTTGCTTTCCTGTATCATATTTACGTCATACTTTGTGTTTGTGCAAGTATTACAAAGTGATATTGAGTTTTGTTGAGTAACGTCAAGTCTTTGCAAGTGCTCTATTTTGCTAAGTTTTGCGATTTCACATTATGCAATTTCTTCTATGCTTCTAGTCTTACTTGAAGCTTAGATTTTTAAGTTGGTTTACAATTGTATTTTTTTGCTTCTGTGTTGTAAGATTTATACTCTAGTTGTTTTCTCTCTAGTTTTGCTGTATGTTGTGTGAAAAAACCTCTTTGATTCAACAAAAAGGAGGAAACTTGGTTTCTTAAATTAAATCACTCAAGTATTGTCTGTTCACCTTTCCTCTTTTATTATTGCGCTTCTATCTTTATCTTTTTAAGACTTAACTTTGATTTTTAGGAGAATTTGCAGTCACAAAATTTCAACCATGTTGACTCCACCTTTACTAACTGGTTGGAGGGAAATGGAGGGAAGAGATTTTTTAAAAAAATTTTTGTTTGGTTCAATTTTTTAGAGAGAATGAGAGGAGAGCAAAATCTCTTATGAGTCTATTTTAGCTTCCCTCCAATATTGGAGGCATTTGAATGAGAGGGGAAAGGAGTTTAAAATATTTTAAGTAATTAGACTAAAATATCATTCATAATTTTTTGAAATTTAGAATTGATTTTGTTGTATTTTAGATGAGATCTGCTTTGCATTTGCGATCAGAATTACCTAGAAGTCGTAGCTGCCATAGCCTCCCGACGTCCTTCTACTGATATTTGTTGACATCGATAGTAGTTACATATAACATGTTTAAAAAAATGACAAAAAAAAAGAGTGTAAATTTTAATTCTAATATAATATAAAATGGTATAAAAGTAATTTAATTTTAAAATCTCTCATCTCTTCTTATAAATCAAACAAAAAGAGAGTTATTTTTCCTTCCCTTTTCTCCTCTAATCAAATAGAATATATTATTAAAATTACTCTTCTCCTCTCTATAAAATTCTCTCTCTTCCCCCCTCCTTTAAGCCAAACATAAGGTAAACACCAAAATTATGAGGACAATTAGCACAAGTAATCCCAGATTTCCAAGTCAAACGTTGTAGTAATTGGTTTGAGAATTTTCCAAATTGAGCAGCAAATTCCGTACGGCAAAGAGTCACCTGGGTGTTACGGAAATACAAATCCATAGAGAAGGTTCTATTGTTAGGTTTTAGATTTAGAATTCTTTAATGACTAACCCACCCAAAAAAAGTCCTTTAATATGATTCAGAGAGTCAGCCACTAGACATGGCACCATATTGATAGCCTGTCAAAATCATGCTTGTAGGCCAACTTATTTAACTTGTTGGCCAACAATGCATTGGATCAGTCCATTATGAAGTCTACAGTAAATTGTAAAAAAAGAAAACTAAAAATTCAGTACTTAAAACTTTTTTAAATTTTGAATATATTTCACAACATATAATATCAACAAATCATATACTCCATAAATACTTTTTTATGGCATTCTAAACCCTGTTCATCAAACCTAAAAAATCAGTTGTTGTTCCAAGAAAATATCATACATATATATAAACCTAAGTTGAAGAAAACCTAAGTTGAAACTAAAAATTTGACAAATAACTTGAAACATGAGTAATTTCTACACAATTATGGGTTTTAAATTCTGCAGGCCATGGACGAAAAAGGAAGCTGAACGAACAAACAGATACACTATTGTCTTTGAGTAATCATTGTTGTGGGCCTGCAGCCGCAATCTCCACTGCGAATTGTAGGTTGAAACATGAGGAAGGTTGATATATAAACTCATTGACGTTAGACTAGTCTCACCCTCAGTGACTGGGTCAAAAGAGAAGACTGATTCTGGTGCATTTGACACTTGTGTACGCCATACTTCTGGCATAACGCCATCAGAAGTTAAACTTTTTTAATTTTATATATTTTTGGATGACGTCTAATTGTTGGTGAATACTGAATATGAGCTGAGTGCCTTTTTTTTAAACCATTTTCAATTTGTTGCATATGTTTTAGGTTTTATTTTATATGAATATAATTTTTTTTATTTATGGAAATGTTTCAATTTTATTTTATGTACTAAAATGTGCTAAAAAAATTTTCTATTAAAAAACTGCTTTGAAATAGACTGGTTTCTCTTCAATAAATTAAAAAAAATAATATTTCATCTTAAAAATTGTTTCATCACACAACGATTTCTCTTAGTAAAAAAAATAAAATAAAATTTCTTCTTAGATACTGCCTTTCATTTTTTTTTTCAAATTTAACTTTCAAAAACCATTTTCAGTGAGGGTGGTTTCTCTCTTTATTTTATATTTTCACATTATTAAAAGATGCATGAAAAATGCTCTAAGGTTTCTCTCTTCATTCTAAATTGAAAAATTTAAAAAAAAAAAGAAAAAACAAATCATGAAGAGAAATCGACATGCTCCAAGGTACTTTCTCAATAGGAAAAAATTTTTAGCACATTTTGATACATAAACTAGATCGGTGCATTTCGGTAAATAAAAAAAAATATTCATATAAAAAAACCCTATGTTTTGGATTAGACAAAAAGACTTATCAAAATGCAATATTTTTGCTTATAAAATTAACGGTATTTTTTTTGTTAAGTACATGAGGTCCTGTGCCCCTATACATTTTGCGTGTAGGATTAATTTATGTTCAGACTTTGACTTAATTTTGACTATAATATATTTTTAGTAGGATTGAAATTACTGTATTACACTTAAATTAAGTTTTTTAATTATATATATATATAACAGTGTTTTGAGTGAGAATGGGTATATTGGAACTAGTTGAGGTTGAGTAAGAGCTGAAGACAGATGGAGGATAGCACTTGATGAGACCATAAGCATCAGTGTTATCACGATGACTGATTATGATCGTAGTTGACTTGCACTTGGGGACTCAGAGGAATCTCTTCATTACCATATATATATATATATATATATATATATATTGAAACTTTTCTTCTTCTTCTTCTTTTTTAACATTTTGAGACTGAATGTTCACAATAAAATAATTAACAGAAGCTTAATAAGAATAAAAAGGTTCTGATAATCTTGTTTCTAGACGAAGTTGATATTAGATTGAGACGATTTTTATATGGATAGTTTCTTGTCAAGATGAAGTTTCAGTTGCCAAAATCCATGAAAGAACTTTCTATTGGTAGACTTCTATATGGATAGAAATTGAGTAGCTGATATTCTAAACAACCACAACAAAAATAACAAAGAAATAAGTGCTAACACAAGTAGGTCCGCGTAGCTCAAATTCAAAATAGCGTGAAACGAAGCAAATAAAGAGAGACTAAGAGTTGGAGAAAAAGAAGGGTTAGGGTTAGAACTTACTAGAAAAATAATGTTTTTTTTTTTTTTTTGGTATCTGCCCAGTGGAAGCGTCACTTTTAGAGTGGGATTTAAGGACAATCAATGAAGGGAGTCTTAAGGAAAAGGAAGAAAAAAGATATACACTCGCTAGAGATCAAATCTCACACCCGACACTAATATTAAATGCCCCTTATCAAATAAGCTAAGGAGTTAAAAAAATAATATTTTATATCATATGTACACACATTTAAAAATAAACTTATGTAGCTTAGCTTGCTTTAAATGCTTTGGTCTAAACCCCTAAACCATAATCCAAAAGTCATACAAAAAAAAATTGCAAACCTTTACCCCAAAAAAGAAAAAGAAAATTGCAAACCAAACCATACAGTGAACCAACCAAACCCAACCTGTGGTTTAGTTTGATTTAATTCAGATTGGTCAAGTTTTTTTGAACATTCTCAGCTTACTGTGTGGGTTGCTGAAAAAGTGATTTTTTTAACAAACAGGCAGTTTAGACGTAAGATATACAAAATAAATAAATAATAATAAAAAAATCAGAGATGGCGGGAGATTACTGCGACAGCTTATGGACAAATTCTACATGATTATGTCTGGGATAAACTAGTTTAGTTTATCTAGAAGAACTAATTACTTAATTTTTTGAGTCCACCTGCACAACAAAAAAGAGAGGAACTTCATAAAATTTTATTAGAATAATCACAGCGTGGTCATTTACGCAAATTTTTTTAACTAATGCTAGAATATTTGGGTGGCAGTAAATCTTATGTCATAAACCAAGTTTCATTATCTTTGAATGGTAATAAAGAAAAATACACCCAACCTTTAAGATTGATTGTAAACCAAGAAAATTTAAAAGTCTATAATTTTAACTTTTTAAGCTTTTCTGTATCTATCCCTCCCCACAAAAGTTATTATTCACTTTGGATCAAAGTGACTTTCGGTTCATTTTGTTGGTTTTATGCCAAACAAGTTGAAAACTTTAATGCTTTGCTTCATCATGCAAGGTTCCGTTCTGTTTGATATGACCAATCAAATTGTTAACACAGCAGAGGTCCAAATGTATCAAGTAAAAGAATGCTACCACCCCCCCCCCCCCCTCTTCCTTTCTTCTGATGTCTGAATTCACAGTCTCAAAATTATGGATAAATAAAAATAATATCAAAATTTATGTCTCCCAAAATCAGTATACATTGGTTTACAATATGAAATCAAAAGAAATACATCTATTAATACAGATTAAAAAAAACTCCTGTCTGCAACTGCAAGAAGTTAAAAACAGGCGACTGAACTAGCCCTTCAAAATGTCAAAAGTGGCATATGAAAACTATAACTTATACATAAAATTACAACAGGGGTGAATGGGTGACGCATAGCCTGAATTTGATGAGAAAACCAGCTATGGATCTCATGGTTTTTGCTTCTGTGTGTAGATATAGTCTGTATGAGCTGCAAGTGTTCTTCTCATCAAGCATTCTTCTTCACCAATGCCCTCACAACTTTCCTCCAAGTCGACCTTCTCCTCTTCCAAAGCCTTCAAGCACACAAGAGCAGAAGATTCATAATTGAACAAGAAAAAAAAAAGAAGAGAAATATATGAGATGTAATTGCATTAATTCTGAAGAGAATATGATAGAAATCAATGAAAGTAACTCACCCCATGTTGAGTTTTGCTTGAAATGACAGGGGAAGAAGCAGGGCCGGGTCTGCCTGCATATGTGAAGGTTAGGAAGAGGAAGAAGAAGGCTGCCATGCAAATGGTGGCGCTGACCTTGGACGACATTTTCATTTCCTGCTAACTGCCAAAGGTATGGGACACGGAGAGAATAAGACCGTAATCCATTTATATAGGCAGTAGGTGGAACCACAAGGGGATTGAGTGAATGGAACTTTACTCTTTGGAGATTCTCAATAGTACACAAGTAATTATACTTTATAATTAAATCAATTAACAAGTAAGATTTTGAATATATAGAGATATTAAGTTTAAGTTTTGTATTCGTTAAATTTCATCAAATTTAATTTCTCATAAATAGATTAAATTTATAAAATTTCTTATAATTAAAACAATTAATACTTTATTATATTAAATTATTTTAACTTATAATATAATTTTAAAATGTAAGTAAATTATTTTTTATTAAATTAAATATTTATAAATATTTAATTTATTTAAAATTTAATAAATATGATTATTAATATAATATCATATAATTTAATAATTAAATTAATTAAATTTATATTTTACATAAAATTATTTAACGATATAAATGTATAAAATTTACACATAATATAAGTGAATTTTTAATATATATATATATATATATATATATATATATATAAAAGAAAAGGAATGTACTATATATATATATATAAAAGAAAAGGAATGTACTTGATCAGACAACGATTGCTCGCTACAGTCTTAATGCACTGCATGTGATCAAAGTCAATAGCTGTGATGGACATTTGGCCACAAGCTAGGGACGTATTCTGGAAACAAGTAGTTCCCATTAATTTTACAACATATTTATTTTTAACAAAATACTGTGATTAGGATTTAGCAATCCGCGGGTTTCCTCTAAAACCTTCAAAAAAAAAAAAAAAAAAGAAGAGGTGAGAATAGAAATTAGGAAGACCATCTCTTATCGTAAGAGAAGGGATCAAGAAATATACAAGCTATAATATTATTAAATTTTTAAAAAAGGCTAACATTTGTTTACATAAATTTACATAACATTTAATAATTTTACATACTAATTATACTTTTTCGTGTACATAAAAGTTGTCCACTAAACATTACTTTATTGAGTCAAAATCTAGGTTAACACGACAGTTTAGAGGAATCTAGAGGTTCCCTGTGAACTTCATATTCTCATTTAGTTGTTATATTTAATATAGCTCTTTCTGCTAAGCTCCAATTATACACATCCTGCAGTTAGCTGAAGTCCATTCTAGTATTACCTAAAATTCTTCAACTTAATTTCTTTAGTTTATAATAATTTGGTTCCTTTGATATCCAAGATTGAGGGTTGAATCTTTTGCTTTGTTCAATCACCAGAATATTCAACAAAATATGATTTTTAATGTGAACAAAAGCATTTGGTGGCTCAAGAACTCCCTTGGAATTTAAGTTGCTTTGTATTCGTCAAACGATATTTTAATGTTTCCCCACCAAACAATGCAAAATTAGGTTCGAGTGCAAAGATATGGCATCTATTATGAAATGGTCCCAGCCATTAAAAGAAGTAGGACTTTCCATATGCGTGTTATGACTAGTTTCCTGAGTTATTCTTAATTAATCCTTATTCCTTTGAAGAATAAAATTTGCTTAATGGCTCTGTGAGTTCAACTTAATATTCCTAACAATCATGAAGTGCATCAACATGCGTAGGCAACTCTGTAATGCAAAATTGATTACAATGATATTTTTTTTTAAGTTGCTCATGAAATAATCTTTGGCATGCTTAAAGGGGAAGCTCATATTCACACGAGGCACTACCAGTGGACCTCAGGCGTGGGGGGTTGTATATATGAGCCCTGGTTTGATGATCATCATGACTATCTTTTCTTCAATAATTAAGGACAACATTAGCAGCTACAAGCAATGAGAGGGCACAAATGGTAGACAGTTCTTTTTCGCATTGAATAAATGGTTGCTGCTGGTGGGGTTGGATGACTTAAACGTGGCAAAAGAAAAGTTAAGAATGAAAAGCATGACATTTGGAAAGGGAAGAAGCTTTTCATTTATTGTTATTCACCTTTTGCATCTCTAGTGAAAATCTAGCTCAGTATCTATCTTTGTATCTTCACGAGTTTCTTCTTAACAGGATTGCCATTTTTATAATTATGAATGCAGTTGGGGTTTGTTGCTTGAAGATGCATTCATGGTGGCCATTTTAGAAAACCTGATATTTGTGGATTCAAAATTGGTTAACTCTATCCCTTCCCTCAACTCTGTGATCCCAGAAAAGGTCCTGATTTGAATCACTTATCCGTTGAACCAACCGAGCCTTTACATGAACAGAAAGGTCCATAATTGGACTTGTGAAACAAAGATTTTCAGATAGATGAAGGTGATCTACAATGTCACATTTATAATCTAAGATGGCACAATACATATGCCTATAAAATCTCTCCATTTCTTTTGTGTCTCAATTTAATTTAGTCTTCTAGAACAGTTAGAAAAGACTTGTAACGCCTCTTTTGTTGAAGCCACAAAAAAACAGATTACTCGTTGGTCATTGCATTAAATTCAGGGATAGATTCAGAACTGTGCTGCAGAAGTCTTCCACAATAATGAGTTGATTTTGCTTGTCTGAACATAGCCGTCCAAAGCATCTATGTGACTCACGACTTCGTGTATGTGACAGTGGATCCTTAACCTCTAATAGGCGAAATGAAGAGGACCAGATTGAACCACGATGTCATTGTTTAGCCGGGTCTCTTTCCATTTGAAGCACCTCAGCGCTTGCGCATAGTTTGTTCGTAGTTATACGGCAGCAAATTGGGAGGGATTGAGCAGAGGTATTGGAAAGACAATTGCATTTTATTTTATTTTATTTTTGTTTATTTTGTTTATAAGGAGTTGAAGGCAAGATCTTGATCCTAACCTCACTCTATCACTTTAGTTGTACTTGTACCTTAAAAGGATAAAATCATGTATTTTAAATATGTTTGTTATCTTAGAACTAATCCCAGAAAATGCCTCATGGGAATAAGTTCTCACTGCCAAATCTATTGAAAAAGGGACAAAGAACAATAGAAAAACAAAGGAGAGTGAAAGGGAAGGAAGAAAGAAATTAAGAAAAGGCACATAAAGATAAGAGTTTAATTTTACTAACAATGAATAGAAACTAAATCCTAAAGATAAAGGGATAAGAGGCGTGATTATTTGGTCCTAACATGCCAAAAATATTACCTTGGTATCTATATCTCTTAGAACATGTTTGGGAAAGATTAATTCTTTCTCAAAATAACTTTTTTTTTTAAATCTTATTTTATCTAAAATCTATCTTGTTTGTTTAAAGTGTGTAAAATTGATTATAGGTTAAGATTATTTTTTAATAACTAAAAACAGCTTTTTAAAAAAAGTTGTTATTTTAAGCTTTTAATTATTTAATTTCATATATTTCAAAAAATTTAAGAGATACATACCTATTTTTCCTTAATCAAATAACTTTTTTAATCATTTCATACATCTTTTGATAATTTAATACATAAAAGTGATTTTTTTATACAATCCAAACAAAACTCCTTATCATAAAATCAATTATGAATTAACATATTCAAACATAAATTATTTTTTTCATAATTAATTTTTCACATAACAGTTAATCCAAACACGCACTTAATCCTCAATATTCTTTACCATTTTTTCTGTCTGAAATAATAACTTCATACTTTGCCTTCGTCATTCAAAAATGGTGGGCTAGAAGCATGTCGTGAAAGAATTTTTTTGGCACTCAGTAATTGTCTCTCCCACCTAAACTATATCTTGAAAAGTCACCTTAGTAATAATTATGGTAAAGTTGACAAAGGTAAATATAAAGGGAAAACAAATTCAAGGAACAACTACAGGTTGTGTATAATGTCCGCTAACATCAGACAAAACAGGGCATGTCATAGGAGTCTTGCCTGTTGGCCGCAGCTTTAGATTTCTTGAATATGACCATTTCGAGTTAAAGTATTGTCATCTCTGAATTTCCTCTACTAGCACGCGGTGGAAATCAATTCCTCATTGTGCTGCGTTTTGATCATAAGCTGGATTAACTGTGAATGATCATAGGTTAGTAGTAAAATTCGTGGCAAACCATTAGTACAAAACCTTGTGGTGATTCTAGTCCCTTGCTATCCAATTCCTGTGATTGCAGCTCCTTATCATTATGAGTTTCAGTCACAGTTAGTGTGGCAACTAATCAGGTTTGGTAAAGAAAAGTGAAACAAGAATGTTTGTAGAATTAAGTTAGATAATAGAGCAGGTTATAGGAATTCAATGACATCTCAAGAACTATAGAAAGTAATCCGAATCATATTCACAAGTCTTCACTCAAGATTAGAG
This sequence comes from Styphnolobium japonicum, assembly GCA_023212625.1. Classification (NCBI taxonomy): domain Eukaryota; kingdom Viridiplantae; phylum Streptophyta; class Magnoliopsida; order Fabales; family Fabaceae; genus Styphnolobium; species Styphnolobium japonicum. The sequence goes on from JALBWW010000013.1 coordinate 4,783,053, forward strand.
TTGGGTAACGTCTCAGGCCCATTGCGAGTTTCCTTTATGCGAGTCAGACCTGGTTAACTTGTTTTAATAATAGGTTAGGAAATTTCTAACTCGAGCTCGGCCTGCCAAAGCTCGGGTTAACTTTACTTTTTTTAATAATTTAAATTTAAAAAGTATGTGTATAAGTGTAATATGAAATTATTAATTAAAATTTTTAAACTATTTTTTGAAGATTTTTAAAATTTTTACTTAGACATAAAGATTAAATAAGTTAAACATTTATATTAAGCTACTAAGTGAGTATTTTTATGAAATTTTTTTTTGTTAAAAAATAAAAATGGGTAGCTAACCAACCCAATTCAACTCGCTTAATTCGTAAATTAAACGAACTAGGCTTTACCAATCCAGAGTAGTTGCAAGCTAAGTATTAAACTAGTCCTAACTTTTTAAAAAATAGATTAAAGAAGCCAACCAAACCACAACCCGTTTACCCAACTCTACTCAAAATTGTGTTAAACTATAACGACGTTGCATATGGATCAGAATCGGACACCATGCATCAGAGTGCCAGTAGTCAACATAACTTTGCCTTCCTAAAATACCACTTCTAAGATAAGTAAGCTAACTTAGCTGGTGGGGCTTATTTATCATGGCCACGTGAAAACATTGCGTCCTTTTTAATTACAACATAGATACTCCAGAAGAAAACAAAGAATGGTACTGATAATGTGATACTTAATGGAAGTTGCAGCAAACCGGGCTCTCCAAGTGAGAACTTAACCTTTCCTCCTAGTAGCAAATTTTTCAGTGTAAAACATTAGAATACAAGGATAGTTCTCTTGAAAATTTCTATTTTGATGATATTTGAAATAAATAATACATATTGAGCAAAACAAAAGGTAACCCCAGGAGTTCGAATAGAATAACGTGACTACCACCTATCCACGTCATCACCAAATTCCCCGTCTTCAAGCTCTCCATAATCACCTTCTCTGTGAGGATCACTGCGGTGGTCTCTCTTGTGTCTTTTGTGCCGGCCTTCATCCGATTCATGACCAGATGCATGCTGCTCCATTTATCCCAAAAAAGGAAGAAAAAAAAAAAAACATACAGGAGACAATCAGTGAACAATAAATGAAATTAGAGAAACAAAGAATCATGAACATTTGTAAAACAGCTAAGTAATAAATCTGGCGTACACGTCTTGATTTCTTGCGGTCACTACTATGTCCATGAGATTTCTTAGCCCTCTCTTTATCCATTTCATGAGAAATATGCTCAGGACTTTGATGCTGTTTCCGTTGTTTTCTATTATCATCTTCAGACCTTTTGTTTTCTTTAGAGGATTGGATCTCAGTTAAGTCCACACTGTCACTGTCTGCTTTATCCTTCTTGTGTGCCTCCTCTTTCTCTCTTTCACGCCCTCCCTCTTTTTCCCTTCTTTGCTTCACTTTCCTTCTTTCCCTTTCCTCCCTATCTTTTTGCTTCTTTGCCTGCAGAAAATTAGACTTCAAAACTTATTAGCTATATAGTGAAGCCTTTTCATTTTACAGATAACATAAACACGGGAAACCATATCAGTTCAAGATATTGTTATCCAGGTTTCAAAACTAATCCAAGCCTGACAATAAAAAAAAATTCCCAGTCAAGAAAGTAAAATTCAACTATTAAGGGTTTGAAATAATTGAAGAAATTTTGAATATATTCATTCATGTTGTGATGTGCACCTCGTATTTCCTCAGAAAATATACTCATCCTTTTTTAATGATTGAGCCGCATAGTAACAAGAGTGCATTAATACGACTTTATCTTCACCTTAAATCCTAATAATACAAGCATGGTATTAAAAGAAAAAATATACAGCAAAAATTAAGCAAAAGAACATGCTTCCATCTGTGATAGAATCTATAATACATTTAGGAATATGTCCAGCTAGACCAGCAAATGTATAAATTGGTATTAATATAGACATTTAGCAATATAGAATTTAGTATCATGAGTTCCAATTATGAGAACTGATATTTGCAGTCATCGGAACTAGGCAGCAGTCACCAAGCTGGCTGGTCATCCCAACAAATTTGCAGCCCCTTTTTTTTAATTGTAAAAGGGATTTTCACTTTATATAGTTTGTTATTCATGTGTAAGGGATGGTGAACGACAAGCACAAATCTCAAAAATTGATGTATTGAGCAAAATTTATACCTTCTCCTCTTTCCGTTTCCGCTCACTCTCTTTTGCCTCTTCTTTCAGTTGTGTAATGTACTCCTCAAATATTTCCTTGCAAAGGCTCTCATCTCCAATAGATCTAGAAAGAAAAAAAAATACACACCCAATAAAAGTAAAAACAGGAACATGAATGTTAGGAATTAGTTTGAAGATATATAGGTTTATTACTGAAAAATGGGATATCAATCAGAAGTAATACTATGTTCTGAACTTCACTATCCACAGCCAATTGACAGGAAATATTGTTTTTATACAACAGCTTTCCTTTTGCCTAATATGAAAGAAAAGGGATGGGTGAAGGGGGGAGGATGTGCATAAAGCAGGATGTCTCCATGGACATCAATTCATCTGGCTTAAGAACGGTAAACAATTATTTATGGTAAAATACCATTATTTATTTACAGACCACTAAATGGACCCTAAGTCTATGAAACTTAAGTCGCTAGAGCAGAAAGATAATGTCTGATAGCTCCATGTCCACGCTTCTGACAATTGATCCGGCTTAAGAACAGTAAACAATTATAATGGAAAACATTCAAGTTTCTTTTCAGAAAAAGAAAATTTATTAGAGCAAAGAGGAAAAGATCATTTAAGTTTCACGCTTAAGTTTATCATGATCCAGACCTGAACTCTTGACTATCTTCAACAAGTGATCTATAGTCCTCCCACTTCGAAGATGCAGAAACGTCCTGCAATGAAGTAAGCAAAACAATAGCATAAACAATATTCCTTATTGCCCAACCATTACAATATGACAGCATCTATTAGTTGATGTCCACAATACTGCACCTTGATAGAATATAGTAGATGAAAGAAATCATCCACAAGATGTTTACGCTTCTTAGCTTCCTTCTCCTCCTTCTCCCTTGCCCGTTCTAGTAGCTCATCAAACACTAGCTGAAGGGTAGCAAAGCATCACACCATATATTGAGAAGGCACACCAAAAAGCACATATTCCAAAATCCAAATCAAGAATTACTAGAAGAATTAACTCTTAAGAAACTCAATCTTTTTAAGCGATAGGATACCTTTTACCATTTAAGTCCCTCACCAGAATGAATCAAAAGAAAACTGAAGATGGTCACTCATCATGGTAAACAAATTATATTCATGAAAGTCATATTTTGACATGAAGAGACAAAATAAAATAACACAGGAGTGTTTCCAATTATCATAATAAAATGTTTTCCTACTTATTTTTTCCATTAATTGCCATAGAGTGAGAACATTAAGAGAAAGTGGTTTGATACCAGGTGAATGGTTTAAGCATTTTATAGAGTCTGCTAGCATTTCATATGATTGGCAAAGACAGAAGAGAGGGTGGCAAATGCCAATAAGTTATAACCTAGATATTTGCTCTGGATAGAAGCCTCAAAGATAAATGAAATCAAGCTTCCATCTTGGAGTAAGGTTGGGTACCATCCACCATGTCCAATAGAAACATACATGTGCTAAATTGAATTAATCCATCGTCCACGGTTGTAGGCACAAATTGTTGGACTTAAAAACTAGCTATGCATCTACATGGCAGATTTATCTTCTTGTTTTTCAACAAAGAGTATCTGAATTATAGAATCGAATTCATAAATACGCAACGCTAACATATATAGGATGTCCACAATAAGCATGAGCAGAAAAATCCACAAGTTCTAGTCTAACTGTGAAGAAAACAAGTTACAAGAAAAAAGTTTGAGACACCAAGCATTTTAATAAACAAACTTGCAATAAGTAACCCAGGCATGTAAAGAAACTCAATATTGGGATGCATAAAAAACAGAAGATATAAATATTGCCTACTGATGTACCTACCTTTAAATTGAAATCAGATATAGGTGGAGAGATAATGTCTTTTGATAAAGCTGATTTGAAGTCTTCAAAAGTCCAAGTTGATGACAACGTGACCTGAGAAGTATGACAACATTGTATACATCAGAATAGAGTTTTAAAGCAGAAACCACAAAAGATTGATACATCATACCTTTGCCAACTTCACTGCATCTTTTATTCGACTCTTCTCTTCATGATACTGTAACATATAAATAAGATGGAGGATTGGATTGTAAGAACCACTTTTGTCAATGGTAAAGTTTTTCAGAATTCATAAAACTAGAAGTCCTCTATCTCATTTGGGTGAAGGAACTAAAAATGTTATACCATTTCAATATAGTAAGAAAATGTGTAATGAAGTTTCACATTTGAACCCAAATTGATTTTCAATTGCTGTGGGACATCTTTAATCCATCGAGGTTGATATACTCAGAAAGACAATTTAGCATACTTACCTATGATATTAGTAGTCAAAGTTAAAAACCACTCAGAAATACAATTTAGCATACTTACTTGTTTCTCTAGCTCTTCAGCAACATCTTCAAACAAGTCTTTTGGAGTTGAACCTGAGGTGTTTGATGCCACTGCTAGATAAGCAGGTAAATCTTTCACCTACAAGACCACCCAAAACAATATCATCGTCGTCATAATCAAATAGTTGATCCAAGATAACAAATCAGAAAAAAAAGCAACAAGATCACAACTTTATGTAACTTAGCAGAAAGTTTAAATTTTTCATTGTAAAACAAAACAAAAAGCCAAAGATAAATGACCATAGAGATGGGCAGTTAACCTTCAAGTAATAATCACGCCAGTGAGTTTTTGCTGTAAGAATGTCTGCAGCGATATGTTCTTCCATCAATTTGCGGAACTCATCACGGCTTTTACGTTCTGTCTTTCTCAATTCTTCCTATTTTGTTTGAGAACTGAGATGAGATTATGCAATAAACAAGAGCAGGGAGGGGGTAGAGTCCAATAGACCACTTGTAAAGGATAAACATAAAAGCACCTTCTGTGTCTTCTTCTGCTCTTCCTCTTCCTTCTCTAAATCACGTAAATAGTCCTGAAAGCCAAGATATAAATTAGATGGACAGTAAAATTCACTTTTACAGAAATTGAATTAGACTGATAGTCAAATTTAATTATGCAGAAGTTGAATACAGAAAATTACTTGGAATATTTCCAAGCGATCAATTTTCTCAAGACAAGAACATCTTTCATCAGCCTCTAAGCGGTCTTGAACTTTTCGCCACTGTGTGCTAGCCTATGGAGAAGATGATGCACCAATAGAATTTCTAACATCACAGAAAATCTGTAGAAATATCATGGATCAAAACAAAACAAAAAATGTACCTTTATAAAGTCACAAGATTCCAAAAACTTCCTGTATTCCATTATATTCCGCTTTCGTTCCTCCTGTGCCTTTTGTCGTTCCTGACCAAAATTCCTCAAGTCAATATTCACTAAAAGCATTTCAAAACGGGTTACACACAGAAGTAGCAACAGAGAAAATAGGCTAAACAGAAGTGGCAAACAAGGGTGGAAACTTCAGTGTGTAGTTCGTACATTATTCAGAAGCTAATACAAATTAAATTCAATTAATCTTTTAAAGCAAGTAATTGACCAAGTGAAGTAGTGAACACACTCAGGTTGAATAGGAGCATCTTATGTTCTTCTATAGAACACAATCCATTTTACATGATTAACTTGTAACTGACAAATGTAACACAATCCATCTTAAACAGACTTCACCTTGACATCCATAACATAAATTAGCTAAAGCTCAGAATTAAGTAACGTCCAATCCAGCAACTTACCTTTTAAGTAAAATTTAGCAATGGTTGTTAGGACCCATGATAACCAAATTTTGATGATCCAGAAAACATCCAATATAAATCGTAACCCACAAGATAGTGGCAGACAGAGAAAATTTTATATGTGGGGGTGTAGATGCTTGAGAATAACATGTATCATATATGAATTATAAAATAAATACATTCTATGTGAATAACAAGCATGTGTAGGCTAAAGTTTCTATCCAGAAGCAAGGCTAACATGCTTGACACTGACAGTGACAGATAACTATATATATACATATACATATATATATATTATTGAATATCAAAAAGATATGATTAGATTCAATTCTGATTCTGTAAATAATAGAAAAGATATGTTTAGATATTTGAATCTCCTATAATTTAGGGATCACGATTGGGTAGTTCCTAAAATCATGGAGCTAACCTAGAATGTACAGCCTAATTTAACCTAATTCTTGTATCATCTGAAAATAATGAAATGAGATGATTCTCTCCACTTATTCTCTGGCTGCGCTCACACACACACACACACAAAGAAGGTTAACAACCCATATTATGCACATAGGTTCTATAAAACATTGAGGTAGTAGAATCCACCTTGTTTATAAGTTCCTCCAGGAAGTTATCAAACATATCCCTGCGATCTCTGTCACGCTCAACAGCCTTGAAACGTTCATCATTTTCAAATATAGACACTGCTTTGCTGAGTGATTGTCCAAAAAATCAATAGCAAAGAAAAATTTTCAGAAGGTGTATCAACTGAAAGTTTTTTTTTATCAGTGTCAACTGAGAGTTTTTTTTTATCAGTGTCAACTGTAAGTTTAAGTTGGGAGATGTAAGGCAAAAAAAAAAATTGAATATCATGAAATAAAAAAGAAACCTCCATCTAGTGGATGAAGTCAACTCCGTGGATTCCTGGGAAAAAAAATTATATATTAGCCAAAATTGTAAAATCAAAGGAAGCAACATGTCACATAGTTATAGAGAAATGTGGAAGCAGATACAACATACTTCTAACATTTTTTTAAAATCCTCCCGTGCTTTTTTCTGTTTCATGCGCTTTTCTTCTGCTTCCTGCTTTTTCCTCTGACTTAAGTACTGAAAAATAAAAAGTTAGTGATGTTATCATTTTATCAATATGTAAATTATAGATGCAGAACATTCTCAGCAATAAAGATTTGGGATAGCAGTAGGAATAGAATTTCCCCATCTCATGCAGATCACCAATCTACAATTAAAAAGGATGTAGAGACCAATCTTAACAGGGATGGAGATCAAAGTTGATACCTGAAGGAGATTGTCCACAGCAACCTATCCTCTCCAATACCCATCATGTATTATTATATTCTTAATATATTAATCAGTTAAAATACTAATTTAATATACATTTTCCTTTTTAAAAAATGTCTGGACAAATGATAAGTGTTAGATTCAACAGACGAAAGAATGGGGATTATTGGCATAACAAAGGGAATACCCATTCTAAGATTGAAATAATCAACCCCAAATGAAAGCTGGGAACAAGGGAAGAATAGGAAGTCCCAAGATAAGATGAGAACAGTTTCTCCAGTACAGGAAATTTTATCCCCTTTTGAACTTACCTGGTCAAATTTCCTAATGCATGCTAGTAATAGGATTTAAGTTTTTTTACTTTAAAAGGTTCATAATAAGCCAAATGTTACTAAAACATAAATAATAATAATAATAAAGTTTTATTTCATACATAGTAATATAATAAGTAGAGTAGTTGCACCAGACAGAGATGAGATCATGAGAACCAGTGGAACCTGCTATCTTTTTCCACATAAAGGGTACAGTATACTAACTTCCCATGCATAGGTTGTATTTCTATAGTATGCACCCCATGTACATAGGTTACACACCTACTAGACTGCTTGACAGATAATCAATGCTATTAAGATAATTTTTGCATTTAGACATGACTAGGAGCACCCTACAAATACCTTGTTACTAAACATAATTAATTGTTTTATCAGTAATTATATTACAATTTGATTTCATCCAGATTTTTTTCCTTAATTCATTATCTCACATCCACTCCAACAAACTCAACAGCTAACTCGTGGTTACAAAAAAGCAATTATCTTCATACAATTTTTCCTTTTGTATTATCTATACACTTGATAAATAAATATGCAAGCAGATTGGCACTCACTCAGACACTTTATTAATAGAATAAACAATTGAGACTTGCTCCTTACAGATGAGACACGTGAGAAAACTGAATTTCTTTCAAACCAAATAGTATAAGAGGAAAAATAAGGGGTAAACAAAAAAGGAATAAGAGCCCACTCCATGGCTGCCTTAGAGATAGCTCATATCATCATGCGGAGGCAGATCTCCATTACCAGAGAAAACAGTTAATGTATTATGATTCACTCCAAGGTTACATAAGGATTACCTCATTGAAAGCTTGCTTCCTTTCTCCAAGTGTTTTTAAGGCGCCGTACCTTTTGTCATTAATTATCAATCGCATAGCCTGAAACATAGAAATGTCAATGTCAAGCAAATCAAATAAACAAGAGAAACATTTAATAAAAAATGTTACAAATGGGTAAGTGACAGTAAAGTATATCAATGTGATCACTCTACCCGATCCCAAGTCCAGTCAGATCCAACATTTACAGACTCCAAGAGCGCTTTGAATGCGTCTTTAGCCTCCTAACAAGGAAAGAGATCATATTGAATGCCAAGGAATGCAACAAGAGAGAGAGTTAAAATATTGAACTTTCATTCTCATACCATCTTATTCACATAAACTAAGGGTTCTGGCTCAACTGCCTTTGTTTCTGAAGCCACGTCATTAGTCTTCTCCCCTAATGAATCATTTTTACCATCCTACAGAATTTCAGATTAATCAACTTGCTAACCAGCAAAAGCAGAACTCATCAGAGACACATTAAAACAACAATGAGAGAGGCATACTTCTTTATCTTCGGCTGGAACTCCATCTGCAGAAACTACAGTATCTTGAGCTGAAAAGTTGTTGGCATCGTTCCTACAATATTTAACAAAAAATAAAAACAAAAAATGACAAGCCACCAGACAAAAAAAAATCAAAGAATGAATAAAAAAAGGTAGAATAGAGGATACATTGGTGTTCTAGCAGTATTAACATCAGTAACAGAAGCGCTATCACCTCCCACACCAGCATCTGATGGTGTGACAGTATTTACAGGTGCCTCAACTTCATCCACATTTGTTCCAGTTATAGGGGCCACAGCAGGAGAGGCAGATGATCCAGAAGCCATCTCAGATTGTAGATTACTTGTAGATGTAGAAGTAATCTCAGATGGTAGATTACTTGTAGATGTAGTAACAACAGGAGCAACTGAAACAGGACTTGATGGTTCTCCTTGACCAGTGAAAGATGAATTATCAGCACTAGGTGTTGCTTCAACCACAAAAGGAGATGCAGAGGGTTGAGTATGAGAATTCAGAGCTTCAGGACGTGTTCCATTGACAATTGCCTTTCCAACTTGCTCACGGGCCAACTTGAAGCATAAATTTGCAGAAAAGAAATGTGAGTTCAAAAGTAAGAGGCAGAAAATAACTGAGAGAATATTTAAAACGATGTTGTTTTCAATGGTGGAAACCTTCAGTTCTTCAGGAATTGACCATTTTGATTCCTTGGTGATCTTGTTGTAATAATACCTACAGAATATTCATTAAATAAAAGAAAAAATCAGCAATGAACTTCAAAAACAGAACACTAAATGAATAGACAAGACTAGGGAACCAAGACAAACTTTCTTCCATCAGGACTAGTATACTCCTTCCAGTTAGTTGATGCATCCACCCTCTAACAGAATGAGAAGAATGCAATAAGTGGATAATTTCTCATAAGAGATTTCCTTCCAAAATTGAATGATCTCTATCTCATAATAGAAATTAGAAATTCAAATTTCCCAAAGCAAGAATGTGAAAGAAAGAACATCAAATCCAGGAAATAATAGGGCAAGGTAAAGGGCCAATTACTGACAAGCAAACTCACATCAAGCGCTAAAAAAGTCAACTCACATCAAGAAATAAGAAAACCAACCTATTTAACTCTCCTTCTTTCATTTTTATCATTCCTAAGCTACAAAAAGTTTATGACATTTTATGAATTTGTACTTCCTATTACTCCGGTACCCTATAACTTCTGAATGCTGAACTTCTGAGAGTAAAAACCTATTGTCTATTGAATATTTGAGAAAATGGCCATCTGAAAGTGCAGAAAATTCAGAAGTCATATATTGCATAGATAATAGCTTGTAAACAGGACTCTTGTTTTTGTAATGCCGGTTGGAGTCAGCTTCCACAACGTCATATTATTAATTCTCCTCCTCGTGCAATATTAATATGAAATCCAAGTGAATCAAACCATTTTGCCAGCATCCTTGTCAAGGCCATCTTGCTACTTATAATCCTCCCAACAGAGCATATTATGTAGACAGGAGTATCAATGGAGTCATAGGTACTGGACACGAAGATCTGACTCTTGGTCATGTAACTACATCTTACACTTATACCAAAAGTCCATAAATAGATGCACCTGTAAATTTCTTTTACAAGCATCATTTCTAAGATCATAAAACCAGACAACAGTAAACTGCACACAGAAGAAATAGAAGGCAACCTAACAGATGCTGCCATAGCAGAAAACCCAGGTTCTAAGGTGTGAGCCACAGTACATAAAAATATCAACACCCGTATTCTGGGCTTACAGTGGCACAATACATTTATTCCAATCAAAGGAAAATTGTAAGTATTCTTTTGGATGAAAAATTTCCCTCAATGACATTCACACTTCAACTCTTTTAAAAATCAATACATTTGAAACTGATACAGTAAAATTTGTGCTAAGATTTAGAAGCAAGTGTAATGCACATTTATGAAGTGTCATGACTAGCTATCACACTCATTCATAAATCATGAGAAAATTCCAGAGAAAGGAATTAACAATCAAGATAGTAATACAATGATAGAATTTACTAACATTCAAGCAATATAGTAGGTAGAGCAAGCAGCAAAGACCCACAGCATATCCTACCTCTCAATAGAGAAGCACGGCATGTACCTGTAAGCATCTTAAAGCTATGGGAGTCACACATGTAGATTTGGATAAAGTAAAATTTAAAAATATGAAGTCCTAAAGGCATTAAAAGAACCCATCAGCTTTGAAGTGCTTGGAGTGATACTAATAAATGACAACCTCATATGCTCAAATTCTTTACCAAATTGGATCTACTGGGATGCTTATCTTATAGTACATGAAATTCACTTTGTGAAGAGAAACACATGTCATTAGGAATCACCTTAGCCTTTGATTGACACTTATATATCATAATTAGAAAAGGATAGAATAAGATGTCTATCATTGCTATTCTCTTATTCAATCATACAGTGTATAGTATCAACATAATCTATAGATTGTCCATCAATGCTGATGAAGCAAAATGGAAGAAAGTAACCATCTACTGCAGAAATCACATTAAAGTAAATCAAAGATATGCGCACACACGAAGGGGAGAGGGAGAGAGACCATTTTCTTTTCATAAGCAAACCTAAACAAATAATGAAATAAACATAACCTTTCTATATAACGTACAAAAGCAACCATAAGTGAGAAATCAACAAATGTTAATTTCTAAAGCCCCCCCCCCCCCAACACACACACAAAGAAAGAAACCCCAAGGAGTAAAAATTATGCTTTTACTTTTTATTAAAAAATGTATAGCGAAAATAATCTTAGGACAACATCAACTGTCTTCGGTCATTCTTTCTGGTTTACAGAGAAGAACTTTTATTCTAAATAAAAAGCATTACATGAAATAGAAAATTCTTCTACACCACCATCTAGAGAAAACAAACAAAGCTGATATCAGACAGTCCAACCGGCAATTGTCACAACACTGACCTTACAGTAAGACGTAAAAGTCAAGATTGATGGTTGCCTGCCTGAGAGAAAACCCGTTCAGTAATGAGTGAGCTAATGGAGCAGATTATTTTCACCAGACTTGGACAAATAGAAAGCATGTAACAATTAAACTTGAATATGTTGAACCCAGTTAATATTGTATTAGACCAAAAGAGATATGCACGTGTTCCAACTTTCACCAGAAACCAAAAAAAATAAAATCCAGTGGTATGGCTAACAAGTCATACAACAAAATGAAAGCAAAATCAGTTGTATGACTCACCTCAATTGGTGTCATCAATTCGAAAGGCTTCTCCCATCTAGATACTTTAGTCTTCTTATTGTAGTAAAATCTGCAAAATTCAAGTGAAAAATTATCCACTGAGTCTTGTAGACAATTATAATTAGAAAATCTTTTCATGCCAAGCAAATTTGCATTACTTGTAGAGAATATAAAATTAATCTAAATCAGAAAATAAACATCAAGAAAATATTAAAAACTATTGGCAATATCAAGCAAGAGAAAGAAAATTGGGGGATCAATCTGTATAATGTATATTAATGGTAATTGCCCTTTTATAGATGGTTCATTGAATTAAATTTTTACTCATTAGAACCAAAATTAAGCAGGAGAAAGAAGTAAAAATTAGCAATTAGAGCAAGAGTAATGTCATTATAAGACAATCTATTGACTATATAACAAGTTGGATAGTCAGTTTAAGTAAAATCAATTTAACAAATGTTAAAACTTAAAATAAAGCACTACATATATCTACAGAACAGTATTTTTTTTTGTAGTTTTGACAACTATTTAATTAAGAATGATACCATCGGGGGAAAACCAACTACCCAAAGTATACTTGTAGCCCATGATAGGTGTAAGAAGATACCAGTAAAATACAAAAACTTCACCCAGCAGAATGAAGACAGGCACAAAACTCTAAAAAAAGAGTATTTCAAACACAAGGATTAAGTGTGCTCAAAGGGGATAGCATATCAACAATGCTCATTTTAATCCTCACCAAGTACCTTCCCACTCTACCAACCCCATCTTTATTTTTAACCATGGATACCACATCAAATAAATATATTGAATTTCAGCACATACACTATTTTATCATTCATTTTTACTTTCCTCCCTAACAAACAATTAGATTTATTTACTGTAGCTTACACCACTCAGCTAAGAACAAGATATCATAAATTATTTTAAAAAATGCAATATCAACAGTACTGGTAACCTAGGATTACAAGCAAACATTTGAATCATTTACCTTCTTCCATTAGCAGAAGTATGCTCAATCCAATCTGTGGAGCCATCCTTAGCAAGGTGAGGCTGGACACTTGTTGCCTGAAAGAAAGAAAGAAAGAAAGACTGCATAAAAATTTCAGTGATATAAGAGACAAAACACAGAATACATGTGAAGTTAAAAATAAGTAAGACTCATACTGAAGGCATGACCGTTGTAATTGAAGGTTGTTCACCATTGCTCTGAAGAGCTGTACCAGAGGTAATGCTCTGGCACGAAGAACCAGTGGGAGCATGGATTTGAGGAACAGGTTGGTATTGGCTTGTAGAACTAAAATTAGTTTGCACTTGACCATAAGAGGATGATGCATACTGCATAAATGCAATCCTTAAATCAGTACTTGTATATTGGAGTCTTATCCGCTACAAGTACAAGCCACAACTTTACCGTATATGATGAAGAGAGTGGTATTCCCGGGCCACCTAAACCTGGTGTGTAGCCATTTGGAGCTTGAGAATCAGGCTGATGCATCACTGATTCAGATGAGATGTGCATGTTTGGCCGAGCAACTGGCAATGGAATTGCCTGAGATGGAAGTGGTAACTGCTGACCAGGTCTTGGAGGAAACTGTTGAATTGGCTGAGAGAATTGGGGTTGCTGATTTTGAGAAGGCATTCCAACATTAATCAGGGGAACACCAGGACCAACAGGTTGATAATGTTGAGAAGACATGGGAATGAACTGCTGTGACTGCTGAGTAGGAACAACAGGGCGGAACTGCAGCAACAAATAGGTTTATTTAGATAGAAGATAATATGGTGTAGAGTTGATACAATCACAGTTAGAAAAAATGCATTACTTGAACAGGCATGGGTGGAACAAAATTGCGTGGAGGATCCACTGAACCACCAATGGGAGGCCGAAGAGGCTTTCATAACAAAAAGAAAAAACATTAAAAGAGGGGGAAAAACATAGACTAAGATATATTTATAAATATTAAAAAAAAATTTTAAAATGGCATTTAAGCTTATCAGACAACAGGGGAAAACATGTGACTCTGACTCAAGGCAGACTTGAAACAATTAAGAAGTTCAAAATGCATATCTACTTTTATGTAGCAAAAACTCAAATAATAACATAGCCCATTGCATTCATCTGTTAAATATCATCTTTCTAGCACAAGAGGCAGGGGAGAGTCATTTGCTGAGGAATGAAAAAGAGTTATTCCACTAACAAGCAATTGACTAATTAACAAGGCAGCTGGCATAGATTTCCGTGTTAAAAGAAACCAACCAAAAACCAAATAGTATATAATGTCAGAATGAGGTGCCCGCCAGACTGGTGTGGAACACTTGTCACATGTGAGCCAACAAAAAGGACTAGCCCAGCCAGCCATACAAGGAAACATACACAAGTAACAACCAAAACACCTGCAGGACAATAATCATAGAGCAGCTCCTATCACACCCCAAAAACAACATAAAACACTTTAAGCCCCTACTGCATGAAAGCCAATAAGCAAATCTGGAATTAACACATGAGTTTCAACCAGTTCTATAGATAACTAAAATAAGAATTGAACAAAATAATGACAGATACATACTCAGCAGCTGCAAGCAGGGATCAGAGCATGAGATTAGAGATTCACGCCGCGCGGGGGGGGGGGGGGGGGGGAATTGATTTAACAAATTCGACTGCTTGAAATCAACTAGCACATAAAGTTAAGGGAAATACAGATACTTGAGTTCAATAACATGAAAAAGCATCAATGTAAAAGCTTATGCCATTCAGTCCAGAGGTTCAATTAGTATATACCATGATATGAAGCTCCTCACTAGATCAATATGAGTCACATTGTGAACAGACAACATTAGATTTATCATTTATTAAACCAAAAACAATACATGAGAGGAAATACTAATTTTCTACAGGTAAAATATATTCCCGCCCCCTTTCTCACTTCCTTAAATCTCTCAAGCCTTTCTGTCAGTAACAAAAAAGCTGATTGCTGATCACTCTAATAGTAGAATATATAATGGTCTTAAGGCAGAAAGCTCTAAGCCCATGAAGGCCTATATATTAAAGCCAGTAGCCTTGGTTGCATATGTGTATGTGAAGCCTCCAAGCATTATATAGATAAGCATCATGTTGAAGTATTAATGACATTCTAACAGTAAAGAAGAAGAGAGCCTTGCATATAAAAGTAAGCATTTCATAATATTTTCAATATTATAGTGTAGACAAAGTTTTCTACTTATAGATACTCTACCTGTAAACCCGGAAATTGTGGATTATTGGACATCTGAGCAGATAAGCAACCTCTACAGACTACTGCAATCAACAATAGTCATTAGTGTCTTCCTAGCCCCCAAGATAACATTGCAAAAATTAAAAAAGGGACAATAGTCAATTACAAACCACATAACCATGGGTTATGATCATAATTCCCTGGAAAAATAGTAAATTTCATTTCAAACCACAACACTGAAAAAAGTATGGTTCAGCTAATTAAAAGTCTGAGATCACTGAAATTGAGGCGCACCTCTCCAGCTCCAAGCATCTTTCAAATGAAGCATTAATGATGTAAAATTTTAAATAGTCTTTCATGTGAAAGAGGGAAAATAAATAAATAACCACCAGTGACCAGACAGACTTTTCCATGTGAAGAACACAAAAAATCATTTTAGACACCAAGTTGTTTGCTGGGTCTAGTGATTCGAGACATACCAAAAACCATGTATTGGCACTAATCACCAACAGGACTTAAACTAGAAAAGGTAACGACTTACAATCAGCAAGCAAAAGGTCATTGCTGCATCAACTTCTAGATGTGGGTGCCCTATATTAGAATGAAAAATGTGGATACAGTCTCTAAAGAGCTAGAAAACCAAAACAATGTGCCTCAATACAGCTCTACCATCATTCAGTTCTTAACAAGAAGGCCCAGTCATTCAAAACCAACCCAAATAGCAGTTCCATCAACAAGCCAGCCCCAAAAATTCAATCTTTTGAAACCCCAGATAAACAAAACTAGGTTGCACCCAGAAACAGGAATGCTAAGATACAAAGTGAAGATTTTGCATGATAATATTGGTTGTAAGAAACAATTGAGAATTACATGGTACACATGACTCTACTACACGTGTGACGCAAACATACATACCAATGGTACGATGTTTATTGGAAAGGGGGGGCGCGTGAGATGGGAACTGCCGAGTGCTCGAGCCCGGTCTGAATCCCTGCGGGTTGTTGATTCACTGCTGAAACGGAAAGAGGGATTTACACTGATTGATGGGGAGACATGAAGATACCTCGGTAAGGGGTAACTCGGCTTGTTATTTTTTCCCTTATATCCTCAGCTGCCCTTAATTTTGCGAAACCTCTCCACTTTCATTTGTATTTATTTCGTTTCTTTTGGGCCAGTAACCTGATTTTAAGTTTTTAACCCAATATATATGAGGACTTATCCACAGGTTCAAAGCATTAGAATTGTTAAAATGGTTTTTTGGCCCATACACCAACCAATCTTTTTATCATAAAATATATTGGATTGTTATTTTAGCAACTCATTTAGCAATTTAGTTTTTTTACCTGACCAATTAACTCATAAGTTGAATCGAATTAGGATCATGTCTACTTATAGGTTAATCTACATAGGTTGAACCCAGTTAGGGTTGTGTCTACTTGTAAGTCAATCTATATAACAGATTGAAATAATGTATTTCACTTTCTAAAGATAAGGAGCAAAGCATAAGGTGAAAAAAAGTGTTTGCCTTTAGTGCTTTCCATGTGCAAAAACGAATGTCCAATTTGTAAAACTAAGTATTTTGGTCTTTTGCTTTGACCATAATCTAAGCAATTTTCTAAGTTTTTTTTTTCAACCTTTCACAATTTTAACTTTTACACCCACTTGTGTTGTTGCACTTCTCTTGAGTCTTCTTCATTGTTGTTGTATTTCCTTTTAATCTCATCCAGGCTTTAGCACCTATAGACATGATTCCTTTTCATTTATACCTTTCTCATAGCCTTGCTCATAATCTAAGCTAATTTTATTATCACCAAATACCTTTTTTAAGCCAACTTAAAAGGTATAATAAAAAATTTAACAATTTCTAGTGATAAGTATATTAAAAAAAACATTTTTAAAAACATTTTTAGATTTTTTTTTACTTTGATGACTTGACTTCTCTTTTTTACTTCACATGATCTAAGCTCATTTCAATACTTTTTTTTAGCCCAACTTGAATAATAAAAACTTTAACAATTTATAGTAATAAATATAACAATAAAACACATTTTCAATACATTTTTAGAGATTCTTTTTTATGACTTTTATCTCTCTTTTATTTTTCTTTTGGTTTGATCCCCCTAAACAAGTGATATTGGTATTAATGTTTTTTATTTTTATAGAAAAGTTTAATATAGGTTTATCTTGTATTTATATTTGGATGTCATAAAATATTAAAACATTGTAAATTTGACAATAGACCAACCATATCAGTCAAGCACATGTTTAACACAAACATTGTGAGGAATACGATAATTAATTCACTATTATAAGTCTTTGTCTAAAACATTAACTATAACAAGTACTGATTGTAACTTAATAGGAAATACATATTCAAATTGTTAGATCTAAGTTTATATAATTTCTCCCAAGAGATTTTATGGAACTATAATCCACAACATGATTATCAGTTGCATTTAATGAAGAGAAATTTAACATGCGGATTGGATTGTTATTTTAGCAACCCATTTAGCAATCAAGTTTTTCAACCTAGCTAGTTAATTCATAGGTTGAACCGAGTTAGGGTCATGTCTACTCATAAGTCAATTAATATAACAAAGCTTGAAATAATGTATTCCATTTTTAGAGGTAAGGAGCAAAGCACAAAGTGAAAAATTAATGCTTCAAACTTACAAATTGAATGTTCAATTTGTAAAACAAAATGTTTTGCCCTTTTACTTTGGCCCTAATTTAATAAAATTTCTAAGTTTCCTTTTAGTCTTTCATAATTTTTACCTTTACACTCACCCACGACATACATCACTTGTGTCCCTATTGATGTTGTGTCTCCTCCCAATCTTATCTAAGTTTTAGCACCTATAGTCACCACCTTTTGTCATTTCAATATTTCACTCTCCATGCAGCCTCTCCCATAAGAATCTTAAGTCTCAACCATTTTTAGTATTCTTTCCTCTTGATCCAAGCTCATTTCATTATCTCCAAGTACCTTTTTCAAGCAAACTTAAAAGGTATAATAAAACTATAACAATTTCTAGTAACAAATATAATTTAAAAAAATATTTCTAGTGATTTTTTTATGACTTTGTTCTCCTTCTTCTCCCCCCCTCTTCACACCCAAGCTCATTTCATTACCTCTAATTACCTTTTATTATGCCAACTTGAATAATAAAAGCTTTAACAATTTATAGTAACAAATTAATAATAAATTATTAAAATCATTTTTAGAGATTTTTTTATGACTTTGATCTCTCCCTTTTTACCTTTGGTTTGGTTCCCTTAATCAATTAATATTAATATTAGTATTTTTTTTCTTGTCGAAAAAGTTTAAAGAAAGGAGACACTATCCTATTTTAAGTTAAAACATGCAAGAAGCCTTAGTGAAGATTTATGAGGACCTACACATGAAGATTACTAGTAGTGAGAGTCAAATATAAGAGTGTGTTTGATTGAAGGAAATGGATTTTGCTTTCTATTCTCATTTCCTAAAAATGATTTTCATTTTCATATTTTCAAATTTTAGAAAATATGTTTGGTTTTCATAATTAAATATTGTTTTTAGAAAATGAAAACAATGAAAATATCTTTTGTCCACCCATTTTCAATGAATTGAAAATCTTAAAAATAAAATTTGAAGAATAGGAATATATTTAATATTGTTTTTGTTAATAAAAAAAAGTATAAATAATAATCTCTTGTACATCCAAAAAAAATTAATTACACAAATTCCTAATATATATTAAATTCATTGAACGATTCATTCATAAAAAAATGATTTTTTTAGTTATAAGATTATCTTGTATTTACATTTCAATGTAATAAAATATTGAAAAATTGAAAAATTGAAAATAGACCAACCATATCAATCAAGCACGAGTTTAACACAAAAATTGTGAGGAATACAATAATTAATTAACTAGTATAAGTGTTTTTCTAATTAACTATAACAAGTACTGAGTGTAAGTTAATAGGAATTACATATTCAAATTGTTATATCTAAGTTTATATAATTGCTCCCAAGAGATTTTATGGAACAAGAATTGATAACATGATTATTTGTTGCATTTGATGAAGAAAAATGCATTGCCTCTTGCCACTCTCACCACGCACCATCATAATTATAATTACAAGTTTGTTATCGCATACTTTTATTATAATTACAAGTTTGGCATTGCTTTTCAATTTGTATTTTCTATTTCTAAATTTTTAAAATGAAAATGATGAAAACAATTCTTTATTATTTTTAGATTTAGACTCATTTTAATAAATGTTTTCTAGAAAAACATTTTCGTTAAAACTCAATCAAACATGTTTTTAAACTTGTTTTAGGTTTAGACAAAACTTAGGTAACATTCCTTATTTGCTTGTGATATTGTTTTCCAGTTAAACATTAGTAGGTCTGCTATGAAGAACTTTCAAGTGAGGATCGAAAGAGTAGAAAGATTAAGGGCAAAAAGAGTCTCAACCTCTATAATTCAATCTTCTTCGCATCAACAAATGAGGATAGCAACGTTCAAGTTAAGACAAAGTTGTCTTTCCATCATGATGTCAAACACTGAGTATCATGAGTTTTTGTTTTACAGGTTCGTTCTCGCTTTGCTTATTATGAAAGTTTCTACTTATAGCAATGCGATATGTTGTTGGTATCAAAATATGACGAAATAGTTAGATAGCGGGAGTATGTTGCACGAGTAATCTCCGTCGAATTTTGATTTCATCACCAAGAGTCATAGAAGATTCCAGCATAGATCTACGAGACTATACTAAAGAATTGCTTTTTGTACATAACAATTGCTATGGTGAGAGAGTCAACTTTTTTCCCCACTAAAATCAAATATGAAAAGATCTTTAAATAACATATCAAGCTTAATTTGGGGTATAACATAATTCCAATGAAGTTTTTAAGATGTATAAGAGTGGTGAGATATTTAAGTCACTTGAGAAAGGATGATGTTAGATTCGATTTGAAGCTCCAAGGTCCAAGAGAGCTTTCATGGCATAAGAGTCGAGGTCCTAGGAGCAGGGAAGCAAGCAAGTTTATACTTTACAAGTCGTGAGAAATTTGCCTTAAAACTTAGAAGGCTCAAGAACCAAATAGTGGATCCTCCTTTATTAGAAAGCAAAAGGTGCCATGCTGCCATGGATGATATTGAGGACCAAAGTTTTTCTTGAGAAAACGGTGCCAACATTAACATAGTGTTTGGTTGGAGAGAAATGGAGGGGAGGGGAGGGGATCAAAATCCCTCCTAAGCCAATTTTAACTCCCCTCCAAAAGTGGGAGGATTTGCAGGGGAGAGAATATATGTCAAAAAATAAACTAAAATATCTCTAAATTAAATGCTACATTAAATGTTATAATTGTGTAAAAAGGTAAATTTATACTTTCCCTCCATTAAAATCCTTCCCCTCCCCTCCTCTAATCAAACATACTCAAAATTAAACTCCCTTCCTTACCTTCCCCTCCCCTTCATTAAAATCCTTCCCCTCCCCTCCCCTTCTTTGAACCAAACAGACCATAAAAGGGATGTTGAGATCACATAAAGTATTAAAAGTAATACATATGTTATACTTTAATTAATTAATGAAGAACACTACAAACACCTACATAATTTTATCTAAATCTTATCTTTTCTATTATTTTTTTGTAAGTATAAAAATAGAGAACACACTAACCAAACACGCAACTTAAGTCTTTAATCTTATAAAGGTGACTTATTTAGATGGGAAAAGGATTTAATACTTCAGCTTATGGGAAATATTTTTTATTTGATTTGTTTTAAAAATTAATTAAATATTTAATTATATTAATTAATAATTTATTTTTATTTTGATATTTAATATATAATTAATTATATATAAATTATTAATTAATATAATTAAATACTTAATTAATTTTTAAAATAAATTAAATAAAAAATATTTCCCACAAAGACTATTAATTTCTCTATTTAGATTCTTGCCAATTAAGCCAGCCACCGTAACATTTTGCATTCATTTTTATTTTTATATTCTTTCTAATATATTTTCCAATTAATTTTTATTTATTTATCGCTTCCTGTTTCAATTTTCAATGCATTTCGTCATTATCCCCTAGCTAAAATAAAAAAAAAAAAGATTTCCCAATACTTTATTATTATTATTATTATTTATCACTTGTTTTTCCCTCTCGTATTATTGAGATTATATATCCCATCCAGGGTTTGAGACTTTTGAGGTTCATCACTAATTCACCTGCTTTGCGGTTTCCATTCACTTCCATTGAATCGTTATCCATTTCGAATCAAAGCGATGAAGCTTAGGCTCAGATCTCTGGAATCCAAAGAAACCCTAAAACTCGAAGTTCCCAATTCATGTTCTCTGCAACAACTCAAAGACACCCTTTCTCGCGCCATCTCGTCATCATCACCGCATCTCTCCCTCAACAGGAAGGACGAAATCCACGCTTCCTCTCCGCACGAAACCCTCCACTCCATCGGAATCACCGCGGGTGACCTCGTTTTCTACACTCTCAATCCCAACGCCTTCTCCCTCGAAACCCTACTTCACAAGCCCGGTCCCTCGCAGATCGAACCCACCAACCCCACCCCGCAAGAAACCAATCCCCGCGACGAACCCATGATTCAAGACTCGTCGGAGATTGACACGAGCGACGATGCTCTCCCTGGAGCAGAAAAGTCTTTGACTTTGGATGCTGCGGAAGGGGAAAGCATGGATTTTGATGATGGGTCTGGTGAGGTTGTTGTTGTGAAGAGCAAGTCCGAGCCTTCTTTCGTGAAAAGGGTGCTCAGGGAGGCGCTTTGCAATGACGTTACCGATCTCAAGCTATTGGTTTTTGCGGTTCATGCCGTTATTCTGGAATCTGGGTTTGTTCGTGCGGATCGGGTTTCGGGTATGGCGGTTGGTTGCTCTCATCTTCTGGATGATTGGCCTTCGGCGACGGCTTCTACGATATCGTTGAGGTATACTCTGCCTGAGATTCTGACGAATGGGTCTGGTACCACTCAAACTGTGTTCTTGAAATTTCAGACCTTGGGGCATCTTGTAAACGTTTATGGGTCCTTTTCTGATGCTGGTTCGACTTTGCATAGGGTGTGTTTGGATAAATGTAAATTTGCCCGGGCCTTGGAGTTGATGCTGGCTAATTCTGAATCTAAGGGTAGTTTTAGTAATGAAGTTTTTGAATTGTGGAAGATGGTGAAAGATGGGCTTGCATTGCCACTTTTAATTGATCTTTGTGAGAAGGCTGGATTGGGTCCTCCACCTTGTTTTATGCGCCTTCCCACGGAACTTAAACTCAAGATTTTGGAGTGTCTTCCTGGTGTTGATGTGGCCAAAGTGGCTTGCTTGTGTTCAGAATTGCGATATTTGTCCTCTGGTAATGAGTTGTGGAAGCAGAAGTTTGAGGAGGAGTTTGGACATGGGAGTAGAGGAAAAAAAGGAATGATGTCTTTTAAGGATTTGTTTGCTTTACACTGGGAAACAAAGAAGAAATCAGAGCAACCAGTTCCTTTTCGAGAGCTTCATCTTCGTGCTATGCGATTCTTCCCAATGAGAAGAGACCCCAATCCATTTGGTATGCCTTCAATTTGGGGTGGAGATCGTGATCGGCTACCAGGGTTTGGGGTTCCTTCTCCTTTTCGAAAACCTGGTGGTCTACCATTCCCTGCATTTCAACCAAGGAGGACTTTCTCTCCCTCATGCAATCTGGGAGGATTCAATAACTAGTCTGCTGACTTGAATTCTCTTCATCGTGGATTTCTGGTTGAGTGCTGTGACCAAATCCTTGGTAATAGTTCAGCTATTTTATACTTGTTTGTGTGAAGAAGACCTTGCTAGGGTGAATACAGCATAAATCGCTGGTTGTGAATAAATGTTTATGAGGATTAATTCGTATAGCTTTGGTTTTTTGTCAGTATTCATAACTCTTTTGGCAGATTTATTTGTTTCTTCTTTTGGCTATACATTTTGAATAGGATCCGAATATGGTGTCAGTATATAGTTGTTTTTCAATCTTTGTGCTGTGGTTTGTGATTTGTCTTTGGTTCCCGTTATGCCTAGGTAAAACCAAATTCTGTTTCAGCATAGCTGAAATTGTTTCGGAATAATTTTCTCCAAGAATGTATGGAACCACGTGTTTCTGCTGTGTACATACATTCTAGTATATATCATTATTGTTTCAAGTTTCAACTTTCAAATATGAAGCTTGCCAACCTTCTGAGCATTTATAGCCGTGCTAGTGGTATGATGGACTCTGAAATTTTTTTACCCTTCAGGATTCCCCCAATAGGAATCACTGGCCTGGGCGCATCTTTGATCATCATGCAGCAAAATTAATCCACCGTCGGTCTCAGTTTGTTAGGTATAGTTATTTAGAGCAAGGATATATTTGTGTCTTCCTCTAAATAGAGAGGAAGAATATTGTGCTGAACCTGAAAGTTACCATTTTTTGAGTTTCTTGAAGACTTGATAGCTGGTGAAACCAGTTTTTAAAATAAACGTCAAGTTTAACTTTTAAGTTTGATCATAGTTCATGGGATGGCATGCCTGACATGGTAAGTCTGCATACAATTTAACTTTATAGACAGACAAGGAAAAAAGAAAGACATTAACTTGACGGACCATTAAGTGCATAGACAGTCATGATTACATTGTATCTTCCAGTAAATTAATTATTCGTAAATGGCAATGGGAGTCTCGTGGTGCAAAACCGAGTACTTTGAATTGCATTACTTTTTGGTTGGTGCTACCCTCACCTTGCCTCAAAAGCCTTTTCTCACTAGGTGGGATTGACTACATGAATCAAATTATTGTATTCTGTCAAAGAACATACTTTTAGATAAACTATTTATTTTGAGATCTTTTTTTATGATATCTCTTAGTGTTTTGAGTGGTTTACCTCTACCTCTATTTAAAGGACTCTCCTTCATCTTAAGCGAGACTTTGTTATCTTTTCATTAATGGGTGTTATTTTAACTTTTTTTCGAATGTACTGGTTCCTAATTCTATTTTTTCTTGTGTGTCCACTCATTCAGTGCAACATTCTCATCTCTGCAACCCTTAAATTATGCTCATGTTGACATTTTACCGTCCAACATTCAGTGTCATACAGCATTACTGATCTTATAGCTTTTTATAAAAATTTTCCTTTAGCTTGAGAGGTATCTTGCAGTCACAAATAACGCCCGAAGCATTTATCTATTTTGTCCACCCAACTTGAATCTTATGAGTTACATTCCCTGCAATCTCTTCGTCATTTTGTATAATAGATCCAAGATACTTAAATCGTTCAACTTGTAGAATAATATGATCATCAATTTTCACTTTCAAGTAAGGTGAGATCACCTTTTGTTAAACTTGCATTTCATATATTCTGTTTTACTCGTGTTTAATCGAAACTCATATAGTTCTAAAGTTTTTCTCCATAACTCTAATTTATCATTTATTTCTTCTCTAATTCACTAGGACAGAATGGATAATACAACTAATCGCGATTCTTCTTGGTAGATATAGGCTGAAAATGGTTGGCAGTAGGCCAGTGGCAGGAGAGTTGTTTCCGCCTTTGTGGCTTATGTCAACCTTAAGCCGTAAGTGCATGGTGTTTACGATTTTGGTTGCAACTGTCAGCCAAATAGCCAAATTTTAATCTCTTATGTTATATTATTATAATGCGACCTATTCCATATATTCATGTTGGAAAATCAAAACAAATAAATTAAATGCATATGCTTTGATTTGGACAATGCTGTGTTCCCCACCAGTGAGTGTTCGGTGTCAACACTGGATAAAGCTGAATACGTATGGGTCTGTGATTCAGCATGGGATGCATGCTTCTTGCGGGGGTATCTTGCGTGGCGAGGGTGGTTCTTTCATACCAGCCTTCTCATGTAACCTTGACCTTTGCTCCATTACTCAAGCCGAACTATGGGGTATATTTAATGGTTTGCAGCTTGCTCACTTCCTGAACTTTTCTTGTATTTTGCTTGAGGTTGATTCTGCCTGCGCCATCAGATTTCTGGAAAGTGATTGTGAACCATCCCACCCTTGTGCTTCCTTAGCTTTTGTTTGGTAAGAGAGAAATAGAGAAGAGAGGATAGAAATAGAAGAGAAATAAAGAAGTTTTCTTGTTTGGTTAAAGAAAAAATAGAAAAGAAAGAAAAAAAAATAGTGGTCTTACAGCTTTTTCATTTCTCTCTTAAAATGAGAAGAAATGGGTAGGGATGGAAATTTGACTAATATACTATTCTTTTTGTTATTTTATAAATAACTAAATAGGAGCAAATATGTATTTACAACAAAATTTAATTTTCTTTCTTTGCTATTTTTCTCTTAATTCTTTTAATCCAAACAATTTAAAAATCTACTCATTTTCTACTTTATTTCTCTTCTCTTTATTTCTTTCAACTCTTTTTCTCATAATCCAAACAAAATCTTAGTAAAAGCCATTAATGATCTAATTCAGCTAAATTGGGAGGTGCGATGGAGACATACTTACAGGGAAGCCAACATGTGTGCTGACAGACTTGCTAAGCACTGTCATAGCCTTCAGTTGGGGAATCATAATTTCACCCAGGTTCCCTCGTTTCTTTCTATTCCCTTGTATTCAGACATGACTGGTACGGGTACTGGAGGATAGGTTTGCTGTTTTGGTTTGTGTTTTTTTTTTTTGGGTCCTTTAACCCGTTCATTCACCAAAGAATAAAAAAGTATGGGGCTAATCTCAATATACTGAAATTGAATGTTTATAATGAAAAACATCACGGCGTCATGTTATGAAAAAAAAAATAAACATTTTTTGTATAATATATTTAAGTAACTTCCCCCCCCCCCCGGCCCCCTTTTTATAAGATGACAGTATCATTTTTTTTTATTTTAAATAATGCAAATACATAATAATAAACGGCTCTAGATTCTTTCTCAGCAATGGGCTCGGGAAACGTTGCAGGTTATTTTAGAAAAAAAAATGATGTTTATATATTTTTTAATCCCCATTAAAGGTGAGATTATAAAAGAGAGATTTCACTTTTAAACGTGGTAGAAGCAAAGCGCAGTAAATTGAGTTTTTCAATAACAAGATGATAATGAATAATAACACTAAGAAAAAATATGTGTGTGGCTAAAATCTGCTCTTTTAATTGTGAAAATCGCTAGAAGCTAAATTGAATTTATATCCTAACATGATTTGTTTTTTAGACTCTCGGGGTATGTGATTTAGGTGAAAAAGAAATATAAATCATAATAGATTTTTTAATTTCCTGATGTTATTTAGATCTAGTTTATAACAAATAATGACTATGATTAGATGAATTCAAAATTATAATATTAAAGAAACAAAGGCCATAAAAGCTAAGTAAAGAGGAAGTGATTTAGCATGGAGAAAGTAATTATGTTTAGGAGTTTAGAAATAGAGTAATGTTATTTTACACGAATTACTTTTCACAAAATAAGGAGAATTACTATGGTACCTAATAAGTTAAGTATTCAAGGTGAGTTGTCAATAATTTATTAACTGTTAGTTTCACAATAAATGCTTGAAAATCTATTAAATATAAATAACAACTAATGAATGCTTGATAATTCATATTAAATATCAATATCTTAAAAAAAATATAAATACCATAGTAATTCACCAAAACAAATATGAATGATGGAATGCATACAAATACATGAGTGGTGAAAAAAATGACTGCACACTAATTAATGACTATTAACTTGCCATGATTCGTAAACTATTTTACGAAAAAAGCTTTGTGATGTTTAACATCTTCCTTAGAAATATTATAAGTTGTTTGTTTTAAAAATTAACTTATCATCATTGTAATTAATAATGAGTTCATATATAAAATAAGTTGAACTAATATTAAGGAAATTATAATCACCATTTAATAAAGTATTTTCTAAAAAATAAAAATAAGTTAGTTTAAAAGAAATAGTAATACAAACATATCAAATAACAACTTCAAAAATTTTGTTTTGCCCGAAAAAACGATTTCACCCACATGGGCCACATCCAAATGGTTTTGAAATTCGTAGTCCAAGATGGGTAAGCAAGGCTTTGTCGCCAAACGGCAAAAGCAAAACGGCACTGCCAAATTCAGTTGTGGTTCAATCGGGCGGCAAAAATAAAATTTCAAAAAAAAAAGCGAAAAGAAAAGTAGCAATCCACCCTGGTTACCAACTTGGGTTAACCCAACGCCAATTGGAGACATCCAACTCATCCAGTTCTAGCCGTCCATCTCACATTCTCAACCAACCATGGTTAAGAACCCGAATATCTCTCATCTCCCTCCTATAAATCCAACCCAAATATCGCAAAAGCCATTCACATCTCCATTCAAAGGTTATCAGAAGAAGGCGTCTTAATAAACGCCTTCGTTCTATCCTTGCTCCCTTCCTTTTCTTTATTCTTCCAATTCCCCTTCGCTTTCGTTTTCTCCTTTCGATCTGCGAAGATGAGAGAGTGCATCTCAATCCACATTGGTCAGGCCGGGATCCAGGTCGGAAATGCCTGCTGGGAACTCTACTGCCTTGAGCACGGCATCGGGGTAAGTCTCTCCTTCATCTTCCATTGTTGGATCTGACGTTTTTTTCGCTGTTTTTGTTCGATTTTGCGCCGGATCTGTGTTTTTTTTTTTGTTGGAAATCGTTTCGATTTAATAGGTCTGGCTAAATTTGAACGCTATTTTCCGTTTTTTCTCGTTTTCTTGATTTTCTCTTCGGTTGTTGCAATTTTCTATCTTATCTGGATTGTGTTTTAGCATTTAACGTTTATTTTGCCAGATCTATTGTTTTTTTTTAATTTCTACATTCTTAATAGTCTTTTTCTAGATCTGTAGGTTTGGGTATATGACCTGTTTATGGACAATGATTTCAATGCAGAATTTTTTTTTCTTTGTGTTTGGATCTAGAGGTGAATAGATCCATTTGTTTATTGGTTAGATTTAAGATTTTGCTTCTAGAAACATTATTTGTGGTTGGATCTTTTTCCTTACAATGCTAACTGTTAAGAATTTTTGGCATCGTTCTGGAAAATCGGTGTTATTCAGGTTAGTTTGGTGCTCCTTATAAATAATTGTGATAAATTCATGAAAACAGATTTATATGAAAAATTGTGTAAAATTTCATATCTAAATTTTCTACTTCTAATTTCAAAGAATATTCAACTAACATATGTTAATTTTTTGAGATTCTGGAAATGTTTTCTTTGCTTTTTTTCTCCCTTGATTAACGGTTACACTATTTAATTTCTGTGCAGCCTGATGGCCAAATGCCAAGTGACAAGACCGTTGGCGGTGGTGACGATGCTTTC
This sequence comes from Styphnolobium japonicum, assembly GCA_023212625.1. Lineage (NCBI taxonomy): Eukaryota > Viridiplantae > Streptophyta > Magnoliopsida > Fabales > Fabaceae > Styphnolobium > Styphnolobium japonicum. The sequence goes on from JALBWW010000013.1 coordinate 4,811,629, forward strand.
AACACCTTCTTCAGCGAGACCGGTGCTGGAAAGCACGTTCCACGTGCTGTTTTTGTAGATCTCGAGCCCACCGTTATTGATGAGGTGAGAACTGGAACTTACCGCCAGCTTTTCCACCCAGAGCAGCTTATCAGCGGCAAAGAAGATGCTGCCAACAACTTTGCCCGTGGTCATTATACCAGTAAGTCACATCATCAATAGTTCTTTAGTTCTCATGTCTTCATATGTTGGCTGTGTGGTATCTGATGTGTTTCTGTTGTGTCTGCCCCTTTTAGTTGGGAAAGAGATCGTTGATCTGTGCTTGGACCGCATCAGAAAGCTTGCTGACAACTGCACTGGTCTCCAAGGGTTCTTGGTCTTCAATGCAGTTGGTGGAGGTACTGGTTCTGGGCTTGGTTCCCTTCTGTTGGAGCGTCTGTCTGTTGATTATGGCAAGAAATCAAAGCTTGGGTTCACTGTCTACCCCTCTCCCCAGGTGTCCACCTCTGTTGTTGAGCCTTATAACAGTGTCCTCTCTACCCACTCTCTCTTGGAGCACACTGATGTGGCTGTTCTATTGGACAATGAAGCTATATATGACATTTGTCGGCGCTCCCTTGACATTGAACGACCCACCTACACCAACCTTAACCGTCTTGTTTCTCAGGTAAGTTTCATTAAATGTGTACTTTGATCTCGTTGAGCTCTGACTGTGAATATTGGTGTTGATTGCTATGCCCTCCCTTGACATTATGTTTGTTGGTGTTTGATTGCTACGCTCCCTTGACATTATGTTTGTTGGATTTTGGATGTTAGCAATGGGAGGGTTGATTCTTACACACTATATATATTGGATTAATATCTTTTTCTTTTTTTGTTTGCGTTGGGGTTCAGGTGATTTCTTCCTTGACTGCTTCCCTGAGGTTTGATGGTGCCCTGAATGTGGATGTGACTGAATTCCAGACCAACTTGGTCCCCTATCCTAGAATCCACTTTATGCTTTCCTCCTATGCACCAGTTATCTCTGCTGAGAAGGCTTACCATGAGCAACTTTCAGTGGCTGAAATTACCAACAGTGCATTTGAGCCGTCATCTATGATGGCCAAGTGTGATCCTCGCCATGGAAAGTACATGGCATGTTGTCTGATGTACCGTGGTGATGTTGTGCCCAAAGATGTGAATGCTGCTGTTGCTACCATTAAGACCAAGCGGACCATTCAGTTTGTAGATTGGTGCCCTACTGGTTTTAAGTGTGGTATTAACTACCAACCACCCACTGTTGTTCCGGGTGGTGACCTTGCCAAAGTGCAGAGGGCGGTTTGCATGATTTCAAACTCCACCAGTGTGGCTGAGGTGTTTTCTCGCATTGATCACAAGTTTGACCTCATGTATGCCAAGCGTGCTTTTGTCCACTGGTATGTGGGTGAGGGTATGGAAGAAGGTGAATTTTCTGAAGCTCGTGAGGATCTTGCTGCCCTTGAAAAGGATTATGAAGAAGTCGGTGCCGAGTCGGCTGAGGACGGGGAAGACGATAATGAAGAATACTAGAATTTATTTCACATTCTAGTGGCTGGCCTATTGTTTTCTTCTAGCGATGGGTGGGTAGTGTTTGGTGTACTGGCTTTGGCTTTGATCCTTTGTGGTTTGTTTCATTTGATGCATTGTTTTGATGCCCAGATGTTTGAAATATTGTTACAGACCTAGACTTATTTTTTAATGGCATTGCTATCTGTATTCTGTTATCTTTAGTTATATGGTGTTTTTGTTCTATGGATGACGTCCATTTCTCTGCTTTACGAGTGCCGGACCATTGCTTGCTGCTAGCTGCTAGCTGCGTTACTAATGTCAGAATAAATTGACTATTTTTGACAAATTATTTTGGATCCTAATTTTTTTTCACTATGAATTTATGTTTTCTGTGTATAATTTAGTCTTTCACTCATTAAACTTTTCTCGATTTATTATTTGCGATCCAAGTTTGTTTTAAATTAACCTCATACAAGAAGAATTTGATTTTATTTATTTATTTTTTTTGTAAAAATACGAATTTTGTTAATATTTTTATCACAGGCTTATGCTTGCAATAGGAGTGTTTCTTAATTAACAACCATTGAGTGTACTCAGCTAAGATTATATTTGTTTTTTAAATACGAATATTCTGTGTTTAAAAATTTTGAAGTAAAATTACATTTAAGTATAAATGCAATTTTAACATTGCAAAGGTAAAAATAACATTTATTGTTTGTCATAAAAAAAAAGTGTAATAATAAAGAGTTTAGTTTTGATTTACTATTACACTTATTTAATTGTTTATTGTTAAATTATTAAAATAATTTAATTATTATAATAATGATTTTAAAAGTTTAATTCTTTTAATTATATGTCAATACATAATTGAATAATGATGTAAAATTTTTTTACACTGATTTTGAATTAAAATTAAATTTTAATAAAAATATTATTATAATTTGATATTATATTATTATTTTAATAATATTTAAATAAATATATTTTAATAGTTCTTTTAAAAATATTATTATATTTATAATTTAAGTAAACAAAGATTAACGTGCTTCCATAAATGACATGCCTACGTCGATAGAGAGAAAATCATTCTTTACAATAACAAATAAACTCGTAGAAGAAAATAATCAATGAATTTAAATCCCCAAACCATTGTGTACCATCTCTTATAAACCATAAAGAATCACACTGATGCTATGTTGGGATGTTTTTAAGTGAGAAGGAAGAGACGAGAAGGAAAGGTTACGTTCTGAAAGTAGATAGCAGGGAGTTAATTTCCTTTGTTTAAATGTTTAAGTGGGAGAAGGAAGAAAATTTTCTTTACATTATTTTGAAAGTTAAAGTTGAGAAATTAACTCTTATTCTCTTTTATTTAATTTAAGACTTTTGCAGAGTATCTATGAATACTTGTTAAAGAATTAAAATAAAAAATATTACATAAAAATTAGAAGCATTTAATATCATTGAAATACAAAAATCATTTAATACTTTATTTTTTAAGTAATTAAAAGAATTTATTTAATATGTTAAATACTTCATAACTAGTATCTTAAGGGCACTTATTAGTAAGACCCTTAATTTAAAATAAATTCTTTCCCTCTTTTTATCTCCCAATTTAAGAAAGAATAATTTTATAGCTTTGAGGGCTTCCCCTTCCTTTCTCTCTATTCACCTCATTAAAAATCTTCACTTTTCCTTTTCTTTCCCTTCATTCTTCTTCCTTACCTCTTGTCCAAACATAACATTTAATCCTTATGGTTACATGCCTATTTGGGTTTACACCTCAAGTCAAATATTGTCCACTAAACCACTCAGCCACCAAGAATAAAATAACCAATATTTTTTTTTTTAAAATCCCAATTAATTAATACTTGCTAAAAATATCCCAATACTAATCGATGTTCTGGTGTAAGTAAAAAAAAAATGGCACAAGAATCGTTTTCCAATCATTTATGGCAACTTTGTCAAATATGTAAGTGCTAATATTTCATATCAGAAAATTCATAGATACCAAATTGGGTTGGCATTTTTCTTAAAATTGCCAATCCTTCCTTCTTCAGACTTGGTCGATTAGGTAAAGAGTTGGTGAAGGATAAAGCCAATGTGCTCTAGCTCATGAAGGAGTAGAGACTCACTCGAATATCAGTTGGTAAAGAAACATAGACATGGCCATGTCATTGCAGGGCAACAGAACCTTCTCCATAGATGCACAAGGAAATGATGTGTATGACTCTAAATATGATGATGATGGTCACATAAAACGGACAGGTATCTATCTTGCTCCAAACTATACATCGAGTCAATGAATACTTGTTTCATATATTCTGGGTTTAACTTTTGTAATTGTAACTGTATGGTCATGAAGGAACATGGGTAACTGCAAGTGCACACATAGTGACGGCTGTAATTGGCTCCGGGGTGCTATCATTGACATGGGCCATTGCTCAGTTGGGGTGGATTGCAGGGCCTATTATTCTGATTATCTTCTCGCTCATCACTCTCTTCACTTCTACTCTGCTCACTGACTGTTATAGGTACCCTGACCCAGTTCATGGAAAGAGAAACCACAGCTATATGGAGATGGTGAATAATATTCTAGGTAATTACAAATATTAAGGTTTTCTAGACATATATTTGGGTGTGTGTTTTGTTAGGCATGCAAGTGTGAGTGAAGAAGTCTCACATTGAAAAAGAATGAACTAAGCTAGGACCAAATAAGTATAACTACCCATGAATCTAATGTATTAATGTTTAGGTAATTTTCTTTTAAAGTTGATTGTTGCATTATTGTAATCTTTCTGTCTCTTTCTCTCCAGGAGGAATTCAATACCAGTTTTGTGGACTGGCTCAGTACGGAAATCTTGTTGGAATAAGCATTGGATACACTATCACTTCATCCATTAGTATGGTGTAAGATCATAATAAATCTCCCACTGGATCTTTAGCTGATTTATAAAGCCCCGAGAATGGAAATAATGTGTTTTCATTGAAGTTAAAGCCATAAATATGCAATATAATATTTTAGCATCTTATTGTTGTAATCCAAGCACATGTTTCTTAGAGATTGTTCCTTGTTTCTTAACCAGGGCCATCAAAAGATCTAATTGCTTTCATATGAATGGCCACGAAGCGAAGTGTCATACATCAAATTACCCTTTTATGGTCATCTTTGGTATCGTAGAGATTTTATTAAGCCAAATCCCAGACTTTCATGAACTCTCAGGGCTCTCTCTTCTTGCTGCCGTCATGTCTTTTGGTTATGCTTCCATAGGCATTGGTCTCTCCATAGCAAAAATTGCAGGTTAGACATTGCATTTAGTTCCACATAAATTTAATAATATATATTTTACCTTCAAATGTGTCTGCAAGAAAGCAAGAAAAGAGAAAATATGATATCATTTAATAACATTAAACTAACGTACATCGGAATGATTTGTATTGTTTTGGAACTTGAAGGAGGAAACCATGTGAAGACAAGCCTTACAGGGCTTACCGTAGGAGTGGATGTGACAAGCATGGAGAAGCTATGGAATGTCTTCCAAGCAATTGGAAACATAGCTTTTGCATATGCCTTCAGTGTAGTAATTGTTGAGATACAGGCAAGCCATCTTAGGCAAATTTGGTCCTTAATTCATTTCATACTCTTCTAGACTTCTAGTATCGTTACCATTTATCAATTCTAATCGCTTTCTAGCTCCCAAGCTTGATAAAAGATAAACTTCATTTCATTTTTTGAACAGGATACCTTAAAATCAAGTCCGCCAGAAAATCAAGCCATGAAGAAGGCAGCCGTCACTGGAGTCTCAATCACCACATTGTTTTATATGTCATGTGGACTTCTAGGCTATGCAGCATTTGGGAACAAGGCACCGGGAAACTTCTTAACAGGATTTGGTTTTTATGAGCCATATTGGCTTGTTGACATTGGCAATGTTTTTGTTATTGTTCATCTGGTGGCCGCCTACCAGGTAATTTCTTTATGAACAAAAGTTGCTACATTAACATTATGGTGAGGGGGAGTAAAAAAGGAAGAGTTTTTTTTACCATGAAAGAATTCTTTTTATGTAGAAAACTTTAAAAATTTCATTTTGTGTCCACAGGTATTTGCCCAACCCATTTTTCTGCTTGTGGAAAATTGGTGTAGGAAGCGTTGGCCGCAAAGCAATTTCATGGCAAAAGAAGATCTTATCAGAATTCCATTGCTTGGCACTTTTAGAATTAATCTCTTCAGGATCACATGGAGGGCAATGTATGTGATATTCACCACGGTGGTTGCCATGATACTTCCCTTCTTCAACAACATTGTTGGTCTACTTGGAGCTTTTTCGTTCTGGCCCTTGACTGTGTACTTTCCAACAGAGATGTACTTGGTACAAGCTAAAGTACCCAAGTTTTCTCTGACCTGGATAGGGATGAAGTTGCTAAGTGGGTTTTGCTTGATTGTAACTATTGTTGCTGCAGCTGGATCAATCGAAGGAATTGTCACAGACCTTAAAACCTACAAGCCCTTCCAGTCTACTTCCTAGTGCCCTTTTTTAGCTCCATTCCATGTGTTTTTCTACACACCAATAGGCCTTGTTCGTCAACCGTTTCATAGGTTTCTTGGCCGTTTTGTGGTCAAAACTGGGTTAAATCATTTGCTTCAATTGTTATTGTCTTTTTGAGAAAGCAACTTTGATTTCTTTTTTGAGTTCGTTTTCTAATTTTATTCATTAGCCAAATTGTGTTCTTTTCTGGCTATTTTAGTATATTAGCATCTTTTAGAACCTATCTAGAGTAAATGATACTTCTTCACACAGATGATCCAGAAGGTATAAAGCCTTCATCGTTTGTCAAGTCTAAGGACTTCATTTCATCAGCAACTTCATCCGGAGTGATTTAACCTCTAACCGGAACATAAAGAATTATGTGTAAAGCTGCTCCTAATGGGCTTTCATTTAAATTTAAAATTATACATATCATATATGCAAATGCAAAGGGATGGTAAAGAATTGAGTAAATGAAGATGAACGCAAAATAGACAAGTAGTTCTTCCTGGATGATATTTTACAAAGGAAGGAAACAGTATTTTGATATCTGTAACTAGATTCCTAGGAGCTAAGTATGTGATATGTTGCCTTTAATTTAGCCGGGGTGCTATCTGAGATATCCTTTCATCTTCCAGGATTGCATAAGGGTCCACATATTGGGGAGGTGATAGAGACATCTTGCTTGCGTCGTGGACAAAAGTTGGTCCAAAATACTGCAACAGTATACTAAAGGATCAAACCCAGCTCTCAAAAACATTAAAGGCATCATTCATTCTTATATATCCACTACAAGCAGAATCAATTCAAAAAACAGTGAGGCTTGAAGAACACAAGCAAAGAAGTTAGTGTAAGATCAACATGTCACAAATAAGAAATATATTTCCATTTCTCAACAGGGAAAAATTATTTCATACCGTGAATTCATGCTGTATAAAGTTTGTTGGCTAGTATTAATATAAAAACACAGAGTTCTGAAATGAAGTGGCTGCTCCCAAGAATTAAATGGCACAATTGTAGTTTGTACTCAGTAATTGAGAGTTTTGTCAGTTCACCAGACAACAGACACAAAATACATGGACATACAAGTTACAACATTGCCTGTGGACTATAGCTATTAACATGACCTACTGAAGCAAATTAAAAATGAAAAAGGGCAAGGGAGGAGCGAACCAACTACAATTATCAATGAAGTATTAATCAATGGTCTTCAGTTCTAATGGCTTTTCTTCCTAATAAAAAATAAAAAATGGAAGCTGAAACTATAGGTTCTAAACTTGTCATAGTTTGCCACTATAATAGGTTCTGTTCTGTCTACCAAATTGTTATTTAGTTTATAACAAACAAGTTAATAGTTGAAAGAAAAATCATGGTATCATTGTACAAATAAGATGGCCAAGATACTATATACATTACTTAACATGCCAACAGCATGGTCTCATAGGACAAATAAAAAGAAAGTCATGTATGCATTAATTGACAGGAAAAAAACTTACAAAGTAGAGAGCAGAAAAAAATGCAGCAGTTATGAGGATCAACGGCCCAAATCCCAAGAAGAATGTTCCTCCAATTGTCAACAAAAGTTTAGCCCGAGGGACCAATCCCTGAAATGGATAAATACATAAGTGATTTCCCGTAATTTCACCCAAAAAAAGGCAGGTTAATTAGATCTAAGCCTCTAAGCTCACTTCAATATAATACATGATCAGTTAGTGGCATTTGATTTTCGAGAAGAGGACAGATGTGGGCTACATTTCTATTAGCCAAAAGACTCTTAATAAATTATGCGGGTGCTGCAATTGCTAACTTCTCTATCATTAATTCAATGCAAAAGAAAGTGCACCATTGTCTACACTGGTCTGACTGAGAAAGGCCATTGCATACTATGGACATCATGTTCATTTCTCAATGCATCATCTCTAGTATCATCATCATCATTATTATTACAAGTTTATTACTACAACAGAGTACCTGCTGATTGTTTTTTCCAGGTAATTAATGCCCATTTCACACTTCTCCCAAATTTAGTTCCAAGCAATTACTGAAACTCATATCATAAGAAGCATGGAAGCTATATTTCTATGATGGAGATTGAGAAATGAAAACTTCAACATCTTATTACTCTCTTGTTACTCTCTTAATTCATGAAAGGAGAATTATTTATTACAGAGCTGATAAGGTACAGACTTTATTTTGAAATTATTTAAAATTCTCCATCTCATTCTCTCAGCAAAGCTATTTATGAAGAGACAAGAAATAATGTTTGTTAGAATTTAACTTAACTATAAAATCATATTAATCTCTAAAGTTATGAAAGTAGAATTATTTATTGGAAAGCTGATGAGATACAAACTTTATTTTGAAAATTACTTGAAACTCTAACTAATTCTCTGCAGAAACCATCTGACCTTTCAAGTTCCAAATATCTGATCAAGACGTGAGGTCTCAAAGTGTTCTTGCTACTATTTGAAGTTTAAAATACAACAGCCAGATTAAGTTTGGTGATTTGAATTACAAAACCAACAATTTTAAGCACTGACAACTGCCAGAAAAAAATTAGGAACTGATGCCACTCATCAATGAAATATAGACTTGGACACATAAAACAGTATAGAATGTTTCAGGTATGATGTTGAAACCACAGCCTTGTTGCCATTTATAACTGAGTTTCTGTATTCCTCTTCATTTATTCATCCTTCCAGTCTTTCTTTCTCCTCCCCGTCCCTAATCTTTTTTCTCATTAATAAAAAAAAAATATTTGAATTAGTATTCTTACTTCACATTGAAACACCCTTGTGGCAATACAAAAAATGGAACACATGATGGATTAATGTAAACAAACTACTGGCAACAAAACCTTTGACACAACATTACTGATACTTGATATATTATTCAAGAAATGTCAAGACAATGAATCAACCTCAAGACCTTCACTGTTCAGCGCCATAGATCGCTCCCTCTGATTGTCTAGACTCCTCTCAACATTGGTTGAGACAGCATTTCTGTTTGGGAATCCTCTATCTTCTTCATTCAAATATATCTCTTCATCAAGTCCATAGTTGCTTTGCTTGTAATCCTCAAGCAATGATGTAGGGGTCATACCCCTCCTCTTCAATTCCTTCATAAATAATGACTCAGGAGGTTCTTCTCCTGAAAATACAAATAGTGGCACGAGCCATCAAAGGTAAAGTTAGTCCCTTGATGTTCTATTTAATCACTTATAATTTGAACCGCTTCCACACAACATCCACTTATCTTGCCAAAACATAATAATATACAGTTTTTCTTGCTAATCAACAATACAAGAAAGACCAAACAATAAGGGGGCCTATGTGTTTGCTCGAGTTGAGATAATACTGTCCAAGTAAAAAATGACCCCATCAAGCTTCATTTCAGAAGTATTTATCTTCACGGGTCTATAAAGAATACTGCATCCCTGAATTCAAAACTATCAATTTTAACAACTGCTTGCAATTCTGTCTCTTGCGTTATTTCACAATGAACAAGCTGAAGGCACATAGTTTAGTACAAAGTTCATCCTACACTGAATCTACTGAGAAAACAGAGTGAATATCACAAATACCCATCAGCAAAAAAACAGAGCTCAGAAAGATTGTAACTTGTGTATTATTTCAAATTAACAATAATTCTTACTAATATAATAGATATTACATACAAAAAGTAAGAAACTTCAAAATAGCAAAGCAAAAATTATTACAATTCTGAAGAGACAATTATTCTTCTCATTTAAGTATAACCAAAAAAAAAAAAAACTTGCCATTGTTTTGGTTCTTGGAATCTTGAGCTCCACAGCAGACCCTGAACAAGGTGGAAGACTTGGAGCCGCTGAAAGTTTGCAACTTTGTGATCCTTTTCTGGAAATAGGAGTGTGGGGAATTGCATGTAGATTTTCTGGGAAAATTGGATTGGGAAAGGGAAAGTTGAGAGAGGGTGGGTCTCAAGATTTGCAAGGAAGCCATAACAAGCACACCAACTCCTAAGAGAGAGATTTCATTGGGACCCAAAGGGAGGAAACGGGTTTGGTTTGGTTTGGTGGCAGAGGGAAGGCTTCTTCTAGAGGAACAAGCAAGTGGAGCAGAGACTGCAGGAGCTGGAGCAGGGTAGTTTAGCGTCAGAGGACCAATGGTGGCTATTGTGCGCAGGGGTTGGTATGCTTTTGTGGCTAGTACTTGTGGATTTGCGGTTAGAGGCTGACAACATATAAAACAAAACCAGACAAATGATTTATGAATTTTTTTTAAAAATTATTTGACAAAGTTATAATGAAATTATAATGTTATCCATTACATATATATTTTTTGGTGGAAATGTTATCCATTACATGAATAAATTCATGTGGGTATAATCCACGAGGGATGGTACAGTGAAAGCGATTTGTGTTTCTTAAGAAGAGAATTTAAGTTCAATTTTTGTGAATATTTTATAGGAAAGACTTTATCATTTTGCTCTCAATTTGAAAGAGATTATTCTCATCGACAGTTCAAATAAACTGAACTTATGAGAAATGCTTCTTAATTTTACAAAAATAAAAATAAAAATGCGTGGATATAAGTTTGTGTTATTATTTTTATTTTTTTCAAAGATATTTTCTTCCTTAATATTTCTCTTTTTTGGTCCATTCCTGTGTCTATGACACAGTTCAATCATTCTCTTCCTTTCCTTCCACGAAAACCTGGGAAACTTGTGATGTTATATTGCTTATAAAATATGAACATAATGATGTTATCTAGTTTGTCTTTTTTTGGGTAAATTTTAGAAACCTGCTTGTTTGCTTTATCAACAGTAAAAACAAAATGGTTTGTCAGGTAACAGGGAAAAATAAAAAGAATGAAAATTGGCATTTGGCAATCAATGCATGTATTGTAACGTTACTAATTTTTATTGCTTCCTCGTTGCATGTCTCAAACCTTTCAAGGGTATGCTTACCAAAAGAAAATGAAAAATTTAAAAAGAATAGAATTTTGATAAACTAAATATATTACAAAGGGCGAAAAATGAACGTAACGTGATTCTCAATTTTCAATACTTTTCATTTTGTCTGTGCTAAGCAAGTGCTAGACAATTTCAATTGTATCACTGTCTCACGTAACTGTCTACCCTCCAACTTTCAATTGTAGGCTTAATTCACATATGCTTGATTGACATGAATAACCCTTTTTGCTCTAATTTAACCCTCAAAATATCATTCATCATCCACTCATTCTCAGTTCTAGTTATTTAAGGTCAAAGTGTTTAGACTACTTTTGGTGCCTGAATTACGCTTAGTTGTTTCTTATTCTGCTAAATTGCATAACTGGTTATTGGCAGTCAGCAAGCAAGAAATTATACCCACATAGTCACGGATAAATTGAGAATCAGAAGCCATCTGGGAAGATCCCCTTGCGTAAGAATATCATGAAAAAAACAAAGCTTGGGCTTGGATTTGCGTGTAAGCTGAGGAGCTTGCCATTGTAGTATTCTATTGTTGCTCAAGGCAAGCAACCCCATTCATCGTAATCAAAGTTGACAAATCAAATATAATTGCAATACATTGTGTAAATTGGGCATTACATAAAGTGTAATTAATAATCATCTTTTAAAATGGGTTCTTGAATGATGACAGAAACAGCTAGAATTCTAAAAATGAGTATTCATATACTTTGTCGAATAAGAACATAAGCTAGGAATACAATATCCTACCCCCAAGCCTAGAAAATATACAGACACGTGTCCCTTCAATGGACTAGGAGATTTTTGCTGCTTTGCGTTCTAGATAATATTCTTCACCTGAATTGACTGAAAAGCCTTTGCGGGTGTTGGAGCAACATCTGAGACCACTAGAACAACATCTCCTTGGCTAATCAATCCTTTAGATTTCATAAGTTCGATGGATTTTGAGATGTTAGATTCTGCATCATCTGACAAATCAACAAGGAAGGGTACAACACCCCATTGCAAATTTAGAGCCATACGGGTACTGTCATCATTGGTGAAAGCAAATATGGGAGGATTTGGACGGTTACGTGATAGGAGTGATGCCATGAATCCATGCTTTGTGTATACAAAGATGGCATCCACGCCAAGGTTGTTGGCTGCAGACATGCACAAATGGGAAAATTTTAATAATTACTTTCGAGCCACCATGCAGATTTCACAACAGCATGACTCTTATAATCAGAAGTTGTAAGAAGAATATGAAGTACCCATTTCAACAGCACAATTGCATATCTGCTCAGTGATGCGATCTGGCAATGATACTCCAAGTTGACGATGACTGAGAAGGCTTTGTGTGTTTTCCTTCCGACCCCATGATTCCATTTTACTGCTACTCATATCCAGGACAGCCAGAGCTTTCTGTCCATATGATCCAATGGCTGACTCACCAGACAACATCAAAGCATCAGCATACTGTCGAACTGCTTCAGAAACATCTGCTACCTTATTGCATAAAAGCAAAAACTATCAGAGAGGAGGAAAGTTCAGCATTCCAACTGGAAAAACCTATCATCATATAGGAAAAGATGGGAATTCTGTTCTAGTAATATTTCTTCTCAACATAAGATGCTGTCCATCCAACCAAATTGATAATAACAATCCTGGTTGTATAAATTGATTTTACCTCGGCACGTGTGGGTGTCGGATATTCAACCATTGACTCAAGAAGCTGAGAAGCTACAATCACTGGCTTGTTTAGTTGTCTGCAGATGTAAACTATACCCTCTTGGACTGCAGGAATCTGTTCAAGTGGTATTTCGACTCCAAGGTCACCACGAGCCACCATGATTCCATCAGAAGCTTGGACTATTTCCTCCAGTTTATGAAGGGATTCTAAGCTTTCTACCTTTGCCAATACTTTTATGGATCTGAAACAATCATTTACCATTCTTGATTTGTGCTAAAATAACTTTTTAAAAAAGCATTTATATAGCAGAAAAGAACACTGATGTTTACACAACTTGAGTCAATTAACTATTGAATAGATATGCTGTTAACAGCAGTATACTCAAACGGCAATGACAGAAAGGAAGCTGACCACCGATATTAATAACTCAATCTATACATTTCTTAAATCACAATAGGTGCAATACTAACCTAGGAAATAGCGCTGAATGTGCCAGTTTCTCATAAAGATTATGAAAAACCCAACTTATAAGGTTTCTAGCAGTTGCAACCTATATGATTTCAAATTAAAGATGAAAAAATGACCCCTCTAGGTTGATAGTGACATGAACATCCCCATCACGATGCAGTGCAAGTATCGCACACCAGGGTGCTGTCATAGCAGTTAAAAGGGTACACAAAAATCAATGGATGTAATCCAGTAACACTTGGAAGATTCCTAGCTACTAGCATTTTGTTCTAGAAATTATTCCAACATCTTTTAAGAGGAGTAATAGGTTACATTATATTGATAAAACTGTATAAATGATACTTTTGTGAATTTGTGCTTCCTTACTTGGTTGATGTGGTAGAGAGGTAGTTCTTTAGATCCTTAACAGAATCAGCATGATTGACAAAGGATAAGGCAAAAAAATCAACTCCCTCAGAGATACCAAAATCAATGTCAGCCCAATCCTGTGGATAAAACAATCTGAATTTATGAGAAAAACATATAAGCGAAAGATTTCGGGTTTACAGCTATTATTCAAAGAAACATACAAAAGTACATTAATTAAGAATTTGAAACGCTCATTTCTGAAGAAGGTAGTTTGGCTGTGTGCTACGTCGGTTGTGTTGCCACTGAAACTAGTGTAAAAGTAATTTTAGTAACATTATAAAGGAAAAAAATTTACACCATTGATTGAGAATTTTAAAAAAAATATTGCATTTATGGTAGTTGAAGGATCATCAGTTTAACAGTTCTTCCCGCTCTTTTGAAGGACACTGAGGTGAGGAACAAAACTTGGAACTTTGGAAAAATATAGTATGCAATTTATCTATGTCTTGACATAATGTAAGGGCATGGATTCTTGAGGAATATATTATTCATCACATTAACAAAAATATCAAACATGGGTTTTGACAACCAGTTGACATTGTCTCATTGTTTGCTTAAGGAGGCTTCCAGAGATTTAATGCTGCAAAGATGAAGAAGTACTACCTTTTGCCATAGAAGTAGCTGTGCAGAACCCAAAATTTATCCTCCATGATCTTCATTAAATAAGTGAAAAATAGAAGCTGCAATATATATACCTTTGTTGATAGAGTGGGGAGCTCGTAATTCCTCCCCAAAAGTTTTCCATCTCTCCAGAAACTAAATTTGGCACCAGGTAGGAAAATACCAGCATCTATGCACTTACAATGCAAATCACTTCCAGTCTTTTCAACGACTACAAAGCATGCCATTCCACCATCAATGACTAATTCATCACCCACTTCAATACCTGCAACCATCAACTAAGTTCAGTATTCACTTGAATACATTCCTTTATTGGGAAAGAAAAGGAAGGGTTGATTCTTCACTCAAATAGCAAAATATCACTACCTTCAGAAAAACCTCTAAAGTTTGCTTGAACGGTGAATGGACGAGAACCCTCAAAATGCTCAGCAGTAAACCGCCAAATCGAATCTTCCTGAAACAAGAATAGACATTTTTCAGGAGTGAGTGCATGCTTCCAAATTCAATTCGGCAAATTCTAGGACTTTGTGATCATAGCGGACTAGCATAAACAAGCATTGCCTAAACTAAAAGGAGCAGAACCAAATGAAAAAAAGAAAGAAAAAAAAAAAAAAGAATCCACAAATGGCAGATACATATACTAAATGTTACCTCTACTTTAACAGAGGAAGGAGCCCCATGATCAACATGAATCTGACTACCCTCAGTGTCAATCATCACAGAAACAGAGAAACCTTTTTCCTCATTCAGCTTCTTGATCTTCCTAATCACATCCCGGTGCCACTCCCTAGTGCCATGGCACATGTTGAGCCTGGCAACGTTCATTCCTCCAAGTGCCAACTTCTCTAGATCCTGCAATGAGCAGCACGCTGGACCAATTGTGCAAACGAGCTTTGTCTTCCTCAACCCCCCAAACCCCTTCTCTATCAACTTTCCTTCTGAAACCACGTCCAACCCAAAACTCCCCTCCAGAGCCTTATTACTCTTTGATCCCTCCAAGTCCAAACCCACTTGCACGGCTGCATGAACCTTAACCCCATGATTTCCCTTCCTTTTCTCTCCCTTACAACAAACAACTGGGGTACCAAAAACCCGATTCTTCAAATCAACTTGAAGGTTTCCAGCCACAGAAAACTGGCAAACAAGGCTTAGATCCCTTGCTGCCGCAGCCATTGACTTCAAAACCATGGCCAGAAGTATTGGTTACAGAAACTTTACCCAGGCCTTTTGCTGGGAAGAATCAAGGTCTAAATCTATAATGTGGGACTGAAAAGTTTTGAACTTTACGATAATTTAGATGTTGGGTTTGAACTTTGAAGGGATTTGTGTTGTAAACTCCGCCAAGGTTTGTATTTTGGTTACAGAAGAAACAATAAAGGGAGTTTATTAGTCACTGTTTAGTCTATAATTTTACACTAAATTAATAAATTATTTAATTTATACAATTTAAAAATAACTAAATAGGTATTTATAATTTTTAAATAATGCATTTGATCACTGACATTATTTTATTGTGCTAACCGTACTAATCATTCTTTTTAATTTATATATATGTGAGCATGGTTATCACATAGACGCAATGACATTAGGCTGGAATTGCTTAAAAATTATGGTGTTTGAAAATTATGAAAACCAGTTTTAAATTGTATCAACGAAACTTAATTTAACTTGAAATTGTGGACTAAATAAGTTATTTATTTATTTTTGCATTTACTTCTTGAAATGGTAAAGCCAATTTAGGGATATCACCAAAAAAAAAGCCAATTTAGGGTTCACCGTCAAATAATTTTGAAAGTTGGTGGAAAGTGAAAAGAGAGCACAGGACAATTATTTGTCGGAATTTAACGGTCAACTACTTCCCGTCAACCTCTTTAATATGCGCCGAGGTGTTGTTGTGGCGCTTGAGTTGCCTGGTAGCTACTGGGGTTTAACTTTGGAGAAATAACTCAAGTTTAATTTTGATTTATTGGTGTAAATTTTTTTTTTACAGTGTCATTTAATTATGTATTCTCAACTTATTAAAAGAATTTGCTTAAAAGTCTAACACTTTTAATATTATATCGGTACATGATTAAATAACAGTGTAAAAAAACTTTAGTTTCTTTACACTGATAGTGCATTAAAATTAAATCCATAACTCAAATGGTTAGTTTGATGAAAGTAATGAGTATTTAGATCGTTTTAAAAATTAACTAAATATTTAACTATATTAACTAATAATTTATATACGGTTAATTACGTATCAAGTATTAAAATAAAAATAAATTATTAATTAATTATATATAAATTATTAATTAATGTAATTGAATACTTAATTAATTTTAAAAATAAACCAAATGATCATTACTATTCATCGAAATAAATATTTGAGTTATTTTTTCTTTAACTTTTAAGATATGTATGGATCATTTCACGGAAGAGTTTAGAGGAAAATGAAAAAAATGATAACTTTTTATCTTAAGTAAATATTCTTTTATTTGAAAATTTTTTAAAATAAAAAAATAAAATGAGAGATTATCATATAAATTTTTAATTATTCTTTATTTAATTTTATAAATATTTTATAATTTTCCTAATTTAAAAATAAAATATTATCTTTCCTCTCATTTTTTCTCTAAATTCTTTCACTCCAATCATACCTAAGGAATGATTAAAATATTATCTGACAATCTTTCATTTTATGTTTTTATTCAAAAAATATTTATTTAAAATAAAAAAAATTAACATTCCTCGCCCTTTTCTTTTAAAAACTTCCATTTAAACATACCTTAAGGTTGTATGGGCGTGTTTGGAATGAAAGTACAAGTGGTCAGAAGGGTTTGGTGACACAGGATTGAAGCTCGTATAGCAAGCAGCATGCGAGTCTTGTACACAATCTGGTTGCAGTTTGCGACGGAGCATTTCCAAGGGATTGATTTGGACTTTGAACCAAGTTCCCCACTTGACAACTGACAACTGATAAAGCAACACTGCAGTGCCCATCTAAGGAAGTCCTAGGCAGTGGATAGATACTCTCTGATATGAATTACAGCTCTGTAGATCATATATATATGCTCATCGTTTCAAAATATATTCCAGCATTGATAATTCTTTTTCGAGATGATAATTTCATGAAACTGCTTTTATAATTCCTGCATACCAAATCATCAGAGATTGCAAATTATTTTGATCTTTGTTTACTTAAAAACTAATTGAAGTTTTGTATCATTCTTTCAATGAAAAAAACTTAACTTGTCTGATATACTCTTAATTTTTGTTCAACTAAATTTGGCAAGTACATGGCTTATGTCTGTAGACTATGTATGTACATATACTCACATAGACATGTAAATGTAATTATATATACATCCAGTTTCATGCAAGCTGAATATTTGTCTTTCTTATAATTATAGATGTCTCCTGCATTTGTTTATGTGGATAAATTGGAGGGAATTAGTTGCCCCACAAATGATTCTCAGCTATGATTCATTGCATCCCAGCCAACATAAACGACAAGGATCTAAGCAGAGCAGGTTCTATAGCGTTTTCACGAGTGCTGCTACTAGTACATAAGGTCACGAGGGATTTAAGCTCATCCAAAAGGCAGATTTGCATAATTAGGTATACTGCACTAAGGTCACATGGCCTGCAATAGTTTGTTATAATATTATTTTATGTCATGAAAACAAAGAACACGGTCCAAAAAGACAACCTAGACAAAGTGGATGATGGAATTTGAAGCAAAAAACGTGTTGATACTGATAAGTCAATTGATAAAAAGGATAAATTTGGAGCACGTGAGGAATATAGATCACGTTGCTTCTTCTATCTTTCTGCCAAACTGATGCACTAATTTTACCATGATATTAAAACTGAGTCTGTATTATTATTGACCCTGATCAGTACAGTAAGCTGAGACTGAGAGTGTTGTTTTTGGCCAACCTTGGGCATTAGAATCCGATATCCCTTTCAATATGAAGGGGGAGGAAATTAATGTCATTAGGTGAGAGGTCTCTTATCTTTAACTAGGTAAAGTTGAAAACATGAGTTCAGCAAGATTGCAAATCTTTAGTGGCATCACAAAGTACCCCAATATTGCTTGCAAAGATCGGTTTTAAGTCTGAACTTCAATTTTAAAAAAAATTAAAAAAAAAACACTTTAATGAATTGACTTAACTTGATGTTGATCTTCAGCACATATATTTAGGAGAGGCTTTCACATGGCCTAAGTACCCGCAAAGTTAGATGGTTCAACATCACAAATTTGACTCTCCTATATACTCTCCGAATGTCAATTAGTGGTGGGTAATGTAGTGATTGGTCCCCCAAATAACGCATTTACTTGGCCTAACTCCAAGCATATTCTCAGACTCCTCTGCAAATATTCCTCACTGCTTGCCTATGAAAAATGAACTTTGACTGGAGAGGTAAATGTCATTTGAGCCCCATGACCAATACACTACTTGCCAACTTTAGTTGATTCAAACTTTTTTATGGAAGGGTAAAACTAAAACAAAGAAAAACATTGACTATTTGGGCAGGACATTTACTGTGAAGCTTCATGATCGAAGTTGAAATAATAGTTTTTTACTGTGAAGCTTCACGATCGAGGTTGAAATAATAGTTTATTAGGCTATTTAGCTTTTATAATGACAATACTAATTGCGCAACTAAAAGCTTTACAAGAGGAATATCTCTGTTCACAAAAGATATTAGACGCTTATAATTCAAATAATATTAATATCTAATGCAAAGTTGTTTACCGTAAAATGTATATATGTTAAAATTAACATTTTCATTTTTTTTTCATTCTAAAATTTACATTGAGAAAGAGTTATCTATTATTATATAACTCACTTCTAAAAAAAAAGACTTTATTCTAAAATGACTATGATACTGAGGATAAGGTAAAGAGTAAAGATTATCTTACCAATACCATGTATGATGTATCCCATAAAGCAACCATCTATAAAGTTTAAAACTTTTGACTCCCATAAACTAGGCCAACCAACAAATGAATTAAATAAGTAAAATTGAGAAAGGGGAAAAGCAGAGGAGTTTCCAAAGTCCAAAGTCCAAAGTCCAAACCACCTTCATTAATCTTACCTTTGTGCATTGTATATACACATTTCACTATATTCATTCTTCTTCACAATAACATACAATCCTTTCTTCCTCTCTGCAAACTGAATATTCCCCACAAAATCCATATACACATTTTCTCTCTCTGTTCATCAATCTCTCACACACACTCTACACTTTCATGTACACTCATATTATACAACATGAAACTGTAGAGTGAGAATCCCTCTGCAGTCTCCTTCTGTATTTTTCCATTTTCTGCAGAGTGAAACGCAGTGCACAAGCAGATAAAAACACGACCTTGGCATCAAATCCTATATATATATATATATATACTTCCATATTGATTTTTTTGAGATTGAACTTAGCTGTGGATTTTACAGCGGGAAAGGTATATATATAGAAGAAAATTGAAACGAAGAGGAGAAAATTTTGATATTTGAAATAGGGATTTTGTGGGGTGGGGGCATGAGGTTGAAGGGTTCTATCTGCTGCGGAGAAAAAGAGGAAGAAGAAAAAGAAGTGGGTACGACGGCGTATTCGATGCAGAAACTGGTGGTTGGGTACGCCTTGACGTCAAAGAAGAAGAAGAGCTTTCTGCAGCCAAAGTTCACTGGCCTTGCCCGGTATTTATCAACATTACTGCTTCTTCTGCATCCATATTCATGTAACTCTGATGAGGCTCTTGTTTCCAATTTCATGTCACGTTCATCTTATTTTTTTATTAATTCGTACGCATAAATAATTTCAAAATAAACTGAAATAATTAATTACAGACACTAAGTTGATTATTTATATATTCTCTATCTTTTTAGTTTTAAATTTATTATTACTATGAAATTTATTTTCCTGGCAGTTTGTATTAAAAAAAATTCTAATGATCAACTATCTTAGAATGTCGCTGCTATCTTGACACTCTCAATAGTGATCCTTAAATTTATTTATTTTTATGTATAATGCAGGAACAAGGGGATTTTCTTTGTTGCCATTGATCTAAACAAGCCGCTGCCAGAACAAGGTCCTTTTGATGTTGTATTGCATAAGGTTGGTGACATTTCGTTCAGAATTTTATCGTTATTGACGTGTGAAATTCTTCATATGTGGTTTATCTTGTTATTATATTTTTTTAGTTTTGATTTACGGTTTTGCTGACTGGCCATTACTGTTTTAAGAACTACTTCTGTTTCTGTCTTCTCTATATTATAATCTGACAAACTATTTGTTCTTTCCAGTTGTCAGGAAAAGAGTGGCGCGAGACTATTGAGGTTTGTGAACTCCAAATACTTCTACCTTCATTTACATTGCACTAGCAATATTGCGTTGTTTTGATCTTTTGATACACCCATTCATGGCATTGCATGAGATCGTTAGCATCTATTGATATGGGAATTAAGTATGAAATGGCGGTGATTGGCTGGACAACCAAATCTTCTGGTGGACTTTTTTGATTAGGCATTGGTGGACTTTGTTGCCTAAAGAACAAATTCTTATTTCTCGTTATCTTTTGCTTCATTGTTTCTTCGTTGAAAATGTTGTTCCCTTTTAATTTTAAATAGCGACTATTTGCAGTACTATGGCATGGAGATCAAATTTCTTAAAAGTACAAGGCTGGCTGAGATAATAGTTTAGAAGCCAATAATGCTACATACCAAATGCAATCATCTCTGGTAATTTTGTAATTAAAAATTTCCAGATAAATATAATGATATCAGCTTAAAAGGGATGAAACATGAAAACTTCTGACAGATGGTTTAATAATACATTAAGTGCACGAGAAGTCTGGTTAACTTGTTCACAAATTTGACTTATACAAAGGTTTGATCTTCTGTTTCTTCTGTGTCCTAAAAAAGTTTGCTTCATAGTTTAGTGAGATGATAAATTACAATATTGGTCCTAGTGTTAAACATTCTCTGCTAGTTCATGGCTGACTGAAAATATATATTTGGTGATTGTGTCATGCTTTCTAAGTAGTCTGTGAAGTTTGTATTTTGATGGGGCTAATTGCTCCTTTTTTTCTTCTCTTTTTATTTTTGAAGGATTACAGGCAAAAACATCCAGAGGTAACCATCCTTGATCCTCCAGATTCAATTCAACATTTACACAACCGCCAATCCATGCTGCAAGATGTGGTGGATCTAAACTTATCTGACTGCCATGGTAACTTGTTTACTTCAATTTGCTATAATAGATGATAAAACTTAAAACTCTTCATCTGAAAGTCTTGGGATTGTACATGAATCTTTAATCAAAAGTATTATTCTTCAACGTACATCTTGCTCTTGTATTGGGCTACTTATTCAACTAAATTATTTTATTTTATTTTTTCAAATGTATAAGCCTTTCCAAAAATATGGTTTTTGATAGAGTGCAATGACGTTGTTTGATCTATGTAGCCAACCCCACCTAGTAGAAAAAGACTTTTGTTGTTCTTGTATTTTTGGAATGTATGAATAAGTGATTGGCTTTTCGTTTTTTCAAGTTGAATCTGTATTTCATTTTGGTAAACTAGGTTTTTGCAATGCTCACCAATATTTGCATTTATTTATTAACTGTTGTTTTTAAGGCAAGGTTTGCGTTCCGCGGCAGTTGGTTATCACAAAAGACCCATCTACTATCCCTTTCGAAGTCACTAAAGCTGGGATGAAGTTGCCATTAGGTATGTATCAGGTCATTACTTTTGTTCTAGGGATAGATCTGGTTATTACTTACCATTTTATTTTAGCCACATGCAATTGGCATGCATTCAGCCAACCTCTGCATTGATGTGGTTTTGGGTGTTGAATGAGAATAGCTTTGAATATTTGAATGGGCTTAAAATACCTTGTTTGTATCTATTGGATATTCCATTTTGAAGATGTTATGTTTTATCTTATGCATTTATATCGTTGTTCTGATTATCCTGATTGGGATGTTTCAGATATACTGTCATCTCTCGTGTTGTGTGTACTGATGTGTATCTTAAAAATATTCACATTTTTTTTTTGTTGGTAATTTTCAGTTGCAAAACCACTAGTTGTGGATGGCAGTGCAAAGTCACATGAACTATTTCTTGCTTATGATGAATTCTCTCTTTCAGAGCTTGAACCTCCACTGGTTCTACAAGTGTGTCAATCATGGTTTGTGAACTGATCCATTGACCTTAATCTTTATGTTCAATTCACATTTTTATCTAATCTCTTTTTCATTTTTTTTTGGGGGGTGGTGTTTCATTGCAGGTGGTCTTCTCTTTAAGATTTATGTTGTTGGGGAAACCATAAAGGTTGTGAGGCGTTTCTCTCTTCCTAATATCAGTAAACATGAGCTATCAAAAGTTGCAGGTGTATTCCGTTTTCCGAGAGTTTCATGTGCAGCAGCTTCTGCAGATGATGCTGATCTCGATCCTAGTATTGCCGGTGAGACTCAAGAAAGCTGCCCTCCTCTCCCACCACCACCAGAAACAAAAAGGGGAAAAAACCACCCAAAAGTATTTTAAATGGAACATCTTTTAAAACCAATACTATTCCATTTTTTTATGCTAATGTCAAAGGTCTGTTTAGTTATGAACTAGTGTTTTATCTTTTACTTCCCAATTGATATGAATGTCTTTTAAAGCTGTATCGAGGTACTGAATGGTGGAGGCCTGCCATTAAATCCTGTATATTGACTCATTTACAGAGTGAATCCCATTGTGCAGCAACTACTACCCCTTCCCCCTCTCTTTCATGAGGCCTTTATGTAGTTAGGCGACTGTGTGAGTTGGCACTTGCAAATAACTGAGTAAATGGCTGGAACTAGCGGCTCATTTCAACTTACTGTGACACTTGTTGCAGAACATCCACCAAGACCTTTATTGGAGAGGCTTGCAAGGGAGCTCCGTCGTAGATTGGTATTTTCTTTTATTATTTTACTTCCTTTTGCAGTTACTTTTCATTTCTGGATGATATACTAAAACCAAACTGCATCACCATCTCTAGGGACTCCACTTGTTCAACATAGATATGATTCGGGAACATGGGACCAAGGATGTGTTTTATGTCATTGATATCAACTACTTTCCTGGCAAGTATAACCTATTTGCATTTAATCAAGTTCCACGGTTTCTCATTATGTTAGTGCATAAATTGTGTGGAGTGCTGGTTCTTTATACTCTCTCTTGTGAGCTTCCTCTCTGTCCTAGAAATTCCCTTACTGTCCCATTGAAAAATAACGCATTTCTTGGTTTTGTCTATGTACTGTTTGTTGCTTAATTAGGTCCAAGAAGATAATTGAATTTGAACTTCACTCCTGAAAGCAACTTGCTCTATATTAGTCAGCGATAGGATTATAATAAGAAATGGAATTTATATAAAGAAACTCCTTGAAGTCATAAGATTTTCATCACGATGTTTTGTGGATTATGGGTTCTACATTTACAGGATCTCAAGCCATACACATTTTATACAGAAATGACAGAACTAAAAGAAATTCTCTGATTACAAATAGTTGATAATTGATGTCATATGAGCCCTGAACGAATGGCAACCAAGTCTCTATAGCTATGTTTTTTCCAAGGCTTCTTGGAAGCACTATTTGATCTCCAGATTTTCACTTTGTTTGGGTCAAATTTAGTGCATATGAATTCTAATATTTGACACTGTCCTTTTTTTTTTCTTTTTTTTTTGCATTTGTCCACTGGTTATCTCTCTTGGTTATTTGGTTTATATTAAAGTTTGTCCATGTATTTTTTGACATTTTAATGATACATTTTTCCAGTTCTTGGCAATGCATATGCTGCTAGCCTGCTATGCTATACTGGCTGAACATTATGTTCTTTTACCCACTGCAGGGTATGGAAAAATGCCAGACTATGAGCACGTATTTACAGATTTTCTACTTGGCCTAGTGCAGAGCAAGTGTAAGAAGAAACTTACTACCTAAACTAAGGGAAGAGAATAGATCCATTGAGTATGCTGTTCTTGCAGGTGGTTTCTTGAAATTGAGGAACATCCTAGTTTTAACAAATTTATCTACAAACTGGTATGGAATGTAACTGAAGCCACTAAAATATACGAAATGGGTTCTCATGGCTGTCTAATCTCTCTCTCTCTCTCTCTCTCTAAATGGAGCAAAAATGCCTTTGTTGCAAGTTATATGCTTAATTATCCAAATTAAGGGAATTTTGTTGTTGCTTAATAACTATGAAGATTAAAATTTTATTTGTAAAGATTCAGACTGTCTAATATTAGCTTTTCAGAATTGTTTATTTTAATTCCACTGGGCAACTCTAAAATTTTCTTAAACGGAGACGAGATTATACTGCAAGTTCTTTAGATTGACCGTGATTTTGTTGGTGTTATTGCAAATAGTTTAAATATTAAAAGAGATGGAGAAAAATATTGACTGAGGAGCAATATAAGCAATATATTGGATTGTAGAACATTTTCCATGTCAAACAAGGCGACAATTGTCACGGGCAAGGAAAATAAGAAAGCAACACCAAATTGACTCCAAGGGTGTATGGTATCTCTCAACAATTTTGAAGTGAAAAAGTTAACATCGTAATTTTTTATAAACATAAAGCCGTCGAAGTAGAGCTGCCCGATAGCAGGGTTTTCGGGAGAAGTTTATGTACAGTTTATTTAGGTTTGTATATTATAATAAGTGTTTATGAAACATTTTTATTCTGTTTGAATGAACTTATTAAAATAAATAATTGACCATCCTATTGCACATTTAGAAATAATTTACTAAAATGGTGTAGTTTTGAAACTATGATTTAGAAATAATTTACTAAAATGGTGTAGTTTTGAAACTATTTTCCAATATAGGGTAGTTTTTGCCATGCTAATTTTTTTTTTTTGCTTATGTGGCACTTGCGCTAGTCAACCTAGCGTAAGTCAAGCCATGTGGTCCAATTTTTTGTTTTAAATTTTCATTTTCTTTCTCTTAAAAGTGACAAAGTTAAGATTTAAACTCAAGCACTTTTTGTGCATGCTATCATTACCATTACATCAAATCACTTTTCTGCTTTATAAATGTAAATTATAATATATATTAAATATTATTAAATGATATTTGTATCGGTGTACTCATTAAATAATTACTTAAATTTTTTTAATTTGTATATAATTAGAGCCGTCAAAACGGGTTAAATTTGTCGGGTCGGGTCAGCCTGTTTACTCGCATAAATTATGCGAGTCGAACGTTAAAATTAGTGATCCGTAAAAATACGAGTAATTTTTAATCGACTTGTTTAACCCGTATAGCCGACAAGCCGCCCCACGTAAATTTTTATTTTCTTTAAGTTTGTGTACCCAAACAAAAAAATTCAATTTAAAAAAAATGTGCGGGGGGGCCGCAAGCCTTGCAGGTTGGCCCGTTTAACTCGTGGGTTAAACGAGTTAATCCAAAATTGCCTGTATTTTTACGGGTCACTAATTTTGACGTCTGACTCGCATAATTTATGTGAGTAAATAGGCCGACCCGATGAGTTTGACTCGTTTTGATGGCTTTAATTATATGCAAGTTTAAAAAATTTAGGTAGTTATTTAATATGTACATCAATACGAATATCATTTAATAATATTTGATATATATTATAATTTACATCTATAAATCAAAAAAGTGATTTGGCGTAGTGGTAATGATAGCATGCACCAAAGGTGTTTGAGTTCAAATCTAGCATGCACCACGTGGCTTGACTTACGCTAGGTTGACTAGCGCAAGTGCCACATAAGCAAAAAAAAAATCAACATGACTAAAACTACCCTATATTGGGAAATAGTTTACTTATGAAACTCCTATAAGCTATTTTAAACTTATTTTCATAAGTCAGAAATTTAAGATTAAGAAAATAAGTTTTTGTGAAAGATAAAAATACCTTAGGTACTAATTATTTTTTAATAATTTTTGACAAAATTAACTTTAAGAGATTAGTACAATTCATAATATATTACCTCAAATATTCGATATTTATTTTAAAGGGTATGAAAAGTATTTTTGAAACTGTTTATCCAAACTTTATTTAGCTTATTTTAGACAAGGCTTACAATAAAGCTTATTAAATAAACTCTATTCTAATAAGTACTTATATAAGTTATTTATCTAAACGGGGCTTTGAGCTTATAAAAATAAGCTTTTGTGAAGGCTAAAAATAACTTAATGTTAATTGTTTTCATAATAATATTTGACAAAATTAACTTTAAGGAATTGACATAATTCATAGCATATCCCTCAAATGCACGATAATTATTCTAAAGGACTTATAAAAAACGCTTCTCGAAGTGTTTATCTAAATATTATTTAGCTTATATAAGCTATTTATCTAAACATGACTCAACCCTTGTGAAGAACCCATAGAAGAAGGATAACACTCCCACTGTTGTTCAAATAAAATCGGATACTGAAGTGGTAAGGTTTATAGTTTATGATCAATGTTTAAATCAATTAGTCAAAGTTATAAAAATAATTCGCATCTAACAACATAAATGTAATGTTTAGGAATGGGAAATGTGTGGAAAGGGAAGGGAAAATAAGGAAAGGGAAAGGAAGGGATGAAGGGATTCCTTTCTCCTTATTTAAATGTTTAAATAAAAAATCAATAAGAACTTCATTCTCTTTATTTGGAAGTTAAAATTAAACTAATAGAAATTGATAAATTTTAAATTAAATTTATAATATTGTTATTATATTGCTAATTTTATGACACATATACTAGATATATATATATGTAATATAATAAATATTTAATTAAAAATAAATTATTTCTCCCACCTTATCTCTCAATTTGAGAGAAATTTTTTTAGACTTTTGAGCAAATGAAAGGAGGGAAAACACTTTTTTTTCTTTCTCTTTCATTAAAATTCATTTAAATAAAGATTGAGATCATTTTTCTAAACCCTCCCTTACATCCATCCACAATTTACAAAAGTATATTAAAACATTCATAAAATTTGAACAAAATACTAATTTAAAAGATAATTAATGACCGATATGTTTAACTGGTTCCAACCCGCTTACGGGGCTTGATTCATGGTGAGATTAGTGGGACTGTCTGATCGAATCCGTTTCAGATAACAATGACCCCCTCCCTTTTCATCCCATTGAACAAACTCGCACAGAAACAAGAGCAGGAGAAGTGAGTTGAGAGGGAGAAAAGACGAGAATGAAAGGGGAAAGAGCGAGGAGGAAGATGATGTAAATGGCGAATGAGAAAAAGAAAGAACACTGAAGTAAGGAGGTTTTATGATCATAAACTTCATTATCACATTAAAGTAAAAGGGTTACGAAAGATTCTTTTCTTCTCTTCAAAAGAAGGAGACGAAGAAAGAAGGTTGATCAGCCATTTTGTCACATCAATCCCAATTATCTAACTATCACTCGGTCATCGTGAAGCGAACCCCATTTCTTTATTTTCCGATAATTGGCCCATGTACACCATAAAAATTAGGGAAAGTAAGCCTGTAAGTTGAGTTAGAAGAAAATTATTTATATTTAATTTTTGGATAAAATTAATTAAATATTTAATTAATAATTTATATATAATTAAATATGCATTAAATATTAAAATAAAATTAATTTATTAATTATAAATTATTAATTAAATTAATTAAATTAATTAAATATTTATTTAATTTTATTTAAAAACTAAATGAGAATAATTATTTTTATGCCAACCTTAAAGGTAATTTTCTCTAAAAATTATAGAGACAAAAGAGCATTTCATGTTGTCAAACAGTTCGTGTTGTCTTTTCTTTATATATTTTTAAAGCATCACTAGACGGTTTATAAGTTGAGGATTTTACGTGACATCTAGACTTATTTTACAGGAACGTTCATACTGACTGGTATAAAATTACTTATAAGGACAAACATTATATTCACTTCAACAATAATGCTATTTCACGATGGGCAATTGTATTTGAAACCTTTTTTTATTCATCGTCTCTCTATGCTTGCTAGCTAGTAACACATGCTATTCTACCTTGATAGCTTTTGAAAGTTAATATCACTGTGGAAGTTATGAACATAGAATAGAATGTGTACTTACTAACAAGCAAAGAAAGGTGTGAAGAAAGCATGTGCAAATGGCATTATCCTTTCTTGAATGATCACTAATCAAAATGCAACGTGTTCTTTTAGTGAAATTTGATATGTCTACAAAACGAAAATTATGAGTTTTGAGATCATACGCAACATAATTTTGGCACAAATTTTAATGTGAGGTTGCTTGGACAATTAACTTTTGAACTTGCAATTTCATAGATAAATTATAAGCATGATCTACTTCACAAGTGCCTCCAGAAATTAAGCTGCTATGATCCACTGCATGCTGAAGATCAGAGCTGGTTGATACTGAAGAACAAGTTGAAAAATCCCGTCCTGTAAGCTTATTACTCATGCGAGCCATGAACAGCATATATGTGCAAGTGCAAGTATATATAATGAGCATCATTACAACAATAAAAAGCAACAAAATAATACGGTATGAAGATATATACCTGAAGCAGTTCCCTTTCACGAGCACCACGCTGAGGATGGGGAAGCTCTCTATTTAATGTGGGGCAGATTCTTCAGTATTTACAACAGGATATATATTGCTGGTAAGCATCATCATTTGTGGAACTACATTGAAGTTAAAAAGGCGCCAATTTATGTGAGGATCATGTACAAAGGCCTGAATGCAGAAAAAGAATATCAGGCCCAAATTTAACATCAGTAGTTATAGAAGTGTTCTTTCAAAAACACCAAATTGATGATTAAAGCAACAGTAAAACTCAATTTTCAACCAGATACAAAGTCTTTTTTACCCTTTCCACAAATCTTTCTTCTTTTCTGTTCATCTTTCCCTAATTCTTAAAATTTAAAAGAAAAACTTCTACCACACTTTTTTTTGTTCCTTCAATGTTCAATCAGCTTGCGTGTGTGAGAGAAATCACAATAAATATATCTAATATTTTACAAGAGTACATGACCTATATTTAGCACTGTTTTAAAATTCATTCATTTTTTTCTTTTCCTTTTTTAACATTGGTTCTTAAAATCTCAAACGATATACATGCTTTTGCATACTTATTACTTGATACATAAAATGCTTCATTTGAACACAAATCTCATATTCCTTTTATTAAATTATATATATATATATATATATATATATATAATTGTAAACCAACTTGCGTTAATCTGAGTGGAAGGAGTTTGTTTACCTTAAGCATCTTGTCTCAGATTCGATGTTTGGGATAATGTGTATGGAGAAAACGCAGTTAAGAGGGGTCCCTGCTTCACGTGCCTGATCGTACCATGTAGGATTAGTCTCTTACTTTTTGGGCGAGGGAATACTCTGGTTTACAATATATATATATATATA
Organism: Styphnolobium japonicum; assembly: GCA_023212625.1. Classification (NCBI taxonomy): domain Eukaryota; kingdom Viridiplantae; phylum Streptophyta; class Magnoliopsida; order Fabales; family Fabaceae; genus Styphnolobium; species Styphnolobium japonicum. The sequence goes on from JALBWW010000013.1 coordinate 4,841,165, forward strand.
TATACATACCTATATATATGCTAGGGCTGTAGAGCGTGGTGGAATGTTAGGATCTAATTGTAAGGTATGGGACTTGAGTTCCACATCTGAAGTATGAGATTCATGGTTTATATGACCTTGGGCTCTCTCACCTTAATAACTAGCTTTTGGGGTAAGGTTCATATCAATTGGTATCAAAACTATCTACCACGTCTCTCAGTTGCAAACGTGCGGTGCGAGTTGTGATGCCGACATTGCAGTGTTCGCCCGGAACTAGTTAAAGGAATAGTGCACAGTCAGCCCGCGTAGGCGCCGTGGCTGCGGAGCATGGTGGAATGTTAGTATCTAATTGCAAGGTATGTGACGTGAGTCCCACATCGGAAGTAAAAGATTCAGATGTGGAGTTTATATGGCATTGGGCTCTCCCACCTTGATAGTTAGCTTTTAGGGTGTGGTTATCTCAAGGTTCATATATATATATATATATATATCAATTGTAATTATTTACTTTAGAAGTAAGTCTTGACATACTCTATTAAATAACTTTTTATAAACATTGAATTTCATTTATCCAACATTTGGATTAAAATTTCTTAAGAGATAGATCAAATTTATAAAATTTAAAAATTAATTTATACTTCATTTAACTACTTTTTTTTTAATATAAGGGAGGTTCCATTAGAGAACCTAACTAACAGGATAAGGGGAAAGAGTTGAGCGTGATCAAACCCGCTCCCTACAACATCAAGAAACAGTTCACACAAATGGAATGACCACTGGAGCAAGCCTCCGATGGCTGTTAACTACTTTATTTTAATATATAATATACTTTTAAAATATAAGTAAATATTAGGTTAAATATTTATAAATATCCAATTTAACTTAAATTTGGTATGCATGTTTATCACGATAATATCACATAATTCAATGGTTAGATTGACAAAATTCACATTCACATTCTTCAAAATGTTATTGAACGGTGACTTACTTCTGGAGTAAGTAGATTCTCACTCTATACACATATATATAGATAAGGGATCAATTGAGACTGGTATAAATCAAAATCTATTTTACATCATTGAATAAATTTTTATTGAATGCATTTGTCACAAAAGCCACCATTGGATATTAAAGGTTTCTATCATGTAAATTATACTTATAATTTTACATTAATCCAAAATTATTTTAAAATATATATTATATATGGCTTAAATAACCACTTCGAGTTTGGTTATCGTTCCTTCGTGGTAAGTATTTTATCAAGAGTTCATTTTCTGGAATTATCCCAAAGTTGTATCTCCCCAGTACTATCACTAAATCCATGCTCTGCCTCTAGCATCCTTGTTTTGATGGCAAAAACAAGTGCACTCTATAACATGGTCATCTCTCCTTGTTACCTTAAATTAGTTACTTGGTGTAAGTTGGGTAGATAATTAAAAATTCAAACAATAAAAGCACTCATCCCCGTTTTATCCACATCTATCTATCAGAGTATAGAACGTGTAAGGATATGTACTTTGATCCTACAAATAATAATATGTTTTAGGTTTCAAGATAACGCATGTTAGATAAAACAAATTTCTTACCATATAATGGAAAGATACTTGAGGGATTTAGCTCCACCATTAGAGACTTGATCGTGTTGATAATATATTGTAAATAAAATAGAGAGAGATCAAGATAAAAAATACATATGAATTCTAAAATAGTCTAGTTCTTCATGAACTAGGTATACCACTAATATTTTTTAAATTAAAACCCTATTTTAGTCCTTTACATTTTATTTAATTATCAATTTCGTTATTGACATTTTAATTTTTTCAATTTAGTCCCTTATCAATATAAACTCACTTCAATTTGGTTCCTCCGTCTGTGTCTTTGTTATTTACTGAATGAAAATGATGATGTGTCACCGTTAAAGGTAATGTGATATCTTTATTTTGTCAGCGTGACATTGAGTTAGTAACTAACTGGATTATTTTACCAAAAAAAAGACGTCATTTTCATCTATGAAGAGTTAAATGCCAACTAATAAAGTCATTTTTTTGGTGAAAGAATTCAGTTAGTTACTAACTCAGTGTCATGCTGGCAAAATAAAAATGTCACATTACCTTTAACGGTAACACATCATCATTTTCATTTAGTGAATAACAAACACACAGACGGAGGGACTAAATTGAAAGGTCAGGGACTAAATTGAAAAAATTAAAATGTCAGGGACTAAATTGATAATTGAATCAAATGTGAGGGACCAAAATAGGGTTTTAGTCTATTTTTTATTATTTCTTTTAGGGTAAAACATGCTCTTATATAGGACTCCAAACATAAATAAGGAGAGGGGGTTACACTTTTCAATAAAATGCACCATAATATGTAGGGTTTTTATTAGAGAGGCTAAAAGTTATAACAATAAATCCTTACTAATGATATCCTTAATATATAATCAATATAGTTATCCATCACATGTAAAATACACATGTTTTACAACAAAAATATGGTACTTTTGTTATTCCTAAAATGATATAGCTATTCGGAGATACTATAATAAACCTTCATGGAATTATAAAAAATAGAATATGGAGACAAGTAGACATGAGTCGAGTGATTTATTAACGGCTCACAATTTAATTATATTTAGGCCTTGTTTAGATAATTTTATTTTCAGTTTATTTGAGTTAATCTACTAATACGCACTTCTATATGAATCATTTTAATTCTGTTTAGACAAGCTTATTATTAAAAGTTATTGAAACTTAAATAAACTGTTTTTGATTTATGTTTATAAGCTAAAATTTTAAGCTTATGAAAATATTAACGTATAATTATAAGTTTTTGCAAAAGTTAAAAGCAATTTTAAGTGATAATTGTTTTTATAATAATTTCTAGCTAAATTAACCTTAATAAATTATGAAAATTCTATTCCTACAATAGAATTTCTAACTAAATTATGAAAATTGAAATTGAAATATTACTATAAATTATGAAAACTCTATTCCTTCAATTGTTTATCTAAACTCGAGACATATTTGATTAGCCAAACTCACGAACTAATTAGCTATACATAAGTTGGAATATATCTTATTCACAATCTCACATATACAAGCTTGCGCCAGAAGATGTTTGATGGCTTGATAAAAAGTATCAATATTTGATATTTATTATATCTATAACATACAACAATACCATATATTATTGTTATTTAATATTTAGTTTATGCTTTTATTGTACGTATGCTGGGTTAATTGCATTATATTAGTACATGTTGGGCCAACAAAACACTGATAATAGGAACAAGTTTAAGATTCTGTTTAGAATCATTAAAAGATATAATTGATTTAATTTAAAATTAATTTCCTTTTTTGAAACTCATTATAAAAAAATAGAATTTGAATTGATTTGCAAACCAATTTCCATGTTTAGAATACATTAAATATTAATTTAATTTATTTTATTACCCTTACTTAAAATAGGTAAAATTATTAAATTAATATGGACAAAATCGTTAATTTAAATAATTAGAATTAAATTTAATCTAATCCACTAAAATCCAATCAAAGTTGAGTAATTTTCTACATGTATACAACTGAGAAAAAAAAATTCAAAATCAAATTATTTCTTATTTTATAACTTTTCAAATAAAGAATTTCATTTATAAATCAAATAAATTATTATTTTATAACTTTCCAAACAAATAATTTCATTTTATGCTACATAATGTATCAATATTAATGTGTCGAATTTAAAATTAGATATGATGAATTTGTCCAAGAGTTGTACCTCAAGTAGCACCTGGTCTTTTCAGGAAACACTTAATATCGGAGTTGAATTTCTCCGTAAGCCGTTTTGTGCATTTTAGCTTACTCTCTCCATCGTTATACTAAAATTTAATTAGATTTCTTATGTAAAATAAATAAATAATGAATTTATCACCCGAAACTACTTCTTTTTTCGTGTAAAAATTAATAGAATACATTTCAGATATGATTGTGAAAAGAAAAGAAAAAGTAGTGAAATTCAATATTTGAAAGAAAAAAAAAAGAGAGACCAAAGCTGGCGTTTCTTAAATGTGAAGTCACTTGACTGAAAAGGAAAGATTGAAACAACAACAAACAAACAAACAAATAATAATAATAATAATAATAATAATAATAATAGTAATAATAATAATAATAATAATAATAATAATAGTTTTATTGGTTAGATCCATTGTAAACTCATGGGAGAAAAAAGACAATTCTTCATTTGACGGCTTGGATCAAAATATTTCTTATGTTCTAAGAGTTCCTAAACTATCTATGAATTTCATGTTATTAACTATCTATGAATTTCAATTAATCTAACGTTGCAGTTTACAATTAGCAAACTTTATGCAAAAAAATTTTCCATCCAACATACAATAATACTCTTAACTAACTACGGGTACCATAAAATTGTTCCTTTCGCATTTTCCTGGAAGAGGTTCAGATTTGATAATGAAATTTTCATTTTTTTTTTATCAATTATAGAAGCTCCCTTTTTGATCTACAGATTGATGATAGTTACATAGAGTTACAGTTTCTATGTCAGAAGTTGACAAATACCTAAAAAATGACATGACATATATAATCAACTTTTATAATCTCTTTCTAATTTCTGCATCTAAAAAATTGGTTGTTTACATGTATAATCTCGTCTTAATTATTTGTTTCTCACACGAATAGAATTTTTATGCGTCTTTCTTTCCACATATTCCAAAATTTGAAGCTAACTTTCCATATAATTTTGATCCCTCAGTGCTCCAAACTTCATGTTTTAAGGGAGGATAACATAGAAAGCAAATGTTAAGCCTGATCTGCAAATTATCCAGGTTTTAATTAATTGCTCTAGGCTTTCTATTTGTTTTATGATTTTCAGCTCAATCTTCCAGTTAGATTATCAAAAAGTGAATGAACTCACCTTTTGGGAACAAGGTTACCTCATTGTTTGTTTCATTATATCATAACAAAAAGAGGAAGGAACAAGGAAGTATCATTAATTTGACTAGTCTTGTTAGATTAGTGCAACTTTGGAACTCAGGCAGAACCAGAAAATTTTTAGTAGACAAAAGAATGGAGTTAATTAGGTTCAGCAACAAATTAAGAATAATAGGATGAAAAAAATATTGACTCATTAATTATTTGGGATTATATACATTGAAATTAAGAAGAAAAACAGAGTGGATTAATATTGGAAAATGGAAGAGAGAATATATATATATATATATATATATATTATAAACTGAATCTTCGTAAAATAAATGGCTAGTTATCTGATAATTGGCATGAAGTGATAAATAAACAATAATGAGCCTTATTTATTTTCATTTAATATATAAACTAATTACCATACCTTATGTGAAAAATTATAGATCAATGAATACTTTAACACATTTATTTCAATATTTTAATTAAATCCTTCTTAAATTTTAATATTAATAATATAAAAAATTTAATCACTATTTGATTTAATGTCACTTTATCAATTATTCGAGAAGTCAAATTCTTTTAGTGATGTACTAATTAATATATGATTAGATAATATTATAAAAAGTTTTATTCTTTGTATTTTGCATAATAATCTCCTATTATGAAATATCTTTTATACTAGTGTCACCTATTAAAAAAAAATTTTCTTTTCTAAAATGATAAGATTAAAATCATTTATGGCAATTTCCAGGAAATTTCCAGATACATTTTATCTAAAATCTGTTGATTAGGCTAGGATATAATATGAACCACCCTCATACCGCCATTCATTTTACATTGAAGTTCCTGCCATATAAGCCATGCAAAGGGGATTTCAGAATCTCTCAACCCAGAAACAATTTGAATGCAACCAAAAGGGTGTAATAATTGACAAACGCGTGTTGGTTTGCTTTGCCAAATCACAGTGTAAATATCTATGAAAAAGGCCTATAAATTGACTCCTTCACAGTCCCTTTCTATGTGCCATTCATAGCCTCAAATTTAACCCACCACCATTTTTTTTTGTCCTTCCCTAGGTTTTACAAGTTTCAGCCATGTCGAGCTCGAGGAGAAGCAAGGGTCGCCAAAAGATTGAGATGAAGAAGATGAGCAATGAGAGCAACCTCCAAGTCACCTTCTCCAAGCGCCGCAGTGGGCTTTTCAAGAAAGCCAGTGAGCTTTGCACCCTTTGCGGCGCTGACGTTGCTCTCGTCGTCTTCTCTCCTGGTGAGAAAGTTTTCTCTTTCGGTCACCCCAATGTTGATGCTGTCATAGATCGCTATCTTACGCGGGCCCCACCACAAAACTCTGGCACCATGCAATTCATCGAGGCTCACCGCAGTGCCAACGTGCGTGAACTCAATGCGCAGCTCACTCAGATCACCAACCAGCTGGATTCTGAGAGGAAACGTGGTGAAGAGCTAAATCGTTTGCGAAAGACAACTCAGTCTCAGTTTTGGTGGGCATCTCCTGTTGATGACATGAACAGGCCTCAACTCGACCAATTCAAGGCGGCGTTGGAAGAGTTGAAGAGAAATGTGACCCGGCAAGCTGATAGGCTCCTCATTCAGAGTGCTACTAACCCAACTCAGTTTTTTGCAGGTAGTTCCTCTTCCAACCCTGTGCCACCTCCACCTCAGGTGTTTCCGGCACAGATGCTTCAGCCATCAGTGCTTCAGAATCCTCTGCTGCAGAATCATATGTTTGATGGGAACATGATGCGCCACCATGGCTTTAACAATATGGGAGGATATGGACCTACTGGGTTCTTTTGATCCCCTGAGATATCCTCCTGGGATGATGCCCTATTTATTTTCAAACTCTGTTGTTTAATTTCCATAGAACGCATGCTTAACTAGTTTCATGTATGTTACATGGTTAGGACTGATTAGGGTTTGGATTTTCAATGTATTGTCTTGAGCCATCATCATGTATTGTTAAAATTTGCCCCTTTTTATGTCATTTCATTTATATGTAGTTGGGAAATATAGTGGTGTAATTATATATATATTATTTGAATAAAGGGCATCTTATTTATTTATATCCACATCTCTTTAAAATTGCGATCTTGCAATGAATCCACTGAATTCCTTCATCAGAATCAAGCCCCGTTTGTTTTGTCTTTTGGGCAGAACACCATAGCGCATTTGCCCATATTTGATCAGAAAATATTTCTTTCCTGTGAAAGGCACGTTTGCATTGGGAAGAATGTAAAACAAAAAGAACATCAAAAGGATATAATAAGATGGTTGACGGGAGCTTTGAAATTATCAACCACAAAAAAAAAAAAATGAAGGGAAAATAGTGATGAAATCTGTGTTAATTAGTCGAGATTTATTAAACCATCCACATTGAATTACATGAGATAACAATCTATAATTAAGTTGTCTTCCAATGGGTAATTAAGACTCTTCCATAGTATCAATTTAAAATTTTCATCATCCATACTTCAATGGTACTTTTGGTGTGAAGGAATGAAATATTGTTCCACATTTAATCCTAAAATCATAGGATTCTTATGTTTGTTAATGGAAAAAATATATACATATGAAATGTCATCTCTATTCTCAATCTCATTCCTCAAATTTATAGAATTTTATTCCTCCAAAAAAAGGTGGGATTGAGATTCTATATTTTTTTTTTTTGTAGAATATGATTCTATATATATATATATATTAATATATCCTTATTTAATTTATAAAACCCTTTTATAATTTAAAAATATTCTCTCTCACTGTGACCTATCTCTCACATATATCAATTCTCTGTTCCTCTTTCTCCCACTTTGTCGTCGTCAGTGACGGTTAGTCGTTTCCTGAAATCTTCATCATTGCGGGTAAGATTTCTTTGCCAAAATTAAAATCCATAGCTAGAGACAATATATTTGTTATGCTTCTTTAATTGCATGGGAAAGTGAAAGAAACCCATCTCTGCGATTAAGCAAATCCCGCTATCGAATGATATTGTCGAGTTCAAGCTTAATTCGAAAATGTGGGGATAATTCAAAAAAGTGAAAAATTAGTCTTGAATATCCCCCCCCCCCCCCAAACAAAAAAATACCCCAAATACACATTTATATTATATATAAAAAAATATGAAGAAAAAAGTTAATTTTTAATTTTATTTTTTTTTCATTAGGGATAGTCATGTCCTTTATATAAATTTGGATTAGGTTCCATATTGTACGTCATACATCAAACTGCAGAATCACTTTCTACGCCATTTTATTTCTAATCTTACCAAATTGTAGAATCGGAATAAGATTCTTATTGTAATTTATTAATTCATATTCTTATTTCATGGCATTCCATTCCATTGCTCTAAATCCTGGGTTAGCTGTTATAGGTGTAATTGATGTGATTAAAGTGAGTAAAAATTTGAGTAGAGTTCATAGATTCAAGTTGTGGTAACATTTTTAGATATATCAGAAAAAGGAATGAAACGTAAATCCTAAAATTTGTTGGATATGGAATTTCGACTAGGTGTTGCTTGTACTGCAAAAATTCTCCTTTAAGATACTCCCTTAATAAGAAAAACAATATAAAGATTAAATAGAAAAAAATCCTAGACATGGATTTGGTTCATAATTAAGTAAAAAGAGCCAAATGAAACACCATAAAATAGTTAAGCAAACAGTACTTAAACATATTCACATTTCTTTGAGATTCAAAGGAGAAAATAAGAGTAAATAAGTAATTTAGTCCTTAAAAATATCCATCACTTATAGTTTAGTTATTGAATTTATTTTTGTGTACGAGTTAGTTCTTAAATTTATATATAAAACTTGTATCAATTTAGTCATTTTGTTATCTTTGATTAACCAAGTTAAACGGTGACCTCTGACGTTATACATTAATTTCTTATGTGTAATGTTAAGTGTCACATGAGACGTTACTCAACCCTTTCCCTTGAGATACAACGTCATTTTAGCTTACTGAATCCTAACCCTCTCATACATGTATAGAGCACTCAGTCACTAACTCACTAAGCTAAAACAATATCATATTTCAAATGAAAGTGTTGAATAACGTGTCATATGGCACTAAACATTATACAAACACTTAAAGTGTCACATCAGAAGTCATCATTTAACTTAGACAACTAGAAATAACAGAAAAAATAAATTGATACAAGTTTTATAAATTTAAAGACTAATTCATACACAATAATAAATTTAGGGACTAAGTTACCTATTCACTCAAGAAAATAACAACCCTTTATTGACAGGATCCGCAGGTTTGTTAAATAATTAATCATTTTTTTTAGTGTTGAAGGATCATGCAATGCCTTAACCCTTGCTTATAATAACATTAATGAGCATTGTGATATTCTTTAAAATGTTTATCCAACTACAAGTTAAAAGTGGGAATATAATTTCACAAATTATAATAACAATAAATAATATTATATATATTTAATGCTTTTAATATGAAGATTGCAAATTCACTTATACATGCATGTATATTGCATGCATGCATGTATAACGCAATATATGCTACATGCATGTCTATGGTACATTGAATAGGATTTTTTAAAATTAGAAAATGTTCTAATTTTTTTAACCACATATATATTTTTAAAATTAAATATATGTGTCTATCCCACTAAAAAGTTTTAAATTTATTTTAAATCCCTTCTATATTTATATTTTAGTATCTCAAAACTAGTATTTCTTTAATTTTATTTTATGTCATCTTAAAAATGCATATATATGCATCATGAATAATATGTAATATCCAAAGTAGTCCAAACTTGATATAATTTCCCAAGTTGCTCAAAATAAAATTGATTTATATGAAGTATATATTTAGAATACATTTTAAGATAGGTAATCAATATGATAAAAGATTAAGTCAAAAGAGAAGGAAAAAAAATTTCATACAACATGTAAAGTCCTGCATTGAAGCATCTCTTATGATTTAGTTTCGAAATATCAGTGGACATCGATCATGTATCTATGTATCTAAGGATCTGAATTATGTCTAATTATATTTGCTTCACATATTTCAAACCTATGCACACAATAAGAAGGTTCCATGATAGTAATGAGAAGGCTTCACCAGCGTCTATTATTCGAATTCATATCTTCAACTCACGAGTGAGTGTCTTTCCAACTCTATAGACAAGCGAATTTCAACCCTTATGGCAGTTATATTTGATTCATATAATTGTACCTGTGTATAAATGCTATTTGTAGTTATTTTTGTAATGGGAATCTTTCCATACACCATTCATTTTATTTTTTATTTTTATTGAAAGGTTAGAAGCGCTCGCATAACGTGCGATTTATAACTAGTTAAAGTAATTTCTCTCACGAAATCGATCGATATAATGTATGCTATGCAATAAAGTTGCAAGTTATTCTCATGTTAAATGCACAAAACTGCCTCATAGTACATGTATAATTTCGATAAAATAGTGCTACAGCTAAAAAAAATAGCAAGAATTTTGTCATAATTCAGTTAGATTTAAAGGTAAATAAGAAAAAATAATAAGACCACTCATCCGTCTAAGAATCTATAATTATGTCAATAATTCTAGCAACAAAATTCTATCTATTTAGCATTTTCCATTTCAATATTATTTGATGAATTCTATAATTAAGGTTGTGAATAATATGCAACGAAAGAGTACATGAATATCGAGTACATGTATAATATACTCATAACTCAGCTGTGTAGGTTAAAGGACAATTAATAGTTTTGGAGAATTTGATTAATCATTAATTTTACAACTCGTTTCTCAACTTTAATATCTTGTTTACGTTCAATACTTTTATCAAGTATGGAACAAATTAAGTCCTTCCTTTGATACATGATGCCTTAGCAGGATGAAGTTTTGGTTTTAGTGGATGTTTCTTTTTATTTTTTGGCACTGGTTTTGTTCGAAATATTAATACGGATGGTGAAATTATTTTGTTAATACTATACTAAAGAAAATCCTTTTGTTTGCAAATTACAATTGAGAAGTGATTATCTTTTTTATTTACTTACAATAATACTTTTTTGGAGTGGAAAATATGTAATGAAATTTCATCTTGGTCATTTTGTATTAATTTTCTTTTTGTACGATAAAGATATTTTGGGATCAACTTTTGCTTCAATTGAAACCATGTCCTTGCCAGAGTGATTTTAAGGACACACCCTTCATATCTGGTTTTAAAAGAAATAATTACCCAATGTTAAACTTGAATAATTTGTATAGATTAAAAATATATACCACGTGATATATTTAATATTTTCTTAAATTGCAATAAATAAATTTAAATTATAGGAAATACCTATATATAAAGAAACATTATAAAATACGTACCAAGGATAATGTCGCATATATTTTTTCATAATAACATTGTTGGTAGATCTAGCTATTTATTAAATACAATATATATAAACCCTCGATTATCCAAAAATCATGATGCAAAAAATTTAAATTGAGTGTGCATTGCTTCTCGGAATTCATTTTTAACACTGCTTCTCCTGTTGGGTGTATGTATGAATTCATTCTAAATTTAATTTCTAAGGATATAATATCGTACTCTGTTGCCAACCTTCCAAAAGAAAAAAACAAAAAAAGAATACAAAAAACTGTTAACATTAATAATACTTGATTACAAAAATCTTCCTAATAATGTGTATAGCAAAATTGGAATGAAGCCCTTGAATACAACAAACCTATAAGGTTGCGTTTGTTTTAATGAAAAAGAAAATATATGAAAAAAAATTTCTGTATATTTTTAATGCTTAGTGCTGAAAAGAATATTTCTCAAAAACTATATTTCCTAATGCATGGCTTAGAAGTAAACAGAAAATATTTTGTTGGCCAATGACTACAACCTTTCAAAGGGAAAAAAGCCATTTTCATAAATAAATCGAACATTCAAAAAATATATGAGGGTGCATCTTTTTTTGTAAAAATTGTTTTGATTGAAAATATTTTCAAAGAAAACATCTTGTCTGAAAATGATTTTTAGGAAATCATTATATTGAAATTATATTTTACAAGCCTAAATTAGTTTCCATCACAAAATAAAAAAGTTATAAAAGGCTGCAATATTTATTTGATATTTCATGTCCTTTTTATTTGTGGCCATAACCTTTAAGACAAACCATTATGTGAGTCCAACTAAGATGTGTTAAATAGCCAGAAAAGAAAAAAGATGTGTTGGATAGATTTTAAATATTAATATTAAATTTAATTCATTGCAGTTTTAATATCAAGAATTCAATATTGTGATGAAATATTGCAGAAGTAAAAATCCTTTAATAATGCCAACTAATTTATAGGAGGTTTCATATTTTAATATGTATTAAGATTAAAGATTTTACAACTTCCAAATTTTGGACTAATAATAAAAAGTAATAAAATATTAAGATGGAAAATTAATTGGGTTAAGTGCTATACACCAAAGATTAAGCAATATATATACTCATGTTAATTTCCACTCCAGGAATCCACAACCAAAAGAAGAAGCATTTGGCGTTCTTCTTCTTCTTTCTCTCTTATTGCTCATTTCCTTTCAACCATGGCGAAGAAAAAGTCTAGCTTAGGACGCCAAAAGATCCCTATTGAGAAAATACCCAAAAAAAGTCATCTACAAGTTACGTTCTCTAAGCGTCGTTCAGGGCTCTTCAAGAAAGCTAGCGAGCTTTGCACCCTTTGCGGGGTAGAGATTGCAATTGTAGTTTTCTCTCCAGCTGATAAGGCCTTCTCTTTTGGCCATCCAGAAGTTGAATCCATCATTGATCGTTATCTGACTCGTAACCCTCCACAAGAATCTAGTGCTCACCAACTTGTTGAGGCTCATCGAAATGCTAATGTTCGCGATCTCAACATGCAGCTGACACAGCTTCTTAATCATTTGGAGATTGAAAAGAAGAGGGGAGAAGAGCTAGATCATGTGAGGAAAGCTAGGCAGAGGCAATTTTGGTGGGAGAGCCCTATTGATGAGCTTGGATTGCATGAATTACACCAGTTAAAGGTTTCGATTGAGGAGCTGAAGAAGAACGTAGGAAAACATGCTAGCAAAGTCATGATGGAGCAAACCAATATGTCTTCACCAATTATTGGGGCAAATGGACTTGGACGTTATGATGCCTTTGAGAACAAATCTGGTGCTGGGATTAATATTGCTTCCACACTTCCTAATGCCTATTTTCTCGGTTTTCGGCATGGCTATCTTTGAATTCTTTTTTTCATTTGTTTTGGTTTACTTTGGGATCATAGGAAGTGTTTCACAAACTGGTTCCTCACTAGTTTGTTTACTTCCGATTACTTGCTTTCTTTTTCAATAATAGTTGTTGAAGAACACTCATTGTTGCAAATAATTCGTCCATTCATCAAGGACTCATCTATCGGGAATAAATTTTCACATTTTTCTGGATTGTGTTTTGTTGCTGTTCTTGGATTTGTAGATTTCATCATGCAGATAAATGCTTACCATTGTTATTCTGGTAGTATCAAACAGCAAGTAATCTAATATCAATTATTTTTTAATCTGAATCTGCTTTAATTTGTAATAAGAATATGGTATGGGAGTTTAAATTCATCAACCACAAATAGTGAAGATGTATATATCTTTGGGGATAAAGATCCCTGTTAGCAAATTTATTGAATTTTTTCTTTCTTTCTAATAAAATGATAACATGAAGGTTTCAACCCAACACCCCAAATTCTTTAGCATGCATACTCACTTCCAGTGGCTTATTCAAACCACATTTAATTACTTTGAGATAATATGTATGCTGTAATTTAAATGTATTCCAATAATTGTAATGGTTAGCATTTTTTCTCGCATTCCAAATTAAGTACTGCTGAATAGAGATGTCCATTTCTACCTGTGTGTAGGGATCCCATCGAGGATTGCCCCATTCGGGGCCTTGCGAGTTGGGAATATTTCCCTGCGAGGATAAGGACGGGGGACAAAATCTCCCCGAAAGTGATTCGGAAATGGGGACGGGGATCATACCCCTCACCTTGAGTAGATTACATATATACCCCTTATTATGTGTATTATATATCATAAATACTAATAACATTTTGGTCTTTTTATTTTTTATATTTAATTTGAATATTGTGATTATACTATTTAAGTTTGAACTTGTTATAATTTAACTTTAAATTTAATAATTTAAATTTATATAATTTTTTAAAATTTTATTAGACTTTAGTTTGTAATTTTTTATGAATTTTTAGGGTCTACGTGGGGATTCGCTGGGACGGGGACGGGAGAGAAAAGCTCCTCACGACAAGGATCGGGAACGAGGACGGAGGAAAATATAGAGGGCGGGGACGGAGAGCGGGAGCATACTCCCCGCCCCCGTTCTACCCAATTGACATCCCTACTGTTGAAGGATTATGTGCACTTGTACAGTACCTTAATTGCAAATAATAATATTGGTAACAATCATAATCTTCAATTTCTTTTTTATTTTCACAATGGTCAAATTATAGTGAAACGATAGTATTATAAATTTGACAAACATATGTCTCATTATATTAATTGGATGCAAACTTTGATCCTGCCCTTGAAGCACCTATAATTCTTATAACGTAGCTTTGAGAAATAAATTGATATATTGTGTATATGTATCTTAGAACCTGCATGCGAATCAAGCTGAAATTATATTCTGTTGTCTTTTTTATTTTGTAGTTAAAATCAAATAGAAAATTTCATTGTAGCAAACCAGAGCTAAGTCATTTTTTTAGCATGTATATCCTGGCTACTCATGTGAAATAGTTTATCATGATGTACAAAATAATACTACTGGAAACTATATAATGTGAACTTTTAGAGATCATTCCTTAATGTTTTTATGAAACATTTTGTATATATATAAACCAATGTGACTAAAAAGCTCTGAATAAAAGTTGTATTAGAAACTAAATAGAAAGATTCACAGAATCTCTGTTCTGTATATGTATAGATAGTTCATACGTTAGACCCATATATGTAGGGTTTCATTTTCAATATTCCCCCAACTGACTGGATTCTGCCCATTAATTCCCCATACTTTATGATGTTCCTATATATGAATTTATTCTAAATTTAATTTTTGATCTTATACAATGACCATCGCATGTATGTTTATGGGTGTGTAGGCAACAATTTTTATGTACCATCTCCCACTTCATGATGTTACTATATATGAATTTATTCTAAATATAAATTTTGATGGTATAACTGTACTTGTATATTATATACTGTTCACCCTATTTCCAACTTTCCTATAGTAAAAATCTCAAAATAATGCACACAACTATATAGCATTAATGTTCGGATAAAATCCTCTTAATGTGTATAGCAGATTGGAATGTAACTATTGAATACATTGTGGTTATACAACTCCTCGATCACCTCTAAATTTTCAATCCTGCTCGGCTACAATACTAATGTTGGTATTTCACATCTCTTTTTTATTTATCTATAGAAAAAGTCCTTTAAGACCAATCATTTTTTGAGTCCAATTAACATGTGGTTATAAGTAGCATTTTCATATTAAATATAATTAATTGCATAATTATAATATTGATAAGTAAATATTGTTAGAAAACATAACATTCCGGGATTAATATTGATTTTGCTTTTGCAAAAGTCAAAATCTTCTTATAATGCCAACAAGGAGATAGGGGATTTCATATAATCATGCATTAAGATTAAAGATTTTACAACTTCCTAATCTTGATCTTAATTTTAAAAGGAAGAAAACATTAAGATGGGACAATTAATTTGGTTAAGTGTTACAAGGCAAAGATTTATAAATACCCATGTTTCTACTCTAACAATCACAAATCCAAACCCAAGAAGAAGCATTTGAAGTTCTCTTTTTCTTTTTTCCTCCTCTCTCGTATTGCTCCTTGTTTTTACCATGATGAAGAGAAAGTCTAGCTTAATTAGGTCGCCAAAAGATCCCTATTGAGAAAATAGGGAAGAAAAGTTATCTACAAGTTACGTTCTCTAAGCGTCGTTCAGGACTCTTCAAGAAGGCCAGTGAGCTTTGCACACTTTGTGGGGCAGAGATTGCAGTAATAGTTTTTTTCTCCAGCTGATAAGCCCTTCACCCAGAAGTTGAATCTATAATTGATCGCTATCTGACTGGAAACCCTCCATCAGACTCTAGTACTCACCAACTTGTTGAGGCTCATCGAAATGTTAATGTTCGTAATCTCAACATGCAACTTAATCAGATTCTTAATCAATTGGAGATTGGAATAAAGCAAGGAGAAAAGCTAGACCAAGCACGGAATGAGTTACAGCAATTAATGCTTTCAATCCAGGAGCTAAAGAAGAACGTTGCGAAATATGCTAACAAAATGTTGATGGAGGACAGAAGTATTACTTCACCAATTATTGGGACAAAATGGCTTGGGCGTTATGATGCCATTGAGAACAAACCTGCTGATATTTATGCTCCTTCCACTGTTCCTAATGGCTATAGTCTGAGTTCTCGACATGGGTATCTTTGAATTTCTCAGTGATCTTTGTTTTCTCTGGGGGGAAATTAATTAAAAACTAGTACCTTACTAGTTGTTGCCTCCCATTATTTGCTTGCCAGTATAACAATTATTCTTTTTTTATTATATATAATTATATAATTATAATGATTCTTGTAGAATAATCATGATTCCAATGAATTTGTCCATACATTAACGACTCCTTGAAAATAAAACTTTAGATTTTTCCAGATGATTTTCATTATTGATCTCAAATCTTGTAGAATTATTAAATTATAGCAAAATGCAAAAAAACAAAAAAGAGGAAAACAGTATGGAAGTGCAATAGAAAAATTCTAAAAGATAGAAGTATTCTTTTAGAAACGAATTAAGTAAAAAGGGAGAAAGAAAGATATAGCATTCGCCCAGCAAGGTGTAACTTGCCGACAACCTTGAAGTGTTAATGTTTATAGTGAAGTCTTTTATGAACGCCAAATAATTTCTCTCTGAACTTAGACTCGTTTGAAGTGGTTGTAAGTTTTTTATTTTTGATTTTAAAAATTAAATTTGACAACGAAACATATTCAAGTAAAATAGGGTTCAAATTGATTTTTTACTTAATTTTAAAACAGTTTTCTTTCTAGGCACAAAATCATAAAAATAGGTTTTGTAATTTTTGTTTTAATTTTTATCTTTAAATCATGTTATCTCTCGTACCCCTTCATAGCTCTTTCTCGTGCCTTTCATAATCTCCTTCACCATCTCTCTCTGCCCCTTCATCATTCATCTCTTGTTGGTGGCTTTTCTGTTCTTTACTTTCTTGCTTTTGTGAATGTATTTTCTCTCTTTCTTCCTTCTCTTCTCTCCTCTGTCTATTTTTTTCTATTTTTTTGTCTCTATTGTATTTTTTCCCCACCCTTTCATTTTCTTTACAGCCCTTCTCATCATTTCTCCCTCCCCTTCTCAACAAGGTTGATGTTGTTATAGTTATAATTTTGATTTTGTTGGTTTCTAATGATGTTAATGACTCACGATATAGTTACAATTAAGTTTCATTCACCAATAAGTTTTGGTTTCTAATTTTATTGATGTAAAATGACTCACGAGATAATAATATCAGTTCTGATAATTGTGTGGTTTCATTCACTTCTCTTGCATTTTCCAACAAATTGTGAAATTGCTTATCCTACAGTAGTTAGGAATATTATTGGTTCGTTTAACTTTTTGCTTCGTAATTATTAGTTGGTTTATGATGTTTGTGCTACCATTTTCATTACATGAAGTATTTTCATATTATTTAGTTTTTTGTTACTATTTATTTATATGTAATTTTTACTCAATAGAAACTAACATAAATTATATAAGCATTATAATTATTTTTATTATTGTTGTTGTTATCATGGTTGATCCTACTACTTATGATTATCATTTTTATTATTTTTATAGTTTTATAATATATTTTTTTGTTGTCAAAATTTATATAATTTTTTTAATTTTTTAAGTATTTTTATTTTTTTTCCAGACTTATTTATTTTATTGTCATTTTTAATAATTTAATGTGTCAATATTTTTTTATATTGGGTAAATTTATAGTGAGGCAAGATAAAAAAAGTAACTTGACTCAAAAAACAAAAGAAAAACTGAAACTTAAAACTTAGAACTGAAACTCAAAACTCAAAACTCAAAAACTCAAACTAGATTTAGATTTTAAAATTTTTAACATAAAATCAAAAACGACCCAAAGGAGCAATTAACAATTCTCCTGTTTCCGATTTCATAAAAGAGTACATATATGGTAGGCAAAAGGGTATGTTGGTGTATGCATTACACACACTATTAAATTAAAAACACCTGCAGGGTTTCACCAAAAAAACAAAAAACAAAAACACCTACAGGGGTAATATACAAAAATCAATGGCACAATGTTACATTAGGACAAAAAAAAATCATGAATTATTTTCATCTACTGTCAGTTTATAATTTTTTTATGTCATTTAATCATATACTGACACGTCATTAAATGAGTTAGAATTTATAGGTTATTGTTATAATAGTCAAACTCTTTTAATGATTTAGCAATACATGATTGAAAGACAGTGTAACTGATAGTGAATTAAAATCGGGCATTACTCCGGTACCCATATTTTTTTTCAGGGTACCAGTACCCAGGGTGAGTTGTCTAGCATTCATTAGTTGTTATTTATATTTAATAGACTCTTTAACATTTATTGTGAAACTAACAGTCAATAAATTATTGACAACTCACCCTGGGTACCAAACCCATCAGGGTACCATAGCAACTCCCATTAAAATCAAATCTTATTCCATTTTGTCTCAAATACTTCAACTAACAATTATGTGTTGTTGTAAATAAGTTCAAAATAATGATTAAAAGTTCTCGGGAAAAAAATGGTAAAACTTAGAAGTTAATTGTGTGCAAATATTTTTTACGTGATTATACGGTTAATTGGTACTGTTCGAACTCTAACTGTACTAGTTTTCCATAAATAAGAAAGACGTCTCATTCAAAATGAGACAAACCCAATATCATAAGCCCCTTTGAAAGGAGAAAGAAACGCAATTTAAAATCCATTTTCATAATCATTGGGATCTTCTTATCAAATTTAATAAATTGAAATGAAGTTTGTCTCCTAATTTATGAATTTAATTGCATGTTTCATTCAATTTAAAAAAGTTGTCAAAACATATTAGTTTTTTTTTAATTTTATTTTGGTATAAAAAAGTTTAGGCGGGGGATGTTATCCACTCCAAGGTTGCATGTTATAAGCCTCAACAAAAACATACAATGATACTTATATGTAACCTATTGATAGAAAATCGACAACATGAATTCAATTCAAAACCTTTGAATTGACACAATTCATTTCTAAGAGTTGGTCAATATTGTGATGAAATATTGCAAAAGTAAAAATCCTTTAATAATGCCAACTAATTTATAGGAGGTTTCAAATTTTAATATGTATTAAGATTAAAGATTTTACAACTTCCTAATTTTAGACTAATAATAAAAACTAGTAAAACATTAATATGGAAAATTCATTGGGTTAAGTGCTATACAACAAAGATATATACTCATGTAAATTTAGTTCACTGCAGTTTTAATATCAAGAATTCAATATTGTGATGAAATATTGCAGAAGTAAAAATCCTTTAATAATGCCAACTAATTTATAGGAGGTTTCATATTTTAATATGTATTAAGATTAAAGATTTTACAACTTCCAAAATTTGGACTAATAATAAAAAGTAATAAAATATTAAGATGGAAAATTAATTGGGTTAAGTGCTATACACCAAAGATTAAGCAATATATATACTCATGTTAATTTCCACTCCAGGAATCCACAACCAAAAGAAGAAGCATTTGGCGTTCTTCTTCTTCTTTCTCTCTTAGTGCTCATTTCCTTTCAACCATGGCGAAGAAAAAGTCTAGCTTAGGACGCCAAAAGTCCCTATTGAGAAAATACCCAAAAAAAGTCATCTACAAGTTACGTTCTCTAAGCGTCGTTCAGGGCTCTTCAAGAAAGCTAGCGAGCTTGGCACCCTTTGCGGGGTAGAGATTGCAATTGTAGTTTTCTCTCCAGCTGATAAGGCCTTCTCTTTTGGCCATCCAGAAGTTGAATCCATCATTGATCGTTATCTGACTCGTAACCCTCCACAAGAATCTAGTGCTCACCAACTTGTTGAGGCTCATCGAAATGCTAATGTTCGCGATCTCAACATGCAGCTGACACAGCTTCTTAATCATTTGGAGATTGAAAAGAAGAGGGGAGAAGAGCTAGATCATGTGAGGAAAGCTAGGCAGAGGCAATTTTGGTGGGAGAGCCCTATTGATGAGCTTGGATTGCATGAATTACACCAGTTAAAGGTTTCGATTGAGGAGCTGAAGAAGAACGTAGGAAAACATGCTAGCAAAGTCATGATGGAGCAAACCAATATGTCTTCACCAATTATTGGGGCAAATGGACTTGGACGTTATGATGCCTTTGAGAACAAATCTGGTGCTGGGATTAATATTGCTTCCACACTTCCTAATGCCTATTTTCTCGGTTTTCGGCATGGCTATCTTTGAATTCTTTTTTTCATTTGTTTTGGTTTACTTTGGGATCATAGGAAGTGTTTCACAAACTGGTTCCTCACTAGTTTGTTTACTTCCGATTACTTGCTTTCTTTTTCAATAATAGTTGTTGAAGAACACTCATTGTTGCAAATAATTCGTCCATTCATCAAGGACTCATCTATCGGGAATAAATTTTCACATTTTTCTGGATTGTGTTTTGTTGCTGTTCTTGGATTTGTAGATTTCATCATGCAGATAAATGCTTACCATCGTTTTCTCATAGACAAATTTAGATATTAACAAAGACTCGAATTGGCTGATCAAACCGCTGAATTAGTAGCTTGACTAGTCCGCCCATTAATTAGAAGAAATAAATATTGAAAAATTTGAAGTGTTATCTTTTAGCTTAATTTGCTTAATTTGTTTATTAAAATTTATTTTCTTATCACCGAAAAAATAGTTTTTTTTACACATATTTTGATAATGAAATCAACTAGATGGTAAGGGGAAAAAAGGTTATTTATTTTTAATTACTGTTGTAATTGTTGTCATTCGATTTTATGTTTTAAAATTTCACTTTATTAGCTTCTTTTTTGTCAAAACTATTAGGTAATGAATTTGTAATTTTAAGCTTAAAATAATAATATACAAATATTAACTTGGATTTTTTGTATAAAAATTAGGTTGGCATGTGGAATTAATCCTTGATGTTACTTGACTCGGCCACAAGGTGCGTTTAGTAGATTTCAAGCTTTTACATTGCAGGTAAAGCCCGATTAAATGAGGTTTAGTTTGTTAATTGAATTATACTTCATGATTAAAATGAGATTGGCTTTAGATCATCATGTAATTGATTGGTATTAATTATATAGTACATAAAATATTTTTATTTTTATTTTTCATAGGAATTGAGTTTAATATCGATATCTTAGCCTCACCTATCCAATAAATTGCATACTCTTATTGATAAATTTCTTCATGAACAAGAAATGGACTCATTAAACATTTGGCAAACTCAAGATAATGTGCTCTATAGAAAAGAGAAAGATGCAATTAAAATCTGTTTTCATAATCATAAAGATTTCATACCAAATATCAAACCTCAGGTCAATATTTTAATTTACCTTTTATTATATCGAAGCCCAATCGAAATAGGAATATAAAAATCTGGGCAATGTTTTACTTTCCATAAATTTTGATCTTAATTGCTAAAGAAATATTTTCTTATGAAGAATTATACTTAATTGATTTAGAATCTTAGACAGGGAAAAATTGTAGGATTTTATTAAATGGAAGAAGTCAAACGTGTTCGATAAATTAGAAATAGGGTTATGCTATTGATTAATGAATTAAAATAGAAAGTATTAAATAAAAAGAAGAAGCATTTAATATCTTAAGAATTCAAAAAATATTTAATATTATTTTTTAAGTAATTATTTATGAAATAATATAATTAATGGAGAGTATTAAATCATCTTTAAACCGTGCCCTAAAATCACTTGTGAAGAGTACCCTTATAAATATACCATAACTCGAACTCGTAAGCCACCAATACTCCAATTTCTCAAGCCATGGATATCTTTAAGCAAACGAAGAAAACCACAGGCCGCAAGAAGATCGAGATCAAGAAGCTTGATAAGGATGCTAACAGACAAGTCACGTTCTCAAAACGACGAGCCGGCCTGTTCAAAAAAGCCAGTGAACTCTGTATTTTATGCGATGTTCAAGCAGCCATAATTGTGTTCTCCCCAGCGGACAAATTGTTCTGCTTTGGCCAACCGAACGTTGAAACCATCCTCTCCCGTTATCTTAGAGGAACCACAGAGTTCGAGCAACCTACAACGTTGAGAGGCAAATCAGTGTCCTACGAAGAGCGTAATAGGCAATATGAGGAAGCGTTGAAGGTGTTGGAGTTGGAGAAGAAGCAATTGGCAGACATTGAAACTATGGCTAAGGTTTGGAATAGAAGGAACTGGTGGAACGAGCCTATTGATGAGATGAGTGGGGATCAGCTAATGCAATTTACCATGGCTATTTATGAGTTAAGGAGGAAGGTGGCCCAAAGGGCAGGTGAGTTGATGATGAGGCTTACAATGCTGCATTAGGGAAGATTGTAGCTGTGCTGGTGAGAAGGGTATAGACTATAGAAGGTGGTTACATTGTTAGGTTGTATTTTGTGATGAAATTTGACTGATCATGTTTCACTTTGGTTTTGTAAAATTGGAATTTGGAGAAAAACAGTTGCTTAAGCAGTTTATGGTTTTTTCACACCAGATTAAACAATTGAAAACTAAATTATGTTCATTTGAACTATCTTACATTCGCGATCTCTTTTCAGAAAAGCATTTCAAAGGAAATCTATATTAGGAAAAAAAAAAAGGTTCAAAAAGGTCGTACCCATATTTGATAATTGATACTGTAATAATCTTTTTCTTACAATTAAGTACTCAGATTAAGGCAGTCAATCTACATTCCTTTTCAATTTTTTTAAATATATAGATTTTTTAAAAACTTAAAACCATATGGTTTAGTAAAAGCATCGCAATCCCAGTTATCGTATACCCTTTTATTTTACTTAAATGCTTAGTTTACCAAATAAGCAAGTATACACAGAAATTAAGGAAAGAAAAAGTGCAAAATTCAAGGGGATTATTGGTAAACTCAAAAGTTAAATAGTTATCATAGAAGATAAACACCAGGGTATATAAGTTACAATAACATACAAATAAAAGTCAACCCATGAATTTAAAGGGCATTAGTACCCAAGTACGCTTCTAAACAACATTCATGGCCATAGCCATAGTTTCAATGTCTACCGTTAGTATCCA
The DNA here is from genome assembly GCA_023212625.1 of Styphnolobium japonicum. NCBI lineage: Eukaryota > Viridiplantae > Streptophyta > Magnoliopsida > Fabales > Fabaceae > Styphnolobium > Styphnolobium japonicum. The sequence continues at coordinate 4,864,465 of JALBWW010000013.1, forward strand.
AGCTTAATTATTGAAGTATCCAAGTACGGCCCTAAACAACACTCATGCAACAATGGAGGATCTCCTGCTGGTTGTGAAGGGGCTTTTCGTAATGCTTCACGATCTTGGATTTCTGATTTTGCAAGAAATTTTGGTTCCAGCTACATTCTCATGTCAGATTTGTGGGGCTTACTTACAGGGATGGAGCTTGCGCTGGATCTTGGCTTCTCCCATGTTTGGTTTGAAGCGGACTCTTCTTTGCGCAGTCGATTTTGTTACTAAGGGATGCACTGCTAGTCACCCTTGCGTGCCTTTGGTTAAAAGGATTAAAGATCTATCTCATCAGATTTTGGAGGTCAAGTTCTCTCATAATTATCGTGAAGCCAACAGGGTTGCAAATTGGCTTGCTAACCATTCTCGCAACCTTCTTCTTGGCATATATCTGTTTCAAACCCCTCCTCATGGATGTGGTAGTATTGTAAACGAAGACTTGACAGGCGTATCTATGCCTCTCGTTGTTCTTGTTTCTTAAGGGCTTCTCCTGCCCCCTCGTTTATGACCAAAAAAGAAGATAGGTTCTGTTCCATTTGCAAACCAACACTAGCAGTTTTACCAAGCTCTTGTCATTGAGACACAGCTTTTTGCACCACTCGATTCTGACTCTAAACGTCCTCTCAATATTACAAGGTAAGTTTTTACACATCGACCCAAATATTGATAAGAACAAACAGAAGCTAAAACTCTTAACTCATAAAGGCAAACTATTGTATTGTCTATTCCTGGTTTTCCTCAGGGTCTCTCTACTGTAATTGTTCAACTATGATGCATTAGATAAACGACAATTGGAGCCTCTGTACAAATGAAATCGATGATTATGCGGCCATAAGAGCATCATCCAGTGGGGTGCAACTGTGTTACCTTAGCGAGATCATTTTTCCTAGCTCAGCATTAGAAGCCACCATTAAATGACGAAGTTTCTTAGACACTGGACAGGCCATGTACTGAGTCCTATATGAGCTCAATAAGTAAGCCTCTATATTGAAATTGGCCACACCAACGGGGGTTGGAGTTTGTTTGCCTCACTAGGAACTGTATAGAGACTTAGAAAAAGCTTAGCACACACTCCTGTTCACATGGCTAGAAACACTTTGAAGAGCTTAGTACGCTTGGATTTTTTAAATACTACTGCGTAAGGTAATATTGAAAAATAACAAGTTGCTGCATTGAAAACAATTTTTGACATAATTTATAATTATATGCCGTGAAGTTGAATATAGATATAATCTTTTTAACTACTTTGATTTTCCTTTCCTTGGTTATTCCTTTATTTGTCGCCAGCTATCAAAATCACTAATCAACCGTCAGTAACTGTTCGACCATTATTGATCGACCTCGGATCAAAGCTTCTTCACCTTGCTTGATCATTATCATCTTACGACTTACGAAGTTCTTCAAGCGCTTTCCTTTCAAGACTGTTTTGTTGTTCTTCAATAATTAAGCTTTTAAGCTATTTTTTTTCTCGCTTTGAGTGGATCTTGATCATATCTTCTAATTTCGTGTTCACTCTTTAGACTATACTAGGATATGCCTCCGTGAGTTTCACGGATATTTTAAGTTTTTTGTTTTAACTTGATTTTTTATTGATTTTTTATATTTCTATTAATATAATTTTAATGTGATATTTTATGTAAATTTGTATAATTTATTGTAAGTAATTTTATTTTTTAAACACAACCATTTTTTAAAGTAACAATAGAAAAAATACAAAACTAAATTAATAAGATTTATATATAATTTTTTTAATATTCATTCAACATATAATGTGGAAACATTCAAACTTCAATTACATTTAGATTGTTACAAACTAAATAGTTTTTAAAAATGTTCTAAATTGTTACAAACTAAAAATAAAAATCTAAATTACAACAACATATAAGCTTAAAATTCAACTTCTCTATTTCATTTAGATTAAAATTTATGAGTTTATCCATTTATTTTGTTTCTAGCAATAAACGTTTCTTTTATTTAAATTATTTTCACAAACAATTTTCAATCTTAACTTCATTTAATCTCCTATCCTTTTAACAATGTGTTCTATATAAAATATGGTTTTAATTTTGTGTTCAGTTGTATTGAAGAGAGTTAAAGAAAAAGAAATAAAAGACTAAAAAAGAAAGTGAATTGAAAGCAAAAAAACAATGCAGCCTTGTATGAAAATTAATAAAAGTCGTTCAGCCTTGATATATGCGTGATTTATATATAAAATAATAACTAATTAATTAATTAACATATTATTTTTTATCCGAAGAGAAGGAAATGGACTTAACTAAAAGTATTATGTTTGAAAGAGAAAAATAATTTTTTTAAAAAAAATTATTACTATTTATGCAGAAAATAAAAAGTAACAATTAATTATTATAAAATATGTAAAAAAAAAAACAACTAACTATTATTAAAAAGAACATAAATAAATGGAAAAAAAATGAACGTAAACATAAAACAAAATGGTTTGGAGGAATGTAATTAGGGATGTCAATTCATATTTGTGAGCGGGGATCCCCGCGGGGACTGCCCCATTCGGGGCCCCGCGGGCGGGGAATTTTTCCCCGTGGGGATGGGGACGGGGAACAAAATTTTCCCGAGAATAATTCGGGGACGGGAACGGGGACTATACATCCCGCCCCGCGAGGTCCCCGCCCCAAATAAATTACATATATACCATTTATTATAAATATTATATATTAATAACATTTTTGACTTTTCACATTTTTTATTAAATATTAATTTTTTTATTTTATTTTTGCAAACTCTGCACGCATCTCCTAAAGCAATCATAATTTCACGTTCTGAGCAGCAAAGCAAATAGCACATGACGGGGATCACGGGGATCGCGGGGATCTGCAAGGACAGGGACGGGGGAAGAAAGTTCCCCATGGCGGGGATCGGGGACGGGGACGGAGAAAAATGTGGGAGGCGGGGACGGGGAGCAGGGGAGTACTCCCCGCCCCCGCCCTGCCCCATTGAGATCCCTAAATGTAATCAAGACATAAAAAAGTAAATATAACAAAATTTGTCACGCCCAACACTATTCCACTCAGTCCGGAGGTCCCCACCCACACTTGCCCACAAAAGCATTCATAGGCATTTTGTCATTCTCTCAGCCAAAAGAAACAAACATTGACATATTCGTCGGTTTAGATTAAATTTTGTAAATTTAATTTTTGATAAATTTAATTTTATAAAATTAATTTAGTTATAAGTAACTTTGGATGAAGTGATTTATATTTAAAAATTTTATTTAAAAATTAATTTTATTAAATGAATGTTATTTGAATAATATTAATAAAAATTACTTTTAAATGTATAATTATCAAAAAAAGATATGAATTATTTTGAGTTTAACTATTAATAAAATAATATTAAAAAGATTAATTATAAACAAATTAATTTATTAAAAAGTTAAGTTTATTTGGAATATTGTAAAATAAAATCACTTTGAGTATAATTATAATAATATTTTAAAAAATTATTAGGTTATATTTATTTAAATATTATTAAAATATTAATATAATATCAAATTATAAGAATATTTCTATCAATACACATACAAATGAGTTTTTTCTAAAATTTCACCTAAACATGACAAAATGTCTTAAAAGCTCATTTGTACCTTGCAAACGAGTATTTATGGTGGGCAAACGCCTACCCAAACAACCTAGTGTGTATTAGGATTAGTTGTGAAAAAAAAATTATATTAAAAATTGATTATGTGTATACTCGATTTTATGATAAAGAGTTTTGTTTGCTTGTATAAAAAAATCGTTTTTATGTATTAAATTACCAAAAGATATAAGAAATGATTGAAAAAGTTATTTGATTGAGGGCAAATAGGTATTTATCTCTCAAATCTTTTGAAATAATCCGAAATCAAATAATTAAAAACTTTAAATAACAGATTTTTTTAAAAAGTTATTTTTAGTTAGGAAAAAATAATCTTAACTTATAATCAATTTTATACACTTTAAATAAACAAGATAGATTTTAGATAAAACTATTTTTAATTGAAAAAAAGTGATTATTCTAAAAATTTAAACAAATCTAAACATGCTCCTGAAGTAATTAGAAAAAGAATTTAATTTTAATCTACTGTTAGTGTAAAGTTTCTTTACACTATTATCTAATTATGTACTGACATATTATTAAAAGAGTTAGACTTTTTAAGTAATTATTGTGATAGTTAAACTCTTTTAATGATTTAGCAACACATAATTGGATGACAGTATAAAGAAATTTTACACTCACAGTAGATCAAAATTAAACTCTTACAAAAAAGCCCAACGAGAAAAAGATAAATTTATAATAATATATTATTTGATAATAGTGTAAAAAAAATTACACTAATAATGAATCAAAAATAAATTCATATATTATATCATATTTATGGATGTTTTCTAATCATTATGTTATCTATGGTTAATCAAGTTAAATAAATTTGAATATAAGACAAATCAAAATTTTTTTATTAGTGTCAGATAGAAAAAGACTCTTAAGTATTTTTTTTAATTCGCATCCTCTAACATATTTTTTATTTTTAATTACATTATATTTATTTAGTAATGTGCTTAGATATCTGAGATGGTTTTGAAGAGAGAAGGGTAAAAAAACATGATGGCATTTTCTCTTTTAATAAAATTTATCTACTCTTTTTATTTTTTTAACAATTTTGAATAATTTATTCACATTCTTATGCTTCTGATGTACAAAAGATATTTGAAAAAATTATATTATTTTTCCCAGTGATTTTTTAGAGTTAATGACCTTGTACTTTTTTGTTTGGTACAAATGCACTTGTACTTTTTATTTGTATATAAAGTTCAGACAAATGGATATTTTTGTTCTATTTTATATTTAAGGTATATATATTTTAAATAGGAAGATTGATACAATTGTTGTCACGACAAATTATTCTTTTAATGCAAAAGAGAATGTTGGCTTATTTAAAGAAGCAGTTGATCCCAAACGATGAGTTTCTCATGTTGGTTAGCATTTAAGAAAACAAGGGTTCGCGTAAAAGAGACTAGTCCTAAAATCAAGTAATTTTTAAAAAAAATTGTGTCACTTGAACTACAGCCAATGTGATCCTTGTGTTCTTAACATTTATTTTCTTTAGTGAATTTTTTTTATGTGAAATATAATTTTGAGGAGTATTTAGAATCTTCAATTATTATTTGAGCCCATTAAAAAATTCTATAACTAAAAAAAAAGGTATTTATAAGAGAGTATGGTGATCAAAATTAAATCAAATCTTAATTGGACACAAATTTTTCTATAATCAAATCACAATCAGATAATAAATTTTTATAATAATTTTTAGACATCTACTTTTAAATAGTATTTATAATACAATTTTTAATTTTTATGTAGTTAATTATGGTCAATTCAAATTAATTGTGCTGATAATGAACAGACCAACACTTTTCAAATTGATTAGAAAAATGTTGAATAGCTAAAACATCATACACCGGCCATGCTTGAGTTATGGCGGAATGTGGCGGGAAGGGAAGATCATGATGATGAAATCATTTTATGGGGCTAGACCATTAGTAGCTGCTGCAGCTGTGGGGAACTATAGTGGTTTTGTCAACCATTGGGTGGTCAACTTGATGAAATGTTTGGATTCTGATAAGGAAATTATTGCAGATTATAGCTAGAGGCAACCAAATAGTGGATGAAATTTGAATTTCTTTTGGTTTTGGAGAAAGATGGAATTTGAGAATAAAAGTACCAAAGTAGTTTATGGTTTTGTTTAATGTTTCGGTTTGTGCTAGTTTAAATCAACATGAGTTCATTCACAATTTCATATATGCTTTTATAGAAGTCTTTTTTTTCTTTTTTGGTAATAAAAGGAGGGAGAAGCCAAAGAAAAACAAACAAAATACCTAACGACAAATGGAACGGGCTATAAAATTTCATTTTTATTTGTTGCCCCTTGCACGTCAAATTAAATAATTAAAAAATAAAAAAATATATTTATATTCTTTAAACTTTGACTCATTTATAAATAATTACTATGAATTATAAATTTTTTTAATTTAAGATTAAATTACTCTGTTAGTCTTTGAACTTTTTAAAAAAATTCAAATAGGTCCTTATAATTTAAAAATTTGTAATTAGGTCCATGTCATTAGAATATTGTTAAAAATTGTTAATGGTAACCTAAATTCAAGGACCTAATTAGAAATTTTTGAAACTGTAGGGACTTACAAAGCTTGTTATTTAGTCTTTATAGTTTCAAAAAATTATAATTGAGTTCCTAAGTACAACATATCGTTAAAGCATTGTTATAAGTTTCTAACGGCACAGACCTAATTACAAATTTTTAAAATCATAGGAACTCAATTACAAATTTTTAAAGTATAGGGACCTATTTGAATTTTCCTAAAAAATTCAGGGACTAAGTAAGTAGTTTAACCTTAATTTAATCTATAAAATATATCAATTATTGCATTAGGTCTTTTCATCCACTCTTTGTTAAGTTACTAATAGAAGAAAAGTGCATCCAGACTTCTTAAACTTTGCAAATTTACAAACAACCACTATAAACTATAAAATCTTTCAATTTAATCTCTAAATCATATCAATTATCGCAAATGAAGTCTTTTCATCTACTCTCTATTAATTAAGTTGTTAATAAAAGACTGCCCTGACATGATCCTTATTCCTTATCTATCCAAAATCCTAACCTTTTATGTCAATTTCTTTTTACTTTGTTCTTACCTATTTAATAATTTTACATAAATTTAAAATAATAATAATAATTTGTAGTTCATGGTAACTATTTGCAAATGATTCCAAGTTTGAGGGAGACTTGAATATACTTTTTTCTTTTATAATGTGAAGTGTATTTAATATAAATTTTGATTAAGATAACTAAATTGAAGTAAATTTTAATTATTATGAGTTTAAATTATAAAATTAATATAAAATGAAATTTAAAAATAATGAGAAATCAAAATAAAATTTTATATGTTCACACTAATTGACTACTTTCTTACGTGATAAAATTTACATTGCCTGCCTATTCTAATCCTAATCATTTATGTTATTTTATAATTTTTCTCTTTACCTAGTTAATTAATTTTTAGAAATTAAAAAATTATAATATTATTAAAAAAGAAAATCCTTAATTTGACCACATTATCTGTTATGGGATTTTTTATTTAATTTTTTAAAAATTAATTTCTTTAACTTATGAAGATTTATTAAATAGTTATAAAGAGATAATTATTAAATAAGAATTATGCATAAAAATAAACATGAATGGTTGATTGGAGATAGATGGAGGGTGAGAATCATATCGCGTCACTATTTGATGAAATGACCTATTGCAATAATTGATATAGTTTTGGATTAGATTAGAACATCTTATAGTTTATGGTAACTGTTTGTAAATTGACAAAGTTTAAGAAGTTTGGATACACTTTCCTTCTGTTAGCAACTTAACAGAGAGTATATGAAAGGACCTATTGCGATAATTGATATAATTTATAAATTAAGTGTATGTTTGGATTAGCTGTGAAAAAAAGATTATGTGAAAAATCGATTTTCAAGAAAATCAATTATGATAAAATTAATTTATGTTTTGATATGTTAATTCATAATCGATTTTATGATAAAAAGTTTTGTTTGGATTGTATAAAAAAATCACTTTTATGTATGAAATTACCAAAAGATGTATGAAATGATTGAAAAAGTTATTTGATTGAAGGCAAATAGGTATTTCTCTCTTAAAACTTTTGAAATAATCTCAAATCAAATAATTAAAAGGTTAAAATAACAACTTTTTTAAAAAAGTTGTTTTTAGTTATAGAAAAATAATCTTAACTTATAATTAATTTTACACACTTTAAACAAATAAGATAAATTTTACATGAGAAAGAATTAATCTTTCCCAAATATGCTCTAAATTAAAAAAATTTATAATTTATTATAATTATTTATAAATAAGTCAAAGCTTAAGGTATGAGGATGCACTTTTTCCCTGAAAAATTATATTCTTTTGAACTCATATGGGCATACTATCTCTTTTAATAAAAAAAATTATTACCAAGGATTAAGGAATCTATATTCCAAAATAAGGCAATTTCATATCTATATATCTATATATAATATTATAAAAGAGAGACTATGTAAGCTGTACAAATGTCACATGTCACTTATAAATAATTCTTTTTTTATGTATTTAATTTCTCCCTAAATTTGCATTTAATTTTTTTTAATGTTTCTCAAAATTACTATTAAAAATTTAATTTCATAATATTTTTATTTATAATTATAAATAATAATTTTGAATAATAAAGTGAACACATCTAATTTAATTTTCAATTATAATTGGTTTCATTTCATTCAACTTTTTGAAAATAGTGTATATTACTTTTCAAAATCAAAATTATTAATGGTAAAATATTCACTTAACCATAAAAGAATAGATGAAGATTACGCAAATGTGTTATTTTGAAAATCAAAATTCATATTATCTTACTATTCATTTAATTTATTAACATACTTTTTTTGATGGATAATTTATTATTATACATTTTTTTCAATTTCAAAAATGAAATTCATATCATCACCTGGATAATTTATTATTATACATTTTTTTCAATTTCAAAAATGAAATTCATATCATCACCTATAAATACATTATTAGTGTACTAATTTTTATTACAATAAATTTAATATTTAAATAGAATTTTCGTATTTTGGGGCTACCTTATTAGTTCTTCTTTATAACACATTTTGTTTTTAATTACTTAGACTTTAGAGTTATTTAAAATATCATTAAATAACTTTTAAACAAATACAATTATCCTAATTAGCTTAAATATTAAATTTTGATAATATGATATATCTAATAATTTAAAAATATAAAGTCAATTACTTATTATTAAATTTGCATATTATTCACAATTGAACAATTACACGAGATTTTTTTATATTAATTGTTTCCTTTTATGCTTACTTTTAAATTTTTTATTTTATTATTTATCTCAATATTATTCTTTTTTATAAATAAAATGTCATAATTACAAATCAATCAATTAATATCAAATTCATGAATCACTAATCATTATAAATATCAATCAATTACTCAATGAAGATTGAATTTTCCTAATCTCAATTTTTTTAACATAATTTAATTAATAAAATTTAAATAAATAAATATTGATGAGAAAATAATTATTATTTACAACACAAAGTCTTATTATTTTGTTTGACTATTTTTCTTTAATCTTTGCAAGATTCAATTAATATTTGTTAAATTTTATGATCACTGATGAATCTTAAAAGGGCCAGATTATTAGACTAAAGAAATTTTTTTTATAATAGTCTTTTTATTTTGGCTAAAATGCAAGAAATCTTCTTCAACTATGAATTAAGTTAAAAACCCTCCATGTGTTTTCAAACTTATCAACATGACTCTCTAAACTAACAAAACAGTGTATAATAATTATTCTGTTAATCTTCCATTCAAATCACTAACGAAAAAGTAGTCACATCACAACACGTGTTAGTTTTTTAATTAAATCTCACCCCAAATCATTTCGTTTAACCCCGAATTATATTTTCCCCAAATTAAACTCAATTGAAAAGTTATGATTTTATAAATCGGTAGAAGATCTTGTTTACTTATCTAATGTTATACCCCTGAATTAATGCCTTCCTCTCGTTACTTTTGCTTCCTTATACAATCAACTAGTAACCCAAAAATTCATTTTATCGAAATGATGGTATCAAGTTTATGAATTTACTGTTGGATTATTTTAATTTGGACTTGCATAAATCAATATTATTTTACTAAAACTCAGATTAATTAGATGTCAAAAATATTGAAGCATATTGTTATTGTTTTTGTTAGCCTAATCATGTGATCACTAATGGTTGTTGGGCTTGTTATTATTGAGTATTTTATGTTATGTAGATTAATGTGATAGACTGTGTTTTGGACTTGCTATGATGGGCAAGTAGACCCATATTTCAGTGCACAAGGAGATGCCATTATTCCTTTCTAGGGTTACAGTGTGGTTGCCCCATTGAGACTACACACAAAAATTCAGCACCCTATGATAGGAGTAATTTCTCTCCTCACATACACCCCAAGAACCGACGAACAAGGATTACTGTGTTTCTCTTTGATTTGTTTATAGGAAGGTTATAGATTGTTCATCATCGTCCTATCTAAGTAATCCTTGAAACTAAACTGATTTGATAATTGTATAATTTGTGTATACTATGACTTTAGGGTTAAGTGATATCATATTATTTTAATTATATTTGTTTAAATCTTCTAATTTGTGAACAATAATTCATCATTTATCTTTGAGATTTTTAGGAATTGTTCAAACGATGGTGTGAGGTTAATGAATGTAAAAAAAAAAAGAGGTCTAAATATGATTTGGGGGGTAAATATTTTTAAATTTGATCCATAGTTGGTGAGAGTTCTTTACATTTTAACCTTTTATTTTTTGTTTTTCTTCCCAATAATTATTTTAATGTACCTCCAATATGTGATTGAGGATATTGTATCTTATTTTACAAATAATTTTTTGTTTTAAACTTGATTAATCATAATTTCTTTGAATAATGATTTTAAGACATATTAATCATTATTATTATTTATTATATATAATATATAATATATATTTTTATATTATCCGGTACATTGAGTGAAATTTTTGGTAGTCCATCTGCTTGTAGAAATCGTTTTGAATTTTATTATATTGATTTTTTAAAATTATTTTCCTTGTATGACAGAGATTGGTGGGAGGACGCCACCCCCAATTATACTTATTTGGTAATTTTGGATGGTTTTTCAATTTTTATGTAAAATAAAACTAGATTTTGGGAAATAAATAAGAAACTTTAAAAATTGATTATATGTAATTCAGGAATTGGCTTAGTTGTTAAAGATACTCGATTTTAACCTTTGAACTTTCACTTAAAGGAATTAATTAATTAATTTGTATGAGAGAGATGTCATAAATATGAATTTTTAGTTAAGCAAAGTATTTAAATCTGAAAACAATTGCATAAAAATGATGTATTTTTTTAAAAAATTGTTAGAAATACTGAAATATTTCTATTAGGGCCTAAACCAATCATATTTCTATATCGGGCCACACTAAGTATTGGATTTGGATCTATTCCTCCCGCTAATGTAGAGAACTACATATAAAGTTTCATTGGACTTAGAAGGCTCGGCCCTATCTAGTTTCTGCCATTTTCACCAAGATACCACCCCACAGATCCACACCGAAAGAATGACAAAAAAGAAAAAATAAACGTGTAATTGTCTTCCACATATATCACCAGTAGCGAATATTGGATTTCAATAAGATTTATGCCTATTTTCACATTTCATGAGTTACTTTGATCTCGAGATTTTCAACGTGTTCTAGTCCAATTTGTCCCTTTGCGGAAAGTTGAGCTAAGTGGGAAAGAGAGGAAGAGAAAATACCCCCTCATTCAATTAACTAAAAATAGAATAAATAAATAAATTTTCATTTTCATATGATCCTAACATTAAAAAAAAAATCCCTTATTTCAATAAAATAAAATAAATATATAATTATCAAAATTTTAAAAAAACTGAAATAAATAAATGAATTCTTTTAAATATGACATCTACATTTTTCTCTCTTCATAGTCCTACTTTGTCACTCCTATAATGTTTAATCCACTCTAGTAAGAAGAAAAAGGATAGTGAGCAGAGATAAATTCACATAATAAAACATTGATAGGCCAAAGAAAAAAAAGAAAAGAAAAGGGAAGCAATAGCAGTAGATAGTGGAAAGTCGAAATTAAATATACATATCCAGATCCTGATATAAATATCCCCTAAACTATATTTGTACCTTTGAAGCTCTTCTCTTGACACATTTTCGAGTCAAGCAACAAGGTTCTAACAACTACATGGGTCTGATATAAAAAAAAAAAACCAGGGTCAGAATAAAAACTGAAAAAAGCTCTTTTCGTGAACCCAACAACCATGTTTCAAGTTTACTCTGCGGCAGTCTCGTCACCATTAACTCCTTCATTTCTAATATCTGGCAATGTATCAAGATCAGTTCGAACCTCTGTCACATCCTTGTGGACAAGAGAATCAGAAGAATCAATGGCATCATGTTCAACTGAATCCGAAGTTCCATTGGCAGTGGAAGAGTCTGATGTTTCATCTGTTTCAACTGATTGAGTGTCACCCTTGAACTTCTCATCCTCAGTGGCATCAATGTTCTCCTTCGTGTATGAATTATTCTGAGTTTCATTTGTTTCACTCGTTTCAGTGTTACCTCTGGACTTGTCATTCTCAGAGGTATCAGTGCTCTCATTTCTATCCAAATTTCTAGAATTGTTCTCAGTTTCATTTGATGCTACAAATCTTACTGTCTTCTCTAATTCACCAGCCCCTGGATTAGAAGATTCTCCTACAGCTGCATCTCCATTTTCAGTTTTAACAGAGACCGTTGAATCAGTATCAGGCAGGTTTTCTTCAGAAGCTCTATTGCCACTCTGCTCTAATCCCTCTGTTTGCACATTTTTGACATCTCCAGTGACCGTTGTGTTCATCGTAGTATTTTGAGCATGGTCTGATTCAGATAATATCAACGTTTTATTCTGTTCAGATGAACTTGAAGTGTTGGCACCAGTTCCTGTCAAGTTATTGCTTGCTTCAGTGGTCACTACTGTCAGATTACTGCTTGCTTCCAAGTGACTGTCAGAGTTTGTTGTGGCAGTTTTACTTAGATGTGAGCTATCCACTGGGTTGGACAAACTGTTATTTCCAGTCTCTTTACGAGCAGTTGCATTTGAAGAAGTCTCATCTGTCAGTTCACCTTCTGTAACCTTAAAATCTGAATCAATTTGATTCCTGTTAGTTTCATCTGAATAGGTAGGCTTGTTCTCTGGTTTCGTGATACTCATTTCTGAGTTTACATCAGAGTTTTCCAAACTAACTGTCTCAGTTTCAGTGCTAGTTGTATGAGTATCATGAGCCACAGCACTAGAAGCATCATCCCCCTTGTAATGTTCCTCCCGAGCCTCATGAGTGTTGTGGTTTTCCACTAAACCCCCCTTTTCCTCATCCTCACTGTTCTCATTGTCCTTCTCATCACCCTCTTCTTTCTCTTTCTCTTCATCCATGAACTCCTCATCACGTTCAGTATCCACCTCTGATTTCTCTTGATCGTTTTCATCTATCTCATCGTCTCCTCCTCCTCTTCCTTCATCCTCCATCTCTTCACTTTTGTTTTCATCTTCCTCCTGTTCTTCTGCTCCATGCTTATTTTCTTCTTCTCCTTGTTCTCTCACTTCATGCTGCCTGTCTTCATTTTCTTCAGTTTCATGCTTGTTTCCTTCTTCTTGTTCATCATGTTCATGCTTATTTTCTTCATCATCTACAATATTTTCATCTTCCTCTTCTTCCTCATGCTTTTCATTCTGATTTACTCCATCCTTAACCGGACGAAGGTCTTTTCTACCAAATTTCGGAATCTGATCTGCAGTCTGCGTTCTGACTGACAATTTTGCATCATTCTCATCAAATTCCTTCTTCTTATCATGAGAGTGCTTAACCTGATAGATCAACCAGAAGCAGACCCCGAGCAACAGAATAATTTGCAGAACATGCTTTACCTTGATGCCTTTGGACCTGTGGTTCCTACTTGGCAATCGTTTTATCATGCTTAACTTACTTGGAAACCCCTGCTTTTGTCTTCTCCAAATAGCAAGGGCAGGCCACCTGCTTTAGATTGGAAATGCATTGTTAAGGAACTGGGCAAGCTATGATCGTCAATGTAAAGATATCAGTATCACTATCAAGGAAATCCTCACAATAAGCTTAAAATAAAAAAAAGTAAACAATTCCCTTCTTCCTAAATGTTTGTATCTACAAAACACCTATCAAACTGAAAAATCCAGAGCACTCATTGCCCCCGATAAAGAAATTAAAAACAACTAAAAAAACTATAAACAGGGGAAACAAGATTCATGTGCCATTTTAAACTCTTTTTTCTTTTTTGCAGAAATAACATTTCACACAAAAAGCAGATTATGACAAAAGAAAATTTCTGCAAATGCGGATATAACAAACATTTCAATTAAGGTACTCTTTTTCAGGGCCTTTTCCAATTCCAGAAAACAGTATTCAACAAAACCATGTTAAACAACACATTAATAAGGTTACAAATTTCATTCTCAACTTCCATGGCAACTGAAACTATGCTTGATGCTACTATATCAGCAACAAATCCTCCCATATTCGCTTGAATTTTTCCCAATTCCAGAAAAACAACTCAGAAATGAAAAATGACATATTTAGTATAGTGTAAACAATATAATAGTTCATTTTATTATTGTCCCCTACACTTTCACCACGAAAATCTATATAATTCGCAAGACAAGAGGAAACCCTGTGACCAACTGACTATGGGGTTTTGGGGAAAACAATCACCCAAAGGAACAAAACGCAAAAAAAGGCACAGAGAAGAGACCACAAACAAACCCTAGAGAAACCCCAGAAGCAAAATCAAAATCCCACCCACAACCTTCAACCGAAATTTAAAAAAAAAAAAAAAAAAAAAGCAAAAAACAAAATCTTTATCACAGATCAATCAGGAAGAACCCCATATTGTCCTTCCCAGTAAAACCCCATTCTTCATTAAGAGCATGCTTGAAGGGCCATAACCAGTTTGAAACAAACAGAAATATGCAAACAGTAGCTATTAAACAGTAAGAAGAAAGATTGAATTTTGAATAGAGATTGAGCATACCCTTGTTCCAGAAATGAGTGGAGCAAATCCTTGTTCTAAAAAGGAAGAGGAAAGGAATTTACCTGAATGAACAGAGAAAGGGAAGCAAGCAATTAAAAGTGAGGAGTTGAGACCATGAGATGGTGAGGCTAAGACAAAAGTAGTGACATCAAGGATTTAGGTGTCAAAGAGTTTTCCTTGGGAGTGTGAGTGGAAGACAGGAACAATGGTGGAGCAAGCAACGCGATCTAAACCAAGGAAGCTACCGTGACCTTGACCTCATAAGGAGTATCAACCGTACACTTATCCCAGGTCCCGGGGCCAGGATAGACAGCGTTGTCCTTTTTCATGATTTGTTTTTCCAAAATATTAAAAAAAAAAAAACATTCTCTGTTTTCTTTGTTTGGGTAAGAATTATGAATCAAGATAGATTATGAAAGAAAGCATTACATATTTACCACTTCTACTCTTTCATTTTCCTTAAATTGTCAAGCCATATCGAGATGAAGTGTTCGATGAAATCATGGAAGTTTTTAGGCATTTGGAATTTTTTTTTAATTTGTTTAACATTTACTTCTTAAAAATATCTGTTATTTATATATATATATATATATATATATATATATATAACATATTGAGTGAGAACATTATTTTATTATGAGATAAGAAGAGTTAATTTTGATCATTAAATTTTACATAAATGATTAAGATTAAAAGTTACTTAAAAAAACATGACTACTTAAAAAAGTCATATGACTTTATATTTTAATCTTGATCATTGATGATTCAATAATCAAGATTTACTTTTCTCATTCTCACAATAAATCACTCCCCTCATTAAATATGTCCCTTATATATATATATATATATATATATATATATAGAGAGAGAGAGAGAGAGAGAACTAAGTTTTGCACATGATGTATACAAAATCTAAACTTTATAATTTAAACGGGCCTATAAAAATTTAAATGAGTTAAGTTTAAATTTTGTCATGTGTATAAAAATGCAAAAAAAAAAAAATAGCGTTATTCATCTTTAAAACAATATTCTTGATTAATTTTTGGTAATTGATTAATTAAAAGTTTTGGTGAAATTTCCAATATCCTTGCAAGAATATAAATCTATAGCTGCTATTGTCAACAAAAGGCCAACAAATTTAAGGAATTTATAGATGGTGGGCTAGACTATTAGATCCAACATACTGACATCAATAACTCATGTCTTCTCCCACTAATATCTGTCTTTATATAATTTTTCTTTTCTTTCTATCTGATTTATGATAAATAAAACCACCTAAATTTGTTGGAGGTCTGGCTGTCTGCTACTTCGCATTGATTTATTCCCCATTTTTCGTGTCATCCAAGAGCAGCAGCCAAATCAAATGACGAATGATTGTCCTTATTCCTCATAGCAACTCCCTCGCTACTTTCATGAAAAGTTGCTAAATTGATTTGTTAATACTTGATTGGATAAGGGTAGCAAAGTCTAACTAATGACAATTATACGTATTTGTATTGTTTTTGGTTATAATACTTCCCATTGGATTGGATTTTAAGCTTTGCTTGTTATTCGCATACGTTTAAGTTGAAGAGTATTCATGAGCCTACAGTATTCCACCCTTTCTTCAATTAGAAGAATAAAATTGTAATTAAGGTAGTTGTCTAGTTGATAACGTGATTGACTGATCAATACAAAGTGGAATATCACCAAATTACAAAAGAAAAAGAAAAATAAGTGAAGGTATTAATTAGAAGGACCTTTGGATCAAATTAATTATTGTGAAGGTCTGAATTGGTGATTAAAATTCAGTAGTTATTTGAAATTTAACTACATTACAGCATCATAATCGAAGGTGTCCTTCCATTACGGGGTGTTGAGTTGAAATTCACCCAAATAAGTAAGAAAAAAATAGAATTGTTGGTGTTAAATACAAATATGCTTTTGAGTAGACTTGTGAAACCGATCTTTTTGTTATAAAAAAAATTTAGGTGTGGTAAATGTCCATCCCCAATTTATGACTACCAATCTTAGTAATGATTTATAGTGAGACTACATATTGCTTACCAATGGGTTACCTTAAATTGGAACAAAATTAAATCATGACTAGTATCAGCGAAAGGTCCAATCAAATAAGTTAACACTTATTGACTCAAATGAGTTTGTCTATTAGGTTGGTTTAATAAGAAGATGAAATTGCACAAACTAGTCTAGTTAATTCGGTGGCCAAATGGAATGGGTCAAAATACATGAAAAACATTCTTATTTAGGCTATTTTCTTTTGTGAGGCTAAGCCAGACCGACAAAAGGATGTGATTGAAAAGATTGGACTTATCTGCAAAAATAAATTGGAGAATGACTCATTAGTTCAGTTTGGGTAAAAAGTGTTTTATTTTGGTTTGATCATTAAATTAATTAAATATT
The DNA here is from genome assembly GCA_023212625.1 of Styphnolobium japonicum. NCBI lineage: Eukaryota > Viridiplantae > Streptophyta > Magnoliopsida > Fabales > Fabaceae > Styphnolobium > Styphnolobium japonicum. The sequence goes on from JALBWW010000013.1 coordinate 4,881,675, forward strand.
AAACTAATTTAACTAATAATTTACATACACTTAATTAATAATTTATCTTCATTTTGATACTTGATATGTGATTAAATGTAAGTAAATTATTTATTAAATTAATTTAATACTTAATTTATTTAATCCATGAACCAAAATAGAAAATTTTTTTACAAGCCATACTAAATTGTCATTCGCCCAAAATGAATGGGCCTGGTGGGCCAAGCCCCAAATTGGCAGCTCTACCTCTACCTCTGAGTTTACATGATAGTATGTGAAAGTGACAATAGTTGCCTTAGTTCCTCTTACAGATTTCTGGTTCGGTCTTGTGAATTCTCTTTCCTAGGCAAAGAAAACAATGCAGTTGAATTGAAGTGGAGCTGGATTAATAATAGGCCTAACAAAAGGAGGGAAGGAACAAATCCTTTGAAGCCCTTAGAAATGGAAGCTTTAAGACCAAGTTATCCTGAGAGAAAATCTCCGGAGGCAAGAAAGCAAATCTGTAGTCAGCTTCTCATTTTTGTAAACTTTCTGCTGAGAAGAGAGGGAAAAAGCTTTCCTTGAGAAAGCCTAAGTGTATGTCCAAAGATTGGTATATATTTTAATTCCCTTATTCTGATCAATCTGATTAAAATACGCTTCCTTGCCACAAGCTAGTTGGATCAGGATTCAGGAATGACAATATTCTTGAATTCACCATTCAATGTGTTCCTTGGTTTTCCGGTAACATTTTAAGCAGGTTAATGTTGCAGTAGCCACCAATTTAATGTGCTGATTTTCACTTTATGAGTACCTTAACATTTACTAATATTCTAATGTGAACTCTTAACAAACCCACGTACTCTAAACTATGAAGATTCTGACAGCTAAAAATTCCTTTGCTTCCTTGTAAAGATATTCTTGATTAAACAAGACCGTCATTGTCCGTATTTGCATTTTTATCACCCCTCCATGCATTACCTATATACATAGCTTCTTCAATATCAATTACAACCCCCAGACATATTCTTTCACAGAAACCATGAACAACTTTCACACAGTACTTGTCTTCCTCATTGGGTTTGTTTCCTTGAGTTTGTTTCAAATTTCAGTTGCATCTGTTGTTTCAACAGGAGACTTCAATAAGGACTTCTTTGTGATATGGTCTCCTACCCATGTAACCACATCTGCTGATGGACAGACAAGAAGCTTGAAGCTGGATCAAGAATCTGGTACTAAGCATAGTTTAACAGAAATTTTAGCTACAATATCAAAACTGAAAACTCCTTTCTTAATTATGAATTTGGATTATTGCAGGGGCTGGTTTTGCTTCGAACCAGATGTTTTTATTTGGGCAAATTGACATGCCAATCAAACTAGTACCAGGCCATTCTGCAGGCACAGTCCTGGCCTATTATGTAAGAGACCCTTTCCTCTTCTTTTTTCTGTTTGTTTTGTATTATAAAAATACTGACACAAATTAGTTTGGCAATGTATTGCAGCTGACCTCTGATCAACCCAATCGCGATGAGATAGACTTTGAGTTTCTAGGCAACGTCTCTGGGCAGCCATATATCCTTCAAACAAATATTTTTGCAGATGGGTCTGACAATCGGGAGGAGAGGATTTATCTGTGGTTTGATCCAACAAAGGACTTCCATACTTATTCTGTGCTGTGGAATCTGCACCAGATTGTGTAAGCCATCTCTTCCAATTAAGGAAACCTCTTTGTAGCCAAAACTGAATTGCTCTTCAACCCTTTGTACTTGGTTAATTGGTAGAGGGAGCAGCCTCAATAAATTAGTTATAATGATGGAAACAACTTAATCTAATTGAAAAGTTTCATCTGCTTTGTTTGTTGAATTTGAAAATGTTAACTTTCTAACTCATTTTCTGCTTTTGTAAGTTCCTCCATTACTGTGCCTCCAAAAGGTTAAAAAGTTGCTGTAAAGTTAATTTTGCCTCTTGCAGGTTCATGGTGGATAGCATTCCTATAAGAGTATACAGAAACCACGCGGACAAGGGAGTGCCATTTCCTAGATGGCAGCCAATGAGTCTGAAAGTGACCCTGTGGAATGGTGATAGCTGGGCAACACGAGGTGGCCAAGATAAAATTGATTGGACAAAGGGTCCCTTCATAGCTTCATTCAGAAATTACAAGATTGATGCATGTGTGTGGAAAGGGAACCCAAGGTTTTGCAGAGCAGCCAGCACTACCAATTGGTGGAACGAATACAGCTTTAGCTCACTGACATATATACAAAGAAGGTGGTTCAAATGGGTCAGGAAATACCACATGATCTATGACTACTGCCAAGACAATGAGAGGTTCCAAAACAATCTTCCAAGGGAATGTTCTCTTCCCAAGTATTGACCAGAAAAGGAGGATGCTTGTTTCGTTTCTCTTTTCTTTTTGCTTTTGGTTCTAATTTCAGATATACTGTTACCTTTATTCTCAAGTTTAATGCACAAAAGTTAAAAGCTAGCTTTGATTTGCGGAAGTATCTTTAGCCTTTGAAGTAAAGCATTCACGTAGCCGAAATGTCTGGGTTGGCAGTTTGGAAAGTTTTATTTATTTTTTAGTTCATATATATTGAGGTAAAAAATTTAGTTCACTGTATATAACAAAGTTTGATTCCTAGTTGGACTTCCAAGGAAAGAGAGAGAGACATAAAGTAGAGGTGTATTATACATTCTAGGAAAAGAAAAGAGTGATGATACTTTAGGTTGAGAAAAACAAAAACCCCAAATTTGCCTGTGGGTTGCCATATTGGTCTGAAAAACAATTGATCAATCCTAAGCAAGTGCTTCTATGCCCTTCCCCTCTCCCACCACAAAAAATCTTTCTATCCAATGACATTTATAGTTCTTTTTTTTAGCCAAAATAATGGAATAAATAGTATTATTTAATAATTAAAAAATTATATAACAAAGTGTGTTATAACTTATAAGCTATTGAACTTAGCACACTTTGACTTACAATTAGCGATAACTATTAGTATCAAGTACAAGTGGTCTCATTCAGATTATATATATATATATATATATATATCATTAAAGTAGATACAAATATTTATATGAATTTAATTTTAATTTATTGATGATACATTTTTATCCTAATAATAAACTATATGATACTACATATGTAAAAATAGTTAAAACTTTAAGTAAAAATGAAATATTAAAATATTTAAAAAAAATTATATTGTCAGAGAATCAAATTTAAATTCTCCACAACTTTTAGACTTACAAATATTAATTTTCATCCAACAAAAAAAAATATTAGTAATGATTTGTGAGATTAAATATTTTATAAATATCTTTTTTCAGTATCAACTTGCGTGATCACCTTAAGCATTTTGTCCCGGAGTCGATTATTGGAGCAGTGTCTATGGAGAAAATGCTGTTAGGAGGAATCCCTCTTTATATGCCTAAGTGCACCTTTTAAAATTAGTTTCTTGCTTTTCAAATAAAAAGATATCTTAATTTATAAAAAAAATATCTTTTTTTTGGTAGCCGCGTAAATAGCATTTACTTAATACTATTATCAACCCCGTTAAAATTCATGCATGAAAGACCGATTGACATACACAAAACAATTTTTTTCTTTTCCAATAATTAAAACATTGTTGGGCTTTTCACTTCTCTCCTTTTTTTTTACCCTCTACATTGTCAAATTTTTCTTTTTTCTTGGATACATTTTTTTCCTTTAGATCCTGTTAATCAAAATCTTATTAATTCTTATCCTTTCTTCTATTATATTAAAATTTAAAACACACTCTTACCCAAAATATATATATAGAAAAAAAAATCTTCTATAGTTTGTCCATGCATGATGATCTTTGAAAACAAAATCAGTTTTGTAATATTTATTTGTAGTTTTCAATATTTAAGCCCAAAATGAGAATGGGCAACACAAGCCCACATGAAAGGTCCAAGAAGGAGAAGCCCATGTTTTAATGTAAGATTTTTTATTTTGTTTTTAAAACTCTTTTCCCTAAACCTAAAACCTATGATCCTCATACATAGTACAACACCCCTTACCTTAAACCCTCATCGTAACCGTCAGAAGGAGAGTGGTGGAGACAGCGAGATATGGCAGAGAGGAGCAAAGAGCTTCTTCAGTTGGAGCACAAGGGCATACCCCTTTCATCCTTAGGTCTCTATCTTTTTCCAATGGAATTTCACTTCTTTTCACAAGGGCATATCTTTTTTTTTTTTTTTGCCTCCCTAATGATGAAGTTGGTTTTGTCTATGCAGAATCTGCTGTTCTTGTTTGTAATAAAAGAGAGTCAAGCACTGAAACTACGAAACTTCCCCCTGATGGCACGCCCCTGACTGCCCCAGTTCCCCCAAGCCAACGTACTGTTTCAAATTCATCCCAAGTTCTTATCTTTTAACTGTTTTAGTACTTTACCAATACTGGGTTTTCTTAAAGTTGTCATTAGCATGAGGAAGAGGTCTCACTTTTTTTTTATATTTTTTATTTATTTCCCCTTTAATTTCCTTGTAAGAAGTAGGATGGGTTCTAATAATCAAGTTTAGTTTTTTTTTTTTGGGGGGGGGGGAGGGGGGGATTAGAATTGTTCAATTTGTTGGCAATGGTTCCATAGTTAACAAAAATTCTAAAACGCTAGGGAATAAATTGATATTGCCAAGAAATTGTGATTATGTTTTTTTTTCTTTTCTGGATGATGACTACTCTAGTTTGCTTCTCATGTTAATTTTCACCTTTATGATTCAAATCTGATAATTGGGCAGTCTGGGCTGCATAGGACGCCCTTAATAGTGCTCATGATGATGCTTGGATATGTATGGCACCCAATTGCCTCTGCCATTGAGATGGACCAATATTAGACCATAGGACTTTATTGTTATTAATCATCGATGCCCTTGAATTAGGACATCTATCTGGACTAGTTCTCCTCTGCCACTGGAATCCCCAGTGAAAGGGTCTCTATGACTCTTCTGTGGTGTTCATCTTACTTTTGGTTTGATTCACATGACACTGGTGCTTTTTTGCACCTTGTCTTGCATGTCAAACAGATTGGTTGTTTGTTAGAGGCTAGAAGTGAAATAGTTTAAGCAGGGAAATCAAAGTTCAAGATCTTAAATCATATTGGTGATCCAATAATAACTCAAATCCTTGATTGCAAAATCTCTCTTGTATTTACCCATGCATGATGATCTTGGTTGGGTTTTTTCTGCCTGTTCACATGCATTTTTGTTACTCCCATCGTTCACAATAAGTGACCTTTTGGTGAAAGGCACAAGGATTTAGAATGACAAGACAAGCTTTACTTATGGGAATTTTTTACTAAACTATCCTTACTCAATTTACAGCAGTTAATTACACCACACTACTCTCTCACACTATCTTATTAATCTCTTTTACTCCATTAATTCTGACGTCCCCCTCTTAAAATTTCAAACTGAAAATTTCACTTCTCAACTTGAAAATTTTCAGTTTTCAATATGAAAATTTTCTCTCTTAATCTCTTCTGCCAAAATTTTCTCAAACTGAAACTTTCAGACCTTTTCAACATGATAATGTTGAGTCTTCAATAAAGGCGTCAACTCTCTCCATTGAGTCTTCAGCTATATCCATTTTCTTTTTTAGAGATTTACAACAACTTTTGCTCAAATCCAAATTTATGATGCAGGGTATGTGAAGTGCTAGCTACTGTCTTCAATAAATATTGGGAGACAAAAGATGGAAGACTACTTTGAGCTAAATGCCAATATGCTTGGGAAAATTACACGAGTAATTAGTTGAGTATTTAAGTAGTTGAGACATGAGAGATTTTAGGAGTACAAGGGTAGAGTTGGAAAAAAAACAATTAATGTTTCATTGGTTTTTGACAACGTCACTTCACCAAAACATCACATATTGTGAACTGGAGGGAGTATTGTTTTACAACTATTGTATGTGGTTAGTCTGTTAAGATTCTTAAATCAGTAATTGCTGAATTTATGGTTTGAAGACAAAAGTAAACATTAATGCAACTGAGAGAGATGAGATTTGTTGCCTTTTTTACTGAGATTTCACTGTTGAATTGGGTGTTGATTCACTACATAGATATATTATCGTGATAAGCATTGAAGTATTTATTGTTTGAATAAGCAGAACTCTGAAGATAAAGTTATAAAAATGAACTACATTTTAGCTTGACATAAAATTATGTTTGTTTAACTTGATGCAGTTTTAGGACAGCTTAAAGACTTCCTAGGAGTGATGTCAGAAGCAAATAAGCGGCTGGAACTTGATGCTAAGGTTTAAAGCATGATTTTGATTGAAGCCATAATGTTTACTTCCCCGCAACCACTTTCTTCCTTTATTCTTTTTTCTATTTTCTTATAGCTTTAATTAAAAAAATGAAGGACAATCCCAAGAATTATGATATTGAAGAGCTAACTGGAAATGAATCCGAAGTTATTGAAATGGTAATTTAATCTTCTCTCTCTCTCTCTCTCTCTCTCTCTCTCTCTCTGAATCCTTCTATCCATCTACCTACTTGTCTACATTTATATTATTGACTTGCAAATAGTGGATTACACTATTGATTGTTTTGGGTTCATTTTGTTGCAGGATTTGATGCTTGGTGTTGCTGATCTTCATACACCTGAGGCTGTGGCTGCTGCTGAATCTGCGATTTCCAGTTGTCAGCCTGTGATTCCATTGGCTGCTGATGGTAGTGAAACAGATTCAGATGAAAGTAGTGATGTTGATGACAATGGGGATGATGAAAGCAGTGACGATGATCTTGATGATGGAAAAAATGGTAAAAAGCCTTCTTCTCTTGTTCAAAGATCTATTTCTGGAAAAGATAATATTCTTGGAAAACAAAAGGGAAATCATCATTCAAAAAAACGTGCCAAGATAGTTGAGCTCTCATGAGTCCAATGGGGTTGTGGGTTGTGAGAATTAGAAGCATGAGTTGTATTAAATTGTTATACCAACGAACTGAGGTGTGATTGCGACTAGAATCAAAATGCATTTTTACATCTAAGGTTGGAATTTACTGAATGATTTTTGCTACGTTGATAATATAACTATAGCAGCAAACATCAATGAGATAGTGCGGTGGGGATGTTTTAATCTGCCAATGTATTTAGGACCTTATATTTGAGGCATCTGGTGAAGTAACAGACTAACAGGCCAGACGACTTGGTTTTATTGTAAAATTATGTATGTACTCGATAAAAATATGTTCAGTGTTCAGATTCTAATTGATGCACACGTGCATTTTGTATGTTTTTGTCACTTGCTAATTGTCCTTCTTTTCAGCTAATGTGAAAGAAGATAAAATACAGAAGAAACAAAACACCAATCTTTTCCCACAAGCTATAACAAATTATAACAAATAACGAAGGAAATAGGAAATTTAATATACAAATAAATTCCCACAAGTGAAGAAGCAGTCCCTATTAAGTAGCAGGAATTCGATGGTCTTATGAAACTGCATTAATAGAAGAAATTGTGGAAGATGGTAGAAATTCAATCTCTTGTCCATTTCTTGAAGTTTGTTCAGACGCAAAATATCTGCCTATAGAAAATGAAGGTGCAGATGGTCGAGGAAGATTAATCGAGGAACAAATGCTACGGGAAACCAAATATTGAATACCAATAAGGATGTATATTAGTGTAGAAAGAGCACCTGGCTGCGCTACTAGCGAATTGCCATAGCATACGATCTAAGACCAACTGAAAATAGTGGTACAGGATTCTGTCTCTGTTTAAACTAGGGCTAGTAACAATCAGTCGCGTTAGTTCGTAACCTTGCTTGCAATTCGTTTTGTTAATAATTTAATAAGTTAGAAATTTTGTCTCCTGATCAGCTTAATATATATTAATATTTTATTTTTATTTTTGTTTGATTAAATTATCTTTTAACTAAATATATGTAAAAAATAAATTTTATTGAATTATAAATTTGAGCAAACGGAATTTATTAATTTTAAGAAGTTTAATTAATATAAGACTTGATATTAACTTATTGAGTCTGAACAACTTGTCATATGAGTTTAAAAACTTGAAATCAAAAGTAAACTCGACTTTTAATTAAGCTGAGCCTGAAATAGAAATAAACTCGACTTTTAATTAAGCTGAGCCTAAAATAGACTTAACTTGGCTAAGCTTGATCCATTTCCAGACCTAATCTAAACCAAAAAGGATATGTGGTTTATTTGAACAAGACTACGGATGAACAAATTACATGAGTTCCAAGACATCGTATTTTGGTTGAAGAACCGATATTTATTTGTATCCAATATGCTTACGAATATCACCACCATCTAGCGAGGATAAAGCTCAGTAATTGAAGCCTCATTTGCCGATTCTTGAGCAGCGTCATTTGCTGATTCTTGAGATCTTGTTGCTCTTGAATTATACTCCCATGACTGCATGTTTGGAAGGCTTCTAGTGTTACTGTCCACAAAAAATGCAGGTTTTGAAGGCACCGGGAGAGTGACAGAATAGCTATTGAGCATGAGTACAATGGTAGCCACGGTTGGTCTGTCAGCTACATTTTCTTGAACACAGAGTAAACCAATGTGGATGCATCTCATTATTTCATTTTGTGAACCGTTGTTTAATGCGAGGTCTACAATATTTGTAATTGTCCCCTCCCTCCAATTTCTCCATACCTGCAATAATTTGCTCAATTACTGACTGATATTATTAGTTCGCAGATTCCACTTCTACAGTAACGTAGACAAACAAATAATCTTCTAATCACATACTTCTAACGACATGGAAGATATAATGGGAAGAAAAGGATGACTTACAGAGCTCAGTAGATCCTCTATATTTTCCCCAAGACAAATGCCACTGTTTTTTTGGCCGCTTACAATCTCAAGAACCAGTACACCAAAACTAAAGACATCTGACTTCACTGAAAACTCTCCATGCATTGCATACTCAGGGGCCATATATCCACTACATGGCAATATGTACAAGCTTAATTAGACATAAATGTTACTGTCTTTTCACAATCATCTTGAATTTTCCCCCCTCTGTTTCAGTTGCTAATGACAATGATATTAATAACAATTAATAAGCTCAAGCTCATTCTAATACTTACTAGGTTCCAACAATTCTATTTGTATTTCCATGAGTTTGATCCACAACAAACAGTCTTGCCATGCCAAAATCTGATATCTTAGCATTCATCTCTTCATCTAAGAGAATGTTGCTTGCTTTGAGATCACGATGAATAATGCGCAGTCGAGAATCCTCGTGAAGGTAAAGAATGCCTCGAGCAATACCTCCAATGATTTTGTAGCGCCCTTCCCAATCCAATTGTGCTCTCTCAGCTGGATCTACATATATACTCAACCCATATGAATTTTAAAACTACGTTTACAAGGTCTTGAACCAGAACTGAAGTAAAAGAGGACCAGTCCAATTAAGTAGATAATCAAACCTACCAAAAATGAAGTAATCAAGGCTTTTATTGGGAGCAAATTCATAGATAAGTAGCCTTTCTCTTCCTTCCAGACAGAAACCAAGTAGCCTAACTAAATTTCGGTGCTGAAGCTTGGCCACTAAAAGCACTTCATTCTTAAATTCCAAATCTCCTTGGCCAGAATCCCTTGACAACCTTTTGACAGCAATCACTTGTCCATTGGAGAGATTACCCTGAAAATATATCAGTCAGGTACAATAAATTCTCGGCCAAGTAATTAACTGGGTATACCATGTTTTGATGAAGAAGTGATATTTATCAGAATGGAACAGTATTGCTTTACCTTGTACACAGCTCCAAATCCGCCTTGTCCAAGCTTATTGGAATCAGAGAAGTCACTTGTAGCAACTCGTATGGTATCAAACTGGAATTGCAACGATTCAGTAATTTTAATTTCATCATCATCATCATCATCATCATCTTTAATTTCACCTGGGAAACGGGTTTAAACTAGTGAGTTTTTCAAATGTGATACGAGAGCAATATTGCAATAATTCAGTGCAATCAAAATAGATCATTGAGAGATATAATTTCATAATGTGAAACCAGAAAACAATGGCTATTGACTTCCCCTTTTCTTCTTCCTTCTTTCAAGTATTGATTGAGTTGGTCTTCCTTTGAATTATTTAAATAATTTCATATTCTATATGCTTAATGGATTGTATCTAGTATTATTTAATAGAAAAAATTACTCTAAATTATGACAGATTACATACCTTTAAATCTCATTGTAACAATGTAGGCCTAACTTGAAAATAACAAGTCACAGTAAATCGATACTTAGACTTACTTTCAAAATTGTTCCTCGGCTTCCTCACTCGTATATAAATGTAGATAAAACAGAGGGCAACAACAACAACAACAACTGACACAACGATGATGATAGCAGTTCGTGACGTGCTGCTCTTTCCTGCAAAAACCAGAATCGTAGGTGAGACATTTCATGAATTAAGGATAATAAAATATTATAAATACAGATACCTGTATGAGTATCGGATACCACAAAAATATGATAACATTTCTTAAAAAACTAAAATATATATATTAATTATATATGTCATCTTATAAAACATATAAAAACTTTTAAAAAAATTCCTAAATCGTAAGAAGTAAAAACCAGTGAAGTTTGAAAAAAAAAAGTTAAGCTTTTGCATTTAAACTTAAATCAAACAATCGAAATGCAGAAAAAGGAAATTAAAAAAAAAACAGCGCAAGAATAAAACAAAAACAAAAGTTACCCAAATCAAATGAATAGCCAAAGGATAAGCCAAAGACTTGAAACAGCAAGTCAAATTTTGAAACACAAGAAAAAGAAAAGACGAGACGCAAGGCAGAGATGCAGTAGAAGCCGCAAGTGACAGCGGCCTGAGAACCGTACCGGTATTTCATAGCCAAAAACTAATTACCGAGAAAAGGTCAGCATAAACACGATTGTCGAAATTTTGTTACCCAATCATATATGCTGAAAATAAAGTTTTAGTACAACCCTTATTTTTTCCTCCATCTGATGAATAAGGAAGACAACACCCCCACAACGAAGAAAACGTTCAAAGTTTAGTAATGGATGTGAAAAGTGGATCATCAAGTCAACTTCAGGGTTCAGTTGTAATTATTTCACTATAAGCAATTAAGCATAATGTGACAAGTACCTTGTGTGGAAGTGTTATTGGTGGACGCTGGAGGCGGTGGCGATGGTGGCAGTGATGGTGGTGGTGCATCTGCTGTAGGTTCATAGAAGAGGAATGAGGTTTCGTATCTAAAATTACAACTGGGTCTAATAACTCTACCACCTATCTTGTCTTTACAGCAATCTATTGGGATACGTGCGATAGATTGAAACAAGCAGTCATCGCAGTGTGGCCCAGACAAATCAGGCGTGCATTGCACAAGACCATATATGGTTTGAAAATTTGGACCAGGTGCACTTGCTGCAGCATATTTACGACGAGAGTCACCAGATACAGCTCTGCTTTTTAGGCTATCCAGCAAGTTCCTGACCACTTTATTGAACTGATCCGGCTCCGTTGTATTGTTTAGGTTATGCATATAAAAGGCAGGTCCATTTTCCATGATGCCAAATATTGAGTTGTTTGAGTAGCGCAACATGCATTTGTCATACCACCCAATTGCCTCTTTCCGGTTAGGACAAAGCCGTGTGAGAAGGACTCTGGAATCGTTGAGGCAACTGCGGCACTCATCTGGCTTAACATCTCCTCTGCACAGCCCAATGGCGTTTACTTTGTCAGTGTTTTGCCCGTAAGAGAAATTGTAGAAACCATAGTCAATTTCTGTGTTGGAACAGAGATTGGACAAAACGGTGTTGAGGTTGGCGTGATAGGTGCTATTGGCTGTGTAGTTACCTCTATCGTTATCTTTATCACAAAAGTACTTTTGGAAACTTGGCCGGGCGCTGGCTTGAGATATGATTATGACAAAGAGACAACAAAGAAAGGAAAGCAGCCTAAAAGAAACAACAGCCATGCCTAAAAGAAACAACAGCCATTATGGTTGTCCTCTCTCCGGGAATAAGAAATAACAAACCGAAGATTGAAGCTTTAGATATGGATGAGCTTCTATTGGCGAAGGATGAAGTGATTGGCTCACTAAAATTTCTGCCATTGCTACTTTAACTACAACCAAAATTTCTTTGATTACCGTCTTGAAACGAAAATTATCTTTTAAAAAAAGGACAGTTGTTGAGACCGATTCGAAGTCGATGAGTACAAACAGTGCAAACCCAAGTATTATTTATCGAAAGTGATATAATATTTTGATAGGAGTAATATATAAGTGAGTTGTTATATATTTATTAATTTTTAATTTTATAAAAATATTTAAAAATTTATTAAATATAAATAATAAATTATGAGTATTTGACAACTTATCGATACTGTTACTCTAAAAAAAAGAAATGAGTACAAGATATTATGATACGTCTCGTACATAAGTCTGCAATAATTTTTTTCAACCAAAAAAAAAAAAAAAATCAACCTAAATGGAAGATATCGTAAATGTGACTTTTTTTCAGTTCATGTTTATAATAAGTTTCTTCCCTAGTCTATATTAATATGTTTATTTTAAAATTATTGATATTGTTAATTAAAATTGTGATCTAATCATGAAGTTCGTGTATTTTTAAACTTAAGAATTTAGATTACATAAATTGTTTTGAAATGCTTAACCAGCGATAATTAGGCATTACGAACAATAATTAATCTTTAGTTAAAAATTTTAAAATATACTAAGTCTTGACAAAAAAAAATTGTTTTGAAATTTCTGCACCGTAAATGTTTAAGAGAGAGAAACACTACTACTTTGATATGGAAACCTCCACGATTTTTATGCGTATATTTACATAGTAAATTTTTAGAGAATTTCTTAAATCCGGAGACAAAATTTTATGGTAAGATCACAACTGTTGCAATTAAATTCTTAACCTTATGGCAACATGGACTTGGAAAAAAAAAAATCAATAACATGGAGCAAAAGGAAAAACAAAATTTTCTTTTGGACTAAATTATAATTATCCCAAATTAAAATATATAAAAAAACCAAAGAATTGATCTTAAATAATTAATCATATAAAAAAGGACGGTTGATAAGTGGGTGAGGACAACGGTGCAAAACCAACAATTACTTCCTTATTGCGACGGATCTCATAGATATTAGATACTAAAAACAGCAATCATTTCTCCCTAGGTTGACGAAGACGATATCATAAATTTGAACGATAAATATATAATAACGCATTTCTATTCATGTAATAATTTTGCTAAACATTTTGTTAAACGGTACCCATACTTTTTTCTTTTGCATTTTTTTTCCTGCAATCCAGGAATTAGCCCACTTGAACTTCAGGTGATGGCAATTATTTTTTGTACGTTAATTTTTATGATAATATCAAATAAAATAAAATAAATGCATGATACTAGTAGAAATTGTTGACAGCAAGACATGCAATTAGGAAGATTCAAGGGAGTTGGATAGCTAATCGTCACTTAGAGGGAAAGATTTGAAAAGACGGGAGAAACTTTCCATTTCATATGGAAATTAGTTTTTCATTCCCTTTCCTCTGCCCTTGTGCTTGTGTACACAAGAAAGGCGTTGCCGTTGTCTTGACAACTGAGTAAGACGAGGAGAGAGAAGTGGCTGAGTGAAAAGTATGGTGTTTCCATGTCCAATGTGATCCAAGCTTGGGCACTGATCTTCTAGTCTATCAAAAAAGAATGAATGTTGACATAGACATGACATAATACAAAAAAGAATGTGATAATTTAATACACCAACGCGTTTTTTAAAAATCATGGAGTGACTCCAACCCAAACGAGTTACGTATCTGTGATTCCTAACTTGCTCAAATAAAAGTCTTCCTATAGTTGCAGTTGGTCCCACACGTTTATGCTCTTTCGTATGTCCAAATTCATGGCAGCTGGTTTTGGCTTTCTCCGTGTATTATGGGTATGGCAGGGCGTGCAGGGCGTTCGTAGTTCGCATTAGTTAAGTTTTGAAAAAAAAATTATTTGAATTAAATTAATTGATTTTTTAAATTAAAAATCAATTAATTTTTTTAAAATTAGATAATTAAATTGAACCCAATTAATTATAATGGGTTTGATTTGATTCGGTTCAATTATTTTTTGATTAAATATATTTTTTTAAAAAGAATTCATATACAATTTTACTTTATTTTTTTATGGACCATTTAAAAAAAATTGATATAAAATCTTAATAAAAATATTATTACATAATTATAAATAATAAATTATCCTAAAAATATTTATAGAAACAACAAAAAATTTAAATATAATTATCTATAAGTATGTAAATTATTAAAAATATATAAAAAATTATGAGTTCAATTTGATTTATTTTGATTTGATTTTATAAATAAAAATTAAAAATCAAATCAAACCAATTAATTTTTTTAAAAAAAACTAAAATTATTCCATTTTATTTAATTTTTAATTTTTTAATTTAACTTTTTTTATTTTAATCGATTTAATTCAATTATGAACACTTGCATTACGTTTTCCTAGTCAACGCTGGTGAAGCTCCATGTTCTTGGCTTTCTCTGTCTACTACTGCAATGCTTGCATTATATTTTGGATAAATTATATTAATTAATATTCCGCCTTCATTTGGTTTTTTTTTTAATGAAATTGTGTAATTTAATTTTTCTTTTGGTGGAGATTAATTTTGTTTAAGATATTAAAATTGTCTTTCCAACAAATATTTTTTTACAAATTTAAACTCTTGACATTATATATACTTCTTAATCGCTGAAAAAGTTTGCTTATCAATTGAGCTAACTCTAATAGGTTACCTTCATTTGATTTGCTCCATTATTAAATAATTGCCATGTATTTTTTCTCCATCCATATTTTTTAAGGACAATAATGAAGAGAATGAAAGATACAATGAACAAATTACTACTAACAAGCATTTCAAATAGTCCATATATATGTATCAACGAGTGATGCACGAAAATTTTATAGAATTGAATTCACTGATTTGATTCCAAATATCATGATTGCTCGTGAAACCGGCGAGGATAAACTATAATTAACCTTTATATTTTCTATGTCAAAGTCTGTCTTGACTCTTGAGAATTTTAGGACATTTCATGAACTATTATGAATCCCCTTCACACTATGCACCAAATATATTGAATTTGAATTCACGATTGTAGAAGGATATGTTTACTTTAAGATTTATATCAAGTTAATAACATTCAAATTATATTACTATGAAGTGGCTCGTGTTAAATTTTTAAAATTTATTTATCTATTTATATTTGTCTTCCCTAAAAAAAAAAGTAAAATTAGTTTTTAATTATTAGAAGATAAAATTATTGACTTCATTGCTCTTAATATCCAGGCATGTAATTAAAGTGATAGAAAAGATGATGAAGCAGAGGCGGCGCAAGAGAGTTGATGACCTAAAATTAAATTTTAATATGTTAATTTATTTAATAAAGTTAATATAAATTTTAATTTAAAATTTATATGTCTAACTTTTTGTGATGCAAAGTTACTATTAAATTTTTATAGTCAATTTCTTCTAACATAATATTTTTCAATTGATAATATTGATAAATCATTTAATCTTTCTCAAGATCTTAGATAAGATTTTATTAATTTCAATTTTGCAAAACTTCTTTCGCCCGAAGCAACAGTTGTAGGAATCGTTAAAATTATCCTATAGGTAATATGTACATTTGGAAAAGAATCAAGTCTTTTGATGTGATTGAGTATATCGATTGGAGTAAAAAATGAAAAATAAAAAGGAGTAACTGTTCAACTTCTTAAGTAACGGATCAATATAAATAAAATAAGGAGAAAAAATAAGATTATGGCAAAGTGATTAAGTTATAATTAGTTAATTAATATGAATGAGAGAAAATATATTTATTAAGCATTAAGTTAAGAAAATTAAGATTCTTAATTTATTATCAATAAATATAATTATATAAATCATAAATATTATTACATATTACGGGGCGTAAAATTTCGGGGGCTTCAAGCAAGGACTTTAGTAACCTTATGCTTGAGCTGGCCCTCTCATGAATTTAACATTGGCGTTCAATTTAGGTGTCCCAATTGTAATTTTAACATTATAAGCAATTAAGCAGCATGTGACAAAGTACCTTTGTAGGAAGTGTTTGATAACATTGCTGAGGAAAGTGTGTTGGGCCAGGTTATACGTTGTACCAGTAATCTCATGCAAGAGATCAAATTTAAACAAATTTAAACAAAATGAAACAAAGAAATACAAAAGAAAAATCATAAGTATATCTTTGAAAAGAGTTTTGAGGAGAAAAGAGAGGAAGAGTAATTTTTTTATTTTTAAATAGAGATAATTATAAAATGATTATAAAAATGAGTAAAGAATAATTGAAAAGTTATATTTCAATATTTCATTTTATTCATCTTAATTTTTAAAATTATTAAATAAAGGAAATGTTTATTTGAAATGAAATATTATCTCTGCTCGCCTTCCCCTTCCCTTACTCTAAGAGATCAAATTTGAATAAAAAGAAATAATAAATACAAAAGAAAAATCATAAGTAGAATGATTTATTAATTGTGTGACTTTTTATTTCTGAATGTGGTTAATTAATACCAATGATAAATGCCACTCTTTCTTATATATAACAGAAATTAAATTTGTAACAAGGTAATAACAACTAGTACCAGCTAGTAGTAGCTGCCTTTATTCAGCTTACAAAGTTAACAATTGTCTTATTTTGTGCACTTATCCTATCAGCTTACTACAATTTGGAATTTGTGAGACAGACTCAACCAAGCAGTTGCACATTTACGATGAGAGTCACCTGATGCAGCCGTGCTTCTTAGAATTACTTTCACTACTTAAGACTTCAAAAATTTTCCTTGGCTTCCTCATTTTTAAATAGATGCTCATAAAAATGAGTACATCAATAACAACAACAACGGGACTATGGCGATCGCAGTTGGTGATGTTTTGCTCTTTCCTGCAAAAACCAGAATCCCCAGCGAGACATTTCATAGATTAAGGATAATAAAATGTCAATTAAGTCTAATAACTAAATATAGAGAAAAGGCCACCGTCAACAAGAAAATGTTCTAAGTTCAGTAATGGATGTAAAAAGTGGATCATGAAGTCAACTTCAGGGTTAGTTGTAATTATTTCGCTATAAGAAATTAAGCATAATGCGACAAGTACCTTCTGAGGAAGTGTTATTGGTGGACGGTTGAGGTTGTGGCGATGGCAGCGGTGATGGTAGTGGTGCATCTGCTGTAGTAGGTTCATAGAAGGGGGAGATTTCGTATCTAATATTACAACTAGGTCTAATAACTCTACCTCCTATCCTGCCATTACAACAATTTGGGATTTGTGTGATAGACTGAACCAAGCAGTCATCGCAGTCTGGCCCAGATAAATCAGGCGTGCACTGCACAAGACCATATATGGTTTGATAATTTGGACCAGGTGCACTTGCTGCAGCATATTTACGACCAGAGTCACCTGGTGCAGCTGTTCTTCTTAGGCTATCCAGCAAGTTCTTGACCACTTTATTGAACTGAACCACCTCCGTTGCATTGCGTAAGCTCCACATATAAAACGCAGGTCCAGTTTCCATGATGCCAAATATTGAGCGGTCTGAGTAGCGCAACATGCATTTGTCATACCACCCAATTGCCTCTTTCCGGTTAGGACAAAGCTGTGTGAGAAGGACTCTGGAATCGTTGAGGCAACTGTGGCACTCATCTGGCTTAATATCTCCTCTACACAGCCCAATGGCGTTTACTTTGTCACTGTTTTGGCCATTAGAGAAGTTGTAGAAACCGTAGTCAATTTCTGTGTTGGAAGAGAGAGTGGACAAAAGGGTGTTGAGGTTGGTGTCATAGGTGCTATTGGCTGTGTAGTTACCTCTATCGTTATTTTGATCACAGAAGTGCTGTAGGAATTTTGGCTGGGCGCTGGCTTGAGATATGAAAATGATTATGACAAGGAGACAACAAAGGAAGGAAAGCAGCCTAAAAGAAACAACAGCCATTATGGTTAACCTCTCTCTGGGAATAAGAAGTAACAAAGGGAAGATTGAAGCATTCGATATATATGAATGAGCTTCTATTGGTGAAGGATGACGTGATTGGATGTCTAAAATTGTGCTGTTTTATAACCAAAATTTCTTTGGCACCGTGTTTGAAACGAAACTCTTTTACTATTCAATTCGCGTGTCCCAACTGTTTTAAGTACGTTTATAGTATAAATTTTGAGAAATATTCTAAGAAGTTCTAGATTATAAATTAAAAAATACAGACAAGCTAGTATACACCAGGGTCACACCTTTTGGTAAAATTCTTCAAATTTTATCATGGACTAAAAAGAAAACCCAAATTTTATCATGGACTAAATTATAATGATCCCAAAAATCAAAAGAAAAAAGATTGGTCCTTTGAACTACAGTAAGAAAGTGTTTTTATGGAGCTATTTCGTTTGTCCTGCAGTTATGTGGATTTTGAGTTAGTTTGTGCTACCTCAACTAATTTACTTTAATTAAAAAATAAGCAAATCAACTAATCCACCTTATTTGCCTCTTTTGGGGTGTGTGTATGATGAAGTCGTATAATTTTATTTTTATCCCGATGGCTATTTTGCCATTCAACTCTTGCACAAAGATTTTAAGTTGCTGTTTAGTTTAAGTGGAAACTCTCTATTCCAAAATCATGCCTAATCTGTCTGTATTGAAGTTTATAAAACTTAAACAAACACAGAAGAATGATCAGAAGATCCTGACCTAGATAGATTTTATCTAAATTGGGGCACATGGCTTATTTTTAGACCCAGGGTATCTTTTTTTGTTTTTTATTTGTTAATATAAATATATGATAAGTATGTTCCAGAATTTTTATTTAATTCTGGGAAATTTTTTCAAGTTATTTTATAAAATCATTACTTTTACTACAAGAACAACACATAAATTTAAATCTGCAAATTAGTCAAACCCCTTTCCAATTACCATCCACTCCTTGCGGCTTTTTATAAAAAAATACTTAAAACAATATATAAAAGACTATAATTAACAGTAAATTTGTATATTTAAAAAAATTTAAAATGTAAATTAACTAATTATGATTATATGAACATTTAGCTGTTAAAAAGGAAAATTTATTGAAAGAAAATCAACATAGTAGTATGTGATGACTAAAAAGTTAGAAGTTATCATCGTTAGATTTATGTAAAAACATTGAAATTTTAATTTGGAAAATATAATTTGTATTAGCTAATTTCTTATGAGAAATTTTTCAGAAAAGAAGATTTTTTTTAAAAAAATCAAAAATAATAAAACCAAACACCCCCTAAATAATTGGAAAAAATTGAAAAGTTCGATATGATTATTTTCAAAGATATATTAATATTTTTTTCCACACATTTCTCCGATTTTTATTAAAATTTTCTAAATGTACTGTTGCATATGTTAGTGTGAAATTGTATATAATAAACAAGGAGAGCTTTCTAGAATCCACGCCCTTACAAATAAATAAAAATATGTCCTGCGAACTTGAAAATAAAATTTAAAAAACATTTTGCTTAGTTGTGAAAATTATGCCATCTCCTTTAAGTGATAAGATATGCCTTCATTGCTTAGCAATTATTCTATGCCGCGTTTGAAACGTTCAAGAGAATATTTCAATTTTCAATTGAAAATGGATTGAAGAACTTGTGTTATGCCAAAACAGACAAGAGTCATACTATGAATAATTACACATATAAGATCTCACATTCATGCATTATATTTTCTACGTCAACGTTGGTCAAGTTCCTCGCTATCCTATGTCCAATTCAATGACGATCTCATTCGGCTTTCTCAGTTTATTATTGTAGTCAATGGATTATATTTTACTCGTCAAAGTCTTTAAGCTTTTAGTATATATTTTTTTTGGTACCTAGTTTGGCTGGGGTGGAACCTAGGGCAACCTTGAAGGGGGTCAGTCGTAAGGGAGAGGGGAGGAAAGATAGAAAAGAAAAAAAGGTGTGCACTCGTTAGAGATTAAACCTTGCATCTGACACTAATATCAAATGTCCTTTATTAAGTGAACTAAACTTATAGGACAAGCTTTTAATATATTAATCAATGAAACATTATGAAACGCGTACTGCTTCCCATCAAATATCTAGAATTTGAATTTTCCTTAGATTCCGTTTGGATGACAGAATTAAAATTATAATTTAGAATTTTAATTTTAATTTAATTTCTGTTGGAATTGGAATTAAGAAGAATCTTAATTTTTATGTTTGGGACAATTAAAGAATTAAGACTTTAGAATTGTAATTCTGAACTAAACTGAAATTTTATTATTTGAATAATTTATTTAGAATTTATAAAGATATAATAAATAAATTTAAATTAATAAATAATAATTTAAAATTATAAAAAAAATTTAATAGAGCTTACGTTGTTGTATTACAACATTCGCAATGGATGCTAAATTAAATGATAATATTGACGATGGCTAAAGTGATTGTAGGACGTCGGCGCTAGTGATTGGAGGAAGTGCGACTAGCATGTCGGAGGCGTGGTGGACGACGTTGCCAGAGCACGCCAGTGACGACGTTGTCAGATTATGTCGGTGTTACGAGCAACAGTGGTTGTTAGATAATTTTAACTTTTACCTTTTAATATTCAAAAAATAAAAAAATCTTAATGTTTAGAATTGAAATTTTTAAGGTTTAAGCTAAGAATTGAGAGTAGTATAAACTAGTTATTTTTCAATTCCATGAAATTAGACTCAGAATTAGAATTCTAATTCTAATATATACACCAAACAAGATAATTGAAATTAGGAAGTCCAATTCTAATTCCAAAGCTCAATTCTAAGCTAAATTCGCCAAATGGAACCTTTGTAAAAAGATATGGTTACTTTAATATTTACCAAGTATAGTAAATATATATATATAGGGGACATATCTAGTGAGAGGAGTGATTTATTGTGAGAGTGAGAGGAGTAAATCTTGACCATTAGATCATCCATGTATGGTCAAGATTAAAATATAAAGTCATGTGACATTTAAGTAACATCTAATCTTGACCATACATGGATGATCCAATGGTCAAGATTTACTCCTCTCACTCTCATAATAAACCACTCCTCTCACTTGATATGCTCCCTATATATATATATATATATATATAAGAGGTAAAATTCTTATACCAATTTCTAACCTTTAATTTTGCTTTAATCTGATGGTTCATGATTAGTTTATTAAATAAAAAAAAGAATAGTGAAGTCTAATTTTAATAAAGAAAGAGAAAAGTGAAATTTAGTTTTAATGAAGAGATAATTAGATTTGATTAATAACTCTACTCATTATTATTTTTATTTTTTATAATTAAATTTTGTATTAAAAATCACAATAATATTTGACACATGATTTTATTCTTTTAAAAAAGTGGATAAAAATAGCCAGAATATAAAATTATAAAAATTATAATTTTTAAATAAAAATTGATACGTGATTTAGGAATATAAAAATCATGTCAAGTTCAAGCACTTTTTATTATTATTTGTTTTCAATAAATTTTCAACCAAATTTTCGTGTATATTATATTTCGTTTTTAAGTCATTATTTTATAACTTGATGGTGTATAAATAGAACTTCCCATTTTATTATTGTGTGTGTGTGTATATATATATATATATTGATATTTAACACGTGTCCTAGATTTTTAGGCAAATATTAACAAATGCTATCAGTATTTGATCTCTTGTGAAAGGCAGTGCTAAATATTGTGGGCATGTAAGTTAATATATTTAACATGTATCCCAATGCGGATGCATCTCGTTATTTCATTCCTTGAACCATAATTCAATGTGGGATCTACAGTTTTTGAGACTTACCCTCCCCTCCGATTTTTCCATGCATGCAAGAATTTGCTCAGTTGAAAAATAAATCAATATTTACAATAAAATTTCTTTATTAACTGTAGAAAGTTCATGTGCACAACTAAATGACTAATAATCTTTTAGTTCCGCACTTCTAAAAATAGGAAAGATTAATTAAAGTGAAAAGGTGATACACTTACAAAGCTTAGTAGATCCTCTACACCCATTATGAATTTCACTATTTTTCTGGCCGCATACAATATATCCACTTGACTTTATTGAGAATTGTCTTTGCTTAACGTACTCAGGCGCCATATATCCACTTGCATGTCAACACAATCAAGTGCAATTTGATATAAAATGTTACTTGATCTTCTACGATCATCTTCATGTTTCAACTTTGTTTTTGTCGCTAAGGATAACGATTAATTAGAATATATTATTAGCTCAAGCCTATTGTGATACTTACAAGGTCCCGACAAATGTACTTGTTTTAGGGTTTTACTCTTCATCTGACATAATGTTGCTTGTTTTGAGATCACCATGTATAATTTGTAATCGATAATCCTCATGAAGGTAAAGAAGAGAGTATTGAACTAAAAAGCACAACATGGAAGAGCACAAAACAGGGCAGAAGAGAGTATTTTCACATAGAAAATTTTATGCAGTAACTGGCCGAAACAAATCTTAAGACTTAGTGCAAATAGAAACCTAATGCCTAGATTTACTTTCTTTCTCTTAGTAAATAGCAAGCATTTGTTTGTCTTGCTAAAGCTGTATTCAAATCAGTAACTGCTTCTGAGTGTCACCTCTATCATTAAAATCTAGCGAGGTTCTAGCTCAGTAATTGAAGCCTCATTTGCTGATGCTTGAAGGGAGTTATTTCTTGATTCACCAGGTCTCCTATCTGATAAACCTCTAGTATGCATACAATATGCAGGTTGTGAGGGTATTGGAAGAGTGAGAGAGTAGCTGTTAAGCATGACTACAACTGAAGCCATGGTTGGTCTGTCAGCTACTTTTTCTTGAACACATAATAATCCAATATGGATGCATCTCATTATTTCATTTCTTGAATTATTATTCAGTTTTGGATCTACAATATTTGAGGCTGTCCCTTCCCCCCAGTTTCTCCATGCCTGCAATAATTTGGTCAGTTGGAAAAAATATTAATTGTTTTTTTCTAATTTACAATGTCAGGTGGACTATTCTAAGGGCAAGAAAATTGGTACTTAAAAATAGCAGACTTACAATGCTTATTAGATGTTCTACATAATCACCATTATGGATGTCATTATTTTTGTGTCCACTTACTATCTCTAGAACTAGTACACCAAAACTAAAAACATCTGACTTCCCTGAGAAACGTCCATGCGATGCATATTCAGGTGCCATATATCCACTGCGTATCAACATGTACAAACTAGATTAGATACAGACATGCAAGTTTTCCTATATTGTTGTTGCCAAGGACAATGATTAGCAAAATTTATTTCCTTTTAACATATTATAATACTTACTAGGTTCCAATAATTCTATGTGTATTTCCTAGAGTTTGATTTGTAACAAACAGTCTTGCCGTGCCAAAATCGGATATTTTAGGGTTCATCTCTTCATCTAAGAGTATGTTGCTTGCTTTGAGATCACGGTGAATAATGTGAAATCGAGAATCCTCATGAAGGTAAAGAAGACCTCGAGCAATGCCATTTACAATCTTGTAGCGCCTTTCCCAATCCAAATATGCACGCTTGATTGGATCTGCATGCTCAAGGGAACATATAATTTTTTCAACTATGTTTAGAATATTTCTTTTATATACTTTTTATAGCAATGAAAATGAAGTAATAGAGATGTATCAAATACGAAGTGAAGTAATAGAGATATAGTCCAATTAAGCAGATATTCAAACCTACCAAATATGAAGTAATCAAGGCTTTTATTAGGAACAAATTCATAGACAAGTAACCTTTCTCTTCCTTCCAAACAGAAACCAAGTAGCCTAACTAAATTTCGGTGCTGAAGCTTGGCTACTAAAAGCACTTCATTCTTGAATTCCAAATCTCCTTGGCCAGAATCCCTTGACAACCTTTTGATAGCAATCACTTGTCCATTGGAGAGCCTACCCTGAAAATATATCACAGTCAGACACAGTAAATTCTCGGCCAAGTAATTGGGTATACTGTGTTTTGATGACGAGGTGATATTTATCTGAATGAAACAATGTTATCTTACCTTGTAAACAGCTCCAAATCCACCTTGTCCAAGTTTATTAGAATCAGAGAAGTCACTTGTAGCAACTCTTATAGTGTCAAAGTTGAATTGCAATGACTCAGTAGTTTCAATTTCATCATCATCGTCTTTTTCTTCAGCTTCACAATGGAAACCCGTTTAAACTAGTGAGTTTTTCAAATGCGATAGGAGCACAATAGTGCGTAAACCAGTGCAGTCTAAATAGAACATTTAGAGATATAATTTCTTAGTGCGAAACCAGAACACAATGGCTGTTGACTTCCCATTTTCTTTTTCCTTCTTCCTTGTAGTGACTGAGTTCTCATGCTTTGAATTATTGAAATAATTTCATTTTCTATCTGCTTAATGGATTGTATCTAGTATTATTTAATATAAGGAATTACTCTGAATTATGACATATTATATACCTATGTAGAAATATTTCGTTGATGATGTTAAGTAGACCTTTTCCCTTTAAATCTCATTGCAACAATGTAGGACAAACTAGAAAATATCAAGTCACAGTAAATCAATACTTAGACTTACTTTCAATATTTTTCCCTGGCTTCCTCACTCTTAAATAGATGCAGATAAAAGTGAGCACAACAACAACAGCAACTGGCACAACTATGGGGATGACAGTTCGTGACGCGTTGCTTTTTCCTGCATTAACCAAAATCCTGGGCGAGTCATTTCATGAATTAAGGATTATAAAATATCAATGAGTACAATAACTAATTACCGAGAAAAGGTCACCATAAACACGGTTTTCGAAATTTTGTTACCTAATCATATATGCTGAAAATAAAGTTTTAGTACAACACTTATTTTTTCCTCCATCTGATGAATAAGGAAGACAAAACCCCACAACGAAGAAAACGTTCAAAGTTTAGTAATGGATGTGAAAAGTGGATCATCAAGTCAACTTCAGGGTTCAGTTGTAATTATTTCACGATAAGCAATTAAGCATAATGTGACAAGTACCTTGTGTGGAAGTGTTATTGGTGGACGCTGGAGGTGGTGGCGATGGTGGTTGTGCATCTGCTGTAGGATCATAGAAGAGGAATGATGTTTCGTATCTCATATTACAACTGGGTCTAATAACTCTACCACCTATCTTGTCTTTACAACAATCTATTGGGATACGTGCGATAGATTGAACCAAGCAGTTATCGCAGTCTGGTCCAGACAAATCAGGCGTGCATTGCACAAGACCATATATGGTTTGAAATTTTGGATCAGGTGCACTTGCTGCAGCATATTTACGACGAGAGTTACCTGATACAGCTCTGCTTTTTAGGCTATCCAGCAAGTTCCTGACCACTTTATTGAACTGATCCAAATCTGTTGCGTTGTGTAAGTTCGACGCATAATACGCAGGTCCAATTTCCATGATGCCAAATATTGAGCGGTCTGAGTAGCGCAACATGCATGTCTCATTCTCATACCACCCAATTGCCTCTTTCCGCTTAGGACAAAGCTGTGTGAGAAGGACTCTGGAATCGTTGAGGCAACTGCGGCACTCATCTGGCTTAATATCTCCTCTGCACAGCCCAATGGCGTTTACTTTGTCAGTGTTTTGGCCATAAGAGAAATTGTAGAAACCATAGTCAATTTCTGTGTTGGAACAGAGATTGGACAAAACGGTGTTGAGGTTTGCGTGATAGGTGCTATTGGCTGTGTAGTTACCTCTATCGTTATCTTTATCACAAAAGTACTTTTGGAAACTTGGCTGGGCGCTGGCTTGAGATATGATTATGACAAAGAGACAACAAAGAAACGAAGGCCGCCTGCAAGAAACAACAATCATTATGATTGTCCACTCGGAATCAGAAGTAACAAACGGAAGATTGAAACTTTAGATGTAAATGAGCTTCTATTGGCAGAAGGGTGAATAGTGCGGTGTTTCCATGTCTAATGTGATCCAAGCTTAGGTATTTATTCTAGTCTAGCAAAAAATAAAGAATGTTGACATAGACATGACATAATACAAACAAGAATATGATAGTTTAATAAAATTTAATACACCTAATGGTATTTTAAAATCATGGAATATGACGGATTAAAATATGTTGTCTCATTTTTATTTTATTTTTTATTTAAAATAGTAACAACTTAATAAAAAATTTATTTTTAATTGATAATATATTTTTTAATTATTAATTTTTTTTATTAAGTTGTTAATATTTAATTAAAAAAATAAAAAAATAAAAAATGACTCCAATTCTAACCCAAACGAGTTAGGTATCTGTGCTTCCTAACTTGCTCAAGTAAGTCTTCCAATACTTGCAGTTGGTCACACACGTCTATGCTTTTTCGAATGTCCAAATTGATGGCAGCTGTTTTTGGCTTTCTCCGTGTATTATGGGTATGGCAGTGCGTGCATTACATTTTCCGTGACTCCTAGTCTACTTAGGTCAAGGTCCATGCACTCCATGCTATCCAATTTCCAAATCCATGACAACTACAGTGCGTGTATTACACTTTCTAGCTCAACGTTGGTGAAGTCCATGCTATCTTGGCTTTTTCCGTCTACTACTGCAGGGCGTGCATTTACACTTTGGATAAATTATATTTTATCTCATGTGATTTGACTCATAAATACTTTGTTTTTTTTTATGGTATAAATTCGGCACTTTGCATTAATTTTTTTTGTCTTTTTTATATTTATATTTATATTTTTATACTATTTAAATGTGAAATTAATCTTATTTAAAATATTGAAATTATCTTTTCTCACAAATATGTTTTTGTAAGTTTAAACTCTTTATATAATAAAAAAATTTTAATTACTAAATTTAAACTTACTTATTACTTCAACCACTCTTTTCCGGTTACATTCATTTAATTTGCTCTTATTATAAAATAATTACCTTTTTTTTCTCCATCCATTTTTTTTAAGGACAACAATGAAAAAAAAAGAAAGATTCAATGCTGAATATAACAATTTACTACTAACAAGCATTTGCAATACTCCATATCTATCCACGAGTGATGCACTAACATTTTATAGACTGAATTCACAAAAGATTTGATTCCAAGTATCATGATTACTTGTGAAACCCGCAGAGGATAAAGTACAATTTACCCTTATATTTTCTACGTCAAAGTCTGTCTTGAGAATTTTAAGACATTTCATGAACTGTTATGAAACCCCTTCACACTATGCACCAAATATCTTTGAATATGAATTCAAGTTTGTAGAAGGATATGGTTACTTTAAGATTTATATCAAGTCTAGTAAATGATTAATAACATTCAAATTATATTAATATGAAGTGGCTCGTGTTAAATTTTTTAAATTTATTTATATATTTATATTTGGATTCCTTAAAAAAAAAGTAAAATTAGTTTTTGAGCAATTGAAGATAAAATTATTGACTTCGTTGCTCTTAATATCCAGGCATATAATTAAAGTGACAGAAAAGACGATGAAGCAGGGGTGACTTAATGATAGTTGTTGGCTAAAGTCAAATTTTAATATGAAGTTTTTACTTTATTTAATAGAATTAATATAAAATTTTACTTCTTAGCTTTTTGAGATGCAAAATTACTAATAAAATTTTTATAATCAAATTATTCTAATATTTTATTTTTTATTTGATAATATTGCTAAACTATTTAATCATTCTTTAGATGTTGTTGATAATAGATAAGATTTTATTAATTTCAATTTTAAAAAACTTCTTTGGAACGAAGCAATAGTTACATGAATCATTAATATTATTCTATAGGCTATATATACATTTGGAAAAGAATCAAGTTTTTTTTATGTGATTGAGTATATTGATTGGAGTATTATCTTCTACTTCACACTTTTAATTCTGAAAATAATCTAAATCATCAATATCAGTAACTACTAGAGCTATTAAAGTGGGTTATAACTCGTGAACCAACCCAATTTAACCTACCAAAATGGTGGGTTGGATTGTTCAAAAATCAGCTCACCAATTTTTTGACCCGAATCACTTAACCCACTTGTTAAGTGGGTTCAACCATTTACTATTTAATTTTTTTTTAGAAAAAAAATATTAACTCCCTAACCTAATTCTTATGTTTATGTTGGTAATTATGACTTATGAATTATGGTGTAACTTAAGTTTGATGATTATTATATGATTTTGAACTTTTTTTTGTAATGTAATTTATCTTTGATGATTATTTTATGTTTAGAGTTTTTTTTTAAAAAAATCTATTCTTTTATTTTTTGGTGGGTCAACCCGTTTAACCCACCAACCCACTTAAAGTGAGCCAGGTTGGCCATTTTTCAACCCACCACCAAAGTGAGCCAACTAGGCTTAACCCACTTAACCTTCAACTCGTGTGGGCCAACCCGGGTGGGCTGGGTTGGCACCTGGGTTGGCCCGTTTTGACAGCTCTAATAACTACTATGTTTTAGGGAACATTCAAGGTGAAGGTAGTGCTGTTTCAAATTCTCATTATCTAATGATCTCAATTTTTTAACACTAAATAGAAAACCAAAAATAATCTCTACAATTTCAACTCTTTCAAGTGTTCTGATTTGTCAAATAAGAAAAATATTACTATTCAGCCTGCCTGTAAAGATCCGTCTATGTTTTTGGCAACAACTAAGAAAATAAGAGTGAAAAAGATTAAAAGAAAAAAAAGTTGGTTTTATAAGGAAAAAAATTGAATGTTATTGTGTTAGAAAAATGAGAAATAAAGAGGGTTAAAATATATTTTTGGTTCTTATAGTTTATACTCATTTTTAATTAAAACCTTATATTTTTTTCTTTGTAAATCAATTATCTTACTTACAATCGTTAGTAAAATGATCCTTGCTATAAGACCCGGTTATAACGCCGTTATCATCATTGACATTAGTATATAAATTAAAAACAAGAAAAAACTATATGAATCAAATTAAAAACAAAAAAAAACTATAGGAACCAAATATATAATGTGTTTACTATCTATATATACCATGAGAGCAGTTTAAGTTTAAGTAGATAAGAATTATTGTATACTCTTAAAGATTGTAAAATGAATAGGTGACAAAAAGAAAAATTCAGAACTTGTTATCTTTTTATTCAATGTTCTTATATATGTTCTTATTGCTTAATTTAATTTTCAATATGCTTTCAGTCTTTTATATTTATGTAATTACTACTAGTTTTAATCCAATGTGGCTGACCTAGTGGTTAAGGAATAACAAGGTGTGCTTCTTACCTTAACTATTCTAATTTGAACCTTGGACTAATTAATTCCCTGAAATGCACCATGCCAATGTACGGGAATGTACCTTTAAGATTTTCTAGCGATGGACTAAGTCTTGGCTCACACGGAAGCTATCTTGATGTACGTATAACCAAAAAATATTACTAATTTTTAAGCAAATATACTTGTTTGTTAGAAGTCTTTTTTGAACCCATACTAAAGGACATGTTTCTTTCTTTAGAAGCTTGTATGTCAGCCAACATGAAAAACAATAGTGGCAAGATTATGCTTAGGAATATAATACTTGCTAAATATAAGGTCACACATTATGCAGAAGAGAAAGAAAAATGGCTAAGCTGAAATGTTTTTAAAACATATTATACATTTGGTCCTTATAATTTTCTCTTATTTTTAATTTAGTTCCTATAGTTTTCTTTTATTTTTAATTTGATCCATATACTAATGTCAAGGATGGTGACATAGATAAAAACGGTGCCACATTAGCATTTATTTTTCACGTTAGACCATAAATTGATAGAGTCATAATTAAAACTAACGGCAAAGACCATTTTGCTAATGATTGTAAGTAGAAGTACTAATTTACAAAGAAAAAAAATAAAAAGGACTAAATTAAAAAATGAGTGTAAACTATAAGGACCAAAATTATATTTGAACCAATAAAGAGGGGCGACTACTCTACTTCTTAAGGGACGATTCAATAGAAATAAAATATAGAGAAAACATAGGGATCATGAGAAATGATTAGGTTATAATTGATTAATTAATATGAACGAGAGAATGAGATTTATTAAGAATTAAGTTAGGAAAGTTAGGAGCATTAATTTATTATGAATAAATATAATAATTATAGAAATCAGAAATATAATATTATAAGTAAATGTTCATTTTGGTCTTCCTAAGATATATACGACATTACATTGTCTTTCATTTATAAATATATCAAATTGGTACTCCAAAGATATATATGACAAGAAATTAGTCCCTTAATGTTACATTTTTATCTTTAAATTTACTCCTTAAAATAACATTAAATTAGTTCTTAAAGGACGAAACTGATTGCATTAATTATCATTGAATGAGTAATTTGATGTCATTGATAAATGAATGACTAATATGATATTGTGTATATCTTTAAAAAGATTTTTGAAGAGAAAAGAGGGGAGGGGTAATTTTTTATTTTTAAATAGAGATAATTATAAAATGCATATATAAATGATTGAAAAGTTATATTTTAATATTTTATTTTATTCATCTTATTTTTTAAAATTATCAAATAAAAGAAATGTTTATTTGAAATGAAAAATTATCTCTGCCCGCCTTCCCATCCCCTTCCTCTAAGAGATCAAATTTGAACAAAATGAAACAATAAATACAAAAGAAAAAGCATAAGTAGAATGGTTTATTAATTGTGTGACTTTTTATTTCTGAACGTGGTTAATTAATACGAATGATACATGCCGCACTTTCTTATATATAACTAAGACTTACCAAATATATAACTAAGAAATTAAATTTTATTGTAACAAGGTAATAACAACTAGTACCACTAAGTAGTAGCCGCCTTTATTCAGCTTACAATGGTCTTATTTTGTGCACGTATCCTATCAGCTTACAACAATTTGGGATTTGTGAGATGGACTCAACCAAGCGGTTGCAACTTGCTGCAGCATATTTACGATGAGAGTCAACTGATGCAGCTGTGCTTCTTAGAATTACTTTCACTACTTAAGACTTCAAATTTTTTCCTTGGATTCCTCACTTTTAAATAGATTGATGCTCACAAAAATGAGCACAACAATAACAACAACAGTGGGACTATGGCGATCGCAGATGTGCTGCTCTTTCCTGCAAAAACCAGAATCCCCGGCAAGACATTTTATGGATTAAGGATAATAAAATATCAATTAAGGACAATAACTAAATACAGAGAAAACCACCGTAAAATTGAATTTGAAAATTTGTTAGCTAATAGATCCTGGAGGTAAAGTTTTAGCGCAACACTTATTTTTTCCTACATCAGATGAACAAGGAAAACAACCCCCCTCCCCCAACAAAGAAGAAAATGTTCAAAGTTCAGTAATGGATGTGAAAAGTGGATCATATCAACTTCAGGGTTCAGTTGTAATTATTTCGCTATAAGCAATTAAGCATAATATGACAACTACCTTCTGTGGAAATGTTACTGGTGGGCGGTGGAGGTGGTGCATCTGCTGTGGTAGGTTCGTAGAAGCGGAAGATTTGGTATCTAATGTTACAACTGGGTCTAATAACTCTACCTCCTATCCTGTCATTACAACAACTTGGGATTTGTGTGATAGACTGAACCAAGCAGTCATCGCAGTCTGGCCCAGACAAATCAGGCGTGCACTGCACAAGACCATATATGGTTTGATAATTTAGACCAGCTGCAGTTGCTGCAGCATATTTACGACGAGAGTCACCTGATGCAGCTGTGCTTCTTAGGCTAACCAGCAAGTTCTTGACCACTTTATTGAACTGATCCACCTCCTTTGCATTGTGTAAGCTGCGCATATAAAACGCAGGTTCAGTTTCCATGATGCCAAATATTGAGTGGTTTGAGTAGCGCAACATGCAATTGTCATACCACCCAATTGCCTCTTTCTGGCTTGGACAAAGCTGTGTGAGAAGGACTCTTGAATCGTTGAGGCAACTGCGGCACTCATCTGGCTTAACATCTCCTCTGCACTGCCCAATGGCGTTTACTTTGTCAGTGTTTTGGCCATATGAGAAATTGTAGAAACCATAGTCAATGTCTGTGTTGGAAGAGAGATTGGACAAAAGGGTGTTGAGATTGGTGTGATAGGTGCTATTGGCTGTGTAGTTACCTCTATCGTCATTTTTATCACACAAATACTTTTGGAAACTTGGCTGGGTGCTGGCTTGAGATATGATTATGTTGTGAAAACAATAAAGAAAGGAAAGCAGCCTAAAAGAAACAACAGCCAATGGTTGTCCTCTCTCTGGGAATAAGAAATAACAAATGGAAGAATGAAGCTTTAGATATGAATGAGCTTCTATTGGCGAAGGATGAAGTGATTGGCTCACTTAAATTGTGCTGTTTTATAACCAAAATTTCTTTGGCACCGTGTTTTCAACAAAACTTTTTTACTATTCAATTCGCGTGTCACAACTGTTTTAACTTTTAAGTATGTTTACAGTATAAATTTTGAGAAAATTTCTTAAAAATCTTGATTATAAATAAAAAAAAAAATACAGTGAAGTATACGCCAGGGTGGTAAAATTCTTTAACCTTATGTCATTATCAGCAAGAGCTGAGCAAACTCATTAGAAGTTATAGGATTTTATGAAGTGACTTTGTGGTATATATGATGCTTTTACAATTGATTACTTTAATTCAAGGATGCCATATGTCATGAAACAAATTGCTCAAGGTGTAGTTCGATTAGCCATGATTCTGAACCAGACATTTGTTGACTCTGAAGAAGGGTTTGCAACAGCAACCTAAGCCTATTTGTTTTCAGTAAATTAGCATAATTGCAACTAAGATTTTATTTTAAGAAACAATGTCTATCATACAACATCAATGATTGATTGATATTGTATTTGTAATTATTGTACAAGGGTTGAAAGAGAAGAAAATGACCTTAACGTGGACATTGATCCAGAAGATGTAGTGGGCAAGCTATGGAACTGGTGTCATACCGAAATAGTTTCTGTTGGACCAGAGAAATAGGAGGAGAAGGAAGAACCTAAGATTTAAAATTATGTACAGGAAGAGTAATACAAGGTATAGGAATTTGTGATGTAATGTTTGATTAGTATTTGTTGATTTTTATGTAAAATTTATGCAAAGTTTTGATGCATTATATTCATAAGTAATAGGTAATAAAATTTGAATGATTGAATCTAATCTAATATTATATATAAAAGGAACTATCAGGTTAAAAACTCACATGTAACAACAAAAATTCTAGCATTTGAATTCTATTTTTGACAATTGTTCAAGATATCTCTGCCATTTGACTTTCAATTTTGACATGTGTTTTATCACATCTGATCTTAAATTTGACTTTCCTATAAGGTGCTACTATTCCCATGCTTTCATAAGTTCGTCTGAATTTTTTATTCTTATTTATGGTCTCAAAATTTAAATTTCCAATAACGTGCTTCGTTTCTCTTAAATTTTCCTTCACAGATGCTCTTTTTGATTCCAAGTGTGACCTTTCAGTTTTTTGGGTCATATTTTATTTTCTTATTTTGATTTTCAACCAAAGGAGTTTAATGGATTTGTTTCTCTCTTTTCTCTGCACTCGAAATTTGTTTCTTGGTTTTATGAAGGTAACATTTTCCAATGTTCATATTAATTAATCTTATCTCTAAATTGCCAGCTGCAAATATCATCGGTTTAAGTGTTTTGAAAGAGTTGCAGAGAGTGAGTGAGTGAGAGAAAGAGTTTTGGAGAAATTGGATTGTCGAATTGTGAAAGTTTGAATTCCAAGTTTCTCGACATCTTTGGTCACCCTCCTCAAGTTTTTGCTCGCTTTACTGGTCCTCATCCTCTTCTCTCTCTCTGTTTTATCTAAATTTCTGTTTGGAACGAAAGAAAGTGAGGGAAAATGACTATGAAAAAATATTTGGTTCTCCCTCCCCCCGTCTTTTAAATTGGACATTTTCATATCAGCATATATCATATGTGCTTGTGTATGCATTGGTCGATTTGCTTTCGTCGAAGTATTTTTTTTTTTATAGATAGCAAATCATGTGATTGATTTGCTGTATTTTATAATTTTTTACTTTGCGTTGCAGGGAGAATGAACTTGATCGGAAGCAAATTGACTATGAGGGGTATCAGAGTTACCGGGTTCGCAATATTCTCTAATACGTGGTACGGGTACGCAATACGTTACTTCTTAAAATTATGATTTTAAGAATTTCTTTATAAGCGAAGTACCAATAATTAGTACGTGGGAATTGGTATACGGGAATTGATACGCAATTCATAAGGTTGGAGAGAGAACCCAGTAACTATAAGGGGTATTCGGTGTTGCCAATGGCGATTCGGAATGATACGATCGTGGAAATCCAGAAAAATGAAGGCAAAGTGGTTCCTAGGAATGCTAATGTGAATGATGAAAAATATTCCATGTGTACTTATCCTGCTGATCTTTACCAGGTGAATCCTTAAATCCTCGTGTTATTTTTTTTTTCATTTTTATTGTATAATGATTAAAATCGTTCTAAAAATGCATCTTTGCCATGCTTTTTATGATTCATTTTGGAAATAAGATGACTCTGGTTTGTTAATGAATTGTGGCTTTGTTTCTCATGCAGGAACTTGACTTGAAGAATCATAAATGGGTCACTATTTTATTGTGGGTGAGTTAAAAGATTATGTATTTCTCTTGCTATTTCCTTTTGTATGGCTCACGTATGTAAAGTATCACAAACGTTTTGTCTATAAATAAAGCTCCAACTACCTGTTTTTAAGCCAGAGAAAATCTCTTCTATTCAATTCCTTTCACCTTTTGACTCTTTATCTCTCTTCAAAAATAAGGAGTATGAACCTAAACACCTTTACATTGAACATTGCCATAATGTTTTCTGTCTGGTCTTCAAGCTTTGGAAGCTGCAGCGGCACACAAGACAACCATTGGAGGAAACACACAGTTGCCTCTGCTACTTTTAATGCATTACACTATGGTGCTAAAGGTGATGGACAAGCATAAGGCATAAAGGTGATTTCAAATTTATTACTTATTTTGCCTCATGGATTCAATTTCACGTTTGCTTTCTACCATTTCACATTTCATGGAGAGTGAAGTTCATAGGACAAAAGAAAGATATCTAAGAATTCCATACTTGGAACCACACATTTCCTGATTTACTACTAATACTTAGATAATAATATTAGTCAATGGTTGCTTCTGTTTCCTCAGCCTTATGCTATAGAACAAAGTCAACACACTAATGCATTATAAAAAATATATATATTTTTGTTGTAAATGAGTCAGATTCTCTTTACTTACTCATATTGCCATAACTAGCCACCTGGTACTCTAAGCATACTCAAATTCAAATTGCATCTATAGAAGTCTAAGTATTAGCTTAATGCTGAATGTTGTTGTTGCCCTTATTGAATCTAAAGTAATTTGTTAAACTAGGATTAGAAAATGTGTGATAATGTTAAATAGTAGGATTATTTTGTAATGGGAAAAATAGAAAGTTGCATGATTTGCATCTCTTGTTTGCAATGATATTCAGGTTTTCTGCTGGTGTTATCTACTATGAAATGCTAATAATATTTAAGATAAAAAAAATTAATACTTTTTTATATTCAAAAGCATATATAATAAGATTTAAACAAATCTATGATTTGGAAGTATTATCTTTATTATGTTTTAAAAAAAATGTGAATAATTCATTTAAAAATTAAGAAATTGTTTGTTTTAGATACATGTCATTTAAACATATTAATTTTACTTTTTATAAAATTATGTAATTATGATTTATGGTCATTCTTATATTGAGATGGATACTAAGATTGTTTAAAAATTATGCATCAGAAAATAATTTTTCAAATAGTAGGATAATGAAAGCGTTATATTAAGGATCAATTAATTTTTATTTAAGGTGAGGTGAGTTGTCAATCATTTGTTAACTGTTGGATTCACAATAAATGTTAAAAAATTTATTAATAAATAACAACTAATGAATGATAGATAACTCATCTTGGATACGGGTACCCTGAAAAAAAAAAAAAGAGTATCGGAGTAATCCCCAAATTTGACAGAAAACATTTAAAGCAAAAATTGAACCTAAATATTAATAGAAAGACGTAAATACTAATGGAACTTATCTATATCTATATCTAGACAAAAATTAAAGGCATCTAACAGTGAAGGAGGTTTCTGTAACTTGACATATCTGGATATTGATATCTAGCTAGACAAAAATTGAAGGCTTCTAAAATAAAGGGAGGTTTATGTAATGTGAAATTAAATATTAAGAAAGTCATAATTGGAAATTATGTAATTTTCAATTTCCAAACACCGTACACAGAAAGAATTGCAACTTATTCTTTGCATGGCCCTTTCTTTTCCAAAACCATATTCTTTCGTCGCCAATATTAATGTCTAATAGAAAGACGTAAATACTAATGGAACTTATCTATATCTATATCTAGACAAAAATTAAAGGCATCTAACAGTGAAGGAGGTTTCTGTAACTTGACATATCTGGATATTGATATCTAGCTAGACAAAAATTGAAGGCTTCTAAAATAAAGGGAGGTTTATGTAATGTGAAATTAAATATTAAGAAAGTCATAATTGGAAATTATGTAATTTTCAATTTCCAAACACCGTACACAGAAAGAATTGCAACTTATTCTTTGCATGGCCCTTTCTTTTCCAAAACCATATTCTTTCGTCGCCAATATTAATGTCTAATTTTCTTCCTCTCCCCCCCCCCCCCAAAAAAATAGTCTTTAAAAATTAATGAATCTTATTATGCGAGTAACAACTGAGATTCTCATTATAGCTCCAACCTGCAGAACAAGTAATAAATACAAATTTGAAGGCTATACTGATATCTTTGGAGTCATCACTTATTTCTTCACTGCCCCACTGCAAAATATCTTTGGATCAGACTCTTCTGTGTGTTTGGTTAAGTTTTGGTTTTCCTGCTACTTTGGAGCTCTTGTTGCTAACTAATTTCACGGGTTTTGAGAGAAGCAAGGAAGGCAAGGTTCTTTGTCCTTGTGCAGTGTTTGTAGTTATCTGGTGTCTTGAGAAGGTGTCAGCTAGATCAGCTTGCAAAGTTCTTCGCAGAGAGTATAAGGACCTAGGATTGTAGCCTATAAAACTGGCAACATTTGCCAAACATCTCAGCCCAAGTTTTAACAAGAATCTGGAGTTTACATCTCAAAACACCAAAGAGATTCAACAAATAATTAAACCAAACTGAAAACAGGTATACCCAAACCCCAATCTGAGTGATTCCTCATTCCTGTACCCAAAAGCAGAGCAACTAAATAACGGAGCAAAGTACTAATCAGGAAACTGTATGAGCATTCAAAGGTCAATATTGTAGCATTCTTCTTTCACATAACTAATTATCAGTCAAACCAGACCATAAAATCAAAACAGTTCATACATCTACTGGGGATCTAATAATCAATACCCTATATCAATTAAAACTCTATGGTTCAGTCATTTTATCAGACAAATTACGAGCGGCTGAACAAATCTATTTGGAGAAACTTGAGCAAGTCTAACTGACCCCAAATATAAAAGACCATCAACAAGATGTAAGACATAACACCAACCAACGGAATAAGTTCAATCACACAGTCAGATAATAGTATTTTTCAAATTGTCGTAGAAGCAATTCATAGCATCTAGATAAATAATGCATACTTGCACAAGTTCATACACAATAACTGGCATAGGAAAGCCAAAAAACATCAATAGTTATTGATTTACAACCGTGAAAGCCAGGGGAGAAAATTAGGGCTTCTTGAATTCAATGTAAAATGAGGGGAGAAAATGCGTGCTTGAATTTTAGCTAAATTTGCTTGCATATTTACTTGTTCTTCTTGATTCCTGGCTACATCAGCCCAAATTTGCAACGTTTGTATTGTCTAACGGATCATAACAGATATTGACATTGTAATTGTAGGTTGGCCAATGCCCAGTAATTATTGGGGTTGGTGAGCACAGAAATTGAGATTAGAACTAAAAAAAGCTCTGCAGTTTTGGGAGAGATACATTGTTGCCATTCGCTTTCTATGATTAATTTGCTCCAAGATATCAAAACTTTCATCGAGTGGATTACATAATGAAGGGAACACATGTCTCTTTCAGTTCCATGGTGCCTCTAGAAAATAGTTAATATATATAGAATACAACTGTCTTCTGGACTCGTTGCTTCAACGAAAAGTACTATGACTAAATCTAAATGCATCCTATGTTTTACACAAGACTTCCAACGAACAAATTACATGAATTCAAAGACATTGTATTTTGATTGAAGAATTGATATTGTTGATTTGAATCGAATATGCTTATGAATATCACCACTGTGATCAAAATCTAGCGAGGATATAGCTCAGTAATTGAAGCCTCAATTGTCGATTCCCGAGCAGCCTCATTTGCCCATACTTGAGCTGATTTACTTCTGGATTTACTCGATGTTGTTTCCTGAGAATTGTTTTCCCATGATTGCAAGTATTGAAGGCTTCTAGTTCTAGTTCTACTGTCCACAAAAATTTCAGGTTCTAAAGTTTCAGGGAGAGTGAGAGAATAGTTATTAAGCATGAGTACAACAGCAGCCATGGTTGGCCTGTCAGTTAAATTTTCTTGAACACTGAGTAACCCAATGTCGATGCATCTCATTATTTCATTTTGTGAACCCTTGTTTAATGTGGGATCTACAATATTTGTAGATGTCCCCTCCCTCCAGTTTCTCCATCCCTGAAAGAACTTGCTCAATTGTAGATTTTATTTGTTCACAGATTCCACTTCTACAGTGATGTAGACGAACAAATAATCTTCTAATATCATTACTCTAACGACAAGGAAGATATAATAGGATGAAAAGGAAGACTCACAAAGATTAGTAGATCCCCTACATTCTCCCCATAACGAATGCCGCTGTTTGTCTCGCCACATACAATCTCAAGAACCAGTACACCAAAACTAAAGACATCTGACTTCACTGAAAACTGTCCATGCATTGCATACTTAGGTGCCATATATCCACTACTTGCAATTATATATGGACAAGCTTAATTAGACATAAATGTTCCTGAGTCTTTTCACAATCATATTCATTTTCCCCCTCTCTTTCAGTTTCTAATGCCAATGATATTAATAACAACAAGTTGTAGCATATTCTAATACTTACTAGGTTCCTACAATTCTACTTGTATTTTCTTGAGTTTGATCCACAACAAATAGTCTTGCCATGCCAAAATCTGATATCTTAGGATTCATCTCTTCATCCAAGAGAATGTTGCTTGCTTTGAGATCACGATGAATAATGCGCTGTCGAGAATCCTCATGAAGGTAAAGAATGCCTCGAGCAATACCTCTAATGATTTTGTAGCGCCTTTCCCAATCCAATTGTGCTTTCTTGATTTTATCTACATATACACCCAAGCAATATGAATTTTAAAACTATGTTTGTAATAAGTCTAATCTTGAACCAGAACTAAAGTAATGGAGGAACAGTCCAATTTAAGCAGATATTCAAACCTACCAAATATGAAGTAATCAAGGCTTTTATTAGGAACAAATTCATAGATAAGTAGCATTTCTCTTCCTTCCAGATAGAAACCGAGTAGCCCAACTAAATTCCGGTGCTGAAGCTTGGCTACTAAAAGCACTTCATTCTTGAATTCCAAATCTCCTTGGCCAGAATCCCTTGACAACCATTTGTCAGCAATCACTTGTCCATTGGAGAGCCTACCCTGAAAATATGTCACAGTCAAGTACAGTAAATTCTAGGTCAAGTAACTGGGTATACCATGTTTTGACGAAGAGGTGATATCAGTCCGAATGAAACAGCCTTATCTTACCCTGTAAACCGCTCCAAATCCGCCATGTCCAAGTTTATTAGAATCAGCGAAGTCACTTGTAGCAACTCTTATGGTGTCTAAGTTGAATTGCAATGACTCAGTAGTTTTAATTTCATCATCATCGTCTTCTTCTATAGCTTCACATTGGGAACGAGGTTAAACTAGAAAAATTTTCAAATGTGATACGAGCATAATTAGTGCGTAAATCAGTGCAGTCTGAATAGAACATTGGGAGATATAATTTCTTAGTGTGAAACTAACTAGAATACAACGGCTATTGACTTTCTGTTTTCTTTTTCCTTCTTCCTAGTAGTGACTGAGTTACTCATGCTTTGAATTACTGAAATAATTTCATATTCTATCTGCTTAATGGATCGTATCTAGTATTATTTAATAGAAGGAATTACTCTATTCTATATCATGACATATTATATGCCTATTTAGAATGATTTCGTTTATGATGTTGGGTAGACTATTGTTCTTTCTCTTAAATAGATGCAGATAAAAATGAGTACAGCAACAACAACAATATCAATAAGTGTAATAACTAAAAACAGAGTAAACTTTGAAATAAACTGATGAAACACAAGAAAGGGATTAAATTGTGTTTCTTAACCTTTTTAAATTTTTTTTCTTAAATAAGTTCTTAAATCAAAAGCTTCGCACGCTTGCAAGAGAAAATAAACGAAAAAGAAAATCTTAAAGGTTCGTTGGACGCAAAAAGATTTTTCTGAAAATCTTTGGACGCAAGCTAAAACTTGTATTTTGATAAAACACGTTGTTAAGAATAATAATGTCAATTCTCAAACGTTAATAAAAAAACAAAGTAACGCAAGGAAATGGAAGATAAGCTTACATCAGGTATTTATATTGATTCACTCTTATAATCCGATAGTTATGTCCAGTCCTTTCTACTTGAATGAATTTCACTAATCTTTTTCAAAGATTTCAATTATTCTTCACACCGACTCTTCAGACTTACAACCAAATATTCTAAACCTCTTCAGAGTCTACCACCAAGTATTCTTTTCTACACAATCTTCTTCAAGCTTATAATCAGAGTATTAAAAAGATAGTGTTTAAAACACTTAAAAAAACTCACGATATATGAGGATAAACAATAAGCTCAAGTAAAAACTCTATACAAGAGTATAAGAAAGTATATGAATATATAGAGTAAATCTTTTCACTTGGTATAATGTTTTGTGTACTTCTCTTTTTCACTGGTTCTCTTATGCTTGCTCCATTGAAGATTTAGAATTTATATAGGCTTGAGAGCTTGTACTTGTCTTTATATGCTTCTTCGTTTAATAACAATATTTATTACCGTTCTGAGTTACATTAAATGTACAATACTGATAACGTGTTGATTTTTTTTTTTTTTGAAAAGTGGATTCAGTTATCAACATTGTAAGAAACTTTGATATTGCTGTTTTGACTATTCTAAACGAGTAGAAAGTTCCTATTTGCTGGTCATTGTAGTTGTTAGGTATGTCAACTCTATCATACTTCATTAATTTCAAAAGACGCATACTTTGTCAAATATCACATCAGCAATTAATGCACTTCTCTTTTCTTGAGTTTGAAAATCTTTAGATGAATGCTTTTGAGGAAGGAACAACAAAGACAATATAATGGATGGTCCAATAAAATACAATAAACAATACATTAAGTATTGAACAAACATAGTGAAATAATAACTTCGCTTTTAATAAAATTTGTTTTAGTGTGAAAGTGTTTATAAATGATTTATTCAAAAATATAACTCATACTTTTTTTTATTAGAGCGAAATAACATAAGTTCATTTAAAGCTTATTTGTCAATCTTATTTAATATTTATTGTTATTTTCAAAACTTTAAGGAGTTTAATTTTTTTGAATAATTTTTTGTTCCATTATTAAATTTTTGAATACGTCTTTAGTTCCAACAAGCATGTACCATTAAAAAAAAAAAAAAAGTTAAGTCCATCATAAACACGATTTTTGAAATTTTGTTACCTCATAGATCCTGCAGGTAAAGTTTTAACAAAATTTAGTTTTTCCTCCTTCAGATGAACAAGGAAAACAAAACCACACAAAGAAGAAAATGTTCGAAGTTCATTAATTAATGTGAAAAGTGGACCAGGAGGTCAACTTAAAGGTTCAGTTGTAATTGTGAAGCTATAAGCAACCCCTAGGTCACTCAAGCTCTACCTTCAGCCCCTAAAATTTTAGGTTCATAATTATATAATTATTATATTTAAAGTATTACCTCTTTCTAAATGAGTTTCAGTTTGATATATTAAAATTTTAAAACTTTTTTATATTATGGTTTAATCATGTTTTATTACATTCAATTTTTTAAGTATTACTATTAATATAAAAAGTTAATTATTATTAAATCATGTATGATTACATTATTAAAAAATTAACTTCTCAAATAATAATAATTACAATTTAATTATTTTAATAATATATTAATACAATAAACAAAATAAGAATCGGCTCTTGCAATCGGACGCTTACTATCTTAGTTAATTTTATAACAAGTAAGAGTTTGTTTGTATAAGTTTTTAAAAGAAGAATTTTTTGTGTAGATTTGTTTTTAGTAGAGTTTTTTTTAAAGAAAAAATTATTTTAATTTAGATATAATATTTATGAAGTACTTTTAAATAATCGAAGAATTTGTAAGTTTGTTTGGATTAAAAAAAACAAAAGAACTTTTTATAGTAAAATTATTAAAAATGTATGGCATCTAAAATACAAGAAATATGGTTTATAAGGCGAAAAAAAGAGAGGATAAGAGATATAAGTTTGAATAAATGTAAAGGGTATTTTTGTCAATAAATTATATTAAAAACTATTTCTCCTTCTCTTTTTTCAAAAGTTGGAGATCACTATCTTATAAATAAAATGATAATTAAGCTTTTTTTTTTTAACTTTTACTTCTTTTAAAAATTTTATCTAAACATTCATAAAAACTTATAAAAGTACTTATTTTTAAAAATGTTTTATTTAAAAAAAATGCCTATACAAACTCACTCTAATGCTGTTACATTTTGATTTTCAATAGAATCCCCTTAAATTAAATACTTTGAATGAGCATTGATTAAGGGTGAAAATAAGTCAGATGATTCAACATAAGCTTTCGGCCTAACTTACTTTCGGCCTAACCTATTTATCAAATAAGTCAAGTTTAAACTTTTAAAAAAGTCTATTTAGTTAAATAAGTTAAGGTCTAGGCCTTTAAAAAAGCCTATTTGACTTAATAGGTCAACCTATTTATTTATTATAATAACATATAATTAAAATTTTATAATATTTAAATGAATTTTTAGTTATATATTAATATAATTTATTTATTTATATAAAATATAATAATTTTATTAAATATTAGGTATATTTAAAATCTATAAAATTTAAATATGTTGGCTAACTTGAAAGACTTTATACAATGTAGACCTTTAAATAAATTTTTAGATCAGAACAAACTTATAAGTTTTTATAAAAAAGTTAAGTCAAATTTAAAAAAAAACTTATAATAAATAATAAATCAAACTAAAACTAAAATTTTTCAAAATAAGCTATACATATTTAAAATAAAACTTAACGTAACTTTAACTTATTTTCACACGTAATTCT
This sequence comes from Styphnolobium japonicum, assembly GCA_023212625.1. NCBI lineage: Eukaryota > Viridiplantae > Streptophyta > Magnoliopsida > Fabales > Fabaceae > Styphnolobium > Styphnolobium japonicum. Next base: position 4,925,081 of record JALBWW010000013.1, read on the forward strand.
TTGACCAATGTATTTCTTGATGGCCTTCAAAAAGCAAATTTTATTTTTTAACATTGAAAGAGGACAGGTTTTTTTTTTTTGTTGCTGATATTAAAAACGGACAGTTGATTGAGACCGAAGTGGGCTACGACAAATAGTGTATTTTAATTTTATGATGATAACATAAAATCTAATAAATGTAGAATACTAGTCAATATCATGACGCCAGGCATGCAAAAAGGAAGATTCAAAGAAATTGGACACTGGATCATCCTTTACGACGTTTTTCGACCCAATCAAGACTGTTCGTAAACGCAACGTCTAACGTGCTCCTTTAACGAATGGGATCATGAGTGTATTATTAAATTTTGTGTATTCATTAATAATAAAATGACTAATTTTAATGAATATATATAACGGTTCACAATTTATTTATAATGAATTGTATAGGTCTATTAATAATTATATATTAAATTTTTTATAAATATAAAACTACATTCAAATCTTTTTTAAAAGAGCTCTCACTTGAAAGAGAAAAATTAACAAATAAATAAATTTGCATGTGTCATGACATAAAAAAGATTAAATATTGTGAAATGATATGAATTTTTATGTTAAATTGAGATTTGGTAAGGATTCAAAATTTTCAAAAACAAAATAATACAAGTTTGTAATTATTAAGTTATATATGCATTTTACCTTAATAAATTCTCCTGTCGTAGTATTTAAATTAAAATAAAAAATAAAAATCAAATTTCATGTCATGCTATTTAAATTATAAAAAAAATTGTATGGCAGGATTTATTCTTTTATGGATGACTCATTTGAGATTCTTGGCTCTTGATGTTTTTCACTCATCATCTATCATGATATACGGGTAAAAGTTACAACTAATTATCAAAATTCATTAATTTTTTTCTTCATGAAATTGAACTCGGATTAAAAACTCTGCCACCATGAAATTGAAGTGCAGCAGAATTGAAGATGGAGACTTAAATCGCCACACTTACATTAGAAAATATAGAAAGAAAGCTTACAGTAAGTAGAAAATAAAAATGCAAATGAAATATAATTTCATATGTGAGGAAAAAAAATAAAATAAAATAAATTTGTCACAAAATAATAAAGATTAAATAAAATGTCATGATGTGATAAAAATAATAATTACAATAAAAAACTACATCCTTAATTAATGAAATAATGAATTAGCAAGCATTAACAACATGATAATGATATATAATTAATAGTGATAGTTAGTATCAACTTTTTTATAGCCAAAAATACCTTTTTTTTCTAGTAATCTGTTCTAATTAACAGGGGCCATCATGTATGTAGGGGTAAGCAGCAAACTTTATTGGTTTTTTTTTTTTTTTTCCTAATGGCGGGTCTAGCAATCCCACCATGAAATTTTAGTTATTTCTTTTTTATTTATGCCATTAGGTTCTGCCAATTACTATAGGCTATAATAAGATACAGATGTGTTCAAAAAAAATAAATTAATTAAATTTTCATAAAATAAAAAATAACATTATTATAAATAAATAAATCAAATGTTATTTTCATGAAAAACGTTAAAAATAAAATAAAATATCATACTTTGTAAATCTTTAGGCTTTTTTATATTAATATACCTAAAAAAAATTTATTTATCATTTTACCATACTTTTAAAATTATATACCAAAATGCTCTTTTTTTCATGTTGGGAAGTCGGTTTGGTGTGTTCTAAAAAAAATTAAATTAAATTTTCATAAAATAAAAAATAACATTATTATGAAGAAATAAATCAAATGTTATTTTCATGAAAAACGTTAAAAATAAAATAAAATATCATACTTGTAAATCTTTGGGCTTTTTTATATCAATATACCTAAAATAAATTTTATTTATCATTTTACTACACTTCTAAAATTATATACTAAAATATTCTTTTTTTTTTCATGTTGGGAAGTCGGTTTGAGCCAAACCGACTTCCCAACATGTTTTTTTTTAATTTAAAATCGGTTGAGAAGTCGATTTTTCCCAAACCGACTTCTCAACAGAATGTTAAAATTTTTTTGAATTTTAACGTTGAGAAGTCGGTTTGGAAACCGACTTCTCAACAGGTTTTTAATTACAAAAATAAACACGTTGAGAAGTCGGTTTGAGCCAAACCGACTTCTCAACATAGAAAAAAAAAGTATTTTGGTACATAATTTTAAAAGTGTGATAAAATGGTATATAATTTTTTTTAGGTATATTTATATAAAAAATCCTAAATCTTTGTGAAGAAATAAAATTTAATTAACTTTCACAAAAAATAAAATAATATTTTAATGGAAGTAATAAAATAAAATTTTATGAACACAAAAAATAAAATTATTTTTTCAGGAAATAAAAAAAATCCCTTACGTGATGAGAAATAAAATATTAAAATTAAAAAAAATGAGTCATGCAGCCAAAAAAAGTAAATGAAAATAAAATATTAGTGTTGAAGGACAAAAATATAAAATATTTAACAACTGAGTCTTTGAAAAAAAAAAGCGATTACCAAATTCTATTTCTTAAATGAAATTTTATTTGATGGTTTAATGAAATGATTATTTTTTATTATTTTTAATAAAATTACTTTTTAATAAAAATTTAATTTATTTTTCATCAAGTTTTTTATATTTATATTTTTCTTTAAATTTTTTTAATCTCATGATGGTTTCCTAAGTCCATCAAATACTTATATATAAGATTTTATTTTATTTTATTTTATTATCATGGTGACACTAAGAATTCTGCCATGAATTTATTTTTATTTAAATTTTTTATTATTATTTATTTTTTCAATGTTAAGATAGTTAAGTTGAAACTTGAAGCCTTCATAGTCATTGTGGCTTATAACTCGAGCATGGAGAAGATTGTGATGGAGTTAGCGAGTAAATGCGAGAGGACACCAAGTCAAGGTGAGACTAAGTGGTGCGTGGGCTCCATCAAGGACATGTTGGACCTCGCTATTTATGTTATCTTTGTATTTAGTTTTATTAGATGTTTATTGTGTCTAATATTAGTATTTTAGTTGAGTTTAATGTTGTTGGGTTTCATTGGGTTTTAATGCAAATTATGAATAATTATTAGATTTTGATGTATTTTGACATTTTCTTCTTGGTTAGGCCATAACTTGGGACTCGGTGATCCATTTGAGTTGATCTTAGTGTCTTTGGAAAGCTAAAACAATGCTCTACAAGTTTCATCAAAAACTTAAGAGTTGGATCGGACTTCTAAGGGTCCAAAATAGCCCTGCAAGTCAGAGTAAGTTTGTTGTCACTGGAATCTAAGCAGTGTGCACATATTGGACAATATCGTATGGGTCTCATTTTGAGCTGAACCGGTGCCATTGGAAAGATAAAACCCATATCTCCAACTTCACTGAAGACCATTTAATCAATAGATATCGTTTTAAGCATGATTATGAAGCTACAAGTTGGTTTGAATTTAGAAACATGTTCTGTCAACCTGACTTAAGGTAGGTGCACTATTTTTAGAATATCTGGAGTTGTAAAATTCCAATTGGCATGAAACTAATGCCCAAAGTTCAAGGAGACAATTGTCTACAACTGTCATGAAAACTTTCAAACCAAAATATATCGTTTAGGGCATGAAAGTCAAGTTAGAAGTTGGAGAAGAGTTGCTGACTAGAAGCCACCAACCATACATCAACCCACCAACCATTTATCAAACTACCATATTTGACAATTTTCATGTTTTTATAGCTTGTATTAATATTATTTTCAATTACAAATTGACTTCTATGATTAGTATAAATAGAGTCAATCTCTCTGTATTATATATCATTCAATTTGAAGTAAGTTTGAGTATTTTTGTGAGAAGTAAGTTTGAGTATTTGTGAGAGTTTTCTTTCTCTTCTTCTCCATTCTCTTTAGAATTTCATTTTCGTTCTTTATTTTTTGAATTCTTCCTTCCCATCCATGGAAGGCTAGGTTCTTATAATCAATCCAAGGGATTAACCATCTTGATGTTTAATTTGGAGATCTTGTTTCGATTGTTCATATTACTCAATTGTTATTCAAGTTTCTCTTCTTCCTCTTTTGATTTTTATCTAGATTGAATTGCTTAATTTGATTTAGATGTTGATGTAATAATAACTTTATTATCATGTATTCAAAGAGAATCACAAAGACTAAACAATATATCAAAGCTTTTTGATGAATTGTTTTGCTTGGTTAAATTCCAGATCTTAAGTTAATTTATGTTTGGATGGTGCTTACTTTATCTAAACTTGGTTAACTAAATCCTAAATACTTATCTAGTAGATGATTTTTGGATCATGTTAAGGCTTCTTGATGTAATTTAAGGCCAAGAACATGGTTAGCAATTAAGTGAATTTCTTGTGATCAATGATGGATTAAACTCAAGATCGGTAAATTTCCTTGGGATCCGGATTAGTTAATTTGTTAATTGATTTTCTTTAATTCAACCGGTATATTTTCTTTACAAATCAACAAAACCTCCCATTTTTAATTATCTTAATCTAATTGAATCTTTGTTTTTGGATCATTGAGAGATGATTCAGTTTATTTTCTATACTATAAATTAGTTTATGAACCGATAAATTTTATTTATTTGACGGGTCTTTGACAACCTCTTATCAAGCATTCAACTCAGTCATAGTACTAGCATAATGGCATGGGGTTTGATCCCCTACTTCTCCCATTTTACTTTCCTTTGGTATCTTGTTGGATTACCGCAAAACAATTTAGTGTCTTAAGGTGAGTTTGAAACATATTCTCTGCTTAATAAGGTTTTTGACAGGGGGAATGTGTTTCAAAACTGCGTTAAAAGCGATAAATTCTTTTATGAAGTATTTTATACTCTATTTGATTTACATTTTAGTTGAATTAATACTAAAAAAATTTATTTACGCTTAAGAATAATATTTTAAATTCTAAAAAAATATTATCTTGTCTAAATGATAGAAAGTAAAATTACTTTTAAATAGGAAATTATTAAAATAGACATAGTGCTATTTTAATCTTTAAGCAAAGTGATGGAACAAAAAAGTAAAACCTTCTTAAAAGAAAGGTAATATAGTAAATCATGTTTAGATTCTCTTATCGAATAAAAAAAATTATTTTTTCCAAAGCTATTACAGCAGCAAGGAGAATTGGTTTTAGCCAACCAACGTCCTTTTAATATATACATGAAAAGGAGACAAACAAACAACATGCACAGTGATTTCAAGTGAGTAAACTTGCTTTTAACCAAGGTAAACTGTTGATCAATCAGGCACTTAGCTTCTAGTTGTTTTGGATTCTTGAAAACAAACGTTTGTTTACATTTTTTCAATGCACTTTTTAACGCACTTTTTATCCAAGCTTTTTTTTTTTTTTTTTCCTTTGACTCAACGCGAGTTTGCGTTAGTCAAAATGTTAAACAAACATGTTGTTTGTTGAGTTAAAAAGTCTGGTTTATGTCCGTCAGCATCAACTCACTTGGTAGGATTACGGTGTTATGAGAGAGGGACGGTTTCGTCTCCCCGTGCACTCTTTCCTCAAACCATCTTCTCCTTTATGGGATATTTTTAGGTATTATTTGAATGGAAGTATTTGAAAAAAAAAATGAGATGGATAATTTTTTATTTGAAGTTTATATTCTTTTTATTTGATAATATTTTAAAATAAAAAAATAAAAAATTATCACGTAACATTTTAATCATATTTTTTAATTAATATTTAATAATTATCTTAATTTAAAATAAAAATTTATCTCTTTTTTCTATTTTTTTTAAACTTCTTTAATTCAAACATATCTACTCCACTCCAATAATGAGACTTCCACTAACCGCAAATGGGTCAGGTATCCAAAAATAAAAGGTCTCTTGTCTATAGGGTATGATTTGAAAATATAAGAGTATTCTTGGCATTTATTTAAGATTTTAATTTATTAATTATATCTATTATTTTTATGATGATTTTTAATCTAAACTATTATGACAAGGATGACATACGACTTTTGTTTGTTCCGATGATAAGTATGTTTCAAATTTATTTTTTTCATATTTTGAACAAGTTTTTTTTTTTTAGTACAATGGACACGAGAATGAACCAACCCAAAGTTTCTTGAATTTTCAAAAATTATTTTCACAATATATGAAAGATCATATTTAAAATAACTAGTATATATTAAAAGAAACAAAGATATAATACAAAAAGGAAGTTAATTATGATTTTATTAAATTTAGTGATAAAAGAAATAAATTTCTAGAAAGGAAATCAACATCAAAGCAATAACTTATTCACAAATATGTTATCTTGATTAGAATAGTATATCGTAAATAAGGAGGATTTTTTAAGAGATAACATAACTTTCACTACTCGATTGAGTGATGCCTCGCTTAACTATTATTTTATGCCGTCTTTGAAACGTTCAAGAGAATAATTTAACTGAGAATGGATTTTAAGAAATGGGAGACGCTAAAAAAGCATATTTAATTTTAGGGGTATAAAAAGTTTAAATTTTTAAAAATGATCATTCAAATTTTATTTAGAAAGAAGGAAAATTAGATTTCTCTTAACGGACAAAAATATCTTTGTTAATGAGAAGAGAAGTCATTTTAGAATTTAGAAGAGAAGTTGCATAGCATTGCCTATCTTGTTGCTACGTTGTCTTCCTCTATTGTATTAGGATTTTGCAGAATTATAACTTTTCTTCAATTTCTTCATCACAAGCAACAACAAAAAGTAAGTGTGAGGTCTTCATGTAAATACCTTAGATCTATGTGCTTTTCTCTTATTTAGAATTTTCTTTTCTGTAGCTTTTCTAAATGAGACAACATTCTTTCAATCGTTAAGGAGATTTTGTATTGAAAAATATTATTATCTTGACATGTGTAAGATACAGAGAGGTTTAATTGGGTGTAGCTGCTATAAACACTCATGAGCTTATTCTCATTAAAGTAGTCAAGGATAATGTGGGTGCTTATGATTGCTTTGATGGTGTCGTAGGACCTGTCGAAAAGCAAGAAGTTGTTGACAGCCGATATTGTGATGGTGTGATCTGTCAGCTTGATTTCAGTGATATATTGGCTAAACAAGCTAAATTTTAGGAATACTTGACTATTCAATAAAAAGAAATAATCATTCCCGTATTGTCTTTCAAATCTTTTGTAAATTTATAATTTTATATACTATTGTTAGTCACTTCGTGGGAACACTTGACTGTTTAATAAAAAGAAATAATCATTCACATGTTATTTTCTAAATTTCTTGTAAATTTAGAACTTTATTTACTATTGTTAATCATTATGTAAGAACACTTGATCACTTAATAAAAAGAAATAACTATTTACTTATTATTTTTCAAACTTCTTATAAATTAAAAACTTTATTTATTATTTTTAATCACTCGATGGGAACACTTGACTATTTAATAAAAAAAAATAGTCTTTTACATATTTTCTTTTAATCTTTTTGTAAATTTAAAATTTTATTTATTATTGTTAGTCATTCTTTAATAACAATTTCACTCAATAGAAAGAAATAATTATTCACATATTGTCTTTTAAAAGATTTTTCATTAAAAGATATTTTTATTCATTAACTAAAATCTAATGATGCTTCTCCTTAAGTAAAATTTGAATGATTTTTCTTAATAATTGAAACTTTTTATATTCCTTAAAATTAAATATACCTTATTAACGTAATTAAAGAATAATTCTCCCTTAAGAAATTGTGTTATGACAAAAGAGAACGAGTAATGTTATCAACAATCAGAGAATCACGCATCCATAAAATCTCTTATCTCTGCCTTTGACATAACTTGTAGTGGCCCTTCCATTTAATTAAACATATAAACCGCGTATGTCCATTTGTTTAATGGAAAACAACTTTTTCAAATTGTGCATGATTGAGACCGAACTGGTTCAGGTCAAAACATGGAAAGTGGAAACTCAATGCAAACATTGATTTCTTGGTCAAATTACAGGTTTCTGTGACTCAGATTAAACAAAAAGGATATCTGGTCTATTTAAACAAGACTTCGAACGAACAAATTACATGAATTCTAGGACATTGTATTTTGGTCGAAGAATTGATATTGTTTATTTGAATCAAATATGCTTATGAATATCACCACTATGATCAAAATCTAGCGAGGATATAGCTCAGTAATTGAAGCCTCATTTGACGATTCCTGAGCAGGCTCATTTGCCGATACTTGAGCTGATTTACTTGTGGATTCATTCGATGTTGTTTCCATAGAATTATATTCCCAGGACTGCATGTATCGAAGGCTTCTAGTTCTCCTTCTACTATCCACAAAAAATGCAGGTTCTGAAGGAACAGGGAGACTGAGAGAATAGCTATTAAGCATGAGTACAACGGCAGCCATGGTTGGTCTGTCAGCTAAATTTTCTTGAACACAGAGTAACCCAATGTGGATGCATCTCATTATTTCATTTCGTGAACCGTTGTTTAATGTGGGATCTACAATATTTGTAGCTGTCCCCTCCCTCCAGTTTCTCCATACCTGCAATAATTTGCTCAATTGCTGATATTATTAGTTCACAGATTCCACTTTACAATGATGTAGACGAACAAATAATCTTCTAATCTCATAACTCTAACTGCAAGGAAGATATAATGGGAAGAAAAGGAAGACTTACAAAGCTCAGTAGATCCTCTACATTCCCGCTGTTTTTCTGGCCACATACAATCTCAAGAACCAATACACCAAAACTAAAGACATCTGACTTCACTGAAAACTGTCCATGCATTGCATACTCAGGTGCCATATATCCACTACAAGCAAATATATATGGACAAGCTTAATTAGACATAAATGTTCCTGAATCTTTTCACAATCATATTCAATTTTTTCCCTCTCTTTCACTTGCTAGTGCCAATGATATTAATAACAGTTAATAAGTTCTAGCATATTCTAATACTTACTAGGTTCCTACAATCCTACTTGTATTCCCTTGAGTTTGATCCACAACAAATAGTCTTGCCATGCCAAAATCTGATATCTTAGGATTCATCTCTTCATCCAAGAGAATGTTGCTTGCTTTGAGATCACGATGAATAATGCGCAGTCGAGAATCCTCATGAAGGTAAAGAATGCCTCGAGCAATACCTCCAATGATTTTGTAGCGCCTTTCCCAATGCAATTGTGCTTTCTTGATTTCATCTGCATATACACCCAAGCAATATGAATTTTAAAACTATGTTTGTATTTTGTAATAAGTCTAATCTTGAACCAGAACTAATTGGAGGAACAGTCCAATTAAGCAGATATTCAAACCTACCAAATATGAAGTAATCAAGGCTTTTATTAGGAACAAATTCATAGACAAGTAGCCTTTCTCTTCCTTCCAGACAGAAACCAAGTAGCCTAACTAAATTTCGGTGCTGAAGCTTGGCCACTAAAAGCACTTCATTCTTAAATTCCATATCTCCTTGGCCAGAATCCCTTGACAACCTTTTGACTGCAATCACTTGTCCATTGGAGAGCCTTCCCTGAAAATATACCACAGTCAGGTACAGTAAATTCTCGGTCAAGTAACTGGGTATACCATATTTTGACGAAGAGGTGATATTAGTCTGAATGAAACAGCCTTATCTTACCATGTAAACAGCTCCAAATCCGCCTTGTCCAAGTTTATTAGAATCAACAAAGTCACTTGTAGCAACTCTTATGGTGTCAAAGTTGAATTGCAATGACTCAGTAGTTTCAATTTCATCATCATCGTCTTCTTCTACAGCTTCACATAGGGAACGGGGTTAAACTAGTGAATTTTTCAAATGTGATTCGAGCACAATACTGCGTAAATCAGTACAGTCTAAATAGAACATTGGGAGATATAATTTCTTAGTGTGAAACTAGAATACAATAGCTATTGACTTCCCCTTTTCTTTTTCCTTCTTCCTAGTAGTGACTGAGTTACTCATGCTTTGAATTACTGAAATAATTTCATATTCTATCTGCTTAATGGATTGTATCTAGTATTATTTAATAGAAGGAATTACTCTATTCTATATCATGACATATTATATGCCTATTCAGAAAGATTTCGTTTATGATGTTAGGTAGACTTTTGTCATATTAAATTTCATTGCAACAATGTGGGCCTAACTAGAAAATAACAAGTCACAGTAAATCAATGCTTGCGCTTACTTTCGAAATTTTTTCTTGGCTTCCTCGCTCTTAAATAGATGCAGATAAAAATGAGCAGTACAACAACAACAACAGGCACAACTATGGCGATGGCAATTCGTGATGTGTTGTTCTTTCCTGCAAAATCCAGAATCCTCGGTGAGACATTTCATGGATTAAAGATAATAAAATACCAACAAGTCTAATAACTAAAAACAGAGCAAAGTCCACCATATACACGATTTGTGAAATTGTTACCTCAGATCCTGCAGGTAAAGTTTTAACACAAAATTTATTTTTTCCTCCTTCAGATGAACAAGGAAAACAAAATAGCACAAAGAAAAAAGTGTTCGAAGTTCAGTAATTCATGTGAAAAGTGGATCAGGAGGTCAACTTAAAGGTTCAGTTGTAACTGTTACGCTATAAGCAATTAAGCATAATGTGACAATTACCTTCGGAGGAAGTGTTGTTGGTGGACGGTGGAGGTGGCGGCGATGGTGGTGGTGCATCTGCTGTAGGGTCATAGAAGCGGTAATTTTCGAATCTTATATTACAACTGGGTCTAAGAACTTTACCACCTATCTTGTCGTTACAACAATTTGGAACTTGGGAGATAGCCTCAACCAAGCAGTCAGTGCATTCTTGGTCAGACAAATCAGGCGTGCACTGCACAAGACCATATATGTACTGAAAATTTGGACCCGTTGAATTTGCTGCAGCATACTTACGACGAGAGTCACCTGATGCAGCTGTGCTTCTTAGGCTTTCCAGCAAGTTCCTGAGCACTTGATTGAACTGATTTACTTCCGTTGCATTCATTGAGTTCGACTGCAAGAACGGAGGTGAAGTTTCCATGATGCCAAATATTGAGCGGTTTGAGTAGCGTAACATGCATTTGTCATACCACACAATTGCCTCTTTCTGGTTTGGACAAAGCTGTGCGAGATTGACTCTGGATTCGTTGAGGCAACTGCGGCACTCATCTGGCTTAACATCTCCTCTACACAGCCCAATGGCGTTTGCTTTGTCAGTGTTTTGGCCATATGAGAAATTGTAGAAACCGTAGTTAATTTCTGTGTTGGAAGAGAGAGTGGTCAAAAGGGTGTTGAGGTTGGTGTGATAGGCGCTATTGGCTGTGTAGTTACCTTTATTGTTATCGCAGAATTGGTATACGAAAATTGGCTGGGCGGTGGCTTGAGATGTGAAAATGGTTATGACAAGGAGGCAACAAAGAAAGGAACGCAGCCTGAAAGAAACAACAACACCCATTGGTTGTCCTCTGTGTGGGAATAAGAAGTAACAAACGGATGATTGAAGCTTTAGATATGAAGGAGCTTCTATTGGCGAAGGTTGGCTGAATAAAATCTGTATTGTCGGTTTTTTTTTTATATTTTATTTTAATAACACCGTGTTTGAAAATTGAAACCAAACTCTTTTGAGAAAAGGTCATATATGTGCGCATGATGTAATCAAAATAATATTTAAAAAGGCGAAATAATAAATAAGCAAAATTATTAAATATAATTTTATTTTAAGAGTTTAATATAATTACTATATAAATATTTTTGAAAATTTAAAAAACATAAAAATTTGTAAAGTTTATAATATATATTGTATTATTTATATAATATTATCTCTTTTTAAAATAGCATTGACATGTGTATTGTAAATGATTTGATAAGGTTAATCGGAGTAATAAGTAACTTACAATTCTAAAAAAAAAAATAAAAGTTCAAATCTTAAGAGACATTATTATTAAAAAAAGGATTTAATTTCTATCGACTATCAATGTAAAAAATTTTATACTGTCATTCAATCATGTGTTGATACATCATTAAAATAGTTAAACTTTCTAAGTAGTGATTGTGATAGTCAAACTCTTTTAATAATTTGACAAAACATAATTAGATGACAGTGTAAATAAACTTTATACTGATAATAGATAAAAATTAAACTCTAAAAAAAACTAATAATTATAATTATTCAATGCCCCCAAGAGATTAGTTTTACAATTAAAAGCTATGAAAATATCCTTGACGTTAAAAAAAAATGCTTTGACATAACTTATTCATTGAGCAATGTAACTCTTTTGGAAAATAAATATACAAAATATTCATACATACTAAACTGGCGATGACTTCCCTGTAAATGTACCTTGGGAAATATTAGGCATGTTGAATAATATTCTCATGTTGACTTCTGGGTAGAGACTGCGTTGGATTTTAAAAAGTGTAAAAGTAGTTCCAACTGTACATATAACGGGAAGCTGGCGCTGCATTGAGTTGAAATTGTCTCCTGTGGTTGTGGAGTCCATTTTACAAATAGTTAGCATTGTGCGAATTATTAACTACAACTAAAAGATAGAACGTCTATTTTCTTCTTCTTCTTTATAATACTTCGTGGGAGAAAAGGAAATGCGTTAAAACAAAAAAAAAAGCGTAAATTTTAATTTAGACTATAAAGAGAAGAATTTTTTCCTTCGTTCATGTTTAATAAGTTTCTTTTCTAGTCCATATTAATATGTTAATTTAAAAATTATCAATATTTTAATAAAATTGTGACCTCATCATATACTTCTCTGTATTTTTAGTTTATGAATTTAGATTACCTAAAATATTCCTATCAAGGAGTTTACAAACTCTGCACTGAATTTTTATGTGTATATGTACAGTGAAAATTTTGAGAAATTTTCTTAAAAATCAGGATTATTAATAAGAAAACACAGAGAAGTATATGTTAGGTTACAACTCATGGAATAAAATTCTTAACATTTTATGGCTTTATAATTTATATACTTGAAAGAAAAATTTCTCTAACATGAACCCGAAGAAATTTTTTTTTCTCATGGACTAAATTATAATTATCCAAAAAATTGAAACAAAGAACTGTTCTTTGGACTCGAATTAGAAATTGTCTTTAGTAGCTCTTCCATTAATTAAGCCAAGGATGTCCATTTGTTTATTGAAATACAACTTATTAAATTGGTGCCTGATTGAGACCGAACTGGTTGAGGTCAACACATGGAAAGTTGAAACCCAATGCATAATTGCATACCTTTATTTCTTAATCAAAAATTGCTTTTTTTTTTTTATTATTAATTGGTCAAATTGCTAATTTAATTCAATGGATTCTGAGTATTTTGTTTCCAACGAAACATTGAGGAACCCGCATCCACTACCACGCGGAAGGTATCTTAAATTCAGAAATATATTACAAAATATTGGTATTCAATTGTAAGAAAACGTTCTGTGTGTATATACACACACACGCACAAATTTTTTATTCAAAAAGAAGAGAGAAATTACTATAATTGAGGTGGCCAATCTATCCCTCTTATCTAAACCCCTACCCAACAATTCAACCTTATTTTACGTCTTCTCTTATGTGGTGATTGAAAAAAAAAGCAAAAGTCTTTTTTTTTGTTTTTGGTAAAGGCCTAGATCCTACTCTATGTGAGTTGGCAGAGGAGTCCCATGGAAGGAGAAATTTTTAAATACACATAAAGTAGTATTCAAGATTAATAAAAAAATAACAGGTGAATTAAAAAAAATGAGTTATATGAAAAGGGGAGGTAGCTGAAAGGAAAAAGGTAAGAAAGTATTGAAGAGGATTGAATCCTTCCCACTTTCTTGAATGTCCCAAGCTCCAACCACTTGAGCTACTTCAAAGGTACGTAGAAGTTCTTTTTTAATTTCATCTTATTGACAACTTATGACCGTGTCAAATATTTTATGTAGTACAATAAAAATTAAAAACTCAAAGTTTCATAAATAAATGAAAATGTTCTGACGTTGATGAGAGCATTTATTTCTTTTTGTTCAAATGAAGGCATTAAACAGAAATTATTAGACCTAATCAACACTTAAGAAGCCTAGAAGCCTCTCTTTATACAATGGAACTAGTTATTTTATTTGTGCTATGCACGAGTTATTTTTTAGTTTATATTTTAATTTTTTATTTATAATTATATTTTTTATAATTATTATTTTGAATATGTTTAATTTATAAAATGATTTTTATAAAAATTCTTATAATATAGATGAACAAATGTTTAAAATTAATTTTTTATGTCTGAAATAATTTATTTTATTTTATTTTATTCGTTTCTAATTTTTTTTTATTTTTTATTTTTTATTTTTAAAAAAATAATGTTTTATATATAATTATGATTTCATATATGTTAAATTTACAAAGTATTTTTAATAAAAACTCTTAAAAGTAAATATAGGAAACATTATAAATTAATTTTTTATATTGGAAAGGTTGTCTATTATTTTATTTCACTATTTAATTCTTTAAATTTTAATTATATATTTTGATAATATTTTACTTCTTAATATAATAGTCTTTTTAAATTTTATTATTTCATTTATGTTAATGTTACCATGTATTTAATGATATAATTATATTTAATGATATTATTAATTACTTCAAAAGGCAATTTTACTTATATATATAGATACTTTGATAACATTTTACTTCCTAATATAATTGTCTTTTTAAAATTTATTATTTCATTTATGTTAATGTTACCATGTATTTAATAATATAATTATATTCAATGATATTATTAATTGCTTCAAAAGGTAATTTTACTTATATATATAGATTGTTGAATATAATCCAAATAAAAAGAAACAGAATTGTTCGAAATTTGAATCCTTTACTTGTTTCTGCCGTTGAATAATTCTGCTTCGATATATACTTCCGAATTTTCATTTTCTCGGTACAATAAACTGAAAATCAGTAATTGATGCGCTTGAAAGTTGTCTCTAATTAAGAAAAGCACGCGGTTTAATTTATTGAATCCACAAATAACCAAATTACAATATTAATAGGTGTGTTTGGGTAACTTTTGTAGAATTATTTTTGAGGAAATTATATTTTGATAGAATTAATTTCAAAAATAATTACTTTTGGAAAAATAAAATTTGTGTTTGATTATTTACCAAAATTCATTTTGTAAGAGTGGATTTTGTTTGAATGTTGTTAGGTAAAATTATTGATTTATGAATATAAAATTACTAAAAATATATTTAAAAATATTTTTAATATTATAAATAAGGAAAATTTTATAAAATGATGTACAAATATGTGCCATAACGAAAACATTGAACCAGAAGTAAGATTGCCGTACGTCATTCCCAAACTTTCCCAAATGCAAAATGCATTTTGTATTCAATAGCCCAACGTTCTAAAAAAAAAAAAAAAGCCCTAAAGGACGTTGCACGGTGCACAATATGAACTAGCACACCTTTTGCTTTTGGACACATATCCAAACACGTGCATATATTATTATTTTTTCCCCTTTCTTTGACATTTGCAAAGAAAATACCGTAAAATCATGAACAAGTAGCCCATGGCAAAATAACAGAACCTAACTAGGAAGAAAGACTAACAAAACAAACAAATTATTATGGAGACCGAAGCTTTAACATCACTGCATAAAGCCAAATCCAGCACTGCATAAAGCCAAAGCCAAATCCAAAGGACAAATAATTAAGACATCGAAATATTGCCTACGGAATTGGATATTGTTCTTCAAGTCCAAATTCGTCCGTAATTGCCGCCAAAGTTACACAGGTACACGACAACAACATGAACCTTTAAACTCTCTGACCCACCTGAACCAAATCAGTTAGCTAAACATTAACTGAAATAATTTTTTTCATTAAGAAATACGTGGAAAAATTAACCAAAAGTGAAAAAAAATTATTATAAAAATAATCAGCTGAAAATTCCACCAAAATTTAAAAGAATAATTGTTTATAAAATTATTTACCTGAAAAATATATGATCATTAAACAGTGCTGATTCATAGGTTCTCCATTCGGTCAAATAGAAAACTTGTAAGTGATTAAGTAAATAATTTTCAAGGCATGGTTTTAGAGCCTACCGCTTGAAGAGATGAATCCTTCTGCAAATGTTGCCGATGGCAACTCTTGACATGTCAGCAGTCTAATACCAGTGTTTAAAACAATGTATAGTTCAGGCGTTTGAGTAAGGATCGTATAATTGATTTTAGTTGAACTGGTTTTAAAAGAATTGATATTTGAAATGATTGGTTTTAAAAGAATTGATGTTAAAAGAATTAATTTACGTTTGGAGATAATTTGTTAAAAGTTCGTTTGAATGGTAGAATAGAATTACTTTTGAAATGTAATTATAGGTATATTTTTGAAAAATTTATGGAGCCCACACCTAGAATCAATTTTAATCACCACAAAAGCAAGAACACTTTACTTATCTTAAAATAAATTCTATAACTTAAAAATTTGTGAGAATTGATTTTGCAAAACTACTCAAACATGTTGAAAGACACTTAAAATTGATTTTGGGATTCTCGGCAGTATAAAATCTATGAGAATGTCTCATAGGTGCTTTGAGATGTTAGACAAGTCTTGGAAACTAGTTTGGAAGCTGCAGCAGGGCCACGCCCCGGCATGGCTTAGTGCACGTCGCGGCATGGTGCCACGCCCCGGCATGGAATTGTTCACGCCACGGTGCGGAAGCTTCGGCCAAGTTTACCATCAGGGTCCCAAAGGTTGGGTGCCGCGGCGCGAAGAAGCCATGCCGCGGCGCGGACATCTGATATATAAATTCTGTTTTCTGGTTCAATAAAACAATATATTAAACTTTCAAAGGGAGGCAGAGGACGAGACAAACTTGTGAGAGGCATCAAAATAGCGTTATCTTAAGAGGAAACACCATTGAGAGTGTGAGATTGTTAAGGTAGGAAGAGTTCAAGAGAGTGGAGAGATTGTAAAACTTGATGGGAGGTTGTTCCTATTGAAAAGCTTGATCCAAATCACTTGTAATCTTGTTTTAATCTTAGTAGATGATCTCTAATGCTGGATGTAGGCCATATTGGCTGAACCAGGATAAATCTTGTGTGTTATTTCTCTTTACTCCTCTTTAATCTTCCTTATTTTTGTTACTTTGCATTTCTTGGATTGGTTTCTACATAACCTTTCTATTTCCGCATATGTGTGCTTGCTATGATTGCTTAGTATTGACTAAGTGGTATAATCACATCAAATTGGTATCTAGAGCTTAGTTGAAAGTGGTCAAGTTGTGTTGTTTTTGTGGTTAGAACAAAGGTGAAAATTTCTGCTCACCAAGTGTTTGAGGAAATTCCTGTGAGATGGCAAGTTCAAGTTCTAAGGTGGATATTGAGAAGTTTGATGGGACAAATGATTTTGGTTTGTGGAAGATGAAGATGAGGGCTCACTTAGGTAATCTTGGACTCATTAAAGCACTTGAGGGAAAGCTCCTGGAGACCATGGAAGCGGAGAAGAAGGAGAAGGCGCTTGATAAGGCTTTCAATACTTTGATTCTCTGCCTTGGTGACAATATGTTAAGAGAAATAGTGAAGTGCAAGACTGCGGCAGAGGTGTGGTTAAAGCTCGAATCCTTATACATGACCAAGAGTTTGGTTATATCTCAAGGTAAGGTTTTTCACATGGAAGATGTGGAGGGAAAAGAAATTCAAGCTCACATCAATGATTTCAATAAGCTAATCATGGATTTGGAGAATATTGATATCACGTACGATGATGAGGATAAGGTTTTGGTGTTGCTTCACTCACTACCATGGTCCTATGACATCTTTGTGGAAATTTTACAACATGGGAGAGAAACTATAAGTTTGAATGATGTTGTTGGGGCCATCAAGGCCATAGAACAAAAACAGAAGAACGACTTGGGCGAGCATATGGGGGAAGGTTTGATTGTCAGAGGAAGACCAGACAAGAAGGAGGCAAAGCAAAAAGGAAAGGTAAAGTCCAAATCCCGGGGTGGCAAGAAAGATGTGAAGTGTTTTTTATGCCATGAGAAGGGACATTTCAAGAAGGATTGTCCGCAAAGGGGAAAGGACAAGAAACCTCAAGGTGAAGTTCAAGCTGCCATTGTGCAAAGGGATGGTAGTGATGAAGACGTCGATGTGCTAGTAGCCTCTTTTAGCACTCTAGGCGAACAATGGATCATGGACTCGGGATCCTCGTTCCATGTGATTCTAAACGGTGAGTGGTTTGAAGACTACATGGAGATCGATGGAGGTCATGTATTGTTGGGGGACAAGTCGTGCAAGGTGATCGATATTGGTTTGGTGAAGACTCATGATGGGATTGAGAGAATCCTATTGGACGTGAGGCGTGCTCCAAAGCTAAAGAGAAATCTAATCTCTCTAGGAATGCTTGATGATCATGGTTTTGCTTGGAAAGGCGAGAATGGTGTCTTGAAGGTTACAAAGGGGTCGCTAGTGGTAATGAAAGGAGTAAGGGAGAAAAGTCTTTACATGTTTCAAGAGAGTACTGTAGTTGGTATGGCGACGGCGGTAACAGAACCTAGGGAGAGCTCTTTGGCAAGCCTATGGCATAAACAGCTTGGTCACGTAAATGAGAAAAGATTGCAAGAATTAGACAAGCAAGGATTGATGGGAAGTGAAAAGCTTGGAGAGTTGGAATTTTGTGAACATTGCATCTATGGCAAGGCAACACGGGTGAAGTTTAGTAAGTCGTCTCATGTTACAAGGGAGACACTTAACTATGTCCATTCCGATTTGTGGGGGCTATCTCAAAATGAGTCTCTAGGTGGAGGCAAATACTTCTTGTCGATTGTTGATGATTGTTCTCGGAAGGTTTGGATCTACATTTTAAAGAACAAGAGCGATGCTGATGTGGTAAATCAGAACGTAAGTATACTTTATCGCAAATCAAATAATATAATAGTAAGAAAGTGTCGAACCCACATGGATTAATTCTAAATTTAACTATCTACTAAAAGTTTGCAAAACTCAATCTTATTTAAACAACTTAATAAGAGGAAGTGTTATGAAAGATTAAAAATTAAAGTAAACAAGAAGAAGAATTTAATGATCAAATTAACCAAGCCTAGGATTGCAATTATCCCTCACACTTTACTTGATTCTCTTACTTTTATCTAAGATCAATTAATTATCTGAATTGTTAACTAGAAATCCTAACTTAACTATAAGCCTCTTTCGATGGTCAAATAGAAATATCATTAATTAATGATAAACTATATGTCTATATCTATCAAGTAATCAAGAATTCATTAAGTTCCGGTTTCATTAATGGTTACATATATCATATAGGTATATGTCTATCCTATATAAACTCAAGGCTTTCGCACAAAGATCATATGTTATCTTACTTAGATCTAAAACCAAAATCCATTTGTCAAGTTGCTTAAGGCTTATCAATTCAACTTAATTAATGGCCAATTAATTGAGAGCATTATGAACAAGTAAGATAAACAATTCAAGATAATCAATCTACCCTTAGATATGATAAACGAATCAATTACATGTGAGTTCAAATTGTAATCCTAGTATGGAAGTTTAGCTACTCATTATATTAAAGAAAATAAAAGAACAAGTAGAAAGCATGATGAAAATGAAAGAGGTTGTTGGTATAATACAACGAGCTAGAGTTTCGGGATTTACTTTAGACAAATTGGAATATTTAACCTTAAAATCAAAGTATAAATCTCACAATTTATGAAAGCCTCACCCCTAACTCAAAGAAGAAACTTAACTAGACATCAAGATGAAGAAACTTGAATAAGATGAAGAATATATTATACAAACTACAAGAGCTTTGGGATTTACTTTAGACAAATTGGAAGAATTAACCTTGAAATCAAAGTATAAATCTCACAATTTATGAAAGCTTCACCCCTAACTCAAAGTACAATGAGAGAACTTAGAAAATGGAATGTCTTTAAGTGTGGCAAATGCCTTCCTTTTATAGGTAAAGGCTAGAACTATTCAATTACAACTTTGTCAAATCTTTTTGCACATGGGTTGAAATTTCAGCTCCAAAGATTACCAAATTCGTCATTATTCGCGTCATAATTTGGAAATCTTCTCTCATGAAAGTTGTAACACATGCAGTCGTGAAGAACATATAAAAAATTCAGCCAGATCTAACGGTTGGATCTTGAATTATGACTGTTTTGCTGAAACTGCTCAGATTATATCAATAATGATGGCCACCAACTTGTTGCCTAATTTTGACCAACTTCTGGTGCTAATATGGAAATCTTCATTTGTATGAAAGTTATAGAGAATGATGTCATGAATGACATATCAAATTTTCAGCTGCATCCAACGATTAGATCTTGAGAAATCACCGAATAACCGAGTATAGGTTTGTGCAGGAATTTTCTGATTTGTCCTGAATTTGATGTAATCCAAAATTCACTGAGTTTAGGTCTTCATTTCTCTTCTGTTTGAGCTATACTGATATCAGCATTCAAGTTCATGATATTTTGGTTCAACAACTGCTTTGAATATTCCTTTGGGTGTTCTGCTCAATTTGCAACAACATAACCAATATATGAGGAGTTATGAAATTTTCACTTCATATATGTAATAATTTCATAAGAACATACCAATGAGAGGTGATAAATTATGCATATAAAATATGTTTATCATATGCACTCAGAAAGTTCAAGGAATAGAAGAAAATGGTCAAAGTCCAAACCGGGAGGAAGGTGAAGAAATTGAGAACCGATAATAGGTTGGAATTTCTAAACCAAGAATTTGACCAATTCTCAAAAGATGAAGGGATGGTGAGGCACAAGACTGTTCCCTATATTCCACAGCAAAATGGAGTGGCGGAGATGATGAATAGAACACTTTTGGAGATTGTAAGATGCATGATGATTGAAGGAGGAGCACTAAAGAGATTTTGGGGAGAAGCCATTAACACGGCAGCCTATCTTGTGAATAGGCGTCCTTCAACGGTATTAGGGTTCAAAACTCTTGAAGAAGTGTGGATCGGTCATCCGCCAAACTTTGAGAACTTGCAGGTATTTAGTTGTGTAGCTTATGCGCACCAAAAGCAAGGAAAACTTGATGCGAGGTCAAGGCAGTGCATGTTCGTAGGATATCTGGATGGGGTGAATGGTTACAAGCTTTGGTATGAAGACGGTGGATCTTCAAAGTGCATCATTAGTAGAGATGTGGTCTTTAGAGAGTCCGAGTACTATTGGCTTAAGGAGACTCAAATGAAAGTCGGGGAAGGTGACATAGAGCAAAGTCATGTCAAAGATCGAGCTCAAGTTGAGGTGGAGCATTTGGGGGAAGATAGTATCAGAAGGGATGAAGACACGGCTAATGAGGAAGGAAACTTGCAGGTAGAAGATCAAGGTGACGACTTTGAGAGGTACCAATTAGCAAGAGACCGGCCAAGGAGAACCCATAGAGTACCGGAAAGGTACGGATATGCGGATTTAGTTTCTTTTGCATTGCTAGCTTCGGAGGAACTAGATAAGTCAGAGCCGAAGAGTTATAAGAAAACAATGGACAGCTCAGAGAAGAAATTATGGACACAAGTAATGGAAGATGAGATGGAATCACTTGACAAAAACCTTACATAGAAACTTGTGAGCAAGCCAAAAGATCAAAAGATTGTTGGTTGCAAGTGGATTTTCAAACGGAAAGAAGGCATTGAAGGGGTGGATAAGCCAAGGTACAAAGCAAGACTTGTAGCAAAAGGCTTTATGCAAAGGGAAGGAGTGGACTACAATGAGATCTACTCACCGGTAGTGAAGCATACATCTATTAGGGTGTTGCTAGTCGTTGTCACTCAATATGACTTAGAGCTAGAACAAATGGATGTGAAGACGGCATTCCTACACGGCAACCTTGAGGAAAGAATCCTTATGGCTCAACCAGAAGGTTTTATCAAGGAAGGTGATGAAGGAAATGTATGTTTGCTCAAGAAGTCTCTTTATGGCTTAAAACAATCCCCAAGACAATGGTACCTTAGGTTTGATGAATTCATGGAGAAAAACAAGTTTGTGAGGAGCAACTTTGATAGTTGTGTGTATGTCAAGTGGGTCAAGGAAGGCTTGGGGGTATTTCTCCTTTTGTATGTAGATGACATGTTGATTGTATCAAAGGACAAGGAGGAAATCCGGAAACTCAAGCGGTAACTAGGGAATGACTTTGAAATGAAGGACATGGGGCCAGCAAAGAAAATTCTAGGGATGGAGATCATTTGAGATAGAAGACAAGGTACATTGTTTCTTTCTCAATGTGGTTATCTCAAGAACGTGTTGGCCAAGTTTGGTATGTCAGAGTGCAAGGCGGTGTCTACACTGTTAGCAAGTCATTTCAAGCTCTCTACCAAAATGTCTCCCAAGACCGAGGAGGAAAGGAAAAAGGTGGAGCGAATTCCTTATGCTAGTGCAGTGGGTAGTCTCATGTATGTGATGGTCTACACTAGGCCAGACTTAGCATATTTTGCTAGTCTTGTGAGTAGGTTCATGGTAAATCCGGGGAAGGATCATTGAGAAGCTGTAAAATGAATACTTCGGTATATCAAAGGCGCTTCTGACAATGGATTACTGTACAACATGATAAAAGTTGATGGTGCTAAACTTGTGAGTTATGTGGATGCGGATTATGCAGGAGATTTGGACAAGAGGAGGTCCTTATCAGGGTATGTATTTACTTTGTTTGGGTGCACTGTAAGTTGGAAAGCTCAATTGCAACCGGTAGTTGCATTGTCCACTACGGAGGTCGAATACATTGCAACCACGGAAGGAGTGAAGAAGGCTCTTTGGCTAAAGGGGCTGGTTAGTGAATTCGGGTGTGTGCATGACAAGGTGAAGATGTTCTGCAATAATCAAAGCTCAATTCATTTGATGAGAAATCAAATGTTCCATGAGAAGAAGAAGCAAATAGACATCAAACTTCATTTCATCGGAGAGGTGATCTCCGAAGGTACAATATTGGTGGAGAAGATTCACACGGATGAGACCCGGCGGACATGATGACCAAACCAGTGACAAATGTCAAATTCAAGCATTTCTTGGATATGATCAATGTCACTAACCTTTCTACATGAAGGAGAGGTGGAATGGTGACTTTCAAGTATCTCTATTGCTTTATCAACTATGAGCCAAGGTGGAGATTTGTGAGAATGTCTCATAGGTGCTTTGAGATGTTACACAAGTCTTGGAAACCAGTTTGGAAGCTGCAGCAGGGCTACGCCGTGGCATGGCTTAGTGCACGCCGCGGCATGGCTTAGTACACGCCGCGGCATGGAGCCCCGCCCCAGCATGGAATTGTTCACGCCGCGGCGCGGAAGCTTCGACCAAGTTTGCCATCAGGGTACCGAAGGTTGGGTGCCGCGGCGCGGACATCTAATATATAAATTCTGTTTTCTGGTTCAATAAAACAGTAGGTTAAACTTTCAAAGGGAGGCAGAGAATGAGACAAACTTGTGAGAGGCATCAAAATAGGGTTATCTTGAGAGGAAACACCATTGAGAGTGTGAGATTGCTAAGGTAGGAAGAGTTTAAGAGAGTGGAGAGATTGTAAAGCTTGATGGGAGGTTGTTCTTATTGGAAAGCTTGATCCAAATCACTTGTAATCTTGTTCTAATCTTAGTTTATGATTTCTAATGCTAGATGTAGGCTATATTGGCTGAACCAAGATAAATCTTGTGTGTTATTTCTCTTTACTCCTCTTTAATCTTCCTTATTTTTGTTACTTTGCATTTCTTGGATTAGTTTCTACATAACCTTTTTATTTCCGCATATGTGTGCTTGCTGTGATTGATTGGTATTGACTAAGTGGTATAATCACATCAGAATCTAAACCAAACAAGCATTGAATAGTTATGAGAAAGTGGTTTCCAGAAGACATAGATAGTGTAGCAGTTTTGATCCTGTGTATATACAAAATAAATGCTACGTGGAACCAAATTTTGAACACCAATAAGGAAATATATTAGTGCAGAAAGAGCACCCAGCTGTACTACTAAAAGAATAACCATAGCATACATTTTAAGACCAACTGAAGGTCATATAAATCATATTACGGGATTGAATCTCATTTTACACAAAAAGGGTGTGAGGTTAATTAAAACAAGACTACGAGTGAACAAATTACATGAGTTCCAAGATATTGTATTTTGGTTGAAGAATTGATAGTTTATTTGAATCCAATATGCTTATGAATATCACAACTATGGCCAAAATCTAGCGAGGATATAGCTCAGTAATTGAAGCCTCATTAACCGATTCTTCAGCAGCCTCTTTTGCTGACTTTTGAGCTGATTTACTTGTGGATTCACTCGATGTTGTTGCCCTCCAATTATTCTCCCAAGACTGCATGTCTGGAAGGCTTGTAGTTCTAGTTCTACTCTCCACAAAAAATGCAGGTTCTGAAGGTACAGGGAGAGTGATAGAATTACTATTAAGCATGAGTGCAATGGCAGCCATGGTTGGTCTGTCAGCTAAATTTTCTTGAACACAGAGTAACCCAATGTGGATGCATTTCATTATTTCATTTCGTGAACCGCCGTTTAATGTGGGGTCTACAATATTTACAGCTAGTCCCTCCCTCCAGTTTCTCCATGCCTGCAATAGTTTGCTCAATTTCAGATATTATTAGTTCACAGATTCCACTTCTGCAGTAATGTAGACAAACACGTATTCTTCTAATCACATACTTCTAACGACCGGGAAGATATAATGGGAAGAAAAGGATGACTTACAAAGCTCAGAAGATCCTCTATGTTCTCCCCATGAAGAATGCCACTGTTTTTCTGGCCACATACAATCTCAAGAACCAGTACACCAAAACTAAAGACATCTGACTTCACTGAAAACTGTCCATGCATTGCATACTCAGGTGCCATATATCCACTTCATGCAAACATATATGGACAAGCTTAATTAGACATAAATGTTCCTGAATCTTATCACAATCATATTCAAATTTTCAGTGATATTAATAAAAATAAATAAGCTCTAGCATATTCTAATACTTACTAGGTTCCAACAATTCTACTTGTATTTCCTTGAGTTTGATCCACAACAAACAGTCTTGCCATGCCAAAATCTGATATCTTAGGATTCATCTCTTCATCTAAGAGAATGTTGCTTGCTTTGAGATCACGATGAATAATGCGCAGTCGAGAATCCTCATGAAGATAAAGAAGGCCTCGAGCAATACCTCCAATGATTTTGAAACGACTTTCCCAATCCAATTGTGCTTTCTTGGTTGGATCTACATATACACCCAAGCCATATGAATTTTAAAACTACGTTTATAATAAGTCTCAATCTTGAACCCAGAACTGAAGTAATAGAAATACAGTCCAATTTAGCAGATATACAAACCTACCAAATATGAAGTAATCAAGGCTTTTATTAGAAACAAATTCATAGACAAGTAGCCTTTCTCTTCCTTCCAGACAGAAACCAAGCAGTCTAACTAAATTTCGGTGTTGAAGCTTGGCTACTAAAAGCACTTCATTCTTAAATTCCATATCTCCTTGGCCAGAATTCCTTGACAACCTTTTGACAGCAATCTCTTGTCCGTTGGAAAGCCTACCCTGAAAATATATCACAGTCAGGCACAATTAAATTCTCGGGCAAGATACTGGGTATACCATATTTTGATGAAGAGGTGATATTTGTCTAAAGGAAAGCGTTATCTTACCCTGTAAACAGCTCCAAATCCACCTTGTCCAAGTTTATTAGAATCAGAGAAGTCACTTGTAGCAACTCGTATGGTGTCAAAGTTGAATTGCAGAGACTCGGTAGTTTTAATTTCATCATCATCTTCAATTTCATATGGAGAACGGGTTTAAACTAATGAGTCTTTCAAATGTAATATGAAGCAATACTGCAGTAATTTAGTGCAGTCGAAACAGAAGAATATAATTTCTTATTGTGAATTGAAATCAGAGCTGTTGACTTCCTTTTTTCTTTTTCCTTGTTCCTAATAGTGATTGAGTTACTCATGCTTTGAATTATTGAAATAATTTCATTTTCTATCTGCAAAGTGGACTTTATCTAGTATTATTTAATAGATTGAATTATTCTATGCCATGTTATATACCCATTCAGAAATATTGCGTTTATGATGTCAAGTAGACTTTTGTCCCATTTTGGTTTGGCTTTTAAAGTTTGTCTCTTAATACTTGTGCTCAAATCATGATTTTAAGGTTCCAAAAGCTAAACCAAACCCACACTTAATTTCATTGCAACAATGTAGGCCTAACTAGAAAATAACAAGTCAAGTCAATCAATACTTAGACTTACTTGGAATTTTTTTCCTTGGCTTCTTCGCTCTTAAATAGGTGCAGATAAAAATGAGCACAACTACAACAACAACTGGCACAACTATGGCGATGGCAATTCGTGATGTGTTGCTCTTTCCTGCAATAACCAAATCCTCGGTGAGACATTTCTTGGATTAAGGATAATAAAATATCAATAAGTCCAATAACTAAATACATAGAAAAGGCCACCATCAACACTATTTTTGAAAATACATTAAAAAAAAAAAAACACGATTTTTGAAATTTTGTTGCCTCATAGATCCTGCTGGTAAAGTTTTAGCAGAACACGTATTTTTTCCTCTATTAGATGAACAAGAAAAACAAAACCCCACGAAGAAGAAAACGCTCAAAGTTCAGTAATTAATGTGAAAGGTGGATCATGAAGTCAACTCGAGGGTTCAGTTTGGGTGGCTCAGTTGTAATTACTAATTATTACGCTATAACTAAGCAATTAAAGCATAACGTGACAAGTACCTTCTGAGGAAGTGATATTGGTGGACGGTGGAGGTGGTGGGGATGGCAGCGGTGATGGTGGTGATGCATCTGCTGTAGGTTCGTAGAAGCGGTAGTTTTCATATCTAAAATTACAACTGGGTCTAATAACTCTACCACCTATCTTGTCATTACAACAAATTGGGATTTCTGAGATAGCCCCAACCAAGCAGTCATCGCAGTCTTGCCCAGTCAAATCAGGCGTGCACTGCACAAGACCGTATATGTTTTGAAAATTTGGACCCATTGCATTTGCTGCAGCATATTTACGACGTGAGTCACCTGATGCAGCTGTGTTTCTTAGGCTTTCCAGCAAGTTCCTGAGCACTCCATTGAACTGATCCACCTCCGTCGCATTGTTTAAGTTCCACATATAAAACGAAGGCGATGTTTCCTTGATGCCAAATATTGACCGGAATGAGTAGCGCAACATGCAATTATCATACCACCCAATTGCCTCTTTCTGGTTTGGACAAAGCTGTGTGAGAAGGACTCTTGAATCGTTGAGGCAACTGCGGCACTCATCTGGCTTAACATCTCCTCTACACAGACCAACGGCGTTTGCTTTGTCAGTGTTTTGGCCATAAGAGAAATTGTAGAAACCGGAGTTAATTTCTGTGTTGGAAGAGAGATTGGACAAAAGGGTGTTGAGGTTGGTGTGATAGGTGCTATTGGCTGTGTAGTTGCCTTTGTCATTGATACAGAAGTAATATAGGAAACTTGGCTGGGCGCTGGCTTGAGATATGCTAATGACAAAGAGATAACAAAGAAAGGAAAGCGCCCTGAAAGAAACAACAGCCATGACGATTGTCCTCTGGGAATAAAAATAACGAAAGGAAGATTGATGGTTTTAATATGAATGAGCTTCTATTGGCGAAGGGTGAAGTGATTGGCTGACTAAAATTATTGCTGTTAGTTACTACCCACAAGGGGTGTTCTAGTGATAAAGCAAACTTGAACTTTGTACTTAAAAGGACATAGGGGTAGGGTTTTAAATCTCAGACCGCATCTTCTGATGCGGCCGCGACATTTCGATTGCGGTGGCTGCCGCGACAGTCCGTAATTACAATCTGCATCGACCAATATTAACCCGCGTCAGCCGCATCAGCCGCAACGCGACCGCAACCACAACCATAACCGCAACCATAATTTAAAACCTTGGTTAAGGGTAAGAAACACGACAACCTTATTACTTCCAACAGGAATAGTTTCACACCCTTTGGGTTAAGGGTGTGAGGATATGTGAGTATGGATAAAAAAAATTTTATTGCTGTCAGAACATATAAGATATATATAATATTATATATACAGTATAATTTTAAAAAAATTTATATATATATATATATATACAGTATTATCGCTTTTAAAAATATGAATTCCTTGTGTATGCCTAAAGCTTTATATTTAATTATAATAACTTCTTCGTTGACGTTACCAATATGTATCGCTTGCCTTGATCGCCTTCGAAAAACAAATCTTCTTTATTGAAATAAAAAGGACCGTTGAATGAGGCCGAAATGGGTGATGACTAACACCGCAAGCCCAACGATTACTTAATTTCTTATTGATAGGGTGGATCATCGCTTCATCGTTAATAAAAAAAGAATCAATTTAATTTGTTATTTATAAAATAAAAAAAATAAAAATATAGATAAATTTATCAAAATTAAATTTTTAATTTTTTTCATCAATAATTATTCACTTACATCCTCTAATTTATAGTTGATAAACCTATGCTTTTTATGTGTTTTCGGAATGGAAGTTGTGGCAAACCAGTATGAGTGGGCTATTGAGGAGGGTTTTGAGTTTTTGTGAGCAACAATCTCTTGATGCCAATGTGAATGCATCTCATTATGGATTTAATTATAATCCACTGCTATAAAAAAAAATTTACACTGTCATCCAATTATGTACTGACACATCATTAAAAGTATTAAATTTTTGAGGTAGTTGTTATAATAGTCAAACTCTTTTAATGAGTTGGCAATACATAATTAGATAACAATGTCAAAAAACTTTACACTGACAGTGAATCAAAATTAAACTCTCTCATTATTACATTACTATGAAATTTGAAACATCATTTTAATGTGGGATCTTCAATTTTGAAGTTGTGCGGCTTGCGCCCTTCCCTTCTTGTGAAAATAAAAATGTAAACTCAATAATCAACACAACTAAATCACTTGTGTTTTGCTTGCCTTGGAGATCATAAGGAAAATTGGGTTTCCGGTCCCTTGTCCCCGCCCTTGTGATTATTTATAGGAAAGCTTCGGTGGGCGTTGGCTTGACAACTGAGTAAGATAGGGAGAGAGAAGTGAAAGAATCCAAAAAGAAACAAGACTAAAACTCTATTTTGGTTATTTACATTTTATTCAATTATCAATTTCATTCTTGACATTTTAAGTTTTTTAATTTAGTCTCTAATATTTATAAACTCACTTCAATTTAGTTCTTCGTCTGTGTCTTTGTAATTTACTAAATGAAAATAATAATGTGTCACCTTTAAAGGTAATGTGACACCCTTATTTTGTAAGTATAACATTGAGTTAGTAACTAACTGGATTATTTCATAAAAAAAATATGCCGTCATTTTCATCTATATAAAGTTAAATGTCAATGAATAATGTTATTTTTTTTGTGAAAGAATCCAATCAGCTATTAATTCGGTGTTATACTAGCAAAATAAAGATGTCACATTGCCTTTAACGATGACACATCATCATTTTCATTCAATGAATAACAAATATAAACGAAGAGATCAAATTGAAACAAGTTTATAAATGTCACGAACTAAATTAAAAAAATTAAAATATTAAAAATAAAATTAATAGTTAAATCAAATGTTAGACACCAAAATAAAGTTTTAGTCGAAAAATAATAATAATTGCAATTGACCGAGCGAAAGTTGTGGTGTTTTCAGGTCCAAAGTCATTCATGGTTAGGCAGTTAGGCAATGTGGTGGATGAAATACGCGTTCTTGAGAGAGAAAGAAGTCTCTATTTCCTTCTAATAAACGTTCTCGTGAAGCGTGTTAACGTGCACTGTGGTGGATGAAATCTAAAACAAGCATAGCGAAATCGAAGACAATTGGTTTTGGCTTTTTCTATGGTAGCGTGCGATACATTTTCCAAGTCAACGTTGGGGAAGGTTGATGTTTCTCCGTGTGATACTGCCGTGCTTTATACTTTTTAGGTCAAAGTGAGGATAATAATTTATGTACTCTCAAAATAATACTTTTAATTATTTTTTATTTGATTTGATTTGATTTAAATTTTATTAAATAATATTTTTAATTTAATTTAATAATATATATAATTATACAGTATGATATGTTATGTTTTTAATAGAGTAATATAATACTCTTACACTACTTATTTTTTTTTCTCTAAAGTCACGTCTACAGGATTTTAAAAGACATTCCATTTCAAGAACCATTATGAAATCTGACTATTAAAGTTCGAATCTTAAATCACTTAGAAAAATTAACTCCCTTAAAATACACCATACCAATATGTGAAAAGTGCATGTTAAAAATTATATTAATATATCCAGGCATGTAATAAATGTCAGGTTAGGTTCCCCTTTTAGTTAGATTATAAAAAAAATTTAATAATTAATTTAATAATTTTAAATTCTTTGAGTCTTATAACTACTTTTGAAGTATAATTTTAGAAATATTTTTAAAAGTTATTGGATCCCCGCATTAATTTTGTAATGTTCTTGTAAGAGTATTTT
Organism: Styphnolobium japonicum; assembly: GCA_023212625.1. Lineage (NCBI taxonomy): Eukaryota > Viridiplantae > Streptophyta > Magnoliopsida > Fabales > Fabaceae > Styphnolobium > Styphnolobium japonicum. The sequence continues at coordinate 4,955,537 of JALBWW010000013.1, forward strand.
TGAAAATTATATATTGAGCCATTTCATAAAAGTAAGAGTTTAATTTTGATCTTCTTTACATTGCTATCTAATCATATGTTAGTATATTATTAAAAGAATTAGACTTTTTAAATAATTATTGTGATAGTCAAATTTTTGTAATGATTTATTAATATATTATTAAATGACAATATAAAATTTTATATTGATAATTAATCAAAATTAAGTTCTAAAATTAATTATGTTACTAGAAAAGTCTATTATTGAGCCTATGAATACCTAATTTTGTTTGGATCACATCTAAAAATTAAAAATAATCAAAAAAAAAAGTAATCAAATTTTTAAATAAAGAAGTTCTTTTTACTAATTAATAAAAAGTAAAAAAGTAAGAAAAAGAAAATAATAAAATAGAATGAAGAGGCTCAATTTTGATACAAATCTATTCGCATGATTTAGAATTTAAGACAAACTGGTAGTCATCTATATACCTCCTTCACATTCCATTTCATTGCATAATAACGTGCACATAAATCCCTGGGATTATACCTGACTCCTGTATGATGCTCTGATTATTTGTTTTAATTCTTTTAAGTTTCTATGTGCTGCTAGCTGTGCGAGGAGTGTAGACGTGATGTTTCCTTTTGACGAAGTGTACTGAGTATTTTGATTAAGTGTAGTGAGTATTTGGATTAAGAGAATGTAAACACTTGCCTATTTTGGTATTTAATATCTTAATATCTTAGAATATTTTGAGAGTATTTTAACATATTTTTAGAATATTTTTGTAATATATTGTGAAATTAATTAGTCATCTAATTGAGGAAGTAATTTTAGGAATTATTTCATAATTTCATTATGTTTCTTAATTTGTTTCTTTTTTTATTTGGGTTAGGAGTCTTATTGTTTTAATAGGTTTGGGCTTATACTATATACTAGTACTTAACCTAATTATTAGTATAAATAGGAGTTAGTGCTTTATATTTTATAACATCATCAAATCAATCCAATATCATATTATTCACTAGTATTCTTTTTCTCTTTTACTCTTTCATTACCTAAACTCCTATAATTTCAACATAATCATTAATTGTTGTTAGCATATTCTTGTTTTTGGTTAATAAAAAGGGTGGCAAAATAAAATCTTTAAAAAGTTTATCAAATTTATAAAAGATGAATTCATCATGGAAATGCATTTTTTGCAACTATTCGCGCTCAATAATTTTGGTCAACTAATTGCCACCATTTGAAGTTTAGGGGATGTGTTTAAAAGCTATTTTCCGCCGCTTATCATTCATGTGATTTTGATTGATTCCCATTTCTTCCCTTGATTCATGGCATTTCCTAGATTTTGTAGACTTTTATTTTATTTTTTTACTCAAAATTATGACATATTTAACTTTTCTTTTTTATCTATTCAAACTTTAATTTTTTTTAAATTTAATAATTCATTAATGGTCTGATGTTTTCATTCACTTAGTGATATTGAGGAGTTAAGTATACACCTGACCCAGTTTGGGATTGTTCTGTGGCTCAGTGCCATGACCAACACTATTTATGACTCCCTTAAAAATTAAAATAAATTTAATTCAATTAGTGGGCTTGGGGAGTTAAGTACTCACCTAACTCATTGAGGTTGCTATGTGACCTTGTATCATGTCCAATATTGCTTAGGATTTAAGATAAGATTAAACTAAAATAAATCGACATTTATTCTTTGTTTTCTTGTGTATAATCATTTTAATTTTAATGGGATAAATTGATTTTTGTTAAGGTTATTAAATTTACACAATTAGCTATGGGCAACTGTTTTAGGACAGTTGTATCAAGGGTGCTATGAAATTCAGTTTTTTATCTTCCTGATACATAATCAACTTTCGAACCTTATTTGATTTTGTAGACCATTTTCTTTTTATTTGAAATCTATTTTAAAATAGTTTTGTCATTCATTTTCCATAACCAAATAAAATATTGGTGATGACTCTATTTTTAATTATTTTTTCTGTCATCCTATTGCTATCCCAGTCGTGATAAAGTCACTTCTATTACAATTGATTCATATATATAATAAGAATTAATTCTAAAAATCTTAACCAAATAACTACTGTGTTAGAATATCTCAGAATATCTTCAGGGTATTTTAGCATATCTTTAGAATATCTTAACACATCTTTAGAAGATCTTTATAATATATTGTGAAATCAATTAGTCATCTAATTGAGGAAATAATCTTAGGAGTTGTTTCATAATTTTATTATGTTTCCTGATTTGTTTCCCTTTTTAATTAGGGTTAGGAGTCTTATTGTCTTAGTGGATTTGGGCTTGTACTAGTAATACTACACTAGTACTTGACCTAATTATTAGTATAAATAGGGGTTAGTGCTTTATATTTTATAACACATCAAATCAATCCAATATCATATTATTCATTAGTATTTCTTCTCTCTTTTACTCCTTCCCTACCTAAAACCATATAATCTAAGATGGTATCAGAGCTATCCTAAATCTATTGATGGGCCACCCACCATGTTATCTCACATTGGCTAGAGATAGTACCTAATAAAAGCTTATAAAGCTTGGGCACCCCTCAGCCTAAACCCAAATTCTAAGATGGTATCAGAGCCTATCGAGATCTGTTGGGCCACCCGCAGATGTCTAATCCTGCAAACTTCACGCTCTAGATGTCCAGTCCTGGGCGTGAGGGGGGTGTGTTGAGAGTCCCACATTAGATAGTGATATGGCCTGAATAGTGTTTATAAGAGGGGGGCAACCCTCACTCTTTGAGCTAGCTTTTGAGGTTGAGTTAGGCCCGTACTTAAATTCTAAGATGGTATCAGAGCCTATCGAAATCCGTTGGGCCACCCGCAGTGTCCAATCCTGCAAACTTCACGCTCCAGATATCTAGTCCTGGGCGTGAGGGGGGTGTGTTGAGAGTCCCACATTGGATAGTGATATGGCCTGAGTAGTGTTTATAAGTGGGTGGGAACCCTCACTCCATGAGCTAGCTTTTGGAGTTGAATTAGGCTCAAGCCCAAATTCTAAGATGGTATCAGAGCCTATCGAGATCTGTTGGGCCACCCGCAGATGTCTAATCCTGCAAACTTCACGCTCCAGATGTCCAGTCCTGGGCGTGAGGGGGTGTGTTGAGAGTCCCACATTAGATAGTGATATGGCCTGAATAATGTTTATAAGAGGGGGGCAACCCTCACTCTTTGAGCTAGCTTTTGAGGTTGAATTAGGCCCATACCCAAATTCTAAGATACTGATACTGAGATAATTGAATGTAGTCTAGTAGAACTGATTTCAGACAATTAAAAATTCTAAACAAATATTCATGTAATATAATTATTACATTATAAGTAACAAAGGGATTACTTTGGTACTCATCTTTTTTTTTCCAGGGTATTGGTACCCAGAGTAAGTTGTCAAACATTAATTAGTTGTTATTTATATTTAATATACTTTTAAGTATTTATTGTGAAACTAACAGTCAATAGATAATTGACAACTCACCATGAGTACCAAACCTATCAGGGTACTATAGTAACTCCCAAGCAATAAAGTAAAATATTGTGACAAAGTATCTTATGTAGGGCTGGCAATGAGTCAAGCTGGCTTGTGAGTTAATCACGGCTCAGTTCATTAATAATTCAATAAGCTAGGCTCATGAGCTAATGAGCTAAGCTTGAGCTAACAATTTTGACTCGTTTAGTAAATGAGCCGAGCTTGAGCTTTCATATATTCGACTCATAAGCTCGTGAGCCAACTCGATATATATATATAACAAACATTTTTAATATAATATTTATAAATATATATAAATATTTGACTTTTATTTTAAATTTATTAAATTATTTAAGTTGTTTCAACTTTGAGAATGGAATGAGAAATCTGCATTCAGCACATAGTTATAAGTTTTTTTTTTATATCAAAGATATTATGTCTTTTTTGTAAGTAATGAGCAATATAAAACTGTGGAAATGGAGTGAGATATCTGCACATAATTATAAGTTTTTTGGAGAATGTTATATAAGTGTTTTTTGTAAGTAATGAAATGGTGCTGGTAAATTGAACTTTGTTAGGAACCTATTAGTCATAATTCTCTAAAATTATGGTGGCTGTTTTATTTATGTTTGAAGACAATTGTGGTTGTTTGGTTGGAGTATACATTTTGCTGTTATGGTTGATTTTAATGTTTTAAGTTAAATGATGGTGTGTTAATATAGATTTTGAGCTTGGCTCACCGAGCTTGAGCTGCTCGTGAGCTCATAGTGAGCCGAGCTCGAGCCAAGAAATGAGCTCGTTTTCTTATTGAGCCCGAGCTTGAGCCAAGTATATTGTCATCGAGCTGAGCCTGAGCCAGGCCTAGCTCGGCTCAGCTCAGCTCAGCTCATTGCCAGCCCTAATCTTATGATATAAGTTTTTGTTAGAACAGTAGACGAAAGTCACAAATGTGCAATAAGTTATAGGTTAAATAAGTAAACTTATGCAACAGATATAATTGGAACAAGATCAATGGATTGTAACATTATGAAAGAAAGAGAAATACAAAAATATATATATAGAAGGAGAATAATTTATTGTGACTTTTATTTCTGAATATGGTCAATTGATACAAATGATACATATAAATCTCTTAAATATAAATAAAAAAGTAATTTGTCTTCTTCTTTAGTGCATGTAACTAGGAATTCAAATTGTGCACCACATCACTTGATGCAATCACAATATTGTCGATGTGAACAATCATGCGACTGCATCACCTTGCAATTGTGGGGTGATTAGAAATCACAAAAAATCAGACATCAGAACAACGTTGCGGCTTCAATGAAATGATGATGCGTTAAAAATGTCATTCCGTTGTGATTTCAATTTAAAAGCAAAAATTTCAAAGAGAAAGAGGTGGAGTTTTTACTTATGATCTCATCTTTTATTTCTCTCCCTTCACTTATGCTGTTACGCTGATGTCTTTGTCCTCTTCTGGCGAGCCACCACTCCTTCCTGTTGAAACCAAAATCTTATAAAAAGGTTTAAGTACTAAATCTTTCAAAGCTGTAGCTTTCCCTGTTTAAGTTTTGAGGATAACAAAAATATTTATTTAGTTTGAACAAGTAAGTGTTTCGACAATAGTTTTAACAAATCGCTACTTGTATGTGCGTCCATTCTGTTCTAAGCTTAAAGAAAACTCTTTGTGCGACCAATATGCTATTTCGCTTTGTGCGTCCAATGAATGTCTAAAAATGTATTGTGCGTCCAATAACTATCTTTTGTACCTTTACTATTGGTGCGTCCAATATTTGTATGCATTTACTGTTACTATTTTTATTGGTTCGTTCAATACGATCTGTTTGCTAAAGCTCGGACTCAATTCACTCTTTCAAAGTTCAAGCTCAAGCTCTCGTCCAAGTTAAAATTCAAAAATGAAGAACTGTTCCTCATTAAATGCTAGAAAAGAACTACGATGACTCTCCTGACGAAGAAGTCAACTAAGCCACTTTTGCTGACATTGTCTAACAACTACAAAGATCTGCAAATAAGAAACCTTATGCAATCTTAGACAAATCAGGACTTTGTTTTCACTGATTGGAAATCTCAGAGAATAAAAGTCACCGTCAGAAGAAGTTCAGCACTTTTCCAGTAGATGCATTTAATGCTACTCAGAACGGTAATAAATGTTTCCGTTGGACGATATAGCTCATGAAGTCTGCTCAATTTGTTCTTACATATAAAAAGAAGAAGCAGCACTTGAAGAAGATAGAGATCTTTGTGAAAGCATCTTACAAAGTCTAAAAAGCTTTATTTCCTCTTGGATTATTTTTTTTTCGTGTAAAAAGAAAAAGCCTTGAGATTTCTATTGTCTATTCTCATTTGTCAGTGAGTTTCAAACTCAAGCTTTCATCTACTTTCACTTATTCATCTTAGCGTTGTAAGCCTGAAGAGGCTGTGTGTAAAAGAATACTTGTGTGATTGAACCTGAAGAGGTGTATAATACTTGTAATCTCGAAAAAGATTAGTTGGAAAATCCTTCTGGTTGAAGGGACTGGACGTAGCTCTTGGTTGATAAGAGTGAACCAGGATAAATCTCGTGTGTAAGCTTCTCTTCTCTTCTAGTGTTTTTATTATATTCACTAACCTCTGGGGTTTACTATTGTGTTTATTAACAAAGATCTTTTAATTGGTTTTAGAACGTGTTAACAGTTTTCTTAAAAGTCTTTTCAAAATCCTTAGAGTCCAATAGGACTAAGCCGTGTTGGTTCTAAGTTCTTTGCTTGTCAAACTTTATCCTTCGCTGTGTTCAATTTTCTGTTGAAAAGAAAAATCTTTTATTAATTTCCAAAAAGGGTTAAGAAACACAATTCAATCCCCCTTCTTGTGTTTCACTTGGTTATTTTACTTCCATCTCCTCTAGTCGACCTAGATCCACCCACATATACCACATACTACAGCCAACTCCTTTTCCAGTGCGATAAGGTGTGCTGGTGTTGTAAGTCAACTCCTTTTCTTCTTCCTAGCATTGAGTTTACTTTTCCATTTGAGTTTTTTGTGACTACTTCAAAAACTCTCTTCCTCTATTAGGACTTAGGATATGGAGGCTGCTTTACGGAATTAGGTTAAGCAGGGGAAGGGGTTTTAATTTGAGCTTGGGTGGGCCGAATTTAGTAATTAAATTTGGGCAATCACTTAATTTGGTAATTAAATAGGCTAATGTTTGATAAGTGGGCTAATTAAGTTGGCTAAGTTTGATAAATTACTTGGATGATTTAAGCTAATTAAGTGGGCTAAATCTAATCACTAATATACTTATAATTTATTTTGATAAATTAATTAGATAATTTGAGCTTAACTTAATTTGGATAGGTCAAATCTGATATTTTTCTAATTAAGTAGGTAATTTTTTGTTTGATAGATTAATTGGATAAATTGAACTACTTAAGTGGGCTGATTATAATCATTAATTAAGTAAGTTCTTTTTTAATAAATTAATTAGGTAATTTAAGCTTGATTTAATATGTAATTACCAAAAGGCCATATACACAATCACATTCTTTTAATATATATATATATATATATATGGGTTAATTAACCCACTTAAGTTGGTAATTAAATAGACTAATTAAGTTGGCTAAGTTTGATAAATTACTTAGATAATTTAAGCTGAGCTGAATCTAATCACTAATCTACTTATAATTCACACCACAGTGATTATAATCTACATCACAAGAACCATAACATCCGTAATCACAGTAACCTCAACACAACTGCAATTTACATCCCTACATGTAACTAATGCAATGATTTTGAAATTGTTTTTTTGATGGTGTCATTGGTGAACGGTGGAGGTGGTGGCTATTATAAGCGGTGATGGTGGTGGTGAATCTGCCGTGGGTTCGTAGAAGCGGGGGTTTTGGTATCTAAAATTACAACTGGGTCTACGGACTTTACCGCCAATCTTGTCATTACAACAATTTGGGAGTTCTGAGATAGCCCCAACCAAGCATCCATTGCAGTCTTGCTCAGACAAATCAGGCGTGCACTGAACTAGACCATATATGAGGGGTGGTTTTTCGCTATAACCGGTGGGCCTGCCCTATTTTTTCAACCAGCCGCTGATACTGACTAGAGAAAAGAGGGAGAAACACGTGGGAGAGGGAACTTTGACTCTACCATTTTTTTCCTAAATTTTTTTGGTTTCAGAGATTGGATCTAAGGGAGAAATGAAAAATGAAAAAAGGATCCAATCTGCACCACATAACCATGGCCTACTGGTAAAAATGATGGGAGATACCAGTTGAGTTAAGCTCCCATACACCTCTACCATCTTTTATTCCATTCTTTAGCACCAGTAACAACCACATGATACTAACCTTTAAACTCTCCATTCTGACCCACCTTAACCCAATCAGTTGGCTAAACATTTAACTAAAATTATTATTATTTTTCATTATTTCGATAAGAAATATGTGGAAAAATTCACCAAAATGAAAAACTGTGCTGATTCTTGTATAGGAGTCTAGGTGGTACTTATTTGAATAGATTCATAGGTTCTCCATTAGGTCAAATAGAAAACTCGTGAGTGATTTTTTTTTTGGCCATTACATCGAATAGGAAAAAAACAGAAGATAAAACTATTGAGGATCTAAATAAACGTCGCTGCAGGATAACAAATAAAGGAGGTGGGGGTCTGGAGACGCAATCATTTGGACACAAATCCTTACGGCATGCAACTGCCAATCGGCTGCACTGTTTGCATTACGAGAAATGAGATGGAGAGATAGAACTTGAGTTGGAAAGAATGTTCCTCAGGTATTTTAAGATGTAAATTATAACCTAATTATTTTACTTCAATCCCTATTTTTTTTTTCTATTTTAAATCATTCCTTAAGCAATTCATTCAGACACTCATCTTTATTTCTCATTTTTCCAACAAAGTAATGTTCAATTTTGTTTCCTCATAAAACCAAATTTTTTTTATAATCTCACTCACTCTTATTTTCTTAGGTGTTGCCAGCAAGAAAGAATGGTCTTTAGTTGAATAATAAAATTTTTCCTATTTGCTAAATCAAAGTACTTAATAGTTGAAATTGTAAAACATTTTGGTCTCTCATTCGAGCTAACCAAGTACTATAACCATCTTTTTCTAGCTTATATGTCGTTGTTGGCTTTGATTTTTTTACTCTTATTTTCAATAATATTTGAACTTACTTACATTGTTTTCCTATTTGAGTCATAAAATGAAATTATTCTACTTTTTTTTAAGAAATATTGGCAATTAAATTTTATTAAAAAATCTTAATAACTTTGCATCTTAAAAAGTTAGAAAAATAAATTTTAAATAAAAATTTATATTAATTTTATTTAATAAATTAAAAGCATCGTATTAAAATTTAGCTTTAAACAACTAACTATTTTGAACTACCTCTAAAAAAAAATTCTGATTGCAGTGGGAGAGTGAGAAAATAGCAATTAAGCACCTGTACAACGGTAGCCATTGTTGGTCTCTGAGCAGCCTTTTCTTGAAGACAGCGGTTCGACGTGGGTGCATCTCCTTATTTCATTTCATTTACAATTCCGCTGGCTGTCCCCTCCCTCCAGTGTTTTTCTGTTTTCTTGCTTTTTTTTTCTCCCTACAAACGGTTGTGGCACTAGCACTTGGCAAAGAAAAATACTGTATCACCCAATCAACAATACCGCATCAAATTCGGTGCTATACAGTCATATGAATCATAGTTGTATGGACTTGCCAGTCTGGCCGATCGAATAAAAAATTTAGTGACCTAGATCCAAGTCATTTATGAATATTTTGGTTGATTTGGTTAAACTCGAAAAAACTCAGTTCACTCGGCTGGATTTTTCATGAATCGGGTCATATTAATTTTTGTGTTGAGTAAAAAAAATTAAATAAAGTATTTTTGTCTTCTTTTTTCTTCAGTTCACAACTGCCTTACAACTTACTAGGAGCTTTTTATTTGATATGTAACTTTAGCGTATTAGATTTGTACTGATTCTTAAGTAATCTATCATTTATATTAGTTTAATTATGTACTATTGGGAAAACTCATAATGTAAAAATTTAAATTTATATTGGGCTTGTAGAATTTTAAATTTGTACTCTTACATGTATGAGGTAATTTCTTTTATATGACATGCTTTTATATATATATGAATTTGATTTCAACTTTACAGTGTCATTCAATTATGTACTGACACATCATTAAAAGAGTTAGACTTTCTAAGTGGTTATTGTTATAGTCAAACTCCTTTAATGATTTAGCAACACATAATTGGATGACGATGTAAAAAAAACTTTACACTGACAGTGGATCAAAATTAAACTTTCTCTCTCTATATATATATGTAACATTTTTTCTTTTTATAGTAAGATTTTTTGGTCTGACAGTTGAATCACTGGTCAAACCATTGACCCAATGATCTAGCCTTCTGACCGGGCCAACTACCGAGTTATACAACTATGATATATATTCTAATTATAGTCATTTGGATTGTAAATCAGCTCTGTTAAAAATTATCCATATTCTCTAAGGCAATGTGAATGCATCTCTTTATTTCATTGCTTGATAAACATCATATATTGTGGGATCCACAGTTTTCCCTTCTCTCCATGTGAAAATAAAATGTAAGTTATATATATAATTAATAATACAACTAAATCACTGTTTTTTTACTATACTTGGAATTGGAAATCATATGAAACTTGGTTTTACAGTCCCCTGCCCCGGCCTTTGTGATTGGGTATAGGAAGCCTTGGGGGGAGTTGGCTTGACAGCTAAAACAAGGAGAGAGAAGTGAAACAACCCAAAAAGAAACGATAACCATTGTGATTGGCTGAGTGAAACTTGTGGTGTTTCCATGTCCAAAGTCTTCCAAGCTTAGGCATATAATTATCTCTGTTATTGGTGCTGGTGGATGTTGGAAGTGGTGGCGATCACGGTAGAGATGGTGGTGGTGCATCTGCTGTAGGTTCATAGAAGTGGTAGTTTTCGTATCTAACATTGCAACTGGGTCTAACAACTCTACTACCTATCTTGTCATTACAACAATTTGGGAGTTCTGATATCGCCCCAATCAAGCAGTCACTGCAGTCTTGGTCAGACAAATCAGGCGTGCACTGCACAAGACCATATATGTATTGAAAATTTGGACCCGTTGAATTTCCTGCAGCATACTTACGACGAGAGTCACCCGATGCAGCTGTGCTTCTTAAGCTTTCCAGCAAGTTCCTGAGCACTTGATTGAACTGATCCACTTCCGTCGCATTGTTTTGGCTCCACATATAAAATGAAGGCGAAGTTTCCATGATGTCAAATATTGAGCGGTTTGAGTAGCGCAACATGCAATTATCATACCACCCAATTGCCTCTTTCTGGTTTGGACAAAGCTGTGTGAGAAGGACTCTTGAATCGTTGAGACAACTGCGGCACTCATCTGGCTTAACATCTCCTCTACACAGACCGATGGCGTTTGCTTTGTCAGTGTTTTGTCCATATGAGAAATTGTAGAAACCGTAGTTAATTTCTGTGTTGGAAGAGAGATTGAACAAAAGGGTGTTGAGGTTGGTGTGATAGGTGCTATTGGCTGTATAGTTGCCTTTGTCATTGACACAGAAGTGATATAGGAAACTTGGCTGGGCAGTAGCTTGAGAAATGATTATGACAAGGAGACAACAAAGAAAGGAAAGCAGCCTGCAAGAAACAACAACAGCCATTGGTTGTCCTCTGCCTGGGAATAAGAAGTAACAAACGGAAGATTGAAGCTTTAGATCATATGAAGGATCTTCTATTGGCGAAGGTTGAAGTGATTGCCTGACTAAAATTTGTAGTGTTGATTTTTTTATAGGTACACTGTTTGAAAATTTAAACCAAACTCTTTTACTATTCAACTCGTGAGAAAGGTCATATATGTGTGTATAATGTAATACGAATAATATTTAAAAGGACAAAATAATAAATAAGCAAAATTATTAAATATAAATTTTGTTTTAAGAAATTAATATAGTACTATATAAATATTTTTGAAAATTTTTAAAACATAAAAATTTGTAAAGTTTATAATGTATATCATATTATTTATATAATATTTTCTCTTTTTACATTAACATTGACTTGTGTATTCTAAATGCTTTAATAAAGTTGATAAGAGTGATAAGTAACTTAGTTATTAGGAGAAAATTAAATTTTCAAATTTTAAGAGTTATTATTGTAAAAATAATTAATAATCGTAATTATTTGATAGCTTGAAGAAATTAATTTCATAGTAAAAAATTATGAGGATAGCCTGATGTAGAAAAAAAAAATGTTTTGACATAACTTATTTATTGACCAATGTAGCTCTTTTGGAAAATAAATATACGTAATATTCATAACACTAAATTGGCTATGACTTCCCTGTAGAGTGTAGATTGTGAAATATTAGGCATGTTGAATAATATTCTCATGATAACTTCTGGACTGCGTTGGATTTTAAAAAGTGTAAAAGTAGTTCCATCTGTACATGTAACGGGAAGCTGGCGCTGTATTGAGTTGAAATTGTCTCTCGTGGTTGTGGAGTCCATTTTACAAATAGTTAGCATTGTGCGAGTTCTTAAATACAACTAAAAGATATGATATATATATATATATATATATATATATATATATATATATATATATAAATATATAGGTCATATCTAATTAGAAGAGTAGTTTATTGTGAGAGTGAGAGAAACAAATTTTGACCATTGAACCATTTATGTATAGTCAAGATTAGATGTTACTTAAAGGTGAGATGAGTAGCTTATCTAGCAAGAGGAGTAATTTATTGTGAAAGGTGAGATGAGTTGATCTTGACCATTAAATCTTATCGGGGTGTTTGATTCGTGGATTGTTTTTTCATTCATAAGAATGTTAGATTCTCATGTTTGATACAAGTTTTGAAAAAATATTCTCATCCAAAAATAATTCATGAGAATGATTTTTAACCAACATTCTCACACTTTCATCCCCATAGGGGGAGGTGGGTTTGCAACATTTCTATAGTATGAGAATATTTTTACCATGTGAAATGTCTAAAATATCTACCATTCTATTGTCATATCATTAACCAACAATAACTTGTCATTGTTGGTTACCGCTATCGACCACCATCTACGGCCACCAATCACCGGAATCCGACCACCCCCTTCACCGCCGCCAGTTGATGGTGGCCGACAACTTCGGCCACCGCGCCAATCACCGATATTCAACCACCCTTGTCACTGCTGGCGACTTCAACCATCATGATAGTCACCAGAATCTAATTATTGCAAGCCGCTGCTGCCACAATGACCGACAACTTTATTCACCACATCGATCACCGAAATTCGACGATTTCAGCCACTGCCTTAGTCATTGGAATCCAGTCACCCCTACCGCCACTAGAGGTTGACGGTTGCAGGCGACTTCGACTACTGTTGCCGGCGGTTGGAGTCATTCCCTGTAAAGTTTTTAGTTAACCAAACGTAGTAATTATCATTTCTAAGAATACCATTCTTGAGAATATCATTTCTGGGCATGCTATTCCTGATAATGTTTTTTCAAACCTTGAACCAAACGCCTCCTATATGGATAATTAAGATTAAAAGTTATTTAAAAGTTACATGAACACTTAAAAAAATCACATGACTTTATGTTTTAATATTAATCATACATGGATGATTTAATGGTCAATATTTACTTCTCTCACTTTCACAATAAACCAATCATCTCACTAAATATGTCATATATATATATATATATATATTTCTTTATAATACTTCGTGGGTGAAAAGGAAATGCGTTCAACCAAAAAAAGGTAAATTTTAATTTAGACTATAAAGAGAAGAAATTTTTTTTCGTTCATATTTAATAAGTTTATTTTCTAGTCTATATTAATGTGTTAGTTTAAAAATTATCAATATTTTAATTAAATTGTGACCTCATCATATACTTCTCTGTATTTTTAGTTTATGAATTTAGATTACCTAAAACATTCCTATCAAGGAGTTTACAAACTCTGCACTGAATTTTTATGTGTATATGTACAGTGAAATTTTTGAGAAATTTTCTTAAAAATCTGGATTATTAATAAGCAAACATGGAGAAATATATGTTAGGGTTACAACTCTTGGAATAAAATTCTTAACATTTTATGGCTTTAGAATTTATATACTTGAAAGAAAAATTTCTCTAACATGAACCCGAAGGAAATTTTTTTTCTCATGGACTAAATTATAATTATGTGGACTCGAGTTAGAAATTGTGTTTACTAGCTCTTCCATTAATTAGGCCAAGGATGTCCATTTGTCTCATGAAATACAACTTATTAAAATGGTGCTTGATTGAGACCGAACTGGTTGAGGTCAAAACATGGAAATTTGAAACCCAATGCATAATTGCATACCATGATTTATTGGTCGAAAATTGCTTTTTATTAATTATTATTAATTGATCAAATATATTGCTAATTTAATTCAATGGATTCTGAGTATTTTCTTTCCAACGAAACATTGAGGAACCCGCATCCACCACCACACGGAAGGTATCTTAAATTCAGAAATATATTACAAAATATTGGTATTCAATTGTTAGAAAACGTTGAAGCACAAATTTTTTATTAAAAAAGAAGAGAGAAATTACTATAATTGAATTGGCCAGTCTATCCCTCTCTTTCGCTTCAAGGATGATCTAAACTCTTAGGGCCGTCAAAACGGGTCCAACTCGTCGGGCCGGCCCGTTTACTCGCATAAATTATGCGAGTCGGGTTTTAAAATTAGTGACCCGTAAAAATGCGGGTAATTTTGGCCGCTTAATCATGAAGCAACCCGTCAGTCCGCGGCCACCCGCATAACTTTTTTTTTTTAAATCTCAATTTATTTGTATCCAAAGAAAAAATTTCAATTTAAAAATTTAAAAGTTAATTAAACAGTCTTTTCACAAACAAAAATACAAAATGTATGTATTGTACATGTTAGTAATAACACAACTTATACACAAACATATTCGTCAAACTCCATAAGTTTATATTATTTATTTGTTTTAATTATCCCTTAACCCTTTAAATGAGATTAAAGTATTAAATATTATGTCTATGTAATGTAATATTTAATTTGAGATTATTAAATTAAATTTTTTATTAAATTTAAATTTATTTTAAAGTTTAAAAATAAAAAAAAAATTTTCGCGGGCCAGCCCGTTTAGGCTTGTGAGTCGATGCGAGGCGAGTCGGGTTGACTAATTTACAACCTGTTTAAACGCGAGCAATTTTGACCCAACCCGTTTAACCCGCGGCCCGTCGCGAACGGGCCTAAACGGGCCGGGCCAGCCCGTTTCACAGCCCTACTCTTACCCAACAATTCAACCTTATTTTACGTCTTCTCTTATGAGGTGATTGAAGAAAAGCGTAAGTTTTTTTTTTTTTTTGTAAAGGCCTAGGTCCTACTCTACGACTACGTGACCGGCGAAGGAGCCCCACAGGAGAGAGGAGAGGATAAAAAAGTATTTGGAAAGATCGAATCCTTTATATTTTCCTGAATGTCCCAAGCTCTAATTACTTGAGTTACTTCAAACGTACTAAGAAGTTATTTTTTGATTTCATCTCATTCAGAACTTATGACAATGTCAAATATATTATGTAGCGTAATAATTATTTAGAAATTTTAATTTTTTTAATGATGTGTCAGTATATGATTAGATGATAATGTAAATTTTTTTTTATACTGATAATAAATTCAAATTAAATCTAAAATTAAAACTCAAAGTTTCATAAATAAATGAAAATGTTCTCACGTTGATGAAAGCATTTATTTATTTTTGGTCAAATGAAGGCATTAGACAGAAATTATTAGACCTAATCAACACTTTAGAAGCCTAGAAGCCTCTCTTTATACAATGGAACTGTTGAAAAGAATCCAAATAAAAAGAACCAGAATTAGTTTGAAATTTGAATCCTTTACATGTTTCTGCCGTTGAATAATTCTGCTTCAATAAATACTTCCGAATTTTCATTTTCTCGGTACAATAAACTGAAAATCAGTAATTGATGCGCTTGAAAGTTTTCTCTAATTAAGAAAAGCACGTGGTTTTATTTATTGAATCCACAAATAACCAAATTACAATATGAGGGGTGTTTGGATAACTTTTGTAGAATTATTTTTGAGGAAAATATATTTTGATAGAATTAATTTTAAAAATAATTACTTTTGAAAAAATAAAATTCGTGTTTGATTATTTACCAAAAGTCATTTTGTAAGAGTGGATTTTGTTTGAATGTTGTTAGGTAAAATTATTGATTTATGAATATAAAATTACTAAAAATATATTAAAAAATATTTTTAATATTATAAATAAGGAAAATTTTATAAAATGATGTCCAATATGTGCCATAACGAAGTTTGTCCAAACAAACATTGAACCAGAAGTAAGATTGCCGTACGTCCAATATTGTCTCTTGTGCTAATAAATTATGCACTTTCAAATTGAATAAGTTTGGTTCCGTCCATTTAGGTTAGTCACAGCTTGACTTGTGCCCGTTGTACTAGTCCAATTTTGACAACTATATAAAAAAAATTAATTATGATTTAATGTAAAAAAGAATTTATATTAAATTAATGTCGTTCGAAATACTAAGGCTGTTGTTTTTCCTTACAAATGTGTTTTCACGATCTCAAACCTTTGACATTGTAGTAATCTCTTAATTAATGTGTTCAAGTTTATTTACCACTTGAGTTATACTTTATAGGTTTCTTCATTAAGTATATGATGACTTAAAAGTTAAAAATATATCATTATTAGATTTATCTAAAAAATTTGATTTGAAAAATCTTATAATAGATAAATTATGATATATTGAGGAAAATTAAAAACTCCTATATTAAAATATCATTTTCAAACATTAATATAGTTTTTATATATTGTTCTATTGATTAAATTTTCTAGATCAACCACTATATTAGTATCATATATCGTTTATAAGGAGGATTTTCTAGATTCCCCACCCCTCCAAATAAAGAAAAAAGAAAAGTCCTGCAAATGTGAAAAGTAAAACTAAAAGAACAATTTGCATAGTTGTGAAATTTATGATCTCTCATTTGGGAGATGCCTTGCTTAACTAATATTCTGTGCCGTCTTTGAGACGTTCAAGAGAATTTTTCAATTGAAAATGGATTTTGAGAAATTGTGTTATGTCCAAAGAGAGAGGATAACGCTATATGTTGATTATAGTCCGTTAGGCTGTAAATATGTTCTGCTAAAGGTATCCAAATTCTAAATGTATAAAGTAGGTCTTCCATTGATCAAACCAAGTATGTCCATTTGTTAAATAGAAGACAACCCATTAAAATGGTGTTTGACTGAGACCGGAGGACAGAGCATGGAAATTGGAAAGTGAAAACGCAATGCAAACATTGATTTATTGGTCAAATTGCCAATTCATTCAATGGATTCTTAGTATATTTTTCTCCAAAGAAACATCGAGGAACGCGCACGCCCACGCAGAAGGTATCTTAAATTAAGAAATACATGTTACAAAATGTTGGTATTCAATAGTAAAAAAAAAATGGTATCTTAAATTTAGAAATATATATGTTACAAAATAATGTTTTCAATTAAAATTAAAATTTATAAAGATTAAGTGATAATTTTTTTTTTACAGGGATAAGTTGAGAAAAGTTTGAAGTAAAATATATTTTTCCCTTTTATAAAAAAAAGCAAAAAAATATATTAGAGAAATGATATGTGATTTTAATAAATTCTTTGAACATTCTCTTAATTATTTGAAAATATATATATTAAAAAAAGTAAAAAAATCACGGAATCATATCTAAAAAGAAAAGAAAAATCATCACAGGATCAGAATGTTTTTCATTTTCCTTTTCTGTATTCCACATCACCGACTCTTGGGGACTTTGGTGTCAAGGGATTCAAGCGGCGGGGAACTGATTCCTGTTCTGCTTTCCTCTTGCTTTATGAATTGTTTTTATTAAAATAAATCAATGAAGCCCCTCATTATACGACTGAATTCTGAATGAATTAAAACGAATTAATGGCTTACATCTTTATGTGGTTGAAGAACTCTGCATCAATATTTACTTTCTTTCTTTTAGTAAAAAGCTAGCATTTGTTTGTCTTGCTGGAGCTGAATTCAAATAAGTAATTAATGCTTCTGAGTGTCACCTCTATCATTAAAATCTAGCGAGGATCTAGCTCAGTAATTGAAGCCTGATTTACTGATGCTTGAAGGGAGTTATTTCTTGATTCACCAGACCTCGTATCTGATAATCCTCTAGTATGCATAAAATATGCAGGCTGTGAGGGTATTGGAAGAGCGAGAGAGTAGCTGTTAAGCATGACTACAACTGAAGCCATGGTTGGTCTGTCAGCTGCTTTTTCTTGAACACAGAGTAATCCAATATGGATGCATCTCATTATTTCATTTCTTGAATTATTATTCAGTGTTGGGTCTACAATATTTGAGGCTGTCCCTTCCCTCCAGTTTTTCCATGCCTGCAAGAATTTGGTCAATTTCAAATGTACAATGTCACGTGGACTATTCTAAGGGCAAGAAGATTGGTATAGCAGACTTACAAAGCTTATTAGATGCTCTACATAATCGCCATTATGTATGTCACTGTTTTTGTGTCCACTTAATATCTCTAGAACTAGTACACCAAAACTGAAAACATCTGACTTCACTGAGAAATGTCCATGCAATGCATATTCAGGTGCCATATATCCACTGCATATCAACATGTACAAACTTGATTAGATACCGACAACATACAGGTTTTTTCATTATTGTTGTTGCCAAGGATAATGATTAATTAGCAGAATTTATTTTCTTTTTAGCATATTGTGATACTTACAAGGTTCCAACAATTCTATGTGTATTTCCTAGAGTTTGATCCGCAACAAACAGTCTTGCCATGCCAAAATCTGATATCTTAGGGTTCATCTCTTCATCTAAGAGTATGTTGCTTGCTTTGAGATCACGGTGAATAATGCGCAGTCGAGAATCGTCATGAAGGTAAATAAGACCTCGAGCAATGCCTTCTACAATCTTGTAGCGCCTTTCCCAATCCAAATATGCACGCTTGATTGGATCTACATGGCCAAGGAAACATATAGTCTTTTCAACTAAGTTCACAATATTTCTTTTACTTTTTATAGCAATAAAAATGAAGTAATAGATATGCAGTACAGTCAAGCAGAAGTTCTGGTATTTTACCAAATATGAAGTAGTCAAGGCTTTTATTGGGAAGAAACTCATAGACCAGTAGCCTTTCTCCTGTTTCCAAACAGAAGCCACGTAGCCTTACTAAATTTCGGTGTTGAAGCTTTGCTACTAATAGCAGTTCATTCTTAAATTCTATATCTCCTTGGCCAGATTCCCTAGACAGCCTTTTTATAGCAACAACTTCTCCATTGGGGAGCCTACCCTGAAAATATATAAAAGTTTTGTTACATTTAATTCTCTGCCAGCTACTTAAGTATCCCACGTTTCGACAAAGTGGTGATAATTAGCTCAATCTTATAGTGTTATCTTACCTTGTAGACAAGTCCAAATCCACCTTGTCCTAGCTTATATGCATCTGAAAAGTTATTAGTAGCGACTATGATGGAGTGGAAGTCGAATTGTAATGTCTCAGCAGGTTCAATTTCATCGTCAGCTTCAGATTCACCTGGGGAATGAGTTTAAACAAGTGAGTTCTTCAAATGAAATTCAAGATTGGGGTTGCAGCAACTCAGCCCAGGTTTGGTTTTTGGTAATGGCTTAATGACTCATCATTTGAGTTACTGACTTTATTTCATACTAGATAATTTTTATTTGTTTAATTGATAGTAAGAAGAATTATTTGATTGAGGAACTATTATAAGTTATGTGATTTCCTACATTAATACCAAACAATTTTTTTTGTCTATGCTGTTGTTAACTTGCTAAGTAAACATTTCCTTGCCACAGTGAAGGTTTGACTTCATAATTAACAGATAAAAGAAAACAGTAGTTGGACTTACTTTCAAAATACTTCCTGGGCTTCCTCCCTTTTAAATAGATGCACATGAAGGTGAGCAGTACAACAAAGGAGACAATTGGCACAAATATGGAAATGACTGTTCGTGATGAGTTGCTCTTTCCTGCCAAAACCAGAATCCCGTGCTTAGTGCTAACTAAGACATTCTAGTGCATTGCATATTGAGAAAAATAAGATAAAGGATCCTGAAGGTAAATTTTTAGGGAAACCATAAAAAATATATGCCTATCATGACAGGAACCTTCTTTGAACGTGGCAGTGATGGCTGGAGGAGGAGAAGGAAATGCTTGAGGTGGCAGTGGAGACGGTACATCAATTGTAGGATCATAGTAGGGGGTGGTGTCAAATCTAACATTACAACTTGGTCTTACAAGTCTACCACGTATCTTGCCAGCACAGCAGTTTGGGATATCTGAGATACTCCCAACCAAGCAGTCATTGCATTCTTGCTCTGACAAATCAGGTGTACACTGAACATGAGCAAATATAATTTGAAAGCTTGGACCAGTTGCATTTGCTGCAGCAAACTTAAGACGGGTGTCCCCTGATGCAGCTCTGCTTCTTAGGCTTTCCAGCAAGTCTCTAAGATCTTGATTGAACTGATCCACATCAGTTGCATTCCTTCTGTTCCACTGGTGGTACCAAGGGTCAGATTCCATAATCCCAAATATTGAACGGCTAGAGTAGCGCAACATGCAATTATCATACCACCCAATTGCCTCCTTCTGTTGTGGACAAAGCTGTGTGAGAAGGACTCTGGAATTATTGAGGCAACTACGGCAAGCATCTGGTTTAACATCTCCTCTACACAGCCCAATTGCGTTAACTTTGTCTGAGTTTTGGCCATAGGAGAAATTGTAGAAGCCATAGTCAATTTCAGTGTTGGAAGAGAGGTTGGACAAAAGGGTATTCAGGTTGGCCTGGTAGGTACTATTAGCAGTGTAGTTGCCATTATTGTCAATACAAAAGTTGTGTAGGAAGCTTGGCTGGGCGGTGGCTGGAGACATGAAAATGACAAGGACAATATGAAATGATAACAAGCTTTTAGAAACTATGGCCATAGCATCCATCCTGTATGTATGAATGGGATGTAACAAAGGGATGATTGATACTTAAGACACGAGCTGGCGAGCTCCTATTGATGTAATAGAGATGCTGTTTTTTTAATATATCAAATAATGTCTTCTAGTTTCTTTGAAAGTTGAAACAATCAAACTTCTTAATCCTTATATTATAATCCACATTAGGAAAGACTGTACAGAAAGGAAGTCTGCGTATGATTGTTGGTCAAAGATTACGTGACATCTAATAAAGTTGCCGGAGAACTGAATGTCTGAATCCGAAAGAAATTACTAATGTCTGAATGTCATTTAAGGTAACCAACGGTAAATAAATGATAAATACTTCACTTCACAACTCACTTTAATACTATACCTGTAAGGATACTATCACATCTCATGACAATTTCCTTTAAAGATAGCTCAAATAGTAAGATAAAAGCTGTTTTGAATAAAATTGAAATTGCTGGCTGAGGTTTTTAATCCAGAATCCATACCAAGCAGTACTTCTAGATTTCTACCACTTCTTGATTCAAAATACAATGATTTTATTTTAACGTCTTCGTTGACCGAGGAAAAGGTGGTCCAAGTTGACGTTGATCGTGTACACGTTACAAGATCCACAAACGCGGACCAAATTTCGTTACCCTGTTCAGTGGACCAAATTTATTCAGTGGTCTACATAGAAACCTCAGACTAAGCAGAAGGAACCAAGTATTTTAAATTTGATAGAATTTAAATATAAAACAATTTGCAAAACTATATGGTAAGTTTTAGAATAATATATCAAGTATTAATGAATGATTTAAGCCATGCAAAAATATGTTAATTTACATGTGCGCCTGCAGCATGAATCATTTCAAGGGATTTGGGTAATGAATCAGAGTTTATTGGCCAAAATTAGTGTAAATAAAAGAGGAGCCTGACTTGTTTTATATTGTAGAAGCATGAAGTATTGCAGTTTGCTTGTTAAATATCTTCATGTCTATTCGGCTGCATAATTCCTTTATTTTCTTGGTAAACAGCAAGCACTCTTCTTTCTTGGTATTTGCCCTGCTGCTAAACTTTTATTATGCCAGATATTCCAACAGATCAGTGTTTAACATCTTTTTTCTGGTAACGTGGCTCCATATTGTTAGAAAAACTTGAATTTGTTGGTGATGTTGTGGGAGATGTTGCAGCACTTGAAAGATGAACAAGATGATGACTGGTTGCAAAAATGATCCAAAGCGTGTGTATTACACTAAGCTTTAGGTTCGATTCACCCTCACCAATCTTGATATATTGGATGCAATAGGATTCTTGGTGAATCCCCTTCAGGATACTTTGGATTTCTTGAAGTGGTTTGCACACACACCTCAAGCTTATCAAACAATGGTATTTTACAAAATAAAGTTCCATCACTCACTCTTGTGCACTTAGAGAAGAGAGGAAATGACTTAGATAAATTTAGGAGAGATCTAATAATGCATAAGCACTTCAATTTTTCGATTTTTTTCTGCATGGTGAAGGAAAACAACTTTTCAATAAGTTTAATAATGACCAAATTGAAGCCTTTAAGTAACAATTGCGTTCAATTTAAAACAGATGTGGTTGTATGGCTTGATGGTAAGAAGGCGCATCTTTTTACCATAAAGTACCGGGTGCGTCGTTTTGTTATATATTTCTGTTTTTATTAAAACGGTTATAAAACACCCAAAAGTTGCAATGGTTGAGATTCAAACCCTATACCACATAGCCACCAACCCAACATCCAACCACTTAACCAAAGCAACATTTGATGAAAATTGTTAACTGTGAAATATATATCATACAATGTATTAACTGTTAAGCAATTTTTCAACTTGTATTTTGAAAATCTCTCACACATATTAATATTATGCAACTTGTAAGGACCATCTTGTTAAGCTGCCAAATCCCTTTAGTCATAACTAAAATCTTTGCTATTGCTGTGCATGTTCAATGACTTGTTGGGAGCATCAATTTTCTTAAAAATTTATGACAATAAATTTGAATCCTAGTATTGTTAGGAATTCAAGTGTGAATGAAAGAAGTCTCACGTTAAGAAAGAATGGAATAAGTGAGGAATATATTAGTGGAAGGACCCATAAACTTAATGCTATAATGATTGTTGCTCTCATGGTTCATGCATTAATGTTTCCCCTAAACTAAGGGTCTTAAGAGAAGTTCGGCACCAATCCTTTCCATTTCAAGTTCATCTTGATGCTTTTGTTGTGTCATCATATCATTATAGAAAAACCCTAATATGAACACAAACACTTTTTGCTTGGTACAGTTAACTGTACTAATTATGGTCACCCCTGACTGTAATCATATCTAACGAGGAAATTGATCACTAATTGAGGCCTCATTTACCGATGCTTCGACAGAGTTTCTTTTTTGTGCACTTGATCCTCTTTCCACAGAACAGTTTTCTCGAGATTGGATGTCTGATAAACTTCTATCATTCATAAAAGAGGCAGGTTTCAAGGGTACCGGGAGAGAGAAAGAGGAGTTGTTAAGCAGAAGCACAACTGAACCCAAGGTTGGTCTGTTAGCAACCCTTTCTTGAACACAAAGTAACCCAATGTGAATGCATCTTACTATTTCATTTCTTGAACCATCAGTTAAAGTGGGATCTATAATATCAGAAGCATTCCCTTTCCTCCAGTTTTTCCATGCCTGCAAGAAGTTGTTCAATTGTAGAAAATGTTAGTTCATATCTTTGGACGTCTACCATTACATGTGGATTAATTAATGCCTAATTTTCTATTCAAATACTTCTAAAGCAAGGAAGATAAAGAAGGTAGACTTACGAAGCTTAATAGATGCTCCGCATTCTTCCCATTATGAAATCCACTAATCTTTTGGCCACTTACAATCTCTAGAATTAGTACACCAAAGCTGAAGACATCTGACTTCACTGAGAATTTTCCATGCCTTGCATACTCAGGTGCCATATATCCGCTGCATGTCAATAAGGACAAGCTCAACTAGATACAAGCATGACCAGTTCTAATGATGATAATCAATTTTTCTGTGTTTTGGTTAAGGATACTGATTAGGAACTAATTATCCTTATGTTTATTTTGATACTTACAGGGTTCCCGCAATTTTACTTGCTTTAGCCTGAGTTTGATCCACAACAAACAGCCTTGCCAAGCCAAAATCTGATATCTTAGGGTTCATCTCTGCATCTAAAAGAATGTTACTTGCTTTGAGATCACGATGAATAACCCGCTGTCGAGAATCCTCATGAAGGTAAAGAAGGCCCCGAGCAATGCCTTCAATTACTTTGTGGCGTGTTTTCCAATCCAAATGTGCACGCTTAATTGGATCTACAAGACAAAACAAACTTACAATCATTTAAACTACAGTGAAAATAATTCTTCATTTAGTCATGCAAAAGAAATAATGAAATAGACTTTAAGAGTAAGCTCTAACTTACCAAATATGAAGTAGTCAAGGCTTTTATTGGGAAGGAACTCATAGACAAGTAGCCGTTCTTTTCTTTCAAAACAGAAACCAAGGAGCCTAACTAAATTACGATGCTGAAGCCTGGCCATTAATAGCACTTCATTCTTAAATTCAATATGTCCTTGGCCAGAATTATTGGACAACCTTTTGACTGCAACTTCTTGTTCATTGGAGAGCCTGCCCTAAAGATATAACAGTGTCTTGCTTGTAAAAATTAATTGGTCAACAATCCGGTTATACTATGTTTTGACAGAGGTGAAATTTATATTGTAATAATGTCATATTTACCTTGTAAACAGGTCCAAATCCACCTTCTCCAAGTTTATTTGCATCAGAGAAGTAGTTTGTAGCGACACTGATGGTGTCAAAGTCAAATTGTGATGACTCAATATGTTTAATTTTGTTGTCAGCTTTAGCTTCACCTGGGGAGGTAGTTTTAACAAGTGAGTTCGTCAAATGGAAATTGACAGTACAGGTGGCAAAAGATAATGTCTCCAAAAGTTGCGAAAATAATTCTTCAACTTGAAACCAAGTAGAACATAGAGACAATTGATTTCTTGAAAATAATATTCCATTTTTTGTTTTTGTTCTTCACTCATGGTAAGTAAAATTATTCAAATCTATGACATATCCCATGTCAATGCAGAAAAAATACTATAAACAATATTGACATTTACACCAAGCTATAAGTAAATATCTAAACTTACAGTCAAACTGTTTTGTTGGCTTCCTCACTCTTAAATAGATGCAAATAAAGATCAGCAACCCAACAAAGGTAACAACAGGCACAACTGTGGCGATGACATATCTATTGCTCTTTCCTGCAAAATCCCAATATCCCTTCTGATTAATACATTCCCCACGGCTTGAGGATATCTCAATTTAGTTCAATAACTAACCAGAGACGAAGATGCCATAAAAATACTGAAATTTTTAAATCTAAAATATCGTATAGGTACTTAGCTAATTAAAATCTCCCCCCCCCCCCCCAAAATACATTGGAATGAAAAGTTAAAGAAAAAAAAAGCCCCCACCAAAAGGTTAATAGTGAAGGTTTAACTGCTACTTATGTGCCAATTAGATGCTGCTTGATGCAGGGTTGAGTTTGAGTATCTATCTTGTACTTGTAACTATGTTATAAGAATACCGTGATAGGTACCGTCTGAGGACTTTGTAGTGGAGGATGGGGTAGGAGGAGGAGAAGGAGGAGGAGGAGGAGATCCTTCTGATGACGATGGTAGTGTAAGTGCGTTAGCTGTGGATTCATAGAAGCGGTAGTTCTGATATCTGAAGTTACAGCTGAATTTAATAACTCCACCACCTGACTTGTCATTACAACATTTTGGTATTTCTGAGAAAGCGCCAACCAAGCAGTCGTTGCATTGTGCCATTGTCAAATCAGGTGAGCACTGAACAACAGCGTATATAGTTTGAAAACTCGGACCTGCTGCATTTCCTGCAGCAAACCTACGATTAGGATGAGAGTCATTTGTTGCAGCTCTTATTCTTAATCTTGACAGCAAGTTCGTAAGCACGTAATTGTACTGATCCCAATCTGTTACATTTTCGCTCATCAACAAGAAGATCCGGAATTGAGATTCAACGTAACCAAATATTGAGCGATCTGCATAGTGTAACATGCATTCACCATATCCTCCCACTGCCTCCTTCTGATGTGGACACTGCTTTAGGAGAAGTAAACTAGAATTGCTGAGGCAACTACGGCACGTATCTGGCGTAACATCTCCTCTGCAAAGGCCAGCTGCGTAGACTCTATCAGAGTCTTGGCCATAAGAGGAGTTGTAGAAGCCATAGTCAATTTGTGTGTTGGAAGTGAGCCTTGAAAGAAGGACATTGAGGTTGGTCTGGTAGGTGCTATTAGGGGCATAATCTGCACCTGTGAAGCAGAACGCGTATTGGTATTCTGGCTGGGCAGTGGCTTGAGATATCAGAATGACAAGTAGACAAAGAAATGAAAGCACTCTTAGAGAGACCATGGCCGTTGCACTTATGCTTTTAGGCATATAGACAAACTAGGGGGTAAGGCTTCCACTACCACAGGAGCTCATGGCCAAGGTTTAACGACCAAGATACTTATGATATAATAATGCTGCGTGCAGTATGATAATTTGTCTTTGATGCCCCATGTGATTGTTTAACACGCAATTTGACAATTTTAGGTTGGCTCCTGAGTGGACCACATTCTAAATATGTGGTCATGTGGTGGCGCAGTTTCAATACCCACCTTGGAGTCTGTCTCCCCAGTCCTCACGCCCTTTGGTAGACTAGAACATGTCCAAAATTTCATGTTATTACCGTCATGGACGGAAGCATTGGAGGAGAGAGAAGAGAATGGGACATTCAAATGGGTTTGAAATGTTGTGTTGGATTAGGAAAAACGTTTGGTTTGTTCAGAGCCATGAGCGCTGCCTGTAACAGGTAGCTGCTTCCCTTGTTAGGCAAATTAAACTAACAAAAAGAAGCAGAAAAGGGATCCAGAAGATAGGCATGCATTTCCCTTCAAATTTCTTATGAGGGGATACTGCGTTGTTTACTTAAGTGTTTTTTCTCATTTGTTTAATTATGTTTTGCCGTCTTTTTGCTGGAATTTTTGGGTTAATTAATTTGTGGGTTATAACCCACGTCCCTACTGGCGGAATGACTGCTTCACACAAGTCAAGAAAGTGACTTTTTGAGTATTATAACACGGAAAGGTCAAAGTTACGCTGCATATCTCAGTTGGGCTCGTGGAAAATGATAAAGTATGAAGAAGTCATAAGGAATTCATCAATTCTCTGGAATCAAACAAAATGCAGAGAACAAAAAAAATGTTATCCATATTACGATTTTTATATATACATATTTTCTGCAGATCGATGACATGGTTGATTTTATGTTAATTACAGGTATAAACGAGTAATTATTCAAACTTTACTTTAGTAACTCATTGGGAAGAAAGTAGTCATATTTTTAACAGTATACATCTTATCTATTTTTATTATATAATATTATAAATTATATATATATATATTTATTTTAGTGAAAAAAAAGTTTAGGAAGAATTGATGTTGTTTCATTCTAGAACTTAAGAATAATACTTATACGACAAAACCTTTTTGTCAATGCTGTACAGTCTTATCGGTTGAGGCAACACATTCTTATTATATGCCATGCGTTATATTTTCATTGATTTGGTATACTATTATCAGAGTATATAACAAACTTTTCTCATTAAGTTGGTTCATTGGGATTTGGGGGGTGTAGCGTAAGTGTTATTAGTAAATGAGTCCAAACAGTAACCGTGATTGGAAGACAAAAAATACATAGCATTTCATGGAAGATAGAAGGCAAGCAAATACTTCGATGTTTGAAGGGAACTCAAATTTTAGTTTACAATATCTTGGGTAGAGTTTTCTATCTATATATGGTTTTAGTGATGCAAATTGGACTGGTTGTCCAATCTTGATAATCTTCCAGATTATCTGGTTTTCCTATGCTTTTTGAGTGGATTATGCCATTTAATCTAGCTTTTAACGTTGTTTGACCTTAAGAAAGTTTGAATGTGTGACTGTTGATACGAATCGGTTCCTTTGATAAATTTACTTGAGTTTGGTCTTAATCCCAACTATTTTAGACCTCATTAATAATATTTAGGTTAGATGAATTAAAAGGGCATGAATGAGACTTAAAGTCACAATAAATATAACCAAACAAAAAAGGGGACTTTGTCAGTAAGTGGCTAGGAGGCCAGAATGGCCGTTAGGAGCACAGAATGTATTAGAGGAGATTCTGTCAGCAGGTCGCTAGGTAGCCAAAATGGCCGTTGGGAGCACAGAACGTGTTATTGAATTTTTGCTTCCAGGCTGTTGAGCGGCCAACTCTAAGCGATGATTTTTAATGTTTTTCTTTCTGATTCGACAAAGAGAAGAAAAAAAATAGACCTAGGGGAAGAGGAGAGCTCTTTCTACCCTGATTGGGAACTCTTGGAGGGCACTTGAAGAGAAAGGTGGAAGTTTAGATCTTCTTCATTTTTCTTCATGGAGTTGTTCTTCCTTTTCCCTATTGTCTTAGTTTCTGTATTTGTTTCTATGTCCAGCTAAACTTCCCCTTGTTGGAATTGAGTGGATTTTGATAGATTTTTCTTATATTTGACTTGGGATTCAGTTATTATAAATGAATTCTTTTATTTTGAGTTTACAATCTATGTTCTTAAAGCTTTTTAGGGTTTGATCATCCTTGCAATGATTTTTTAAGCTTATGCATTGGAAGGAAATTTAATGTATGAATTTTGTTTGAGATTGTGAACCTTATGATTTGTTGTGCTAGGAATAGTCAATGAATGCTTGTTATCTTGTTAGATTCTTAATCTTAACGCTTTTTCCCTTTTAGAATCACCTAAGGAATTAGAGATTTTAAATAGGATTTAAGGTTCATCTGCCTAAGGAATTAAGACTTTGATATTTAGGTGAATCTGGTAACAAAATAGAAGCATAAACTTGTTTTAGCCCCAATTAATGCAACAAATGAAGTCAAATGAAACTTGATCCCAACTCTTTTATATAATTGAATTTCTTTCGTTCCTTTTTGTATTCAAAGTGTTTGTTAGTTTGTCGAAGTTAAAAATATCAAAAATCTTTATCTTTGTCTTTCATCTCTTGAATGCTTAGGTTATTCACAATTGAGTTCCCTTTGATCCAAATATTAGTTTAAATGGTAGCAATTTTCGTGAATTGGTACTTGGCCATTAATCCTTGAGAACGATATATAATATTCTCACCTATTTTATTACTTACAATGATTTAGTACACTTGCCATGGTCCTGTTAAATCAGAAGCAGAACTATTATTGGCTTTTTGTATTTTTTTGGGTGCTAATTGCATCTCTTGGAATTATAAGAAACAATCTATAGTTTTTTTGGTTGAAGTTCAGATGCATAGCCTTCACCACTAGTGTGATCACCTGACTCAGATTCTAACTTAAAAGATATTGGGATCTTTATTAGCCTTTTCAATTATTTTTGTGACATTATTAATGTTTTCCATATGTCTGTTAATCATATGTTTCATCCCCACTACTCCAAGCAAGGTTTTAAAAATAGGATCGGCCAATTGAATTGGGAACTAGATGTGTTTACGGTTCAGTTTCACCCACAAAACCGACCAGGGCATTGAACTTCCAAAACTTGATTGAACTAGCGAACTGTTTGAACCCTAGTTGGTTTTTGAAAACCAGCCGGTTCTTTAATTTTTTTAATTTTTTTATTACTTTTCCATTTTTTTAATTATTTTTTCAGATTTTTAATTAGTTTTTAGGGTTTTTTTTCTACATTTATCTCCAAAAAGTCATAACTTTGTACTTGTTCATCAGATTTAGATGCATTTTATATCAATTCTATGTAACTTTTAAAGATCTACGTGATGGAAAATGACTTAATGCAGTTAGAAAACCGTTTTTTTTTAGAAAAACTATTATTTTCATAGTTATTAGTATTTTTAAAATAAACAATAATAGTTTTTTTTTAAAAATAAGGATTAAACCCTAATTTTTTTTCTTAAAATCCATGTTACTCTCAAAATAAGGTTATTTTAATTGAATATGTATATAAATAATTATGTATATAATTATAATTGTAATTATTACATCATTCGATTCGACTACCGGTTCGACCGATTAAACCAATCGAACCATGACCTGAAAATCTCGTTAGTTCGATCTCCGGTCCGATTTTTAAAACATTGAGCGGGATTATCACTTTGTGGAAAAGTTTCCATGCGTACTATAGCTGGGAGTTCATGACTATCCTGTCTCCAGCTTGGGGGGTGTGTTAAAGAAAATTATCCCACTGATTGTAAAGCTGATTGTGAAGCTAATTGTAATGCTGTAACTGGTGTTGAAAAACAAGAGTCAACAACATTAATGTGCCTTGTTTTTACACCATCTTTTATTTAATTCTCATTATACAATTGAACTAAATTAGTATTAAAAATGAGAATCTTAATCAAGTTTATGATGTTGTAGAGTTCTACATCAATATATGTTTATCATTTTCTTAGTAAACTACAACATTCTTTTATTCTTGCCACAATCTAAAAAAGAAATCAGAAATTGATAACTACAAGTGTCATTTCTATTGGTAAAATCTAGCGAGGAAATGGCTCTGTAATCGAAGCCTCATTTACTGATGCTTGAACAGATTGAATATTTGATTCACTTGAACTTCTTGCTCTTGAATTATACTCTTCTGACTGGATGTCTGATAAACTTCTACTACTAATAAATAAAGCAGGCTGTGAGGGCAATGGAAGAGTAACAGAGTAGCTATTAAGCATGAGTACAACTGAAGCCATGGTTGGTCTATCAGCTACATTTTCCTGAACACAAAGCAACCCAATGTGGATACATCTCATTATTTCATTTCTTGAACCATCAGTAATTGTGGGATCAACAATACTTGAGGCTGTTCCTTCCCTCCAGTTTTTCCATGCCTGCAAAGAGTTGCTCAATAGTAGAAATATTGATTCAGTTTTTTCCTTCTACAATGCCATATGTACTAATTACACATAATCTTCTAATCCCATACTTCACTTCTAAAGACAAGGAAGATAAGTAATGAAAGGAGGGTTCACTTACAAAGCTTACTAGATCCTCTACATTCTCCCCTTGACGGACACCGATATTTTTCTGGCCACTTACAATCTCTAGAACCAGTATACCAAAACTAAAAACATCAGACTTCACCGAGAATTGTCCATGGATAGCATACTCAGGTGCCATATATCCACTGCATGTCAACATGAATAAGCTCAATTAGACACAGATGTTAACAAATTTTCTTAAGATCATCTTAGAATATTTTCCTGTGTTTTGATTGAAGACATTGATTAGTTTAACTGATTAGCCCTAGCATATTCTGATACTTACTAGGTTCCAACAATTCTACTTGTATTGCCCTGAGTTTGATCCATTGCAAATAGTCTTGCCATGCCGAAATCTGATATCTTAGGGTTCATTTCTGCATCCAAAAGAATGTTGCTTGCTTTGAGATCACGATGAATAATCCTCAAGCGTGAATCCTCGTGAAGGTAAATAAGGCCTCTAGCAATGCCTCCTATGATTTTGTACCGCCTTTCCCAATCCAATTGTGCACGTTTGATTTGATCTACATATCGAAGCCAAGATAAAAT
Organism: Styphnolobium japonicum; assembly: GCA_023212625.1. NCBI lineage: Eukaryota > Viridiplantae > Streptophyta > Magnoliopsida > Fabales > Fabaceae > Styphnolobium > Styphnolobium japonicum. The sequence goes on from JALBWW010000013.1 coordinate 4,986,772, forward strand.
ATTTTAAACTATATAGAATGTTTATGCACTTAACCATGCAACAGAAATGAAGTAAGCGATGTACAGTTCAATCAAGCAAAAGTTCTGACTTACCAAATATGAAGAAATCAAGGCTTTTATTGGGAACAAACTCATAGACCAGTAGCCTTTCTCTTCTTTCCAAACAGAAACCTAGTAGCCTAACTAAATTTCGGTGCTGAAGCTTGGCCACTAACAGCACTTCATTCTTGAACTCTGCGTCTCCTTGAACAGAATTCCTAGACAACCTTTTGACTGCAACTTCCTGTCCATTGGAGAGCCTACCCTGAAAATTTGAGTTTGATGAATGTAATTCAGGGCCTACTATCAGGCATACCTAATTTTTACGTGATGTACATTTCCATGTAACACTGTTATCTTTACCTTGTAAACAGATCCAAATCCTCCTTGTCCTAGCTTCTTTGCATCAGAAAAGTTATTGGTAGCAGCCATGATGGTGGCGAAATCTAATTGCAATGTCTCAGGTGATCTAATTTCATCGCCATTTTCAGCTTCAACTGGGAATGAGTTGAAACCAGTCAGTTCTTCAAATGGAATTCAAGTTCATTTGGATTATATTCTGATTACAAATGCTTATTTGTTTTCATCAATGATAATAATATATATTTTTGGGAATTTGATAAAACACATGAATGCAATTTATGAGATCAAATAAGTTGTTTTTTTTTTATGCTATGAGTTCAAATTTTTATCTTATGACAAGCAGTCAAATAAATTGTACGGTTAATTATTTAGAGTAAGCCGTTGTTAAGCCACTTTAAATTTTTGTCAACTCGTATGCAAAATGCACTTTATTATATGAACAGTAACTTAAAAAATTCTTGCAGTTGACTTTATCTATCCCTTTATTTCTTCCTGATTGTAATTGAATCATACATTTTTTCAATACTTGAAAAAAATTCATATTCTATTATTCTGCCAAATCCACAGTAACTAGAATTATAAGAAATTACTCTAAATTATGTCATAATATATATTAGTGCAGAAATATTTTCATTAATGGTGTTAAGTAGACCTTTTACCCTACATTTTTCATTGCACAACAGAGCAGGCCTAAATTAACGAGTAACACATTTAAAGAAAATACCATGTTAGCTTACCTTCAATATGTTTCCGTGGCTTCCTCATTCTTAAATAGATGCAGGTAAGGGTGACCAGCGTAACAAAGGCAATAATCGGCACAACTATAGCTATTACAGTTCGTGATGTGTTGCTCTTCCCTGCGAAAACAGAACTTTATTCTGATTGATACATTTCTAGGATTCAGGATAATTATTTATCGACAAGTCTAATCACTGGTTCCAAGAAAAGGCTGTCATCAACAAGGGTTGCAATTTTGTATCTGACATATCCTGAAGCTAATTTTTCAGCAGAATTATCCTTTCCTCCATGGAGAAGGTTTAAAAACCCACAAGAAGAAACTACTTTTAAGTTCAACTATTAGTTCACTTTAAATTATTACATTTATGCAGCATGTGACAGTTACCTTCTTCTGTGGACAAGGCATCTGTAGATGGGGGACGAAGAGGAAACACTGTTGGTGGTGGTGCTGGTGGTGTTGCAATATTGGTAGGGTCATAGAAGCGGTATATCTCGTATCTGAAGTTACAGCTGGGTCTTCCAATTCTACCACCTTTCTTGCTACCACAACATTGTGGGATTTCTGAGATAGCCCCAACCAAGCATTTACTGCATTCTTGCTCTGACAAATCAGGTGTACACTGCACAAGACCATATATAGTTTGAAAGCTTGGCCCTGTTACATTTGCTGCAGCAAACTTACGCAGGGAGTCCCCTGATGCAGCTTTGCTTATTAGGCTATCGAGCAAGTTCCTCAGCACTTGATTGAATTGATCAACCTCTGTTGCATTATCCCCGTTTCTCATATAGAAACCTGGTGAAGTTTCCATTGTGCTAAATATTGAACGATGCGAGTAGTGTAACATGCAATCGTCATACCACCCAATTGCCTCCTTCTGATTTGGACACAGTCGTGTGAGAAGGACTCTGGAATCATTGAAGCAGCTGCGGCAACCATCTGGCTTAACATCTCCTCTGCACAACCCAATTGCGTTTACTTTGTCATTGTTTTGGCCATAAGAAAAATTGTAGAAGCCATAGTCAATATGTGTGTTAGAAGAGAGGTTGGACAAAAGGGTATTGAGGTTGTTCTGGTAGGTACTGTTAGTAGTGTAATTACCATTATCATCGATGCAAAAGTGGTATAGGAACCTTGGCTGGGCGTTGGATTGAGATATGAGTGTGATAAAGACACAGAGAAATAAAAGCAGTCTTGAAACCAAAGCCATAGTAGCTGTCCTGTTGGAGAAAGACAGAAAGATGTAACAAAGGAAAATTGAAGCTTCTATTGGTGAAGGGCAAGTGATTGAAATTGACCGAGTAAATTCATCTTTTGCTACGTTCAATTATTGTCTTCCAAGTATGGGTATATATAGTCCATGGCTCTTTTGAAAGAATCAACAAGTGGGAAAGTTATGAACATTTAACTTTTGAACTGAAGGTCCGTGTATTATAGCTTTGAAACAAAAATTGCCTTTGTTTATTTATATATTGCTAACAAGAAACTTCAATGAAAAGAAGAGGGCCAAGACTAGCTCCAAATAACAAACCAAATGGGAAAGCGAACCATGGAGGTGGCCATGGCCCATGGACCCTCATAGCATAAGAAAGAGCATCCCACTTGGCTGAAAAACAGGAGCTTTAAATCCACTTTTCTAATTTCTACCACTTTTGGATTTAAAACGCGTTGCTTATAACGACTTCATTGACCACCGCAGATTCAGATGCACTTTGAACACCTAAATCTTTGTCTTGAGAAAGGTGGATGAACGAGACAGGAGGGCATGGGGACACACCAGTGATTTCCATGTCAAATTTTCAGCCGCCAGGGAGCATATACGCATTACAAGCTTTCTTGTTTTTGAAATGCAACTTGTTACAATTTTTTTTAATTATATATTTATCCGTTAATATGCTTTATCTCGGTACCAGATTCAGTCAGTCACTGTAAAAAAAAAAAATCACTATCATATTTTCCCTTTTGTGTATTTAGAATTTGAACTTGAACTAAGAGGTAAAACACTCACTTATTAACAAGTGAGTTATCATCGCATATTTTATACTATCATCTAATTATATTATGTCACATTATTAAAAGAAATTGACTATTATAATAAGGATTTAACTTTAATCCACTATTAGTATAAAATTTCTTTACATTGTCATCTAATCATGTACTGACACATCATTAAAAGTGTTAGACTTTTGAGATAGTTGTTATAATAGTTAAACTCTTTTAATGAGTTAGCAATACATAATTGGGTGACAGTGTACAGTGTAAAGAAACTTTACACTATCGGTAAATCAAAATTAAACTCTTATAATAACTACATAAAAAGTTAAATTATTTTAATGATATAATAACACATAATTAGATAATAATGTAAAATAATTTTATATTGATTGTAAATAGAAATTAAATCAAAATTAAATCTTTGGAAAAATATCTTATTTTTAGAAAAGAAAATTACATAATATTGTTATTCACAAGAGAATTTTCATGTGCATTTTTTCAGAACGGTATGGTTGGTTACTTACTTTTATAATAATATCAAGTATAATGTTTTTTTTTTCGGTTATTGGGATAGGGGGAGATTTAAAGTTATGCTTTTGTGAAAACTACTCAAAACCCTCACCACTAACCTATATACTTTATACTTATTAGTGAAGGGTATGTTAGTGGGCTAGGAGTGCATGCAGGACAATTTAAGGGAGTTGGGTAGTGAATTAGGATTTCACAGGGCAAGAGTAATGAACACTTCAACTACTTGACTTGTTCTATATTCTAGAAGCATGGAACGCGCTTGCTCAAAGGGCAATTCAAATAGTACTTCCTCGGTTTCTCCTTACTGCCAAATTGAAATTGAAACTATAGTCAATCCTTTTCGGGTGACTTGGACCTTTGGTACCATAAGAATGGGACTAGTAAAAACCATATTCTATATCTGTTAATTCCTTGAATATCAGTCATTGTTTTTGCTGTATGGAATCTATGGCTTGTATGCGACAAGATAATTTTTCATGATATTGCACAGGTTATAAATTTGAATGCTTCTGAGAAAATATTGGGACTTTCTTGTCAGAAACAAATCGCTGTCTCATACTACTGATTGATGTCAAAATCAAATGGCCGCACCTCAGCAAGGTTGGTTTAAATTAAACTCTCATGGCACTGCATTCTGAAATCCTGGGAAAGCGGCAGTAGGGTAGTGACAAGGGATAACCAAGCAGTTTTCCACCTTGGGTTTTCCAGAGAATCAGACGTTACTTATGTTTTTTGGCTGACATATTGACATTAAGAGATTTCCTTCATATAGGCACTCTGTATTACATTAGGAGTTTCAATTGCAGGTTGAACTTGATCCGTTAGTTGTTATTAAAAGGTCATCATCAGAGTAACAAGCAAATACGAGCACAAAATCACTTATAAATGACATCAGGATGTTGATGGAAAACATACTAGATGCAGAGAAGACCCATCTGAACTTGGAAGTTAGCTAAATTGCATACATCCTTATAATATCAACACCAAATAATCAGAATGGTTTTTGATAGTATATTTCCATACCATCACATAGGGTACACTTGAATATCAGTTGTATCACTAAAATCTATCGATGGTAAAGCTCAGTAGTGGAGACCTCACTAGATGATGCTTTAACAGATTTGCTCTGTGATTTGCTTGAATGTGTTGACCCTGAATTATACTCCCGTGAGTGAATATCTGTGAAACCTCTGCTACGCATAAAAAATGCAGGTTCCAAAGGTACTGGGAGAGTGAGAGAGTAGCTATTAAGCATGAGTACAACCGAAGCCATGGTTGGTCTGTCAGCTACATTTTCCTGAACACAAAGTAAACCAATGTGGATGCATCTCATTATTTCATTTCTTGAACCATTATTTATTGTGGGATCTACGAGATTTGATGCTGTTCCCTCCCTCCAGTTTTTCCAAGCCTGCAAGGATTTGCTCAATTGCAGGAAATATTAGTTCACATATTTTTAACTTCTGCAATTTCATGTGGACTAGTTATGCAGAAGTTATAGTCTCATACTTCTAAAGAGAAAGAAGACTTAACAATGAAAAGAAGGTAGAGACTTACAAAGCTTAATAGATCCTCTACATGCTCTCCATTACGGAAGCCACTATTTTTCTGGCCACTTACTATCTCTAGAATGAGTACACCAAAACTAAAGACATCTGACTTCACAGAGAATTGTCCTTGCATTACATACTCAGGTGCCATATATCCACTGCATGTCAATATGGTCAAGCTCAATTAAAACAAGATTTTCCTCCGTTTTGGTTGGTAAGGACTGATTAGAGCAATTAATTAGCCAGTGCATAGTATGGTACTTACTAAGTTCCAACAATTCTACTTGTGTTGCCTTGAGTTTGATCCACAACAAACAATCTTGCCATGCCAAAATCTGATATCTTAGGGTTCATCTCTGCATCTAAGAGAATGTTGCTTGCCTTGAGATCACGATGAATAATACGCAGTCGTGAATCCTCGTGAAGGTAAAGAAGGCCTCTAGCAATGCCTCCTATGATTTTGTACCTCCTTTCCCAATCCAAATGTGCACGCTTAATTGGATCTACAAACCCAAGCCAACATATAATCAATGTTTGTTTACAATAATTATGTACTTAACCATTCTGCATAACTGAAATATCAGTAGAGTTACAGTCCAATTAAGAAAAAGTTTTAACTTACCAAATATGAAGTAATCAAGGCTTTTATTGGGAACAAACTCATAGACCAGTAGCCTTTCTCTTCTTTCCAAACAGCAACCAAGTAGCCTGACTAAATTTCGGTGCTGAAGCTTGGCCACTAACAACACTTCATTCTTAAATTCTATATCTCCTTGGCCTGAATTCCTTGACAACCTTTTGACAGCAACTTCTTGTCCATTGGAAAGCCTACCCTGAACATATAGCAGTGTTATGCACATGTAATTCGGTGTGAACAGTCACAGAATACCACATTTTGAAAGATAAGTAATATTTATATAAAATGTAACTGTATATTCTTACCTTGTAAACAGGTCCAAATCCTCCTCGTCCAAGCATATTTGCCTCAGAAAAGTTATTTGTAGCCATTCTGATGGTGTCAAAGTTGAATTGCAACGTCTCAGTAGGTTCAATTTCATTGTCAACTTCAGCTACACACGAGAAAGGAGTTTAACCAATTTCAGTTCTTGAAAGGGGATTTAAGATTGACTGCAGTAAATCAGTAAAAACATGATGACTAACGATAAGTTTTCCCTTCCTTCTCTTAGTGATTCAATACCTTATGTTTGATGTACAGAAAATATTTTACTATTTCTATTTTGCTAAATGATACTTAATATTTATATTGAGGAGATTTTCTCGTGTCAATACTGAAAGTTGAGTAAACATTTGTCTTACTGTCAAATAAGAAATCACAAGAAAACAATAGTTTTTCCTTACTGTTAGTGTCAATATTCTTCCTTTGCTTCCTTGCTCTTAAGAAGATGCAGACAGAGACAAGCAGTAAAACGATGGAAACAATTGGCACAACTACCGCAATGACAGTTCGTGTTGTGTTGCTCTTTCCTGCAAAAACCAGAATTCCATGTTGAGCATTGACTGTTGGAAACCTATTCTAACAATATTCAATGATATTTTGAAAAATTGAAACCCAAAAGAGTCAAAAGACCCTTCTGACAGGTTGAACTTTAGCAAAGCAGTTATGCTTTCCTTCATCAGATGGAAAAGGAAACAAACACACAAAGAGAACATTTTGAGTGTAGCCAACTTGGATGTGGTTTGATGCAGGGATGAATTTGAGTAGCTCAGTGTTAAGTAGTACACTGTAAGCACATGATAGGTACCTTCGGTGGAAGTGGTGTTGGTGACTGGAGGAGGAGGAGGAGGAGGCACTTGTGATGGCGATGGTGGAGGTGCATCAGCTGTAGAGTCATAGAAGGGCGATGTATCAAATCTAAGATTGCAGCTCGGTCTTCCAATTCTGCCACTTACCTTGCCAGCACAACAAGTTGAGATATCTGATATAGCCCCAACCAAGCAATCATTGCATTGTTGCTCTGACAAATCAGGTGTGCACTGCAAAAGAGCAAATATAGTTTGAAAGCTTGGACCTGATGTGTTTCCTGCAGCAAACTTTTTAAGGGAATCGCCTGATGCAGCTCTGTTTCTCAGGCCTTCCACCAGGTCCCTAAGCACTTGATTGAACTGATCCACATCAGTTACATTATTTTGGACCCACAGATAGTACCGAGGGTCAGATTCCAAAGTGCCAAATATTGAGCGGTTTGAATAGCGCAGCATGCAATTGTCATACCATCCAATTGCCTCTTTCTGGTTTGGACAACGCTGTGTGAGAAGGACCCTGGAATCGTTGAGGCAACTACGGCAATCATCTGGTTTAACATCTCCTCTACACATCCCAATTGCATTAACTTTGTCAGAGTTTTGGCCCTGAGAGAAATTGTAGAAGCCATAATCAATTTGTGTGTTGGAAGACAAATTGGACAAAAGAGTATTGAGGTTGGTCTGGTAGGTACTATTTGCAGTGTAGTTTCCTTTATCATTGATGCAGAAATGGTACAGGAAGCTTGGTTGGGCTGTGGTATGAGATATGAGTATAACAAGGAGATACAGAAGGGAAATCACTATTGAAGATACCATAGCCATTGCACTTGGAGAATGTCTCCTACCCCTATGACCAGCTAGGTCCTAAGTTCTACTTTTTAACATATTGAGGTTAAGAGATGGGCTACCTTTCGAAGACACGTTCTACTTCTTTCAAACAATCAAACCGTGGGATAAGCACAACCAGATTCGTACATTTTTTTAAACTTATTTTGAAGAAACAAAAATGCCTATATCATTTTGTAACAATGATAATCATTGTTTCAATACATACTCAACTTTTAGAATTAATCGTGAAAAAATGTTGCATATTTTTCCTGCTCGTTCCTATTAAGAGCACTTAAAAGACGCTATAAATAAGCTCCAGTGGACTAATTCAATTTTTTTTTTCTTTTGGTCTTCAACGAGTTTTATATTCAAAGATACGTTGTTTATCAGCTCTTCCAGTTCCAACCCATATCTTGATGGCAAAATGATCTAAAACGTTATTTTGAGAAAAAGTATTCTTATTTAGTTTGTTTTTAAAATTAATTAAGTATTTACTTAATTTAATTAATAAATTAAAAATAATTATTTATGTATTAAGTATTAAAATAAAAATAAATTATTATAATTAATTATATGTAAATTATTGATTAAATTAGTTAAATACTTAATTAATTTTAAAAATAAATCCAATAAAATTTTTTTTTCAAACTAATCTTTTTAAGCATTTTCCTCTCATCTCCTCTGAACGTTGATCAAGCCTTTAATTTTTATTTTTTATTTTATTTTTTAAGTGGTTGATTGTGACCAGAGAGGTAGATGACAGATGTGGAAATCCCTGCAATGGTTTCATTGTCAATTTTCCAATTGACATGACAGCGCTCTCCTTAATTACATGGAGAAATAATTTCCATGGGTTGCCATCGCCAAAAGCGCAAAACTTTGTTTCTTCATCATTTTATTTTATATTAGCTTGGTCAATGTATTCAAGGCCTAAATTTATTCAATTTAGAAAAGCACCGCATAATATTGTTATTCATGTAAAAATTATTATTATTATTATTATTATTATTATTATTATATATAACAAATGTTTAATACTATTCAAAAGTATAGTTAACGGTAATGGGCATGAAAAAGGGTAGTTAGGTAATGAATCTATATTCATAAGGCAAGATTAAGGAAAATATGAGAGAAACGTGAATTGTTCAATACGCAACTAAACTAAAAAACAAAATTGAATTTTTTAAATGTTTATGCGGTCAAAGAATTCCGCGTCAATATACATTTTCATTTTCTTGGTATATTATACAAAGTCAAATGCAAATCTCTCTCTGGGTGGAAAATCAGGTATACTCTTGTTTAAAAGACAAGAAATTAATCTTATAAGATATAGTTAGACGTATGAATTGAGAATATTTCTCTATTACGTTTTTTTATACACAATATCTTAAAGATTAAACTCTGAATAAGATATTTAAGGTGACTAAACTCCTTCCTTTCATATCAATGCAAGTTGGTTCAATTTCTTTGTTTATGGTTAAGAATATCCTCACTTATATGACTATAATCTAGTATATGTGGATGTAGCTCCGTAATTGAGGCCTCATTTTTCTTATGCTTGGCCTTGGACAGAGTTACTTTCCCGCTCACTTGGTCTTGTTGCCACTGAGTATTACTCCCTTGATTTTATGTCTGGTAAATTTCTACTATTCATAAAAAAAAGTAGGTTGTCAGGATACTGGGAGAAAGAGAGTAGCTGTTGTGCATAATTAATATAACTGATATAATATAACTTTTTCCTTCTGCAATTTCATTTGGACTAGTTACAGTGTCACACATAATCTTCTAATCTCAAACTTGTAAAAGATAAGGAAGATTTAAAATGAAAAGAAGAAAGAAACTTCCAAAGCTTAGATCCTCTAATTCTCGCCATGAGGCATGCCACTTTTTCTGGTCACTAACAATACCAGCACACTAAAACTGAAGACATCTGACTTCACTGAGAATTACCCATGCATTGCATACTTAGGCGCCATGTATCCATTACTTGTCAAAATGGACAAGCTTAAGTAGACATTTCTTTTTTGGGTAAAAAATAATAATAAGAATATGTTATTTTAATATTATTGGTCAAGAAACTAATATCATGCCAGACAAGTAAGTAGAAACCCACCTAAAAAATTACCTGTAAAAAATTTTATTTTTATTTTTTGTCCGTGAAAGAAGGCTACTAGCTCAACTAGGCCCTGAGCAACATGTATTTATAAGGCCAATGATATTAATAACAATTAATTGGCTTCAGCATATTTTAATACTTACTACGTTACTACATGCAATATTCTACTTGTACTGCCTTCATTTTGATCAACAATAAACAATCTTGCCATGCCAACATATGATCTTAGGATTCATCTCTTCTTCCTAGAGAATGCTGCTTGCTTTTAAGATCAACATGAATAATGTGTAGGTGGTGGAGATAAATTTTGTGAAGTAAAAATTGGTGTAAATGTGGTCCTAGCTAGGAAGTCAAAATTTCTGTTTTGTTGTTTATCCTGAACCACTTATGCTATGTTTCTTTTATATAGGGTTGTCAAACGGGCCGCGCTAGCCCGTTTAGGCTCGGTCGTGATGGGCTGCGGGTTAAACGAGCTGAGCTAAAATTGCTCGTATTTAATTATAAATTAGTCAGCCCGACTCGCCTCGCATTAACTCTTTGGCCTAAATGGGTCGGCCTGCGAAACTTTTTTTTTTATTAAACTTTGAAATAAATTTAAATTTAATAAAAAAAATTAAATTTAATAATTTTAAATCAAATATTACATTACATAGATATAGTATTTAATACTTTAATATTATTTGAAGGGTTAAGGGAGAATTCAAATAAACAAATAATATAAACTTATTGAGTTTGACGAATGTGTTTATATGTGGGTTGTCCCAATGCTAACATGTATAGTATGTACATTTTGTACTTTTACTTGAAAAAATAGTGTTTAATTAACTAAGTTCTTTTAAAAAAAATTGTACAAAAAGTTTAAACTTAAAAAAAAAAATATGTGGGCTGCCCACAAGGGCCAATTTAACTCACGGATTAAACGAGTCGATCTAAAATTACCCGCATTTTTACAAGTCACTAATTTTGAAGCTCCGACTCGTATAATTTATGCGGATAAATGATTTGACCCGCCGAATTTAACCCGTTTTGACGACCCTAGTTTTATAGTTGGATGTAATGCAAATAGGTGTTTCACAAAAGAAAAAACAATTTCCTTCATGTAAAGCGCTCATTTGCAGTAAAATAAATATATTTCTTTGTCAATCAACTGTTTTATTTTATTTCAAACTTGCGTTTAAAGGCAAGCTAGAGCCAACATCTATATATTATTATATAAAATACAGCTTATCGAAGTAAAGTCAATGTCACGTGTGATTCATACGTGAGTTTTTTTCTCTCCAAAATTTTATTCCTTTGATATAGCATTAATTATTTTTCATGTATCCAAAATCTATTTAAAAAATTTCAAATCTAATTCAAAATTCATTCATATTTGATTTTATTTTATTTAATTGATAAATTTAATTACTCTAACTTATTAAATTTTATGTTAATTTAAATACCCATTACTTATTTATCTATTAATAAGTTTAATTAATAAAAATTATATATCATAGCATAATTAAATTTTTTATATTTTTAATTAATTAAATATCAATTATATTTATTTACCTATTATAATGAACAAAATACTCTAATAAACATTTAATTTAAAATATTTTTAAACTTAATCAAATACTTTAAGTTTTATAATTTTGTAGTTTTATTTTTTTATATCTTACTAGACACTAGATATATTAAATGCTTCATGATAAAGTCAATTCTTATGAGTTTTTATTTTCTTTTTCTTTTGAGATAATTATATTAGAAAGTGATTAAATTTCTTTTTCATAAATCTGATTAAAAAATTCATATAAAAAATATCAAAATGAACAACACATTATAATTTTAAAAAATTATACACATATAATATAATAAACTCATGACCCGTATGGGTAATAAAACTAGTATTATGAAGAAATATATTACAAAATCTTAGCAATGGTTCAGTTCAGCTTAAAATCTATTTCAATTTAATTTTTATGTAACAATTTATTATAAAAACATAATATTCAATTAAACAAAATGTGTCTTTCCTTTACAAAATTATGCTAATAAAATAAATAAAATATATTTGGTACAAACACAATTAAATTGTCCTTATCACAACAATGTATAAAGAATATATTGTGCACATATTGTTGCGGCATAAGATAGAAGTTATTATCAAATAAAAATTTAGGAATGAAACTCAATAGAATATCGGAATGGTAAAAAAAATTATTAGTGGAGCATTCATTTTCCGAAGATTGTGATATATCAACACATCAGGGTTGCAATAATGAGAGTAATACTTGTCCTGAGTAAAACCAAAAGATAAGTGCCCTTGCGAAAGAGATAAATTAAATTGAGCCTTTGGGTCTTTAGATATTAATAATACTTAAAAAAAATAATCAAGAATGGTTAAAGATGACAATCAAGATGTGACACATGACAATTACAATATGATGAAATGACATATACTGTGTTTTAACGTGAAGCTTTTTCATGAAGAGATGAGTATAATTTTTGGAAGAAAATTAGCTAACAAGAATTTAACATGTGATAAGGCATGGACGGTGTTTTATAATATTATATAAATGTATATATGTTAAATAAAAGTTCAAGAAGTTGTCCTTTTTTTTCATTTCTTTGTCTCCTTGTAATTCTCACCGCCGAGCCGGAGTTCCAATACAATCACTGTTTTGTTCATAGAGGCAACTACATATACGGCTAATAGCACTTACGAGACCAACCTCTATCATAATTTCTCGGTAAGTATACCGAATTGTTTAAGTAATAAAAAGTATAGTGAGTATCATTATTAAGTATTTATTCATTAGAATTAATACTATTTAGAATGACATACTTTTAGATTGAAGAGGACTTTAATACTAAGAATTTATGCAATTAACAATAAAATTAAAATAAGCAAAATTAAATAAGTTGATTGAATGTGAGATGTAATTCTAATTCTTTAGAGATTGAATTTTCTGAGACTAATTAAATTCTAATTCTTTGGAGATTTAATTCTCCTTTAACCAACAAGAACTAATTAATTTCTTAACCTAGTTCAAATTAAAAAGGGCTTTACACAAATATCAAAATTCAAAGGCACCACATAATCCCAAAGTCTATTCTTAAACCTCGTAAGACTATGGCATTCATCCACAATAGCTAGTATATAATTGAATTTTCCAATTCTAAGTATGAACCTTAAATCAAAATATGAGAGGTCAATTCATAAATTGCATAAAAACAGATAATAAATGCTTAAACCATAGAATCAAGTCAATGATTACAAGAAATTCATAAAACTATTATCCAAGTCAAGCTACATCAAATCTCTAGCTTAGAAAATTTAGCTACTTATGACAAAAAGGAAAGAAAAATAGAGGAAAGAGATGAACTCCATTAAAAATCTAAGATGTTGATGTTGGAATCCTCTAATCTTCCTATTAAATCCCTCTTCCTTAGGTTAGGGTTGTAGTAGATCTCCTCTTTCTTTCTTTTTCACCTGTCCTCCCCTCGTCCATCCCCCTCCAAACCCTTTCTTTTCCTTTCTATATAAAAAAAAACATGTTAGGGCTTTTAGAGCTACTTCTTGAGCGGTGACTCTAGGGCACTCGAATGAAGAGGCAGAGAATTACCTTTGCGTTTTATGATGCCACGGCTTAAGCGGTGACTTTAGGCGCTTGAGCAGTGGGGAGGCAGAGAGTTGTCTTTCTTGCACTTTTGTTGTTTCATTTCTTTCCCAAATGATCAAATGCTAGCCTCTTTTATTTCATCACCTAAGAATTAAAAAGACATAAAGTAGAAATTAGACTTCTAAGTAAGAAAACATAACAAAATACTAGATAATGAAGTAAAGTAAAAAACATACAAAACAAAACTCAAAAACAATGGGAAAAATAAATCAAAGGTTGATTTTAAGAAGAATTTGTCATATAAATTCCAGGAGTATCTATCCATTTAACATGAAAATCACTCGATATCCAATTCTTTCAAACCTCAGTAAGCTACCAACGCAGAAATCAGCTATATATGGCTTCTACAATTTCTCTTATATGGCAAAAACTCCAACAATTGGGCTATGCAGAGGAGATGTTACGCGAGATGCTTGCTGAAGTTGCCCTAGAAATTCGACAATCCTTCTCCCAAAGCTGAGTCCACATCAGAAGGAGGCAATGGGGGGCTATACCGAATGCATGTTACGATACTCAAACCGATCAATATTTGGTGTCCTAGAATATATATGACTTTTCCATCTATTTGGTGAATCCATATAATGCAACGAAGTTGGTCCAAGTTGATTTGTCTGAGGAACAATGTGACGACTGCTTGGTCGAGCCTATCTCTCAGAGATCCCGCAGTGTTGTCAGGAAAACTTAGGTGGTAGTGGTAGAGTTAATAAACCAAGTTGCAATATTAGATATGATAACTTCCGCTTCTATGATCCTTCAGCTGATCATGCGCGCACTACCACAAGTGTCTCCTTCTCCTCCTCCTCCCGCATCGTCTAATACAACGTCCTCAGAAGGTACCCTCTTGACATTTTAGGCTTGTTAGTCACATATTATTCCTTGGGGGATTTTTCCTTTTTCATTTTACATCTGATAGATGGAGAAAAGAATAAGTTTTCACCTAAATATTTGCCTGCAGGATTTTTTAGGTTATATTTCTCAAAATTTCAACATTTTGGTTTTTGCAGGAATTAGTAACACATCAATTTTTATATCATCGGCATAGTTGTGCCGATTGTTGCCTTTGTTGTTCTGCTCATCTTTAACTGCGAAGCCAAAGAAAACATTGAAAGTAAGTAAAAAATATGACTGTCTTGAGATTTCATATTTCTTAAGTTAGATCTAATCTATGAAAATAAAAATAAAGATTGAGAAATTACATCCCAAAATTTCTGAAGTAAAAATGAAGAATATGAAGTAATTTGATTAAATCAATAGCTGCTATATATGCGCTTTATGCTTTCAAGATTGAGAAATTTACATCCCAAAAATTCTGAAAGCTAATTTTACTTCTAGTTCACATAACTACAACAGCTACAGTCTCACTCTTACATCCCATTTGAAGAACTCACTTGTTTAAACTCCTTCCCAGGTGAACCTGAAACTAATGATGAAATTAAATCTACTGAACCAATGCAATTTGACTACACCGACAAAGTTGCTGCAAATAACTTCATTAATGATGCAAATAACCTTGGACGAGGTGGATTTGGACCAGTATACAAGGTCAGATAATACCATTACATTGAGATAATCAAATATCACTTCGTCAAAATGAGATATACCGAGCTAGTTGGCCAAGAATTACATGTGCCAAACTTATTTATTATCAGGGTAGGCTCTCCAATGGACAAGAAGTTGTAGTCAAAAGGTTGTCTAAGAATTCTGTCCAAGGAGATATTGAATTTAAGAATGAAGTCTTGTTGGTGACCAAGATTCAGCACCGAAATTTAGTAAGGCTACTTGGTTTCTGTCTGGAAAGAAGAGAAAGGCTACTCTACTCATCTGAGATTGTTCCCAATAAAAGCCTTGATTACATATTCAGTAAGTTAGTTCTTTTGCTCAATTTATTCAATACCTCTATCACTACATTTCTGTTGCTAGCAAAAGTAAAGACAGTCTAAACGAAAGTTTAAGATGTTATAGTGGCATTAATATGCAGATCCAACCCAGCATGCACAAATGCACAATTGAATTGGGAAAGGCGCTACGAAATCATAGGAGCCATTGCTCGAGGTCTTATTTACCTTCATGAGGATTCTCGACTGCGCATTATTCATCGTGATCTAAAAACAAGCAACATTCTCTTAGATGAAGAGATGAATCCTAACATATCAAATTTTGGCAAGGCAAGACTGTTCGTTGTGGATCAAAATCAAGGCCGTACAAGTAGAATTGTCTGAACCTAGTAATTAGTATTAGAATATGCTAGAGCTTTATTAGTTGTTATTACTTATTATGGTCTTAGCCACTGAAACAGAGGGAAAATTTCATGATGATTGTGAAAAGACTCGGTAACATTTATGTCTAATTAAGCTTGTCCATATTGGCATGCAATGTATATATGCCAACTGAGTATGCAATGCGTGGACAATTTTCAGTGAAGTCAGATGTCCTTAATTTTGGAGTACTGGTTCTTGAGATTGTAAATGGCCAGAAAAATAGTGGCATTCGTCATGGGGATCAATGGAGAGGATCTACTGAGTTTTGTAAGTCATCCTTTTCTTTCCATTATAACTTCTATGTCGTTAAAAGTATGGGATTAGAAGATTATATTACCGAAGAAGTGGTATCTGTGAACTAATAATATCTGCAATTGAGCAAATTCTTGCAAGCATGGAGAAACTGGAGGGAGGGAACAGCTACAAATATTGCATATCCCACATTAAACAACAATTCATGAAGGTTGTGTTCGGAATCAATTAAAAATCAAATTTGTTTGATTTGATTTAAAATTCAAATTTTACTTTTGAAATTCATTATAAAAAAATTGGATTTTAATTGATTTGAAAAATTAATTCTTATATTTAGAATTTATTAAAAAATGATTTTATTTGATTTTATTATTTTATTTTATTAGCGTTATATTATTGTAAATGATATTGTTAGGTTAGTGAGATAAAATCAAAAAGTTAGTAAAGGTAAAATAGTCAATCTAAATAATTAAATTTAAAATCAAATCAAATCCAACCAAATTTAAGTGAATTTTTAAATACACATAACTTAAATCAAAAGAATTTTAAAATTAAATTAATTCCTATTTTTTAACATTCCAAACATATTATGAAATAATGAGATGCATCCACAGTGGGTTACTCTGTTAAAAAAAATGTTGCTGACAGACCAACCATGGCTGCCGTTGTACTCATGCTTAATAGCTATTCTGTCACTCTCCTTGTACCTTTAGAACCTGCATTTTTTGTGGATATTAGATGCCGTCCAGACAAGCAGTCATGGAAATATAATTCAAGGGCAACAAGATCAAGTGAATCCATAAGTAAATCAGCTCAAGAATCGGCAAATGAGGCTTCAATTACTGAGCTATATCCTCGCTAGACTGTCGTCATAGTGGTGATGTTCATAAGCATACTGAATTCAAATAAACAATATCAATTCTTCAACCAAAATACAATGTCTTGGCTCACTTTTCGTACTGGTTAGATTTTTTTTAATCCATTCCATCATTTTGGTGGATTGAGCTGTGTTGGCAACTCTGCATAAAGGGTATGTGGTTTATTTAAACAAGACAACAAATGAACAAATTACATGAGTTCCAAGACATTGACTGAGAATGTAGAGCCTTGTACTATCGAGGAATAAATTTACTCATAGACATTTCATTGACTGAGAATGTAGAACCTGAACTCGACTCCCCTGCTACCATCTTTTGCGCTATTCCATTATGCATAGAGTTTGTCGGTTCTCCAGGATTTGGCAACTCAGCTGAAGGGCCAAAGAGATATGAAACAACTCTAGCCATCGTAGGTCTATCATCTGGTTTTTCTTGGACACATAATAAACCAATTTGGATACACTTAATTACTTCACTATGATTGCAAGATTCTTTTAGATCTTGGTCTAATATTTTTAATGGTGTTTGATCCCTCCATTGTCTCCAAGCCTGCAACAATTTGTTGAATTAGATATTTCAATTATTGCCTTCTTTCTGCTTCTTTTGCATCAACTTAAAGAAACAAACTACCAGAAATAAATACTCACAAAACTCAAGAGGTCATCAGCATCATCTGATACAAGAGAACGAGCATTCTTTTTTGCACTAATTACCTCCAAAACTAAGACTCCGAAACTAAAGACATCCGATTTTTCTGAAAACTGTCCATGCATTGCATATTCTGGAGACATATAACCACTATAAAAAAATATCAATATTAGATTTAGAAATATTGTATCAAAGTGAAAGATACAAGGATGAACATATATGACATGAATAAAAACTAAATCAAATAGGTCTTGCCATTAAATGCAGATCAATCATTAGTTTGCATTGCCATTTCTTTTCAATGGAATTTGGATAAAACAAAATGTTAAGAAAAAGTTGAAATTAAAAGTCTAAATTGTTAAGAGTTAGGCATAGTTTTATCTTTAGCATGAATTTTCATACAAAATCCTTTTGAATTCGAAGTACGAATAACATACGAGTCTTCCACTACCTTATACTAAATTTTAATAATAATTTAATATGAGAATTGAGAACGGAAGCAACCATTTTAACTGAGCAAATATTAAGTTCTCTCTCTAACAAATTAAGTAATCAGGGAGGAGAAGATGAGAAGACAATAAGGATTGATAAATACTTACTATGTTCCAACAATCCTATTTGTCCTTCCTCGATCTTGATCTATTGCAATCATTCTTGCCATGCCAAAATCTGATATTTTTGGATTCATGTTGTCATCTAACAACACATTACTAGGTTTGAGATCACGATGTATAACTTTCAGCCTTGAATGCTCATGTAAATAAAGAATTCCTCGTGAAATTCCTTCAATAATGTTGTAACGCTCAAACCAGTTCAACGGTCTGCTCTTGTGAGGATCTACAAATGTCAGATCCACTCAAGTAAGAAAAATAATTGTTATTTTTCTGCCAACACATGAATTTAAAACTTCAATGATAAATAGAGTAAGATTAGAAGTTCATTACCAAATAGAAAGTAATCAAGGCTTTTATTGGGAACATATTCATAAATAAGCATTTTCTCTTGCCCTTCCAAGCAAAATCCTAACAACGTCACTAGATTTCTATGTTGAAGTTTGGCTATTAGTAAAATCTCATTCTTGAACTCTACTGCACCTTGTCCTGAACTTTGAGAGAGTTTTTTTACAGCTATTTCTCGTCCATCTAAAAGAATACCCTGAAATTATAACCAATCAGTTAACTGGGAAAAATAATCATAGATATATTTTTCATTACGCTTTGTCACCTTGTAAACCTCTCCAAATCCTCCTTTGCCTATTTTGTTTTCATATGAAAACTTCTTTGTGGCAGCTTCAATTGTAGCCAAATTGAATTGTAATGACTCCAAAGTGGCACTTTCATCCCCAACTGGAACAATATATATATATATATATATATATATATATATATATATATATATATATATGAGAATCATAGACGTGAGCAAGCTAAAATTCACCCCTTTAAGCTTTAAAGAAATGAGAATGGATTTGAGTTTTTTTCACATTACTTACAATTTTCTCTTAGAAGAGTCTTATAATTCTTCCTTGATCTTCTCAGTAGGAAATAGCAGCCAAAACAAAATAGAATTATCGAAACGACAACAGGGACAACAATAATGACAGTTGTTCGTGACCCAGATTTCTTCTTTCCTGCATAAATAATTGTAGAAAAAATTCAGTTAGCTTTAGTAATTAATTAAAAATGAAAAACACGATTAACAATCTATATCTATATTTATAAACATCTTTATCTATAGTATTTATAAAAACATGAATAATGGTAGAAATTTTTCATTTGTATAAAATACCCCTCAATGTTTTTTGAATTACAATATTGAAAATAATATAATATTCACATTAATTTACATTTATTTTACATAGACTGGATATTATAAAAAAATATTTCTAAATCAAACTCTCATTTTTTGTATCCTTAATTATTATAATATATTTATATGTCAATATTTTAAATTATTTTATATTTCCTTAATTAATTACATAAAAAAGGATTGGTTCATAATTTTTAATTTTTTTATATAGAGCTTACAATACGGTGAGTTGTAACCTACTCACAAGCTTCAATGAATTTTCCCCTTAAAAAATGGCTGAGTTTATGATATTGCAAATTTATACGAAAGCAATTTTTAGTGAAGAAAGCTGCTTGTTATTAAACAAGAGATTACTCCATTATCCATATATTTTTTTTCAAAGTATTATCAGTTAAGGTGAGTTGTCTATCATTCATTAATTGTTATTTATATTTAATAGATTTTTTAACATTTATTGTTAAACTAACAGTCAATAAATAATTGACAACTCACCCTAAATACCAAACTCATCAAGTTAGCCTAGCAACTCCCATAAAACAATGAATGTGCCTCTCCAACTCCTTATAACAAAATCACATTCACAATATAGAAAAATTGTTATTAAAAAAAATAAAAAAATTAACACATGATAAAAGAGCTACCTAAGACTTTTCAGTATCTTCTTACACGTTTGACACGCATCATTGATACTTATGTAACACAGCGGATTTTGATGTTTTGTATTTTTAGAGTCTACACAAAAACCAAAATCTGCTAATACAGTAATACTGCACAAGTGTAATTTTATATGCACAAGAGACATGTTAGAACAATTTATATGGTCATAAAAGATGGCATACATGCTACCATTGGTTGAGTACATTACCTGAAGGAGGAGGAGGAACCGGTGGCGATGCTGATGTCCCACTCGTATTGTAAAACTGGTACAATTCGTATCTGATATTACACCATGCAAGCAGAGCTCTCGCACCTTGTTTTCCTCCACAACACTTCGGAAGAGTTCCAGTGGCATTTTGCAAACACCCCTCACACTGAGTATTCGTCACCCCGGCCGCGCACTGCGCTAGGCCATACACCATTATCTGCTGCGAGGAGCCGGTGAACTTCACTTCTCCGGTGGCAAACTTCTTCGCCGATTGGGTATTCGCAGCTTCTGCAGCCACACCCTTCAACAAGCTGAACAACGTTCGGTTGAAGCTGTCCAAATCCGAGGTAGTGATGTTCTTGTCATCCGACAAGCTCACACTTGGGACGATGCTGATTGGGTTGAAGTAGCCGTTTGTGTAACCCAACATGCACTCATCGTACCATATTACAGATTCTGTCTGGTTGGGACAGCGGCCTGTTATATCTGTGGCTGCGGCGGCGACACACTCCTGACAGGTGGCGGAGGAGACGTCGCCGCGGCAGAGGAAGAGCCCGCTGACGGCGTTGGTAGTCCCGAAGCCCATGTAGGAGGAGTAGGAACCGTCGTTTTGGGTGGCGTTGGAGGTGAGAGAAGAGAGAAGGACATTGAGATTGGTTTGGAATATTGTGCTGTTGGCTTGGTAGGTGGCGTTGCTTGGGCAGTGAATAGCGTTGTAAATGGGAGCTGCTGAGCTTGATGAGCTAAGCGATCCAAACAGAGAAAGGAGTAGAAATGGGATTACATTTACATGGTTGTTGAAGAGAAGCATCTTGGTGATTCTCAATACGATGATTCTGATGCGTTGCTCCACCCTTGAAAAAGGGAGTGTATAATTTGATAAACCCTGTATTGATTGATCGGTTTCTCTTTCTGCCTCATTCTTTTGTGTATTCTCAGTTGATGGATGAGATGTAGAACTAAAAGTCTAGACTCTAGAAACGCCCATGGACTAGTCAGCAGAGTGGAAAATTTTGATACGCCAATGAACTAACCAATTGAGTTTTTGACTATTCCTTGTTTGTTAATTTCACATAAGAGTTTTAATTTAAATTTTAATTACTTATCTATTGAAATTAAAAACTTTTTAAAAATAAATTACGAAATCTTGATATACAAATGAGAGAAGTAATAGATTCGTGAAAGAAAAATATAAGTTGAACAATTATTCTAAATTTTTTTAAAAAAATAATTAAGAATATGTAAATTTTTGTATGAATAATATTTAATGAACAGTACTTAAGAAAATAATAAATATGTTAAATTATTGTTGTATATAAGTTAATATAAAAAATTTAATATGACAACGTTGACATATAAAAAAAAGTAATATTATATTTATAAAAAATAATTGTATATATAACTATATATCATTACTCATTGTTAATGAATGTTAATTTACTTAGTTAAACTTTCTGACTATGCTAGCGATGGTTTTAGTTTAAATCTAAGATATATTACTTAGTAGACAATTCATAATATCATTATAAATCAACAGTGAAAGTTGATGATTTATTGTGTCAAGCTTTGAATTAAGAATAAGCTTTCTATTGATCTAACTTTTTCTCTTATAAAAAAAATGAGTAATAATATGTGTATATTATTTTTTTTATATTATTTTTATATTTAATTAACAATAAATAAATGTTTAATTAATCCAGCATATCATTTGATTAATAAATTTTAGTAGCTTATAAGTGATTAGTTACCAAAATTTATTAATCAAATAATATATTATATTAACTAAAAATTTATTCATTATTAACTAAGAGTAAAAATAATGTAAAAAAAATAATGTATAAAAATTATTATTAAAAAATATATATCATTACTCATTAGTCAAAGGGCTGCTGACACGCGTAACGACCCGGAACTAAGAAAAGAAGGAAACTCCATACGAAAAACGATGTGTGCAGCTGTTGTTTGACGATAGTTTATGTATGACTCAGAAAAGAAGCCGTCCCAGTTTATCTTTTTGGTGGTAAACTAACAGAAGTCAGAAGGTACTGCCTTGCCTACTCTAACTCTGCCGTGTTGACCAAAATTACAAATTTCTGGATCCTTAGCCTTTAGTTTTTGGTCAAAGACCTTTATCCACGAAAGGGCCACTTCAACTTAGCCTAGTAATAAGAAGGCCTTGGCACCGGGTTACCCTACATAAGTTCCCCTTCTTCTCTAACTTAACATCCTAGCTTCAATTCCTTTCCCAATTAATGCCGAAATTTGTAATGTTACGGTAGTATAAAAAAAAATAAGGAACTAAAGAATAAATAAATAAATGGAGAAATTGCAGAACACAAAAAAGGATTTTGATGAAACGTTTAGACGAATTAACATTTCTGTTTATGAAAAATGTTATCTAAATAAAAGTTAAAAAAAATAAAAAGATAATGAGAGAGGAACCTTAAGCAAATGCAAAGAATAGCAAAAGTTAAAAGCTCAAACAGAAACCAGCATGACCAACTGGTTGGCCAAACACAAACAAATCAGTTTAGTAAAAAGCGCGTTTTTTTATAATAATATTGTTATTTTTTTTTATCAAAATACTTTACTTTTATTTTTATTTAACAAAATATACTTTTTTAAAAATTTATTTAGAAATTATCATGAATCAGGACGGCTTTTCAATATATTTATTTTTAATTTTATAGGTCAAAAACTGTCCCACCAAAAATGATTTTTATAAAAAATTAAAAAAAATTAAATAAAATAAGTTAAAAACTGCCTCCACCACAGCAATTTTTATTCATATTTCTGAAATCTAAAAGCATAAAACTAAAAAAGAAACATGTTAGAAAACTGTCGTGGATCAAAACAATTTTTGAATAGAAATGAAAAAAAGTATATTTTGATACATAAAAATAAAAGAGATATTTTGATAAATAAATAAATAAAATCATCTGTATTGATATAAAAAAAAAACCCGTAAAAAGCAGCCTGCCAAATGGCCTCTTATGAGTTATGACTCCTACTTCAGAAGCAGCCCAAACAAGTCTCATTGGAATTTCATCTTGGAGTGCTGATACCTAACCCAGATTGCACCGAAAAACCACATGGAATAAGACCTACCTCACTCCATACGAGTGTCCATTATCCTAATAATCATCTTTATTTTCGTATTGGGTAAATGTGGGACTATGCCCACAAAAAGTACCTACCGGAATACAGCATAAACACATATCTGTCCAACCACAACTGACGGGAGACAGTGCTGATTACACCCAACGTGTATATGAAGTTATTAATGAATTCTTCTGTATAGCAAAGTAAGTTAACAGTGCGGATTTCTAGATGGAATCACTATGATCACTTCGATCACTTCAATAAAGGTTAGTTTCATTAGTACCTCAGAATACAATAGCAACGAGGTATAACCACCTAAACCATAAAGCAAGGGAAAGCTTATACTTGTTAAGTACTTCAGTGCTACCAAAATAATTGATCTAACATATTTAGTTGTTCACATACATCAATAACATTACAGAAAAAATAGCACTGCACTAGTTGTAGGACTAAATGAATGCGTCACTCTTTCTTTACAAACTTTAATATTCATCACATCAACTATATCCATATATAACATCATAGTTTGATCAGCTTATAACATATACACGATTCAAGTACAGCGATTGATTACTACCTTTATCTGGGATATACTTCAGTAATTAATGAATCATTCGTAGACAATGGGATTGTAGAGCTGGTAGACTGATCGGAATCAAGCTGGTGTCTTAATCTGTCTGGTGTTGTTCTTCTTCGCAGAAAAGATGCTGGCTGTCGAGGTAATGCTAAAGTAACAGAATAACTATTCAGCACAAGTGATACAGTCGCCATTGAAGGTCTGTCAGCTGGATTTTCCTGAACGCATAATAAAGCAATATGGATGCATCTCTGAACTTCGTTCCTAGAATAAGAACCTCTCAGTTTTAGGTCCAACATCAGCAAAGGTGTTTGATTCGTCCAATTTTTCCAAGCCTGTGGCAAAACATAAGTTATAGTCCAAGTTTGAAAATTTTGGCATCCCTCAACAACCAAAACCTTTTTCTCCAGGCATTTGCAGCAGACTTTGACATCACTAAAGAAAAGATACTCTTAGTTTATACTCACAAAGCTCAAAAGGTCATCCTCTTGATGTGATTGATAATAACTTGTGTTCTTCTTGCCACTAATAATCTCCAAAACTAAGACCCCGAAGCTGAACACATCAGATTTCACAGAGAATTTTCCATGCATTGCATATTCAGGAGACATGTAACCGCTGCAAACCAAAAATATCAATCTGTAGATTCAAGTAAAATAATATGAAAATTTTATCAAAAGAGGAAATAAAGGTAACATAATAAGAAAGAAATATTTTTTCTTTTAGAAAAAATTCTTTCAGCTAGAAGGTATGCCGTCAAACTGCTCGTCTACTAAGGGGCAGATGGTAAATGGCCTATAACTTACTAAGTCCCCACTATCCTTCCTGTTCCTGCATTTACTTGACTTTGATCTCCATAGAAAATCTTTGCCAGGCCAAAATCTGAAATCTTTGGGTTCATATTGGCATCTAATAGAACATTACTAGCCTTCAGATCACGATGTATTATTCTAAGCCGAGAATCTTCATGGAGATATTGAATTCCTCGAGCAATCCCAACTATAATGTTGTAACGTCTTGACCAATCAAGCTCTCCTTGCTTCTCAAGGTCTACAAATTAGTCAAATTGAAATGCAGAAGAATTAGTTTATATAAAAACTTTAAAATCCAAATCAGATCAAAAGAGTTCAAAAATTACAAACCAAATAGAAAGCGGTCAAGGCTTGAATTTGGGATGAATTCATAAACAAGAATCCTTTCCTTTCCCTCCAAGCAAAATCCTAAATGCCTAACTAAATTTCTATGTTGTAGCTGTGCCACAAGTGCAGCCTCGTTCCTGAATTCTATGTCACCCTGCAAGGAGCTTCTTGAAAGCCTCTTCACAGCAATCTCTTGTCCATTAGGAAGGGTACCCTGAAAACATGCTTGAGATTAGATTAGATCCAATCAGCATTAATTAGCAGATAAACATGATATCAAGTTGTATTAAGAAATTTATTAATTCTCACCTTATAAACCACGCCAAATCCACCTTGGCCTATCTTCTTCTCATCCGAGAACTTATCTGTGGCAGCTTCAATTGTAGCCAGGTCAAAATGCAAAGACTCTGCATATGTAAAATCATCCCTAGCTGCAGTAAAAAGTAAGACAACAGAATCTGAGCTACAAAATTACTGACACATTGTTCAAGCTTGGAAACGGATAATTAATTGGAGCAATAACATTAAAAAAAAACAGTATTACTGTTATATTCCAGGACTGCATCATGGTTCTTGCTTTGCCTTCTACGCCAACGACAGCAGCCTAGAACCAAAAGCGCCACCAAAATAGCAATTGGGACAACAATCGCTACAATAATTGATGTATTTATGTTTCCTGTCCAAAGTATATATCCTCATTTTAAGACGTGCAACAGAGACAAATGCTTTCCAAACTCAAATGAAGAGGACACAATCTCAAAACAACATTGTTGATAATTATGAAGAAATTGGTGAAAACTGAGTATTGTGAGAAGGGTATAGTTAAAGACCATAAAAACTCAATCCCAAAAAAACATTGTTGAGAATTATGAAGAAACTGAAGAAAACTGTACAAAGGTTGACGACCATAAAAACTCCATCTCAAAACAATATTGTTGAGAATTATGAAGAAACCAATGAAAACTGAGTATTGTAAAAAGGGTACACTCAATCTCAAAACTCATTCATACCTGAAGAAGGGGAAGGAACAAGTGGTGCTATTGAAGAGGTATTGTATAGAAAAGGGTACAGCTCGTATCTGATATTACATCCTGGAAGCAGAACCCTTGCTCCTTGACTTCCGTTACAGCACGAGGGAAGACTTGCAATGGCGCTTCGAAAGCATGTGTCACACTCGGCACTTGTTAACTCGGGCACGCACTGAGCCACCCCGTACAGCCTCTTCGTGCTCGTGAATCCCACATCACCAGCAGCAAACTTCTTCTCTGACATGGAACTCACAGTCTTCCCTGCTAAATCGTTCAACAAGCTAGCCAATAATTGATTGAATTGTTCACGGTTGGAGCTAATGATGCTCTTTTCATCGTTCAGGGGGAATCCAGGGACTATGTTGTTGAAGCTACTGCTGGAGTAACGCAACATACACACATCGTACCATATTATCGACTCCGTTTGGTTAAGGCAGAGCACTGTTATGTTCTTGGCTGCGGCGGCGATGCAGCCTTGGCAGACGGTGGTGTTGACGTCGCCACGGCAGAGGAAAAGGCCGTTGATGACGTTGGGAGTGTCTTGACCCACGGTGGTTCTGTAGAAACCATTGTGGGAGTGGAGGGAAGAGTTGGAGTTGGAGTTGGAGGTGAGAGAAGAGAGGAGGGTATTCAAGTTGGAGCGAAATGTGCTGTTGGGTTGGAAAAAGGTTTGGTTTGTGCAGTAATGGGCGCTGTAAGTGGGTGATGCTTCACTTGCAAGGCTGAGCAAGGATAACAGAGAAAAAAGTGCAAATGGGGTTACAAAGAAGTTGAAGACAAGCATCTTCCATGCATTAAGGTTATTGCTGACTGTCTGTGTAACAATATGAACAATTATGTACCTTCTGTTTTCTTTTTTCTGTTCTTATTTTGATAATCTTCTTTTTTTCTGTTCTGATTAAGTTTGTGAATGAGAATGCCGAGAATGTGATTGTGGGTGAGTGGTTGGAGAGATGTTGCAATCACCCACCGCCATGTGGTTACTATATAGGAAAAGGACTGCGTGACAAGTGACCAAAACGATTTTTCTTTTTTTTTTGGCTTTTCTACTGTGCAGATAATCATAACGGGGAAGAAGAAAGTCAAGTAAATCGCAGTTTGGATTCGAGGAAAATGATGAAATAGAATAGCACGTGGGGGAGAAAATTGAATAAAATTAGTAAATTACATAACGTCAACGCAGGCAGTCGTTATCCTACTAGAAAGACCCTCTCTCTGTCTGAGCTCTGGATAATTATTTAAAAAAAGAAAACATTTTTTATCTTAAAAAGCACTTTTATTTAAAAATAAAATGTGTTTAGAATTTAGATTAATTGTTTACTAGAAAAAGCAACAGCCAAAAAAAAAAAGGAAGCCACTTGTCTTCTTATTTCTTAGATTTTTAAACAACCATGACAGTTTTTTTTTTGCCATTTTTTTATTCTAGGTAATAGATAATAGATTACCAACCGAATGCAAAACATCAAAACAAACGCAGACAGAAAGAAAGAAGCCACAAACAGTTGGATCTACCTAGGAGAATGGCCATGCTGAGACTTTTTCAGTTATGCGCACCTGAGTAGCACAAGCATAGCTTGCACAACCTGTTGAGAAAGTGAAGGCTTAGGCAGAGAGTAATAGGATCTTGAGACCTGTAGTTTCATACAAGACGAACCATTTTCAATTGTTCTAACATGTCTCAATTTCTTAGAAAAATTCAGAGCTGAAAATGTTCCTTGCTGGAAACCTTTGTCAACAAAGGTGGACGAGTTTAGATATAGTCACTTATAAAAGAAAAATCTGCCATAATTTTTCCAAAACTAATCCCTCCTTGCTTCGAAATTATTCGGCTTAGAAATACCACACTTCGAAGCATACCAAGAGGCTATACTTTCTAGAAAGTAATTGCCAAGCTTTCTTTGAAAAGCCATATTAGTAAATGAAATCACACTCCTTGCTTAACTAACATTTACAAATCATCAACCAGAGTCATGTAACGTCATAATTTGATCAGTTTCCAAGTTCCAACATACAGTCTATTGAAGAATACGAATAATGAGTCCCCATAGCTAGTGCATATACTTAAATTAGTGTTTCATCGAAGTAATTGAGCTTTTGAGATGCCATATCAGTCTCGCAAGGCAATCTGCAATTGCAAATTACTAGACAAGATTTATAGAAATGAGTAGAAGGGTTCAAAAGGTCCTAACCAAATAGAATGATCAAGACTTTTATTTGCGATGTATTCATAGACAAGTATCCTCTCCAGTCCTTCCAAGCAAATTGCTAACAGCCTCACTAAATTTCTATCTATGTTGAAGCTTGGCTATAATACGGGCCTCAGTTTTAATTTGTACTGTACCCTGCAAGGAGCTTTCTGATATCCTATTCACAGCTATCCCTTGTCCATTAGGAAGGGTACCGTGAAACATGCTTGAGATTAGACCAATTTGCTAAACCTGACAGAGTAATATGACAGAATATTGCATGAAGAAATTCGTTAACCTTGTAAACCACACCAAATCCAACTTGGCCAATCTTCATCTCGTCCGAGAACCCAATAGCAGTGGCGAGCGGTTGGGGTTGCATTTGCGTTGCGATTACAGAGTTTGTACAGATAAGCATCTCCCTCAATCTCTCGCGTGTAGTGTATACCATTTACTTTTGCTACTTTGTTTATTCTGTCATCTTTTGCAGCACTTACTGGGTTAATGAATGAGATTGCAGGGCAAATGATCATGGCATATTCGAGTTGAGTTTGGGATTCGTAGATCACGACAAATTAGATATAGCACGATAGCCGGTGTACGTAAGAATTTCTTGCAAGTGCTAAAGAAAATAATTATCTTCACAAAGCAACATATAAAAGAGGATGTTTTTATGGTACCTCTTACATTATTTATTAATTATTATTAATTTTTTGTATTGAAATTCGTTCAACAACCATCTAAAGTACTAAAAACTTGTGAGTAGTAGGTACCATAAAGCGAGCAAAAGAATTTAGTTCCATAGCTAAAACTTCTGTTGGCTTGTCCGAACTAAGCCAGTAAGCCTCTTTAAGCACTTTGCTGCCTAAAGACTGGATTACAATCCTCAGGACACTTGCTAGAGTATAATTAAAAACATTATTTAATAAATAATTAATTAAAATCAAATCAGATTCAATGAAAATTAATTACTACTAAAAAGGTCTAAAGTTCTATGGTAGTATACCATTTATACATATCGTGGTGGTCCTGATGGAGAAGTGAGTGAAAAGAACAAATGGTTTTGAATTTTCTCAAAGAAGGTCTTCTAAAAATAGAGAAACAACAGCCTAGGGGATGTTTAGTTTCTAGTGTAACTTGTGAAATCTGCTCCGCACCAGAATCATAATTTGAAGTGATCTTTACTGGAGAACTAGGTACTAGCATTTAGCAGCACTTAGTTTAGCCAACACCATAACAGTTGCAAAAATAATCCCACCCGAAATCAGCCATGTGTTTCAAAAACAAATTGGTTGAGATTACAAATTAATCTGGTCTCTCCAAGGGCATCATGCATATCTATTCAGCAGGTACATCCAGCATGAAGTTTGTAAGGATTTAGAACCAAATGAATTTGCTCTCAGTGGTCATAATATTTACTATTCATCAAACCAGAATTATTTGCAGCCATTAACATTTACAGTTTATCAACTAGATTCATGTAACACCTTAGTTTGACAAGATTTGAACATACACTAGATTGAAGAATACATAAAAAGCAACCCTTTATCGAGGGTAGAGCTCAGTAATGGATGCTTCATTCATAGACCATGGAATTGAACAGGTGGTAGACTGATCAGAATCAAGCCCGTCTTTTAGCCTGTTGGGTGTTCTTCCATGCAGGAAAGATGCTGGCTGTCGAGGTAATGACAAGGTAACTGAATAACTGTTCAGCATAAGTGCAATAGTTGCCATTGAAGGCCTGTCAGATGGATTTTCCTGAACACACAATAAACCAATATGGATGCATCTGATGACTTCATTTCTCGAATAAGAACCTCTCAGTGTTGGATCCAACAACCCCAAAGGTGTTTGTTCTGTCCAATTTTTCCAAGCCTGTGGTAGTACAATGTTAGTGTTTAAATTTGGAATCTCTCATTTCTCATCCACCAATATATTTTTAGCCTAGGCATTTGCAGCTGAGCTTGGTATCAATAGAGTAGAAGAAAGAAGTTACACTTGTTTATACTCACATAGCTTAAGAGGTCATCAGCATGTTGTGATTGATAGGAGTCAGTGTTCCTCTTGCCACTCACAATCTCCAAAACTAAGACCCCAAAGCTGAACACATCTGATTTCACAGAGAACTGACCACGCATTGCATATTCTGGAGACATGTATCCACTGCAAAACAGTATTACCAATCCATCGATTCAGAAAAAAAAATGATGATAAAAATCTTGCCAGGGGGAACGTAAAAAGTAAAATAATTATTTTCACAGAATTCAATGGACTATAAGTTATAGCATAAACTACTAAAATATTTAGCTGGAGATGATATAATGGCCTCAAACTTACTAAGTCCCAACTATACTTCCTGTATTTACTTGAGTCTGATCCGCCTGGAAAATTTTTGCCATGCCAAAATCTGAAATCTTTGGGATCATGTTTGCATCTAATAGAACATTACTAGCCTTGAGATCACGATGTATTATTCTCAGCTGAGAATCTTCATGTAGATAAAGAATTCCTCGAGCAATGCCTACTATAATCTTGTAGCGTCTTGACCAATCTAACTCTCTTTGCTTTTCAGGATCTACGAATTTGTCAAAATGAAATATCCAGATTAGCAATAGTATGGTTACTGCAATGAATTTAATTACAAAGCCATCAACCCCCCTCCAATATGGCTGTTCTTTAACGAGGGAAAAGGTAAACACCATGTGAAGACTGTGAAGTAATTCTTCTTTTGGGGTGTCATACTTGTCTGTTCAGGGCAATCAATAATTTACTTAATAGACTACATTAATTGACATGTCAAGTAATAGAAGAGTTGAAAAGGTCCAAACCAAATAGAAAGTGATCAAGGCTTTTGTTTTGTATGTATTCATAGACAAGCATCTTCTCCTGCCCCTCCAAGCAAAATCCCAATAGCCTCACTAAATTTCTATGTTGAAGCTTGGCCACAAGGGCAGCTTCATTCCTGAACTCTACTACACCCTGCAAGGAGGTTACTGACAACCTCTTCACAGCTATCTCCTGTCCATTAGGGAGGATACCCTGAAAAAATGCACGGCATTAGACTAATTTTCCTAATTCAGCATAGAAAAATATATGACAGCACTTTGTTTTAAGAAGTTTCTTACCTTATAAACCACACCAAATCCACCTTGACCAATCTTATTCTCGTCCGAGAAGCTGTTCGTGGCAGCTTCAATTGTATTCAAGTCAAATTGCAAGGACTCTATATCTGTAAGATCATCCCCAACTACATAGTAAAGAAAGACAGTGTTTATCAGCAACCAAATTATCAAGCAAGGAAACAAACAATTAACCGGAACAATCACCGTGACGGGAAAAGAGATATTACTTGCATCCTGGATGAATGTAATATACTTCTTGCTTGCCCTCTTACGCAAGAACCAGCAGCCGAGAATAAAAAGTGCCACAGCAACAACAATTGGGACAACAACCGCAACAATTATTGATATATTGCTTTTTCCTGCACAATGTCTCCACTTGCTAAGACACCTAAAAAGAACAGGGTCTAATGACAGTATGACACTAACAAAGTTGAAAACTGACTGGTGGTTTAAGCCACAATATAAGAAACCAACAAAACAAGCTAACACAACACTTTTGAATACGTTAGATACCTGAAGAAGGAGGGGGGATCTCTGGTTGAGTCGATAACGCTGAGGTATTGTAAAACGGGTACAATTCGTATCTGACATTACAACTCGGAAGCAGAGCTCTTGCGCCTTGTTTCCCATCACAGCATGTTGGAAGGCCACTGATGGCGCTTGCGAAACACATTTTACAGTTAAAAGTGGATAAGTCAGGAGTGCACTGCGCCAGGCTGTACAGCTTCTGCGAGCTCGTGAATTCTGCTTCTTTCGTAGCAAACTTCTTATCTGAAAGAGAATTCTCCGCTTTCGCTGCTAAATCATTCAACGTGCTAGCAAGTAAATCACTGAACCGTTTATGGTCCGAGTCAGAGACGCTCTTATCGTCCATTAAGTTCACACTAGGGACTATGGGGTTGAAGATGGAACTGTTGGTGTAACGCAGCATACACACGTCGTACCAGATTATGGACTCTGTTTGGTTTTTGCAGCTGCGAGTTATGTTTTCGGCTGCTACGTTGACACACTGGTGACAGATGGTAGGGGTGACGTCGCCACGGCAGAGGAAGAGTCCGTGGACGACGTCAGGGGTGTCCTGGGCCGTGGTGGTACTGTAGAAACCGTCGCGGAGGGTGGCGTTGGAGACAAGGGAAGAGAGGAGGACATTCAAGTTGGCTTGGAATGTAGTGTTGGGTTGGAAATAAGATCCATCTGTGCAGACAGAATCGCTGTATACGGGAGCTGCTTCACTTGCGATGCTCAGCATCCCAAACAGAGTTAGAAGTATGAAGTGGGTTGCAGTTGCAGAGGATTTGAAGATACACATCTCTGATCTCTCTCCTTTGATTTAGTCTCAGAATCAGAAAGAAAGAAAGGGTCGTGTAAAATATGAACAGCTCTTTCTTCTCCCTCCGGTATCAATTTTTGGTATTTATTCTTTCATCACTTGCATCAAATTCTAGTGGAGGCATAGCCTTACTGCAACTAAGACCGACACAACCCAAGTCAATAAAGTAACCTTTCTTGAGTGGTTGTGCTGTCAAATATGGGAGAGAAAAAAAGGAGGGGGAAATCGTAGAAAATGGAAGGAAAAGAAGAAACCAGTTTTGTTTACCAAAAAAAAAAAAGAAGAAGAAACCAGTTTTGAACACAGTTTTTCATACGGAGTAAAGGATGCTTCTTTTACTTTTCTCTGGTATAAGTTTCAATGACATGGATGATCTGCTGCCAGGTGCAAGAAGGGTCAATTACTCAATTAGCTGCCGTCGGAGCCAGGACAATTTTTAAGTTTTGATGGAGAAAGGAGAGAGACTAGTTGAAGGAACAGGCAAAAGGTTCCAAAGTCAATTTCGATGGCTAAAGAATAGACTTAACTGCAACAGCTTGTGGGATCTTCTGCAGGTTGGGAACCAGACTTTACTGTTAATAAACTGGAATAGGAATTATCAATAATGTTAATAACTAACAATTCACAATTATTTTGGTCAAAAAAATGTCTATTTCAAACATGTATTTCATTCATATCCTTTGCAGCTGAAGCGATGAAGTAGACCTGGTGGCAAATGTCCCTGTAGTTTGGCGGTGATGGGGTGAATGAGTACAATTAATCAATCATAGAGGTTCTAAATCCAAGGTGTGGTCCCACAAAACCTAGTAAATGCAAGTGAGAGCATTTTTTGGGCATTTAATATTGGATTCTGTAATTTTCTTTTTCAAATGATAACATAGTGTATTACATAAAGATACGTCATTTACTCAGCAAAAGAATAAAATAGAGTTGCGACTGCTTATGTAGGTTTGGGGTTCATCTTACAGATTTCTTTCTTATCTATGATCAAATCCTCTTTAATTTATTGTTTGTCACAACTTTATGTATGCACTCCGAGAATACAGTTAGCTTCAACTCCTAAGTGCGGTGGTGGCCGTGATAACATAATGATTAATAGGTGATTCCCGCGTGTGAGTATAATCTAAATAAAAAGATAAATTTTAACTTGAATTTAATTTTGATTAAAAAAATTTATATTATTATTTAATTATATTAAATTATTTTAAAAATTTAACTCTTTTAATAATATATTACCACGTAATTTTTACAGTAAAAATTTATCCTTTTAACTTTGATGATTTACATGAAATGCGTTTATGACGTGTGAATGAAATTAGCGTGGTGACAAGTCAAAAGCCAAAGCATGATTCTTTCCGGTCATTTTATATTGAGACTTCTTGGTAGGCAAAGGTTTGGTATATCAATACATCTGGATTCATCTAAACAACTATATTTTTACTTTTTTTTTTTAATCAATGACTCATACGGTCATACCTACAAATCTCTACAATCCTTTCAATAAAGAAAAAACCAAAAACAATTACTACAAACTAAAATTCAAACATATAGACATCCTCGGGTGCAGCTGCTACTCCAATCTCACCACCTGCTACCTGGAAGCAGATAATGACAAATGAACACCTAAAGAACTAATGGTGCTGAAGTTGTAGTTCACTAATTCGACACTCATTCACTGAATACCATGGTGCCAAATTGCTTGTAGAATGATCAGAAGCAGTACCATCCTTTGATGTGGTCTTTGATAGGTTCGGAAATATAGAGGCGTAGCAAGAGAACTGCCTAAGATTGCCACTGTAGGATCTTTCTAAACATAACAAATTAAAGATGGATGCATCAGAAGACTTCACTAGGAGATCACACAACTCAGTAATCCAACGTTTCCCATGTTGCTTTTGCAATACACCCTTCCAAATTAAGCTTACAAAATGGAATTAATTCTTGAATTTCAGCAGTAGTATTGTCCCAATAGTTCACTTCTGAAAATTCCCAGTGCCTCAACGATAATATCTCTTATCTTGAATTTTAATGTTTCCAGCGTCAGTCTCATCCATATCTCAGAAAAATTCTGTTTTTCAACCCCCAAAATGAAAGAGTCAGTCAGCACCCTAGCACCAAGATTAAGCGAAGTAAATAACTACTTACAATGAATGAAAGATTAACATTACGTCATATTACCTATTTCTTCCATAATTGTATCATATTTCTTCCTTGCTTTCTCATGACAGAACAGATGCCAAAAGTGAAAAGCACCATCGCAGCAACAATTGGGATAACGAATGAAAGAATTACTTCCACACGAAACCTTCCTGCACAAACATCAGCAGAATTCAATGAGTAGTCAAAATCAAATAAGCAGTTGATCCAAGCCTCAATGAAAGCCATTACAAGCATGCCAATAGCACAACCTATTAGTATTGTACCTGAAGGACGAGATTGAACAACCGGTGGAGCCAGTGTTGCGGTGCTATTGTAAAATGGGTAGACCTCATATCTGATATTGCAGCCCGGAAGCAACATCCTTGCTCCTTGTTTCCCATCACAGCAATTCGGAACATATGCTATGGCGCTTCTGAAGCACATGTTGCACTCAAACAAGGTCAACTCTGGCGTGCACTGCACTAATCCGTAAAGGGTCACTGTGCTTGTGAAGTTCACTTCCCCTGTTGCAAACTTCTCATTCAAGGAATTTGCAGCTTTTGTTGCCAGAGAATTCAACATTCCAGCCAGCAACTCATTGAACCGGTCATGGTCTGCGCGAGCTATGCTCTTTGAATCTGACAAGTCCACTCCGGGAACTATGTTGTTGAGAGATTGGTTGGAGTAGCGCAACATGCAGAGGTCGTACCAGATTATGGCCTCTTTCTCAACTGGGCATCGGCGTTTCAGCTCTCTTGCTGCGGTGGTGACGCAGTCGTGGCACGCGGTCATGATGATGTCGCCGCGGCAGAGGAAGAGGCCCTTGACGACGTTAGGGGCGTCACTGCCAACTCTTGTTCTGTAGAAATGGCTTCCTTCAGTCGCGTTGGAAGAAAGAGAAGAGAGGAGGTGATTGAGATTGGTTTGAAATGTGCTATTTGGTTGGTATGTGATGGAGTTTGTACAGCAATGAGAACTGTAAATTGGAGCTGCTTCGCTTCGAAAGACTAGGAAGCTAAACAGGGAGAGGAAAACAGAGGAAATTACAGAGTATTTGGAGGTAGCCATCTGGGTTACCTTCGTTTGGTGAAAGGTTCGCATAGACATTTCTGCAACTTCAACAATTGTTTTTAAATTTTGTAGTGTCTTGAGTCTTTCTTTAGAACCTAGCATTTCGGATCAAATGTAGACAAAGACTAGAAAGCCACTAGAAGGAGGATAGAATAAACTAATGCATAGAGTCATATTGAGTTAGGCGGGGCTAAGGACTTTTCAAACAGACTTTAATTTTGATTCCCAGTAAAATAAAATTTATTTAATTATTTAATTATTTATTATCAATTAATTAAATGAGTTTAATAATTATTTTTAATAATATATCAATATATAATTAAATAATAATATAAAATTTTTACAAATAACCATATATTAAAATTAAATTCTTCAAACTAATGCATTATTAACCAAGGTAACGTAACTTTCAACCATTTTACATAAAGATGCAGAAAAAGATGGCGGGAGCAAATCCATGTTCGGTTTTGCGGGAAATGACGAACTAGAGTGGTTAAATGATTCAGAAAGATGGCAACAGAAGACAGTGGATGTGACCTCCCTCACATGTTCTGACAAAAATGAAGAAATATCGTAGTGTTTATAGCTAGAGATTGGTTGGTTGACATTTAGAGTCAATTTTGATGGCTCAAGTGTGAATGTCACTATAGCAGGACAGTACTTGATTGGATCAGCAAATGGGTGGATAATGGATACCCTTGTCAGTGTGAGAAGTTCTTGATCATCTTATCTTCAAAAGGAGGACTGTAGGAGTACCAAGTACTAACATAAGACAAAACCCCTTGGCATCTTTTGTTTTTCTTGGGTCGATGAGAATGTAAATTTTTTTTTTAAATCCTTCTACGTTCAGGCCAATGAACAAATTTAGTGGCAAAATTCCTTCATAATAATTGGACCTGGTTGTCGGTAGTCTTGTGTTGCAAAAACCTTATATTGTATAGCAAACTGTGTTGCTGCAGCAACTTGCAGAGTGACAGATTTTGAAGACGGACGCCATGATAATGACTTGAGAATGTAGAAAACAAAACAGCAAGCCTTTATAATAACATAGAAAGTTGAAAAATGTTTGTAACATATTATTTTTTTACATATTTTTATATTTAATTAATAATAAATAAATTATTAATTAATAAAATATATTATTTGATTATTAAATTTTAATAATAAATTATTTATAAGTTAATAATTTTATTAATTAAATAATATATTTTATTAATTAATAATTTATTTATTATTAATTAAGTCAATAAATAATTAATTATTTAAATTTATTAATTAAATAATATATTATATTAATAAAAAAATTTATTCATTATTAATCAAATATAAAAGAAATTATATACAAATATCATTAGGAAATCAAATTCTACCATGTCTGCTACATTTCAAAAGATATGTTGCCTGGCCAATCCTTATTGGCGGACAGCAAAACTCTGACTTGATCCTCAAACTTGCACTTTAATGATATTTAATTAAAAATAAGTAAATATTTAGTTAATATAATATATTATTTAATTAATACATTTTATTAACTTAAATAATTAATTATCAAATTTTATTAATTAAATAATATATTATATTAATAAAAAATTTTAATTATTATAAATTAAATATAAAAAAATAATGTACAAAAATTATTATTACACTTTAAATATGCAAATTTTACATTTTATGGAGAGAAAAGTAGAACAATAACTCGTCTCTCGTGCCACTCGCATTAAATACAAACTGGCCTAAACGACCGGCAGGTATTATTTCCACATTGAAAAATAAGCAACTATAAACTTATGTTACGAGATTTTAAACCGGTCATAAGAAGCTATGACTCTCAACCAACTACGTAGACAAACATACGTATCTTTAAAAACCTTGAATGTTCAAGGTTATCGAGGATCTACTTCACTAACTGACATCTCATTGACAGACGTTGGTATTGAATTGGTTGTAGATTGACTAAATTGCAGCCCCTTTGGCATGTTTGGATCAGTTCCACTGTGGATGAAAAATGCAGGCTGATTAGGTATTGGTAGAGTAACAGAGTAACTGTCTAGCATAAGAACTATTGTTGCCATTGTAGGTCTAACCGCTGAATCTTCTTGGACACAGAGTAAACCAATATGGATGCATCTGATAACTTCATTCGGAGTATAGGATTCTCTTAATGTGGGGTCCATCATTTGCAAGGGTGCTCCATCCTTCCAAAGTTTCCAGGCCTGTATCAAAATATCATCATGCATTTATTATGATGTGATCACTATTTTCCTTTTCCCTAGAAGCACACGATTCGAACGAATTAACCCAAGTTGGGCAAATTAAATTATATATAATATTTGCTCTACTCACATAGCTCAATAAATCTTCAGCAGCGTCTGTTTGATAGAAAGAGCTATTCTTCTTGCCACTTATAATCTCCATAATGAGGACTCCAAAACTGTACACATCAGACTTAGCAGAGAACTCTCCATGCATTGCATACTCCGGAGACATGTAACCACTAATTAACACATATTGAACCATCAATACAGCACTGTCAGCACAGGGAACAAAACACAGAAGTCTAGAAGAATGACAATGCTATTTTACTTTTGTTTGATTGAAACTGCTAAGAAATTTAAACTAGTTCTGATTGTTAGATTGTTTGAACTGGAAACCAGCGTATATGCTGCAAGAAAGATAATGAAAACTCATACTTACTATGTCCCGACAATCCTACTGGTATTTCCTCGAGTTTGATCCACTCCAAATATTCTTGCCATGCCAAAATCTGAGATTTTTGGATTCATGTCTCCATCCAACAATATGTTGCTAGCTTTAAGATCACGATGTATAATTTTAAGCCTAGAATCTTCATGAAGATATTGAATGCCTCGAACAATCCCTTGAATAATCTTGTAACGTCTTGTCCAATCCAACACCCCTTGCTTTTCAGGGTCTACACAAGAACAAATATTCAATTCATCAGAAAAATGTCAAATAAAACTGAAGCAATTTAATGAAACATAGAAACACGTAAAAAAATAAAATTTAATACAATTTTATTGTGGGTATTGTTAATTTAATGAATACTAAACTGTATTAATATTAGTTATGCATAGCTTCCTCAAGTTTAGTCTCATACATACTGAATCAGATAAAATCTGGAAAATTAAAATCAAAGCAGGCATGTAAAGTGTACAGGGTACACTAGACAGAATTCTGATAAGATGAACCTACCAAAAAGAATATAGTCAAGGCTTTTGTTGGGTACAAATTCGTAAACAAGTATCTTTTCTTCTCCTTCCAAGCAAAATCCCAGAAGCCTCACTAAATTTCTGTGTTGAAGCTTGGCAACCACCACTACTTCATTCTTAAATTCTTCTCCACCTTGTCCAGAGTTTTTGGAGAGTCTCTTGACAGCTATTTCTTGTCCGCTTGGAAGATTGCCCTGAATTTTGCATATATAATTAAATGGTACATACACAGATTGGTATAATTTCCTTGTTATAAAGAAACAGAAAGCGTGCTAACTTCATACCTTGTAAACCTCACCAAATCCACCTTCACCTAGCTTGTTAGCTTCAGAAAATTTGTTTGTGGCTGCTTCAATTGTACCGAAATCAAATCTCAAGGATTCCACAGTGGTGATCTCACTTGCTGCTAAGAAGCGAAATTGTATGCCTATGAGATAAAATTACAACTCCATAGTGTGCAAATATAAACCAAAAAGTTAATATCTTTTCAATATACTTGCGATCCTTACTTTTTTGGTCTTGTACAGAGTCATGCTTCTTCCTCGTTCTTTTACTTAAGAAGCAAATGCCCACGATAAATAGCAGCACAGCCACTGTAATTGGAACCACAATTGCAACAATTGTCCCTGATGAGATCCCACTATCTCCTGCATTTCCAAAATGAAGTAATTTTATTACAAACGCTTGTAGACAACTGCAATTTATTGATATGTCTCAGTAGCAAATGATTCCAATGGTCCATCATATTCTTCTATTGGTCTTGTTTCTCGTGATTTTATTTTTATTTTTTTGTAAGAATACAAGGTTGAGGTATCCTCACATTTTTTTAATGTAGAAGTAATCTCCGTTCAAGCGTCAACTTTGCTAACTGAGCCTCGTGATTTGTTTCTCAAGATATTTGCAGCTGGAGAAATACAACAATTGAAAGAATAAAATTTTGAACTTTATTACCTCCCGAATTTGAAGAATTTGTTGGAGGAACAACCCCTGCTGGTGGAGGCGTTGGTACAGTAGCAGTGGAGCGATAGAAAGGGTACAATTCATACCTAACGTTGCAGCTGGGATATAGAACTCTCCCTCCCTGCTTTCCTTCACAGCACCATGGAAGGTCCCCTATCACACCACGAAGACACCTTCTGCAATCTTGGGGTGACAAGTCCTGTGTGCACTGAGCTAGGCAGTAGAGTCTCTGAAACCCAGATATGTTTGCTTCCTTTGTGGCGTACTTCTTGGCACCAATAGGAAAATTGGCTGCCTCGTCTGCTGTTTGGTTTATGGTTAAGAATAATAAACGCATGAAGCTTTCCTGGTTTGAGATGTTGGCGGTGTTCAACAGGCCAACCCTAGGCCTTGTGTCCACGGTGGAGAAGAAAGACCGGTTGGAATACCGAACCATGCATTCCTCGTACCAAATCACAGCCTCTTTGGACAAGGAGCACTCTGAGGATAGTCGCTGGGTTGCGTTTACTACGCACTGTCGACATAGCTGAGAGGGGACGTCACCCCTGCACATGAACAGTCCATAGACTGAGTCGGAGGGGTTTCTGCCTGCGACTGTGGTGTTGTAGAATTCTGTGTTGGCTGCAGCGTTGGAAGATAAGGAAGAAAGGAGGGCCCTGAGGTCCACTTGGAAGGCGCTGTTGGCAATGGTTCTGTTGCTTGAGCAATTCTGGTAAGTAGGGTCCTGTGCATTAGTAGTTGCAAAGTTGAGGTAGCTAACAATGATAAAGAGGAAGAGAAGCTTAAAGGAAGCCATGGATGTGTTAATGGGTCTGCTAATCTTTGAGAGCACTACCATACCATGAATATATGATGTGTTGCAGTTTATAGTTTGCGAAGATTTCTATGTGTATTGTGATGGCAAGTGGGGTGTACCTGAAATTTGTAGACACTTGCCATCGTAACATAGTTTGGAATGACAAGAGAGGGATAGGTCATAGATGCAAGCAAGTAAATGAAGCAGGCAAGTCAACCTTGTTATTATGTACTTATCGTTTTTCATTTTCTTCTCGGAGATTAATTTTCTCTGAAAAATCATTAAATTTATATGGATTATTATTATAAGATTTGGATTTTTTTAAGTGAGAGTCTATTTTATAAAATAAAATGTAAAATGATAATTATTGATAAAAAATTAAAAGAATAAATTTTTAAATATGCATGATTTATTATATAAGCATTTGTATTTTATAAAATTTTAAATAATTAATTTTTTTTAATAATTATCATTTCCTAATTTATTCTCTTAAACACATTCATTGTATTGAAAATGTTTCATAAAAAAATAGAAAAGGTCAAAATGTCAGATAGAAAACCGTGAGTGGATGTGGAAAATAAGGGGTGGCTGACTAAATTCTCCTGAGAATGGGTTAGGTGCATACTGGGACCGGGGACAACATTGAAGTGAACAACAGAAAGACCTTTGCATATATTGGAATTTTTTAGGTCATTGAGGCTTCCAAGTTATTTCTAACAATAGAAAGACCAAAAGACCCTTATATGTCATCATTGGAACTTTTGTTTCAAACAGGAATCTCTCGGTAGCTCTTCAGATTTTAATAATCACTTTATAACCCACTGATAAGGTTTTCTTTTAATATTCTCTTTCTCGTAAGGAAATAACCAATAAAGTGCCACATGTTGAATCCAGTATAACTGAAGGATGACACCTCGAACATATTAATGGCAGTATCCTGAGTGCCCATAAATAACTAATATTTAAATTGAATAGTGAATGATATAGCTAGGGGAGACTTGAATGTGGAGTTGACTGTGGGTTACATCATGTTTGTATTTATCTTCCCTAAATTTCTAATATTTGCATAATTTTAGTTGAGTTATATCTATATATTTTTTTGGTATGTCTCATCTCTTTTTAATGTTAATGCCAGCATATGGTTTAAAGGCGTCATAATAACAGAGATATATTGATTGGTTAATTTCAAAAGAGATATATTTTTATATCACTTTTATGCACGTTAATTTATGCACATACTTATGACATATTTAAATTTAATTAAATTTATATTTGAATTATTGAAAATATAATTATATTTACTTATATGACTCAAATATTTTTTTAATAAAAAAGGTCCAAAGCCTAGGATAACGCGGGGGAAAATAAGTTAATGTGTAAATAAAGTAATTTGTACGTATGAGATTTAAATCTCAAATGAACATAGTGCTACTTGAACTACAGTTCATATACATATGTGGCTTTAGTATATGACTTGGTGTGCAAAAAATATTTCTCATTTTAAAACTATATAAAAATATTCAACCACTATAATTATTGACAGAAATTGATTTTTACAATAAAAGATTCAATTTTAAAAATAATACTAAGCAACCAAATTTAAGGAGGAGAGTCGACAAATCTTCTATTGTGTAAAATTAAATTAAAAAAAATTGAGCTTGAATGATAGAGTGATGTATGAGTGAGTGTGTGATATTGAAAAAATATAAAAGTGTTGCATTAAAAATAAAAAAAGTATAAAAGAAAATAGTTTGGATTGAATAAGAAAGTAATAAAAAGACAAAAAATAATTGTGACTTATCTATTCGATCACGGCTTGATCAGTACAACTGGGACAGGTCGTTGGCCACATATATAGTTACCTACCAAACTAGTGCTGTTTCTATCGTTTGAAGTTCGCATTATTAATTATGCAGCATATATACCAACAAACGTTACGTTCAGTAAGTGAACTGTATTCTTAATATGAGACTATAAATTTAATTTTTGAAATAGATTATTGTTAAAAAAAAATTTTAGTCGCGACTGTAATTGAAAGATATTATTTTTACAATAAAAATAATATATGAAAATATCCTTATAAGTGAGTATATATATATATATATATATATATATATATAATGTTGCGTTACACACACATTTAAGTTGGAAATTAAAAATGATTACATCATTTTCAAGTCTTAATAATTTTAGGTACAACTTAGTATATTAACTTCAATAAGCATATTTAGTGTAAGATAAATGAAAATGAAATGAATGTTCAAAATAAACCAAATATTAAGAATGATACAAGTAGCAAAAATGTCATAATGTATACAAAATAACAGTTCAATCTTCGACTTCAAAACCTTAAATTTCTCTCCTTACCAGTTTGATGATCGGTCTCGTTTTATAACATTGGTAATATAAAGTTTAATTTCTTATTATATACCACAAAGGAATTTTAAATTTTAGACAAAGAATTATTCTTTCTGTCACTTATAATCTCCATGGTTGATGCTGTATACATACTGAACAGAGAACTCATACATTACATACACAAGGGACTTGCAACCTTAAAAATCAAAATCTTAATCCATAATTTGAAATGAAATTCAGAAATTATGATTCGCCACAAAAATATTAAATAAGATAGAAAAGTCTATTCACAAGCAAACTGATGCAACATATATACTAATTTCTTAGCAGGGGTTTTCGGGCTACATTGGGTACGCCTCCAATCTATTGGCCGAGCTGAAAGACATCCAACGTGGTTTACGTTTGTGCAGGGATGCTGGCTTCCATCAAGTTATTTGTGAATCGGACTCTCTGACCACCATTCACCTGGTTCATAGTAATATCACAGAGTTCCACGTTTATGGGTCCATAATGTTCTTGATATTAAAAGGCTCCTGGCTTTGGAGTGGGAAATCTCTCATACTCTCACGCTCCGTGAAGGTAACTTTAGTGCTGATTATTTGGCGAAATTAGGAGCTCAAGGAGATACTGGTTTC
Source organism: Styphnolobium japonicum (assembly GCA_023212625.1). NCBI lineage: Eukaryota > Viridiplantae > Streptophyta > Magnoliopsida > Fabales > Fabaceae > Styphnolobium > Styphnolobium japonicum. The sequence goes on from JALBWW010000013.1 coordinate 5,030,742, forward strand.
ACTGTTTGGAACTCACCTCCTGCCGGGATGGAGTTGCACCTCTTAGGGGATGCAACGGGTACTGTGTTTGTTAGGCGTTAGTCTTTTTGTTTGCAACGGGTACCTCGTAGCGAGATTGAGGAAGTTAACAAGGATAAATAAGAAGAAGACAGGCTTGAAGGAAGCCATGGATGTGTTAATCGATCTGTTAATTTTTGAGAAGCACTGCCATGAATCTAGTGTTGCAGTTTACAGTTTGTGAAATTTTCTAATGGCAAGTGGTCACCAGTACTTGAATAAAAGTTTTAGGGAGCAATGCTCAATATACAGTTAAACATCAATTTATTTAATCTAAACAAATAAATTTGGTAGGGTCTCGCTTAATTTAAAGAAATAAAAGAACATAGTAAACAAAAAAAAATAAACTAGTTAATTCTAATTTATAAAGATCGGTCAGCTAGAACAATTAAAAGAGAGAAACAAGGCAACAAAAAGAAATTAATATGACAATTTAATTTTAAAAGAACCAAAACAAGGGGAATGAAATAATAGACAAAACTAAAAAAAAGGAATAAATGATGGCAGGCTTCATTGTAGAGAAAGAAACTAGCATGGAAATCCAACACTTTCCCCTCCACATGCGCTGCCCCTCTACGCTGAATACTCTCTGAAGTGGGAAGGAATGAGGAAGCAAACCCTGAGGAATAGAAAAATAATAATATTTACGTATCACAAATTTTATATTATTTATATCATTTAATTAATAAGTTTGTTAATAGATTGCTTATAAGTTAGTAATTAATTTATAAATATATTAACTAAAAATTATATTATATTAATCAAGAATATTTATTGTTAATTAAATATAAAAATAATATAAAATTTTAGTTTATAAATATCTTTTACTTTAATAAAGTGGAGAGATAACTGATAAGCATGTAAAAAAAATTAGACTGATAAGTATGTAACAAAAAGAAAAATTGGAGTAATAACTATCTTATATTTCTGTATAAAAAAATTGAAAGTAGTTTTTGGAAATAGTTTTTAAAAAATGAATGACTGGCTACATTGAACTCTTAATTAACTAATTATTAACATTATATTCGGCTGGTTTATAAAATTTTATAAAAAAAAAGTCTTCGAATACAGTTTAGAGAATATTTAATATCTCTTAACAAATTTTAAAATATTAAATACTTTATTTTAATATTTTATAGTTTAAATCTTTAATTAATATCTTTAACTAATACCCAAAGACACTTTTTATAAAAATCTCCAAAAACATAAGGACTAGGGAGTCATGGACCCTGTAGCTCTCAAGTTCCGCCACTTAATTTGACTTGGACAGAGGGGGGATTAGGATAGATAGAAGCAAGTCAATGTAGGGAAGTCAAGCTTTTTATGTCTTTTCCATTTTCTTCAGGGAGGTTAATGCAATTCCATCTGAATAATCTTTTCAATCAATGCCCCAACGACGAAGACCAACAGAGCCAAAGAAGAAACATCAAAATGAATTAATGCAGCGGAAGGAAGTGGAACAGAAGAAGAAAAAGACAACGAAGCATTAATTATAAAGGAGACCGATTTCTTTGAAATTTCACTAGGTAAAACTTCCATCTCGTTCACTTCTTTTATTTTTTTGGTTTTGGGGTTATTATAATATTTTGATAAATTTAATATTTAAGATAAATTGTTAATTATTTATTAATTATTAATTTTATAATAAATATTTAAAATTTTATTAAATATAAATAATAATTAATAAATAATAAATAACTTATTTTAAATACTAATACCTTAAAAAAAATTAAAATAATCTCCTTTAACTAAGCTGATCGAGTGGCTTCAAATTAAGTGAGTTTTGATCTCAAAAAAAAAAAAACTTGAGTGGGTTTTGACCGATTGACTTAAACCTATTGTCAATTTAATCAGACCAATTAAGAATCATCAGTTTTTTTAATTGGATTTGATTCATGCAATTAATTCTTGCTCTGATTTTGATTTGCCACTTACCATAATGTATTTTTAATGAATTTTAAACTCTTAAATTTAATTTGCTAATTAAGTCATCTCTCATTTTTTGGGTATGATTATGACTTTTTCATTTGAATTTAAATTTTATTGGCTTTTATTTTATAAATTATTTATATCATCATTGAATTATGTAATAATACATTATTAAAATAATTTGAGGCTAATAACAATTATTTGAAACATTAAAATATTTTAATCATATATGATAACACATAATTACATAATAATTTTAAAAAAATTATATTAATTCCTTTTATTTTCTTCTCAAAGATTAATTCTCTATAAAAAAAAAAGAGATGATTGGAACTTTTTATGTCTTTTTAGAGTATCTTTAAGATGAACTAGTTTGGAAGGGAAGAAAAAGTATATGTAAATTTTTATTTTAAATTAAAAAATTAAAAATATTTATAAAAATAAATAAAGAATGATTGAAAGATTACATAATTACTTTTTATTTTATTTCTCACATTTTAAATTTTTTAAATATAAAGAATATTTATTTAAAATAAAAAATTATCTTCTTGATTGCCTTTTAGTTATCAGATTATTGTATTATTATGATGTACTTAGATTAATAATAAATTTTTTATATATGTTAGCCTTGACTATAAGTCTATAATAAACAAGATTGTTCATGGTATGAAATCCTTTTTTCATGTAAAATGGAGATGTGGGGGATCAAACTCCTGCCACAACCACAGTCTTTAATAAAGACTAAGAGAGATACCACTTGAGTTACACTATACTGATTCCATGGTTTGAAATCTGAATACAAGGAGACGTCCTTATTTTGTTACCAATTGCTAACTTTAATTCAACCAAACAAACATCTTTTTGTTTGGGAAAAAAATTCTATTTGCATATATAGATCAACTTTTGTAAAACTACATAATTGGTAAGCCACTACTACTTGGACACGGTTAGTGGTAAGGATTTCAATAGTTTCCAGGAGGTTAATTATATGTTGAAATACCAATAAAGGAATATGAAAATAAAAGGATATCATGTGTGATAAGCCTCAACCACATCAAGGAATGTGAGAGTAATTTTTCTATAAAAATAATATACATATCACACGGCCTCTAAATTCTCCATCTGCACAAAATATATATGGGTACTATAAATATTCTTCAATAGTTTCTTTTGGTCATTCTACGTTGCATAATCCATCCAAGAATTTTCTCCAATGATGGTATGAATTTCTCTTGGTTTTCTTTAGTATACTTGTAGTTTAAACTCAAACCAGGGGAAGGGAAACACCCAATTATTTCTAAATAGGTGATCACCGGGCCAGAGTCCTGGTGACAATTTTTCTTGCTATTGATGTGCCATTAGTTTTATGATTTATCATAATACCGAGATTTTCTTTTAACTGTCAAAGTTGTTTGGGATTTGGATGCCTCCAATACCTTTCTCGGTCATAAGTTTTATCGAAATTTTTCTAAAAGATAATACTCACGATGTCAAGAATATAATCAACAAGGTAAAAGTGAATATAATCTTTACTAGACAGGATGTCAGAATTCACAATGTTATATATACTTGTTTTGTAGCCTAAATTTCTTTGCTTTATTAAATGATTTTAGGATCACTCAAAGATTTCTAATGGGCAAAAGATTAAGGAATAAAATAAAAAAGAAGCTCATAATTCGATCTCTACCGTTAAAAGCTCCTAATGACATTTTATTGTTATACATTAAAAAAATTAGTAGATCGATAATGGTATCAAAAGAAAAATTAACTTACTACCGAGGAAGAAATTTACTTATAGACATTTCATTAACAGAGAATGGTGTGGAATTGTTGACAGATTGACTAGAACTTGATTCCTTTGCAACTTCTCTTGGATCCATTCTACCGTGTATGAAAAATGCTGGTTCTTGAGGAGCTGGCAATTCAATCGAGTGGCTACTAAGATATAAAACAACTGTCACCATTGTAAGTCTAGCATTTGGGTTTTCTTGAACACATAATAAACCAATCTGTATGCATTTAATGACTTCAATTTGAGAATAATTTTCTTTTAAATTCGGGTCCAATATGCTTAATGATGTTTGATTCCTCCACTGTCTCCAAACCTGTAACAATTTTGTCAAATTAAATATCCAAATTATTACACTTTCTATGCGTTTGAATCAAAATTATCAGTGTACATCTATGATATGTTGCCATATGAGCATCAATGAAAGGAAACAAATTTCAATCGAGTGGCTACTAAGATATAAAACAACTGTCACCATTGTAGGTCTAGCATTTGGGTTTTCTTGAACACATAATAAACCAATCTGTATGCATTTAATGACTTCAATTTGAGAATAATTTTCTTTTAAATTCGGGTCCAATATGCTTAATGATGTTTGATTCCTCCACTGTCTCCAAACCTGTAACAATTTTGTCAAATTAAATATCCAAATTATTACACTTTCTATGCGTTTGAATCAAAATTATCAGTGTACATATATGATATGTTGCCATATGAGCATCAATGAAAGGAAACAAATTTCAAGATTATTGCACTCACATAGCTCAGGAGGCCATCAGCAACACGGTGGGATTCATAAGAACTTACATTCTTTTTTCGAGTAATAATCTCTAGAACCATGACTCCAAAACTAAAAACATCTGATTTCTCAGAAAATTGCCCAAGCATTGCATATTAAGGGGACATATAACCACTATAAAATAAAATAAGTAAATGACAATTTAGCTAAAACATACCATGTGAAAAAGTGGGTGAGGAAAGGATGGGAATGAGCATTCAAAACTTACTATGTTCCAACAATCAGTGACAATAAGAAGAATTGTCCACAAGTATCTAATTCAAAATGAAACCACAAATAGCACACTGCACAGTGAGTCTGATATATTTCAATGATCCAAATTTCCTCATAAAACAGCATATGAACCAAACAACATTATATCAGTTCAAAGGTCATACATTAAGGATCCTAAGGTTCAAACTCGCATACAAATCTGTGCACACATTTATTGAAAATATCGAGTCTTTTACTCATAAACTTGTCATTTTCCTGACAAAACTAAGTATTTCAATTTCAATCCAAATGCAAAATCAACACACCACAGGTTCAATCAAAAGAAATCATATCACAGAATCCAAGTGGTTCCTCATATGCACATTCAACAGGACAAGCACAACAGCATCAATTAGAGATCCTAGTACACAGAATCGAAACTAATGAGTAAACAAAATAAATTTCTGACACAACAGTACTAGTTAGTCATTTTATTATGATCAATGTAACTGATAACTGAACACAACGGCAATCAGCTAGCTATTTAACCTTAGAAAATTACATTTATACAGATAATAGGAGTAGACCAAAAGGATTACCGAAGATGAACTCAAAGTCCAGGCTGCAGTGCTTTGGGAACCACAGGTCTGCCTCCTCTAGAATTCTTCCTCTCTCTCGAAAACAAAGAAAAGGGCTCACCCAAAAAGCAAAACACTCTTACTCTCAGAATAAAGTTTCAATCCCCACCCCTCAAAAAACCTCTCTTAAAAACAGACCCCTCTGCTCCTATTTATACCAAAATTACAAAACCTAAACAAAAAAAAGGATAAACAAAACAGATTATAAAAAAAACTTTTGCTAAGCTCCACGGATTAGGGGTACAGGGAGACAGAAGCGCACTCCGCGGCTTTATGGCTGGTGCGTGGGCATACTGCAGATGACTTGGCGCGGGGAAATGGTCCCCCCCTCCCTTGGCGGCGTGGTGCAGGCGGTATAAGGGAAAAAGGGAAAGAAAGGACGAGGAGAGAAAGGGGGTGCAGGGATTTGTTGGGGAAGAAAAGGGAAAGGAGAGAAAGAGGGGTGGTTTGGGCGCGGCTGGTAGTGGGCGTGGCGTGGTGGTGGTGCAGAGCAAGCGGTCTAGTACAGGGGAAGCGGTCCAGCGGGGGTCGCGGCTTGTTGCTGGTTGCTGGGCGGCGTGACAGAGGGAAAGGGATAGGGAGGTGGCGCGATGCTGGTGAGCGGGTGCAGGGGCTGTTGGGGAAGAAAAGGGAAAGGAAAGAAAAGGGGTGGTTTGGGCATGGGTTTTTGCTGAGGGGGAAATGGAAAGAAAGGGGAAAGGGAAAGAGATAGGGGTTAGGTCGGGTGGTTTGGGGTTTGGACCGAATTGGGTTTGGTTTGGATCTTGGGCTTGGACCATGGCCTTGGTCCAAGCCAGATGGGTTAGGACCCCCTTTTTCTTTTTTTCAAGCTTTTGGTTTAAGCCCCAAATAGGTTAGGGGAAGAAGAATTTGGGCTTGGCTGATGGGATTAGGTAGATGGACCGGGTCTTGGATCTAGATTGGGTAAGATACTTGGCTGATCATTATTTTGTAATTTTTTTAAATTTTAAATTTTTGTATTTTTGTTTAGGAATTAATTAGCTAATCAATACCCTTTTTTCTAATTTTGGATATAATTGTCTAATTGATTACTTTCCCTTCTTTTTTCCTATTTTCTTATTATTTTTAAATTTTATTTTTATTTTTCTCCTTTTTTTTTCTAATTTTCTTTTTTCTTGTTTTTTTAATATAATGTTGTTTTTGTTTTTGTTTTTTTTTAATTGGCCAAATAACAACAACAATTTTTGGAGCTCGGACAAAATACGATGTGCACAATAACAAAGACCATCTTGGCAAATTTGATTCAAAGACTGATGATGGAATCTTTCTCAGGTACTCAACTACAAGCAAAGCTTATACGTGGCGTTTGGTACACGGATTATTTTTTCATTCTTGGGAATCTTTACATAGGAATATTGGATTCCTATGTTTGGTACAAGTTTTGAAAAAACATTCCCATCCAAGAATGATTCCCGGAAATGATTTTTGCTCAATATTCCCACACTTTCATTCTCATGGGGGGAGGTGAGTTTGCAACATTCCCATGACATGGGAATATTTTTGTCATGTGAAATGTCCAAAGTACCTACCGTTCTATCATCATGTCATCAACCAACCATCTCCACGTCATTGTTGGCGATCGCCATCCACCACCATCGACCACCGTCCGTGGCGACTAGTTACCAGAATCCAGCCACCCGTGTCGCCGCCGGTAGTTGATAGTGTCGGCGACTTCGACCACCGTGCCGGTCACTGAAATCCAGCCACCCTTGTTGCCGCTAGCGATTGACGGTGACCTTGACCGTCGCGTCAAACACTGGAATCTGACTACCTATGCCACCGCCTGCAGTTGACAATTAGTTATTGGAATCAGGCTATCCTTGTCGGACGATGGCCGACAACTTTGGTCTGTCGCCAGCCCCCAGAATCCGGCCACTCGCCGCCGTTGGTAATTGACAGTCACTGACTTAGACCACCATTAGCCCGCCTGCAGTTGGAGTCATTCTCAGGAATTTTTTGGTTAACCAAACATAGTAATAATCATTTCTGGGAATATCATTCCGAGGAATGTTATTCCTGGAAATGTTTTTTCAAAGCTTGAACCAAACGCCCCAATAGAGTTTTTAATAAAAGAACTCAAGTAGTGGAATAAACCATGCATGTAGCATTTGATGAATCTAACAAGTTTTCTGTGAGTCAACTTGTTCCAGCACAGGATGATGAAGGACAGGTACAGAAGAATCAAAGTAATCAAACTACTTATGCAGAGATTCAAGAATCTGTCCCTGACAGAGATGAGCCAACTCATCAAGCTGCTCCTGACATCTCATTAGGCTGCTCTTGACATCTCATCCAAAGACACACATCAAAATTTGCCAAGAGAATGGAGATTCTCTGCTACTTATCCTCGAGAATTCATCATTGGAGATCTAACTCAAGGAATAGAACCAGATCCTCCTTCAAACACAACAACTTGGCACTCCTATCTCAACTTGAACCAAAAACCATTGATGAAGCTTTGGATGATCAAGCTTGGATTCATGCAATGAAAGAGGAACTACAACAATTTTATAAGAATCAAGTCTGGAAGCTTGTTCCAAAACCTGTAGACTGCACAATCATTGGGACTAGATGGGTTTTTCGCAACAAACTTGATGAAAATGACAAATTGTGAGAAACAAAGCAAGACTAGTAGCCCAAGGTTACAACCAGCAAGAAGGAATTGACTTTGATGAGACTTATGCACCTATTGCCAGAATTGAAGTCATACGTATGTTGCTTGCATATGCATCTCATAAAGGTTTCAAACTTTACCAAATAGATGTCAAAAGTGCATTCTTTAATGGTGTCATTAAAGAAGAAGTGTTTATCAAACAACCCCCTGATTTTGAAAATAAAAGGTTTCCAAATCATGTGCTTAAGCTTTCAAATGCCCTTTATGGCCTAAAGCAAGCTCCAAGAGCTTGGTATGAAAGACTTAGCAATTTTCTTGTTGAAAATGGTTTTGAAAGAGGGAAAGTTAACACAACTTTATTTACTAAATCTTTTAAGCATGATACTTTATTAGTTCAAATCTATGTTGATGACATTATATTTGGTTCAACTAATGAAGTTTTAAGCAAGGAATTCTCTGAACTTATGACTAATGAGTTTGATATGAGTATGATGAGTGAGCTAACCTTCTTCCTTGGACTTCAAGTTAAACAACTTGAAGAAGTCATATTTATTAATCAAGAGAAGTACACAAGAGAGCTCTTGAAAAGATTTGTGATAGATAAGGCAAAACCAATGTCAACACCAATGCATCCACCTTGCAAATTAGACAAAGATGAAAATGGTAAGATAGTAGATGAGAAAAGGTATAGAGATATGATTGGTTCATTGCTATATTTAACCTCCTGTAGACCAGATATTATGTTTAGTATTTGCTTATGTGCAAGATTCCAATCAAATCCTAAAGAATCTCATTTAATGGCTGTCAAAAGGATTTTTAGAAATTTACTTAGAACTTCATCTTATGGCTTATGGTATCCTACTATTAATCATTTTGATCTTATTGGATATTGTGATGCTGATTTTGCTGGAGATAAAGTGGATAGAAGAAGTACTAGTGGGTATTGTCAATTTATTGACAATTCTCTAATATCTTGGACCAGTAAGAAGCAAAGTTCAGTTACTCAATCAACAACAGAAGCAGAATACATGGCTACATCCTGTTGTTGTTCACAACTGATTTGGATGAAACAACAATTGGTTAATTATTCTTTGCATTTTGATCATATACCCCTGTTGTGTGACAACACTAGTGCTATAAATTTGACTAAGAATCCTATTCAGCACTCAAGAACCAAGCACATAGAAATAAGACATCATTTTATATGTAATCATGTGCAAAAGGGGAACATTGAAATTTCATTTGCGAATTCTGACCAACAATTGGTAGATATCTTTACAAAACCTCTTCAAGAAGAAAGATTTTGCTCTTTAAGAAAAGAAATTGGGATGTCTAGTTCTATGGACTTAACTTGAGAAGCTCTGTTGAGGAATTCTTACTCAACTTCATAGTCCCCAAGTGTTTCTCTGTTCGTAATCACTTATTTGCTACATAATCATATCATTCATTGCACATATTTCAAATTCAACTTATTGCATAACTTTTTGCATAATGTGTTTGAAGTGTTCTTAACTGCATGCACAACATTATCTTTGCATATTTATGTATTTTATAGTGGTTTGAATTCTTTTGAAACTGATTTGCAAATTTTGAATATTCAAAACTCTTTATAATGCATTTGCATAAGAATATGCTATCCAAAATGATGACTTGTTCACTTTCAAGTGAATATAAAGTGTTTAGTTGTTGGAGTACTTTGAGAAAGTCACTGTAACAACAGATGTGCCACATTTCATTTTTACTAAAACCACGTTTCATTTTTACTAAAAAGGAAAAATCTGCAGAAAATTAATTTTTACTCTCAGTAAGCTACCTGGTGTTTTCGATGAGCTAGCCCATCACGTGTTTTGCATAATCTTTACCCTGCTTTTGAATATTATTATTTTTAAGTCAAAGATACTTTGGCAGTTATCTGACATGTTATATGTGCCACCTTAAATGTCTCCACGCCTACTTACATCTAAATGGCAGTTTCAACTCTTTATCCTTCCAACTCCCGAATCTCTTTCACTTAAAAAGAAACCTCTCATTAACTACCCACTAAGAGCCAAAACCACCTTTTCAGATTATATTCCCCTCTCTATGACGTTACTTCCTCTACTCACCAAAGTTCTCTGTCCTTCTCTCCCACTATAAGACAAACCCTACTTTAAAATGGTCAAGACAAGAGGAGGTAAAACACTCTCTATTTCCAGACATTCAGATAGATTGAGAGCCCTCAATATGAGAATCAAAATGAGAGCAAATAAGCCCAAGGATATTCCACTTGTGGCACTGGAATCAGATGATGAGCAACACCACGAGGAAGTGGAAATGGTGGATGCTGCTGAATCCCATTCTGAAATGAATAACAACTCGAAAAGTGAATCCATGTCACATGCAACTGACTCAGATGACCCAGACATTGAAGTCTCTGATCAAGATAGTTCACCAGAGGACAATCCTTAAAAGAGCTCCTGAAGAGCAAGTAGAAGGAGAAAGTTGAGAAGAAAAGAAAAGAGAAAGAGAAGAAGGAAGAAGGAAGAAGAGAAAAAGAAAAAGAAAGTTGCTGGAAAATCAAAAGGGTTCAATGTAAATATGTTCAGAAGCCACTTAAACTACAAGAAATTCAAGTCCAACTTTGAAGGACGTGTTCTGGCCCAAAGCAACATAGTTAACTTGTCATCCTTTACTGAGAAAGGATTTCTGCTCAATGACTACTTTGATGCTTAAGGTTGGCAACCCTTTTTAAAGATCAACGAGCTTGGTTACCCACACTTGGTAAAGGCATTTTACAGCAACCTTACCCTTGATGGCTTATCTGCTTATTCCTATGTCAAAGGAACAGACATTGTTATCAACTCCCACTTTGTGAAAAAAGCCCTTGGAGTTAAGGAAAAAGGTGCATGAGAGTACTGTTTCAATAGACAGAGTGATACCCTCAATGTCACTTTTGAGGAAGCTGTGAAGGCTGTAAGCACTAACCCTGCTGCAATTGACAAAGGGAAAGCTACTCATGCTTCATTGGGTGCTAGGTATACATATCTGCACAAGATAGTGGCTAAGGCCATTGTTCCAAAAAATAGATGTTTTTCTCAGGTCACAATGCTTGAGACCATGGTGCTCTATCATCTCATCAAGATTATTCTCATTTCCCTCAATCATCTCATCATCAATCATATGGCTGAATGTGCATTCACCAAGAAGATTGTCAATCTACCTTATGACATGGTATTAACCAGATTCTTCAAGTACTTTGAAGTAGACCTCACTGATGAGCAATCTGAACATGTGCAAGATATCTCTCTATATCTGGTGTATTGATATTTGCCATACATCTCATGGTTATCTACTTTAATTTCTCTCAATTAACTAGGATTATGCTTCCTTTTAGTATTTTTGCTTAGGATTTTCATCTAATTTAGTTTACTTGTTTGTTTAGTCAAGTTTAGTAGTTATTGCACTTTTAAGTTCAGTTTTTCTCATTAAAATTGCTTTGGTTGGTTTTAGGTGAAGTTCAAGTTAGAATTAGCTGCAATTGGGAGAAGAAAGCGGAGGAGAAGAACATCATTTTTGCTGGAAGTTCAGCGCTTGAGCGCCCAACCCAGCGCTTGAGCGCTCACAAGGCAGAAACAGCACTAAATCTCGGGACATCCACCGCTCGACTGGTGGAACACCAGTGCTTGAGCGCGCGCAACACTGAAGAAGTTCTTTTCTACCACTCGCGCGCTTGAGCGCCCAACAGCCAGCGCTTGAGCGCTGGATCACTTACTGATATGCAATTTCAACAGTATTAAGGGAAACTAATGGGTTTTTGAGGGGGTTCTGAATCTTTTGGAGAAAGAGACGACGACTGACCTAAGGAAAGAGAAAACAACATGGTTTCAAGAGCTTGAGGATTATCACCCAACTTCAAGGCTTGCTAAGGGGGATTTCTTCTCTCTTTTCATCTTTATTGCTTTCCTTCTCTATGAGTAGCTAAACCCCTTTAGTTAGGGCGAAGATGTAGTTTGTCTTGGACCATGTAATTGGATTTCTTTGATTAATCTAAGTTTCTTTTCATTGAATTGAGTATTTATCATTGTTCCTAATGCTTTTGTGAATTGGCCACTCATGAATTGATTGAGCATCCATAGATTATGTTGGAAAACTAATGTATGGTTGAGCTATATGATAAATACCATGAACTGATTGAGTCTAGGAATAAAACTATCAATTTGTGTGGTGCTTAAGGGAGCTTTTATCTTTTTATGCCTTGAATGTTTGAGATTTGATTAAGGAATTAATTTTATTTTAGGTGTTCAAGAGAATTGGTGCACCAAAGGGTTGTGCATTGATTATTTTAGTAGTTCTTACCATCAATTCAAGAGAAGAAATTGAATTAATTTAAGGATTTTTAATTGCATGTGAAGAAATAAACGAAATTGGACCCCTAACTCATCTCATATTGATTCTCTTCCATTTTATTTTATTAGCGTTTGTTTTGCTTATTACTTTCTGTTGATTAGTTGTTTAGTCTTTTTGGCTATTCCCTTGTGAACTCCATTCGATCCAAAGTATTCGATTAGCTTAGATAGTATTGATTGAGTGAATTGGTAATTGACAAACACAATCTCTGTGGGACGATAACTCTCTTATCACTTTATTACTTGCATGACTTGGTACACTTGCCAATAGTCCAACAAGTTTTTGGCGCCGTTGCCGGGGATTGTGGATTTGTCAATATCTTTAGTAGCTTACGATATACTAATTTAGGCACCATTTTAATTTTCAATTTCTTACTTTTTGTTTTGCATTTATTTTACTTGTAAACTCACATTTGAGCTGGTTGTCCCTTGTATGTGACAAGAGGTTGTCGAGACCTGTCAAATAATAAAAATTACCGGTTCACAAACTAATTTGTAGTATAGAGAATGAACCGAATTGTCTCCCAAGAATCCAGAAATAACAAAGATTTAATCAAATCAAGATAATTAAAATGGGGTTTTGATGATTTGAAAAGATAATACACTAGTTGAATTAAAGGAAAGTAATTAACAAATTAACCAATCCAAGGAAATTTACCGATCTTGAGTTTAACTTATCATTGATCACAATGAATCCACTTAATTGCTAATCGTGTTCTTGGCCTTAGATCACATCAAGACGCCTCAACATGATCCAAGAATCCTCTAATAGATAAGCATCTAGGATTTAATTAACCAAGATTAGATAAAGTAAGCACCATCTAAACATAGATTAACTTAAGATCGGGGATTTAACCAAGCTAAACAATCCATCAAAAATCTTTGATATATTGTTTAGTCTTTGTGATCCTCTTTGAATACATGATAATAAAGCTATTATCACATCAACATCTAAATCAAATTAAGCAATTCAATCTAGATAAAAATCAAAAGAGGAAGAAGATAAACTTGAATAACAATTAAGTAATATGAACAAGCGAAACAATATCTCCAAATTAAACATCAAGATGGCTAATCCCTTGGATTGATTATATGAGGCTAGCCTTCCATGGATGGGAAGAAAGAACTCAGAAATAAAAGAACAAAAACGAAATTGTAAAGAGAATGAAGAAGAAGAGAAAGAAAACTCTCACAAATACTCAAACTTTCTTCAAACTTACTTAAAATTGAATGATGTATAATACAAAGAAATTGACTCTATTTATACTAATCATAGAAGCCAATTTGTAATTGAAAATAATCTAAATACAAGCTGTAAAAACATGGAAATTATCAAATAAGGAAGCTTAATGCATGGTTGGTGGGTTGGTGCATGGTAGGTGGGTTGGTGTATGGTTGGTGGCTTTTAGTCGGAACTCTTATCCGACTTCGACTTGATTTTCATGACTTAGACGGTGCATTTTAGCTTAGAGGTCTCATGAAATTTGTAGCCAATTGTCTCCTTGAAATTTTGACTTTGGAATCATGCCATTTAGACTTTTAGAACTCAAGATATGCTAAAAACACTGCACCTACCTCAAGTTAGGTTGGCAGAACGTGTTTCCAAATTCAAACCAACTTGTAGCTACATAATAATGCCTAAAACGACATCTATTGACTATATAGTCTTCAGTGAAGTTTGAGATATAGGTCTTATCTTTCCAATGACCAAATTTCAGCCTAAGCGGAGGCCTATAGCTCACTATATAGTCCAATATGTGTACACTGCCCAGATTTCCGTGACAGCAAACCCACTCTGCATTACAGGGATATTTTGGACCCTTAGAAGTCTGATCCAGCTCTTGAGTTCTTCATAAAACTTGTAGAGGATTGTCTTAGCTTTCCAAAGACACCAAGATCACCTCAAATGGATCTCCAAGTCCCAAGTTATGGCCTAACCAAGGAAGAAAGGTCAAAATGCATCAAAATCCGAAAATTATTCAATATTTGCATTAAAGCCCAATGAAGCCCAACAACATTAAACTCATCTAAAATACTAATATTGGGCACAATAAACATCTAATAATGCCTAATACAAAGCTAACATAAGTGTCTCAAATTGATTGATCAGTATGCGAGTGCATCAGAATCCAGACGCATTGCTATTTGATCCGAAAATTGAAAGAACAACAAGAGGACATAGAAGAACAACCAAGGAAAGAATAAGAACTGAAAGAGAAGTTATGGCAGAAGTAAACGAAGACAGACGTCGCACTTTGGGTGATTATGCAACTCCCCCTGCTGAAAGGTGTTCAACTAGCATAATGCGACCCCCCATTCAAGCGAATAACTTTGAGATCAAACCACCTCTTCTACAATTTGTTTAGCAAGATAAGTTTGGGGGAATTCATTCTGAATATCCAAGCTTGCACATAAACAAAGTCTTAAAGTTGTGTGACACTATCAAGTTCAATGGACTAGCGATAATGCTATAAGGCTAAGGCTTTGACAAGAGGTTGTCGAGACCAAATAAATAAAATTTACCTGCTCACAAACTAATTTGTAGTATAGAGCATGAACCGAATCGTCTCTCAAGGATCCAAAAAGAACAAAGATTTAATCAGATCAAGATAATTAAAATGGGATTTTGATGATTTGAAAACATAATACACTAATTGAATTAAAGGAAAGTAATTAACAAATTAACCAATCCAAGGAAATTTTACCGATCTTGAGTTTATTCCATCATTGATCACAAGAAATCCACTTAATTGCTAATCGTGTTCTTGGCCTTAGATCACATCAAGACGCCTCAACATGATCCAAGAATCCTCTAATAGATAAGCATCTAGGATTTAATTAACCAAGATTAGATAAAGTAAGCACCATCTAAACATAGATTAACTTAAGATCGGGATTTAACCAAGCTAAACAATCCATCAAAATCTTTGATATATTGTTTAGTCTTTGTGATCCTCTTTGAATACATGATAATAAAGCTATTATCACATCAACATCTAAATCAAATTAAGCAATTCAATCTAGATAAAAATCAAAAGAGGAAGAAGATAAACTTGAATAACAATTAAGTAATATGAACAAGCGAAACAAGATCTCCAAATTAAACATCAAGATGGCTAATCCCTTGGATTGATTATATGAGGCTAGCCTTCCATGGATGGGAAGAAAGAACTCAGAAATAAAAGAACAAAAACGAAATTGTAAAGAGAATGAAGAAGAAGAGAAAGAAAACTCTCACAAATACTCAAACTTTCTTCAAACTTACTTAAAATTGAATGATGTATAATACAAAGAAATTGACTCTATTTATACTAATCATAGAAGCCAATTTGTAATTGAAAATAATCTAAATACAAGCTGTAAAAACATGGAAATTATCAAATAAGGAAGCTTAATGCATGGTTGGTGGGTTGGTGCATGGTAGGTGGGTTGGTGTATGGTTGGTGGCTTTTAGTCAGCAACTCTTATCCGACTTCCAGCTTGATTTTCATGACTTAGACGGTGCATTTTAGCTTAGAGGTCTCATGAAATTTGTAGCCAATTGTCTCCTTGAAATTTTGACTTTGGAATCATGCCATTTAGACTTTTAGAACTCAAGATATGCTAAAAACACCGCACCTACCTCAAGTTAGGTTGGCAGAACGTGTTTCCAAATTCAAACCAACTTGTAGCTACATAATAATGCCTAAAACGACATCTATTGACTATATAGTCTTCAGTGAAGTTTGAGATATAGGTCTTATCTTTCCAATGACCAAATTTCAGCCTAAGCGGAGGCCTATAGCTCACTATATAGTCCAATATGTGTACACTGCCCAGATTTCCGTGACAGCAAACCCACTCTGCATTACAGGGATATTTTGGACCCTTAGAAGTCTGATCCAGCTCTTGAGTTCTTCATAAAACTTGTAGAGGATTGTCTTAGCTTTCCAAAGACACCAAGATCACCTCAAATGGATCTCCAAGTCCCAAGTTATGGCCTAACCAAGGAAGAAAGGTCAAAATGCATCAAAATCCGAAAATTATTCAATATTTGCATTAAAGCCCAATGAAGCCCAACAACATTAAACTCATCTAAAATACTAATATTGGGCACAATAAACATCTAATAATGCCTAATACAAAGCTAACATAAGTGTCTCAAATTGATTGATCAGTATGCGAGGTACTGTAAATCCAGACGCATTGCTATTTGATCCGAAAATTGAAAGAACAACAAGAGGACATAGAAGAACAACCAAGGAAAGAATAAGAACTGAAAGAGAAGTTATGGCAGAAGTAAACGAAGACAGACGTCGCACTTTGGGTGATTATGCAACTCCCCCTGCTGAAAGGTGTTCAACTAGCATAATGCGACCCCCCATTCAAGCGAATAACTTTGAGATCAAACCAGCTCTTCTACAATTGGTTTAGCAAGATCAGTTTGGGGGAAGTCAGTCTGAATATCCAAGCTTGCACATCAACAATGTCTTACAGTTGTGTGACACTATCAAGTTCAATGGACAAGCGATAATGCTATAAGGCTAAGGCTTTGACAAGAGGTTGTCGAGACCCGTCAAATAAATAAAATTTACCGGTTCACAAACTAATTTGTAGTATAGAGCATGAACCGAATCGTCTCTCAAGGATCCAAAAAGAACAAAGATTTAATCAGATCAAGATAATTAAAATGGGATTTTGATGATTTGAAAACATAATACACTAATTGAATTAAAGGAAAGTAATTAACAAATTAACCAATCCAAGGAAATTTTACCGATCTTGAGTTTATTCCATCATTGATCACAAGAAATCCACTTAATTGCTAATCGTGTTCTTGGCCTTAGATCACATCAAGACGCCTCAACATGATCCAAGAATCCTCTAATAGATAAGCATCTAGGATTTAATTAACCAAGATTAGATAAAGTAAGCACCATCTAAACATAGATTAACTTAAGATCGGGGATTTAACCAAGCTAAACAATCCATCAAAAATCTTTGATATATTGTTTAGTCTTTGTGATCCTCTTTGAATACATGATAATAAAGCTATTATCACATCAACATCTAAATCAAATTAAGCAATTCAATCTAGATAAAAATCAAAAGAGGAAGAAGATAAACTTGAATAACAATTAAGTAATATGAACAAGCGAAACAAGATCTCCAAATTAAACATCAAGATGGCTAATCCCTTGGATTGATTATATGAGGCTAGCCTTCCATGGATGGGAAGAAAGAACTCAGAAATAAAAGAACAAAAACGAAATTGTAAAGAGAATGAAGAAGAAGAGAAAGAAAACTCTCACAAATACTCAAACTTTCTTCAAACTTACTTAAAATTGAATGATGTATAATACAAAGAAATTGACTCTATTTATACTAATCATAGAAGCCAATTTGTAATTGAAAATAATCTAAATACAAGCTGTAAAAACATGGAAATTATCAAATAAGGAAGCTTAATGCATGGTTGGTGGGTTGGTGCATGGTAGGTGGGTTGGTGTATGGTTGGTGGCTTTTAGTCAAGAACTCTTATCCGACTTCCAGCTTGATTTTCATGACTTAGACGGTGCATTTTAGCTTAGAGGTCTCATGAAATTTGTAGCCAATTGTCTCCTTGAAATTTTGACTTTGGAATCATGCCATTTAGACTTTTAGAACTCAAGATATGCTAAAAACACTGCACCTACCTCAAGTTAGGTTGGCAGAACGTGTTTCCAAATTCAAACCAACTTGTAGCTACATAATAATGCCTAAAACGACATCTATTGACTATATAGTCTTCAGTGAAGTTTGAGATATAGGTCTTATCTTTCCAATGACCAAATTTCAGCCTAAGCGGAGGCCTATAGCTCACTATATAGTCCAATATGTGTACACTGCCCAGATTTCCGTGACAGCAAACCCACTCTGCATTACAGGGATATTTTGGACCCTTAGAAGTCTGATCCAGCTCTTGAGTTCTTCATAAAACTTGTAGAGGATTGTCTTAGCTTTCCAAAGACACCAAGATCACCTCAAATGGATCTCCAAGTCCCAAGTTATGGCCTAACCAAGGAAGAAAGGTCAAAATGCATCAAAATCCGAAAATTATTCAATATTTGCATTAAAGCCCAATGAAGCCCAACAACATTAAACTCATCTAAAATACTAATATTGGGCACAATAAACATCTAATAATGCCTAATACAAAGCTAACATAAGTGTCTCAAATTGATTGATCAGTATGCGAGGTACTGTAAATCCAGACGCATTGCTATTTGATCCGAAAATTGAAAGAACAACAAGAGGACATAGAAGAACAACCAAGGAAAGAATAAGAACTGAAAGAGAAGTTATGGCGAAGTATAAACGAAGACAGACGTCGCACTTTGGGTGATTATGCAACTCCCCTGTGAAAGGTGTTCAACTAGCATAATGCGACCCCATTCAAGCGAATAACTTTGAGATCAAACCATCTTCTACAATTGGTTTAGCAAGATCGATTGGGGGAAGTCGATGCGAATATCCAAGCTTGCACATCAACAATGTCTTACAGTTGTGTGACACTATCAAGTTCAATGGACAAGCGATAATGCTATAAGGCTAAGGCTTTGACAAGAGGTTGTCGAGACCGTCGAATAAATAAAATTCTTAGGTTCACAAACTAATTTGTAGTATAGAGCATGAACCGAATCGTCTCTCAAGGATCCAAAAAGAACAAAGATTTAATCAGATCAAGATAATTAAAATGGGATTTTGATGATTTGAAAACATAATACACTAATTGAATTAAAGGAAAGTAATTAACAAATTAACCAATCCAAGGAAATTTTACCGATCTTGAGTTTATTCCATCATTGATCACAAGAAATCCACTTAATTGCTAATCGTGTTCTTGGCCTTAGATCACATCAAGACGCCTCAACATGATCCAAGAATCCTCTAATAGATAAGCATCTAGGATTTAATTAACCAAGATTAGATAAAGTAAGCACCATCTAAACATAGATTAACTTAAGATCGGGGATTTAACCAAGCTAAACAATCCATCAAAAATCTTTGATATATTGTTTAGTCTTTTGTGATCCTCTTTGAATACATGATAATAAAGCTATTATCACATCAACATCTAAATCAAATTAAGCAATTCAATCTAGATAAAAATCAAAAGAGGAAGAAGATAAACTTGAATAACAATTAAGTAATATGAACAAGCGAAACAAGATCTCCAAATTAAACATCAAGATGGCTAATCCCTTGGATTGATTATATGAGGCTAGCCTTCCATGGATGGGAAGAAAGAACTCAGAAATAAAAGAACAAAAACGAAATTGTAAAGAGAATGAAGAAGAAGAGAAAGAAAACTCTCACAAATACTCAAACTTTCTTCAAACTTACTTAAAATTGAATGATGTATAATACAAAGAAATTGACTCTATTTATACTAATCATAGAAGCCAATTTGTAATTGAAAATAATCTAAATACAAGCTGTAAAAACATGGAAATTATCAAATAAGGAAGCTTAATGCATGGTTGGTGGGTTGGTGCATGGTAGGTGGGTTGGTGTATGGTTGGTGGCTTTTAGTCAGCAACTCTTATCCGACTTCCAGCTTGATTTTCATGACTTAGACGGTGCATTTTAGCTTAGAGGTCTCATGAAATTTGTAGCCAATTGTCTCCTTGAAATTTTGACTTTGGAATCATGCCATTTAGACTTTTAGAACTCAAGATATGCTAAAAACACTGCACCTACCTCAAGTTAGGTTGGCAGAACGTGTTTCCAAATTCAAACCAACTTGTAGCTACATAATAATGCCTAAAACGACATCTATTGACTATATAGTCTTCAGTGAAGTTTGAGATATAGGTCTTATCTTTCCAATGACCAAATTTCAGCCTAAGCGGAGGCCTATAGCTCACTATATAGTCCAATATGTGTACACTGCCCAGATTTCCGTGACAGCAAACCCACTCTGCATTACAGGGATATTTTGGACCCTTAGAAGTCTGATCCAGCTCTTGAGTTCTTCATAAAACTTGTAGAGGATTGTCTTAGCTTTCCAAAGACACCAAGATCACCTCAAATGGATCTCCAAGTCCCAAGTTATGGCCTAACCAAGGAAGAAAGGTCAAAATGCATCAAAATCCGAAAATTATTCAATATTTGCATTAAAGCCCAATGAAGCCCAACAACATTAAACTCATCTAAAATACTAATATTGGGCACAATAAACATCTAATAATGCCTAATACAAAGCTAACATAAGTGTCTCAAATTGATTGATCGATGCGAGTGCATCAGAATCCAGACGCATTGCTATTTGATCCGAAAATTGAAAGAACAACAAGAGGACATAGAAGAACAACCAAGGAAAGAATAAGAACTGAAAGAGAAGTTATGGCAGAAGTAAACGAAGACAGACGTCGCACTTTGGGTGATTATGCAACTCCCCCTGCTGAAAGGTGTTCAACTAGCATAATGCGACCCCCCATTCAAGCGAATAACTTTGAGATCAAACCAGCTCTTCTACAATTGGTTTAGCAAGATCAGTTTGGGGGAAGTCAGTCTGAATATCCAAGCTTGCACATCAACAATGTCTTACAGTTGTGTGACACTATCAAGTTCAATGGACAAGCGATAATGCTATAAGGCTAAGGCTTTGACAAGAGGTTGTCGAGACCCGTCAAATAAATAAAATTTACCGGTTCACAAACTAATTTGTAGTATAGAGCATGAACCGAATCGTCTCTCAAGGATCCAAAAAGAACAAAGATTTAATCAGATCAAGATAATTAAAATGGGATTTTGATGATTTGAAAACATAATACACTAATTGAATTAAAGGAAAGTAATTAACAAATTAACCAATCCAAGGAAATTTTACCGATCTTGAGTTTATTCCATCATTGATCACAAGAAATCCACTTAATTGCTAATCGTGTTCTTGGCCTTAGATCACATCAAGACGCCTCAACATGATCCAAGAATCCTCTAATAGATAAGCATCTAGGATTTAATTAACCAAGATTAGATAAAGTAAGCACCATCTAAACATAGATTAACTTAAGATCGGGGATTTAACCAAGCTAAACAATCCATCAAAAATCTTTGATATATTGTTTAGTCTTTGTGATCCTCTTTGAATACATGATAATAAAGCTATTATCACATCAACATCTAAATCAAATTAAGCAATTCAATCTAGATAAAAATCAAAAGAGGAAGAAGATAAACTTGAATAACAATTAAGTAATATGAACAAGCGAAACAAGATCTCCAAATTAAACATCAAGATGGCTAATCCCTTGGATTGATTATATGAGGCTAGCCTTCCATGGATGGGAAGAAAGAACTCAGAAATAAAAGAACAAAAACGAAATTGTAAAGAGAATGAAGAAGAAGAGAAAGAAAACTCTCACAAATACTCAAACTTTCTTCAAACTTACTTAAAATTGAATGATGTATAATACAAAGAAATTGACTCTATTTATACTAATCATAGAAGCCAATTTGTAATTGAAAATAATCTAAATACAAGCTGTAAAAACATGGAAATTATCAAATAAGGAAGCTTAATGCATGGTTGGTGGGTTGGTGCATGGTAGGTGGGTTGGTGTATGGTTGGTGGCTTTTAGTCAAGAACTCTTATCCGACTTCCAGCTTGATTTTCATGACTTAGACGGTGCATTTTAGCTTAGAGGTCTCATGAAATTTGTAGCCAATTGTCTCCTTGAAATTTTGACTTTGGAATCATGCCATTTAGACTTTTAGAACTCAAGATATGCTAAAAACACTCGCACCTACCTCAAGTTAGGTTGGCGTAACGTGTTTCCAAATTCAAACCAACTTGTAGCTACATAATAATGCCTAAAACGACATCTATTGACTATATAGTCTTCAGTGAAGTTTGAGATATAGGTCTTATCTTTCCAATGACCAAATTTCAGCCTAAGCGGAGGCCTATAGCTCACTATATAGTCCAATATGTGTACACTGCCCGATTTCCGTGACAAAGAAACCCACTCTGCATTACAGGGATATTTTGGACCCTTAGAAGTCTGATCCAGCTCTTGAGTTCTTCATAAAACTTGTAGAGGATTGTCTTAGCTTTCCAAAGACACCAAGATCACCTCAAATGGATCTCCAAGTCCCAAGTTATGGCCTAACCAAGGAAGAAAGGTCAAAATGCATCAAAATCCGAAAATTATTCAATATTTGCATTAAAGCCCAATGAAGCCCAACAACATTAAACTCATCTAAAATACTAATATTGGGCACAATAAACATCTAATAATGCCTAATACAAAGCTAACATAAGTGTCTCAAATTGATTGATCAGTATGCGAGGTACTGTAAATCCAGACGCATTGCTTTATTTGATCCGAAAATTGAAAGAACAACAAGAGGACATAGAAGAACAACCAAGGAAAGAATAAGAACTGAAAGAGAAGTTATGGCAGAAGTAAACGAAGACAGACGTCGCACTTTGGGTGATTATGCAACTCCCCCTGCTGAAAGGTGTTCAACTAGCATAATGCGACCCCCCATTCAAGCGAATAACTTTGAGATCAAACCAGCTCTTCTACAATTGGTTTAGCAAGATCAGTTTGGGGGAAGTCGATCGAATATCCAAGCTTGCACATCAACAATGTCTTACAGTTGTGTGACACTATCAAGTTCAATGGACAAGCGATAATGCTATAAGGCTAAGGCTTTGACAAGAGGTTGTCGAGACACAAATAAATAAAATTTACCGGTTCACAAACTAATTTGTAGTATAGAGCATGAACCGAATCGTCTCTCAAGGATCCAAAAAGAACAAAGATTTAATCAGATCAAGATAATTAAAATGGGATTTTGATGATTTGAAAACATAATACACTAATTGAATTAAAGGAAAGTAATTAACAAATTAACCAATCCAAGGAAATTTTACCGATCTTGAGTTTATTCCATCATTGATCACAAGAAATCCACTTAATTGCTAATCGTGTTCTTGGCCTTAGATCACATCAAGACGCCTCAACATGATCCAAGAATCCTCTAATAGATAAGCATCTAGGATTTAATTAACCAAGATTAGATAAAGTAAGCACCATCTAAACATAGATTAACTTAAGATCGGGGATTTAACCAAGCTAAACAATCCATCAAAAATCTTTGATATATTGTTTAGTCTTTGTGATCCTCTTTGAATACATGATAATAAAGCTATTATCACATCAACATCTAAATCAAATTAAGCAATTCAATCTAGATAAAAATCAAAAGAGGAAGAAGATAAACTTGAATAACAATTAAGTAATATGAACAAGCGAAACAAGATCTCCAAATTAAACATCAAGATGGCTAATCCCTTGGATTGATTATATGAGGCTAGCCTTCCATGGATGGGAAGAAAGAACTCAGAAATAAAAGAACAAAAACGAAATTGTAAAGAGAATGAAGAAGAAGAGAAAGAAAACTCTCACAAATACTCAAACTTTCTTCAAACTTACTTAAAATTGAATGATGTATAATACAAAGAAATTGACTCTATTTATACTAATCATAGAAGCCAATTTGTAATTGAAAATAATCTAAATACAAGCTGTAAAAACATGGAAATTATCAAATAAGGAAGCTTAATGCATGGTTGGTGGGTTGGTGCATGGTAGGTGGGTTGGTGTATGGTTGGTGGCTTTTAGTCAGCAACTCTTATCCGACTTCCAGCTTGATTTTCATGACTTAGACGGTGCATTTTAGCTTAGAGGTCTCATGAAATTTGTAGCCAATTGTCTCCTTGAAATTTTGACTTTGGAATCATGCCATTTAGACTTTTAGAACTCAAGATATGCTAAAAACACTGCACCTACCTCAAGTTAGGTTGGCAGAACGTGTTTCCAAATTCAAACCAACTTGTAGCTACATAATAATGCCTAAAACGACATCTATTGACTATATAGTCTTCAGTGAAGTTTGAGATATAGGTCTTATCTTTCCAATGACCAAATTTCAGCCTAAGCGGAGGCCTATAGCTCACTATATAGTCCAATATGTGTACACTGCCCAGATTTCCGTGACAGCAAACCCACTCTGCATTACAGGGATATTTTGGACCCTTAGAAGTCTGATCCAGCTCTTGAGTTCTTCATAAAACTTGTAGAGGATTGTCTTAGCTTTCCAAAGACACCAAGATCACCTCAAATGGATCTCCAAGTCCCAAGTTATGGCCTAACCAAGGAAGAAAGGTCAAAATGCATCAAAATCCGAAAATTATTCAATATTTGCATTAAAGCCCAATGAAGCCCAACAACATTAAACTCATCTAAAATACTAATATTGGGCACAATAAACATCTAATAATGCCTAATACAAAGCTAACATAAGTGTCTCAAATTGATTGATCAGTATGCGAGGTACTGTAAATCCAGACGCATTGCTATTTGATCCGAAAATTGAAAGAACAACAAGAGGACATAGAAGAACAACCAAGGAAAGAATAAGAACTGAAAGAGAAGTTATGGCAGAAGTAAACGAAGACAGACGTCGCACTTTGGGTGATTATGCAACTCCCCCTGCTGAAAGGTGTTCAACTAGCATAATGCGACCCCCCATTCAAGCGAATAACTTTGAGATCAAACCAGCTCTTCTACAATTGGTTTAGCAAGATCAGTTTGGGGGAAGTCAGTCTGAATATCCAAGCTTGCACATCAACAATGTCTTACAGTTGTGTGACACTATCAAGTTCAATGGACAAGCGATAATGCTATAAGGCTAAGGCTTTGACAAGAGGTTGTCGAGACCCGTCAAATAAATAAAATTTACCGGTTCACAAACTAATTTGTAGTATAGAGCATGAACCGAATCGTCTCTCAAGGATCCAAAAAGAACAAAGATTTAATCAGATCAAGATAATTAAAATGGGATTTTGATGATTTGAAAACATAATACACTAATTGAATTAAAGGAAAGTAATTAACAAATTAACCAATCCAAGGAAATTTTACCGATCTTGAGTTTATTCCATCATTGATCACAAGAAATCCACTTAATTGCTAATCGTGTTCTTGGCCTTAGATCACATCAAGACGCCTCAACATGATCCAAGAATCCTCTAATAGATAAGCATCTAGGATTTAATTAACCAAGATTAGATAAAGTAAGCACCATCTAAACATAGATTAACTTAAGATCCGGGATTTAACCAAGCTATACAATCCATCAAAAAGCTTTGATATATTGTTTAGTCTTTTGTGATCCTCTTTGAATACATGATAATAAAGCTATTATCACATCAACATCTAAATCAAATTAAGCAATTCAATCTAGATAAAAATCAAAAGAGGAAGAAGATAAACTTGAATAACAATTAAGTAATATGAACAAGCGAAACAAGATCTCCAAATTAAACATCAAGATGGCTAATCCCTTGGATTGATTATATGAGGCTAGCCTTCCATGGATGGGAAGAAAGAACTCAGAAATAAAAGAACAAAAACGAAATTGTAAAGAGAATGAAGAAGAAGAGAAAGAAAACTCTCACAAATACTCAAACTTTCTTCAAACTTACTTAAAATTGAATGATGTATAATACAAAGAAATTGACTCTATTTATACTAATCATAGAAGCCAATTTGTAATTGAAAATAATCTAAATACAAGCTGTAAAAACATGGAAATTATCAAATAAGGAAGCTTAATGCATGGTTGGTGGGTTGGTGCATGGTAGGTGGGTTGGTGTATGGTTGGTGGCTTTTAGTCGGAACTCTTATCCGACTTCCAGCTTGATTTTCATGACTTAGACGGTGCATTTTAGCTTAGAGGTCTCATGAAATTTGTAGCCAATTGTCTCCTTGAAATTTTGACTTTGGAATCATGCCATTTAGACTTTTAGAACTCAAGATATGCTAAAAACACTGCACCTACCTCAAGTTAGGTTGGCAGAACGTGTTTCCAAATTCAAACCAACTTGTAGCTACATAATAATGCCTAAAACGACATCTATTGACTATATAGTCTTCAGTGAAGTTTGAGATATAGGTCTTATCTTTCCAATGACCAAATTTCAGCCTAAGCGGAGGCCTATAGCTCACTATATAGTCCAATATGTGTACACTGCCCAGATTTCCGTGACAGCAAACCCACTCTGCATTACAGGGATATTTTGGACCCTTAGAAGTCTGATCCAGCTCTTGAGTTCTTCATAAAACTTGTAGAGGATTGTCTTAGCTTTCCAAAGACACCAAGATCACCTCAAATGGATCTCCAAGTCCCAAGTTATGGCCTAACCAAGGAAGAAAGGTCAAAATGCATCAAAATCCGAAAATTATTCAATATTTGCATTAAAGCCCAATGAAGCCCAACAACATTAAACTCATCTAAAATACTAATATTGGGCACAATAAACATCTAATAATGCCTAATACAAAGCTAACATAAGTGTCTCAAATTGATTGATCAGTATGCGAGGTACTGTAAATCCAGACGCATTGCTATTTGATCCGAAAATTGAAAGAACAACAAGAGGACATAGAAGAACAACCAAGGAAAGAATAAGAACTGAAAGAGAAGTTATGGCAGAAGTAAACGAAGACAGACGTCGCACTTTGGGTGATTATGCAACTCCCCCTGCTGAAAGGTGTTCAACTAGCATAATGCGACCCCCCATTCAAGCGAATAACTTTGAGATCAAACCAGCTCTTCTACAATTGGTTTAGCAAGATCAGTTTGGGGGAAGTCAGTCTGAATATCCAAGCTTGCACATCAACAATGTCTTACAGTTGTGTGACACTATCAAGTTCAATGGACAAGCGATAATGCTATAAGGCTAAGGCTTTGACAAGAGGTTGTCGAGACCCGTCAAATAAATAAAATTTACCGGTTCACAAACTAATTTGTAGTATAGAGCATGAACCGAATCGTCTCTCAAGGATCCAAAAAGAACAAAGATTTAATCAGATCAAGATAATTAAAATGGGATTTTGATGATTTGAAAACATAATACACTAATTGAATTAAAGGAAAGTAATTAACAAATTAACCAATCCAAGGAAATTTTACCGATCTTGAGTTTATTCCATCATTGATCACAAGAAATCCACTTAATTGCTAATCGTGTTCTTGGCCTTAGATCACATCAAGACGCCTCAACATGATCCAAGAATCCTCTAATAGATAAGCATCTAGGATTTAATTAACCAAGATTAGATAAAGTAAGCACCATCTAAACATAGATTAACTTAAGATCGGGGATTTAACCAAGCTAAACAATCCATCAAAAATCTTTGATATATTGTTTAGTCTTTGTGATCCTCTTTGAATACATGATAATAAAGCTATTATCACATCAACATCTAAATCAAATTAAGCAATTCAATCTAGATAAAAATCAAAAGAGGAAGAAGATAAACTTGAATAACAATTAAGTAATATGAACAAGCGAAACAAGATCTCCAAATTAAACATCAAGATGGCTAATCCCTTGGATTGATTATATGAGGCTAGCCTTCCATGGATGGGAAGAAAGAACTCAGAAATAAAAGAACAAAAACGAAATTGTAAAGAGAATGAAGAAGAAGAGAAAGAAAACTCTCACAAATACTCAAACTTTCTTCAAACTTACTTAAAATTGAATGATGTATAATACAAAGAAATTGACTCTATTTATACTAATCATAGAAGCCAATTTGTAATTGAAAATAATCTAAATACAAGCTGTAAAAACATGGAAATTATCAAATAAGGAAGCTTAATGCATGGTTGGTGGGTTGGTGCATGGTAGGTGGGTTGGTGTATGGTTGGTGGCTTTTAGTCAAAGAACTCTTATCCGACTTCCAGCTTGATTTTCATGACTTAGACGGTGCATTTTAGCTTAGAGGTCTCATGAAATTTGTAGCCAATTGTCTCCTTGAAATTTTGACTTTGGAATCATGCCATTTAGACTTTTAGAACTCAAGATATGCTAAAAACACCGCACCTACCTCAAGTTAGGTTGGCGAAACGTGTTTCCAAATTCAAACCAACTTGTAGCTACATAATAATGCCTAAAACGACATCTATTGACTATATAGTCTTCAGTGAAGTTTGAGATATAGGTCTTATCTTTCCAATGACCAAATTTCAGCCTAAGCGGAGGCCTATAGCTCACTATATAGTCCAATATGTGTACACCGCCTGCATTTCCGTGACAGCAAACCCACTCTGCATTACAGGGATATTTTGGACCCTTAGAAGTCTGATCCAGCTCTTGAGTTCTTCATAAAACTTGTAGAGGATTGTCTTAGCTTTCCAAAGACACCAAGATCACCTCAAATGGATCTCCAAGTCCCAAGTTATGGCCTAACCAAGGAAGAAAGGTCAAAATGCATCAAAATCCGAAAATTATTCAATATTTGCATTAAAGCCCAATGAAGCCCAACAACATTAAACTCATCTAAAATACTAATATTGGGCACAATAAACATCTAATAATGCCTAATACAAAGCTAACATAAGTGTCTCAAATTGATTGATCAGTATGCGAGGTACTGTAAATCCAGACGCATTGCTATTTGATCCGAAAAATTAAAGAACAACAAGAGGACATAGAAGAACAACCAAGGAAAGAATAAGAACTGAAAGAGAAGTTATGGCAGAAGTAAACGAAGACAGATGTCGCACTTTGGGTGATTATGCAACTCCCCCTGCTGAAAGGTGTTCAACTAGCATAATGCGACCCCCCATTCAAGCGAATAACTTTGAGATCAAACCAAATTTCTTCTACAATTGGTTTAGCAAGATCAGTTTGGGGGAAGTCAGTCTGAATATCCAAGCTTGCACATCAACAATGTCTTACAGTTGTGTGACACTATCAAGTTCAATGGACAAGCGATAATGCTATAAGGCTAAGGCTTTGACAAGAGGTTGTCGAGACCCGTCAAATAAATAAAATTTACCGGTTCACAAACTAATTTGTAGTATAGAGCATGAACCGAATCGTCTCTCAAGGATCCAAAAAGAACAAAGATTTAATCAGATCAAGATAATTAAAATGGGATTTTGATGATTTGAAAACATAATACACTAATTGAATTAAAGGAAAGTAATTAACAAATTAACCAATCCAAGGAAATTTTACCGATCTTGAGTTTATTCCATCATTGATCACAAGAAATCCACTTAATTGCTAATCGTGTTCTTGGCCTTAGATCACATCAAGACGCCTCAACATGATCCAAGAATCCTCTAATAGATAAGCATCTAGGATTTAATTAACCAAGATTAGATAAAGTAAGCACCATCTAAACATAGATTAACTTAATATTCGGAATTTAACCAAGCTAAACAATCCATCAAAAATCTTTGATATATTGTTTAGTCTTTGTGATCCTCTTTGAATACATGATAATAAAGCTATTATCACATCAACATCTAAATCAAATTAAGCAATTCAATCTAGATAAAAATCAAAAGAGGAAGAAGATAAACTTGAATAACAATTAAGTAATATGAACAAGCGAAACAAGATCTCCAAATTAAACATCAAGATGGCTAATCCCTTGGATTGATTATATGAGGCTAGCCTTCCATGGATGGGAAGAAAGAACTCAGAAATAAAAGAACAAAAACGAAATTGTAAAGAGAATGAAGAAGAAGAGAAAGAAAACTCTCACAAATACTCAAACTTTCTTCAAACTTACTTAAAATTGAATGATGTATAATACAAAGAAATTGACTCTATTTATACTAATCATAGAAGCCAATTTGTAATTGAAAATAATCTAAATACAAGCTGTAAAAACATGGAAATTATCAAATAAGGAAGCTTAATGCATGGTTGGTGGGTTGGTGCATGGTAGGTGGGTTGGTGTATGGTTGGTGGCTTTTAGTCAGCAACTCTTATCCGACTTCCAGCTTGATTTTCATGACTTAGACGGTGCATTTTAGCTTAGAGGTCTCATGAAATTTGTAGCCAATTGTCTCCTTGAAATTTTGACTTTGGAATCATGCCATTTAGACTTTTAGAACTCTAGATATGCTAAAAACACTGCACCTACCTCAAGTTAGGTTGGCAGAACGTGTTTCCAAATTCAAACCAACTTGTAGCTACATAATAATGCCTAAAACGACATCTATTGACTATATAGTCTTCAGTGAAGTTTGAGATATAGGTCTTATCTTTCCAATGGCCAAATTTCAGCCTAAGCGGAGGCCTATAGCATTATATAGTCCAATATGTGCACATTGCCCAGATTTTCGTGACAGCAAACCCACTCTGTATTGCAGGGATATTTTGGACCCTTAGAAGTCTGATCCAGCTCTTGAGTTCTTCATGAAACTTGTAGAGGATTGTCTTAGCTTTCCAAAGACACCAAGATCACCTCAAATGGATCACCAAGTCCCAAGTTATGGCCTAACCAAGGAAGAAATGTCAAAATGCATCAAAATCCGAAAATTATTCAATATTTGCATTAAAGCCCAATGAAGCCCAACAACATTAAACTCATCTAAAATACTAATATTGGGCACAATAAACATCTAATAATGCCTAATACAAAGCTAACATAAGTGTCTCAAATTGATTGATCAGAGTTTTCCCATTCTTTCTACGGGATAAAGCTAAATGCTGGCTTCAAACACAACCTCAGGGTAGCATTACCACTTGGCAAGATTTGGTTAGCAAGTTTCTCACCCGATACTTCCCTCCATCTATGTTTGTGAAGATGAGAAGTGAGATCACATGTTTCACTCAAAAAGATGGAGAATCACTATATGAAGCTTGGGAAAGGTATAAAGAATTGCTAAGAAGATGCCCTCATCATGCATTTGAAGTTTAGCAGCAAGTGCAGATTTTTTATAATGGGTTGAATCATTCCTCTAGAGCAATGGTTGATGCCTCCGCGGGTGGGTCTCTTAACACTAAAACTCCAGAAGAAGCACAACAGTTGATTGAGACCATGGCTACCAATGAATATCATATGCCTAGCGAGAGATCCATGGTAAATAGGGGAGTGATGAGTTAGATACATTTGATACCATCCTTGCTCAGAACAAGACTCTTTCTCAACAAATAGCAGCCCTTACAAAGCAACTTGGTCATATACAAGTCAGCTCAGTCTCTCAACAAGCTTTGATTTGTGACTTTTGTGGAGGTAATCATGTTAATGGAGAGTGTGAAGCAAATAGTTCTGGATTTTCTAGTATTTCATCCCAAGAGCAGGTTAATTACATGGGAAATCCTCAAAGACCCCAGAACAACCCATATTCAAACACTTATAACCCGGGGTGGAGGAATCACCCAAATTTCTCATGGAATAATCAAGGAATGCAGCAAAATGTGCAGTAAGAAAAAAAGTCTCCATTAGAGATTTCTATTGAAAAACTCTCTCAACATACATCTTCCTTTGTCCAACAAACTTCCAACTTTATGGAAGAAACGAGAGCCAATTTCAAGAATCAAAAGGCATCCATTCGAAGTCTAGAAACCCAAATGGGTCAAATATCAAAACAGCTTGTAGAAAGACCTTCAGGTAGCTTTCCTAGTGACACAGTGGTTAATCCAAAGAAGCATTGCAAGGTAATAACCCTACGGAGTGGAAAGACAGTAGAAGCACCAGTGAAAGAAGTGCCAAACTCTCCAAATACAAAAGAAGAAAAAAATAATGCCTCCAATGATTATGTCTCAGTGCAAGACAATAATAATGGTGCCAAGGAAGAACAATTGAAGTGTAGCGAAAGAAGAAGGATCGTGAGCAAACGAAAGCATATGAGCCATCACCTTATGCTAAGATCCCGTACCCTCAGAGGTTGAAGAAAGAAAATCAAGAGAAGCAGTTCTCTAAGTTTCTAGATGTCTTCAAAAAGCTGCAG
The DNA here is from genome assembly GCA_023212625.1 of Styphnolobium japonicum. Classification (NCBI taxonomy): domain Eukaryota; kingdom Viridiplantae; phylum Streptophyta; class Magnoliopsida; order Fabales; family Fabaceae; genus Styphnolobium; species Styphnolobium japonicum. Next base: position 5,062,966 of record JALBWW010000013.1, read on the forward strand.
ATTAACATCCTTTTTGCTGAAGCACTTGAGCAGATGCCGTCTTACGCTAAATTCATGAAAGAGTTGTTGTCAAAGAAGAGAAAGCTCAAGGAAGATGAGACAGTTATGTTGACGGAGGAGTGTAGTGCTATAATCCAAAGGAAACTGCCACCTAAGCTAAAGGATCCAGGTAGTTTCACCATTCCTTGCACTATTGGGAAGTTGACTATTGGGAAGGCCTTATGTGATCTTAGGGCGAGTATAAATCTTATGCCAATATCTATGATGCACAAGCTGGGTATTGAAAAAGTGAAGCCAACAATGATTTCCCTTCAACTAGCCAATCGATCTGTTAAATACCCATATGGCATTGTTGAAGATGTGTTAGTAAAGGTTGATAAGTTTATCTTTCCAGCTGACTTCGTGGTGTTGGATATGGAAGAAGATGCTGACATTCCCCTTATTCTTGGAAGGCCTTTCTTAGCAACTGGGAAAGCATTAATTGATGTTCAACAAGGCGAGCTCATGTTGAAGGTGCAAGATGAAAAGATTACCTTTAATGTCTTTGAGGCATGAAGCACCCTATGTAGGAAGAACAATGTTTTAGGGTGGACATGGTTGATTCAATTGTCAATAATGCATTCATACAAAGATCTCCTCAATCCTCACTTGAATCTATGCTAGTGAACTCTAACACTACGATGGATGCTTGTGAGGATGAAGATTTGGAAATACAATAGTGCATAGCTAATCTGGAAGCTTCACCAACTCTCTCATCTTTAAATTTGCACAAGGAAGAATTAAAGTAAGAAGAAGAAGTTGTTGAAGAAAAGCCACCGAAGCTTGAACTAAAGACTCTTCCTTCAAATCTCAAGTATGCTTTTCTTAGTGAGAACAACACCTATCCGGTGATCATAAATGTTGAACTCAGTAAGGTTGAAGAAGAAAAGCTTTTAAAAGTCTTAAGAAAACATAAATCAGCTCTCGGATGGACTATTGGGGATCTTAAAGGCATAAGCTCCACAATTTGCATGCATAAGATTCTTATGGAGGATGACTTCAAGGCTGTAATTCAGCCCCAGAGAAGACTTAATCCCACCATGAAAGGGGTGGTGAGAAAGGAAGTGATGAAGTTGTATGATGCGGGTATCATTTACCCTATTTCAGATAGCTCTTGGGTAAGCCCAGTGCAAGTTGTGCCTAAGAAATAAGGAATGACGGTGATAGTTAATGACAAGAATGAACTCATTCCCACAAGAACTGTCACTGAATGGAGGATGTACATTGACTACCGCCGGCTCAATAGTGCAACACGGAAGGACTATTTTCCCCTTCCATTCATTGACCAAATGGTAGAAAGGTTGGCAGGTCACACCTATTACTGTTTCCTAGATGGATACTCGGGCTATAATCAAATCTTGGTGGCACCAGAGGATCAAGAGAAGACCGCTTTCACTTGCCCATGTGGAGTCTTTGCTTACCGAAGGATGCCCTTTGGGTTATGCAACGCTCAATCAACTTTTCAAAGGTGTATGCTTTCTATCTTCTCTGATATGATTGAAAAGTTTGTTGAAATTTTCATGGATGATTTTTCTATCTTTGGATCCTCTTTTGACTCCTGTTTGACTAATCTTTCTTTGGTTTTGGAAAGATGTCAGGAAACTAACCTTGTCTTGAATTGGGAGAAATGTCACTTTATGGTGCATGAGGGAATTGTCTTAGGACATCACATCTCTTCGAGAGAGATTGAGGTAGACCGTGCAAAAGTGGAGATTATTGAGAAGCTTCCTCCTCCCATCAATGTCAAAGGAGTAAGGAGTTTCCTTGGGCATGCAGGGTTTTACAAGAGATTCATAAAGGATTTCTCCAAAATCACCAAACCCTTGTGCAAGCTTTTAGTTAAAGATGCACCATTTGATTTTGATGCTGATTGTTTGAATGCATTTAATGTTTTGAAAAGTAAGCTTGTTTCGGCCCCCATAATTGATGCCCTCGACTGGAACTTACCATTTGAATTGATGTGTGATGCTAGTGATTTTGCTGTGGGTGCTGTTTTAGGATAGAGAAATGATAGAGTTTTGCATGTCATTTATTATGCGAGTAGAGTATTAAATGATACACAACTTAACTATCAAACCACAAAAAAAAGAGTTACTGGCTGTAGTTTTTGCTTTTGATAAGTTTCGCTCTTATTTAGTTGGGTCAAGAGTCATAGTTTACACTGATCATTCAGCTTTGAAATATCTGTTGACTAAACAAGATGCTAAACCAAGACTCATTCGTTGGGTTTTATTGTTACAGGAGTTTGATTTAGAGATTCGGGACAAGAAGGGAACTGAAAATTTGGTGGCTGATCACTTGTCAAGAATCTCACATGATAGAACCCCCAATGATGAGTTGGTGCCAATAAAAGAAGATTTCCCATATGAACAACTCTTTGCTTTTCAGATTTCTACTTGGTTTGCAGACTTTGCCAATTACAAGGCGGCGAACATCATCCCTTCTTATCTTACATGGCAACAAAGAAAAAAATTCCTCCATGATGCTGCATCTTATGTATGGGATGAGCCATTTCTGTTTAGATTGTGTGCTGATGGAGTATTAAGGAGATGTGTATCGAATGATGAAGTGCAGAACATCCTTTGGCATTGTCATAGTTCAGAGTATGGAGGAAATAGAACCGCAGCCAAGGTACTGCAATCTGGTTTTTATTGGCCGTCTCTTTTTAAAGATGCCCACAATTTTGCTGCAAGTTGTGATAGATGCCAAAGAGTTGGTAATATTTCAAGGAAACATGAAATGCCACTCAACAATATCTTGGAAGTGGAATTATTTGATGTTTAGGGGATTGACTTCATGGGCCCCTTCCCCTCTTCACTTTCTAATCAATTTATCTTAGTGGCGGTGGATTATGTTTCCAAATGGGTTGAAGCCATAGCTACACCGACTAATGATGCTAAGGTAGTGGTCAAGTTCATTAAGAAGAACATTTTCACAAGATTTGGCACTCCTAGAGCTATAATCAATGATGGTGGAAAACATTTTTGTAACAAGCAATTTGAGTCCATCTTGAGTAAATTTGGTGTGAAACATAAGGTTGTTACTCCTTACCACCCTCAGTTTAGTGGTTAAGTTGAGATTTCCAATAAAGAATTGAAGAGCATACTGGAAAAGACTGTGAATGCCTCAAGGAAGGATTGGTATTTAAAGCTGAATGATGCATTGTGGGCTTATAGGACTGCTTTCAAAACCCTCATTGGCATATCTCCCTATAGACTAGTCTTTGGTAAAGCATGTCACCTTCCAGTTGAACTCGAACATAGAGCATTTTGGGCTACTAAATTTTTGAACTTCGATGTGAAGAATGCTGGTGAAAAGAGGTTACTGCAATTAAATGAGCTAGATGAATTTAGAATTGAAGCTTATGAGAATGCTCACCTCTATAAGGAGAAGACTAAGCTTTTGTTACCAAGTGGCTTCAATAACTCAAGAGGGGGGGTGAATTGAGTTTTCAAATCTTTTGCAAAGTTTGTTTCAATGATACTAATTATATTGAATCAATGTACTTGGAAAGGATAATGACTAAGAATAATGAGCTCTTTAATACAGAAAATATAAGACGAGAATTCACAATATTAAAAACATCAAGCTAGTTAAATTGATAGAATATAGCTTATAAGTAAAAGATAAGGATTGAGAGAATGCAAACAAGATTTATACTGGTTCAATCACTTCTTGTGATCTACGTCCAGTCCTCGAGATCGTCCACCCGAAATTTCAACTATACTTTAAGCTTCTAACTTGGGTGCTTGATAAAAACCCTTACAATATAGAGCACTTTTCACTTAGTTTGGGATCCTCCACCCTTTATGTGCAAGAGTCTCCCTCAATACAATAAGGAATTTCTCTCCTTGAACATATACAAGATAATCAAATGATTTTTTTGGTTGTTTGTAACTCTCACAAGAGCAGATATACAACTTGAGGAACTGATGAGTATTTGATCAAATCACTAAGCAAGCTTTTTCAAATAGAAAACAGAGTATATCAACTGAAGATTAGAATAAGCTCTTTTAAAATGAATTTATGATCTTGGATCCTTTTTAAAACTAAATTTAGGTGAGCTATAAATAGCTCTCACAAACTTAGATCCGTTGGGTAGCAGGTGAATATCAAATCATTACTTAAACTAGCCGTTGGAAGAATTTCTGGAGCGTGTGTAGTCGACTACACAACCTTTGTAGTCGACTACCATGCCTTTCTGACTTTTAAAAACATGAGAGTTTATTTTATAAAAACGCACGTAGTCGACTACACTTACAAAGTAGTCGACTACAATAACTCTCGGACACTTTTTAAAAGTAAAGGACATCTGAGATATATTTTCAAAATAATATGTAGTCGACTACAGAGCTTATGTAGTCGATTACATGTCTCCTCAGATTTATAAGCTTTTAAAAAGGAACAACTTTTAAAGCGTTGTAGTCGACTACAGCTTTGGTAGTCGACTACAAGTGTCCTCGAGTTTACTCATATTTTAACAGATGAGTACTTTTATCAGCATTGTAGTCGACTACTTCAGCATTGTAGTCGACTACAAGTGTCCTCGGGACATTACAAGAACATAGGCATTTCAAAGTTTTGCCTAATGTAGTCGACTACAGGATTTGTATAGTCAACTACAAGTTTGTTCTGACTTTTTAAAAAACATTGTAAACTTGAAATTTTACAAGTGTGTAGTCGACTACACCAACCTTGTAGTCAACTACAAGTGACTTAAAAACTCATTTTTGATCAAGTTAAAAAATCTTTCTTTCCAAAGCATTTTAAAGATAACTTTCTTTTTATCAAACCTTATTTTAGAAATAGTTTTGTAAGATTAAAATAAATTGCTTGTTAAGTGATTTAAGCAATTAAATACTCTTACAATGATAAGTAAAAACCTATAAGTCTTGAGTACTCCTTGTGATCTTGTTCTTGTTCTCTTGGTGCGGAAACATTTGTTTGGTTATCATCAAAATCCTATATGTCAAATGTTGTTCACAGCTTTGGCATGACAATAGAATTACTTCAAGAAACTTTGAACCAGGTCAACAAGTCTTGTTGTTCAATTCTAGATTGAAGTTATTCCCAGGCAAGCTTAAGTCCAGATGGTCTGACCCATTCCAAGTCAAGGAGGTTTCACCCTTTGGAGTAGTTGAAGTTATTGAACCTCACTTAGGAAGGAGTTTCAAAGTTAATGGGCAGAGATTGAAACACTACTGGGGAGGAGAGTTTGACCGCCAAAATTCCTCTCAGACATTGAACTATTCAACTTAACCGAACTTGGCAACGTCGAGCTAATGACGCTAAACAAGCGTTTCTTGGGAGGCAACCCAAGGTTTTCCTCTCTCTTTCCCTTTTTCATTTTGTTTTGTTCATTTATTTTACTGCATTTGTGTGTCTTCTTTATTTTCATCTTACTAGTGGAATGTGGTGATAATGATGAGGATACAGACTAGCCACCACTCACCCTCACTCATTCGGAAAGCTAAATAGAGATGTCTTTCTCCTTTTATTCTTACTTTTCATTTTCGTTTGGTCTTAGTTAGTTTCTTTTCTATTTTCTCCTCCTTTTTCTTTTTTGTATTTCTATTACTAACATTGTTCACCACACCCCATGAATTATGCAATCTTGCTTGCAACTCTTACACCATTTGGGTAATTTCTTTGGGGGTTGGGGGTTTAATGTTGAGAACAATTTTTAGGCAATTTGCTATTCCATTGTTGGTTCTTCTATTGGATCTTGGTTGATTTTCTGAGTTTTGGTGGGTATTGGGCTGTTTAAGCACTTGGCATGCCAGTTTGAAATTTTTGAAACTTCTTTGGTTGTTAAAGTTTTGCAGGGGTTCTCTACAGGATTTTTATTTGAGAAAAAGAAAGAAAAAGAAAACAAAGAAAAGAGAATAATGGCATTCGTTTGATGAGGTTTAAGGTGTGGATGTGTGGATGAGGCGCACGATCCCTACTTTCTAATTTAATCGGATCTTTTGCTTCGTTTCAATCAGGTTTGGGGGTCGTCTCTCGGTTATGATGTGTGGTAGAGGCGCACGATCACCACCTTGATCAATCCTCATGCTTTGGTTTTTATTTTTCAATAATTTGTCTGGGGCTGTAATGTGTGGTAGGCGCACGGTTACGACTCTAACACTTTCATTAAGTTGTACTTATGCTTGAACCCCTACTTATAAGGAATTTTGAGAAGTTCATTCATTTCCTTCGTGCATGCCATATGTTTAACTCCTCCATGATTCTGCTCGACCCTAACTTCTTGCTTGCTCCAATTGTTTAACTGATTTGTGGGAGATGCTACTCCTGATTTTGTTTCTCAATTGAACTCCTATTTCTCTGAATTGTTACTTTTTTTGTCTTTGAGTTTGTCTTTGCAGATAGTGCTTTTTTGTGGTGGATTGTGGTGTTTCATTGTTTTCTCTTGCATTTTTACTTGAGGGCAAGTAAAACTCAAGTTTGGGGGAGTGATATTTGCCATACATCTCATTGTTATCTAGTTTAATCTCTCTCAATTAACTAGGATTATGCTTTTTTGCTTAGGATTTTCATCTAATTTAGTTTACTTGTTTGTTTAATCAAGTTTAGTAATTATTGCACTTTTAAGTTTAGTTTTTCTCATTAAAATTGCTTTGGTTAGTTTGAGGTGAAGTTCAAGTTCGAATTAGCTGCAATTGGGAGAAGAAAGCGGAGGAGAAGAACATCATTTTTGTTGGAAGCTCAACGCTTGAGTGCCCAACCCAGCACGTGTGCGCTCACAAGGCAGAAACAGCACTAAATCTCTGGACATGCACCGCTCAAGCGGTGGAACACCAGCGCTTGAGCGCCCTATTCCCAACGCTCAAGCGCCCTAGCGCTTGAGCGCCCACCATCCTACGCTTGAGCGCCCAGAGTCAGCATCTAATGCATTTTTTCGGCCACCCGCGCGCTTAAGCGCCCAACAGCCAGCGCTTGACCGCTGGATCACTTACTGATATGCAATTTCAACAGTATATAAGGGAAACTAGTGGGTTTTTGAGGGGGTTCTGAATCTTTTGGAGAAAGGAACGACGGCTGACCTAAGGGAGGAGAAAACAACAAGGTTTCAAGAGCTTGAAGATTATCACCCAACTCCAAGGCTTGCTAATGGGGATTTCTTCTCTCTTTTCATCTCTATTGCTTTCCTTCTCTATGAGTAGCTAAATCCCTTTAGTTAGGGGGAAGATGTAGTTTGTCTTGGACCATGTAGTTGAATTTCTTTGATTAATCTACGTTTCTTTTCATTGAATTGAGTATTTATCATTGTTCCTAATACTTTTGTGAATTGGCCACTCATGAATTGATTGAGCATCCATGGATTATGTTGGAAAACTAATGTATGGTTGAGCTATATGATAAATAGCATGAACTGATTGAGTCTAGGAATATAACTATCAATTTGTGTGGTGCTTAAGGGAACTTTTATCTTTTTATGCCTTGAATGTTTGAGATTTGATTAAGGAATTAATTTTATCTTAGGTGTTCAAGAAAATTGGTGCACCAAGGGATTGGGCATTGATTATTTTAGTAGTTTTCACCATCAATTCAAGAGAAGAAATTGAATTAATTTAAGGATTTTTAATTGCATGTGAAGAGATAAACGAAATCGGACCCCTAACTCATCTCATATTGATTGTCTTCCATTTTATTTTATTAGCACTTGTTTTGCTTATTACTTTCTGTTGATTAGTTGTTTAGTCTTTTTGGCTGTTCTCTTGTGAACTCTCTTTTGATCTAAAGTATTCGATTAGCTTAGATAGTATTGATTGAGTAAATTGGTAATTGACGAACACAATCTCTGTGGGACGATAACTCTCTTATCACTTTATTAATTGCACGACTTGGTACACTTGCCAAGCCAATAGTCCAACGACTTGGTTGGTTTTAGGCAATAGTGGTAAGTATTCCCGCCTGTCACGCGGGTGACCCGGGTTCCATCCAAGGGCATCATGCATTATCACATCCAGCATGAAGTTTGTAAGGATTTAGAACCAAATGAATTTGCTCAGTGGCCATAATATTTACTATTCATTAAACCAGAATTATTTGCAGCCATTAACATTTACAGTTACACCTTAGTTTGACAAGATTTGAACATAGACTAGATTGAAGAATACATAAAAAGCAACCCTTTATCGAGGGTAGACTTCAGTAATGGATGCTTCATTCATAGACCATGGAATTGAACAGGTGGTAGACTGATCAGAATCAAGCCCTTCTTTTAGCCTGTTGGGTGTTCTTCCATGCAGGAAAGATGCTGGCTGTCGAGGTAATGACAAGGTAACTGAATAACTGTTCAGCATAAGTGCAATAGTTGCCATTGAAGGCCTGTCAGATGGATTTTCCTGAACACACAATAAACCAATATGGATGCATCTGATGACTTCATTTCTCGAATAAGAACCTCTCAGTGTTGGATCCAACAACCCCAAAGGTGTTTGTTCTGTCCAATTTTTCCAAGCCTGTGGTAATACAATGTCAGTGTTTAAATTTGGAATCTCTCATTTCTCATCCACCGATATATTTTTAGCCTCGGGTTGCAGCTGAACTTGGTATCAATAGAGTAGAAGAAAGAAGTTACACTTGTTTATACTCACATAGCTTAAGAGGTCATCAGCATGTTGTGATTGATAAAAATCAGTGCTCTTCTTGCCACTCACAATCTCCAAAACTAAGACCCCAAAGCTGAACACATCTGATTTCACAGAGAACTGACCACGCATTGCATATTCTGGAGACATGTATCCACTGCAAAACAGCATTATCAATCCATCGATTCAGAAAAAAAATGATGATAAAAATCTTGCCAAGGGGAACATAAAAAGTAAAATAATTATTTTCACAGAATTCAACTGACTATAAGCTATAGCATAAACTACTAATATATTTAGCTGGAGATGATATAATGGCCTCAAACTTACTAAGTCCCAACTATCCTTCCTGTATTTACTTGAGTCTGATTCTCCTGGAAAATTTTTGCCATGCCAAAATCTGAAATCTTTGGGTTCATGTCTGCATCTAATAGAACATTACTAGCCTTGAGATCACGATGTATTATTCTCAGCTGAGAATCTTCATGGAGATAAAGAATTCCTCGAGCAATGCCTACTATAATCTTGTAGCGTCTTGACCAATCTAACTCTCTTTGCTTTTCAGGATCTACGAATTTGTCAAAATGAAATATCCAGATTAGCAATAGTATGGTTACTGCAATGAATTTAATTACAAAGACAGCAACCCCCGTCCAATATGGCTGTTCTTTTACGAGGGAAAAGGTAAACACCATGTGAAGACTATGAAGTAATTCTTCTTTTGGGGTGTCATATTGGTCTGTTCAGGGCAATCAATAATTTACTTAATAGACAACATTAATTGACATGTCAAGTAATAGAAGAGTTGAAAAGGTCCAAACCAAATAGAAAGTGATCAAGGCTTTTGTTTGGTATGTATTCATAGACAAGCATCTTCTCCTGCCCCTCCAAGCAAAATCCCAATAGCCTCACTAAATTTCTATGTTGAAGCTTGGCCACAAGGGAAGCTTCATTCCTGAACTCTACTACACCCTGCAAGGAGGTTACTGACAACCTCTTCACAGCTATCTCCCGTCCATTAGGGAGGATACCCTGAAAAAAAGCATGGGATTAGACCAATTTTCTTAATTCAGCATAGAAAAATATAAGACAGCATTTTGTTTTAAGAAGTTTCTTACCTTATAAACCACACTAAATCCACCTTGGCCAATCTTATTCTCGTCGGAGAAGCTGTTCGTGGCAGCTTCAATTGTATCCAAGTCAAATTGAAAGGACTCTATATCCGTAAGATCATCCCCAACTACATAGTATAGAAAGACAGTGTTTATCAGCAACCAAATTATCAAGCAAGGAAACAAACAATTAACCGGAACAACCACTGTGACGGGAAAAGAGATATTACTTGCATCCTGGATGAATGTAATATACTTCTTGCTTGCCCTCTTACGCAAGAACCAGCAGCCTAGAATGAAAAGTGCCACAGCAACAACAATTGGGACAACAACCACAATTATTGATATATTGCTTTTTCCTGCACAATTTCTCCACTTGCTAAGACACCTAAAAAGAACAGGGTCTAATGAATGACAGTATGACACTAACAAAGTTGAAAACTGACTGGTGGTTTAAGCCAAAATATAAGAAACCAACAAAACAAGCTAACACAACACTTTTGAATACGTTAGATACCTGAAGAAGGAGGGGGGATCTCTGGTTGAGTCGATAACGCTGAGGTATTGTAAAACGGGTACAATTCGTATCTGACATTACAACTCGAAAGCAGAACTCTTGCGCCTTGTTTCCCATCACAGCATGTTGGAAGGCCACTGATGGCGCTTGCGAAACACATTTTACAGTTAAAAGTGGAAAAGTCAGGAGTGCACTGCGCCAAGCTGTACAGCTTCTGCGAGCTAGTGAATTCTGCTTCTTTCGTAGCAAACTTCTTATCTGAAGGAGAATTCTCAGCTTTCGCTGCTATATCATTCAACGTGCTAGCCAGTAAATCACTGAACCGTTTACGGTCCGAGTCAGAGACGTTCTTATCGTCCATTAAGTTCACACCAGGCTCTATGGGGGTGAAGATGGAACTGTTGGTGTAACGCAGCATACACACGTCGTACCAGATTATGGACTCTGTTTGGTTTTTGCAGCTGCGAGTTATGTTTTCGGCTGCTAGGTTGACACACTGGTGACAGATGGTAGGGGTGACGTCGCCACGGCAGAGGAACAGTCCGTGGACGACGTCAGGGGTGTCCTGGGCCGTGGTGGTACTGTAGAAACCGTCGTGGAGGGTGGCGTTGGAGACAAGGGAAGAGAGGAGGACATTCAAGTTGGCTTGGAATGTAGTGTTGGGTTGGAAATAAGATCCAGCTGTGCAGGCAGAACCGCTGTATACGGGAGCTGCTACACTTGCAAAGCTCAGCATCCCAAACAGAGATATAAGTATGAAGTGGGTTGCAGTTGCATAGGATTTGAAGATACACATCTCTGATCTCTCTCCTTTGATTTAGTCTCAGAATCAGAAAGGAAAGGGTCTTGTAAAATATGAACAGCTCTTTCTTCTCCCTCCGGTATCAATTTTTGGTATTTATTCTTTCATCACTTGCATCAAATTCTGGTGGAGGTTAATGAGTTTTATTACGCAAACCCCCATAGCCTTACTGCAACTAAGACTGACACAACCCAAGTCAATAAAGTAACTTATCTTGAGTGGTTGTGCTGTCAAATATGGGAGAGAAAAAAAGGAGGGGAAATGGTAGAAAATGAAAGGAAAAGAAGAAACCAGTTTTGTTTACCAAAAGAAAAAAAGAAGAAACCAGTTTTAAACACAGTTTTCATACGGTGTAAAGGATGCTTCTTTATGTACCCAAAACAAAAAAGGATGCTTCTTTTACTTTTCTCTTTTTTTTTATAATAAAAAAAAATTCTTTTACTTTTCTCTGGTATAAGTTTCAATGACATGGATCATCTGCTGCCAGGTGCGAGAAGGGTCCATTACTCAATTAGCTGCAGTCGGAGCCAGGATAATTTTTTTTTTTTTGGTAATTTAGCCAGGACAATTTTTAAGTTGAGAAAATGATACAAATGTTTAGCTTGTAAATTATTATTTAATTTATTTTAAAAATTAATTAAATATTTAATTATATTAATTAATAATTTATATATAATTAATTATATATTAAAATAAAAATAAAAATAAATTATTAATTAATTATATATATATTATTGTCGCAACCATTTCCTAAGGGAAAATTCAAAACAAAGTTTCGAAATTAGGTTACCTCACAAAAAGGGTTTAAAGAGAAATGAAAGATTTTATGAGTCGCCACCAATCGATTTTTTTCATTAAAAATAGAATTGTGTGATTGAACACCTACAAAGAAAATCTGCGTACCAAAGTTTGAGTTCGGGGGTTTGATTACAGGTAGGGAAGGTATTAGCACCCTACACCATCCGTTCCAAGAACGGTTACCTATTTAATCTAAAGTTATCTGCTAAGTCAATTGCGTTGGTCATTTATTATTTGAAGAAATTTTTTTTTATGTCCCATTTTTTCAAGTATATTATTAAGAGTGATAAATGGCTGAGACAGGAAATGGGTGGCTTAGTAGCCATTATTGAGGAACAAATTGTAAGCCCACAACTTATCAAGAGTGAATATAGTTAATTAAAAAATTTTAATTTTGAGAAAATGTATATTTTCGAATAGGAAGATTCTTGAAAGTAGATTTCATAAAGAAAAATATTTTTGATTTCACAATGAAAAACTCTTTAGAAAAAAAATCATTTTTAAATGATTTTTGCAAAAGGTTATTATTTTATTTATTTTTAGTTCACCATTGTCACCAAGTGCGGGCTATGTGAATTCGTTCACAGTTATTTTGTGTTTTTATTTATTTTTTGGAAAAATATTTTATTTTCATTGTTTTAAAAATATTTTATTTTTATTATTTATTTTGGGAACCAGACCCCGCCAGCGCTCCTGAAAAAATCTGATATTAATGCCTCAAGAATATCAGGAAGAGTTTAGTTGATCAGACTCCCGATCCTCTCCCAATTTCTGTCATCGGCCAGTTTTAAAACATTGCATGAGGGGTTAATATTTAAAATGAATTGCACCATGATAAATTAAATATGATTTTTATAGAATATCATTTTAAGTCACGAAGACAAAATGGAAAATTAAATTGTAGCAAAATTCATAATGAAATATGGCTTTTATTGGAGATTATTTATAACCTCGCCAAAGCTCCTAGCAAAACTATAAAAAATCTCCTCACTTCAAGGAAATTAAAATGTCACTGCAGTCGCAGCTAATTTCAAATATCCCATCGTTGGATCCTTATTCCATAAATTAATTTTGACATGAATAGGACTTTAAAAGTTGGTAAAATTAAGCGTGAGACAAGATTTTGTGGGAAATTATTTATGGCCCCGCCAGCGCTCCCGGCAAAATCATAAAGAATTTCTTTACCTCAAGAAAATTAAAAAAATGTCACCGTTGTAACATATTTTTAATTGTCCTATCATTAGAATCTTATAACATGATTAATAATTTATTTTACACTAATTAAAAAAAACACGAAAGTGTAATTAAACATATGAATGCATGACGTTGAACACCATATACTAGCTCATCATTTTGAAATTGCCATCCTCCAATTTGTCCTTTTGTGAATCCATCAGGTAAACCAAATGAACTATTTTTGAAGGTATGGCACCATAAAAGCCCAATTATTGCTTTCCACTTCCCCGTATCTCGTTTTCTTATTTTTATTTTTATTTTGTATTCAATTCATACTACTTTATTTATTTTAACCCCTTTATTTTTGTTTCATGTGATCTCTACAAATGGAGGGCAACCTTCCGGGCCCAATAGAGAGGGAAAAAAAATCTCAAATACTTGCCTAAGCCTAATACAATATTGATATAAACTAAAGCTTTCAATTTAGACATGCTAATAGAAGTAAAACTCACATCCATGATTCAAATGGAGGGTAAAATGAATAGTACGGAGGCAGAAGACAAAATCCCAGCCCATTATTTCTTATTTACAAGAGCCAAGAGCTTAAGAACAAAAATGCCCCACTTGGGCCTTATAAAAGCTTTAAGCCCAATTGCTGCCAATTTTCATACATATGCCAATATGCTTCTTATTCTTTTCCTTCGTATCATTATTTAAAGGAACTATACTTGTGTCCTGAAATGACACAAACAACGAGGTCCCACAAATTTAGACTACCATTTATCTTTCCTGCTTATCATATGTTTTACTCAATGTATGTACACAATTGGCATCCACGGTTAAGTCCAAAAAACAATTAATTTATTAAGGAAAACTGATTCCTGATAATATGTCTGAAACTTGAGAAAGCCTATATTACAGAAAAAAGACACAATCAACCAGATTTTATTCTGTCAAAACCAAGACCCTCTTGCTTCTATATCTTTTCACGGAATCTAATGCCTATACGTGTGCACAAAGATGAACAAAGAGCGGCCATTATCTTTTAAAAGTTGGAATGAACATCACAAACCAAACTCATAACCATCAAAGTACTACCTCAAGCAGATTGGATATTAACAAGGTAAAACATAATAAAAACAACCATGCCACCAAGCCAGCAGACATATTACCAGCACCAAGAACTTATACCCTTGCCAGTATCAAGGGGTGAAACCAGAACAATGGATCTATGAGAAGAAGATTATACTGACATAGCAAGAGTATAAGAAATTCCCAATAGCAACTCATACATTCATAACATCAATGTTAGACCTCATGATCTTAGCTCTACCCCATGAAAGCAAATCAGACCAAATCCTATTAATGCCCATAAAAAATTAAATTGCTGTCTATCAGTATGACCACCCAGATTTCGACATAAAGTAAAATCCTTCACATAACAATAGTTTTTTTTTATTAGTATAGCTGAGAACGTAACACAAGTAATCCTCATACTCCATCCCTTCAAACCAAAAGTAAAGCTCACATGTCAGCTTTCATCTTTTCTTCAAGTCACATAGAGATTGCATAAAGGTCAGTATCTAGCCAAACACTTTAACTTGTATCCAGCATACACAATAAGCTCAACAATGATAGACTTTTAGACTAAAACAGAGAGAATAACATTTGTATGCTCATTGAAAAGTAAAGCCTAATCTTATGACTACTAACTTACATAGAAACAGACCATTCTTTAGTGAAAGTATTTGAATGCAACTAACTAGCATGAACACCTTTGAATTTGCATGTATCTTTTTATCCAAACTAGAGCCGAAGCCTCAAAATTGGACTCACAAGCAAAGCAAACAGCCAAAACCTCATTGCACACATAAATCACCATTTAATTCATAGGCACAAAAGAAAATTGGATATGTTTATGAATACTGGATCAGTGCCACAAAAAACAGAATAGGTTCCACTCCATTATCATGTTTGCTCGATACATTACAATTAGAACCGAATAACAGAGTCCAAGCATTCATTCAAAAAGAGAAATAAGGCACATGATGAGGAAAATACCAAGTATGAGCCTAGATATCCTAAATGATTTCGCTCTGTGCAATTCCTCAACGATCCAATGGCTTCCTAGCTCCCTCCTAGAATCTCCTTCTCTCCCTCCAAGAAATACAGAAAACAAAAGGATTTCCAAAAACTCTCTAGAAGGATCCCCCTTTCATTTTTTATTCTCAGAACCCTGCTTTTTTTTTTTCTCAAACAGAAACCTAACATCCTATTTATACAAATTTTGAAAACAAAGAAGACAACAATAGAAAAATAAAAGAACTAAAAAAAACAAATAAAAAGGAAAACTTTCTGCTCCTTCGCGACATGCAGGGCCTCGAACCTGCCGTTGTGGTACGAAATTAACCAAAAAGAGCAGCAACAAATGAGGGGAACAGCAGCGTGAGACACGGCTTTGGCGCAGTGGGTGCTGGGTGCAGCGCAGTAGGCGGGAATCGCGGGGCGGCTGGTGCAGCGGTCTGGTGCGGCGTGGTGCAGCGGCCTGTGCAGAGGGTGAGCGAGAAATGTAGGGAGAGGGGGTTTGTGAGGTGCTCTATGTGTGTGCTGGTGTTTGTGTATGGGAGTGAGGAAACCGATGGAAGAAATGGGTGATGCTGCATCTGGGTTGGGGAAATGGTTCGGGTCAGATGAAAGGGAATCGGTCTTGGGTTAGGTTTGGGCCCAAGTATAGGAATAGGAAAGGGAGAAGGGTTGAGTAGCTGGGCTGATGGACCCGGGTCAGACACGGACCAAAGAAAAGGAATTGGGCCCTGTGGAGATGGGGAATTGGGTTTGACTGATTGGGATTGGGTTAGCAAATTGGGCTTTGGTTAATGGGTTTAATACTAAAAGTGAAACTTTTAACTCTTATTATTTTGCACCTTTTTTTTACATACATTTTTGTTTTTTATATTTTTTTTTGCATTTCTTGTATTTTTTGTATTTTTATGTTTTTTATATTTTTGTATTTTTCTTGTATTTTTATGTATTTTTGGATCTTGTATTTGATATGTGAACTAACTAATTAAAAAAGAAAATTTAGGTGGCCCGGACAAAATACGGTGTTTACAGTTGCCCCTCTTTACTTGTTTCTTACTAGAGAATATGAATAACTGTAGTTTTTTATATTATTAATGTAAGGAATGAGTAAAGACATGAACAAGTGTTTTGTCCGGGCGTACAAGAAGTGAGTGCAAGAATACCAAAATCAAACAGCGGGCATGTGAACCCAGAAAATAAAAGGCGATGGATATAGGGACCTAAGAGATGAAACAGAGGGTACGAGGACCCAAGAGGTGAGCTGATGGGTATGGGAACCTGAAAGACAACAGTGGGTACGAGGACCCAAGGGATAAAACATAAGGTACAGAGACCCAAAAGATAAAAGCAGCAAGTACGGGGACCCAAGAGACAAAAGCGGTGGGTATGGGGACCCGAGAGATAAAACAGCGGGTACGAGGACTCGAAAGGTGAAACAGTGGGTACGGGGACCCGAAAGATAAAATAGACGGGCACGGGGACCTGAAAGGTAAAACAGCGGGTACAGGGACCCAAAAGATAAAACTGCGGGTACGGGGACCCAAGAGATAAAATTAGCTGGTACAGGTACCCGAAAAAGGTAAAAACGATGGGCACGGGGGCCGAGAGGTAAAAGCGATGGACACGGGGATCCGATGGGCATAGGGACCCAAGAGATGAAACAGCGGGTATGAGGACCCTAGAGATGAAATAGTGGGTAAGGGAACCCTAGAGATGAAACAGCGGGTACGGGGACCCAAGAGATAAAATTAGCTGGTACGGGTACCCGAAGGATAAAACTGCGGGTACGGAACCCGAAGGTTAAAGCTGTGAGCACGGGGGCCCGAAAACTAAAGGAAATGGGTACGGGGACCCAAAAGGTAAAGAGATGGGTACAGGGACTCGAATGGGCATGGGGTGCCCGTGAGGTAAAACAATGGGCACGGGGACCCAAAATTAAAAGCTATGGGTACGGGGACCCAAGAGATAAAGCAATGGGTACGAGGACTTAAAAGGATAAAAGCGATGGGCACGGGAGCACGAAAGGATGGGCATGGGGGCCCAAAAGGTAAAAATGATGGGCACGAGGACCCGAAAGGATAAAAGCGATGGGCACGGGGACCTAAAAGGTAAAAGTGACAGGCACATGGACCCGAAAGGCAACGGGTACGAGGACCCATAAAGTAAAATAGATGGGTACAAAGACCCACACAACTTAGACAAAAAAAGATGTACAGGCGACCCCAAAGGGTTGAGGTTGAAATAACTGTTGGTTTTATTGCATGAAATGATGCACAATGCAATGCATGCCAATTCTTTAAAACATTTGGACTTTTGATAGGCTTCTCTTTTCCCGCAATCCTTAGGGATTATCTTCCTAGTGGCTTTATGGATGAACAAGAGCAAAGCATACTGATTAGCTCTGTGATTTGTCTATTCAACTGCATTTATACACCTTGCTTCAAATTTGTATTGGAGGATGTTGTTGATTCAATGACCATCTTTGAATATGGTGATTCTGGTTATTCCTCATGGTTGAGTACTCATCATGCCTCTCTTGACCTTTAGGTATCATTAGAGTAATTCTTAGTACACATTGTAGTGTTGATGCAAGTTTCATATTTCAATATATGCTACAATGGAAAATGCACATCAATAGGATGGAAAGGGAACGATTATGATGGTGGTTTAGTGTTTAAATGACAAAGGTCTGCAAGGGAAAATGATGAAATAAGATTATTCAATTCTGCCAGTGATATTACTTGGAATGATCAATGTAATTCACTCTTATGTATAATCTTGAAAACCCCATAATCGGCTTCTGAGAATATGGCTTGCCCCAGTTTTGAGGTGCATGAGCATCATGAGCTTCCATGGATTTGTATTGCCCCAATCTTGTGCTTTGTGAGCACTTCAAAAACTGATCTTTGGGTACTTGCTGCCCCAATTTTGAGATTTGAGACTACTTCAGAAATTGGCCTTTATGAACTTGATTTGCCCCAATTTTGAGGTTTATGAAGATTCCAGGGATTGGCATTCTTGAACTTGGTTTGCCCCAGTTTTGGGGTTTGTGAAGATTCCAGGGATTGGCATTCTACAATTTTCGAATTGCCCCAGTTTTAAGCCAAGCCCACTTCAAATTTGATCTCCTGCGATGTCCCAACTTTTAGAATTCAGCTAGGCTGTCAAGTTGAAAATGTTTGACTTGGTCAAGACTTCCTTCACTGACTGCAATCACAGCAGGTGTCATCCCTTTCATTTGTATTACCCTAATTTTGCTTGGGTCATTCTTTTTTAGCATTTAACCCAACAGGTATTTTATGTTGCTCTTTTCTTTTGTTGCTCTAATTTTTGCCTAGGTCGCCTTTTTGGGTTTTCAACCTAGAGGGCTATATATATTTTTGCTCTTTTTTTTTGTTGCTCTAATTTTTGCCTAGGTTGCCTTTTCAGGTTTCCAACCTAGCGAGCTATATATATTTTGCTTTCTTTTTTTGGTTATTTTTTTTTCGGCATGACACCTTTTGATTGCACTTGATTTTCTTTTTTTGGGAAATAGCAAGTTCATGATTCCAACCTTATGAAGATCAGGAATATTGCTTCATTGCAGAGAGTGCTGCATAGAGTAATAAGCAGAGTTTTCTCGATGATCGCGATCATCCTTTTGACTTGATCGCGTCGTGACAGATTCTTTCATCCTTTCGGTCAACCTCAACCCTGAAATCCATTAATTCAGAGAGTTCTCCAATGAGTTGACTTTCTTTGGCTTCTTGTTTAGCAATTTTAAGATAAGGCTCGCAATCATCCTCATTGTCTTTATCCATGCAATAAATAAGGGTGATCAAGATCATAACTGGAGTCATGACAATGTCATTCTCAAGAATATCACTTGTAGAATAGACTTAGCAAAGGCAAGTAAAGAATAGATGTAAGCTTAAGAAAGCAAGATGAATAAGTGAATGTGAATTTTTGTTTTTTGTTTTGGCGTTTTTTTTTTTTTGCAAAAAAGAAGGAGAGATATTTATGAAAAGTTATATCTGAGAGTTGGAGAATGCATTTATTCATGATAGCAATACTGAAATGGAAACATGCAAGCCCTTTTTACAAATGTCACCCTAAGGCCTTGGGCAGAGCCATAGGATTAGTATCAAGGATTACTCAAATGAAACTCTAAAGTTAAAGGAAGCATGATGATCACTCGATTGGTGAGCTATGACAACTGGAGTGATAATGGCATCATGTCGAATTTTTGCCCAATGAGATGGTCATCTTTGACTGCAAGCACTAACCCCAAAGTGTGATTCTTGAGGTCGAAGCTCTATCACAGACCTTGGTGATCGAACCACCTGTTAGGATCAAATCCTCTTAGATATGATATTTCCAAAGGCTTCACCGGGCAAAGGACTACCAGAGTATTATGCACAAAATGAGGTGACAGCTCAATGTTGGACATGGGGATGGAGTCATGTTGGAAAAGCTTAGTGTCTTGATTATTTTGGGTTTCTCTCTGGTTAAGGTTGGTGTTTTGAGACCAAGGCCTAACTATATGTGGAGCGATGAATGATGTTTGGCTAGGCAAGGGTGCATGGTGAACTTGGGGGTATTGAGTATGCGAAGTGGTAGCAATGTGCGGGGAAAGTGTTTAGAGTGTTTGGGATGATTGTGGAGGTATGACAGGTAAGCGGCTAGGCTTTCTGTGGGTGGGTCTTTTCTGATGCCCTCAGCCATACGTCATTGCATGTACCTCATCGTCTTCTTCTTCTGGCAAAAGTGTCCTTGTATCATCTGTTCCAACTGGATTATAAGTAATCCTTCCATTTCTTAATCCATTTTCAATCCTTTCTCCTATAATGACCATGTCTGTGAAATTTGACAAGACACTCCCAATCATTCGGTCATAGAAGGGTGACTAGAGGGTATCAATGAACATGACAGTCATCTCTTTATCTGTCAATGGTGGCTCCACCTGAGAAGCTATTTCCTTCCATCTTTGAGCATATTCTGTGAAAGTTTCTGAAGCTTTCTTCTCCATATTTTGCAATTATAGTCGATCTGGAGCCGTGTCAATGTTGTATTTGTATTGCCTTAGGAAGGCATCAGCAAGGTCTTTTCAGCATCGAACACGGGCTCGATCAAGATGGGCATACCAATTCGAGGCTGCCCCAGTTAAGCTGTCTTGGAAGAAATGGATAAGCAGCTTGTCATCTTAGGCACAGGAGGTCATCTTTCGACAGTACATAGTCAAATGATTCTTAGGGTAGGTGGTGCCCTCGTACTTGTCAAAATTTGGCACTTTAAACTTCGAAGGAATAAGCACATTGGGAACAAGACGAAGCTATGAAGCATTCATGATGCCAAAATTACTTTTCCCTTCTATAGCTCGTAGTCTTTCTTCAAGCAGCTTTAGCTTCTCATTAGGTTTTGACTCTTCAGCTTGTGGGTTACATCGTGTTTGTCTTTATCTTCCCTAAATTTCTAATATTTGCATCATTTTAGTTGAGTTATATCTATTTTTTTTTGGTACGTCTCATCTCTTTTTAATGTTAATGCCAGCATATGGTTTGAAGGCGTCATAAGAACAGAGAAATATTGATTGGTAATTTCAAAAGACATATTTTTATATCACTTTTATATATGCACATTAATTCATGCACATACTTATGACATATTTAAATTTAATTAAATCTATATTTGAATTATTGAAAATATAATTATATTTACTTATATGACTCAAATATTTTTTTAATAAAAAAGGTCCAAAGCCTAGTATAACGCGGGGGGAAATAAGTTAAAGTGTAAATAAAGTAATTTGTATGAGATTTAAATCTCAAATGAACATAGTGATACTTGAACTACAGTTCATATACATATGTGGCTTTTAGTATATGACTTGGTGTGCAAAAAATATTTCTCACTTTAAAACTATATAAAAATATTCAAACACTATAATTATTGACAGATATTTATTTTTATAATAAAAAATTCAATTTTAAAAATAATACTAAGCAACCAAATTTAAGGAGGAGAGTCGACAAATCTTCTATTGTGTAAAATTAAATTTTAAAAAAAAAATTGAGCTTGAATGATAGACTGATGTATGAGTGAGGGTGTGATATTGAAAAAGTAGAAAAGTGTTGCATTAAAAATGAAAAAGTATAAAAGAAAATAGTTTGGATTGAAATAAGAAAGTAATAAAAAGACAAAAAATAATTATGACTTATCTATTCGATCACGGCTTGTTCAGTACAACTGGGACAGGTCCTTGGCCACATATATAGTTAGCTACCAAACTAGTGCTGTTTCTATCATTTGAAGTTCGCATTATTAATTATGCAGCATATATACCAACAAACGTTACGTTCAGTAAGTGAACTGTATTCTTAATATGAGACTATAAATTTAATTTTTAAAATAGATGATTGTTAAAAAAGTTTTTTCGTCGCGAATGTACTTGAAAGATATTAGTTTTACAATAAAAATAATATATGAAAATATCCTTATAAGTGAGTATATATATATATATATATATATATATATATATATATATATATATATATAATGTTGCGTTACGCACACATTTAAGTTGGAAAAAATGATTACATCATTTTCAAGTCTTAATAATTTTAGGTATAATTTAGTGTATTAACTTCAATAAGCATATTTAGTGTACGATAAATGAAAATGAAATGAATGTTCAAAATAAACCAAATATTAAGAATGATACAAGTAGCAAAAATGTCATAATGTATACAAAATAACAGTTCAATCTTCGACTTCAAAACCTTAAATTTCTCTCCTTACCAGTTTGATGATCGGTCTCGTTTTATAACATTGGTAATATAAAGTTTAATTTCTTATTATATACCACAATGAAATTTTAAATTTTACGCAAAGAATTATTCTTTCTGTCACTTATAATCTCCATAATTGATGCTGTATACATACTGAACAGAGAACTCATACATTACATACACAAGGGACTTGCAACCTTAAAAATCAAAATCTTAATCCATAATTTGAAATGAAATTCAGAAATTATGATTCGCCACAAAAATATTAAATAAGATAGAAAAGTCTATGCACAAGAAAACTGATGCAATATATATACTAATTTCTTAGCAGGGGTTTTCGGGCTACATTGGGTACGCCTCCAATCTATTGGCCGAGCTGAAAGATATCCAACGTGGTTTACGTTTGTGCAGGGATGCTGGCTTCCATCAAGTTATTTGTGAATCGGACTCTCTGACCGCCATTCACCTGGTTCATAGTAATATCACAGAGTTCCACGTTTATGGGTCCATTGTTCTTGATATTAAAAGGCTCCTAGCTTTGGAGTGGGAAATCTCTCTGACTCTCACGCTCCGTGAAGGTAACTTTAGTGCTGATTATTTGGCGAAATTAGGAGCTCAAGGAGATACTGGTTTCACTGTTTGGAACTCACCTCCTGCTGGGATGGGGTTGCACCTCTTAGGGGATGCAATGGGTACTGTGTTTGTTAGGTGTTAGTTTGTTTTGTATCAGAAGTACCAAAAAAAAAAAAACACAATATTATATATTACTATATTTTTTACTTAAATTATGTAAAATAAAAAATTGTAATTTTTCTTGGTACTAAATTTTGAAATTTTAAATAATTAGAGAACTATTTACTTGTCAACTTATTTATTTTTAGTGAAAAAGTATAAAATTAATGTAATAATTATTTCACTAATAATAACTTCTCAAGATAAAAGTTATATATAGAGCGAAGAGATCACCAGACGCTAAATTCAGGTTTCAACATTAAAACAAATATTAAAAATAGTAGCCAGAGACCTTTACTGTTTATAACCAAACGGTATCAAAATCAAACCCAAATTCACATATATCGTAATTGCATTTTATAACGAATACTATTTTAATGTAAAAAACAGCCTTCTCCTATGAATCAAAACCTTTTAACTAGGAGAGCTACAATACTGTTGGTAGGGAAATTATATGAGATTTTGAATTTAATGAGTTAACAGTTTTTCAACAAAAGAATTCCAAGGAGTGTTAAACCCGGAAGAAAAAGAGGTGTTGGATATTTTAAGGGAATAACCACTGATGAGTTACAAATTTGTGGGTGTATAAATGATAAGGTACAAATTTCAGAAACCAGAAAGGAAACTAGAACACAATCATTCAAGACTTGCTCTTGTAGAAGAGAGGAAGAATTGAGATAAGCTCATTAATGAACTACAACGGGTTTATACACAAGAAACCTGATAAGATAAAGCTTTTGAACTGCAAACAAACAAAATATGGAACTTAATGGGTACAAAAAGAGAAACAAAATAAAGAACTTGTGTCACTGAAAGTGAATTTTACATATATTTATGTAGATAGCTAGATAATGGTTTAAATTATCCTCATATTATCGAGGAAAAGATTTACTAATAGACATTTCATTGATAGAATATGGAGTGGAATTATTGGTTATATGACCTAACTCTAATTCTATTGCAACCATGTTTGATTCCATTCTACCATGTGTAAAAAATGCTGGTTCGCGAGGAAACGGGAGCTCGATTGAAAAATTACTTAGATACGAAACAACTCCTGCCATTTGTGGCCTATCATCAGGATTGTCTTGAACGCACAATAAACCAATCTGAATGCATTTAATAAGTTCAGTTTGAGAACACGATTGACGCAGATTTGGATCCAATATTTCAAATGGTGTCCCATCCCTCCATTGTTTCCAAGCCTGCAACCATGTGTCAAATTAAATATATAGTCAGATCACGTCCTACTTATAATTCAATTTATTTGTTAATAGGACAGAAACTACTGGTTTAGTACTCACATAACTCAAGAGGCCATCAACATAGTAAGATTCATAAGAACTAGAATTCCTTTTCCCACTGACGATCTCCAAAACCATAACGCCAAAACTAAAGGTATCTGATTTCTCAGAAAATTTTCCAAGCGTAGCATATTCTGGAGATATATAACCACTGTAAAGAAAACAATCAATATTAAGACTATAACAAATATGTGTGTGTGTGTGTGTGTGTGGAAGAACATGTTGACTTTTAAACTAAATCAAAATAAATATTGTCCCTGTATATATAGCTAGTATGCACAATATTATTTACACAACTACTACATTCACAACTATGTATACAAAGATAATTTTTTCTAATGTTTCGCAAACAAAAAATTAAACAGAGACGCTTGAACAAAAATGGAGCCACGTGTATATAGTTATATATAAAAGTAAGGAAAGGTTAAGTAGGTAAAGAACATTTGAGACTTACTATGTTCCAACAATTCTACTCGTTCGTCCTTGGCCTTGGTCTATAGCAACCATTCTTGCTATGCCAAAATCTGAAATTTTTGGATTCATATTACCATCTAACAAAACATTACTAGGTTTCATATCGCGATGTATAATTTTGAGACGAGAATATTATGTAAGTAAAGAATAGCTCGAGCAATTCCTCTTGTGATTTTATATCTTTCACACCAACTTAATAGCCTTTGCTTTTGAGGATCTGCAAAATTTATCATGGACCAAAGTGAGGAAGATAAAAAAATGTTTCTGTAAACACATACAGACACCGCGCACGCGCACGCACAAGAAACATGCATTTTAGACGATAAATTATACCACAGCCAAAGGTTAAAGACAAACCGAATAAAAAATAATCGAGGCTCTTGTTGGGACAAATTCATAAACAAGTATTTTCTCTTCCTCTTGTAAGCAAAACCCTACTAATGCCACTAGATTTCTGTGTTGAAGCTTGGCTATTAGTAAAACCTCATTTTTGAATTCCACTTCACCTTGCCCTGAGCTTGTTGAGAGTCTCTTTACAGCTACTTTTTTGCCATCAGGAACAGTACCCCTAAATGAATCGCTTATATAAGTTAAATACGAGAAAACAACATATGCCTTAATTTATATCATATTTCTCACCTTGTAAACTTTTCCAAATCCACCTTTGCCTATCATGTTTTCATATGAGAACTTATTTGTTGCCGCTTCAATTGTAGCTAAATCGAATTGCAATGACTCCAAAGTAGTACTTTCATTTCCAACTAGACAAATATGTGGATTTTAAATAAGCATCGTAAGAGTAATTTATTTTCTAAGCTTAGAAAGTGAAAGAACATGGATTGATTTTTCTTTTGTCACATTACGTACAATTTTCTTTGAGAATAGCCTTATAACGCCTCAGCGCCTTTATCCGTCGGAAATGATTGGCGAAGAAAAGCATCAGCAAAATTACAATCGGAACAACCGCTATGATAATCTTTCGTAATCTTGCCTTTTGTTCTCCTGCATAATCAATGCGCATGAGTAATTGGCATGTCATTATTAACCAATCGTTCTTCTCATACGTTCCCATTTTTTAATTTGTTGTGCTGATCAGCTGAACTAATGTAGGTGTTCAAATTTCAAATTGAATCTTTCCACACACACAAATTCTGCGGATTGAGTTTTTCTTCAAATATTTTCCTCATTATGCTCAAATAATAAAATGTTGCCCAATAATTTTTCTGATTTCTCGTTTAATATGAGTCATTTATCAATTTTGTTGTCATAAGTATAACTGGGGGAAAAGAAGAAACCCCATATGCATGTCTTATTTCTAATTGGTGTGAAACAAAAAACTAATTGAGGGACCACGTTGGCATTGCACCTCATGAGAAGATGTGGGGACCAACGGACACAATTAAAAGTTGGATAATAAAATTAAAATTTAAAAGCTCAAAAGTCAACGAAGACGGCAATCTATTAGTAAGGCTTAATAGTTTTCAATTAGGCACCTGTATAAATTGTTTTCTTTTAGTTTTAAACAAATCCAAAATCTCATGTCATCTTGTGCAAGATTTCGTAAATATGAAGGAAGAAAGACTACGGAACTTTACCTGAAGGTGCTGATTCTTCTGTACCGACGACAATTGGAATAGGGGTAGGGGGGGTGTGCGTGCGTGCAACGGCAACAGCAACGTCCCTGTAAAATTGTTCTAACCCAAACATCAAACTGCAGCTGGGATACAGAACCATTCCACCATCCCTTCCGAGACAACACAAAGGAATATCTGCCATCATATCACCCAGACACCTACTGCAATCTTGGCTTGACAGATCCGGCGTGCACTGAACAAGAGTATACACATTCTGAGACGCAGGCAAGCTGGCTCTTTTTGTTGCAAATTTCTTGGTGCCCGCAGGACCAGCGTTCGCTGCCTCAGCCACTGCATCACTCAAGGTGTTGGCTAACACCCAACCATAGCTTCCTTCCTTGGTTAAATTCGTAGTCACGTTATAATCCACAAACTTAAGCCTAGGCCATTCGTCCACGGTGGAGAAGAAACAACGGTTGGAATAGCGAACCAAGCACTCGTGGTACCAAATTATGGCCTCTTTGGAGTAGGGACACCGTGATGCTATTTGCTGGGTTGCAATTGCCATGCACTCTTGGCATGTCTGGTTGGTGATGTCGCCACGACACAGGAAGACGCCATAAACGGTGTCGGTGTCGTTTCCTTCGCCAGCGGTGGTGTTGTAGAATTGGGTGGTGGTGGCGTGGGCAGATAGGGAGGTGAGGAGGGTGTGGAGGTTGGACTGGTAGGCGTTGTTGGGAGTGAAGGTTTTGTTGCTTGAGCAGGTGTGCTTCAGGTACAGAGGACCATTGGCTTCGGTTATGGCAAAATTGAGGAAGCTGAGAAAGAATAGGTGGAATATGAGTTTGAGGAACGACATGACATGGTCATTTGGTGTTTGTGGTGGATGGAAACATAAAAAAAGGAGATGAATGGTTGAATATACAGAAGAAGTTAATTCAGGTGACGAAGGTCTCGACTCAAGAAGAGACTAGCTTACAATAATGGTCTACCTTTTACATAAAAACTTTAGATGACAAGTGAAAGCCTTTTGGAAAATACAAAAGTAGGGAAAGGTCATCCTAATAAACTTGTAATTTGACTATTTTTTATGAGCATATCCGTGGATGTTATCCTTAAGATTGAAATACCCGTGTCTAGAGGTAGGACAATATATATTATTTTTTTGAAATTATTAAATTTTGATATCTAAAGGTTCAATTATATTTATCAAATATATAGTGCCAGCAGTTTAGTTTAGCTAATAAGCACTTTTTTTTAAGTAAATATTTAAATTGGTCTTCCAAAGATATATGGGATATCAATTTGGTCCTCCAATCATTTTTAACATCAAAATAATCTTCTAATGTCATTTTTTTTATATCAAATTGATCATCAAATATTATTTTTTATATTAAATTAGTCTATCCAAAATAATAAAAAAAAG
Source organism: Styphnolobium japonicum (assembly GCA_023212625.1). NCBI lineage: Eukaryota > Viridiplantae > Streptophyta > Magnoliopsida > Fabales > Fabaceae > Styphnolobium > Styphnolobium japonicum. Next base: position 5,090,366 of record JALBWW010000013.1, read on the forward strand.
ACTAATTTGATGTCCAAAATAATTAAAGTACCAAACGAATATCCCATGTATATTTGAAGGACAAAATTGAGTATTTACTCTTCTTTTTTTTGTAAGACTTAGATTTGATTATTATTGTCACCAATTTTTTTGATAAATTATCTGTCGTTGTTAGAACATAACCTTAGAAATGAAATAAAATTTTCCCCATTTAACTTGATCTATTTCAACTAAAAATATTTTTCAATATACTCTTTGTGTAAATATGAAAAGGTATTGATATGCAGTTAATTTTTCAAAATTTGTATTTGAGATTGTTTATTTTTAATAATATAAAATGTGCATAAGTTCAAACTCTTTAGTACCTATATAATTACTTCGAAAACATAAAATGAACTTTAAATAACTACTGTAGTTATATAAATATTTAAATAATAAGTTGTAAAAAATTTAGAAGAAATAAAAAACCATTATTCATCAAAAGTTTAATTTGAAAATGTTTCATATCTTAATTAGCATAGATATATTATATGGTTTAGATATAGATAATTCATTAAAGGCAAATTATATATTTTTTATGTAAAAAAATTAGCAGCTACAAGACGGCGGTCTTACTTGCCCACCTGCCCACTTATTTAGTAGGTATTTGGATTAGATATGAAAAAAAATTATGTTAAAAATTAATTATATGTATAATTGATTTTTAAGAAAATTAATTATGAGAAAATTAATTTATATTTAAATATGTTAATTCATAATTGATTTTAAGATAAAGAATTTTGTTTGTATCGTATAAAAAAATTATTTTTATATATTAAATTATCAAAAGATATATGAAATGATTGAAAAGTTATTTGGTTGATGGCAAATAGATATTTTTCTTTCTGAAATAATCTGAAATCAAATAACTAAAAACTCAAAATAAAAGTTTTTCTAAAAAAATAGTTTTTAGTTAATAAAAAAATAATCTTAACTTATAATCAATTTTACACACTTTAAATAAATAAGATAAATTTTAGAGTTTTTTTTACATAGTTGGTATAGATGGAAACTAAAATTCCCAGCGTAGTACATGTTGAAAATTAATTCCTTAGAATGTGCAAAATGAACAGTGAGTCGTAAGTATGAGATACGACTTATATGAAGTAGTATGCCATAGATATGACTTAAGGTTTCTAACTAGAAGTCGTATCCATAAGATACAACTTAGGATTATAGATTTTTTTAATGGAAGTTGTAGTTCATGCCTACGACTTCTATTTTTTTATTTTTAAAATGGAAGTCGTATCTCACAGCTACAACTTAGGGAAGTCATATCTCATAAATACGGCTTAGAGTTAGGTTTTTTTTTTCTTTTTTATAGGGATCATTTACATTATTTAAAAATTAAAGAGACATTTTAAAATAGTTTTGAACTAGAGGGACTAAATCAAATTTAGAATGAAACTATAAGGACCAAATGAGTAATTTAACATATATAATACATGAAATCTAATCTTATACAAGCTATAGTGAACATGTCCAAATAAAAAGACAATGAATATTGAATAAGAAGAAGCAAGTATTAAATAAGTAGAAGCGTCATATTTGACTTTATAATAATAATCACCCACAAAAAATTGGCACAAATACTTGTAGATTAGAAAGCAATTCAATATTTGCTTCTGCTTATTTAATAGTTGCTTCTGCTTATTCAATATTCATTGTCTTCTTGTTTTTTTTGTTTAGACATGTTCACTGACTTCTAAGATTAGATCTCACGTATTATATATGGTTAAATTACTCATTTGGTTCTTATAGTTTCATTCCAAATTTAATTTAGTCCCTCTAGTTCAAAACTATTTAAAAATGTCCCTTTAATTTTTAAATAATGTAAAATGATCCTTATAAAGAAAAAAAAAACAAATAACCTAACCATAAGTCGTATCTATGAAATAGGACTTTGATTAAAAAAGAAAAAAAAATCTAACCCTAAGTCGTAACTGTGAGCTACGACTTCCATTAAAGTAAAAAAAAATCAGTAGGTATGAACTACCATTTTCATTAAAAAAAGATAAAATAAAAAAACTCTAACCCTAATTCGTATCTTATAGATACGACTTTTAGTCAGAAATCCTAAGTCATATACGACTTCTTACAAGTCGTATCACACACCTACGGCTCATTGTTTATTTTAAATCTTTTAGAGAATTAATTTTCAACATACACTACACTAAAAATTTTATTTTCCATCTATACTAACTATGTAAAAAAGCTTAATTTTAAAATAAAAATAATTAAATTCAAACGTACCCTTACATATTCACATGACTGCATGTGTGGTATCAATTTCATGTGGTCCGTATTTTTTTGAGGCGTACAAAGCGGGGTTCTGCTTTTGTTTTGTTTTGTTTTTTTGGTAATTAATGAGCTGTGTATTTTATTTTTTTACCGTTCCAGTATTCCCTCATGGATGTGACACTAATAAACTGATTCTGCTTTTATTATTAAAACAATAAAAAATGACTCTTACATTAGTTTGTAGAAAATAATTTTTAATTAGTTTATTTTAAAAAATTAATTAAATATTTAACTATATTAACTAATAATTTACATACTATTAACCACATATCAAATATTAAAATAAAAATAAATTATTGATTAACTATATGTAAATTATTAATTAATGTAATTAAATACTTAATTAATTTTTTAAAATAAACCAATGAAAATTTATTTTCTGTAAGCTAAATGCAAGGGTCATTTTCCCTTAAAACAACTATATATAACAACTTTTGTCTCTAATAGAAAAACGTTGAGAATCAAATAACAGTTTCTACCAGTAAAAGTGACAAATGAAAGTTTATTATACATTAAAAACTTTAGTAGATAATAGTATCAAAAGAGAAGCTAACTTATTATCGAGGATAAAATTTACTTATAGACATTTCATTGATAGAGAATGGCGCGGAATTGTTGGCAGATTGACCAGAACTTGATTCGTGTGCAACCATTTTTGGATCCATTCCACCGTGCAACAAAAAGGCTGGTTCTTTTGGAGATGGCAATTCAATCGTATGACTGCTAAGATATGAAACGACTGTCACCATTGTAGGTCTAGCATCTGGGTTTTCTTGAACACATAACAAACCAATTTGAATGCACTTAATGAATTCAATTTGAGAATAATTTCTTTTCATATTTGGGTCCAATATGCTTAATGGGGTTTGATCCATCCAATGTCTCCAAACCTGTAACAATTTGTCAAATTAAATATCCAAATTAATTATTACACTCCTCTGCGTTTGAATCAATTTGGGTGTATGGCATATGAGCATTAATGAAAGGAAACAAACTGCTAAATTATTGCACTCACATTACACAGGAGGCCATCTGCAACACGGTGTGATTCATAAGAACTTACATTCTTTTTTCCAGTAATAATCTCTAGAACCATGACTCCAAAACTGTAAACATCTGATTTCTCAGAAAATTGTCCGAGCATTGCATATTCTGGAGACATATAACCACTATAAAATAAAATAAAAGTAAGCAATGTCAATTTAGCTAACACATACCTTATGAAGAAGTGAGAAAGGAAAGGATCGGAACGAGCATTCAAAACTTACATTGTTCCAACAATTCTGTTTGTACTTCCTTGGTCTTGATCTATTTCAACAATTCTAGCTAGACCAAAATCTGAAATTTTTGGATTCATATTTTCATCTAATAGAACATTACCAGGTTTGAGATCACGATGTATAACTTTGAGTCGAGAATATTCATGTAAATAAAGAATTCCACGAGCAATCCCTCCTATAATATTGTAACGTTCAAACCAGCTTAACAGCTTTTCTTGTCGAGTATCTACAAATTTTTTTGAGTAATTGAGAAATGTATGAGTGAAGCATGTTTTGTCATCAATCGGTCGAATTAAATTAAGATAATTGAAAAGCATATAATGCATGAATGTTAAAAGTTAAATAATAAAGAGTTTAAGGTCAAAAGTGTCAAACCAAATAAAAAGTAATCAAGGCTCCTGTTCGGCACGTATTCATAAAGAAGTATTTTCTCGTGTTCTTCAAGGCAAAATCCTATGAATGTCACTAGATTTCTATGTTGAAGCTTGGCTATCAATAAAATCTCATTCTTGAACTCAACTTCACCTTGCCTAGAACTTCTTGAGAGCCTCTTTACTGCTATATGCCGTCCATCAAGAAGAATGCCCTGAGAATATAGACCATTATTTATGTGAACAACAAGAACATATATATAAGAAATAAATTTATCATATTTTCCCACCTTGTAAACTTCTCCAAATCCACCTTTGCCAATCTTGTTCTCGTATGAAAAGTTATTCGTTGCTGCTTCAATTATAGCCAAATCGAATTGCAACGGCTCTAAAGTGGAACTTTCATGACCAACTAGACCAATACGATTGAGTTGTTAAAACTAAGTATGCAAACTTCTTGAAGCCTACAAATTAAGAAGTATGGGTAGAATTTTATTTCACAATACGTACAGTTTTCTCTGAGAAGAGTCTTATAACTCTTTCTTGCTTTTCTCCGTAACAAATAACAGCCGAAATAGAAGAGCATCGCCGAAACAGCAGTGGAGACAACGATCGAGATTATTGTTCGTGACCGGCCTTTGCTTTCTTCTGCGATAAAAAGTCAACGTGTGTCACTCACATGCCATAATATATGTAACAATAGCCAATATGTCGTGATAAGTAGATTACAACAAGAGAGGCTCGCTTCCTTTATTGGTCAGTAGTCATGGACTCACGGTAGTCCATGTTACTTTTTGGGCATTTAGTGAGTGGGCCGTCCAGCTCTGCTAATTTAGGCGTTCAAAATTCCACATATTTATCTAATTTACTTTCCTAATATTTATGATCATCATCAAATAATCGAACAGCATCAATCTGCTACGGTACTTTTTTTGGGAAGGTCCGCAGGAACTGGTCCATTCCGATGACCTTGTCGGCAAATAATCTCCGTAGGTCAAAATTTTCTCCGGCAAATAAATATTTTCGATTAGGCGATTTAGGCCGTCAAATAATCTGACAGAAAAGTCATCGGAAACTTCATTTTCACGCAGATTTGACAGCCGAAAATCTTGTTATAGTGAAGGAATATAAAAAGAATTTTTCTAATTTTTTTTATTTCTCAAAGTATCGTTGCAAGTAAGTATAAGATTAATCTTTCAAGATACTGAGATTCATTTAAAAGATTAACCTCTTCCAACATATATTTTTTTTCATATATATGAATTAAAAATCGAAACTCTAATAAAAAATCTAAATATCTATCACTTATATTATACTATATTAAATTTAGAATTTTTCTAGTTTACAGTAACGTAAAGTTTTATGCAAACCAAGATGTCTTGCTCCTGCATATAAATCATTAAAAAACTTAGGAAAAGTAAATATTACATGGGTCGTGACTTCACCTGTAGGTCCTGGAGGAGGAGGACTAGCTGGCCTGGGCGCCTGAACCTCGTCACCATCCCTGTAAAATGGGAACAATTCAAACCTGACATTGCAGCTAGGATATAGAACTCTTCCCCCTACGCTTCCCAAAAGAGCCCATGGAATTGCTGATCCAATCACATCCCTTAGACAGATTTCGCAATCTTTGCTAGACAGATCCGGCGTACATTGAGCAAGAGTATAGAGGGTTTGCAAAGCATTCAATTTTAATGATTCTGTTCCGTATCTCTTAGCACTGTTCCATGCCTCCGTCGCCACTTTAGTTAAAGTATCCGATACTATAAAAGTGAAGAAGAATTGCTCCTGGTTGGGGTTGGGGGTATTGGTGATATTTAACTTGTCAAATCTAGGCGATGTGTCCACGGTGGAGAAGAAAGACACATAGGAATAGCGAAGCAAGCAGTGATTGTACCAAATTATAGCCCCTATGGACGAGCGGCACTCTAAGGATATTCGGTCGGTTGCGTTTAGGATGCATTGTCCACAGAGGCGAGGAGGAACGTCACCGCGGCACATGAAGAGGCCAAAGACTGTGCCGTAGACGTCGGTCATGTGGAATTCATTGTCGCCGGTGGTGGCGTTGGAGGACAAGTAAGAGAGGAGTATCCTAAGGTTTACTTGGAAAGCGCTGTCGGTGGGGAAGGTTTCGTCGCTTGAGCAATTGTGGGAAAGATAACCAGGATCTTCTGAATATTCTGAATCTCCATCTGAAGAATTTGTTGCAGGAACGGGCCCTGCTGGTGTGGGAGTTGGTACCGTAGCAGTGGAGCGATAAAAAGGATACAATTCATACCTAACGTTACAGCTGGGATATAGAACTCTCCCTCCCTGCTTTCCTTCACAGCACGATGGAAGGTCCCCTATCACACCACTAAGACACCTTCTGCAATCTTGGGGTGACAGGTCCTCTGTGCACTGAGCTAGACAGTAGAGTGACTGAAAAGTAGAAATGTTTGCTTGCTTTGCGGAGAATTTCTTGGCACCAATAGGAAAATTGGCTGCTGTATCTGCCGTTTCGTTCATGGTGATGAGCAATAAACGCATGAAGCTTGCCTGGTTTGAGATATTCGCAACATTCAACAGTGCACGGCTTGGCCTTGTGTCCACGGTGGAGAAGAAAGATCGGTTGGAATACCGAACCATGCATTCGTCGTACCAAATCACAGCCTCTTTGGACAAGGAGCACTCTGAGGATAGTTTCTGGGTTGCGTTTACTACGCACTGTCGACATAACTGAGAAGGGACGTCACCCCTGCACATGAACAGTCCATAGACTGAGTCTGAGGGGTTTCTGCCTGCGACTGTGGTGTTGTAGAATTCTGTGTTGGCGGTAGCGTTGGAAGATAATGAAGAGAGGAGGGTCCTGAGGTCCAATTGGAAGGCGCTGTTGGCAGTTGTTATGTTGCTTGAGCAATTCTGTAAAAGATAACTAGGGTCCTGTGCTTTAGTAGTTGCAAAATTGAGGAAGCTAACAATGATAAAGAGGAAGAGAAGCTTAAAGGAAGCCATGGATGTGTTAATGGGTCTGCTAATCTTTGAGAGAACTACCATACCCTGAATGGATGTTATGTCGCTGTTTATAGTTTGCGAAGATTTCTTTGTGTGTTGTGATGGCTAGTGGGGTGTACTTGTAGTTTGTAGATACTTGCCGTCGCAACATAGTTTGGTATGGCAAAGAGGGATAGATGCAAGCAAGTCAATGAAGCAGGCAAGTCAAGCTAGCTTGTTATTATGTACTGGAGATTAATTTTCTCTGAAAAATCATTAAATCTAGATGGATTATTATTATAGGATTTGAATTTTTTTTAAGTGAAAAGTATGTTTTATAAAATAACGTAGAATCATAATCGTTAATAAAAAAGTTAAAAAATTAAATTTTTAGATATGTATAATTTGTTATATAAGTATTTATATCTCATAAAATTTTAAATTTTTATTTATTTTTATCAATAATAATTATTCTACACTTTATTATTTAAATTGGTGGCTTAATGCAAATCTATTATTATATGTTGAAAATGCTTCGTAAAAAAATAGAAAAGGTAAAAATGACATTTGGAAAACCGTGAGTTTGGGATGTGGAAAATAAGGGATGGCTGACTAAATCCTCCTGAGAATGGGTTGGGTGCATACTGGGACCGGGACAACGTTGAAGTGAACAACAGAAAGACCTTTGCATAAATTGGAATATTTTAGGTGATTGAGGATGGTTATAAAAATCAGATCGGAAGTATCAGTGAATTGATTAAGTAATTGATTTGAATAATTAGTTAAATTAGATATATTTTGGATTCAGTTTGATATGATTGGTTTATATTGAAAAATGATGACTCGGTTAGTTGAACTTGTAAATCGGTCGGGTCATAAAATTTTAAAAAAAATTTTAAATTTTAAAAAATCATAATTTTTGATTCGTTTGTCCGATTTAAACTAATTATATGTCTATTTCATATAACTTTTTTAGATTTACGCCATGTTAGTCCTAATTTTTTTAAAAAAAATATGTTATGAGTCATTAGCATTTTAATGAAAATATTAAAAAAAATTTATAAATTAAGAGTTAAATTCTTTTTTTAATTATTTATAATAATAAATATCATTATATGTAATATGTATTTATATATATATATATATATGTATATTTAAATATTTATTTAATTTTATACAATACGACCAATCACTTATTAATTAAATCAATAACCCATTAACTCAATATTCTAATCAAGTTAACTACCAATTCAAGTTTAATATCTATGTCATCGAGGCTTCCGGGTTATTTCTAACAATATAAAGACCAAAAGGCCTTGCATGTCTTCATTGGAACTTTTGTTTCGAATAAGAATCTCTCGGTAGCTCTTCAGATTTTAATAATTATTTTGGGCTTTCTTTTAATATTCTTTTACTCGCAAGTAACTAATAAAGTGCCACATGTTGAATTCCAGTATAATTAAAGGATGATACCTCGAACAAATGGCAGTATCCTGAGTGCCCATAGTAACTAATATTTAAATTGAATAGTGAATTTTATGGCATGTTTGTATTTATCTTCCCTTAGTTTATAATATTTGCATCATTCTTTCATCATTTTAGCTGAGTTATATCTATATTTTTTTATGGTATGTCTCTTCTCTTTTATTGATAATGCCGGCCAGCATATGGTTGAAGAAGGCGTCATAAGAACAAAGACATATTGATTAGTAGTATCAGAAGAGATTATTTTTTATTTTTATATCACTTATATGCACATTAATTTGTACACATACACATGTGATTATATATATATATAAAAGTGGAAGCTGGTCCTTTTGATTATGAATAAGATCAAGGAGTAGGATATTTACAAAAAGTATTATAATATTTAAGTTAGTCTTTGTAAGAAATATATCTTGTAGAGAGAGGAAAGAACATTATCTTTGAGGGAGTTTTCCCTTGTATTTATATTATCAATAAAGCTGAGGAAATGAGATGGAGTTCTGAGACATTTATATGACTTTAGACAGTATGATGATTTGACCATTGCTTGGGGGAGGTAAGTTTTACTATTTGGGTTGGGCTCAAGACCCATACACAATATAAGCCTCCTAGTTCGGCCTTGAGTTCATCCGAGAGGTCGGGAGCTTTTAAATGGAGCTTTAAGTTGATCTGTCACGTTTGAAAATTCTGGGGGTGGGTGTATCGGCTATATTTGCTAAGGGTTGGATTGCCTTTGAGTCAAGTTGAGAAAATTAGACTTGGTTTTTCATCCTGAAAGGGGTCCTGGGCCCAAGTTTGTAAGAGATGCTAGGAATTCGTTTTGTGACCTAGCTCGGGCTCTGATCGAGCTAAGGCTTGGAATCCCTGACCGAGCCAAGGCTCGAACCAAGAAAATTTGGTTTTTTGACCGATCTTGAGCTCTGATCGAGCTAAGGCTCGAAATTTGACTGAGACTTCACTCCTAAGATTGGAATCAATTGGGGCTTTCATCTTGAGAGCATAATGCAGAGGTATGAGAGACCATTTCTGAGGCTGATGTGAGGTGGGAGAGTTTTATCATTTTCCACAGACGGCACCAATGTTCCAATCTAAAAGTGGAAGCTAATCCCTTCTGGCCACGAACAAGATCAAAGGGTGGGGTACCTACAAAAGGTACTTTGATGTTTAAGTTAGTCTATGTAAAAAATATATCTTGTAAAGAGGGGGAATATCGCTATCTTTGAGGGAGTTTCCCTTTATATATTAAAGCTAAGAAAATGAGATAGAGTTTTAAGACATTCATGTGACTTTAGACAATATGATAATTTGACCATTGCTTGAAGGGGTATGTTTTACTATTTGGGTTGACTTAAGACTCGTACACAGTACCCAAAGCCTAGTATAATGTAAGAGAGGATAAGTTAAAGTTTAAATAAGACAACCTAAAAGAGATTTAATTTTGAAAAACAATCTCAAATGAACCTAGTGCCGCTTAAACTACAGTACACACACTACAAAAAAAATATGTTTTAGTGGCGGTTTTATTTTATGTTTAGCGGCGGTTTTCACCGCCACTAAATGTGTTTAGCGGCGGTTGCAAAATCGCCACTTATAAGAGGGTCGCAAAACGATTAGCGGCGGTTTTCACCAACCGCTGGAATAAACGCCGCTAATAGTAAATTTATAATAGCGGCGGTTCAAACCGCCGCGAATAGAAAATGAGAAAAAAATATAGTCGTTTAGCCGCAGTTTTTTGAAACCGCGGCTAAACGACCTATTTTTTTTTTAAAAAAATATATATACCACAGTTAAGCTCTCCCAACCGAGATCTATGGTTTCGGATACTCGTAGTCTTAATGTGTTCTTACAGAGAAACAAATCACTGCTAACACAATGTTACTTTCTTTATAATAAAAATATATTTTGCTATCAGATGGACATTTATATCAGTTGAACAAGGAAACTTGAAATACATTATATGTCTCAAACTAGAAAATCACAAAAACAAGGACCCGTTGCAATTAAGATAGTTCACTGATGCAATCCAAAAAAACTCACACTTTAAGTCTCATGCCTAAATCTTGCAGAAATGTACAGTACATGATTTGCGTAGGTAGGTTTCTTTCTTCAAATCTATGCCATCTTCTTTGGATGGTGAATTTTCTTCAATCTCCTTCCTAGAAAAGTACCTTCTTGAACCATCCTCTGGCTTCTCTTGAGAGTATCTTTCAGAACCACCTTGATATGTTCCATGATGAGAGACATCACCAAGCAACAATCCAGCCATGAGGTTGACAGCTGATTAAACTTAGTTAAGATTGATGTATATGTATATAAATGTCACAATGTAATGATCACATCACCTATATCCAGTTGTTCCCTGTCCATTAAATACAATAATGAGAAACAAAGAATTAATGTACTAAATTACTAATGTGCAGAATAAACAAAATATAATCCCAAATGACGTCAACACAACAGCATGCTAGCAAATTATCCTTTATAATTTTTTTCACTTTTCTTTTATTATTAGAAAATCTGATATAAATAACTGACTATGACTCCAAGATTTTTCTTAACATATATATGTCAATCTCAGATTTGGTCAATTCTTAGACAGCCATTTTTGAGAAAAAAGAAAGGTAGGCTAAGCCTTCCAAGCAAGTGGCCACCCAAATCATATCCTCTTCATATTTTTATTTCTTCCATGTAATGGTGCCGCATGGAAACAGGTTCACAATGAGAATATGAGATTCATTGCTTAGTTCTTGCATCCATCAGAAAACTAAGTGCATGAACCATGGAAAGCTAGTAACAGTATCCAAGAACAACATCACTTTTTACGTTTTACCAAACAATAGAAGATATGCTTATGGCTATCAGAAGCTTTTCTAGTCCAAACCACTAAGTCTCCTCAAAAGAGAAAGAGAAATGATATGAATGGTTACCCTAAGTTATAGCACTCTAGACAACAATGTAAACACAGACATTTATGACAAAAAGTGAATGCACTATAGTGCATTATACACAAACAATTATAATTTATAAATTAAAAAAATAACAGTAAAAAAATAGAAAGGACTTAATTGGCCCTAATGCAGTAAATCAGTACCCCAAATTCCATAACCACTGCAGAAAACACACGTTAAGTTTAATGTGCAAGCAATATAGTTCATGACAATGCAGTCCAAACCAATAACACTATTCATATTTAAACCCCTCAACCCCACAGAAAAGGGGGGAAGTGACGCTAATTCAGACTACAGAGCAAGTTTTTATAAATCAATAATATAATTCAATGTGGTAGAACAGTTAGCCAATTTTCTAGAACATCCTTCTAAACTAGGTATTAAAATGTTCTTCCTTATTCTAACAAAATCCGCTGAATTCAGAGCTTAATCGCAGGCACAACCCCATTTGCAGTCTAGAAACACAATCACTCACTAAGATAACTAAAAATCAAAACTTGATGCTCAAATATAGAAACCTAGAAGAACAAGTACCTGTTAGTGAAGAACATTCCAGCATAGAAGCTTCCTAGACAAAGCAAAAGAGCCCATTTCCTAGGTAGGACACTTCTTGTGCCCAATCCAATTCCACTGCTCCTCCCTTGCTCTTCATAGACATTTTCCTTCTCCCCTCCTTGCTTACCTCACTATAAAACCCAGGAAAAAAAAAACAAACAAAGAATTCAGACAGAAAAAAATAAACAATACAATTACATATACTTTTAGGCAGACTCCTCTGTTTGAGCAGCATAAACTGTTCTCAACGACCATGACAAATTGATTAAGAATGGCGTACACACAAAGTAGCAAGTGAGTGTCCAAGTAACTAGACCCTGCATGTAGCATTCATTATAATTTTTTTGTTAGGACTCTCGGTGATGAAAGATGATGTGTGGAGGTAGTACTGAAAGTAAGGAAGAGGTGGGGGGTAATATCAGAAATTATCAACAATTTCACAAATTAATGAAAGGCTTTAGCAAAAAATGGTTGTAATATGAACTACTTGGCCAAAGATTTTGATATTCGCTTGAGGATAGTACCAGAGGTGGAAGAGCCTGAAAGAAGCAAAAGATAGGTATCCATCAATAACCAAATAAATTTCACTTGGTCATACCATCTATTGGAATGGGAAGGAGAAAGTGTTTACTTCATTATGGGTATCTCAACCAGTGGGCAACCAATACCATCGATGCATACCAGGGTGAAGCCTGACCATGTCCTATCCAAGAAAAACCATATGAACTCTGCAGCAGCAAATAGTATGTAGGTCTCAATGTTGTCTGCTATTCTAGCTTTGTAAAGTTCAGCACTCAATTCTATAAATAGCACCATCAATCTATGATAAAAGAACCAATTTACATTTTCAAGGCATACTTTCTAAAAGAACAATAGGAGAAATAAGAAACTTTTCTGCATTTTTCGATTTCATACGATAATGTAGTAGGTACTTACATCAGGGAGGCAATTGTTTTTGTTAAACTACCCTCTTGAACCTTGTTTAAGACCCTCTCATCCAGGTAGAGTTGAAGCAACCCAACCGTGCAGTAAAACAACCCCAGCAAGAAAGAAACCTAGCATGAATGTTTGTCTATTTCTAGAAAATTTTCAAAATCAACAAGGACAATATATCTCTGTCCTGTACCTAATACCCATAAGCCTATAAGTGAGTTGCACTCAAAGTAGTGCATTCATACCCATTCACACATTTCAATTAGCACACTCCTTTAGAAGCAACTCTTATGCAAACCGTTCCTCTTTTATATATACATATATAAAAGGACACTAGCTTCTAACAAGAGAAAAGGAGACATTCTACTCACTGACTCCTAGTTATTTAGACCATATAAAATACAACATGTAAAGCCCATGCTACAACACAGACAACCTAGCAAAACTAACATCAGCAGAATCATTCCAAACAGTAGACTAATTTATTTACTTATCAGAGCAAACCCACTATTTGAAAAAAAAAAACACATTCGAAATGAACCAAAACTAAAAGAAATCAAAGAAACAAAAAAATCATAGTAGTTTGAAATTGGCCTAGTAGTATACAGATACTAAAATTAAACTAATATACAACACAAGAGGTTTGAACTACCTATTGTCTATGGCATCAACGTGAACTACAAAGCTGGAATGACTTGGGACGACATATTAGGTACAAAATAAGAAAGGAAAAAGAAATTGGGAATGGTTATGGACGCCAAAATTTTGCAATGAAAATCTAACAACAAAACCTAATATCTGCAACAAAATTTCGCAAGAACAAAACCACACACTATGAATGTACCTCGTAAAGATTAATAATTTTCACACAAAATGTTATTCGTAAGCTTCCTGAGAGATCTCAAGATCTGCAACAAAAGAGAAATTTGTGAACTAAGAGGAGATGGAGAAACTTCACAATCTTTGATGACTTCTAGGATTTCGACAAAGAAACCATAGAACTAGCAAGAAACGACGGTGATGAAATACCAATTCTTTAAGATGTGTACGCGAGAAACCCTAATCGCTTCGATGTGCACGCAAAGGTGACAATTTCAGATGGTGCAAGAAAGTAGAGAAAGAAAAGCGATGAATGTCTGTGAAATTTTGTACCACAAATTTGCTATTTTTGGGATGAAAGGAGATGGAGAGAGGATGAGAAGCATACCTGAGAGAAGGAACGAGAGAGAACTCTGAAGTGAGAGGAGATGAGCTGCGAAGTTAGGACTCAGCATTTTAAGGGAATCAATTTGGAGAAAACGATTTCAGATAAAAAAAAATACATCTACGGCGGTTTAATGAAACCGCCCCAAATTAATATATCTACGGCGGTTTTTCAAAACGGCCGCAAAAAAAAGGTCACAAATTGCCGCTTTTTTTGTAGTGACATGTGTCTTTTTGGTATATGACTTGATGTGCAAAAAATATTTCTCACTTTAAAACTATATAAAATTATTCAACCACTATAATTATTGAAACAAATTAATTTTTATAATAAAAGATTGAATTTTAAAATAATATTAAGCAACCAAACTTAAGGAGGAGAGTGGATAAAATAGGACTAAGCAGTGTCAACGGTTTATGAACAAAAAATTTAAGAAATACTTATTAAACTAAAATTAAAGAATATAAAAAAAATATAGAGATTTTAAAATTTATCAGTGATCCTCTAATTGATTTTAAATTATTTATGATATAATTGAACAAAGAGAAGAATAAAGGAATTAGAGAGTAATAACACAAAAAGAAAGGATAGATGAACAAAGAAAATGTAGTAGAATTTGTGGAAAAGTGTTTGCCCCAATGGTTTAAAACAATATGTTTTGATGATGACAAATAGATAAGTAGATAATGAATATGCTACCTACATTTGCTTAATGGAATATAATTGATCAAGCATGATTATGTAATATTATCTTGTTGTTCCTATTATAAGAATCATGCATTAAGTTTTGTGTAGCATCATTGATAGGATATATCCAATGTACTTGATAAGTGATATAATTAATTATTGGATATGTGTCTATATGTGAATTATATATGCATGAAGAACTTTATAAAGTTATATACATGTGAATCATGCATATTTAGTTATTGAGTTATGGATTTGGACTAACCATGGTTTTCAAGTGAGTTATGCTTTGTAGGATAGTCCAAGTATCAAGAGTAAGTATTGGAATAAGAAAGTGAAAGATCCTATTTATGCTCAACTCAAGAAGAAGGAGAATGAAGAAGATGAACCAAGCATTTAGAAGATTTGAAGAGAAGAAATCTTAGAAGCTTGAAGTGCATCAAGAAGCCTAAAGACTTAAAAGGGTATATTTCTCTTATAGGCTATTCTCCTTTGTAAGGATAGAGGTTTTACAAGAAGAGAGCTCAAATATCTTTATTCAATCTTGACAAATGTTTTTAAACTTGCTAAAATGCCCAACAAACAAGTTTTGAAAAGTTAGTCATGGTGGTATGTCAAAACTATGAAAAATAGCCAAGTTTGAGTTTTAGAAAACTGACCTATGGTCACTATTTTTATCATAACTTTCAAAATACTTTGAGTTTTGATCTAAAACTTGTTTCATATGAAAGTAGACTCAAAGAGCTTTCCAACGCATGGTCATTTGTTTAATTCCGTTAAGAAACGAAGAAGTTATGACCGTTGGAAGTTTGATTTTTGTGTGCTGTAATGCTGTATCCGAATACAGACTTTCTCAGATCCGGATATTTGACTCAGAGAGCACTCACGAAGTTCAATATCAGTGATACAAGCCTTTGGTATCCTGATATTTGTCTCCGAGGCAAATCAACATTGAAATATCCGGATCTGACTTTGTGATATCCTGATATCTTGCTCCAAAGAGCTAAAACTCATTTCAAATATCGTGATATCTCAATATGATATCGATATCTCAACCAAATATCGGGATACGAGTTATGATATCGATATCTCAATCGGATATCGTGATATCTCAATATGATATCGATATCTCAATCAAATATCGTATCACGAAATCGGATATCAGGATATTCTGTTCTTGGAACAAGCCCAGAAATTAGGATATCCGGATACCAAGTTCAAATATCCGGATATTGCTTGCCAGAAAGTCAGAATAACGGCTATAAACAGCTAGTTTTCATAGGAAATCTTTCTTTAACACCACCAACGACCATTTTATCACTTGGGCTATATATAGGAGTTAATATTGAAGCATTAAAAAGTTGATGTACACTGATTTACAAATCATTATGAGGATTTGATCATTTTCTATCAAAATCAATATTTGAGCTCTTCATTGTCAAAAATCCATCTATCCATTAGTTCTTCAATTTGTATTATCTACTCTTTGAGAGAGTTTATTCATTCTATCATATTCTTATCTTGTAAACACTAAGTGAGGGTAGAGGTTCCCTCTAGTTGAAAGTGTGAGGCTTATACACAAAGGGTAGAGGATCCCAAAGGTGTAGGAAGTGCTCATAGCTTGTAAAGGTTTTTCAAGCACCGGTAAAGCTTGAAGAGTTAGAGGCTCTTGCACAAGGGTGGAGGATCCCAAAGGTGTGAAGAGTGCTTAACTTTGTAAAGGTTTCTCAAGCACCTAAGTTACAAGCTTGAAGAATAGTGGAAACCTCAAGTGGATGATCTTGGGGCTGGACGTAGATCACAAGAAGTGATCGAACCAGTAAATATTGTTTGCACTCTCTCTTATCCCTTACTCTCTTAACATTACAGCACTTTCACTTGATATTCTTGCTATCTATACATGTTCTGCAGCTATAATTATAAATTTACTGCATAATCTTGTGAGCTTGTTGTCTTGATCATTAGAACTTAATGTTTAGCTTGTTTGCTTGTTTTTACACTAATTGAAGTTGCAATTGAGCCATCTAGAATATTTGTATCAATGATAATTGATTGTTCTTGGTTAATCACATTATGATTAATATTGTTATATAACTTTAATGTGATTAGCATAATGTTTTGAATGTGAAGTTAATGTTCTTGATTGTCTCTAAGCATGATTTGTGTTTAATATATTTATTCCGCTGCATGTATTGTTTGAGTGCATCAAAATGCACAATTGCTCAAAGTTGTTTTAAAATTTGTGATCACCCAATTCACCCCCCTCTTGTGTGATGGTTGCCCTTGGCTAACAAGTGGTATCAGAGCTTCGTGCTCTGTTTTAAAGTTTAACCGCTTAGAGTTAAAGATCCTTGTATGATGGCAACCATAGAAAGTTTTTCAAATATAGAGGGTTTTGAATTTGATAAACCACCATTCTTTGATGGTGTGCATTTTGATTTTTGGAAAACTAGGATGGAATGTTATTTGCAATCTATTGACTTAGATTTGTGGGATATTGTGCTTGATGGTTTTTCCTCTAAACCAAAATTGAATTGGGATTCCTATGACAAGAAATGCTTTACCTTAAACATTAGAGCAATGCAAATATTGAGATATGGTTTAAATGATGATATTTATGCGAGAATTAAAAATTGCTCTAGTGCTAAAGATATTTGGGATACCCTTGATGCTATTTATCTTGCTAACAATGTTTTTGAGCAAAATGTTATATCTAGAAAGCAAGAAGAGCAAAAGCCATTGGAGGAAGAACATATTGGAATGGAGCATGCTCTTGAAACATTGATGGACAATCATGAGAATGAAGATGATGATTCTCATGATGAGTCAAGTATGCTAGAAGTGGAAACTACTTCTTACATGGCTCTAGAGGACATTGAGGTAATCTATACAAATATTGATAATAGTCCTAACTATGATGAGATACAATATGCATATGATGAATTGAATGATGGATTGATAAATTTAGAAAAGAAAAACTTAGCTTGCTTGAAAAGCATTTCCTCTATTGAAATTCAAATTGAGACTTTAAAAAATGAGTATGCTTTTCTTGATGAAGAAATATTGATGAAATGTGAAACCTCAACTAATTGTGAAAATTGCATTGATTTAGAAAATCAAGTTGAAGACTTATTTTCAAAAGTTGCCCAAATTGAAAGTTTCACTTGTTCTCATTCCATGTTTGATAATGAAAGAAAAACCAAAGATGTTTTACATGGAAAATCAAGAAATATTTGTGGCCAAAATATTTTGGAAAATGTTCACAATAAAAGGGCTAGGTTTTTCGAAAATAATCTTCAAAAGACAAAATCATCATCCAATTCAATTGTTTGCAATTATTGTGGTCATCTAGGACATATTTCTCATTTGTGCAAATTTAGAAGAAATTCTTATATGAGAAATAACATGATGTGGGTTCCTAAAATCCTTAAAGGCTCTAATGCTAACATTAAAGGACCCAAGTTGAAATGGGTACCAAAGAGTCCTCCTAGTGCTCCTATTGTGCAGAAAACTCTTCAAAAGGATGGACAATTTGATCAAGCCAAAATGGAAACATCAAGGAAAACATTCCCAAAGCCCAATGGTAGATATTTCGGTCAAAGAGGCAAGAAGGCTTCAACCAAAGCTTCTCATATGCATGATGTGGAACTTGCAAAGTTCAAATATCCAAAGGAGAAGCAATGGGTAAAGAAAAATGTTCCCTTCATTTCTAAGGCCATGGTATCATATGATATTACCTCTAATACTAATTCAATTGCAAAATCTATGAATTTGAGGTATATTGCTTGTAGGCCTTGAATAATGAATTAAATCATGTGTGCTTGATAAAATTTGAATATTGTGTTTAGCACATGATTATGTTTATTCTTATTGTACCATTTGCTTATTAAGTTGAATATATCTTGGTACACAAAGTTCTATTCTATGCCTAGATATGCTTAATATGCTTTAAATTGTTTATATATCATGAAAAGAAGTATGTCATTGGCATTATGCTCAATGCTAAATTGATTATTGAATTATTATGCTCAACTAGCATATTATGGCTAAATTGATATTTGTAAGAGCATGATAGATTAATTATCAATGACTAATCATTGTGGATCCAAAATTTGTTGGATACCAAAGAAATGTGCTTAAATTTAATTGTAGGGTGACAACTACCTCAAGTATTCATTGAAATAGAATACAACTACTCTACTTGAGGTTAGCATAACTTGAATGGTTTCAACTTCTCAAGAGGGATACAAACTTCATGAAGAATCTTTACACCCTCAAGGAGACTTGAAGCATGGAAGTAAAGTCACCTATACAAATTCAAGGAATACTTCTTTGGTGATATCAACCTTATCCCTACCTATGTTTTTAAATGTGATATACATGATATCTTGGGATTTGGAGAATTGATTTATGCCTTAGCATGTCTTAAATTGTGCTTCTCTAGTAATGTGACTTGAACATGTGTTTGCCTATGCTAGTATGCTAGATAAGTACACTTCTTGATTGAGATGGCATGATAATCTTTTTGTGTTGAGCTTGTGACTATATTTTATTGAACTTACATGAAAAGTTCACATGCTCAAAAGAATTCTAATCCTCTCTTATTTGCTTAAATATTTCATATGCTTACTTTGAGATTGGATGGTTGAGGATAACACATCTTCTTGTTTGAAATTGCTTGATATGATAGTTTCCTATAAACAAGAAGAAAATGATTCATTTGTGCTTTAAACTTGCCTTTGAACTTCAATGATTCTTACATTGAATCTATATTTTGAAACGAATCATAAATAGTTTTCAAAGATATAAGTTCCATGGTTTTTCAACTCTAGCATTGGAAAAAGGGAACTTTTACTCTTAGTTGGCATGTGTGCATACTTGAAATTATTACATCACATAATATGCCTTACATGATCATTGTTTGCCCCAAAATGCTTATACTAGTTTTGATGATGGTCATGTGTTCTTATATAAGCTTGAATCTTGCTTTGAAATTGCTTAATCTTTGCTTTGAATTCAAGTGCATATATACTTCTCTTGTCATTATCAAGTGGTAAAATTGTATGGTTGATAATGTGATACATTCTTGATATTTTATATCAACCAAAATTATGCTTGTGGATATGCTTAAATGATATTTGATGCTAACTTATGATTTGGAGAGCTTTTAGAATTGGATTTGCAAGTATCTCCATGTGTATCCAAATGTAGCCATCAAATATTGAAATACAAGCACAAGTAGACAATGAGAAGAATTGAATGAAGAAGAGCTTGAGGAGACTTTCTTCAAATGCTAAGAAATGAAATACTCAAAGGAAGAAAATTCAAACTCAAGGGTTCAAAAATTGAAAAACCATCTAAAGGAGCATCACACTCTCTCGAAATCAATAAGTATCTCTATTCCTAAACTTTAATGGTATTATATTGAGTGATACTTGTTGATTAAATGCTTTTAAAATGATTAGATGCTATCTTTATATGAGAAGTATGTTTAGCAATGACTTTGTGGCTAATTAGCTCTAATATTCTTAATATTGTCATTGCATATAGGGTTATGTTATTAATTTAAATATACCTTGATCCCTATGACATATTTCATCATGATGACTGTTTGATATGATTCTCTTGATTCTTAGTACTATAATTCTTATGAGAATCATGCTCTTGTTTGAAAAGAGATTTTGGTTTAATTGAAAATATTTTTTTATAAGAAAACTCCCTTATCTTGTTTGAAATGAGCTTTTCAAATTCCATATCCTTGAAAATTATTTAAATTTATTTCAAGACTTTGAAAGTACTTTTCACCTCTTACTACTTTTCAAAACTTGCAAAAAGGTTTGAATATAAATGAAAAACACTCAACATGCTTTGGAAAGGATTATCAAATCTTGAGTAAATGCTTAAGAAAATTTATAAACTCTAATCATTTGAAATGCTCTATAATGCCTATTTCTTTTGATACTTCAAAAGATAAAGCTTTGCTCTTCAAGGTGATTTTATTTTCCTAAGGCTTTTGTTATAAGAGAAAAAGGTAGAGATATACTTTCAAATGTCATCTTGAATGCTTTTATTGGATTACTCTCAAGCAATGTGTTTTTAAAGAAAATTCTATATTCTTTGTGAAAATCAATGTTACTTGATAAATTGCTTAAAGATATGTTTATCTTGTTTTAACTTGAGTTTTATCTTGGTAAACATATTCTTCTTGATCTAACTTGTGTATCATCTATTTGAGAACTAAACTTATTCTTGTTTTTTATCTTTGTGGCTCAAACTCTTGTTTTTGGAAAAAGAGAAAATTCAAATTTTTTTTGTGTTGATAGATTAAGAAAGAATATGCTTTGCCTTGCTCTACTTTACCTTCAATGTGCTTCATATGGTCTTGGCAAACATTTCTCTTGATCTATCTTGTGTTTCAATATGGGAGAGGTTAACTTCTTTTTAAAATTCCTTATGACCTTCCTTACTTAAACTTTTGATTTATAATGGTTCTTTATTTTATTTTCTTAATATCTCAAACATCATGCTTGTTTATTCTTGTTAACTTTGAATATATGCATGACTATGTTAAAATAATATATTGTTGACATATTTATGATATGCATATTTTGAGGGGGAGCTTAGCTCTTAATTTGTCATTATATCTCTTGGCTTACATCTTTATTTGACATAAAGTGATTCATTGCTAATACTTTCAAAATGTCATTGAAGATCCTCTCTTATTCTATCAATGAAAGAAGGTAAATATTCATCACTACTTTATCCTGTCTCTTTCATTGAGGAATGTTTGATATATGACAAGGTATATAATCTTTTACTTTGAAAAACTTTCATACCATGTTCATATATGACTTATTTGTGACATCCATCAAGTGGTACCTATTTAACATGTGGTAAGCAATATTTAATATTTTTCATGATCACTAAAGTTTATTGCTATCATATGCTAGATGTAGGTTTACCATAAGATGACAAGCATTTCATGCATCTTATTTGATATCTTGAAAGTATGCTTGTTTCATCTCTCTATACTTGAGTCATTTGCTAAGTCAAATAGGTGGAGAAAATTTGGCTCTTGCAAACTTGAAAAGAATTATGTTTTGATTATCCTACTGTTTGGCTTCATGCATTTTATCTAGGGGAGAAAGGAAAGACACGTTCATATGATCCTTCTATCCTAAACCTTTTTGTTGATGTCAAATAGGGGGAGAGAAAAGAGGAAAGAAAAATATGTTATTGTGCTTAATGATTGATATTCTTAGTTGCACATTCATTTAGATATCTTGTCAAACATATTTTTCTTTGGTGATTTGTCATCATCAAAAAGGGGGAGATTGTGGAAAAGTGTTTGCCCCAATGGTTTAAAACAATATGTTTTGATGATGACAAATAGATAAGTAGATAATGAATATGCTACCTACATTTGCTTAATGGAATATAATTGATCAAGCATGATTATGTAATATTATCTTGTTGTTCCTATTATAAGAATCATGCATTAAGTTTTGTGTAGCATCATTGATAGGATATATCCAATGTACTTGATAAGTGATATAATTAATTATTGGATATGTGTCTATATGTGAATTATATATGCATGAAGAACTTTATAAAGTTATATACATGTGAATCATGCATATTTAGTTATTGAGTTATGGATTTGGACTAACCATGGTTTTCAAGTGAGTTATGCTTTGTAGGATAGTCCAAGTATCAAGAGTAAGTATTGGAATAAGAAAGTGAAAGATCCTATTTATGCTCAACTCAAGAAGAAGGAGAATGAAGAAGATGAACCAAGCATTTAGAAGATTTGAAGAGAAGAAATCTTAGAAGCTTGAAGTGCATCAAGAAGCCTAAAGACTTAAAAGGGTATATTTCTCTTATAGGCTATTCTCCTTTGTAAGGATAGAGGTTTTACAAGAAGAGAGCTCAAATATCTTTATTCAATCTTGACAAATGTTTTTAAACTTGCTAAAATGCCCAACAAACAAGTTTTGAAAAGTTAGTCATGGTGGTATGTCAAAACTATGAAAAATAGCCAAGTTTGAGTTTTAGAAAACTGACCTATGGTCACTATTTTTATCATAACTTTCAAAATACTTTGAGTTTTGATCTAAAACTTGTTTCATATGAAAGTAGACTCAAAGAGCTTTCCAACGCATGGTCATTTGTTTAATTCCGTTAAGAAACGAAGAAGTTATGACCGTTGGAAGTTTGATTTTTGTGTGCTGTAATCTTTGTATCCGAATACAGACTTTACAGATCCTGATATTTGACTCCGTAGAGCACTCACGAGTTCAATATCGATACAAGCCTTTGGTATCCTGGATATTTGTCTCCGCAGGCAAATCAACATTGAAATATCCGGATACAGCTTTGTGATATCCGGATATCTTGCTCCAGTAGCTAAAACTCATTTCAAATATAGGATATCTCAATATGATATCAGGATATCTCAACCAAATATCAGGATACGAGTTATGATATCGATATCTCAATCGGATATCGTGATATCTCAATATGATATCGTGATATCTCAATCAAATATCGTAATACGAAATCGTGATATCGTGATATTCTGCTCTTGGAACAAGCCCGTAAATTAGGATATCCTGATACCAAGTTCAAATATCCTGATATTGCTTGCCGTAAAGTCGAATAACGGCTATAAACAAACTAGTTTTCATAGGAAATCTTTCTTTAACACCACCAACGACCATTTTATCACTTGGGCTATATATAGGAGTTAATATTGAAGCATTAAAAAGTTGATGTACACTGATTTACAAATCATTATGAGGATTTGATCATTTTCTATCAAAATCAATATTTGAGCTCTTCATTGTCAAAAATCCATCTATCCATTAGTTCTTCAATTTGTATTATCTACTCTTTGAGAGAGTTTATTCATTCTATCATATTCTTATCTTGTAAACACTAAGTGAGGGTAGAGGTTCCCTCTAGTTGAAAGTGTGAGGCTTATACACAAAGGGTAGAGGATCCCAAAGGTGTAGGAAGTGCTCATAGCTTGTAAAGGTTTTTCAAGCACCGGTAAAGCTTGAAGAGTTAGAGGCTCTTGCACAAGGGTGGAGGATCCCAAAGGTGTGAAGAGTGCTTAACTTTGTAAAGGTTTCTCAAGCACCTAAGTTACAAGCTTGAAGAATAGTGGAAACCTCAAGTGGATGATCTTGGTCGACGTAGATCACAAGAAGTGATCGAACCAAGAAATATTGTTTGCACTCTCTCTTATCCCTTACTCTCTTAACATTACAAAGACTTTCACTTGATATTCTTGCTATCTATACATGTTCTGCAGCCTATAATTATAAATTTACTGCATAATCTTGTGAGCTTGTTGTCTTGATCATTAGAACTTAATGTTTAGCTTGTTTGCTTGTTTTTACACTAATTGAAGTTGCAATTGAGCCATCTAGAATATTTGTATCAATGATAATTGATTGTTCTTGGTTAATCACATTATGATTAATATTGTTATATAACTTTAATGTGATTAGCATAATGTTTTGAATGTGAAGTTAATGTTCTTGATTGTCTCTAAGCATGATTTGTGTTTAATATATTTATTCCGCTGCATGTATTGTTTGAGTGCATCAAAATGCACAATTGCTCAAAGTTGTTTTAAAATTTGTGATCACCCAATTCACCCCCCTCTTGTGTGATGGTTGCCCTTGGCTAACAGAATTTTTTTAAAAAATATATAAGGTATGAGATAAACAAGATGAAAAAATAGTTTTCATTAAGGATAATTAGATAAAATATAATAGTCTCTCACTCTAAATAAATTTTGAATAATTTTATTAATAATTTAAAAATTTTATATATCTTAAAATTAAATATATCTTATTAACTATTTTTAATATTAATTTTTCCTTTTTGATGTGCACATATTTTCAATAGAAAACCATCTTACCGTTACATCCTTAAACAATTTAATAAAGTTTATCAGTGAGTTTAGTCTTCGTAAAATTCATATCCCTATTATATCCTTCTATCATTAATGGTATTGACTTTCTCTTTTACTTTTAAAAATATAATAGAGAAATTGTACCTTAGCATCCTTTTTTATCACAACGATCAACACCCACACAATAACAACTATGATATCATTTGTATACGTCGTTAATTTGAATTTGGACTTCAGAAATTTAGTAGTTTTTGTATAAAAATGTATGTGAGTAGCATTATCTTTTAAATAAAAAGACATAGTTTGGCTCTTTGCTGGGATTTTATTAATCATTAACTGTTTGTTATCACCTATCAAGCTTATTTTATACAAAAGAAGGACGGTGATGTTGAATTAATAAATAAATAGAATATCTTGTCTTAGAGCCTTCTAGTTAGTATTTGATTTGGACCCATTTGCAATTATTAAATTAATAAATGATGGTTTCTCAAAAGTGAACGAACATTGAAATGAAAAATTTTATATGAATATTTTAGTTCCAGTGAAGACTCATGACATGCCTGATATTAACAAATTAAGCTTAGTAAATTGGGAGAATAATATTTTTCTTATGCTACCAACAACACT
Source organism: Styphnolobium japonicum (assembly GCA_023212625.1). NCBI lineage: Eukaryota > Viridiplantae > Streptophyta > Magnoliopsida > Fabales > Fabaceae > Styphnolobium > Styphnolobium japonicum. The sequence goes on from JALBWW010000013.1 coordinate 5,115,673, forward strand.
TCATCTTTCTGAGAGACCATGCAAGAAAAGTCAAAAGTCACAATTTCATTTACAAATGTAACTGTTGTTTCTAAATTGATCGCAACAGTGTTAAGTGTAAAAATCCCTAATCTACAAAGAATGTAGCTTTAAGTAAATGTGGTACTAAATTTTCACTTAAAATTATATAGTAAATCTATCTTGAGGTTTTGATTAAAAAAAATTTTGAATTTTTTGAATTGTATAAAAGCCACGACATTTTCTTTCACTAAATTACAATAAAATACTGCATGTGATGCGTGCTAATATGCCTAAAGTCAGAATAGGTTCCTCTACATATTAAATTGCTTTGTCTTATTCCCGTTTCGCCTGGTCAGATATAATAAACAATTTGAATATTGTCCTTTAGGGGTGAAACGAATAGTAAATGTTAATGATTGATATAGGAAAGCGCAGGTATTGAATTTAAGATTTTTATTTTTATACAAATGGATTACCTGTTGAAGGTCTTACGAGATGCTCTTTAGCATAAAGGTATATTATTTTATTTTTAATTCTTTCCATTATTTTGACATTTTATTCTTCATCTCTTTTTGTTTCTTTGCTTGTTTTAACTTTACCTCTCATTACTGTCAATATTTTTTTTTTTTGGATTGACAACAGTTAGTTGGAGAGGTTCTTTCATATTATCTGGGTAGGACATCATTAGCACGTCAGCAGTTCAATAGAGGCCTAACTCAGAGAATTACTGTTCGTTACCAAGGTGATTTCTTGCACAATTACTCACATAGTTCATGAGCATGATCTCCATGAGTGCAATCTTCTTAGGGAGAGTTGCCTACTAAATAAGACAATTGGTCATGAGAGAATTCGAAGGCGTGCACATAAGAATACAAAGTTCTTATTTGAAACCCATGAACTAATTAAGTCAACTCAACTTACGTTAGACTTTCAATATCATTTAGACATTTCAAATAGAGCGCATCTTATATACAAATAATTGTAAGCTGGCTTCCCAATCTTCTTTTATTTGTTTCCATGTCATTTAAATTTTCATTAATTATGGAATTAAGGTTCTGACAATGAAAAAATCAAAATTAATTGAAGTGACGGTAATATTTTAACTTTTTAAAAGTGAAAAGTATCTCTTTAGTTTTGTCAAAAATGTTAGTAAAAATTTAAAAGATTTTGCTAATAATTTTTTTTTTCACACATTAATTTCATTGTCATATTCACACATGCGTCATTTTAATCAATCATCACACTAACATTTAAATTTTGTCAATGATGAAAAATTTGAGAGAGAATCAAAATAATAATCAACGAAACTCTTCTCAATATTCTTGAGACAATCATATTAGATTTTGCCTAAAGCGTTAACGATGTTTAATTCTCACAATTAAATGAACAAAATATTTTTATCATTTTAATTGACCATTGCATTAGTTAAATACTATTTTTATCATTTTAACCAACCATCGTATTATCTTTTAAATCTTGCTGACAATGAAAAATTAAGGAGATGATCGAAGTGACAATCAATTAAGCTATTTTTAATATTCTTAAAGTAATTAATATTATATTTTTCTAAAAGCATTGCGATGTCTAATTCTCACAATTAAATAAATAAGAACAATAAATAAATGTGGACACATTTGCATATCCCAACTTTATGATAGTTGTGAGTTTACATTTCATTTGATTTATCTTTTAAAAGCAAATCACTTGTGAGATTATTTTCAAAAATCAATTAATCTTATCTAAAAAATATTTATTTGAAAAATTATATTTTGACTCACCATTGTCATGCAATATATTGCAGGTTTATAATTTGTTCCACAATAATGATTATTTAGCCACTCATTACCTGCCTTAGTCATTTATCATTATTCATAATATGATTGACAAAATGAGACATGTAAAAATAAATATAATAACAATTTGTTTAAAATAATAAATGATCAATTTAATTAATTTAGCAAGATAACACTAGATTAAATAAGTAACCATTCTTAAAATAGATGAAGTATGGTACTAACACCTTCCTTACCCGGAATCAACTCTCGAACTTAAACTCTTAAATGCAAATCATTTTCTTATGTATCCAATCACACCATTCCAATTGTAATGGAAGAATCGGTTGGTGACGACTCCTAAATATTTTTATTTTTCTTAAAATTTTAGTTGTCTTTTCCCATCCCAGCGCCCTTAGGGATAGTTGCGACATGTTGCATTTCCATTTTTCATACAGACATTTATGCATACACTTAAGTTGGAAAAAATGATTACATTATTCTCAAGTCTCAATAATTTTGGGTACAATTTAGTATATTAAATTTAATAAGCATATTTAGTGTAAGATAAATGAAAATGAAATGAATGTTCAAAATAAACCAAGTATTAAGAATGATACAAGAAGCAAATATGTCATATGTGTATAGAATATACGAGCATACAAAATCTTGCTTCAACTCTAATTTGACTTCAAACTTTAAACTTCTCTTCTTACTGGTTGGATGATTAGTCTGGTGTTTATAACATTGGTAATATAAAGTTTAATTTCTTATTGTACACCACAATGAAATTTTTAATTTTAAGCAAAGAATTATTCTTTCTGCCACTTATAATCTCCATAATTGATGAGGACTCCTAATCTGTGTACACACTGAACAGAGAACTCCTCATACATTACATACACAAGAGAATTGCAACCTTAAAAATCAAAATCTTCATCTTAAATAATACACCACTGTCACTATGACACAGAAAAAAAAAACGCTGGATGTCTGAAATAACCGAGAATGAATTAAGCCGCCGACATGTTTCGACTCCTTTTAGTTTTTAGATTGTTAGTATTCGAAATCAGTGATGTTATAAACCCAGATTTCATCACTAAATGCACTTACTATCCCCCACTGGTATTTCCTTGAGTTTGATAGACTCCAAATATTCTCGTCATGCCAAAATATGGCATGTTTAATTCATTTCTCCATTCAATTATACATTTCATGCCTTAAGATCACGGTGTAAAATACGATGCCTGTAAAGAAAGTTGATGTTTGTGTTGCTGGAAGTTAAGAAAGTTTCTTTCTGCCTCGTATGTTATGGGATTAAGAGTGCTGTCACAGCCCCCCAACGGAAGCTATTTCTGTACTAACAAAACTTTTTTTTTTGCAGCTCATGCGATAAAGTAGACCCGGTGGCAGATATTCCTGATATTTTGGCCATGTAGGGGTGAATGAGTACAATTACATGAGGTTAAAAATAGAGATAGAATTGAAGTGTATCAAAAAAAAAACATATAAGGTTATAAATCCAAGTGTAGTCCTACAATACGGAGAGCATTTTTTGGACATTTATTATTGGAGTATATTACATAGAAATATTTTATTTTATTTTATTTTACTGGATACAAAGAAGGGCCATGACCTGATGTGGGAGAGGGGAGGTAAGCTAAATAGACGCAAAGCAGCCTCAATGGGATTTGAACTCGGGATTAAGCAGTCCCAAAAACAAACTTGGTGCCCCTTGCACTAATGCATCGTTTAGTTGAGGAATGCTTTTCGAAGTAAAGAAAAAGGCAAGAAAGAAAATAGATAGAAAAGTAGATCTTAGTCTTATTAGACCTTATGAGCTTCTTGCGAGTATAGGCACATATCAAAGGTACTTGATAACTCAACCTGTCAGTGTATCACATATCGCATGTATATTGTAAAGCCCTTCAAGCTTACTTGCAATATACGTATAAAAGCGGTGTTATACGTTATTACAATAAAGAAATAAAGTTAGGCATTGACTGATAATTATAACTTTTGATTTAGTGATAAGCACTTGATTCAACAAGTGATATCAAAACCATGTTACAGGTTCAAATCTCTCATGTGTCTCTTGATTTTTCCATGTGGGAGGAGGGGGGGAAATTGTTGGCCTTATGGAAGGCCAAAGATAATTTTATAGACTCGTGTATATGGTCGTATATCAAATGTGTTTGACAACTAACACAACCTATCAATGCACCACATGTGTATTACGAAACTCCTCAGACCCACTCACACCACGCATAAACGTGGGGCTATAAGCAGCTACAATAAGAAAATAATTGTTTTTTACAATAATAAAAAAATAAAGTTACTTTCTAATTAATAACTATAACTTTTGACCTCATAATAATAGTAAATATTCTCTTCATGTGTTAGGATGAAGAGAAAATAAAAAATAATGAGAAATAATGTTTTCTCTTATTTGGTTAGGTATATAAAAGTGAGAAGAAAAAAAAAATATTTATACAAAATAACTTATTTGTAAAAGACAACAGGATAAGAAAATTGAATATGATAGATAACTTTATAATTCTATAATATCACCACCTCCTCTCCCCAGTTTTCTGTGCACAAGAGGAAAGAAAAGTTCCTGGTGAGTTTCACAACCATTGTTTTCTTTCCTCTCTTTTCTCCCCATATCCATAGGAGAGAAATCATCACATCCACCTTTTTCTGTTTCTTTTTTCTGGTACATCACATCCACCTATTTTCTTCTCCCTCATTTTTATTCTTTCCCATTTTTTCTCTAAAATCCAAACGTACGCAAAATATAAGCTGGCTTTTCTTAGAATGAGTTGAAGTAGCGAAAATAATGAAGTGACACGTTGTGCGAAGAGAAATGATAAATGCAATGACAATAATTTAATAAAAGCATTGCAAAAAGTTAATAACGAGTGGCGTATAAATTTCCAGCCATTGCTTTACATTCAATTTAAAATTTCTCAGCCACTTTTTAACATTTTGTGATGATTTTGTGAGAATGAATAATATGTCACCGAGATCTTCAAAGATAATTCCAACTATAGAAAGACCAGAAGACCCTTACATGTCATCATTAGAATTTTTATTTCAACTAGGAATCTGTCGGTCCATTCTGGAAAATTCACAGGCGTTTGCTTTCTAGTAATGAAGTAATTTGTTTTTTGTTGGTGAATTAGTAATGAAGTAACTGAGAGAGTGCCACAAGTGATAACTCCTCCGTAAGTATATTGAATCGTTAAAGTAATAAAATAAAGATTTAATTTTAATTACTTTTAGTGTAAAATTTTTTTACATTATCATTTAATCATATATTAATACATCATTAAAAATATTAAATTTTTGAGATATTTGTTATAATAGTCAAACTATTTTAATGAGTTGACAATATATGATTAGGTGACAGTGTAAAGAAACTTTACACTGACAGTGGATTAAAATTAAACTCATAAAACAATGAGTCAATTATTATTTTTACAGAGATTAAATCTACTAATTATTAATTTACTAGAATTAATTCTATTTAAACAAATATTTTTTTAGATCAAATGAGACTCTAACAATACGAAATAAACAACAACAAAATATTAAATAAAAGAAAGTCAACTAAAACTAAAAGCAATTAATTGAATTGAAGAAATAAAGTAATTAGATAAAAATGTTAAGGAAGTGATTTCACTTAACTTATCCAACGGATATATGAATTCTCAATTACCTTGACTCTACAATTATGGTCGAAAGGTTGAATTTCCTAAAGCTAATTAAATCTCAATTTCTTGGAGATTCAATTCTCTTTTAACCAACTAGAACTAATTAATTCTTTAACTTAATTCAAATTAAAAAAGGCATTACCTTTGTACCTAAATTCAAAGACTCCACACAATCTCTAAGGCTTATTTCTAAACCCTCAAAGATTATGACATTTTATTCCCATGATCTAGAACATAGAAATTTTTTCCAATTCCTAATATGAACCCTAAATCAAAATATGAGAGGCCAATTTATAAATTGTATGAAAATAAGAATATACACTTAAACCATATAATTAAGTCAAGGATCACAAGAAATTTATAAACTCATTATAAGTCAAGTTACATCAAATTCCTAGCCTAAGAAATTTGGCTACTCATGATATAAGAGTAAGAAAAGCAAAGGGAAGAAATGAACTCCATGAAGAATTCACAAGGTTGATGATGAAATCTTTTGATCTCCCCTTCAATCCCTTGATTCTTCTCCTAGGGTTGCTCAACAATGCCTACCCGTCCTCCTCTTGTCAAAAGATCCAATTCTTTTCTTTTCTTTTCTCTTTTAAAGTGCAAAAACATACATAAGTAAGTGTGTGCGGTGAGCGCACCAATGGCCGAAAAATTACATCAAATGCTGATCCTAAGAGGTTAAATATTGGCTAGTGGGTGCTCCAGATACTTAAATGTTTACCAAGTAGAATTAAAGTGTTATTCTGGAACATGAACGCTCAAGTGCTGATTTTTGGGTGCTTAAGCGCTGAAATAATGAAACATATATGACTTTAATTCTCTTTCTATGAGTACCTAAAAGAAAGGAAAGAAAATTTGATGAAAAATCATAATCTCAAAAGCTAGAAACGATGCAAAACTAAACTAAAGGTACTTAATCAACTAAACACACAAACATATTCTAACTTGCGATTTTATATAAGAAAAGTTAAATCCAATGTTAAGTTCAAACAATTCACTTATGAATAAGATTATAATTATCACCAATATCAACTCTAATTTTTTTTTTTTTTTGTGAAAAACGGGGCAAAAGCCAATACTACACAAAAACAGAGTAATTTTGAAACTTGAAAGTAAGCAACTATAAAAATGTTACAAGATTCCACACTTTGGCCATAAGAAGCGATGACTCTTGCGTCTTGCATAAGTAGACAAAGATACTTATCTATTAATACCTCAAATGTTCCGAGGTTATAGAGGATCTACTTCACTAAACGACATCTCATTGACAGACATTGGTGTTGACTTGGTTGTGGATTGACCAAACTGCAGCTCATTTGGCATGTTTGGATCAGTTCCACTGTAGAGGAAAAATGCAGGCTCCGTAGGTGTTGGTAGTGTAACAGCGTAACTGTCTAGCATAAGAACTATTGATGCCATTGTAGGTCTATCTGCTGGATCTTCTTGGACACAAAGTAAACCAATATGGATGCATCTAATAATTTCATTTGGAGTATAGGATTTTCTTAATGTGGGGTCCGTCATTTCCAAGGGTGCTCCATCCTTCCAAAGTTTCCAGGCCTGTATCAAAAATTCATCAAGCATTTGTTATGATGTGATCACCATAATTTCCTTTTCATGCTAGAAGCACATGATTCAAATGAATTAACCCAAGGGAGGACAACATTACAATATTTTTTCAACTCACATGGCTCAAAAGATCCTCAGCAGCGCCTGTTTGATAGAAAGTGCTATTCTTCTTGCCACTTACCATCTCCATAATGAGGACTCCAAAACTGTACACATCAGACTTAACGGAGAACTCTCCATGCATTGCATACTCCGGAGACATGTAACTACTAATTAACACATATTGAACCATCAACACAGCACCGTCAGCACAGCGAACTAAACACAGAAGTCCGGAAGAGTGACAATGCTCTTTTACATTTGTTTGATTGAAAATGCTAAGATATTTGAACTAATTCTGGTTGTTAGATTGTTAGAATTGGAAACCAGTGCTTTCACAAACACAGATGATGCAAGAAAGATAATGAAAATTCGTACTTACTATGTACCTACAATCCTACTGGTATTTCCTTGAGTTTGATCCACTCCAAATATTCTGGCCATGCCAAAATCTGAGATTTTTGGATTCATATCTCCATCCAACAATATGTTGCTAGCTTTAAGATCACGATGTATAATTTTAAGCCTAGAATCTTCATGAAGATATTGAATGCCTCGAGCAATCCCTCCAATAATACTGTAACGTCTTGTCCAATCCAACACCCTTTGCTTTTCAGGGTCTACACATTGAACAATATATTCAATTCAAAAGAAAAATGTCAAATAAAAGTGAAGCAATTTAATGAAACATAGAATGTGAAAGAATAAGATTTTAATACAATTTTCTTGTGGTTATTGTTAACTTGATGAATACTAAATTGATTAAATAAGAGTGTAGCTCGTTCGTAATTTAGTCTCAAAATTAAATTATATGTACCATTCAATTACATGAAACGAGTTTCAATAATTTAAAGACTACATCATAGACATTTAAATCATGAAAGCGAGGTACGTTCCAAGGACCAAAATGTCATTTTACTATTGTTTTAATATTATTTATGCACAGCTTCCTCATTTGGTCTCATATGAAAATTAAAATCAAAGCAGGCATGTAAACTGTACACTACACAGAATTTACATAAGATGAGCCTACCAAAAAGAATATAGTCAAGGCTTTTGTTGGGAACAAATTCGTAAACAAGTATCCTTTCTTCTCTTTCCAAGCAAAATCCCAGAAGCCTCACTAAATTTCTGTGTTGAAGCTTGGCAACCACCACTACTTCATTCTTAAATTCTTCTCCACCTTGTCCAGAGCTTTTGGAGAGTCTCTTGACAGCTATTTCTTGTCCGCTTGGAAGCATGCCCTGAATTTTGCATATGTAATTATTTGGTATATACACAGATTGGTATAATTTCCTTGTTATAAAGAAACAAAAAGCATGCTAACTTTATACCTTGTAAACCTCACCAAATCCGCCTTCACCTAGCTTGTTAGCGGAAGAGAATTTCTTTGTGGCTGCTTCAATTGTACCGAAATCGAATCTCAAGGACTCTACCATGGTAATGTCACTTGCAGCTAAGAAGTCAAATTGTATGTGTATGAGATAAAATTACAACAGCAGTGTGCAAATATGAACAAAAGTGTGGATCCTTACCATTTTCGAATAGTACAGAGTCATGCTTCTTCCTTGCTCTTATACTAAAGAAACAAATGATCACGATAAATAGAAGCACAGCAACTGTAATTGGAATCACAATTGCAACAATTGTCCCTGATGTGAACCCACTTTTTCCTGCATTCCTTAAAGAAAAATAAAAGAAAAAGAAAAAAATCTCAAATTAATCCGTATCATACATGTAACAAGATATTTTTTGGTGAAAATTTAATTTAATAAGGTAATTTTATTACCATGGCTTATACCTTATAGACAACTGCAACTCATTGATATGTCTCAGTCAAGTTTATTTTCGTTCAAGATATTGCAAATGATTCCCTCATATTCTTCTTTTGGTCTTATTTCTCAAGATATTTGCAGCTGGTGAAACAGAACACTTACAAAGCATATAATTTTGAACTTTACCTCCCGAATTTGCAGAATTTGCTGGAGGAACATGCCCTGCTGGAGGAACGAGTCCTACTGGTGCAGGAGCAGTGAATCTATAGAAAGGCCCCAATTCATACCTAACGTTACAGCTGGGACATAGAACTCTCCCTCCCTCCTTTCCTTCACAGCACAATGGAAAGTACCCTATCACACCACTAAGACACCTTCTGCAATCTTTGGGTGACAGGTCCTGTGTGCACTGAGCCAGACAGTAGAGTTTCTGAAACGCAGATATGCTTGCTTCCTTTGTGGCGTACTTCTTGGCACCAATAGGAGAATTGGCTGCTTCATCTGCAGTTTCGTTCATGGTGACCAACAACAAACGCATGAAGCTTTTCTGGTTTGAGACATTGACACTGTTGCGCAAGAAAATCTCAGGGCTTGTGTCCACGGTGGAGAAGAAAGAGCGGTTGGAATACCGAACCATGCACTCCTCGTACCAAATGACAGCCTCTTTGGACAAGGAGCACCACTCTAAGGATAGTTTCTGGGTTGCATTTAGGACGCATTGTTGACAGGGCTGATAGGCGACGTCACCTCTGCACATGAAGAGTCCATAGACTGAGTCGGAGGGGTTTCTGCCGGCGATGGTGGTGTTGTGGAAATCGATGTTGCCGTCGGCGTTGGACGATAAGGAAGAGAGGAGGGTCCTGAGGTTCACTTGGAAGGCGCTGTTGGCAGTGGTTCTGTTGTTTGAGCAATTTTGCCTAAGGAAAACGGGGTCATGTGCTTTAGTAGTTGCAAATATGAGGAAGCTAAGAAGGATAAAGAAGAAGACAAGCTTGAAGGAAGCCATGGATGTGTTGATGGGTCTGTTAGAGCACTACCATATTTGCAGGGTATGGTTTGTGAAATTTTGTTTGCATACTCTAATGGCAAGTAAGGTCTACTTGAAATTTGAAGTACATAATTTTCCTTGTTGTAACGTTGTTTGGAATGGCAGCCTGGCAGAGAGGGATAGATGCAAACAAGTTGATAATTCAAGGGAGAATGACACTTGCGGTGGTAAAAAGGATCCTATGAAATTAATTAAGTATTTAATTAATTTAATTAATAATTTATATATAATTAATTATGTATTAAATATTAAAAAAATTATTAATTAATTAAATATAAATTATTAATTAAATTAATTAAATATTTAATTAATTTTATATAATAACTAAATAAAAATATTTTTCTATCAAACTAACTTAAAAAGTTATTTTCCCACGATACAATGAAGCAGCCAAGTCAAGTCAATGAGGCACTCAATTTATATGCATTATTATTTGAACCTTAAATAGATTTATTTTTTTTTTAAGTAATATCACGAGTGAATTTTATAATTTTTAAGTGTGAAATTAATTTATTTTTAAATGTCAATTTTGTCAAATTTATAAATATTTTTAGTAAGATTTAAGTCTTTGCATGTAAGTAAAGTTATTTCACATATAACTCAATTCTCATACCTTATATTTTTAAATTTATTTACTTACTTATCAATTCTCTCATGTATTAGGTAAATGTTCTTCATAATTTTCTTTTGGTCATGCTATTGCATAATCCATAGCAAGACTTTTATCAAATGACAGTACGAATTTCTGTTGCTATTGACGTGACAATAGCTTTATCAGATACTGTCAGGACTCACGATGCCATAAATATTTTTTTTAGCCTAAATTTCTTGCTTTATTAAATGATTTTAGGATTACTCACAGATTTTTAATGGGCAGAAGATTAAGAGCATGTTTGCAGTTAAAATAGGTTACGAACACAATGCTATCATTTTTGGTAATCTTTGAGATAAAATCACTTTGGATTTATACATGATTTTAACACTACAAATGAGAAAGACATTTTATTACTTTTTATAGTGGGAAAAAATTCATTTATTTGTATATTAACAAAAACATTTTTATAATTTAATATTATATTATAATTTTAATAATATTTAAATAAGTAAAATTCAATAATTTTTTAAAATATTATAATTATATTTCAAAAGCAATTATATTTTATAATATCTAGATAAATTTAAATTTTGTTTACAATTAATTTTTTAATATTAATTTATTTTCAATCTAACTAAAAATAATTCATTCATTTTGATAATTACACATATAAAAGTTATTTTAATCAACATTATTTAAATAATATTCTTTATGCTAAAATTAAATTTCAAATAAAAATTTTTAAATATAAATCACTTCACTCAAACTCACTTTTAATTAAAATTAAATTTATAAAATCAAGTTTATTCAAAGTTAAGTTTACTAAATCTTAATCCAAACAAATAAACTAAAGAGAAGCTAATAATTTTGATCTCTACCTGTAAAAGCGCCAAGTGAAATTTTATTATACATTAAAAATATAAGTAGAAAATGGTATCAAAAGAAAAATAGTTTACAAATTACAATCGAGGAAAAAATGTACTTATAGACATTTCATTGATAGAGGATGGTGTGGAATTGTTGACAGACTGTGCAACTATTTCCAGATCCATTCTACTGTGCATAAAAAACGCTGGTTCTTGAGGAGATGGCAATTCAATTGAGGGACTACCAAGATATAAAACAACTGTTACCATAGTAGGTCTAACATCTGGGCTTTTTTGAACACATAGTAAACCAATATGAATGCACTTCATGACTTCAGTTTGAGAATAAAGTTCTTTCATATTTGGGTCCAGTATACTTAGTGGTGTTTGATCCATCCATTCTCTCCAAACCTGTAACAATTTGTCAAATTAAATATTCAAATTATTACACTTCTGTACATTACATATGTTGGCATATGAGCTAAAAATGAAAGGGAACAAATTTCTAGATTATTGTACTCACATAACTCAGGAGGCCATCAGCGACATGGTTTGATTCATAAGATCTTAAATTTCTTTTTCCAGTAATAATCTCTAGAATCATGACTCCAAAACTGAAAACATCTGATTTCTCAGAAAATTGTCCAAGCATTGCATACTCTGGAGACATATAGCCACTATATATATATATATATATATAAGAAAAAATCAGTGGCAATTTAACTAAAGCATACCATATGAAGAAGTGGGAGAGGAAAGAATGAGAATGAGTATTTAATTAAGACTAACTATGTTCCAACGATTGTCTTGGTACTTCCTTGGTCTTCATCCACCGCAACAATTTTAGCCAATCCAAAATCTGAAATTTTTGGATTCATATTTTCGTCCAATAGAATATTACTAGGTTTGAGATCACGATGTATAATTTTGAGACGAGAATGTTGATGTAAATAAAGAATTCCTCGAGCAACCCCTCTTATAATTTTGTAACGCTCACACCAGTCTAACAACTTTTGTTGCTGAGGACCTACAATTTTTTTTTAGCGAGAACAATAAGTGAATCATGTTTATTAATCAATTACTTCATTAAATTAAGATATAGTGAACTGAAAAGCATGAATAATGCATGAATGTTAAACTATAACTAATTAAGAAGTTGAAGTTCAGAGATTCAAACCAAATAAATAGTAATCAAGGCTCCTGTTCGGCACGTATTCGTAAACAAGTATTTTCTCTTGCTCTTCAAGGCAAAAACCTATGAATGCCACAAGATTTCTATGTTGAAGCTTGGCTATCAATAAAATCTCATTCTTGAACTCATTTCCACCTTGCTTAGAACTTCTTGAGAGCCTCTTTACAGCTATATGTCGTCCATCAGGAAGAATGCCCTGAGAATATAGACCATATATTATTTATGCGAAAACAAGAATACATGCATAAAAGAAATAAAATTTACCCTACCTTGTAAACTTCTCCAAATCCACCTTTGCCAATCCTATTCTGGTGTGAAAAGTTGTTCGTTGCTGCTTCAATTATAGCTAAATCGAATTGCAACGACTCCAATGTGGCACTTTCACGACCAACTAGTACAATATGTTTGAACTGTTAAACTAGGTTTGCAAACTTCTTGATGCTTACAAATTAATTTGAAATTTCTTTTTTTTCACAATACTTACAGTTTTCTGTGAGAATAGTCTTATAACGCTTTCTTGCTTTTCTTCGTAACAAATAGCAGCCAAAGAGAAGAGTATCGCCGAAACAACAGTGGGGACAACAATCAAGATAATTGTTCGAGACCAGACATTTCTATTTTCTGCATAAACAATCAACACGTGTCAATCAGATGGCAATAATACTAGCCAATAGGTCCTGATAACAACAGAAGTTGCTCGCTTCCTCGATTGGTCATGGTTGTCCATGTTTTTTTCTGGGCATTTAGCGTGAATCATCGAACATCATTTTGCCTAATCATTTTACTGATTCCTTCTATAATTGGATATATGATCAATTTTCATTAGCCTCCAAACAGTAATCTTTTCAAGGGTGGACAAGTGAAAACAGCTATTGTCAGTTGGCGTTCTCCATTCAAAAATGAAAGTATAGATTATTAGATTGGGGCAATGAGCATCTTTTAATAGTACTTATCACAAGTATAATTATACACACAAAAATAAATAACTGTTGATTTGATGAACAATGAGCTGTCTAACAATATATAAAGACAATTCCCAGCTTTTTGTGTGATTTAATAGGTGACTAGCACGTTATCATTACATCATATATTGTTATATTATTAAAAGAGTTTGAATTTGATAATAAATATTTAAAATATTAAACTTTTTTAATAATTTATTAACACATAATTAAGTAATAATTAAAAAAAAACTTTACAAAGCTGATCAAAATTAAACTCAAAGTATGGATTGTTTTGCGCATGGACACATCTAGATGGAACTTATTTGTTATATATGTTGACACTCGTTAATATTTTGAATTTGAAGAATTTTTAAAATATTTGAGTAAATAGCCTTTGATTTTATAGGAATAGCAAAGATTATAGAAGAATTTTGAGTAAACACCTATTTTGATTATCTAAAAATATATGTGACATTATATTAGTTTTTTATTTATAAATATATCAAATTGGTCTTCCAAAGATATATGCGATATTAAATTGGTCTTTTAATGTTTTATTTTTACTATCAAATTGGTCTTTAAAATGACATTAAATTAATTCTTGAAGGATAAAACTAATGATATGAACTATCATTTAAGGACTAATTTAATATTGTTGATAATGGAGAACCAATGTGTTATGATACATATCTTTATAAGACTAAAATAAATGTTTAACGGAAGAAATTTTTCAATTAATTACAAGTAACGTGTTTAATATATTTTATGCAAACCAAGATGTTTTGCTCCTGTATATCATTAATACTAAAAAGGTTAAATTATTCTGTTAGTTCCTGAACTTTTTAAGAAAATTTAAATAGGTCTCTTTACTTTAAAAATGTATAATTAGGTCTCTATGGTTTTAAAAATTTATAATTGTGTCCTTGTCGCTAGAAACTTATAATGATGCTCTAACGGTATGCTGTATATAAAGACTCAATTATAATTTTTTAAAATTATATAGACTCAATTACAAGTTTTGTAAATTCCTATAATTTCAAAATTTTATAATTAATTCCTTAAATTTAGGTTATCGTTAACAATTTCTAATAGTGCTCTAACGGCATGAACCGAATTATAAAGTTTTAAAATTATAGGGACCCAATTACAAATTTTTAAAGTATAAGAACTTATTTGAATTTTTCCAAAAAATTCAAATACTAACAGAGTAATAAAAACTTTGGAAAAGCAAATATTACTTGGGTGGGGACTTCACCTGTAGGTACTGGAGAAGGACTAGCTGGAGGGAGCGCCTCAGCTTCGTTACCATCTCTGTAAAACTGGGACAGTCCAAACATAACATACCAGCTAGGATATAGAACTTTTCCCTCTGTGCTTGCCAAACAACACCATGGAAATCCAAATCCGATAATGTTTTGTAGACAGATGACGCAATCGACAATAGATAGATCCGGCGTACATTGAGCAAGAGTATAGAGGGTTTGGAAATCATTCAGTTTAACTGACTTTGTTCCATAATACGTAGTACTCTTCCCTGCCTCTTTGACCACTTTATCTAACGTATCTGCTAGTGTCCAAGTGAAGAAGCTTTGCTGCTGGTTGAGGTTGGAGGTATTGGTGATATTGAACTCGTCAAATCTAGGACTTGTGTCCACGGTGGAGAAGAAAGACCTATCGGAATAGCGAAGCAAGCAGTGATTATACCAAATTATAGCCTCTTTGGACAAGCGGCACTCTGAGGATATTCGTTCGGTTGCGTTTAGTACGCATTGTCCACAGGGGAGAGGGGGAACGTCACCGCGGCACATGAAGAGGCCATACACTGTCTCGGAGGGGTTTCTGCCGTCGACGGTGGTCTCGTAGAAGTCCTTGTTGCCGGTGGCGTTGGAGGACAAGGAAGAGAGGAGGGTTCCGACGTTTAATTGGAAAGCACTGTTGGCGGTGAAGGTTTCTTTGTTAGAGCAATTGTGGGAAAGATAACCAGGATCTTCTGAATATTTTGTATCTGTATCTGAAGACTTTGTTGCAGGAACGATCCCTATTCGTGTTGGTGCCGGAGCAGTGCTGAAGCGATAGAAAGGGTACAATTCATACCTAATGTTACAACTGGGACTTAGAACTCTCGCTCCTGGCTTTCCGTCACAGCACAAACGAATATTCGCTATCGCATCAATCAGACAGCTTCTGCAATCTTGGGGTGTCAGGTCCTGTGTGCACTGAGCTAGACAGTAAAGGGACTGAAAATTAGATATGGATGCTTGCTTTGTGGCGTACTTCTTGGCACCAATAGAAGAATTGGCTGCTTCGTCTGCCGTTTTGTTCATGGTGACCAACAACAAACGCATGAAGCTTTCCCGGTTTGAGATATTGACTCTGTTCGACATGAAAGTCTCAGGGTTTGTGTCCATGGTGGAGAAGAATGAGCGGTTGGAATACCGAACCATGCACTCGTCGTACCAAATCACAGCCTCTTTGGACAAGGAGCACTCTGGGTCTAAGGATAGTCGCTGGGTTGCGTTTACTACGCACTGTCGACATAGCTGAGAGGGGACGTCACCCTTGCACATGAACAGTCCATAGACTGAGTCAGAGGGGTTTCTGCCTGCGACTGTGGTGTTGTAGAATTCTGTGTTAGCTGTGGCATTGGAAGATAAGGAAGAGAGGAGGGTCCTGAGGTCCAATTGGAAGGCGCTGTTGGGAGTAGTTATGTTGCTTGAGCAATTTTGCTTTAGAAAAACAGTGTCCTGTGCTATAGTAGTTGCAAAGTTGAGGAAGGACAAAGAGGAAGAGAAGCTTGAAGGAAGCCATGAACATGTTAATGCGTCTGTTAATCTTCGAGAGCACTAACATACAATGAATGGATGTTGTGTTGCTGTTTTATAGTTTGTGAATTTTTCTTTATCTAGTCACTCTTTGGTTTTTGGGTTTTTTTAAAATATTCTCACATAGTAGTAGTATTATGAGATTAATTCTTTTAGACCCTGTTACAATTAGAAAGTCCTTCCAAGAAACACTTACTCCAATAATTGAGCTTAAAACCTTCCAACAAACACTTACTCCAATAATTGAGCATATGTCCCCACTTTGAAAGTCTAATTCGCTTATTTGTCTAGTCACTCTAGTGTAATGGCAAGTGGGGTCTACTTGAAATTTTAAGTTCATATTTCCTGGTTATAACGTTGTTTGGACTAGCGGAGCTGGATGGATGCACGCAAGTCAATGAAGCACTAGATATTTATGGATTACCATGGAATTCTCCATCCATTTATCGGGCAATGAAGCACTCAATTTATATGGACTAGATTTATATTATGCGTCAATGAAGCAGTCAAGTCAAGTCACGTGAGTTCGAGATGTGGAAAATGAAGGATGGCTCACTAAAAGTCTCCTGACTCCTGAGAATGGGTTGGGCGTAAATTGGGGGCAAAAATGATTAGAGATTAATTTTGATTCACTCTAAATTTTATCTAATAATAAATTAAAGCTCTAAATTTTTCTAATTTAATGTCTATAAATCTCATTTTGATGCATTGTTACTTTGATTTACTCTCATTTATTTATAATAAATTATGACCCTTAATTTTTCTAACTTAATACCTATAAATCTCATTTTCTCTTGTTTATATTAATTAGTCAATTGTAATTTAATCACTTTTTTTTGGAATTAAAGAAAGAATTTAGTTCTTAACTGTTCAATAAAATTAAACTCCTTAAAATTTTAAAAATAACAACAATATTAAATTAAGTTGAACCAAATTAACTTTAAAATTAACCTTTGAACTTGTATTTATTTGGACGAAAGAACAACTCTGTTTAAAAGTTAAAATCGTGCGTCCAATAAGCTTTAATATATTTTATTTGATCGTCCATTCTTTGCCTTTGTTGTTTTTGTCCCTGTTGTTTCTTTTTTAAATAGCTTCGCTCAAGACAATTTAAAGAGACAAGCAAAACAAAGTGCAATAAATGCTGATGAGTTCTCTGACATAAAAAGTGAATTAACCTTGCTGCTGAGTTGACACTTCTAACAATTACAAAGACCAGCAAATAAAGAACTTTTTGCGGGTTCATAATAGTCAGAACTAAGATATCATATTCTTAGTAATCACTGATAATCAAAGTCATTTTTCAAAAGAAACTCAACACGATATCAGTTTATGCATTTAATGCTGCTCAGGACGGTAATAAATATTCCCGTTGGACGAAGAAGCTCAATGAAGACTACTTCAAGTGCTCGGTGCCTATATATACAAAAGTCTTTGAAGAAGGAAGTATAGAAGTTTTCCAGTGATCTAGATTTCAAAAAGAACATATTCAAAGTTCTACTTTATTCTTTTCTTTTTACTCTTGTTTAGAGTTTTCAACTTGAGATCATTCTTTATCCTCACCTGTTGTGAGTCAAAACTCAAGTACTGTTTAAATAATCCTTTATCAACTTGTTTGTTAAGCCTGAAGAGACTGTGTATAAAAGAATACTTGTTAGAACCTGAAAAGGTTAGAGAATACTTGTATACCTGAAGAGGTGGGGAGTACTTGTAATCTTGTGAAGATTAGTGGAAAATTCTTCTCGTCGAAAGGACTAGACGTAGCTCTCGGGTTGTGAGAGCGAACCAGTATAATATGGTGCGAGCTTTTCTTCTCTCTACTTGTGTTATATTTTATTTACTAACATTTGGGGGTTGTCATTGTTTTCTTAACAAAGTCTTTAAATTAAATTTAAAGCATTTCAATTGCGTCCAAAAAGGACTTTCATAAAATCATTCTCTGCGTTCAACGGACTGAGAAACTCTTCGTTTCGTCCATTTTTTATTAAATTTCAATAGAATCTTTGTTTAAATACTTAATCTTTGAAAAGTCTTTTAAGAAGATTAAGAAACACAATTGAATCCCACTTCTTGTGTTTCACTTGGTTATTTCAACTTTCCCATAAATTTTTTATATATTTAAAACCGCCTCTTAGGTAGTTCATCAGCCAACCCTATTTATTTCTCATTTTTCCAACACAGTAATTTTCAATTTTCCCCCTCAAAACCAAATGTTCTTTATTTTATTTTTCACTCTTATTTTCTTGATTGTTGACAACAATAAAGACTAATTTTTAGTTAAATAGTAAAGTTTTTCTTATTTATCAAACTAAAATATTTGAAAGAGTTGAGATTGTTGAAATTTTTGCTCTTGAACTACCTCACATGTCGTTGGCTTTGACTTTGACTTTTTCCACTCTTATTTTCAATAAACTCAACTTTCATTTTTTTCTATTTGAGTCAAAAAATAAAATTGTGCTATTTTTTGTTAAGAAACATTAAAAACACTAAAATTTCATTAAAAACTCTTAATAACTTTACATCTTAAAAGGCTAGAAAGATAAATTTTAAATAAAAATTCATATTAATTTTATTAAATAAATTAAAAACTTTATATTAAAGTTTAGTTTTAAGCCACTAACTTACTCGAGTTGCCCCTGTGGTGTGGCCTGTGGTTGGACTTCTGCTGCTCTTCGGGATCCAAACATTGCAGAGGCATCTTGACTAGTAGTATTGGCCTAAACCTACATTTTTTTTCAAAAAAATTTATATTTATTTACAAAATTGCTATTAATGAAACATCATATTAACAACTTTGCCACCGTAAAAAACGAAAGCAACATAAAGCACTTTTTGAAAACAAATTAAAGATGTTCTGGTTTTTCTGCTTTTAAAACAACATTTTAAGAAACTATTTTTAAAAATTTAGGTAAAAATAGACATCTCCAAACATGTTATATAAGTTATTTTTTTATAAAAAAAACATTAAACTGTTTTTAAAATAGAAAGTAAACAGGCCCATAATTTCTTATTATACACCAAAATGAAATTTTAAATTTTATATAAAAGATACTCGGAACGAACTGTTCGATAGAAAGAATTATATATTCTTCTTGCCACTTATAATCTCCATAATGTGGACTCTAAATCTGTATCATCATACATTGCTTACTCAAGAGACTTACGATCATTAAAAATCAAATCTTAACCATAAATAATATATCAGTGTCAGCAAGACCAAAAAACACTGGAGGTCTGAGAACAACAATGAATCTTTAATTGCTTTAAGCTGCTGACATGTTTGAACTCAAGTCAGCTGTTGGATTGTTGCTATTCGAAATCAGTGCTTTCACAAACCTAGATTCCACCACTGAATGTACTTACTGTCCCAACAATCATACAGGTATTTCTCTGAGTTTGATTGACACCTAATATTCTTGTCATGCCAAAATATGACATGATTAATTCATTTCTCCATTCAATAATACAATTCTTGCCTTAAGATTACGGTGTATAATTCGGAGCTTGCACTCTGTCCAGAGCTTTTCGAGAGCCTCTTGACAGCTATTTCTTGCCTGAAGTTTGTTCATACAACAACAAAAGCCTAGTGGGGTGAAGTTTGTTCATACAAGTACAAATTTATGCAGTGGAAGTGGTGCACCTTCTGTCTCGTAAAGAAAAAAAACAAAAACAAAAAACAAAAAAACAAAAAAAACGTAGAAAAGTAGTGTGTGAGTGTGACATATAATTAAAACAGCAATGTGTGCAAATATAAACGATATAAATTAGAAATTTTAAATTCTCTTTCGTGATCCTTTTTCTTTGCATACTTGTAGGAAGTGATCCTTCTTTCCTGCTCTTTTACTTAAGAAACAAATGCCCACGACATCAGCACAGCCACAGCAATTGAAACAACAGTTGCAATGGCTTTCTCTGATAAGATACCTTTCTTTCCTGCATTACTCAAAAACAAAATGAAAAAATTTGGTTAATTGTTCAGTCAAATCAAGCTTGTTTTTGTTCTAAACGTAGCAAACAATTCCATCATTTTCTACTTTTTCTCTAGTTTCTGAAATGACAAAAACAAGTCTGCTTTTACTATTAAAACAAAAAAAAGAAATTCCTTCACGTGATCTTTTTCTGTCTCTTTAAGCCCACACCCTTCTCTGCCTCTTTCTTGGTGGTTTCCCCTGCATCTATGCATAAACTGTTCTAATTTAAACCCGTAACACTAAAATACTTTAAAGAATCATAATCTTTAGCTTTACCTTTTTCCTTTGCAGAATTTGTAGGAGTAACAAGTCCTTCAGGTGAAAGCGTGGGTGCCAGGGAAGCCATTCTATAGAAAGGGTACAATTCAAACCGAAAGTTACAACTGGGATACAGAACTCTTCCTCCTTGCTTTCCAGGACAACACCATGGAAGGTCCCCTATCACATCACTGAGACACATTCTGCAATCTTGGGGTGATAAATCAGGCGTGCACTGAGCTAGACAGTAGAGGGTTTGGAACCCAGATATATTAGCTTCCCTTGTGGCATATGCCTTAGCACCAGGAGAATTTGCTGCCTCATCTGCAGTTTCGTTCAAGGTGGTGTACAATAAACGCATGAAGCTTTCTGGGTCAGAGACATTGCCAGTGTTCCACAGGCGCATTCTAGGCCTTGTGTCCACTGTGGAAAAGAAGTCCCTGTTGGAATAGCGAACCATGCACTCGTCATACCAAATTATAGCACCTTTGGCAAACGGGCACGTATCTGTGCCTTGATCAACTAGTCTTTGGGTTGCGTTCGCCACGCACACTCGACACAGATCAGGTGGCACGTCACCCCGGCACATGAATAGACCATAGACTGCGTCGGAGGGGCTTCTGCTGGACACGGTGGTGTTGTAGAATTCGGTGTTGCCAGTGGCGTTGGAAGACAAGGAAGAGAGGAGGGTCTCGAGGTTAAATTGGAAAGTGCTGTTGGCAGTGAAGGTTTCGTTGGTTGTGCAGTTCTCGCGAAGGAAAATAGGGGCATCTGATGCTTCGGAAGTGGTGAAATTTAGAAAGATAAGAAACATGAGGAGGAGAGCAAGTTTGAAGGAAGATTTGGTTATGGATATGGGACTGTTGCTTTTTGAGAGTAAGGCCATTGTGTGAAGCTATTACTGTTGCAACGTAGTTGTGCTATTTTGTTGGTTTTTCAATGACAACTGGAAAGTTGGGTGAGGGTCCTGTATCTAAATTCTAAAGTAGATTGTTTCATTGACCCGCTAGTGGTGCATGACGCAAATCAACGATGCAAGTCAAGCTTTTGTTCTTTTATCCGGGAATTAATTTTTCTGAAAAAATTCTAATACATATATTAATTATTTTGCGTAATGTTTAAAAGTAATATAGCTTAGAAAGATGCATGTGTGTACTCATGGTGCAGCAGCGTTATATCATTCCCTCTATTACGGTGAAACGCTTAATGCCAATGCTAATTCTTCCATTTTCCTACTTTCTTTCGTTGTCTCTTACCAAGGTAAGCAGCATGCAATACATTTGCATCTCATTTTTAACCATTTCATGTTTACTTCTTAAGACACCCTCACGGAGAGTACTTTTGTCAATAACAATTTTGCTTAAATTATTACACCTTAATAGCCCCACAGTTTATCACTCTTGGTGTGTTCTATTATGTTATAGGAAAAATAATTCAGGCCTTGGGCTTTTACCATTTTAGTAGCTTACGTGTGATTCTCTTATGGTGATGAGTGATTCTGTTATGATGAAGACCTTATGTAAAAAGTGGAGAGCATAGAACGTGAATCATCTATCATCAATATCAAATATACATTTCTTCTTCTCTACGATTTTACTGCATTTTATTGCATATTCTTTAGACTTATAATCATTGGAAATAGCCTCTAAATATTGTTATTTCCCTGGCTAATTGTCATTGAAACCATCAGCTTCCTAGCATTCCCTGGGTTTCTCAATACATATTTTAATTCTGTAACAATTGATATCAAAGCTCCGATTCGGCGAACAAGCACTCATGGCTAACGCAACTCTTAAGCAAACATCCATCCAAGAGATGGAGAAGTCTCTTACCCACAAGATCAATGAATCAATTGCTTTCATGATTGCTAAAATGGATAAGGTAGCTGCTTATCTCTGAGCTTAAACAAATAAATCAAGCTCGCATCAATGGTGAATCCTTCAACAATGCTAGTCTACATTTTTAATCATTTCATGTTTACTTCTTAAAACATCCTCACGGAGAGTACTTTTGTAAATAACAATTTTGATTAAATTATTCCACCTTAATAGCCCCACGGTATATCTCTCTTGGTGTGTACTACTCCTGCTAAATATTGAACAGTCATTCTGTATTGTATGTGATCAAAAGCTATTGACATAATACCTCATATACTTATAGAGATATCATTTACTCATTTAAATTCAAATTCTACTTTGAATATAACTAAGAGATTGATAGCATACTCTTTTCTGTGTATCATTCTGTATTCCTTGATTTTCAGTAACAAACAAAAAACTATAAATTTTATATATACTGAATTGTATCAATGAGAATGATGTAAGTTTCAGGCCATATCTATTCTTCTATGATACATGCACATTTACTTCTAAAACCGCACACCTTGTTTAGGAAAACTATCGAGGGTATAATTCAGAAATCGAATCTTCATCCATGGACCACAGGATTGACTTGCTTGTGGATTGATCAGAGTGCAGCTCCTTGGTTGGCATGTTTGAATATGTTCTATTATGAGAGGAAAATGCTGGTTCCTGGGGGTCAGGCATTGTGATAGAGTGACTGTTTAGCATGACAACTATGGACCGCATTGTGGGTCTCTGAGCTGGGTCTTCCTGAACACACAGCAAGCCTACATGAAAGCATCTGATAACTTCATCTCTCGAATAAGAATCCTTTAGAGCAGGATCCAACAATTCCAATTGTGTCCCTTCCCTCCAGAGCTTCCAAGCCTGCAATAATGACATCAATCTAATAAAGATTACGAGTTTTCCTCCATTATAACTTTCTTTTTTTTTTTTGGGGTAAGAACTTTCTTCACGTTTGAATCAGTAATTTTGGTATAAGGTCTACAGGTATAAGATTTCCTTTTGTTTCAAACTTACATAGCTCAACAAGTACTCAGCATAGCCTGATACATTGAAAGATTTATTCTTCTTGCCACTGATAATTTCTAGCACCAGGATGCCAAAACTATAGACATCAGATTTAACTGAAAATTGCCCATGCATTGCATATTCCGGAGACATGTAGCCACTGAAAACAGCATTTGCTATACGGTAAATTAGTTAAAGCACAAGTAAGTTTATTCATATGAAGCTTAACTAAATTCTACTTATGACAAGCACAAAAAGAGGCAATATCACAACCTGAAGACTGGGATGCCTTATCTACTCAAGGATACATAAAAAACTCTTTTGTTTACTTCACCATGGCTTTCAGCAGTTGGTATGGAAAAACAGAACTAACTAAGCATGACTGCTATAAGGCAGATGAGAGGTTTGTGACTAAATGGAGCAAAAATTAAATTCAACTACTTCGTACTTACTAGGTTCCAACAATTCTATTTGTGTTTGCTTGAGTTTGATCAACTCCAAAAATCTTGGCCATACCAAAATCAGATATTTTTGGATCTAAATCTCGATCCAACAATATATTACTAGCTTTAAGATCACGGTGTATAATTCTGAGCCGGGAATCTTCATGAAGATAAAGGATTCCTCGTGCAACTCCTCTAATAATCTTGTAACGTTTTGACCAATCCAGTTTATTTCCTGTTTGAGGCTCTGTATAGTTATCAAGAAGCAAATATTAAGTAAAAGACAAGGAATTGGATTCAGATCCACATTGCAATAACTTCATTCAAACAGAAAATATTTTTGTTGTTTCAATAAAACAATTGTGATTGCTAAATAAACTGCACCCACATACAGAAATTTTGCAAAACATACCAAACAGAAAATGGTCCAGGCTTTTGTTGGGCACAAATTCATAGATGAGTATCTTTTCTTCTTCATCCAAGCAAAATCCCAGTAGCCTTACAAGATTTCTATGTTGAAGCTGCGCCATTGTAACAACCTCATTCTTGAACTGTTCAACACCTTGTCTAGAACTGCGTGATAGCCTCTTCACAGCTATATCATGTCCACCAGGAAGTGTGCCCTGAACATTCGTTTTCAACCAACTGTTAAAACTGTCTTTCAGAACTATTACTATGATTCCAAAACCAAAAAGATTTGCAATTCTGAGAGTGATTTAATTTTATAAAATCGAAATCTGTATACCTTGTATACCTCCCCAAATCCTCCTTCACCTAATTTATTGACATGGGAAAAGTAGTCTGTGGCTGATTTTATAGTATCTAAATCAAATTGCAGTGATTCTGCAGTTGACATTTCAACTATATGACAAAAACACAAGCAAACGGTTAACCGACTACACAAAATAAAAATGAAACTGTAAAACCTGCTTATGCAACTTATGCACTCCATTAATACAAGAGTACACATTTGAATTGTAAACAGAAAATTTTTAGTTCCTCGTGAATTATGATACTATTCATGAAAAAGGACATTTCCTCACATTCCTGTAAGCCTACACGACTATTGTATTCAACTATGAACTGATTAATAAATCATACCTTTTTGTTCCGGAAAAGAAGTATGCTTCTTCCTTGTTCTCCTTTTTAGGTACCAGCAGCAGAGCAAGACAAGCACTATGAATATCGCAATTGGGACAACTACGGCTATGATTATCACTGCTGAGGTCTTGCTTTTTCCTGCATAAACCTCAGTCGTGTGCTTAATAAGAATGAATAATTTGACAGACCAGACACACATAGTATCCATCATCAATCATGTTATCAAAGGGATTAATTTTCTTTCCCTCTCAAATAACTAATCGACCCAAGGCCCACTCATACCCCAGCTGATTTTATATGGGAGAAAAAGAATCTGTACACAAACATTCTGAATCTACAAATTGCATAAGAAGAATCAATGCATTCTTTGCTGTGTTGTTTCAATTTGTTTGGACACCCATTGACTATATTGATCATTTACCACAGGGCAAATCCATACCTTTGGAATTGGGAGTTAAGTCTGGCCCAGGCACTGGCGCCAAAGCCACGCCTTTGTAGAACGGGTACAATTCGTACCTAACATAACAACTGGGAGTTAGCACTCTTCCCCCCAGCTTCCCATCACAGCAATTGGGTAGGTTTGCAATTACTATTTGCAGGCACTTATTGCAATCTGCCATTGACAAATCCGGAGTGCACTGTCCAAGGGTGTACAGAACTTGAAAACTAGTAAAGTTGACTTCTTTGGTGGCAAACTTCTTGCCACTGCCACCTCCACCATTTGCTGCTTGTTCAGCCACAGCACGCATGGTATCACCCAGCAACTGCATGAAGCGACCCTGCTCCGAGGCATTGCCAGTGTTGGACATGAAAATAAATGGCCTTTCTTGCACAGTGGAAAAGAAAGACTCATTGGAATACTGTAACAAGCACTCATCGTACCAAATGACAGCCTCTTTCTCGTTGGGACATCTTTCAAGGACTTGTTTGGTTGCTGTAGAGACACAGTCTTGGCAAGTCTGAGTGGTGACATCTCCCCGGCAGAGGAAGAGACCATAGACGGTGTTGCTGGGGTTGTTTTGACCAGTGGTGGTGTTGTAGAATCCATCACTTTGATTGGAGTTTGAAGAAAGAGATGAAAGTAAGGTATTAACATTGGTTTGGTAAGTGCTGTTTGGGTTAAAAGTGGCCGTGTTTGGACAGAAGATAGAGTTGAAAGTAGGCTCTGCTCGGGTTCCGCCAATCAAGAGGCTTATTGGGAAGCAGAGAAGGAGAAGACTTATGGGAAACATTTTCTGACTAACAGTAAGCGTATGTTTGTGGGAAATAGGTAAGATACAGGAAGAGAAGAGAGAAAGAAAAGAGAAATGAGATATGTCTTGGTTAATGGAAAAATATGAAAGAGAGGAAAAAAAAAAATAGTGGGCTTTATAATTTTTTTATTTTTTTTAAAATGAAAAGAAAAGATAAAGGTAAAATAATTGTTTATTAAATTATTTTTTTAATTATTTTATAAATAAATAAATTGAAATAAATATATATTTATAATAAAATTTTATTTTATTTTTTTTACTTTTCTCATAATTTTCTTAATTTAAATAATTTAAAATTTTATTCATTTTTTATCATATTTCTATTCTTTTTACTTCTTTTCATTTTACATCTTTATTTTTTATTTCTTTTTCAATCGAAACAAAGTCTTTCACAATTGAAAAACCGATGCGGGGTTTTAATTTTCTCTTCCTTCCTAATTTTTTTTCTATTTTAAATTAATTTTCTTTTTAAAGTAGTTATTTGGAATATTTTATTACTCCTAAAGAATGAAAATTGAAGTATATTTAAAAGTAACATAAAATTAAAATAATTTTTCTTTTGATTTTAACAACGATCTATAATAATAATAAAAATAAGTATAGTATATATTTAAGAAAAGTATAATTTTAAAATTTCATATGTTAAATAATTGTATATATTCAAGATTTTAAATTTTAAAACTTATAATATTTAAAAACAGTCAATTAATATACACGTTAGGTCAATGCGCAGTAGGACGGCGGAGTGATAAATTGTGGGGAGACGTGGCACATGGTGAAGTCATCGATGACGACCGATGTGTACACAAGTGAAATGATAAAAAAAAAAATTATTATGATACTTATTTTTTTTAAGATATTAATATTTAAGATGAATTGTCTAAAATTTCTTAGTTGTTATTTATATTTAATAGATTCTCTAATATTTATTATAAAATCAACAATCAATAAATAATTAATAACTCACCTTAAATACTAAACCTATCAAAATATCATAATAACTTTAATTGAAAAGATAAATATTAAATTCTCACTGGCTTAATTGACTTCATAGTAATTACCTTAACTAATTGTCATTAACTTTCCTATTTAAGGGTGAACGAGAAGCACAAGCACAATCAAAGCAAGTTATCAACGGTTATTGATACTTATTTTTAAGTATTTATTAATTATTAATTATATTTAATAAAATTTTACATATTTATTATAAAATTAAAAATTTATAAATACTTAATAACTCATTATATATATTATAATAACTTTGTCTCACCTAACTTGTAAGACTCACCCCACTAGTTACTTGTTTTGATCACATCCAAGTTAGAGAATCTAATCCTTTTAGGTTTTATATTTAAAAATTATTAAAATTTATTACTAAAATACTATTAATGTTAGGAAAAATTACTATTATACCTAACACTTCTCTTTTTTAAACAATTACATTGATTTCTCTTAATTTATACATATTTATTACACTTTTTTTTTTTATAAGAAGGAAGGGTAAGCCGCAGCCAAACTAGCTAAAGAACGGGAAAATTCCTTGCACGTGATAATTCGTTAACAATTGAACGAAATAATGAAGCACATATGTGGCACTTGAATGTTAATGATGAAGATGACACCCTTCTTAGTGTGAAATGACAATTTTGCTTATTCCCTTTTCTATTTCATATTTTGCTCTTCTTGGTGAGTCTGGATATTTCAGATGTGTCCCAACTACCATTCCCTTCTTCTTCATTCCCACAACAACAAACCAGAACCTATTACCAAAAGATACGAGACTAGCCACCGGTGCAGATATATCTCCATAAATGTACCTCCATAATCAACTTGACTTATTAATATAATATCTTTTTGCAAATGGTCTAGACTTTTCTTTGTTAATAATCCCATGTGCCATTCTTCTTCACCATCTTCAGCTCTTCTTTCATTACGACCTTCCATTCATTAGATTCTGAAGCTTCTTCATAATTTGCAAGCTCTACGGAAGCGAACTGGCAAAATGAGGTGACTTTAAGTTACATAAGATCAAAGTTATCTTAACCACAAAAACATTAATACAAATTACAACATTTATTAAACGAGTTACAAACTTTTTTTATATTTTGTGAAAAATTAAAGCCATAACTTTTACACTTGTAAATAAAAGTTTTTTAAAATTAACCATACATATTATAATTTGACATTTTACGGGATTCGCCTTTGCTCTTGCACTGCACTGCCTTGTGTAGTGAACACTTGCGTGAGGGCACCTGAAGAACAGAACTTGGAAGAAGCAGTAACCTGAGTTCTACTCTCTATCCTCTTCCTCCTCCTCCTCCTCCTCCTATGGTTCATGCCTTTATTATATTTTCATTTCAGAGATGCAATTTCAGAGATGCTCATTTACACCGCTGCACCACCCTCTAGATTTGTTTCAATTGAAGATGCCCCATTCAAGCAACCTCCTCCCATTGTCTACAGATTCTCCTCACTCATACAGGAGTTCTCGAAGAACCTTATTCATGTCAAGTCCATCCACGCATAAGTTATTAGGAGTTGGGTATCCATTGAACACTTTATAGCTGCAAAACTTATCAAGGCATATTCTGATTTGGGCTTTCTTACTGTTGCCCGCCGGGAGTTTGATCAATGTTCCCACCCAGAAACCATTCTTTGCAATGCCATGATGGTTGGGTACCTGAGAATGAGAAACCAACAATACAAGGAGGTTCCTCAGTTGTTCAAAATGATGGGGTCTTGTCATATAGCAATCAATAGGTACAAATGTATCTTTGCTCTCAAGGCCTCTACCAATGGATCTGGTTTCCCATCACCTTCGAACAATGTGAGTTTACAGAGGAGGCTTATTTAGAGATTTTTAATTAGGGAGGGTAAAAAGGACATTTTATTCCATAAGTTAAACTAAATCTAATAACGTTTCAAGTAAAGGGGGCTAGTGTCATATTTAAAATAAGAGAAGTATGGAGTGTAGTAAGCGTTAACCTTAGATAAGTTCAATATAATTACCCCTTGATGTTATTACATAAATTGTGCTTGTGTACCTAGCACAAATCAAGTGACAAGAAAAATTTAAGTGACAAAAATACGAGTTGGTTGCGTTGGTATGAGCTACATACGAGTCATATTATCGGTAAATGCTCAATCTTAGCTGCAACGGGAAGGCCTTTCTGCAGCTCCTCAATGAACCGCAAATATTGAAAAAAACCGAGTGCAATTAGTGACTGTAGTCTGAGAATGATGCTATTTTAGTTTATGATCTAATTTTCTTTTTCCTCGAGGTTATAATCTATCTATTACATGACTACAAAAATAAACACATCACATCATATCAAATAAATAATGAATAAATAAATAGATGAGTACACAAAATCGCATATTTATGCACTTCAAGTACTAAAAACACTCTTAAAACTAAAAGCCACCAGCGTTTAGCTTAGATATTAAGTTTAAGTTGAAATATGATAATCACTTTCGATATACCATAAAGCGAGACTATCGAGGGAAGAAATTAGACGTAGACATCTCATTTACAGAGGACGTGAAAGAATAATTGGTGGAGTGCCCTGAATACGATTCATTTTCAACTGCATGTCTTCTCGTTTTGCCATGCATGAAAAATGCTGGTTCTAGAGGAAATGGAATTTCAACTGAAAGATTGCTAAGATACGAAGCAATGGTTCCCATTGTAGGCCTGTCATCTGGATTTTCTTGAACGCACAATAAACCAATTTGGATACACTTGGCAACTTCGTTTGAAGAATAAGAATCTTGCAGAATTGGATCCAGCAATTGAAATGGTAATTCATCCCTCCATTGTTTCCAAGCCTGAAACAAAAAATTAAATACATGTTCATATTATTGCCCTTCTTAATTTGGATTTCTATCTCTTTTGATTTATGGACCAGTAGAGGCCGTAACATGAAAATACAAAGAAAACAAACAAGAATTTGATACTCACATAACTCAAGAGGTCATCAATACGACATGTTTCATAAGAACAAGAATTCTTTTTCCCACTAATAATTTCGAGAACCATGACTCCAAAACTGAAAACATCAGACTTCACAGAAAATTGTCCATGCATTGCATATTCTGGAGACATGTAACCACTGTAGAAAAATCATCAGTATCAGAAGCAAGGGAGAGTTGAGACAGTTTAACCCAAACAAAAGTAGTAACGGCATAAGTAGTATTTGCATATAGTATTGTATCACATTGTAAATATTCCTTTTTTTTAATCACAATATTGAACTGGCCAAACAAGTAATAAATAGAGGGAACAAAAATTTGAAACTCAACAATTTTACTCAAAACATCTTTGGGATTGACCCATAGCTAGCATGCTTGCCATGCCATAAAAGCAAACAGATTTTCAATATTTAACCTGAACCAAAGTGATAGGCAGAACAGCAGAAGAGAAACGTATCACATTTTTTAAAATATTTTTTATGATAATAAATGAAGCAGATAAATAAAGAATTTATTTATGAGAGAGGGATTTGGGTAGTAAATAAGAATTCACTACTCACTATGTTCCTACAACTCTATTCGTACTTCCTTGAACTTGGTCTATAGCTACCATCCTGGCCATACCAAAATCAGAGATTTTTGGATTCATGCTGCTATCAATTAAAACATTGCTTGGTTTGAGATCGCGGTGTATAATCTTGAGGCGAGAATCTTCATGTAGATAAAGAATTCCTCGAGAAATTCCTCTTATGATTTTATAACGCTCAGACCAAGTTAATTGTCTTTGCTTTTGGGGATCTGTAAATTTATCAAACAACAAGTGAGAAAAATACTAGTGGATATTTTCTATGATCTGTTACATAATTCAAAATAAATTTATGACAAAAAAAAAAGCAAGCATTTTTCAATAATGTATCTTAGAAACAAGAAGAAATAAATCTTGAAGTGACATACCAAATAGGAAGTAATCGAGGCTCTTGTTAGGCACATACTCGTAGATAAGTATATTCTCTTGGTCTTCAAGGCAATATCCTATTAACCTCACCAAATTTCTGTGTTGAAGTTTAGCTATTAATAGCACTTCATTTTTGAATTCTTCCACTCCTTGCCCAGAATTTCTTGAGAGTCTCTTTACAGCTATTTCTTCTCCGCCAGGAAGGATTCCCTAAAATTTGAAGCCATCAGTGAAGTACAAAGAAAACGAGAATGAATGATACAATTCTCACAGTTATCACCTTGTAGACTTCTCCGTACCCGCCTTTGCCTATCCTGCTCTCATCAGAAAACTTATTTGTCGCTTCTTGAATTGTAGCGAAATCAAATTGCAAGGACTCCAAGGTAGTAATTTCAAGTCCAACTACATCACATTCACAGAACAGATTTATGAAATACTCGCAGTAACTACAAGATAAAAACTTAAAGGCTTTCCTATTAAGCTTGAATATTAAAGAGAATGAGTTCATTGACATTACAGTTTTCTCTGAGACTGGTATTGCGTTTCTTTCTCGCTTTTATCCGCAAGAAACAGTAGCCAAAGCAAAAAAGCATCACCAAAATGACAACCGAGACAACAATGATCACAATCACTTGTGTTCGAATATTTCTTTCTCCTGCCAAAACATTACCATATTGACATGCCACACGCCATTAAGGCTTTTTAAAGTTTTCTTAATAGGTAATGGAACTAATGAACTGACCTTTAATCGTTGTTGGCGTTGAGGTTCCGGAATGCTGATAAAACGGATATGTTTCGTACCTAACAATGCAACTGGGAAACATAACACTTTCCCCTATGCTACCTCCGCAACACGATTTCGGAAATTCCGCCGCAGCATCCCTGAGACACCGCCTGCAGTCGCCGGAGGACAAGTCCGGTGTGCACTGAGCGAGGCCGTACAGGGTTGTGCTGGCGGAGGCGTTGGCTTGCTTGACGGCGAACCGGTTAGACCGGGCTGCTTCATTTGCGATGTCATTCAAAATTGATCCTAATGCAGTGAAGAATCCATGACTGTGTAAGAGCACAGGGTCCCCCAGTGGGATCTTGATCTGATATCTGGGCCATTCTTCCATGGTAGAGAAGAAAAACCTATTGGAGTACCGCAGCAAGCATTCGTTGTACCAAATGACAGCTTCTTTTGCCAAGGGACACGATGAAGCTATGGTTTGGGTGGCGAAACCCACACACTCTCTGCACAGAGCAAGTGGCACATCTCCGCGGCACATGAAGAGGCCGTAGACAGTGTCAGATTCTCCTGCGGTTGTGTTGAAGAATCTAACATTGGCGGTGGCGGTGGAGGAAAGGGAAGAGAGAAGGGTGTTGAGGTTGATGTGAAAGGTGCTGTTAGGAGTGAAGGTCGTATTGCTTGTGCAGTTGACGTCGTTGAATACAGAGGCTGTGGTTTTGGTGGTAGTGATCAGGATAAGGGAGCCAAGTAGGAATGCTACTAGGCTCTTGGTCATGGTAATCGTTGTGTAATGCTGCAAAATTTCTGCAGTTAGGACAAAGAAGAAGTGGTAGCATGCGTATATGCGAATAGCAGGAGCAGTCAGATCGAGGTTGTATAGTGTGGTT
Source organism: Styphnolobium japonicum (assembly GCA_023212625.1). Classification (NCBI taxonomy): domain Eukaryota; kingdom Viridiplantae; phylum Streptophyta; class Magnoliopsida; order Fabales; family Fabaceae; genus Styphnolobium; species Styphnolobium japonicum. The sequence continues at coordinate 5,148,520 of JALBWW010000013.1, forward strand.
TTGTCAAGGACCAAGTCTTAAAAATCAATTTTAGCTTAGTTATGAATATTATTAAGGTTTATGGGTATGAGTCAATAAAGCAAAATTTGTCCACTTTAGAAAAATGGGGCACAGCTAATGGCTAGGATCTGACTAGATTAAGAAACGTGGTGAATGCATCTTCTTCAATTCTATGGGATTCCATCGTTTGGTTTGGCTTAAAATTAGAGGTCCAATCACATTGTCAAATCTATTTGCTGGAATGCTATCCGAGTCAAACACTTGCAATTAAAGAAGCCAACTTGGCTTACTTATTTGCCTGTAATAATTGATATTCAATCTAGACGTAAATTATTAATTCTTTTTCGTCATTTAATTAAAAGCATTAAACTATGGGGACCTTAATTAATGAGAAGAAGATTAAAAAATCATTCAATCGATTTCACTAATTAAAAAACAGTCTGGAAAATCTAAGAATAAGTTTAAAACCCTTTACTTTAAAAATTAATTTAATGAATCGACTTAAATCAAAATAAGGTATCAAGAAGTGAACTAAAGTATGATTAGCGGGCGCACTCTACATATTAAAATGTTATAATTGTCAATTTATTATGATTAGGTCATCGAGAGGGTCTGAACCCGAAAAATGGATATTAACTTTTTTTAGAAGAATATTATTAATTGAGTTACATGCAAATATGCAATGTTGTTCGAATTCCAAATCTGTATATCGAGTAAGATTTTTATTCGTAACCATTTCATTAACGGAGTGAGATATGCCAGTGTGGCTTGTCATTGATGAGGATGCACTATAGTATTTATATATTACACGGAAAGTGATATATTTTTTTATTGTAAATTTATATTAATTGATATAATTTTTGTACAAGAGGCTTATATTTATATTGGCCTTGTATAAAAACTAATTTTTATGTGAGAAAGTAATGTAAAAAAAATTATATGACAAAAGTGAGAGAATATTTTAGTCCTTGTTACACCTTAGCAAGACTAATGGTTAGCACAAGAAGATAATTTGGTTGCTTTGTTGGTGAAATTAGTTTTAATTTAGAATTGCATATGAATTTGTGCAAAAGAAAAATAATTAACAGTTCTCATATTCAGAAATAAATTTAATAGTACGAAAAATACTATAAGTTTTTGTATATATGAGAAAAGTATTATTTATATAGCATTATTCTTTTTTTTTTTGGGTTGAAAATGGTGTTTAGACAAGAGACTTGGAGAAATGGGAAAGATATTACACTGGTGCAACAGATCTAATTGATCATAATTTGATTCCTTTAGTTTTATATATATGCCTATAGATTCTAGTAGTCTTGCATTTAGATATTACAATAATTAAATTCAGTTTTTATTCTCTATAAGGTTCATTTGGCCCTTATGAAGAGGAATAAAAATGACAAAACATCCCATGTATGCATAATTCTTATTGGCTAGATCATGAATCTTCTTTTACCTATACTATCAGATTTCCTCTTGGCAAACATTTTCATGAGTTAATTTTGAAAATTAACTTGAAAATTAATTGTATCTATTTTTTGCAGGTCTTTTTTTTGTTCTCAGAAAGTTGTGTCTTTTATTTCTGTAAAGTTACCACGTCATTATTCCAAAGGGGATTAAGAGCTTTTCGGGACGCCAAATAGTAGTGATGTAATCGCAGGAATTGTTCCTAGTTAGATTAATTTTCTTCACGATAATTGTTTTTAACTGTTACACAGTTTGCCTACAATTCTTCTATTATACTCACTACAAAAAAAAAAACTGTAATTTGAGGTGGTTTTTTAAGGGCGGTTGTGGTAAACTGCGGTTAGTAAACAAATTTTGTGGCGTCTCTAGTAACTGCAGAAAATATTAATGGTTTAGTGCAGGTGAGTACCTTTTATGTTTAATACTTTAATGGCCGTTGCAAATAAATAAATAAAAAAACCTAAACCAAATCTCGCTCCCAATTTCTCTCAATTGTTCATCGACAGCAGATGTGCTCTCGTTCTCTCTGCTCTTGTTCCCAATCTCTCTTGTTCTCTTTGCTTCCCTCCTTTCTCTCTCCAAAGGTTTGGTTCTCTCTCTTTGTTTCTCTCTTTCGTTTTTACCTTCAATGATGCAACAATGGTGGATCTAAGAAGAATGTTGTTGCTTACCGCTGTGAAGCCGCAGCTGCTAGTGGAAGCACTCAAGGCAAACGATGCTTTGCTGTTCTACAAGGCAAACGGTTAGTGCCTTGAACCCTAAGTGCATGCTAAGCTCAAGCTCGCGGGTTCCTTCTTTCTTGTTGACAACTCTGCTTCTCTGTGAGTGTTTTTCTTTCTCACTCGTTCTTTGATTTTCTCATTATAGATCTGTGAATGATGTTGTGTTTTGGTGTTAAATCGTTTTTGTTTGTTTTTAATGTTTTCTTCAAATTTTTTTCATGTTTTACGAGTTTTTATAGTTTTTTTCTGTAACTGATGATATAAATTGATGCACAAGTTTCATTTTATGTTATTTTTACTTGTGATTTTGTTTTGATTAATTTTGTTGTTTCTATTTTATTCATGTTTTGTATGCTTCATATTTTTTTTTGGTAGCGTTTCTGATCTCTGTCTTAGTGAGAATTGTTTTTATCTAGAAATTAGTATTTTCTTTTGTTGCTGTAATTTTTTTCCCCATAGTTTTAAACTTCAATTTCTTGAATCTTTTTGTTTTTGTTCCTTTTATAATGTTATGGATTGCTTTCATATTTGGGTGAGTTGAATTGAAATTGGATAAAAATATAAACTTCGGTTGTGCTTTGATTTGAGCAACAAACTTGATACCACTGAGGTGGGTTATCTAAGTTTAGGTTTTTTGTTTTTATGGAGTTCTACAAGCATTCTAATTAGGAAAATATGAAAATCCACACTGAAAAACTTGAACAACCAGCAAATTGCTTGCCAACATAGAGGAAGAATTAATATTATAGTTCCTCCTCTTTCTTTTGCACTTTTCTCTCCTTTTTATTTTCTTTCTCTTAATTTAAACATAGGCTAAGGAATAAAAATCTTATAATAATTCAATTCTTTTAAAATTAGTTATATTGGCTAAATACATTATTTTCTGACTGCAAATTAATTAAAAATCATTCTTTTTAAAAAAATGAATTTATATTAATTTAATTAATAAAATATAAATAATTAATATTTTATATAAAATTGTCACTTGATGATAGGTGTTGATAAAAATATTTTATGAGTGAATGATTTATCAAAATTTTCTGCACTTGTTTGAGAGCATTTTCTGTGTGATGTCCTCTTTGAGATGGTGAATGTCATCCTATATATTTTTCAGGTTGATCCAGAGAACAGTGATTCTCTTAAACAGAACCCGGCTTTATATACACAAGTTTTGAATGCTGCAGCTAGATGGTTGCACAGGTATGCCAGTGAATACTATGTTTGGGATGTTCTGAGTTTACTCTTCGTCCAATTTAGTTCATTGTCAGATGTTTTTATTCATTAGTTTTTTTTTCTTGTTAAAGTTGATTCGGACTTGCATTTTAGTGTCTGATGTGGAATTTGTACATTCAAAATGATCTGGTTCATGAAATAACTAGTTCTCTATCAATCTTTATTTATCATTTTTAACTTTGTCTTCATTTTAGTTGTTTCCAGACTTCACTTTTTGCTGTTTCCCGGTATTTATTGAATTATTTGGTCTATAATTGATGATTGTCTCTCATCCCTTAGATTGTGCTGTGATGATTTCAATCAGTCTATAGAAACACTTCCATTTCTATATGGTTCCAGGCTTCCAGCAATAGCAGTGGAAATGACAATATTTACATTGACAACTTTTGTCTAGACACTATATCAATCTCTCACCGAAACAAGTCATACTCTCCATTTTGCACATGGAACATATTGTTGCTTATATGATTAAGTTTCTTCAGTGTTTGCCTCATAACTTGTGATGCCTGTTCCTTCTTTACTAGTATTGGACCTTTCATGCTTGACTGTATAAATTTGTCGTGGTCGTCAGTTTTCTGCCCATTCTCTCATGTATAATCCTTTAAATTCAGAATGTGTACAGGTCATTCTTTTATTTTATTTTTTGGACGTGTGCAGGTGAACATTTTGTGACATTACTGCCCAAAGTGCTGGATTGGCTTTCGACATATTTTGTTTTGTTCCAAAGTCATGAATGCCATATAAGAACTGGTAGGGTCTTCTTATGGTATCTCGTGTTCATTTAATACCCAATTACCCATGTTCCAGAGTTACTTTGCACTGCATTGATTGAATTGATTGATTGTTAAATCTTAATGACTTTGGCAAAGTACTGGTATATTATTCACTATAATTTGGGAAAGTAAAAAAATAGTGATTTCAACTGGTATTTACCTGAAGACTTTTTTTCCATGTGATTGTCCCCTCAAGAAAGCATCATTTAATAACATAACGATTAATTCCATGTTTTTGGACATGTCTTTCTCTGTGTTTTAGTAGGACAATCCAACATATCCCTCATCTTTTAATTGAAGTGTACCGACTGAGAATATGAAGCAGGATGACCGACCTGGTCCCAAACCTCGGTCATCAGCATATCCGAAAGGGATCACCAAGGATTTGGGAGACCACTTAGCCTACCGATGTCACAACTCGGTCACACTTCCCACAAGGAAGCCGAGCACCAATATCTCGGCAGTACCTCTTATGAAGAAGCCAAAGATAGGCATCCTGGCTAAATGGGAGGAAATAAACTGCCATAACAAGAGCGATATCTTATCTTTACCCCTACAAACAAGGGATTAATATATTTAAAACTCAGAGTATTCAAACCAGGTCAAGCCCTAAGAAATAGGAGATAATAACTCATTGTTTCCGCATAAGGTTTAGCTAATTTATAGGAAAAATGGTTACATTTAACATCTATATAATTGGGTTACACTGCACAGGTAAAAACTTAACTTCAGCTAATTTCTCTTACAATATTGACTACTTCCTAACTTGAGCATCGAAGTGTCTTCGCAGGTAACACCCTAGCCTGATCGTGGAAGAAGTCAACCAAGAAGCGATACGAAAAAGTGAATGTTCTTACAAGAATATTTCCCAACGAGGTACTCTTGGATAGAACATGAAGGCTTGAAGTTTGAATTTAAATTGCCGATTTGATGTATATAGTTGTGTAGAAGTTGGCAGCGTGACTTCATGCATCTTCTTATCCTTGACAGGTCTATTAGGTGCCTATATACAACAAAACAGATTTGATTGGCACGTGCCTATATTCTGGTGGATCTGTGATGTGACCATATTCTGGTGGATCTTATATTCTGGTGATGTGTTACTTACTATTAGATTCCCTTTTAATTAGACTTGTAATCTTTGGACTTTTTCCAGGTCAATGAAGAATATATGAGAACTCTTGAGATTCTGAGTAAAAAACTGAAGTTTGTAGAAGTGGATCCAATGGTTAAAGCTTCAAAAGTTCTAAAAGATGTTCAACTTGAGCTTGAAAAGCTCCGGCAAAAAGCAGTTTCAAAGGTTATTAACACCTAAAGTACTATTAATATGATTTTTTTTTTCTTGATATAATGTCTCTTAATTCAAATTTGTTGTAATTGTTATCTAAAAATACTAAAACTTTGTTTAAATTTATTGTAAATTTTATCTAAAAAATTGTAACTTTGGACAAATACATTATAAATTTTACCCATATTTATGTAACTTAGTTCAAATTTATTGTAACTATCATCTAAAGATATTGTAACTTTGTTTATTTAACTATTACTCTTGCACTTATAAAATGAATATAAGTGTCTATTATTTATGAAATTTTTGTATTAGTTCGGAGTTAAAATGCATGTTTGTAATTTTTTTAATATATTTTTATTACTAATCAATTGATTAATCTAATAATGGAATATTATTATCAATTGATAATCTTTTTAATGCATTAATTGTTACATATTTAAGTGACACTTGTTAAGATTTAAAATGAGATACTTGTCAATAATTTGTTTTATGTTCTTAAGTTATATGGATAGAGTTTAATTTTAATTCACCGTCAGTGTAAAGTTTTTTTATACTGTCATCCAATCATGTATTGACAAATCATTAAAAGAGTTTGACTATCACTACAATCACTTAAAAATTTTAACTTTTTTAATAATATGTCAGCACATAATTGGATGACAGTGTAAATAAACTTTACACTGATAGTGGATTAAAATTAAATTCATATAGATATAGGTGAGAATCAATTTATAAATTTTAACTAAGACTATTGTCAAAAAACTTTTGATAGATTTATTGTAACTTTTATCAAAACTATTGTCTATTGCATCAAATTTATTGAAAATTCAATATAAATTATTGTAACTTAATTCAAATTTGTTCTAACTATTAACAAAAAATATTGTAAATTTTCTCATACTTATTGTAAATTTTATCTAAAGTTTTTGTAACTTAATTTTAATTTGTTATTACTATTGTCTAAAAATATTGTAACATTGTTCAAATTTATTGTAAATTTTATCTAAAGTTATTGTAGCTTAATTCAAATTTGTTGTAACTATTATCTAAAAATATTATAACTTTATTGAGATCTGTTATAAATTTTATCTAAGACTATTGTAACTTTTATAAAAAAAATATTGCCACCTTAATCAAACTTATTGTAAATTGAATTAAAAGTTATTATTGTAACTATTATAAGAAAAATATTGTAATTTTTTTCAGATTTATTATAAAATTTATTTAATTCATATTTGTTATAAATTTTATCTAAAAAATATTATAACTTTATTCATACTTATTGTAAAATTTATCTAAAAATATTGTAACTTTATTTATATTTATTGTAAAATTTATCTAAAATTATTGTAACTTTATTAAAATTTATTGTAACTATTATATAAAAATATTGTTACTTATGGTGACTTTACAAAAAACCCTAATGCAATTTCTATTATTAAGACATTTTAAGCTTGTTTCTTGCAACTATCAACTCATTGTTCAACTTCAAATTTTATAGTCTTAGCATTTTTAAATTCTAATATCAATTTGCACTGGGTGGTAGCATGCAGAAACTCAAATCGAGTTTATATGGATGGTTGTGGCTTGATAACAGATAAGACTCATCGCATTTTTGAATTCTACAAGAAGATGCACTCGTAGAGCTTTATAGATAGACTAGCAATGAAACGAGGTAGCTCATTTGTCCAAATGAACAATTATTGGAAATAGTTATTCAATATAGGTTGAACAGTTCCCAAGAGTCTTAAAGATATCAACAAATTTTAGATAAAATTTACAATAAATATAAATAAAATTATAATATTTTTAAATCAAATTTACAACAGATATGTTTAAAGCTACAATAACTTTGAAATATTTATAAATAAATAAAATTAATTTAATTTTAAGGTTATAAATCATATTAATATATTTAATTTGTTTGTATAAATGTTATTGAAATTCTTGGAGAGTACTTTTCTGTATTTAATCCATATATTACAAAAAAAATAATTTAGAAAAATAAAATTTCTTATATATATAAGCATTGGACAAAATTTTGTTCATATAATTAGACAGATTGAAAATGTATATAAACATATTAAAACATTCTTTTATTTTTTTTAGCTAGTTAAATTTAATTTTACCAATGTTGTAAACTAAATATATGACCATCCAGATGGCTATTGGCTATTATCATGAAATAATAGTTTTTTGCTTATATAAATTGAAACAACAAATAATCTACAAAAGGAAAGGGTAAGAGAGAAAAAATCATTTTCTCTCTTTTTTGATTCGCTTAGTTATAATATTTTGATTAATAAAATAGATAAATATTTAAAATTTAAATGTGTATTTTATGTATATATATAACTTTAGGCAATGCTTTTTACCATTATCTATCCATATATCCACATCACTCCAAAACTAATACACAGAAAGAAGAATATACTTATATATATAAGAGTACAATTGTTTGGAGTGCTACAATTGTTAAGAATATATACATATACTCAAATTAAATGTAAATATCACTAAAGTACATCCTAGGAAAAAAAAAATCAAAATGTAGCTTCTCAAAAGGTGAACATTCGTCTGTAGTTGCATTGCTTGGCCCGCACCTCCATCAATGTCATTAGCAACCTGAAAATGATAAATAAAAATATAAAGATTACCTGAATATCGAAGCAATTGAAAAAATATAAGAAAAGGCTATTGATTCACAACCTCCAAAGCAATCAGAAATGGAAATACTAATAATGAACGGTGTATATAGCCAAAACAAAACTTCATTCACCTTATATGGCATATTCTATTCGGAACACAAAATCACACAAGTGATCCAATGTTATTAAAGAAGCAACAACCATATTTAGTTTAAAATTCTAATTGCAGACTAGTAAAACCCTCCCACTAAATGCTTTGAAATAACAATTAGTCCAATAATGAGCCACAAACTATATAGTTTTGACATGAGGCCAAGTAGCTTATGTGTTTATAGAGATTAAAACTTCTATAGATTAGATAAGCCAGTGTATTCTCTCTTCAAGACTAGAGAGTAGAGATCAAGCATATATAGATATAAGTAAAAAGTTATATCTTAAAATCATTGTGCAAATATTCTGCTCATATATAGCAATAGAGACTTTTTTTTTCCTTCCTTTGCTTAGTACAGAAACTAATCTAATGAGATATTTCAAGCAAATCCAAAGCAAATTTGTATAGGGAGGAATAAATGAAGAGAAATATGGTAAATTTTATATCTTTATTTCGAACTATAATTAGTACTTTTGAACATAAATTATGGCCCCCCCCCCCCCCCCAAAAAAAAAAATTCCCATCTGACAGTATACTTAAGATAACACAGTCATATTTCCATATAAATTAGCATTGCTTCATCGTTCTTTTCCCCTTGTATTTTAGATGCTACCCTAATCAAGGTAACAATATCGGTCACCAATCACCATGCAGCACTTACCTAACATTAAAAAATAATAGCTATACATACTTATATTCACACATTTTTATATTATTTTTATAAATCACCACATAACAATTGAACTATTTAAAAAATTTCTGAACAAAACAAATTGTGCACAAATTGAAAATCTCCAATGCAAAATAGAAAAAGAAGGCTTAGGAAAAATAGACCAGAACAAACATGCCATTGAAAATGCTCAGAAATTGAAAAAAAAATGTGAAAAGTGAAATTTGCTAGAAAGAGAAAATCATTATACTGATAATAAGTTTATTATCTTTGGGCTTCCACACCAAAATGTGCACCATATTCAATCCAAGTAAGAACCACATCAAATTAAGCAAATCTCCTGATCCTACTTGAAGCTTTCATTTCAAAGAAGAAACAGTGAAGTGCCAAAGTTTGAACTAGTACGTCTTGGCACCACAAGTTCTTCCACAATCATCACAGTTTGGAAGAAGGAAATACCTCTCCTACATCCCTGTAAAACAACTTCTTGAAAGCATCCACATGGGATGCTTGCAAGCAAATGACTACTATGAAACCATCACCATTACCATTATTGATAATGAATGCCTTCCCATCAGAATTTATGTGCCCTGGACCCAGATAAGTAGGTTTTCCCCACCCAAAATCAGCATCCTGAAATGAAAAATCCATCCAACTAACAAGACTTAGATTTGAGTTTCTCCTAAATTGTCCTTCTGCGCTTGCTGCAGAGGAGTGGACAGTGTTCCTCAGCAAACTCACATCCTTCTGATCTGCTATATAATCCAGAGCTGACCTTACATACTTATCTGTCAGCAAATTTGTTGTCCCTTATGTTCACAGACCAAGAAGAGAATATAGGCCCTCATAATACCCTCATATAGCATTACCAATGGTCACAACAACATGCTATCACCTGAACAAATAAATGGAAAAATTACAAAGAAAGTGAATTTAATACGCTTTCTTTTGTCCAGATTGATTACCCTACATGACATTCAAGAATGCATCTGAAGAAAACAAAAAATCCCTGAATGTGCAGATCTGAAGCAACTGACAGGCAAACTAAAAAATCAACATCATCCACCCATGTTCCTAGAGAAAGCGCCATGTCATACAACAAGCAAAGCCAAAATAAGTTTATTTCCTATTTGAAGTCAGTCCCATTGTTTAAACTTCACATCTACCTCCCCTCCCAATTTTTTTAAAGATAAATAAAGACCTAGAGGATATAATAGAACATAATGTAACTCACGTAATCAAAGAATTATGAATAACCAAAGATCACACAAATTGTGCAATATTTAGACAGGTTTCGTGCAATGAGGTAGAAAGATAACATACTTTGGTTGTGAAAGAAATCTTGCAAGATGCAATAGTTTCCTTGGATCAATATAAAACATGTCGCCAGCCGAATACGAAGCAGCAACAATCCCTTCCATAATTTTAATTGAAAAGTACTGCAATTTTTTAATAGAATCAGAAAATCACATCTAAGTTCTAAAACAGACACAAAGCATAGAAGAGAATCAGCATGTTAAAAAGACAAATGAGAACAACTCACAGATTCATTGATGGGGCCAAATATTTCATCAACTTTCCCAATCTGGGTCGTGTTCTGCAAATATACAGGGGCATTAAAAAAGGGAGCTTTCTCATTTGTAAGCTTTGTGACTGCATCTCCTCACATGCACGTAGAAATGTTGACACCTCTGCATACATTAAAAAAGAAAACACATTAAAATACATACCATTCATCTGCTTTCCCCCAACAAAAAAAAATCAATTTTTAACTGATTCCTAAAAATCAGAAAATCTATTTTTAACTGATTGCTAAAGAAATCTGTGTTCTTTCCTTGCAATTTCTCAAACCCAAAACCAAAACTCAAGTCATCACATCCTTTACCTCCAAACCCGACTCGACAATACTGGGCAACCTCTGAAGAGTTCCGAGATCAGCCACGATGGCCAAATCCACCTCTTTCACCCTAAAAATGGCGTCCTTGTTACAGAACCTTAAAAGTCACAGGCGGTTACGATATCAATTGCACCACCCATGCAAGCCCCGTGTATACTAGCAATCACGGGTTTCCGGCACCGTTCCGGGGCGGTGACTGACCATGTTCAAAGAGGCCAAAGTCGCCGTAGGTGGCGGAGGAGGGGTTGAGGGGGATCTGGGCATTCAAAACCCATCCTTGTTAGGGTTCCTTTATATATATATATATATATATATATATATATATATATATATATCTCTTCTATTTTCCCCTTTCCATCGTGATAGAACGTGTGGTTCTTCTATCTTCAATTTTACAACGACGCACGCTGGTCAATCCCGTTTACCATCATATACAAAACAGGATTAGAAAGACAACATAATTATGTACAAAGATATTTGTCATAACATAAATGAGTACCTCAGCAAACAGTTACTCTTCTGGGTGTGAAGAAGGTTCTCTTGTATTAAGAAAAGCAGTACTCTATTTGCCAGAACACTACTATCGAGGTAAAAACCTACTCACAGACATTTGATTTATTGAAGGTTCGGCTGTCTGGTTAGATCCATCCAATTCCTTTGCAATCAGATTTGGCTCCTCTGAACAATGTATGTAAAATGCGGGTTCTTGAGGGGTTGGCAATTGGACTGAAAGACTACTGAAATATGAAGCAATTGTTGCCATTGGAGGCCTAGCATTTGGATTTGCTTGAACACATAATAAACCAATCTTGATACATTTGATGACTTCTGTTTCGCTATAAGATTCTTTAAGATTCGGATCCAATATTTCCAATGGTGTTTGATCCCTCCATTGGTTCCAAACCTGCAACAATTTTGTCAAATTAAATAATTCAAATTAATGCCGCTCTCTGTTTTGTTTTGTTTTTTTTTCATCATAGCTGCTAAAATGACGTAAGATTTAACAAAATGAAAGAAGTTTTGGAATTTAATACTCACATAGTTCAAGAGGCCATCAACGTAGTGTGATTCATAAGAACTAGAATTTCTCTTCCCTGTAATTATCTCCAGAACCATTACTCCAAAACTAAAGATGTCCGACTTCTCAGAAAACTTTCCAAGCAATGCATATTCCGGAGACATATAACCACTACAACGTGCAAAAATATAATCGATATGGAAACCATATCCAAATGACAAAAACTAAATCATATCAAAGACATACTTGCCTCTTCATTCGTAGGGAAAAGGCAAAAATATATATTACAACCATTCCATTTGATGGTGATCTAGCATAACCAAGAGAATTAAAGAAGAGAGAGAAGCTGACAGAATGAATGAGATTTCAAGATCACTTACTGTGTTCCAACTACTCTTCTTGTTCTTCCTTGAGCTTCATCTATAGAAACCAATTTTGCCATGCCAAAATCTGAAATTTTTGGATTCATTTTATCATCTAATAAAATATTACTAGGTTTAAGGTCTCGGTGAATAACTTTGAGTCGAGATTGCTCGTGTAAATAAAGTATTCCTCCAACAATTCCTCCTATTATTTTGTGTCGCATAGACCAATTTAATAGTCTTCGCTTTTGCGAATCTGAAAATTTGTCACGAGTCAAGTTAGATTTTTTTTTTAAATCAATTATTGTAATCAAATCAAGAGACAATAACATAAAAAGCTAGGAAACATTCTTCAATAGGCAATAACATAAAAAACTTGGCGACATTCTTCAATAATCAATGTCTACGTACATAGTATAAGATTTATGACCTACAGATGATTCTACATGGAACTTATTGTATACTCCTATGTAAGAAAAAGGGAAAAGGAAGAAGTGCCATACCAAATAAAAAGTAATCGAGGCTTTTGTTGGACACGTATTCGTAAACAAGTATTTTTTCTTTCTCTTGTACGCAAAATCCTAATAATGTCACCAGATTTCTGTGTTGAAGCTTGGCTATTAGGAAAATCTCATTCTTGAATTCTGCATTACCTTGACCAGAGTTACTTGAGAGTCTCTTTACAGCTATTTCTTGTCCGTTTGGAAGAATGCCCTGTAAACGTAAACCTTCAGTTTTCATTCATATACTTTTTTAGGCAATAGAATTTACAATTTTCACTTTTCTTACCTTGAAAACCTCCCCAAATCCGCCTTTGCCAATTCTATTCTCAATTGAAAACTTGTTTGTTGCGGTCTCAATTGTAGCCAAATCAAAGTGCAAAGACTCAAATAAAGTTTTTTGATTCCCAACTGCATAGTATGTGTGAATTAGAAAATAAGCATGCTAAATGTTAGTACTATATTTAAGTTCGAAATAGTAAGTAGGGATTTGTTTTCTTTACACCATTACGTACAGCTTTTTTCTAGGATAACTTTCATACTCTTACTGGCTCTTCTCCGTACGTAATATCCCCCACAACCGAGAAACATCATTGAAACGAGAACAGTTGCAATGATGATGATAATCGTTCTTGATCTGATTTTTCTTTTTCCTGCAGAAATAACAGCATCCACATATTTCATTCACATAGTATTAACTGAAAGAGAATGGTTCATTTTATCAGCCGTACTAGTGGTAAATGTCAAGTTACAAGTCACTCACATTAGCTAAAATATATTTTAGATATACCGATTAAGAGAAAATAGTTCCAAGGCATTCACAGCTTTTTCGTTCACAATGAAATGAGTGGTAGTATTTGTAGCTAAAGGGTGCTCCTAACCTAAGTCAGTATTAGATATAGTTATGTGACATCTGGGCATAGCTTAGACACTTAGGACGGGTAAAAGTTTGGTTATACATAGATGATAAATTCATTCTTATTATACCAGAAATTTAGTATATATTGTATACATGCTACGTGTAAATAGTAATAATTTATGGTCACCAAATAACTATCTAAAAAAAGAGGGTGTATTTCGCCTCATCAACGTAAAAGTATATGAAGTGCATCTTCTTTTACATATTAGTTTAACTTCGGAAATGAGTCAAATACCTCTACGGCCCTACCATAGTCTCACCCAAGTACGTAACTGGTATTTTTCAAGTGGCACATCTTTCTGTTTCTTCCAAAGCCAAATAATTTTTCAGTAGCTCACAAATTATGTACCAAAATCTATTTTTGTTTCAAGTAGGCCGTAGCATGACAAGAAGTAAAAAAAAAAGGATATATTATATATTTTTTCCTTCCTTTCTCTTTCAATCTTCAAAAAACCGGTTGTATAATAGAGTTAGGACTGGTTTAGATTAATTTTTTTAAAAATATTTTTGTATGATTTTTATTTAAGATAATTTTTATAAAAAATATTAACTATTTTATGCTTGAACTTAATATTTGAAAAGATATTTTTTTTTTTGTGTTTGAAGTTTGAACATTTTATAGAAAATATATTTTATAAAAAATACAAAAATCTAGTCAAAAAACATAAAATGCATTATTTTAATACTTTAAATTTTTTTTATAAAATTTATTTAAACACTAAATATAAAAACAAATTCAAAATAAAACTTTTAATTAGAAAACCACGTCTCAACGAACACTTAAAACACATTACAAATTTCCACCAAAAAAAAAAAAAACACATTACAAATTTCATATCTTTTTACCTACTTTTTTCAAAGGGTAGTAAAAGTCAAACGAATAGCAAGTATTAAATTGCATTAATGATATTTATTTCATTTTTAAAAAGTACGGTACGCAATTAAATCAAACCAATGACTGATTTGACGCATCATCAAATGACTTTATATTAAACTTTTGAAGGTAAAATGTGAGAAAAGATTAATTTTTTAAAATAAAATTTACTTTTATTTAAAATTTATCATATTTATTTAAAGTGTGTGAAATTAATTAAGATTTAATTTTTATCCATCATCAGTATAAAATTTTTTTACACTGTCATCTAATTATATGTTAACACATCATTAAAAGAGTTAAACTTTCTAGGTAGTTGTTATGATAGTCAAACTCTTTTAATGATTTAGCAACACATGATTAGATGACAGTGTAAAGAAACTTTACACTGACCGTAGATAGAAATTAAACTCAATTAATTATAAGTTAAATTTATATTTTTATTAATTAAAAACAGGTTTTTTAAAAAGATATTTTGAATTTTGATTAAGTAATTTTAATTTATTTCAAAAGTTTTACATTTAATATATAAATATTCTTTTATTCTTAATTAATTAATTATTTTAATTATTTCATATATTTTTTGATAATTTAATATATAAAAATAATTCTTTTTATACAATCTAAACAAAAAAAATTTATCTTAAAATTAATTGTAAACTAACATATATATATTTAAACATAAATTAATTTTTTTATAATTAAATTTTTTAAAAATAAATTATACACATAATTAATTTTTAACATAATTTTTTTTCACAACTAATCCAAACTTACTTGTAATCTATTGATTTTTTTTTATTGAGATAAAGAAATATTACCCATATGATTAACAAGTTTAAAAATTATGATACGACTTAATTACATATATTTTTCTTTATCCATGTGTAAAATAAATAAATAGTCTCTTACATTTTTTTCACCTCTTATAATAGCAGAATATTGGAAATAGGAAAAAAAAAATCTTCAATGTCTTCATCCACCAAACAACTAATTGAACCATCAATTTATATTATAACATTTTTCTATTATAAATCTCTATTATTAATTTAAAAAAAATTAACACAATTTTGTATCATCATTTTCTGGTTCATGAAGTCCCAAAAACTTTCTTACTTTGTTCAAATGTTTGATACATAAACTAATACAAAAATATGAGATTACAAATATAAATATAAAATTATAACAATAGTATTTAATTATTACATACTATTTTTTTCTCTTCTTTAAAATTAAATATCATATAATAATTATATCTTCTTTTTCTATACTTTCTTTAATCTTCTAGAGGCTGGTTTGTTTTGGCTTTTGTGTAAAATGACAAGGAGCGTTTGCCCATATTCAGAAAATAGTTTTGTCCCATGAACTCACGTTTGCGTTGAGAAGAATATAAACAAACAGAGCATAATTAGTTAAAAAATCTTAACAAGTAATTAAGCCTAACTGTTAAGATTGATAATTTATTTATGATTATTTTTGCACTTCATTCTATTTTGTATCACTTGTATGATTTGATTTCTAACATGAATCTTTTTTTATGCAAAATTTTGAAGTGGGAAAAATGTAAATATAAGCTGATGTGTAAAAATCACATAGCTGCAAATTGTAGGTAAGGGGATCGACTTTACCTGTCCGTCCTGAACTTCCATCTGAGCGAAAAGGAGTAGCTTGATTAATAGGCGATTTTGTCACAGAAGTTTCCCAGTAAAACTGGTACAATTCATATCTTAATTTGCAGCTAGGATACACAACCCTTCCCCCTGTCTTTCCAAGACAACACCATGGGATATCACCCATTGCATCTCGCAAACACGTATGGCAATCTTGGCTGGACAGATCCGGCGTGCATTGAGCAAGAGTGTACAGCGTTCGAGAGTCAGCAATGGAAAGGCCTACTTTTTTCGTTGCAAACTTCTTGGTACCTGCAGGTCCAAAATTGGCTGCTTCAGCCACCACTTGGCTCAACGTGTTAGCCAGTGTCCAAGTGAAGCTTGTCTTGTTGGTGATGTTCAATGTGTTGAACGCGCCGATTCTAGGCCATTCGTCCACGGTGGAGAAGAAAGAGCGATTGGAATAGCGAACGAAGCACTCATCATACCATATTATACCCTCTTTCATCAACTGGCATACTGAGGCTAGTTGTTGGGTTCCCTTCACGACGCAATCTCGACAGACCTGATGGGGCACGTCGCCTCGGCACATGAAGAGGCCGTAGACAGTGTCAATGCTGTTTCTGCCACCTGCTGTGGTGTTGTAGAACTCAGCGGAAGCGGTGGCGGAGGAAGAGAGGGAAGCTAAGAGAGTGTCAAGGTTGAACTGGTAAGGGCTGTTGGCGGCGAAAGTTTTGGTGGTTGAGCAGCGGTAAAGATAGAAGGCAGTGGAAGGATTGAGAAGGGAAAAATGGAATACCAGATAGAGGAGGACATGGTATTTGTTGGCGAAGTAGTGTTCCATGTTATCACTAATTTAGACATTTGACAGTAAAGGGGTATTTGTAGGCAAATGAATGTTTTCTGCAACTGATAAGAAGGACTTGCTGGTTAATATACATTAATGAGGAGGTTGTGGAAATTAATAGGAGCAATGTAATGTCGTCCATCCACTAGCTCACCCAGGAGGCCAGGACAAAAAGCTACGGATTGTAATTATGTATAGTTATTATTTCTGTAGCGTTCCTAATAATTTTCCATATATCGTATATATATGGAAATTTTGTAATCATAATGCTATTGCTTCAAGTGAACTTAATTTGCACCCATAAGAAAAAGTATAATTTCGGTTCTATACCATTAATTATTGAGATAAATAGTCACGTTAATGGCACAAAACGAAAGTTGATTTAACAAAGTTATGCGACCAGCTTTTCCCACGATGCACTAGCAATTCTTCGTCTTCTTCTTTGTCTTCTTCTTTCATGCATTAAAAGGTTAGAATATATTTATGGTTTGAAGTTATTAAGACTTTTATGAGTTTATCCATATTTCTATTCGAGCATGTGTCTTTTTTATTTTTCTTCAAAGAGTTGTTCTATGAATAACTATATAGATTATAATAATATTAATTAAATTACATTAATTAAGAAAAATATCGTTGTAATATTAAGGATAAGGTTAAATTATTACGAATTTATTAATATATTTTCCTACTACCTAAGTTTTGTAATAAAATAGGAAATGACATACATGGCCCACACCGTATATCATAATAATTCCTGTAAGGTTAGTAATAATTTGGAGATTACTATGATACTCATCTTTTCTTTTTTTAGAGTATCAGTATTCAAGATGACTTGTTAAATATTTATTAGTTGTTTTTTATATTTAATAGGCTCTCAAACATTTATTATAAAAACTAATAGTCAATAAATAATTGACAACTCATCCTAAATATAAAATTTATTGTATTATAACAACTCTCTAATAATTATCCAATATATGGGGACCTGGGGTATTAAAGTCATTTACTCCTCCAATCAATTAACGATCACTTAACTTCGTAGTAATCATGTATACACTTATTGCGAGACATTGGAATCACATTTATGTAAGAATGTTGTTAACTAGGGTATTATGATTTTATTTAAAAAGTAGTTAATATTTTTTGATAATTTTTTTAATTATTTAATAAAATATATTAAATTAATTTTTTTTAATTAAATACTTTACCTTTTTACTTAATACTTACTATATTTTTAATTCATTACCTAATACATTCATAGCATTAGTTAACAAATATGTTCCTAAGTTTTGCAAAAAGACAATAATCGAAAGGTAGTAAAAAAAAAAAAAGTGTGTAATGAATGTTTTGGGGATCGGACGACTTGCTCGAGTCCCCAGCCTTTTCCTCTTAGGATACATTCATTAGTCATTACACGCTGCGGCTGGGGACATCGTCACATCGAGCACTAGCTAGGGCGCTGGAACATCCCTCAAACATATCTCATGAGGGTTAATATGATCAACTCAGATAATACACTTAACTAATTGAGAATGGGTCCTAAATTTTGCAAATTATTTTTCTTGATAAATGCATTCATTTAAATGGAGTACAAAAGAACTGTGTAATGAATGTTTCAAAAAGTATGAACCATAGCAGTTAATGTGGTCAGCCGAGATATTACACTAGTCTAACTCATCGTGTATTAACTTTTTGGTGCTGTATCACTTTCGGGGGATTTATAGCAGCTCTCTTTTTAATAGTTCATTCTATATTTAGAAAATTAAGATTCATAATTAAATTTTATGTCTAAGAATTATTTTCGTGTACTCGCGTCTCCAAGTCAAAGAATGTTCATTCAAACACTAGATAGTTGCAAATCTTTCCACCAAATCAAAGATCTAGGAGAGAGAGAGTAGACAAGTATCACAATTGTTTCTAAGGCTAGTACACAATTAATGTCATAATAAAGGACTAATAAAGGACTGGGTATAATGTTGGATGTTCTGTAGTGTCTTATTTTCATGGCAGTTTGGTGTTTGCCATCCAGGTTGTACTCATCCAGTAAGATGTGCTGGTTGTGTATTTTTTATTTATTTAAATCATGAGTATTTTTATAATTTTTAAAGAGATTAATCTCGTTCGAATGATGATTATGAACATTTTCAATAATATCGACTTTAGAAATTGAATATTTGATTTAACACTTGAAATTAGAATTACTTACCATTCTAACTAATCGCTTGTTGGTGTGCTAGCTGTGTATTTAATTTGAGCTATGAGTAACAACTCTTCTTCTATAATTTGAGCTGTGATTAACAACTCTTCTTCTATAATGTTTCCTTTCCCTAATTCAATTGAATCAAGTGTTAATAAAATTCTCTATCTTAAGTAAAAAAAAGTTGCAAATTTAGGGAGAGATTATAACTTCAAATCCATTTAAAACTTAATGTAAAAGAGAGAAAAATTCAAATATAAACTGAAAGACAGAGAATCGAAATATCTGTTGTAAGGCAATTATAGATGCGGGGCAAGTCAATGGCTAGACCGCTGAACAGGTCAATAAACGTCATTTTCAACCTTGGAATGAATGAACGGCGAAGAAAATTTGGATGGATGAGAAAATTTGGGTGGCCGGCCACATGCACCAAATGCACAAAAAATCGTAGAGGTTTTTCAAGAAATTAACATATTATGGACGCTCAAAGAGACCAAATTTGTGTGGATAGATCAACAGTAGTTATAACATATCAAACGCTGTATTGCCGGAAAATGGGAACCAATACTAGAGACCATCCTATTGTTTTCAGTTTTTGTTAAACACATAGAAGTGTATTAAAACGTCCAAGTTTGATAAATTTTTACTTAAAAAAAAGATTTGATAAATTTAATCACGCCATTGATGATGCCATGACTATTGGATAAGTTGGAACTTGGAAGCGCTCCTCCTCCCGGTTTGAATTGTTAGAAAAGGAAAGAGCTAATGACAGTAAATATATGTATAAACCGAATATTAATTGTGTTGTGAATATTAAGTATTTTAAAAGAATGAAGTCCCACATTGCTTGAAACAAAGACTTTGTGGCCCAGTTTTTTGGAAATAATTTTAATTAATATTTGAATTTTGAACCTTACCAGAAAATCGAGATTTTAGAGAAGATTAATTACATAAATGTAGCAGTTTTTGGCAATCATTAGATTTAATTACTCCCTAATTTCACCCCACGGTTTTAGTAAGTTTTAATTTGATTTTATTAGATTTATGACATTTATGTATTAGGTTAATGACATTTATGTATTAGGTTTTTTTTTATGCTGATATATTATTCTTTTCTGCGGCCGCCTCCTCGTGTGTGTCGAAAAAACTCATCTTCTCTTCTTCTTCTCCTCTTCTCTCTACGGGTTACAGGGTTTTTGCCCTTGCTATTGTTTGAGACCTCGGTTCAGCCGGGAAGAGTCTGCTGTATCCTGGGAGAATTTCGCACTTGTTGCCGAAATATTCCTTAAGGACAGTACATAGCACGCCTCAAACTATCACATGGTTTACTTTGTTCATTGTTTCAGGTACTTTTAATCAACAAATTGGAGGAGGAAGACACTCTCACTTTCATTTATTTTTTGGAGTTACTTATACATACAAAAAGCATTATCAGTTACTACAAGTTACTAACTACTCACCTAACTTAATCCCTTAAAACAAGGATTGCCCATACATTTGAAAGTGGCAATTTGAACCAAACATAACTAAAATAATTTAATACAATATCTTCCGCATGTATTGTGACAGCAACTAAGCTTCCTTCAAAATCTTTATCTACTGCAGTAAGCTCTGTTAGCCTTCAATACTCCTCCTTTGAAAGCTTGCTTCAAACTCCCAGATTTTCTTTTAGTTTTGAAAATCTAGTCTTAGGTAGGGCCTTTGTAAGAATTTGGTCTTCAGAGTTGCAATAAAACAAAGCTACCTCATTTTCCTTCTCAACTTCTCTTATAAAATGACATTTGATCTTGATGTGTTTATTTCGTTCATGAGAAATTGGATTCTTAACTATAGCAATGGCAGGTTTGTTATCACATAAAATCATTGTTGCTTCGTTTTACTTTTGATGTAGATCTTCAAGTACTTTTCTAAGCCAAATGGCTTGGTTGGCAACAACTGCAAGAGAAATATATTTTGCCTCAATTGTTGGTTGTGCTACAACCTCTTGTTTTCTTGTAATCTAGCTTATCATGTATGAACTAATGTTAAAAGCATAAGTTGAGGTACTATTCATATCCTCAATTGATCCTCCACAATCACTATCTATGTAACAAGCAATTTTACTTCACTTGATCTTTTATACCTTATCCTAAGATTCTGAGTTCCTTGAATGTATCTCAGCACCCTTTTGGCAGCCTTGAAGTGCAACTCACTTGGTGATGTTATGAACATGGACAGCAAGATTGCTGCAAACATTAAATAAGGCTTGGTTACTATCAAATACAACAAATATCCAACCACGCTTCTATAAATATAAGTATTGGTCTTATTGGCCATCATCTTCCTTGATTAGCTTTTTCATTTATAGCAATTGGAGTATCAACACTCTGACAACCTTCCATATTATTTTTTTTTAGAATTTCTTTAGCATACTTTTCTTGGCTCATAAAGATTCCATGCTCATTTTGTAGAACTTCGATGCCAAGAAAATATATCATAGTTCCTAAATCTCTCATTTCAAACTCCTTTTGCATTTCATTCTTAAAATTATGTATCCAGTTACCATTGTTTCCAGTGATGATATATCATCTACATATAAGGAAACTGCTATCAAATCATCATTAGTTTGCTTCACATAAAGTGTAGCCTCACTAGAATTTTTGTTGAATTTTGAATTCAACAAGCATTCATCAATTCTTCAAAGCCAAGCTCAAGTTTGTTTCAATCCATATAAGGCCATTTTTCGTAAATAGACATTGTCATCATCACCATTATTAGAAAATTCGGGAGGCTATTCCACATAAATCTCCTCATCAAGTCTACCATTTAAGAGTGCATATTTGACATCAAGTTGATAGACTTTCCGGCCTTTTGTGCAGCAAGAGAGAATATGAATCTTATTGTGTTATGTCTTTCTACGAGAGCAAAAGTATCATTGTAATCTACACCAAAGTGCTGAGAAAACCCCTTAACAACCAGCCTTGACTTGAATTTATTTACAGAACCATTCACCAAGGATATTTTTGTTGAGTGACTATTAACTAATTCCCAAGTGTTGTACTTGTGAATCATCTCCAAACACCTCTTTCATTGAAGTTTGCCATTCAATTGATTGAGCAACTTCTTTATAGTTGCTTAATTCAAGCAATGCTGCATTGCAATTGCTATAAACCTCATCAAGTGCCCTTGTACCTTTAACTGCAAAATCATCATCAAGATCAGCATTTTGATCTTCAATTTATCTTCAAATTCATGAGCATATTTTCTTATAATTATGTAATCATTATTGATAAGTTCTGCCTCCATCTTGTCTTAATTCCATTGAGATCCCTATTTATAGTGCCTGCACTGTATATTTAGCTTAAACCAACAAATTTTCTAATGATTTGTCATTTTGCAGTTTGGGCATGGTGGAAACCTTGCATTTTCCCCCTCCTATTATCTGTTGCTTACTCCTTCCTTTCTATTCTTCTTCCTTTTATCACCAACATATCTCTTCCCACCATACCTATTATGGGTTTTTCCTTTGTTGGTAGCTACAAAGGCCCTTTCATGCAGCTTGGTTAATTTTGTTGTCTAAATAGTCTTCTTTGCACAGTAGCTTGTAGTGCATTCAGAGGCTCTAACTAGGACATTTGTGACAATTCTTTAGTGTCTTCAAGTGAATAAATTTTTGACTCAAAACTTTTATGGAAGACTCACATCACCATTTTTAATACCGTTTGATCAAATAGCTCTTCTCTAAGCATTACAAGAATTTTTTGAATTAGTTATGAAATTTAGCTAGTAAAATTTTCCCTAACTAATCTATTGTTGATAAGCTGCAAATTAGCTTGGAAAAAAAATGCTAACTAGATTAACAAAATGGGAGGGAGAAATAATAATAGATAAATAGCAAAGAATTAACTAGGAATTATCTATAGAATTTCCTTAGCTAAATAAACTACCGTAGCTAAATTAATTAGCTGGGAATTATTCCCTTGCTAAAATTCTTTCAAAAGAATCTTTTATTTAGCTAGGGATTTAGTCCCTCGCTAATCTCTAGCTAAATGGTTTTTTTTTTGGTAATTTCAATCCCTCGCCCGATTCCGATTCCGATTCCAATACCAATTGCACTGCGAGACTGCTTTTGCAAGAAAAGGAAACTCTCTTTGGAGATGTGAAACCTTCGGCTATATCTAGAAGCCAAACTATCTCCTCCATTTTGCACAATTCTCAGGTAAGAACCCTAACCCTTTTCTCTGTGCGCTAACACAGATTTTCCTTCGCTTCGAAGAAAACTGTCTTTCTCTGAAAATGTTTTCAGCTATCTGTGAAATCACCGATGCTTGAAACAGAGCTTCACGATCTGTCCAACAACACCTATTACGGTGCGTCACAGCAACAAGTAAGAGTATCACCCTTTCACTTCAAAATTTCCTGTGACCTTTTGGTTCCTCTGATCGAATTGCATGCGATTTAGGGTTCCATGATTCGATTGAATACTTCGATTTTGCATTGCTTGTTATCCAGTGATCATAAATTTAACTGAGTTTACGAGTTTGTTTTGGGGTTTGATTCGGATTAAGGGTTAGAAAACATGATGCTGCGGGGCTCGATTATACTATAGTCTAGTGTATATATGTAGATAGCTTCGGATTAGGTATAGTTTCCTACGAAACAAACACCGTCTTTGTTTTTTATTTATTTATAATTTGTGATTGGTGGACGGATATGTAACTAACAAAATACATAATTCGCCAACAAGTTTACTCACCATAAAAAATAAAAAATACAAGGTAAAATCTATGATTTTTAGGCTTATTTAGCTGATAGGGGATTCAAATTGGGAGGGACCTGTAAAATTATTCAATGTTTTTGGCCATTGTTACTTCACTTACTTGTATCAAATTGATATATGTGAAAAGTTTTCAAATTAATGTGGAGTCAGAGCAAGTGAATCGTCTAAATGGTTCTTTTAACTTGGGTGGTTATTGCACAGGATTGATATTATAGGTGGTTGTCACACTAAGTTCAATTTTGATATTTACAACCCATGAGTGGCTAAAACCCACTCCAACTGTGTATTTCAAAGGGCCAGGGGAGAACAAGACGGTATTGCCTGATGTGAGAAAGCCCATGTCTTTTATGCTTTTAAGGGTGAAGAGTCTTGGCAGGTATGTTATTACATCTTTGCTCTCCTTTTTGGCTGTCATGAACTGTTTATGTCTTGAGCTTTTTTTTCTTCTTTTCTCTTATATCCATCGCGATTTCATTTGAGCAGCCTATAATTTAATTTTCCTAACTGAGTCTAGGAGGTGATGCATTGGAAATTTTTAATCCATGCCTCTTTGGCCAAAGAAGTATTATTTTTCTACTCTTGATTGCATAATATGTCTAGTGTATATATGTAGATAGCACTGGTTATTGCTTTTAGTCTAGTCTTTTGATTAATTGTTTGTTTTATTTTTCTTATTGCAATTGACCCTACGAAGGGTCATGGATACAGCAAAGCAAGTTACAAAATCTGGAAATCTAAATGAGTTTTTGATGGTCTTGTTGAACAACACCCTTTCTTTGACTTTGGGGATTTTCCTGATTATTGTTTTCAATTAGGTGGATTATCTCCTAAAAAAGTGAGTTTTCTCCCACGTTTTGTGAATGAGGTCAATATTATGTGCTTTGCATGACTTCATATTCTAATTAGGAATTTGGGCTTTGTGTTTGTTCATATTTGTTTAGTTAAACAACTCACATGGATGCAAGAAAAGCAATTTTCAAATTTCCTCCAATTTACTGTTTTTTATTGCAAGAAAAGCAATTTTCGTTGATGGTGTAGAATATATCACAAAAAAATGTCTTCTTCATATCTTCCAATTAAATGGTGATGCATTGATGATGAGGGCCTTGCAAACTTGATAGGTAACTGTAACTACTAACTACGATATACACATGCATTTCCCTTCACTTTATATGCATTTCCTCCTTTCTTCTCTAGGCATGCTTGTTTATTGTCCCTTGCATGTCAATGACTTATTTTTACTCAATTTTTGAATTATTTTTTATGCTCTTATTAAGTTTTATACTGATTATGAAGCATAAATGCCTATAAAACATGTTTATAGGTTTCAAATATATGCAAAGCTTCCTAATTTAAACCATAATCTATTATTTTCTTTACAGGGATCTGATGCATGCTCACAATCTGGTCTGTATTCCAATCACCAAGACATTGGACCATGCTATGCTGTGAGCCTGTGAGTTATTGCTATCTTAATTTTCATGTTCCATGTTAGTTTGGTTTGGTTTGTTAAATTTTCCCAACAAATCTGATTAGCTATCCCAGTTTTGAGTAAACTATTTTAGTTTCTTTTGCCTTCAGGATATGGAAAATGAGTGTTTGAACTTTCAATTGTTGTTTGATTTTCTGCTTGTTTCAGTTTTTAGCTCCAAAATGTTCAAATTTTGAGTTTTCTTGGTTCAAAGTCTTTTCCACGACTAGTGTTACATAATTAAACATAGTAGATACCGGATTAGAGCTTTTGTTCCTAATTGGAAAGAGTAGAAGTGTAGGGAACCCCTCAACCTGCAATTAAATTATTGTAGTAATTGTCAGGTTAAGAAGCGTTTCATAATAAATTAAATTATTGTCCACAAAATATTAAATCATGTATGTGGTTAAGTAGCTGAAAGACATGCTAATATCGATATTGATTTTTTTTCTAAATAATAAACTTTAAATACAGTTTTGTTCATAATAATATGATTCCTTGGAACAACATTTGTTGGAGAATTTTTTGTTTTGATTAACATTTATGGGCTGCTGTTTGAATATTGTTTGGTATATTATACCTGGTTTGCTCAACTCTCTTGTTTCTTAATAGATGTGTGTCATATTCTCTCAATTTTGCCTTAGAGTTCCCGCTGCTATGGCTCTGCCCTATGGAGATTATATGCAACATGGAAAAAATTTAAATTGCTTGAGTGCAAACAAAAAATCTGATGGTGATAATCGTGTCCTCAAACAAGATATGTTTCAGTGGGATGAACATAATGATAATGTTGCCTTGCTATACTGGCCACTATCGCACGGTATCAGCAACCAGATCCTGTTGCTAACTCCACTCCTTTTAATTATGATTAGTTGAGTTTCTTCCCATGGGATCATAATTTGCGGTAATAGGGGTCTAATTTTCGTATGTAAATGCTTAGGCATTTGACTAAATGGTTTCCTTCAGATGGTATCAAATTTTCCCTTCATTTTATCATTTTTCTTTCCTGTTTCTCCTCCACCTGTCAAATGATTCATTAGACCCAGTTTTAGTTTTTCTAGTCAAGTTTCTCATATATTCAAATTCATTTTTTATATGCTTAATTGAATCATGAATTACTTATTACAGAATTATTCTTCATATACATATATGATTTATTTATTTCTGAAAAAGTTAGGTATAGGTTCTACTTTGTTAAATTCATTGTATGAGTATATAGAATTAATAGGCAAAATCACTAATAATTTAAACACGAAATTTATAGTTATAATCTACTTTATGTAATAAAATTTAAATATTCTATTTATTCACCATGGAATCTTGAATCTGTTACCCTTTGAAAGTGTACTATTCTTGAAGCATTCTATGCTTCTATCTTCTTCCTCGGTTCCTCCAGTGTTCTTCATTATTGTGTGGTACATATGATCATTGCCAATTTTTAATAGTATTCAATATGCATTGGATTTTACTTGTATCTTGTCTTACTAAGGTTGTACATGCTTATTTGTTTACTCTCCTTTTCAGATATTGGGAAAAAAATGGTTTCTCCATTAAATCATGATTGATTAAGAAGCCAGAGAAATATCAGTACATGCTTCAGAATCTTGTTAAAGCTCAACAGGTACCCCATTTTTCAGTGATTTGCTTGGAGCTCCTCTTCTCCTATTAATAAATCTGAGATTAACATCGTTAATCTTGCATTTAAATGAGCTTCATATTCAAATTCTTATTGTTAATATCTCTAGGCAGTTCTATCCTAAAATCGAAGTTCTCTAGGGACTCTACTATCTGCAGTTCATTGCATTGTGTCTTCAAATAAAAACAATTTTCCTCCTTGTATATATTATGTTAGTGCCAGATGTGAGGGGTAAAGCAGGAGACTTTAATGGTGAATCTAGTTTTCCTCGTTGTATATAAATTATGAAGTCCATGTGCTAGGCAAACCCCACAAGTGTGCTTTTAGGTCCATGAGTCCATATATGAGGGAAACTACTAGAAAATATAATGACTAAATTTCCATTTTGTTAAATGGTTAGTGAGATAGAAGCTGAATGTTGAACCATGATAAGCTTATGAGTACTTTTTTTTAAAAGGAATAGTATTCTGTGATGGCCATAATTTTCATGTGGCATGAAGTCCAGACATTATTGGTAAATTTTCAAAATATTGAATCACGAATTCTGTGAAATCTATACTATACAATGAAGAATTGGATAGGATACTATAAGTTACCCCTTCAAAGTTCAAAGCTCAAACAAATATGGACCGCATCACTGCAGGAAAATGTTAGGACAAGGCCATATCATTCACAAGGAATACACCAAATCCCACCGCCTGTAGAGTTTTTAATTTAAACCCGTTGCCCAATGCTTCTTAAACGTGTACTACATATATATATATATTGTTGGCGTTGGGAGTATGGATAATAGTATTAAAGTTTCATTATATTTTAAAGAAAAATATGAAACGGTCACAACAAAGGATTACATAATAAAGGAGGCAATTATGACTTCATGTGGTTGCTTTGGTACAATCATTTGCTTTTTGTTATCTGGTCATGGTTTTACTCACTCTCATCTGCCTGGACTCCCATTCATTTTGGAGTTATGATTATCTTTAGATTTTTCACTTCCTGGTTTCAAATTGAGGAATTGTTGTTTTGTTTAATATTAGACATTCGGCGAATGAACTTAATTCTACCTTTCTACTTTCATACAGGGACCTGACTAATGAAACAATGGGAGCTGGAGGTCGTATCACTTCTCCTGAACCCGAGTTTGAAGATCAGCAGAAGCTTCTCTCACGTGTTCCACATGAAAAGCCCTCATTCACTGTTGGCCAACTCAAGAAAGTCATTCCTGTTGCCATGGCCTCATTGCACTACTACAGAGCTGCCCAAGAGAACAAAATGCCATGGCAACTTCTATTCCATCTTGGTACAGGAAATTTATTGTGAGATTCTCAGAAGAAGCTCAACTTCAGAATGAAGTGATTTCATTTCATCAAGATGAGAGTTGATATTCATTCTATATGATAATCTGTAAAATTAAAACACTAAACAAGCTACTGACTAGTTGTATAACTTTTTAAGCTATTAATACATTTATGACATTTTATTGCTTTATATGATTTCTAAGTTACCTTAATTACAATTATGATTTACTGGATTTTATATTTCAAATGAGTTGTTTACGTAGGTTTAATATGGGAAATTATAATAAATAAAACTTACTTTTTAATTTTGTTAGATTAGTTATAAAATGGTAAATTAGCTATGGATCAACGACTAATTTGTTAGGGCTTTGCTACAGATTGAGTAGTATCAACTTAAGATTCGTTTTGGATTAATTATAGTTTAGTTATAAATTAGTTAGGGATTGACTATAGATTAGTTTGGGAATGTAAAAATTAGCTAGGGATTAGCTTGAGAATTAGTTATAAAAATGTCTTAGTTAATTTGCTATGGAAAGAAATAATATTTTGTTTTAAAAATTGCTAGGGATTAGCAATAAAAATTTTGAAGCTATTTTATTTTAGGTATGAAATTATTTTTGTAGCAAATTAGCTACTTAGATTTTGCTATGAAAAATTCCGTAGCTAATTCTTAACTAATAATTTTAGCTACGGATTAGCAAGAGATTGACTATTGAATTTTTCCTAACTAATTCGCAAAATTCTTGTAGTGAAGCAAATGAATCTAGTTTATAACTTTCATCAACTTATCAGAAAATTCTCTAATAGTGTCAACATAATTCATCTTTAAGCTCTCAAACTCTCTCCTTAGATTAAGAACTTGCATCTGTCTTGTTCTTGAACTACCATGAAATTCCTCACCTTAAGCGTGTCCCAAGCTTCTTATGTTGTCATGCAAGCCATGGTCCTTGTGAACACATCATCATTCACAGCTAAATGAATAACGATTAAGGCTTTGCTCTCCTTAGCAACTTCTTCATTGTGTTGCCTTATTTGGGCTACAGTTAGGTTGTTTGGCAAATGTACTGGCTCAAAACCTGACCACATCACATCCTTAAGGCCATAGGCATTGAAATAGGCCTTCATTTTTCTTAACCACATGGCATAGTTTTCTCCTGTCAATACAGAGGCTGGAGGAAAGGATATGTTTGCTGAAGCCATTAACTCTTTTTACTATTCTCTCAAGCTTTCAAGGTCATTCCAAGACAATGAAGCTCCGATGCCACTGTTAGAAAAGAAAAAAGCTAATGATAGAAAGTATGTAGAAACAGAACATGAATTGGAGGAGGAAGACACTCTCATTTTCATTCATTTTTCAGTTACTTATACATACAAAAAGCAATATTAGCTACTACAAGATACTAACTGCTCGCCTAACTTAATCCCTTAAAACAAGGGTTGCCCATACATTTGAAAAGGACAGTTAGAACTAAACATAACCAAAACAATTTATTACAATATCTTCAGCATGCACTGTGACAACAACTAAGCTTCCATCAAAATCTTTATCTACTGCAGTAAGTTAAGTTAGCCTTCAACATGAATCCCTTTGCTCTGGTTTGATGCAGCTCAAATGGTTATGTGTAGTTTTCATTTGTTTCCTTTAACACTTAAAAATAAAAAAGCAAAATACCATTTTACCTGAATTGTTATACTGTATTGAAAATATTTTTATTTGTAGTCTGGTAGTCTGTATAATTCTTGGTTGAAGACTTGGAAGTGTACATTATCTTTCTTAATTAGATGTCAGATTTCCATATATATTTAAATTTTGTGTATTTATTTTTTTACAATGACGGCACGGACGTTTAAATCTACAATATCATACAAATTATCTAAATCCCTATTCACTAATCCATTTTTAATAATAGCTTACATTTAGGTGGCCGAGGTTAACTTAACCATACGTACCGTTGGACAATGTAGCAAACATTCCTATCCCAAAGAGTGTAAAATTCCAATTAAAAGATGCGTTAATAGAATGTCAAATCAATGTAATTTACAAAGTAATCCAATAACATCAAAAGAATAAGAAGGTAAGGAGAAAAGGAGGAAAGATCAAGTACTTATAGACACATCACTAATAGTGGTTGGCATTTTCATAAAGGAAAAATGTGGACCATTTAGAAAGTTATAACGGGACAAGGATGTTATTCGATAACTTATATCAGAATATATAAGGAGCATATGAGTGTAAGTTTGTGTATTACTCTTTAACAAACCCCCTACTAGCGAGGAAAGAAACTACTCATAGACACATCATTGATAGAGGCTGGTATGGAATTGTTGGTATATTGACCCGAGCCTGATTCCATTGCTTCAATGGTTGGTTTTGGTTCCATTCGACCATGCATGAAAAATGCTGGTTCTTTGGGAAATGGCAATTGGATTGAATGATTACTTAGATATGAAACAACCGTAGCCATTGGTGGTCTAGCATCTGGATTTTCTTGAACACATAATAAACCAATTTGGATGCATTTGATGACTTCAATATGTAGACAAACTTCTGTCAGATTTGGATCCAATAACTCTAATCGTTTTTCATCCCTCCATTGCTGCCAAGCCTGCAACAGTTATGTGAAATGAATTATTGAAAATTTGAAATTATTGTCCTTCTTAGTTACCATTTTTATTCTCCAAAATATAGAGATGCATAATGGTATGAGTATTTACGAAAGAACCAAACTACCAGAACTTACTACTTACATAACTCAAGAGGCCATCAAAGTGTTGTGATTCAAAAGAATTAGCATTCTTTTTTCCACTAATAATCTCCAAAATCATGACCCCAAAACTAAAGACATCTGACTTCTCAGAGAATTGTCCAAGCATTGCATACTCAGGAGACATATAACCACTACAAAAAAACCATTATCAATGTTGGAATTACACCCAAGAGATATTAAGAAGCATATTTTGGACGTTTAAATTATACCGAGGCAATCTTTTGTGTATGCAGGAACAAGTAATATTCAGATAGCATTAATTAGGTCACAAACTCTTTTCTTTATCACCCATATATAAGAAAAATGTAGAAGGGAATGGAACTTACTATGTCCCAACAATTCTATTTGTACTTCCTTGGGTTTCATCAATATTAACCATTCTTGCCATGCCAAAATCTGAAATTTTTGGATTCATATTGTCATCTAACAAAATATTACTAGGTTTGAGGTCACGGTGTATAACTTTAAGGCGAGAATACTCATGAAGATATAAAATTCCTCGAGCAATTCCTCCAATGATTTTATAACGCTCGGTCCAATGTAATATTCTTCGCTTATGAGGACCTATATAAATTTGTTATGAGAAATAAGCCGAAGCCATCATGAAGAAAATTAAATCATATCACAAAACACAAAATAACATATATGTCACATTAATTATAAAACTTCAAACTAGAAGTTGAAAAAAAAAAGAAGTTTAGATGCCAAACCAAATAAAAAGTAATCAAGGCTGTTGTTGGGAACATATTCGTAAACAAGTATCTTCTCTTGCTCTTCCAAGCAAAATCCTAATAATGCCACCAGATTTCTGTGTTGAAGCTTGGCTATTAATAAAACCTCATTCTTGAACTGTACTACACCTTGTCCAGAACATCTTGAGAGTCTCTTAACAGCTATTTCTCGCTGATCAGTAAGAATGCCCTGAAACATAATTCCATTAGATAACCGGTTAAAAGTACGAGCATAATTTATATGTTTTTATCACATTGGTCACCTTGTAAACTTCCCCGAATCCACCTTTGCCTATTCTGTTCTCATGTGAAAACTTGTTTGTCGCAGCTTCAATCGTGGCGAAATCGAATTGCAAGGACTCTAAAGCGGTGCTCTCACTTCCAACTAGACCAATATCCGAATTTTTAGTAAGTAGGCTACAAGTCAATGCTTTTCAATCGTTAAATACATAGTATTGATTGAGTTCAGTGTTTCACATACGTACAGTTTTCCCTGAGAATAACCTTAGAACTCTTCTTTCTTTTCTGGAAGAAGTAGCAGCCAAAACAAAAAAGCATCGACAGAACAATAATGGGGACCACAATCATAGTAATCGTTAGTGATTGACCTCTCCCTTTCCCTTTTCCTGCATAAACATCAGCGTGTATATATGTGTCATTAACACATGCCGCTGACAAGGAGTATAGGATGATTCATAATGATAATTGGGGAACAAAGATGACCAACTATGTAAAGGAATATATTATATAGGTAACATCGAGAAAAGGTTCGTGCTCTCTAGTGCAATCATCCGATAAAGGATGAAAACTTAGGCCTCTAAGAAAGATAGTGAAAACTCTCAATAGGAAGGCACTTCTTGGCACAGACTCGGGGAATAATATCCACGAATCCTTCATGTTTCTACCTTTGTCAAAAAGTTAATTATGAATGCTGATCAAAGTTCCATTGGTGTCAAGCTTGAAAAAGAAAAAGACTAGCCTAAAGCACCTAGCCAGGAAGTTTTTTGGTGGTTGTGCTACTGAGTTGTCACGGGTACAAAAAAAAAATTAATGTACCTTCACTATACGTACATATATCCAATATGAATACGAAAGCATTTGTACTTTTAGATACAGATACATATTTTATTTATTTGGGGTTCTCCCCTATCGCCATTAATTGCATGCTTTGCTTCTTTCCCCTCTCTTTATTCCTTGTGTTTTCTTTTCTCTCTTTCATGCTCTCCCCTTCTCTGGCTTGTGTGCGCATTATTGATTTATTCTGCTAATTTTTTATTCTTTTTATCTTTTTTCTTTTTTTAACCCTAAAACTAAAGAACATTCTCTTACAATTAAAACAAACACCTAAAGAAAATTTTTAAACAAATATGTTGTAATTTTTAAAAAAATGTTAAAATTTGTTTATTTATTTATTTCTATAAAAACCTGAAAAGGTCATAACCTTGACGCCTGCATATTTATTTTGAAAGATAAAAGTTTTCTTTCTTTATTTCTTTCTTTTTTTGGTGACATGTTTTGAAAATTGAAAAAGCAACAAACATAAGATAAAATTATTAAAGCAATTTTTAACTACCAACAAGCGGTTGACTGAAATAATAAATAATTTTAAGACTTTCGAGTCTGAACAATATTAATTTCGTACTCATAATTCAAACAAAAATAAAACAATTTTTTCTTGAAAATTTATTACAGAAAATTATGAATCAAACACAAAAAATAATTTAAATATTTAAATATATTTAATTTTGGTTCCATTTAAATTGACTATGGGCATCTAAGAAGCACGGATACGACACGAGACACAAATATGACACGACACGAACACGGCAATACGACAAATTTTTAAAATTATAAGACACAACACGGCTAGATACAACACTTAAAATTAATGTAAGATTACATAAAAACACAAATTTTAAATTAAAATAAGACATCAATGTTTCAAAAGTCAACATTAGTCATTGTAGATAAAATAAAATACTATCATTTGTTTAATTATTGTGGTATCTCACCTCTTATGATACAAAAATTCAAAAAATAAAAGTAAAAAATTAGAAGATAGCTAAGAATATCCAAAGGTGTCGGAGAAGTATCCAACCTTGACACGGCGGTGACACGGACACGGCAATCATTTTGAAGTGTCCGTGCTTCCTAGATGGGGATGTTTGTTTTTGATTAATTTCATCAGCACTTTACCCGTAGTTGCTGACCCAGAACCCACGGGAGTAGGACTAGCCGGGAGAAGAGAACTAACTGGGTGAGGAGCTTGTGCAGCGGACGAATTCCTGTAAAATGGGTACAATTCGAACCTCAAATTGCAGCTAGGATATAGAACTCTTCCCCCTTGCTTTCCTAGACAGCACCACGGAATATCTCCAAGTACGTCCCCTAGACACATATTGCAATCTTGGCTCGACAGATCCGGCGTGCACTGTGCAAGACTATATACCGTTTCAAATATGGTGAAGTTTGCTTGATTTGTCGCAAAATTCTTAGTGCCAGCAGGCCCAGATTTCGTTGCCTCGGCCACCACTTCACCTAAGGTGTTCGCTAATACCCGACTGAAATTTTCCTGGTTTGATGTATTCGCAGTATTCAGCAGGCCAAGTCTAGGACGTTCGTCCACGGTAGAGAAAAAAGAACGATTGGAATAGCGAACCAAGCACTCATCATACCATGTTATGGCCTCTTTCGAGTAGGGACACTCTGAGGCTATTCGTTCTGTTGCGTTCACCACGCAGTCATGACAAAGCTGTTGGGGAACGTCGCCTCTGCACATGAAGAGGCCATAAACAGCGTCGAAGGTGTTTCTACCAGCGGTGGTGTTATAGAATTCCGTGGTATCGGTGGCGGAGGAAGATAAGGATGACAGGAGAGTGTTAAGGTTGAATTGGTAGGCGCTATTGGCAGTGAAATTTTTGTTTGCTGTGCAGTTGGTGTGAAGGTAAACAGGGTCTTCTGCTTTAGTAGCGGCCAAATTGAGGAATCCAAGAAGGAAAACGTAGAATACGAGTTTGAGGGAAGACATGGTCATTTTCTGTTGAGAGTGTCTGATATTCATTCTAGATATAGAACAAGCAAATGATGTGTGGTAGAATGTACAGCTTATCTTATTCATACTAGAGAAATTCTCAGGTTATTAGGTAGGAACTGCCCATACACCCATTTATTCAACGATGTGTAATATTACGTGTGTCATATTATAAATTCACATATATATACTTACATATGTATGTCCTAAGAATTTCTCATGCATGCCGACGAAAGGTCTTCACAGTAAATTGGAAGTGTAGCTTACATTAATGCTGTACGCGTTCCATGGAGAATTTTGATAACCCAGCCCAGCTTGTGAAAAATAGAGGTCGTTAAAAGTCGTCCACGGGCGGGGCCTTGTGAATCAATAGTCATTATGATAATTCAGAAATGTGAAAATTAGTAAGTCAATAAAAGTCGTGCACAGGCGGGCCTTGTGATTTGTGAATCGATAGTCATTATGATAATTAAGAAATAATTATGTAATTTTGTTAAACCTATAGAAGCTTACCCAAAAAAACCTATAGAAGCTTACTAGTATACGTCACCTCGGATTTCACGGATATTTTTAATTTTGTTTTCTTTATATTTAATGTATTCTTTTTTTCATCATTCATTTACACTTCTAACCATATAATTCTATCTTGATATTTAGATGTAAACATTTACTAACGAGTATCTTTATGGTATTAGTTAAAGAATTAAAATAAAAAATATTATATGTAAAAATAATATATTTAATATTTTAAAAATCTAAAAAGTATTTAAATCTTTTTTTATTAAAGAATTAAAAAAATTTATCGAAAAGTATTAAATGACTTTAAAACGCAATGTATTTGTTTGTTATAAACAGTTTCACTATTTTCTTTTATTTTCATGCCTAACATTTCCAATTGTTCAAATCATCAAACTGCTACAGATTATCACAATTTTTTTAAAAGAAGACAGGATCTCTTGAACCCCAAGAGCAGACGAAATGAACTCTTTCTTTTCGTTTGACCAAAATTGTGATGGAATGGAACACTTGAGACAAAAGAGAAAGAAAAAATCTAAATTCCTGGATACTACAGACGGGATGGTGGCCAGAATAGTGAAATGGGTGAGAGGATCTCACCTCACATATTATACTATTCCAATCACCATTCGAATTACATTATCTGAGTACTGTAGCATACCTCAAATAAAAATGCAATAGACTATATCCGTGAATTGCAAAAATGGATAACGTGAGTTTGCGCACGAGAAGTAAAAATTTTCAGTAAGAATAATTTTTTTAATTAAAATCAAGGACTGCACCTTGACATTAAAACCAGTCCCAATGCCACATCCAAGAAACATAGTTCATTCTTTTATACTCAAATTCTTATTTACATAATTATTAATAATTATGTATTGATATTATAATGTGTTTATATTTTAGTAAATTATTGTTTAATTTAATAATGAGAAAGAAAATGAGATATAAAGTTTTATGTAATGTTCTGAAAATTGAACTGGTGATTGAACAGATTAGGGAACAGATTTAAGGTTCAATGGTTCAACCGTGGTTAAACCATGGTCAAATCAAAATATAATTAAATAATTTAAATATATATATATATATTATATACTAATTAAACAAATTAAAAATTATAAAAAATAACACAAATAATAAAAAATAGTTTACAGCTTATTTTTCAATAGTCCAAAGCATTTAGTAACAGTATTATAACCTATTTTTATTTAAAAAATTTCTAATTTCAGTTCAAAGAGATATACAATCAATTATACATTCAGTTTCCAAGCTTCTATACAATCTAAGTTTAAGTATTTTATATAAAATTCTTTTTAGATTGGTTTACATTCAGTTTTTAGATCAAAATAACATCATTTGAATTAGTAAAAAAAAAATTTTAAAAAAAGGACTGATTGAACTTATTTGGACCAGTCCAGATCGACCGATTCACTAATTTTCAAGCTGGGCCGGTTTTTGAGGTGGATCGGACCGGTGGGGTGATCGGCTGATCCGGTCCGATTTTCTTAACCATGGTTTTATGAGAGAGCTTATGGAATTTTCAAGGGAGGTAAACCCTCACATAAGAAATTAAAAGTCACACAAACATTATCATGCATGTAATTTTATTAAGCTGCTAGTATATTTATTTTCTTCTCAATTCTCATCAATGGATGTAGGTACGTTAGTTGGACCTCGTATATAATTTGATTTTAATTGACATGTTTATGATTTTGTAAGATTTTTTATAATAAGTATTTATCAAAGTATGTGAAAAATGTTTCTCAATACTTTATTTTAGAATTTATTTTGAAGTTTTTTGTTTTTTTTGAATTTTTAAGTCATAAGTTTTACTTAGTTTCGTGGAAAAGGTGGAACACCCATTAAACGACGATGAAGGGAAGAAGAGCCTCTGTCCCCAAAGCCCTGATGGAGCTGTCTGTAAAAATGAAAATCAAAGCTGAAGGAAACGTACTATTGTATTGTCAGTCCTTACAACGCCCGAACATGGTGAGGTATGAGTGCTCGCCTATCCTCATGTAGCAACTGAACCTCAAGTCTTGATTTCTTGAGGATCCAGTTGACAGCGTGACAGAATCAGAGGTATATATGATGATGATGATACATGAACAAAATTTAGAATGAATCCATAATTTGAAATGAAATTCAGAAATTTTGATTCGCCAGGGAAATATTAAATAAGATAGAAAAGTCTACTGACAAGAAAATTGGTGCCACATATACACTAATTTCTTAGCACGAGTTTGACTTCAAAACACAATATTATTACTATATATATTTTTACTTAAATTATGTAAAATAAAAAAATTGGAATTTTTAAATAATTAGAGAACTATTTACTTGTCAACTTATTTATTTTTATTTTAAAAGTAAAAATATAATAATTATTTCACTAATAATAACTTCGTATATTCAAGATTAAAGTTATATATAGAGCGAAGAGCACCAAAAGCTAAATTCAGGTTTTAACATTAAAACATAAATATTAAAAATAGTAACCAGACGTTTACTGTTTATAACCAAAAGGTATCAAAATAAAACCCAATTTCAATATATCGTAATTGCATTTAATAACTAAATACTATTTAAATTTAAAAAACAGCCTTCTCCTATGAATCAAAACCTTTTAACTTGGAGAACTACAAAACTGTTGGTAGTGAAATTATATGAGATTTTGAATTTAATGAGTTGACGGTTTTTCAATAAAAGAATTCCAAGGAATGTTCAACTCAGAAGAAAAAGAAGTGTGGATTTTTTAGGGAATAACCACTGATGAGTTACAAAATTGTGGGTGTAGAAATGATCAGGTACAAATTTCAGAAATCAGAAAGGAACCTAGAACACAATCATTCAAGACTAGCTCTTGTAGAAGAGAGGAAGAATTGAGTTCATTAATGAACTAGAACAGGTTAATACACAAGAAACCTGATAAGATAAAGATTTTGAACTGCAAACAAACAAACTATCCTAGGTGCTTAATGGGTACAAAAAGAGAAACAAAGTAAAGAACTTCTGTCACTGAAAGTGAATTTTACATATATTTATGTAGATAGCTAGATAATGGTTTAAATTATCCTCATATTATCGAGGAAAAGATGTACTAATAGACATTTCATTGATAGAATATGGAGTGGAATTATTGGTTACATGACCTAACTCTAATTCTATTGCAACCATGTTTGATTCCATTCTACCATGTATAAAAAATGCTGGTTCACGAGGAAATGGCAACTCGATTGAAAAATTACTTAGATATGAAACAACACCAGCCATTTGTGGCCTATCATCAGGATTGTCCTGAACGCATAATAAACCAATCTGAATGCATTTAATGAGTTCAGTTTGAGAACACGATTCACGCAGATTTGGATCCAATATTTCAAATGGTGTCCCATCCCTCCATTGTTTCCAAGCCTGTTACCATTGTCAAATTAAATATATAGTCAGATCATGTCCCACGTACACTTTGTTTGTTAACAGGAAAGAAACTACTGGTTTAGTACTCACATAACTCAAGAGGCCATCAACATAGCTTTCATATGAACTAGAATTCCTTTTCCCACTGACGATCTCCAAAACCATAACGCCAAAACTAAAGGTATCTGATTTCTCAGAAAATTTTCCAAGCATAGCATATTCTGGAGACATATAACCACTGTAAAGAAAACAATCAATATTAAGACTACAACAAAAAATATATATAGAAGAACATGTTGACTTTTAACCCAAATCAAAATAAATATTGTCCCTGTATATATATAGTATGCTCAATATTTTTTACACAACTACTACAGTCACAACTATGTATACAAAGATAACTTTTTCTAATGTTTAGCAAATAAAAAAATTACAGAGACACTTGAGCAAAAATGGAGCTACATGTATACTTATAAAAGTAAGGAAAGGTTAAGTAGGTAAAGAACATTTGAGACTTACTATGTTCCAACAATTCTACTTGTTCGTCCTTGGTCTTGGTCTATAGCGACCATTCTTGCCATGCCAAAATCTGAAATTTTTGGATTCATATTACTATCTAACAAAACATTACTAGCTTTGATATCACGATGTATAATTTTGAGACGAGAATATTCATGTAAATAAAGAATAGCTCGAGCAATTCCTCCTATGATTTTATATCTTTCACACCAACTTAATAGCCTTTGCTTTTGAGGATCTGCAAAATTTATCAGGGACCAAAGTGAGGAAGATGAAAAAAAATGTTTCTGTAAACACATACAGACACCACTCACACACACACAAGAAACATGCATTTTAAACAATAAATTATACTACAGCCAAAGGTTAAAAGACAAACCGAATAAAAAATAATCAAGGCTCTTGTTGGGAACAAATTCATAAACAAGTATTTTCTCTTCCTCTTGTAAGCAAAACCCTAATAATGCCACTAGATTTCTGTGTTGAAGCTTGGCTATTAGTAAAACCTCATTTTTGAATTCCTCTGCACCTTGCCCTGAGCTTGTTGAGAGTCTCTTTACAGCTACTTCTTGCCCATCAGGAAGAGTACCCTAAATGAATCACTTATAAGTTAAATACGAGAAAACAACATATGCATTAATTTATATCATATTTCTCACCTTGTAAACTTTTCCAAATCCACCTTTGCCTATCATGTTTTCATATGAAAACTTATTTGTTGCCGCTTCAATTGTAGCTAAATCGAATTGCAATGACTCCAAAGTAGTACTTTCATTTCCAACTAGACAAATATATGGATTTTAAATAAACATCGTAAGAGTAATTTATTTTCTAAGCTTCGAAAGTGAAAGAACATGGATTGATTTGTCTTTTGCCACATTACGTACAATTTTCTTTAAGAATAGCCTTATAACGCCTCAGCGCCTTTATCCGTCGGAAATGATTGGCGAAGAAAAGCATCAGCAAAACTACAATCGGAACAACCGCTATGATAATCTTTCGTGATCTTGCCTTTTGTTCTCCTGCATAATCAATGCGCATGAGTAATTGGCATGTCATTATTAACCAATGGTTCTTCTCATACGTTCCTATTTTTTAATGTGTTGTGCTGATCAGCTGAACTAATGTAGGTGTTCAAATTTCAGATTGAGTCTTACCACACCAAAAAAATTCCTATTGAGTTTTTCTTCAAATATTTTCCTCATTATGCTCGAATAATAAAATGTTGCCCAATAATTTTTCTGATTTCTCGTTTAATATGAGTCATTGATCAATTATGCTGTCATAAGTAAAACTGGGGGAAAAGAAGAAACCCCATATCTTATTTCCAATTGGTGTGAAACAAAAAACTAATAGAGGGACCACATTGGCATTGCACCTCATGAGAACATGTGGGGACCAATGGACACAATTAAAAGTTGGGTAATCAAATTAAAATTTAAAAGCTCAAGAGTCAACAAAGACAGCAATCAATTAGTAAGGCTAAATAGTTTTCAATTCGGCACTGGTCTAAATTGTTTTCTTTTAAGTTTTAAACAAATCCAAAATCCCATGTCACCTTGTGCAAGATTTCGTAAATATGAAGGAAGAAAGACTACGGAACTTTACCTGAAGGTGCTGATTCTTCTGTACCAACGCCCCTGTACGTAAAATTGTTCTAACCCAAACATCAAACTGCAGCTGGGATACAGAACCATTCCACCATCCCATACGAGACAACACAAAGGAATATCTGCCAATATATCACCCAGACACCTACTGCAATCTTGGCTTGACAGATCCGGCGTGCACTGAACAAGAGTATACACATTCTGAGACGCAGGCAAGCTGGCTCTTTTTGTTGCAAATTTCTTGGTGCCCGCAGGACCAGCGTTCGCTGCCTCAGCCACTGCATCACTCAAGGTGTTGGCTAACACCCAGCCATAGCTTCCTTCCTTGGTTAAATTCGTAGTCACGTTATAATCCACAAACTTAAGCCTAGGCCATTCGTCCACGGTGGAGAAGAAACAACGGTTGGAATAGCGAACCAAGCACTCATGATACCAAATTATGGCCTCTTTGGAGTAGGGACACCATGATGCTATTTGCTGGGTTGCAATTGCCATGCACTCTTGGCACGTCTGGTTGGTGACGTCGCCACGACACATGAAGACGCCATAAACCGTGTCGGTGTCGTTTCCGTCGCCAGCGGTGGTGTTGTAGAATTGGGTGGTGGTGGCGTGGGAAGATAGGGAGGTGAGGAGCGTGTGGAGGTTGGATTGGTAGGCGCTGTTGGGAGTGAAGGTTTTGTTGCTTGAGCAGGTGTGCTTCAGGTACAGAGGGCCTCTGGCTTCGGTTATGGCAAAATTGAGGAAGCTGAGAACGAAAAGGTGGAATATGAGTTTGAGGAACGACATGACATGGTCATTTGGTGTTTGTGGTGGAAATATAAAACAAGGAGATGAAGGGTTGAATATACAGAGGAAGTTAATTCAGGAGTCGAAGGTCTCGACTCAAGAAGAGACTAGCTTACAATAATGGTCTACCTTACCCATAAAAATTTAGATGACAAGTTAAAAGCCTTTGGAAAATATAAAAGTAGGGAAAGGTCATCCTAGTAAACTTTTAATTTGTCTATTTTGTATGAGCATAACTTATGTTATCCTTACGATTGAAATACCCGTGTCTAGACTCTTGTGGCACACAAAAAGGTATAATAATATATAAACTAAGTATATAATTTGGTTCTCTAAAGATACATTAGACATTAGTTTGGTCTTTTAATTATTTTTGACAACAAATTGGTCATTTAGTTTAATTTCAAGGACCAATTTGATGTCAAAAAATAACTTTAAATGACCAATTTGATTTCAAAAAAATAATATTGGAGGACCAAACTGATGTCTAATATATCTTTAAAGGACTATTTTGATGTCAAAAATAATTGTAGGACCAAACTGATGTCATGTGTATCTTTAAAGTATTAATTTGAATATTAACTATAATATATATCATTTTTTTGAGATTAATAAATATTGATATCTAAAGGTTCACTTACATTTATCAAATAGAAAAAATAGTTGCATATTTTTTTCTTTTCACATATCTCATATGATGAAGTGAACGTTACTCATATGTTAGAGGTAGATGTGGAGGTAGAAGTAGAGGTGACAACATATGGGTGACCTCTACCTCAACATATATAAAGTATGTGAAAGGAAGAAAATGGACAATTATCATTTCCCTTATCAAATAGTGCCACTGGTTTAGTTTAACTAATAAGTAGCTTTTGTTTGTAAGACTGAAGTTTGATTATTAATGCCACTAATATTTTTTATAAGTTATTTATAAATATCATTATAAACCATTACTTGAACAAAATCTTAAAATTAAATAATTTTTTTTCTCGATTTAACTTGATCTACTTAACTAAATTTTGTTCCCTCCAAATAGACTATTTGTGTATAGATGAAGAGGTATCGATATGTAGTTAATTTTTCAAATTTTGTATTTGAGATTGCAGGTCTGCGTTTGGGAAATAGGCTCGATTTGTTTTGGGCTAAGAAAAACAGTTTTCGGCCAAGGGAACCGATTCGTCAGATCAGGTCAGGCCAGTTTTCATATGCCCACTTTATCCTATCTTTCCATTTCTTATACGATTTCTTTTGTTACACGAAAAAATATCACTTGTTAGAAAAGTATGTAAATAAAAGTGCACCAAAACGACAAAAAAAATCAACACATAAGTAACATAATTCAGCAAGAATATGCCTACATCTATGACTATATAAAGAAAATTAATATACATCTCAAACGGCATCTCAGTTCTCTCATTGAAAGTATCCCCATAAAATATATCTGCATATGATAACTATTCTCAAAATTTCATTTGGTCATTCGACGCTATTAGGAAACATGATTTAGAGGAGAGGGAAAAAGAGGATTAAGAGAAAAATAAAAATTAATATTGATTAAAATGATTGAGATTATTACAAAGTGATTACATCAAGTCTTTATATAGGCTAATAAACTAGTAATAAATTAACTACTAATTTCTAACTAATTATATTTTTAATAGACGCTGCATAATTTATCCTAAGACTTTTCGCCAAAGAGAGAGTGAATTTCTCTTGCTCTTGACGTGCGAGTAGTTTCACCACATTTTTTTTAAATGGTTAAAGTTTGTTGGATTTGGAAGCTTGAAATAGCTTTATTGATCATAAGTTTTACCGAAATTTGTCAATAAGGTAATTTTCATTCTCATTAAAAGTGAATATAATTTAATTTAATAATGTAAATTTATTACAATGGCTTGTATACAACTGCAGTTCATTGATATGTCGCAGTCAAGTTTATTTTCGTTCTAGATATTGCAAATGATTCAATCATATTCTTCTTTCGCTCTTGTTTCTCAACATATTCGCTGCTTGTCAAATAGATCACTTGAAAGCTTATAATTTTCAACTTTACCTCCCAAATTTGTAGAATATGCTTCAGAAACGAGTCCTGCTGGGGTAGGCGTTGGTGCCGATGCAAT
This sequence comes from Styphnolobium japonicum, assembly GCA_023212625.1. Taxonomy (NCBI): domain Eukaryota; kingdom Viridiplantae; phylum Streptophyta; class Magnoliopsida; order Fabales; family Fabaceae; genus Styphnolobium; species Styphnolobium japonicum. The sequence goes on from JALBWW010000013.1 coordinate 5,192,361, forward strand.
GGATCGATAAAAAGGATAAATTTCAAATCTAGTGTTTTAGTTGGGATATAAAATTCTCCCTCCCTGCATTCCTGCATAGCACCGTGGAAGGTCCCACTCTATCAAACCTTCCAGACAGCTTCTGCAATCTTGGGGTGCAGGTCCTCTGTACACTGAGCTAGACATCAGGGTCATAAAAATAGATATATTTGCTTGCTCTGTGGCGTATTTCTTGGTACCAATAGGTTAACTGGCTGCCTCATCTTCCGTTTTGTTCATGATGTTGAACAAATAAACGCATGAATCTTGTTCCGCCGGACACATTGACGTTGCTCGACAGGACATACTGACAGTGGCTTTGGAAAATAAGGTAGAGAGGAGGGTCTTGAGATCCAATTGGAACGCGCTGTTGGAAGTGGCTCTGTCCCTGGAGTAATTGTGGTAAAGATAAGGTCACGTTACGCTCATACTAAGTTCGAATCCATGGTAAGTTTCTTCATTTAGTTTAGTGGTTTAATCTTGAGTACAAACCTTTCCCTCACATAAACTTTTTATAAGTAAGGTCCTGTGCTTTAGTCGTTGCAAAATTGAGGAAGTTAACAGGGATAAATGAGAAAAAGGACAGGCTTGAAGGAAGCCATGGATGTGTTAGTCGATCTGTTAATTTTTTAGAAGCACTGCCATGAATCTAGTGTTGCACTTTACAGTTTGTGAAATTTTTGGCAAGTGGTCACCACACTACAACAGAAATGATTTTTAAATTTGCAAGTTTTAGGGTCCGTTTGTATTAGTTTTTTAGGAGAAAAAGTGTTTTTTTGAAATAATAAAAGTACTGTTTTTTATAAGTTTAAGAATTTAAGCTTTTAAAAAAAGCATTTCATGTATAACAAAAAAGCACATGAAGTACTTTTTTTAAAAGCTTGAACTCTTTAACCTCTAAAAAAAGTACTTTTATTACTTCAAAAAAGCATTTATACTTCTAAAAAAGTAAATACAAACGGGCCCTTAATTCTGTTAAATAAATATCGAATTGAAAAGTTGTTTTCGAATATAGTATGTAAAGTCACCAAATTTATATATAAGACATTTAAAATCGGTTCATTAATTTCGAATTGAAAAGATATTTTCAAATCCGGTATGTAAATTCACCGAATTTATAGATAACATATTTAAATTTGTTTTATTTTTTTTGGATTGAAAAGTAGTTCTCAAATCCGGTTGGTCAAGTAACCAGATTCATATATTATACATTTAAATTCGTTTTATGGTTACCATATTGAAAAGTTATGCTCGACTTCGGTAATACATGTAACCGGATTAGAAAGTCCTGATATTATGAATTAGTTTATTCAATACTCAGATTGGAATGGCAAAATTATGTATACATTCTTTCTGATATGCCTATTGCGAAATATGAAATTGGTACATTGAGTGTTATCTCCTGGTTAAGGTGTATTTTCATCTCGGCTTCCATTTTCTGTGCATCGAGGGCTTTGATTTCATTAATTCTTTTTGTTAGGTAAGGTTTGCTTTCAACTATTTCCATTTTTAAATGTTGTTACTATGTTTTGCGAATTTAGATGTTGTGATATTATTTTTGTTTTGTAGATTAAACATCTTATGTAATGGATTGTTCGTGGGTACACATGGATAGTTTGTGTGGTGCATATGAAATGAGTGTCGAGTGTTTTCTTGATATGCTCCCTGAAGGTAACCTTCTTCCGACAACAATAAATAATGCAAAGAAGACAATGTCATACTTGGTTTGAAATATAAAAAAATTCATGCTTATCCAAATGATTGCATCATCTACTACGATGGGTACAGTAAAGCTGACCAATGTCTGAAATGTAGAAAATCAAGATGGAAATCACAGTGTATAGGACAGTCTAAGAAGAAAAAAAATTCTCATGAAGGTATTTTGGTACTTGCCAATCGTTCCAAGGTTTAAGAGACTTTTTCTAAATAAGGAGTATGCAAAAATGTTAACATTGCATAAGGATTGAGACGAAAGGAAGTGTGATTTCAAGTTGCATCATCCGACTGATGCACATCACTGGAGAAGTTTCAATATTACATACCCATATTTTTCGACAGATCTTGTAAATCTCAAATTGGGACTGTGCATTGATAGAATTAACCCATTCAGTAATCAGAGTACACAACACAGTTCTTGACCTGTTATTATAGTTATTTATAACCTCCCTCTGTGGCTAATGATGAAACGAAAATTCATGCATCTTTGTATGATGATATCTGGTCCAAAACAACCGAGAAACAAGATAGATACTTACTTGCGTCCTTTAATTGATAGTCTTAAGACTTTATGGAGTGATGGTGTTAAAAGCTTATGATGTGCATCAAAATGAGTCTTTTACACTGAAAGCAGCTATGATGTGGACAGTGTCAGATTACCCCATATTGTAATAGTTCTGGTGCCGTAACAAAATGGTATTATGGCTGTGGAATTTGTGAAGATAATACCAAAGCCTTTAGACTTAAGCATAGGAAGAAAATGTCATACATGGGACATCGAAAGTGGATCTTGCGTATATTCCTAAAGCATTTTATAAGGAATATGGTATGTATTTGGGTGGTTATGTATCTTTGAGGGATCCTACCGGACATTGCATGGATATTGGTTTATTTGTTGATGCTGAGAATGTGTCACTGTTTGATGGATTGAATGAGCTTAAGACGTATTATAAATTGAATGGGGAAGCAACTTTGGATCTCTATTATGTTAGTGGGTGCCTATTTGATATGAGGATAATTGATCAATATCTACTAGAGATTAAATATCCAAAAATGGAAGAACATGATGATGTAATTGCTCTATCATCTGATTCTGACTATGAGATGGATTCTCATGATTTAAATTTGGGTTGGTCATTGGAGCTGACAAAGTACCAAGCTTCTCGCAAAAAATTGGTAACTGTGCCTTTCATAAGTTTTCGACCTGAATGTAGATTATAATTTTAGGACAACTACTAATATATTTTGTTTTTATCATTGGTTATGTCTGCGGCATATTCCAGCAAAGATTGCTGAAACGGTCATTGATCCAAAGTGCAATTTATATATCTTAAAGATGAAGAAGGAGCACAACTCCCCTGCAAGTTAGATTTGAGCAATAGAGGGCCTAATGAAGTAAGATTTGGAAGTGGCTGGAAAGATTTTTGTCAAAACAAGAGGTTAAAGAGGGGAGATGTTATTGACTTCAATCCCGATTCAGAACATGCTGACAAAATAAATGTAGAAGTCTTTTATAAGTAAACATGTCCCTGTTTTAATTTGGAAATGTACTGATACTATTGTTTTTATTTCCTATTTCTAGTTTTATTGATAATGTGTTTGCAACAATCAATTCTTCATATTTATGGGAATTTTGTTAAGTGCTTACTTTAACAAGTATTTATCCACAATTGTGAACACTATTTCGTCATCAGTTCTACGAAATCATAAGTTAAAACTCAAGCTTGGTGTTCCTGTTATGCAAAATGTGGGGAAAGTAAAAATTTGTCTCTGAGAAACTAATGAAAAGAAAGAACAAGGTCCCCCACTAAGAATACATGTGAGTCACATACAATAATGACAATATTTTAAATGAATTTTGTGGACATTTGAAACCGGTTGATGACATGTCGGATTTAGGAGTGAACATATTCGAATCTGGTGATGGTAATCGGATTGGAATAGTCATTCCAATGAAAACATGTGTCAAATATAGTTATTGATTTTTTAAATACACTTTTTAAATCGGTTAGTGAGGTGTTCAAAAACTTGTTGCTCTATTGGCAAGTGTACCAAATCGCAAAAAGTAATAAAGTGATAAGTGAGTATCGTTCCCTCAGAGATTGTGCTATCAAACACCAATTCACTAACTTAGACACTATTAGAACGATCGGTTTGGATTGAAGAGAATTCTTTAGAAAAAAAAAACCTAAAGATACTAACACTTTGCAATTAACAATTAAGAAATTCAAAAGCAAAAGAAATAAGGAAGTAAGATCAATGACTGAAATGTTAGGGTTCCGATTTCACTTGAATTTTCTAACTAGTGTTTGGATTCTAACTTAACTAAGCCCAATTCACGAATTGATGGTAGGAATCCTATAATTAATCAATACCCAATTCCTTGGTTTACTGATTCACTTCAACAAAATAAAACCAATTAATTCCTTAACTTGGCCCTAAGTTGAAGAAGGCATGAAAGAAAAATTGATTCCCAAATAAAACCACATAATTAACATTCTCTATTCCTAGATTTTATTAATTAAGGAGTTTACCACAAGAAGCAAAATCATACATGAATTTCTCAATCCTATGCATGAACAACTATTCAATTTATGAGTGGTCAATCCATAAAAGCATTAAGCATAGTGATAAACACTTCAAATCCATGAAAAGAAACTTAGATTAAGCTTAAAAGAATACAAACAAGTCTTTAATTCAAGCTACATCTTCACCCTAACTAGAAAGAGTTTAGAAACTCATAGAGAAAAAGAAAACTAAAACAGAGGAAAGAGCAAACTCCATGAATAAATCAATTGGGAATGGAGAAATCTTCAATCCCTCTTGCTTCCTTCTGGTTCTCCCTTGTCCTTTGCTTCAAAACTTCTCCCAAGCCTCTTCTCCAGCCAAAAGTTTTTCTAAAAAACCCTAACCCTTTCTATTTAAAGTGTCAAAACAGAGTTGGGCTGCGACGCTGGCGCCTAGGCGTTGCACATGGGCGCCTAGGCGCTGGTATGACAGAAAAACACTTCGAAATTTGACTTCTGGGGCGCCTAGGCACTAGCGTTGGGCGCCTAGGCGCTGGTATGGCAGAGAGCAACCTTTTGAGCGCCTAGGCATTGTATCCTGGCGCCTAGGCGCTGGCGTCAGCAAATAAACCTCCAAATTCAGCTCACTTGGGCGCCTAGGCATTGGTTTGGGCGCCTAGGCGCTAGAACTCCAGAATTGAGCCACTTTACTTCAGTCCCAAAATGGTGTTTGTCCCTCCAAAGTTTTTGAACTTAACCTAGGTTTAACATAAGAAAGCAACAAAAATCATCAATAATAAAATAAACCCAGGTGCTAAGAAGGTAAGATGAAAATCAATTAAAAAGTGGAAAAAACACCATCTAAGGTTGAGGAATGTAAAGTTTTCTTTCAAGAAAATAAGGTATTTAGCACAAATATCAGGTGTCGGTTTAAAAAAGTGTTTATATTCAAATCCGATGACACATCACTGGATTCGAAAGTCATTAAAGGGTGGACTTACAAAACCGGTTAGTGGATTACCGGATTAATAAGTTCTTATTATCAAAATCGGTTCCATATCACTAGATTAGAAAGTTGTTCTAGTTTGTACTTTCTAAAGCGGTTAGTGGGTGACCGGATTAATAAATTCTTATTATTAAATTTGGTTCCTCATCACCGAATTAGAAAGTCGTTCCATTTGGTACTTTCTAAACTGGTTAGTGGGGAATCGGATTGATAGGGTACTGGAATATTTTTAAAAAAAACAGAGGTAGAAAACCTTTAAACTTCTTTTCCTCGCTTTCTCTCTGGTCCTTTGCATATCAAACAAAGCTTTCTCATCCTATACCAAAATTGCAACCATTAATGTTTCTTGAAGCAAGAAGTTACTCCATCTTCATCTTCGTCGAACACTAAACAGGGGTAACCATTTTTACTCCATTTTACATTTCTAATAAAGCTTTTGCTTTAGCGTCAACGAAATCTGGGGTTTACTAATATATGTCTTCTAATAGGTTATACGGTTATACAAAAGTAGAGTTGTCCTTTCGTTTCTTCAAGTGTGAGATTGGTTTCTTCAAAATCCATTCTTTTTACGTTTAAGGTTATATTTAAAAAAATTTAACGGCATTTTATATACTAAATAATATATGGGTGATTTTTGTCTCATGTTTGATATTCCTATCTTGATGTTATATATTGTCTTGTGTAACTTATTTTACATGCATTCTATTTCATGCCTTTTTTTTTTGTGGCATGAGTATTGATTCATGATGATGAACTTAGAAAATATTTGTAATATAGGTTAGTGGTTCAAAACTGCAAGTTCTATTGATATAGTTTAGATTCTTGTATTCTATATCTTGTATATAAGCAGAGATCTTGCTTTTGCATGGCTTTGTAGTTGTCTAAAATTTATCAAGATTTTGGGTTTAGAATGAAAGAGTATAATGCTGGAACAGAGCTAGTTCCATCCAAAGAACATTTACCATATGATTTTCTCTTTCTAATTTAATCTATATAGAGTGCATATGCTTGTGTATGCTGAAGTTACAATTTTAGGTTTAAGTTTAAGTTTCTCTTTCTCTGGCTGTTTGTTTAACCAAATTTACATTATTCTCACTAATGTGTTGGATACTGTCAGTATTGTTTTACAGACTCTCATATTACAGATGTCGTCCGATTATGAATACCAACTTAGCTCCGACAATGATGATTCATCAAGTAAACAAATTTCATCAAAGAAGAGGACTAGGGGTCCAACTATGTTGCACCGCATCTCTAAGGTGCATGCAACCAGGCAAAAAATATCGGTTGAAACTAATTATGATGGTGTTCCTATTGAAGACAGTGGAAAGGACTTGATGACTTATCTAGGCATAGTGACAAGAGATACGGTTCCTATCACGTATAATTCATTGGCTGACGTCCCTAAATCATTGAAGGATAGAATTTGGGATATTTTAACGGTAAGTTTATCTCATACTTTGAATTCTCAAAATATATGTTACTAGTATATTAAATTGGCTACTTATGGTTTGTTTTTTCCATTCAATAGAACTCATTCATAATCCTCGAGACTGAGAAATTTAGACATATAATGATGAAGAGTGCAACAGACAAACTAAAACAATTCAAGACCAGATTAGGGTGAGATTACATATAGCCATTTTATGAGGAGGATACTGAGCAAATGTTAAAACCCCCCAACAAGTTACAAATTCGGTTATTTCAACTGGATTTAATTTATAATTTTCAATCTGGTGTTTAGCCAGATTAAATATCTGTAAAATAAAGGGCCAAATTAACCCCAAATATGTTTGCTTCTTGATCCTGTCAAGGGTACCCCGAATTGGAAAATGTTTATTCAATTCAGTTTCATTATGCGAATTTAAAAGTCATTACAAAAGATTACCCCCGGATATAATCCGTTTTCGAAACTAAATTTAAGGTAGGTTTTCAACCGAATTTAAAAATCATATCTGTTATAGTGCCAGTACTTAAATAAAAGTTTTAAGGAGCAATGCTCAATATACAATTAAACATCAATTTATTTAATCTAAACAAATAAATTTGGTAGGGTCCCGCTTAATTTAAAGAAATAAAAGAACATAGTAAACAAAAAAAATAAATTAGTTAATTCTAATTTATAAAGATCGGTCAGCTAGAACAATTAAAAGAGAGAAACAAGGCAACAAAAAAAATTAATATGACAAAATTTAATTTTAGAAGAACCAAAACAAGGGGAATGATATAATAGACCAAAAAAAAAGGAATAAATGATGGCAGGCTTCATTGTAGAGAAAGAAACTAGCATGGTACACCACTAACATGGTGTGGTACAAGTGATAGATACTTGATCTCTTAAACATATAGTCAGGAGTTCAATTCCTGACTCATGTGTATGAAAAAATATTTATTGGGAGAGGTCAACCCCTTAAATGAATCTTCGTACCTCGAGATATTAATACTCGCAGTCGTGCATAGGAATACCCTAAAAAACCAACCAAAAAAAAACTATCATGGTACCCCAACACTTTCCCCTCCACATGCGCTGCCCCGTCTATGCTGAATACTCTCTGAGGCGGGAAGGAATGAGGAAGCAAACCTGAGGAATAGAAAAATAATAATATTTATGCATCACAAATTTTATATTATTTATATCATTTAATTAATATTTGTTAATAGATTACTTATAAGTTAGGTATTAATTTATAAATATATTAATTAAATAATAAATTCTATTAATCAAGAATATTTATTGTTAATTAAATATAAAAATAATATAAATTTTTAGTTTACAGATATCCTTTACTTTAATAAAGTGGAGAGATAACTGATAAGCATGTATAAAAAAATTAGAGTGATAAGTATGTAACAAAAAGAAAAATTGGAGTAATAACTATCTTATATTTCTATATAAAAAAATTGAAAGTAGGTTTTGGAAATAGTTTTTAAAAAATGAATGACTGGCTACATTGAACTCTTAATTAAGTAATTATTAACAATATATTCGGCTGGTTTATAAAAATTTATAAAAAAAAGTCTCCGAATACAGTTTAGAGAATATTTAATATCTCTTAAAAAATTTTAAAATATTATATACTTTATTTTAGTATTTTATATTTTAAATATTTAATTAATATTTTTAACTAATACCCAAGGACACTTTTTATAAAAATCTCCAAAAACATAAGGACTTAGGGAGTCATGGACCCTGTAGCTCTCAAGTTCCGCCACTTAATTTGACTTGGACAGATAGGGGATTAGGATAGATACAAGCAAGTCAATGTAGGGAAGTCAAGCTTTTTATGTCTTTTCCATTTTCTTCAGAGAGGTTAATGCAATTCCATCAGAATAATCTTTTCAATTTATATGAACAATGCCCCAACGACGAAGACCAACAGAGCCAAAGAAGTTTGTCAAAATAGAGGCAAAGAAGAAAGATCAAAATGAATTAATGCAGCAGAAGGAAGTGGAACAGAAGAAGAAAAAGACAACGAAGCATTAATTATAAAGGAGACCGATTTAATTTTTTTCAGTTGTTATAATATGAGTTTAGTATTTAAAATGAATTGTTAATTATTTATTAATTATTAATTTTATAATAAATATTTAAAAATTTATTAAATATAAATAATAATTAATAAATAATAAACAAATTATTTTAAATACCAATACTTTAAATACTAATATCTTTAAAAAAATATTAAAAATTATCTCCTTTTAACTAAGCTGAGTGGCTTCAAATTAAGTGAGTTTTGATCTCAAAAAAAGAAAAAAAAAACTTGAGTGAATTTTGGCCGATTGACTTAAATTTATTGTCAATTTAATTGAATTAATTTTTTGATCAGACCAATTAAGAATCATCAGTTTTTTAATTGGATTCGATTCATGCAATTAATTCTCACTCTGATGTTGATTTGCCACATGTATTTTTAATGAATTTTAAATTCTTAAAATTTAATTTGTTAATTGAGTCGTCTCTCATTTTTTTTTGGGTATGATTATGACATTTTCATTTGAATTTAAATTTTATTGGCTGTTATTTTATAAATTATTTATATTATCATTAAATTATGTAATAATACATTATTAAAAGAATTTGAGGATAATAACAATTATTTGAAACATTAAAATATTTTATTAATATATGATAACACATAATTACATAATAATTAAAAAAAATTATATTAATTCCTTTTATTTTCTTCTCAAAGATTAATTCTCTACAAAAAAAAAAGGGATGATTGGAACTTTTTGTCTTTTTAGAGTATGTTTAAAATGAACTAGTTTGGAAGAGAAGGAAAGGTATATGTACTTTTTTTATTTTTAAATTAAAAAATTAAAAGATATTTATAAAAATAAATAAAAAATAATTGAAAGATTACATAATTATCTTGTATTTTATTTCTCACATTTTAAAAAAAATTATCTTCTTGTAATCGCCTTTTAGTTATCAGATTATTGTATTATTATGATGTAATTAGATTAATAATAAATGTTTTATATATGTTAGCCTTGACTATAAGTCTATAATAAACAAGACTGTTCATGGTCTGAAATCCTTTTTTCATGTAAAATGGAGATGTGGGGGATCAAGTTCCTGCCACATAATCACAGTCTTTAATAAAGACTAAGAGAAATACCACTTGAGTTACACTCTACTGATTCCATGGTCTGAAATCTGAATACAAGGAGATGTCATTATTTTGTTACCAATTGCTAACTTTAATTCAACCAAACAAACATCTTTTTGTTTGGGAAAAAAATTCTATTTGCGTATATAGATCAACTTTTGTAAAACTACATAATTGGTAAGCCACTACTACTTGGACAGGGTTAGTGGTAAGGATTTCAATAGTTTGCAGGAGGTTAATTATATGTTCAAATACCAATAAAGGAATATGAAAATAAAAGGATATCATGTGTGATAAGCCTCAACCACAACAAGGAATGTGAGAGTAATTTTTCTAGAAAAATAATATACATATCACACGGCCTCGAAATTCTCCATCTGCACAAAATATATATGGGTACGATAAATATTCTTCAATAGTTTCTTTTGGTCATTCTACGTTGCATAATCCATCCAAGAATTTTCTCCAATGATAGTCTGAATTTCTCTTGGTTTTTTTTAGTATATTTGTAGTTTAAACTCGAACCAGGGAAGGGAAACACCCAATTATTTCTAAATAGGTGATCACCAGGCCAGAGTCCTGGTGACAATTTTTCTTGCTATTGATGTGCCATTAGTTTTATGATTTATCATAATACCGAGATTTTCTTTTAACTGTCAAAGTTTTTTGGGATTTGGATGCCTCCAATACCTTTCTGTGTCATAAGTTTTACCGAAAGTTTTCTAAAAGATAATACTCACATTGTCAAGAATATAATCAACAAGGTAAAAGTGAATATAATCTTTACGAGACAGGATGTCAGAATTCACCAAGTTATATATACTTGTTTTGTAGCCTAAATTTCTTTGCTTTATTAAATGATTTTAGGATCACTCAAAGATTTCTAATGGGCAAAAGATTAAGGAATTAAATAAAAAAGAAGCTCATAATTCGATCTCTACCGTTAAAAGCTCCTAATGACATTTTATTGTTATACATTAAAAAATTAGTAGATCGATAATGGTATCAAAAGAAAAATTAACTTACTACCGAGGAAGAAATTTACTTATAGACATTTCATTAATAGAGAATGGTGTGGAATTGTTGACAGATTGACTGGAACTTGATTCATTTGCAACTTCTCTTGGATCCATTCTTCCGTGTATGAAAAATGCTGGTTCTTGAGGAGCTGGCAATTCAATCGAGTGGCTACTAAGATATAAAACAACTGTCACCATTGTAGGTCTAGCATCTGGGTTTTCTTGAACACATAATAAACCAATCTGTATGCATTTAATGACTTCAATTTGAGAATAGTTTTCTTTTAAATTCGGGTCCAATATGCTTAATGGTGTTTGATCCCTCCACTGTCTCCAAACCTGTAACAATTTTGTCAAATTAAATATCCAAATTATTACACTTCTATGCGTTTGAATCAAAATCAGTGTACATATATGATATGTTGCCATATGAGCATCAATGAAAGGAAACAAATTTCAAGATTATTGCACTCACATAACTCAGGAGGCCATCAGCAACACGGTGGGATTCATAAGAACTTACATTCTTTTTTCCAGTAATAATCTCTAGAACCATGACTCCAAAACTAAAAACATCTGATTTCTCAGAAAATTGTCCAAGCATTGCATATTCTGGGGACATATAACCACTATAAAATAAAATAAGTAAATGACAATTTAGCTAAAACATACCATGTGAAAAAGTGGGTGAGGAAAGGATAGGAATGAGCATTCAAAACTTACTATGTTCCAACAATTCTGTTCGTACTTCCTTGGTCCTGATTTATTTCAACAATTCTAGCCATGCCAAAATCTGAAATTTTTGGGTTCATATTATCGTCTAACAAAACATTACTAGGTTTAAGATCACGATGTATAATTTTGAGTCGAGAATATTCATGTAGATAAAGAATTCCTCGAGCAATTCCTCCTATAATATTGTAACGCTGAGACCAGCTTAACAACTTTTGTTGTTGAGCATCTACAAAATTTGGAGTGATTGAGAAAAGTGAGTCATGCTTTGTAATCGATTACTTGAACTAAATTAAGATATTATGCATTGAAAAGCATACATAATGCATGAATTAATGTCAAATTTTAACTGATTTAAGAGTTTAAGGTCAAAAGTGTCAAACCAAATAAAAAGTAATCAAGGCTCCCGTTCGGCACGTATTCGTAAACAAGAATCTTTTCTTGCTCTTTTAGGCAAAAACCTATGAATGCCACAAGATTTCTATGTTGAAGCTTGGCTATCAATAAAATCTCGTTCTTGAACTCAACTGCACCTTGCCTAGAACTTCTTGAGAGTCTTTTTACAGCTATATGTTGTCCATCACGAAGAATGCCCTGAGAATATAGAACATTATTTATGTGGAAAGCAAGATCATAAAAAAATAAATAAATTTTATCATATTTCACCTTGTAAACTTCTCCAAATCCACCTTTGCCAATCATGTTCTCGTGTGAAAAGTTGCTTGTTGCTGCTTCAATTATAGCCAAATCGAATTGCAGGGGCTCTAAAGTGGCACTTTCATCGCCAACTAGGCCAATAAGGTTTGAATTGTTAAACTAAGTTGGTTATATTCTTGAGCTTAATTAATTTAAATTAATAAGTATTGATTGTAATTTCTTTTTATCATAATACGTACAGTTTTCTCTGAGAATAGTCTGTTGACTCTTTCTTGCTTTTCTCCGTAGCAAATAGCAGCCAAAAGAGAAGAGCATCGCGGAAACAACAATGGAGACAACAATCAAGATAGTTGTTCTTTTTTCTGCATATAAGTCAACATTTGTCATGAGAACAACAGAAGTGGCTTACTTCCTCGAGTCCATGTAATTGTGTGTATTTAGTGAGCCGTGTCACCCAGCTAGGCAAATTTTGAAGGGAAAATGATCGAATAGTGCGGCTTGATAAAGATAATGACCGTTAATTTATTTTGAAAATTAATTAAGTATTCAACTACATTAATCAATAATTTACATATGGTTAACCAATAATTTATTTTCATTTTGATACTTAATACGTGGTTAACCATATATAAATTATTGATTAATGTAATTGAATACTTGATTAATTTTCAAAATGAACCAAACGGTCATTATCTTTACCAAGCTTTACTATTCGGTCATTTCCCAATTTTGAATTTCAAAGTTCCACATTCTTATCTAATTTACTCTCCTAATTAATATTTAAGGTCGAATAATCCAACAACATCATTTTCTTTTATATTTTACTGGTATCTTCTGTATATGGATAAATTATCAATTTTATCATCCTCTAAACAGCAATCATGATAAGAATGGACAAGTAAAAACAGATATTGTCAGCCCCATTCGGAAATGAAAATATAGAGTATTAGATTGGCGCAACGAGCATTGTTGAATACACTAATCACACAAGTGTCATTACACACTCAAATAAACAACTGTTGATTTGATGAATTATGAGCCATCTATAAACAATCTATAAAGACATTTGTCACTTGTCAAATTTTTTTTATTTAATTTTAATCTACTTTTAGTGTAAAAATTTTTTACACTGTCATCCAATCATGTATTGATAACTCATAGTATTAAACTTCTTAAATAGTTACTATAATAGTCAAATTCTTTTGATAATGTGATAATACATGATTAGATGACATACACTCACAGTGGATCAAAATTAAACTCTTTTTTTTTGTGTAATTTCATCGGTGACTAACATTACCCAACATTCTTAACTACGAAAGTAAGCCTAGATTTTTAACCATGAGACGGGACACAATTAAAAAGACATGGCACTTCTTTGTTATATACCGTGATTCTCAATAATAATATTTTGAATTTGATAAATGCTTATAAGTTAAAACACTTGAATAAAATACCAAACGAGTTCAATTTTATCATATTGTAAATAAAATATTATTATAATCAAATACTCGTGATAATATACATTATTAACTGATAATATAACATAATTTCATAAATAATCAAAATTAAATTCAATACTAAATAGCCTTTGATTTTATTGGAATTGCGAAGAATATAGAAGATTTTTTCTATTTTCAAGTAAGGTGTTTAATATATTTTATGCAAACCAATCTGTCGTACATACTTTTAAAATCGGAATTACTTTAATATTTATATTTTTTATTTGATATTCATATCTTGATTAATTATTAATATTTTATAAGCTTTAAACATTTATTATAAAAAGCAACAACTAATAAATGATAAATAATTTATCACTCATACCCTAAAAAAAATAAATACCATAACAACTGCCATCTAAAAATTGAAAAAGCAAAAATATATTGGCTAGGGACTTCACCTGTAGGACCAGGTGGTGATAGGGGAGGACTAGCTGGCGTGCTGGGCCCCTGAGGTTGCTGATCATCCCCGTAAAATTGGAACAATTCAAACCTGACATTGCAGCTAGGATTTAGAACTCTTCCCCCTACACTTCCTAAACTACGCCATGGAATTGCGGATCCCATCATATCACGTAGACACCTTTCGCAATCATCTCTAGACAGATCCGGCGTACATTGAGCAAGAGTGTAGAGGGTTTGCATAGCATTCAAGATGAGTGGTTTTGTTGCATATTTTGTAGTACTGTTCTTTGCATCGATCAGCACTTTACTCAACGTATCCGTTAGTTGCCAAGTCCAGGAGTTTTGCTCGTCGTTGATGTTGGAGGCATTTGTGATATTAAACATGTCAAATCTAGGCCTTGTGACCATGGTGGAGAAGAAAGACCTATCGGAATAGCGAAGCATGCACTGACTGTACCAAGTTATAGCCTCTTTGGAAAAGCGGCACTCTGAGGATATTCGTTCCGTTGCGTTTAGGACGCATTGACCACAGAGGTGAGGGAGAAGGTCACCCCGGCACATGAATAGGCCATACACTGTGTCAGACTGGTTTACACCGTAGACGGTGGTGTTGTAGAATCCGGTGTTGCCGGTGGCGTTGGAAGACAAGGAAGAGAAGAGGGTCCTGAGGGTTAATTGGAAAGCACTGTCGGGGGGGAAGGTTTCACTGCTTGAGCAATTGTGGGAAAGATAAATAGGATCTTCTGAATATTTTGAATCTGTATGTGAATAAGTTGTTGCAGGAACGAGTCCTGCTGGTGTAGGCGTTGGTGCCGGAGCAGTACTGGGGCGATAGAAAGGGTAAGTTTCATACCTAATGTTACAGCTGGGAGACAGAACTCTCCCTCCCTGCTTTCCTTCGCAGCACATTGGAATATTCGCTATCGCATCATCCAGACAGCTTCTGCAATATTGAGGTGACAGGTCCTGTGTGCACTGAGCTAGACAGTACAGGTACTGAAATCCAGATATGGCTGCTTGCTTTGTGGCGTACTTCTGGGTACCAATAGAAGAATTGGCTGCCTCATCTGCCGTTTCCCGAAAGGTGTCTGACAATAAACGCATGAAGCTTTCCTGGTTTGATATATTGACTGGGTTCCATAAATAAACCATAGGAGATGTGTCCACGGTGGAGAAGAAATACCGGTTGGAATACCGAATCATGCACTCGTCGTACCATATCACAGCCTCTTTGGACAAGGAGCAATCTGAGTCTGAGGATAGTTTTTGGGTTGCGTTTACGACGCACTGTCCACAGAGCTGAGAGGGGACGTCACCCCTGCACATGAACAGTCCATAGACTGTGTCGGAGTTGTTTCTGCTGGCGACTGTGGTGTTGTAGAATTCGGTGTTGCCGGTGGCGTTGGAAGATATCGAAGACAGGAGGGTCCTGAGGTCCACTTGGTAGGCGCTGTTGGCAGTGGTTCTGTTTTCTGAGCAAAATTGGTAACGAAAATTAAGGTCCTGTGCTTTAGTAGTTGCAAAATTGAAGAAGCTTACAAGGATAAAGAGGAAGACAAGCTTGAAAGAAGCCATGGACCTGTTAATGGGTCTGTTAATCTTTGAGAGCACTACCAATCTACCATGGATGCATGTAGTGTTGGAATTTATGGTTTTTGAAAATTTCTTTTTTCTGTTGTAATGGTAAGTGGGGTCTACTTGAAATTTGAAGTAGAAATTTCCTTCTTGTGACCTAGTTTGGCCTGGCAAAGAGGGATAGACGAGCGCAAGTCAATGAAGCAGGTAAGTCCAGCTTTTGTGTCTTTTTTCATCCTCTTCCGGGGATTACGTCTCTCTGGAAAAAAATCTTTTCAATTTTATATGGATTATTATACGTTGAAATGCCTGAAAAAGAAGAATTTAATTTTAATTAATCGTAGTAAAGAAAGGATAGAGTTTCTTGACACTCAGGTTCTCAGCAACAGTTGCTAATTTTTTCTATAAAAAAAGATGAGAACTGCTATTTGTTACGAAAAAAATGTTACGAATTCTTTTACGAATAACGTGGCACATCTCCATTATATTTAATTTTATTTTCTATGAATAAAAAAATTTAAAAAAAAATCACAATACACGGTGTTGATGAATTCGTAATTTCTTTCGTATAAAATGCATTCGTACTATTTAGCATTTCTGAAAAAAGATGTGGATGATAACGACACATCACAGTCTTCCTTAAGTTGTGCCCTTCTGCAATTGCAGTCTTCTTTGTTTTCTCTCTCTACGACTCTTCAACCCACCTCTCTCTCTCTCCCCTCGCGTGTTGTGTTGGTATTTGGATTGAAGTCTTTTAAATTGGACAAATTTTTATTTATTGTGAGAGTATTACTATTCAAAATATCAAACGTAATATTGTATGATTATATATATATATATATTAAAATATTGTTTTTAAAAAATTAAATCTAAATTGACGTTAAAAAACAAGTGAGAACAATACTCAGAATATATTTAAATTTCTCCTTGAATTGTGTGCACTATTCGCTGCAATTGGGTCTTGCATCCTCGGCAGCACAGTCGCGCGGTGTTATGTGGTTTTTTTTTTTTTTTGGAGGATTGGAGAATGAATTTTGGATCCGAAAGTCAGTGAACTTCAACTGATTTTATTGAAATTCGAGGGGATTATTTTGAGGGAATAATTGGTGGTTGAAGTTGTTATTTTGTTAATTTTTATTTTTACTATTCTATGAGATAGAGGAACTCGAATTCGTTGGTAATTGTTGATTTTTGTATCTGATGGGGGAATATGAGGCGGTGATTATCCAACGGCCAACTGTTCCTGCGAAGAAGCTGACGAGGACCTTATCCTCCCGACACAGTCGTTATTAAAGGCCGATATCGGTTGGGCTCATTCAAGTTTTGGATAATTTTCAACCTAACTTATTTATGAAAGCAGTACGTTTCGTTTTAAGATTTATTTTTTTATTCTGAATTAATTTGACTCACTTATACGTGAATTGAATTGGGTTAGATTAAATTTATAAGTTAAATTTGAATTTTAAAAAAATTAATATACTAAAAAAAAAATTAAAGTCTATATTAAATAAAATAGTATAAGTTTTTAAATAATATAACATAAACTATAAGTTTTAAAATATATATAATTCTAAAATTATAATTATGATTAATGCAAATAAAAAACAAATATATATGTAAAATAATTAACTAATAACGTTATAATTAATGATTCTTATCCTTTTTAATTTCTTGCAAGTCAATAATATCACAATCATTAATCATAATTAACGCAATTGTCAAATTAAATATAAATTGAAACTAACAATAAAATAATAAGTTATAAAGAATTAAAATCATAATTAGTTAATGACAAATATCTAGAAGAATTAATTATTACGATTTATAATTTTATTTCTAACTGCAGACACATCTAACACATAAAGAAATTATGAAGCATTAACAAACATTAATGATTAAATTATTAGTAATTGACTAAACAAATTGAGTAAATTTTATATAATATACTATCTATTTTAATCATTTCAATTTTATCCATTTAAGGTCTAAATCAATATATTTATCAATAATTCTTAATCAGTTCAAAGCATAAGATCAATACCTTAATAATGGTGGGTTGCAAAGAATTACAAAAATGATTTAGAGCTCACCCTTCAATTATATATGCAACGTAATTTTAATTTAAAATTTTTTAAGAAATTAATAATGCAAAAAAATTATAAACTTATATAATATTTTAGAAACCCTAATAAAAAGTGATAACACATCCAAAAATAAATAAATACTTAAGTAGATTAGGTTAAGTTTGCACGAATTGAAAGAGTTTGAACTCGTTACTCAACTCCTACCTCATGAATTTAATTATTTTAAATCTAACTTAATCCGCATATCCATATTAACTCGTCATTTATAAATTAAGTTAAATAAAAATATGTAAATTTATAATTCGACTCAACCGGCTATTCACCGCTATTCGTTATCCAAATTTTTTTATTAAAAGAAATAATACCCCGCAAGTCGTCAAATATATGGACGACTCATAAATCAAAAAATAAAATGAAAAGCCACCTCATCTGAAGTAGTACATTTTGAGAAATAAAATGAAAACTGGATCAAAATGAGAAAATTATTTTACAAGCGGTACATCAAGGTAAGAAGGCCTCTTTTTTCTTTTATACAAAGGAAGGGTTCAAGGTCCCCACATAAGGACAGCTGTAGGTTGAAAATCTCATAATATCTTGGTTTAACAATTTTCCAATTTTTCAATTTCTAAATATGAGGCTTAAAGTACATTTCCTTTTCGAACAGGGTGACTCAGACTATGGTATGCTAACCAATCAGCACAATCATTTCCTGCTAAGTAGATATGTTGAACTCGTATCTCACTTTCGCCTTTGATTAGAGCTTTTTATAAGCTTCTAAGAGGTTACCACAAGGATAAAAATTGTAATCTTCATGTTGGATTAGTTGGATTGATTGTAGTGAGGGTTTAGTTTCAACTTTCAACTATGACGCGCTGTTAAAGTTCAGCTCTCTTGCCAGATTCAAACCATTCTCCATATCTCAGTTGCGATGTTTGAACTGGAGCCTAGATTTATTGAGAACCCCCTAATCCAATCTTCCTTTAGCGCACTCATCCGTATTCAGTTTCACCCAGCTCTCTTGTGGGTAGGACGAAACTATCTTGGCTATTTGGTGGCTTACCTTTGCACTGTCAGGTTCCATAAGATCCCAGTCGTTCTTCATTTCTTCTCTAAGGTTGGAAGCAACGTTTGTATTGACATCTTTCCCTTGTATGGCTTTTACATTCCTACATTTCCAAACTCTCCAAGTTGTGAAGGCGAAAATAGTTGGCCAATGGCCATGGATGTTGTTTTCCTCATACGCTAAGTTAGACTTGAGGTTCTCAAATATCCATTATTGGAATGGTTTCAAAAAGAATTGTGGTTCTCTGTCTCTTCCTCCTATTATTACCCAGATACCATTCACTTGGTTGACATTTTTTCGAGGCATAAGAGCAGTCTTCAACGGGATCATTGCATAATTCACAGGTGGAACAACTGTCATTGAGCTTCTCATTTGCTACCAATTAACTAGAGGAAAAATTTGATGCTTGGTAGAGTGGGCGTATTCCAAATGACTTTCCAGTTAATGGGATGATTCTGTGCACTGGGTGTTTCCCAAATTGAGTTGCCTTTCTGTCATGGTGGTAAAAGCTCCGTTTTGGGTGAGACTACGTATTGGTGTGTCCTTCCTGTTAGAATGGAAGGTGGGGATACCGTGAAGCTGTAGTAGGATCTGACGGGGAAGCAAATGTTCTAATGCCCTTGTGTTCCAACTTCCTTCCACAGTGTAATCCTTGACATTTCTTTCAGATTTCCTCCTCATTGGAATCTCCAAAAGCAAAGCTTTGAAGTGGCTGGTCTAACAGCCGGGGAACTGACCAGAATTTGATATTCTCTTCACATTGCCTAGTTTACACCTCAAGTCTTTTCTCAAAATTTCTTTACCCTTGAGCACACTCCTCCAAAAATGAGAAGTTGCTTGAGCACACTCCACAATTGATATCTCTACATTGTAAGTAGCAGTTATAATATAAATCTAGCTTGTACAAGAATAATGATATTTTCATTTTATTTTATGACACTTATAAGATGTGAACTCCGTATTTTGTCCGGGCGCACAAAATTTTTTTTTTTCTTTATCCAATTTACTCTCGAAGTGAAAAATTCCAAATAGATAAAATTATTTATTAATTAGTCACCTAATTTAAACAAAATCTAAAAAAAATATAAAAAAATATAAAACTACAAAAAATACAAAAATTACAAAATCCAAAAAAAATACTAAAAATATAAAAATGCAAAAGAATTACAAAATACAAAAAGATTCAAAAAAAAAAATAATAATGAGAATACAAGAGTACAAAAAGATGAAACCCAATATCCCATGGACCCATTAGCCAAAGCCCCAAAATCTTCTAAGCCCATTTCCTCTTCCTAACCCCAAACCGGCCCAAACCCAACCCGGTTCGGTTTGCCAACCCGACCCGGTTCCCCTTTTTCCTCCTTCCCCTTGCCCTAGCCGCCCCACTTCATCCCTTCCCTCTGGCTCCACGCGCGCTGCACCTCCAAGCAGGCCACGCACGCCCGACCGCCTCTGCTCCTGCTCCACTCCATGGCCGCTGGCTGCACCAGCAAGCGCGCTCCACGTCCTCCACTCCATTACCCGGTGCCCCTGCCTCGTCCTTCCCTCAGCAGCGAGCCATGCCGCGCACCAGCACGCTGCCACCAGCGGCACGCATCCACCACTGCACCACAGCCACGCCCGACCACTTCACTTTCCCTGGCCCTTCACCCTTCTGCTGCGCTGACAAGATACCGCACCAAGCCTTTTCCCCCTGCTCCCTTGATCCTCAGCAACGGCAACAGTAGAGTTTTTTTTTTTTTTTTTTAAATAAATTTAGTTATTTATTATTATTATCTTTATTTTTGTTTAAGGGTTTGAAATTTCTGTATAAATAGAGGCCATAGGTTTCGGCCAAAGGGGAGAATAAAAAATTAAAAGGGATTCCTGGTTTCTTCCGTTGGAAAATTTGGGGATTGGATTTTTCTCTAAGTATAAAAAATATATCTTCTAAATTGCTATTGAACATAGAGAGTGAAGGGGAGGATTTTACCGAATTTGTGTTCTGAGTGGGAGAGTTTTAGAGATTTATGGTAAAAGGTTACAAGAGATAGAAGGAACCGAAGCTTGAGATTTTTGGAGAAGAAACTACATCAAGTACTCTTGCTACAACAAAGGACTGCTTCCTTGGGTAACCTTCTGATTTATTTCTTTTAATGTTTTGAGAAGCGTAGCTCATTAGAATCAGATCTGTATTTGAGCTGTATATTTTAAGACTCGTGATTCTGGTTTGTTTGTCTATTGATTTCTCTTAGCCTGTGACACCACACCATGATCTGTATCCACGTCTGGCTGAATATTAATTTTTTGGTGAAGATTTAGATAATGATATTAGGGTTGTCTCGTGAGTTTTATGGTATCAGCTTGTTCACCTAGTTCATATATGCAACCATAGGCAAATGAATACATGTGTGTTGATATTTTTGAATGGGCCTGTTTGATTGAGTTATGCTTGGATATGCTCTAGTGGATGGATATCCTTTATCTTCTGTAATGATCTTGAAAATGAATTGCAAGTTGTTGGTTCTGACTTGGATTGTTTGGTAACCATATAGGATTGTTTAGCAAATTCTGGGTCAGTTTGTCTAGTGCTTCTGCTCTGGATGGCTTGAATGGTTCTGGTTTAATTCAAAACTGCAACTGGGAATGTGTAATGATTCTGATTTGTTAGCAACTCTGGTTTGGATTGTTAATGATTCTGGTTTAATTCAAGACTGCACCTTGGTGTTTTTGTAGTGATTTGAGTTTGTCTGGTGATTCAGATTCAGTTTGCTTAGTGATTTTGACTTGTTGATACTGAATCATATAGTAAATGTGATGTGGGTTAGCCTGTTAATCACCTCAAAGCAAGCATCTCAGGGGCGTTCTAGTTAATATATTTTTTGAGATGCCAATAGTGCAGTGACTGTTTCTGTTTGGATTTCGTTTTGGTCCGAGGTCTTTAATTTTCTCATAGGTCCAGGTTCTGTTTTGAAGTTCAAGATTTGGATAATCCCATTCTGGTTTTGTGTCTATGTTGAAACTTGTTTATTTATTTACTTTGTTTTTGGTTATGTGAATACAAAGTTATGGTTTCTTTTTGGTGGCATATAGACATGTTGAACCAATGTTGATTGATCGTGGTTAGAATGTCTGGATATCTGTGTGTTGGGTTTTCATGATTCCACGTCTAATATGGAACTGATGTTTGAACTAATTTTATTAGTTTCATACTGGTATATGCACTCATATCTCATAGCCCGGTTTTTATTTTGAGTCTTGGGCTTTTGGTCGTGGAACAATTTCATTAACTTGCCAAGTACTTCTAAAAAGTGTGTGGATAAGTGGGCTTCGTGCCTTGTGCAATTTCAGGATGTAAACATGTTTGTTTTAACAATAAAAAAAAAGGGTGGAAAGAGAAAAGCAAAAGAGAGAAGATAAAAAAAAAGAGATAAGAAAAGAAAAGAAAAGAAAGGGTAAAGCAAGCAAGATAGGATAGAAATTAAAATATAATAAAAATTGAGATACGGGAATTGAAGGAAATAATTGGGCTTTATGGTGTTAAATGTAAAAAAAAAAAACGAATCTGTTTCACTTGCTTGCTTGAATAAATAAAAGGACTAATGTGATTATTATAATCCTAGAATGATGGCTAGTGTAAGGTATTTAGTCTATTTCTTTGTTTACTTACGTGTTCAAACACGCTTTCATGTTTGTTTTTTTAATTGGTGTAAAATAAATCATTAATTATGGTATAAGATTCAAATAAGAAGACGATTAAAAATATGTTGTGATGGTAACATTTTTTAATCTTCTTGAGGTAAGGGAATTCTTTATAGTTTTGCCAGGAGCGTTGGCGGGGCTATAAATAATCTCTAAGAAAAATCATATTCCATTATTAATTTTGTTACAATTTAATTTTCTATTTTTGTTTTTTGTGACTTAAAATGATGTTCCATAAAAATCATATTTAATTTATCACGCTGCAATTCATTTTAAATATTAACCCCTCACGCAACATTTTAAAACTGGCCGATGACAGAAATTGGGAGAGGATCGGGAGTCTGATCAACTAAACTCTTCCCAGTATTCTTGAGGCATTTATATCAGATTTTGCCAGGAGTGCTGGCGGGGTCTGATTCCCAAAAATAATAAAAATAAAAAATATTTTTCAAAATCATAAAACAAAAATATTTTTTAAATTAACAAAAATAACACAAAAAAAATAATTGTGAACGAATTCATACAACCTGTATTTGATACCAATGGTGAATTAAAATTTGAAACTCCTTTTAAACAGTTAATTTTCAAATCATTTACCTTGTTAAATAATTTTCTCAATTACGAAACTCATTTTCAAAAATCATTTTATTTCTAAAAAATATATATATATATATATTTTCTTAGAAATCCAAGTTCTAATTCACCATTGTCACCCATAATAAATTACGGGTTTGCAATTTGTTCCCCAATAATGGCTCTTAAGCCACTCATTCCCTGTCTCGGCCATTTATCACCCCTGATAATATGCCTGACAAAATGAGACATAAACATAAAAAATAAAATAAAAATATTTTTTTCCCAAATAATAAGCGGCCAACTTAAATAACTTAGCAGATAACTTTAGATTAAATAGGTAACCGTTCTTTGAATGGACGGTGTAGGGTGCTAATACCTTCCCTACCCGTAATCAAACCCCCGAACTTAAACTCTGGTACGCAGATTCTTTCTATAGGTGTCCAATCGCACCATTTCATTTTTAATGGAAAAATCGATTGGTGGCGACTCCCAAAATTTCTCATTTCTCTTTAAACCCTTTTTTTGAGTTTGCCTAATTTCGTAACTTTATTTTGTTTTTCTCCCTTTGGGGACGGTTGCGACAGATGGCGACTCCACTGGGGAGACTTTAGAGGGTTAAGCCTTAAATTTAATTTCTGGTTATCTGATTTTTCTATTGTGTTGGTCCTATTTATTTTGTTTGTCTTATTCATTGCTCATTCCCATTATTGCATGATAAGCATTGTTTTATTTGCTCATTTGCATCATTGCATGTTGTTTACTTCATATGCTTTTTAAATGTGATTTGTGAATGGTTGGTCTGCATGTTCCCTTCCACACACTTTGCACCACACTGGCACACACAAGCTCTCTACCCGAGCTCAATACCTTGTAGGCTAGATAGAGGGAAAAGTAGTGTTGCCTTGTGAGACCTTCGATCTCCGTATAGGCACATGAAACCCCTTCACTCAAATTGAACCCATTCCGTTCGTAGCCTGTCATGGGCAAGGATTGGGGACCTTGCTAGTCAAAGTGTTGGCGATAGCAGGGGCAATTTGGGAACCTCTTGTCCATTAAGGGTCATAGAACTCAAGCCATCACTGATTAAGATGACCTTAGAGCCACCCTGGTTTATAGAACTTATCCTTTAGGATATGACATCAAACCTAGGGATACCATTTTCATAGGGCACATGAGGGAACTATTTCCACCTCACTTTCATATTTCCTTTAAATAAATCTTGGCTACTGGTTTGTTTGCTAAAACGACAATCAGTTGCCGTTCTCCAATAATTCTGGGAGGTCTCCTAGACCAAAACAACCTAGTTGTATTTTAGTAAACAAACTCGATAGCAAGCATGTTTTTGTGCATTTCATTAATTTGACATTTTTGTGAAATAAATACAAGGACTCTGGTAAAAGGCTCCCTTGTTTCCGCAACAATCCTCGAAGGGACTCGCCCGAACGGAAATCATGGATGAATTTGCGCAGAAGAATGTTGAGGAAGAGCTCAAAAGTGATTTTAGCCAACTGAGGTGTCAAATGAACAAGATCTTGGAGCTTCTACAATCTTCTGAGAAACAAAAAGGCACAAATGGGACACTCCAAAGAACAAATGAAGGAAGGCAAATCCCGCCCACCCATCCACCTAGCTTTATGCCAAATCCTTTCCAACCACAAATATTGATCCCTCAATATATTGGTGCACCACCACCTATTTTCAACCAACATGGCTCCATGCAATTACCTCCTCATAACCCACCACACCAACAAGCAATCGATTCCTATGATGTGTCATTTGTGCAGCCAAATGTCCATTCCTTCCCTGGTACCCATAAAGTGGTATACTCGCAATCAATGCATCAGCCTTATCATCGCTTTCGTACACAAGCCGAAAAGTCAAAACCCAATGAGAAGTTAGAATTGCTTGAAGGAAGACTACGAGCCATAGAAGGGGAAGGCGATTTTGGCATCATGAATGCTTTGGAGCTTTCTCTTATTCCCAATGTGGTTATTCCTCCAAAATTTAAAGTGCCAGATTTTGACAAGTACGAGGGCACCACCTGCCCTAAGAATCATTTGATTATGTACTGTCGAAGGATGACCTCTTGTGCCCATGATGACAAGCTGCTTATCCATTTCTTTCAAGATAGTTTAACTGGGGCAGCCTTAAATTGGTATGCCCATCTTGATCGAGCTTATGTTCGATGCTGGAAAGACCTTGCTGATGCCTTCCTAAGGCAATATAAATACAACATTGACATGGCTCCAGATCGGCTACAATTGCAAAGCATGGAGAAGAAAGCTTCAGAAACTTTCGCAGAATACGCTCAACAATGGAAGGAAATAGCCTCTCAGGTAGAGCCACCATTGGCTGATAAGGAGATGATTGCCATATTCATTGATACTCTCCAGTCACCCTTCTACGATCGAATAGTTGGGAGTGTTTCGTCAAATTTCTCAGATATGGTCATCATAGGAGAAAGGATTGAAAACGGGATAAGAAATGGAAGGATTGCTGATAATTCAATCGGGGTGGACTATACAAGGACACTTTTGCCAGAAGCAGAAGATGATGAGGTACACGTAATGACATATGGCCGGGGGCATCGGGAAAGACCCACCCACAGAAAGCCTAGCCATATACCTATCATACCTCCACAATCATTCCAAAAACTTTATCCACACATTGCTACCACTTCACCTACTCAATACGCTCAAACTTACCACACATTAACACCTAACCAAGCACCATATTCCCTCCAATATCAATCATCCACCGCTCCACAAATAGTTGGGCCTTGGTTTCAAAACCTCAACCTTAGCCAGAGAGAAGCCCAAAGTGATCAAGACACTAAGCTTTTTCAACACGACCCCATCCCTAGGGCAAATACTGAGCTATCACCTCATTTTGAGCACAACACTATGGTAGTCCCTTGCCCGGTGAAGCCTTTGGAAATCCCATATCCAAGAGGATTTGATCCTAACAGGCAATTCGGTCACCAAGGTTCATGCTAGAGCTTCTGCCTCAAAAATCACACGTTGGGATTAGTGCTTGCAGTCAAAGATGACCATCTCATTGGGTAAAATTTCGACATGATGCCAATGTCTCTCTAGCCGTCAGAGCTCACCAATCGAGTAATCGTCATGCATCCTCTAACTCTAGAGTTTCATTCGAGTAATCCTTGGTACTAATCCTATGGCTCTGCCCAAAGCCTTAGAGTGACATTTGTAAAAAGGGCTTGCATGTTTACATTTCAGTGATGTTATCGTGAATAAATGCATTCTACAACTCTCAAATATGACTTTTCCAAAAAATTCTCCTTTTTCTTGTACAAAAAATAAACAACAAACAAACAAAACTTCCACACTCACTTACTCGTTTTGCTTTCTTAAGCTTAGCTTTACTTACCTTTGTTAATTCGATTCTGCAAGTGATATTCTTGAAAATGACATTGTTATGATCTCGAGTCATAATTTTGATCACCCTCATTTATTGCATGGATAAAGACAATGAGGATGATTGCGAGCCTTGTCTTAAAATGGCTAAACAAGAAGCCAAAGAAAGTCAAATCCTTAGAGAGCTCTCCGAATTAATGGATTTCAGGATTGAGGTTGATCAAGAAAGAAGAAGACCCAGGCAAATCCTTACAATTGCAAAACATTCTAGTTGAGTTGTTGACATTGTTCCTGTCCAAGGATGAAATGGTCTGTCATGATGCAAAAAGGCTGTCGCAATCATCGAAAAGACTCTGTTCATTACTCTATGCAGCACTCTCTGTAATGAAGCGATATTCCTGATCCTCATAAGATTGGAATCATGAACTTGCCACTTTCCAAAAAGGAAAATCAAGTGCAATCAAAAGGTGTCATGCCGAAAAAAAAACCAAAAAAAGAAACCAAAATATATATAGCTCGCTAGGTTGGAAATCTAAAAAGCCAACCTAGGCAAAAATTAGAGCAAAAAAAAAAAAGAGCAAAAATATATATAGCTCGCTAGGTTGGAAACCTAAAAACCCAACCTAGGCAAAAATTAGAGCCACAAAAAGAGCAAATATATATATAGCTCGCTAGGTTGAAAACCTGAAACGGCGACCTAGGCAGAAATTAGAGCAACAAAAAATAGAAAAATACCCGTGGGGTTGAGTGCTCAGAAAAAGTAACCCAAGCAAAATTAGGGTAAAACAAATAAAAAGGATGACACCACTTGATTGCAACCAATGAAGGAAGTTTTGGCCAAGTCAAAAAAAAAAAATTTCAATAATGACAACCTAGCTGAATCATAAAAGCTAGGGCAACACAGATCCTTGGAGATCAATTTTGAAGTGCTCACATAGCTTCAAACTGGGTAATTCAAAATCATTGAAGCCAATTTTGGACTTGCTCATACACCTCAAAATTAGGGCAAATCAAGTTCAAGAATGCCAATTTTTGAAGTGGTCACGAATCTGAAAACTGGGGCAACAAGCACCCAGAGATCAATCTTTGAAATGCTGACATAGCATAAGACTGGGGCAATACAAATTCTTAGAAGCCGATTATGGGGTTTTCAAGATTGAACTCAAGAGTGAATAATAATGATCATTCCAAATAATATCACTGACAGAATTGAAGAATCTTATTTCATCATTTCTTCTTGTAGACTCTTATCATTCAAACATTAAACCCCCATCATAATTGTTCCCTTTCTACCTCACTTCTCTTTGCAACCTATTGATGTGCATTTTTCATTGTAGCATATACTGAAATATGAAACTTGCATTAACACTACAATGTGTATTGAGAATTACTTTGATGATATCAAAAGGTTAAGAGAAGCATGACGAGTTTTACTCAACCAGGAGGAATAACCAGAATCACCATACTCAAGGATGATCATTGAATGAAGAAACATTCTCCAATATAGATTTGAAGCTAGGTGTATAAATGCCGAGACAAATCACAGAGCTAGTCAGCATGTTTTGCTCTTGTTCATCCATAAATCCACTCAGAAGATAGTCCCTATGGATTGCGAAAAAAAGGGAGCCTATCAAAAGTCCAAATGTTTTAAAGAATTGGCATACATTGCATTGTGCATCATTTCATGCAGTAAACCAAAAATTATTTCAACCTCAGCCTATTGAGGTTGCCTGTACATCTTCTGTCCAAACTTTGTGGGTCCCTGTACCCATCTCTTTACTTTTCTGGGTCCCCGTACCCACTGCCTTTACCTTTCGGGTTCCCATGCCCATTACCTTAGCTTTATGGGTCTCTGTACCCATGTCTTTAGCTTTCCGGGACTCTGTGCCTGTTACCTTTACTTTTTATGGGTCTCCGAACCCATCTTTTTACCTCGCGGGTCCCCGTGCCCGCTATCTTTAGATTTGTGGGTCCCTGTACCCATCTCTTTTTCAGGTTCTCGTGCCCGTTACCTTTAATTTGTGGGTCCCCCTACCCATTGCCTTAATTTCTAGGTCCCCGTACCTATCTCCTTACCTTCCGGGTCCCCGTACCCACCACTTCTATTTTCTGGGTCCCCATACCCATTGCCTTTACCTTCTGGGTCCCCGTACCCATCTCATTGCCTTTATCTCTTGGGTCCCCGAACCCTTTACCTTCCCTTCGGGCCCCCGCGCTCATCGCTTATTCCTTTAGGTCCCCGTACCCATTGCTTTTAAGTTAGGGTCTCCGTACCCGCTGTTTTATCTTCGGGGTTCTCATACCCATTGCTCTTACCCTTCGGGCCCCCGTGTCCATCGCTTTTACCTTCTGGGTCCTCGTACCCATCTATTTACCTCGTGGGTCCCTGTGCCCGTTACCTTTACTTTTTGGGTCCCCGTGCCCATTACCTTTGCCTTCTGGGTCCCTGCACCCATCTCTTTTGTGGGTCCCCGTGCCCGTTGCCTTAGCTTTGCGGGTCCCGTGCTCATCGCTTTTACTTTCTGGGTCCCCGTACCCATTGCTTTTACCTTCGTGGTCCACCGCACTGCTTAACCTTCGGGTCCCCGTACCTACTGTTTTTGTCCTTCGGGTCCCCATATCCGTTACCTTTACTTTTCTGGATCCTCGCACCCATCGCCTTTACTGTTTGGGTCCTCGTACCCGTTGTCTTACCTTTAGGGTCCCCAGACTGCATTGTTTTACTCCTTTGGGTCCTCGTACTCGTTGTCTTACTCTCTCGGGTCCTGTATCTATTGCTTTTATCATGTGGGTCCCCGTACCCATCTTTTTACTTGTTTGGGTCCCCGTACCTGCTACCTTTACATTTCTGGGTCCCTGTACCCATTGCCTTTATTTTTTTTAGGGTCCCCGTACCCATCATTTTCATTTTCTGGGTCCCCGTACCCATTGTCTTTACTATCTTCCGGGTTCCTGTACTAGCTGTTTTATTTCTTGGGTCCCTGTACCCATCGCTGTTTTATCTTTTGGGTCCCCGTACCCATTGACTTTATTTTTTCAGGGTCCCCGTACCCATCATCTTCACTTTCTGAGTCTCCGTGCCCATTGTCTTTACTATCTTCCGGGTCTCTGTACCCGCTGTTTTATCTCTTGGGTCCCTGTACCTACCGCTGTTTTATCTTTTGGGTCCCCGTACCCATTGACTTTATTTTTTCAGGGTCCCCGTACCCATCATCTTCACTTTCTGAGTCTCTGTGCCCGTTGTCTTTACTATCTTTCGGGTCTCTGTACCCGTTGTTTTATCTCTTGGGTCCCTGTACCTATCGTTGTTTTATCTTTCAAATCCCCGTACCCATTGCCTTTATTTTTTTTCAAGGTCCCTGCACCCATCATCTTCACTTTCTGGGTCCCCATGCCCATTGTCTTTCCTAGCTTCCGAGTCCCTGTACCCGCCGTTTTATCTCATGGGTTCCTGTACCCATCAATCACTTTTCGGGTTCACGTGCCCGTTGGTTGTTTTTGGTATTCTTGCACTCGTTTCTTCCACACCCGGACAAAATACTTGTTCATATCTTTACTCTGTCCTTACATTGATAATATAAAAAACTATGGTTATTCATATTCTCTAGTAAGAAACAAGTAAAGAGGGGCAACTGTGAACACCGTATTTTGTCCGGGCGCACAAAATTTTTTTTTTTCTTTATCCAATTTACTCTCGAAGTGAAAAATTCCAAATAGATAAAATTATTTATTAATTAGTCACCTAATTTAAACAAAATCCAAAAAAAATATAAAAAAATATAAAACTACAAAAAATACAAAAATTACAAAATCCAAAAAAAATACTAAAAATAGAAAAATGCAAAAGAATTACAAAATACAAAAAGATTCAAAAAAATAATAATAATGAGAATACAAGAGTACAAAAAGATGAAACCCAATATCCCATGGACCCATTAGCCAAAGCCCCAAAATCTTCTAAGCCCATTTCCTCTTCCAAACCCCAAACCGGCCCAAACCCAACCCGGTTCGGTTTTCCAACCCGACCCGGTTCCCCTTTTTCCTCCTTCCCCTTGCCCTAGCCGCCCCACTTCATCCCTTCCCTCTGGCTCCACGCGCGCTGCACCTCCAAGCAGGCCACGCACGCCCGACCGCCTCTGCTCCTGCTCCACTCCATGGCCGCTGGCTGCACCAGCAAGCGCGCTCCACGTCCTCCACTCCATTACCCGGTGCCCCTGCCTCGTCCTTCCCTCAGCAGCGAGCCATGCCGCGCACCAGCACGCTGCCACCAGCGGCACGCATCCACCACTGCACCACAGCCACGCCCGACCACTTCACTTTCCCTGGCCCTTCACCCTTCTGCTGCGCTGACAAGATACCGCACCAAGCCTTTTCCCCCTGCTCCCTTGATCCTCAGCAACGGCAACAGTAGAGTTTTTTTTTTTTTTTTTTAAATAAATTTAGTTATTTATTATTATTATCTTTATTTTTTTGTTTAAGGGTTTGAAATTTCTGTATAAATAGAGGCCATAGGTTTCGGCCAAAGGGGGAGAATAAAAAAAATTAAAAGGGATTCCTGGTTTCTTCCGTTGGAAAATTTGGGGATTGGATTTTTCTCTAAGTATAAAAAATATATCTTCTAAATTGCTATTGAACATAGAGAGTGAAGGGGAGGATTTTACCGAATTTGTGTTCTGAGTGGGAGAGTTTTAGAGATTTATGGTAAAAGGTTACAAGAGATAGAAGGAACCGAAGCTTGAGATTTTTGGAGAAGAAACTACATCAAGTACTCTTGCTACAACAAAGGACTGCTTCCTTGGGTAACCTTCTGATTTATTTCTTTTTTTGTTTTGAGAAGCGTAGCTCATTAGAATCAGATCTGTATTTGAGCTGTATATTTTAAGACTCGTGATTCTGGTTTGTTTGTCTATTGATTTCTCTTAGCCTGTGACACCACACCATGATCTGTATCCACGTCTGGCTGAATATTAATTTTTTGGTGAAGATTTAGATAATGATATTAGGGTTGTCTCGTGAGTTTTATGGTATCAGCTTGTTCACCTAGTTCATATATGCAACCATAGGCAAATGAATACATGTGTGTTGATATTTTTGAATGGGCCTGTTTGATTGAGTTATGCTTGGATATGCTCTAGTGGATGGATATCCTTTATCTTCTGTAATGATCTTGAAAATGAATTGCAAGTTGTTGGTTCTGACTTGGATTGTTTGGTAACCATATAGGATTGTTTAGCAAATTCTGGGTCAGTTTGTCTAGTGCTTCTGCTCTGGATGGCTTGAATGGTTCTGGTTTAATTCAAAACTGCAACTGGGAATGTGTAATGATTCTGATTTGTTAGCAACTCTGGTTTGGATTGTTAATGATTCTGGTTTAATTCAAGACTGCACCTTGGTGTTTTTGTAGTGATTTGAGTTTGTCTGGTGATTCAGATTCAGTTTGCTTAGTGATTTTGACTTGTTGATACTGAATCATATAGTAAATGTGATGTGGGTTAGCCTGTTAATCACCTCAAAGCAAGCATCTCAGGGGCGTTCTAGTTAATATATTTTTTGAGATGCCAATAGTGCAGTGACTGTTTCTGTTTGGATTTCGTTTTGGTCCGAGGTCTTTAATTTTCTCATAGGTCCAGGTTCTGTTTTGAAGTTCAAGATTTGGATAATCCCATTCTGGTTTTGTGTCTATGTTGAAACTTGTTTATTTATTTACTTTGTTTTTGGTTATGTGAATACAAAGTTATGGTTTCTTTTTGGTGGCATATAGACATGTTGAACCAATGTTGATTGATCGTGGTTAGAATGTCTGGATATCTGTGTGTTGGGTTTTCATGATTCCACGTCTAATATGGAACTGATGTTTGAACTAATTTTATTAGTTTCATACTGGTATATGCACTCATATCTCATAGCCCGGTTTTTATTTTGAGTCTTGGGCTTTTGGTCGTGGAACAATTTCATTAACTTGCCAAGTACTTCTAAAAAGTGTGTGGATAAGTGGGCTTCGTGCCTTGTGCAATTTCAGGATGTAAACATGTTTGTTTTAACAATAAAAAAAAAGGGTGGAAAGAGAAAAGCAAAAGAGAGAAGATAAAAAAAAAGAGATAAGAAAAGAAAAGAAAAGAAAGGGTAAAGCAAGCAAGATAGGATAGAAATTAAAATATAATAAAAATTGAGATACGGGAATTGAAGGAAATAATTGGGCTTTATGGTGTTAAATGTAAAAAAAAAAAACGAATCTGTTTCACTTGCTTGCTTGAATAAATAAAAGGACTAATGTGATTATTATAATCCTAGAATGATGGCTAGTGTAAGGTATTTAGTCTATTTCTTTGTTTACTTACGTGTTCAAACACGCTTTCATGTTTGTTTTTTTTAATTGGTGTAAAATAAATCATTAATTATGGTATAAGATTCAAATAAGAAGACGATTAAAAATATGTTGTGATGGTAACATTTTTTAATCTTCTTGAGGTAAGGGAATTCTTTATAGTTTTGCTTGGGAGCGTTGGCGAGTATAAATAATCTCTAAGAAAAATCATATTCCATTATTAATTTTGTTACAATTTAATTTTCTATTTTTGTTTTTTGTGACTTAAAATGATGTTCCATAAAAATCATATTTAATTTATCACGCTGCAATTCATTTTAAATATTAACCCCTCACGCAACATTTTAAAACTGGCCGATGACAGAAATTGGGAGAGGATCGAGTCCGATCAACTAAACTCTTCCCAAGATTCTTGAGGCATTTATATCGATTTTGCCGGAGTCTTTGTGAGTCTGATTCCCAAAAATAATAAAAATAAAAAATATTTTTCAAAATCATAAAACTAAAATATTTTTTAAATTAACAAAAATAACACAAAAAAAATAATTGTGAACGAATTCATACAACCTGTATTTGATGCCAATGGTGAATTAAAATTTGAAACTCCTTTTAAACAGTTAATTTTCAAATCATTTACCTTGTTAAATAATTTTCTCAATTACGAAACTCATTTTCAAAAATCATTTTATTTCTAAAAAAAATATATATATATATATATATATTTTCTTAGAAATCCAAGTTCTAATTCACCATTGTCACCCCTAATAAATTACGGGTTTGCAATTTGTTCCCCAATAATGGCTCTTAAGCCACTCATTCCCTGTCTCGGCCATTTATCACCCTTGATAATATGCCTGACAAAATGAGACATAAACATAAAAAATAAAATAAAAATATTTTTTTCCCAAATAATAAGCGGCCAACTTAAATAACTTAGCAGATAACTTTAGATTAAATAGGTAACCGTTCTTTGAATGGACGGTGTAGGGTGCTAATACCTTCCCTACCCGTAATCAAACCCCCGAACTTAAACTCTGGTACGCAGATTCTTTCTATAGGTGTCCAATCGCACCATTTCATTTTTAATGGAAAAATCGATTGGTGGCGACTCCCAAAATTTCTCATTTCTCTTTAAACCCTTTTTTTGAGTTTGCCTAATTTCGCAACTTTATTTTGTTTTTCTCCCTTTGGGGACGGTTGCGACAGATGGCGACTCCACTGGGGAGACTTTAGAGGGTTAAGCCTTAAATTTAATTTCTGGTTATCTGATTTTTCTATTGTGTTGGTCCTATTTATTTTGTTTGTCTTATTCATTGCTCATTCCCATTATTGCATGATAAGCATTGTTTTATTTGCTCATTTGCATCATTGCATGTTGTTTACTTCATATGCTTTTTAAATGTGATTTGTGAATGGTTGGTCTGCATGTTCCCTTCCACACACTTTGCACCACACTGGCACACACAAGCTCTCTACCCGAGCTCAATACCTTGTAGGCTAGATAGAGGGAAAAGTAGTGTTGCCTTGTGAGACTTTCGATCTCCGTATAGGCACATGAAACCCCTTCACTCAAATTGAACCCATTCCGTTCGTAGCCTGTCATGGGCAAGGATTGGGGACCTTGCTAGTCAAAGTGTTGGCGATAGCAGGGGCAATTTGGGAACCTCTTGTCCATTAAGGGTCATAGAACTCAAGCCATCACTGATTAAGATGACCTTAGAGCCACCCTGGTTTATAGAACTTATCCTTTAGGATATGACATCAAACCTAGGGATACCATTTTCATAGGGCACATGAGGGAACTATTTCCACCTCACTTTCATATTTCCTTTAAATAAATCTTGGCTACTGGTTTGTTTGCTAAAACGACAATCAGTTGCCGTTCTCCAATAATTCTGGGAGGTCTTCTAGACCAAAACAACCTAGTTGTATTTTAGTAAACAAACTCGATAGCAAGCATGTTTTTGTGCATTTCATTAATTTGACATTTTTGTGAAATAAATACAAGGACTCTGGTAAAAGGCTCCCTTGTTTCCGCAACAATCCTCGAAGGGACTCGCCCGAACGGAAATCATGGATGAATTTGCGCAGAAGAATGTTGAGGAAGAGCTCAAAAGTGATTTTAGCCAACTGAGGTGTCAAATGAACAAGATCTTGGAGCTTCTACAATCTTCTGAGAAACAAAAAGGCACAAATGGGACACTCCAAAGAACAAATGAAGGAAGGCAAATCCCGCCCACCCATCCACCTAGCTTTATGCCAAATCCTTTCCAACCACAAATATTGATCCCTCAATATATTGGTGCACCACCACCTATTTTCAACCAACATGGCTCCATGCAATTACCTCCTCATAACCCACCACACCAACAAGCAATCGATTCCTATGATGTGTCATTTGTGCAGCCAAATGTCCATTCCTTCCCTGGTACCCATAAAGTGGTATACTCGCAATCAATGCATCAGCCTTATCATCGTTTCGTGCCACAAGCCGAAAAGTCAAAACCCAATGAGAAGTTAGAATTGCTTGAAGGAAGACTACGAGCCATAGAAGGGGAAGGCGATTTTGGCATCATGAATGCTTTGGAGCTTTCTCTTATTCCCAATGTGGTTATTCCTCCAAAATTTAAAGTGCCAGATTTTGACAAGTACGAGGGCACCACCTGCCCTAAGAATCATTTGATTATGTACTGTCGAAGGATGACCTCTTGTGCCCATGATGACAAGCTGCTTATCCATTTCTTTCAAGATAGTTTAACTGGGGCAGCCTTAAATTGGTATGCCCATCTTGATCGAGCTTATGTTCGATGCTGGAAAGACCTTGCTGATGCCTTCCTAAGGCAATATAAATACAACATTGACATGGCTCCAGATCGGCTACAATTGCAAAGCATGGAGAAGAAAGCTTCAGAAACTTTCGCAGAATACGCTCAACAATGGAAGGAAATAGCCTCTCAGGTAGAGCCACCATTGGCTGATAAGGAGATGATTGCCATATTCATTGATACTCTCCAGTCACCCTTCTACGATCGAATAGTTGGGAGTGTTTCGTCAAATTTCTCAGATATGGTCATCATAGGAGAAAGGATTGAAAACGGGATAAGAAATGGAAGGATTGCTGATAATTCAATCGGGGTGGACTATACAAGGACACTTTTGCCAGAAGCAGAAGATGATGAGGTACACGTAATGACATATGGCCGGGGGCATCGGGAAAGACCCACCCACAGAAAGCCTAGCCATATACCTATCATACCTCCACAATCATTCCAAAAACTTTATCCACACATTGCTACCACTTCACCTACTCAATACGCTCAAACTTACCACACATTAACACCTAACCAAGCACCATATTCCCTCCAATATCAATCATCCACCGCTCCACAAATAGTTGGGCCTTGGTTTCAAAACCTCAACCTTAGCCAGAGAGAAGCCCAAAGTGATCAAGACACTAAGCTTTTTCAACACGACCCCATCCCTAGGGCAAATACTGAGCTATCACCTCATTTTGAGCACAACACTATGGTAGTCCCTTGCCCGGTGAAGCCTTTGGAAATCCCATATCCAAGAGGATTTGATCCTAACAGGCAATTCGGTCACCAAGGTTCATGCTAGAGCTTCTGCCTCAAAAATCACACGTTGGGATTAGTGCTTGCAGTCAAAGATGACCATCTCATTGGGTAAAATTTCGACATGATGCCAATGTCTCTCTAGCCGTCAGAGCTCACCAATCGAGTAATCGTCATGCATCCTCTAACTCTAGAGTTTCATTCGAGTAATCCTTGGTACTAATCCTATGGCTCTGCCCAAAGCCTTAGAGTGACATTTGTAAAAAGGGCTTGCATGTTTACATTTCAGTGATGTTATCGTGAATAAATGCATTCTACAACTCTCAAATATGACTTTTCCAAAAAATTCTCCTTTTTCTTGTACAAAAAATAAACAACAAACAAACAAAACTTCCACACTCACTTACTCGTTTTGCTTTCTTAAGCTTAGCTTTACTTACCTTTGTTAATTCGATTCTGCAAGTGATATTCTTGAAAATGACATTGTTATGATCTCGAGTCATAATTTTGATCACCCTCATTTATTGCATGGATAAAGACAATGAGGATGATTGCGAGCCTTGTCTTAAAATGGCTAAACAAGAAGCCAAAGAAAGTCAAATCCTTAGAGAGCTCTCCGAATTAATGGATTTCAGGATTGAGGTTGATCAAGAAAGAAGAAGACCCCAGTGCAAATCCTTACAATTGCAAAACATTCTAGTTGAGTTGTTGACATTGTTCCTGTCCAAGGATGAAATGGTCTGTCATGATGCAAAAAGGCTGTCGCAATCATCGAAAAGACTCTGTTCATTACTCTATGCAGCACTCTCTGTAATGAAGCGATATTCCTGATCCTCATAAGATTGGAATCATGAACTTGCCACTTTCCAAAAAGGAAAATCAAGTGCAATCAAAAGGTGTCATGCCGAAAAAAAAACCAAAAAAAGAAACCAAAATATATATAGCTCGCTAGGTTGGAAATCTAAAAAGCCAACCTAGGCAAAAATTAGAGCAAAAAAAAAAAAGAGCAAAAATATATATAGCTCGCTAGGTTGGAAACCTAAAAACCCAACCTAGGCAAAAATTAGAGCCACAAAAAGAGCAAATATATATATAGCTCGCTAGGTTGAAAACCTGAAACGGCGACCTAGGCAGAAATTAGAGCAACAAAAAATAGAAAAATACCCGTGGGGTTGAGTGCTCAGAAAAAATAACCCAAGCAAAATTAGGGTAAAACAAATAAAAAGGATGACACCACTTGATTGCAACCAATGAAGGAAGTTTTGGCCAAGTAAAAAAAAAAAAAAAAATTTCAACAATGACAACCTAGCCGAATCATAAAAGCTGGGGCAACACAGATCCTTGGAGATCAATTTTGAAGTGCTCACATAGCTTCAAACTGGGTAATTCAAAATCATTGAAGCCAATTTTGGACTTGCTCATACACCTCAAAATTAGGGCAAATCAAGTTCAAGAATGCCAATTTTTGAAGTGGTCACGAATCTGAAAACTGGGGCAACAAGCACCCAGAGATCAATCTTTGAAATGCTGACATAGCATAAGACTGGGGCAATACAAATTCTTAGAAGCCGATTATGGGGTTTTCAAGATTGAACTCAAGAGTGAATAATAATGATCATTCCAAATAATATCACTGACAGAATTGAAGAATCTTATTTCATCATTTCTTCTTGTAGACTCTTATCATTCAAACATTAAACCCCCATCATAATTGTTCCCTTTCTACCTCACTTCTCTTTGCAACCTATTGATGTGCATTTTTCATTGTAGCATATACTGAAATATGAAACTTGCATTAACACTACAATGTGTATTGAGAATTACTTTGATGATATCAAAAGGTTAAGAGAAGCATGACGAGTTTTACTCAACCAGGAGGAATAACCAGAATCACCATACTCAAGGATGATCATTGAATGAAGAAACATTCTCCAATATAGATTTGAAGCTAGGTGTATAAATGCCGAGACAAATCACAGAGCTAGTCAGCATGTTTTGCTCTTGTTCATCCATAAATCCACTCAGAAGATAGTCCCTATGGATTGCGAAAAAAAGGGAGCCTATCAAAAGTCCAAATGTTTTAAAGAATTGGCATACATTGCATTGTGCATCATTTCATGCAGTAAACCAAAAATTATTTCAACCTCAGCCTATTGAGGTTGCCTGTACATCTTCTGTCCAAACTTTGTGGGTCCCTGTACCCATCTCTTTACTTTTCTGGGTCCCCGTACCCACTGCCTTTACCTTTCGGGTTCCCATGCCCATTACCTTAGCTTTATGGGTCTCTGTACCCATGTCTTTAGCTTTCCGGGACTCTGTGCCCGTTACCTTTACTTTTTATGGGTCTCCGAACCCATCTTTTTACCTCGCGGGTCCCCGTGCCCGCTATCTTTAGATTTGTGGGTCCCTGTACCCATCTCTTTTTCAGGTTCTCGTGCCCGTTACCTTTAATTTGTGGGTCCCCGTACCCATTGCCTTAATTTCTAGGTCCCCGTACCTATCTCCTTACCTTCCGGGTCCCCGTACCCACCACTTCTATTTTCTGGGTCCCCATACCCATTGCCTTTACCTTCTGGGTCCCCGTACCCATCTCATTGCCTTTATCTCTTGGGTCCCCGAACCCTTTACCTTCCCTTCGGGTCCCCGCGCCCATCGCTTATTCCTTTAGGTCCCCGTATCCATTGCTTTTAAGTTAGGGTCTCCGTACCCACTGTTTTATCTTCGGGGTTCTCATACCCATTGCTCTTACCCTTCGGGCCCCCGTGTCCATCGCTTTTACCTTCTGGGTCCTCGTACCCATCTTTTACCTTGCGGGTCCCTGTGCCCGTTACCTTTACTTTTTGGGTCCCCGTGCCCATTACCTTTGCCTTCTGGGTGCCTGCACCCATCTCTTTTCTGGGTCCCCGTGCCCGTTGCCTTAGCTTTGCGGGTCCCGTGCTCATCGCTTTTACTTTCTGGGTCCCCGTACTCATTGCTTTTACCTTCAGGGTCCCTGTACCTGCTTTTAACCTTCGGGTCCCCGTACCTACTGTTTTTGTCCTTCGGGTCCCCATATCCGTTACCTTTACTTTTCTGGATCCTCGCACCCATCGCCTTTACTGTTTGGGTCCTCGTACCCGTTGTCTTACCTTTAGGGTCCCTGTACCTGCTGTTTTACTCCTTTGGGTCCTCGTACTCGTTGTCTTACTCTCTCGGGTCCTGTATCTATTGCTTTTATCATGTGGGTCCCCGTACCCATCTTTTTACTTGTTTGGGTCCCCGTACCCGCTACCTTTACATTTCTGGGTCCCTGTACCCATTGCCTTTATTTTTTTTAGGGTCCCCGTACCCATCATTTTCATTTTCTGGGTCCCCGTACCCATTGTCTTTACTATCTTCCGGGTTCCTGTACTAGCTGTTTTATTTCTTGGGTCCCTGTACCCATCGCTGTTTTATCTTTTGGGTCCCCGTACCCATTGACTTTATTTTTTCAGGGTCCCCGTACCCATCATCTTCACTTTCTGAGTCTCCGTGCCCATTGTCTTTACTATCTTCCGGGTCTCTGTACCCGCTGTTTTATCTCTTGGGTCCCTGTACCTACCGCTGTTTTATCTTTTGGGTCCCCGTACCCATTGACTTTATTTTTTCAGGGTCCCCGTACCCATCATCTTCACTTTCTGAGTCTCTGTGCCCGTTGTCTTTACTATCTTTCGGGTCTCTGTACCCGTTGTTTTATCTCTTGGGTCCCTGTACCTATCGTTGTTTTATCTTTCAAATCCCCGTACCCATTGCCTTTATTTTTTTTCAAGGTCCCTGCACCCATCATCTTCACTTTCTGGGTCCCCATGCCCATTGTCTTTCCTAGCTTCCGAGTCCCCTGCACGTGCTTTATCTCATGGGTTCCTGTACCCATCAATCACTTTTCGGGTTCACGTGCCCGTTGGTTGTTTTTGGTATTCTTGCACTCGTTTCTTCCACACCCGGACAAAATACTTGTTCATATCTTTACTCTGTCCTTACATTGATAATATAAAAAACTATGGTTATTCATATTCTCTAGTAAGAAACAAGTAAAGAGGGGCAACTGTGAACACCGTATTTTGTCAAACACAAAATTTTTTTCTTTATCCAATTTACTCTCGAAGTGAAAAATTCCAAATAGATAAAATTATTTATTAATTAGTCACCTAATTTAAACAAAATCCAAAAAAAATATAAAAAAATATAAAACTACAAAAAATACAAAAATTACAAAATCCAAAAAAAATACTAAAAATAGAAAAATGCAAAAGAATTACAAAATACAAAAAGATTCAAAAAAATAATAATAATGAGAATACAAGAGTACAAAAAGATGAAACCCAATATCCCATGGACCCATTAGCCAAAGCCCCAAAATCTTCTAAGCCCATTTCCTCTTCCTAACCCCAAACCGGCCCAAACCCAACCCGGTTCGGTTTGCCAACCCGACCCGGTTCCCCTTTTTCCTCCTTCCCCTTGCCCTAGCCGCCCCACTTCATCCCTTCCCTCTGGCTCCACGCGCGCTGCACCTCCAAGCAGGCCACGCACGCCCGACCGCCTCTGCTCCTGCTCCACTCCATGGCCGCTGGCTGCACCAGCAAGCGCGCTCCACGTCCTCCACTCCATTACCCGGTGCCCCTGCCTCGTCCTTCCCTCAGCAGCGAGCCATGCCGCGCACCAGCACGCTGCCACCAGCGGCACGCATCCACCACTGCACCACAGCCACGCCCGACCACTTCACTTTCCCTGGCCCTTCACCCTTCTGCTGCGCTGACAAGATACCGCACCAAGCCTTTTCCCCCTGCTCCCTTGATCCTCAGCAACGGCAACAGTAGAGTTTTTTTTTTTTTTTTTTAAATAAATTTAGTTATTTATTATTATTATCTTTATTTTTTTGTTTAAGGGTTTGAAATTTCTGTATAAATAGAGGCCATAGGTTTCGGCCAAAGGGGGAGAATAAAAAAAATTAAAAGGGATTCCTGGTTTCTTCCGTTGGAAAATTTGGGGATTGGATTTTTCTCTAAGTATAAAAAATATATCTTCTAAATTGCTATTGAACATAGAGAGTGAAGGGGAGGATTTTACCGAATTTGTGTTCTGAGTGGGAGAGTTTTAGAGATTTATGGTAAAAGGTTACAAGAGATAGAAGGAACCGAAGCTTGAGATTTTTGGAGAAGAAACTACATCAAGTACTCTTGCTACAACAAAGGACTGCTTCCTTGGGTAACCTTCTGATTTATTTCTTTTTTTGTTTTGAGAAGCGTAGCTCATTAGAATCAGATCTGTATTTGAGCTGTATATTTTAAGACTCGTGATTCTGGTTTGTTTGTCTATTGATTTCTCTTAGCCTGTGACACCACACCATGATCTGTATCCACGTCTGGCTGAATATTAATTTTTGGTGAAGATTTAGATAATGATATTAGGGTTGTCTCGTGAGTTTTATGGTATCAGCTTGTTCACCTAGTTCATATATGCAACCATAGGCAAATGAATACATGTGTGTTGATATTTTTGAATGGGCCTGTTTGATTGAGTTATGCTTGGATATGCTCTAGTGGATGGATATCCTTTATCTTCTGTAATGATCTTGAAAATGAATTGCAAGTTGTTGGTTCTGACTTGGATTGTTTGGTAACCATATAGGATTGTTTAGCAAATTCTGGGTCAGTTTGTCTAGTGCTTCTGCTCTGGATGGCTTGAATGGTTCTGGTTTAATTCAAAACTGCAACTGGGAATGTGTAATGATTCTGATTTGTTAGCAACTCTGGTTTGGATTGTTAATGATTCTGGTTTAATTCAAGACTGCACCTTGGTGTTTTTGTAGTGATTTGAGTTTGTCTGGTGATTCAGATTCAGTTTGCTTAGTGATTTTGACTTGTTGATACTGAATCATATAGTAAATGTGATGTGGGTTAGCCTGTTAATCACCTCAAAGCAAGCATCTCAGGGGCGTTCTAGTTAATATATTTTTTTGAGATGCCAATAGTGCAGTGACTGTTTCTGTTTGGATTTCGTTTTGGTCCGAGGTCTTTAATTTTCTCATAGGTCCAGGTTCTGTTTTGAAGTTCAAGATTTGGATAATCCCATTCTGGTTTTGTGTCTATGTTGAAACTTGTTTATTTATTTACTTTGTTTTTGGTTATGTGAATACAAAGTTATGGTTTCTTTTTGGTGGCATATAGACATGTTGAACCAATGTTGATTGATCGTGGTTAGAATGTCTGGATATCTGTGTGTTGGGTTTTCATGATTCCACGTCTAATATGGAACTGATGTTTGAACTAATTTTATTAGTTTCATACTGGTATATGCACTCATATCTCATAGCCCGGTTTTTATTTTGAGTCTTGGGCTTTTGGTCGTGGAACAATTTCATTAACTTGCCAAGTACTTCTAAAAAGTGTGTGGATAAGTGGGCTTCGTGCCTTGTGCAATTTCAGGATGTAAACATGTTTGTTTTAACAATAAAAAAAAAGGGTGGAAAGAGAAAAGCAAAAGAGAGAAGATAAAAAAAAAGAGATAAGAAAAGAAAAGAAAAGAAAGGGTAAAGCAAGCAAGATAGGATAGAAATTAAAATATAATAAAAATTGAGATACGGGAATTGAAGGAAATAATTGGGCTTTATGGTGTTAAATGTAAAAAAAAAAAACGAATCTGTTTCACTTGCTTGCTTGAATAAATAAAAGGACTAATGTGATTATTATAATCCTAGAATGATGGCTAGTGTAAGGTATTTAGTCTATTTCTTTGTTTACTTACGTGTTCAAACACGCTTTCATGTTTGTTTTTTTAATTGGTGTAAAATAAATCATTAATTATGGTATAAGATTCAAATAAGAAGACGATTAAAAATATGTTGTGATGGTAACATTTTTTAATCTTCTTGAGGTAAGGGAATTCTTTATAGTTTTGCCAGGAGCGTTGGCGGGGCTATAAATAATCTCTAAGAAAAATCATATTCCATTATTAATTTTGTTACAATTTAATTTTCTATTTTTGTTTTTTGTGACTTAAAATGATGTTCCATAAAAATCATATTTAATTTATCACGCTGCAATTCATTTTAAATATTAACCCCTCACGCAACATTTTAAAACTGGCCGATGACAGAAATTGGGAGAGGATCGGGAGTCTGATCAACTAAACTCTTCCCAGTATTCTTGAGGCATTTATATCAGATTTTGCCAGGAGTGCTGGCGGGGTCTGATTCCCAAAAATAATAAAAATAAAAAATATTTTTCAAAATCATAAAACAAAAATATTTTTTAAATTAACAAAAATAACACAAAAAAAATAATTGTGAACGAATTCATACAACCTGTATT
The DNA here is from genome assembly GCA_023212625.1 of Styphnolobium japonicum. Classification (NCBI taxonomy): domain Eukaryota; kingdom Viridiplantae; phylum Streptophyta; class Magnoliopsida; order Fabales; family Fabaceae; genus Styphnolobium; species Styphnolobium japonicum. The sequence continues at coordinate 5,236,117 of JALBWW010000013.1, forward strand.
TGATACCAATGGTGAATTAAAATTTGAAACTCCTTTTAAACAGTTAGTTTTCAAATCATTTACCTTGTTAAATAATTTTCTCAATTATGAAACTCATTTTCAAAAATCATTTTATTTCTCAAAAAATATATATATATATTTTCTTAGAAATCCAAGTTCTAATTCACCATCGTCACCCCTAATAAATTACGGGTTTGCAATTTGTTCCCCAATAATGGCTCTTAAGCCACTCATTCCCTGTCTCGGCCATTTATCACCCCTGATAATATGCCTGACAAAATGAGACATAAACATAAAAAATAAAATAAAAATATTTTTTTCCCAAATAATAAGCGACCAACTTAAATAACTTAGCAGATAACTTTAGATTAAATAGGTAATCGTTCTTTGAATGGACGGTGTAGGGTGCTAATACCTTCCCTACCCGTAATCAAACCCCCGAACTTAAACTCTGGTACGCAGATTCTTTCTATAGGTGTCCAATCGCACCATTTCATTTTTAATGGAAAAATCGATTGGTGGCGACTCCCAAAATTTCTCATTTCTCTTTAAACCCTTTTTTTGAGTTTGCCTAATTTCGCAACTTTATTTTGTTTTTCTCCCTTTGGGGACGGTTGCGACATAAGACACTAGGAATTGGCTTGTGGTGAGGGACTCAGATAGCTTTCAAGAGGTCACAAAATTCAAAATCATGGTGGTAAATTACTAGAGAATAGAATTTCATAGGTTGTGTTTGGAATCAATTAAAAATAAAATTGATTTGATTTGATTTGATTTAAAATTAATTTTTATATTTAGAATTCATTATAAAAAATTAGATTTAAATTGATTTAAAAATTAATTTTTATGTTTAGAATTCATTAAAAAAGGAATTGATTTTATTTTATTTTATTATTTGATTTTTTTAACCTTGTATCATTGTGAATGGTATTGTTAGGTTAGAGAGATAAAATAAACAAGTTAGTAACGATAAAATAATCAATCTAAATAATTAAATTTAGAATCAAATCAAACCAAATTTAAGTAGATTTCAAAATCAAATTAATTCATATTTTTTAACATTCTAAACACAATTTGACTTTTAAATCAAATCAAATTCCATTTTTTAACATTACAAATATACTCTGAAGGATTTGTTAGTGAAGATGGATCAATCAGAAGTCAGAACCGCCCTACCCAGAGAAAATGATGGTTGTCTTGGTTGGGGAAGTGCCACTGGTTCACTTCCTAGCAGAACCACCACAGTTAACATGGTGGGTTTGTCTTCTGGATCTTCCTACACGCATAGAAGCCCAACGTGCGTGCAACTTAGAACTTCATAGGCTGTACAAGATTCCAATAACACAGGATCCACAAATTCCAATTCTCTTCCTTCATTCCACAGCCTCCATGCCTATAATTGTTTGAATTAAACAGAACAATATCTTTTTTCACAATTGTGAATTTACTAGTTTGAATTAATAGAAGAGCAGTGGTAACTGAATCAAGTGCTTGATGAATGAAATTTATATAGGCCAGCAACGTCGGGGGCAAGTTCGGTTATATAAAAGCCGCTATTTCTTTTTCCGCTGATAATTTCAAGCAATATGACACCAAAGCTGAAAGTGAAACCATCAGATTTCAGAGAGAACGGCCCCTCCATTGCATACTCTGTAGCCATGTATTCACTATTTTGTACATCAGCATCATATGGGGTTTAAAGTTCAGTTCATGGAAAATAATATGGAATCTGAAGCATATATTTGACATCGACAGAAAATAAAAAGATGGGTAAAATTGGGCTTACTATGTTCCCACAACTATTTTGGTGTTTGCTTCTTTATGATTCTCATAAAATATTCTGGCCAAACCCTCCTTGTCCCAGCTTATTTGTATCAGAAAATTCATCAGTAGCTGCCTTAATGGTGGCTAAATTTATGAACAACAGTTCCTCATAGCTAATCAATTCTCCTTGTGTAATTGCTACACCCTTGGGGCTTGCCAACTCTTGTAGTAGCATCCTTTCGCTTTTTTCTTCGTCTGTTTTATTTTGTTTTTAAAAACACAAATAGAAATCAATATCAGTACTGAGGTTGGTAATTCTTATATCTTTTTTCGATGGTTAACAAAGTGTTCTAGAAGTTCACCTCTGTCTCTCCCCTGCTAACATTAACATTGATCCACATGTAGTCAACACAAACATCCAGGCCTTCCATTTCTCTCTTCCTTATAAATTGAAAGAAGCTGAGAACGAAATAGCTTGGATTGAGTTATAGCTTAAATTTGTAGCACAGAGAATTAAATTTCTTGTAGCTTTATGGGGAGAAACGATAATAATTTCCTGATGCATACATGCTAACATGCATTTAGTCAGATTCAAAAGCCTTACCTCTGCACTGACAGACCTCACTGTATCTTATCTCTTGCACCTATTCAGTATATCTTGGCTTGCTTTCTCAATGCATTCCTGACAAACTGTGGAGTTAGTGATATGATGGCATTTGTTCTAGCGCTTTAGCAAATGGGATGTTGATTTGAAGTTTCTTGAAGATGTCTAGAAATCTTGAAAACTGTTGGTCTTTGTCCTTCTTCAAATTCCCATGAGGATAAGGAACTCGAATGTAAGTTGGAATCTCTTGGCCTTTTTCCGAATCCACCAATAATTGCTTGTGAGTCTTCCTCAATGGATAGTTTTCATCAACCAACTTGCATTTATCTTTAAACAATTTGTCTTCCATGCCTTAATCTATTGGATCTTCTTTTTCCACATGAGTCTCCCCGTTCTCCTGTTGCATAATTTCACCTTCAATCTTTTTCTCTACTTCCTCTTTCGAATGCTCGACAACCACTTCCGTACTTTTCTTCACTTGTGGTGCTACCACTTTCCCACTCTGAATAGTGATTGCTTTACAATCTTCCTTAGGATTTTTCTCGGTGTCTCCTGAAATGTTCCTTGGGCTCTTTCATTCATTTGCTTTGCTAATTGGCCTACTGGATGTTCTAAGTTCTTAATTGAGGCCTCTTGGTTCTTCATTACTGCTTCTTGCCCTTTTATGAATTGAGCTAGCATATTCTCTAAGTGGCTTGTCTTGTCTTGGGGTGGCTTACTTTGAAAATTTGACTGAAAATTAGAACTTTGCCCTTGTTGTCCTTGTCTCCAACCAAAATTAGGATGATTACGTCATCCCGGATTATACGTATTGGAGAAGGAGTCGTTTCTTGGCCCTTGATTTCCCATGAAATGCACTTCCTCTTGCCCCGTGCTTCCTACACTTGGTACTTCACAATTACCATTTGCATGGTCACCTCCACAGAAATCACAAACTAATGGTTGTGCTTGGACAACTTGTGCTTGGGCATTATGAGCTTGAACAGAACCCAATTGTTTAGTAAGTGCAGCCATTTGTGCTATAAGAGCATTATACGCATCTAACTCCAAAACTCCTTTCTTAGGCATTAATCGAGAACTAGGCATTTGATAATCATTAGAAGCCATAGTCTCAATCAAGTCCCTTGATTCTTCAGGGGTTTTGAGGCTTAATGATCCGCATGCATTCGTTTCTATCATGCTTCTTATATTCCGGTTGAGACCATTACAAAAAGTGTATATTTGATGCCACAATGCAAATTCATGGTTGGGACAAGAATTGAGCATTGCCTTGAACCTCTCCTATGCTTCGTATAATGACTCTCTATCTTTTTGAGTAAAGGCATTGATTTCTGACCGAATCTTGATCATTCTAGATGGAGGAAAGAAACGAGCTAGGAACTTGCTTACCAAGTCATCCCAAGCTACTATGCTCCCTCGAGGTTGAGATTGAAGCCATGCTTTAGCTCTATCCCTCAAGGAAAAAGGGAAGAGCCTCAATCAGATAGCATCCTCTGAAGCTCCATTGATTTTTAAAGTGTCACACAATTCAAGGAATGAGCCGATATGAGCATGAGGGTCTCCGCTCTCTAATCCCCCAAATTGGTCCTGTTGTATGAGGTGAAGAAGTGACACCTTTATTTCAAAGTTATTTGCAGCCACCGCAGGTCGAACAATGCTCGTGGCACATCTTTCGGCAGTTGGAGCAGTATAATCTCCCATGGTCCTCCTTGGAGGACCATTCCCACCACCAGGTGCAGCCATTACAACTGTTGGTTCTTTTTAGCAGTGCGTTCGACTTCCGGATCGTATATAAGTTCACTCGGGTCGATTTTACCTCGCATACAAGGAAACAAGATGAATGAGAAACAAAAACTAATTCAGCACACACAACTTACAACTATAACAGAAATTTTTTGTAATAATTCTAGAAACACAAGGGAAATAAAAATAAAGAAAAATTAAAAACAGCAAAGATAAAAAAAAATGTCTAAATTAGCAGTCCCCTTTAGTACTTGTAATATTGGCACACTGATCCCCGACAACGGTGCCAAAAACTTGTTGGTCCTTTGGCAAGTATACCTAATCGCAAACAAGTAATACGGTAGTGAGACCGAAAATCGTCCTTAAGGATCGTGGACAAGCATCACTTCGCAAATTGAACTACTATTTAGAATTTCGTTTGGAGGGAAGGAAGCTCAATTGTAAACATACACTTTAACAAAGAGTAAAATGTTTTGCTTCTTTTTGGATTTTTATCAAATACTTGGCAAGCAAAGAGAGAAGTGTACGCAAATGAGATAAAAATTCGATTACACGTCATTAATCATGCAATGCAATGGCTATTAACACACTCTATCTTTTAATGATGAAGATCAATCCACTAAAGTACTAGAACCCTAATTCCTTAGGTGAATTAGCCTAAATTCCCAAAATAAAACCCTAATTGCTTAGGTGGATTATGGAGAGAAAATACATGAAGCTCAAGGATCACTAGATCACCAACAAACCAAAATCTATTCCTAGCATCTTGATCTATTGGATGTTCAACTCAGTTCTAGACTTAGCATTAATTTTCCAATCTATTGCTAATTCACACAACAAATCAAGGATGATCAAACCAAGATAAGCATTATGCAAAGAGATTGAATACTCATAAGAAGATAAAAATATATTAAAACCAAAGTCTATTACAAGAAAATATCAGAGTTAATCATCCTCTAACCCCAACAAGAGTGGATTTAGCTAGACATAATGGAAGAAATTACACAAGAAAGGAAAATAGATAAATAAATCAAAACAAACTCTATAGGAATCCTTGTTCCAGCCCTTGAGAATAAAACTTCATTCCCCTTTTTGGTCTCCGGCTGTCGTCGAACTCCCCCCCATTTTTACCTAAAAGATGTATTTATATTCAATGTAAAAAATGGGGGTTGCACTGAGCCAAGCATTTGTTGCGCTCAGCCAAGCACTGGTCATTTTACGTGAATCCTCTGGAGCTTTTGCGCTCAGCCAAACCCTAGCTGCGCTCAGCCAAGGTCTTCCAGAATGGGAACAAATTTTTCTCTTCTCTTGAGCTGAGTCAAGCTTTTACTTGGCTCAGCCAAACCTTCCAGCATGCAATTTAGGCCTCCAATGGTCTTTGATCCAACTCGTTTCACCAATGCAACCTCCTGTAACAATCAAAAGCAAATCAAAAAGACTAAAAACAACCAAAATACACTACCAAGCAACTATCCTAACAAACAAACGAAAAACAAAGCAATAAATGGGGTAAAACAACTCTAAAAAGTTTACAAGAGCAACAAAACTACCCAATTAAAACACTCAATAACTAGTAAAATGGTAGATTATCAATTACTATTAGAATGATAAAAAAAAAAAACTCAATATATAAAGAAATGAGAAAGCCTTGGATTTCGCTGAGTCATAGGTTCATGCTTAAAACTGGCCAAAAGTGAATGGTCACTAAACTGATTATGGCAGCCGATTATTATAACTACTCAGTACAATTTTCTAAGCAATGTTATCCTTAATGATAAACCAACGCAATTCCTATTCCATTGGCCAGCAGTTAACATACTGAAGTCAAAGTGCAAAAACCAATGTTCTTGATAGTGATGCTTGTGCATAAATTCACCTCATGTAGTTACTATTAAACACCCTTCTGTCGTATTTGGAATTTTATTTAGACAATCGACAAATTCACAAAACTTTGGTCTTGGCCCCGCTCATCTTTTTGTGGCTATCCACTTTGGAATTTATATGCAACAACTTCTACAACCCGACCTATGCTCACATGAACTCATTTTTGCATCTTATCAGTCTACAACAATATGTAGATGATACTCACAAATTTTTCAGAGTTGTCCCTGGCCTCTACTCACTCCATGTTACAATTTTTGTCTCATTTTTAATGAAACTCATAAAACTAACCGAAATAAGGTTTATAATATGTTCTGTAAACTTCAAAAAGAATTTGATGTAAGTAACTGGAATTCGAAACCCATGTGATAGACATGAAATAAGAATTCTTATGCATAAGTAGGTCCACACATTAGCTTATGTACATTTTACAACTAAATCCCAAATTTAAGAACATTAAATTTTGCCTCCATAACCATAATCCATATAGTATAGAATACAACCAGGGAGGTTTCAATTTCAGTTCACTGGGTAAATATATCAAAAACAGTTGAGAAATTGACTGAGCATTCTTCATAATCTGGCTCATTATGATCGTTAACTTTGAATCTCCCTACAGAGAAAGGTGGTCAATCTGGTTGGCCAAGGGTTGCTGATTCATTCTTCAACATTAAAACAACGGAAAACATGGCTGGCCTTTCATATGAATCTTCTTGAACACACAGCAATCCAATATTCATGTGTCTTAAAAGTTGATCTTCAGGGCATGAATCAGATAACAAGGAATCCTTTAACCCTAGCCCATTTCCCTCATTCCACAGATGCCATGCCTGCAGAATGATTCATGATGTTAAGCAATCAATGGTCACACATATAGTAGGTTCCGAGGCTGCACTTACAAATGCTAGCAGGCTAGGAGAGTTTCGTCTCCTGTTATGATCTCAAGGAGGCGTGAGAAATTGATAGATTGGATGGATTTTAGATTGGATCATAATGGATAGATAAAAAATCAACCACTAATCCATTTGAAATTTATTAAAAAATTGTTAAAATCATTCAAACCACTAATTTTAATAGATGGATATTCAATTCATCTATTAATCTATTTTAATAGATAAGATGGATGAATTTCTGAATCATTTATTTAAAATTATTTTATTTTAAAAAAATTATGTCTAAAGAAATTCTTTCTTTCTCTCTCTAAAAAAAGTAATTTTCTCTCTCTAGAAAGTAACTTTCTCTCTCTAGAAAAAAATTAATTTTCAATCTCTAACAAAAATAAGTTTCTCTCTAAAAAAATATTTTTCTTTAGAAAATTTTAATGTTCTCTCTCTAGAATTTTTTTCCTCTCTCTAAAAAAAGTAAGTTTCTCTTTTTAGAAAAATTAATTTTTTCTCTAGAAAAATTTTGATTTTCTCTTCCTAAAAAAAAGTTAATTTTCTCTTTATAGAAAAAGTAAGTTTCTCTCTCTAGAAAAAAGTTAATTTCTCTTTATGTAGAAAAATTAATTTTCTCTCTAAAAAAAATAAGTTTCTCTCCCTAAAAAATTGATTTTCTCTCTCTAAAAAATGATTTTCCCTCCCTAAGAAAAAGTTGTTTATCTCTCTGTACAAATTTTTTTATTTTTCTCTCTCTAGAAAAAGTAAGTTTCTTTCTTTAGAAAAAATTGATTTTCTCTTTAAAAAAAATTTAATTTTCTCTACGTAAAAAAAGTAAGTTTCTCTCTCTAAAAAAATTTAATTTTTTCTCTCTCTAAAAAAAGTAAGTTTCTCTCTCTAAAATAGTGTATGTTTCTTTCTCTAGAGAAAAAATGATTTTCTCTCTCTAGAAAAAATATTTCTCTATCTCTCTAAAAAATGAATGGGTTAAGGTTTCAGATGAGTTATGAGTTAGTTATATCTCAAATAAGTTATGAGTAAGTTAATAATTGGATATGCAATGGATATTGGTCTCAATCCATTAATCATCCATTAACTAACCTGATCCAATCCATTTAATTTATTATTATTATTAGATGGATTTGATTAAATTTAGACATGAATAAATGGATCATTTTGACACCCCTAATCTCAAGCAATAGTACTCCATAGCCATAAACATAAGATTTTATGGAATATAATCCCTCCATAGCATACTCTGGAACCATGTATCCGCTGAAAATTGAAAGTAGTGAAGTCATAGACCTTAGGTTAAGCAAGTAAATATAGAGGTTATTTCGGTACCTATCTTTTTTTTAGGGTATCGATATCCAGGGTGAGTTGTCAAGCATTCATTAATTGTTATTTATATTTAATAAACTTTCAAGCATTTATTGTGAAACCAAGATTCAATAAATAATTGACAACTCACTATGAATACCAAACCCATCAAGGTATCATAACAACTCTAAAGTAAATATATATAAAGGAGAAATGTCCATGAAAGGAACTAAGTTCTTACTATGTGCCAACTATTGTAGAAGTGTTAGCTTCTCCTCCACTTCCTGCAAATATCCTGGCCATTCCAACATGTCATAGTCCAGCAACACATTACTTGCTTTTAGGTCCCTATGAATTAATTTTAGTCGAGAATCTTCATGAAGATAAAGAATTCCCCTTGCTATTCCACTTATTATATTAAGGCGTTTGCTCCAATCCAGCTGTGCACGTTGCTTTGAATCTATCCATATAAATGGAAAATATGTATATACGAAATTCCCTATTGTTGTAAAATGAATATTTATAATCAATCTATTTAGTCCTTGCCGTATTTTATTCCAATCTAATTGGTTGTTCCATCCTTAAAAAGGGCAAAACAGATAACTTACTAAAAAGGACGTCATCAAGGCTACCATTGGGCAGAAATTCATATACTAGAAGCTTTTCTTCTCCATCTACACAAAATCCCAAAAGCCTTACAAGAATTTTGTGTTAAAGTTTCATTATCAGTAGAACCTCGTTTATGAATTTCTTTGAGCCCTGCTCAGAGCAGGTTGATAGCCTCTTGATTGCTACTTCCTGACCATCACTTAATATCCCCTGGAAAAATAATTTGTCTATGAACTTTTCTGTGATAAATATTAATGAAAAAAGGGAATATAAATATTTAGTGTATTAGCTTGAATACTATTACCTTGTAAACAGGGCCAAAGCCACCTTGGCCAAGCTTATTTGAATCAGAAAAGTTTTTGGTAGCCACACAGAGAGATCCAAGATCAATATGAGGGAAGTCCTCAGGCATCTCGACATTTCTTCTTGGAAAATTATGATGATGAAACCTTGTTTGGCCTCTGCTGACCAAAGCTATGAAGATTGATCATATGACTGTCTATTCCATTCTTACCTAAAGACAAGGACAAAGTGAGTTAAGAGGAGAAAAGAATTTAGAAACTTAAACATACCATCTTATAACAACTTACTTCTCTGATTTCTTTTCTTGACAAAGTACATGCAGCAACTGAAAACTATTATTGCCAAGCCTGCCGCAGCTATAATGCCTGTAATCATCCATATTTTGCTTGTACTATCTGCATGAGGGCCAATCAAATGATGCAGCTTTAAATGATTATAGCTTATAATATGTTTAAGACCATTGTTCCAAAGTGACTTGAAACGCTTACTTTTGCCTTTCTTGTTGCCGGTTGAAGAACCTGTAGGTTCAGATGATGCTCCATCATAAAACGGGTAAAATTCATATCTTAAATAACAGCTACGACTTAGAACTCTGGCACCGATGGAGGCATAGCAACAACCTGGTATATCTCTTATGGAACTTTTCAGGCACCTACTGCAATCATTAGCTGATAAATCTCTGGTGCACTGCACTAAGGCATATATTGTTTTATCTTCAAAGGGGACTTCTCCGGTAGCATACGTGTTTGCTGAAAGATTAAAATATGCCATCTGAGTAAGATTATTCAATATCTCATTCACAGCAGACTCAAATTTCTCTGGTTCTGAAATATTCTGTACATTGTCCTTGCCAATGTTCCCTGTGACATTCAATTTGCCCAAAAAATTGTTACTAGAATAACGTAATTGGCAGACATCCTCCCAAACAACAGCTTCTTCTGCTTGGGGACAGAGTTTGACAACGTCCTCTATTGCCGTGGCTATGCATTTCTGGCAAGTTTTATTTGAAACATAGTCGAGGCACATGTAGAGGCCATAAACTCTGTCTGGGTCAATCCCAGAAGAAGCATTATAGGATCTGGACATTGAAGCATTGGAGGGTAGAGAAAGAGGAGGTTGTTTAGATTGTTTTGAAAGGAACTTCCATTTGCATAGCTGCTGCTTGTTGAACAAATTTCGTAAGGAGGGTCAGCAAAGGCAACGTCTGAAGGGAAAGCAAGAGGACAAAAAAGAAGCAGGAACTGAATGGATTTGGAAACCATTGGAGAATGAACCATTTCTTCCTTCTGAGTGCTTATTCAGAATCAGAACTTGGCTGTTCTATTTCTTCTCTCAGGCTTATTAATTATTAAAAGAAGATGTTACAATTACACAGATGCAAATAAGCTGGGGGTTAACTCAAACTGATCAAAGGCAAATAACTAGGCATTACTCCGGTACCCATCTTTTTTTTTCAAGGTACCGGTACCCAGGATGAGTTGTCTAGCATTCATTAGTTGTTATTTATATTTAATAGACTCTTTAACATTTATTGTGAAACTAACAGTCAATAAATTATTGACAACTCACCCTGGGTACCAAACTCATCATGGTACTATAGCAACTCCCCAAATAACTATGACCATGGCAAGGTTGGAGTTGGACTTCAATGCCACAGCTGTAATTTCCAAGAACACGTTTCTGCTTGTACTTGTTATTAGAGTTATTATGTTCGAATATTGTGATAAGCAAGCAAAGTAATTAATTTACTTAAGTCAGAAATGTTAAGTAAGCCGTATCCAGATTTTAGAGTTGAAAATTGAAATGAATTGTTTTCTTGACTATAAGCTCCAATCAGTGTGCAGATATTTAGTGTTTAAAGAATATAAATAAGTTACATCCCATGATCCCAGCATAATAGATAAGCAAGACATATCACTGGTGATGATTAAAAAAATGCCAATTTGTTTCAATACCATGCTCGCCAGACCAGACATGGCAGAACTGATTTACCAGCTGCATTAATGTTCTATTTTATTTCCTTTATCCCTTTATAAGAAGACAAGTTTCATTTCAAAAAAATAAAAATAATATTGCTCCATTGCATCTTTAGCTTTTCCCCATATATTTTACTCGCTACAAAACAATACTCAGAGAACTAGTATGTCTTGATTTTGCATCGTTAAAAACGAAAAAAGAAAAATTGTAACGTGATTCACAGTATTATCGGATTTGTATATCCTCCTTTTTATTAAGAACATGAAAATTTCATGTTATGAATGAGAGGGAAAGATACAAGTTAGTTTCATGGAAAATTGGTAGAATGGTAGATCGTTGTACTAAAAAAATTAATTAATAAAAATGAATAATTTCTTTTGGTAATGGTTTTTTTTTTTTGTCGTAAAGAATTTGTTTTTTGTTTCAATTTTATAAAGATTGAATGGCAAGGCCCACTCTTTTTAGGCCCACCTCTTCAAGTAACGGACTCATTTCACCCTGCGGAGCTTCGCAGTTCCGTTGAAGACTGCAAAGTGCAGAGCCATTACTCATTTTCCAATTCCACCATACAAACTTTGTCAGCAATGGCTTTGGTAGCCACTACATTTGGTTCGTCATCCACAAATCCTTGTCTCTGAAAGTATGCGGACAGAATTTGCTTAATGCCTTCTGTATTTATGTAATTCTGAATTTTAGATTTTGAAAATGCCCAGGAACTGGATTGCCTAAATTAAAACGTTGTTGTGCCAATTTAATGAATTTGCCTATTAAATTTTATTCTACTGAGGATAGATTATAATTTAAATCATGTATCTCCAAACCGTGGCAGATTTATTCTCAATATAATAATATAACAACAGATAATAATACAACAAAAATTGTGACCCTTGTATTAACGAGGAAAGAATTTAATTAGACTAGTTCCGTCAGTGGAATCATTGATATTATCAGGTTCCTTGCTAGTCATGTCGTCCTCTATTCTTCTACTCTTAAAATATGCTGGTTCATGAGGGGATGGCAAGTCGATTGAAGGGATGTTGATGTGGATGCATTTGATATGATATCTTCTTGGGAATAACATCCTTCCATGTTCAGATCCAATAGATCCAGTGGCGATTGGTCTGTCCATTTTGTCCAAGCCTACAATCTCCATTTGTCAAAACGAATCAAATCAGTCTCTACTCTATCTTTTCTACTTGAGATCAGAGAAATATAAGGAATTTAATACTCACATGTCTCCGTATGTCCTCAATACACCCTGATTCATACGAACAACCTTTCATCTTCCCATTAATAATCTCTAGGACCACGACTCCAAAACTAAAGAAAATTGTCCATGCATTGCATATTCTGGAGACATATAACCACTGTATATAAAACATCATTAATATTGGAATCTTAAAAATAAAAAACATATGAGAAAATGGATGAAGTAAAGTAGGAATGAAAAAACTTACTATGTCCCAACAATTCTGCTCGTATTTTCTTCAATTTGATTTGCAACAACAATTCTGGCCATACCAAAATCTGAGATTTTTGGATTCATATTACTATCTGTTGTACTTATACCACTTAGTAAACTTCAAGTGATCACAACAAGCACACAAATATGGAAATAGAAAAGTTGTGTAAAAACCAATATCAAGAGTGCAAAATAACAAAGTAAAGAAGAATAAAGAAAAACAACATACAAGATTTACCATGGTTCAGCCAATATAACCTACATCCAGCATTAGAGATCCTCCATTAAGATTACAACAAGATTACAAGTGTTGTTGGATCAAGCATTTCTAATAGGAACACCCTCCTATCAAACTTCTTAATCCCTTACTCTCTTGAACTCTCTCCCTCTTAACTGATAGTAAGAAATCACTTGAGAATGGGGGTTTAATCAAGTGTTACCAAAAACGAAATCTTCTACAACACACAAAAAAACTCAAAACACAGTAGAGATAAGCTGACTTATCAGTGACAGTGAGCTGGCTTATCTAAGTCAGAATTTGAAACTTAAACAGAGCATGCGCATACAAGTTTGAACATCAATAAATAAACATTCATACATAAATGCAGTAAAGAGAGGGTTAAGAGAAAGCTTGCACAACAGAATTTATACTGGGTCGGCCCAATGTGAAACCTACATCCAGTCCCCAGCAAAATTGAGATTTTTCACTATCAACCAAGTGTTCTTTGATCCACCTTAGCCTCTCCAAGCTAGATACAAGTAGTTTTGATCAATCCTAACCTCTCCAAGCTACGAAACAACACACCCTCAATGGGCTTTACAAGAAAATAGAGTAAAAACTCTCTCACAAAGAGTTGAATATACAAAGATAAGCTCCACACAGATTTACAAATGATTCTCAGAGTAAAGCACAAATTATTCTTACTATTTTGTTTTTCTTCTCTTTTTCCCTTCACCTCTTCTTGTGGCTTCTCTAGAAAATGATGAGTATTTGTAAGCAGCTTCAAATTTGAATGTTGCAGTACAAGGAAATTGCAGTTTTTGCATTGTTCCAGTTGTCCATAACCTCTTTTGGCAGCTAGTAGGTGCATGATGTTCTTTTTCTCTTTTGTGTCTATCTTTCCTTTTTGTTTGGTATCATTCCAGCCATTCCAAAAAACATTCTAACGATTTGGCAACTTAGGAAACCTTTTAGAATCATCTTACAGCTATAGACAAAAAACAGAATTGAACAGAGTATTTCTGGGTTTCCAGTATGAGCCAGCTCATCTAACATTCATGAGTCAGCTCATCCGTGTTTTCCAGCTTTGTTCCTTGAGTAGACCAATCTTGATCATTAGCATGCTCTTCTCTGTCCATCCAGCAGCTAGTCCAAGTGTGCAGGGAGTGAGCTAGCTCATCTTCAATTTATAAGTCAGCTCATCAGCTTGCTTATCTTTGAGAATTTCAGCTTTAATGCTTTGATAAATCTGCAGAATAGTCTTTTAACTAGGATCAAGTGTAAGCAATCTTTGTTACTGATAAAGTAATGTTTGTAATCATCATAAAATAAATGCTAACAAGAAACTTTAGGCTAACATTAGCAATCTCAGACTCTCAATGTTTTTCCCTCTCAAGATAACCATAATTTCGTGGTTCTATCTTGTCGCTCTACCTCTCTACCTTCTAAACCAAGAAAACTATTGTTCTATTTAAAATATAACAAGAAATAAAATAGCAAAACATCGCCGCAGCGCCCAAATTTTGGGATCCTGTGAGCAAACTTGGCCGAAGCTTCTGCATCGCAACATGGCTCCATGCCGTGGCGTGAACTAATCGGATCTGGGGCGTGGCTTCCATGCCGCCGCGGCATGCACTAAGTTGCCCCGCAATGTGCTCCTGTAGCTGCTCCCATCATGATATTCAAGACTTGTCCAACATCTCAAATCAACTATGAGACATCCTCACACTATCTAACTAAACATTACTAGGTTTCAAATCACGATGTATTATTTTGTGGTGAGAATCCTCGTGGAGATACATAATTCCTTGAGCAATTCCTGTGATGATCTTTTGACGTTCATTATGTTGAATGGTAAATTATTCATTTCAAATCAGAATGGATTCATAAAAATCATTCATTTTTCAAGACATATATCTCTAGCTTAATGTTTAATATAAGTTTAGAAGCGTCATACCACATAAAAAGTAATCAAGGCTCTTGTTTGCCACGTACTCATAGATGAGTATATTTTCTTCACCTTCCAAACAAAATCCTAGTAACCTCACCAGATTTCTGTGTTTAAGGCTATAACAATAACCTTATTTTTAAACTCTACTGCACCTTGCCCGAAGCTTCCAATAAGCCTCTTCACAACTATTTCTTGTCCATCTGAGAATGCCCTGAAAATCATATTGAAGTAGTTAACTTTTAATTATGGTGAATAAGTAGGCAGCAATTGCATATTCTTTTTCAATATGGTACTAATTAATATATTTACCTTATATACTTCTCCAAATTCACCTTTGCTTATCGTGTTTTCTGTAGCAAATATGTTTGTTGCAGCTTTAATTTTGGCTAAATCAAGTCACAAGGACTCCAGGGTAGTAATGTCATTCCCATCGACACCAAACAAATTTGAATTCTTTAAGTTATTTGGATAAAGGAAATGCTTCCTTAAGGTTGCAAACAAAGAATTATTTTTTCCCCACATTACAGCTTTCTTTATAATATTATCTTGATTCTTTCTTTCTTTTCTACATAGAAAACAACAACAGCCCAAAGATAAAAGCACCAGCGAAGCAACAATTGGAACAACGATCACAATTATTGTTAATGTCTTTTGTTTGCCTTTTCCTATATGAATATCAGTACCTTGTGTCATTTCTAGTTTCCACAAGAAATATTAGGTAATTAATGATTACACAGCTATATATACAATAGATTTCTCTTAACTCTTCATGCATATAGTACAAGCAAAATATGGATGATTGTTGGTTACTTTGATTCAAACTTTGCTGGATGTCCAGATGATACAAAATCAACTTGTGGCATATTTTCATGCTAGCTGGAGGAGATATATTCTAGGAAAGTGTGAATCAAACTCTGTAGCTTCTTCTACCATGTAGGCTGAGTTTGTGACATACTATGGAGCTGCATCACATGTTATGTGGCTAAGAAACTTTCTTTCCGCTCTTGGAATTGTGGATTCCCTTTCTAAACCTTTGAGGATTAATTGTGATAACAATTCTGCTATTTTCTTCACCACGAGCAATATAATTACTTCTGCTTTTAATCATACAAGGATTAAGTTCTTAGTGGTCAAATAAATGGTTAAGAATAGAGAGACACTTGTTGAGCATTTTCATACTATGATGCTTACTGACCCCCTAACTAGGAAACTTAAACCCATAGTGTTTATGAAACATGTTGAGAACATGGGTAATTATGAGATCCTTTGATGTAATTGGTTAGTGGGAGTTGTTATTTATTTATGTGCATTTCATTACATTGGACTTATGTAATGGTTGTTTGAGTAACTTATGCGCTCATGTTTAACATTTTATGTCATTGTTGATATAATGATTATTTTTCAATTTTACTGTATTATTTTTCTCTCGAGATATTTTAGTTTTCTTTAAGGAAATAATAATTTAATACTTGATTAATGCAATGATCGAACCAAATTGAAATACTTTTATAGGGCCAAACTAAATTAGCTTTCTCCCATTAGCTTTAGTCAAACTCTATAATTGTTAAGCCACTAGAAGTGGGCCAAGGAGATGTCAAACATCTTTTTGTTTGGAAAAAAATTTTGATTTGTGTATATAGATAAGCTTTTGTCATATTTTATAATTGCTAAGCTATTAGAAGTGGGCCAGTGATAAAGGTTTGGGTAGTTTGCCCAAACATGATGATAGGTGAGAGTAATTTTTCCATAAAAATAATATATAATATATATCACATGGCTTCTTAGTTCTCTATCTGCACAAAATATATATGCATACGATAATATTCTTCCTAATTTCTTTTGGCCATTCTACACAGCATAATCTTTCGTAAGGCTTTTCTCCAATAATAGTATGAACTCTTGCTCTTGATGTGTCATTAGTTTTATCAGACTACCAAGGTTTTTCTTTTAACTAGTCAAAGTTTTTTGGATTTGGAAATCTATAATAGCTTTCTTGTCATAAGTCTTACTAAAATTTGTCAAAAACATAATACTCACGATGTCAGGAATATAAACAAGGCAAAGGTAAATATAATCTTTACCAAATAAAAAGAATTCATCATGTTATATATACTTGTTTTGTAGCCTAAATTTCTTTGCTTTACTAAACGATTTTAGGATCACTCAAAGATTCCTAATGGGCAAAAGATTAAGGAATAGAATAAAAAAGAAGCTCATAATTCTATCTCTACCATTAAAAGTTCTAAATGACATTTTATTGTTATACATTAAGAAAATTAGTAGATAATGGTATCAAAAGAAAAATTAACTTGCTATCGAGGAAGAAGTTCACTTATAGACACTTCATTGGCAGATAGTGGTGTCGAATTGTTGACAGATTGACTGGAACTTGATTCCTGTGCAACTTCTCTCGAATCCATTTTATCGTGTATGAAAAATGCTGGTTCTCGAGGAGATGGCAATTCAATCGAGTGACTACTAAGATATGAAACAATTGTCGCCATTGTAGGTCTAGCATCTGGGCTTACTTGAACACCTAATAAACCAATCTGAATGCACTTAATGACTTCAATTTGAGAATAATGTTCATTCATATTTGGGTCCACTATACTTAATGGTGTTTGATCCCTCCATTGTCTCCAAACCTATAATAATTTGTCAAATTAAATATTCAAATTATTACACTTCTTTACGTTCAAATAAATTTCGTTGTACATTATATATAGGGGTATAAAAGCATTAATATAAAGAACAAACTGCTAGGGCATTGCACTTACATAACTCGAGAGGCCATCAGTAACACGGCGTGAGTCATAAGAACCGGCATTCTTTTTTCCAGTAATAATCTCTAGAACCATGACTCCAAAACTGAAAACATCCGATTTCTCAGAAAATTGTCCAAGCATTGCATATTCTGGAGACATATAACCACTAAAAAGAAAAAAATGACAATTTAGCTAAAACATACCATGTAAAGAAGTGGGAGAGGAAACGATGGGAATGAGCATACAAAACTTACTATGTTCCAACAATTCTGTTTGTACTTCCTTGGTCTTGATCTAGTTCAACAATTCTAGCCATTCCAAAATCTGCAATTTTTGGATTCATATTTTCGTCTAACAGAACATTATTAGGTTTAAGATCACGATGTATAATTTTAAGTCGAGAATATTCATGTAGATAAAGAATTCTTCGAGCAATTCCTCCTATAATTTTGTAACGCTGAGACCAGTTTAACAACTTTTGCTGCTGAGTATCTACAAAAATTTGAGTGAAAAAAGTGAGTCATGTTTTGTAATCAATTAGACTTCAACTGAATTAAGATATAATGCTTTGAAAAGCATACATAATGCATGAACTTTAAACTCTAACTAATTACAGAGTTTAAAGTTAAAAGTGTCAAACCAAATAAAAAGTAATCAAGACTCCTGTTTGGCACGTATTCGTAAACAAGTATTTTCTCTTGCTCTTCAAGGCAAAAACCTATCAATGCCACTAGATTTCTGTGTTGAAGCTTGACTATCAATAAAATCTCATTTTTGAACTCAATTGCACCTTGCCTAGAAATTCTTGAGAGCCTCTTTACAGCTACATGTCGTCCATCAGGAAGAATGCCCTGAGAACGTAGACCATTATTTATGTTGACAAGAAGATCATAAAAGAAGTAAAATCTATCATATATTATTACCTTGTAAACTTCTCCAAATCCACCTTTGCCAATCATGTTCTCGTGTGAAAAGTTGTTCGTTGATGCTTCAATTATATGCAAATCGAATTGCAACGACTCTAAAGTGCCACTTTCATGACCAACTAGACCAAAATGTTTGAATTGTTAAACTAAGTTTGCTGACTTCTTTAAGCTTATAAATTAATAATTATGGATTGAATTTTTTTTGTTCACACAATACGTACAGTTTTGTCTGAGAACAGTACTGTTACTCTTTATTGCTTTTCTCCGTAGCAAATAGCAGCCAAAAAAGAAGAGCATTGCCGAAACAAAAGTAGGAACAATAATCAAGATAATTGTTCTTGACCTGACTTTTTTATTTTCTGCATAAACAATCAACATGGGTCATCAGATGAAGTAATAATAGGCAATGAGCCACGATAACAACAGGAGAAATGGCTCTCTTCCTAGATTGGTCATGGACTCATCGTGGTCCATGTTACTTTCTGGGCATTCAGCGAGTGGTCACCTTGGCTAGGCTATCCAACAATCAAAGAACATTTTCCTCAATCATTCTTCTGATATATATATTCTTTTTTTTTTGTGCTATTGATATATATTCTATATATGAATCATATTATTAAACTTAGATCGATAATTGATTTGGTCAAGGTACTAGGTTAATGAATCACTGATCGAATCGCATAAAATTAAATAAATAAATATATATATATATATACTATATGTGATGATATTTATTATTATAAATAATTAAAATATTTTTATTTTAAAAGAAAAGATGATCTTAAAAAAATAATTTAACCATTAATTCATTAAAAAAAAGACCTAATATGTTTATTAAAATGCTTATAATTCAAAAAATAAGTTTTTTTAAAAAAAATTAAGACTAACATGATGTAAATTTCAAAAAATTATATAAAATAAACATATAATTAATTTAAATCGAACAAACAAATTAAAAATTATAATTTTTTAAATTTTAAAATTTTTTTTTTATTTTGTGACTAGACCAGTTGAAAACTGGTTGGGTCTCAATCGGCTAATCACCGATTTTCATCTAAAATTAGTCAAGTCAGATTAGATATGAAGCATATTTAATTCAACTAATTACCTAAATTGATTCCTTTGCCAGTTCACTAATCCTACACCTAAACCGATCCTGTCCAATTGTTACAATTATGTTATGAATAAATGATCAGTTTCTTCAGCAATGGTGATAAGGGTGGACAAAGTACGTACAGCTACTGTCACCTCAATTCCCTTTGTTATATATGGTGTCACTCATTAATATTTTGAATTTGATAAATGCTTCAAACATTTGATTAAATATTAAACACGTTTAATTTTGATTTAAGCATATATTTTTTGCGTGTATATTATCATTCAATCTTACTTTTCACGTAATAGAAAGAGTTTAACTAGTAATTTAGATATTGAAATTTTTTACAGTATACTCTATTACTATATAGCCTTTGTTTTTATTGGGAAAGCAAATATTTCTTGGGTCGCGGGACTTACCTCTAGGTACAGGGGGAGGAGGAGTAGCTGCTTGGCTGGGCGCCTGAGGTTCTTGACCATCCCGGTAGAATGGGAACAATTCAAACCTCGCATTGCAGCTAGGATATAGAACTCTTCCCCCTACACTTCCCAAATGAGCCCATGGAATTGCGGATTCCAACAAATCGTCTAGACAACTTGAGCAATCTCGGCGTGACAGATCTGGCGTACATTGAGCAAGAGTATAGAGGGTTTGTAAATCATTCAACTTTACTGATTTTGTTGCATACTTACTCGCTGATGCCTCAAATTTCATTACTCTCATTAACGTATCCGCTAATGTCGAAACGAACAAGTTTTGCTTCTGGTCTTGGTTGGAAAACTGGGTGATATTCAACTCCGCAAATTTAGGACTTGTGTACAAGGTGTTCTTTAAATACCGATAGGAATAGCGAAGCAAGCAGTGATTATACCAAACTATAGCCTCTTTGGACAACCGGCACTCTGATGCTATTCTTTCGGTTGCGTTTTGGACGCATTGTCCACAGAGGCGAGAGGGAACGTCACCGCGGCACATGAAGAGGCCATACACTGTGTCTGGGTCGGAGGGGTTTCCGCCGTTGACGGTGGCCGTGTTGAATTTGGCGTTGCCGGTGACCGCGTTGGAAGGCAAGGAAGAGAGGAGGGTTCTGAGGTTCGATTGGAAAGCGCTGTGGGCGTTGAAGGTTTCGATGCTTGAGCAATTGTGGGAAAGATAACCAGGATCTTCTGAATATTTTGAATCTCTATCTGAAGACTTTGTTGCAGGAACGAGTCCTCCTGATGCCAGAGCATTACTGGCATGATAGAAAGGGTACACTTCATACCTAACGTAACAGCTGGGAGTATGAAGTCCCACTCCCCGACTTCCTTCACAACATCGTACAAGTTCAGTTATCGAATAATTCAGACAGCTTCTGCAGCCTTGGCGTGACAGGTCCTGTGTGCATTGAGCTAGACAGTAAAGGGACTGAAATCCAGATGTGCTTGCTTGCTTTGTTGCGTACTTCTTGGCACCAATAGGAGAATTGGCTGCCTCATCTGCCGTTTCTTTCAGGGTGACCAACAACAAAGGCATGGAGCTTGCCAGGTCGGACATGTTGGCGAAGCCATTAGGCAGCTCAACCACAGGCTCTGTGTCCACAGTGGAGAAGAAAGAGCGGTTGGAATACCGAACCATGCACTCCTCGTACCACATCACAGCCTCTTTGGAGAAGGAGCACTCTGAGGATAGTCTCTCGGTTGCGTTTCCGATGCATTGTCGACAGAGCTGAGAAGAGATGTCACCTCTGCACATGAACAGTCCATAGACTGTGTCGGACTGGTTTCTGCCTGCAACTGTGGTGTTGTAGAATTCGGTGTGGCCGTCGGCTTTGGAAGATAAGGAAGAGAGGAGGTTTACGAGGTTCAATTGGATGGCGCTGTTGGGAGTGATTTCGTTGTCTGAGCAAGACTTGTTAGCAAAAACAGGGTACTGTGCTTTACAAGTTGCAAAATTGAGGAAGCTAACAAGGATAAACAGGAAAACAAGGTTGAAGGAAGCCATGGACGTGTTAATGGGTATGTTAAATCTTTTATAGCACTACCATGGATATTCTTGATGGTGATGTTTGTGCACAAATAAACTTCGTGCAGTTACTACTCATACTATCCTTTTGTTTCTGAGAAATTTATAAAACTATGGTCTTGGTCTAGGCCTCGCTATTCTTTTCCAGGCTGTCCATTTTTGTGCCGCAACCTTTCATTCATTTTCACATTTTGGCAGTCTACAATCCATTCACTCAGCACCAATCACTCCCCGATCGAAGACCCGTAACGAGGACACCGACAGGGACAGCCCGTGGGCTAAGGGGTATCCGTTTTCTGACCAGATCATACAGGTGGCCCTCCTGGGAAACTTCAGGATGCCAACCAACCTTATGCCTAAGATGGATCAACTGACCTGGAACCCTCAAAAAGGTGGCCCCTCCTGTTTTCATCTCTGAGACCCCGGACAACTGGAGACTTTTAAGTTTTTTTTCATTTTCTTCACGGAGGATAAATTCATAATTCTAGCTCGAAAATCTTTTCAATTTATATGGATTAATATCATATGTTGAAAATATTTCAAAAAAATAAAACGAAAAGGTGAAAAGGTGAAAATGTGAGGTGGAAAACCGAGAGTTTGGGATGTAGGAAGTAAAGGATGACTGACCAGAAGTCTCCTACGAATGAGGTGGGTGCAGACTGACAAGATAAGATAATAAAGACCTTTGGCATCCTGGAGGGATGAAAGTCAAGGATGACTGACCAAAAGTATCCTGAGAATGGGTTGGGTTAACAATGTTTTAAAAAACGGTTGAACCGGATAACAGGGGAGGAGAGCGGTTCAAGGTTTGATCGGTTGAACCGGTGATTGAACCGGTATACTATATATTATATATATATATAACTAATCATAAAAATCATAAACCGCTTTGTAGTGTTGTCACTTATTTTGTGAAAAAGAAGGATTAAAATTGTGGAAACTCCCAACCTAACTTCTAAAAATGCTAAATCCTAAGTTTTTCTTAAAAAAAGAACCATTTTCTTCTTTCTTTTTTAATAAAAATTCAATTTAAAAATTGATGACCGGTCCAACCGGTTTTTTATTTCCGGTTTTTTACCAGTTTAACCGGTTCAACCGGTTATTTTTATAATTTTTACGGTTTAATCGCTTGAGCGGTTCTTTGATTGAACCAGAACCGGTGGAGCTTCCGGTCCACGGTCCAACCGGTTGAACCGGTCCGGTTGGACCGGTTTTTAAAACAATGGTTGGGTATAGACTGAGGACAATAATGAAGTGAGATATAAATGACCTTTACGTTGAATTCATGGATGGATGTAATGTTGCAGATTATTATACCTGCAATTATTTTGATTTTTTTTTGTTAGTATTGAATATGAATTATAAAATATTTATTAATTATTATTTATATTTAATAAATTTTTAATATTTATTAAAAAATTAATTATTAATAAATAATTAATAATTCATTCTAAATATAAAATACATTATAATACCATAACAATTCTCTACTGTAATTTATGAAATTTTATTTGTCTTACCGAAAACGGCAAGTGAGGTGTACATGAAATGGGAAGTATATATTTCCCCTAGTAACGTTGTTTTGTGAGATTTTCTTTGTCTATTGTATGACAAGTGGGGTATACTTGAAATTTAAAATAGATATATTTCTTTATTTTATAGTAACTAAACTCATATCTTTTAATTCGGTTAACGTATTGAGTTAATAGTCATTAGTAAAATTATATAAAATTAAATATATATATATATATAAATACACATTATATATTATAATATTTATCATTATAAATAACTAAATTATTTTTATTTTGAAAAAAATAATAACTTTAAGAAGAAGAAGAAAAGAGTTTAACTCTTAATTTATAAAAAAAATTCTAATATTTTCATTAACATACTTATAACTCAGAAAATAAGTTTTCTTTTTGAAAAATTAAGATCGACATGACATAGATCTTAAAAAGTTATGTAAAATAGATATATTATTACTCTAAATCAGACAAACGAGTCAAAAATTATGACTTCTCAAAGTTTACGAGTTTTTTAAAAAAAAAATTCATGACCCAGTCAGTTCACCAGTTCAACCCTAATCAGATCATCAATTTTCAACCCAAACATGTCGATTCGAATCAGGCCACATCAGTTTCGAGATATGTCATATCCAACTAATCACCCGAACTGGTTACTTGATCGGTTTACTGGTTCACCATCCAATCCGATCTGGTCTCACTAACAATGTCTTTATTGTAAAGTTGTTTGGTTGGGCTGGAAGTAGGTAAGTTTCATGTATTTTTCATTTTAATTTAATTTTTATTCATGATTAGTGTAAGAATTATTATATTATTGTTAAATTTTATACTAGCTGTCATGATCATAAAAAATCGCTATAGGAGAAAATTGCGATGAGAGTAGCGAGAAAAAAAGATTTAAAAATAATAGAGTCACCACCAATCATTTATTTGATAGAAAAAATGACTGATAAAGCCTTTAGAAAAAATAAAAATAAAAATGGTTTACACAACCAAACAAGATTCGGGAGTTGGTTATGCACAAGAAATTGTGAAAACTTAATCCCATAATACCTTCGATATATCTGTCATAAGATAGTTACCTATATCTAGTTATGCAAATTTAATAACTTAAACAATATCTATTTTATCCCTTAAACAAAAAAATAAAAGTAAACAAAAGCCAAATATTTAAAAATAAAACTAAATTACAAAATTTATAAGTTTAACTTAACTTACGCTCCTACATATCGTCTGATGCGATAGAAAATTCAAAATCATGTAATTATTTAAAAAATGATTAAGTGTTAATTGATTTTAATTGAGAAAAATATTGATTTAAATTGATTAAAAGAAAAACGATTGATTTGATTAAAAAAGAGTGATTTGATTAAAAAAAAACTTATTAACTAGTCCTAAATAAAATAAAACATGGTACTAAGCCTATATAATCATCTCAAGAAAATTTAGTTAATGGGTATATGACCCCTCAACATCACTAAATAAATTAATTTATTTTTGTTTTCAAAACGTGTAATGAGATGAAAAATGATATTAGGCCCATTGAACCATCATAAAAAGATTGATAAGTGGATATTTGACCCTTCAAGCCCATTAAACGTGATTGATATGACATTAAACTACTTATTTTACCAAATTTATTTATTTAACCCTTTTTTATGATTTACCACAACGAAAAATGTCACCAACCAGGATGATAGAATAATAAAAAGAAACCAAGATTACGATTGCATGACAATTAAATAGATGACAAAAGAAACATTGCATGTCTAACGATGAAATGAAAGGCCAATGGAAAAGTGCAATTTCTATATACATTGACAAATAACACTATTGATGTCCAGTTCAAACACACACGTCGGATAAATTAACCACACTTTCAATAGGACAACTTGAAGAATCTTGGCAATTTATTAAGGAAATATTACATTCACCCTCCCCGAAATTAAAGTTTATTATACTTGATATTCCTCTTATTTCAGTTAACATCAACCTTCCTTATTTAAAACGGTATTAACTTCTGTTTAACTAATGAGCAAAATCTCTTTTCTATCCTCACCAATTATAAAACTCTCAACCTTCTCTGTACACCCGTTTGGGACCACCACCGTTGAAAGGTTTTCCTCTGTAAACCCATTTGGGAACACCACCATTGAAAGGTTTTCTTTCTCTTCTTCCATGAGAAAGAGTGTGTTGAAGGGATCTCCCGTTTGAATCACTCATATTATAGCTCCAAGATCTCTGCCTCGCACTCAAGGCCAAGTTCTTATCGGCTTTGCAAAATATTCTCTGCAGCATGGTTCTCTTCGAGTGCGTTTACAAGGTATTTTTTGGATCAAATGTTTCTTCAACAATGAGAGAATAATCGGTTTTCTTTTGAATTGAGGTATAAAAGTTTGGGCTTTGGTTATAATTTAAATGGTATAAGGGATATTATGAATTGGGTATTTGATTTTTTTCACACATGTATGAATAATGGGTTTTCTTTCTTTCTTTCCATTTTGAAATTGTTTATGTTGAATTCATTATTGATGTATAAAAGGTTGTGCTTTAGTTGCGAATAGAAGGCTTACATTGAAGGTTGAATTCGTCCTCCAAACATCCGGCAAAGAAGATTTTCTCTTGCTGCATTTCTCACATGCTATTAAAACCGTTAAAACGGACTAAACTCGTCAAGTCAACCTATTTATTTACATAAATTATGCAAGTTAGATTTTAAAATTAATGACTCTTAAAAATGTTAATAATTTTAAATCAACTTATTTAACCCACAAGTTAAACAAGCCAACTTACGAGACCCGCGAACAGCCCGTATAATTTTTTTTTAAGTTTTAATTTATTTGTACTTAAAGAAAAATTCAATTTAAAAATTTAAAAATTAATTAAATAATCTTTTCTCAAACAAAAGTCCAAAATATATGTACCGTACAGGCTAACAATAACACAACTCACACAAACACATTCATTAAACTCCATAAATTTATATTATTTATTTGTTTAAGTTCTCTTTTAACTCTTTAAATGAGATTAAAGTATTCAATATTATATTTATGTTATGTAATATTTAATTTAAAATTATTAAATTTAAAATTTTTATTAAATTTAAATGTATTTCAAAATTTACAAATAAATAAAAAATTAAACTAACTAATTTATAACCCATTTAAATGTAAACAATTTTAGCCTAAAATATTTAACCCACAGGCGAGC
This sequence comes from Styphnolobium japonicum, assembly GCA_023212625.1. NCBI lineage: Eukaryota > Viridiplantae > Streptophyta > Magnoliopsida > Fabales > Fabaceae > Styphnolobium > Styphnolobium japonicum. The sequence continues at coordinate 5,262,356 of JALBWW010000013.1, forward strand.
CTAAACACGTCAGCTTGTTCCGTTTGACAACCCTACATGCTACCCAACCACTTACACTTTAAAAATGACACCCCTATGGTTCACAAACTCCTGCAACACAATCTGTGGCTACAGCTTGTTCAAAGCGTCATGGTTGAAAACAAGTGCCATTTTGCGCAACTTGGCACTACCATCAGCCATCAACGACTACCAGAAAGCTCTGTTTCTTTCCTCCCCTGTTGTGTTCTATTTCATACTTATGTAATGTTGAAAAATGTCCATTTTCAGTGGATGGAGTCATATTAAACATTAAAAGTCATGCGACATGAAAAATATCCATTTTCAGTGGATAGTCGTATTAACCGTTAAAAATTAAAAGCCATGCGGCAGCACTTGTTCAAAGTTCTAGTTTCATTTTAACGTTCTGTCATCTATGTCATCTACAAGGAGGCTAACTATAATAAACATGTATAAATTAAGGGAAGCCGATGTAATTTCTAAAATAAAGGTGTCAAGTATAATTACCACTTGAGGTAAGTATAACTTCCCCATTTATTAAAGAATTAGCAAGCACAGCAAAACATCTCCATCCCCCAGGTTCATTTTCCACAATAATTTCATTAGACAGATTACGGGTCTGAAATGATGAACCATTATGTCCTTTAACACATTGTACTCTCCCCGTTCATGCATTCTTGTTCAAATGGAAGAACTTAATGATGGAACAAATTCATTGACAAGCCAAGGTTTAACAACTGATGAGACTGAGCAAATTCGACAATAGCAACAATCATAAAACTCTAACCGCGTAACTAAGAAAACAGTGACACTTTCACCATCAGATTTGGGTTCCACATTTAAACAATATAAAGCCAACAAAACCCTTTTATTATTCCAAACACATCACAAAAGTCATAACCCAAATTGTCAGTGAAGCAAGCCATGCATGTCTTCTTTCAAGAAAAACAAAATTAAGGTTTAGAATGCATCAGATTAAGCCACCTCACAGCAAATACCATGATAACTCATTAAAGCCTCTTTTAATGAAACACCCAGACCATATTTAGCAACTACCTAAACCTGCATTCCAGCACTCCAATCAACACTGAAACATACTCAAGCACAATAATCATCATGCAAGTATCACCAACAGATTCTACTCATAAGTAACCCTCTTCATTCATAACCATCAAACTGTCCCAAGAGTGGAATTCTGCAAAAATTGTCTTACTTTATATGCAAAATTGGAATTAGATGACAAGCAGAAAATTTCCAAAATTCTGACATATAACAACTCCTATGTGTTAGCTTCACAACGCAACAGATGACATGCAAATTAGAGGTAAATAGCCAATGATATGTACAAAAGAGTGAATGTTGCCCAAAATAGAAATTATGCAGAACAAAACTGAATTCAAACGAAATCTGGTGTCCAATGGTAAAGAATTAAAATCCAGGAATTTTACAGCTGAAAGACACGTGTTAGCTCGCTAACTAAACAAGATGTGCATGATTCTGACTTGTGTAGATCGAGTAATGAGTAAAACAACAAGTGCTGTCAGCAACAAGACTTGTGCAGAAACACGACTGAATTTGACAAAATTCTGGTATCAATTGGTACGGATTTAAAATCTGGGAATTTCAAAGCTAAAGGCCTTATGTATTAACTATCTAACGTGACAGACAGCTCTCAAATCCAACAAGTGCAACCAAAGTTATGCACAGAGCAGTGCCTGCTGCCAGAACAAATACATCATGCAATTTTCAAGCATTTTTACAAGTTAAGCAATTCAAGACTCATACCCATAACTAAATGTGCAGCTTGCTCAGAAAACATTAAAAAATCAATGCCCAAAATAACAGAAGATCAGCACTAAGACTCATCCAAAACCAAATTATAAAAAAGAATAATCCTATTACTAACAACAGTCGAGAATCACATCCACAAAACAAGCCAAATGAACCAAAGCAAGTGAAGGAAATCGCAACACACTATATGTCTAAAGGAAGCAAACCATGCTACTGTTGAGTGTCAAACAACCAGATAAATCATGGGTGGACAATGGGTGAAGGTGGAATCCAATGAATGTATGAATAAAAAGAATATGTTAACCAATTTATCACATAATTTTGACTTTTAGACCAGAAACCCATGTGCTAAAATTCTCTTCAAAAATAAATTGGTAGTCACTTATCCTCAATAAGAATTGCAAAGAAAAATAACCTCAGCTGCATTGTATCCAGACACTCAAACAGAACATGATGACCTTTAAACAGAATAGGACCACTGCATTAACACCTTAGTGGCAGCAGACACATCAAGTTCGAACTGACCAGACTTAGCAATTTAAACAGATTCCACACCACCATATTACCAAAACAGAACATGATTACATTTTGATAAAAACCCAACAAAACCATTTAACAATCTATGAACACATTCATAATCCAAATTACGTAGCCTGACAACATGAGAGCATGATGTTCAGCCAAAAGAACCAGGCAGCAATTCGTAAAAATTTCAGTACCTTTCCAAAAGCCAATAGAATTACAGCCTTTACTCTAAAAGCAAAATTTAAATGATACTTATGGTAGCAAGTCAAAATCAGAATCAATATTTACTTTTCTTATCACAATTCATGAACAGTTGTGGGCATCCAAGAGACTAGAATGTACAAGATTCTTTCATTCTAAGGCATCAACAGAATATCAGGCATGTTTAAACACATGGTGGAAAAGCAACCTGGAATGTTTCAAGCCAGAGTAGAACACAACACCATCAGACTTCAACTGAAAGAATGGGAGGATCACTAAGCAACATGCAAAACTCCTTTAAGAAATCAAATTCAGACTTATTGACTCAAGAATAATAATGAATATCCACAACTTAGCAATAAGAAACAAATTAATGCTTGACTAACAGCTTGGGATCATGAAAACTAAGCCTTTAAGTTTTTAAACTCAGAAAAAGTCATTAATTTGATGTGATCAATGACTGGCATTCAATAAGACTGAAGCGAATCAGAATTGGGTAACATGGGTATATACATCACATTCACCTATTTTTTTAACCAAAACAAAATACTTGAACTCTCTAAAAATCAGCAAAAGTTTTTAGGTCCGAGCAAATAGATGATACATGAAACCAATAGCATGCAAACAAAGCAATTCATAAAATATTTAGAGAGAGGAATGCTTTCAGGTATTAAATATGCAGAAAAAGCCAAATCAACTCTTCCCTGTATTGCCGAAACAGGGCAGACTTAAAAAAAACAATGTTAAACTCAGCATGCAATGAAATGATGGATCATCAATATAGCAAGATTCACTTCATTCAAGTGCAAGAGTTAAACAAGTGATTTGGGTGAGTGTCCACAAATCCAGTCAAGTTAAAGAGGTAAATGAAAATTCCAAGCTCTTTCCAGGATTGGCAACCAACAGTTCAAGTAGGACCCTAGTGATCTAGCAATCCAAGCATTTTATCAAATAGGATAGAGGCGGCTAGGCAACTACTACAGAATCTAGCAAATCATCACATCGATGCTTAACCCCTACAAAGACTCAATCAATCATTCCATTAGTTATGAAACAGCACACCGAACACATACATCAAATCGACAGCATCACATATCACCATCAAAGCTAAACTCAGAGCTACATGAACAATTGAAACATGGATTACCACCAATTAAAGATAGACCCCAAAGTCCAGAATATCTTTATACTCACAGATAATGAAAACACAATTCCAACCAAATTTCAGAGAATCTGTAATCTAGACTTTATGTCAAACAGTATATGAGCAATGAGATCAATGATCACATAATCCATCTAATGAAAAATCAGAGCAGCACTAACTACCTCATGAGACGACCCTCGATGGCTTTGTTCTTGGCGCAATCTCTGTGCTCTTAAGCTCTCTCTCAACCGTCAACCAAACCCTTTGCTCTCGCTCTCAAACAACATAAATCCCCCAAAGAAAATGAAAAGCCCTCTCAAATTCCCTCCCCCTAGCTCTCTGCCTCTCTCCCTCTAAAACAGCAAAAATCACCGAAAATGGAAAAGAACCCCAAACAAAAACCATGCTCTCTCTCTCCCCTAACCGTTGGATGATGGACTCCCCCCCATCTAGCCACGCGAGAATCACGGAAAATCCTCAAGAGGCGATCGTTGCTCAGCGCAAAATGATCAGCGAGGAAATCACCATAGACTCTCCTATTGGCACGTGTAACAGTGAAATGGGTACAGAGAGATAGCTACGAATCAACTCCAAATCTGTTGCGGCTGAGTGAAGTGGGTGCAGATTGGGATGGGTTGACGTTCCTGGGTCTTGGATCTGATTCGGGTTGGTAGGAGATGGGTTTAGGTTATGGGTCAGGATCAAGTGGTTTGGACCTGGGTCTTAGCCTGAATTGTGATGGATTATATTTAAGTGAGTAGGACTAAGTTGGGAAATGAGATATTTGGATCAGGTGGGATGTTGCCTATGGAAGTTTTCTCTATTTTATTTACTTTTTAAAAAAAATCAATTTTTTATTTTATTTTTAAACTTTTAGATTAGTTAAGTAAACAATTAAAATAAATTATTTTTTCTATTGTGATCTGGACAAAAATGAGGTGTTCACACTAACACATTACTAAACGAGTTTAATTATGATAATAATTATTTGAAAGGTCAAATCTTCTTAATCATATGTTAAGACATAATTTGACAATGATTTCACTTGCCTCTGAATTCATCTCAATTTTTTTTTGTTTTATTTCTTAAGATATATTAACACTATAAGACTAATTTCTTTTAAATATTGTCCCAGAGGCCCTCCCAACAAGTCATCTCAAGTTCAATGAAAACAAAAGAAAAATACATAAATAACATAAGTCAGAAAAAGGAAAAAAAAACTACACTTGCATGTCAATGTAAAATTATTTCACTATTAATAATCATTAAATACAATCAATTTTCTTAAGAAAATCTCTCATAGTCTAATCGACTACCCCAATAAAATAATAAAATTCTCTCACAAACTTTCCTCTCAAGAAAATTAATATACATATCGAACGGTCTCTCATAAATTCTCTCATTGATAGCATCTCCACAAAATATATCTGCATAGGATAAATATTCTGCATAATTTCTATTGGTCATTCTACGCTGTATAATCTTTCCCAAGACTCTTCTCCAATGACAACATGAATTGCTCTTGCTCTTGACGTACTAGTAGTTTTAGCTAGTGTTTTAAAAAACCGGTCATATTGGACCAGTCAGACTAGTTGGACTGTTGATTAGATACTACACCGGTCGAGATTCAACTATAAAATTGCTTAAGTAGTTAAACCAATTAAAATCGGTAAAAATCAATCAAATCAATAAAATCAAAGAAAGAAAATTGGTCCGTTCCCTATCAAAGAAAAAAACCATCGTCAGAAAAGTTGGCCTTTATGCTCTTGCCCATCCCGTGTTTCAATGGAGATACAAATCGTAAAGGTACAGTGAGAAAAAGAGGAGGAAACGTTGCAGCTTTGAATCTTGGAAAGAAGGAACTCTCTGTGTTCCTGAAGGCTGGAGTGTGCATGGAGGATGGAGCTATTGCGGCTATTAAAATTGACAATGCATCATCAAGTGAAGTTAGTTGGGATTTTTGAGCTACGATGCTTATGAATCTGGACCTTATGGGTGCTTTATGGCCCAAATTGTTTTTTGGTTGAAGGCCCAAATAATTTTATCTAACAAAAAATGATGTCCAAAGCTTCTAGAGACATGGCCTAAATTGTATCTTTTATAAAGATACATAGTTTTATACAGTGAAATATCTAAAACCAATGAAATATCTAAAACCAAGAAAATGAACGTCTTTCCCAATTTGTGACTTTTTTAATCTATATAAAATATATAATTAATTATAACCGCTCTTGTGTTTTTTGTTTATGATTAAAATAGTCTTTAGAAATGACATTAAAAAATATAATTATATATATTTGTAATGTAAAATTTATTTTAAATATTTATAATATTATCTAGTTCAATTTAATTGATTTGAACCATAAACTATTATCTTTATTGATTCTCCTATGGAATCAGTTTTTAAAACATTTGTCTTAACAGAAATAGCTTTTGATGTCATAAGTTTTACCGAGATTTGTCAACAAGGTAATATTCATTAAAAGTGATTATAATCTTTACCGGATAGGATGTCAGGACTCACGATGCTATATATACTTGTTTAGTAGCCTTAATTTAATTGCTATATCAAATTATTTTACTATCATTCAAAGATTTTTAATGGGGCAAAAGATTAAAGAATGAAATAAAAAGTAGCTCATTTGATCCCTACAAGTAAATGAAAGTTTATTATACATTAAAGAGTTTGGTTATGATTGTATATATAAAAATTCGTTTTTATATATTAAGTTTTTTAAAAAAATATAGAATGATTTAAAAAATTATTTAATTGAGGATAAATAAGTATTTGTTTTTTAAAATTTTTAAAATAATTTAAAATTAAATAATTAAAAACTTAAAATAAAAAATTTTCTAAAAAATTTATTTTTAGTTAATAAAAAAATAATCTTAACTTATAATCAAGGGTTTTAAAACCGGACCGGACCGGCCGGTCCAACCGGTCGGACCGTGAACCGCGTGGTCTCGGTCTGGCCCTGGCCACCATTGAAACCCGCTTGGGCCGCTGGAACCGCCTAAAACCGCCGTAACCGGATGAACCAGGATGAACCGGTGATCCTGGATAAACCGGCCCGGCTTCTAATAACCGTCTGTTCGCTTTTTTTTTTGAATTTTTCTTATCAATTTTTTATATTATATTTTTGCATAATGTCAGTGTCGTTTAGTTCAATTTTAGGTGTCGTTTAGGTGTTAGATGAAATGGTTTTCTAATTTTCTTCCCCAAACTCAAATTTCCCACCAAGATCTTCTTCTCAACCTCCACGCTCCACGAAGACCCACTCCCACAGCTTGCCATTCTCAAGATCCACGAAGTCTTTCGGCCGCACACTGTAGCTCACCAAGTTCCACCGTCGCACCACAGCTCGCCGAGTTCCGCTGTCAGCACTACGTAGCTCGCGAGTTCCGCCTTGCCGCACCACGTAGCTCGCCGAGTTCCGCCTGCCGCACCAAAGAGCTCGCGCCGTCGCACCAAAGAGCTCACAGATCGCACCACGTAGCCTCGGCGTTGGTCTCAAGGCCTTCTCTAGCCGTCCACGCCGCGCCACCGTGCTTCGGGCCAAGTGTTTTGTGCATTTTGAGCCAAGGTAGCTCGTGGATCGTGACTCGTTGTTCTTTTTCTGAACAAGATTTCTCCGCCTAAAATTTTAATATCTAGTGATCTTGTTTTATCACATTTGGCCGTAAATGATAAGTGCAGGATTTCCGTATATTTCAAAAAAACTATGTCTAAATCTGATCTTCAAAATATGGCATGATGTTCTAAGTCTCATATTAGAAATGCGAATGATTGAATGGTGTTGTACCACATAGCCTAGACAATGAGCATAAGAAACACTTAATGCCGGTATATAAAAGTAATATGAGCTAACTTTGATAATGATTAATGAAGGTATGTCAACTTAAAAGTATTTCCTCTAAAAGAAAAATAAGCTTAAATGTTATCATAAATCAGTCCCACCGATGTCCTCGTAGAACCGTAGTCTATTAACACAATGTAATATAGCTAACATGTGTGTAGGAAGGAAGGGCTTTATGTAAAGGCAAATGACAAAGAACTCACAAATAGATAACCATGAAGTTAGATAATATTTAGTTATTTGAGAATCAAAACACATGCAAACATTATATTTTAACCACAGGATCCAGATTTACCTAAAATAAGAACAAGGTTAAATTAGGAGTTAATAATAGTTGAAAACTCGTTGTTGGTTGATAATTACTTACCATGTTTACTATTGTGTGCTTTATGCATTGCGCATCATGTCAACTTCGAATCTCGTTGATCAATCAAAGAACTAATCCATCTATACAATCATCTGCCCATCTACACAATCAATTAGACAAAAAGTAGATCCTCGCTTTGGAACCATTGTAAATTGGAGATAGAGGCAGGGGGGAAAAAAGTGCTAACATGTTTGTATTGTGGGAAGAGTTTTAGAGGTGGAGGAATAAACAGAGTGAAACAACATCTTGCTGGAAAATCTGGTGATGCATTGAGTTGTACAAAAGTAGATGCTGATACTAGATATCGAATGGGAGAAAATTTGAAGGAAATTGAAGCAAAGAAAAAAAAAGGAGCAAAAAATTGGGAAGAACAAAATCCTTATGGCCCTAGTGTCATGCAATTTGATGGGGATGACGTGCAAGAAATACCTCTACTACAATCTCAGTGGTATTGAAGTTAGGGACAAAGAGCTACACCTTCTTCTCAAATTGCAAAAAGGAAGGCAATCAAGGAATGGGTAATTACTTTGCTCCTAAAACTACTCTGAGCTCAACCATCAATTAAGAGTGTATTGGCAGTAAAGAAGCTATTCATAAGGCCGATTTGGTCGTTAGATTTTTCTTTTGAAAATTGCATCCCAATGAATGCTTTGAATTCAGTTTACTATCAACTTATGTTGGATTAAATTGCTGCCATTGGTCCTGTTTATAAATGCCCAAAATATCACAATATGAGGTCACATTTATAGAATTATATGAAGAAAGAGGTTCAATTGTAGGATGATGCTTGTTGTAGTAATCGGGTAGAAACAAAGTTGTACTATCATGGATTTATGGTTGGCAAGATAGAAAAATAGACAGCTTGATAAATTTTCTTGTATATTGCCCTAGAGGAATCAGCTTTGTAAAACTGCTGATGCTTCGATGTTGTTAAGGATGCTATAACTCTTGCAATTTGTTTGAAGAGTTGGTTGAATTTATGGTCAAAGAATGTTGTGCATTTTGTCACTGACAATGCAGCTAATTACAAAGCTGCAGGGAGATTGCTAAATGACAAATACCCTAGTATCTATTGGTCACCTTGTGCTGCACATTGTTTAAATTTGATTTTGGGTGATATTGGGAAGATGGAACTAGTGCTAAATTTAGCAAAACATGCATCATTGATTACAAAATTTGTTTATAATCATGGGTTTTTGTTGGCTTGGTTGAGGAAAAGAGAAGGATGAGTTGAAATTATACATCCTGGGCCAACATGTTTTGCTACAACATTCATTACATTGAATAGCATCCACAAACACAAACATGATCTTCAAGCCTTGGTAACTAGCAAAACTTTTGTTGAGTCTAGATACTATAGAGATTCAAAGGCTAGAGATTTTGTAGGTGCTATCCTAGATAATAAATTTTGGAATGATTGTGGGATTGTTGTCCAAATTGTTGCGCCACTCATACGATTATTAAGGATTGTTGATGGTGATGAGAGACCGTCAATTGGTTATGTGTATGATGGTATGTATAGGGCAAAGAAAGCTATTAAGAGAACTTTCATGAACAAAAAGTCCTTGTACAAGCCTTATACAAGGATTGTCAAGCAAAGATGGGATAGACAACTTCGTCAAAAAATACATGCTGCTGCTTATATTTTGAATCCAACTTTCTACTATGATAAAGAAAATATGTCTCAAAGCCGCAGGTTATGGCAGGATTTCTTGATGTGTTGACTACACAAATTGATTGCAATCAAACTCGAATTCTTACAAGAAACCTGAAAAATACCGTGAAAGAGTTGGTGACTTTAGTCAGCCCATTAGCCATTCAATGTTCAAAGACAATGCGTCCCGGTAAGTTTTTACTTAAAAATTAAAATTTTCTAATTATATTGTGCTTCTTTAATTATAATCTATATTGACTATGGATATATATATATATATATATATATTATGATTTGGATAGATATGTGGTGGAAAACTTTTGGAAATGGCGTACAAATGTCCAAGCATGGGCAATTAAGATACTTAGTCAAACAGCTTCTTCTTCTGGTTGTGAAAGGAATTGGAGTGTTTTTGAAAGAATACACACAAAGAAGAGGAATAGGTTGGAGCATCAAAGGTTGAATGATCTTGTATTTGTGCATTATAATTTACGCTTGAAAAATAGGTATGTCATTCTAATTTATTTAATGTTTCCTTGTTAAATTTCATTTAGATATACTTATTAATTCATGTCATTGTCATTTTTTAGAGCATTTAACAAGAATGGGGCTTATGATCCTATTGATTATGAGAGCATAGATAACATTGAGTATTGGATTATGGAAGAAGATAATTCTCCTATTCTTGATTATGATGATATAGAAAATATGCTTTATAATGAGGAATCAATTCCAAAAGTTGGTCTACATGAGCATCATGAAGGTTAGACATTTCATTTGTAACTTATTTTTTTACTTGTTGTGTATGCTAAATTATTTTTCTCATTATTGATTACTTTTTATTGTCATAATTATTTCAAGATAACAATCAAGAGAATCACAACAAGGGTGTTGAAGATCAAGGACTTAATTTGGATTCATTTCCTCAAGAAGATGTAGATAGTTATAGTGGTGATTGTGAGCCACTTGGATTACGTGGAGAGACTCATGCTTGGTTGAACCAAGATGCGCCAATGTTTGATAAGTCATAAATGAATTATGATTTGTTGTTTGGTTGTTTGAACTTTGATAATGTTTTAAAGACTTGAATTTGTTCTCTATCTTTATGTATTTGCTTCTAAATTATGATATGAATGTGTTATCTTTGATAATTTGGTTGTTTGAGCTTGAAACTTTGAACTATAATTAATTCATTTAGTGCTTTTATTTTTATTTTTATAGAAATGAGTTATATGATGATGGTTATTATTATTTTTTAATTTTTTTATTAGTATCCTGGTCAATTAATGCTCGATTTGGCCGAACTAATTGAACTTACGACCGAGGTCTCACGGTTCGATCTCCGGTCCGATTCTTAAAACATTGCTTATAATCTATTTTATACACTTTAAACAAACAAGATAAATTTTAGATAAAATAAATTTTTAATTAAAAATAATAATTATTTTAAATAATTAATCAAAACCAAACACATTCTTAATTAAAATATTCAAAATAAAGCATTTTAAAAAATTAATTTTTAGTATATAAAAAAATATTCTTATAATTAATTTTATATATTTTAATCAAATATGATAAATTTTATGCAAAAAATTTTTTATAAAAAAATATTAATTTTTTCCAAACATATTGAATATTAAATGTAGCTTGATTGGAGACAATAATTGAGTGACAATAGAATTAAAAGACCTTTGCATTTGTGGATGGATGAAAATAACGGATGACTGACCGAAAGTATCCTGAGAATGGGTCGGGCATAGACTGAGGACAATAATGAAGTGACAATATAATGACCTTTACGTTCCATTCATGGATGGATGTACTGTTGCAGATTGTAGTTTGTGAAATTTTCTTCGTCCACTGTAAACGGCAGGTGAGGTGTATATGAAATGTGAAGTAGATATTTCCTCTTGTACGTTGTTTTGTGAGATTTTCATTGTCTATTGTAATGACAAGTGGGGTATACTTGAAATTTGAAGTAGATATTTCCTCATTATAAAGTTGTTTGGCGTGGCTTTGAGGGATAGGTGCATGCGCGTGGCTTTGAGGGATAGGTGCATGCAAGTTAATGAAGTCGGTAAGTCAAGCTTTTCATTATTTTCCATTTAAATTTAATTTTTATTCATGGTTAATGTAAAAATTATTATATTATTATTAAATTATATTTTAACACATTACTAAAAAAATTTAATTATGATAATAACTATTTCAAAATCAAATCTTTTTAATTATATGCTCATACATAATTTGATAATAATTTTAAATTTTTTTTCATATTCTTTCATTTTCTTTTCAAATATTAATTTTCTCTAAAAATATCTTTAAGTCCTAGATGCAGTGCGAGCCGGCTACAATAATGAAGTGACATGCTCTAAATGTAGTGAAAAGTATGTCATGTTGAGTTGTTAAAATAGTTCATAATTTTTGGGACTTTGACAAATATGATGGGCCAAGTAGTTGGATTGTTCAAACTATCTAGCCTCCATTTGTTAGACATTATAGGAAACGTAAATGCTCGTTTCTTAATGTCCTTTCTAAAGCACTTTTGACCAACGTTGGTTTTTTTTAATACAAATAAGCACTTTAAAAAAAATGCTTAAACAAACAAAAACCCTTAAACAAAAACATCTCAATTTTGCATCGTTAAAAGAAAATTGTGACGAGATTCACGGTATTATCAAATTTGTATATTTTCCTTTTTCTTAAAAACATGAAAGTTTCATATTAAGAGAAAGAAAGATACATGTTACTTCCGTGCAAGATTGTTAGACCCCTCCACAAGTGATGGTAGATCTCCATGCGAAAAAAATCGTGCCTTTTTTTCTTATTATATGACACCAATATGATCTTTGAAAAAAATAGGAGAAGATTTACACAAATTATTTCTATACAAGATGGGTGATTTTATGCATAAGTAACAATAATATGTTTGTGGATTGTCTTTTCTTCTTATAACATGAGACTATTATATTTTAAAGAAAATGATTATAAATTCAAATGATAATAATAACTCCTTAATATAAAAAAATTAATAAAAAAACATAGTTACAACTTGCAAATATATTCTTGCTATTATCATTTTTCACCCATGGCATTCACATGGTCTTGGGGTTTGTCAGTCTCTCGGGCTTAGCAAACACGACCCACCACTTCATTCAGGTAATCGTTCTCATCAATTCCAGTTCGATGATAAACAGAATTTGCTTAATGCCTTTTGTATTTATGAATTTTCAATTTAAGGAAGATTTCGAAAGTGCCCAGGACTAGGATTCCCTAAATTAAAATGTTGTTGTGCCAATTTTCTGAATTTGCCTTTTAAATTGTATTATGTTGAGGATAGATTATAATTTAAATCATGTATCTCCAAACTGTGGAAGATTTATTCTCAGAAGGTTTATCAGAAGGTTATATTCTATATTCCATAATTATTATGTAACAAGAAATAATAATACAGCAAAAACTACCCCCTTTGTATTAACGAGGCAAGAATTTAGTCAGACTAATTCCGTTGATGGAATCATTATCCAATTCCTTGTTGGTCATGTTGTCCTCTATTCTTCTACTCTTAAAATATGCTGGTTCACGAGGGGATGGCACGTCGATTGAAGGGCTGTTGAGGTAAAAAACAATTGTTGCCATTGTAGGTCTGTCATTTGGATCTTCCTGAACACATAATAGACCAATGTGGATGCATTTGATGACATCTTCTTGGGAATAAGATCCTTCCATATTTGGATCCAGTAGTTCCAGTGGCGTTTGGTCTGTCCATTTTGTCCAAGCCTACAATCTCCATTTGTCAAAACGAATCAAATTATTGTCTCTACTCTATCTTTTCAACTTTGGAAAAGAGAAATATAAGAAATTTAGTACTCACGTGTCTTCGGATGTCCTCCACGCACTCTGATTCATAAGAACAACTTTTCCACTTCCCATTAATGATCTCTAGAACCATGACTCCAAAACTAAATACATCAGATTTTACAGAAAATTGTCCATGCATTGCATATTCTGGAGACATATAACCACTGTATATAAAACATCATTAATATTGGAATCTTAAAAAAAAAAGTATGAGAAAATGGATGAAGAAATGTAGGAATGAAAAAACTTACTATGTCCCAACAATTCTGCACGTACTTTCTTCAGTTTGATCTGCAACAACAATTCTGGCCATACCAAAATCTGAGATTTTTGGATTCATATTACTATCTAACAAAACATTACTAGGTTTCAAATCACGATGTATTATTTTGAGGCGAGAATCTTCGTGGAGATACAGAATTCCTCGAGCAATTCCTGTGATGATCTTCTGACGTTCTGACCAAGATAATAGTTTTCGCTTATGGGGATCTACAAAATAAGTTAGATTATTTTGAAAGGTCAATTATTCATTTCAAATCAAAATGGATTCATGAAACTCATTCATTTTTCAAGACATATATCTCTAGCTTAATGTTTAATATAAGTTTAGAAGCGCCATACCACATAAAAAGTAATCAAGGCTCTTGTTTGCTACGTACTCATAGATGAGTATCTTTTCTTCACCTTCCAAACAAAATCCTAGTAACCTTACTAAATTTCTGTGTTGAAGCTTGGCTATAACAATAACCTCATTTTTAAACTCAATTGCACCTTGTCTGGAGCTGCCTGTAAGCCTCTTCACAGCTATTTCTTGTCCATCTGAAAGAATACCCTGAAAATCATATTGAAGTAATTAATTTTTAATTATGGTGAATACGTGGACAACAATTACATACAGGGGGCGGAGGGAGGGGGCAAGCATATGCCATGCCCCCTCTCAAGTTTGAAAATTTCTTTGTATATGGTTAGAGATCTTATTTAATTTTCTTTTTTTTTTATCATTTTATGTAATATATGTCTTATGTTAGCCTCCCTCAATCTTGACCTCCCTTACTCCTAGTTTTTTACTCCGCCCCAGGTTGTATATTCTCTTTTAATATGGTACAAATTAATCTATTTACCTTATATACTTCTCCAAATCCGCCTTTGCCTATCCTGTTTTCCGTAGCAAATCTGTTTGTTGCAGCTTCAATTGTGGCTAAATCAAATCGCAAGGACTCCAAAGTGGTAATGTCATTCCCAACTACACCAAACAAATTTGAATTCTTTTAAGTTATTGGGCTAAAGGAAATGCTTCTTTAAGGTTGCAAAAAAAGAAAAGAAAAATTCTACACATTACAGCTTTCTTTGAGAATATCATCTTGATTCTTTCTTTCTTTTCTACGTAGAAAACAGCAGCAGCACAAAGATAAAAGCACCAGTGAAGCAAAAATTGGAACAACGATCACAATTATTGCTAGTGCCTTTTGTTTTGCTTTTCCTGCATGAATATCAGTACCTTGTGTCATTTCTAGTTTCCACAAGAAATATTAGATAATGATTACACAGCTAAGCAATAGATTTCTCTTAACTAGTGGCAACTTTATCATTTGAACTATTAGGCTCTTGAATGATGAACGGAAAGAAAACAGAGCTTAGGTGACAGTAACATGTACGATGAATATAAACAATATTTATGATCTCATAGGTTATAAATTCTTTTTCCTCCATCCTTATTTTCATTCTAAAAGAGTCAAAGACTACCTTATATTATTTTATCCATATAAATGAGAAAATAGGAATTTTAATTAATTTATTTGATCAAGAATTCCACTAAAACAAACCTTACTCTAGATGGTTTTACCGAAATTTAGTTTATGATTGAGTTCAATGGTAATCAACTCCACCTAATAGGATAATGTTTTGTCAATGTTCTTGTATTTGATTAACGATGGCAATCTCCTGATTCCTCTATCTTCTCCTCAAAATAATCTATAATGGAGCGTATTCTTTGTCTTCAAAATAATCTATAATGGAGCGTATTCTTTGTCTTTTGCTTCTCCTCATTTATCATATTCCTTTCTATCTAGAAAGTGTTTAGAGTGTGTTAGTGTTACCAAAGGCCACTTTTTCAACTTGACCTGTTTGGATTTGTTTTAAAGTACTTAAAAAGGATTTTTTTTTATAAGCTTATAGAAAAAAGATTTTTTTTATAGATTTTTTTAGTAGAGTTTTTTTTAAAAAAAATAATTTATATTTGAATACAATTTTAAAAATTACTTTTAAATAACATAATACATTTTTAATTTGTTTGGATAAAAAATGATGAATTTTTTTATGAGAAATTTATTAAAAATATAAAGTATCCAAATAAATAAGATAAAGTTCCCAAGAAAATAAAAAAGATGATATAAATTTTAATAAGGACAAATAATTTTATTTTTCAGAAACTGATAGAGCCTTAAAAAAAGTGAAGACTGACTTTTTTGTTTTTTACTTATATTTTTTTTAGTTGTATAATTATTTTAAAATATATATATTTTTAAAAGAAAAAAAACCTATATATAGGCACTCATAGTCT